>JARCFY010000013.1:7800017-10300017 GCA_029233225.1 Lepidodactylus listeri
ATAGATGCCAGGGGTGCCCACCCTGTGAACATGCTCACTAAGGGCACATGTCTGGAGGACTAGAAAGAGGCACGGCTGTCACTGCAGCCAGGCTGTAAACAAAAGGTGACCTTTCCGCTGAACGGAGGCCTCCCCGGCGATGGGGACTTGACTGCCCGATAAATTCACTTTGCTTTACGTTGAAGCCGCAGCAAGCCAAGGAAGGAGGGGAAGCAAAAAACAGTCCAGAGATTAAAAGCCAGACACAGTGGCAGAATAAGAACCCAGGACCTTGAGGAAGGGGGGGGGGGAGATGCATCTGAGTGAATTATTCAAGAGGGCTTTTCTCCACAGGCAGGAGAGTCGCACTGCACTAAACGGCTCGCAAAGTTACTTGGAAAAATAATTTGGGACTGGGGACTCCCCTAGTGTGTATGTTGCTGAAATCAGGACCCTGCTATGGAATTCTGCAGCATTTAAAGTGTCCTGTTAACACTTATGCTTTGCTCCCGTTCTTTTTTAGACTTCTGGTTGGGTCCAGTGTTCCCTCTAAGCTGAGTTAGTGTGAGCTAGCTCACAGTTTTTTAGCCTCCAGCTCACACATTTTAGTCTTAGCTCAGGAAGGACGGCTCCAGAGCAAACTAATCGATGCAGTAGCCAAATCGCTTGCTCACAACTTTAATGCCAGTAGCTCACAAAGCAGACTTTTGGCTCACAAGATTCCACAGCTTAGAGGGAACACTGGTTGGGTCTGCAGCCCAAATCCCAGTTCATTGTTTACTGAATGCCCCATCCTGGTTTGACTGTGTCGACTCACTCTGTGTAGTCTGCCTTGAGTCCAAGGCGGAAAGGTGGACGATGAATGATTTAAATTATATAAATAAATTTAAAACTGCTAAATGAGGATTAGCTACTCAGTAGTGATGGCCAAAGGAATAAATGACTTTAAAGGGGGATTTGATAGATTTACGGAGGAGAAGTCTATCAATGGGTACTAGCCATGGTGACTGAGGGGGACCTCCACATTCAGAGGTACTAAACCTCTGGATCCCGGAGCCTGGAGGCAACAGTAGGAGAAAGCCTCGGCCTCTCTGCCCTGTTGCTGGCCCTCCAGAGCAACTGCTTGGCCACTGTGTTGAGACAGGATGGTGGACCAGATGGACCACTGGTCTGATCCAGCAGGGCTCTTCTCGTATTCTTATGAAGGCCTCGGCCTCTCTGCCCTGTTGTTGGACCTCCAGAGGAACTGGTTGGCCACCGTGTGAGACAGGATGCTGGACTAGATGGACCAGACCACCGGTCTGATCCAGCAGGGCTCATCTTATGTTCTTGTGTTGTTGGCCCTCCAGAGGAACTGGTTGGCCACTGTGTGAGACGGGATGCTGGATTAGACGGACCACTGGTCTGATCCAGCAGGGCTCTTCTGATTGTCTTATGTCCTGCCCACTGACCTCCTCCTGTTGGGGCTGTTACAGATCAATCAAGGAATGGCTTCGTCTGCCTTCCACACATGGTCCTCCTTAACGGGGCGCTGTTATCTGCATTACAAGCCAGCACAATCCTGTGGTCCGAGTGCCTGAGTAAGACCTGAGCAACAGAGACCCAGGCTGAAATCCCTCCTCAGCTCTTATTAAGCGACCTTAGCCAAGCCACCCGCTCTCTTAGCTTTACCTACCTCGCAGGGTTATTGTGAGTACAAAATGGGGAGAACGACATACACCATTCTGTTACTTTAGGAACACAAAATACGACTACGGACAATTTTACTTGGCATGAAATTATCACAACTAGCATATTAAAAATATAGTGTATCCTAACAATTATTACAAACAGAATTTGCTTTTTTTTATAATATTTATTTGTAATGGTAACAAATGAAACAACAATCTCCTGATCTGTTTACTAATTTATGTGGAACAGACAAGAAAGCCTCCACAAAACAATTTTTAAAAATCCAGAAGTAACAATTATTCCTATTTCCTCTGCACAGTACTGGAGAGTTCAGTTTGTAACACAGGACTCGCTTCTCCTCACTGCACAGAAATTAAATTAATCTGATACCATATATATTTTTTAGAAATGATTTGGAAAATATTTGAACACCTTGTCTTAATTTATTTTATTCCTCATGTTAAAATAAAACATAATCATTTTTTTCTTTTTTCAATTTTTCCAATTTTTTTGGGAAAAAACCAAAAAGAAATTCAGGAAAAAATTAGGGGAAAACATTTCCCCCCCCTAATTTTCCTAGTTTTTTTCTGGGCCTTCACATCTCTAAGCCACTCTTTCAAATCCCACCTCTGACTGGAACTTAACAGAGGGTGTTAAGCTGGCCCCGGATCTCGCCACCTTTTATGGGGCAGAGGCAGTCAGACCTCCTGACCCCTGGAGGCCCCATAAGGAGCTCTGGGTCCCCACTGGGGGTCATGAACCACTAAACAAACACAGCAACCTTCAGAAGTCCAAGAGTCACAACAACACACCCCTCCCCTCTGACCTGTGGGGATTCCATAGCCGTTTGGCACCACAGAAACCACTGAGACCTTTCAGAAGGGAATCTGACAAACTTGGGACTCTCGAAAGGTTAAACCCCCAAAATCTTGTTCCACTCAAAGGGGCTACTGGATTCGAATCTTGCTCTCCTTCTGCAGACCAACATGGCTACCCTCCCAAAATATTCAGAAGGGTCAAGAGTGTGTGTGTGGGGGGGGGGGGGGGGGTTTCTGGAAAAATGCGCCAGAACAGAGTTCTGGAACCTCTTTGACAAAATCCTTTTGAAAATGTTTAAAAGTTCATGAGTTTTCAGGATACAGACTGAAAACTTCATTTCCCTCTTGAGAGTTCCGGCACCTCTCTCCCCCCACCCCCCCCAAAAGCCCTGGGCAAGAGTAGGGCTCTTCCCCCCCGCCTGCATTTTGTGAATGGCAGCAAATAAAACTAGCAGATCAATGGCAGACCCCATTCAACTAGCAGAGGTGCTTTCCTCCGGTAGCAGAAAAGGCCTTTTCCTGATGCAAGGTACTCAAAAAAAGCATCCACTGTCAATGGAAGGTTCTTTCCACCAGAGGAAAGCGTTTCCGCTGGCCGAATGGAGCCACAGGATCTACCCAACATATGTGACTCACTGTGAACTTAGGCAGATCGTTGGGGGGGGGGGGACAGGAAGGGATGAGCCAGGGTTCGACTCTCGTGGCCCTTTTCTATGTGCCACGGGGTAATGCCGATCATCGCTTTGGGGTGAGAAAGGAATTTTCCTCCTGGCCAGTTTGGCCCAGGGATCCTGGAGGTTTTTGGCTTTCCTCTGGGTAAGTGGGGAGGCGGGTAACTGTGGATTTCCTGCACTGTGAAGGAGGTTGGACTAGATGACCCATGAGGACCCTTCCAGCTCTATGTTTCTATGAAGTGCTTTGAGAAACCTTAAAAGAAATCAGTTGCATGAAGTGACCCTCCCCCCCCCCCCCCCCACTGCAAAGGCCCGCAGGTGGGCACACAAGCGAAAGTTTGCTCCCGCATGGGAATGGAAGCGCCCATACTGGATGGCTGATCTCATACGGGCAAGAATTTCAAGCAGTTGACCTGTTCCTGACAATCTCTCCAGAGAGCTCTCTGGTGCTTCACTTCTGGGGGAAACCGTGCAGGGGCTCAAGTCCGTTTAGAAATACCACCCCCCTCTGAAGTCACAACCCTGCCCATAGCATCACAGAGTGGGAAGGGGCCCGACAGGCCATCTAGTCCCCAAGCCCCCGCTCAATGCAGGATCAGCCTAGAGCAGGGGTGGGCAAATGGCGGCCCAGGGGCCACATGCGGCCCGCCACAGAATTTTTTGCGGCCCACCAAGAAGATTTCAGGACTTCAAGAAAACTGAGCCTAAATTCAATTTGCTCTCTTATCCCATCACTGCTGATATTGATGCAGCACCTGAGGAGCTGCAGCTTGAACTTGTTGACATGCAGTCAAATCACACCGTGAAAGAAATGTTTAATGCTGTGACATTAGTTGACTTTTACAAATCTTTGTCTGCTGAAAACATTTCCATGTATGAAGAAATTTGCTGGGAAAATGTCCTCTATATTTGGGTCTATATATATTTGTGAGCAACGTTTTTCTTGCATGAAGATCAACAAGAGTAAATATAGATGCTTTTTGACAGACATTAACTTGCAGGCTGTGATGAGAATCTCAACAAGCCAATCTCACTCCTGATTTCAAAAAAAATTGTAGAAAAGTGTGATAGGGTACATTTGTCTCATTAAACGGATTCTGAAATTAAATGTGCTTGCAGCTATAGACGATATGAAATTAGCACAATAAATAAATTGAATAAAACGACCACTATTTTATTTAATTTATATTTATTGATTTTTATGATACAATTGATACCTTTTCTGAAATGCAGAGTTAACTAATGAATGCAACCATTTTAAAAGGTGCGGCCCTCCGCTAACCTCCACTCACACAAAGTGGCCCCCGAGCCAAAACAATTGCCCACCCCTGGCCTAGAGCATCCCTGACAAGGGTGTGTCCAGCCGCTGCTTGAAGAGTGCCAGGGAGGGGGAGCTCACCACGCCTCCCTGGGCAGCCGATTCCACTGCTGAGCAATTCTCACTGTCAAAAAGTTTTTCCTGCTACCCAGCTGGTACCTTCCCGGCCTTAATTTAAACCCATTCTTGCGCGTCCTCTCCTCTGCTGCCAACAGGAACAGCTCCCTGCCCTCCTCCAAGTGACAGCCCTTCAAATACTTCAAGAAGAGCAATCATTTTCTCCACCCTCCACCTCCTCTTCTCCAGGCTGAACATTTCCAAGTCCCTCCCGCTCTGACATGTGGGGATTCCGTCGCTGCTCAGCAGAACAGAGATGGCGCCCTGCAGCTGCTCGGCAGCCCTTTCACACACTGGTCCCAGACCTGAGCATGGCTGCCAGGGCTGAGCTTTGGGAAACTCTAGCACCTGTTATACCATTGGGGAATCAAGGCTTCGGTGCAATAAAAGAAAAACACGGCTACGCTAGCGGCTGGGATGAAGCTTGTGTGTATTCTATAGCCGGAGAAGCCACCCAGTGGCCGGGTCTTGCATCACCATCATCCCTGAAGTCTTTTAATCAGCAGCAGCCTTTGTTGGAGGGCCACAGGCTGGCACAGGGGAACACGTAGCTAGTTAGGGAGTCAGTCACAACCAGAAAGGGAGACTTCGAAAGGCAGGTGGAGGGGAAGTGCGAGCACCATCAAACCCGTGCCCCAGTGAAAGAGCTCCCATTTATCAGATGCAATGAAGGTAGCCCCATCCCTGAAGAATCTGTTTTGCTATAGAACACAACCCCCTAGAATCAGAGAATCACAGAGTTGGGACCTCCAAGGTCATCTAGTCCAACCTTCTGCACAATGCAGGAAATTCACAAATACCTCCCCCTACACACCCCCAGTGACACCAGCTCTATGCCTGGAAGAGGGCCAAAACCTCCAAAAAACCTCCCAGATTCCTGGCCAAATTGGCCTGGAGAAAAACTGCTTCCTGACCCCAAAGCGGCGATCGGCATTTCCCTGGGCGTGTAAGAAAGGGCCACAAGAACTAAGCACTGAGGCAACCCTTCCTGCCCTCCCTCTCATGATCTGCCCAAGTTCACAGAATCAGCATTGCACCTCCCGAGGAAGCCTGTTCCACTGAGCAACCGCTCTAACTGTCAGGAAGTTCTTCCTGATGTTTAGCCGATCTTTAGCCTCTTCCGATCTAATTTCAACCTGCTGGTTCTGGCCCGACCTTCTGGAACTTGGCCAGGTTCTCTGATAAAGACCGCTCCTATTGAAGCACAAGAGGTTTCCACGGAAATGTATCTGGCAACGAGGAAAACAGAAGGAAACCAAGACTGGGAAGGAGCTAGAAAAGATCACGAAGTGTCAGGGTGAGTCGCCGGGGACCAAGATAACTCATACCGCAGTGTTCCCCACTACTACGTACGGGTGTGAAAGTCGGACAGTAAGGAAAGCTGGCAGGAAGAAAATCGATTCCTCTAAAATGTGGCGTCAGAGGGCGAGTTTCAGAGATGCCCGCGAACCGCCAAAAAGACAAAGAAGTGGGTTCTGGCTCAAATCAAGCCTGAGCTCTCGCTAAAATGACTAAACGGAGACTATCCTAGTCTGGTTACGTTATGAGAAGGCCAGACTTGCTGGAAAGACAATCCGGCTAGGAAAAGGTCGAAGGCAACCGGGAAAGAGGAAGACCCGGCGTGAGATGGATTTGACTCAAGAAAAGGAGGCCACGGCCCACAGTTTGCAAGACCTGCGCGAGGCCGTTGACGATAGGACATCTTGGATGTCATCCATTTATAGGGTCGCCGTAAGTTGGAAAAGACGTGACGGCACTTAACACAAGCACATACCGTTTTATCCCACCTTCCCTTCAAGGGGCTCGGTGTGGCATTCACGGCTCTGCCTTGCCCGCGTTATCTTCATCATCGCAGCCCTGTAAGGAGGCTGGGCTGCGGCGAGAGGACAAGTCCGAGGTCACCGGCTGACCTTCACTAACGGTAGGTTATACACAAAGGTCAGAGAGGAATGCAATGCTCGGATGTCAGAATGGCTTTACGGTTAGGGAGCCGGACTTAGACCGGGGAGACTGGAGTTTGAATCCGCACTCGGGACCTGAAAGCTCACTGGGTGACCTTCGGCCGGTGGAGCTCTCACAGTCTGACCTGCCTTGTTTTGGTTAGAGTTAATAGGATGCAACAAGGTCTATTGTGCGCGGAGTTCCCTGAAAACCCTTCTCGTATCTGAAGGACGGGCTCTCCTATCACAGACCTGTATGCCCTCTTCAGGGCGATTTCGTGTAACCCTCCTGAGCCTCCTCGGTAGTCTTGCCCAGCTCCAGCCAGGATTTGTCCTCTCTTTTTACTTTAAAAATGCAACGCCTGCCCCCCCCGCCCCCAACACGCCTTTTACACTTTAGAATTGGCCTGGAGGAAATGGAGGAAGGGGGGTGACTTCCGTGACAAGTTAAAGAGCCTAGCAATGAGTGCTGGGCACTGCCACCCTCAGCTGCAGCTGAGTTTGAGAGAGCTACTGAGCCCTGCTGGCAGTCCTGTACACCCAACCTGCGTGTGTGCACGTACAAAGAGCAATAGGTGAAGAAGGTGGTGGAATTCAGCAGGCTGGCCCTGCCGTTCAATGACGTGAATTTACCTCACTGAGCGCGTACAGAGGTGTACACACATGGATCAGGAATATCAGGAAAGCAGGGGGCCAGGGGCACCTTAAAGACTAGCAAAATTTGTGGCAGGGGAGGAGCTTTCGGGAGTCACTGCTCACTGCTTCAGATACAGCTAGAATGGGAGTCCATCTGTCCTTCTGTCTTGAAGAGTGCTGTGATTTCAGATGCCAAATGATAATAGCAGGTGGATGACAATAGCAGGTGGATGACCATAGGAGGCGTGGCTGGATTAGGTGTGATGTGCAGTGGAGAAGAGATTGGATTTATATCCCGCCCTTCACTTGTAGTCTCAGAGCGCCCTACAAACTCCTTTCCCTTCCCCTCCCCGCAACAGACACCCTGTGAGGTAGGTGGGGCTGAGGGAGCTCTTTCCAGAACTGTCCTTGAGAGAACAGCTGTGACAGAACTATGGATTGCCCAAGGTCATCCAGCAGGTGCAAGTGGAGGAGTGAAACCTGGTTCTCCCAGATTAGAGTCTGTGCACTAAACCACTACACCAAACATTGGCACAGGTGTGAACAAATCGGGACTGGTAATGAGACAGGAAACCTAGGTTTCAATACTGTCCAGGAGGATGCATTGTCTTGGGCTCCATTATCAACTGAAATTCAGCAAGCTACCCATCGTGATCTACCAGAAAAGCAAAGTTTCCAATCACAGAGGTGAAGCAAATGGAACACACACTGGCTTTTTTGCCCACATCAGGCTGAATATGCATAGGCAGAACCATCATGCGCAACTGTGGGCAAGGGTGGAGACCAGGTCGCTTGGTCCCTCTCTGCCTCCACACCAGTGCTGACTTGTTCACACCTGTGCCAATGCACCAATCCTGTGCACACAATACATGTGATTGGAAACTTTGCTTTTCTGGTAGATCACGATGGGTAGCCTGCTGAATTTCAATTGATAATGAAACCCTAGACAATGCATCCTCCTGGACTGAATCGAAATCTGGGTTTCCTGTCTCACTACCAGTGCCCTGGACACACATATATTGTGTGCACAGGATTGGTACATCTACCCAACAAGAAGCCGGGCTCACCACTTAAACCGGACAGCAGAACAGCTCTTTGGTCATGCCAGAGCGTGACAGAGATCTGGAAACTTGAATGGATACATTACGAACTTATAAGTGGAAACCACCCTTTAATTCTCAAGAGGACCTCTGCTACCACAATGCCACAGAGCAAACTGTACGCCCTCCATTTCAGAACTTTACAATGCCTGCAGGATCCTTTATCTTTGGAACAGAGGTCTGGCAACACTTAAGTCAAGTGTGCCCTAAAAATTCTTTCTGCGCATAAACACCATTGCTGGAAGGTTACGTAGACAGCCTGTAACGGTGTCTGAAGTCCATTGTGTGGCTTCTTTGCTATCAGAGCAAGAATCATCGGCCTACACACAAAACAGTAATCGCAGATACGCCTGCCAATTGCAATAAAAGGACATCCTCCGAAAGAGGCTGGGGTTTATTTCCCCACAGGCGTGGAGATTTTCCTGCCAGGAACAATTGTGCCACCACAATGAAGATTTCCTGCTAAATTTGGCAAGACGGGAAAAGGGTGTTGATCGGCCTGTACAATTCTGCTGTGGTTTCACAGGCAGCCTTCCCATAGATCCTCCCGAACCGTCTCCCCTCTAGGGAGGATTTCAAATTATTCATCTTGCTTATTTCCCCTCGGAAAATCCCTCCTTTGATTTTGACTTCTTACTTGGGCAAACTGATCCCGCGATTATTTCCCTGCCGTTCTCTGTTTCCACGGATCACGCATTCCCTGAAGCACCCTCATTTTTAACGTGTATCAATAAATCTGCACTGTAACTTCTATATGACTATTCAGTGTATACATGCTGCACCTTTGCAGGCATGAAGGCTTGTGTCCACAATCCATACGAACCAACAAAACTAATGCAAAAAGAGAACCAAAGAGGTGAGAAACATATAAAGAAACGAATGAGTATATATTTGCTTGGTCTCTTTGCAAAATTACACATCTTTCCACCCTCCTTTGCTTGCCGCAGCAATTTCTTTCACTACCCCACAGGGTCAATGAAACCCCTCCATGAGCTACATTTTCTAGTGGTGCATTCTGATGACGTCATCACTCCCACGATGCACCAGGTTTCACTGCCCACATTCAGAAGCCATTTCAGCCTAGATCTAGGAGTCCCAAAACAAACACAGAATCTTTCCCCAGATTCTCCAGTCTATTCCAGAGTTTGTCCCGATCAGAAATTCACTTATTCTGAGGTCCGCCATAATTGCTCGGAGAGCACCCAAAGTCTCTGCCCATACCCACTGGAAACCGACGTGTCACCTCCTGGAGACACGGGTACCTACATTAAGGAACCATTTGGAGGCCAGAAATTTGCTTCTCCAGCTATTAAGCTCCTGGATCAAATCCAACATTACCATGAAAAATCTTAATGATTCTTTAGTACGAAGCCTTCAGCCAAAGGATCACATGGATTAGTGCAAACCAATATGTAAAATTCAGCTTTCTCTCCAGCTCTCCTGTCAAACACCGCTTTGTTGGGCCTTCACTGCCCCCTCCCTTCGGGTTGCCAGGTCCCAAAACCGCCTTGACCATGAAATCACAGCTGCCACTCAGGGTCAAGAACGCAAGTTTCACAAGTAATCTGGGGCACCTTCTCTCCTAATCAGCCTCCCTCCCTCTCCTTAGCAGATATCCCCTCCTAACCTGCGCTAAAAGCACTGCACTGGCTGCCTATAGCATACCGGATGAGGTTCAAGGTGCTGGTGCTTACCTATAAAGCCCTATATGGCTTGGGACCTATCTACTTGAAGGACCGCCTCTCCCCATATGTTCCCCAGCGAGCACTACGGTCTGGTTCCCAAAATCGCCTGACCCTCCCAGGGCCAAAGGAGGCCCGGCTGGCGGGTACAAGGTCCAGGGCCTTCTCTGTGGCGGCCCCGTACTGGTGGAATGAGCTCCCGGATGACATCAGGGCCCTGCGGGACTATTTACAGTTCCGCAGGGCCTGCAAGACGGAGCTCTTCCACCAGGCTTTCGGGTAGAGGCCGTCCAGTATTGAGATCTACATCTGGCCCTGGACCGATTCCACCCGCCAGTTTGTAGCTGTTTTAAGGTGGTATTCGGGTGCTGCGCTGAATTTGATGATACGCCATCTGTATGATATTATGTTGGATTATATGTTTTAATGTTTTAAATGTTTTAAATTATGGATGGATGGATATGTTGTTAGCCGCCCTGAGCCCGCCTTATGGCGGGGAGGGCGGGATATAAATCACATGAAATAAATAAATAACCTTCAGCACAGTGAAACTCCCTTTCTCCAGTGATCCCCTTCTAGCCACCTCTGCTGTTTCCTCAAGTCACACATTCGGACCCTCCTGATTCTTCTTTCTCATACTATTACTTCCTCTGCGCCTTCTCTTCTGCCTTCTTGCCTCTCTGGAATTGTCATCCATTAGCTTCCATACATCCCAGGGCCACTTCCCAGTCTTCCTCTTAGCGAGGCTTTGACCGCAACCAAACTGACAACTCCCCCATCCCTCTCAGGAGCTGGACTGCAAACGGTTTAGTTCTCAGATCAACTGAACAACCCATGCCAATGCATCTGCTCAGCCTAACAGAATCAGAGGTTTCTCAGCTGCAAGGCAACACGACGTCGATTTAGCCAGCGATTCGTGTTCATGAGCAGCTTTCTGACACGCTCCGACTTTTCCTACTCAGGACCAGTCTTCCCTCTAAGTTGAGTTAGGGTGAGCTAGCTCACAGTTTTTTGGCCTCCGGCGCACACCTTTTTGTCTTAGCTCAGGAAGGACGGCTCCAGAGCAAACTAATTAATGCAGTATCCAAATTGCTCACTCACAACTTTAATGCCAGGAGGTCACAAAGTAGAATTTTTGCTCATAAGACTCCACAACTTAGAGGGAGCATTGCTCAGGGCCCTCGGGTTACCCTCGTCATTTCCATACACACAACCGTTTCAAAGTTCTTCCCAAGAACTTCTGCCTCTACGACTGATTCAGGAAGCCCTGGCATAGCCATGCCAGAAGGAGAGTGAAGTTTTGCAAGGACTTCCACTCAGTCTCTTGCCTCCCACTTACCCCAAACCACTAAAGGGAAGAGAAGGGTCAAATGGCCTTCTCCCCTCCCACCCTCCTCAACCTTGTCCTCAAGTTCACCCTCCTAAATTCCAAGATTCTGGCTTCGCTGTCATAGGACACCCTCTTCCTTCCCCTCCTATTGCTCTACCGGGCACCAGTGGAAGCACTGTGCCGACTCCGTGGCACAGGAAGAGGGCGTTCTTCTCACTGAGGACACACCACCATGAAGTGACAAGGCCAACTGCTGCCCACCAGCGAGGCTCTCTGCCTCTCTACTTGTCAGGCACTCAAGTCAGAGGCACCGAGGACACAGAGTAACCAGGCAGGCAGCAGTAGTCCAGAAGCACAAAGGGAGAGTTTACTAGCTACTTTGTGGTGTTCTTCAGTGACCAGCTGCTCAAACGGAGAGGTGAACTGCAACACGCCCCTCAGAGAGAGCATCACGCTCAATCGATACCAACTTGTTGGTAGCCCCCGGTCCCTAAACGGCCCAGCCGTCCTCAGCCCCAGGTTGACCTCCCGATGGCACCTGGTGTTTTTGGCTACTGTGTGACACAGCGTGTTGGATTCGATGGGCCATTGGCCTGATCCAACGTTGGCTTCTCTTCTGTTCTTAACCGGGGCCGGGGCCTTTTTGGCTCTGGCCCCAGCCTGGGTGAACTCTCTTCCAAGTGAGATCCAGGCCCTGTGGGACTTAGCTCAGTTCCACAAGGTCTGTAAGGACGGTCAGAAAGAGCAGCGGCCTTCTGGGTCCCCATCCCCCCCGGCACCACCATTATCTCCTGGTTAAGATCCTCCCCATGGGTGGAATACTTCCCATGGGTGCAGGGTCGTAGACTTTTTAAATCCCCGGGAAGGGGAAGGGGCTCTCTCGTGCGGACCATGTCCCCGCCGCTTTCCCCCCCGCCCCAGGGAGCCGCCGCCGCCGCTTCCCTCCCCCAGGCCATGCCCGCCGCGCTCCCCGCCCCCCTCCCTCCCTCTCCCCGCTCACCTCGGGCGCCGGCAGCCTTGCGGGCCCCCGGCTCCCGCTCCGCCTCGCGCTCGGGGCGTGCGGGGGTGGCGCAGATGGAGCGCCCGGTGGCCAGTCAGCCGGCCGTCGCCGCCTCTCCTTCCCCCCCCCCCCCGCCCCAGGGAGGCAGGAGGGCAAGCCGGGGGTGGGGGGGAAGGAGAGGCGGCGACGGCCGGCTGACTGGCCACCGGGCGCTCCATTTTGCCGGGGGTGGCTGAGCCCCCCCCCGGGAAATTTCGGGGGGGCTCGAGCCCACCCGTAGTTGACGCCCATGCATGGGTGGAATATGGGTTGTATGCCAACCTCCCCAACTATCTGTGACGCCATCTAACAGTAGATCAAATTGCTGAGTAGTACTGGAGCTTAATTGCATTGTGTGTCTTTTATTATGTACTGATGTATATTTATCCTATGTATTTTATTATATGCATTGATGTATATGCATGTTGTACACCACCCTGAGTCCTGCTTGCGGGAAATGGAGCAGGGAGGAGGAGGAGGAGGAGGAGGAGGAGGTCCTAGCAGGGCAAGGAGCAAGTCTAGCCCAGAGGGCTCTTGGTGAGAGCTCCACAACAATCTGTGGAGTATCGCAGTAGGCCGTTTAAGAAAAGGCGCCAAAGGTTAGACCAGGTTACATGGAAGCAGCACAAGATGATGACGGAAGCATTATGGAAAGATCTTAAAAAGCAGATTGTGGGCTGATGAACCACCCCCACCCCCCATTCTCCATGAGCTAATCCATTTTTAATGAGGCCATTGAGACAATTTGGGGGGGGGGGGGACACACGACATGCCAAAGCAAGCGATCTAATGTGCTGGAATCTACACGACTTTGCAGCCTGAGCCTGTAACTCTTCTGCTGTCCCAAGAGGGGTTGGGGATTTGCTTAAAAAAAAAAATTAAGTGCTTTCAAATTGTTCAATCGTGTAAGAAGAGATTCATTCACCTTATCCCCGGGGGGAAGCTTTCTGGAACACAAAGTCCCTGGAAACTAGGATGGTCGACAATGCCTCGCATTGTCCCTTTTCATCCAGCCGCTGTAGCAGACAGACTGTTTGGACTGGACGCCGGGGAGCCCTGGGTTCCAATCCCTCCCTAGGCATAGAAGCCCACTGTGATGGCCTTGGGAAACCCACACTCGCTTGCATTGCATTCTCACAACATGGCCGTTGAGACGATCTTGTGATCGGTGCTTGCATGGGAGACCACAGAGGAAGCCGTGGGTTGCTATGGAGAGGCGGGCAACGGCAAACAACCTCTGTTCGCCCCTGGTCTTGAAAACCCTATGGGGTTGCCACGAGTGGTCTGCGACTGGATGGACCTTCCCACCACCAATGCTTGATCTATCCAACCGCAGCACAGGACTTGCTGGCAGTGGCCCTCCTACACAGGGCTGGCCCAACCAGAGGGACAGAATGAGCCGTGCCCTCGGGGGCCGACAGTTTTTGACGCTGCCTTCAGAATCAACGTAGCGACTCCCTGGCTCGGAGGCACGCACCACGTTCTAAGGGGAACGATCGATAAACTCACCCTCTTCAGCAGGCGCGCCGAGTCGGTGTCTCTCCTGAACTATCCTGAACCCCGCAAACATTAAAGGGGGAGGAATTAGTTTCGTTTTGTGTATTTAAGTTTAATCGCCCAGAGGCCCTAGAAGAAATTTTTAAGAATTTAAAAGAACTGTGAAACAGAAATTTGCCGCATCCACGACGCAATTTTGGAAGAGGCTGCTCAGAAGTAGTCTGAATCTTGCTGCATCAGGGAAAGACAAATATTTCAAAGGCCATTTCCTTAGGAATCTTTTTTCTTCTGTTGCTGCGGCATGTTTTGGAGAGTGGAAGAAAACGTGTCAGGACGTTCTGTCAAAGGGCAGTCACAGCAGCGCTGGTCCAGAGGAGTCTTGAGAAAACGGCCCTTCTGGAACCGCAGCGTGCAATCATGAATGACCGCCTGATCTAGATCTACAAAGTAGCCACCCACAAGCCATTATGATAATAGGGGGGGACTTCAATGCAAGAATTGGCTCAAATGATAATGAACTGCTCCACTCCACATTCTAGGAAGAAAACTTCCTCTGCCGTAACACCACAGAAGGGACGCACCACTCCAAAGATAAGGGCATCAGCAGACTGGGGCCCAATTTGGTGAATGTGGCCTCCAGATTGCCACTAGCGATTTCCAATGAGAACCGCGCCGTCGGTCCTTTTGGGGACTCTACAATTGTCTCCTCGCAAGGTGCTGGCGTTATTGATTACATCCTGCTTGAAGACTCCGGCTGCAGGTGAGTCCAAAGTGAGCGGCTAGGGTACAAGCGCTCTTCCCTGTTCGTTTCCTCTACGGCACTTCCGATCCAGCGATGCAAAAAGGTTTCTAAAGGGGGGTGGGGGTGGGGAGACAGCCTGCCATCAAAACCTAAGAACATCTTGAAGGCAGGATTACAAGCCACTCGGTCCCCCTGAGTCACTCGAGCGCTTCAGGGTTTGTCAGGAAGGTTAGCCTTTTGCAAGCCGGGCGGGAAGATGAGGAAGCGGGAGTTATTTTCAGAAAGCAGAAGGGGGGGGGGGGGGGGGAGTGTTTTTTCTGGAATTCTTCCAGCCCCCATTCCGCAGAGGCAACTGCTGAACTGTGCTCTGAATCTTTATTTATAGCACCTCTCCTTCAGGCTCCACCCGGCCCCGAGCATAAGGACATCCATTCAGGCTAAGACTTGGTCTGCATGGATAGAGGCTGATAGAGGCCGGCAAACCTCTGTAGGCAGGGAGGAAAGAACACCGGGAAAGGCCCCCCGGGAGGCAGCACCTTCCACCTTTGCTCATGAAACCACAGTTGGCTGAGCAGGGGGATGAACGGGGTGGGAGACACAGGGGTGGGCTGCTTCTGGTGCGCTGAAGCATCAACATCCTCATGGGAAGCTGCTCTCAGAGGCTCTCTGGGTTGAACTAGAAAGTGTGCGGCAAAGGGAGGGACTCCTCAGGCCTGAACTCCACGTTATGGTTCGTGCCATATAAAGTCGGGGTTCCCCAAGGACTGCCAGCAGGCCCGTAGCCAGGATTTCGTGGCTTGCGGGGCACACATTTTTCTGGCGGGGCCGCCATTATTTTTACGTCGGCTCCAATCCGCCCCCAAGCCCGACTGCCAGCGGCTACCCCTCCCTCCAGTCCTGCAAGATTTAAAGGGCCCTTCAGCTGATCAGGGGGAGCACAGGGCCCGCCAATCAGCTGGAGGGCCCTTTAAATCTTGCAAGGGGGAGGGAGAGGGGCACGCACCATCCCCTGTGTCTTCCCAAAAGGATTTAAAGGATCCCTTTAAATGCTTTTGAGAAGAAGCGGGGGGCCTGTGTGTGCGGCAGCCCCACTGATTCTTCTAAAAAAAATATTCTAAAAAAAAAATCCTGTGGGGCTGGCCCTTTAAGGAAGGGGGCGGAGCCCCCAACAGCCCCGCTGTAGCTACAGGCCCGGTTGCCAGGCTCCAGGTGGGGCCTGGAGATCTCCCTAGTATTAAAACTGATCTCCAGACAGTAGAGATCAGCTCCCCTGGAGAAAACGGCAGCCTTTCAGGGTGGGTTCTATGGTGTTATACCCAGACATGGTCCCTGAAACGGAAACTGTGCGCTTCAAAGTCCAGTCAGGGTCTCACCCTGCATGTTACAGATCGTAAGGCCTTAAATGCAGTAAGCTCCTAGAGACAGAGCGTGATCAGACCGCCCAGAAGTCAAACATGAGAGGAGGAGGAAGAAGAGGAGGAGGAGATTGGATTTATATTCTGCCCTTCACTACCCAAAGGAGTCTCAGAACAGCTCACAATCTCCTTTCCCTTCCCCTCCCCACAACAGACACCCTGTGAGGTAGGTGGGGCTGAGGGAGCTCTTTTGAAAACTTATAACTGACCCAAGGTCACACCAGCAGCTGCATGTGGAAGAGTGGGGAATCAAACCTGGTTCGCCCGGATTAGAGTCCACGCTCCGAACCGCTGCGCCAAACTGGAAGGGGGTACAACGTCAATGACTTCTGGATAAACGGGCCAACCCTGGCATAGAGAAAGAAAAGCCGCCCGGCCTCGTGCCCTTGAGCGGCCCCACACTGCAGGGGTGTCGGCCTTCTCCAGCTTGAGCCGCTGTCCTCAGTGCCCTGGGTTCTGCAGAACATTCTAGAAATGAGGTACAGGCACTCAGGGCTCCATCCTGGCTCAGAAACGGCACCAAGGGTCTTTCGCTTATGTGCAGAAGCGCTCGAAAACAAACGAAATAAACCAGCAGCTTTGGAAGCAGCACCCTCCCAATGCACACGTGCTGGCTGGCATGGCCATATTAGCGGACCGGAAGTAGGCACCCCATCCTTTCACACACACCCCAGGCCAAGGGGAAAATCAGCAGGACAGTACAGGCACGAGGATGAAAGCAAGCAGCCTGGTGGGAGAAGGGCCAACGCCGTGGTTCAGAACTCCAGAACAGAGGTGATGAGGCTTAAGACAGCGATGCATTGGGTACCTTTCTTTCCCCCCTGCAGTTTCCTGTCCAAAAAGAAAGCTACCAGCGGGAGAGCAAACCCTTCGCCCCAGAGACAAGACTGCCCGCCCTGGCAAGAAGATGCAAGGCCAACCGAGCATCCAATCGTGCTTGCCTGCAAACACAATAATCCTGGCCAACACCCAACATTTGACTGAGGCTCAAGGGCAGAACATCTGCTTTACAAAAGTCCCCAAGTTCAATCCCCGGCATCTCTAGTTACACGTCCTGGCAACTGGCACTGAGGAAGACCCTTCTGGGTCTGCGAGCTGCCCCAGTCAGAGCAGGCAACCAAAAGCGAAACGGACTCAGATCCGCTGCACAGCAACTTTGTGTATTCGACAGGTCTGCTGGCCATTCCTGTCTTTCACACTTTGCATATTGGGGGGGTGGGGGGGGGAGAGAGAGAGAGCCAGCCAGCCACAGCAAGGAAGAGAGAAAGCCTGTGTAACCCCTGGCACACCCAGGGCAAACCGGTTGCCGAGCAAAATCTACTACAACCTCTCCCGCAACTCAGCTGGGGGAGGTGAAACCAGACAACACTTCAGCCATGGTTGCTACGAGGCAGACCAGCTTTGGTTTGCAAATGACTAACTGAGAAGCTAGGAAATTGGTCGCCGGGGACGTTTCCTGTGCCAGAGTGCGATGGAATGGCTGGTTTCTCTCGCGTGCATAATATCAAAAAGTTTCTTTTAAGTGGGCTTCTGAGAATGAAGTCTTGCTGTTCTGGCAAGCCCAACAAGATTCCAGAAAAGAAAACAAAGACAGGACTGGGTGTCTCTCTCTCTCTCTCAGTTCTGTTTCCCTTCTTCAACTTGGAACAATCACACCGTGCAGGCACCTATCTCAGGGGAGGGGAACCTCCTCCTCTTCAGTTCCCCGGTTGTGGAATGCAATACTTCACACGCAAGGGTAGGCTGGATTGAACCCAGCATGTGCCAGAATCAACTGCATGTTTGGAGCCGGCCTGGAAAAAAACCTCGGCCGTGGCACCTGAATTGTAGAACACCCCACAGACAAAGGGCCGGACTTGTCCAATCACTGCCTTTCCTTCAACATTTAGTAAAAATCTGGCTGGGCTCTGAGTGGCTTTCATGCTAGAAGGGAAGAGGAGGAAGAGGAGATTGGATTTATATCCCACCCTTCACTCACTTGGAGTCTCAGAACAGCTTACAAACTCCTTCCCTTCCCCTCCCCACAACAGACACCCTGTGAGGTCAGTGGGGCTGAGTGAGCTCTGACAGAAACGGCTCTTTTTCAAGAACAGCTGTGCCAGAACTATGGCTTGCCCAAGGTCATCCAGCAGGTGCATATGGAGGAGTGGGGAATCCAACCCGGTTCTCCCAAATTAGAGTCCGTGCACTTAACCACTACACCAAACAGATGACAGCTACAGCTGACAGGGGAATTTTTGATTTATCTGCTGTAGCTGCTTTGCTGCTACGGTTTTCTTCTGATGTTTTGCGGACTTTTGCTTTTGAGGTGTCAGAGCTGTTGGAGAGGGCCTGTGGCTCAGTGGCAGAGTGGCTGCTTGGCATGCAGAAGATCCCGGGTTCAATCCCCAGCATCTCCAGCTAAAGGTAGTAGATGATGTGAAAGACCTCTCCCCGAGGGGCTGGAGAGCCGCTGCCGGTCTGAGTAGACAATGGTGACCCCGATGGACTGAGGGTCTGACTCAGTATTTGGCAGCTTTGTGTGTTTAAATAAGTGATCGCTGCTCTCATGCATTTCATTCACTCTAGTCATCATCTTTTTTTTTTTAGTTATGCTGAGGGCCGTTGGATGGATACCAGATGCAAATATTTTATCAATCAATCAATCAATCAAAATAAAATCACAGAATCTAAAGTTGGAAGGGGCCCTACAGGCCTTCTACGTCCCACCCCCAGCTCAAGGCAGGATCAGCCCAGAACATCCCTGACAAGGGCTTGTCCAGACACTGCTTAAAGACTGCCATAGGATCAGAGAATCATAGAGTTGGAAGGGGCCATATGGGCCATCTAGCCCCCAACCCCCTGCTCAATGCAGGATCAGACCTAGAGCATCCCTGACAAGTCCAGACGCTGCTTAAAGACTGCCAGGGAGGGGGAGCTGCACAATGCTTCCTGTCAAAAAGTGTTCCCTAAAATCCAGCAGGTACCTTCCCGCCCTTCATTTAAACCCATTCCTGCAAGCCCTCTCCTCTGCTGCCAACAGGAACAGTTCCCAGCCCTCAACTAAGTGACAGCCCTTCAAAGACTTCAAGAGAGCAATCCTTATATATATATATATATATATATATATATATATATACACCAAATGAAATGCTGGGCAATGTGAAAAGGAATCCTGACATTTGTGGATGTGGCGGTGGCAAAGCCAGGGATCGGCACGCTGACCTGATGTGCATCTGATTTGTAAGATTGATCCGACGCGCATCTGATTGGTAACCTGTGCACTGCATGTGATGCCTAGCCAGTCCACTGAGCTGACCTTGAACCTGGGGGCAAAACACGGACTTCCCTTGGGTCAGACAAGAGCTCAAACAACTTGACACACGGAAATGCCGGGATCATGAACTGGGATCTGAGGGGACCAGACCGGGGCGCTTCCCCCTCTGCGCACTGGTGCCCCTGGGGCGGATTCTTGCAGTCCTGGCCCCGATCCACTCCTCGCCCCATTGGCTCCTCCGGAACCGGCCGAGATCTTTGTCGGAGCAAAAGCAGGGCTTCAGCTTTGCCCGCTTGGCTCGCCTCCAAAATGCCATTTTTATCTCTGAAACGGATTTAAAATATACCTTGCAGCAACTATTTAGAAAAATATACGCAGGCTCGAGACCTACAAGGGGCCGGGGAAGAGCCGCTTAGAGCCTCGATTTTTCAGCATAATGCCGCTGTGTATTTATAGACAGCCGGCGATGCCCTTTCGGAGATACAAACGCTGAGACAGAAAAGCAAATTAAAATTTAATCTTATTGATTTCTACAGACACAGTCCCCAGAGCCAGAGAGACATCCCTGCCTCCCTCCACCGACTGAGCCCCATCACAGTGAGTATCCTTCCCCCTCCCCCCCCCCCCCCCAAGCAGCAGAGACGCCGGCAGCTCCTTCACCACCGGCTGTCTGTCCCACCCCCCTAATTCCCCCTCCACCAGAGATATAAAGGGAGGGAGGTTTGATGGATCCGCAGCCTTACAACGGTACACCTTAATGGCTTGTTTCAAGAGTCTTGTCTTTTCTTGACACAGCCGACGCTCAGAGAGGGAAAAGCTGCAGTGGCTGTCCTCGAATGAACTCTCCCACTCCAGCAACAGAGAGAGAGAGAGAGAGCATGCACTGAAGAGGAAGAGACAGACAGAGAGAGAGAAAGAGAGGGAGGGGAGGGGAGGGGAGGGAAACGATGAGGTCAGCTCTCAGAAAGGAAGCTGACAGCCGCCTGCAAGCTCCCAAGCTTGCTCAGATCTGAGAAGCGCTGCAGTCACTGGGGACAGATGGAAAAAACAGCCAGTCTCCAAAGAGACTCCATCCTCCCTCCAGGAAACTCTGCAATCCGCTGCATGACAGAATCTGATTCTGGTGAGCCGGTGGCTTCAAATGGAAAGAGGTGCCAGTTGTAGTAATGGAGAAGGGACAATGTTGGAACAGTCGTCCCCCCACTGGGGGGGGGGGGGGATCTGAACCAGATTAAAAGATGCCCCAACTTCCAGAGTTCCTCAACAAAATATTTCTGTCCTGTCCCTCTGTGTTTACAAAGCTTAGAGCGCAGCATGGGTATGCTCCCTGCAAAATTGGAGGTTCCAGCCATTGCAGCAGCCAGCAATGGTTAAAATATATAACCAGGATATTCCCCTTGTGAACAAGGATGGTCGGTCTACTCAGCAGCCCCTGCGGGAAGCAGGCACAGCTAAGATGGCTAGCTGGAACCCTCCATGTCCAGCGGCAGTCTACCTCTGAGCGCTAAATGTCGAGAATGGCCAAGAAGGGAGGGACATCTCCCAAGACGGAGAGATGGAAACAAGATTCCAGGCGGTGTGGGACAGGTGGCCCTTGAACGACCACTGGCTTCCGTTACTGGAAATCTGATGCCGTAAACTTGTTACGCATTAGTGTGGAGGCCGCCTTGCCCAGCGAACGTCAGGCAAATGCCTCGCCAGGAGACCTCCTGAGGACTCCGCATAGGAGTTTCCAGGATGAGTGGCATGGTGGTGGCAACCGCCATCATTTCTCAGCTGACTTGTGGCGACTCCATAAGGTTTTCAAGGCAAGACATGAGCAGGGGGGGGGTTGCCGCTGCCCGCTTTCGTGCACCAACCCGGGACTTCCTTGGTGGTCTCCCATCCCAGTACTAACCAGGGCAGACCCTGCTTAGCTTCCGAGATCTGAAGCGGTCAGGCTGGCCTGGGCCTTCACGTTGATGGTGGTGGAAAGAGCCAGCCAAGTCATGGCGACCCAGCAGGATTTTCAAGCCAAGAGACGTTCAGAGGTGGTTTGTCATTGCCTGCCTCTGCATAGCGACCCTGGACTTCCTTGGTGGTCTCCCATTCAAATACAAACTAGAGCTGACCCTATTTAGCTTCCAAGATTGGGCTAGCCTATGACATCTCTCTCTCCCCACACATGTGTACATACGGGGGGGAGGAAGAAGGGGGAGGAGATTGGATTTATACCCCGCCCTTCACTACCCAAGGGAGAGCAGCTTACGATCTCCTTTTCCTTCCCCTCCCCACAACAGGCACCCTGTGGGGTAGGTGGGGCTGAGAGAAAACTGCCCATGAGAGAACAGCTCTGAGATGACTTGCGACTGACCCAAGGTCACCCCAGCAGCTGCATGTGGAGGAGTGGGAAATCAAACCCGGCTCTCTCAGATCAGAGTCCACCCTCCGAACCACTACACCGGACAGCCAAACAGACAGAGAGGCAGAGGTCAGAAGTCTGGGTACTTTACGCCTCCCTCACCAAAATGTGCCTCCCTCACCATGCTGCCTCCCTCACCAAAACGTAAGCCGATGACGGGAAACGGCAAAACGCTGTCGAAGATTTTCTGCACGGCAGGAGAAACCCAACTCGGTCAGCGGAAGCAGGTGGTGGAATCCCCGTTTTCCCAGACCGCAGAACAAGGATCTCTCATCCTCCGCACGCTTCCCCGTTTGCCCTGCTCGCAGAACCTGCAGCGATGCCAGCCTCTCAAGGACCAAGCGGACTTACCCGGTTCTCGTCATAGATGATCTGGACCAGGCTGCGGTGCTTGGACTCGATGGGCGGAGGTGAGATCGGCTTCTCCGGCTCCAGGGGCTTGGCTGCTTCCTCCTCCAGCTGTTGCTGCATTCAGAAAACCAGAAAGGGGGAAGCCTCAGCGAATGCAGAAGTCTGCGGCAAACCTTCACGCCGCTTGAGCAACTGGCGGCGGGTCCCCCTGGGTTCCCCCCGCCCCCAGAGACTTACAGGAACACAGTGATACACAATCCCCCCCAAACATGTGTTTCCCAAGTACCAATGCCCTGACATTCAAAGCAGTCCAGAAGCCCCCAAACGTAGGTTGGGGACCCCCTGACCCGGCTGAACAGAAAGAACAATGTCGGATTCTGGATTATCCTCGACATACCGCAATGCTGCAACGGCAGGGGCACCAGTGACGCACGGTGAATCGGGACTACCAACCTGGCCTAGATGTCAGGATTCCTGGCCGAGTGGGCGCCTGCTGGGGGAAGGCCTAAGACATTGGTATTCTGGGATGTTTCCCTAGAGCTGGCTTCTGAGAAGGGGAACCAAGCACTAGGGTGTGCTTCTTCAGCTGCTTTCCTACATCACTAGAAATCGGGATGCACGTGGGGCCGCCCGAACCACGCTCAAAAGGACCGGGAGTCGGGGCAGAGGGGGACATTACGGAAGATGCTCGGCTGCTGCACCTCCGCCTCCCTTTTCTCCCTGGCGACATAAAGCAAAACAAGGCGTTGCCGATGACGTCGATACTCTTCCAGTTTCATCGCTCCGTTCCACTGGCTGACATTTACGGGGAGCAGGGAATCTTGGGAGGGCAGTGACATCACATCCTTGGTTCTGTTTTATTTGCGGCTGCTAAGGAAGACGGGGGTCTTATCTTGACTTTAGGCCAGAAGTCCTGTGCAAATTCCTCCTAGAAGATGTTCACAGTCCAGTGACTTATGCTGCGGTGAAATTTTGTTTCTTAGCTCAGTTAGGAAACGTAAGCTTATTTTAGCTGGGAAAAATGTATGGTTCTCTTATTCTTATTTTATTTGACTCATTTTGTTAATTTTACTCTGTCAATGTTTTCATACTGTTGCCAGGTTATTAACTGTTTTAGTCTCCTCTTATATCAGAATCGTACTGTTTTACTGGCTCTTGCTGTAATAAATTAGATTGGTTGGTTGGTTGGTTGGTTGGTTGGTTGGTTGAAAGACAGGGGTATTGGGTGCAGCTGTGGATTTCGCCGGGAGTCGCCTGCCTCGAGTGCCGCCCTTAGCTGAACCAGCCAATCCCCGAGGAGTCAAAGGCACAGCCAATCAGGTCACAGAGCTAATAGGTTTTCTACCTGAGGAGGGGAAGATGGCCGGCTGGCTTGTTTGCTCTTAACTGTTTTAGAGGGCCGGCTGGCTTGTTTGCTCTTAATTGCCTTCTGATCACCAAGGGACCTCTCAGCTCTTGCAGGCAATAAGATCCGCAGCCCCATTTGACTCCCCAAACCCGCCTGCCGGCTCGTCCCCCCCCCCCCCCAAGTGCCGGCTATGGAAACGTCTCCTTCTGAAAGCGATAACTCCTGACCTCGGCGCGTCTGGCCAGCCTACAGCCTCTGCAGGGATTTGCGGCAAACGTGGAAAAAACACAAATCAAAAAGCCCACCCACACACACACACACACACACACACACACACACACACAAACTATAGGTCAGTGTGGCCTCGTTTTAAATGCCTACAACAACAAAAAAATTAGAAGCAAAGGAGAGAAGCCAAGCCCGCGACCTTTAGAAACCAGAATGAGTCTTGACAGTTCGCGACGGCTTCTCCCACTCCCTAGCCGAAGCGCTGTGTGCTGTTTCTCTCTCCCTGTGACATAGAAGCCTTCAGATGCAGGGGGTCCTTCGAATATCCTGCTCCCAGACCGGGCCCATAGCCAAAATTTTGTGGCTTGTGGGGCAAAAAAATTTTCTGGCGGGGCTGAAGTTCTCAGAAAGAAAAGCTAGAATTCTGAGGATTGTGACTCAAGCTACTCTTCTCTCTCTTGCTAGCAATCACCCTTAGCCTATTAACCGTTTAGCCAAAAGAAAGCTGTGACCAGGATAGATCTCTAAATTACAAGCTATCAAACACTTTAGAGGACAGTTCTCAGCTGCTGCAAGTTAATCACTTCAGCCAGCCTAAGCAACAGTTCTGATCACAAGCCAGCAGGTGGAGGTGATGATGTCTATAGCCAAGAAAGCTAACCCTTAGGCAGAAAAACTCTCTTAAAAGGAGACCAGTTTCTGGACACAGATGGGATACTAGAGGTCACCTACTCCAACCCCCTTGCTCAGTGTGGGAATTAGTCAACTACAACACCCCACTCTGCTTAAAAAAGCACATGCCTTTAAAAAAATGTTTTAAATTTATTGGAAAAAATGCATTTACATGAAAAAATTTGTGGAGCTGTGCCTTTAAGAAAGGAAGCGGAGCCCCCCAAAGCCCCATTGTAACTACAGGCCCGTCCCAGACTGGCAGCCAACTTCTAGAGACCCATTTCAAGGCAAGGGACATCGAGAAATGGTTTGCCATTGCCTGCCTCAGCACAGCAACCGTGGACCTCCTTGTTGGTCTCCCATCCAAATAATAACCAGGGCTGACCCTGCTTAGCTTCTGAGACCTGACAAGACTGGGCTGGCCTGGGCCATCCAGGACAGAGCAAAACACGCACAGAGGTGGGTTGGCCATTGCCTGCCTCTGTGTCGTGACCCTGGTCTTCCTTGGCCACCCCCCATCCTGATCCTAACGAGGCCCAACCCTGCTTAGCTTCCAAGATCTGATGAGAGCGGGCTATCCTGGGCTGTCCCCAAACCATGGCAGGCTTTCAAAGCCAAATGCCAGTGTTCTGAGAATTGGGTCATCCTCTGAAGGCTGCCAAGAAGGCTTCCAAACTTGGAGCGTCACTCCTGCTCGTCCGGCCCTGCCACAGGGCTCCGGCTCCGGGCTCCCTTCATCTCTGCTCTCCGCCGGCAAAAGCAGAAAGGGAGCAAGGAGAGCCACGCTATGCGTTGGGAGGGGTTATAGCAAAAGGTGCGAGGAAGCAAATAAATAAATGCCGCATAAGCGCTTGACAACAAAAAAGGGAGCCAGGAAGCCTTGCTTTAGTACAGACAATGCTGGAGTGGGTCTGCGGGACAAAAGCAAGGCGCTTTGGGGGCACTGGCCTGAGAGAGCGGACTCATTTGGGCATGAAAAAGATGCTGCACAACTGAAAGGGCAGAAGAAGGAGCAAAGCCAAGGGCAGATGGACTATGCCCCCCCCCCCCCCCAGCAGTCCAGGGAGACAGATCTCAGAGCAGGGACTATCTCCATGATGGAGTCTGTGGAGCGCTGAGGGAGATTGTCAACACGTCCCTTGAAAAAGTGACGTTCCCGAGTGCCCTAAAGGAGGCTGTGGTACGCCCCCTCCTAAAAAAACCATCACTGGATCCGGCCGAATTGACCAACTACCGACCGGTATCTAACTTACCCTATTTGGGTAAGCTAATCGAGAAAGCGGTTGCGGATCAGTTACAGAGCTATTTGGATGACGCCTCTGTGTTAGACCCCTTCCAGTCCGGCTTCCGGCCAGGCCATGGGACGGAGACAGTGCTGGTCGCCCTCACAGATGACCTCCGAAGGCATCTGGATCGAGGCGGTACGGCGGTGCTGATGTTGTTGGACCTGTTGGCGGCGTTCGACATGGTCGACCATCGGCTACTGACCCGCCGCCTCGCCGATACTGGGATCCAGGGGTCAGCCTTGCAGTGGCTTTCCTCATTTCTCCAGGATCGGGGACAGAGGGTGGCAGTGGGGGAGCAGCTCTCCTGTAGACGTCCACTGACTTGTGGGGTCCCGCAGGGGGCAGTGCTTTCCCCCATGCTGTTTAACATCTATATGCGCCCCCTCGCCCAGATAGTCCGGAGGTACGGGCTTGGGTGTCATCAATACGCAGATGATACCCAGCTCTATCTGTTGATGGGTGGCCAGTCGGACTTCGACCCGGGAAATCTGGACCTGGCGTTGCAGGCTGTGGCTGGTTGGCTCAGACAGAGTCGGCTGAAATTGAATCCGACGAAGACGGAGGTCCTGTGTTTGGGTCGGAGCGGCCTGGGGGCGGGGATCCCACTCCCGACCTTCGATGGGGTACCGTTGGTGCCAGCGTCGGAGGTTAGGAGCTTGGGAGTGCTGCTGGAGCCTTCATTAACGATGGAGGCTCAGGTGGCAGCCACTGCGAGGTCAGCTTTTACCACCTACGGCTGGTCAAGCAGTTGGTCCCCTTCCTTGGGCGTGACGACCTGACCACAGTGATCCATGCTTTGGTCACCTCAAGGTTGGACTACTGTAACGCCCTCTACATGGGGCTGCCCTTGTGCCAAATCCGGAAGCTGCAGCTAGTGCAGAATGCAGCGGCACGGCTGGTGACAGGCCTCCCGGCTCGGGAGCATGTCCAGCCCGCCCTAAAAACACTGCACTGGCTGCCTATAGCATACCGAATAAGGTTCAAGGTGCTGGTACTTACCTATAAAGCCCTATATGGCTGAGGACCTAGCTACTTGAAGGACTGCCTCTCACCTTATATTCCCCAGAGAGCACTTCAATCCGGGTCCCAGAACCGCCTGACTATCCCAGGGCCGAGGGAGGCCCACTTGGCGGCAACAAGGGCCAGGGCCTTTTCTGTGGCGGCCCCTTACTGGTGGAATGAGCTCCCGGATAACATCAAGGCCCTGCGGGATTTATTGCAATTCCGCAGGGCCTGTAAAACGGAGCTCTTCCGCCAGGCATACAAATAGGGGTCGCCCACAGTATATACATCGGGCCCGGCCTGATTCTTTAGCCGTCAATGCCTGAATGCTGTTTTGATATCTGTACTAAAACACCGTCATCTATGTAATTGAGTAAGCTTGTTTTTATGTTATTTAAAAAAAAAATTAAATGTATTGTGCCTAATGGCTGCTGTTAGCCGCCCTGAGCCCGCCTTTTGGCGAGGAGGGCGAGATATAAATTTTAACAAATAAATAAATAAATAAAATCTCAGCTCCCTACCCCTACCCCATTGCGGGCTGCGACAGATTCTGGCCCATCTTTCATCTTCCACTTTTTCCTCGCCATCTATGGCAGTCCCAAGGCCGGCTCCGCTTGATCAGTCTCTGCCCACAAATGTTTTTCATTATTTCTTGGAGGCTTCCCAAGGAAAGGGAGGCAGGAGACGCACATCGGCGATGAGGCTCCTGAACACCACGTCTCTTCCGTGCTGCAGCGGCAAAACAGGCAGGGTCTGTTTGGGGTTTATTGATCGCTCGGTGCCTCGGGAGCCAGAGAGGGCCAGGCTGTTCTTGGACATGAGCTCCTCGGCAGTCCGTGTGTCTTCTCTCATGACTAATCCATAACCCATCTGCTGCGTCAGGCTGCACGGGGGAAGCCGAGGGAGAAGGCAGAGAGAGCTGGACTTCGAGGGGCTGACTCGTACGTTACAAAGTCCGCTGGCGTGCAGCTGGGTTGTCTGTCAACAGATGTGCACCTGGCACACTGCGCAAGAAACTCATTTCCCAGATGTGCAGGGGCACCAATCTGATTGGGATCCCCTGCACAAAGGGAGAAGTAGTTTAAGGTCCACACCCGTACCATTTTTCCGACTTGAAAGTGTCCCAAAGAGCCACACAGCAACACAGGACGTGTCAGTTTCCCCAGTGGGGCAAATAATGGCTCCCTGGAGGAGGTGGAGGAGATTGGACTCCTTCACTCGGAGTCTCAGCGCGGCTTACAATCTCCTTTCCTTTCCCCTCCCCACAGACACCCTGGGAGGTAGGTGGGGCTGAGAGAGCTCCTTCCAGAACTGTCCTTGAGAGAACATCTCTGACAGAACTGTGGCTTGCCTAAGGTCATCCAGTGGCTGTAAGTGGAGACGTGGGGAATCAAACCCAGTTCTCCTAGATTAGAGTCTGTGCACTTAACCACTACACCAAACTGGAGCCATTTCAAGATGGGAAAACAGCACCAGGGGGTGGGGGTTTTCTGAAACTCTACAGTTCCAAGCCGAAATCAGGCCTCCACATGCCTGGAAACTGAGTTCCCAGCACAGAACATCGGGCGTACATCTGACCAGAAGTCCTTATGATTGCCAGGTGGATCTTGTAATGTGTGAATCAGCTCTCAGATCATGGAGTGGTGGCAGAAAATACCGTCAAGTTGCAGCCAACTTAACAGCGACCTCGTGGGGTTTTTCAGGCCAAGAGACCTTCAGAGGTGGTTTGCCCTTGCCTGCCTCTGCGTAGTGACCCTGGACTTCCTCAGCGGTCTCCCATCCAAACACCAACCAGGGTAGACCCTGCTTAGCTTCTGAGATCTAACAAGACTGGGCCAGCCGGGGCCGTCCACACTGGAGCAGGATTAAAGACCCGTTCAGCACCAAAGCTCACTGTATGGCCTGGAGAGCCACTGTCGCTCGGCTGACCTACCTCGAAGGGTGTGTGTAAATATAAGCTGTAATAACTCCATATGTGCACAGCCTTGAGCTGCTTTGTGGAAGGGTCGCAGACCTAATCTATAAGATTTTTTTAAAACCTCCTTCCCATCACCCTATCATGCTGCAGCGTAACCAAGCAACCCAACACAGGCTGCAGATGAAGCGGCGAGATTGTGCAGGTCTGAGAAGGCTCCACTCTTCAAGGCCAAAGTCTCAAGTGGCAGGTTGGGCCCACAACCTAATGGGGTCTTCCGTTCTACTTTTATGTATTCATTAGATTTTTTAAGTTGCTGCTCACACAAAGGGTCTCGCGGTGACTCACAACTTTAAAACCAATAAGGTAAAAACAACATGAAAACAAATAATAGAAGATATTAACGTTAAAATGCATAAAGCAGCCCAGATGTGGTTATTTACCCTCCAAAGGCCATCCTAAACAATTCAGCTTTGCACGCCCTGCAGAAACTAGACAAGTTCAGCAGGGCACGGGTGTCGTCTGAGAGTGCATTCCACAGGGTAGGGGCCACAACCGAGAAGGCCCTTCCCCTGGAGACAGCTAACCGAGCCATCCTGGGTCCAGGCGCCTGCAAGAAGCCCCTAGCTGACGTATCCTTTCACGTTATCCTATGCAAGTAAACAGCGCGGCCTTTTCTCCCTCAGCTGAAATTCTAGAACTAGGGGTTGCCCGGTGAAGCTGAACAGCCAGAGATTCGGGACAGACTAAAGGAATGCAGTTTTTCACGTGCCGCATCATTGGCTTGCGGAACTCCTTGCTACAGGATGTAGTGGCGGCCAATGAGTATCAGTGGAGGGGAAGGGAGGCGACTTCCTTCATGGCCTGCTTGTGAGCTTCTCGGTTGTTGTTCAGTTGCACGGTTGAGTCCGACTCTTCGCGACCCCGTGGACCGCATCGTGCCGGGCCCTCCTGTCTTCTGTCGTGTTTCCAGAGCTTGCTTAATGTGAGGTTCTCAGAGGCATCTAATTATTTTGTTACTAATTTTTATTATCCGGACATTTATACCCCTCCTCTCCTCGTGGCTCGGGGCAGCTCAAAATGAAAAGCAGACGGTCCCCTCCATATGATCCAGCAGGGCTCTTCTCACATTCTTCATCCAGAGGAAGTTCAGCCTGCATGCCTCCTTCCCCAATAAACCAAGGGGAAGTTCACCTCTGTCTTTCCCCTTCCTGCTGCCACCACCCTACCCCACTCCACCCTGTTCCAGAAGTTGCACCCACTCTCTTGCGCCTGGCACTGCAGCTGCTTCTCAAACCTCTCCTCTTTTCGCAGCCGAAGCCCTCTGGATGCCTCCGTGATAGACAGCAAAAAGCAGGTGCCTGGGATTCATTAAACGTGTTCCACTTAGGGGGCGGAGGCAGCCTCTAACCACCCGCGCAGAGAACAGCTTGACTCTTGTGAACTATCAGGCATCTGTTCCCCTTCCAAAATTAACCCTACAAACATACACTTCGGGGGGAGATCACTATATTCACAGCATTAACAAGCCAATTTGATAACCGCTGGGCAGGCCTGGCCAGCATTTAGTCCCTAGCACAGGGGTGGGCAAACTGTTGCTCGGGAGCCACACGCGGCTCTTTCGCACATATTATGCGGCTCCCAGCAGGGCGGCTGGGGAAGCTAAGTATCATTAGCAAACAAAATCATTGGACAAATAAATATCATTATCAATATCTGCTTTTACCCCTTTTGTTATTATTTTTGGCAGTCTCATTTAATGTTAATAAAAAGCAAATCTGCTTATTTTCCAATAAAAACAAGTAACATTTGTTCATGTCTTGCGGCTCTCAAATATCTTATGTTTAGTCTATGTGGCTCTTACGTTAAGCAAGTTTGACCACCCCTGCCCTAGCAGAAGTCCCTGTGTTGGAACCGAGCCCAGGTGAAGATTTGGCTGCAGCTTGGACGGCACAAAGGAGTCTGCGATGAAACATTTTTTTTCTGGGAGGGCATTACCTGTTTCTTTTTCAGCTTGGAAATCTGCTGTTCGACCATGGTGATTTCACGATCCACCCGGTCCATGTTTTGGATCAGCTCCTCCTTGGACAGCCGGGATGGTAAGAGATCCAACTCAGAGTCAGGGTGGGTAGGACTGACGGGAGAAACGGGTTCCAGTTTGCCGGTTATCCCTCGATCCTGCAAAGAGAGGCAGAAAAGGGAGAAAAGGGAGAGATGAGAGGAGATCCTTGCCTCTCAAGAGAGCCAGTTTGGTGTAGTGGTTAAGTGCGCGGACTCTAATCTGGGAGAACCGGGTTTGATTCCCCACTCCTCCACTTGCACCTGGCTGGATGACCTTGGGCAAGCCATAGCTCTGGACCAGCTGTTCCCTCAAGGACAGTTGTCTCAGAGCTCTCTCAGCCCCACCTACCTCACAGGGTGTCTGTTGTGGGGAGGGGAAGGGAAAAGGAGTTTGTAAGCCGCTCTGAGACTCCCTTGGGGAGTGGAGGGCGGGGTATAAATCCAATCTCTTCTTCTCTTCTTCTTCTTCTTCTTCAATTACCACTCTCCTTTCAGGGAGGACTGCGGCTTACTGGGAAAGCTTGGCTTACAGAATGGCCCAGGTCCAATCCTGGCATCTCTGGCTGAAGCAGACAATTTATTTTTAAAAAAATACACACACACACACACACACACACACACACCTGCCTCTCTTAAAAACTCAAGGCAGCTTACAAATCCAACACAATTCTGTACAGACACGCAACAACAAGAAAATCAGCAGCAACATCATACAACCAAGCGGCAAAAAACCCTCCTAACTGGCCTCCCTATAAAAAAAGATTAATCGCTGAACGCCACGCAATGCAAGAACACCTTCCACGACCCACAGAAGACCCACTGCGAAGGGGCATTGTGTACATTTTCTGGCCATCGCTTCCAAAACAAAGGAAAAGAATGGCTAAGGGATACACAGAAGACGCAAACCAGTGGCCAGAGAGCTGGACCATGACCTGGAAGACGCGAGTTCAAATCCCCACTCTGCCATGTAGCTCACACGGCCGCCTTGGTGCAGGCATTGTTTTCCCCAGGCCACCCTCACGGGGTGGTTGTTTTGAGGCTAAAATGGAGGCAGCGGAGAATGACGCTGTTAAGCTGCTTTAGGTCCCCCCATTTAGGGGGAAAGCAGGATGACACGCTACAGTTCCAAGCCGAAATCAGGCCTCCACATGCCTGGAAACTGAGTTCCCAGCACAGAACACCGGGCATACATCTGACCAGAAGTCCTCATGCTTGCCAGGTGGATCTTGTAACGTGTGAATCCGCTCTCAGATCATAAAGTGGTGGCAGAAAATACCGTCAAGTTGCAGCCAACTTAACAGCGACCTCGTGGGGTTTTTCAGGCCGAGAGGCCTTCAGAGGTGGTTTGCCCTCTGCGTAGTGACCCTGGACTTCCTCGGCGGTCTCCCATCCAAACACCAACCAGGGTAGACCCTGCTCAGCTTCTGAGATCTAACAAGACTGGGCCAGCCGGGGCCGTCCACACTGGAGCAGGATGTAAAACAAACAGAAGTGCCACGAACCTGAACGGAGGGCATAACTAGGAGGAGTTGTAGCGACAACGTCAGCCGGCAAAGAAGGTTCGCACAGGGACAGGCTGTTCCTCAAAGGGAGCGCCCGTCCCTAATCCTTAACCTCCGCACCTTGAATCGACCAGTATTGAGCTGCGTGGGGCCCACCAGGCCGCTTCTCACAGTCTCCCTCCCCAACCCCCACATTCTCAAGGACGCCGTTTGAAAACCGCGCCCCCCAACATTCCAGCCACGTTGATGCGGCGGCTGCCACCCATCGCCTCCCTTAAGACTTCAGTCACAGCGGCCCTTCTCTGGAGAGGGTGGGTGGCCCAGTCTGTCCCCCTCGAACCACTGCAGACGCAAACTGCTGGTCACCCAAACAACCACTGAGCCCAACGAGGCCCACGTCCAAGTTGGCGACCTGAATTACAGGCTGCCTCCCCCCACGGGGGGGGGGGGGGGAGGGACACAAGGCCGCCATGGTTCGGTGGTGCCAACTGACATTCCGCCTCTCCAACCACCTATCAGGAGATCCCCCTCCCCATCTTTCCTGGTGGGTCCCTCCCTCTGGAAGATCAAGATGGCCAGCCGTGTTAGTCTGTCTGTAGCAGTCGAAAAGAGCCAGAGTCCAGGAGCACCTTCAAGACTAACAACGTTCGTGGCAGGGTGTGAGCTTTTGTGAGACACAAATGGTGTCTCTGGTTGTGTTTCCCCAGCCCAATTTGAGAAAACACACGGCACAATTCCTGTAGAGTAGAAAAACCCAAGAACTGTATTAATAAAGGGGGAAGCACAGGTACAGCAGGGCTTAGCACCCTCGAATACCACAAGCTCTCCAGATGTTACAATGGGGGATTTTATACTCAGTTTGACACTTGAACATAAATCAGAATTATTGGTCCCATCGAACTTTGTAATATGTCCGTCATAACTTTCTGATTGGGCTCAAACCTGAGGGTTGGGCTTTAACAGGGCTTTCTCAAGTAAAGATGTTTCTTTTTTTAGCTAAGCAATGGGCCTTCTTCTTCCCCGGCTATGAAGCTCTAAAACGTATCCGTTGTAACAGATATAGGTACAGAGTGCTGATGTTCTTCATTTAACTAAGCCAGGGGTGGGCAAACTGTGGCTCGGGAGCCGCATGCGGCTCTTTCACATATATTATGTGGCTCCCAGCAGGGCGGCTGGGGAAGCTAAATATCATTAGCGAACAAATATCATTGGACAAATTAATATCATTATCGATATCTGCTTTTACCCCTTTTGTTATTATTTTTGGCAGTCTCATTTAATGTTAATAAAAAGCAAATTTGCTTATTTTCCAATAAAAGCAGATAATATTTCTTCTTGTCTTGTGGCTCTCAAACATCTGATGTTTATTCTGTGCGGCTCTTACGTTAAGCAAGTTTGGCCACCTGGCCAGAACAAGGCCACAGGTCTTGGCTGAATAGCAGCTTTGTCGGCATTTAGCTATTTCCCAGAATGCATTTAAGCAATGAACCAAAGTTTACTTCTGAATCTGTATTCATGATTGATTTCTGTTTCTGTGGTTAGGATTATCAATGGCACTTAGCATATGTATGCCTATCTATGCCAGAAAGATGCTTAAGTGTGCTCACCAAGGTTCCTCATGTCAAGTCAGTGGCCGAGGACCTGTGCTCCCCTCCTTTATTAACAAAGTTCTAGGTTTGTTCTACTCCACAGGAAATTGTGTCGTGTGGTTTCTCAGATTGGGCTGAGGAAACACAACCAAAGATGGGGTTTCTGTCTTTCAGCGGCTACAGATACAGACCTTTTTGCAGAGCCACTGGTTCGCAAACAGGGTCACTACGCCCACGAAAACATTTGAAAGATGAAAGAAGACGCCAGACCCCTGGGAAGACTTTTCAGCCCCACGCTATCTTCACATACACTGTGGCCCAAATTGTACTAGTACCTACACGATTACCTGCAAGCAGAGGTCATTTCGTAGAAAAAGAGGTGCAGGAGCTCATTAGCATAACTTATTTGCATATGCTAAACCACCTGACATCACCGGAAGTATGTCAGGGAGGGAGGGAGGGAGGGAGGGAGGGAGGGAGGGAGGGAGGGAGAGAGAGAGAGAGAGAGAGAGAGAGAGAGAAAGAGAGAAAGAAAGAAAGAAAGAAAGAAAGAAAGAAAGAAAGAAAGAAAGAAAGAAAGAAAGAAAGAAAGAAAGAAAGAAAGAAAGAAAGAAAGAAAGAAAGAAAGAACGAACGAACGAACTGGCAGAGAGGGAACAGCTACTAATCCAAGCCTCAGAAATACCACTATTCTGGGAGGATAGCTACAGTGGTGGCTGAAGCCTTCAGAAGGCTGGTCGGAGGAACAAGGACCTTTCCAGGGGACAGGGTCATTTTACTGCAGCCATGACACAAGCAGGCATTCCCCTGCGGGGGGAGGGGGGGGGCTGGCACCAACTCCTGGAGCTGAGCTCCCCCGAGCTTGAAATGACCCCTGCCTGCAAGTCTTCTCACCTAGGACCTACAGTTACTAAAGATTCTGTGAGCCTGCCAGATCTGGCTCCCAGGGCCAGCGTCAAGGTCGGCAACAGGCCTTTTTCTAAGTCAGAGAGCCAGTTTGGTGTAGTGGTTAAGTGCGCGGACTCTAATCTGGGAGAACCGGGTTTGATTCCCCACTCCTCCACTTGCACCTGGCTGGATGACCTTGGGCAAGCCATAGCTCTGGACCAGCTGTTCTCTGAAGGACAGTTGTCTCAGAGCTCTCTCAGCCCCACCTACCTCACAGGGTGCCTGTTGTGGGGAGGGGAAGGGAAAGGAGTTTGTAAGGCGCTCTGAGACTCCCTTGGGGAGTGAAGGGTGGGGTATAAATCCAATCTCTTCTTCTTCTTCTTCTTCTACGTCGTGGCCTTCTGGCAGTGCTCCGCAACGTTGCCCAGAGATGTTTGGCTCACCCCTTCCCACCTGTGGAAGCTAAGGTTCCCAAGTGGAGACTGCGTCCAGCATCACCATAGTACGAGGGGGCCACAGCTCAGTGGTTAGCAGATCCTAACCATCTCTAATTCAAAAATCTCACACAGCAGGCGTTAGGAGAGACCCTTCTCCAGCTGAGACCTTGGAGAGCTGCTGCCGGCCAGAGCTGAAAACACCGAGTTAGATGGGCCAGCAGTCTGACTCAGCATCCAGCAGCGTGTTACGATGAAATGCTCTACATGTTTGGGGAAGAACAGCAGGCAGAGAGTCCTCTCTTTCCACCCCCACCACCAAAACCAGTTTCTTGACATAGGGGAGAAGTTAGCCTCTGGGTTTTGTTGCCCGCGCAGTTTATGAAACAGTTATACACTCTTGTACTCTGCCACTGACTAGCAGGTTAACCTTACTGGGCACACTTAGCAGCTCTCTGATACAGATGGACATACATATATGCTAAGGGCCATTGATGATTCTCATCACAGAAACAGAAATCAATTACGAATATGTATTCAGAAGTTAACTTGTAAGCCGCCTCGAGCTTGGCAAGGAAGAAAAGCAGCGAACGTTTTAAACCAATAAAACTCTGTGCACGTGCAATGGGGGTTGATTCCCCGCTCCTCCATATGCAGCTGCTGGAGTGACCTTGGGTCAGTCACAAGTTCTCTCAGAGCTGTTGTCTCGGGAGCAGTTCTCAAAAGAGCCCCACCTACCTCGCAGGGTCTCTGTTGTGGGGAGGGGAAGGGAAAGGAGACTGAAAGCCACTCTCCTTCAGGTAGTGAAGGGCAGGGTATAAATCCAATCTCCTCTCCTTCTTTCGTGCAGTAAAAACAATTTTTAAATGGTGTTTTTGCATGATGTAGTGCAGGGGGGAAACTACACCTTCCATGAGGCTGTGCAAGAACGTGCAGGCTTCGACTGCTCTACATCCTGCCCAATTAACACAGCTATCGTACTGACTCACACAAAGGGTAAAGCAGACATCCCCCCCCCTTAAAAAAAAAAGCCTGTCTGTTCCTACACCTACTGTACCGTACTGTACCGGGCAGCGTGTATACAGAGAGTGGAAATCCAGCTTTACAAACAGATGGCGCCATCCGCCCCTGCGTGGACGTGGGAAGTTCCTCAGCTGGCAATCAGGCTCAAGATGTCCACGGGTGACCTGAACGGAGCAACGAATGAGGACTTCCACGATCGTCAACACATCATCATGGTACAAACTGAATTGTTCAAGCACGCCTAACAGGATCATCATAGGGATGTGAAATCGTCTTGATGGGAACTGGGAATTCTAGAAGACAATTTGGCCATCTAGAAATTGCTGAAAGAGCCCGATCCTGATTGGGTCCATACTGCAGCAGCACTACGCGATCTCCCCCGACCAATGCTCCCTCTAAGCTGTGGAGTCTTGCGAGCAAAAATTCTACTGTGTGAGCTCCTGGCATTAAAGTTGTGAGCCAGCGATTCGGCTGCTGCATAAATTAGTTTGCTCTGGAGCCATCCAACCTGAGCTAAGACAAAACTGTGTGAGCCGGAAGCTAAAAAACTGAGCTAGCTCACACTAACTCAGCTTAGAAGGAGCCCTGCCCCTGACCCCAATACCTTTTAAGCGATTCATCTTAATGAACGACAAGCCACGTATCTAGTATCCGCAAGATAGATATCTGGCATCAGCAGGGGTCATTTCGTAGAAAAAGAGGTGCAGGAGCTCATTAGCATAACTCATTAGCATAACTCATTTGCATATGCCACACCCCCTAACATACCGAAAGTGTGCCAGAAGGCAACACCCACCCCTCAGGCTCCACTCCACAGGTGAGTGAAACTGACCTGCTCTTCCTCCATTCCCTTCCCCAGCCAATACTTTGTGCAATAAAAATAAGCCTAAAGAACCCATCCCTTTCCCTTCCCCTCCCCACAACAAGACACCCTGTGAGGTAGGTGGGGCTGAGAGAGGTCCTTTGAGAACTGCTCATGACAGAACAGCTCTGAGCGAACTTGTGACTGGCCCAAGGTCACACCAGCAGCTGCATGTGAAGGAGTGGGGAATCAAACCCGGTTCTCCCAGATTAGAGTCCAACTCCTGACCACTACACCAAACTGATGGGGTGGAAGCTGCTGAAGGGTTGGTGAAATTTCTCCAGTACTTATGTGCCATGTGCCCAGATAAAAAATGGTATACTTAGAAAATTTATATGCCACCTTGAGCAAGTCTCTGGAAAAGCAGCACACAGTCATAAAAGGAACAATGATAAAATTATCAATATTCAAACAAAACATTAAAAACAATTAAGACCCTAGCAGGGCTTTCCCCGGGGCGCTGCGCCTCTGCACTGCTCGGGGAAGCCGAGGAGGGGGCGGGGCTTGGTCATGTGCCCGCCCCCTGGGCTCCTCACTCCCGGAGCTGCGCTCCCGCTCCAACGGACCCCCGGGCATCAGAGAACATACAAGGCCTTCATTTCAAACTCCCTACAATCCTGCAAGGCGGGTTTTGCTAAGAGCAAGTGACCAACCAAAGACCGCTCAGCAAGTTTCATTTCCACCTGAGTCACCCAGATCCGGGCTGAGACTCTAAACCATCAGACCGCAATTGCTCCCAAGAAATAAGCGACAAGAATAAGCCGTAGAAATAAGCAAGGAACAGAAAGAGAAGTTAGGGAGGAACTATCAGGCAAGCCATCATTCTGCACTGAGCGTTGGGGGGGGGGGGGGAAGAAGCAAAAAAAGAGAGAGAGAAATCAGAAATATTCCAGGCCTGCATCCTTTCCTCTGCGCTCATTTATGGAAAGAAATAAAGGGGGAAACACACCCTGGTGCCCTTTTTCCGTGCTACGTTATCAGGGAACGGAAATGAGATTTCTAAAGCCTCTCATTCGAGAGCAAAGATGGGGGGGGGGGGGGAACGTGGAAAGTGAATTTCCACTTGAGACGCACTTCAGCTAACAGCTTTTGAAATGGAAATACAGGCCTTGCGAAGCATTCAAATTTCAGATGGGATTGGGGTGCGCATGTGTGCGTTTGAATCTCTTTGTGCATCTGTTTGAATGCTGGCTCCCAATTACTATTTGGGGGGGGGGGCAAATGTGCTAAAGAGTCAACTGGCAATAGCAAAAGGTACTAATGGCGGGGGGGGGGGGGGGGGAGCGCTTGAACCGACAGGCTTGGGAACAGAAGGGATATTCAATCAATCCTACAAACAGGGTACTCCTCCCCTGGGACCGTCCACAGCAGGCCCCATTAAAGGCCCCGTTACATTATGAAATCAGCTCAAAGAGCACAAATGGTCCCAAGGGGTGGGGGGAGCAAAGGGTTCCACCCCCTCCAATGCCCCCTCAGACTGGGGGGAAAAGTAGGTAAGAACAAAAAAAAAGACCCTTACCGGCAAGAGCAAAACTGAAAAAAAACGGTTGTTTATGCGGCATCTTCCATGCTATGCTGGAGGTAAAACGGACCCCGATACTAAGAAGAGAACTAATTCTTCTCTTGCGGAACTCTCCGCCACCAGAAACAGAAACGGAATCCCAAAAGAAATGCGTGACGTATCCCTTTCGCGGGTGTGCCTCAGCGGCAATGCTCCCTCTAAAGCTGTGGGGTCTTGTGAGCAAAAATTCTCCTTTTGTGAGCTACCGGCATTAAAGTTGTGAGCGAGCCATTTGGCTGCTGCGTAAATTAATTTGCCCTGGAGCCGTCCTCCCTGAGCTGAGACAAAAATCTGTGAGCTGGAGGCTACAAAATGGGGATCTAGCTCACACTAAACTCAGCTGAGAGGAAACTCTGCGTGGCAGCCATTTCCAAAGGCAGCGGTTCCACTTCCGACCCCAATTGTCTCCTCCCTCTCCATTCTTGGCCCTGGTTCTCTTGGCATTTACATACGACGCGGGTCACAGTCGGCAGAATGTCTTTGGGCCTCAAGCAAATGTCACAGGCTCGGAAAGAATACTGAGTCTGCAGAGAGACACCAGAACATAAGAACATACAGCTGATGCCACGACCAACGGGCACCGTCAATTCAAATACCAAAACTAATCTTGTGCCTTGTTTGTGGCACACCTTGGCACCGTCACACTCTCCAAGCCACACACGGGTGGGAAAACAAACATCTGCCGCTGATGCCGTGCTCTCAATGCGTGACCTGTGCCACCCCGCCCTTCACTTGGAGTCCCAGAGCGGCTTACAATCTCCTTCCCCTTCCCCTCCCCACAACAGACACCCTGTGAGGCAGGTGGGGCTGAGAGAGCTCTGACAGAAACGGCTCTTTTTCAAGAACAGCTGTGCCAGAACTATGGCTTGCCCAAGGTCATCCAGCAGGTGCAAGTGGAGGAGTGGGGAATCAAACCTGGTCCTCCCAGATTAGAGTCCGCGCACTTAACCACTACACTAAACTGGCTCTCCAAACAGAGGCTGGCACAAGCAGGGAAAGCTGCAGGGACACCGCTGTCTTCTGGCTCCGGGGGTCTCCGGCGAGCAAAGGAGGGGGACCGTGGCTCGGCAGAAGAGCGTCCCCTTTGCAAGCAGAAGGTCGCAGGCTGGGTCGAAGGATCTTGGGACGGAGGCGTGGGGAGAGACACCATTGCCTGATGCTGCGTCGGACCCTTGGCCTGTCAAGGTCAGTCTCAACTCAGCTCTCCAGGGACGCAGGTTCACGCCACCTGCCACCTGAACCTTTTAGCTGGAGATGCCGGGAACTAAACCTGGGACCTTCTGCATGCCAAGCAGAGGCTCTGCCGCTCAGCCATGGCCCTCCTTGGTCTGGAGGAGGAGGAGGAGGAGATTGGATCTATACCCCACCCTTCACTATCCAAAGGCGTCTCAGAGCGGCTTACAATCTCCTTTCCCTTCCCCTCCCCACAACAGACACCCTGTGTGGGGCTGAGAGAGCTCATTTGAGGACTGCCCTTGAGAAAACAGCTCTGAGAGAACTTGTGACTGACCCAAGGTCACACCAGCAGCTGCAAGCGGAGGAGTGGGGAATCAAACCCGGTTCTCCCCGATTAGAGTCCGCGCTCCTAACCACTACATCAACCTGGCTCCCTCATTCTTCTCCAGTCTGAATATTTCCAGTCCCATACACCACTCCTAGGTAAAAATTGTTTTTCAGACCCCTGACCCTCTTTGTTGCCTTCCTGTGAATGGTTCCAGTTTGTCCCCATCTCTCTGGGAAGTGCCATGCCCAGAACTGGACAGAGGACTCCATGAGGAGGCATGACTAGCATAGAGCACAGCAGAACTTATTAAACACACCTGATACTGAATCTGACCACAGGTCTCTCAAAATCAGTATTCTCTGAGAGCCAGTTTGGTGTAGAGGTTAGGAGCACAGACTCGAATCTGGGAGAACTGGGTTTGATTCCCCACTCCGCCACATGCAGCTGCTGGCGTGACCTTGGGTCAGTCACAAGCTCTTTTGGAGCTGTTCTCTCAAGAGCAGTCTTCAAGAGAGCTCTCTCAGCCCCACCTACCTCACAGGGTGTCTGTTGTGAGGACGGAAAGGGAAAGGAGATAGTAAACTGCTCTGAGACTGCTTCGGGTAGTGAAGGGCGGGTTATAAATCCAATTTCCTCCTCCTCCTCCTCCTCCTTCTCTACTCTGACTGCCAGCAGTTCCCCGGGGTCTCAGGCAGAGGTCTTTGGTATCATCTGCTATCTGATCCCTTTTAAACTGGAGATCGCGGGGACTGAACCTGGGACCTTCTGCACGCAAAGCAGAGGCTCTTCCCTGATCCCGAATCAGGCCCTGGGTCCGTCAAAGTCAACTGTCTACTCAGACTGGCAGCGCCCAAAGATGCTCCACCAACAACTCACTAAGACGTAGATGCAGTTCTGTGTTCTTTCCTTCTTTTGCATTCTCTCACCTCTGCACCTCCAAGGCACGTTTAATTTTGGGGCTGGCAGATGCGATTAAACCACCTTCCCATTGGCGCAACTTGCCTCTCTAAGTGATGCCTTCTCATCAGGAGGAGGGTGTGTGTGGGGGGGGGGGGGTATGTGTGTGCAGCATTCCTTCCAATTACAGAGGTGGAACACACAAAGTGAAGGGATTCTCTTTCACCCAGAGCGGATTGGGTGAGATGTCACCTTGTAATATTGATGGAACAGAACGGAAAGGTCTAATTATGTAAATGATGAGCCGGGCTCGCTAAGAAGAGGCAGCCAGCCTTAACGAGGCAGGGAGAAAGAGAGAGAGAGGGAGGGAGGGAGGGAGAGAAATCCCCCAGCCGCAGTTGTAGCGTGAAAGGCAATTTAAACGGTGGCTAAGCCCGTCAATCACAAACCAGGGGCAGGAGGCGGTGGGAGAAAGGGTCGAAAAGCGGCATCCGGAGGGGCGGATGGCGTGGGGCAGACAGCCAGGCAGATAATTCCAGGGGGCCGCCAGTCCTTCACCCCTCTCGACACATGAGTCGCACCTGGCAGCCGGTTGTGAGCAAAAAACGTGCCCAGATTCTTCATGAGAGAGGAGCGTCCAACCTTTCCAAAGCCTTGGACTTCAGCCCACACCGTGGGACCCATTTATCAACACGGACAGAGTTGCGGTTCTGCTGTACTCTTTTTGCAAGCTCTTTCCTCTCTCTACGTAGATCCTCCCTGCCCCCCACCCCATTTCATACCATGTCTCTTCAATCTCTCTTTCTTTTTTACAAGCCCCCCATGCCTAGCAAAAAAAAAAAAACCCTACGAAAAAACGGCAGCGCCACTAAGGCAACCCACTTCGGGTCAAAGAGTAACTACCCCCCACCCCACCCCCCGCAATGGAAGATCGATGGGTTACGTGACCTTCACCCCCTTTCCTTGGTGGTGGAGGGAAGTAGCGTCAAGCAGCGCCTGACTTACGACGGCCCTGTAGGGTTGTCAGGGCAAGAGATGAGCACAGGTGGTTTGCTGCCGCGTTTCTGCCCCTGGATTTCCTCGGTGGTCGCCCACCCAAGGACTAACCAGGCTGACCCTGCTTAGCTTCCAAGATCTGATGACATCCGCCTAGCCCGGGCCACAAAATGTCAACACCATAATCACAAGGAAATCCCAAGTCTCAGGACATGGCCCGGGGGGGGGGGGGGAGGTGTCTGATGCAGCAGATCTGGCCAGCATCGCCGGGGAAGACAACCTGCTGTCCCTCTCCATCCACAAACAATGCCCCTGTATAAATCGATGGTGCAACCTCATTTGGAGTACTGTGTGCAATTCTAGTCATCACCAACCCTCAGAAAGGACATTATAGTACTGGGAAAAGGGCAGGAAAGGGCAACTAGAATGATAAAAGGGTAGGAACACTTTCCCTGTGAAGAAAGGCTGAAGCGCTTGGGGCGCTTTCTTTTTTGGAGAAACAACATCTGAGGGGTGACATGGTTGAGGTTTATAAGATTATGCATGGGATAGAGCAGGTAGAGACAGAAGTCCTTTCCTCCCTTTCTCATAATACAAGAACTCATGGGCACTCTCTGCCCTGTTGTTGGCCCTCCAGAGGAACTGGTTGCGAGCCAGTTTGGTGTAGTGGTTAAGTGCACGGACTCTAATCTGGGAGAACCGGGTTTGATTCCCCACTCCTCCACTTGTACCTGGCTGGATGACCTTGGGCAAGCCATAGCTCTGTACCAGCTGTTCCCTCAAGGACAGCTTGGGAAAGAGCTCTCTCAGCCCCACCTACCTCACAGGGTGCCTGTTGTGGGGAGGGGAAGGGAAAGGAGTTTGTAAACTGCTCTGAGACTACAAGTGAAGGGCGGGGTATAAATCCAATCTCCTCTTCTTCTTCTTCTTCTTCTTCTTCTTCTTCTTCCTGTGTGAGACAGGATGCTGGACTAGATGGACCACTGGTCTGATCCAGCAGGGCTCTTCTGAAGTTCTTATGAAGGCCTCGGCCTCTCTGCCCTGTTGTTGGCCCTCCAGAGGAACTGGCTGGCCACTGTGTGAGACAGGACTTTGGGCTAGATGGACCACTGGTCTGATCCAGCAGGGCTCATGTTCTTCTCAGGGGAAAGCCTCGGCCTCTATGCCTTGTTTTTGGCCCTCCAGAGGAACTGGTTGGCCGCTCTGTGAGACAGGATGTTGGACTAGACAGACCCGTGGTCTGAAACAGCAGGGCTCTTCTGGTGTTCTTATTTTCTTAACATACTGGAGGAATACCAATGTGTATGTGCTGAAGCAGGTTTGCCTCCTTGAAGGAAAAGCATTGCCCAAGTGAGACCTGTAATGTGCAGCATTAATACTGAAGTATGTCTGTGTCTCTGACCTAGTACAGAGTGCCTTTGCCGCAATGATGGGGACCCCCTCCCCAACTAAAGACTATGGAGAAGGACTTCTCAAACTGAAAGCATCTCTCTTCAAAAATCACCTCTGGCCTTTAATGTGCATGTGTTCATGTATAAGAATATAAGAGCCCTGCTGGATCAGACCAGTGGTCCATCTAGTCCAGCATCCTGTCTCACACAGTGGCCAACCAGTTCCTCTGGAGGGCCAAAAACAGGGCACAGAGGCCAAGGCCGTCATACGAACCTCAGAAGAGCCCTGCTGGATCAGACCAGTGGTCCATCTAGTCCAGCATCCCGTCTCACACAGAGGCCAACCAGTTCCTCTGGAGAGCCAACAACAGGGCATAGAGACCGAGGCCTTCTTCTGATGTTGCCTCCTGGCACTGGGATTCAGAGGTTAATTACCTCTGAACGTGGAGGTTTCCCTCCGTCACTACAGTTAGTAACCGCAGTTAGTAGCCTATCCTCCATGAAGCTATGTAATCCCCTCTTAAAGCACGTATGTGAGTGAAAAGAATTGTCATGCACCCCGGTGTGCACAGATACCTCCTCAACAAAGCGGCATCAGCTTTCCCCACCAGCTCTCTGTCCTCTCCCCAAGCATGTACATTTACATGAAACGTGGTGCTTTTCATTAGAAAGGAAAGCGCCAACAGCTGGTTTGGAACACAGTGCCATGTGCCTCAACCCTTTCACCCATGCGCAAGACCCACACTTTACTTCCCTCCAGCCTCTGCTCTACTGTCCTGTGGGCCACAAAATCTGGCAAATGGATATGCCTCTCTTGCTCCTACACTCTGCAGGGCTTTCCCTGTCGCACACCCACCAAAAGAAGTCCTACAAACCAAGATGTTGCCTCCATGTCTCCCCCAATTCATTCCCAAACGCTGGTGATTAGGAAAGGCTTGGGGCCTGCAGATCTATTACACTAATGGCAGCACTTTCCTTCGCCCAGGGGAACCTCCCATGTCCCCAGAGCCTCTTGGGATAGGGAAAAGGGCTCCCTGCCCTGGGGGAAAGATGCCCCCGTAAGCGGGAAAGACCTGCAGGATCCAACCCAGAGAGGAGACAGCGCAATGCTCCCTCTAAGCTGTGGTGTCTTGTGAGCAAAAATTCTACTTTGTGAGTTGTGAGCATTAAAGTTGTGGGCAAGCGATTTGGCTACTGCACAAGGTAGTTTGCTCTGGAACCATCCTTCCCGAGCTAGGACAAAAATGTGTGAGCTGGAGGCTAAAAAGCTGTGAGCTAGCTCACACTAACTCAGCTTAGAGGGAACACTGGAGACAGGCATCCTGGGTATTCCTGTCTGAATGGTGCTGGAGCTTCCTGAACCCAAGAAGTCGCAGATTCCTCCACTGGTGGAGGCTGTCCAAGTGGGCGGCTTGCCAAGGTCAACGCAAGCTCCAGCCAGTTCCATTAATAGCTGCGAGGCCCAGCCCACTGGGGAAGGAAGGGGGGGGGGGGGAAATCCAAACACAAACTCCCAAGCAGCTAATCCCAGCAACAGACGAAACCCCATCGCAAAGGAGATTCATAAACAAAGCAGCGGAAATTTTGTGGCTGGGCTGAACAGTCCAGAGGCATTGGCTACACACACACACACAGCTCGCCACTTGGAAATCTCTTGCACTTTCAGCCCTACTTTGCTCACGTCGGCAGGGACTTCAGCAGCTAACACCCTGCAAATGGGCAAAATCACCAACTGCCCATACAGGGCTGTATTGGTTGTGGCTCCCGCCTTGGGGAACAGCCTTGCCCAAGGAGGTCACAAAGGCTCCTGGCCTTCTGCAGAGTATGCAAAACCGAACTATTCAGAGATGAGCACCACATCCCTAGAGTCATATTCAACTGGCTTCTAAGCAAGGGAAACAGTTACCTTTACCTAACTCTTATCATGTTAAAAGGGGGGGGGGGGGTTTGTACTGATTTCCTGTCTTACTCAAACTGCTAGAAATGAAAACAGGGAACGGGAATTGAACATTTTAGGTTTTAATGTCTTGTATCCATTTTGTATCTGAATATCTGTAAATAAAATTACACATATATTTAAAATTTTCAAAACCCCAAATCTCTTTGTGACTCTGGTCTAGGCAAAATTTCGGAAGGAACACCCTTCTCCCCTGGGAGTGCGTCATTCAAAAACAAAAAAAATGGGAAGTGACCAGCAGGAAGAAAACTAGCAAAAACTGACATACTTGGAAAGCAGAATTCTGACGCGTGTGTAAAAATGGAGGTAGCAGCAGAGGGGGAGGGGGCTGAAGCGGAGTGAGCGGTGGGAAGTGCTAAAGATCAACAGCACCCTTAGGAGGTGGCATTTCGCAAGGTCTCCTGTGCGACTGCAGAGAGATGAAGAAACACACAAAAGCAAAACCTGGAGGAGAAAAGGCTGGCTGCGAAGAATCGCACCCAGTTCTTCCTGCATACGGGAAGAAGTAGATCAGAGCCATGCGTCTACTGGGATTCTGCAGAATTTCTGTGGCCCCCTGAGGATCGCAGCTTTCAAACTGCAAGCGAAGAACAAGCTCCGGCCCTCGCGACAGCAAAAATGTGCTCAGAAAGGCGCGAGAAACGCCTGCTCTCAGAAGCCAAAAACCTCAGCAGGTGGAGCCGAGCTTCTGAATCCTGCACAGCTCTTTGCTCTTCCCCAAGACTAGCATAAACTATGGAACACAGTTAAAAAGATATATTATCAATTAAGAAAAATCAGAGAAAGGATGCATGCTTTTTTCAACGATTAGCATGATCCGTGCAGGCTGTGGGATTCCATTCTTCTTTGCGCAGAATTGTAAGTGTAGAAAAGAGCAAGCGTCCAGGAGCACCTTAAAGACTAACAAAATATGTGGCAGGGGAAGAGCTGTCGTGAGTCAGTGCTCGCTCCTTCAGATACAGCTAGAATGGGAGTCCATCTGTCCTACTTATTGGAAAGTGGAGTGATTTCAGATGCCAAATGACATTAACTCCATTTTCCAATAAAGAGGATAGATGGACTCCCGTTCTAGTTGTATCTGAAGAAGTGAGCAGTGTCTCAAGAAAGCTCCCACCCTGCCACATACTTTTGTCAGTTTTGAAGGTGCTACAGGACTCTTGCTCTTTTCTACTGCCACAGACAGACTAACACAGCGACCCATCTATCTCCACAGAACTGTAACTGTTTTACTGGATAGCACTAGGTACAACACCACTCAAACATTGCGTCCACTCAGAAGACGGGAGCAGGTTTCTGCCAGATGTTGGCTTTCTGGCCAAGCGATGTGGCTTGCCCAAAGTCATCCAGCAGGTGCACGTGGAAGAGTGGGGAATCAAACCCGGTTCTCCCAGATTAGAGTCCGCGCACTTAACCACTACACCAAACTGGCTCAGGATCTGAACACAGGCCAAAGCCATCACACTACCCACCATGCCGTTCCAACTCTAGTCTTGGTTCCTGCTCCTGAAGCCATCACCCTCTACACCTTCTTTCCTCCTGCCCTCCTTCCACTAACCTTGTCCATTTGCCAGTGGACTCTTAAGACCCTCAGAAGAGCCCTGCTGGATCAGACCAGTGAGGGTCCATCTAGTCCGGCATCCTGTCTCACACAGTGGCCAACCAGTTCCTCTGAAGGTCCAACAACAGGGTATAGAGGCCAAAGCCTTCATAAGAACATCAGAAGAGCCCTGCTGGATCAGACCAGTGAGGGTCCATCTAGTCCAGCATCCTGTCTCACAAAGTGGCCAACCAGTTCCTCTGAAGGTCCAACAACAGGGCACGGAGGCCAAGGCCTTCATAAGAACATCAGAAGAGCCCTGCAGGATCAGACCAATAGTCCATCTAGTCCAGCATCCTGTCTCAGCGGCCAACCAGTTCCTCTGAAGGTCCAACAACAGGGCACGGAGGCCAAGGCCTTCATAAGAACATCAGAAGAGCCCTGCAGGATCAGACCAATAGTCCATCTAGTCCAGCATCCTGTCTCAGCGGCCAACCAGTTCCTCTGAAGGTCCAACAACAGGGCACGGAGGCCAAGGCCTTCATAAGAACATCAGAAGAGCCCTGCAGGATCAGACCAATAGTCCATCTAGTCCAGCGTCCTGTCTCACACAGTGGCCAACCAGTTCTGCTGGATGGCGAACAACAGGGCACGGAGGCCGAGGCCTTCATCAGAACATCAGAAGAGCTCTGCTGGATCAGACCAGGGGTCCATCCAGTCCAGCGTCCTGTCTCACACAGTGGCCCACCAGTTCTGCTGGATGGCGAACAACAGGGCACGGAGGCCAAGGGCTTCATCAGAACATCAGAAGAGCTCTGCTGGATCAGACCAGCAGTCCATCCAGTCCATCTTCCTGTCTCACATAGTGGCCCACCAGTTCCTCTGGACGGCCAACAGGGCATGGAGGCTGAGGCCTTCATAAGAATATCAGAAGAGCCCTGCTGGGTCAAACCAGTGGTCCATCTAGTCCAGCATCCTGTCTCACACAGTGGCCAACCAGTTCCCCTGGAGGGCCAAAAACAAGGCATCCGCTTTACTGGATGACCTCGAGTTCTGGTATTTTGGGAGAGGGAGAAAATGTTCTCTTGGTCAACTCTCTCCACCCCATACGTAATTTTATACACCTCTATCATGCCCCCGCCCCATTAGTTGACCCTTTTCCAGACTGAAAAGACCCAGGCTCTTCAGCCTCTCCACGCAGGGAAGGTGCCCTTAACGTCATATGCATTATGGACCAGCTCGGCATCCTTCCAGCTACTACAGCCTATAAAATGGGAGCGGCCCATCCAGGGCTCTTATGTGGCCCGCGAACAACTAGTGCAAGGGAAGGAACAGGAGACAGTTTGGCGGGGGGACTGGGCAGAGCCACTCCGATCGTGGCTTCAGTGTGGCAGAAGAACCTCGCCTGCAGCAGTCAAGCAGCGTGGGAGCGTCTGCCCAGTGCTGCACCGCTGGCTCTCTAGTCCGCCTCCCAGCCCACGGGGCCTTGCAGTGAGGATACAACAACTCAGAGCTTACCAGCGGCTGTCCTTTATGCAGTTCATATCTCCGGTGCTCAGCATCCTGTTTTATGGCACACATGGCCCGGCCCGACAAAGCAGCATTTGTGTCAGATCCAGCCATCGTGACAAAAGAGTTCGACACCACCGGTTTAGTGCCCCTTGCATGCGGCTAGATAAGAACATAATATGACAGGCCACGCAGTGGGCGGTGTGCGCTGGAGGCCTCGTCCTTGCCAGCCATGCACATCTTAATCTGGCCCCAGGCAGGTCCCCAGGCTTACCTTGGAGAGATCCTCCGTCCCTCCCTGCTGGCTCTGGTTAAGCAGCGGCGAGTGCCTCATCAGCGGGTCTTGCAGCAGCTCCAGCCGGGGCCGTTTGGTCTCGATGAACTCTATTTCCGACTGTTTGCTCAAGTCGGAGAGGTAAGCGTGCGGATCAGCTCTGGTGTGCAACTCCTGAGACCTGGGCGAGAGAGACGGGAAAGGGGAGGGGGTTAGAAAGGATCGGCTGCTGAGACCCCAAGCAATTCCAGTCCTGGGCTGCAGAGAGGAATCAGTATGCATCCGCCACAAAGGGTTTCAAAGGGTCCCGGCTGCTGCATCGGGAGCAGAAGCCCTGCGGATCGGCATGTTTCTGCTCCCACCGCGGCTGCAAGCCGAAGAAGGGAAACGCAGGCACCTCCAGTTGGGACAGTTACCGGATTCCTTTCATCCTGGGAATCAGCTGACCACAAACACACGGAGAGGGCCAATCCCAGGCTTCTGCCTACTCCATGGCTCCCAGATCTGCTGTTCTCACTCATCATTGCTAAAAGGGGCTGCCAAACTCTCTCACTGACATACCAGACGGATAGGCCAAGGGTCTGACTCAGCACCGGGCAGCTTTGGCTGGGAGCCACGCAAGCCGAATCAAGTCCACCAGAAAACCGTTTGTACACAGATGCCATCAAGACTGATTGTAACCTATCAGAGTGGGGCTCCTGGTTGCTGAAACCAGCAGGTAAGTCTAAGCTGGAAGTTATTGTACAGAAATCAGAGAAAGGCCCCTGGTGTCCCCCTGGCCCGGTAATGCAAGGAAGCCACTTGGAACTTCCTGCCGTCGGTCAGAGTTGTGTGCTGGCACACGCGCTGGATCCCCCCACCACCACCTGAGACATGCTCAGGCCACCAGTCTGAGACCCTCTGTGGGCTGCAAAGTCTTCTGCCCTTTCGCCAGCCGGAGGCGATGGAAAAGCCAACGGTCCCAGTCAAAGCTGTGGGGTCTCGTGAGCAAAAATCCTACTTTGTGAGCTACTGCCGGTAAAGTTGTGAGCGAGCGATTCAGCTGCTGCATAAACTAGTTTGCTCTGGAGCCGTCCTTCCTGAGCTAAGACAAAAAATTTCGAGCCGGAGGCTAAAAACTGTGAGCTAGCTCACACTAACTCAGCTTAGAGGGGACATTGGTCACAATCTCCAACTGGGAACCAAGAATTGTACAGGGGGGGGGGGGGAGAAGTAGTAGTAGTAGTAGTAGTAGTAGTAGTAGTAGTTTGGATTCATACTCTGCCCTTCACTACCTGAAGAAGTGTAGTAGTTGTAGTAGTAGTTTGGATTTATATTCTGCCCTTCACTACCAAAAGAAGAAGAAGAAGAAGAAGAAGAAGAAGTAGTAGTAGTAGTAGTAGTAGTAGTAGTAGTAGTAGTAGTAGTTTGGATTTATACTCTGCCCTTCACTACCTGAAGAAGAAGTAGTAGTAGTGGTTGTTGTAGTAGTAGTAGTAGTAATTTGGATTTATACTCTGCCCTTCACTACCTGAAGAAGAAGTGGTGGTGGTAGTAGTAGTAGTAGTAGTAGTAGTTTGGATTTATACTCTGCCCTTCACTACCTGAAGAAGTAGTAGTGGTGGTTGTAGTAGTAGTAGTAGTAGTAGTTTGGATTTATACCCTGCCCTTCACTACCTGAAGAAGTGTAGTAGTTGTAGTAGTAGTTTGGATTTATACTCTGCCCTTCACTACCAGAAGAAGAAGAAGTGGTGGTAGTAGTAGTAGTAGTAGTAGTAGTTTGGATTTATACTCTGCCCTTCACTACCTGAAGAAGTGTAGTAGTTGTAGTAGTAGTTTGGATTTATACTCTGCCCTTCACTACCTGAAGAAGAAGTAGTAGTGGTTGTTGTAGTAGTAGTAGTAGTAATTTGGATTTATACTCTGCCCTTCACTACCTGAAGAAGTAGTAGTAGTGGTTGTTGTAGTAGTAGTAATTTGGATTTATACTCTGCCCTTCACTACCAGAAGAAGAAGTGGTGGTAGTAGTAGTAGTAGTAGTAGTAGTAGTTTGGATTTATACCCTGCCCTTCACTACCCGAAGGAGTCTCAGAGTGGCTGACTGTTTCCCTTCCCTTCTCCTCCCCACCACAGACACCCCGAGAGGTTGGTGGGGCTGAGAGAGCTCTTTCGATGGATGCTCCTGTGAGAACAGCTCTGAAAGAACTTGTGACTGACCCAAGGCCACACCAGCAGCTGCATGTGGAGGACTGGGGAATCAAACCCGGCTCTCCCAGATTGGAGTCCGCACTCTTAACGATTAAACCAAACTGGCTCCAGGCAGAGAGGGGTCAGGACAAGCAGAGGTAACATCCCCCATAAATGCATCCACCTGTCTAATTTCTGTGGTAAACAGATTCCCGTGGCCGTACGTCGCGTCCAAGTCGCGCAGCTCTGCGCAGACTCCCCCCCCCCCTCCGTGTTCCCAACTCCTCAATCAACAGGATTAATCGCCTTCAATAAGCATAGCAATTAAGCCTCTCCCTCTTGCCACACTCCACACGTCCGCTTCAGAGGGGCTCCAAACGCACATCGGCTTATTAATGCGCGCGGGATATATTGTTATTGACAAAAAAGGAACACACTTCTCGTTACCATGGGACAAATGCTCCGAAACCTTAATTGCTGTGAAGGAAAAAGGAGAGAGAGAAAGAAAACAAACCCAACAACACGAACGACTCGGAAATGAGGAATGACTCATGAAAGTGCCGAAATAATCAAAGCTCCTTTGTGAAGCGTCGCTTTGAGGGCAACCGGGCGGGGGGGGGGGGGGAATAATGAATGGGGCGAGCAACCCATGCACGCACCCGCTCACTGCAGGCTGAGATTCCTCCCTCAACAGGGACCGAATTAGAACAATTCATCTTTTCCCCGAAAAGCACAACACGTAACGCACACACCCCGATCTATATATCTGATTCCCTGGAATGACTCTGTGAATCGGACCCCCATCTCCACAAACGCCAAAGACGGAGCGGAGAGGTACAGATGTGACAAGCCGAGCGGTGTAGTAATTAGCCGTGTCAATGCTTGCTCTGCCGTGAAGTTCAGCAGATAACTCTGGCCAGTCACACGCTCTTGTAAAGCAGTGGATTCCAACCTTCTCGGTATGGTGACCCACAGGGCCAAATTTACTTGGTAAATTTGCCATCCAAGGGTGGCTCAAGGTGTTTGGGGTTTTTTTGCAACCTAGGCAACCTGTGAGCTTCGCACCCATCTAGTTCAGCATTCCATTTTCTACAGTGGCCAACCAGATGTTGAGAAACTAACAAGGAGCACAGCTTCCCCCACTGTGAACCCCAAAGGAAGTGGCACATCAAACAAACATGGCCTTTGCATATGGAGGTTACATTCTCTGACCACTCTTCTCGTCCATTACCAGTCTGGTGTAGTGGTTCGGAGCGCGGACTCTAACCTGGGAGAACCGGGTTTGATTCCCCGCTCCTCCACATGCAGCTGCTGGTGTGACCTTGGGTCAGTCATAAGTTATTACAGAGCTGTTCCTCTCACGAGCAGTCCTCTAGAGAGCTCTCTCAGTCCCACCTACCTCACAGCATGTCAGTTGTGGGGAGGGGAAGGGAAAGGAGATTGTAAGCCACTCTGAGACTCCTTCAGGTGGTGAAGGGCGCAGGGTATAAATCCAATCTCCTCTTCTCAACTGCTCCCTCTAATCCCCCTAAGATTCTAAGAAACTCACTCTAGGAATCATCAGGACACCGATCAACATGTCTATGCAGTGAAGAAAAAAAGATCACTTCATGTATGGCATGGAAAATACTGTTTCCAAACCCTGGTCTCAAAGAGAACAACGGAAAGGGCAGGGGCGGCCATAAGGGAGGGATGGCCCACAACTCACTTCCAGATGCTTTGCGACCCACTTCTGGGTCCCCCAACCCAGATGTTCGGAAAAAACAGGTTGCCTACCTGTAACCGATGATCTTCGAGTGGTCATCTGTGCATTCACACTGATGGGTTTCTGCTCCTGCGCAGGAATCCTTCGGTATTGTAGAAAGCTCTAACGGATCTTCGCGCCCAGTGCCTCCGGGCATGCGCGGAGCCCCACCACGCATGCCCAGAGGAGCAGGCGCGGACATCCCGCCAGTTCCTTCTGACTGCTGCAACCAAGCGTGTGGACATTATTCACTCTATCCAAGAATATGGAGAGGAGAGTTTCCACGCTGTGAGCTTGAGACGGGGAATGTGGTGGAGGAAGGGAGAGTCGGAGAGTATCAGGAGATCTGGTAGTGGAGGAAATTGATGGAATTTCCCATGGGCCAACGAGAGGAGGACTGGAAACCAGGCTTGTCTGGGCCACCAAGGAGTGATCAGTATGCATTCCGTCGTCTCGTGCACTATCTTATGTACCACTCGTGTGAATAGTGGTATAGGTGGAAAGGCTTAAAGGAAATCGTGATTCCGTGGGTAGAGTAGGCCATCCCTCATGGAGAGGGGGTCGATTCCACCCTGCGTGCAGAATGCCGTGCTCTTCGTGTTCTGACGAGTGGCGAAAACATCCACGTCTGGGGTTCTCCAAAAAAGGAATACCAGGCAGAGGTAATTTGGATTCAGTTCCCATTCGTGATGTCCAGCGTGTCCTCTGCTCAGGAGATCGACGTGGATGTTGAAGGAGCCGGGAATGTGTGTGGCCCTCAGGAAAATGTCGTTGGACGTGCTCCAGTTCCAAAGTTGGATTGCAAGCTGGCAAAGGCTGCGGGAAATTGTGCCGCCCTGGTGGTTGACATAACAGACTGCAGTGGTATTGTCTGTAAGGATAGCCTGTAAGGGTAGAAAGGTCCGAAGCGCGAAGAAGATTGCCAGGCGTTCAAGGTTATTGATGTGGTGGGACCTCAGGTCCTGTTCCCAGCGAGCGCCCGTGCTGTGACTGTTCAGATGTGCCCCCATCCCCATGTAGACATGTCGGTGGTTAGGGTGAGTTGCAGTAATGAGAGATGAAAGGGGGATCCCTGGAGGAGGTTGGATGGCAGGGTCCACCAGAGGAGAGAGTCTCGGACATCTTGGGGGGGGGGTGGAGGTTCTGTGGGTCTCGTTGTGGATGAAAGGAATGGACGAACCATAGTTGGAGAGGACGCATTTTGAGTTTTGCAAAGAGCAGCACCGCCATTGTGGCAGCCATGTATCCCAATAATCGTTGGATCAAGAGGGCCAAAGAGTTGGGATCAGAGCAGACGTGTGAGGCCAAATGTGACTATTGGTGACACCGTCTTCCGGAAGGTATGCCCATAGGGATATGGAGTCCAGTTCCGCGCCGATGAACTGTACTCTCTGAGTGGGGACGAGATGAGATTTGTCCTCGTTGATCATTAAGCCCAGATCCTCCAGGATGGTTCGCGTGACGGATATGTCGGCCAGCAAGCCATGGGGGGAAGTTGACACTATGAGCCAGTCGTCTATGTATGGGAAAATAGTAATCCCTTGCAGGCGGAGGAAGGCTGCAATGACGACCATTGTCTTCGTAAACACACGGGGAGCTGTGGAGAGGCCAAACGGTAGGGCTTTGTATTGAAAATGTTGATGTACAATGGCAAAACGGAGGTATTTCCAGTGGGGGGGACACATGGTGATATGGAAGTAGGCATCCTGCAGATTGAGGGTGGCCATCGATGCTCGTCTGCGTAGCAGGGGAAGAATGGAGCGTAATGTCACCATTTGGAACTGGCAGTATTGGATGAATAAGTTGAGGCCTCGGAGGTCCAAGATGGGTCTGGAGTTGCCGTCCCTTTTGGGTACTGCAAAGTATCTTGAGTAGAAACCCTTGCATTGGTGGTGAGTGGGGACGGGTTCTATGGCACCCTTGTCAAGGAGAACCTTGACTTCTCGAAGGAGGACATCTGAAGGGATGGTGGTAGGGGTCGGTGGGGGCTGGAGGAATTCAACAAGGTATCCCCTGGAAATAATGGTGAGGACCCAAGAATCTGACATTGCCTTGTTCCACTTAGGAAGGAAGGAGGCAAGACGAGTGTGAGGGGAGCCAGGACGGATAAAGTCAAAGGCCCTGCTTGGCCTGCCAGGACTGTTTGGAGCAGCCAGCCTGTTGGGCTGGCGAGAATTTTTGCCTCAGAACGTATGATTGCTTCTGCACACCTGGGGAAGTACGTGGACGCCAGGATTTGTCCGGGGAGCTCCAGTTTGATGATCTCTGGGACCAGGGTCTAGACCAACTTCGTGGTTTGGATTGCCGAGGAGCAGAAGACACCCCTAGTGTGCGGGAGGCCTTGATGCTTTTATCAAGGTCCTGGAGGACGGAATCAGTGGTGGCGTGGAACAGGCCAACTCCATCAAAAGGGAGGTCTTTGACCGAGGATCTGGTGTCCTGTTGCAAGGTGGTAGAGCGCAACCAGGAGTGACGTCTCAGGGCTATGGCGGACATCATGGTTTTAGAGAAGGTGTCTAAAGCATGTTTGGAGGTGTTCACCTACTGTTTAGCAAGGGTGAGGCCTTCCTTTTGTATCCTTCTGGCAGCCAGTCTTTGGTCCTCAGGGAGCAAACTGATGGCTTCCGAAAGCTGTTCCCACACGGGGTAGTGATATCTTCCCATGCAGGCAGAGTAACTGGTGACTTTCAGTCCCAGAGCTCCAGCCGAGTAGAAACGGCGTCCGAAAGCATCAAGCTTGCGCCCTTCCTTATCCACAGGGTAGAGGGTGTCCTCCTGGATTTGGAAGCCGAGGTGACAACCATTGAGTTGGGGCGAGGATGGTTTGTCAGGAATCCAGCATCAGTCTCCTGGACCCTGTACATATGATCCAGGCGTCTGGTAGAGACTGGTGTCGACGAGGGTTTATCCCATACCGATTTGGCGGCTTGGAGGAGGACCGCGGACATTGGCAGCGCAATGGAAGTGGAGGTGTCCATTTGTACGATCTTGAGCACTGGATCAGTTACAGCAGGCTTTGGTTGTTCAATAGGGAGACCAAGGGAAAGGGCCATTCATTTAATCAGGTCTCCTTAAGAGGTGAGATCCTCTGACGGGGAGATCAGTAAATTTCCCACCACGTCAGGTTTCGGGGAAGGGTCAACAGGGGAACTATGGTTGGACTGATCGTCATTGGAATCCCGTTCGGACAAGGAAGAGACAGGTGCTGCTTCTGTTTGAATCGACTGAGCCGGGGGTGGGGTCACATGGATGAGGGTCGTCTGTGGTCCCGCACAGAGTGTTTCAATGCTGTGGCCGTTCGTGGTTCAGTGGCACTCGGTACCGATGGCAGAGGAGTAGGACGTTGCTGGTTCGTAGTCTGGGTAGGGGGTCTAGACTGCTGCAGAGAGCTGTGGACGTGATCTTGCTGGCGATCAAGCCCGATGGGAATATCTATCCCAGTTGGAGTGGTGACCAGGGGGATCCAGGGCATCGATGTCGATGGTGGGTAGCCTCCGTACTGATAGGAAGGACGGTGCCAATCCCATGGTGCCATCGAAGGAGCATATCCCCAGCGCGTCGAAATGGGAGATTGGTGTCTAGGTGATCCATACTGAGGAGACCTGTGTCTTGGGGAGCGGTATCGGGGTGGTGGAGGCCGATAGTCATGCCTATCATCCCTGTCTGGACGAGGAGGATTGGTCTCAACGTAGGAGAGAGATCCCTCAAATGGCGATCGAGACCGAGAATGAGAGCTCAGGCGTCGTGGTGACAGAGCATAGAGGTGTTCTTGGTCGGTCTCGAGAAACTCCTGTGCCTCCAGAATGTGGTCCGGTAGTGCCTCATGCAGTTGCCGGATGGGAGAATCCAGAAGAGTGATAGTGGTCACTTCAGTAGGTGGTGGAGGCATGATCAAGGGAGTTATCGGTACCAAGGTAGCATCTAATGGGGGTGCTACTGGTTCGGAAACCGAAGTAGGGGCCTTACTCGAAGGCTTGCCAGTGGCTGCGAATAGAGCCTTGTGGCGTTTTTCCGACTTATCCTTCTTCTTTTTGATTGGCGTCGAAGCCGTAGACTGCGTCGGAGCCTGGTGTTTCGATACTGGTCAAGTTATATCAGATAACGGCCTCGATGTCAACGGGGCCGCGAAGTCGGCTGTCAATACTGTTGATCTCGATGGGAAGGAGGTCGTCGAGGTCGAAGCAGGAAGCAATGCCGACTCCAGTAAAGCGACCTTCAGGCGGGCTGCCCTATTTTTCCGAGTTTGGTTGCTAAACTTGGCACAATAAGGGCAGGAATCTGGCCGGTGACTTTCTCCAAGACAGAATGCACAAGGAGTGGCCATCAGGAGCTGCTAATTTGCTCCCGCAAGCTGAGCAACGTTTGAAGCAGCCCCACTTCGTAGCCATAAAGTAGAAAAAACAGAGATGAAAAACGGGGGGGGGGGGGGACCCGAAGGCAGAAAGGGAAGAACCCCACCACCTGAGAAGAAAGAATTTTTTTTTGACAGAAGAATATAGAAAGAAAGTGCTGAAAGTTAAGGAGAAAAAGTGAGGAGACAAAGAAAGCGAAGCGAAGGAGAGCTTTCCTCAAAGGGCTCAGCTAATCGCAGAAGCTGTTAGCAGCGCGGCGGTCAGAGAACTGGCGCAGAAGAGAACTGGCGGGATGTCTGCGCCCGCTCCTCTGGCCATGCACAGTGGGGCTCCGCGCACGCCCAGAGGCGCTGGGTGCGAAGATCCGTTAGAGCTTTCTACAATACTGAAGGATTCCTGCGCAGGCGCAGAAACCCATCAGTGTGAAGCACAGAGACCACGTCGAAGATCATTGGTGTAAACTGCCGTCAAGCCGCAGCCAACTTACGGCAACCCTGTAGGGTGTTCAGGGCAAGAGATGTTCACAGGTGGTTTGCCATTGCCTGCCTCCGCATCACGACCCTGGTATTCCTTCGAGGTCTCCCATCCAAATACCAGCCAGGGCGAACCCCTGCTTAGCCTCCGAGATCTCACAAGATTGGGCTCGCCAGGGTCATCCAGGTCATGGCACTGTGCTCTTAATCTAGCCTAATTTAAAAAGGTAAATTTAGGGATAAATTGGGGACGAGAGAATCTTGCATGCTGCCCTGAGCTCTCTGGAAGGGAAAAGGCCTTCGGTTGAGGCGGCAGGCGCCCAATTATTTGGCCTCCTTCGCTGAAGTTCTCCAACTGCAGGATGCCCACCTGGGTAAGATCTCTCCCGCTCCTTGGCTTACGGCCTAGTTGCTTCCAGACATTAAGGACGCGAACCTTGTTAATTTATTGTAGTACCTGCCTTTTTAACTGTTTTAATTATTTGTTATAATTGTTTTCAACGGTTTTGTAACTTTACTGCTGTGACCCGCCCTGAGCTTGCTTACGGGGAGGGTGGGATATAAGTTGAAATAAATACATAAATTGAAAAGGTGAGATCAAAAGGTAGATAAGACAGGTAAAGAGAGTAGAGTGGTGGATGACATGGGACACTTCTGGTATCAGGGCTGGGCTGGGGGGAACTGTACCCTGTTTGCTAAGGTTGACACCATAGCACCAATGGATTTTCTGGTGCTTATGTGTTTCTTCCTTAAAGCTAAGAGCCAATTGTGACTTTCTTCCGTTTCACCAGACAGAGAAGTCCAGGAGGCATTCTCTCTGTGTTGGCAGGGAGCATGAATTTGACACAGCTTACTCCATTCTGGAACCTTCCAATACATTGTGATTTGGGGAGGGGCCGTGGCTCCGTGGCAGCGCCATCTGCTTGGAATGCAGAAGGTCCCGGGTTCAGTCCCCAGCATCTCCAGTTTAAAGGACAAGGTGACGTGCAAGACCTCCACCTGAGACCCAGGAAAGCCGCCGCCCAACTTCCAGTACTGACTGTGAAGGACCAGTGGTCTGATTCAGGAGAAGGCAGCTTCACGTGTGCAATTGGACCCCAAATGGCAGCCATTTTGTTGTGGCACTCGATATCTGTTCTCAAGATTCCAAAAATGTGCAACAGTTCGGAAAGTCTGGGGACCCCCTGTTGTGAGTCTTACTGATAAACTGTTAAAAACATTTCAATAACAAGTAGTCTACCAATGTTCTAAATGAAAAACTAAAACCCTGTTGACAGAGAGAAGTAATAAATAAAGCTCACATTTTAGACGTCACAGTAAGGGCAAGCAGATTTTAAAATGCCCCCAGACACACAATCTTCTTCTAGCTAAGGGCCGAGCAAAACAGTAGGCAGCCATCACTCCCGAAAGCTTTGTACGTATTTTTCAGTTCGTTTTCTCAAGGTGGCAGCTTCCCTGCTTTTTCAAGAAGGACTACCCTTTGGGGGTTAAAGGCTACACACACAAGCACCACCCACGGTCCTATCGTGACTCCCTTCTCTTGGTAAAGCTGAAAATACATTTCTGCCTCAACACTACATGCAGTTCTGGGCTCTGGGTATCAAGAGCAAAGTTCATGTTTTCCTGGAAGAACGCTGCGTCATCTATGATTTTCACCAGCACCCTTGGAGAGTTGATGACCCCATGTAAGAACAAGAAAATTCGCAAGAAGACGACGAGAGACAAAGAAAGCTGAACCTGATAAGCAAATGGGACGTTCCTCTGAGAATGTTTGTAAACTTGTACCCAAAAGGAGGTCTTGAGGGGGAAAACTGTTGAAAGGCTTAAGAACATAAGGAGAGCCCTGCTGGATCACATCAGCAGTCCACTAGTCCAGCATTCTGTCTCACATAGTGACCAACCAGCTCCTCTGGAGGGCCAACAACAAGGCATAGAGAATGAGGCCTTCCCCTAAGAGGAACATCAGAAGAGTCCTACTGGATCAGACCAGGGGTCCATCTAGTCCAGCATCCTGTCTCACACAGTGGACAACCAGTTCCTTTGGAGGGCCAACAACAAGGAATGGAGGCTGAGACCTTCATAATAATATCAGAAAAGCCCTGCTGGATTAGACCAGTGGCCCATCCAGTCCAGTATCCTGCCTCACACAGCGTCTAACCAGTTCCTCTGGAGGGCCAACAACAGGGCACAGAGGCCGAGACCTTCATAAGAACATCAGAAGAGGCCTGCTGGATCAGACCAGTGGTCCATCTACTCCAGCATCCCATCTCACAGTGGCCAGCCAGTTCCCCTGGAGGGCCAACAAAAGGGCAGAGAGGCCGAGGCCTTCTCCTGGTAAGAACATCAGAACAGTCCTGCTGGATCAGACCAGTGGTTCATCTAGTCCAGCATCTTGTCTCACACAGGGGCCAACCAGTGCCTCTGGAGGTCCAACAAGGCATAGAGGCCGAGGCCTTCCCTTGAGAAGAACATGAGAAGAGTCCTGCTGGATCAGACCAGTGGTCCATCTAGTCCAGCATCTCGTCTCACACAGTGGCCAACCAGTTCCTCTGGAGGTCCAACAACAGGGCACAGAGGCCAAGGCCTTTCCCTGATGTTGCCTCCTGCTCAGGTCTTGCAAACTGAGGGCCTTTGTGGCTTCCTTTGTTGAGTCAATCCATCTCATGATGGGTCTCTTCCTCTTTTCCCGCTGCCTTCAACTTTTCCTAGCATTATTGTCTTTTCTAGTGACTCTTGTCTTCTCAGTTTGGTGTAGTGGTTAAGTGCATGGACTCTAATCTGGGAGAGCCGAGTTTGATTCCCCACTCCTCCACTTGCACCTGCTGGATGACCTTGGGCAAGCCGTACTTCTGGCACAGCTGTTCTTGAAAAAGGCAGTTTCTGTCAGAGCTCTCTCAGCCCCACCTACCTCATAGGGTGTCTGTTGTGGGGAGGGGAAGGGAAAGGAGACTGTAAGCCGCTCCGAGACTCCCTTTGGTAGTGAAGGGTGGGGTATAAATCCAATCTCCTCCTACTCTTCTTCTTCTTCTTCTTCTTCTTCTTGTTACCAAAGTACAATGGCCTCAATTAATCATTTTAGCTTCTAGGGAGAGTTCAGGTTTGATTTGATCAAGAAACCACTTATTTATCTTTTTTTTTTTTTGGTGGTCCACGGTATCCATAACCTTTCCTCCAACACCACCTTTCAAAGGACCATACATACGCCACAAGATATAACAACACGGGTGCACGTGTGAGAGAGTGAGTTTGTGTTTTTAAGGCATGTACCATTGGTGTACGGTTGGTATACCAAATGCAACTAAATTTCAGTTCCGAATTCAACCTGGGGTAATCAATTACTCCCCAAAGCAACAAACATCTTTCCTCCCTTGTGTCTATGACCATGTTTTCAAAGGCCCGGAGCTATTAGCTCTTCCTGGTACAACATGGTCCAGGCGCGTGTGCAGAGCAGGGCCTGAAGCAGGAACTCCGTCCAGAACACAGCTGGAACAGTAGGAGGCGTGTACAGGCAGCTGTCAAGCACACCGACAAGCTGTTCCGAAAACTGAATGCCTGGGAGGGCAGCAGGTGGGCAGGAAGTCAACAGAGGAACTGGCCAGCAGAAACACCTCAAGCGAGGCCCCAGTCTGGCAGTGCCAGCCGGACGCAGACGCAGACGCACTTGCAGCCGTCGGAAGGCACCCCAGGGACGCGTGTTGCTGTTTCTGAACAACTTTGTCAACATAAAAAAGTGTATGGGCCAGGTACTAGCACCAGAATTTCAAAAAAAATAAAAAGATAAGTGGCATCTAAAAGGCATCATAACCTCAAGGCCTGACTACTGTCCGGTGCATTGCCGGGACCAGCCCTTGAAGACTGTTTGGATGTTTCAGCCGCAGCAGGACAATTTCTCTCTTGGTGGGAGGAAAGAACTCGTGGCACGGGGGGGGGGGGGGGAATATCCCCCATAGCATCCTGCCCCAAGTCTAACCACAGGTCTGGTAGCTTCTGCTGCAGTTTCTCCGGCACCTCTGCCAAATCAGGGGTCATCAAGAGAACTTCCCTCCAAACTCGCTCCCCACACACAGCTGTGACTCTCCTGAAGCTGAAGGGGAAAGACAGCACGGCAACGAAACCCACCAACGAACCCCACACTGTTACCCCGGCACCTGCCAGGCTTGGCGTCCTGCTGTCGAAAGCCAGCCAATTCCCCCCCCCCTCCTCTTGGAGACACAGGACAGTTGTGTGTGCGCTCTACTCGCCCTCTGCTCCAGATTCACTGGCCTTTCGTGCGCTTGCTGTTTCTAGCCCCTTCCCTCCCCTCCCCCACAGAGCCGACCCACAAGAGCCAGCTGCCTGCACTGCAAGCCAAGCGATCAGAACCCGGGAAGGGAGCCAAAGCTCTTACAGATGTGTCTGGCTGCAGCCTGCCAAGGGGGACTCAGCTGCACGGATGCCCGCTCTTTGCCGCTCCGCCGGCAGAGAGGGGGAGGAGGGATCGGAGGGATCTGGGGACTGTTTCTGTGCCAGGGAAGCTCAAAACTATTCGTTGTGACCGTCCGGGCCTAGCCTTCACAGAGCCTCCAGCCAGCCATTCAATCCAAGAAACACCCGGGGGCGGGGGGGGGGATGACTGCGGGGGTCTGGGAAAGGGCTTCGAGAGGTCATCTGAGTCCACTACTGCTGCACCAAGGAGGGATTAATTAGGCCTCAGCAGCCCTTGGCCATATGTTTATGAAATCTATAGTTTCCAAAAAAGGGGGGGGGGGGAATACTTTCAGGGAAAGGGACTCCGTAGCCTCCCTAGGTTATCGCTTCCAAGGAATGTTCTTCACAGTTATGACATCCTTTGGGCCTCGACAGATCACGCAACTGGACGGGGCCCCGCTTCATGATCTCACCGAGTGTGTCCCCACACGTCAAAGTTCCACCCAGCCTTCTGAATAGCCCAGAGACCATCATCGGCACAGGAGCCGTGTAGAGCGCGATTCAGTGATGGTTATTATAATCCATGAATCTCCCACAAGCTCCAATGAGCTCTCCAAGATCGAACGAGGGCACCATTTTGTTTTGATGATACTGTGCGAAGTCTCTGCCAGCAGAGGTACAAAGAGGTGAATTATGGAACTCCCACTGCAGGGCTGTCAAAGTCCAAGTCTGAACCATTCTGGAATCCAGCTTGGTGTAGTGGTTAGGAGCGCAGACTCTAATCTGGGAGAACTGGGTTTGATTCCCCACTCCTCCACATGCAGCTACTGGTGTAACCTTGGGTCAGTCACAAGTGATCTCAGAGCTGTCCTTCTCAGGAGCAGTCCTCAAAAGAGCTCTCTCAGCCCCAACTACCTCACAGGGTGTCTGTTGTGGGGAGGGGAAGGGAAAGGGATTGTAAGCCGCTCGGAGACTCCTTTGGGTAGTGAAGGGTGGGGTATAAATCCAATCTCTTCTCTTCTTAAGAACATAAGAATATAAGAGAAGCCAATGTTGGATCAGACCAATGGCCCATCCAGTCCAACACTCTGTCACACAGTGGCCAAAAACACCAGGTGCCATCAGGAGGTCCAGCAGTGGGGCCAGGACACTAGAAACCCTCCCACTGTTGCCCCCCCCAGCAAGTACCAAGAATACAGAGCATCCCTTGCCCCAGACTGAGAGCTCCTATCTAGACCTTGTGGCTAATAGCCACTGATGGACCTCTGCTCCATGTGTTTATCTAATTCCCTCTTGAAGCCATCCGTGCTTGTAGCCGCCACCACCTCCTGTGGCAGTGAATTCCATGTGTTAATCACTCTTTGGGTGGAGAAGCACTTCCTTTTATCTGTTCTTCTTCTTGCAAGAGTCACCCTGCAGCTCAGGGTCAAAGTCAGCAAAGGATGAAAAAAGTTAAATTCGTAAGATTGAATGCTGCTCCATATTCTTCTATCGAGGAAGGAGGGGCTGGCTTCTCTTACGCACTCCTTGCCTTTGAGCCAAGGCTGACCCTGAATCAACGATAAATAATGACCACAACCTCTCTAAAGAGTCAGTTCTGTCGCTCAGGTGCTCTTACGTTTAGGACAAACCTTTCTAACGCCTAATCTGATTAAATCCCTCCTTTTCAGCCTAAATCAAACTAATTATGTGTCACCGCTTAGCCTAGCCTCCCTGGCGATAACGATGTGCGCATAGGAGATAATACAACTCGTGATAAAACAGCTGGGTTTGCACAACTATTCGCAACAACTATTCACAATACCCTCCTCCAACCACCACGGGGCAAAGAGTTGCCGAAGTCCACGAGAGGGAAAGGCACACAGGACCTGTCGTAAAAATGTGAGAGTCAAGGGAGAAGAGCAGGAGATTTAAAACAGTGATCGGTATTCTTAGAAAGAGGGCTGCAGTGGCTCAAGCGGTTAAGACGCTGAGCTGCAGACGAGAAGGTCGGCAGTTCGAGACCCGAGGGCCACGTGACAGAGTGAGCTCCTGTCTCTGGCCCCAGCTCCTGCCAACCTAGCAGTTCGAAAGCAAGAAACTGCAAGTAGATAAACAGGTACCGCTTGGGTGGGAAGGTAACAGCGTTCCGTGCTCCTTGGCGTCTAGTCATGCAGGCCACATGACCACGGAAACGTCTTTGGACAGCGCTGGCTCTTCGGCTTGGAAATGGAGACGAGCACCACATCCCTAGAGTAGTTATCCAACTGGCTTTCGAGCAAGAGAAACCTTTACCTATTCTTGGAAAAAATATACTTAAGCAGAGATTAAATCAGCAGAGCCATGGATGAGAGTCTGAGACTGTGTGTATGTTTGAAAAAATAGAAGCTTTACTAGAACCAGCACTGGGGAAAAGGTAAACAGGATGCAAAATAAGAAACACCAGATCCTACGTCTTTACTGCTGGAACATTACTACAGTAATGGCACCTCTTCTTCAGCAAGCAAAGACAAAGGGAGGAAGAGAACCCCTCCCCCAATATGCTAAATGGCCAATACATCGATTTCCAGTCACACAGCTAAAGGGTCGGGTTGTTTTACAAAGACCTACAAGATTCAAGGGCTTTTCTCACTTAGTAACAGACTGGGTACAATAAACATGTGACTTCCTGTTGACCAAAACAACCAAAATTAACGCTATAACACTAGATCCTACGTCTTTACTGCTGGAACATTACTACAGTAATGGCACCCCTTCTTCACCAAGCAAAGACAAAGGAAGGAAGAGAACCCCCCCCCCAATATGCTAAATGGCCAATACATCGATTTCCAGTCACACAGCTAAAGGGTCGGGTTGTTTTACAAAGACCTACAAGATTCAAGGGCTTTTCTCACTTAGTAACAGACTGGGTACAATAAACATGTGACTTCCTGTTGACCAAAACAACCAAGGTTAACGCTATAATTACTGGAAGTGTTTTAACTGTACAAGCAGATTGTACAAGCAATCCAGCTATTGACTGGGGCAACTAGGATCCCAAAAGCAGCTCCCAGAATCCCCTCAGGACCACAGAGCATGCTGGGAACAAGAGGGCTACAGAAAGCCACCACACACCACCCACAGACTAAGACAACATGGTTCCCCTAGCTCTCCCCCCCTGCCCCCCCGTGGTCCTGGGGAACACAACGAGTTCTGCATCACAGCAAGGGATCCCGAAAAGATATGACCCAGCAACTTGGGGTAGCCAAACCTCCTGATTGGTTCTGCTCCCCCAACTTCACTAGCCCGGTCTGGCAGCTTCACCATTTCAAAGTTTCCTCCACCATCCCATTTCCACAGTTCCATGAAGACCAGCAGGCACAGCAGGACTACGAAAAATGTGCGAACGAAAAAGGCTACTGCACGAATACTGGTGCCAGCGCGGAAGCATTCCAAGTGCTCCGAAGTTCTTACCTTTCATTTCCTGGCTGGAATTCCGATAATAAGGACGGCCTCCTCCGCTGCGGCTGCAAAATAGACCCGGGGGGCAAGTGGGAAGGATAATCCCGGGCATGGTGCTGGTATTCCAAGAGTCCAACATCCTGAAACAAAAACGAAGCAGGACTTAGTGATTCTCTGCGCCGGTTCCATTTACCCACAGCCAACTTAACTGGCACGGTACACCTTGGCGCATCCCATACTCAGCAACATTCACACACACACAGTCAAGACTCAAAGGTTACCATCCATCACCCGCATCTTCCACATTTTTATCTCAGGCCAAGGCAAGCTAAATTATGTATAAAATATGCCAAATCAGGAAATGCATAGCATTTTTCAGAATCTGCATAATACAGTGCACAGGGGGTTTTCTGTATGCGTGGGCACAAATTTTAACCTGATTTTGCAAATCACAGGAAGACAGGAACAGGACACTCAAGCCTCACCCTCGTCCGGCCGAAATCTTATCCTGCTTTTCTCCCTCTATGCTTTGAAATTTTACCAGGCGTTGACCCCACACTTTTAAGTATACTTTTGAATTCAGGAGGCCTAGTAATTTGGGGAGAGGGAGGGGGGAGAGAGACACATGGTGGCAATCCCACTGAATTGTCGGACACACAGACAGGCGGACGGATGGAAGACAGAAGAAGGGAGATAGATGACAGAACAGATAGATGGTGGGTGGGTGGGTGGGTGGATGGACGGATGGCAGGCAGGCAGGCAGACAGACAATAGATGAAAGATAGAAGGGGGGAGAGAATGCATGTATGTGTATACATTATTATTTATTTATTCATTCATTCATTCATTCAGTTTTTATCCCGCCCTCCCCACCTTTCGGCGGGCTCAGGGCAGCTATCAACATCCAATAAAATATACAATAGCATTAAAACATTTAAAACACAAAAAACAACAGTAAAATGCCCCACTACAAGATGGCGTATCTTCTTTATCGAGGTGGCGTCTTAGTTGTTAAACAATATAGACGGTGGAAACACATTCAGGCTGGCGGATTCTCGGTCAGGGCAGGGCCAAGATGTAACTGTTGGGCGGCCCCTACTTGAAGGCCCGGCGGAAGAGCTCTGTCTTGCAAGCCCTGCGGAACTGTAATAAGTCCTGCAGGGCCCTGATGTTATCCGGGAGCTCATTCCACCAGTGTGGGGCCGCCACTGAAAAAGCCCTGGCCTTTGTAGCCGCCAATCAGGCCTCCTTCGGCCCTGGGAGAACCAGGCGATTCTGGGATCTCAATCGGAGCACTCGTTGGGGAACATATGGGGAGAGGCGGTCCCTCAGGTAGATTGATCCCAGGCCATATAGGGCTTTATAGGTAAGCACCAACACCTTGAACCTTATCCGGTATGCTATAGGCAGCCAGTGCAGAGGTTTTAAGGCAGGCTGGGTGTGCTCCCGTACAGGGAGACCCAACAACAGCCGCGCCGCCACATTCTGCCATGGTGGCACTCCCACTGAACTGTAGGACACACAAAAAACCCTGACCATACTGAACCACCAAAAAGGTTTCCTCCTATCACAGTCTGTATCTAAAAGGAGAAACAGGCTATTGTCAGTAAGAATCCAAGCCACCAAACGCTAGTCCACGTGTCACCCATCTGCTAGAGGTTCAGAGACTCTATGCAGTCTTTTAATGGACTCTCCTCTCTCCAGTTATCTTACCCACTCGGGGGACCTAACTATTTCCTGACCTATAAGCAGGGTCCACCAGGCACGCCAGAAAATCCACACATCCTCCAGCACCACTATGCCTTATTTTTTTTCAGGAAAAATGATAGATTCAGGTGGGGTAGCCGAGTTGGTCTGAAGCAACAGAACAGAAATTGGGAGTCCAGTGGCACCTTCAAGACCGACGAAGTTTAATTCTGGGTATCGGCTTTCGTGTGCATCTGAAGAAGTGTGTTGGACTTAAAGGTGCCGCTGGACTCCAAGTTTGCTCTTTTTCAGGAACAAGTACATTTCTGCTGTTTGGAACATAATCGTAACAAGTGCTCTTCAGAAACACAGCACTTTTTTGCTTTGGTTTGCTGTTCAAGTCCCCCGCCGCTGCCTCAATCCATCCAGAAATCTGTGCCACCCTACAGAACGTCTGGCAGTGGCTGCGCAGTCTTCAGGCTGCAATCCAAAGGGCACTTTTCCTGGGAGTAAGCCCCGCTGAATAACAGGAGACTTACTTTTGAGGAGACCTGCTTAGAACTGCACCCTCAGTTATCTAATGCATAAGTTTCCCAATCTCATGCCTGGGACTCTGGAGCTCTTTGGAAGCTCACTGAATATTCCTTTTTTTTTCCGGTTTAAAAAAAACTTTATTTGTTGTTTTATACAGAATGAACAGTAACATAGTATTAATAATATAACAGAAATTAAACATCAATGTATACGAAGATATATGGTAGGCCAGGGGTGGGCAAACTTGCTCAGCATAAGAGCCACCTAGAACAGGGGTGGCCAAACTTGCTTAACGTTAAGAGCTGCATAGAATAAACATCAGATGTTTGAGAGCCACAAGACATGAACAAAGATTACCTGCTTTTATTGGAAAATAAGCAAATTTGCTTTTTATTAACATTAAATGAGACTGCCAAAAATAATAACAAAATGGGTAAAAGCAAATATTGATAACAATATTAATTTGTCCAATGATATTTATTTGCTAATGATATTTAGTTTCCCCAGCCGCCCTGCCGGGAGCCACATAATAGATGTAAAAGAGCCACATGCGGCTCCCGAGCCACAGTTTGCCCACCACTGTGGTAGGCTGTTTGTTACTAACTTGAGTGCACTTACATCTAAATGTTACAGAGTCACATTAAACGTAGAACGTCATAAAATTTACTTGGTACATTAATGGGATGCAGGAATATCATTGCTAAAGACACGTTCTAAGAATGTGAGCCATTTTAGTGGGAAGTGACTGCCACAGTTATCGTTACTGAGGGATGAGGTATTATCTGAGAGCTTATTCATAGCATAAAATTCCCATATTTTGGCAAACCACTGAGTCAGAGATGGGACATTTTTACATTTCCAGTTACTGTTTCAGTTTCCAGTTCCAGTTTCCAGTTACTTTTCCAGTTACCGTCTTTGCTGTGGTCAAGAATATTGAGATCAACTCCCTCTGCAATTTGAGGAACTTTCCATAAATTTAATAAGTATTGTTCTGGAGAGAGAGGAATGTGATATCCTGTGATGTTTCTTATAGCTTTTGATACTTTTATCCAAAATTTCTTGACTGGGCAGTACCACCAGCAGTGAATGTATGATCCATAACCACCACAGGACCTCCAACAGCTGGGTGAGGTAGAAGAAGAAGAAGAAGAAAAGAGAAGAAGAGATTGGATTTATACCCCGCCCTTCACTCCCCAAGGGAGTTTCAGAGTGGCTTACAAACTCCTTTCCCTTCCCCTCCCCGCAACAGACACCCTGTGAGGTAGGTGGGGCTGAGAGAGCTCTTTCCCAAGCTGTCCTTGAGGGAACAGCTGGTACAGAGCTATGGCTTGCCCAAGGTCATCCAGCCAGGTGCAAGTGGAGGAGTGGGGAATCAAACCCGGTTCTCCCAGATTAGAGTCCACGCACTTAACCACTACACCAAACTGGCTCTGGGGTACCATCTTCTTAGTACCTCACAGCTTTGTCGTTGGATATTTAGGGACTTGGGAGTAATACATGGGGAGGCCCATATGCTATGCCATTGTTTTTCAGTAAGATTGATAGCACAGTCTGATTGCCAGAGAGTTTGGTAAGTTAACAAACTGGGTTCGGTGTGATCAGGTCATTGTATTCTTAAATTTTGTTCTATCTCTTTTTAATATTCCTTCAAAAAGGGCGAGTGGTCTTGGTAGGTGCATCACCTGATAATATTCTAGCCATGGTAAAGAGCAATTGTGTTTTTGTTCGATGTAGGCAGCATTCCTTGATAAGGAGATCTGTAACGGCAGATGCGCTTTTCTCAAAGATACAGAGCAGATCTGCCACTACGCATCTCTACCTATCAATGCAACTGAAGGGAATTGCTAACATATACTCAAAATTTAAGCGGAGAATGTTGAAGCCTGACAGTTATCTTGTAGAAACTGAGTATCTCCCATACACGGAAAGGATATGTGCATCTCCCATACACGGAAAGGATATGTGCAAATGGGGTTGGAAGTTCCCCCTATTTGATAGGACGCCATCTTGAGGAGATCAGAAGCACTTTAATTGGGATGATAGTTTAGCTATGTTGTTGAACAACGGAGTTTTATTGTTGTTATTGTTTTTAACTGTTTTAAACTGTTTTATGATGTATGGCTCCTTAGCCCTTGTCAGCCGCTCTGAGCCCGCGTGCAGGGAGGGCGGGGTATAAATACAAAAATAAATAAAATAAAATAAAATAAAATAAATAAATCTTCACTCGGTGAGGTGGAAACACTGGAACACATTTTTATTCGTTGTCCCTTCTATAAGGAAGTTAGGGACAAGACAATCCTCCCTATTCTGGAACAGTCTATGCTTCTATCGTATAAGAGATCCTTGAAGAAATTACTGCTTGATGAAATAGCAGCAGTCACTAGAGTGACAGTTAGGTTCCGCGCCCAGGTGATTAAACGGAAGAATAGCTTAAATAGGAGCTTCGCTCTCAGATGTAGATTTGAGGAGCTAATATACTAATGATTTATATGTACATTAATTTTTATTAATATATATATTATTGCTGGATTATAACCTGGATGTACATTTTAGTAGTGTATTTAAGGCAGATTTGTATTTTATCCTTAGGTATGCGTAAAACTTTTTATCTGGTCTATGACTGTTATAATAAACGATGACTATGAAACTGAGTGAGGGGTGCAATCGCTCAAGTGGTTAAGATGCTGAGCTGCAGACCGGAAGGTCGGTAGTTCAGCAGTTTGAGACCCGAGTGCTGCGTGACGGAGTGAGCTCCCGTCTCTGGTCCCAGCTCCTGCCAACCTAGCAGTTTGAAAGCAAGAAACTGCAAGTAGATAAATAGGTACCTCTTTGGTGGGAAGGTAACAGCATTCCACGCGCCTCGGCGTCTAGTCATGCTGGCCACATGACCACAGAAACATCTTCGGACAGCGCTGGCTCTTCGGCTTGGAAATGGAGATGAGCACCGCATCCCCAGAGTCGTATTCGACTGGCTTTTGAGCAAGAGAAACCTTTACCCTTACCTATGAAACTGAGTATGCAACATTGAGTGTGCCCCAGAATTTTTTGCAGCATGCATGACTGGGCATTCCTCAGCAGACAAATAATGCAGAAAGGGTTCCCCCCACAAAGGCAGTAAAGTTAAAATCCCCGCTGATGTAAGCCATTCAGTACCTGGAAGTCTCTTGTTTTGTTTATTTACTTTCATTTACACCCCATTATAGTAAGCTCTAATAATAGGCATCCAAAGCAGTTAAGGACATTCTTCTCACCTCCACTGTATCCTCACGAAAAGCAACAACCCCATGAAACAGGTTAGGCAGAGAGTGTGTGTGAGTGGCCCAAGGTCACTTCCATGGCAAAGTGGGGCTTCAAACCGGGTCTCGTAGAGCCTCGCCCGATGCTCTAACCACTAGATCACGCTGGTTCTAAATTATGTTTTGCAGAAGATACCCTCAACACGAACAACAGAAAGGATGCACGGCTTATTAAACGCACACCCCTCTTCCTCCTTGACCCCTCCCAAAAGTACAGTATTCCAACCCTCCCTTAATTTAATTAACTAAAAAGCTCTCCCGTTCCACTCCACAAAGGGGTCTATTCAGAGGGCCTGATATTTCAGCTGCTCCTTATTAGCAGATAAGGTGGCTTGGCCATAAAGGGGGAAAATGATCAAAGAGCAAAGAGATAATTACTTAAGACACAGCCCAAGACCACATAATGCCTCGGAGGCTTTCATGAATCCCCACCCCCCCAAAAACAAAGACTTGGGAGGCCTTCTGTTAAGCCTCACAGAACAAAAAGCTATGGCAGGCAGATGACTCAGTATTTCTACTGGGGCCAACTAGAGTTTCAAAGCCTCTGAGAGTCTTAGAAAAATGGTCTCAAAAAGGAGGGCCCGCAGCTCTTAAAAAGAAGGACAAGAGAAAACACACTCAACTCGAAAGCACAGCAAAAGAAGTTCATCACATCCGACATGGTACATGCAGCGAACACCCTGCAGAAGTGATAACCGGCAACCAAAACTGTCGTCTAGGCAGCAGCCAAGATAAATTGTGCAGATGATGGATAAATTTTCAACATCCAGCTAGGATTACCAAACTCAAAGCAGGGCATGAGTAACTCCCAAAATTACAACGGGAGTTGCCAACCTCCAGGTAGTCGCTGGAGTTCTCCTGGAATCACAATTCATCACCTGGAGAAAATGGCTGCTTTGGAAGGTGGGCTCTATGACATCATGGCCCCACTGAAGTCCCTCCCTCGCCAAACTCCACCCTCCTGAGGCTCCGCCCCCCAAACCTCCAGATATTTCTCAACCTGGAGCTGGCAATCCTAATTACAACTGATCTCCAGAGGTCAAAGATCAGTTCCCTTGGACAAAATGAGCCAAGATCAGTCCTTCCCTGGTACGGCTCTCGAATCTCCAGGAATTTCCCAGTCCAGAGTTGGCAACCCTACACCCAGCCTCTATTCATCACTCTTCTGCTGCACCTGATGTCATATTGAACGAAAAAAACAATTAAACCCATTTAGAATATTGGCCATTTAGAATATTGGCCACAATGCTCAGGCAGACAAAGTCATACAAGGCATGTGCCAAAGTTTCATCTTGAATGAGAACTAGAAACGGAACATCTATGAAGCCCTCGGAAGGAGCAGACAACAGAAAATGAGGCACCGCTCAACAGCAAACAACCTTGTATTTCTAGACTGTCATACACACACTTGTGTGTGCGTCTGTTATGTTCCTCCATGCATAGCAAAACACTCAGCATAGCCAAGTAACACAGACACACGCCTGCCTTCTCCAAAAATACCTTGTGGTGGAATTACCTCCTAGTTTTAATCAGAGATGGTACTACTACAATTAATAACTGCATGGCATTGAGTGTAGAATAGCCAGGACATCCTAAGATGGTCTGGCAGCCAGACGTTCTAGCTCCTTTCAGTATTATGCACCACTAGGTGGCGATCTAGACTTGTTTTTTGAAGGCAAGAGATGTCTCAGAGGTGGTTTGCCATGGCATCATGACCCTGGTATTCCTTGGAGGACTCTCATCCAAATTCGGGCCAAGGCCAACCCTGCTTAGCTTCCGAGATCTGGCAGGATCAGGCTAGCCTGGGTTATCCAGGTCAGAGCAGAGATATTACTAGATTTCACAAACACAAATGTTTCATTGGGGAGGGGCTGTGGCTTATTGGCAGATCCTATACTCGGCATGCAGAAGGTCCCAGGTACAGTTTTCGGCATCTCCTAGGCGGAGGAGGAGGAGGAGGAGGAGGAGGAGGAGGAGAAGGAGAAGAAGAAGAAGAAGAAGAAATTGGATTTATATCCTGCCCTTCACTCCCCAAGGGAGTCTCAGAGCAGTTTACAAACTCCTTTCCCTTCCCCTCCCCACAACAGACACCCTGTGAGGTAGGCGGGGCTGAGAGAGCTCTTTCCCAAGCTGTCCTTGAGGGAACAGCTGGTACAGAGCTATGGCTTGCCCAAGGTCATCCAGCCAGGTGCAAGTGGAGGAGTGGGGAATCAAACCCGGTTCTCCCAGATTCGAGTCCGCGCACTTAACCACTACACCAAACTGGCTCTCGGGTAGTGTGAAAGACCTCAGCCCGAGACCTGGAGAGTTGCTGCCAATCTGAGCAGACAATTCTGACCCTGATGGACCGATGGTCTGAGTCAGTATAAGGTAGCTTCAGATGTGTTTATATATTCATGTGAAAACTCCAGTTTCTGACATACGTTACCCTTGAATCCACAAGCATTTCCCTTCCCCACTAGACTACTAAAATCCAACAGAAATAGCATTGTTAAAACTGTTGCCTGTTTTTGTTATCAGTTGCGTCTAAACGGCGTAAAAATGGTGTATAAAAAACATGGCTGAAACAGGAAGACCGGAAAAGAAGATGGAAACCATTCCCAAACACAGGGTGAAAACATCTGCAACAAATACAGTTAAGAACATAAGAGGAGCCAATGTTGGATCAGGCCAACGGCCCATCTAGTCCAACACTCTGTCACACAGTGGCCGAAAATACCAGGTGCCATCAGGAGGTCCACCAGCAGGGCCAGGACACTAGAAGCCCTCCCACTGTTACACACACACCCCACGCACCAAGAATACAGAGCATCACTTGCCCCAGACCGAGAGCTCCTATCTATACCTTGTGGCTCATAGCCACTGATAGACCTCTGCCCCAGATGTTTATCCAATTCCCTCTTGAAGCCCTCCATGCTTGGAGCCGCCGCCACCTCCTGGGGCAGTGAATTCCATGTGTTAATCACTCTCTGAAAAGGAGAAGAAACACAAGTGGCCTACAAGTATATCCCTAGCTTTAAACTGTGGTTGGCGACTGATTTGTTTTTAACAGGATCCATAGCTCAAAGAGCGGTGGAGATGAACAGCTCGCTGATTGGTTCCTGGCAGGAGTCGAGATCAGGGCTGGCGTCAGCCCATGCCCAGCTGCCAGGACCCTGGGTTTCCAGCAAGGCCCACTGCTGCCCACCACCCATGCTCAGGGCTCATTTCGTAGCAGGAGCTCCTTTGCATATTAGGCCACACACCCCTGATGTAGCCAATCCTCCACGAGCTTACAGTAGCCCCTGTAAGAAGAGCTCTGTAAGCTCCTGGAGGATTGGCTACATTAGGGGTGTGTGGCCTAATATGCAAAGGAGCTTCTGCTACAAAACGAGCCCTGCCCATGCTCCCTGCTGCCGCATGCACTGGCGAAAGGGCTGCCGGGCACCATGAGCATGGGCACAGGAAGGGCTTGAGAACACAGAAGGGAAGGACACACAAGCATGTGGGGGGCGTGCAGGCTGATGGGAGGGAAGGAGGCCGTGAGTGGGCGGTGGTGGGCAGAGAAGAAGAGAGGGGCCCTGGGAACTGTCCGCCTGGCCAAAAACCTGAAACCAGCCCTGGCCGTGATGTAGGCAAAAGGACCTTTGAGCCCTTCTCCCAACAGCTCTACATGCCTCTCAGCGAACGCAGCTTTTGAGTCCCCTTGGCTTGATTTCTGAAGCGCGACAGAGAGAGAGAAGAACCCATTTTAAACCCGGGCTGCTGTTCATGCCGATGAGGATGGGGTCAAAACAAGCCATTCGCCTCTTCCTGGTCTGATCTTGCAGCAGGAGATCCTGGGAGCGCCAGAGCCCAGCTGCAAGGTACCCAAGCAACATGGACTTAACATCTGCGCCCCGGTGCTTTTAACCGCGTGACCGGGCACAGAGAAAAACAAAACTCGGAACAGCACGCTAGGGCAACTCCTCTCCGAAAAATGTTTACATGGAGAAGGCAGTCAAGACGGCTGAAGGTCAAGCTGAATCTTCTCGGGGGAACATGCCCTGCATTCCAACGTGGTTTTTGCATGGTTACTTCTGCTCCGGAGAGCCGTGCGCGGAGCCGGGTATGAGCTGCGCAGGACGGTGGCGTCTTCATCACTCAGCTACTTGGTAGCCCCGCTGTTGCCCTGGAGATCTATCCGCTCGCTGTTCACATGCTTCATAGCCTGGGGTTCCTTCACGCAGAGGATGTGATGGCCTCCACTCCTGAGCCAGACACAGTGCAACAGTCACCGCCCAGCGTCCGCCAAGGCAAAAGATCCCAAGGGCATCTCCCAGGTCAGAGCCTCCTTCCCTGAGAGACAACTGCACATATCGCAAGATGTGATAGTCCCGTTGTACCCTGTGCTGGTCAGGCCGCGCCTGGAGTCTTGTGTGCCGTTCTGGAGGCCTCACTTCAAAAGGGATGTGGACAGAATGGAGCATGTGCAGAGGAGAGCGACGAGGATGCTGGGGGGTGGGGAGCTGGAGACCGAACCCTATGAGAAAAGGCTGAGGGACTCGGGTTCAGTTCGGAGAAGAGGAGGGACATGGTGGCTCTCTAGAAGTATCTGGAGGGCTGTCACTTCGAGGAGGGCAAGGAACTGTTCCTGTTGGCGGCAGAGGAGAGGACTGGCAAAGACGGGTTTAAATTAAGAGCAGGAATGTACCGGCTGGATATTAGGAAAACATTTTCGACCGAGTTGTGCCACAGTGGAATCGGCTGCCCAGGGAGGTGGTGAGCTTTAAGCAGCGGCTGGACAAACCCTTGTCAGGGATGCTTCAGGCTGATCCTGCATTGAGCAGGGGGCTGGGACTAGACGGCCTGTATGGCCCCTTCCAGCTCTGTGTGCTTCTATGAATTCTACAGTACGGTGCAGTGGCTAGAGTGTCAGACTAGGATATGGGAGGCACAGGTCTGACTCTTCACTGGTGCCACGGAAGCTCGAATGGGTGGCCCTGGGCCACTTCTGCACTCCCAGCCTGACCTACCTCACAGGTCTGTTGTGAGGACAAAACAGAGAAAGGGAGAACTTTATAGGCCATTCTGGGACTCCACTGGGGAGAAAGGCTTTGTAAGTGAGGTATACACACACAGCACTGCTGGAACCTTATAAAATAATGTACAGTTCTGCCATCTTTTAAATGGTTTTCTTCTATTTGTTCTGGTAATCTGTTTTAATGGTTCTGTAGATTCTTTTGTTGTCACCCGCCCTGTGCCTGCTTGTGGGGAGGGCGGGATGTAAATCAAGCCAATACGATAAAATAGTGACCAATCAAACGCAGGTTCAGCCTTCAGTGTCCTCTCTCCATCTCACCCTCCTGCCCCATAACAAAACCCAAACCCTGCATGTATGCTAACCCGCCCATCAGTGTGAAACTGCCCCAGAAATTGGCAGTGGATTTACTGGCGACATCACAGGTGCCAGCCAATCAAGACCTTCCGTAGTCGGGTTGTGCCGGAAACTTACAGAACTGTCTGTGAGCCCCCACCCACCCACCCACCAACCCATGAGTTCCACTATAGAACAAAGCTTCTGTTTGAATTCAGTCCAGCAAAGACCCTTGCAAATCAGCCCAGCTGCTCCAAAAGTATTAGATCCGTTTTCATCCAAAAGCTTCTAGACCTCATGGCTAGGATCAAAACCTCAACTCACTTCCTCCCCCGTACCTGCTTACTCCTGGCCACTGGAAAACATCTGGGGGAAGCTCTTGTAATACAACATCTCCCAGAGACGGATGCTACAAACATGTTTCTGTTCACTGGTCTCTTTAGAGTCCAGTGGCACCTTTAAGACCACTGGACTCTAAATTTGTTCTGCTGCTTCAGACCAACACGGCTGACCACCTGGATCTACTGGTCTCTTTATAGACTTGCCTACTGCCCAGATAGCAGCATCAGGACCTGTTTTGGCACAATCCCCCCCCCCCCAAAAAAATTGAATGTAAAATTAGCACTAAAAAGAAGAAGCGCCTGAGGAAACTCCCCAACTCTTGAGCTCGGAACCACCAGCAGCCAGGCACTTCCCAAAATCTAACTGCCCTCTTAAGAGCAAACCGCTTCCCCACCAAAAAGGTGAAGTCACTGGCCAGAACTTCCTTTCTCTTCTGCGTATTTATTACTTTTGTTCTCTCTGACTTTTCAAAGAACTCCACGTAGCCTATGGGGGGGTTCCTTCCTAGAAAGTCTCCCATCCAGCCACTGGTCAGATCTGGAACCGCTCTCAATTCAGACCTGAAAAAGCCCCCTTTGGAACTATTTTCCATGAGCTTCTGTAAGGATTGCTTCCATAGGGCTGGCTCTAGGTTTTTTTGGGGGGAGGGTGTGCCCGCCTCCGTGCCCACCTGTCCTCTTGCGGTACTCTAGCCTTCTAGCATCTTTCAACACAATCCCTCCACAGCACACCTATGGGTCTCTCTCTTAGCCTAATCTAGCCCACAGGGGTTTTGTATGCATAATGAAGCATCCCCCCCCCCCCCCCCCACAGACTGCACATAATGTCCTGGGCTTCTTGGAGAAAGGTCTGGATATAAATACGGTGGGCGTGATAATGTAGTTGCAGAGATGAAACCCATGGCTGTCAAACCAGCTTGGTGTGAGAGCCAGCTTGGTGCAGTGGTTAAGAGCGGTGGACTCCAATCTGGAGACCTGGGTTTGATTCAGAGTGAATCGGAGTGAATAACGCAGCCCGGCACGCATCGGCATTAGCTTTAAAAGAAAAACTTTACTAATGAGGAAAGGGTTTACTGGGAGATTAAACAAACAAACATGGGATAAACATCCTGATTAGCTGGTCTAACCTACGTCTTTTACCTTGACTTGACCAGGGCGCCATCTTGAAATCAACTTGACCAGGGCGCCATCTTGCAATTGACTCGAACAGGGCGCCATCTTGCAATTGACTCGACCAGGGCCAGCGTTTGCCTCCTCTGAGGTCAGGCAGCTGCCAGGGCCCAGGACTTCTGACAGGGTCTACTACCGCTGACCACACGCCTCACCTGCTCTTCACCCACCTGCTTTAAAGCACTCCGTCACCCATATTCCCAGTCACGCACACTGCTCAGCATTGCCAGGGAACAGGCATGCCAGTGCAGGAGGCCGCAAGAGCCCTCATCTTCAAAGTTTATCAGGCCGCCATCAGTTTAGCTTTGCCTTGTATACCTCCCACAACCTTGTATACCTACACAGCCACAAGCTTACTGTGAAGGACCAGAAATCTCAACCTGAAGACCGCAGCAGAGGGATGTGGGCAGCTTTCCCAGAAGAGGGCGCCCTAGACTCCTTCACGGCTGCTCTCCAGCGCCACCCCTGCAGGTGGTCAGAGGGTGGTATTGCAGCTCCCAGTCGGAGCAAGTGGTCGCTTGCGCCCAGCCTGACCAGCTCTCAAAATTCCCATCCCTGCTTTGGCTACTTCCTTGCTCAGCTATCGGCTTGGCTCTCTCGGTGACAAACCATGACATCATTGCGTCCCCTTTTCCTATGGGGATTTGCAAGTCAGAAAGAGGCCCGCAGCGCACGGCCAAACCCATGCATGTTTCCAAAGCCCCTTGGGCAAAGCAGCCACATTTGCATCGCCTGTGCTCCTGTCGCAAGAGTCTGTTGACCCCCCCCCCCTTGCTGTCGCTGGTGCCCAGGCTATACAGCAGCTTCGCCACCTTGGGTCCTCTCCCCACACGGAAGCAGGGGCCTCAGATGCTTGAGCAGGGGAGGGGGTTACGCCACCACCCTACCACCCACTCCTTCTGGTTGGCTGATTCCCTCTCCATTGCTCTCTGGGTGCTCTGCGCCAGTACCAGGCAATCCTTCCCGGCCCCTTGATGCTGCCCTGCTTTTATCCCCTCCCTGCTCCCTCCAGCCTTACTTCTGCCCCTGTCCCTGTGGCCATTCCTCCCCTTTTAGACCAAGATGCCAAGCCGAGCCTTGGGCACTCAGCACTCTAGTGTGCAGCCTGACATGGCAGACCTTTCCGCCGGCTCTGCTGCTGTGGCCACCTGGTTCAGCCTGTGGTGTGCATTCTCATGCTGCCGCGAGGCCAACTGGGGTTGGGGCGCTCATGGTGGCTCTTCTGCAGCGGCTCCCGGCTTCCAGGTGGGGGGGGGGGGCCTCCGGGGGGTTCGGTGGCTGGGAAGGGGCAGGAGGCCCGTTGTCAGGACAGCTCCCAATGGCTACTAAGCTTGCAAAAGCATCCTGCAAAGAAAATCAATAACTGCACGCCAAATAACAACCTGGGCACATGGTAGAATGCTCATGCGACTTCCATGCGGCCAACTGTGACGTGCGCCACACTCCCCTGATTCCGCTCTGTTGGGTGCGCGTGGAGGAGACCCAAACTCCCTTGCCGTTCTTCCCGGGAAAAGAATTCTGGGCAGCCGCAAAGGCTGCGTTATCTTTTGCCCGCAGACGTTTAACCCAATCAAAGGCGAAGACTTTGTGCGATTTTGTTTCCTGTGAGGCACATCAGTAGCTTGTCTGAAGGAGCAAAAAGCAGTTTAAAGAAATCATAAAGGGAGAGAAAATGCTGAACTGTCAGGAGGACTTTCCCCCTTAACTCCACACAGCGCCATTAAAGAGGCCCAACACTTCGCCCGGATTCCTTCTAAAGCTGACCTCCTCGATCACTAATGAGGGTCAGAACCATTCCCACTTTCCCCGGCACAGAAGAGGCAGTTGAGAGGCCGCCAGCGCGAGACAGCTCCATCAAGTCTTCCGGGCTTCTCTCGCTCCCCTTTCTCTTTTTTTAATGACTATTTTCACTCCACAGCATCGAGAGACCTCTTCCCCCTTTCCCTGGCACCCGGAGAGATTTCTCGGAAACCCTCTGACCCCAAAGAAACGTAGGCTGTCGGGCTCATTTGGATATAATAATTAAACTGTCTTTTTTCGAAAAAGGCAGCTGAATTCAGTAGTACTGGAAACCCCTGAGCCGCGTGCATCAAAGCCAAAGCCCCGTTTGTAAGTCAGATGGCAGGGAAAGTGGGAGATTTCTAAATTTTTGAAACTTCTCGGATCAGTCGTGGGGCTTACTGCCCTGATTAGGAGGAAAACCAGCTGCAAACTGGAAGCAACCTGGACGCAAGACTAATGTGGAAATGGGAAGAGCTGCTCTCAGTTCACGGCCTACCTAGGGTGCTGTTTCCTTCGTATAATGCCCTTTGTCTGAATGCATTCCCCCGTCCTTCCCAAGACTTGCCTACCTGGTTTTCAGTCCCAAAAGGTACAGGACAGGAGAAATCTGGGAAGCCAGGCTACAACCTGCTGGCCTCCACGCCGCAGCTCAAAGTGACAAGACCGCACTAGAGCCAACGGTGTGCCCTCCGCTGCCAGCGGGGATTAGCAACTATGATTTCCTCGCCCCCTGCAGAGCCATCACCTGGAAGGACCTCCTGGAGTTCTCTACGCTTCCCCTACGGGGACTTAAAAGACTCAGCTGTGGATGCGTATCTGTACAAATTTAAAATCATTGCATTCCTACAAAAACCGCGGAAAGGAAAGCTCCAGCACGAAGCGGTTGAGCGGGAAGTAATTAGCAAACCTGACATGGGGAAACTCAGAGCCACTAGAGACTGGGAGCTAAGATGAGCTCACTCCCTGGGTGATTTGGGCAGCCGGTGACTCCCAAAAATAATAAAGGGAGTAACTTCTGCTGTACTTGGGAGCTCTCCCGGGTCCTGCAGAGGCCGACCTTGTTTAGATCGCTGCTCTCCAACATCCAGTGCCTGCTGTTCAAGGCTGGAGGACTTCCATTCAACATTAGCCCCGTTCAAGCGTCGCCAGCGGCCATCTGGTTTCAGTCCAGTAGGGATGGGGATTGACCGAACATCCCAGTTTAAGAGAGACAGGCCGTGCAGAAAGTAAAGTGAATGCACATGAACACACAAAGACCCCTTCTGGTGAACAGACCATGGGTGCGGTCAAGGTCAGTATTGTCTTCTCAGACTGGCAGCCGCTCTCCAGGGTCTCCAGCTGAGGGTCTTTCCTACCACCTTCTGCCTGGCCCTTCTTAACGGGAGACGCCAGGGACTGGATGTGGGGCCTTTTGCTGGCCGAGCAAATGCTCTACCGCTGGTCCACAGCCCCTCTCCAAGAGTCGTAAGAACGTAACAGAAGCCAATGTTGGATCAGGCCAGTGGACCTTCTAATCCAACACTCTGTCACAGTCTGGCCACAAAACACCAGGTGCCCTCAGGAGGTCCGGCAGTGGGGCCAGGATACTAGAAGCCCTCCCACCGTTGCCCCCCCAAGCACCAAGAATACAGAGCATCACTTGCCCCAGACTGAGAGATCCTATCTATAGGTAAAGGTTTTCCTTGCTCAAAAGCCAGTCGGCCACGACTCTAGGGACGCGGTGCTCATCTCCGTTTCCAAAGCCGAAGAGCCAGTGTTGTCCAAAGACTTTTCCGTGGTCATGTGGCCAGCATGACTAAACATCAAGGCGCACGGAATGCTGTTACCTTCCCACCGAAGTGGTACCTACTTATCTGCTTGCAATTTCTTGCTTTCAAACTGCTAGGTTGGCAGGAGCTGGGGCCAGAGACAGGAGCTCACTCCGTCATGCGGTACTCGGGTCTTGAACTGCCGAACTACAGACCTTCCGGTCTGCAGCTCAGCGTCTTAACGTCTTGAGCTACCTATCTGTACCTTGTGGCTAATAGCCATTGATGGACCTCAGCTTGAGAAAAATCTCTGAACGCCAGCCTCCCAGATCTACAGCCAACCTTCTTCCCTCCAGACTGCTCTTTGCGGCTTTAAAAAAAACCCAGGATATTCCCATCCCTCCAACGCCACAAGCTAAACGCAGAGAACGAGAACTAACTGATCAAGTTATGTCGGCGAATGAAGCCCCGAAGCCCAGGGAAGCAGACGGGCCGCCTTTAATATTGATGTTGTAAATCTGTTGGAGTAAACAAGACCCGTACATGGTTGTAACTGTTCACCTCCCTGCACTTTCCCAATCAGCAGGCCGGCAATCTGCAACAGGAAACCTCATGTGACACCCAAGCAATAAGATATGCGACGAACAAACATACACAAAGCCAACACGGCTCTCTGTGAATCATTTATAGGGCCGCGGAGTAAATGGAGCTGCGGTATAGCTGAGATCCTCAGGCGTACACCTACAGGCAACAAAGTTGAACTTGCCAAAGGCCAGAGTATCATTCAAGCTAGATAAAACGGCAACCCCCCCACCTCAGCCCTCAAGGAAATCCTTCGTTTATGGAATTCCTCTGCATTTCAACCCATAAGGAAGCAGAAGTCTCAAGAAGCCACGTGGACCAAACGTTTTCATCTCTGGGCCGGTAAGTTAGTTTCCTTGAAGCGGGTTGCTGCGGCTGCTCTTTGGCGCCACCACTGCCGATGGCTGGAGAGTGGTATTGCAAGTAGCACAAGGGGAGAACTTAGTGCCATTTGCTCCTATAAAGCTCCTGATGCTGGCACCGCTCCTTAGATAGGATAGGTAAACCAGACAGAAGCGTTGCTGGGCAAAAGCCCCACCTGGCTGGGCTCACTTTCTAAAAGCACCTGGCGGGTGATGGGAAAGGTGTTGGCAGGCACCACGATGCCCATGGAGAACCACTGGTCTAAGCAAGCAATCCCTGCCTGAGGCAAACAAATTCTGTGTGGGGAAAGACACAAGAAGAAGAAGAAGAGGAGGAGGAGGAGGAGGAGGAGGAGGAGGAGGAGATGGATGGATGGATGGATGGATGGATTTATACCCCGCCCTCCACTACCCGAAGGAGTCTCAGAGAGGCTTACAATCTCCTCCCCTTCCTCTTCCCACAACAGACACCCTGTGAGGTAAGTGGGGCTGAGAGAGCTCTCTCGAGAACGACCAGTGGTAACTTACCGTGAGGGGTCCTTCTCCTCTGAGGGTTGGAGGACATCTTGTGGGTGATTCCCACCTATCTTCAGGGAGGCAGGAATTAAGAGAAATCTTCTTCCTGTTTCCTGTGTGGGAGTCACCCCCGGCTCAGTTCGGTAACTTCCGAAAGCTACAGGAGAAAACTCTGGACTCAAACAAAGATTAATAGAAACAGGAAGACAGAAGTGAAAGGAATTCTCTCTCTTCAATATAACATTACGGTACCGTGAGGATGACCGCATCAAAAATATTGCCTACATGCCCCTCTCTCAGTCGGATTACTAATTTATATATGCTGACGATCCGAGGAGGGCCAAGATGTCCTCCAACCCTCAGAGGAGAAGGACCCCTCACGGTAAGTTACCACTGGTCGTTCTCCCTCTGAGGTGGAGGCCATCTTGTGGGACCTCCCAGAGCAATGGTCCTAGAAGTTGGGTGGGGGATCGTCATGTTCTAGTAAAATAGACTGAAGGATACGCCGGCCAAATGCGGCGTCTGAGGATGCATAAGGGTTGATCTTATAGTGTCTCACGAAGGTGGACGGTGTGGACCACGTAGCTGCCCTGCATACTTCTTCTATAGAAGCCCTGTTGAAGAACGCTGCGCTGGTAGCGGCACTGCGTACGGAATGTGCTGTAATGCCTTGAGGGACTTTAAGTTTCATTGATGTGTATGCCTCTGCGATGCATAAACGTAGTGAACGGCTAATGGCTGGGGCGGACATTTTTTTGCCCAAGTGAGGAGAGGAGACGTTGATAAACAAGGCTTCGGACTGCCTGATAGTATCAGTTCTAATAATGTAAGTCTTAAGGGCTCTCCTTACGTCTAATGTGTGCCATGACTTTTCTTGAGGATGTGTCGGGTTAGGTACGAATGAGGGGAGACAGATCTCTTGAGACCTATGAAATAGAGTGTTGACCTTTGGACAAAAGGACGGGTCTGTACGAAGCACTACTGTATCCTTATTAAAAACGCATAGATCTGAGCGGACAGAGAGGGCTCCCAGTTCGGAGATCCTTCTGGCCGAAGTGATGGCCACGAGAAAGAGTGTTTTTTGTCTTAGGAATTTTAATGAAATGGTCCGTATGGGTTCAAACGGTGGTCTCGTTAAGGCCGTGAGGACCACGTTGAGGCGCCACGTGGGGAAACGGTGACATATCGGAGGGTCTTTGAAGGCCGCGCCTTTGAGGAATCGTTTCACGTGCGGATGATGAGAGACAGTTTGCCCTCTGTAGAGGGGGAGGACTGTGGATAGTGCGGCGAGTTGTCTCCTCAGAGTAGATGCTTTAAGTCCTGACGATGTGCCGTCCTGTAAGAAGGACAAAACGGAACGTATGTGAGGACGAAGGGGGTCGATCTTTTTTCGTCTGGCCCATCTGACAAATGCTTTCCATGTGGTGTTGTATATTCTAGTAGTCGATGGTCTTCTGGAGTCTAAGATAGTCTTAATGACGGAGTCCTGGTAACCTAGCTTGACAAACTTCTGCCTTTCAATCTCCAGGCGGTCAAGTGAAACCATCCTGGGTCTGGATGCCTGATGGGTCCTTGTAGTAACATGTCCTCCCGAACTGGTATTGGGAGAGGGGGACGCACAGTTAAATCTAGTAGCGATGTGAACCACGGGCGGCGTGGCCAATAAGGTGCGACTACGATGGTTTCTGCTCGTAAGAGACTAATCTTCCTCAGAAGTCTGGGTAAAACCGGAAGGGGGGGGAAGGCATAGAGAAGTTCGTGAGGCCAGGGGGACAGGAGAGCATCTGTCTGTTCGGCCCGCGGGTGAAAGAACCTCGTGTAGAATCTTGGAAGTTGCGCATTGTACGCTGACGCAAATAGATCCACCGTCGGCATCCCCATCTCCTCTACAATTTGGTGGAAAACTTGTGGATGCAGTGACCATTCTCCCTCCATGATGGTCTGGCGACTCAGCCAGTCGGCCTGGATGTTGGCTGAGCCTTGTATGTGAGCTGCAGATATCGATGCTAAGTGAACTTCCGCCCAGTTGAGTAGAAGATTGGCTTCTTTGGCTAGGCTCCGTGATTTCACCCCGCTCTGCTTGCTCAGGTATGTCATAGCCGCAGTATTGTCCGTTCTGATCACGACGTGCTTGTCCTGAATGGAGTGAGAGAAATGTAGAAGGGTCAGTCTGATCGCCCGCAACTCGAGTAGGTTGATGGGTAACGCAGATTCCGCTGCTGACCATGAGCCCTGAACCGGATGGTGCAGTAGGGTCGCTCCCCAGCCCGCTAGGCTGGCGTCTGTAAAGATTTGGATTGGGTTTTGAACCCAGTATGTCTTGCCTTGGGTCAGATTGCGTTGAATGGTCCACCAACGTAAGCTCGACTTTGTCAGAAGTGGGACCTTGACTGCAATGTCCGACTTGATGACGATGTGATTCTGAAATGGTCTCAGAAAACGCTGTAATTGTCGGGAGTGAAAACGGCCCCACTGAAGAGTGTCGAAGGTGGAGACCATCAGGCCCATCAATTTGGCTAATATCGATAGAGAAGATTTGCGTGCTGTTATGACTTGCGTTGCAATTGTCTTGATCTTCTGCGCCTTGCGTGGTGGTAGGAAAAGTTTGCAGGAGACCGTGTCTATGATGACTCCCAAGTGTTCTAGGCGTTGTGTAGGTTTGAGCTGACTTTTTTGTTTGTTGACGAGGAAGCCGAACTCCTCTAGGAGTTGGATGGCCATCGCTACGTCCCTTAGGGCTTGGATCTTTGACGGAGATCGGATCAGGAGGTCGTCTAAGTAGGGATGAATGTGGACCCCGAGTTGTCGTAGGATGGTCACTGGATGTACTAGGACCTTCGTGAAGACCCGGGGTGCTGTGGATAGCCCAAAGGGAAGTGCTCGGAATTGCAGGTGAGATGTCCCTACACAGAAGCGTAGGAACCTTCGGTGTGGCGGGAAGATGGGTACATGGAGGTATGCCTCTGTTAAATCTATTGATGTTAAAAATTCGTTCGGCTGGAGAGACTCTGCTATGGTACGGAGTGTTTCCATGCGGAAATGCCGGAGCTCTACGTATCTGTTTAGGAATTTTAGATCGAGAATCGCTCTCCAATCTCCGTTCTTCTTTGGTACCGTAAAGAAGATTGAATACACTCCAGACCCATGCTCCTCCTGGGGTACCGGTTCTACTGCTCGAATTTGTAGTAGATGGTGTATCGCTGATAGTGTCCTGTCTCTCTTTGCAGCGTTTTTGTGTGTTGGTGAGGGAAGAAAACGAGGTAAGGGCGGAGAACTGAAATCTATTTTGTAGCCCACAGAGACTACGTCCATGGTCCATGAATCCGGACGAGAAGTCCGCCATCTTGGAGTGAATAGAAGCAGCCGGCCTCCCACTGGTGCGTGTGTATAGTCACGCCTTGGGGTGCTTAGGGTCGCCGGGCTTGTTTGGTCTATGGCTGAAGGGTTTCCCGAACCTATTGTTGTTGTTGTTGCCGTGAAACCCTCCCCTACGAAAGGGCTGCTTGCTGGTTGGCCAGGTTTGTCGTCTGGTGTCAGGGCGGAACCGATAGGAGGAGCCGTAGGGTCGAAAGGAGGACACAGTGCTGGGTCTCTTGTCCCCAGAGCGGATAGTTCTGGGTAGGGTCTTCTTTTTATCTCGGGTTTCTACTAGAATCTTATCTAAGGAGTCGCCAAAGAGCTTGTCCCCCTGGAAGGGGTAGGAGGATACTACGGCCTTGGACTGATAGTCCGCCTGCCATGCTCTAAGCCATAGCGTGCGGCGTGCCGCTGCTGCGGAGGAAATCGCCCTAGCAGAGAAGACCATTGAGTCTAGGGTGGCGTCCGCGGTAAAGGATATGGCTTTTAGCACCCTATTGGCTCCTTCTAATAAGCCCCGGTTACCCTCAGGTAACATCTGGATGAGTTTACGCATCCATACTATGGCTGCCCTCGAGACTGTGGATGCGGCAGAGGAGGCTTTTATAGTCATGGCGTTGGCCTCATGCGTTCTGCGCAATGCAAACTCGGCTCTTTTGTCTAAGCTGTCACGTAGGGTACCTTGTCCGTCCTCAGAGATCAAACCTGATGATTGGAGGGCTGCCACTGGTGCGTCTACTACTGGGACCTGTAACAACGTTAGTGCTGAAGAGTGTAAAGGGTAAAGCCTTTTAGTAACTCCCGGGAAGGCTTTGGCAGAGAGAGGACGTTCCCACTCAGCTTTGACCTTCCTAACGTAAAAGTTTGGGAAGGGGAATGCTATTTCCGAGGGATCAACCGCAGGAAAAAATTCGTCAAAGATGTCTGGGTTATCATCCTGGTCTTGTGGAGTAGGTGTTGCCTTGGTTGCTTTTTGGTTACCCTGTATCTGGAGGGCAGCCAAAGTCTTGTGCAGCAGGTGGTTGAGGTCTTCAGGCTTAAAAAATCTAAAAGCCTGATCTTTTGCGGCTGGAGGTTTTGGTGCTGGTTCCCCTTCTTCTTCATTGGAAGAGAATTCCCCCTCCTCTCTATCAGAGGATATTTGGGACATTGCATCCTCATCTGGGGAGTCAATATAGACGCCAGACTGCTTGTTGGCACCCTTTTGAGCAGCCTTTGTGGGCCATTTTCCTCTTTTGGGAGGAGGTCTGGTTGGGGGCGGTGGGGGGGGGGGGGGCTGCTGGATATGCGGAAGTGGAGGGGACGCACCCCCCAAAGGAACAAAAACGCGCCATCTCCTCCCACATGGCCCGTCTAAAAAATGCCATGGCTTCAGGGGGGAATGGGGAGGGGGGTGGTACATTACCGGTGACGTCTTCACAGGGCTCTCCCTCTTCCTCCTCCTCCTCGTCGTCGTGCTCCTCCTCGCCCATGTCCTCAGCAAAACTTTGCTGTATTTGCCGGATCTGGGCCTCTCCCGATCGGCCAGAGGCCCGGGAATAATCAGCGTGCGGGGGGGGGGGGGGCGATTATAGCCATCCCCGACTTCCTTGAAGTGGCCCGTAGGGTCTAAAATGGCCGCCGCCGCCGGCCTCGCTGAGCCCTCCGTTGGGGCCGCGTTCTTCGTTTTGGCGCGCTTTTTGGCGCCCGCGCCGCCGCCGCCGCCGCTTCTGGCCTCTCCGGAGGCTTCTGTAGCCGGGCGCTTTCTGCTGCTGGCGCCGGCTCCGGAGCTATCGAGCGGTGCGCTCAGCTCCATTTCTGCCGCTGCGGGGGATCTTGTGCCCGCTGGAGCGGCGTTGAAAGAAAAAGTTCGAAGCGGGGGGGGGGGGGGGCGGGAGCCCTTCCCCGAAGCGGCTGGAGAGGAGGAGGCTTAAAGAATTAAATAAGAGAAGAGAGAGAGAGAGGAACAACTTTTAGATAGGGTAGATGAGTATTAGAGTTTAGGTTGAATTTTTAGAGAAGTTGTTGAAAAAAGTTGGAGTTTGGCAAAGCCAAGTCCTAGCTGCGCTCCCTATAGAGGCAGGAAACGAACTGGGCCGGGGGTGACTCCCACACAGGAAACAGGAAGAAGATTTCTCTTAATTCCTGCCTCCCTGAAGATAGGTGGGAATCACCCACAAGATGGCCTCCACCTCAGAGGGAGAACTGCCCTTGAGAGAACAGCTCTGGAATAACTTGTGACTGCCCCAAAGTCACACCAGCAGCTGCACGTGGAGGAGTGGGAAATCAAACCCGGTTCTCCCGGATTGGAGTTCATGCTCTTAACCACTACACCAAACTGCCTGTGGGTTAAAAATCCCAGTCTTTAACTCAGGACAGGAAAAGGGAGGGTTTCTCACAACTTACTCCACTGAGGGAAATTCCTGCTTGGGATCGCCACATAGGCCAAAATTGTCCCTCTCCTGACTATCCCAGTTGACAAGTTTCAGGGTAACATGAATTCCTGGCATTTTATTCTCCAAGGAACAAATGAGAGGGCTATCGACCGAGGCGGCCGGCCCCACCCCAAGCTGCCTGCCCCAGCCTCGTTTCAACCAGAGCTGCACGTTGCAGATTCACGACAAAACAAGGCAGCCCAAAGCTCCGTCCTAATCAGACCTGCTGCTCCAGATAAGAGTCAGCCATGTAAACTTGGTTCAACTGCTCACGGGTCTCTTATCTGCACAACTGCAATAACAGACTTCAGAGACTGCATTGTTCCACAGCTCTCGCCCTTGCCAACAACCACCAGACAGAGCTGCGGAGTCAGATCTTCTCCTGTTGTGCCAAGGTGACCGGGCTGTATGTCATCCTGTTTTGGGGATACGGGGGCTGCCTCCCTGCCGAAAACCTGCAAAGACATCCATAAAGAGACAGCTACATGCAGAGGAGAGGTTCTTCTTGGGCTGGGAAAGAAGAGAGCAGTCTCTCGGAGAGGTTTGGCCGTCAAGCATTTGTGTTTGGGGCACTAGAAAGAATGCACGCATCATAGCTGGTGGGCATAGCCCAGTCATGTCCCAGAACAAATGCATCAGTGGCCAGTCTCACCGGGCAAGTGCCAGCGGAGGAGAGAGAAGCAGCCAAACCCTTCTCTGCCAGGTGCTACAGGACTCCTCTTTTCTACCTTCACCATCAGTTCGGCTGGGATCAGCTCACTGGCATCTTTTTAGAAAGGGCTCCATTACCCTGGCAAGTGCTTGGATGGGAGGCCTCCAAGGAATACCAGGGCTGGGACGCAGGGACAGGCAATAGCAAGCCACCTCTCTGAACGTCCAATCTCACCACGGGCCGCCAGAAGTCAATCATGACTTCCAGGAACACACACGCACGCACACACACACAAAGAAAGGGCTCCATTCTATCTGGTTCCGGTCCAGTAAAATCTCTGAGAACAACAAGATTTGCAGAGTATAAACTTTCAAAAGTCAAATCTCCCTTGGTCAGACACCCTTCGAGAGTGAAAGCCCCCTCTGTTAAAAGCCAGTTTTGGTGCAGTGGTTAGGAGTGCGGACTCTAATCTGGGAAACCAGGTTTGATTCCCCACTCCTCCACATGCAGCTGCTGGTGTGACATCAGGTCAGTTACAAGTTCTCTCAGAGCTGTTCTCGTCTTTGCCTCTCAAAAGCTCATACCCCGAAAATCTTGTGGGTCTCTAAAGGGCTCCTGGTCTTTAATCTAGCTCTTCTACTGCAGACCAACACAGCTATGCCTCTGAAATAATCTTCACGGAACACAGTTTGAGTCCAGCGGCACCTCGAAGACCACTTGAATCTACATGGGAGGCATACCATTCCATCCAGTCAAGTTGTAACCTGAAGTCTGCAATTTCTTATCTGTGTTGTGGGATATTAACTCTGTACTGCCTTTCTCCGAGTCCCCACACCTCCACAGGCAGCTGCTGGTGTAACCTTGGGTCAGTCACAGTTCCCTCAGAGCTGTTCTCTCAGGAGCAGTCCTCGACAGAGCTCTCTCAGCCCTGCCTACCTCACAGGGCATCTGTTGTGGGGAGGGGAAGGGAAAAGAGATTGTAAGCTGCTCTGAGACTCCTTCGGGTAGCGAAGGGCAGAGTATAAATCCAACCTCTTCTTCAGGGTATACAGGGTAGCATGCCTCCCTCTTAACATAAACAGCCCTGTTAATTGTGGCACAACTGAAAAGGCAGCACAGAAATCTCCTGAACCAACAAATTAAATAATCTCCAGGATTTTCCTGGATATGGCGACCCCAATCTGCGCTGCAGTAGACTCACTACATGGCCATCTATTTCACAGGGATGCTGTGATGGGGGGAAACGGGGGAGGGCACCATATATAGCACCTCAGAGAAGGCTGTGATTTAAACGCATTTTCTGGTCTGGCTGCCAACAGCTTTCAGGATCTCTCACAGCAAGGCCTGGCAAATCACAGGTCACCGTGTTGTTCTAGTAAAGGGGGGGGGGGTCCTGAAATCAATTCCTCTGATTAAAAAAAATGAAAACGTCACGAACTAGCAAGCCTTTGCGTCCCCCAGAATAATTCTTCTTTGGGTGGAATGCTCAGGGTGGAGTGGACAGAGACCGCGGGACAGAGGCGTCGCATGTCGTGAAGCACGGCCATTATTTCCCTCCCCCTGGGCCCATTCTTTTAATTTTCGCTCGGTTTGAGGAGGAAGCACCTGCAAGCGCCTTTTGCCTGCCTGAGAGGAGGAAAAATCAGAGGTTTCCTCAGGACAGGCCCCTGGGCACAGCTCCATGGCTGGCCTCCCAACCGCCAGCCTGCCCCTCCCATCCCAGCGTCCTTTCCGCCGCCCGAGGAACTCACACAAGCCCTCGAAGAGAGATGCCGCTGCCAAAGGTCAGAGCTAGCAGGAAGCGATAAGTGTGTGCGCACAGAACAGAACGAGCGGGCCCTCGGTGCCTCATGATTCAGCAGGCATTGGGGGGGGGGGGGGAACAGAACGAGCGAGCGAGAAAGGGGGGGACAGGCAGAGCTCCTGAATGCGACGCAGGCGGTTAACCGCATTTCCTTTCCTCGCCAGACTCGCTCTTTCTCCTCATGTTTTACTCAACTGTAAACTGGGGGGGGGGGGGGGGGGGGGCATAAATCACTATGTTTACTAGGCATAAGGAGCCTACCAGTGTTGCCAACCTTGAATGTGTCAAGGAACACTGACTAACACTGCAGACAGGGAGGTGCGCATGTCATGGTTACGCAGACACGGAGGAAAGGATGGCACCCAGCCCCCACCACAGAAGTTGGGTTTCAGACAGCCTCACTTTAAAGTCCCCCGAGTTTCTAGGTCGGAGTCCCCAACATGGCGCCCACGGGCACCTTCACGCCTGCCAAGTGCTTTTAGAGAGTGGGCGGGACCAAGTGGGACTTTTGCCCAGCAGGGCTTCCGACTGGCTGCGCAGCTTTTAACGACATCCTGTTGAACAGAGAGCTTCTGCCTGAAATACTGAAGAGCTACTACTAGAGTTATACATATTTGGTGTAGTGGTTAGGAGCGCGGACTCTAATCTGGGAGAACCGGGTTTGATACCCCACTCCTCCACCTGCGGTTGATGGTGTGACCTTGAGTCAGTCACAAGTTCTCTCAGAGCGGTTCTCTTAAGGGCAGTTCTCAAGAGAGTTCCTTCAGCCTCACCTACCTCACAGAGTGTCTGTTGTGGGGAAGGGAAGGGAAAGGAGATTGTAAGCCGCTCTGAGACGCCTTCACATAGTGAAGGGCAGGGTATAAATTCAATCTCTTCCTCTTCTTCTCTCTCCTAGCTCCCTGACATTTTGCTATTCGCCAGCTACACCTCCTGAGGCGACCATTTTGCAGTTATGCACCACCACCCTGTGTCAGAATTCCAAAGGAACCTACAGGCTCAGAAAGGTGGGGGGGCCCCCGGTTCTAGCTCTTATGGTTCTGGAGATATGACCGGAAAAGCTTGTGAGCAAGTGAAACCTCCGGCTGTCCTCAACCAGATTTTTCAGCCCTGGTTCTGACTTGGTGGAACTCTTTGCCTGCTAATGTCTGTTGCAATTCCGCTGGGCCTGCAAGGCAGAGATGTTCCGCCAAGCATACGGCTGAAGACAGCAACGGTTTTTAACAGTTTAATAGTTCTTAATAACTACCTGATTCACAGATCTGCTGTCACCCTGCTTCCCCCATCACTAACGTAACCTGGGGGCCCAGAATTGTGTGACAACGCCACAGGGCTATAGGGTTTTGGAATCGTATTTGAAATTATTTAATAGAAGATTTTATGTGTTTTATATGAATCTGTTGCGAACCACCCTGAGCCCTCTTGCAGGTAGAGAAATATACAAACCTGGAAGGAAGGAAGGAAGGAAGGAAGGAAGGAAGGAAGGAAGGAAGGAAGGAAGGAAGGAAGGAGAATAGATAGATGATAGATGATAGATAGATAGATAGATGATAGATGATAGACAGACAGACAGACAGACGGACGGACGGACGGACGGACGGACGGGCGGGCGGGCGTAAAACAGATTCTGTGCATTTTTAAATGGCCAGTCACAGCAAGCGGGAGGCTTTAAATTCCGCTGCAACTCAACACAGACAAGGAATCAGCAGAGTTCTTAACTGTACTTCAGAGAGAGAGAGACCACAATCGTGCAAGAGCGAAGCCCCGCTCTTGGTACACCTGATGCACAGACGTCCGTATCCCATAATTTCTAAAAGTAGCTCAGTTCTTATGCTATAGGTCTTTAGCGCCAAATCACACAAAACTGCCCACAGGATGGTACCAACCAGATGGCACCTTTGCCATCGTGCTTCTTGATCAAAGCTAGAAACTTGGAATTTCCCCCCCCCACCCTCCCCAACAAAACCCTCCACATTTCTCAGTCACACGTCACAAACTCAGACACACCAAGACTCTCCCCCCACCCCAAGAGAGAGTGAGCATTTGTTGAGAGAACGAAACAGGACGGAAAACATGCACCACTTACCATGTGTGGTTGAGTTATTGCCACAGGGTAGGACATGGCATGGGGTGGGTACCGAGGCTCAGTCGGCCGCCAGCTCTGAGCCACGGGTTGAGTCGATCCAGACATTGCTGGCGAAGCCCTCCACAGGGTCAGTGGTCCGGTCTCTCTTTGTTTAAAACCCCCAGGATCTGTGTTGTGAAGCACTAAAGAGTCGCAGAGTTCTCCCACATTATGTGCATGCTGTCTTCTTCATGCTGCGTCTGCAAGGGAAAACATGGAAACAGAAAGTTACCGCTCAGTCAAAACCACAGCCTGTTTAGGCTGCAGAAAGTTAAGCCACGAACACCCCCCCCCCAAGAAAAAGAAGATGACAGTTTCCAAACCCCAGATACCACATTCCTTCTGTGAAAATATAAAGCGCTTGACATCACTGCCCTGCTAAAGGCCAGAGCTTAGGCAAGAATGTATAAACAGAGGCAGGGAAACTGTTCAGCATTTCGGGCTACACTAGGAACACACAAAGCACTTGGGGCAATGGATTTTTACCCCAAAAATGATGCTAAGGCTTTCAAGATCTGGAAGCAATGGCACCGTAGATTTATCCACCTGTGGGGCTAAGCATTCCAGGGGTGCAGGAGGGAAACTTCCCCCAAATGAACGGAGTGCAAACTTTTAAAGGTACATTTCTCCTAGGGGAGCCAACTTGAGATTTTAACGGTCTGTAGCGGGGTTAACCACAGTGATCGTTCCATAAAAACCCGCTGAAAAGATGAGGGAAAAATCCATGCCTGATAGTTAGGTGGCGCACTCTGAGCTGTCGCCCCCAAAACAAAAAAGAAGAGGTGCAGAAGAGACCCCTGTTCGCCCCAGGCTCGCTCCAACATTTCACCTGTCTGCAGAACATGTGCACAAGAGCATACCTGGGCATTACCCCTCCATGGTTGACCCACAGCCACGATACTCAACAGAACCGGCAACCGAGACACCACCGATGCTCCCAGACCCTGCATGCGCGCATTTTCTGCATACATGTCAAGTGTCGGAGGAGGCATGCTGTAAACTTGATTTCAAAAACCTTCCACCTTGAGTTCAGCTTATGCGGAAGGGTTTGTCAGCAAAGAAGCAAACGGACAGCTGCCACAGAAACACGGTGTGTTATAGAGGCCTTCTGGGGCAACCCGGACCCCTCCAGGCCTATGTCAACTGTCTAACCACAATGCTGCACACGTGCGCTGCTCACAGAGGAACCCAATATTCTTCGGAACACGATATGAAAATCTCCCAACTTTTCCCGCGTAACGTACCCATAACTCTCCCCAGCCACTATTTCCACATCTGAGTAAATTTCTCTCTCCCCTATTCCAGATAAAGTTTTTGGGAAACTACCATACCATCAAGCAGGCGAACACTCAAACCCTTATTTAGGTTTTGAGCCAGTTTGGTGTAGTGGTTAAGTGCGTGGACTCTAATCTGGGAGAACCGGGTTTGATTCCCCACTCCTCCACTTGCACCTGGCTGGATGACCTTGGGCAAGCCATAGCTCTGTACCAGCTGTTCCCTCAAGGACAGCTTGGGAAAGAGCTCTCTCAGCCCCACCTACCTCACAGGGTGTCTGTTGTGGGGAGGGGAAGGGGAAGGAGTTTGTAAGCCGCTCTGAGATTCTTAAGTGAGTGAAGGGTGGGATATAAATCCAATCTCTTCTTCTTCTTCTTCTTTTCCAGGAACTGAGATGCACACCGACACAAACCTGTCCAAACTTAACAGCTCCTCGTAGGAGCCCAAAGGGACGACCACCCTGAATATATGCACAAATAAAAAAAGCCCATTCCCCAGCCTCCTGGCTTTTATGGACCCATCCAGCTATTTTGTTTGGAGAGGGCGGCAGGCTTCGCTTTGTCAGAATTTCTATTAAAAGTAACTGATGTCTTCATGCGCCCCCTTGACTGCCAGCTGTTTAAAGAGGCATTAAGCCTGGCTCCCGCATTAACTCTTAATTATACAAAGCATAAATCGCCCACCGCTGCCGGGAAGGGGGGGTGGAAAGGCTGCCGCAACTCAACTGCAGACCATCTCCTCCGAAGCATACAGCTCACTTTAACAGCAGCCTTTCCTCTACAGAGTACAGTTTTTAATGCATGCAACCTCCTGCAAAAATACCCAGAAAAACACCACCACCAAAAAAATTACTGACACCACACAGCCGCAGGGCTGCCCTCCCTACTGAGCACGGGACTCCCCTTCCTTTTGGCTTCGAGCAGACACGAGGTTCAACTGAAACCAGAGCGGATGCATACAAAATATTGAGAAAGGAAGAGGAAGTATCGCCCCCCCCAGCCCCCCTTCCTATAAACCAGTCTCTGCTGATAGGAATATTCCTATCGGCCACAAACAGATAGCAAACAGAGGCCGGATTCACACGCCAACTTCTAGCCGCTATCGGTACACACACGGCAGCGTGAAACAAACCCATCAACAGCTGCACAGCGAAGGTAACCCTAAAGACCTACACCCCACTGAATGAGCGCAAAGCACCAGGATTTGGTGTGAAACGGATACGGAACATCTACCCACAGTCAGCTCCCCCTCTAAGCCGTGGGGTCTTGCAAGCAAAAATTCTACGTTGTGAGCTACTGGCATTAAAGTTGTGAGCGAGCAATTCGGCTACTGTGTAAATTAGTTTGCTCTGGAGCCCATCCTTCCTGAGCTAAGGCAAGAATATGTGAGCTGGAGGCTAAAAAACTGAGCTAGCTCACACTAGCTCAGCTTAGAGGGAACACTGGCCAGAGTGTAGAGAACAGCATCATTTTGCAGCAGTGGCCTCACTGAAAGGGTAACTCTGGAGTCAGGCCAGCAACGTTCTATTTATTTATTCACCTCGTTTCTGCCTGACCTTCTTCCCCAACGGGGACCCAAAGTAGCTTACGTAATTCTCCTCCATTTTATACTCACAATAACCCTGTGAGGTCGTTTAGGCTTGACAGTGTGCGAGTGGCTCAAGGTCATCCAAGCAGGCTTCCATGACAGAGCGGGGAACCTGAGTTTCTCAGATCCTAGTCCGATGCTCAGATGCTCTGGCATAAACCACAGACAGACTGTTGAAGAGGAGGGAAATGTCTAAGCCAAGTTGGCGCTAGGGGTGGATGCACCAGACCCTAGACTTCAAAAGTTTCAATTCTGGACCCGGGCACCCTGAGGCAAGCAGAAAACTACTGGCCAAGCAACAGGAGGGGAAGGGGATGAGACACCCCCCCACCCCCCAAAACAAGACCAGCCCTTTTCCATTGCAATGTCCTTCCACTGCATATTTCCACACTGAGTTCCATTGCTTCTGGAGACTAAAAAAACTGTGTGCTAGCTCACACTAACTCAGCTTAGAGGGAACACGGCGGCGGCGGCTGCCTTCAGCTGTTTTGAGTATTCCTGTCTTTTCCAGGGACTCTTGTCTCCTCATAATGTGGCCAAAGTACGGTACCTCGAAGCTAATTCAGCTTAAAGGAAACACTGCACGTCACGACAAAAAGGCAGAACCTCAGTGCCCCGTTTTAAGTGAGCAGAAATGGAGGCTCACATACCACCACCTCTTGGGCCAGGGAGGGGGGGAAAAACACTCCACATGGATTTCCCAACCCTTTCCAGAACGCTCTCTCTCTCTCTCTCTCTGAACCGTTCTGTTCTCCACAGCCGCACGTAATGCGCATTCCCCAGCCCAGCCTGCAAGCCTCATTAGTGCCTTCACAATCGCATTCCAAGGTCTGCCGTTTGATCTCCAGGAAGGTTCGGGCTGGCCGGCGAGGCTCCCTTTGAAAGCCCAAGCCATGCATGAAGAAATAATTAAGACACAATGAAGTGCATTTGGAGATCCTCCCCGCTTTGTGATGGAATTACAACCAAGCTGCCTTTTCGACAACCAGCAGGGGAAATATCTGCCTGGAAGGGGAGGTTGTTGGTGCTGATAAAGGGTGTTGGCATAGTTATTGAACCCCAAATGAAAAGCGGGGCAGAAAGGCAGCAGGGCCCAAGCCAGCCACTGAGGGGAGAGCGCTCCTCTGAGATCCTGATGTCTTTATATTTAAGAGCAATTGGGGAGGGTACTGATCATTGCTTTGGAAGAAGGGAGGTTGACCCTTCCTCCAGAGGAGGGCAACGAAGATGGTGAGGGGTCTGGAGACCAAGTCCCATGAGGAAAGATTGAGAAGATGGTGAGGGGTCTGGAGACCAAGTCCCATGAGGAAAGATTGAGAAGATGGTGAGGGGTCTGGAGACCAAGTCCTATGAGGAAAGATTGAGAAGATGGTGAGGGGTCTGGAGTCCAAGTCCCGTGAGGAAAGATTGAGAAGATGGTGAGGGGTCTGGAGACCAAGTCCCGTGAGGAAAGACTGAGAAGATGGTGAGGGGTCTGGAGACCAAGTCCTATGAGGAAAGACTGAGAAGATGGTGAGGGGTCTGGAGACCAAATCCTGTGAGGAAAGATAGAGAAGATGGTGAGGGGTCTGGAGACCAAGTCCCGTGAGGAAAGATAGAGAAGATGGTGAGGGGTCTGGAGACCAAGTCCCGTGAGGAAAGATAGAGAAGATGGTGAGGGGTCTGGAGACCAAGTCCCGTGAGGAAAGATTGAGAAGATGGTGAGGGGTCTGGAGACCAAGTCCTGTGAGGAAAGATTGAGAAGATGGTGAGGGGTCTGGAGACCAAGTCCTGTGAGGAAAGGTGGAAGGAGCTGGGTATGTTTAGGCTGGAGAGGAGATGACCGAGAGGTGATACGAGAACCATCTTCAAGGACTTGAAGGGCTGTCATACAGGGGATGGTGTGGAGCTGTTTTCTGTTGCCCCAGAAGGTCGGACCAGAACCAACAGGCTGAAATTAAATCAGAAGAGTTTTCGGCTAAACATTAGGAAGAACTTCCTGACTGTCGGAGGGTTTCCTCAGTGGAACAGGCTTCCTCGGGAGGTGGTGGGCTCTCCTCCTTTGGTGGTTTTTAAGCAGAGGCCAGATGGCCATCTGACAGCAATGCTGATTCTGGGAACTGAGGCGGATCCTGAGAGGGAGGGCAGGTCGGGCTGCCTCAGTGCTCAGTTCTTGTGGCCCTTTCTTACATGCCCAGGGAAATGCTGATTGCCACTTTGGGGTCGGGAAGCAATTTTCCTCCAAGCCAGTTTGGCTAAGGATCCTGGAGGTTTTTTGCTATCTTCTGGGCGTGGAACAGGGGTCACTGTGGGTGAGGAGGGGGAGGTATTTGTGAGTTTCCTGCATTGTGCAGGGGTTGGAGTAGATTGCCCTGGACGTCCCTTCCAACTCTATGATTCCTCTCACACCGTTTTCCTGATCACTGCTTCCTCGGGGAGCTGCTTTTCCCCTGCTAGAGAAAACGTTACAGACACTCATTTGGAGAGGGGCCAGGATTCAGTGGTGGAGGAAAATGCTATTAAGTCGCAGCCAATTTATGGTGATCCTTAAGGGTTGCAAGGCAAGAGGTGGACAGAGAGGTAGTTTGCCACTGTCTTGGCTCTGTGTAGCAACTCCGGACTTCCACAGTGGTGTCTTGTCTAAGTACTAACCAGGGCTCACCCTGCCTAGCTTCCGAGACTGACAAGATCAGGCTAGCCATCCAGGTAAGGGCAGAGAAAGACAGAGGTGCTTTGCCATTGTTTACCTCTGCATAGCAACCTTGGACTTCCCTTGTGGTCTCCCATCCAAATACTGACCAAGGCTGACCCTGCTTAGCTTCCAAGATTGGACAAGGATTGTGCTAGCCTGGGCCATCCTGGTCAGAGCAAAACACATACAGAGGTTGTTTGCCATTGCCTGCCTCTGCATAGCAACCTTGGACTTCCCTGGTGGTCTCCCATCCAAATACTGACCAAGGCTGACCCTGCTTAGCTTCCAAGATTGGACAAGGATTGTGCTAGCCTGGGCCATCCTGGTCAGAGCAAAACACATACAGAGGTTGTTTGCCATTGCCTGCCTCTGCATAACAACATTGGACTTCCCTTGTGGTCTCCCATCCAAATACTGACCAAGGCTGACCCTGCTTAGCTTCCAAGATTTAACAAGCCTGTGCTAGCCTGGCCCACCCAGATCAAAACAAAACACATACAGAGGTGGTTTTGCCCTTGCCTGCTTCTGCATAGCAAGCTTGGGCTTTCTTGGTGGTCTCCCATGCAAGTATCAACCAGGGCCAGCCCTGCTTAGTTTCTGAGATTGGGCTAGTGTGGCTATCCAGGTCAGAACAGGCAGAGTTTAGATAAAGAAAATGGTGCAAAGAGGAAAAGTTGGGGGGTGGGGGTGAAGCTCTCCTCCACCACCACGGTGCAACTGGGTCACACGAGGACACTTTTAACGTAGAATTCCAAAAAACGGGCAATGCATTTAGGGGCCTCGTTGTCTCAGCATGCCCTCAGGGCAATTTGTTCACTGAACTTAGTACCCACCCTCGGTATGCGCCTGAGCATATTCTTAACAGGAAGTTGCAGCTAATCGTCCCCCCCACACACACACACACTCTCTCTCTCTCTCTCACCTTCCCAAACTCAAGCTGTTGATGCAAAAAAATACATCACCTCACGGTCTTTTTAAAACTATGATGGCGCCTGTGTATCTCTAGCACCATTTACGTATCTTGGAAGGAAAGAAAACGGGGGGGCAGGGGAGGAGTGCGATGTGGCAGCCATTATATTACGCAAATCTGAACAACAATATGAAATGCAAGCCAAATGTAAAAGCGAAGGTAAGCAACAATGGGTCCTGACCTGGGCGACCCATCCTAGCCCAATCTCGTCTCAGAAGCTAAGCAGGATCGGCCTTGGTTAGCACTTGGATGGGAGACCACCAAGGACGTCCAGGCAGGCGGAGGCAGGCAACTGCAAACCACCGCTGTTCAACTCCTTCCTCGAAAACCCTTCAAGATCGCCATAAGAGGGCTGCCACTTTATAGAACTCTGCACCACCAAACAGGATGAATTTAATGGCAGGATCAGCAACTAGAGTCCCCAGGGCCAAAATCGGTGTCCGGCTTCCCGGGCACCACCAGCTGTGCTCTCCCATTAGGTGTCAATGCAGAGGCAAGAGAGCCTTGGAAGAGGTTCAGCTGCGGCTCTGGGCGTTCTCCACAGCCCGCTTTGGGCTCACCATCTCCACCCTTGCCTCCTAGTGGGCACTGTCCAGAAACAGTTGATGCCTAGGCACCAGGTGATTACAAAGACTGAATGCGGCATCCCCTGTAAGAGCAGCAGAGAGCTTCCATTCCACCAGAGCGGCTCAAAGGCGTTCCCACCTTCTGCCTTCAAAGAGCCCCTTCCCATACCCGGTTCTCTGTCCCAGAGGCTGAGGTCTCCAGTGCTTCTTGGAAGGGGGTCAGGCTCTGCCCAAGAGGAAGAGCCGTGACTCAATGATGGAACACCCCCTCTGCACACAGAAGATTTTGGGGCCCTTCACACATGCTGACTAGCGCCGTTTTCAGTCCACTTGGCAAATGCGTTTTGCCATTTCACAAGTAAAATCCAGTTGCAAAGTGCGCTGAAAGTGGATTGGAAGTGTGTTATTGGTGTATGCGAAAGTGCCCTCTATGTCCAACTTGAGGACGTCTGGTAGGAGGTTTTGGGAAAGATTTCTCTCTGCCTGAGACGGTGGACAGTCATGGCTGACAGCACCAATCCAGCTGGACCACTGGCTCAACTCAGTGGGAGGCAGCTTTGCATGTTCAGCTAAACAAGGGCCCGGCTAGGCCAACTGGACTTTGCCACTGCACTGCATGTTCCCCGAGGGCTCTCAAGAAGGCATCCTGACCACCGCCTTGCCTGCATGTTGCAGGGGATCGAAAGCCAGCATGGTGTAGTGGTTAAGAGTGACAGACTCTAATCTGGAGGACCGGGTTCTGCACTCCTCCACTTGAAGCCAGCTGGGTGCCCTTGGGTCAGTCACAGCTCTTTCAGAGCTCTCTCAGCGCAAAAATTAAGTCTAGCTCGCCACCTAGTGGTCCATAACACTAAGTGAGCTAGAACTAAAGGCTATCAGACAATCTTAGGATCTCCTGGCTATATACCACACACAATGTCTTACGATAAGTATTAATTATTTGCAGAACGCTCTTTCAAAGAATGCTTGTGTGCCATTCTAGAAATTTTCAACGTGGGGAGCTTCAGAGGATCCCCAGAGCACCATATGAACCACAGGAGGGAAGGAGGCACTCAGGTCCAGACCAACTAAATTAAAAAACCCAAAACAACTATAACAAGAAAAACAGACAGAGCGAGAAAAACAAACAAACCACCACCTTAGAATTTCTTAATGGCCTTACCATATTATAGAAGTAGTCCAAGATGTTTACCAACCTATCTGCATTCCTGATGTAAATCAAAAAGCGCCAAAAGAAAATCTTAATCCCCAAAACAGCCTGTTACAACACCCCATTTGTGGGTCCCTCGCACCCACATATTAGGATAAACTGTGCTCTTGTCGTTTCTTTTTGATTCTGAGCACCTGTGGGGAGTGTATCCGACAGAACCTGAGCTCCCCTCCCTGTTTCCATGTTTCCAAACGTGCAGAACCGTACTGCTGGCAGAGAGAATCTCTGATGTCTTCGGAGTGTCACGGAAGCCGCCTGCTTGAGATTCTTTTGTCGAACATAATTGCTCAGATCACAAGCAATATTTTTAATGATTAAACAACCTGCATAAAAGCTGCAAAATACACACGCCTGGATTGCTTTGAACCCGGTTGCCTCGCTAGACAGCAAAACAGAGGAACGCTCAAGGGGAGAGCCACGCAGAACTCTCGCGTTTCGCAATTCCCGAAATGGTGCGTGGAAACAAAACAAATAAATAAATTAAAAGGGTGTTAGAGCGACGTGTCCAACATCCACAAACAATTCCTGCAACGTCTACGGCTATCGATTTCAGGGGCTTACCAGAGTTTAGTCAGGCAAGCTCAAGGGTTGCACAGCTTCTATGTTCCTTGGGAGACTGTCTGCCATTGGAATGGACAAACAAATGGAGCAGAGGTCCAGGAGTGGCTGTTAGCCACATATAGATGGAACACTCTGTCTAGAGCACTGATGCTCTGTATTCTTGGTGCTTGGGGGTGCAACACTGGGAGAGCTTAAGAAGTTCTGGCCCCAGTGGTGACCTCTTGATGGCACCTAGGTTTGTTGGACTGGAGGGGCTACTGGCCTGATCCAACATGGCTTCTCTCCTATGTTCTTATGTCTGGGGCAGTGTTGCTCTGTCTTCTTGGTGCTTGGGGGGCAAGAGTGGGAGGGCTTCTGGACTTCTGGCCCCGCTGGTGGACCTCCTGATGGCCCCTGGGTTTTGGCCACTGTGTGACACAGAGTACTGGACTGGATGGGCCACTGGCCTGATCCAACATTGGCTTCTCTTATGTTCTTACTACGGAGTATTAAAAACCCCTGTGGTCTAGCTGAGTTGCACTGCAAAGTATCAAAAGGATGGAGTTCAGTGGGGGAGCTCCTGCTTTCGATGCAGAAGGTCCAGAGGTTCGATCCTTGCATCTTCGGGTTACAGGATCTCGGACTGTAAAGAGTCAAAAAGACCTTCTTCTGCCTAAGGTCCCAGAGAGCCTCTGCCATTTGGCACAGAAGTATGGAGCTAGACAGACCAATGATTGGACGTATAGCGGTGCTTCACATTATGAACCTGCCTGGCCATTGCCCATCTTTGGTCTAAATCAGGGGTCCTCCAACATGGTGACCATGGGTGCTGTGACCTTTCCTAGTTCCTAGTTTCCTAGAGACCTTTCCTAGTTCCCACCAAATGTTTTTAGAAAGTCAGTGGGGCAAGGTGTGGCTTTTGCCCAGCAAGGCTTCCGACTGACCACTGGAGATTTAATTGTCGCTGCAGATTTTTAAAAGCATTGCTTCGGCAGCAGCTTCCACCATAGCACAAGGATCTTCACTGTAAGACTGGACGTAAACTGTGGCCACCATTTTGTGGCTGGCTCCACCTCCTGCAGCAGCCATCTTGTGGCATCCATTTTGTGTCTGGGCTGACCACATGAGTGTCAGAATTCCAAATGTGCCCACAGGCTCAACAAAAGGTTGGGGTCCCTGGTGTAAACAAACCAAAAAACATGGTTTCTAAATCTTCTGCACCCCCTCACCCAGAAGCAATCGCTATTCACCTATGGCAAGCAAGGATTTACTAGCTTGGTTTGAAGGACAGATAAAGAACGCAATGGCAGCAAAATTATTTAACGGCACTCTTTATTTTTTCACCCAGCATTTGCTCCCATGACGGAATTCAAACTGGTCAAACCGTCCAAGGTGAGACGAGACTGCCGACTGTTGCTGACCAAAGAGCTGAAGGCTTAGATCAGGCTAGGATTTGACACTGCGCCTGCCTTTTCTTACACAAATTTCACTTACAATTTGATCTAGTGCCGCCCAGGTCCTCTGGCAGCTGCTGCTCCATGGTTCTCGGACACTAAATGACCAGTAAAGCCACAGGAATAAATAGAAGTTTCATCCATTGTCTGCGGAGAGGGGTGTCAGCTTCCCCACACACAGCAGATTAGAGCATCCCTTTTTCCTCCTAGGAAAATCCAGAGGCACAGCACCCCCCTTGGAAACACTGGACGGAGGAGGAGGAGGAGGAGGAGGAAGAGGAGATTGGATTTATATCTCGCCCTTCACTACCCAAGGAAGTCTCAGAGTGGCTTACAATTCCCTTCCCCTCCCCATAACAGACACCCTGTGAGGGAGGTGGGGCTGAGAAAGCTCTGACAGAAACTGCTCTTTTTCAAGAACAGCTGTGCCAGAACTACGGCTTGCCCAAGGTCATCCAGCAGGTGCAAGTGGAGGAGTGGGGAATCAAACCCGGTTCTCCCAGATTAGAGTCCGCACACTTAACCACTACACCAAACTGGCTACACTACACCAAAGAGTCCTAAATCTGAACCCCTTGGGCCTTCGAGTTTGGAATGACATGAGTTCTATATCTCAACTCAAATCTCAGGATACAACAAGCAATTTCTCCTTCCTGCCTTTCTCTCCACTCCACCCTGTGCCCTCCTTAACTGCCCTGAGGATTTCATGCCTCCTGGAACACGCTCCATCTACGTCCCTTGACCTCTCCCCAACCTGGTTTTTTAAACTGTCAGAGACTGACCAAGAGAGAGATCTTGGAGTCGTAGTAGATAACTCGCTGAAAACGTCGAGACAGTGTGCGACTGCAATGAAAAAGGCCAACGCTATGCTGGGGGTTATTAGGAAGGGAATTGAAAACAGATCAGCCAGTATCATAATGCCCCCGTATAAATCGATGGTGCGACCTCATTTGGAGTACTGTGTACAATTCTGGTCACCACACCTCAAAATAAGATATTATAGCATTGGGAAAATGTGCAGAAAAGGGCAACTAGAACAATAAAAGGGTTGGAACACTTTCCCTATGAAGAAAGGTTAAAGCGCTTGGGGCTCTTTAGCATGGAGAAACGACGGCTGAGGGGTGACATGACCGTGGTTTATAAGATTATGCATGGGATAGAGCAGGTAGAGAAAGAAGTACTTTTCTCCCTTTCTCACAATACAAGAACTTGTGGGCACTCCATGAAATTGCTGAGCAGTTGGGTAAGAACGGATAAAAGGAAGTCCTTCTTCACCCAAAGAGTGATTAACACGTGGAATTCACTGCCCTAGGAGATAGTGGCAGCAGCTATAAGCATGGACAGTTTCAAGAGGGAATTAGATAACATATGGAGCAGAGGTCCATCAGTGGCTCTTAACCTCAAGGTATAGATAGGAACTCTTGGTCTGGGGCAAGGGATGCTCTGTATTCTTGGTGCCCGGGGGGGGGGGGCAACCGTGGGAGGGCTTCTAGTGTCCTGGCCCCACTGCTGGACCTTCTGAGGGCACCTTCTGATGGCACCTGGTGTTTTTGGCCACTGTGTGACAGAGTGTTGGACTGGATGGGCCACTGGCCTGATCCAAGATTGGCTTCTCTTATGTTCTGATGTTCTTAAACTTAACAATTAAACTATTCTTGGCACATCTGAAGAACTCTTAGCAAATCCAGAAGCCTCTGCTTTCTCTGCAGGTGGCCTGGCATTCCGGTCCTTTCAGCAGGCATTCCAATTCTCAATGTTTGCTATTAGAATGAGCCCCTCTCCATGCATGAATTACACAGGCTACAAAAATATCAAGGGGAGGGGGCGACACTTGTGCCTCTCTGGTTCCAATTAGATCAAGATGGGCAGCCGTGTCAGTCTGTCTGTAGCAGCAGAAAAGAGCAAGAGTCCAGTGGCGCCTTAAAGACTACCAAAATTTGGGGCTGGGTAGGAGCTTCCGTGAGCCACTGTTCACTTCTTCAGATACCTGAAGAAGTGAGCGGTGACTCACGAAAGTTCCTGCCCTGCCACGAATGTTGTTAATCTTTAAGGTGCTATGGGACTCCTGCTCTTTTCTCCGGGTTCCAATAAGTTCTACTTCTTTCCTGGGTGTCTTGGAATGGGTGCAAATGTGGGTCGCCAGCTCCAGGTTGGAAAATACATGGAGATTTTTTGGGGGGTGGAGCAGGGTTCGGGGACAGGAAGGACATCGGTGAGGTATGCGGCCATGGAAGTCCAGCTCCCAAAGCAGCCATTTTCTCCAGGGGAACTGACTGTTGTTGCCTGAGAATCAACTGTGATCCCATGAGACCTCCAGCCACTGCCTGGAGGTTGGCGACCTCAGTGCAAACCCAGATAGTACAAAGAAAGAGGCCTTCAGCCTCCCCTACAATTCCCTCCGGCTGCCATAAAATTGAAAGCTGCCTGGGGTGACGTCTCCTCTCCCCTTTGCGCCGCTTCCACCACAGAACTGTCAGCGCTCTTTCCAAGTGAGGCGTCTCTCACAGTTGCTATAATTAGCACACCTCTTTTTCTTCAGAAAAAGATGCAATTCTCAACACGGTTCATTCCGGCAGTCAATTACCGGCAATGATGTAAGCAGCCAACGTTCTTCTTTAAAAAAAAAAAAAAAATTCAAAAGCAGCTTGATTTTGAGAATCAATAAGGACGAGGGAGGGCAAGAGATGAGCAGTCTTCTTGAACTTCAAAACCCAACACGAAGCGTAGGTGGGAAGGAATTTTTAAAGAATGAAAGAAAGGAAGGGAAAGGACATGTACTGAATGTCATTCTGAATCAAAAGTCACATTTCTGTGCGGAAGCAAGATCCATCAGAAAAGGGCAAATAGACCGGGGGGGTGACGGTCTACTGATGTCCACCATATATGTTGAGTACAGAAATCTTTGCAAATCTGGAGAAGGATCTGTCTGGCCATTTTATTTGCTTGGGCTCTTAACAGAACATAGCTGTAAATATTTGGGGGGAAGTTATGGGGGGAAGTTTCAGCCCCCAAATAACTCCTTTGGCTCTATAACAATATTCCAGCAATCAGAAGGAGGAGGAGAAGACTGGATTTATACCCCGCCTTTCACTACCCGAAGGAGTCTCAGAGCGGCTTACGATCTCCTTTCCCTTCCCCTCCCCACAACGGACACCCTGTGGGGTAGGTGGGGCTGAGAGAGCTCTGACAGAACTGCCCTTGAGAGAATGGCTCTGAAAGGACTTGTGACTGACCCAAGGTCACACCAGCAGACGCATGTGGAGGAGCGGGGAATCAAAGCCGGTTCTCCCAGATTAGAGTCCGCGCTCTTAACCACTACACCAATTTTCTACAGCAATCGTTATTAGTAATGGTAACGAAATAAAACCTCCGCACTGAGAAGCAAAATACCTCTTATGTGCCAGTTGTGAAAGGGCAGCAGTGGAAGACAACTTGGGCCCCCGGGGCTCTGTTTACAGAAATCCCAAAGGCATCAGAGTCGGGGCCCTGTGGGAGATAGGATGCTGGATTAAATGGACCTTGAACCAGTCATCATTATTATAACCCATATAACTGAAGGCTGTGGGTATCCCGAGCCAAAGTCCTGCCAAAGCAGCCCACATTTCGCACCCTGCAAAGCAGAACTCTGCTCCTTTCCGAGATTATGCAAATAAGCCAGCTCCACATACATTTGCATTTTTAAAATTCCACTTCTGCCACTTACGGGGAAGCAAAAGGAACTACGAAGCCCTGTCTCCTGGCAATTCTGTTCTTTCCTATCACCGCCTCCGCCATTTCTCACCTTTCAACGTGCAACTACTTTAAAGTGGATTTTTGCAGTCCCAAAGGCGAGAAATGGGGGGGGGGGGGGGGTTTGGGTTGTCTCGTAGGAAAAACACAAAAGATGTTTTTAATGGTTGATTGTGTGCCCTCAACACCAAACGCTGTTCTACGTGGCCCTATAGAGAGTCTGCTCAGCCCTCTTTCTGGTCTCACGAATGGAGACCCCAGACTTACCAGCTTACAGAAAGCAGAACCAGCAGCCCGGTCATCTCTGCTGTGTCATCACGGCCCTTACTTTCGCCCGCCCTGAGTCAGCAGTTTTCCCTCCCAGCCGCAGAAGCCACAGCAGGTGACCCAGCAGGTAAAAGTAGCGCCACAGAGCAACCTCCAAGCTGGCAGCCAGGATCACAGGGGATCAGAGGTGCAGGAAAAGAGGCATCACTGCGTAGGAAGGAGCAGCTCAAGGAACCGGGACAAAACAAAGCAGCGCTGTGATTCAGCCACTGCACTCAGCGACAAGGTTATGTGCTTCATAAAATAATTTTAAGTGCGCAAGACACATAGAGTGCACACGGTACAGGGAAGGAGGTGGTGGCAGCTACAAGCATGGACGGCTTCGAGAGGGAATTAGATAAACACATGGAGAAGAAGTCCATCAGTGGCTATTAGCCACAAGGTACAGCTAGGAACTCTCAGTCTGGGGCAAGTGATGCTCTGTATTCTTGGTGCTTTTTTAGGGGGGGAGGCAACAGTGGGAGGGCTTCTAGTCTCCTGGCCCCACTGCTGGACCTACAACAGCAAGTTGTTTATTCTTCCCCTGCAAGCCACAAAGTTTGCGGTCTTAAAACCGGAATAAAAACTGCAGTGACCGGAGATCCTAGAAGCCAGACTGAGACCACATTATCTGCCATTGAGGCACACTGTTATTTTAAATGTTGATGGTTTTACGGGATTAGAGTGATGATTTTATAGATTTTAACTGATTATTGTAATATGTTTTAATCTGTAAATCTGCATAAATTGCAGGTATAGATATATATATACCCACCTGGAGCCTACAAATGAGGGAAGGGCAGGATAGAAGTCTAAATAAATAAATAAATATTGACTTCGGCCGTTATAAAGATGTAACCAGGAGCTGGAAAGAAGAAGAGATTGGATTTATACCCCACCCTCCACTCCCCAAGGGAGTCTCAGAGCGGCTTACAAACTCCTTTCCCTTCCCCTCCACACAACAGACACCCTTGTGAGGCAGGTGGGGCTGAGAGAGCTCTCTTGAGGACTGCTCTTGAGAGAACAGCTGGTAAAGAGCTATGGCTTGCCCAAGGTCATTCAGCCAGGTGCAAGTGGAGGAGTGGGGAATCAAACCCGGTTCTCCCAGATTAGAGTCCGCGCACTTAACCACTACACCAAACTGGCTCTAAAGAAAACAGGCTATGCAGATTATTCTCCTATTGGATGAAAAACGTGATTCCCTCCCCCCATCACTACCAGCTCGCCTCCCAGAAGCCAAATCAGTGGTACGAATGGACGATCTCTATATTGTTGACGACTGTTCTGTTTTTCGGAAACTGGTTTGGAAGCTAGCAGCGATCTCTCTTCCCTGCTTGGTCACCCGGAGGCAACTCATGCCCACCTTAGGCGACCAGCTGAGGGTTACTGACAAGCCTGACTCAGATTAATTTGTGGCTGGGTGCCGTGTGTTATTTTTAAGACTGTTAACGTGTCGCCTACTTTATGCACATATCAGCTGTTAAGAAGTCACCAATGACCTAAACAGGCCAGGATAAGGATGGACATTTTAAAATGAAAGCACACTATTTAACATTTGCCACCCAACTCGGCATCCTCCACGCACCATCTGTTTTAGGGCCGCTAAGCCAGGTCAAGTGTCTGTCAACCAATGTCAAATATGGTAAAAAATTCCATTAGGTTCCTCTTGGTGATGGAAAACTCCATGGGGTTTTCAAGGCATGAGACGTTCAGAGTTGGTTTGCCATTGCCTGTCTCCACGTCACAACCCTGCTATTCCTTGGAGGTCTCCCATCCAAATACTGGCCAGGGCCAACCCTGCTTAGCTTCCGAGATCCAGCTAGCCTGAGCTATCCAGGTCAGGTAGGTACGTTTTAGGCCAGTCATAATAGTGCCATTTGTTAGCAAGGGAAGAGTGAGGGCTGACACCCCCAATGACCTGTAATGGTCAGGGACAATCCCAACAGCAGAACCAAGCTTCAATGACTGGCCATCAGCTAGAATCACAGCTGTCTCCCAACTGGAACACAAGCAGTCATTTGAGGCAAAGGCCCATCACTGACTCCACTGTAGTGCTGAAGGGGCCACGGTGTAACCCCTTCTGTGGGTCTGGCTGACTGTTCCATAAAGCTCCTAGAAGGGACTCGAATCCACTCTAGAAGAACAGGCTCTGTTGAACAAACCGAAGGACCGGCTGAAGAACGACACACCAAGATGCTACGAGGGAGTTTGGAAAATATTCCAAGAACATCAAATGACAGCAGTGGCCGAGGCTAAGATGGAGGGGAAAGAGGGGAAGGGAAATAGCCTGTTCAAGCTCTCGAGAACATGCAGAATCCTCAAAGGGGATATCTTGAGAGTAAGCGGTGGATTTCCCAATCGTTTTCTGCCTCCCATCCATGGGTATATGAATGATTTCCCACTGCTCAAAGTTCTTTGCGCTTAAGGTACCAAGAAGTAATGAATAACCCCATGGTGTCCTGTAATCCCATATTAGAGTCATTAACAAAAATATAATGTAGGCTTGAAAACCACCTCCCACCTAATCACTAAGACTCTCTTTCCGGGAACCAGACCCTGAAGTTTCACAGCGGTAGGGTGGTTGTTTCTCAGAGGCCACAAGCGCCCAACACAGGAATTAGCAGGCTAGTACAAAACGTGGTGGTAGTTCCCTGACTGATCCCTGGAAGGACAGATAAAAAATAAAGGTTTCCCTTGCTCGAAAGCCAGTCGAATCCAACTCTAGGGGGTGGTGTTCATCTCCGTTTCCAAGCCAAAAAGCCAGCACTGTCCAAAGACGTCTTCGTGGTCATGCGGCCGGCATGACTAGACGCCAAGACGCACGGAATGCTGTTACCTTCCCACCAAAGCAGTACCTATTTATTTACTTGCAATTTCTTGCTTTCGAACTGCTAGGCTGGCAGGAGCTGGGGCCGGAGACGGGAGCTCACTTCGCCACGCGGCACTCGGGTCTCGAACTGCCGAACTACTGATCTTCCGGTCTGCAGTTCACACCACGGCCCGGAAGGACAGACACTGAAGCTCAAATACTTTGGCCACTGAATGAGAAGGGCGCACTCACTGGAGAAAACCCTGATGCTGGGAAAGACTGAAGGTAAAAGAAGAAGGGGACGGCAAAGGATGAGATGGTTAGACAGTGTTATCAGTGCCACGAACATGAAGTTGAGCGGGCTCCAGAGGGCAGCGGAGGCATGATGTGGTCCATGGAGTCGTGAGGAGTCGGACTCAACTATGTGACTGAACAACAAAAGTTCATTAAACGTGAACTGGATAGCCCAGCTAGCCTGATCTCGTCCAATCTCAGAAACAAAGCAAGGTCAGCCCTGGTTAGTCTTTTTGTTTGTTTAGTTGGTTGGTTGGTTTCCCCCCATTATACAGTTTTAATTCTTTCAAAAAAGCCCTTTGTGGAAATGAAAGTTTATTAAAGAAAATATGCACAAGGTGAGCCAGCTTTGAAATCAGGCCTCTGACAGGTTGGTAGCAAAGGGCCATTTGAGGTCTCGACGCAGGACAAGATGGGCCAGAAAGGCTGGAGCGGCTTCTCTTCACAAGCCTGGCTTGGTCCTTCTCCAGGGCCTCCTTTTGGAGTTGTGTCTGATCTTATTGCCAGTTTTCGTACGGATCCATTGCAGGATGGGCCGGTTCTGTTACTGCTTCTTAGCAAGAAACTGTTTGACCTTGAACACCTTGTGGGAGAGGTCACGGCGAAGACTTCACCAGCCCTGGTTAATATTTGGATGGGAGACCACCAAAGAATAGGAAGGTCACTACACAGAAGAAGAAGAGGAGGAGATTGGATTTATACCCCGCCCTCCACTCCCCAAGGGAGTCTCAGAGCGTCTTACAAACTCCTTTTCCCTTCCCCTCCCCACAACAGACACCCTGTGAGGGAGGTGGGGCTGAGAGAGCTCTTTCCCAAGCTGTCCTTGAGGGAACAGCTGGTACAGAGCTATGGCTTGCCCAAGGTCATCCAGCCAGGTGCAAGTGGAGGAGTGGGGAATCAAACCCGGTTCTCCCAGATTAGAGTCCGCGTACTTAGCCACGACACCAAACTGGCTTTCATGGCCAGTCACCAAAAGTCAGCCGTGACTTGACAGCCAAAAAAAGAAAAAGAAGTTCACCAAAACAAGCTAGGAGGCTCCTCCCGTACATGAATTCCTGAAAGCCAACCGCACATCCGAGCCCTGCCTTATGTTCCATTCATACCGAGAGACATTCAAATGTGAAGTCAAAGTCCCGTTTTGACACTGGTGTCACTATAAGCAAAGCACGAGTTTGAAGTAAATTGGATTAAGTGCAGATCTTCCTCAGATGTTTGCGGTTCAGACCAATTTATAGATAACTGTCATTTCCACGTCACTTCGGTTGTCTCAGAGGACTCTCGGCTGCTGCCTCAATAGCATCATTGCAGATCACACACAGAAATGGATCTGGTGCAAAGAGGGGTGGGGGGGGAAGCAACGCTGCTGGCCATTTTAGATGGGACGAACAGGGTTTTCCTTCTTTACTAGAGGTGTGCTAGCTCACTCAGGTTGCCCGTCTCGTAGCTCACAATACTGAACAGTAGTCTTTCAGTGTTCTCTCTAAGCTGAGTTAGTGTGAGCTCGCTGACAGTTTTTTAGCCTCCGGCTCACACATTTTTATCTTTGCCTGGGAAGGCTGGCTCCAGAGCAAACTGGTTTATGCCGTAGCCAAATGGCTCGCTCACAACTTTAATGCCAGCAGCTCACAAAGCAGAATTTTTGCTCACAAGACTCCACACCTTAGAGGGAGCACTGGCCTGGATGCTAAAATAGCAGTTCTGCCTCCGGCCCCCAAACTGTTGCAGCAATACAAGAAGAAGCCACAGAGATCATCCCTTCTGTTCCTAACTGCCGACAAAATTAGATTTATAACAAATCTCATACCCTGCCTTTCTCCTCAGTGGGGACATAACACCACACTGGCTCTAATAGCTCAGGTAAGTTCTTCAAACCTCCTTTCTTTTGCAAAGGAAGGGATATTTTCTACCTTCCCTCTCTGCATTGAAGAAGAAAAAGAGTTGGTTTTATACCCCACTTTTCACTACCTGAAGGAGTCTCGGAGCGGCTTCCAACCGCCTTCCCTTTTTCTCCCCACAACAGACACCCTGTGAGGTAGGTGGGGCTGAGGGAGCTCTGAGAGAACTGTGACTGACCCAAAGTCACCCAGCTGGCTCATGTGGAGGAGCAGGGATTCAAACTCAGTTCTCCAGATTCATGTTGCCTTTCCTGCCCAGCATGGACCCAAAACAGCTCAAATCATCTTCCTGTCCTCCACTTTATCCTGACATCTACCACCCTGTGGGGTATGTGAGGCTGAGAAGGTGTGATCAGCTCCAGTTCACCCAGCAAGCTTCCATAGCAGAGTGGGGGTCTGAACCTCGGTCTCTTAGATCCTACTCTGACGCTCTAACCACTAGACCACACAGGCTCCAACAGGCCACGTGAACATATGACACTGCCCTATGCTGAATCAGACCCTTGGTTCATCAACATTCAGTGTTGCCTACTCAGACTGGCAGCAGCTCTCCACGTACCAAGGCAGAGATATTTCACATCACCTCCTACCTGATCCTTTTAGCTGGAGACACCAGGGATTGAACCCGGGACCTTCTGCACACCCAAGCAAATGCCCTACCACCGAGCCATGGCTGGGGAGGCTGCTAACTCCCCTCTGTTTTGTAACAGAGAGAATATAGTCTACCCACTTCTTTTGTGCTGCCAGCAATTTCTTGGCTTCTCATGAGTAGGCCTTTGTTTCTGTAGGAAATAGCGGAGGGACATTCTTGAGTTATGATCTTTAAATGAGTGGCTGGCTTTTGAGACCCCCTAGCTTCATCTTTTGATGAGTTTATGCCCGCCTCAAACGAAGAACCTTAGCTTCCACTGCAAACTGCATGGGGTGAGTGGGGTTTTCCCCTGAGATAACATGGGTTAGGAGGTTCCCACCACTCCCTTTGGGGATTTAGGTGGGGACTTTCTGCACTGCAACTCTTATGATCTCTTATGAAGATGGTGGTCAGCTCTGAAATGCCTAGCTTCATTTTCTGACGAGTTATGCCTGCCACAGACAGACAGGTGAATCATTTCCTTATTATTGTTTCACTTCATTTATACCCCACTTTCCTCCCCAGTGGGGCCCCAAAGTGGTTTACAATATTCTCCCCTTCTCCATTTTATCCTCATAACCTTGTGCGACAACCTGAGGAGGATAAAATAAAGGCATTTGGAAAGTGACGAGTGCCTCGCAAAGGGAAAAGGTTTTCAGGAAATGCCAGCAAGTGTATTTTGCCCTCCACAGGTGGCAACCAACCAGGATAATTGTGAATTTCTTTTCCCTGCCGATTTCAACCCGAAAATCCTCATCCGACTTTCAGGTTCCCTTGCATTATATTTTTGCAATGTTTTCTCGTTCCTTGCATCAATTTTTTTTTTAGCAAAACGTATGGATTCTTCAGTGTTATTTATGCAATGCTAAATCAGCATGGCATATGTAAGTGACTTCCGCTGTACATGTGAACTGCATATTTAAAAGGACATGCGTTCCAAACCAGCAATGAAAAGTAGAGGATCAAAGCTGCCGACAAAAACGTCAGCGAATTCAGAAAGAAATAAAATAGGGAACATTTGTTCAACCCCACGGCAAGAGCTATAATACAAGTGTTCTCATTGATTCTAAGATTTCTGCCCTCATCCCAGTCTGCCCATGGGCTTTTGTGACAGCTTGTAAATATAAAAGCACCCACGCGTGCTCACACACAGATTTTTGCAACCATAAAAACAACACACAGCAGCCACTCACAAAATAATCCAAGTCAGACTTGTAAATAAACATTTGACTCATTGCCTGTGGTGGGTGTGCGATCGCCTCCAGGTGACTAGGCAAGGAGCTCCCAACCACAAGACAGTTGGCTCTCTTCTTTAGACTACCATGACATCACAAAGAACTCACTCAGGAATATACTAACTCAGGGCCAGTAAACATCCTCGCAGCCTCCAAGATTTTGTGGACTTCTTTGCAAGAGTGACCAAGGGTGACACGATAGAGGTTTACAAAATCATGCATGAGACAGAGAAGGCACATTGCAAGAACTCATGGACATTCAACAAAATTAAGGAGCAGCAGGCTTAGAACAGATAAAAGGAAGTAATTCTTCACCCAAAGGGTAATTAACACATGGAATTCACTGCCATAGGAAGTATCTACAAGCATGGACGGCTTCAAGAGGGGATTGCATAAACATATGGAGCACAGGTCTATCAGTAGCTATTAGTCACAAAGTACAGATATGCCTGTATTTTTGGTGCTTGGGGGGCAAAAGTGGGAGGGCTTCTAGTGTCCTGGCCCCACTGGTGGACCGCCTGATGGCACCTGGCATTTCTGGCCACTGTGTGACAGAGCGTTGAACTGGATGGGCCATTGGCCTGACCCAACATGGCTTCTCTTATGTTCTTATGTCTGGGGCAGTGATGCTCTGTCTTCTTGGTGCTTGAGGAGCCACAGTGGGAGGACTTCTAGAGTTCTGGCCCTGCTGGTGGACCTCTTGATGGCACCTGGCTTTGGCCACTCTGCGACCCAGAGTGCTGAACTGAATGGGCCACTGGCCTGATCCAACATGGCTTCTCTTACGTTCTTATGAGTTCTAGAAGACAGCAGCCGCTGTTGCCAACCAGCTTAAAGGCAAACCTAAACTGGAAAAGCCTTGATATGTCAGGCTAGATCGACCTCGTCAGATCTCAGAAGCTAAGCAGAGATCAGCCCTGGTCAGTACTTGGATGGGAGACCAGCAAGGAAGTCCTGGGTCATTATACGGAGGCAGGCAATGGCAAACCACTTCTGTTAGTCTCTTGCTTTGAAAACCCTTCAGGGTCACCAGAAGTTGCTTGCAACTTGAGAGCACTTTCAATCACCAAACAGGATGGATTCCACGATGGGATCACCAACTGCCATACCTTGGGCCCAAGTCAGTTTCCAGCTTACCAACAACCAGGGATCCTGGAGGTTTTCTGTCATCTTCTGGGCATAGAACAGGGGTCACTGTGGGTGTGGAAGGGGAGGTATTTGTGAATTTCTTGCATTGTGCAGGGGGTTGGACTAGATGACCCTGGAAGTCTCTTCCAACTCAATGATTCTATGACCTCCAATTGTGCTCTCCTATTAGGTGTCAATGCAGAGAGGCACAGCTGTGGCACTAGGAGTTGTCCTCAGCCCAGGGTCACCTAATGTGAAAATCTGAGGAGTTAAGAGGTCTAAATTCACCCACAGGCCCTCTTGTGCCTACCTGAACATGCCACGGTTTAACCACTCATGCCCAGCTCAAGAAATGGGTGGACTGTTTGTTTATAGCCTTGCTTTCTCCATGAAGGGGACCCAAAGGAGGTGACAATGTTGTTCTGTCCAACTCTGTTTTCTCCTGACTAGCCCCTTGCAAGGCAGGTTAGGCTGAGAGCACGAGCCTGATTGGCTCAAGGTCATCCAAAGGGGCATCCACAGAGGAACAGGGATTTAAACCTCTGTCTCCCAGATTGTAACCCAATACTAACCATTGCACCAGCCTGGCTCTAATCTCACAGTACGATTCTCTTATATGGACATGCATACTCAGGATCAAAGCATAAACCATCAAGAGACCCTGAGCACATCCTCATTCTTGGTTTGTAAATTTACACACATACCTCTGTGGTCTGTGGGGATCCTTCCAACACACACAGACAAACACGCATTCAAAAAGAGGCCACGCAAAACTGAAGTTATTCCCCCACTACTGTCCTACACACGTCTTGGCTCTGTTAACAAATCAAGATTATTCCCTTGTTATGGCCAATTCGCCTCCCACATTAATTACGATGATTGCAAGTCTTTTAATTTCAAACCTGCCACCTAGTCATAATCCACGAGAGGGAGAAGGAAAATATATGTATATCCAGCATCGGGAGTCGGGCTTTCATATATTATTTAACAAGAACTCTGTCAGCTAAACCGGAAGGCCCATTTTATTTTAAATAAAGGCTAATAGAAAAACCGCTCCTCCAGGTGTCAACACGCTGATACAGTTTCCCACTGTTTCAAACATCTTGATATTTCAATTTTAGCAGTATGACGGGCCTGCGGGAAATCGGAGAGGGTAAAGTACTCCAAAGGAGAAGCGGAGACGCTAAGGAGAGCTTTTCCATTTCCTGATAAAGGGCCTTGGGGAACAAGACGACACTCCGGAATTATTAGATCTGGTTCATAAGTGCTTCTGCGCCTTGGAAAAAAAAGGCAGGGAGAGACAGAGGAGGCACAGCAACAGTTTTAAGATGCGGCAGGAAGTCAAGCAAAAATTTACAAATAGATCAAAGCCTGGGTTCTGTGTCACACTGATGTGACCCAGAAGCGGGCAGCTATGAAGACGAAGAGTTCTGTGGAACTCAAAAGCACATGTGTCACTGGGTTCATCCTAATAAATGTATTAAAGGTATTGTGGTTTGGGGTATGAAGATAAGAACAAGCTCGATTTTCCATGTTCTCTATTCATTTTATGTGACAAAGTTATTGGCTGCAACGTAAGATAAAAATTCAGAGGAGACAAAGGAAGCTTTAGCCCTAAGAACGTGAGAAGAGCCCTGCTGGATCAGATCAGCAGTCCATCTAGTCCAGGATCCTGTCTCACACAGTGGCCAACCAGTTCCTCTGGAGGGCCAACCACAGGGCAGAGAGGCCAAGGCCTTCTCCTGAGAAAAACATAAGAGCCCTGCTGGATCAGATCAGCGGTCCATCTAGTCCAGGATCCTGTCTCACACAGTGGCCAACCAGTTCCTCTGGAGGGCCAACCACAGGGCAGAGAGGCCAAGGCCTTCTCCTGAGAAAAACATAAGAGCCCTGCTGGATCAGATCAGCGGTCCATCTAGTCCAGGATCCTGTCTCACACAGTGGCCAACCAGTTCCTCTGGAGGGCCAACCACAGGGCAGAGAGGCCAAGGCCTTCTCCTGAGAAAAACATAAGAGCCCTGCTGGATCAGATCAGCGGTCCATCTAGTCCAGGATCCTGTCTCACACAGTGGCCAACCAGTTCCTCTGGAGGGCCAACAACAGTGCACAGAGGCCAAGGCCTTCCCCTGAGAAAAACATAAGAGCCCTGCTGGATCAGATCAGTGGACCATCTAGTCCAGCATCCTGTCTCACACAGTGGCCAACCAGTTCCTCTGGAGGTCCAACAACAGGGCAATAAGGCCGAGCCCTTCATTAGAACATAAGAGCCCTGCTGGGTCAGACCAGTGGTCCATCTAGTCCAGCATCCTGCCTCAGACAGGGCTCAACCAGTTTCTCCAGAGGGCCAAAACCAAGGCATAGAGGCCAAGGCCTTCCCCTGAGAAAAACATAAGAGCCCTGCTGGATCAGACTAGTGGCCCATCTAGTCCAGCATCCTATCTCACACAGGGGCTAACCAGTTCCTCTGGAGGTCCAACAATAAGGCATAGAGGCCGGGGCCTTCCCTTGAGAAGAACATGAGAAGAGCCCTGCTGGATCAGACCAGTGGTCCATCTAGTCCAGCATCCTGTCTCACACAATGGCCAACCAGTTCCTCTGGAGGGCCAACAACAGGGCAGAAAAGCCGAGCCCTTCATAAGAACATAAGAGCCCTGCTGGATCAGACTAGTGGTCCATCTGGTCCAGCATCCTGCCTCACACAGGGCTCAACCAGTTCCTCTGAAAATTCAACACCAAGACATAGAGGCCGAGGCCTTCCCCTGATGTTGCTTCTTGGCACTGGAATTCAGAGGTTGACTGCCTCTGAACATGGGGGTTCCCTTTAGTCACTAGAGTCACTAGCCACTGATAGACCTGTCCTCCGTGAAGCTGTCTAAACTCTGGCATCGCCAAATGCAGGGCTGTCCTAGCCTCAACCTGCACCCCAGAGCGCGTACTCCTTCACTTTCTCCTCCTACAAATTACAACTGCTTGCCCACAACCACTGACTGACGATGGCCTGGTCTTCATGGCGAGACTGCACTTGTTCAGTCCTCACAGCCTTCTTCTGGGAATAAAGATCTACAGCACGGAGTCCTGTGACTGGCAGGAAACATAAAGCCGAGGATTAACTTAGCCTGCTATAAACATCGGGGTGGCGGAATCACACAGAGATTATGCCCCGCTTCAGCATAAAACCTCGGGCTCCTGAGCTGGATGGAGAAGTTATACTAGGGATGCCGAACTCATTTGTTACGAGGGTCGGATCTGACATAAATGAGACCTTTTGGGGCCAGGCCATGTGTGTCACAAAATGTAACGCCAGACAGCGGAGATATAAACTTTATAAAGGACACGAACACAAAGATTTCTTCTTTACTAAAATAAAAACATGCTTAAAACATTAGCACTCTTGCAATATTTTGTTTATTTAACAGTCTCTGATAACTGACACCTCTTGCTCTGAGCTGCTGCATCAAAATGTCTGTGCTGTTGCAATCTTGAGTACGCTGTTCAGGTGCGTATCTGTAAGTGGCAAACCTACTTCTGATTCACCACAGAAATCTCATGCTCAGAGTTCTGAGTCTAGGAGGACCCAGGTTAAAACATGAAATGGCTGAGTGAGTGAGAGAGTCTGGCGAAGCAAGCTATGATGCAGCAGCAGCAACAGAACTGGAAGCAGACGGCCAGTTCCAGAGTGGGCTTGACAGCTGCCTGAGTCCCTGACTTGATTCTGACATCTTGATCCCATTTCGACATCAGCTCAGAATCTGAGAAATCAAGCCAGGCAGGAGACAATACCTGACCGGCACAGAAAGCCAGGATCCCTCTGACTGTTCCGCATCTCCAGACTGACAGAAGGAAACCCGACGCATCTCCATTTAATCGCACAACTGGAAAACTGGACGCGAAGAGAAACAAGTAGTTCCTTGACCTTTTGGCATAAACACTTGTTCACCACTTCACCTCACATTCTTCACCTCAAAATAAGAGCAGTTTATAAAACCGTAACGTGGAAAGTGGGGGGGGGGGGGGGGTTGTTTCCTCCCTGTCTCAGAATACCAGAGAGTTTTGGGTCACCCAGCAATGATGACTGACCATAAGTTCAGGCCAGGCCAAACATGGTTGGTTAAAAAGAGGTGTATGTTCTTCTAAACTTCTTTAAAAACTGGCTTTTTATATATTTACCCAAAATGTTTTTTTTTTAAAAAAAGTCTTGGCTATAAGGGTTTGCAGTGGAATTTGAACTTTGTGCAGACATACGATCTGTTGTGACCGTCTTATGAACTTCTGAGACTTCTTTGTAAAGAAACTGAAACTTATGAACTTCTTTGTAAAGAAAGAATTCTGGGCAAAAGACAGGCAGACAATGCGATTGTTCACGCACTTCTACGGTGGCCTGATGCGGGGGGAGGGGGGGGACAAGTCACTCCACATGCTGTCCGGTGATCCATTTAAGAGACTTTCACTTCCTATTTTATGCAACCCGCTCTGTGCTCTTTTGAACAACAAATGAACACGGGGCCCTTACATCTCAGGGAAGGAAACTGATCTGACCCCCTAGCTATTACTAGCTCTGTCTTCTGGTTGAGATCAGTTATTTTGCTTGGGGTAAGGGCAACGATGTAAAACTTTCAGACATTTTGAACCCACGAAAAACACCTAGAACTTTTCTGTGAAAAGAAATGGAAGCTTTAAAGAAAATGGAAATAAAAGCAGGACTTAGATTCTTATTAAAGGTGCTTTATTTATGCATTTAAAACATTTATTAGCTGCGTTTTTCATAATGGAGCTCAAGGCAGCTTACCGTATAGATAAAATACATTAAAAAGCCAACATTTAAAATCACGATTTAAGACTTCTAGTAAATTAATCAACCGTAGTCCTAAATAAAACTGTCTTTAACTGCACCCTGAAGACTGAAAGTGAGGGGGCTAGGCATACCTCCCCCGGGGAAGTTGTTCCATAATCCTGGAGCTACCACCAAAAAGACCCTCTCTCATGTACCCACCAGGTGAGTTTCTCTGATTGATAGGACAGTTGCAAGAGATCGATTCTTTCTTGCTCTGGATTGCAAGTCTAGATCTAATGAGTGGAAATTACAAGGGAGTCGATACCAGCTAAACATAAGGAAAAACTTCCTAACTTTAAGAGTGGGTGTGCAGTGGAACAGACTGCCTCGGGAGGTGGTGGATGATCCTTCGCTGGACATTTTCAAGTGGAGGCTGGATGACCACCTTTCAGGTATGTTGTAGGGCTATCTTTCAGCTATGCTCCTGCAGAGTATAGTGGGCTGGACTAGATGACCTGCAAGGTCCCTTCCAACTCCAGCATTCTATGATTCTAAGAGCCTCTCTCTGTGATCTCAGTTCCCACGAAGGAACATAGGGGAGAAGAGGGTCCTTCATATACCTCGGTCCCAAGCCATATAGGGCTTTAAAGGTCAAAACCACCACCCTGAATTTGGCTCAGAGTGGATCGGTAGCCAGTGTAATTGCTATAGTATCGAGGTCATATGCTTTCGATAGCTGGCCCTGACCAGCAGTCTAGCCACAGCATTCTGCTCTATCCACAGTTTCGGAATACTATTTGAGGGTTGCCCCTAATTTTATATGACTTCTTTAACAACGTAACAGTTTGCAAATAAAATTAAACTCTTTGGCATACTGATGGCATTCAACAGCATAAAAGCCGTAATAATCTGCAAGCATAATTGAGAATATGCTCCGAATTTGAGAGAAAGCTGCAAATTGCTGCACGCCCTGTGCTAGATTTGCAAATGTAAGTTTTTGCCATCTGAGAGGTAGGGGGAAAATTAAAAAGAAAAGCGATGCTTGTAGTGAACAAGCAACATCACAATCCCATGTATTCACAGTTAGAACTACCAGAGTACTTGGTTGTCAAGTTAAATGCCATAATATTGAAAACACTGAACGCTTCAACAGAGTATTATCATTCACTTTCCAGCATATCTCTGGGCACAATTCAAAGAGCTGGTTCTTACTTTTAATGCTTTAAATGGCTTGGAACCGGAGTACATGACGGAACGACTTCAGATACTAACCCTCAACCCAGGAGGGAGGGTCTCCTATGCTCTTTCCTCTCCTTTTATTTCCTTAGAAGCTCATTGGTTAAAAAATCTCGATCAGCAGAAGGTTCTCATTTTTTGGACACAAGGGCTAAGAAAACCTAAACAAATTTTGCTATTGCCAGAGTGATCTCAGGATCCTCATCACTAAGCAAAGGAGACAGCGTTTCCAGGGCATATAGGGAAAAGTGATCAATTAGAGGCATAATGTAACGATCCCTTATATTCTAAAAAACAACAACCCTGCATTCAAGCAAAACATGGAAAGATGTGTCAACCCTATTAAGGCCACAAGGGCAAATTCTATTGCAATAAGGCCTATGCAGAAATTTCCCCTGTAGAACTGTTAGGGGTATAATATTCAACCTTGTGAAATAAGAAAACTCTGAAGTATTGTGGGATAGTAAGATAGTACATATTGGGGGGAGGGGGTAAAGACTTGCGGGGGGGGGGGGGAGACCAAAAGACAGGGGCCCTGTTTCACAACTTCATGAAACCACTAGGTGAGGTCTTTTGGCGATCTGGGCTTGGTTGCCTCCAATATGCAAATGGTTCTCAGCCCTATCTCACACTTCCAGGGATCCCAGCTGCTTGCACCAGAAACCCTAAGCCAATGTTTGGAGGCAGCTTTGGAGCAGACGCAGACCAATAAAGGGAAGCTTAATCCCAACAAAATGGAAGTGGGGCTAGTGGGCAGAAGATCTGACCCAGGATTTATGGTGTCAGCCGTTCTGGGTGGGGTTCAGACCCGTAGCCAGGATTTTGTGGCTTGTGGGGAAAAATGTTTTCTGGTGGGGCTGAAGTTCTCAGTGCAGACAGAAAAGCCATTTAGCCAATAGAAAGCTGTTGCCAGGATAGATCTCTAAATGGCACGCTGTCAATCACTTTAGCCGACAGTTCTCAGCTGCTGCAAGTTAATCACTTCTGCCCGCCTAAGCAACAATTCCAATCACAAGTGGGGGTGATGACTTCTATAGTCAAGAAAGTTAACACTTAGGCAGAAAAGCGCTCTCTCTTTCTTACGTAACATGCAACCATTTTCACTACTGCAAGGTACAGTTATGGTCTCTACCCTTGAACAGCTTTTTTAAAAATGAGTAAAATCACATGCACAGGTTCTATTCACACCTATTTGTCTTGGTGGCTTTAAAAAAAATGGAACTCCGTAGCTCTGAGGAAGTATACCTTCAAACAACAGGGTCTAGGGACAAAATACAGTAGGAAGAAATGGCCTGGATGAGAATGGGATTAGACAGACCTTTCTGTAGGGCCTGGGAAAGCGGCTCTTGATACCCAACTTCAGAACCTTCCGTAATGAAGCATAAAACACATGCAGCTCTCTCTCTCTCTCCGTCTCCCAGCCAACCTCGTCCTACAAACCCTCTGAATTACATAAAGGCCCGTTTCTCTTGTTTGGAAGCCAAAAACTATGAGCTGCTTTTCCTCTTTCCCCCCTTTCTGGAAGGGAGTAATAACTCTTGGTAGCTATGGGAACCCTGGCGGCTGTCCAAGTAGACAGTGGGTGAACTAACTGCACACAACAGCTAGGCCTCTTTTCCCCTTCCCTTTTCCTTTTTTAAACAGTTCGGCACCGAAGCCCTCTTCTGCTTTGGCTGACCCAACCAGACATCCTTCCCTCCCCCCCCCCCCTTTCCTTCTTTTCAGACTCTTCCCTCTGTGGCATTAATGCTCGCTTAAACGAAGGCCAGCTCGTTAACAGAGGAGAGATCGTTATTGGCCACCAGGCACACTCTCTTCTGCAAGGGTGCTTTCTGAAATTGGCACCGTTACCTTGCTCAGAAATTGCCTTTTGGGGGGGGGGGGCAGGGTTTTGCCACCACCGTTGCTGCCGGTTTGGATGGCGATTGCCCCCAGCCAAATACCTGCATGGCTGCACAGTTCTCATCTTTAACAGATATTGCAGACTGGTTCATTCAGCTCCCAAACACCTTTTTTTTTTTTGTAAACCAAAAAGCAAATACGGGGAAATTGAGTAAGCCAAGAAAGAACCTGGAACGTTACTGATTCGCATACATTAAAATGTTTCCCACCTGCTTCCTTCTTTGCAGATTTGCCTTTTATTAAAATGTGAACACTTTCTGGTTTCAGTCAGCCCCTCTGGTTTTTGATTATCCCCCAGACACACATTTTTTTAATTGTTCTGATGCCTTTCTTGAATTTTGGATTTTTTTCATCCAATTCTTCCTTCAAGGATCTCCTTATTTCCCCCTCCATTTTTATTCTCCCTGGTAATAGGGTTGCTATCTCTCGGTTGGGAAATTCCTGGAGATTTGGGGGTGGAGCCTATGGAGGGTGGGGTTTGGGGAGGCACTTCAGCTGGCTATAATGCCACGGAGGCCACCCGCCAAAGCAGCCATTTTCTTCAGGGGAATTGGTCTCTGTCACCCGAAGATCAGCTGTAGTTCTGTGAGGTCTCTAGGCCCCACCTGGAGGTTGGCAACCCTACCTGTGAAACAGATTAGCTAAGAGAAAGAGGGAATGACTCAAAGATGCCAGACTGGCCTCAACCAGGGCCAGGGCCTTCTCAGTGGCGGCTACATAGTGGTGGAATGAGCTCCCGGAAGACATCAGGGCCCTGAGGGGCCTTCTACAGTTCCGCAGGGCCTGCAAGATGGAGCTCTTCCACCAGGCCTTTAATTAGGAGCCGCATCTAACAACTGAACTGTGACAAGGCCCACCGCCCCCTGGACTTACCATCAGCAGCCTGTGCTTGCCAGTATAAATGGATTAGATAAACTGAACTCCAACAGTGACTATTCCATCACGGCCTGTTCCTACCGCTGTGCAATACTACTATTGCCATCAACACTGTTACTAGCACCATACGATTGTTTATGATTGTTTATGACTAATTACGATGTTTTATATTTGTGTTGTTTTTATGTGTTTTTAACTTTTATGTAAGCCAGTATGAGCATGCTCCGGCAGGAAGGTTGGAATAGCGAATGGATGGATGGATGGATGGATGGATGGATGGATGGATGGATGGATGAATATAAGATCGCTCAGAGAACCCGGCAGGCTAAGCAAGGATTTCAACTGGGGTCTTCCAAATCCTAATCTGAAACCACTTATGTCTTTAATTGTCTTAAGCAGTGTTATCTCACTTTACCATCCTTGTTATACACCCCTTTTAAAAACAGCTTTTGAGAAGTCAGACCACTGGTCCATCCAGCTCAGTACTGCTTACTCTGACTGGCTGCAGTTCTCCAGGGTTTGGGCGAGAGAAAAGTCTTTCCCCAAACCTGCCAAATGTGGACCTGGAGATTTAACCTGGGACCTTCAACATACAAAGCATATGCTCTGTTCCTGAGCTATGGCCTTCTGTGAAGACGTGCCACAGTGCCCAAAATCTTCAAAAACTGCACTTTGTGACTACCACATTACAGAAACAATCGGATCATTTCCTCTGTAATTCAGTTTTTCCAAGGTAAATGCAAATTTGTGTGCCTGTTTTAGATGGCTTTCTAAGGGGGTTTAAATGCTGTGTGGACTTTTTTTTCCCTATTGCACTTATATAAGAAAGCTATTAGCAGCTAAAGAATTCCAGGGGAGATACTTGCCCCCATTTCCACTCTTGCAAAGCAGAAGATAAAGGTTCTTGCAGCCATTGGTGAACTGTGTTCTATGCTGGCAAGGAGCACAAACGTCCTCCCCGCAAGAAAACTTTGATTTACAGTATCGTTAAACATATAAACGTTAGCGCAAACAGCAAGATCCTTCTGGCACTAGACAGATACACACAAATTTCAGAATTGCTCAGCCCTGCAAGATCGGTTTGAACAGTCCCAGTGAAAATTCTACATTGGCAGGGACCCGGACTTCTTTAAATCAAAGAATGTAGTGTAAGAACACAGAATGTTGTTCTTTTAATACCGGCAGAGCATCTAGTTTATGCAGGATGTAGGCCACAAGCAAAGCTCTGACCCTTGCAAACTTCCCACGCACGGCCTCTCATTTTAAATGTACTTACAGCACACACTACCCAGTTCTGTGTAGCATCATTATTCCAGACCCCGGCAAAAATAGGAGGGAGGAGGGACAGAGAGAGAGTCTTCCCCCCCCCCCTTTGGGTAGACATTCCAATTCTGGAACTTTTTTCCTGGAGCTGCCATTTTCCAAGATGGTGGATATGGTTATTTTGATATGTAAAACTCACCTAGGATGCTCATCTTGGTCATCTTGGTGTTAAAATATATGTTTTTGAGGTAGATAAAGAAAATTTTTAATGCAATAGAGCTCTTATAACACACCCAATTCCCCCACCCCTTTTTTTACACACACAAAGAAGAACATTCCCTACATATGTGCACGCACACAAATTTTTTTGCAGGAGAGTCCCTTGGACTGCAAGGAGATCAAACCAGTCGATCATAAAGGAAAGCAATCCTGACTGTTCCCTGCAAGCAGATCCTGAAGCTGAAGCTCAAATACTTTGGCCACCAAATAAGAAGGGAGCACTCCCTGGAGAAGACCCTGATGCTGGGAAAGATTGGAGGTCAAAGAAGAAGGGGACGGCAAAGGATGAAATGGTCAGACAGTGTTAGCGATGCAGTGCACATGGAATTAAGCAAACTCTGGAGGACGGCGGAAGACAGGAGGGCCTGGCATGGTGTGGTCCATGGGGTCGCGACCAATATTCCCTCTAAGTTGCGGGGTGAGCAAAAATTCTACTTTGTGAGCTACTGGCATTAAAGTTATGAGCAGGTGATTTGGCTACTGCATGAATTACTCTGTTCTGGAGCCATTCCTCCCTGAGCTAAGTCAAAAATGTATGCGCTGGAGGCTTAAAAACTGTGAGCTCGCTCACACTAACTCAGCTTAGAGGGAACACTGGTCGCGACGAGTCGGACTCGACTGTGCGACTGAACAACAACAAAAAACCTGGATCCCGGACTGTATTTATGACACTTTTCTCCTGCCTCTTCGCTAACAAGCTCAGTGCAACATAGATGCTCCTACCCTCATCCACTGTACCCTCACAACAACCCTATGAGGTATATCAGACTGAGAGAGAAGCCCGTTGTCATCCGCTAAGCTTTGTAACAAGAGTGAGGCTCTGAACTCAGATTTCCCCATTTCCAGACTGGCACTTTAACCTTTGCACCACCAGTGTGCTTCTCTCATTAGCATGCCAATGGCATGCCCAAACAGGTCATTTATTACTCTCATAAGTTGCGTATGTAGCAAGCAGACCTGCGCATGTGGCAGGTGCGTTTAAGTGTGACGGGATGCACATGGGATGCTTACACGTGTGCATTTACCCATGGGCAACATCCAGTGTTGATCAGGCCGTAGTCTTGCTTAACTATCAAACCGTCATTTCCCAGCATACGGTAGCGGGTTCTTCACCGGCCTCTCCACCCAGGATACGATGCAGACGGGGTCCCAACTGCTCCCAAAATCAATCAATCAATCGGTCCTTCTAAGAAAAGCACCTGGTGCGAATTTGCTCTGAGAGACTGAAAAGGCACAATGACAAAAAGCATTTTAAAATGGTAACCTAATACAGCGATCCTCTGGATTAAGACCTTAGTAATACAGCCCTTTCGTTATATTCCTGGAGCCTCTCCAACAGCCATTGTTCAGACTAAAGGTGGCGGATTGGTGGGGGGGAGGGACTTCCTTTGCAATGGCTGGAGAAGTCCATACTTTATATGCCGGTATTTATGTTCATTTCAAAAATAAGTGACCAAGGCACTTTTCGTTTGTTTTCTCCTAATGGCAGCCCTCCCGGGGGGGGGCAACCAGACACCAGAGAGTTCAAGAACTCTTTAAAACAATTGATAACCAAAGAATCTGCCAGTCTCCCATTAGGCAATCACACCGAGCAACACAATAGTGCTTCGTCATCATACTTTTTTTAAAAAAAGAAGCTTATCTAGTTCTCATTGTTGCAGACAAGACATAAAAAGCACACAAGGCAAATTAGTTTCAGCAGTTAACGTAATAAGAGCTTGGATGAGGCTCTGAGCGCTTGAAATACAAGACTCTCCCCTTTGCCCCTAAGACTCTGCACCGATGACAGTGTCCCCCATTAGAGAATTCTACTTGCGTGTGGAAAACCAACCCCACAAGACGCTACAACGGCCATAGGAATTAACAGCTTTTCTGAAATATTAGCGAAACTGGGAAAACAACACTCCAGTCCTAAAGACCCTTCCCTAAAGAGCACATTCTGTTGAATCCAGTGAGATTTACCTCAAAATAAACATGCGTAGCGCTGCGCGGATATAAAACAACCACTGACTGGGCCAGCGTTTCCCCTGCCTTGTTCATAGGCCACATACCTCCATTGTCACGTGACGGGAACAACTCCTAACCAAAGGTGTCCATCATCAATTGAACCAGGCACAAATGGACAGTAATGATATCAAAATGCAACCGTGTGTACGCGCAACAGGGACAGTGGCAAATCTCAATGGGCACATAAAAAGCTGCCGATGGCATGTTTTGACATAACTGAGCAAAGAACAAGCATATAAAGTATGCTAAGTGGGTAGTCCTAACTTGATCCAGCACAGGAGCGGGTCATCCCCTTCAGCAACAATCTGCATATGCAAACAGCCATAACCGATTAATTAGTGCAGACAAAACTTCCGCACAGGACAGTACTCTGAAAAGGAGTGATGAAGAGATGTGCATGCACAGAGAGACCCAAGTGCCGAAGATTTACTGTTTTCAACACTAACTCTCGTAACGGCAGAACAAATGTAGAATCCAGTGGTAACTTTAAGACCAACAAAGTTTTATTCAAGGTATGAGCTTTCGTGTGCATGCATGCACTCTACATTTGTTCTAGTGCTTCAGACCAACCCGGCAGGCCACCTGGATCCTATCTCATAGCGGCGGTGTTGTTCCCACCACACAAACGTTCCTTTACACCCTAAAATGAAAGTGGTTCAATTGTCTTTAAAAAAACAACTCTGATGCTTTCCTCAAAAAAACGCCCAAGAGGCTAACAGCCACAGCGAACTAAAGAATACTAAAAGAATGAACGCGACCCACCGTTCAAGTAACTAAAAGCTGGCTGAAACAGAAAAATAAAGTTTTGCAACCTCTGCAAAAAGTCAGTAAAAATGTAGAACTACATTCCAGACCCATAGCACCTTACAGACCAACATGGTTTTTGCGGTATAAGCTTTCAAGAGTCCAAGCTCCCTTCATCAGATACAGGCAGGAAAAGAGAACCAAGCTCTTATATTCCAGCTGAAAGGCCAGAAAAGTGTTGCAGGGTGACTGGGATATAACAGGGATCGCCATTCGTACATGTATCTGATGAAGAGTATTTTGAGTCTCAGAAGCTTGGACCCTGGGAAATCTTGTTGGTCTCTAAAGGCATGACTGGACTCGAACCTAGCTCATCTGCTGCAGACCAATAGGTAGGGTTGCCAACCTTCCGATGGGGGCTGGAAATTTCCCAGTATCACAACTGGCCCCTACCTGGTGGAATGAGTTCCCATATGAGATCAGGGCCTTGCGGGACCTTTTACAGTTCCGCAGGGCCTACAAGACGGAGCTCTTCCACCAGGCTTTTCGTTGAGGCATCGGCCGTCCCCCCTCCTTAGGCCTTCCCCCTCAGCGGGTCAGATCTGTATTACTATCTGGAGACCTCAATCTGAAATAAATCTCATATCTTAAGGCACTGATTAGCATACAGGAATTCTGCTGTACTTTATCAGATGTATTTTAATTGGTTTTCATTGTTTGCATACTGTGTTTGATGGAAACCGCCCTGAGCTTGCTCTGCGGGGAGGGTGGGATACAAATCTAAATAAATAAATATCTCCAGGCGACAAGAGATCAGTTCACCTGGACAAAATGGCCGCTTTGGAAGTTGAACTCTGTGGCACCACAACCCATTGAAGCCCCTCCTCCCAACCCCACCCTCCTCAGGCTCCACCCCCGAAATCGCCAGGTATTTTCCAACTTGAAGCAGGCAACCCTACCGTTAAGGCTACCCTCTTGACACTATCTTTTTAAAAATGTAGATTTCTTCACCTTTACAGGCAAGGCATTCCAATGCCATAGCGGCTACAGTGAGGGGAAAGTTGGCTCACACTGCCAATACAACAACAAAATAGTGAACAGGTGGTGGAGAGATGCCTTTTCAGATACACAGGTTCCCAAATGTGTAGACCTCTAAGGGTTAAAATCTGTGCCTTGAATTCATTTGTTTATTCTTACATTTCTAATCAGCCCACCTTTTTTATCACGCAACTCAAGGTGGGGGCAATACAGGATTACCAGGAGGTAACAGCAGGGTATAACACATTGCAGTAATCCAACCTGAGACAAATACAGCCAAAGAAACAAAACAAACTCAGCTGGTAAAAAACCTACCTCAAACATCTCTAACTTGCTTCTCAAAGGCCTGGGTTCGCAAGCACTTCTGCACTCTTTACCCCATACAGGTGGCAAACCGTAAATGTCTGCACCGAATGCAAACTGTTTTCAAAAGCAGGAACTGAGGGGGAAACAGGGGAAAGCTGTGCAGAGATTGGGAGGAAATCCCAGCAATTAGCTCGAGTTGTTCTGACAGCAAATTACATTGCTCAGTCATGTGTGCTCCCAAATAGATTGATAAAAAGGATTAAAGAGAGAGGGGGAGGGGGGGGAAGCAAATGGAATTCCTAACAATTAGCAGAGGCAGGACGGTTTAATCAAGGTTTTCCCAAGCAAAATACCATCGTGTGACAAGCAGAGGATGAGAGGGGTAATTACCAAACTCAATCACGGAGCGTGGCGCTTGGTAACTAATTGCAGGCCTCAAACCTTACCTTGGGCTGGGAGGTTCGTTCACAAGAGTTGTCGGTTCTTGGAACAGGTGAGCTGAGCCGCAAACTTGCAAATCTCTGCCACGGCAACTCCCCCCACTCCCAGCTCTGGCTCACCCAAGATCGTAAATTGTACGATGACCAAGATCTAAGACCTGCGGGTACTGATGGCATTCCGGAAGTGGCCAACTTGTGTGAGTAAGATGAATAGGCATGACCGAACGTGTGTGAAGCCAAGCAAAAACATGGTGTTACAGTGCGTCCTACGGGGAGGGGAGGCTGCACAGAAGTAACGCAGCCTCGGTTGAAGTGTGGAAGAGCACAAGCGAATCACAATCACAGGGGCCTTGGAAAGTAATTTCTTGGTTTCTCGCTGGTCCTCGGCCATTCTGCTGCGCTGCACTTTCGACGTCCGAAATATTTTGTACCCTCCGTTGAGTCCACGTGTTGGAGGAGAGTTTTACGGACACTGTGGATGACCCAGAAGACAAACCGGCGGGTTCTAGATCGAATCGAGCCTGAACTCTCCCTAGAAGCTAAAAAGACTTTACTGAGGCAATTGTACTTTGGTCACATGATGAGAAGTCGAGAGTCACTGGAAAAGACAACAATGTTCAGAAAAGTCGAAGGCAATCAAGGAAGCCGCGGCCCTCAGGTTGCAAGATCTGGGCGAGGCTGTGACCCTAGGGCGTTTTGAGGGAATTAAATTTAAGAAGGTCAGCATGAGTCGGAAGCAACTTGATGGCACTTCTCACACGAACATACACAGAGAGGCCATCGTCCCAACATCTCAGTGAGGTGCTTATTCTTATTTCCATTTTACAAAAGGAAGGCTGTGGCACAGAGACAGCAGTTCAAATCCACAACCGGACTGAACTTGGGAACATACTTGTCTCGTGCCCTTCTTCAAAGTAGCGGAAAGGTGGACTTCTGTCCATATGCTGCTCTTGCCCAGAGCCTCCCCCTTTCACTTCAGCTGCAGAACTTTGTTCCTTTAGACAAATTTCCGTCTTTAGCATATCTGTGCCACTTCTTGTAGGACTTCTTGGGACATCCAGTTGGCCACTATGGAAAATAGGATTCCGGACTCGATGGGCCATTACTTTCATTCTCCAGGGGTTTTGTTCTGTTCCTACGACTGAGCCACAAAATTCCCATATCCGGCTCTCGAAGAATACACTTGTGGTTTTTCAGGTTAGCTCTTTCTCACAAAGCCCGAGAACCTTATCAGATAAAAGCAGTGACAAAGACAGATAAATATGTTCCACGGAGAAGGAAAATTGGCTGGCGAGAGACATCAAAAGCCATTTGGTGTCAATACCTGGTCTACGGGTCACCGGTGAACTCATTTAGCCTTACTAAGGAGAGCTAAAAATAGAAATCTGGGGTTTATGTTCTGTGTGCCTGAAGCAAGAAAATAAAACCTGTTTTCCTAAAAAAAAAAAAAAAAACACAACCCAGACGCCATAAAAACCCAGGTTGGAAAGACAAACAAGAGAACCGCCACTAACAAAAAAAAACCCAAAGCTCTCTTCCTGCCGGAAACTGATATTCTGACAACAAAATTCAGAAGGTATCACCCTCAGAATCGCTAAGTTAGCTATGACAGCCGGGGGAACTCTGTGAGCAACTTGACTCAGTCCAGGCTTGGAATGGATTTTCTTCAAACCATGGTGCATCTGAGACCAGCAGCTGGATTCTCTCATCGACATGCATAGGTACTAGGCTACACTCCCAAATATTCATACCGTACCTGCCGAATCTGTAGGCATTGGCTGTCTGCCCCCGATTTCCAGCTGTGCCTGAAGCCTGGTTCAGCCATGTAGCAGAAACAAGCGGTGGGTTCCCTATCTGGATGTGCCTTCATATAAAAACTTTGCCCCATGCAAGCGTAAGACTAACACAGCAAGCAGGAAAGGGTCTATCCCCCCTCCCCCTTCTCTTCACTTATTAGGTTGGTTTTCTATTTGCAGGGAGGATTTCAAAATCTGTTCCCCGTGTCTTCGGTGACAGTCTCAAGTGGTACAGCCCCATTCTACCCCGTCAGTTTCTGCCACCTCTGGCGCCCTCGCATGTGTGAACCAAGCTGAAGATATGAGCACAACGCAGTTCCAACAGCTAAATCCCAAGCCTCAGACTCTGAGATTCCTGGTTCCAAGGCCCAGATTTCTCAACAGTACGTAAAAAGACAAAATGGCGATTGGGGTTCGGCTCCGTTCCTCTGCCTTGGACACTTTGCACCTTCTTCATTGGCAGCAACAGGGAACGGCAGAGGTCGGTTTTTGACCTCTCTTTCATAACTGGGAGGCCCCCACAGAAAAGTTAGCAGGGATGATGTAATGTGGTATGTTCTGTGTAACAACCGGCCTGCCATGTGCTCCCAGGTAATGGCGCCTGCCGCATGGCCAGAGCACATGGTCAGACAGGCAGAGAGAGGAGCTTGAATCTGGAGGAACAATAGACGTCCGGATTCAAAGCCTCCACCAATGTGGGACCTAGGTCCTCCCTGGGGAGCCAATGCGGCCAAAGGCTCCTCCAGGGAACCTATGACAAACATGCGCATATGTAAAGCCCCTATCAGGTCTTTTGGGTGCGGCCGGAGGTGTGGCTCCGGCCAGCATATAATGAGGGCCCTGGAGCCCTGGAAGCATGCTTGTTCTGACCATCTACTGGGCATGCTGAATCACTCAATAAAGGCTTCATGATTTCACCGTTCCTGGTCTCCCGAGTCCAGTACGCTTCAGATGACAAGCTTTCTCCTCCGCCCACAGAAATATCCACTGGCACAGTTTAATTGAAAAGACCCCCCCCCCCGGGGGGGGGGGCTCTGTTTGTGAGATTTAGTCATTTCTTCACAAGAGCAATTAGAGGTGTGAAAAAAATGTTCTTGCTTCTTTCTCCTGTTTAAGTGACACAGAGATCTTCCAACTTTAAAAGGGGGGGGATTAAAAAAAGGTTTTAACAACACAAAATTTAGGGAAGGCTATGGTGGATATCCTGGGAACTTGGCCCATTTCTCTAAGCTTGTGGTGTGCACCCAATTCCATTTCTTCCATAACGCGGCCTTCCCAGCAAATCATTCTGATGTTTGAAGAAGAAGAGATTGGATTTATATCCCACCCTTCACTCACTTAAGAGTCTCAGAGCGGCTTACAAACTCCTTTGCCTTCCCCTCCCCACAACAGACACCCTGTGAGGTAGGTGGGGCTGAGAGAGCTCTTTCCCAAAGCTGTCCTTGAGGGAACAGCTGGTACAGAGCTATGGCTTTTGCAAAAAGATATACATTTCTGTGTATTCACAGGCTGAGATTAACACGAAATGCAGCGTACCCCTTTATGGGGCTCTCCAAACAACGGTTTAAACAACTTATTTGACATGCAAGACCACCCATCTATCACATTTATATCCCACCCTTTCTCTAAGGAACTTAGGGCAGTGTTCGCGGGCTCTCTCCTCCTCCGCTCACAAACTCACCCTGTGAGGTGGGTCAGGTTGAGAATGTGACGGGCCCAAAACAAGAGCAACGAAACCAAACTCTTCAATATACAGCTGTAACCTTCAAATTATCGGAAAGTGCCTTTTTAAGCTTACTACGTCTTTCCATATGTTCAAGACAGGGAAAAGGCCGACACAAATGAGGTGAATCCTTGTGGACTAATCTCATTCCGACTTGGCATGCAGAAGCCCAGTCGACTTAAGACACATCTAACACGCCTCGAACCAACTCTTTTTAACCTGGAAACCAGCCCCGGACGGTGTTTTTCCTTCTCAGAGTTATTTCTCTTGGCCACTGGGTTTCAGATTTACTATTTTTTTCCCCGCATGCTGGAGAATAAGAACCTCCCCCTCCCTTCCCACCACTACATTTTATTTTATTTTATTTTTTGCTTCAAAAGCTTATTAGAAAGAACAGACTGTTGTGTGTCTTGCAATAACTTCGGTTTCCTGGCTCCAGGAAATACCATTTTCATTGTTTGTTTTGCTTTGTTTCAAGGAACGCAGGTTGTATTTCAGCCATTCCCCAAGAGCCCTCCGAAGACAATCCAGGATCAAGGTCCTGGCGGACAGTTAATACAAAGGAGAGAAAGCAGCAAGTCTTTGCAGGTCCCACTTTTGCCCCTTCTTGGCCAGTCCGCCCTCAAGCCTGTGTATGCTGGGCTTTCAATATAACAAACGCTCAAGCTTTGTACCAACTCTGTGTCAAGTAATGCTGCGTTCTTGCAGCCCATATTATTCTTGTATGCAAACTGAGGAAATCGGCATAAATGGGTCCGTTGTGGATAGCATATTACATAAGAACCTAAGGAGAACCATAGAGTTGGAAGGAACCTCCAGGGTCATCTAGTCTAAACCCCGGAACAATGCAGGGAATTCACAAATACCTCCCCCACACACACACCCAGAGACCCCTGTTCCATGCCCAGAACATGACAAAAAACCTCCAGGATCCCCAGCCAAACTGGCCTGGAGAAAAACTGCTTCCTGACCCCAAAGTGGCGATCACCATTTCCCTGGGTGTGTAAGAAACGGCCACAAGAACTAAGCACTGATGCAGCCCTTCCTCTCATGATCTGCCAAAGTTCACATCTAGCCTCGGTTTTAAAACCTCCAGAAAGAGCCCTGCTGGATCAGGCTAGTGGCCCATCTGGTCCAGCATCCCGTGTCTCACACAGTCGCAAAACATCCTCTGGACAGCCACCAATAGGGCACAGAGGCTGAGGCCTTCCCCTGATGTTGCCTCCTGGCTCTGGGATTCAGAGGCTGAATGCCTCTGAATGTGGAGGTTCCCCTCAGTCACCATGGCTAATAGCCACTGACAGATATATGGAAGATAACATCTATCTAACCCCGTTTTAAAGCTGTTTATTCCTGTGGCCATCACAACATCCACATTTTAATCACTTGTCGGGTAAAGAAGTATTTCCTTTTGTCCATCCTGAATCTACTACCCATCAGCCCCATATTCCGCTTTGGCTCACTGCTGGAAAAGACACGTAGCTATGAGGAATGCTGACTTAGCTGTGGGAAATACTTCCCACCATGAGCACAAACACATGAAGAGCTGCCTTCTACCGAACCAGACCCTCGGTCCATCAAGGGCAGTATTGCCTACTCAGACTGACAGCTGCCCTCCAGGGTCTCAGGCGGAGGTCTTTCACGCCACCTACTGCCTGGTCCTTTAAACTGGAGAAGCCAGGGGACTGAACCTGGAACCTTCGGCGTGCCGAGCAGAGGCTCTGCCACTGAGCCGTTCCAGTCTGGTTTCTGCCGTGCATTTCGGACACACGTCCAAGTCTACATCTGCAGTCTCGAAGGCTAGAAACTTGAAAGCGACAGAAGAACAGGAATGGCAAAAGAAGAGGAAAAGAATCCAAAGGTCCCATGGGGCTTTTCATTGCACGAGTCTACGGAACACGCACGGTCCAGCTGAACAGAATCTGAACCCCTTGCCATGCAACCACAGGGTAACGGGGCAAGCTTTTGGCCACGTAGCTCAGAACGGTCTACTCTGGCGGTCAGCAGCTGCAGGGTCAGAGAAGGGTCTCCCCCGACACCTGCTATCTGAGATCCTTTAACCAGCGACAGCAGAGACTGAACGGGAGATCTTCTGCATGCAAAGCGCACGCTCCGCCACTAAGCTACGGCGCTCCTACCCCCACCCTGTGACCTACCCAAGCTTTTAAGGCCAGGAAAGAGAGCGCACCACACCCTGATCTTGTTGTAGTGTTTCCCCTGCCCAGCATGGAAACATGACCACAGAGGCTCTCTCTCAATCTCTCTCTCTCCCCCTCTCTCCCCCTCAGACATTATCGTTCACCCGCAAGGGCAAGGACAACCGCTAATTACCCAAACAAGCAAGATGGAAGTAACCGACCAGTCCCTCTGGCTCTCGAGACTCTCCAAAACGTACCAGACGCCAAGCGTCTGACACAGCAGCTCTCTCTGCTAACTGCGGCTGGCAAGGGCCGCCGCTCTAAATCTTGCAGCCTCATGGGGAAAATTTCTCGCAGTTGGCAAAAATCCGTGCCAGAGAGGAGACCCGCCTCTCCCCGGGGGGACAGCGTTTGGGAACGGCACCTGCAGCAACGGAGCGACACGACGCCGGAAACTGAGCTCCCTTCCGAGACTTACCTCGCGCGTCCAGCTACGTAACTCATAGGGTAATGGACTATTCCTGACAGCGGGAAGAGAGGCAGTTGAAATATTACACACGCAGCCCTTTCCTGTGCTCCGCTGACCTTTGCATACGTTTGCATAATCTATACTAGTAAATCACCGATGTTCCCGAGGCTCGGCTTCAGGTGCTGCATTGCAAATGGATCCTGCACTTCTCTCTTTGAGAAACAGCCACAGGGGCTGAGGTGGCACGCGGGCTCTGAAACAGAGAAACCGGACGCAGCCCGCATTTGGTTCTGATCTGTCCAGGGGCCAAGGGTGACACCTCCGAGCAGTGTTGGGTCTATCTTATATTGGGCCTGTTGGCCAGCCAAGGCCCTCTCGACAATTTCTCCTTTCAAGGGCTCGCATGGAGGTGGCCACGGCATACATCACGGTCCAGCCACAAAATGCAAAAGGCAGACAAGAAGAAGAAGACGAAGATGAAGACGAAGATGAAGACGAAGACGACAACGAAGACGAAGAAGAAGAAGAAGAAGAAGAGGAAGAGGAGGAGGAGATTGGATTTATACCCCGCCCTTCACTACCCAAGGGAGTCTCAGAGTGGCTTACCATCTCCTTTCCCTTCCCCTCCCCACAACAGACACCCTGTAAGGTAGGTGGGGCTGAGAGAGCTCTGACAGAAACTGCTCTTTTTCAAGAACAGCTGTGCCAGAACTATGGCTTGCCCAAGGCCATCCAGCAGGTGCAAGTGGAGAAGTGGGGAATCAAACCCCGCTCTCCCAGATTAGAGTCCGCGCACTGAACCACTACACCAAACTGGCTCTCAGATTATAATCCGCACACTACGCCAAACTGGCTCTTTCAATTGGCTTCAAATTAACATTTTAAAGGAAAAAACACTCACGTTTTAAAGAACGCGTAGCTTTTCCTTTAAGATGCTAATAGCAGAGTGGGGGAGCCAGTTTCATAGGATGCAACACAGAGGAGGTCAAATAAGTGGACTCCCTTCCCCCTCTCCTCCTTTCCATGGCTCCAAGGCAAGAAGAGGCTGCAGCACTCTGCACTGCACAGACAGACCAAGATGTGTGACCTTAGCCTTGCCGGTCTGAGCCCCCACTGGCAAGTTTGTGTTTCGTTTCCAGCTCTGGCTCCTACGCTGTAGAAGGGTGTCCCAGGGGAAGTCCACGCAACACTGACTTCGGAAACGTTCTGTCAATGATGGGTGCATTCAGAAACTGCAGCAAAGCCTTAAGAACGTAAGAAGAGCCTTGCTGGGTCAGACCACTGGTCCACCTAGATAGCCCCAGTTAGCCCGATCCCGTCAGATCTCAGAAGCTAAGCCGGGTTGGCCTTGGCTAGTATTTAGAAGGGAGATCTCCAAGGAATACCAGGGCCGTGACACAGAGGCAGGCAATGGCAAACCACCTGTGAAACGTCTCTTGCCTAAAAGACAAGTCTAGTTTGCCACCTAGTGGCGCATAATGCTAAAAGAGTTAGAACTTCTGACTGCCACACAATCTTAGGATCTCCTGGCTATTTTACACACAGTGCCATACAATAATTAATTAGTGAGCAAAGAATTCCTCTGCAGGTGTAACAACAGGCCGTAGATGCCGAGGCCTCCCCTAATGTTTCTTCCTGGCACTAAGATTCAGAGGTTGACTGCCTCTGACCACGAAGGTTCCCTTTCGTCACCATGGCTAGTAGCCACTGATAGACCTCTCGTCCGTGTCTTCATGTAAACAAGTCTATGCCTGTGACCATCGGTACATCCTCTGGCGGTGAATTCCACGTTCTAATCACTCACTGAGTAAAGAAGTTCTTTCCTTTCCCGAATCTACTGCCCATCAGTTTCACTGCATTCCCCTCAGCTGTAGTATTTTGAGAGTCAAGAGTTTGGGCACAAAGCTTGCTTCTTGTAATGTTTGCCAGCGCCTCTTCCCTTCACACCAAGGGGCATGTCTGAAGACATCCTCAACCTGGAAACCTCGGAGCCAACTCTAGTTCACACTGATGTCTGAATGCAGTTACCTGGGCAAATTAGTTTTCCAACTGGAGACAAACTTTGGAGACAGTAATAATATATATACCCTCTAGCTCCCTTGAAAGAGGAGAAGGAGTTCTAAGGGTCTGGGGAACAGAGATGAGGAAATCCCTGGACTTACTAGGGGAAGATAGCGGCCACTTCAACAAATGATAGGTGGCACAGCGCCACTGGAGACAGAAGAAGAGCAAGGACACATGAATGGCTAGGATGTCTCCCAGACTTTTCCCTCACAAAAGGTTGGCAGCAGAAAATGGGCACGGCAAGCTTCCTGCTCCGCCTGCCGAAAGGCCTGCCAGGAGACACCCAAATGCTCTCTCCAGGCTGTGCTAGAGAGATCCAGGAAAAGGAAAGAGGAACAAGATGCCGGAGATCCCCTTCGATTACGAGGCCTTCAGGGATCCTGCAGAAACCTTCCACAACCCACCCGACGGAGTGGGGTCAAACTCCAACCACGCACACCACCATCACACAAACTTTAAATGGCGACCACCCATGGCTGAACTGTGCAGACCCACACCTTGGATGTCAAGGCGGTTTTCAAAGCACAAACAACTGGGGTGATGACAAACGAGTGAGGCACGCCAGAAGCCCCACATCACCGCCTTTGGCTTCTCGTTACATCCTTAACTGCTTTTCCGCAGCAACCTGATGGTCCTGGCCACTGTCTTCGTCTTCCTCCCATTCATCCTCTGGCGTACGTCTCCCACTGCAAAACTGAAATCTGTTTCAGATCTGTTGCTCGGCCTCCAAGTCGAGGAGGGCCAAGGAATCGTGACTCTGTCTTGTGCACAAAACTACAAGACTCTCTGGGGGAGGAGGCCGAGACCATAAAACCATTTCAAAACGCATTTCGGGGTCCAGAGTAGATGCTCGCACCACGGTGTAGAAGCATTAATGTAAAATAACGCGGGCAGGACCCACACGCTTCTTCTCTTCCCTAGGAAGGCTCTTGCCAGACGGAAGGTTTTTCTCAGTACACAAGATGGATTCACAGTTCAAGTGTACGGCAGTAACAAACGTGCTATAAATAACCAGGATAATTCAGTTAAGAAATTCCTTTCAGTAATTCCATCCTATTACGGCTGGCGCTTTATCCTTCCCACCGCTGTACACAACTCCACTCCCTCCCTGGTATTTACCAGTCAAATATTTATAGACTATTACTAGTTCTACACCACGGGGAAGGACTACCGCTCAGCAGCAGAATACATGACCTGCGTGCAGATAGCCCCAGGTTCAATATTAACGCACCAAGATTACTTCTGCCCTGCTCTTCCAAATGTCAGTCGGCTCCAAGAGGCTAACCGACAACTGAATTTCAATGAAAACCATCAGGAGCAAGACCAAAGTTACAGTCGATACATGAGCAAACAAGCCACCGGCTAGAAGTCCCAACCGATCAAGAGACGAAGAAGGAAGGTGGTTGAACCAAACATGAGACAAAAGAAAAAGACCTGGCAGGTTTCAAACAGACCTTGCAGGGAAAGTCTCTCAGGGGCATGGAGTCACAATTGAGAAGGCCCCGCCTCACTACCTACCCGCATTCAAGTGTCAAGGGCAATCCACAGAGGGATCCAAACTGATCCGAATGCAGGTTCAATCTCAAATTAGTCACCAGGACTATAGGGAAACCTTGCCTGAGGCTGTGGAAAGCTACTGCCAACCAGATGATGCTAACTTAGAGAGACCAATGGCAAGAAAAGGAGGAGATTCGATTTATACCCCACCCTTCACTACCCGAAGGAGTCTCAGAGCGGCTTACAATCCCCTTTCCCCTCCCCTCCACACAACAGACACCCCGTGAGGCAGCTGGGGCTGAGAGAGCTCTCTTGAGAACTGCCCTTGAGGGTACAGCTCTGAGAGAACTTGTGACTGACCCAAGGTCACACCAGCAGCTGCATGTAGAAGAGTGGGGAATCAAACCCGGTTCTCCCAGATTAGAGTCCGCACTCCTAACCGCTACAGCAAACTGGTTCAGCGAGTCACATTCCCGGCAGGGTTCTATTAAGAAGTGCACCGTTAAACAACAGGAAGAGAGCACTCACCAGCATCACATCCACACAGCGATGACTTGGCAATTTATATTTTCAACCCCAACGGCGTAGTGTTTTCTCACCACAAAGTTGTTAAAAATTTGTTCCAGATTGGAATGTGTTTTTTTTTTTTAAATTAAAAAAGAAACCCAGTATGTGCCCATTCCCATCCAGAATCTAGGACACGGTCGGAAATACACAGGGCGATTTGGAATGACCTCATCTAAACTCTCGGCTGAAATCTAGAACAAAGCCGTCGGCTTCGCTGGAAGGCTTCGGTGTACTCAAGTCGTGAAGATTTGGGCTTCGAATCAGAAGTTAAAACTTGAGCGCCTCCCAAAAGTCTTGCTTGCTTTCAAGTGTCTCCGTAACTCAGCGCTTTTCCCCCTGAACTTGGACCATACTTCAGAGGCACACATCTGCTTTTGAGTGCCTCCAGAGCTCACCAAGAAATCAGAGACAAGACTTCACCCCTTCCCCCTCCGTGACCTCCAGCGCCATCTACAAATAGTTTCTGCCTATCACAGCCAGCCTTGACCTGGATAGCCCAGCCTAGCCCAGTCTCATCAGATCTCGGAAGCTAAGCAGGGTCGGTCCTGGCGAGTACATGGATGGGCGACCTCGAAGGAATACCAGGGCCATGATGTGGAGGCAGGCAATGGCAAACCACCTCTCAACATCTCTTACCATGACAACCCCACAGGGTAGCCGTAAGTCAGCTGTGACTTGACGGCACTATCCCCGACCATCACAGCCTGCCAAAATGTCTGGGTCTCCAACTTGTCCCTGAGGGAGACCACTCCAGGATGTTTGAGCACCTGCCAGACGCTACCAACCAGGCTAGATCTCATCAGATCTCAGAAGCTAAGCAAGGGTTGGCACTTGTTAGTACTGGAGAGGAAGAGGAGGAGGAGGAGATTGGATTTATACCCCGCCCTTCACGACCCAAAGGAGTCTCAGAGCGGGTTACAATCTCTTTTCCCTCCCTCTCCTCACAACAGACACCCTGTGAGGCAGGTGGGGCTGAGAGAGCTCTTTCGAGGACTGCCCTTGAGAGAACAGCTCTGAGAGAACTTGTGACTGGCCCAAGGTCAACCACACCTCTGAACATTCCTTGCACTGAAACCCTAAAGGGTCACCATCAGTGGGCTGTGATTTGATAGCATTTTCCCCCACCACCCTCGGCCCATCTCTGGTCATAAGAATACTAAGCAGCAGTGAAGGGGGAACTGAAGGCAGCCATGTTCTTTCCGCCTCCTTCGGGGGGGGGGCCCTCCCGCTAGAAAATGGGAGACCACCCGCTAGAAAATGGGAGACCACCTCATCAGGGGAGCCATGTGGGCAAGAAGAGGAGGGAAGCGGAGAAATGGGGAGGGGAGAAAAAGAAGAGCAAATTGCAAAATGGGAAGGAGAAACATTTATTGTTGTTGTTGTTATTATTATTATTATTAATTTGATTTATATCCCGCCCTCCCTGCCAAGGTGGGCTCAGGGCGGCTGGAGGGGAAGGAAAATTATTTATTTATTTATTTATTTATTAGTTTCGATTTATATCCCACCTTACCAAAACTGGCGCTAGGCGGCTCACAACATAGTATAAATATACAGTTAAAACACATAAAATTCCACAATCACATTAAAAGCTAAGCAATCAATCACAGATGGTAGCAAGTATAAAACCCAATATCCAGTACCAGTGTCTACTTTATTTCCCGCCAGGAGACTCCCACCTCAGATGTTCTAGCAGCGATTCACCATGTCGCCTACCAAGGGCCGTTCCCCCCGGCGGCGGCCCCAAACGCCTGGCGGAAGAGCTCCGCTTTGCAGGCCCTGCGGAACTGCAAAAGATCCCGCAGGGCCCTGGTGTTCTCCGGGAGCTCGCTCCACCAGTAGGGAGCCGCCACCGAGAAGGCCCTGCTCCTGGTAGCCGTCAACCTGGCCTCCCTCAGGCCCGGAAGGGTCAGGCGATTTTGACTGCCTGACCGCAGCACTCTCTGGGGTATATACGGGAAGGATTATGGGCAACCACAGTCCCTCATCTGAGGCCCCAAAGGGACCTCTAGCCGTTGCCGACCACCGCCTCCCCCTCTGCCTCCAGGCTACCAGCCCTCATGCCTGAGCGGCCTGCCTGCCAAAATAACCCACCCTTCCTCCGGCCTAAGCAACCAACAGAAGCCCCCTTCTCAAAACACAGCTGGAAGAGGCCCACAAACGAGAGGCAGCTGGGAGATTAGCGTTAAAATTCCAAGTTTCTCACATTCGGCCCCTGAGTCCCGACAGGACGGAAACTCCAGCGGTGTGCCGCAGAAGCGCGCTTTGACAAAGGCCTCTCAATATTCTCGCCAACAGCTGGACATTTTCACCGTCAGGTTCGTTTGTTTTCAAACAGGCCATCCAACCATAACGAGGAGAACCCGGGGCCCGTTTACCAGCAGGAGAAAGGAGTTTGCAGACAGTCCTGTCTAGACAAAGTCACATCCCAGTAAACAGAGCAGCCCCCGTTTGGAGGGCCCGCCACCTGCCCCAGCACCGGAGGGACGGGGTGCTATGACAGCCTGCATTTCATCAGACCCGTTTTTACAAATGCAATACTCCAATTGGAGCGCAATGCAGGGTGGAGGCATGGAAGAGGGGAAGGGAAGAGCAAGGCAAGCCACCTAATGCCCCTTTTCCTCTGTCAAAGCCTTGCAGCTACACACCCGGCAATTCTAACACTTAATTCTGAGCCGCACTGCATGGGATCGTAGAACTGGAGACGATTAAGGCAGGTTCCTCTATTGACACTTTGCCTCACCATCTCTGGCAAGTGAAGGGTTGCACAAAGCGATCAAACACGAAAAACCTTTGAAAACCGCAAGAAGGCTGACGCTTCACCACTCACCCCTGTGGGGGGAACATTTAATCTGCTACACGTCTTTTAACAGGAATGCGTGGACAAACCGTTTAATAACTTGTACGGACTTGGATGATACACAAGCTGCAGATTCGCAGATTTCTTGGCACAGGATTTGGATTATTCGAACTAATTATTTATCTTATCGAGTCGCAGCCAATTTATGGTGAGGCTGTAGGGTTCTCAAGGCAGGAGAAGTCCCAAAGTGGCTTGCCATTGCCTGCCTCTGCATAGCAACCCTGGACTTCCTTGGTGGTCTCCCATCTGAATACTGACCAGGGCTGACCCTGCTTAGGTTCCGAGATCTGCTGAGATTGGGCTAGCCTGGCCCATCCGGGTCAGGGTTTTAGCAGCAGATGGAGGAAGGTGCCCTCAAGTTGCAGCCAACTTATAATGACCCTGTAGGGTTTTCAAGGCAAGAGATGTTCAAAGGTGGTTGGCCATCGCCGGCCTGCGCACAGCGATACTGAACTTCCTTGGAGGTCTCCCGTCCAAAGACTAACGAGGACCGATCCTGCTTAGCTTCTGAGATCTGACAAGATCGGGCTAGCCTGGGCCATCCGGGTCAGCGCTCTTTTAAATTCGCACGACACAAACACACACATCGCTCGCTGGCATCGCTCGCTGGCTCTGAACGCAAGCCAGAGAAATAATAAAAGCCGGGTCTGTACCGGCAGCCACACAAAGTGCTGGGTCAAGCCGCTGCACTTCAGATAGAACAGGGGTGGCCAACCTGTGGCTCGGGAGCCACATGCGGCTCTTTCACACATATTGTGTGGCTCCTGGCAGGGTGGCTGGGGAAGCAAAGGGGAGGCATGCTTTTTCTCTCTTTCTCCCTTCCTTCCTTCCCTCCTCCCTCCCATCTATTTGCTTTCCTAGTTTCTCTCTCTCTCTTTCTTTCCACTTCTTTAATTCTTTCTTTCCATCTCTCTGTTTTTTTCTCTCTCTCTCTCAATATCATTAGCAAACAAGTAATATCATTATCAATAACCGGTTTTTCTCGTTTGTTTTTATTTTTGGCAGTCCCATTTAACGTTAATAAAAAGCAAATTTGCATATTTTTAAAAATAAAAACGTGTGTGTGATATTTGTTCCTGTCTTGCGGCTCTCAGACATCTCTATGTGGCTCTTACGTTTATTCTATGTGGCTCTTACGTTGAGCAAGGTTGGCCACCCCTGAGATAGAAGGATGCCATTTTTAACTGCTCTCTCGTGCAACCATGAAAACAAGGCACTCCCCCCAGTCAGAAAGGTTCAAGCTCACCTTTCTCCCTCCTTAGTTAATCTTCCGCACGCTGTTACTTTCTTTACATTGGGTAACTCGGTAGAAACGGTTAAGAATGAAGAGCTGCACCAATAGGATCAAAGCGACGAAGAAAAAAAACAGTGCGGTGGGGGGGATTCTCTATTCCAAAGATCAATGCTTGATACTGTTATTTGGAATAAAGAATTTTTCCCCCTCATTGCACCATTTTTCCCCCCTCGTCTCTTGGAAAACTGGTAGTAAAGCTAAGAGCTCTTCAGCATACAGAAGTACAGGCCGTACTGAGGAAGACTCAGCACGGCTTCGGCAAAGAGAAATCTTGCCTCTTAAAGACGTGGGTAAGGGCGCGATCCAGTCACACGATATACTCGGGCTTCTGACAAGCCCCTTGCCGAAGGATCCTGAGCATTTAGCAGTCTTGGGGTACGGTTTAATCTGAGTTGGGATAGAAGACCGGATCCTCCCATGGATCCAGAACTGGGTACCATAACAGGAAACAGAGACCAGGAATCAAAGGGAAACTTGTGCAATGGAGGGAAGCAAATACTGGGGTCTCAGAGTGGGGTCCTATAGGGACTGTCCTGGGATCGGAGCTATTTAACTCATTTGTGAGTTATTTCAAGTCACAGAGGCAGGGGTCGAAGTGGCCAAGTTCGTGGATGGCATCGAACTATTCCGGATGGTGCAAACCAACGTGGGCTGCGAAGACCGCCAGAAAGATTTCTCCAAATTGGGTGAGCGGAGAAGGTGGCAGAGTGGCAAATGAATATACAGGTAAATTTATTTATTTATTATTTATTTGATTTGATTTGATTTCTAGGCCGCTCTCCCCGCACAGCAGGCTCAGAGCGGCTAACAAGACTTGGCGAGCCAAGATTCACAATATCCATTAAAAAATTAAAACGTTATAACTGCATCATTAAAACATTGCAATACAAATTAATGAAGTGCTCAATACAATTCAGTGGCGTATAGTGTCTCAGTCCGCTGTTAGGCATGCAGTATCGCCAGCGACCAGATGGTAACTGATGGTTGATCATTGGGAAATTGCTTATAAGGAGGGGAGAGTAGAAAGATAATGTGACGGCGGCGGCCCCTATTCAAAGGCCTGGCGGAAGAGCTCCGTCTTGCAAGCCCTGCGGAACCGCATCAGGTCCCGCAGGGCCCTGATCTCCTCTGGGAGCTCATTCCACCAGAGAGGGGCCGCCACCGAAAACGCCCTCCCCCGAGTGGCAGTGAGCCTGGCTTCTCTCGGGCCAGGAACGGCCAGGCGATGTTGGGCCCCAGACCGTAGTGCTCTCTGGGGTGTACACGGGGAAAGGCGGTCCCTTAGGTAGGTTGGACCCAGGCCATTTAGGGCTTTAAAGGCAAGTACCAGCACCTTGAAGCGAATCCGGTACGCCACTGGTAGCCAGTGCTGTGCCTCCAGCACCGGTCTTATGTGCTCCCGTCTAGGGAGACACATCAACAACCTAGCTGCGGCATTCTGCACCAGCTGGAGCCTCCGGATTTGCAGCAAGGGCAGCCCCATGTAGAGTAAATGTATAGCAAAAAGCATTGGGGCACCTATATATCTAATAGTGAAGTCTGACTCCCATCTGCGGATACCTAAATCCACAGACTGGGGCCACAGTGATGCTTAACCGGTTTTTCTGCAAACTCGGGGGGGGGGGGGGAGGTTTGCAGAAAAATCCGAAATGTTAAAAAATACATTGGGGGAGCAGGGAGAGGGAAGGAAGCACGGGGGGGGGGGGGATGCATCCTCTCCGCAAGTTTCCTGTGAGTTCCCACATGAAGTATTCTAATTTACATATGCACAGAGCAGGTCTGAACTGGCGGTAATGAACTGGGGAAAGAAACCTTGGGTTCGAAGCAGCCAGCTCAATTAATAACTGGCTTTGAAGAGGAATTAGAAAGATACATCGCTAGTAGCCATGCTGACTAATGTGAACTTCCAACTGCAGAGGCACTAACCCTCTGACCAGAGGAATAGAAGAGCAGCAATTGAGGGAGGGGGGTCGCCTCCATGCTCTTTGCAGCATCAATCTGAGCACCTGGTTGTCCACTGTGCGAAACAGGACGCTGGACGTGACGGACCTTCAGCCCGCTCCAGAAAGCTGCTTTTAGGTTCCAAGGGATAACCTAGCAGTGGCAGAATACTCAGTTCCTCTACCTTAGGACTTTGTCACCCACTTCATTCGGCAGCAACCGCCAATCCAGACAACCCCTGGGCTTTTCTGTCTCGGCTCATCAAAGTCGAGGGAAGTTCCAGAGACCAGCTGCGGCCTGATATTTCTGTTTTCCTTTCTTTTCTGGGTCACGCGAAAATTTCAAAGGCAGCCCCAGAGGCGCATCCTATCCCACAACATAAACCAGCTACGTGCATTGTTTAAAAGCTCTTTAATAGGGCCCTTGTCGAGAGGCGTAAAAAGGTCCTTTTCGAGGAAAAAGGAAAAAGAAAACGCTGCTAAGAAGACGAGCTTTGTAATAAGAGTCCCCTCTCTGGCAGATGTAGGAAATTGTATGTGGAAACACACTAAAAAAAAAAAAGGCATACAGAACCCACAAGCGCTGCAGCTTTCTCCGAGTTCACAGAAGACGCTTTTTATTGATGAGTGAGATGAAAACGGGAGCTCGCTTTATCTGCCGGCTTTGACCCTCTGCTGGGAGACTCGGTCAGATGCTTTATTCCTTTGCAGTGCTTGAAAGAAACTTCCCCTCAAGGGTGACAGGGGAGCACGTTTAAGGAAACTAACAAACATTCAGAGGCTCTGAATGAAGCTGAAAGTGCATCAGGGACGTATTAGGACATTAAAACAACTAAGGAGCAAGGCAGAGCTTGGCTGCGGTGCATGCGATGTCATAATTTATCTAGTTAGTACACCTTTTTTCATCCTGCTATTTCTCCAAGGAGCTCAGGGCGACAGATACCTTTCTCTTCTCCTCCATTTTATCTGCGCTGCCATCCTAACAGGAAGGATGAGAGAGTGACTGGCCCGAGGTCACCCAGCAAGCTTCACGGCATGGTGGGAATCTGAACCTGGGTCTTCTACATCTCAGTCCACCTACTGTGTCATGCTGGTTTTCATTAAGGCCCACTCAACTTTGCCTTGGCCACTGACAATGATCACAGCAGGTGTGAGCTCAGCTGTCCCTTCCTCTTGTGTTGCCAAGTCCACACTGAGTGGTATCCAATGTTCTCATACGGAACCAAGGACGTAATCTTAAAGCTATGCAGATGGACAGAGACAAGGGAACTGCCAATTAAAGGGTCACAGAACATGGTGGAGCTAGATTCGAGTCTAGCAGCACCTGAGAGACCAACAAGGTTTTCCTATCATCAGACACAAGCTGTCTCTCAAAAACTGACCCCCTAGAAATCGTGTAGGTCCCTAAGGTGCTACTGGACTTGGACCTAGGTTTTCTACTGTGGACCAACGCAGCTACCCTCTCAGGACATGGTGGATTTCTCATGACCCAAAAGCTGCATGGGCTGAGGTGACATTATTCAGCATATAAAGGTAAAGGTTTCCCTTGCTCGAAAGCCAGTCGAATCCGACTCTAGGGGGCGGGGGCCATCTCAGTTTCCAAGCCAAAGAGCCAACGCTGTCCGAAGACGTTTCCGTGGCCGGCATGACTAAATGCCAAGGCACACGGAACACTGTTACCTTCCCACGGCAGCGGTACTGATTTATCTGCTCGCTTTTGGACTGCTAGATTGGCAGGAGCTGGGGCCAGAGACGGGAACTCACTCCATCATGCGGCACTAGGGTCTCGAACTGCCGAGCTACCGACCTTCCGGTCTCCAACTTGGTGTCTTAACCTCTGAGCTGCCACAGCCCAGTATTCAGCGTGTGGTGTTGAGCAAATGTGAACACAAAGGTCATCCTGCCATTCTGCAGATATCTTCAACTGGAACGTGGGCATCGAATGCCACGGATGTGGCTATTCTTCTTAATGAATGAGCCGCAATGCCCTCTGGTGGTTGAAGCCCCCAAGGCTCATATGCAATAAGTAGGCACTCCCCTCAATCACTTACCAGAGACACCTTTGATTATTTTTGCTCTTAATTAATAACCATTCTGATCCTTGGAAGATAGCAGTCCTGCTGGAGTATATTCACAGAGCTGCACAGAGATCCAAGCTCTGCCAGCTCTTTTCTTTCTGATGAGCAGGAGTGGGACAGAAAAGTAAGTTATTTCCAGAACTGTGGGAAAAGTAGAATTCATCCCAGGAACTGAAGTTGCATCTGGACAAAGGACGGTTTTATCTTTGTAAAAACATGCAGACGGAAACAGCACTCAGCTCTGGCAGTCTCCTAGATCTCCACTAGAAATGGGACGTTAAGAGTCAAATGTCTCAGCGACTTCATGTAGGGGTTTAAATGGAGGTTCGGTCAGTACTTGCAAAACCAGCTTCTAGGCTGGACAGTGATGGTCTGTCAGAGGACTGGAAAGCGAAGCCCTCACGAAGGACCATTTGCTACTGGAAGTAGGACCATTTGCTACTGGAAGTACAATTGCAAGGCCTGCGACTTAGGATTGAGCCCCTGAGAGAGACCATCTCGCTGAAGCAAAAGGATCTCAGAAAAAAAAAAAAGTAGCCTGCAAAGCTCTGCACCATCTGGAGAACACCCACATAACCCAGATGTAGAAGGTTTCCTGGAAGCCAATATCACTTAGGCAACTTTTTCTGAGAAGCCCTGTTGGGAGTGGAGGACTGACAGAAGATCTTCTCTCTGCTCAACTAACTGACTGAACCGCGTAAAAAAATCTCAGAAGCAGAATGCTCTCTGGTGAGGCACAGAGGACCATTTGCGGTCGGCTGCTTCCTGGCTTTTTTAAATCCGGTGCTTTGGAAAATACAACCTCTTCTTGACCTTACTAGTGATGGTGCCAAATGAAGCAGAGACTGAGAAGGAAATCGGGCGGCGCTCTTCTGCGCTGTTGTGGAATCCATAGAGTCTAAGAGTTGATGGGACTAGACCGGTTTTGTGGGTCACCATGTCAGTCTGAAGCAACAGAGCAAAGTTTGAGTCCATGGGCAACTTCACGGCCAACAAAGGTTAATTCTGGGTACAAGGTTCCATATGCTGCACACATCTTCAGAAATCTGAAGAAGCGGGCATGCGCACAAAAGCTTATACCCAGAATTAAACTTTGTTGGTCTTAAAAGGTGCCCCTGGACTCAAACTTTGTTCTTCATATACAGTATTCTATAAACAAGTTTTCCTAATCCCCAGGGAAAAGTCTCTGTACACCACCCAGACAAGAAAGGAATGCTGAACAACAGTGGTATGGGGTTTTTTTTTACAACATCTATACACACTAGTGATGGGCACAAACCGAGAAACGAACCGCAGTTCGAGTACAAACCAGACCAGTCCGTGGTTCGTTTCAAACTGGTTTGTTCAATTGCATTGTTCCCGAACCCAGGAACAAACCGCCTTTTTTCCCATGGAGGTTCGTTAGCACGGTTCGTTCTCCAGAGAGCCTGGCGCTGATTCAATCAATTCGTAGGCAACGCTAGGGGTGGACTTGCAAAGAGCCCTAGAAACACCCGTAGCAGTTGTCCACAGCTTGATTGGCAGCTCTGGGAGCCAACCACAGAGCTCCCATTCTGCTCTATGGGAGCAGATTGTATATATATGGCACCCTGACTCAGCTGCTTTGTTTGCAGCAGGAAGAGAGAGGAGTTAGTTGTCCTGTGAGAGTGGGTTAGGAATAATTGCTTGCTGCGTGGCCGATTTAAGGGGAGGCTAGAGCTGAGCTTTCCTGGGGGCACCTGCTCTGGGGGGCTATAACTCAGACATCCCAAATCCAATCTTCGCCAGACTGGGAGGGCAGGTGGAGGAGAGCTTGCTGAAGACTCCGTGTGAGTTTGGCGTCTCTGACTTGTGAGGGGGCTGTTCTACCACCTCCTGAACTCATGAACCAGTTCCCAAAATGGGAAATGTTTATGGTTTGTGTAATCAATGAAACCATGAAACTATGATTTCCCCAGTTTGTGCCCATCCCTAATACATACACACCCTTGTATATGTGTGTATGCATTCAAAGCTTTGATGGCGGTAACTCCTCCCACACCACCCCCCACCACCCCCGCCGGTACTGAATGTATTAAAAGGAGGTAGCAGAATCCACAGGGGAAAGTCCGGCTTTGAGGAGAACACCGACTCTGCTTGTTTACGAGAAAAGTCATATTCCCCCCCCCCCCGCCCTTCCCATCTGCCTCCCTCCCTCTTTACATCTCCTTTAAATATGATGGATCACCTCAGTGGAGAAAGCTACTCCAGAGCAGACAAAAAATCCCTTTTTATGGCACTCTAGTGGCCCGCTAATATGACAGGCAAGTAAGTCACCGTGGCCATCAAGGAAAAACATTAAAAAGGGGGGACTTTATTAGCTAAGAAACACTTTTTAAAAAGAGATTGCCTGCAGAAGTACACAGACTTGAGCCGCTGCTATAGAAGGGATATCTGAAGATGACACTGGACACTTCCCTAACCCCCCCCCCCCCAAATTAAACGAATGGGAGGGGGCCCAACAAAGCCATCATTCCAGAAGAAACCAAATCAGTCCTGTCCACAGTCAGAGAGAGCTAAGGAAAGAACTAAAGGAACCATCGCCTGCGGTTTGAAATGGGCAAGAAGAACATTTCACCAGCAGGTCAGCTTGGTTCTGGCCCACCAGTCAGTCTAGTTTGGTGTAGTGGTTAAGTGCGCGGACTCTAATCTGGGAGAACCGGGTTTGATTCCCCACGCCTCCACTTGCACCTGGCTGGATGACCTTGGGCAAGCCATAGCTCTGTACCAGCTGTTCCCTCAAGGACAGCTTGGGAAAGAGCTCTCTTAGCCCCACCTACCTCACAGGGTGTCTGTTGTGGGGAGGGGAAGGGAAAGGAGTTTGTACGCTGCGCTGAGACTACAAGTGAAGGGCGGGGTATAAATCCAATCTCTTTTTCTTCTTCTTCTTCTTCTAGTTGCCAACGAGAACTCTATTTTCTGCACTGCACTGGCTCATTGTGAGAAGCATCATACCCACCGGGATGGGCAATTTTTGCCCCTGCCAACAGACAGCATTTACACAGATGTGAACCCGGTTGAACCCAAATACATGATAACCAGAAACTGAGCTTGTCATTCCTTTGATTTGTTAAAAAAAAAAACGTATTCACTACCTGGATGGGAGACCACCAAGGAAGTCCGGGGTTGCTAGGCAGAGGCAGGCAAGGGCAAACCACCCCCGAACGTCACTTGCCCTGAAGGCCCTAAGATTGCTGCACATTGGCTGTGAATTGAAGGCAAAAAAAAATAAAAGTAAAATACAACTGTCAGGAGTTTTAGGCTTTGAACAAAGAAAGGAAACTGACGTCATCAGGTTCCCATAGTGATGCCCCACAACCCAGAAGGTAATGCTGTGTGACATCAGCACCTATACTGGTCATCTGATGCTGGCAGCTCAATAGATCCATATTTTCTTCCTACTGTATCCCAGTTCCTGTCTCCAAGGAGACTTTGATGAAGGACATACCATTCCGGGTCCAGCTCTGTCCTTGTGAGAACAAAATTTAAGTCCGGTGGCACCTTTAAGACCAACAAAGTTGTATTCAAGGTATGAGTTTTCATTTTTTTTTTTTAATTTATTGAAGGGTTAAAAGGGTACAGAATAAAATTAATGCAGAGAAAAACCACATAGCATGTTAAACATTGCTAACTTGAGTGTCAACATATATATCATCATGAAATTCAGTCGTTTTACATTTGAAAAGTAGCATATAACTCAACCTTGTTTATCTTATTTAAACAGTAACTATTGTGTTCATAACACCGTTTACAACCATAAGTATAATGTAGAATCTTTTATCCAATTTTTTGGAAGATGTTTATTGCTTGGATTAGGGTTACTATCTAAAATCGGTTCCCATTTAAGCATTTGGCTTTTGGTGATTTCCCCCTTGTCTCTATTCTCAAACTTATCCGCTATTTTATCTAAGATAAAATAGTCCCATATTTTGGCATGCCATGTGCTCAATGAAGGCTTAGAGGTTTCTTTCCAATTTACCGCAATTGTATACTTTGCTGCTGCAATCAGTATCTCAATTAGTTCTCTTTGGTCTTTATTAATTTTCGTTAGGGTCTTTGGCCAGAGATTGAGCAAAATTAAAGTAGGGTCATAAGGTACAGAGACTTTTAACATAGAGTTGATTTCTGTTATGATTTGCTTCCAGAATAAGGTGATGACTGGACACGAGATGTGCGTGCACATGAAAGCTCACACCTTGAATAAAACTTTGCTGGTCTTAAAGATGCCACTGGATTCCAACTTTGTTCTGCTGCTTCCAACCAACAGGTTTACCCACCTAAATCTATCTTTGTGAGTGTATTTAGGGATGCATACTCTGAGCAGCGGCTCAGAGGTTAAGTCGCTGAGCTGCAGATTGGAAAGTCTGTAAGTTCGGAGTTCGTTATCCTAGTGCCGCGTGACGGAGTGAGCTCCCCTCTCTGGCCCCAGCTCCAGCCAACCAAGCAGTTCGGAAGCAAGAAACTGCCAAGTAGATCAATAGGTACCACTTCGGTGGGAAGGTAACAGCGTTCAGTGCACCTCAGCGTTTAGCCCTACCGTCCACATGACCGTGGAAACATCTTTGGACAGTGCTGACTCTTCAGCTTGGAAACAGAGATGAGCACCGGCCCCCTAGAGTCGGCTCCAACTAGCTTTTGAGCAAGGGAAATCTGACTGAATTCATGCTCAGACAAAACACATGCACACTCCTAATGGACGACAACAAGGCATGAAGTCCAAGATCAGTGGAAGAGACCTAACTGTATGGTTGTCGAACTGTCAGTATCCAAGCCGTATTATGTAAACTTTCGCTCTGCAAGCCACTAAGCCACTGAATCTCATTCCAACACCGCAGCGCCTTTTAAAAGCATCCCACGGGGGGGAAAGGAATGGGGAGGATCTGCCACATATTCCCACTCTGTGGCTGCAGAAAACACTCCTATGCTTACGTTGGTATCTTTTCCCCCCAAAAAACCATTCTGAGCAAACACTGGAACTGCCTCATCCGCAACAGCCCAGCTCTGGTTAAATTAAAGGCCTTCCCTGTTTGCATCGCAAACAAATCAAGTGGCTTGCCTTTCCTGGGATAAGGTAAGCGAAGGGCCAAGAATCCAAGCATGCCGGTGGAGCAGGAGGGGGCAAAAAAGTCATTGTGGAAACCAATGCTAGTGATGCCACAAGCCTCAACTGGCACCGCAGGACAACTCAGATGAGAAACCATAACGGTTTTGGAACATTCATCTCACAAGATCAGCGTTTTGCTTTTTTTTTTTTTTACAGATTCTGTGCTAGCGTACAAAAAGGAGGAAAACGAGGGACCTGCTGTAGACTTCAGCAACTGAAGAATCTCCCCTTTTTAAAAACAGAAAAAGAGATTTCTAGACCTTATGATTTCAAAGATAGGCTTGACTGCATGTAGACAATGTTTGGTGAAGACTCCAAAAGCAAAATTTGAGGGGATTCCTAGGTAGCAGGGGGAAAAAACTGTATTTATTAAGAACGTTTACACTTTGCCCAGGGGGTCATTTCGTAGAAAAAGAGGTGCAGGAGCTCTTTACCATAACTCATTAGCATAACTTATTTGCATATGCCACACACCTTGACATCACCAGAAGTGTGTCAGAAGGCGACACCCACCGCTCAGACTCCGCCCCAAAAATCTTCAGGTACCTCCCAACTCAGAACTGGCAAGCCAGCTTTACACTTTAGGTTTCCTTTGCTCTTGCGGGGAAGCTACCCTACAACAAGCATGAAAATACAGATCAAGTTAGTTTGCTTTTGCTTTTTCCCACAGCGCATCACCATATGTGCCTGCTCCTGGGCTTGTTACTCCCGGAACGGCGTTCCTGTGCGTTCCTGCTTGAAATGACCCCTGCACCTTGCAATTCCAGAATGAGGCTCTCAGGTAGGCGGCTGCACAGATAAAATATATACCCACAGAAATACCCACAAAATCTACAACCAAAATAAAAAATCGGAAACCACTAGCACATACACAGCTTGACCTGCAGCAGATCAGCAGAAAATCGTCATGAGAAGAAAGAAACAAGCAGAGGAGACAGCAGCCGACCAGCAAATCACCAGTTTCACATTAGGCATTCCTAAAATGAGGTGTCACAACTAAAAAGGCCCTCACCTCTCCCGGGAAGGGGGGCACACACAACGGGGGCCTTGAGGGCTGGGCACCACCCAAAGATTGCGTGAAAAAGAGCGCAGGCAACGTGGGGGATCGTAGCGGGAAAGGCGGTCCTTCAGGAATGATAGTCCCAGATCATTTGAGGCTTTAAAGGTTAGGACCAGCACCTTGGAAGTTTACCTATACTGTAAGCTACCTTGAGACCTGGCAAGGGAGAAAGGCAGCTAATAAAGGTTTAAAAATAAATAAATAACAACTCCTTTTGAATGAGAAAACCTTCCACGAGCTTCCCATTACGAAATCAGAAACTGCCTCATCGTCTGTCATGTTTACAGCCTCTATGCAATCCAGCTACACGGCAGCCGCTCTTCGGGTTGTAAAAATCCAGCCATTCGTAATTGAACAGCAAGAGGCATCATGGTGCACAGAGGAAAGAGACCCTACAAAATTTTACAAGTTCTCAAGTGAGATAGAAATTACTATTAGGAATTTCCACTACCATTACAAGCAAGAACAGCAATGCCACGTTCTGTATTAAAGGCGACAGGTAGACGGTTTCTTTGGACTGTGTATCATGCGCACAAATAACCAGAGGGTGCGGTGGGTAGACTCTACCTTCTACAGAGCATCAACACAAAGCAAAGAATTTTAGCTAACCACAAGGCAAATCATACCCTCAGGCTTCTGGTTGTTGTTGTTCAGTCTCACAGTCGAGTCCGACTCTTCGCGATGCCATGGACCACATCACACCAGGCCCGCCTGTCTTCTATCAAGCTTCAGAGTTTGCTTAATTTCATGTTCACTGCATTGCTGACACAGTCTAACCATCTCATCCTTTGCCGTCCCCTTCTTCTTTGACCTTCAATCTCTCCCAGCATCAGGGTCTTCTCCAGTGAGGGCTCCCTTCTCATTTGTGGTCAAAGTATTTGAGCTTCAGCTTCAGGATCTGGCCTTCCAGGGAACAGTTAGGGTTGATTTCTTTTAGGATTGACTGAGTTTAGGCTTCTACAGTCAAGTTAATCCTCCTTCCCTTGGCCCTCTGTTTACTGGGTCCTACCCAAATTCCAGCATTTTCACCGCTCTCTGAAATGCAATGTGGAAGTAATTTCAAGAAACTGATCCCTACTTCCCATAGACTTCCACTGAAACATCACAGGGGCCAATGCTGGCGACCAGCTCACATGCTACCGTAGATACATATACATGTAGAGGATGGTGCACAGTTGTTTTCTGTTGCCCCAGAAGGTCGGACCAGAACCAACGGGTTGAAATTAAATCAGAAGAGTTTCCAGCAAAAAATTAGGAAGAACTTCCAGACAAAGTGGTTCCTCAGTGGAACAGGCTTCCTTGGGAGGTGGCGAGCTCTCCTTCTTTGGAGGTTTTCAAACAGCCTTAGCTAGCCATCTGACAGCAATGTTGATTCAGTGGACTTGGGCAGTTCACGAGAGGGAGGGCAGGAAGGGTTGCATCAATGCTTAGTTCTTGTGGCCCTTTCTTACACACCCAGGGAAATGCCGATTGCCACTTTGGGGTCAGGAAGCAATTTTTCGCCAGGCCAGTTTGGCTGGAGATCCTGGATATCAGTCCCTGATATCTTCACTTAAAAGATCTCAATTTGCAGGTATTGGAGGGGGGAAAGCTTCCTCTATCCAAGATTCCAGAGAACTGATACTAGTCAGCATAGACAGTATTAAGCAAGATGAACCAATGGTCTTGACTTGGTAAACTGCAGCTTCGTATACTTAATACGCTCACAGATAAGCCATTTATGAGAACCTGTGGCTCCATACAGACTACATACACACAAGTCTGCACAAACGGCATCTCAGTATGGCTGACAGAATCATAGAATCATAGAGCCACAGGGTTGGAAGGGGCCTTACAGGCCATCTAGTCCCACCGCCTGACCAATGCAGGATCAGCCTAGAGCATCCCTGACAAGGGTCTGTCCAGCTACAGCTTAAAGACTGTCCCTGCCAGCTACAGCTTAAAGACCGTCCCTGCCACTGTCCTCATATGCCTTGTGCTTTCACAAAGGGCAGCCAGGAACATTATTTCCTTGAACCATTCATCCTCTGCGCTCATTTGCACGGCCACCAGGGCAAGTCCCAGACATCTGAAGCCACACAACCATCAGAATCATATCAAAAGCACTAAACGGGCGAGAAACCAGGCATAAAACCACAAGCCATAATTAAAAACAATAATACTAAACCAGAGGCGATCCTTCAAGCACCCCTATAATAGAGCAATTTTAGACTTCCTAGGTAACTAGAACTTTGAATTGGACCTAAAAGTGACTCTCCGGCCAGCGTCAACCTTCATAACACCTACACTGCAAATCGATGTTCCCTCTAAGCTGTGGAGTCCTGTGAGCAAAAATTCTACTTTGAGCTACTGGCATTAAAGCTGTGAGCGAGCGATTTGGCTACTGCATAGATTAGTTTGCTCTGGAGCTGTCCTCCCTGAGCTAGGGCAAAAATGTGTGAGCCAGGGGCTAAAAAACACATTTTTGTCTTAGCTCAGGAAGGATGGCTCCAGAGCAAACTAATTTATGCAGTAGCCGAATCGCTCGCTCACAATAAAAGATCTCAAGTTCCCGCCCAGCCCAATTATTTAGGACAGTCCGGTCTTTGACAACTCTGCGGAAGATCAGGCCAAACAATAGGGAATTGGACATTGGCTGTGAGGCTTTTGGGAACTATTTCTTGGATAAAGTCTTGTCGCTCCGCCGAGACCTCCCCAATACAGTTGATACGGTAAAAGAACTTGAGGCCCCACAGACGTCTTCTGGTCACATTTAGGATTATTTTGATCAACTCTGCCTAGAGGAGGTTGACAAACTGCTCCTATCGGTCCGTCCAACCACCTGTAGCCTCGACCCGTGCCCACCATGGCTGGTTAAGGCAAGCCATGATGGGTTACGAGGGGCGCTATGGGAGGTTATCAACACATCCCTTGCAAAGGGCGTGTTCCCCAGTGCCCTGAAGGAGGCAGTTATACGCCCCCTTCTGAAAAAACCATCACTGGATCCGGTAAACTGATGGAGAAGGTGGTGGCGGACCAATTACAGGGCTTTTTGGATGATGCCACCATATTAGATCCCTTCCAGTCCAGCTTCCGGCCAGGCCATGGGACAGAGACGGTGCTGGTCGCCCTCACAGATGACCTCCAGAGGCATCTGGATTGGGGCGGTACAGCGGTGTTGATGTTGTTAGACCTGTTGGTGGCGTTCGACACCGTCGACCATCAACTACTGGCCTACCGCCTCGCCGACATTGGGATCCAGGGGTTGGCCTTACAGTGGCTCTCCTCATTTCTCCAAGATTGGGGACAGAGGGTGGCAGTTGGGGAACAGCTCTCCCAAAGGGACCTGCTAGTATGGGGAGTGCCACAGGGAACAGTACTTTCCCCAATGCTGTTTAACATCTATATGCGCCCCCTCACCCAGATTGCCCGGAGGCATGGGCTGGGCTGCCATCAGTACGCTGATGATACCCAGTTCTATCTGTTGTTGGGCGGCCAGTCAGACTCTAGTCCGGGTGATCTGCACCTGGCGTTGAAAGCTGTGCATGGTTGGCTTAGGCAGAGCTGATTAAAATTGAATCCGACGAAGACGGAGGTCCTGTGCCTGAGCCGGAAGGGACCAAGGGTAGGGATCCCTCTCCCAACCTTAGATTGGGTGCCGTTGGTGCCAGCACCGGAGGTTAGGAGCTTGGGAGTGCTCCTGGACCCCTCGTTAACAATGGAGGCCCAGGTAGCAGCCACTGGAAGGTCGGCCTTTTATCACCTACGACTGATCAAGCAGTTGGTTCCCTTCCTTGAACGCAACGACCTGGCTACAGTGATCCATGCGCTGGTCACCTCAAGGCTGGATTACTGTAATGCTCTCTACATGGGACTGCCCTTGTCTCAAACCCAGAAGCTGCAGCTGGTGCAGAATGCGGCAGCAAGGCTGCTGATGGGTCTCCCCATGCGGGAACACATCCATCCCGCCTTAAAGGCACTGCTCTGGCTGCCTATAGCATACTGAATAAGGTTCAAAGTGCTGGTGTTGACCTATAAAGCCCTATATGGCCAGGGACCTATCTACCTGAGGGACCATCTCTCCCTATATGTACCCCAGCAAGCTTTACGATCGGGATCCCAAAATCGCCTGGTTCTCCCAGGGCCAGGGCTTTTTCGGTGGCAGCCCCGCACTGGTGGAACAAGCTCCCAGATGACATCAGGGCCCTGCGGGACCTTTTGCAGTTCCACAGGGCCTGAAAGACGGAGCTCTTCCGCCAGGCTTTCAAGTAGGGGCTGCCTCGACTTTTTATAGCCCTGGCCTCACCATCCGAAGTCGCCAATTTGAACCACCCTGTGCCGACCGGAATTGGATACCATCTTGACGCCATCTTCTAGCGAATGGGTTTTGACTGCTTACTGTGTATTCTATATTGTACATTGTATATTTTATGGGCAATGTTTTAGTGTTTAGTGTTTGTATGACAAATTTGTTGGTAGCCGCCCTGAGCCAGCCGTGAGGCCGTGAGGGCGGGATAGAGATCCCGAAAAATAAATAAGTAAATAAATATTAATGCCAGTAGCTCACAAGGCAGAATTTTTGCTCACAAGACTCCACAGCTTAGAGGGAACATTAGGCCAGCTCAATCTCATTAGATCTCGGAAGCCAAACATAGTCAGCCCAGGAAAGGAAGACCATCAAGGAAGTCCAGGGTCGCTACGCAGAGGCAGGAAACAGCAAACCACCTCCATTTACCCTCTTGCCTTGAAAACCCTCACAGGGTCGCCATAAGCTGGCTGCGACTTGACCACACTTTCCACCACTCCATGTGCCATAGCGCCGCCCCGGATCTCTGCAGCGTTTAGCATACACACAAACAAATCTCAACGGTGAATAAGATCGGCGCCTGCCTGTTACATACTAGACAAATGCACAAACACATCGTTTCAGCCTTATTATTTTGCCAACTTGTGTCATAACTAGAGGGTTTTTCCCCCACAGCTCCTCCTGGTCCCCATAACAGGAGGCTCAGCTTCTATGGGCTTATTCAATATTGAGTCATCATCGCCACAGAGAAAAGGACTCTAGAGGACAACTTAATTACCTATACAGAACAGGCTAAAAATAGACTGCGACACGGTGTACCGCTGGAAACGTCAAAGCCCAGACTACAATTACACGGGCAGAGGAGAAAGGTGAACAAATTCCCATCCACAAAGCCGTGCAGGACTCCAGAGAGACCCCTCCTTACCTTTTTGCCTGGTTTGAAAATAAATTAAGGCTCCCTTGGGAAGGAAATTTTTTAAAAAAATTAAAAAGAAAGAAAGCAGACAGCTTGCTGAATAAATGGGATGGGGGGAGCGAGGAGGACTTTTATTCGCAAGCGGCAGGAACTGCATCACATCTGTTTTTTTAAACAGGCGGCGTTAAATAAAATGTCAGCCGAAAAAAGGTGAGGCGTTTGGAGCAAGTGGGGCCTGCACGGTGTAGGGGTTAGTACCGGATTTGGGGAATCCAGGTTAAAATCCCCTCTCTGCCATGGAAGATTGCTGGGTGACCTTGGCCAGTGAATCACGGACTAACCTGCCTCACAGGGCTGTTGTTGGCAGGAGAAGGCAAAGGAGAAGAAAATGATGTTGTAAACCCCTGTGGGTTCCCACCGGGGGGGGGGGGGGAAGCTGCGTGTGTGTGTGGAAAGAGCTCTCAAGTCACAGATGACTTACGCCACCCTAGCAAGGGGCTTTCAAGGCGAGCGAAAAGCAGAGGTGCTGGGCTCTTGCCTTCCTCTACAGAGCCTTCCTTGGTGGTCTCCCTTCCAAGAACCAACCCTGCTTACAGCTACCCCAGCAAGGGGCTTCCAAGGCAAGTGAGAAACAGAGGGGGTTGGCCATGGCCTTCCTCTGCAGAGCCTTCCCTGGTGGTCTCCCTTCCAAGAACCAACCCTGCTTACAGCTACCCCAGCAAGGGGCTTCCAAGGCAAGTGAGAAACAGAGGGGGTTGGCCATGGCCTTCCTCTGCAGAGCCTTCCCTGGTGGTCTCCCTTCCAAGAACCAGCCCTGCTTACAGCTACCCCAGCAAGGGGCTTCCAAGGCAAGTGAGAAACAGAGGGGGTTGGCCATGGCCTTCCTCTGCAGAGCCTTCCTTGGTGGTCTCCCTTCCAAGAACCAACCCTGCTTACAGCTACCCCAGCAAGGGGCTTCCAAGGCAAGTGAGAAACAGAGGGGGTTGGCCATGGCCTTCCTCTGCAGAGCCTTCCCTGGTGGTCTCCCTTCCAAGAACCAACCATGCTTACAGCTACCCCAGCAAGGGGCTTCCAAGGCAAGTGAGAAACAGAAGGGGCTGGCCATGGCCTTCCTCTGCAGAGCCTTCCCTGGTGGTCTCCCTTCCAAGAACCAACCCTGCTTACAGCTACCCCAGCAAGGGGCTTTCTAGGCAAGTGAGAAGCAGAGGGGGTTGGCCCTGGCCTTCCTCTGCAGAGCCTTCCTTGGTGGTCTCCCATCTGAGAACCAACCCTGCTTACAGGTCTATCAACAGTGATCAGCCATGATGCTGAATAATCCCTTCATGTTTAGAGAGACCTCCAATGCCAGATGCGGGGAACAAAGAACAGGATGGCCACCACTGGCAAGAGGACACTGGATGGAGGGTGTACCTTTGGTCTGACCCAGCAAGGCCTCTCTTAGGGCAAACCCCCCCCCCCCAAACACCCACATGTACAAACACAGACACAGCGAGCCCCAGGAAACTGGAAAGGTGCTCTGAAGCCCAAGGTTTCTGCTTCCCTGCAAGGGCCATTAATCGTCTAAAAAGACAAGAGCTCCCATAAATCGGCTTTTTTTATGCACTGCTGCAGACAGGAGAAGCTTAAACAAGTACACACTCACACACACACACACGTATCAAAAAAAAAAAAAAGAAAGAAAAGAAAAAAGAAAATCACTTGTCAAAATGCGGAATGTCAGCACTAAATCCTGAAAGCATCCGAGGGGAAAAATGCATCCGGAGCCTCAGCAATTTTTTCCCAGTTGGTTCCTGCCACTTGTTAGTCCGCACAGGGCAGCCAGCACTGAAGTTTACTCTGCGTTGCTTTGCCCAGTTACCAATAAGTCTTAATTTGACGGAGGGTGGGGTGGGAGATATTAATTAAAACCCTGGCCAATTTCAGAAGAGTAATCTTTTTACCCGGTACCATGGTGTAGTGGTTAAAAAGAAGATCGGATTTATACCTCGCCCTTCACTACCCGGAGGAGTCTCAAGAGCGGCTTACAACCTCCTTTCCCTTCCCCTCCTCACAACAGACACCCTGTGAGGTCGGTGGGGCTGAGAGAGCTCTTTCGAGGACTGCCCTTGAGAGGAACAGCTCTGAGAGGACTTGTGACTGACCCACCACAGCCACTGTGCCTTCTAAGCTGTGTGCAGGGACTGGCTGTTCATTAATGCAGGAAGCCCCGCTCAGCAGCAGTCTGGAGCCGTGCAGGGTCTTGCACTGCCCATTCCCCATTTTAGGATTACAGCAGTTACATTCTGCTCAGGATGTACGTAAGAACATAAGAGAAGCCAATGTTGGATCAGGCCAGTGGCCCATCCAGTCCAACACTCTGTCACACAGTGGCCAAAAACACCAGGTGCCCTCAGGAGGTCCAGCAGTGGGGCCGGGACACTAGAAGCCCTCCCACTGTTGCCTCCCGAAGCACCCAGGATACAGAGCATCACTTGCCCCAGACCGAGAGTTCCTATCTATACCTTGTGGCTAATAGCCACCTCTGCTCCATATGTTTCTCCAATCCCCTCTTGAAGCCGCCCATGCTTGTAGCTGCCGCCACCTCCTGTGGCAGTGAATTCCGTGTGTTCATCACTCTTTGGGCGAAGAAGTGCTTCCTTTTATCTGTTCTACCCCAACTGCTCAGCAATTTCGTTGAGTGCTCACAAGTTCTTGTATTGAGAGAAAGGGAGAAAAATCCTGTAAACTGCTCCAGCCAGTAGGAAAACATATTAGAGGGAACACTGACCACAGCACCCGGAAATTTTGTTCCTAGGGGTCAGCAAACCTTCAAGAATAATATAGCAGAGGACTGCAACAGAAGAGGAGAACTGGCAGAAAACGCCTCCTCTTAGCTTAACCGTACCTTATGTTTCTGGCGTGCGCCTGGATATAGGCTGCTGCTTTCATGGTACTAGTTTCTTTCCAAAAACGTTTCTGAGCGCCACCCTGTTGATCCATTTAGACAGAAGCCAGGGATACAGAGACGTTTTTAACAAATTCTATACTTTCAGCCACCCACGCGCTCTGCATTGGAAAGGCCTCGAGAATCCCACAGTACTTAACGGCTAAGGAAGCAAAGTACTTGAAAGCAATATGGGGAGACAATTTTCCATTACCGTGCTATTCCATGGAAAATCTTTCCACTCTCGGATTTTTTTCCTGCAGAACATTTTTATTTCTATTTCTATTTGCATATTGCCTTACAAGATTAATTAACAACTCCATAAATGGGAACCCAGTCAAACTGGGGTTTCAGAATTGTAATGTGACTCCCCCCTCCCCCCCCCCCCCAGATGACTGTCTTTAAGAAGGGAGGGAAGGCGGTGTGGAATGGCCTGAACTTGTTAGATGTTGGAAGCTAAGCAGGCAATATTTGGAAGAGAGACCCCCAAGGAAGGTCTCTGCAGAGGAAGGCCATGGCCAACCACCTCTGCTCCTCACTTGCCTTGAAATCCCCTTGCTGGGGACGCCATGGATCCATTGCAACTTGTCGGCACTTATGTACATATAAGGATCAAAGACAGGGGTGTCGACCTCATTCGTTATGAGGGCCGGATCTGACATAAATGAGACCTTGTTGGGCCGGGCCATGTGTGTCGTAAAATGTAACGCCAGATAGCGGAGATATAAACTTTATAAACTTTATAGAGGACATGAACACAATTAAGGATTTTTTAAACTTTAAATAAAACACGCATCTCTCCTGTGCGATTGAGAGAGACGGGAAAGCAAGTTGTGACATGGCAACAGCAGCAGAACTGGAAAAGGAAGCAGGAAACAGCCAGGTCCTTGAGGGCCAGATTGGGGCCCTCCAAGGGCCTAATCCGGCCCTCGGGCCGCATGTTTGACACCCCTGATCTAAGAAGTCCCTACATATTGCTACTTGGACAGGGGACCACCAAGGAAGGCTCTGCAGAGGAAGAAGAGAGAGAAGAAGGGATTGGATTTATACCCCGCCCTTCACTCCCCAAGGGAGTCTCAGAGCGGCTTACAAACTCCTTTCCCTTCCCCTCCACACAACAGACACCCTTGTGAGGCAGGTGGGGCTGAGAGAGCTCTCTTGAGGACTGCCCTTGAGAGAACAGCTGGTAAAGAGCTATGGCTTGCCCAAGGTCATCCAGCAGCTGCAAGTGGAGGAGTGGAGAATCAAACCCAGTTCTCTCAGACTAGAGTCCGCAGACCTAACCACTACACCAAACTGGCAGGAAGGCAATGGCCAACCACCTCTGCTTCTCACTTGCCTAGAAAGCCCCTTGCTGGGGTGGCCGTACGGCAGTGACTTGACAGCATTTTACACACATGCATCTTTAAAGAAGCAGATATTTTAAATCTCTCGCTTTCTCTCACACACAGTGGCTTCCCCCCACCCCCTTACCGAAAAAATGTCAAACACTAAAATCAAGAGATAAACAGCTCTAGGATATTTTTCCCCAACCGATTCTCACAGGAAAACCAAGTCCCTGACTTGAAAGGCCACACCTCAGCCCACAGGAAACTACCGATGGTCTCACATCATCTACTGCTGCCCTGCTCTGCATGCCTACATCAAAAGAACAACGATGAGGAAACATATATGACAGGGCTTTTTCAGTGGCGGCCCCCAGGCTATGGAATTCCCTGCCACGGGAATCTCATTTCACCTCTTAACTTTGTTCCGGAGGGCATCTGACGGCTTCACGTCCTGACTTGTCCCCCTTTCATCTTTTTAAGGATTCCCTGGCAATGCCAGCACTTATGATTGTGGGATTTTTTAAAAAAAAGCTGAGTTCTGTTTTTATTTGTTCATTTTTGTATTGGCAGCTACTGCTTTAATTTTTGTTGCTGTTGTTGTTGTTCAGTCGCACAGTCAAGTCCGACGCTTTGCGACACCATGCACCACACCACGCCAGGCCCTCCTGTCTTCCGCCATCCTCCGGAGTTTGCTTATTTTCATGTTTGTTGCATCGCTAACACTGTCTGACCATCTCATCCTTTGCCGTCCCCTTCTTCTTTGACCTCAAATCTTTCCCAGCATCAGGGTCTTCTCCAGGGAGCGCTCCCTTCTCATCTGGTGGCCCAAGTATTTGAGCTTCAGCTTCAGGATCTGGCCTTCCAGGGAACAGTCAGGGTTGATTTCTTTTAGGACTGACTGATCTGATCTCCTTGCAGTCCAGGGGACTCTCAAGAGTCTTCTCCAGCACCGTAACTCAAAAGCATCTATTCTTCGGTTCTCGGCTGCTTTAATACATTCCTCCAACTATTAATTATTATTAATACTTGCCACTTGGTTGCCCTGCTACTTTTACCGATTAATTTTAATTGTTCTACTCCATTGCTTCATTCTTAAAAGCGACTTCAAGGGTAACCGTAAACAGCAGAATGGTGAAATATACACTTCCTAAAATAAACAGACAGAAATTTGCAGCCTGAAGCAAGAACCATCCAGAATTCTTGGCTCTCTGAAAAACAGAGGTGCCGGAGTTTTCTTTTCTCAGCCTCCCCCTGCCCTGCGGGGACATCTGCTGAAGGGATCCTTCCCCCCCCCCTCCTTCCCCCTCTGCACTGTGCCTTTAACAACAAGAGGCAGGACAGAAATCAAGATCGGCTGGTAATCAATAGCCTGCCCTGCGAGACCTCCCGCTGTCCCTGCCAGACTTCAAGATGCATTTTTCTTTCCCCTCCCCGCCTTCTCCGGGTCCCCGCTTTGGCAGCTGAGTCAACAGCTGCAATCACATTCAAGGCCCGTTTGACAGGCCCCTCTGTTTGAGCTCAGAAATCACACCCCGGGATCACGTTGTTTTTTTTCTCCACCTCCCGGCTACAGCTTCCAACAGGCCACCATTTGTCGACGTGCAACAGCTGGGAGTGGGACAGACCGGCCCCAGTTGTAGCTGCAAGGAACGGGGCCTATAAGCCTGCTGTGGGCCTGCAGTGTCTGAAAACCAGTTCAGTTCACTGGCAAAAACATTCCCATCTCTGGTCTCCATAAGTCCGGGTGCCCGCAAAGGATGAAATGAAGGCTGGTTTATCCCGGGTTCATGTGCCCCATCTCCTCCGACATGGAACAGAGACTGAAGACATACTGATTTATTTACAGACACACACACACCCCTCTCACTGAGACTCTAGGCAGACTACATAATGCAAGTCTGGACAATCAATCGTATGAGGAGACATCTGACAAAACAGGGGTCCCCAACCTTTCTGCGCCTGCAGGCACCTTCAGAATACCGACACAGGGCCGAGGGCAAAATTACAAAATGCCTGCCACAAAAGGCAGGGACAACCACAAAACGGCCACGAGCACAGCTACGCATAACTCTAATGGTGACTCTTCAGTATTTCAGATAGAAGCCGTGTTCAACAGAATGCCTTTTAATCTGCACAGCCAATCAGAAGACCTGCTGGGCAAAAGCCCCACTCTCTAAAATGAGAAGAAGAAGAGATTGGATTTATACCCCACCCTTCACTCGGAGTCTCAGAGCAGCTTACAATCTCTCTTCCCCTCCCCACAACTGACACCCTATGACGTAGGTGGGACTGAGAGAGCTCTTTCCAGGTCTGCTCCTGAGAGAACAGCTGTGAGAGAACTTGTGAGGGACTCAAGATCACACCAGCAGCTGCATGTGGAGGAGTGGGGAATCAAACCCGGTTCTCCTTGATTGGAGTCCGTTCTCCTAACCACCACCTCAAACTGGCTCTCCTAACCACTACACCAAACTGAAAAAGACGGAGGAGGCGTGTGAGTCCAGGGGCGTCACACAGCTTTGTTCTCATCATGAACTAACTTCAGTTTACTCAATTTGCTGCCTCACGTGACTCAGTGACGGTCACTCACTTGGCCAACGTTTTTCCAAAAAAAATCACTGGGTGCATAGACGATCCATCTACTGGCACCTATGAGCCATAACGCTAAATGGGACTCAGTGTTTAGCTCCCAAATGAGGAGAAACTAACAACAACCCCTGCTTTGCTTGTGAGTTTCCCGGAAGGATCCGGGCACCAAGGGACCTTTGGGACAATCCGACAGCAGGCCTCTTCCAACAGCAAGAAATATACAGCACTTCTCAGGCCTGAAGGTTGCTGAGCGAAGAACAAAGGTTCAGCAGCAGCCCAATTAGCCCAGTTCGGCCCGAGCTCATCAGGGTCAGCCATGGTCAGTATACTGGATGGGAGAGCACCAAGAAGACGTGTCGCTACGTGGAAGAAGGCAATGGCAAGCTACCTCTGCTCGCCCTGTGCCTGGAATGTCCCGCGGAAGGGGTGGCCACATGTTGATTGCAGTCCAACAACACCTTCTGCTTCTAGCAGTTTTGGGGTGTTGCTTACAGATGCAGACCAGGTGCAAATCAGGAGCCACGCTTTTAAAAACTGGGCAGAGGAGAGGGTGTTCGACGAGGGCACCTTCTTCTCATCCTTGCAACACAGTGACGTGACAACAAATTTAGACTCCAATGGCACCTTTAAGGCCAACAAAGGTTTATTCAAGGTACGGGCTTTCACATGCGTGCACTGACGTGACAAGTTGCCCCTGCCGAAATATCCCTGTCCTTGCCTGCACGCGGTCGCCCAAATTCATCATCCACGCGGGCGTCATGCTCAGCAGAGATCCAGAGGACTGAAAAGCTACTACGTCTCCCCCTTCGACCAAAAGGTGTTCACAGCTTCTTCCAAAACAGAAATAAAACCAAGATCCTGCAGTACACGGCAGTTTACTCAGGAGCAGCTCCGCCGTGCTACTTTGATCTACGGCAAGGCTTTTCGGAGCTCTTCCTCTGGAAGCCGCCTGATCAATGGGTTTCATCCTAATAGATCTGTCCCGGGGCCCATCTGGATGATCAAGAGCCCTTGTCCAGCTAGTTATGTGGCTATTTTCATCCAAACAAATGCTTCCGTGTGTTACTTGCGTCACTGCAGGAGCTTCGCCAGAAAGGCAAAATGTGCTTTCCAGCAGACCCCTCGGCGCTAGTGTTCAAGGGTTGACTACAGAGCAACAGTTCCCAAACTGCCCATAGAATCATAAGAGTTGGAAAGGACCTCCAGGGTCATCTAATCCAACCCCCTGCACAATGCAGGAAATTCACGAATACCTCCCTCTCCACACCCGCACTGACTGCTGTTCCACGCCCAGATGATGACAAAAAACCTCCAGGATCCCTGGCCAAACTGGCCTGGAGAAAAATGGCTTCCTGGAAAATTCCTCCTCCAGCATATCCCCTGAAAGGAGTGGAAGACTGTTATTTTCCTCACCACACTCACCCCCTGGAAAGATCACAGGCAGCCAAGAAAAACCATATGGCCAATGGTATTCCCCATTCAGAATCCACCCTACTCATTTCTTTCTGACTATGGGAAACAAGCCCTCCTCACATATCTACACAAAGACCACAAAAGACAACTCACATTAAAAAATATATATATATCCATGGCAATGTGTTTGCCAGAATACCAACACAATGCAGAAAAATTAAGAGTTCACAATGAAGGAGGGGAATCTGTGTGGGGGGGGGGGGGTTTAATGCAAGCTTCTAGCCCCCTTTGCTTTTGGACTTAAAAAGCAAACCCACAGAAGGGGGGAAGCAAGCAGTGCTGGAGAAGGTGGTATAATTCTGCCCCACAAAATTTCCCAGATGAAAACGTGTCCCCCACCCAGACTGCTTTTAGTCCCATTCAAGGGGTTTGGTGTAGGGGCTAGGAGCATGGACTCTAATCTGGGAGAACTGGGTTTGATTCCCCACTCCTCCTCCACATGCAGCTGCTGGTGTGACCGTGAGTCAATCACAAGTTCTCTCAGAGCTGTTCTCGAAAAAGCAGTCCTCAAAAGAGCTCTCTCAGCCCCACCTACCTCACAGGGTGTCTGCTGTGGGGAGGGGAAGGGAAAGGAGATTGTAAGCCGCTCTAAGACTCCTTCAGGTACTGAAGGACAAGGTATAAATCCAATTATTATTTCTTCTTCTCCTTCTCCGCAGCATAACATATATCTTTTTCTTTTCTGGGCAAACAGAGGCAGAGGGAAGAGTTCAAACACCCCAAACTCATCCAATGCTACTGTGGTACTTTGAGATCAGAGATCCCCAAACACTGTAAGGCATGGCTTGTTACTGTCTTCCCTCACTCGAGTTAACAAGTTTTCCACAGGAGGCTGAGGAGGACCAGTAAGCAACACTGGGCGTTCCTTAGTCACCGGGTGCTCCCACTCCCCTTTGGGAGTCCCTTCTTCCCGGACGGTGTGAGGAGGGAGGTATTCTGTCTGGCTCCTACCTCCTGTGGCAGCCATTTTGGCTGTGCGGCAGCCATTTTGGGGCGGAGCTCACCACCCCCGGGTCAAAATTCCAAAGGTGCCCATGGACTCGCAGAAGTTGGGCATCCCTGGTCTAGATCGTCCCCACAGACAAGCACCCAGTATCTAATCCCAGTAACCCCAGTAAACCCAGTCACATCAGGTGACGCTTGGCCCCAAGTCAAGGTGGACAGGCAAGCCAAGTAAAAAAAAAGCATGGTGGGCCACTTATTTATTTATTTATTATTTCAATTTCTATCCCGCCCCTCCCGCGAACAGGCTCATGGCGGCTCACCACAATAAATACTGTCTAAATTAATACCATTTTTAAAAATACAATAAAACCAGTTTAAAATGTTAACGTACCGGTAACTAAAATATTTAAAGTGGGTCATGCCATGGAATTAATTCCAGTCACTACTGCTGGGGGAAATGAGCAGAGGGCCGATGCCGAGCCACGATGGCCTCACGTAGCAGCGACAGGGGGGCCAGCTGATAGATGCCTGCTGCCTCAGCCAAAGGCCTGGTGGAACAGCCCCGTTTTTACAGGCCCTGCGAAACTGCAACCGGTCTTCCAGGGCCCTGATCTCAACCGGGAGCACGTTCCACCAAACTGGGGCCAGGACCGAAAAGGCCCTGGCTGAGGCTTGACGGGCATCTTTCAGGCCGGGGACAACCCGCAGATGGCTCTCCACAGAGCACGAGACTCTCTGGGGCACAAATGGGGAGAGGCGGTCCGTAGATACATCAGTCCCTTATTTCCACAGCCCACGTTGCAAGCCTGACTTATTACATGTTTGCAAACAGCAGCCAACTCTGGGAACCCTGGCCAAAGCTGCCATTTTTCTTTTCTCATTGCTCTGGGAGGGAAAAGGCGGCAAAATGTTCACCTTTCTATTTATCCTCTCTCATATTTATCCTCTCTCGTGCTTCCCTGGTGACTTAACCTTTAGGTCCTCCCAGCTGCCAGGGCCCTTATCTCAGCCTCTGAGGCTTGATAAATAAAAGGCCACCTTCCGAGTAGCAGATCGTTTGTGTACACAGAGCCATCCGGGAAGATGAATGATTTATCGCTGTGCTGAATAGGAGAGGAAGCAAGGGAGTTCCCTCCGGTTCCTCTGCACCGCCAGAAACCTTTCAGACAGCAACTGCAGCTGCAAGAGGGGCTCTTCAAATCCTGGGCCCGCTCTTCAGCTCCTTAAGTCTTCACAAACCCTCCAGGCTCCCAGGAGAAGCCAACACGCATCCGCAGGATTGAGGAGAGAGCCGCAAAGCAGAGCATCTGCTCATTTCTTTCCGCTTCTGATTAAGTTTTACGCAAAAGAAGAGCCGTGTTTGGGAAGGAGGGAGAAAACAATGACAAATGGGAATGTGTCGCTGGCAGAAACGCAGGCGGCCAGGGTAACGCGCGCAGGGTATTTTCCGTGTTGATAGTGACTGATGTGAGTCAGCTTGCGATATGATGGAGGAGCAGACACTCTGAGCATTCAGGGATATTTCACTTAGAGGAATTCTTCTGGTCTCAGAGGTTCTAGAGCCGGTTTGGTGTAGTTTTTAAGTGCGCAGACTCTAATCTGGGAGAACCCGGTCTGATTCCCCACTCCTCCACTTGCACCTGCTGGATGAATTTGGGCAAGCCATAGTTCTGTCAGAGCTGTTCTTGAAAGGATAGTTTCTGTCAGAGCTCTCTCAGCCCCCCCCCCCTCCCTCACAGGGTGTCTGTTGTGGGGAGGGGAAGGGAAAGGAGTTTGTAAGCCGCTCTGAGACTCCAAGTGAAGAGCGGGATATAAATCCAATCACTTCTTCTTCTTCTTCTAGTAGCAGTAGAAAAGAGCCATAGTCCAGTAGCACCTTAAAGACTCACAAAATTTGTGGCAGGGTAGGAGCTTTCATGAGACACTGCTCACGTCTGAGCAGTGAGTCCTGAAAGCTCATCCCCTGCCACATATTGAGTCCTTAAGGTGCGACTGGATTCTGGCTCTTTTCTGCTGCTACAGACAGACTAATATGGCTATCCAACTTGATCAAGTTCCAGTAGGTTACCCAACATCTCCACATGAAGCGGCTACTAAATTCCATCTGAAGTTCCAGGTGAAATCAAAGGTTCCTGATAAGCGGGAGACTTCCAGGGAAGCCAAAAGAATTTTTGCAAAATTAACAATGGTCTTCAGAAGAAGGAGATGCACATATCCTTAATTCAAGTAGTTAGTTGAGCTACAGGAATGTTGTTATAGAAAAAGGCAAGAGTCCAATATCACCTTAAAGACTAACAAAATATGTGGAAGGGGATGAGCTTCCGTGAGTCACTGCTCACTTCTTCATACAGCTAGAATGGGAGTCCTTCTGTCCAATTTATTGGAAAGTGGGTTGATTTCAGTTGCCTAATGACATCAGCAGGCAAATGACCACAGCAGGAGAGATTGGATTTAGGTGAGCTATGCGGAGGAGTAATAGGAGTGGAGAAATCAGCATTGGTAGAGACAGGAAACCTAGGTCTCGATTCAGTCCATGCGGATGCATTGTCTTGAGCCTCATTATCAGTTGCAATTCAACAGACTGTGTTGTTCTGCCTCTTGTTGGAACTGGATGCCCTGACAGAAGCCCAGGATCAGCAAAGAAGCTATCCATGTCAAAGTAGTGAAGCTGTGAACTAACACTGCCACAGAACTACACTTAAAAGAATGGCTTTAAAATGAGTTTGGAACTCCTGCCCAGAAGCATCATTCAAGGAACACAACAGAAAATACAAACAGATCTAATTCAGTATTAGCAAACCTTTCTAAGCACTGCTCTCGGGGGCCCTACTGCAGTGGCCATCATTAGTCCCTTGATAAACCAAAACAGCAAACATTGAGAGAAACAGGGCTGGCAAAGGAAGAAAAACTATAATTAATTGTGCAATTTTTCTCTCTCCCTCTCTCCTTCCCCAGTGCAATGGAAGTCCCTTTTTGTGGGTACCATTATGGTGCTGGAGAGAAGACTCTTGAGAGTCCCCTGGACTGCAAGGAGATCAAATCAGTCAATCCTAAAGGAAATCAACCCTGACTGTTCCCTGGAAGGACAGATCCTGAAGCTGGAGCTCAAATAGTTTGACCACCAAACGAGAAGGGAGCACTCCCTGGAGAAGACCCTGATGCTGGGAAAGACTGAAGGTCAAAGAAGAAGGGGACAGCAAAGCTTGAGATGGTTAGACAGTGTTATCAATGCAGCGAACATGAAATTGAGCAAACTCTGGAGTACAATGGAAGACAGGAGGGCCTAGCGTGATGTGGTCCATGGGGTCGTGAAGAATTGGGCTCAACTGTGCGACTGAACAACAGCAGCAGCATTTCCAGCATTTCTTGGTTTAGCCCTGCATTGCTCAACTGGCAGGGTGGAAAGCTGCCGTCTGGAGGGACTCAGGCTGGATTTCTGCCAACGACATTAACCCTGGTTCAGACTGCCATAGCAGCTCTGTCTTGGTCCTTGAATGGGGCAGCCGCAGAACCGTTTCCCATCTGTAGTTAATTTAATGGGGGGGGGGGGGAATCAGCAGATTCCCCAGCCTCCAAGAACGCCAGCCAGCCAGCCATACAACACGCTTTCGTTTCCCTGAACCTAAGCTGTTTCTTGAAATCAGGCACTTCAGCTATGGAAGTTTGTAACAGACAACACTGCATCCTTGCTCTCCCCAAAACACGACCAAGTAACAGGGCCACCTCCCTTCCTTTCCTGCATTTAATTTCACGGTTCGCTTTATAGAAACACACACACACACACACACACACACACACACACACACAACCTACTACGATCCTAAGCATCCTCAGCTTTAGTAACCCAAGGCCATCTACAAAAACTGCACCCGACATCGGCTGACACCGGCAATTACCTCCAGACTGCAGATACAAGGCCGGCTATTGATCTGTTCCTAGAGGGAAGGACAAGCTATCCAGGGTCTTTTTTTTAAAAAGTGTCACATTATTAAATTCCGAAAGGATAATAGCATCACTTCAGAGAGCTACGATTCGTGTCTTTCAGGCACTGCCTGTTTTCACCTTTTTAAAAAGAGGGGAGAGGGAAAGAGAGCATTGGGGGAAAAACACACTAGATTAATGCACCCATCTCCAAACACAAGAAGCCGCACTTTGCCGTTCTTAGAGGATGAGAGCTGCAAAGGACCCATGAGGGGCAGACCGTGCAAGAATGCCACATTGCCTAGCCCCTATCCACAACCAGTTTGGTGTAGTGGTTAAGAGCGCAGACTCTAATCTGGGAGAACCTGGTTTGATTCCCCACTCCTCCACATGCAGCTGCTGGCGTGACCTTGGGTCAGTCACAAGTTTTCAGAGCTGTTCTCTCAAGGGCAGTCCTCGAAAGAGCTCTCTCAGCCCCATCTCCCTCACAGGGTGTCTGCTGTGGGGAGGGGAAGGGAAAGGAGACTGTAAACTGCTCTGAGACTCTGAGTGAAGGGCGGGGTATAAATCCAATCTCTTCTCCTCTTCTTCTTCTCTTCAGTAGCCAACCAGGGGCTACACTTTGCCATATCCTTCCTCCCTCACTGTTCCTCTTGATGTCCAAAAAAATTGCTTCTGCAGCAACATACATTGGTGCATATATCATACGCCTTATACCAGAGTCAGACTGTTGCATCTCCCAGCCCACGACTGTCCCCAATTACCGGTGGAGGCTCAGACAGAGGTTATCGCTGCTCTTCCAGACCCTTCCGTGAAGAGAAGGGCCCCAGACTGAACCCAGGTCTTTCCACTTGAGAAAAACACGTTCTCACGGCCCACACCAGGAGGGGCCACAGTTCCTTGGAAAGGCAGTAACCCAAGAACGTCCCAGGAACACGATCTACTGCGCACACTCTATCCATGCACAGCAACAGCCAAAAAGAGCCTTCACCACTGCCCCATGTGAACTGTGAGTGCACCCAAGAACACATTGCACACTTCGGTAAAGTACAATGCCATAGGATCCACCCTCCAAAAGCAGCCATTTTCTCCAGGAGAACTGATCTTTGTGGTCTGGAGATGAGCTGTAACTCCAGGGGATTCCCCAGTTTCCACAAAGAGAGCAGGAGAAAAACTAAAGTGTTATGTATTGGGATTGAATCATCCCTGATTAAATCACCCTAGAGACTGGCTGAGCTTGGAGCACAAGAACAATAGCCAACCAGGACTCTGGAGTAAACCAATCAAGTCGTAATGTTTTGTAAATAGCCTATCACAGGGAGTGAGTGGGTGTTGGGTGGAGTGTTTTACATGCGTATAAGCAGGGCTTCAGCCTTGCTAGTGTTGTCTTGTTCTGGCTTAATTCACTTGATAAACTACGAGCTGATCACTCTATGCGTCTGAACCCAGTATATTTCAAAACCAAACAAGCAAAAAAAAACCAAAGGAAGTTTAGAGAACTAGTAAAGGGCCAAAAGTTAAATAACATCAATAGGTATGGACTAAAGTACAATGTGTTTATTTCAAAAACATAAAAACCTTGAAGGGGCCCAAATAAAAGCCTCATAAAATAATCAAAGTGACAAATGCACAAAAGGAACCATGTATGACCAGACGTGTTCCAGCCCATGAGAGTCTTCTTCAGAGGTCAGAAAGGACAGGATACAACATACAACAAAGCCCCTGTTACACTTGTAAAGCAGCAAACAATTGATACAGGACCAAAAATGGAATGTTCCCATCTGGAATTGAAAGACGCAGAAAAAAAATTCATTTGTGGGGCCACGAAAATATCTGGTCTTGTGTCAGAAGCAATTATATATAGCCGGGATACTAATATTGCCAATGTAACATCAATATATAACAGTCTTTTTTTTTCCCAGGGGAACTGATCTCTGTCGTCTGGAGATGAACTGTAATTCCAGGGGATCTCCCAGTTCCACCTGAAGGCAGGCCTCCCTGCATGAACCCCTAGGTAAAGGTTTCCCTTGCTCGAAAGCCAGTCGAATCTGACTCCAGGGTTGCGGTGCTCATCTCCGTTTCCAAGCCGAAGAGCCAGCACTGTCCGAAGATGTCTCCGTGGTCATGCGGCCGGCATGACTAGACGCCGAGGGGCACGGAACGCTGTTACCTTCCCGCCCAAGCGGTACCTATTTATCTACTTGCAAATTTCTTGCTTTCGAACTGCTAGGTTCGCAGGAACATGAACCCCGAGGTGCCCTGAAACACAGTTCGAGATCAGAGCAGGATGAGACGCAGCCATGGGTTAGCAGCGCTCTCTCATGCCCCCCCCCCCCAACTCATGAATTGGCCCCAAGGCAAGAAGGCAGGCGGTTTCTGCTAGGGAAGCAGCAAATGGCCACGGAGTTCTCTCAGAGAAAAAGGGGGGAAAAAACCACAAGGATGCTTCTAGGTAACCCCATTAGAGAAGACGTCAAGCATGCGCTATCAGAGGAGTGTACCGAGGCATGAATGCTTTTGCCCCCGAGGTGTCTCGCATTAATGGCCCCCGCAGCAGGGCCTGTCAGCGAGAGACAGAGCCGGGGGTTTAGCTAGGCCTGCTTGAGTTTCAGATGGCGAACAGCAACACATTGATCCATTTGTCGTCTGGTGGGTTGCCATGGAGACCACAAAGTCATTCTCTTCCCCCCCCCTTCTCCACCCCCCCCCACCGCCACCCCCTTACCGCTTTTTCCATTGACAGCCAGGCACTTGGGAGACATTTCCAGGGCAATGGAAATTAAACCCCCCAAAATTGGGGGTAGTGGGGGGGGAAGGGAAGGAGTTGCAAAAGATTATTTTATAATTTTTTTAGGCTGGTTGCTTCTTTTTTTTTTAAAGGGGGGGGGGGAATGGAAGGCTTGGGTTTCGCCGGAGGCCAGCTTCTCCTCCTCCATCTCGCTGTTCACTCACAGTTCACCTCATGAAATAAATATTACTATAATTGAGTAGCTTTCTGAAATGCCACTCTATGGATTTTCCCAGCACTCCAGCCAAAGAGGCTTACCGGGGGGGGGGGGGGGGGGCTCTGCTGTTCTGCGGATGGCGCAAAACATAGGGCTGTCCCCCTCGCCAGCTTTCGGCACCAGCGCCGAACCCTATAAATATTTAGAAATGGCCTACGAATGCATGGAAGGAAAGCCCCCCCCCTCGTTAAAATGACAATGCTGAACAGCGACAAGCCAAGATGAAAATAATCTTGCTGAGTTCCCAGGCCTTCGCCAAGAGACACAGGGCAGCGTCCATGTGCAGACAATCGGAGGGTTCTCAGGTTCCTGTTTTTACCCTCACAACAACCCTGAGATGAAGACTTGCCCCAAAAATGTAATGGCTCCAATAAACAATTATTTTCGTATTGGGCTTATTGTTGCCTTAGGTCCTTTCTAAGTCAGACAGGGTTTCCCTATGCCCACCCCCCAGCAGATATTTCCCCGCTAATCCACTTATGTGCCTACCCAATGTTGACCATCACGTTGAGAGAAGAGGGGGCTGCATCCGAACCCAAAGTGATGGATGACACTGTAGGACCTCCCACCCCAATCTCTGCCGTAAGGTCCATCTCTGCTGTAAAGCTTTACCAAAGAGATTTGGGGGATTCCTAGAGCGTCACCTGGAAGTGACACCTCTTCTGGGTTTGGACACAATTCCCTCCACTGCTTTTTCCTGCCGTGAAAATCAGCAGACCTGGCAATCCTGAGGAGGGGCTGCGGCTCAGTGGTAGAGCATCTGCTTGGTATGCAGAAGGTCCCAGGTTCAATCCCCGGCATCTCCATTTAAAAGGACCAGGTGGTAGGTGATGGGAAAGACCTCAGCCTGAGACCCTGGAGAACCACTGCCAGTCTGATTAGACAATACTGAATTTGATGGACCAGGGGTCTGATTCAGTATAAGGTGCTTTCGGAAGGAAGGAAGGAAGGAAGGAAGGAAGGAAGGAAGGAAGGAAGGAAGGAAGGAAGGAAGGAGGGGAGGGGAGGGGAGGGGAGGGGAAGGAAGGAAGGAGGGGAGGGGAGGGAAGGGAAGGGAAGGGAAGGGAAGGGAAAGGGAAGGGAAAGGGAAGGGAAAGGGAAGGGAAAGGAAGGGAAGGGAAGGGAAAGGTATATAAATAAAATCACCTAGTGAGATTCCTGGCTGGGTGAAGACTGGAACTGTTCTAGTCCGACACCATCACACCTCACTGACTCTCTTAAATAATCAACAAAAAGGCCTTTAAAAAAAAAAACCCTCTGGCCAACTGTCTCAAAAGACACCTAGAATCAGTAAGGTTGCCAACCTCCAGGTAGTGGCTGGAGATCTCCCAGAATTACAACTGGTCTCCAGGTTACCACGAGGAGTTCCCCGCTATCGCTTCTCCCAGGAGAACAAAATGGCTGCTTTGAAGGGTGGACTCTATGGCATTGTGCCCCACTGAGGTCCCGCCCCTCCCCAAATCCCTCACTCCACAAACTCCACCCCCAAAATCCCCCCCCCCGGCATTTCACAACCCAGAGTTGGCAACCCTAAGAATCAACGTTCCAAACTCAAAGGCTTCCAAACTGCCTTTCGGAGGGGGTTTGTGTGGCTGGCAGCCTTTGCCTGGCGATTGTTGGCCTCACCTCTTGAAGGTGAAATCAAGAGCTCTGAAGACATTTGGTGTGGGGGAAGGGTCATACGGGACTAGGACTCTCTCACATACCCCACAGCAAAGTTCGACTCCAGTGGCACCTTTAATACCAACAAAGATTTATTCAAAAAAACGAATGAATGAACAAATAAATAAATGAGAGCCAGTTTGGTGAAGTGGTTAAGTGCGCGGACTCTAATCTGGGAGAACCAAGTTTGATTCCCTACTCCTCCTCTTGCACCTGCTGGATGACCTTGGGCAGGCTGTACCTCTGGCACAGCTGTTCTTGAAAGAGCAGTCCTCCAGAGAGCTCTCTCAGCCCCACCTACCTCACAGGGTGTCTGTTGCGGGGAGGGGAAGGGAAAGGAAGTTTGTAAGCCGCTCTGAGACTCGGAGTAAAGAGCGGGGTGTAAATCCAATCTCTTCTTCTTATTAAATGAATAAGATTTTGTTGGGTTCCACTGGACTCAAACGTTATCCGGCTGCTTCAGACCCACATGGCTACCCACACAAATCAAATCTGGGCACTTCCACACACACTAAATAACACACTTTCAATCCAATGTCAGTGCACTTTGCATCCATATTTTACTGTGCGAAACAGCAATATCCACCTGCAAACGGTTGCGGAAGTGGATTGAAACTGCATTTTTCAGCATGTGTGAAGCCGTCCAAACACCCCCAGACACTGGCCATTTGGGGCTTTGAAAAGTCCTATGTTGAATAAGCCAGAGTTCTTGAGCACACACTCACGATATCAGCAAAAGCTTCACAACCAAGGGATGAGGGGCGGAACAGTCCGAACTGCACTTCTGGAGACCGCAGCCCTTGGCCTCCCTCATCTTGACTCTGCACAGCAGCCTCAGATCTACCTGCGAGGCAGTACGGATTCTGTTCTTCTGGGAGAAGCGGCAGCTGTCCCCTTTTGTGTCAGGCGCGCGCGCACACAAAAACGATTCTTTGAGAGCTCAGACGCCCAGAGAACGATGCAAAAGAGATCAGAAGCCGCACCGAGATCCAAGCCGGTTATGCGGGAAAGCAGGGAAGACAGGCGCTGAGGGAGAAAAGAGGAGACGAAAGGGAGGAAGCTCCTCTGAGGCAGCAGCAAATCTTAAGAAGAGGGGATGTCAAATGAGGGCCGAGTCCAATTCCAAGGCCTGCATGTGGCATTTCCTTGAAGGTTACCTCTAATAAAAGCTGTCAGCCTGCCAGGCAGAGGAGGCCGCCAGAGCATTTTATTCCTCCATCGACACCCCAATTCAGACACACTTTCTCCGGCGGGGGGGGGGGAGACAGTCTTGCGATTTGTGACAATCCGTGACAGGAAAAAAACACATGTAAAATAGAACCCATTCTGTATGTGCTGGGTGCTGGGTGAGAGATGAGGAGGAGGAGGAGATTGGATTTATACTCTGCCCTTCACTATTCAAAGGAGTCTCAGAGCGGCTTACAGTCTCCTTTCCCTTCCCCTCCCCACAACAGACACCCTGTGAGGGAGATGGGGCTGAGAGAGCTCTTTCGAGGACTGCCCTTGAGGGAACAGCTCTGTCAGAACTATGGCTTGCCCAATGTCATCCAGCAGCTGCATGTGGAGGAGTGGGGAATCAAACTCGGTTCTCCCAGATGAGAGTCCGCGCTCCTAACGACCACACCACACTGGCTCTCACCAAACTGATGAAAGCAAGGAAGGGCAGGGGATCTCAGATTCTGAACAGAACTGAAAGGAGATGGGGAAACTGAGGCAATCTACAGCAGGAGTCAGGACAAAGGAGGTTCTCGGGGCTTCCCCACCTCTTAGGAGGATGCCCTGCATTACATAATTTTCCTTTCCACGTCTCTCAGCTCCAGTTCAAGACCTATGTTGAATAAGCCACAGTAATCCTCTTAGGAATTCCCTCACGTCCAAGCTTGAACAGATCTGCAGAAGAGAGCTGACGGGAAGGGGGGTTGCCTCCAGTTAAAAAAAGAAAGCACAGGCGGCCGCACATTTATTTATAACCCTAGGAAACGAAAAGATGGCAATAGGGGACCAGGGACTTGCAGGCATGCCGAGAGCCACCACGGGCCCCCGGACAAAGATTCCTTCTGCGCCCCCCCTCCCCCCCCCCCAATAAGACCCTGACCCAAACCAGACATCACAACAAAACGAACAGATCATTTGGCTTACTGTTAGCATGAATCTATGTTTTTTTTTAAAAAAAAGAATTGGCCTGTCTGTCCATGTTTGTTTGTTTGTTTGGGGTATTCATGCCGGTCTGAAGCAGCCACTGGCCCCTTTAAGACCACCAAACTTTTATTCAAAGTACAAACTTTCATGTGCAAGCACACTTTAGACACAGTGCTACTGGACACAAACCTTGTTTTGTTTTTTTAATTTTTATCTCACCTTTCTCCCCCCCCATGGGGACCCAAAGGGGCTTACGCCATCTTCCTCCTCCTCCATTTAAAAATTACAACAACCCTGTGAGGTTGGTTAGGCTGAAAGTGTGAGAACTGGCCCGTGGTCCCCCAGCGAGCTTCTATGGGGATTTGAAGCAGGGTTTCCCAGATCCAAGTCCAACACTGCACCACACTGGTAGGCATAACTCATCAGAGGATAAAGCTAGGAGACTCAAAATTGGCCACCAGCGTTAGGATGATTGTGGGAGTTCCATGGCCAAACTGGAAAGGCATGAGGAAATCCTGGCCCAGGTGAGACAAATCACCACAATACCGCACTATGTGCAATGGAAGCGGAGGGACTCTGTGGCAGGCATAACTCAGACAAGAATGTTACATGTTTGAAAACTGGCCACCAAACCCAGAAGGATGATGGAAGTAACAACCCGAAACAAGCTATCTTCCCAACAGACAACGTGTAATAGAACTTCTAAACAGCCTGTCATGTGTCTCTAATACTCTGATCTCCAATCCACCATGGAATCATAGAATCACAGAGTCGGAAGGGACCTCCAGGGTCATCTAGTCCAACCCCCTACACAATGCAGCAAATTCACAAATACCTCCCCCTCCACACACCGCAGTGGCCCCTGCTCCATGCCCAGAAGATGACAAAAAAAAAAAAAAACCTCCGGGATCCCAGGAGAAAGGTTGTTGGGTGACACCCTTTCAGCCAGACCTACCTCACATGGCTGTTGTGAGGATAAAATGTAGAACAGGAGACCAATGCAGCTTCGGGTCCCCACGGGGGAGAAAGACTGGGTATGATATTTGATATAAATCTGATTTTAATGCTATTAAAAAGATCACATCATTTGTCATAGAGTAAAGTAGCCTTTACAAAGGGCTGTTAGTTCTTCCACCAGCACAATAATGATTAACAATCCCAGTACCTGTAACTTCTGTTCCATATTTATAACCACTAAAACAAATTAATGTCCCATTACCATGCATGTAAAGGGTGGAGGGGGGGGGGGAAAGCATCCTTTTACTACTTTGTTAGCTCATGGGGAAATATTAACTCCTCCCCCTCTGTTCATAATATTAACAAAGGTCTGCTACTATACTATTCTTAAGTACATTCTGTCACCGAGGAGGAGGAAGAGATTAGATTTATACCCTGCCCTTCACTACCCGAAGGAGTCTCACAGCAGCTTACAATCTCCTTTCCCTTCCCCTCCCCGCAACAGACACCCTGTGAAGGAGGTGGGGCTGAGAGAGCTCTCTCGAGAACTGCCCTTGAGAGAACAGCTCCGAAAGAACTTATGACTGACCCGGAGTCACACCAGCAGCTGCATGTGGAGGAGTGGGGAATCAAACCCGGTTCTCCCGGATTAGAGTCTGCACTCCTAACCACTGCACCAAACTGGCTTGGTCTTCAGACCAAGAAGTAAAAATGAAGGGGGGGGCAAGAAAAATTAGGTGGAGGGAGACAGAAATGAATGAGAAAAGTATGGAAAAGAGGGAGAGAAATTAAGGAAAAGAGAAAGAAAGGTTGTTTAATCTTCCTGCAACACCCTAACTACTGCTTTGCAAGATTTGGCTGAGCTGGGTGCAAGGAAAGGAAGAGAGAAAGGCTGGGCTGTTATCAGTCTCCAGGCCGCCAATTATTGCAGCAGCCATCACTGTCCTGTCTTGTCTTGCACCAGTGCTGGCTTGGCTGATGATCACGTTAGCATATATGAATTGCTTCAGTCTTGGAGAAAGGCAAGAATAGCCGATAATAGAGTGTCTTTTTTTGTGCTCTGGCTTCCCTGCTCCCCTAGTGGCTGTAGCCAGAACTGCATTAAAATAAATGGAAAGAGGTTTGGCTGGATGCAGCATGACTCCCCACCCTCCGAATTTTGTACCCCCAATTTCTGTCCGCAGCCCTGGGGACTTGAGACTAGGTAGCTAAACGACAGGTACCCAGCCACTGTAGATCTTTCAAAAGCAAAAGTTCCCCTCCCAAAAAAGGGGCTCCCGTGTTCCCTGGATGTTTCATCTTTTACTTAAGCAAACTGTACTTAAGCAAAAGCAAAACAAAAACTGAGACATGAGCCTGTGTTTATTAACAAAATTCAAAAGTGCATGTGGGGGTCATGAGGAAAGGTGGCTAGAAAGAGCCACTTGCTTGGTCGCCAGTGGCGGGTCAAGAACTTTTTCCAAGCGATCACCCATGGCACCGTTACAGGAATTGGGTCTTTTGTTTCTTTTTGACCCAAAAATTACCAATGTAGGTTAGTATGGGACGGCAGATTAGCAAATGTTTTTGGTGACCGAATAATTTTTATAAACATAATTGCAACATGCTGAAGACCACGCAAAGCCCATTCCTACAAGATGGACGATATCTCCAATTTAGGCACCTTTTGGGAAAAGTAAATTTATAGAGAACGACCAGTGGTAACTTACCGTGAGGGGTCCTTCTCCTCTGAGGGTTGGAGGCCATCTTGTGGGTGATTCCCACCTATCTTCAGGGAGGCAGGAACTAAGAGAAATCTTCTTCCTGTTTCCTGTTGTGGGAGTCACCCCTGGCTCAGTTCGGTAACTTCCGAAAGCTATAGGAGAAAACTCTGGACTCAAAGAAAGATTAATAGAAAACAGGAAGACAGAATTGAAATGAACTCTCTCTCTTTAACATAACATTACGGTACCGTGAGGATGACCGTATCAAATATAATGCCTACTTGCCCCTCTCTCAGTCAGATTATTAGTTTGTATAGGTTGACGATCCGAGGAGGGCCAAGATGTCCTCCAACCCTCAGAGGAGAAGGACCCCTCACGGTAAGTTACCACTGGTCGTTCTCCCTCTGAGGTGGAGGCCATCTTGTGGGACCTCCCAGAGCAATGGTCCTAGAAGTTGGGTGGGGGATCGTCATGTTCTTGTAAAATAGATTGGAGGATACGACGACCGAAGGCGGCGTCTGAGGATGCATAAGGGTTGATTTTATAGTGTCTCACAAAGGTGGACGGCGTGGACCACGTAGCTGCCCTGCATACTTCTTCTATGGAAGCCCTGTTGAAGAACGCTGCGCTGGTGGCGGCACTGCGTACAGAATGTGCTGTAATGCCTTGAGGAACTTTAAGTTTCATTGACGTGTATGCCTCTGCGATGCACAGGCGCAGTGAGCGGCTAATGGCCGGTGTGGACATCTTCTTGCCCAAGTGAGGAGAGGAGATGTTAATAAACAAGGCTTCGGACTGTCTGATAGTATCGGTTCTAATGATGTAAGACTTAAGAGCCCTTCTGACGTCTAATGTGTGCCATGACTTTTCTTGAGGATGTGTCGGGTTTGGTGCGAATGAGGGAAGACAGATCTCTTGAGACCTATGAAATTGAGTGTTGACCTTTGGACAAAAGGACGGGTCCGTACGAAGAACTACTGTATCCTTATTAAAGACGCATAGGTCTGAGCGGACAGAGAGGGCCCCGAGTTCGGAGATCCTTCTGGCCGAAGTGATGGCTACAAGAAAGAGCACTTTTTGTCTTAGGAATTTTAGTGAAATGGTCCGTATGGGTTCAAACGGAGGTCTCGTTAAGGCCGTGAGGACCACGTTGAGGCGCCACGTGGGGAAACGGTGACATATCGGAGGGTCTTTGAAGGCCGCGCCCTTGAGAAATCGTTTGACGTGAGGATGATGTGAGACAGCTTGTCCTCTATAAAGGGGAAGGACTGTGGATAGTGCGGCGAGTTGTCTCCTCAGGGTAGATGCTTTCAGTCCTGACGATGTGCCTTCCTGTAAGAAGGACAAGATGGAACGTATGTGAGGGCGAAGAGGGTCGATCTTTTTACGTCTGGCCCATCTGACAAATGCTTTCCATGTGGTGTTGTAGATTCTAGTAGTCGATGGTCTTCTAGAGTCTAAAATGGTGTTAATGACGGAGTCCTGGTAACCTAGCTTGACAAACTTCTGCCGTTCAATCTCCAGGCGGTCAAGTGAAACCATCCTGGGTCTGGATGCCTGATGGGTCCTTGTAGTAGCATGTCCTCCCGAACTGGTATTGGAAGAGGGGGACGCACAGTTAAATCTAGTAGCGATGTGAACCACGGACGGCGTGGCCAATAGGGTGCGACTACGATGATTTCTGCTTGCAAGAGACGAATCTTCCTCAGGAGTCTGGGTAAAACCGGAAGGGGGGGGAAGGCATAGAGAAGTTCGCGAGGCCAGGGGGACAGGAGAGCATCTGTCTGTTCGGCCCATGGGTGAAAGAACCTCGTGTAGAACCTTGGAAGTTGCACATTGTACACTGACGCAAATAGATCCACCGTCGGCATCCCCAGCTCCTCTACAATTTGATGGAAGACTTGTGGATGCAGTGACCATTCTCCCTCCATGATAGTTTGACGACTCAGCCAATCGGCTTGGATGTTGGCCGAGCCTTGTATATGAGCTGCAGAGATCGATGCTAAGTGAGCTTCCGCCCAGTTGAGTAGAAGGTTGGCTTCTTTGGCTAGTCTCCGTGATTTCACCCCGCTCTGCTTGCTCAGGTATGTCATGGCCGCAGTATTGTCCGTTCTGACCACGACGTGCTTGTCCTGAAGGGTGTGAGAGAAATGTAGTAGGGTCAGTCTGATCGCCCGCAACTCGAGTAGGTTGATGGGTAACACAGATTCCGCTGCTGACCATGATCCCTGGACCGGATGGTGTAGTAGAGTCGCTCCCCAGCCCGCGAGGCTGGCGTCTGTAAAAATTTGAATTGGGTTCTGAACCCAGTATGTCTTGCCTTGGGTCAGGTTGCGTTGAACGGTCCACCAACGTAAGCTCGACTTTGTCAGGAGTGGGACCTTGACTGCTATGTCCGACTTGATGGCGATGTGGTTCTGGAATGGTCTCAGAAATCGCTGTAATTGTCGGGAGTGGAAACGGCCCCACTGAAGAGTGTCGAAAGTGGAGACCATCAGGCCCATCAATTTGGCTAATATCGATAGAGAAGATTTGTGTGCTGTTATGACTTGCGTTGCAATTGTCTTGATCTTCTGTGCCTTGTGTGGTGGAAGGAAAAGTTTGCAGGAGGATGTGTCTATGATGACTCCCAAGTGTTCTAGGCGTTGTGTAGGTTTGAGATGGCTTTTTTGTTTGTTGACGAGAAAGCCGAACTCCTCTAGGAGTTGGATGACCGTCGCTACGTCTCTCAGGGCTTGGGTTTTTGATGGAGATCGGATCAGGAGGTCGTCTAAGTAGGGGTGAACGTGGACCCCGACTTGTCGCAGGATGGTCACTGGATGTACTAGGACCTTCGTGAAGACCCGGGGGGCTGTGGATAGCCCGAAGGGGAGAGCTCTGAATTGCAGGTGAGATGTCCCTATGCAGAAGCGTAGGAACCTTCGGTGTGGCGGGAAGATGGGTACATGGAGGTACGCCTCTGTTAGGTCTATGGATGTTAAAAACTCGTTCGGCTGGAGGGACTCTGCTATGGTACGGAGTGTTTCCATGCGGAAATGCCTGAGTTCTACGTATCTGTTTAGAAATTTTAGATCGAGAATCGCTCTCCAATCTCCGTTCTTCTTTGGTACCGTAAAGAAGATTGAATACACTCCAGACCCATGCTCCTCCTGGGGTACCGGTTCTACCGCTCGAATTTGTAGCAGATGGTGTATCGCTGTTAGTGTCCTGTCTCTCTTTGCTGCGTTTTTGTGTGTTGGAGAAGGAAGGAAACAAGGTAAGGGCGGAGAGCTGAAATCTATTTTGTAACCTGCAGACACTACGTCCATGGTCCATGAATCCGGTTGGGAAGTTCGCCATCTTGGGGTGAATAGAAGTAGACGTCCTCCCACGGGTGCGTGTGTATAGTCACGCCTTGGGGTGCTTGGGGTCACCGGGCTTGTTTGGTCTATGGCTGAAGGGTTTCCCGAACCTATTGTTGTTGTTGTTGCCGTGAAACCCTCCCCTACGAAAGGGCTGCTTACTGGTTGGCCAGGTTTGGCGTCTGGTGTCAGGGCGGAACCGATAGGAGGAACCGTAGGGCCGAAAGGAGGACATAGTGCTAGGTCTCTTGTCCCCAGAGCGGATGGTTCTGGGTAGGGTCTTCTTTTTATCCCGGGTTTCTACTAGGATCTTATCTAAGGAGTCGCCAAAGAGCTTGTCCCCTTGGAAAGGGTAGGAGGAGACTACGGCCTTGGACTGATAGTCAGCCTGCCATGCTCTGAGCCATAGTGTGCGGCGTGCCGCTGCTGCGGAGGAAATCGCCCTAGCGGAGAAAACCATTGAGTCTAGGGTGGCGTCCGCGGTAAAGGAGATGGCTTTTAGTACCCGATTGGCTCCTTCTAAAAGGCCCCGGTTACCCTCAGGTAACATCTGGATGAGTTTACGCATCCATACTATGGCTGCCCTCGAGACTGTGGATGCCGCAGAGGAGGCTTTAATAGTCATGGCGTTGGCCTCATGTGTTCTGCGCAATGCGAACTCGGCTCTCTTGTCTAAACTATCACGTAGAGTACCTTGCCCGTCCTCAGAGATCAGACCTGATGATTGGAGGGCTGCCACTGGTGCGTCTACTACTGGGACCTGTAACAGCGTTAGTGCTGAAGAGTGTAAAGGGTAGAGCCTCTTAGTAACTCCCGGGAAGGCTTTGGCAGAAAGGGGATGCTCCCACTCGGCTTTGACCTTCCTAACGTAAAAATTTGGGAAGGGGAACGCTATTTCGGAGGGATCGACCGCAGGAAAAAATTCATCAAAGATGTCTGGGTTATCATCCTGTTCTTGTGGGGTAGGTGTTGCCTTGGTTGCTTTTTGGTTACCCTGTATCTGGAGGGCAGCCAAAGTCTTATGCAGCAGGTGGTTGAGATCCTCAGGCTTAAAAAATCTAAAAGCCTGATCTTTTGCGGTTGGAGGTTTTGGTGCTGGTTCCCCTTCTTCTTCATTAGAAGAGAATTCCCCTTCCTCTCTATCCGAGGATATTTGAGATATTGCATCCTCATCTGGGGAGTCAATGTAGACACCAGATTGCTTGTTGGAGCCCTTTTGGGCAGCCTTTGTGGGCCATTTTCCTCTTTTGGGAGGAGGCCTAGTTGGGGGAGGAGGCCTAGTTGGGGGGGGAGGGGGGGGGTCGCTGGATATGTAGAGGTGGAGGGGTGACACCCCCCAAAGGAACAAAAACGCGCCATCTCCTCCCACATGGCCCGTCTAAAAAATGCCATGGCTTCAGGGGGGAATGGGGGGGTATGGAGTGGTACATTACCGGTGCCGTCTTCACAGGGCTCTCCCTCGTCCTCCTCCTCCTCCTCCTCCTCCTCGTCACCGTGCTCCTCCTCGCCCATGTCCTCAGCAAAACTGCGTTGTATTTGCCGGATCTGGGCTTCTCCCGATCGGCCAGAGGCCCGGGAATAGTCGGCGTGCGGGGGGGGGGGGCGATTAGAGCCATCCCCGACTTCCCTGGAGTGGCCCGTGGTGTCCAAAATGGCCGCCGCCGCTGGCCTCGCTGAGCCCTCCATTGGGGCCGTGTTCTTGGTTTTGGCGCGCTTTTTGGCGCTCGCGCCGCCGCCGCCGCTTCTGGCCTCGCCGGAGGCTTCTGCAGCCGGGCGCTTCCTGCTGCCGGTGCCGGCTCCGGAGCTATCGAGCGTTGCGCTCAGCTCCATTCCTGTCGCCGCGGGAGAGTTTGTGCCCGCTGTAGTGGCGTTAGGAAGAAAAAATCAAGGCGGGGGGGGCGGGAGCCCGTCCCCGGAACGACTGGAGAGGAGGAGGCTGAGATATTAAACAAGAGAAGAGAGAGAGGGACAGCGTTTAGATTAGGGTAGAAAAGTAGTTAGAGTTTAGGATTTTAGAGAAGTTGTGGAACAAGGTGGTTGGAATTTGGCAAAGCCAAGTCCTAGCTGCGCTCCCTATAGAGGCAGGAAACGAACTGAGCCAGGGGTGACTCCCACAACAGGAAACAGGAAGAAGATTTCTCTTAGTTCCTGCCTCCCTGAAGATAGGTGGGAATCACCCACAAGATGGCCTCCACCTCAGAGGGAGAATGAGTTGGTCGATAACGATCAGCTGCAAACGCTAAAGAGAATCTCCATGTACAGATCTCTAGCTTGGAACCTATCAATGTTTTTTTAATGTGTCCCCATCATCCCCCTTTCCAGCAGGCTCAACAAGGTTGAGTACACAAAAAAACGGTGAAGGACTGAATGCAGACATTCTTGAATGGCAAGGCCAAAACAACTCCCCCATCCCTAAAACCCGGTGACATACCTCGCAGACAAAGGCCAAATCGTAAGGAGGCCCAGTATTTCCCTGACCATGGATGGGTGGATACACAACAACTGTTAAGGGCCCTCTTCCCTGGTTTTGGTCTTCTGTGTTTATATATTTTACTGTATCCTTTTAGATATTTTAAATGCTGCTTTAATGTTCCAGTGTTTTAATATTTTCACATTCATTGCCTTGGGAACCCTATTTGGGTGGAAAGGCATCACAAAAACCTTTAAATAAATTAAAAACCTACCACCTTTTCCCGCAATGGGGAGAAGCGGCTTACATCATTCTCCTCTCCTCCATTCATTCATTCATTTATTTAACTTATAGGCCAGGGGTGGGCAAATTGCGGCCCGGGGGCCACACGCGGCCCGCCACAGAGTTTTTTTGCGGCCCGCCAAGAAGATTTCAGGACTTCAAGAAAATTGAGCCTAAATTCAATTTGCTCTCTTATCCCATCACTGCTGATATTGATACAGCACCTGAGGAGCTGCAGCTTGAACTTATTGACATGCAGTCAGATCACACTGTGAAAGAAATGTTTAATGCTGTGACATTAGTTGACTTTTACAAAGCTTTGTCTGCTGAAAAAATTCCATGTATGAAGAAATTTGCTGGGAAAATGTTCTCTATATTTGGGTCTACATATATTTGTGAGCGAACTTTTTCTTGCCTGAAGATCAGCAAGAGTAAATATAGATGCTCTTTGACAGACATTAACTTGCAGGCAGTGATGAGAATCTCAACAAGCCATCTCACTCCGGATTTCAAAAAAGTTGTAGAAAAAGTGTGATAGGGTACATTTGTCTCATTAAACTGATTCTAAAATTAAATGTGCTTGCAGCTATAGACAATATGAAATTAGCACAATAAATAAATGGAATAAAACGACCACTATTTTATTTAATTTATATTTATGGATTTTTATGATGCAATCTATACCTTTTCTGAAATGCAAAGTTAACTAACGAATGCAATCGTTTTAAAAGGTGCGGCCCTCCACTAACCTCCACTCCCACAAAGTGGCCCCCGAGCCAAAACAATTGCCCACCCCTGTTATAGGCCACTCTCTCCACTACGCCAGCTCAGAGTGGCTTACATTTTATCCTCCCAACCACCCTGTGATGTAGGCTAGGCTGAGAGTGTGTGCAACTGGCCCAAAGGTCACCTAGCAAGCTTCCACGGCACAGAGTGGGGTCTGAACCTGGGGGGCCCCGGACGCTGGTCTGGCACGCTAACCACTAACCCATGCTGCATATGCATTTCCCCTCGCAACATATAAGCTTCCTTCCCCCCCGCCCCACATACACATACAGATAGACACACGCACCGCTCATTACGATGACAAGCAGCTATTAAATATCGTTTTAATTAGCTTTCCATTCAAAAAGAAATGCCGCTCCCCACCACCGACCGAATTTGCAAGCAGTGCCAGGTACTCCTCACCTGACACATCCAGCAAAAGTAAAGGGCATTGCTAGCCTGAATGGGTTTGTTGTTGTTGTTTTTTATTGTCTCGGGGGTTTAATTATCATGTCAGAGACGGAAATACAAAAGGGATTCCCAGCCGTTTGGCCTCAATTAGAAGCCATGCCCCGCCAGGCACACAAGTGGAAACCTATTCTCTCCTCTCCTTGTGTGTGCCTCAGAGCAGTTCATCCCCCAGCCTCCCTCGGCTAATTCAATTTAGGGGATACATGCCTTTGTAACACCCAGGGACAGACTGAAACAGCATACTTAAAAAAAAATATTATCTGCGCCCAAGAGACGAAAGGCAGAGAAAAATCACACATCTTCTCTGATCCATAAACGTACGCTGTTTTCATTTTTTGCTTCCCTGTTCAAAAAGGCACCTTATTTTGGGGTGAGCTGGTCTCTCCGATCGGGCCAGAGAGTAGTACAAAAATGGACACCCTTTCGCTGCCATAAACAGTACCAAAAAAGGACACTGAAATTGCATTTAATTTCTTCAAGCAACGTAACTGCAAGTCTTTTTTTTTTCTTTTTTTTTTTACAGAATCTGGAATGCATTCTTTACTTATTAAGACTTCTAATTCCACTGCTATAGCCCCCATAAGCTTTCTAAACCCAAGTGCATGGATTTGAGAAAGAATATATTATTTAGATATTTGCAGGGCTGGCCCTTAAAAACAGTGCATTTCAAAACACTGACTTTTCTTTTTGGTCCGTCAGCCAAGAAATCCCTGCAGATCTGCCCCAGAACTGTCGGGCGAGACTGTGTGCTGTGTGATATTCTGAGGGATGCTTCAAAGTGCGTGGTTAGTTCACATGGAGTGCTGGCCACAGATCTATAAAACTTAACCACTTCTCTGTGCAAACAGGGAATCTTGTTTAAAAGAGTCCTATCCCACCTATTTAAATGTTCAAGACAGCCAACCCAGTAAAACGCAAGGCAAAATAAATATCGCCTTACACAAAATCTAAAAATTAAAAAAGCAACAGCCATACGGACGACCAAAACAAGAACCACAATATCAAATCACAGCTATATAACACAGCAAGCCCTCAGTCAAATACAGTAAAACCACAGCAAATTTGAGAACACGCAACAACATATTGGCCAACTTGCACCAGCGCTGCAATGTCATCAACGGAAGAAGCCACATCCCAGAAAATCTAGCACAGCGAGCCAAAAAGTAAACTAAAACAGAAATGTCATCACCGGGTAACCAAAATATGAACAAAGATTACACCAGGTAAGTTTACTGTGGAAGACTGTACCACAATTATGGCACGGCCACCAAGAATGCCCTTTTCTGAGTGATCACCACCTCCGTTCAGCAGTCAGCTGCCTGGACCAAGAGCCACGTGGATCAAGGCCTTCAGCAAAGATCTGAAGGTAAAGATAGGACTCTATGAGCACAGGTGGTCCTTTAGATAAATGAACAGTTTAGAACTGCTTAAAGGTTAAAACCAGCACAATGAACCAGCACAATGCAGGCCCATAGCTACATTAGAGATTTCTGGGGCCTGGCTCCCCGACTTACCACCAAGGCCCCCAACTTCCCACCCAGTCCAGCCCCCCCCCCCCCCCCCCACGGCTCAGCTCTGCCTCCCACCTTTGAAAAATTAAATTATTTAAATTAGCCAGTGCCGAGTGCCCCTGAGAAATTTAAATGCCCCCTGACTTAGGAATTCCTGGCTACAGGTCTGAATGAACTGGGCCCAGAAAGAAAACGAAGTCAGATGCAGATCTTTTTAAACCGGTGCAGCCCAGTCTAGTCCAATCTCATCAAATCTCGGAAGCTCAGCCCTGGTTAGTACTTGGATAGGAAGCCACTGAGGAAGTTGAGGGTTGCTACAAGGGGACAGGCTGTGGCAAACCAGCCTTGAAAACCTTTAGCAGAGGTGTCAAAACTCTTTTGTTACTACAAGGGCCGGATCTGACCCAAATCTCACTTTGTCGGGCCAGGCCACATTTGCCATAAAACATAATGCCACATATCGGAGAGAGGAACTTTATAAAGCACATCCAAATCGCAAGATGTCATAATCCCACTGGACACCGCATTGGTCAGGCTGCACATAGAGTACTGCGTGCAGTTCTGGAGGCTTCACTTCAAAAAGAATGTGGACAGAACAGAGCAGGTGCAGAGGAGAGTGATGAGGATGATCGGGGGCCTGGAGACCTAGAAGCCCTGCGAGGAAAGGCTGAGGGACTTCTTGGGAACGTTCAGTCTGGAGAAGAGGAGGTTGAGGGGGGACAGGATGGCTCTCTTGAAGTATCTGAAGGGCTTTCACTTCAAGGAGGGCAGGGAGCTGTTCCTGTTGGCAGCAGAGGAGAGGACTCGCAAGAATGGGTTTAAATGAAGGGCGGGAAGGTACTGGGTGGATATTAGGAAAAGCTTTTTTACAGTAAGAATTGTTCAGTAGTGGAATTGGCTACCTAGAAGTGGTGAGCTCCCCACTACTGGCAGCCTTTAAGCAGAGGCTGGACACACACTTGTCTGGAATGCTCTAGGCCAGGGGTGGGCAAACTGTGGCTCGGGAGCCACATGCGGCTCTTTCACATATATTATGTGGCTCCCAGCAGGGCAGCTAGGAAAGCTAAATATCATTAGCAAACAAATATAATTGGACAAATTAATATCATTATCAATATCTGCTTTTACCCCTTTTGTTATTATTTTTGGCAGTCTCATTTAATGTTAATAAAAAGCAAATCTGCTTATTTCCCAATAAAAACAGGTCTTGTATCTTGTGGCTCTCAAACATCTGATGTTTATTCTATGCGGCTCTTACGTTAAGCAAGTTTGGCCACCCCTGTTCTAGGTGGCTCTTACGCTGAGCAAATTTGCCCACCCCTGCTCTAGGCTGATCTTGCATTGAGCAGGGGCTCAGACTACATGGCCTGTAGGGCCCCTTCCAACTCTGTGATTCCATGATTCTATGACACAGGCAAACCCAATTAAAAATAAAAACACCCCTACAGTATTTCCTTACAGTATCTCCCTGCTGCCCACACTCCCACTTCTACCACCCACTAGTCATTAGCACAGCAGGACAGCATACCAGGGCATAATGCACAGCCTCTGTCATCTGGCAATAAAGGTGACCAGTTGCTCGCGGGCCAGATAAGAGCCCTAGATGGGCCGGTTCCAGCCCACGGGCCATATGTTTGACACCCCTGCCCTATAGGTGGTCATAAGTCGGCTGCAACCTGACGGCAAATAAAATAACAGGAGCACTAGTGGGGTGAATCCAACAACATCTTGGCTGCGACATTCTGGAGCGGCAGAAGACATTTTGAAGAGCGTCTCCACAAAAAGTGCATGGCCATCTGGATAACTTCTCTCTAGGACTCCCCGACACACGCAGCACTCTAGTATAGCTAAAGAGTAGTGGCCCTACTGTCATTCAGGGAAGTTGCTTCCCATTAAGAAACTCCCCAAAGATTCTGAGGAAACCAAGGTTCCCCCTGATCACAGTCTGAAAAAACCACTGCTCTGAGAAACAGGAAGGACTCAGGGGCGGTGCACGGAAAGCACTATGATTCTGCATGGGAAAGCTCTCTGGTTAGGGCTGCCAAGTCAGCCCGGGGGGCGGGGGATCCCCCGCTATAGGGGTTCCCGATCCGCCGGCCGGCATTCGGCCGGCGGGGGGAACCCCACCCCCGAAGTCGTCCATCCTGGACAACTTCCCCAGCGTAGTGACATCACCATGTTGGAGACGTTGCCAGAGCGTCGCCCTGGCAACGCCCCCAACGTGGTGACGTCACTTCCGGGTGACGTCACCGGACGAGCGCACTTTGCGCGCGCGCGCCAGGGAGGCTCCCGGGCGGCTCCCGGGCAGCGAAGGACTCCCCCCCGCCAAAACGTAAGTTTGACTTGGCAGCTCTATCTCTGGTTCTGCCTCCAGCATCTCCAGATAAAAAGGGTTTCGGGAAGAAGAAAACCCACACTTTTTGAGCAACGAAAGGGCAACCATGAGCTTGACGTTCAATGTCTCACCGGTACCGGGCCTGCGTTAGACACATCAGTGTTGATTTATGGAGATTGGAACTATTTGTACAGCTCTACTGCCTTCATGCCCTGACCTGGATGTCTCAAGCTGGCCCGATCTGGTCAGATCTGGGAAGCGAAGCAGGGCCGGCCCCGGTTATTATTTGGATGTCATCCACAAGAGGCTAGCCATTCGTGAAAGCCGGCAGGCGTCCCACAGTATTTCCTTCCCACTTGTCCTTTCACTAAGCCTTAACTGGGAAAAGTAACCAGCATTTCAAAACCGTCCCACTGAACAAGTGAGGTCGTAGCATTTATTCGTTGCAACCCTCTCTTTCTATTTTCCCACCTTTCGAAACCAACGAAATCCCCAACCAACTCCATGACCCCTCTAGCACAGATATTTTAGGCATAGTATGGACAATTCTGCCCAACCCACTGCAAAAAAAAACCCCCAGGTATTGTAAAGGTGAGGGAAATGGCTTCACAAAGGCACCAAGACATCAGGAGCAACTTACTTGCGCAGGAAAATTGGTGTGTTCTTTTTAATTTAGAAAGGATGGCCAAAAAAAGGGAACACAACAGAGGTAGAAGAAGAAGAAGAGATTGGATTTATACCCCGCCCTTCACTTCCCAAGGGAGTCTCAGGGCGGCTTACAAACTCCTTTCCCTTCCCCTCCCCACAACAGACACCCTGTGAAACAGACACCCTGTGAGGTGGGTGGGGCTGAGAGAGCTCTGAGACAACTGTCCTTGAGAGAACAGCTGTGACAGAGCTATGGCTTGCCCAAGGTCATCCAGCAGGTGCAAGTGGAGGAGTGGGGAATCAAACCCGGTTCCCCAGATTAGAGTCCGCGCACTGAACCACTACACCAAACTGGCTCTCTCTGGTATAAGAGGGCAGGCTGCCCCATAGGCGGAAGGCAGTTTTGGGGAAAAAAATAGTCTCCTTGTAATGAGATAAAGACAAAACGTGGGAGACAGTGGAAGCTCCGGTGTGCCACTGCTCCACTTGTATGGAATTCTTAAGCAAGAGAAAATCAAAACCTGAAATGCACCACCTTCAGACTGCAGCGGTTCAGTCCATTCCACCATCTCATTCTCCTGCATGCGTAAACCACACCTGAGGTGGCTTTTACAAAGGGATAAAGAAAATCATCCTGACCTTGGTTGGGCCAGGCTAGCCTGATCTTGTCAGATCTCAGAAGCTAAGCAGGGTCGGCCCCGGTTAGTACTTGGATGGGAGACCACCAAGGAAATCCAGGGTTGCTGTGCAGAGGAAGGCCATGGCAAACCACCTCTGTTCACCTCTTGCCTCAACCTACGTGGCCCAGGCTAGCCCACTCTTATCAGATCTCGGAAGCTAAGCAGGGTCAGCCCTGGTTTGTACTTGGATGGGAGACTCCCAAGGAAGTCCAAGGTTGCTACGCAGAGGAAAACAACCTCTGTTCATCTCTTGCCTCAACCTACGTGGCCCAAGCTAACCCAATCTTGTCAAATCTTGGAAGCTAAGCAGGGTCAGACCTGGTGAGTACTTGGATGGGAGACTCCCAAGGAAGTCCAGGGTTGCTACGCAGAGGAAAACAACCTCTGTTCATCTCTTGCCTCAACCTACGTGGCCCAGACTAGCCCAATCTTGTCAAATCTTGGAAGCTAAGCAGGGTCAGACCTGGTGAGTACTTGGATGGGAGACTCCCAAGGAAGTCCAGGGTTGCTATGCAGAGGCAAACCACCTCCGTTTATCTCTTGCCGTGACCTAGGTGGCCCAGGCTAACCCAATCTTGTCAAATCTTGGAACCTAAGCAGGGTTGGACCTGGTTAGCGCTTGGATGGGAGACTCCCAAGGAAGTCCAAGGTTGCTATGCAGAGGAAAACCACCTCTGTCCATCTCTTGCCTCAACCTACGTGGCCCAGACTAGCCCAATCTTGTCAAATCTCAGAAACTAAGCAGGGCCGGACCTGGTTTCTACTTGGATGGGAGACGCCCGAGGAAGTCCAGGGTTGCTACAAAGAACCAGTCCATGGCAAACTACCTCTGATTTGTCTCTTGCCTTGAAGAAGAGAAAAGAGGTTGGATCTATACCCCACCCTTCGCTACCCGAAGGAGTCTCAGAGCAGCTTACACTCCTTTTCCCCCCACCACAACAGACACCCTGTGAGGTAGGTGGGGCTGAGAGAGCTCTTTCGAGAACCGCTTGTGAGAAAACAGCTCTGAAAGAACTTATGACTGACCCAAGGTCATACCAGCTGGCTTCATGTGGAGGAGTGGGGACTCAAACCCAGTTCTCCCAGATTAGAGTCCGCGCTCCTAACCACTACACCAAACTGGCTCTCAAGTGCCACAGCAGCTCAATGGAACTGCTAGGTGTGCAGGCAACACACTGCTAGATGCTAGCCACTGGAAGTCAAATTGTCAAACAAGGGCCTCCCTTTGAGTCCCGCTCATCAGCTTCCGGTTAGCCCACAATCGAAGACGGAATCGTGGACTGGATGGCCCAGACAAATTAACTCCTACTGCTTTCGCTGGCTTGCAGGCTTTAGTTGCCGTGAAAGAAAACCCAGAGGTAGTTCGACCAACACAAGGCCAAACAATCTTTTGACTGCTGGGGTCGTTGCCAGCGACACCCAGGCCTCTGCCTGCCCAAACGCAGCAAACCAGTGTGAACCCTCCCCCGCCCCCTTCAACAGAATAAGGTTGCTGTGTTTACACAGATGCCAAATGCCGGGACTATCGCTAGCAATCCCTTCTGTAAAACCCAGATTATGGAGCGGCAGCCTCTCAACTCCCGCCATCCCCTTCTCCAAACAGGCACAGACGCCACACACCTCGGGCGACCAACTGTCACCTCCCCGACTTCCTCGTTACGGAGCAGGGCATTCTGGGTCACGCGGCCTCAATGGCGGGCTTTAATTGACGGTGATTAAGCGGGGATCAGAAAAGCAGCTAAAAATAATGCACAGACGGTATTGCACTTGGCGGCTTATTTTAAACCGACCGTATGGCTCAGCTGCTTTCCGGCTAAGAAAGAGGCGTACTCGCAAAACATCAACAAATCATTATCTTGCTTAGGAGTTGTAAAAAGAAAATGCCGTTCAGGCCCCGTTGAGGCGAAGGCAAAGTCCTTCTGCCACTAATCAGGGAAAGGGACAACCGGTCGGAGGTCTTTGGAGCAAGGACAACGGACTGCAGAGGGTGCGAAAGACCTCCACCCGAGACTCTGCAGAGCAGCTGCCAGTCTCAGTAGACAATATTGACCTTGATGGACCAAGGTGCCCCTTTAGCAATCTAGAACACTTCCTCTGGAATTTCTCAGGTCCTGATTGGCTTCCAGGTCGGCCTTCCTATTGGCTGAGAGTTCCATATAAACTCCTTGTGACAGGTCATTCCCAGCAGTGGGCATTCTGCCCATAAACGGCCAAGGCACAGAGATTCTTGACATCCTACTTCTTACCACGAGGCCACAATCTGGAGGCTGCTTTTATAAGGGTCTGGAGTTGTGCCTCAACAAGCAGGGGTCCGGCAATGAATTGCAAGGTGAGAGGAAATAGATTTGGAGATCTTCCCCCAAAAAAACAAATCGAAATGCCCCTCTCCAGGATTCCATAAACTCCCAGGGACTTAGGACAGCCAGTTTCCCCATCTACTTTTGATTATAAACCACTCTCAACATTTCACACCTCTTAAAGCATGATCGGGCAAGAGTACGCGGCAGATGACTCTGCTGTTGGCTAATGTACAAGCTCACATTCTTCCACGTTACTGCAAAGCCAGGATATGCAAAAACCCTTATGTGGTGTGCAGCCGTCCGGCTTCGCTGATTTAGCAACTGCCACAATCCGCCTAGTCTACTATTAGATATGGCGATTCTGTCTACACTCCAGCACACCTAGGCTTCATTGTGCCAGGGACACACCCTCGTGTTCTTTGCTTCATTTATACCCCTCGTTTCTCCTCAACAGGGACCCAGAGCAGCTTACATTGTTCTCTCTTCACACCAACCCTGTGAGGTAGGGTCAGGCTGAAAGTATATGATCAGCCTAAGATCACCCACTGACCTTCTATGTCAGTGTGGGGATTCCAACCTGGGTCTCCCAGATCCTAACCTGAAACTATGTGCAGAAACTATACAGATGTGACACAGAACATATGCAAACCTGCCCAGTCATCGGTGCTTCCCTTTACTACGACTGCACGGCAAAGCAGAAGGAGTTTCAATTCTGCATTCAAGAGCTATTGGAGAAGAACTTTCAGAAGTGTCCCCCCCCGACACACACTTCACCATGGTCGCAAAACACAACAGTACATCACAGATGCAGACCACAATTTAAGAATCCCTAGCTCAACCATTCCCAGGTGCCAGTTTACCACAGTGAAAAGAAATTTCATGGCAGTGCCTAGTATTTTTAAGTACTGATTTTCTGGCAGTGTCTCTCAGCAATTCACAGTGGAATTACAAAGGGCTGGATCCAACCAGTTTTTCCCAGTGGTGAAAAACTGAAAAAAGGGTCCATTTCAACCACCCAAAGGGCTATGTTTGCGTTCGCTGGACTTGTATGGACAAAAGCCATGTGGAATGGAAGTTATAAAAAGGAAAGGAATTAGCCAGAACAGAGCAAGAAAAAATAAAGCTAGCTAGGTCCAACTCAAAATGTGTTTATCGTTTTGCCCCAAAATGTTTTGTTGCAGGGCGTAAAAATAAATGTTCATGAAGCTCTTGTCATTGTTTGTCTGTAGATCAAGATGGGCAGCCGTGTCTGTAACAGTACAAAAGAGCAAGAGTCCTGTAGCACCTTAAAGAATAACAAAATCTGTGGCCAGGGATGAGCTTTCGTAAGTGAGCAGTGACTCAGGAAAGCTCACACCCTGCCGTATTGTTAGTATGAAGAATTGAACAGTGACTCAAGAAAGTTCAAACCCTGCCACAAATATGGTTAGTATGAAGAAGTGAGCAGTGACTCAGGAAAGTTCATACTCTGCCACAAATATGGTTAGTATGAAGAAGTGAGCAGTGACTCAGGAAAGTTCAAGCCCTGCCACAAATTTTGTTAGTGTTTAAGGGGCTGCTGGACTCTTGCTCTTTTCTACTGTTCGCCTGTATGTAACATTACACCATTCAACAGTGGTGGATGGATTCATTTGTTAACCAGCTGCCTTCAAAACTGACTCTAATATTCCATTAGCAGAGCTTTTGAAAGCAATAATGGAATTATTAAAAAACTGGGTTTAGGTTAGGCTAGGGGTTTACTTATTATTTTTGGGACGACAACGGGGGTTACCCTCAATATTTATTTCTGTATGAACATACTCCCATCGTTGCTTTAATATAGTTATGCGAAACTGTCAAGAGTTTAGTATTAGGTTTTGGAGTAGCAGTCATTAGAAAACACCGTCATTACTATGAAACCCTGAAGGGTGAAAAATGAGCCTTGCGCTTAAATGTTTGGGCTGACTCCTACAGCCAAAGAAAATCCGCCGAGGCCTGCACTCGCTCAATCCTGTCCAAGTTTGGTTTCTTTTATTCTTTATTTTTCCATGGTGGTTTGCCCTGAGTTCCATTCCTTCCCCCTTCCCTTGTCACCCTAAAAAACAAACTGGTTCTTCCAAACCCCACGCTCAGCTGAAGTCTGCACCACCACAGAAATTACTGCACCCTCAACGGTCAGACATCTGCTGTTAACCAGGCCCTTCTGTCTCTCTGTAAGCAGCATTCTCTGACCCAGAAGCCTGACCAGAAGCATGGAGAGTAGCCCAGGATCACTCCGCAGTGGAAAAACTGCACTCTGCGCATGCTCTGAGGCTTGCACTTCACACATTCCCGCTCTGAGCTCTCACACCACAAACAAACTCCAGCTCCGAGTCGAGAGATTCCAAGAACCAACCTTGCAAAGGCTCACAGAAGCTGGGTGTTTTAAGTGCCGTCAAGATGCTTCTGACTTCTGGCAACCCTAGGAATTAATGTCCTCCAAAACACCCTATCATTAACAGCCATCCTCAGGTCATGCCAATGGAAGGCCGCAACTTCCTTCATTGAGTCATTCCATCTCAGGTCGGATCTTCCCTTTTTTCCCGCTGCCTTCAACTTTACCTTGCATGACTGACTTTTCCGGTGACCCGTCATCTCAGAATGTGACCAAAGCATATTCTCTGTGGGTGTCCAGACTGGCGACTCCCACTGGGGCACGGACGACATTCAGAGAAGTCGCCTGAGAGCCTGCCTCTGCCTCCCAGCCCCAGTATTCTTTGGAGGTCTCCCATCCAAAGTATTTTGGCGGTCTCCCATCGAAATACTGCTTATCTTCTGAGATCTGACGAGATTGGGTTTGCCTGGGCTATCCAGGTCTGAGCAGAATGTGACCAAAGCATGATCTCCTCAATTTAATCATTTTAGCTTCTAGGAAAAATTCAGGCTTAATTTGATATAGAACCCACTGATTTGTCTTTTGGGCAGTTCACAATACCCATAAAACTCTCCACCAGTACCGCCTTTCAAAAGAATCCACTTTCTTCTTGTCCGCTTTCTTCATCGTCCAACTTTCACAGCCATACATAGTCATGGGGAATACTATGGCATGAATTATCTCGATCTTGTTCGCCAGCAACGCATCCTCACACTTAAGAATCTTTTCTAGTTCCTTCACGGTTTCCCCTTCCCAGTCTCAATCTCCTTCTGATTTCCCACTTGCCGTCTCCCCTTCAGATCATGATGGAGCCAAGGAATAGAAAAACTGAGAACAATTTCAATCTCTTCGTCACCAACCTTAGAGTTGTAAAAAAATAATAATTGCCGTCTCGTTACATAACACTCGTCAGTGCAAGAACTGGTGAAACCAGGCAATGCTAGCCTAGAACGGGATGGATCGCAAGTCCAGGATCGATAGAACAGGACTCGTAAGCAGAATTTCCCATCCCACCAGCATTTCCAAACCAGCCTGGACAAATCTAGACACAGACAAGCCTCCGCAAGCCAGAATAAACAGCATACCACTGACAGCTACAAAACTACTGCATGAACAGACCAAAAATAAAAATTCCACGTAACCTCGGGGGGAGGGGGGGGGCGGTTGGCTTCGTCATTTTTTGTGTAAAGCTTTCAAGGCCACCGGCAGATTTGCGTATGTGGCAAACAAACCACCTCTGCCCACTCTACCCAAGTATACAAACAACCACCCCTGATCAGCTCTTGTACATCACATGGATTGGTTGAAACAGTCCTTAGAAGTATTATTGGCTAAAAAAAAAAATCAACAAAACAAACACTGCAAAGAGAACATTTGTAGAAGTCGCATCTTGCATTTTTATTCACCAAAGTGATGGGAACAGATTGAGGAGGAGGATGGGAAAACATCATACAGAATCTTTTGCAGATGTATGGAAACTCACCAACTGTTTTTCAGAATGCTTGACGATTTGTTCATTTTATGTATTTATTTGGATTTATACCCCGCCAGCAAGGCCGGCTCTAGGCGGCTTTCTAAGGTTTATGCTTTCTAAGGTTCCAACCCCTGCCAACTTGGGGGGGGGGGGGGGGCGGGGCGGGGGAGGCTCTGGTAAGTTAAAATATTAAAATGCAGCAACGCAATTAAAACCCTCAACAAGACAGAACAAAGCAGCAGCTATAGTGGCAACACATGATGCAATAGCAACATAATCATTCCCTTTTTTCACACTGAAAATACTTCCACGTGCCAACTTCTCAGTAATCATGACCACAGGCCTGCAAAGTAGTCCAATGTTAGGACAAAGAAAGGCGGGTGATAGGTAAAGCAGAAAGACAGTGATGAATGAGATGTCACATTTTTAAAGAACCACATAAGCTAGGGGCCACTGCCATAACCTGTGGCTGTAAATCACAATTTGAAGAATTACCATTTGGTTTACAAGCAGCTCCTACCCACTTCCATCCAGTGCATTCATCATGTGCTAAAGAACCACCACTATGCAAGTTTGCAAAGCACCTACTTCCATTTGACTAGCATGCCCGGTATTTCTGAGCCTTCAAGTTTCAGTCCCTGTACTTGCACTCCCTCAAGGCACCACCAGGGGTGAGACTGGGCCACTAGGGGACTGGCTGTCACCCGGCTAGATGACCACATTCTGGCCACGGCAGGGACCCCCACCCACCGTTCAGCTGGCCAACAACAACACAGACACAACTCAGATCCTTGACAGGGAGGCGTCCTCGTCAGCCAGATTGGAGGGCAGTTACAGGGTTAAAACAGGGCAGGATGAGGCTGGATCTATCGGCCAATCAGCTCTCCCCAGGAAGCAGAGGCAGAGTCTACCCGTTCTTCAGGCTGCCTTTAAAAGCCAGACAGAGGGCAATGAGGACAGGCTGGTGGTCCAGGCAGCATAAGACCATGCTGGGTAAAGAAGAAGGACCAGGTAAACCCCCTCCAACACCTTCCTTTTTCCAGAGCTTGTGGCCTTGAATGAGTAAGCAAGCAACTTTCCAGACACTCAGCCATGGAGTGTGACATCCTCTTTCAGGGAACTCTGACCACCATTACAATGAGGAAGTTTCTTGGAAAGCTGGCAAGGAACACAAACAAGGCTGTTGGATCAGGCCAAGACAGATGCATGTTAGTATTTTCTTTCCAACACAGCCACTGAGAAGAAGAAGAAGAAGAAGAGATTGGATTTATACCCCGCCCTCCACTCCCCAAGGGAGTCTCAGAGCAGCTTACAGACTCCTTTTCCCTTCCCCTCCCCACAACAGACACCCTGTGAGGTAGGTGGGGCTGAGAGAGCTCTTTCCCAAGCTGTCCTTGAGGGAACAGCTGGTACAGAGCTATGGCTTGCCCAAGGTCATCCAGCCAGGTGCAAGTGGAGGAGTGGGGAATCAAACCCGGTTCTCCCAGATTAGAGTCCGTGCACTTAACCACTACACCAAACTGGCTCCAGAAGCTCCCAGAAGCTCACGGGCAAGTTATTTAGAGGCACGCTGCCTCTGAACCCTCCCTAATCAGTCAACAGAAACTTGGCCCACGGTATTCAGCATTTGCAATAGACCACTCCAGGGCCTCCTATGTTGGCCCTCATTTCAATTTACAGCACAAGAGGGGCGTTTACTGCTCTTCGTTTTCAGACCATGCCATCTGAGCTGCTAAAAGGACGATATCTCAAAATCCCACACGGCCAACGTATCTGTCTGTGCAGGACTTCGGTGGAAGATCTAAAATACTACATCTTAGAATGCCCTCTGTATACTGGCCTTAGAATCAAATTCCTTAATCCAATGCTTACAACCCTACAATTCACAGCTGGTACCAATATAGTCACTTTTTAACTCTCAGACACCAATCCCACCATTTCTTATAGAATGGCACTATATGCCCATGCTGCAAGGAAAATTAGACATACGGGCTACGGATTGACTGCACTATTAGAATACACAAGAAGTAGGGACCCACGATACTCACAGGGGGAAGCTCCACGCAGAGGAGGAAGCCACCACAGGTGACCCTTCTTCCCTGCTCCTGCCTGGCCCCCGCCAAGCCCTCTCCCCCGCCCCCCGACAGCAACAGCTGTTCCAACCGCTTTTTACTTTTGGGGGGGATTTAAGTATTCCCGAATACTTTTTAAAACTTTTCTGCACACCTGAGGAGTCCCCCAAGCGTGCAGGAAAATCTCTCTGCCCCCCCCCAAGTGTCCCCATTGTGTGGATTTAGATATCCGCACACACAGGGGACACTTGGCTATTAGTATATAGGTTACTGAGTAACTTGATCTTATGCTCTGACTTCGTTTACATATTTTATATTGTGTCACCAACCCTTGTACTGTTTTTATAATTTATATTGTGACGGCCAGTGGCTATATGCAACAAACTTTCGTACTGCGGCTGAACCCTATGTAGTCATCACAGCTAACAGCCAGCAATACATTCATGGAGAACACAAGTTGTCTAATTGGGTTTTAAAAAACAAAACAAAACATAAGCTACAAGTTCATCCTGACTTGGATGGACCAGGCTAGCTCGATCTCATCAGATCTCCGAAGCTAAGCAGGGTCAGCCCTGGCTAGTATCTGGATGGGAGACCACCAAGGAACACCAGCATTTTGACATGGAGACAAGCAATGGCAGACCACCTCTGAATCCTTGCCTTGCCTTGCCTTGAAGACCCCACGGAGTTGCCGTAAGTCAGCTGTGACTTGACAGAATTTTCCTCCACCACCAAGCAAAAAGCTCACCATGGTAACTCATGCCTGCAAATCCTAAATTAGTTGGGCACCGTAAGAAGAAGGACTTGTACCAACCAACAATCGATGGATTCCACTGGGTCACTCCCCTAAACTCTAGTGGAATGGGAGATGAACAAAGGTCTCGCCCTCCGTTCAGCTTGTTTGTGCACTGCCCCTTTCAGATCTTGTTGAGTCTCCAAGGTGCCACAAGACTCATGTTTGCTTCCATTTGGCTACAGCTGCCTATGAAGCTGTACCGGCATACCGGTACAGAGAGAGCAACATCATCCTTTCTTATTGGAGATGATGGGGAACTATGCTAGGGCCTTGTGTGCTCTACCACGAAGCTGCCTGCCCGCGTGATTGCGAGCTGACATAAGAACATAAGGGAAACCAATGTGGGATCAGGCTAGTGGCCCATCCAGTCCAACAGAGGTCACACAGTGGCCAAAAATCCCAGGTGCCATCAGGAGTTCCAGCAGTGGGGCCAGGACACTAGAAGCTCTCCCACTGTTCCCCCCCCCCCCCATCAAGCACCAAGAATACAGAGCATCACTTGCCCCAGACTGAGAGTTCCTATCTATACCTTGTGGCTAATAGCCACTGATGGACCTCTGCTCCATATCTATATACTAATAGCCAAGTGTCCCCTGTGTGTGCGGATATCTAAATCCACACATTGGGGGCACTTGGGGGGCAGAGAGACTTTCCTGCACACTCCCCAGGTGTGCAGAAAAATCCGAAAGCTTAAAAAAACTATACAGGGGATATTGAAATCCCCCCCAAAAGGAAAAGAGCATTCCCTGTGCATGCGCAGAGAATGTTCTGGGAACTCCAAACGTTTCTGTTTTCCTAGCCCTGCTTTTTATTAACACCAGCTTCTCGCCACAGCAGGCCAGAAAAGCGGGAGGTGCTCAACATAAGCCCTGTGTTTAGGGAAGAAAAAGAAATAAAAGCATTTCCCAAGAGCTATGATGTACTTGCTAACGTCGCCTCCCAAGGCTAACGCTGCTAAACCATATGAGCCAACCCTCTTGTTTTCTTTTTAAGTTTAAGGAGGAGTACCTCCGAGGCAAACATTCCGGGAGATCACAGAACCGGGAGAAAAACAGGCAATTAAGACGGCGTTCAATGACGCATTCAGGCCTCGCCCAGCCTCTTCAGTGAAGGCCTTTTTTTTAAAAAAAGGAAAGAAAATATTCCACTTATATACCAAGCACCAACTGTGCCTAATTGCAGGGGAGGTCCAGGTTGCGTAGCTAAGGAACACTCTCGTTCAGAGTCAGAAAAAGATCCCAGCCCAGGCAGCCAAGTCTACGAGCTCTCCAGTTTATAGATGGAAACAATCACCAGTAAAAACCAATCCACTGATTCAAACTGCAAGAATGGCTTCTTTTGGAACCAGCGATGCTAAATGTCGGGTTGGTTCCAGCCCTGCCAGCCACCGTCACAGACCACTTCAGCTCTGTTTGTTTGATTTAACCCCCCACCTTCCTAGAGAAACAAATTTAACCCATAAAATCAAGTCTGTAGAACAAGATACGACAAGAAATAAAGATCTAGTGACGGAATGCAAAACTGGGGGGGAATTAATTCTAATCCCAAATGCCAACTGAAACATTTCCATTGCCATCTTAAAAACATGTCAAGAGGGACGTGGGTGCTCTTTGCTACAAAAGAAAGCTCTAGAACAACAAAAAGAAATGCTCAAGTCTGTATTCAGGTACAATCCTGACCTGGATAGGCCAGCCTAGCCCAGTCTTGTCAGATCTTGGATGCTAAGCAGGGTCGGCCCTGCCCAGTATTTGGATGGGAGACCTCCAAGGAATACCAGGGTCGTGACGTGGAGGCAGGCAACGGCAAACCACCTCTGAACGTCTCTAGCTTTGAAAACCTTACAGGGTCACCATAAGTCAATCGTGACTTGACAGCAAAAAAAAAAAAATCAGGCAAACAAACTCCAGTTCGTGATGAGTTCAAACTTGGCTTGTCCCTGCGCATGGACTTCTTCTTTCCTGTTTTGGGACCCCTTGACAAGACTGAAGTCCTGCTAAGCCAATGCATTTTTCAGAAATGGTTCTGATACTTGGAAAGGCACTGGAGTATGTTTCTTCCACGGTTGAATCCTGGTTTAGAATCCTGGTTTGCAAGACAACTGCAGTTTGTCAAAGAGCCTGGAACCAAACATAGGATCACAGAATCACAGAGTGGGAAGGGGCCCTACAGGCCAGCTAGTCCAACCCCCTGCTCAAGGCAGGATCAGCCAAGAGCATCCCTGACAGGTGTTGCTCCAGCTGCTGCTTAATGAATGCAAGTGAGGGGGAGCTCACCACCTCCCTAGGCAGACAAATCCACTGTTGCACAACAATTTCAGTAAAAAAGAATTTCCTAAAATCCAGCCGGTACCTTCCCGCCCTTAGTTTAAACCCATTCTTGCGAGTCATCTCCTCTGCCGCCCACAGGAACAGCTCCCTGCCCTCCTGGAAGTGAAAGCCCTTCAGATACTTCAAGAGAGCCATCCTGTCCCCCCTCAACCTCCCCTTCACCAGACTGAACGTCCTCAAGAAGTCCCTCAGCCTTTCCACACAGGGCTTCTTGGTCTCCAGGCCCCCGATCCTCCTCGTCACCCTCCTCTGCACCCGCTCTGTTCCCTCCACATCCTTATTTGAAGTGAGGCCTCCAGAATTGCACACAAGACTCCAGGTGCAGCCTGACCAATGCAGTATACAGTGGGACTATGACATCTTGCGGTTTGGATGTTATGCCTCTGTTGATACACCGCAAGATCACATTAGCCTTTTTTGTCGCTGCATCACACTGGCTGCTCATACTTAACATGCAGTCCACCCATACCCCAAGATCTTGTCCACACACACTGCTACCCAGAAGTGTATCCCCCGGCCAGTCCGTGTGTTCCTCATTTTTGTTACCCAGATGTAGAGCTCAGCACTTATCCTTGTTAAACTGCATCTTGACCCGTACTTCCTTTCATCTGCTTCATATCTCATGCTGGTCATAGGGTGGACCCTGAGTTCTAGAATTATGGGAGAAGGAAAGAGGTTTATTTCTGTTCATACAGGAATCAGGTCCCAGCCCCAATCCCTGCCGATCTCAGCCATTAAGACTCAGATCTGTGCATATAATTTACACTGTCCCACTTTCACATGAGACTGGGATGTGCACAAGAGAGTGCAACAGAAAAGTGAAAAAAATGGCTTGCAGATCATCTGGCGGTGCTTCTCCAGCAGGTTAAGGTCTGTCCCGGCACCTGACAATCACGATCCTTTAAGCAGAGATACCAGGGAAAGATCCTGGGATCTTCAGCAAGCCAAGCCGGTTTTCTGCCACTGAGTCACAGTCCCCTCTTGCAGACATGCGGAAATTCATCTGCCTGCTTGCTCTTGGCAGAAATGAGCTGCAGTTACATCTATACTACGCTTTAGGTTGTTCAAAGTGTTCCACATTTTCTTAGAACAGACAACAGGAAGTCGTTCTTCACCCAAAGAGCCACTAACACATGGAATTCACTGCCGCAGGAAGCGGTGGCAGCTACAAGCACAGACAGCTTTGAGAGGGGACTGGATAAACATACAGAGCAGAGGTCTATGAGTGGCTATTAGCCAAAACCTGTCGATGGAACACTCTGTCTGGGGCAGCGGTGGCCTGCCTTCTTGGTGCTTGAGGGGCAACAGAGGGAGGGGTTTCTGGACTTCTGGCCCCACTGGTGGACCTCCTGATGGCAGCTGGGGTTTGGCCACTGTGTAGCACAGATTGTTGGACTGGATGGGCCATTGGCCTGATCCAACATGGCTTCTCTCATGTTCTTATAGACAGCTTCAAGAGAAACATATGGAGCAGAGGCCCATCAGTGGCTATCAGCCACAAAGTAGAGATGGAACACTCTGCCTGGGGCAAGTGATGCTCTGTATTCTTGGTACTTGGGGGGGGGGCAACAGTGGAAGGGCTTCTGAAGTTCTGGCCCTGCTGGTGGACATCCTGACTGCACCTGGGTTTTGGCTACTGTGTGACACAGAATGTTGGACTGGATGGACCATTGGCCTGATCCAACATGACTTCTCTTGTGTTCTTAGCTTTTATGATCACCACCACAACCCTGAAAAGTAGGCAGCTGGGGAAGCATTTGCCTACAGCCACCAAGCAAGTCCAGGGCAGAGATGTCTTTCAGCCACTGTGCCGCACCCACTGGAACTAGCTCCTCTCTCGATTCTGATTCAGGGTTTAATATTACGTTTAAAACATTAAGCTTTACTAAGTACACAACCTCAATTAAACAGTCTCAAGGCATCACCTCCGTGGAGGCAGATACCGCAATATCTGTTTTAGTCCACTTAATGAATCAATTAAAGAGAAGACAAAATACACATCTACCGGTTACTCGCAAGGGTGTTCGTAGATTCCCTTGACCTGCATGGATCTCCCCCACGCAGTGTTTCACTTCTCCTAACCATTGTTTAATTGCCCCATTTCTTAAGAAAAAAAACTGTGCAACCGGAGCTGACATTAAGGAGGGCAAAGGGCAAGGGGGGGGGGGGTGAAGGGTAAACACGAAAGCTGATTTATTTTTTTCAAACGTTTCGCCTACTGCAACTGGGCTGGGCGACTGAGGAGGAAAGGAAAGCAATTAAAAAAGTGTTAAGAGATCACCCGACTCCGGTGGAGGCAAACAGCCAAGCGGCATCAATTCCGTTTCGGTTCCCTGCGTTTCTCACGTCTCCTCCTCCCCCATCAAACCCCCAACGTATCTGTGTCCCATAAATAATTTATTCCCATCACACTGCCACCAGAACAGGGCACCGGCCGCGCCTCCCCCCCACCCCACCCCACCCCACCGTTCATTCCCCAGCTCTGAGGAAATCTGACGGAAATACTGGCATGGTTTGTTTGTCGCTCATGGCAATTGCTTAACTGCTCAGGGTAATTGCTTATCCACCGCATCAGGGCTTTGTAGAGGCATTCCAGAGAAACAGTTGTGAGTCGACTCCCACACTGGGTGTTCCTATGGAAATTATTCTTCTCTCCCCGCCCCCGCCCCCTTTTTTTCTCTGCATGCCAGAGGATGAACCAAGGAGGACAGGCCGGGTGTCAACTTGGCAAAGGGCCTTGGAGGAGAGGAAATGCGATTTCTGCAGAGAGGGCACAGGGAGACCCAGCCTGGGGCAACTGCAACTGTGTGGCCCAGACCCCTAACCAGACTTGAGAGGCTGGGAGCATGCCATGAGACAAGTCCCCAACGTGGTGCCCATGGGCGCCATGGTGCCTGCCAACACTTTTCCTGGTGCCCGCCAAGTGCATTTAGAAAGTGGGGGGGGGGGCACTATGTGGGGCTTTTGCAGAGCAAGGCTTTAAACTGGTTGTGCATCCTGTTAATAGCCACCAAAGGCTATTACTCACAAGGTATAGATAGGAACTCTCAGTCTGGGGCCAGTGATGCTCTGTAGTCTTGGTGCTTGGGGGGGAGGACAGCTGGAGGGCTTCTAGTGCCCTGGCCCCACTGGTGGACCTCCTGGTGGCCCCTGGTGTTTTTGGCCACTGTGTGACACAGAGTCTTGGACTGGATGGGCCATTGGCCGGATCCAACACTGGCTTCTCTTATATTCTTGTATTCTTAAACGGAACTTCTGCATGAAATGCTGAAGAGCTACTATTAGAGTTATACATAAACTTGCTCCCTCCCCTTCTGTGGTTGGCTCCGCCTCCCGTGGCAGCTATTTTGGGATTGTTCCCACCGCCCTGTGTCAGAATTCCAAAGGTGCTTGCAGGCTCAGAAAGGTTGGGGACCCCCGCCATGAGGTCACACAACTATCTCCTTCTCTCCCTCTCCCACCCAAATTCTTTTGCAGCACTAACCGTGGGAAGAATTACATCTGTACAGAGCATTAACGCTCCCCACCGCTCTATTTTAAGACCTCTTACAACCCGCCTTTAAAGCCAACCGCAGATAGTGGTCAACTTGGCCTTGCGAGATGCTAAGAACAGTCCATCTGTACCAACTCACCTGGACCAGAGATCTCCTGTAGGAACTGGCCTGTAACCCCAGTGGAATTCACCCCCCCAAGGAGGTAAGGGTTAGAACCATCCTTACGGATGTGATGGTAAAATCCAGCAGCATCATAGATTTCCAGGGTATCAGCTTTTGAGCGTCAAGGCTCCCTTGCTCACATATCCCTGGAAATCTTATTGACCTTTAAGGTGCTACGGGACTCAAACTTTACTCTTCTACCACAAACCAACACAGCTATTCTCTGGTACTTTCTTCATGGCAGACGGAGAACGTTCTTACCAAGAAAGCTTTCAAGATCGATTAAACAAGGACAGAGTGGCTGCCAGCCGTTTTCCTATTTGACCCTGTGCCCATCTTAGATGGCGGCACTGTTATTTCACAGCTGTTTACTCAGAATTTTCAGTGCTTTATATGGAAAGGCAGGTGAGAAGTAATAAATAAAATAAATTCTCAGGACTGAAAAGGGAAGGCAAAGAGCTAGGAGAGTCATTTCAAAAGCGGGGGATTAAAAACCCAAGACAAAAGTTCAGCCCAAAGGAAAAATTACTAATGGTACGTGGGGGGACCAGTCAAGGTTAAGAGACTAATAACTGCGGTCCATCTTGGGATGCTTCTAAATGCTAGGGTTTTCATGCTTTTCTGTTTATGAACACAAAAAAAAGCCCAGTAATTTCCACTGAAGGCAACCATGATTACTTACAGCAGTCATAACTGGTGGCTACGTATCTCCCATGAAGACAGATTCCTTTGGTCCCCTACAACTCTCCCACAAACCAAGGTAATAACAAAGTTTTAAGTCCAGTGGTGCCTTCAAGACCAACAAAGTTTTATTCAAGGTGTAAGCTTTCACATGCATGCCCATTTCTCCAAATATGGTCGTTTTGTGATTGTAAATCAAGGTGTGACCCAAAGATCCACTTGTAAGGAAAAGGTGTAGGAGAAATTCTAGACTTTAGTGCAGTGGTAGCAAACCTATGGCACGCATCCCAGAGGCGGCACTCAGAGCCCTCTCTGTGGGCACGCACGCAGTTTGGGTACTCAGTCTCTTAAAGAAAAAAGATGACACAGACTCAAGGCTGGGCTGCTCTCAAACTTACAAAGTATGAGCCAAGGTTAGACAAATTATCAGCATGCATACAACAGCAAAAATCACATTAATTGTTCAAAAGCATGCCAAATGCAAACTTTTACCTTTCAGTAAAAAGTTGTTTGTATAATTGAAAGCTCTGTTATTGTGTTTTTCTTTTAAGACAAAAGATGTTAATGTATGAGTTCTTTTTTTTAAACTAAAACCTCAGTATTCAGGTTAAATTGTCGTGCTGGCACTTTGCGATAAAAAAAGTGGGTTTGGGGTTGCAGTTTGGGCACTTGGTCTCTAAAAGGTTCGCCATCACTGCTTTAGTGTGTGTCCCTCCCTTTTTTAAATCAAGGAGCACCCCACATATTGGTGCAAAACAGTGGCTAAGAGAGAAAACCGTTGTCCGATTACATGGGTCATGTGTTCAAATGTCATCTCAATCAAAAACTCGGGAGATGGTCTTAGGATAGCCCCTCCCCCCCTCTCAGATCCAGTCTCTCACTGGCAATGCAGGCAGAATGAACAATGGCCTACCTTGCACAACTATTGGGGAAATTATTCTGATACCATCGGTGAAGAAGCCCTTTCATCACTGGGAAGTGCTATGTAAATACTGATTTTTCTTGCTATCCTGCACTCCGGAACCACGAGGCCCTTGCAAGAACCTCGAGCAGAACTGATTACAAAACCTGACCGTGCTCAAGGAGCCCATGTTACAGGTCCAAGTTCAGTTCCCTTCTTGAGAGCAAGATCTAAAGAGCGTTGTGACCTTCGCAAGAATGCAGAAACTGAGCCAGCGAACACACCAAGTTTGGTCACGGTCAGTACTGGCTACTCTCTGACCGGCAGCAGCTTTCCAAGATCTCAGGTGGAGGTTCTTCATTACCTGCCACCAGATCCCTTTCGCTGGAGATGCCAGGGATTGAATTTAGGACCTTCTGCATGCACGGCTGATGCTCGGCCACTGAGCCACACGCCCTCCTCCTAACAGTAGTTGACAGCAGGCCCGTCGCTACGGTGGGGCTATTTGGGGCTCTGCCCCCTTCCCTACAGGGCCAGCCCCACAAGATTTCCTTCTGAGAATATTTTCATTTTTTTAACATTTTAAAACTTCTTCCAAAAAGGCACACCCGGGGAGAGAAACCAAAGTGACACCATGGGGGAGAGGTGGCATAAAGGAGCTGAGGGCCGATGACGGCAGTCCCGTCAGAAAATTTTTTGCCCCACAAGCTCTTGACTACGGGCCTGGTAGACGGTACCACGAGTGCTCAGAACAAGATCAAAGTACAGTTCAAAAAGGTGCTGCGCTGCTCAAAAAAGACATCTAGGGGTCTGAATTCCTTCCCTTCTGGGAGAGAACAATAGGAGGCCGGAGAGAAGGAGAGAATCCTTGGCAGGACGCAAAGCCCTGTGGAGGTTCAAAGCGGAACACAAGGCGACGAAAACCAGGGATTTCTTCCAACTCTTTTTCAAAGACCCCACTGCTATCCAACACGGGGTGGGGTGGGGATGAATCAAAGCATGCTGAAGATCAGTTAAAGCCCGCAACAACTCAAATATCCCCTTTAAAAAAAAAAAATCACAAACCATAAAGTTAATTTGAAGATTTTTTGACTCCTGTGTGACTCGGGAAGGCAGGCCAGTTCGCATTTGCTCAAGAGACTTAAGGACCTGCCCTTGACATCATGAATTCTCATTCGTTCACCTGCCTGTCACACTGATACGCTCTGAATTCATTCGGACAAACTGCTTCTCTCTTCTGCCTCGATGCTGAAGTCACCCCCTTCTTGTCGTCTGCTACACTCACGCATGCACCCCACATGCACACAACAAGTTTACTCACAGCTCTGTTAGGGTTGTACTAGGGGACCGTGCTATTCTTCTTGCCGAGGGAAGGAGATGAGGCCTTTCTCTATGTTCCTGCACCCAATGGCGGACGACGGGTGTTTCCTTACCAACCAACCGTGTGGCTTGCTGTACCAGTACACAATTAAAACCCATTTCTGGAAGGAACCAGAAGACACACCTGCGTGTAGGGTAAGGGCTGGAAAGAACAGAGCGTACCGTTTTTTTTTAGCACTGGCACTGAAAACGTTACGACCCGGTTGGACGACACTGCCAAGAAGATTCCGGATAGAATGCTTCCGTAGTACTAGAACCTGGGAGCGTTCAGTGAAGTTGACGGGCAATAAATTTCGGGCGGACAAAAGAAAGGAACCCCCGCCCTCACCGAGTGATTAAACTGTGGAATTCACTGTCAGTGGACATGGCGACAGCCACTTGCATGGACGACTTTAAGAGGGGATCAGACCGATTCAATGAAGGAGGGGGCCATTAGTGGCTATTAGCCGCCTCCTGAGGTAAAAAAAACCCTCTCAATACCAGTGCTAGAAGGCAACACCAGAGGAAGGCCTCGGCCTCTATCTAGCAGTCAGTTCCAAGGCCACTCCTCTGTTTTTAAGGATCTCAGAATGAAGAAGAACAGCAGGCTTTTATACCTCCCTTTTCTCTCGTTCTGTGTGCTTCAGCGTCTAGTCATGCCAGCCACATGTCCACAGAAACGTCTTCGGACAGCGCTGGCTCTTCGGCGTGTAAACGAAGATGAGCACCGCCCCCTAGAATCGGATTCGACTGGCTTTCAAGCAAAGGAAACCTTTACCTTTTTTTCTCTCTATCCCATGGAATCTCAAAGCAACTTACAATCGCCTTTCTCCCTTCTTCTCCCCACAACAGACACCTTGTGAGATAAGTGGGGTTAAGAGAGTTCGGAGAGAACTGTGACTGGCCCAAGGTCACCCAGCGGGCTTCGTGTGGAGGTGTGGAGAATCAAACCCAACTCTCCAGATTAGAGACCGCCACTCTTACCACACTGGCTCATGGAATGCTGGGATTATCAGCCGTTTGTTATCAAATACTGCTTGCTTGCTTCCCACCTACTCAACCTGTATATCTGTCTGCTCCACCGCAGTGACATTTGCCTACAGAATTCCAGGCGCAATGCTCTTCCAGAAGATAAAACTGTTTTATAGGAGTAACGCACCCAGGTGCAGCCATGTTTATTATTCAAGCTGGGGAAGGCAGAGATCTGCAACGGTGATTTCATCAATCCAAAGTTACACCCAGCGTCAGCCACAAATTCCAAGAGTCCAGAACGAAGTTCGAGACCAGTGGCACCTTTAAGACCAACAAAGTTTTATTCAAGGTATAAGTTTTCGTGTACATACACTTCTTCAGATACAATGAAATGGGAAATTACCAGTCCATACATAGAGGTAGAGAGTGAGCAGTAAATTAGCATACAGAACAATGAAGATGTTTAACAGATTCAGGGGCCATACAAGAATAACAAGCTTAGTTCATTGGTTTGGGTTTATTTCTGTGGAGGGGGAACACAGTGAAGGAAATAAATATGTCAGAATTGGAGACTGATGGGCAGATGCATCTTTAATTATGGAATGCTGAGAGTAATTAACTGAGACCCTGCCATTTACGCTCCAATCGTCTCCTCTCAAGCATGGAGGTGACCTCACAGCATCTTCTTCCTTGAAGTGGGGAGATCGGCTGTGCAGAGTTATTTCCCCTGTCCCCAGACCAGGGAAATACAGCCCAATCTATCATTTCAAATTACATTACATTCTTCTATTCATTACGTTACATTATGATCTACTATTCTAATCTACTATTCCAAATAAGAAATAAAATAAGTTTATAAATACTTCTGGGGGATTGTTGAGAATACAGATGTAAGGGCTGAATGAGGTTAGCCTAGCCTATGTCGTGAGATAAGAAACCAATATCCCTGTTAAGTCCTGGGGATTCCATTGTCCTGATGGTTGTAATGACTTGCAACTCAGCAATTTCCCCTTCTTTGTAATAAAATGACCTTTGTAATAAAATGACTGCTCTGAGGTCATCCACTGAATGCCCTGGAAGGAATCTATCTTCTTCGGACACCCAGTTTGCAAGCTAAGCACCAAGACAAGGGCAAGAAGAGAGAAGAGGTGTCAAGCCCATAAAAGCAGATCTGAACCCCAAAACACAAGAGTGGTTTATACAGCAGAATAATGCAGAAAAAAAGAACTTTTTTTTAAAAAAACAAAAATCTCTACGGCCAATGCTAAAAACCAGAAGCTCGCGGAAGAACCAGTCACCTCACAGTAGTTAACATACTTTCCAGAGGTTAACAACTTGAGAACGGTATGAAAGTTCAACAGCTTGTAGGTTGGCCTGAAGTAACCTGTGTGCCAACCGTACTTTACACTACAAGGGCAAGAACAGTTTCACCAGACTACCGCCCACATCGTACGTCAGCACGGTTCTCAAACTGCCTTCTGTGCAGTTCTCTGGAAGCTTCCGAGGCACCTCAGCGTGTCAGCTGTCTTTTGGACTTAATTGTTCCTTTTTTAAAATTTTACTTCATTTATACCCCAATGGGGGACCAGAGTGGTTGACATCATTCTACTCCAGTTTACCCTCACACAACAACCCTGCGAGGTAGGTTAGGTTGAAAATCTGCGACTGGCCCAAGGTCACTTGGCGAGTTTTTGTGGCAGCGTGCAGATTCGGATCAGGTCTCCCAGATTGTAGTCTTCAGCACTATGCCACTCTGGTCATCGCTTTCCACGTCCCTGGCGCATGGAACCACAGAAGAGCACAGTTCTCAATGCATCCCTTCATTTGCACGTGGCGATTATGAGGCCCGGCCAACGCTACGTGTGACCTGTGCATATACCCTAAGACAGGGGTGGGCAAACTTGCTCAGCGTTAAGAGCCACCTAGAACAGGGATGGCCAAACTTGCTTAACGTAAGAGCCGCATAGAATAAACATCAGATGTTTGAGAGCCACAAGACATGAACAAATATTACCTGCTTTTATTGGAAAATAAGCAAATTTGCTTTTTATTAACATTAAATGAGACTGCCAAAAATAATAACGAAAGGGGTAAAAGCAGATATTGATAATGATATTCATTTGTCCAATGATATTTGTTTGCTAATGATATTTAGCTTCCCCAGCCGCCCTGCCGGGAGCCACATAATATATGTGAAAGAGCCGCATGCAGCTCCTGAGCCAGTTTGCCCACCCCTGCCCTAAGACATGTCCCCAAATCCCCCCCTCCCCCATGCACAGAGCTTCCTCAGTGCAGAAATCAATGAAGAGAAGGTTAAAAGTGAAATCTGAAATTTTTCTGCTGCACTTTTAATGGGTTTCTGTGGGGAAGCAAAGCGAAGAAGGGATGTCCAGCATCACAAGGTCAATCCTTCTCCAGCAACACTGCTGGGCAAAAAATATCTCCCGAAAGCCCAGGCAGGGACGGAAAGAGAAGCCGGAATCAGACCTAGCTTAAGGTTGTGTACCAGGCAGAGAAGCAGGAACAGCCACAGGTAAGCGAAAAAGCAGAGGCCATGAGTTCCACAGGGGAGCTTTGTTGTCCTGACACACTAACAGGAAGGGGGCATTTATACAGAGGGACAGGAAAGGGCGGCGACCAGTCAGAGCAGAGGGGGCGGAGCAACAGCAAGAGCTGGGAAAACAAATGAAGGTTTTCTGAAAGGATGCAGCAGCTCAAAGCTCCAGCAAGCGCCCGGAAGTTCGAGTCAGGCTCTTAACAGCATTTAAGAGTCACTCTCAAAAAGCAGGATTCAAATCCAGGTGCACCTTAGAGCCCGACAGGATTTCCAGGGTATCTGCTTTCAAGGGTCAAAGCTCCCTGAAAGCTTATACCCCAAAACATTTGCTGGTCTCTAAGGTGCTGCTGGAAGGGGCTGTGGTGGCTCAGTGGTTAAGACGCTGAACTGCAGACCGGAAGATTGGCAGCTTGGCCGTTCGACACCCGAGTGCTGCGCGACGGAGTGCGCCCCCATCTCTGGCCCCAGCTCCTGCCAACCTAGCAGTTCGAAAGCAAGAAACTGCAAGTAGATAAATAGGGACCACTATGGCAGGAAGGTAACAGCGTTCCGTGCGCCTTGGTATCTAGTCATGCCAGCCACACGACCACGGAAACGTCTTTGGACAGGATCGATAGGTTAAAGGCTGCACTTTCGAAGATGGCGACGAAAAAGACAAGTGATACATTCAACTCAGAAAGCACCACGGTGGGGTTCTCTCCTTTAAAGCGTTTCCATTGGCTAGACTAAAGAATGCGCAGAGCACTCCGGAAAAATGCAAGAAACATGGCAAGTGCAATACCAGAGTTCCGCAATCCTTTAAAAAAATATATATATTATTTGGTTTAACAAATTTAACAATTAACGACGATATGTAAATCAGTAATTTACAATCTACAGGTTTCAATTAAAGCATTACAGAATATTACATTAATCTAAGTATGTCTACAGTAGGATTAAGGACAGCAAGATTTACAATATTTTGTGTCACTAAATTCTTCCTAACTTTACAATCAGTGAAAAACAGAGTTCCGCAATCCTAATCCTATTACGTTGTTCTTTAGACATGCCGTCCCGTTGACCGCACGGACTTACACAGCAGCGTAACCCGCCTTGATTCTCAAGTGAGAAAGGCCACCTATACAAGCCTGTAGCCAGGAGTTTGTGGCTTGTGGGGCAAAAATCAGAACATAAGAGAAGCCAAGGTCGGATCAGGCCAATGGCTCATCCAGTCTAACACTCTGTCTCATACAATGGCCAGAAATACCAGGTGTCATCAGGAAGTCCGCCAGTGGGGCCTAGACACAAGGGCGTAGACTTTCCAATTTCCCGGAGGGGGGGGGCTCGGGCTGGGCCAGAGACATCACAGGCCATTGTCTCCAGGGGAGGCTCAGCACTTCCTGGAAAAGTTGGGGGGGGGCTCCAGCTCCCCAACCGCCCTGAAATTGATGCCTATGCCAGGACACTAGAAGCCTTTCCACTGTTACCCCCACCCCCAAGCACCAAGAACACAGAACATCACTTGCCCCAGACTGAGAGTTCCTATCTATACCTTGTGGCTAATAGCCACTGATGGACCTCTGCTTCTGATGTTTATCTAATTCCCTCTTGAAGCCGTCCATGCTTGTAGCCGCCGCCACCTCCTGTGGCAGTGAATTCCATGTGGTGGGGCTTTCTGGTGGGGCTGCCATTATTTTTATGTCAGCTCCAATCCACCCCCAAGCCAGGCCACTGGCGGCCACCCCCTCCCTCCCCTCCTGAAATATTTAAATGGCCCTTCAGCTGATGAGAGGGGAGCACACCAGTCAGCTGGAGGGCCCTTTAAATCTTGCAGGAGTGGAGGAGAAAGGGCACACACGCCACCCCTACTTCTTCTCAAAAGCATTCAAAGGATCCCTTTAAATGCTTTTGAGAGGAAGCAGGGGCCATGCACACGCACCCTTTTTTTTCTCAAAAAACTTCTTCTAAAAAATCTTGTGGGGCTGGCCCTTTAAGGAAGGTGGCGGAGCCCCCAATAACCCCAGTGTAGCTACAGGCTAGCAGCTATAAATCATCTTCATCAGTGAAACATTTGTCACCCACCTTTCCTTACACTTCAAGGAAGCTTACAATAATAATTAAAAACATTTTCAGTTAAAACCAAAAAGAAAAGAAAAGCAAACCCCAAATAAATATATATCGCCTGGATACATCAATTGTAGCCGCCAGACCATTTTAAGGGCTGTTTTGGCAGGAATCACAAAGTGTGCTGCGGCTTCTGATCTGTGGTGCTTTATTTGGATAATTATGAATTTAGATATTTATTTAAACCATTTATATATCTGCCTTTGTCCTGAGTATCTCAGGATATAGGGATACTCCACTTTGCTTCCAGAGCCCTTAATAATGCCATTCTCTCTGCCATTCTGATTTGATTTATTTGATTTCCATCCCGCCCGCCCTGCTCAACAACAGCCTTGTAAGGTAGGGTAGTCTGAGAGTGTGCGTCCAGTACAAGCTCACCCAGCAAGCTTCCATAGCAGGGTGGGCATTCACACGGTAGTGGTCGAAGACTTGAGTCTGAGAGACCTGAGTTCAAATCCTCACTCTGCCAGGGAAGCTGACTGAGTGACCTGAAGCCAGCCACACGCGCTCAGCCAAACCTACCTTACAGGGTTATTGTGAGCATAGCATGGGGGGAGGGAAGAACCACCATAGTCTGGATCCAGATTAATTTTTCCGTAAGCAGAATGGAACTTCAGCACCTCCCACCGATCTCGAAGAAATCCCAGGAGGACGGGGGCCCTGAGGAATGAGCTACAGGAGAGGGTTACGAAGCAGGAAATTGGTGGGAATTGCCTATTCAGCCTGGATCCAAGGTCTGTAGCTACATTGGGGGCATTTCAGGGCCCTGCCCCACCCCAATTAAAAGCCCCACCCCCAATTAAAAGCCCCACCCCATGAACAGCCATGCCAGAAACCTTATTTTTGACTATGACCTGGGTGGTATTTTAATGCCTTGGAAGGCAATTTAAATGCCCTCTGAGCAGTTTTTTCCAAGGAACTGACCCGCTCGCTGCCCTGCCCCTTGAAAGGAAGGGCCAGAAACAGGCTCCAAGCCTCCCCCTTTAAATATTCCGATTAATTTAAACAACTGTAATTTAACTGCCCCTGTAGAAATTTAAATGCCCCCGAACAAAAAAATCCTGGCTACTGATTTCAACGCCTTGTGCCCCATGAAGGAAAGGCAAACTACAGACCTACTGGAGAGATGCAAGGAAGAGACTTCAAGCATCTAGCCTGGAAGCCCTCAGAGTAGCAGTCCATCTGCCAGCAAAGTACCCGGCCTGCAAGATGGAAGGAGACTGGGCCGGCTTGCCCTCTGTACCACTGAAGAAGTTAAACTGGCAACAGTGTTAGGAGACACCCCGAAGAGAAAGAAAGAGAGAGAGAGCTCAAATTCAGTCAGTTTCAGGGACTCCGGAGAGGAGGGGACCTTTCTTAGGAATAAAGATGCTCTGAAAATGTAATTCAGTAAATATTTGCACACCAACCACTGAAGTGAACCCATAAGCATGCTCACAGACAGCCTGGATTGCCACAGGTTTCGAAGCAGTTACTTTTCCAGCCACGGGTCAAATGCCTCCCCCCCACCCCAACCCCAACCCCCACCACAGACACATGCGGGCTTGCACAAACCCGAATCACAGAGAGAGGGGAGGGGGGAAGGAGTTTATTCAGAGAAGTTCTCAGATTTGCAAGCAGGGCACTGTTCCAAGGCCATCCCCCAACGGCAGCTCGAACATCTGGCGCATATCTCGAAGAGTCCCTGTTCTTAACTCCAGGAACTGCCATTCCTGGCAGCGCTGTCATAAACTGGGGGGGGGGGGGGGTAAAGCAAGCAAATGGCTCCTTGTTACCAGATGCCACATCAAGCCAACTGCAGAGCATAAACAGAAAGAAGCTTTTAGCAAAGGCAGCCAATGTTGGGCTGCCCCATAGTTGGGGAGAGCCAAGCTGAAAACCATGAGCATGGACCCCCCCCCCCACACACACACTCAACACACGCACTCACTTCCAGGCTGCCTCTCAAACACTGCCCTTTGAAAATTTTCAACAAACCCTGTCTCGTGTGCAGCTGTGACCCAGCTACCCAGTCGCCCATCTTTCTCCCATCTGGAGCAAGCCACAAGTGCGTGCACATCCATGCCAGTCTGCTCCAGATTCCCCGGTTCCATGAAGGGCCATTTCCGATTTCCCAGCCCCAAATTGCATCACTGACTCCCCCCCCCCCCCTTGCACAGTTCATGTTCCAGCAGCAGGCCTGCCTAGCGTCCAAGAAAGAGCATCAGCTCTGTTATTTCTGTATTCCCCTGCCACCCCGGGCCCGAGCAAACAGAGCGGGGGGGGGGGGGGCCTTTGCACAGCGGCGACGCCAAAATCCGCTTTCCTTCACCAACAACATGGCCTTCCCCCCCCCCCCCGCCCTTTCTCTTAAAAACCTTGCAAGATTTGGAGGGACAGGCCGGGAAAACCAAATCAAATGTGCTGCACTTTTTCAACGGAGACCTTCTGTCTCTCGCTCTGAGACGCCAGCCACTTTTAGGGCCCGATCCTGGGCGTGTCTCCTCGGGGGTAAAGTCCCCAGGGCCGCCACGGATCTCTCCTCTAAAGAAAAGGGGGCCGCGGACCGTCGCCTTAGGCTGAAAGCAAACGGCCCAGATTCCAACGCAACTCGCTCCGAAACTTGCGCGTGCTTCGGACCAGGGGTGCAATCCCAGGCCGCTCAGCTGAGCCGAGTGGGGCTTACTCGCGAGTAAGCCAGGCTCGAGGCACGCTCGCAGCCGGACCTTCAAGCCAGGTCATACTTGGACGTCAACCCATCCTGCTCCCTCTAAGCTGGTGAGCAGCAATGCTACTCGGTGAGCTACCGGTATTAAAGTTGCGAGCGGGCGATCTAGCTATTGCATACGATCAGTTTGCTCTGGAGCCACCCTCCCTGAGCCAAGACAAAAAAAAAAATGTACCAGCCGGAGGCTAACAAACTGAGCTAGCTCACACTCACTCAGCTTAGAGGGAACACTGTCCCCCAACCCCTCTTGAATCGCATTTTGCACTTAAAATCCACATGCGAAGAGGAAAGCGCAAGAGTTGTTCCAATCTCGGATTTGTTCGTCTCTCCCCCCCCCCCCCCAGGTCTGGGTTTACATGCAAGAAACTCATGCCGTGCATTTCCCCCCCCCCCTTCCTTCAAAAAGTGCTTGAAGTCTGTCGCACGAGCAGAGAGAAAAATAAAAGGGGGGGGGCGCCGAGAAAAACAGCCAACATTTCTACGAGCAAGACCCGGGGGTGCGGGGGCCGCGAGGCGCCAGAGGGTGTCGTTTCATCCCAGGCTTCCGCCCTGCGAGATGCTCATTTTGGAAAGGGGGGGGGGGGAGAAGAGGGATTTGGGGGAGGGGAGAGGCGCCCCCTGACACACACCCCGCTTCCCCCGCGCGCGCCGCGCTTCTTACCTTCTTGCAAACCCTTTGCTCTCATCGCCGCTTGGAACTAGTAATCCCTGTTTTATTTATTTTATTTTTGTTGTATTCTTCTTCTTCTCCTCGCCCTCTTCTTCCCTGCGCAGGAGAAGCCAGCCAAGTGAACAGCAGGGAGAAGGGGGCTCTCGGGGAGGCGGCAAACAAAAAAAAATCTCTCTCCCCCCCCCTCCCCCGGGCCGAGAGCCAGCCAGCCAGCCCTCCCCGAGCCAGCTGCTTTTGCGCGCACACGCACACACAAAAAAGATTCTCTCCCGGAGCAGTTCCGGGAAGCTCTGCAGCAGCAGCGGCCGCCTCTCCTCCTTCCCCGCTCCGCCCGAAGTCGCCTTCTGTAAATCCAAACCGCGGGGTGGTGGTTTGTTTGGGGTGCCCGGAAGCCTCGCCTCGCTCTGGCTAAGATGTCTGGCCTCAGCAGCGGCAGCGGCGCCCAATCCGGCTCCCCGCGCCGCCTTTGCATTTGCAACGCACCAACTTTGAGCTCCTCGTTCTCGGGCGCGGAAGCTCCCTCTGGTTGCTGCTGCTGCCGCCACGGAGGAGGCGCGATGGATCGCCGCCGCCCCCCCTCCCCGAAAGGCTCCCAGCAGCCGCCGGGCTCGCACCAAACAAACAGCTCCGCTTTGGCTTGCAACAGTCTCGCCTCTCCCCCCCCCCCTTCCCCTCCCGCCGCCCGGCTGCTCTCTTAAAGGGGCCGGCGCCGCTTCAGAAAGCGCCCTCGGAGTCACCCGCGACGGACGTTGGGCTTGGGCGCCCCCCTGGGCTGTGTCCCCTCTAAGCTGAGAGAGTGTGAGCCAGCTCCTAGTATTTTAGCCTCTGGCTCACACATTTCTGCCTTGGCTCAAGAAGGAGGGCTCCAGAGCAAACTAATCTATGCAATAGCCAAATTGCTGGCTCACAGCTTTAATGCCAGTAGAATTTTTAATACCATTTTTACTCCCAAGACTCCACAGCTTAGAGGGAGCATTGCCCCTAGAGTGGAGTTTTGTCCCAAAATAATAATTATAAAATGCGAGCGAATGGAACCTCCTCCACCCCCAGATCCCTTTGCAGGGCAATGCCTGAGAAGCAATCAGATGCATTGCGGCTGCAGTCCTAAACAGTGTTCCCTCCAAGCTGAGTGCGTGTGAGCTGGCTCACGGTTTTTTAGCCTCCGGCTCACACATTTTTGCCTTCGCTCAGGAAGGAGGGCTCCAGAGCAAACTGATTTATGCAGCAGCCAAATCGCACACTCACAACTTTAATACCAGTTGCTCCCAAAGCAGAATTTTTGCTCACAAGACTCCACGGCCTAGAGGGAGCATTGGTAAAAGGACACTCTCCTGGAAGCAAGCTCCGTGGAATGACACCAGGACTTCCTTCCAAGTAAACCTGCAGAGCATTGTTCCTGAAAGAGAGCTAAGGGAGATCTCTGAACAGGAGGCAGAGTGCATCTCGGTGCACTTTCCAACTGGATTGTGCCAGTCCACACGGTCAAATCCAGTCGGAAAGCGCACTGAAAGTGGATTATTTTAGTAGGACAGATTTAGAGTCCAGTGGATTATTTGGTGTGTGTGGACCACCGCAGCCCAAGTGTGCTTGAACAGGAAAGCTGATACCCAGAATTAAACCTTGTTGGTCTTAAAGGTGCCACTGGACTCACAACTTTGCAGCAGACCAGTTAGATTTGAATCCAGTAGCACCTTAGAGACCCGTAAGAGCTTCAGGAAACTCTTGTGGGTCTCTACGGCAAAGTGTAGTTGCAGCCAATGCTCCTTCTAAGCTGTGGAGTTTTGTGAGCAAAAATTCTACCTTGGGAGCTACTGGCATTAAAGTTGTGAGCGAGCAATTTGGCTACTGCATAAATTAGTTTGCTCTGGAGCCATCCTTCCTGAGTAAAGACAATATTGTGTGAGCTGGAAGCTAAAAAACTGTGAGCAAACTCACACTAACTCAGCTTAGAGGGAACACTGGTTGCAGCCTTTGCTCTGTAGGGTTGCCAGCCTCCAGAGGATGGCAGAAGATCTCCCGGGATTATAACTAATCTCCAGACGGCAGAGTTCAGTTCCCCTGGAGAAAATGGCAGCTTTGGAGGGTGGAGTCTATGGCGTCCCCTCCCTGCCGAGCTCCCTAACCCTCCTTAAATTCCACCCTCCCAGGCTCCACCCCTGAATTTCCAGGAATTTCCCAACCTGGCAACCGTACATTCCAGACCACAACCTAATGGGAGCAAGCCCGCACAGCTTGATGTATTCCTACGCGGGTGATAGGCCATCTTTCCAATCATCCACAGTGGTTTGTAGCAAATGATCAGATAATGGTTATGCAGAGATTAAAGCAGGTCTGAACAAGCCATGAAAGATATAACGCTAGCATTGGCACAGTCTTTTAGAATATCCAGATCTCTCCTTGATTGTGGGCTAAAGGCCTCTTTGAATAAGAAAAGTTTTGTGTCTCCTATGGAACTGCAGGAGAGAGTTTAGCATTCCTCATTTCCTTGGAGAAATGCGAGAAGACCCTCCTTTTCACACACCCCCCCATTAACCTGGCCTTTTGAGCAGAAGGAATTACTGCTAATATCTGTTGGCCTTGCCTTCATTAGAGACTTTGGCTCCCCCTTAGTCTTAAGATGTTACCGCTCTTTTTAAAAATTATTTACCAAGGGTAGTTATTGGCAGACAGTTTAATCAGAGGTAAGGGACAGCCACATGGAAAGTGGTGCACGTCTCTGGCTTTGTGTCACAGGTCATCCCTACAGAATGAGACATAATAAAGAGGGTGACCAATTTCCCACAAGCAGCTGTGCCGCTGTCACTCTTCCATTTGCCCTGGTTGCATTGGTCAATTTCACACTATTTGCCCCATGGCCGCATTTTGACCCGCAGCTCCCCCCGATTTCCCCTGCGTCTTCTTGATCTCAAAAAACAAGGATTGAGAAGATGCAGGGGAAATTGAGGGGAGATGCAGGTCAAAATGCAGCCACAGGGCAAAGAGTGTGAGATTGACCAATGCAACCGGGGCAAACGTAAGAGCGACTGCGGCACAGCTGCTTCTGGGAAATCGGTCGGTGTCTCTGAGCATGCACTGAGTGTTTTCTCCCCTTACAAAACACCGCCGAGTAACCACAACTAGATTCTACGATTAGGAAGGGTTTCTTGGCCAGAGGGTGCAAATTCAAAGAGGCAGACTCAAGATTCATGAACAGGCATTTGTTACCTATGAACACATCTTGTCCTGTTCATGGTAATGGCCAGTTCTCCCCCCCCCCCCGGCCCCCACCATTAAGGCTGACAATGACATTATATTTAATTGGACCGTGATCAACCAAAGCTCAAGGCTGCAAACCTATACTTTCCATTGAACAAAGCGGAATTTACTGTTGAGTAAGCATGCAGCGGACCAGAGTGGAAAGCTAATTAAATGTGAATGGATGGTAAGCCTCTGAGGAGCAGATCTGTGCAGCTCAGAAAAGATACAGGATATGGTACTGGCTATGCTTCTAGTCCTCAGGGCGGCAAAGGCTTCCTTGAACAACGAAAGTAATGCCAAGTAACGTTTCTGAAGCTGGAGGGGTTGCTGGATAAGGTTTACGGTGGCTGTAGTCCAGGGTTCCAGTATCCTCCACTGCAAAAAAGTTCTGGCAAGGAGCTGTCCCCCCCCGGAAGCCAACAACCAGGCGGGCAAAGGCAATGAGGAGAGCAGTCAATGATGGGCCCTGCCAAGGCACTGGGGTCAAGGGTTGTCATTTGCCTCCTTATGACAGGAAACCTTCAGGTAATTGTGGTTCTTGCCCGCCGGTGCTCAGCTGAACAGTGGGCAGAAACTGGGACCAATTTGGGGGGGGGATCAATCTTGGGAGAAAAAAGAAAAACAAGGGATGTATGTACCGATAATTCTGACCATAGAGTTCCTGGTGATTCCTAGAGCCACCTGGAAGTGATGAAAGGTAGCTCTAGGGATTGCCAGAACCTCTATGGTAAGAACTTCCTACAAGTAAAGAAGGGCTTGTTTGACTTTTAATTCAATTATTATTTTTATTTTTCATGTTAATTTAATTTTTTAAAATTTAATTAACTGTATTTTTTATTTGAATTTACTATACTTTTAACCATTGTCTGGCAACTCTGCTGGGCCCTCAGCAAGTGTCTGAGGATGTCAGCCCACAATACAATGCCAACTTTGTCCTCCATAACTAGAAGAAACGTTTTTTCCTTTCGGTGAGCCCCTGTGGGTCCCTCTGGGGAGGAAAACGGCTAAAGAGTACTTAAATTTTAAAAATGAACAAAAATGGCAATGGTTAATAAATCATGCAGCGTAAGTTAAATCACACAAACTTGCTTAATTTATAAACTGTATTTAGAATTTCTTGGCATGGATTTTGTTTTCTCAGCCCCGAAGACAGACAACTGTTGTTAGGAGGAACACTTCTGTCACTTCCAAAGAAGGACCGGCTCTTGGAGCGCCACTAGAGCAGCTACCGGACGGCATTCTCATTCCCCAAACCAATCTCTTGATTTGGGGAAGATCTATCCAGGCGAGTCATCTTCAAGTGCATTCATGCAACCAGTTGCTAACAGGTAGTGGTTTTCATCCAGCTTTCCCACCTTGAGCTGGATGGTCCAGGCTAGCCTGGTCTCTCCAGATCTCAGAAGCTGAGCAGGGTCAGTCCAGGTTAGTACTTGGATGGGAGACCACCCAGGAAGCCCAGGGCTATTCCACAGGGGCAGGCAATGATTGCTTCAGGAAACACATAACAAAGGAGCTGAATTCTCCCCACAAGGTGTTGGGGTGGCTGTTAGTGGAGACTGCTTCCAGTGCTCCCTCTAAGCGGTGGAGTCTTGTGAGCAAAAATTCTACTTTGTGAGCTACTGGCATGAAAATTGTGAGCGAGCAATTTGGCTACTGCATCAATTAGTTTGCTCTGGAGCCATCCCTTCCTGAGCAAAGACAAAAATGTGTGAGCTGGAGGCTAAACTGTGGGCTAGTTCACACTACCTCAGCTTAGAGGGAACACTGACTGCTCCCCAGTCCACGACTGTTAACAGCTGTTAGCTATCACAGTTGCATGGAACCTCCATCTTCCGAAGCAGTATACCTGTAAATACCAGATGCTAGGCTCCTTCAGTTTGTTTTGGAAAACTGAGTTCCTCTCAGTCAAGCTGGCGAAGGAGCAACAAGATGATGGAAGTAAGGCTATCGCACAGCCTTGGGCAGACAGCTACTTTTTAAATCCATATTTCTTCGTCTGTAAAATGGGAAAGACCACAGTTTGCAGCAGAGCTCCCCAATACCATTGCTGGTGCCTGCCAGATGTTTTTAAGAAGTGGGTGTGGTCGGGTGGGGCTGTCGCCCAGCAGGGCTTCTGATTGGCCGCTGGAGATCTGGTTGGCTGTGCAGATGTTTTGAAAATATTGTTTCACCCACAGCTGCCCCTAGTGCTGCTCTTATTCTGTCCAAGTCCCCTTCCTGAATGTGTTTTTTTTTAATTATCCCTTTCTCTGCACTTGAGCTTTGTGTGTGTGTGAGTGAGAGTGAGAGAGAGAGAATTTCCTTTCTCTCCCTGCATTAAACAGAATTCCTGCCTGAAATGTTGAAGAGCTACTATCAGAGCAAAGTGTGAGTCCAGCGGCACCTTTTAAGACCAACACCATTTTATTTTGTTCTGCTACTTCGGACCAACACGGCTACCCACCTGAAGCTATTATCAGAGTTAGGCGTGACTTCACTCCCCGACATTTTGTGATTGGCTCCGCCTTCTGTGGCAGCCATTTTGTGATTGTGCCCGCTGCCCTGTGTCAGAATTCCAAAGGTTTCCACAGGCTTAAATGGGTTGGGAACGCCTGATCCACAGTGAAGTTGCAGGGAACAGGGCTGTGCTTGAATGTTCAAATGCTTCACCCCGCTTTTTCTCTTCCTTAAATGCTCCCAACCAATCAGGGATCCCATTATTACAGTGATATCCAGCCAGTCAGTTCTGACTAAGGGATGACATCACAGAGGGCGATCAAACCCCACCGAGACTGAAGGCGAGGCTTCCGCCATTGCGCTGTCCACCAATTTAGACCCCCCCCCATTTTGATACAAACTTCCCCCCCCCCCAAGTTGTTGAAAAGTGTTCGCATTTTGCTATTGCCATTTTTTTGGTCAAAGTAAAGGAAAGGCCCTTTCCACTCATCGCAAGCGGCGGAAGCAAACACAATAAAGCGTATAAAACACTCAGCACATTATATTATTACACGAATTGGGCTCAAAACGTGGAGAAAGCCGTGAGTCAGCAAAGTTGCAAGCAGCATGCGCCAGCCGTAAATGTATAGCCTGGCACAGATTTCTGCAGCCGCAGGGGAATTTGAGATGTCCAGTATAATTCCCTCAAAGACAAGCCCGCTCACCACTACCTCTTTTCCCTTGCAATTAATCTAGGTCGCAGCTCGTGTGGGGTGTAATCTAGGCCACAATTCATGTGGGGAAAGGATGAGGCCTAACAAGTCTAGCCAGTATGCTGCATGAACAAATATGCTACCTTTTAATCCTGCCCTTTTCTCAAGATAGAAGAAGAAGAAGAGGAGATTGGATTTATACCCCGCCCTTCACTCACTTGGAGTCTCAGAGCGGCTTACAAACTCCTTTCCCTTCCCCTCCCCACAACAGACACCCTGTGAGGTAGGTGGGGCTGAGAGAACTCTTTCCCAAGCTGTCCTTGAGGGAACAGCTGGTACAGAGCTATGGCTTGCCCAAGGTCATCCAGCCAGGTGCAAGTGGAGGCGTGGGGAATCAAACCCGGTTCTCCCAGATTAGAGTCCGTGCACTTAACCACTACACCAAACTGGCTAATCAGAGAATCATGTTTTCTGTCACCCCAGAAGGTCAGACCAGAACCAACGGGAGGAAACTAAATCAGAAGAGTTTTCAGCTAAACATTAGGAAGAACTTCCTGACAGTCGGAGTGTTTCCTCAGTGGAACAGGCTTCCTCGGGAGGTGGTGGGCTCTCCTTCTTTGGAGGTTTTTAAGCAGAGGCTTAGATGACCATCTGACAGCAATGCTAATTCTGGGAACTTGGGGGGATCCTGAGAGGGAGGGCAGGAAGGGCTGCCCCAGTGCTCAGTTCTCCTGGCCCTTTCTGACACGCCCAGGGAAATGCTGATCGCCACTTTGGGGTCAGGAAACAGTTTTTCTCCAGGCCAGTTTGACCAGGAATCCTGGAGGGTTTTTCTTTTTTTGCCATCTTCTGGGCGTGGAGCAGGGGAGAGGTAGTTGTGAATGTCTGGCATTGTGCAGGGGGTTGAACTAGATGACCCTGGAGGTCCCTTCCGATTCTATGATTTTATGCCTTGGAAGCTTCTGCCAATGCCTGGGGTCATGTGATAGACGTCCCCCAATATCTTGACACGTGGGCAAGCACTGGTGGTGGTGAAAAGGGCCATGAACTCACAGCCAACTTACAGCGATCCCGTAGGGTTTTTAAGGTAAGAGAGGACTAGAGGTGGTTTGGTACCAGCAATCAGTCTCCGCAGGTCATATGGATTTCAGTATGACAGGAGGAGGCAAATTTCCCTTCTTGCAACATCCATAAAGTTTGCCCTGCGTCCTCCCCTCTCCCAAAGTTTCAGTCATCTTTTTGGAATCTGTTCAGAACCCGCTACCGTTCATGTCTCACGACAGAAGCACCATTTTTTTGAGGAGTGTAGCAAAATCAAGTAACACAAAATGCAATCGAGGTCTCCCAAGCCCCAAAGTTCCTAGGCACACCTGGTTCCCAGCTGCCCTTCCCCAGGGAGCGGAGGCAGCAGTGGGTCAGAGGGCACCCGGCATATTTCTCCAGAGCCTTGTCAGCCCTCCGGGATCGGAGAGCAAGCACTGTGTACATTCCTCGGATGTTTGCCCCTTCCCCTCCCACGTCCACAGGAAGGCCTGTCGGGGCTCTTTGTCTCAGCCGCACTTGCACGCTAATGCCTCGCGGCCGATTGGCACAGCTCAAGGTTACCCTCACTGGCATTCGTAGGTGCTGAGTTGGCAGTCTCATGCTGAGCTTGTGTTAGATGCCCGTTTGCCTTTTTGGAATGCTGCCCTCACGCCTCCAGATTAAGCGCTGAGGGCCAATTCACACGTTATCAGATTGCCCATGGGGTATCCATGGGCACTGGGAAAGCACCCCTTCCCCCCCCCCCCTTTATGCAAAGTGCACACACTCGTCATGAGGAACCGGGGCCAACAGCAACCTTTGTGTTGTGCAAAGGCAGCCAACGAAAAGGATTTCTCTTCGGGATCAGAAACAAAAAATAATGTCCCTAAAATGCTCACAGCAGAGCAGAAGAGCTGGTTTTTAATAGGGAAAGCAAGTGGTTAAAAACCCTCTCCCTTCCCTACACATGCCCAAGGCCAATTGAGGCGGGGAGCCTTGCACAAAGGTTCCAGGGCACACATCCTCATTTTATAATAGCTACGGCAACCCTAAATGCTTCCTCTTTTAGCCCAAGAATTTCAACATGGTAATGAAAGCAACGATAGTGATAGCAAACCAATGCAGTCTCTCAAAAAAGTCCCTCAAAGAACATTATGTTCCAGTGATAAGAACCTTCTGGTGATCCCTGGCCCAAAGACTGTCCAAGTGTCCACCACCAGAGCCAGGGTCTTTTCAGCCCTGGCTCCAACCTGGTGGAATGCTCTTCCAGGTGAGATCTGGGCCCTGCAGAATCTGATGCAGTTCTGCAGGACCTGTAAAACAGCTGTTCCACCAGGCCTATGTTTGATTGTGGTGGTGGGTTTCCATCTCAGACCCTGCAGTTATGGAGCAATGGAAGGCCCCACCACTGCCTCCCCGCCTGGCCACCTCCACAGCCCACCTCCTCCAGCGGCCTCCTGGCCAACTCCATAACCCACCTCCAACAGTGGCCCTCGGCCTCATGACCCTCCAGCCGCTGGAGCATCCTGCCCATTCGCCAACTCCCAGCACACTGAGGCTGAGACTCTGGGCACTGCTTTTGTGGGCAGGACTATGGCAACGCAGCCAGTGGATAGAGACCCCTGGTGAGTGACACATCAGGGAGCCAACTGATTTGGGAGCGTGGGGAATGTTCAGGAGAGTCCACGACCAAAATACAGTTATATATAAGGAGAGATTGTTTTTGAATTGTATTTTGAATTGCTGATATTTAAATTGTATAATATATTTTTACAAATGATGTTACCTGGCCTGAGCCCTGTTTACAGGGGAGGGCAAGCTACAAATTGAATTAATTAATTAAGTAAATAAACCATTGCTGGAGACAGATCATGTGGAAGAGATGGTATAGAAGCATACACGCAACACAATACAACAAAGTTCAACCAGGATTAAAGTTCCACTGACAATATCAAATCCTGTTAAGAAGAAGACGGTTTCTGGGTCTGACCCCGAGGTCTATTTAATCCAGCATTATATTTCCCACAGTGTTCAAACAGATACCCCCGGGAAGTCCCACAAGAGAGGAACAGAGGCCAAAGCCTACCTCAGATGTAGTCCCCCAGAGACTGACATCCAGGGGTATACTGCCTCTGACCATGGAGGGTCCATTTACCCCTGATGAATGATAGCCATTGATGGACCTCCATCCTTGAATTTTTCTAACCTCCATTTAAAAATTTCTAAACTAGAGGCCATCACTACCTCTTGTGGTGGGGAGTTCTGTAAATTAATTACAGATTACATGAAGTACCCAATGATTTTTAAGAGGAGTGCAATTTGATCCTAATTATGTTTAGCGGAAATGACTTCCAGGGAAGTTCATACCAGATTGCATTTGCATCTTTGGTCATGGTTGGATTACACCCATTCTATTTTTCTGGCTCTCACGGCACATGCCCAGAGGCGTTCACTTCAGCCTTCATACAAATGCTAGTTCCTAGTTCCAGGACCCTAACCGAGGAAACAAAGCCAGAAGATTATACTTAGTTCAGGTGAAGCTATGCCTGGATCCGTGGATCTCCTTTCTTGGAGCTGGGATAATATGAAATAAAAGGCATTTCTTGTTATGTTCTTTGTAAGCAAAACGCTAGGCTTATGACGGACTGGCATCCCCACAACATATAGTAGCAGCTGTAATAAGAAAGAGCCATTTTCTAGCTGTCTCATGCCTTGCCAGTGGGTGGCAGGGATTCTGAAGTTCTCCCACTCTCCCCATTGACATACCTAGTACACGTACCTGTGTACCCTTTCCCTGTGTACCTGTCCCCCTTTTTGCAAACTGTATTTCTGAAAGCAGTGCATCTGAAACGTTTTTAAAGGTATGCCTCAAATTTTCCACCCCTGGCGAAAATTAGATCAGTGAATTACGGAGGACGGAGGTTGGAAATATGGACGTGGGGAATGAACAGAAACACAGGAGTGCATCATGTTGACACAGTGGATGTCCCTTTGCGACATGTACAGAGTTTCAAGGCAGATAAAACCGGGATTCTTGGCAAACAAATGGCTGTAGAAAGCATTCCTCCAAGGCAGAAAGCTTGAAAAACCACTGGCCTAGCCAATCCTACTGATTGATAGGTATAATTAAAAGGATTGTTCCCCCCTTCATGCAACCCTGATGGAAGCTAATGTCCTTTCTTTCCAGACACGGAAGTTTCGACGTGTCCCTTAATTTTTCAGATCTTGATGTGACAACGCTAGTCTGAACCACCGCTCTCTCTGGAGCAGGGAAAAGTTGCAATTTACATTCTTAGTGATAATTATTAGGTGACTGTTTGGACACAAGAGGTTGAGGGAGCAGCTCAGAGTTTACCCACACCTCTCAAAATGCAGCAAAGCGCATTTGACAGGATAAAATTAGCCATTCATTCTTCAGCTTACATTCTGGTCTTCTGTTCATTTTTTTATCATTAGCTCGCATCCAATTTCTCAGCCTGTAAAAACAACTGCTTGTTTGAAACTAAAAAGGTGGCGGTGGGAGGGGAGAAGATGCACAGTACAGACAACAGCAAACTGCCAAGGTCGGTTGTATAGGTTTGCATCAGTCAAATACTTGATATCATCCTCTTTTTGCACAAAGATTCCAGTCCTCAGGGTCAGAACTAAGGAAACTAGGATCGCCAACCCGCAGGGGATGACTGGAGATCTCTTGGGATTACAACTGATCTCCACACAGCAGAGAGCAGGTCTCTTGGAGAAAATGGCTGCCTTGGAAGGTGGACGCTATGGCATTATACCCGCTGAGGTCCCTCTCCTCCAGGGGCATAACATGGGGGGGGGGGTTTTCCACAGGAGCAGTCGCCTTAGGCGCAAAACTCTTTGGGATGCAAAATTTCAAAAGAAAAAAAAAGTAGTAATAATACAGGGGTGGCCAACCTGTGGCTCGGGAGCCACATGCGGCTCTTTCACACATATTGTGCGGCTCCTGGCAGGGCGGCTGGGGAAACAAAGAGGAGGCATGCTTTTTTTCTCTTTCTCCCTTCCTTCCTTCCCTCCTCCCTCCCATCTATTTGCTTTCCTAGTTTCTCTCTCTCTCTTTCTTTCCACTTCTTTAATTCTTTCTTTCCATCTCTCTCTTTTTCTCTCTCTCTCTCAATATCATTAGCAAACAAGTAATATCATTATCAATAACCGGTTTTCCTCGTTTGTTTTTATTTTTGGCAGTCCCATTTAACGTTAATAAAAAGCAAATTTGCATATTTTTAAAAATAAAAACGTGTGTGTGATATTTGTTCCTGTCTTGCGGCTCTCAGACATCTCTATGTGGCTCTTACGTTTATTCTATGTGGCTCTTACGTTAAGCAAGGTTGGCCACCCCTGTATAAATAATAAATAAAAAATAGAGTGCCCTCCCCCTCCCACAGAAAATCTCCCAACGTTTGAACATTTTACACAGTTTTTCAACATGATGGGGCAAGTAAACGTTGCCCCATAACATTTTACCGTATTTTCCTTGCAAATTAACAGCCATACTGTCCTCATGTAATCCTCATGAATTACGTGCATGATGCCTTTTTAGCTATCAGTGTTTCAACTGCCAGCTGTGAAAGAAGTTTTTCAAAACTTAAATGAATCAAAACTGTCTCAGAGATCTACAATGAGCCAAGAAAGACCGAGTAAACTCGCAATACTGAGAGAGATTTCAATGTCGATTTCAATACTGCTATTGAAAAAATTGCACGAATTAAAACCAGGGGACTTTAAATAAATTTGAGTATACCAGCATTAAATTCGTTTTACTTTAATTACATCAGTATTTTCTTAAAATGCAGTACACATGCTTGGGGGCTGAGGGGTTCAGTACTGGATGGGTTGAAGGGACATAGTTTTTAATTTCGGCCCACAAAACCTGCAACACCTGAATTGCTGAAGAAGCCAAGCCAATTTTTTCCTGGCAGGATAAAACACCCTTGAAAATAAATAACTGTCTCCTGCCACAGAAATAAATCGCTGCAGCTTTATTAAATCAATATTAATTCATAATCTTTAACGCACAATTATAGTTCTATCTCACATACAAAACTACCCTCTCTTCAAAACCTCCCATCTGTCAGATTTATAATTAGCTTATTACTGCCCGTATATTTCCTAATAACTTTTCCTTCAGCCCCTGTGAGGTGAATTAAGGAGAGCTAATAAAGCATGGCTGGTAATCCATTTACACGTCTGTCTTACACTTTTGTCCAGGCATCAAATTAAAAGATACATTTCTGGAGAAGAAGACGGCGGGGGGGGGGGGGGGAGAGAAAGTATGATATTTCCCTCACACTCTTCAGTTCCTCTGACTTTTTTTCCTCCTTAGTCAAGTGTCAGAGTGTCTGGTTGCTACTCAGAGTGTCTGGTTGCTACTCTAATGGCCAAGTGATGAGGTGGCTGGTGGCCATTTTGTTGGCCTTCAAACATAGAAGAGGAAGAGGAGGAGGAGGAGGAGATTGGATTTATACCCCACCCTTTACTTGGAGTCTCAGAGCAGCTTACAAACTCCTTTCCCTTCCCCTCCCCGTGACAGACACCCTGTGTGGTAGGTGGGGCTGAGAGAGCTCTGCTCTTTCAAGGACAGCTCTGACAGAACTATGGCTTGCCCAAGGTCATCCAGCAGCTGCAAGTGGAGGAGTGGGAAATCAAACCCGGTTCTCCCAGATTAGACTCCAAGCACTTAACCACTACACCAAACTGGCTCCTACAAAGGAACTGTAGCAGGCTGTATGCACATCGACGTGGACAACTCATGCTGACATAGAAGAAATATGCACTGTCTGGTGGACCCTACAACCTTAAGCCTACATGTGGACATATGAAGAGAGTGTTGTAATACCAGAGCAGTAAACCAGAAGTATCTTCTCGGGAGCAGATACTCATCTGGGAACCACTGTTCCTTCCAGTCTCTGCATGTTAGGGCATGTTTGGTTTGTCTCTTTTTCTTCCAGGAAGACAGTTATTTACAAAATCTTTGCAGGAGAGCGGAAGTACATTTTTCCTATAGTTTGTTTAGTGTTATGCAACAGTCTGTTAACTAGGCCTGTGCAATTGTTTTTCCCCTTATCCAAACTAACCTTCCTTTCCTCTCATATAAACTGCACTGACAGCACATATAGTTTACAGAGAGAATGTGATGTTTTGGATCATTCTATAGCACTGCAGTGAGTCAGCCAATGACTAGGAAGCCTTGAATACTACATGCAAGAACCCATTATTAGCCTTTAATATATATACACACACACACACACACACACACAAACCAGGGAGGGAGCTTTTATATTCTGTCCCTTCCCTCTAGTAGTAATTTAGAAGCCATTATCTCTCTATATAATAAAAGGAATTTCAAGTGGCAACATTCTATGCTTGCCAAAATCAGTTGGCTGCCTGATGTGTCAGTCAAGCTGTCCCTATCCACTGGCTGCGTAGCCTGAGTCTCGCCTCCAATATTCTAAACAGTTTGCTGTTCCTTTCCCCCCAGTAACTAGTTGGAACACAGAGGTCATTTGCATATGCAGCCTTATTGGCCTTTGCTTCTAACATTCTAAACAGTTTGCTGTTGCTGTTGCGTCATTGAATGTGTTGTGAGGTAAAATACATCTCCCAATCGTCCCTTAAATGGTTACTGGAGTTGCCAATCCCCCTGTGGGGCCTGGAGATCTCCCAGAAATCACTGTGTTCCCCAGCCACAGCACATAATTTCTCCTGCAGAAAATTTCCCAGCTATTACAATGGCTGCTATGGGCACCCCAAACCCTGCCCTCCCCAGGCTCTACCCCTCAAATCTACAGGTCTGGCCTGCCCGTTAGTATTGCTAGCCTCCAGGCAGCACCTGGAGATCTCCAAGATCAGTTCTCCTGGAGAAAGGAGTCCAAGGAGACCAAAGGAATCCAAGGAGACACGGACCAAGGAGTCTAACACGTGCGCGAGTCGGAGGCTGAATCAACCTGTTAAAGACTTTTGTACTTTTGTATTGTGTTACTTGTATATTATGCACTTTATATTATAATTAGCGTATTACATGGCTCTTTTTGTTCATTTTTGCTTATATCCCGCCTGGAGGCTGGCAACCCTAAGTTTAGCCCTAACTGGTTTGTGGTACAGGTGACCAGCACACCAGGTATGTAAGCAGCCATTTGTAAATACCATGCAACCAGTCCAGACTATTTCTGGGGCCATCTGCACCCATATTAACTGGCCAGCTCCCTTAGAGCCTCTTCCAACTTCCTCCTCCAGTTACCTGAGCCTCCAGCCCTGACACAGGTGGAAGCCAGAAAGAGGGTCTGTTCCACACTTCTGGAACATTCTGCTGCAGGTTGTCTGCCAACTTTGCTCTGTTTTCTTAGCCTTCTGGCATAACCTCACCTTGATTATTCTTTCTAGCTATGGATGTTTCTGTGGGCTTGACTGCTGTTGCAAGGTTTTTTTTTTAAGCTTTGCCACTTCTGACAAAAAATTTTTTGCATTGATTTTTTAGAATTAAAAGCCATCATGGACACTCATCTAAGGCAGGCAGACTAGAAACACTTTGAACAGGCAATAAAGGCCTATTACGCACGCACTGCTTACTGCAGACAAACCGAGCAGTCAAGCCTTTAAAGCTTGATTTCGGATTCTGTGCCTGCCATATGCATTGTTCCTTTTTCTCCAGTGTATTTATTCTGCAGCTACAACCAAAAAAACAGTTTTTCTCAATTGGGGTGGAAATTCACTTGTGCTGTGGGGGGGGGGGTGTCCAAAGGTTTGTGGGTTTTTTTTAAATTTTTGCACTTGCAGTAGCATCGAGTAAGCGCCTCCCATTTAAATCTTCCTGGCTCAGTTCCTTGAATGAAAGGGAACCCAAAGGAACCCAGGCAAAGTAAAAAAACCAAACACCATTCTGAAATTGACCAGACTATTTCTGAAACTGACTAGAGCAGCTGGGAAGCTCCCTCTCCTTATTGTCAGGCTCTAGTGGGTTCTCTGGGGTGTTATCGGCCACTGTGATAAACAGAAAAGAGTCACCACCCTGTGCCATCACCCACTTTCACTGCCATGCAAGCGCCATTTTGAATTGTTTTAAAATTATTTTTCTTGTAGTTTATGTAATATATGTAATGGGGGAAGCCACATGGCCCCCCAAAGCACATGGCCCAGTTAAGCCCTGAGCTTGGGGCCAGAGAACAATAGGACACTAGGATCCTAGTGTCCCCCTATCAGAGGCTTAGGATATTCAAACAGTCCTATGACAGCCTCTGGCGGGAAACTTATTCAATTACCTTGTTTGGGCAAAGTCAGGGGTGCGGCTTACCTGTGTATATAAGCAGGCCCCCTGACCTCCATCTCTATGCCTCATCTGAACCAGATAAATAAAATGCTTGCTGAAATCACATCAACCGGCCTCTGCTTCCAGTACTTTTCAGTTTAATTTTTGTTATAAGAGGTATGAGACTAGCAATAAAACGTTCATGTAAATCCATCCTATGCATGAGAGAGCCCAATAATGCCCAGCTTTGTGTTGTCTTCTCCTGCTGCCCAATTTAAACTGGGCAGCAGGAGAGGGCAGCCCGGCCAGGATTGCTGTGCCTGCGGGGGGGGGGGGGGGGAGTAATTGCTCCCCACTGGCGCGGCTCTGCACTGCCTTCTCCTGCAGCTCAGCTTAAATCAGGCTGCAGGAGAAGCCAAGCCAGCCCCAGGATCGGGCTGGTATTTTTTAACCAGCATTTTTCAGTTCAGGTCTATTGTACCCCAATCAAAAAATACCAATTAAAAAAATTGCGCCCCCCCCCCAGTCACTTCTTTTCCACCCCAGCAATTCAAAACTGCGATAGTCTCATATAGCTAGACTCATGCCGCTTGTAAAAAAAAAATTAAATGTAAAACAACGAGGGGGGAAATAATCGATGGAACTTGCGCACCAATGAATGGCACTGGGTACAGAGTGGGTGGAACAACCTCAGTGTGGATGAGGGAGTGACCTTCAAGGGGCAGCAAAGGGTGGGGGGAGATCTGAGGTAATCTGTATGCTTTTGAATTACCTTCAGCTCAAAAGCGAAACAAGGGGGAAATTGGCGCAAAGCCACTCTCAGAAAACCCGGGGAAACAGCAACCAGAAAGCGAACTGAGCACTGAAATTGGGGGGGGGGGGGGGGGGGGGATAAATGCAGAATGGAAAATAAAATCTGATAGAGATGAACAGCAAAAGTGAGGGAAAATATCCATGCATAACAGGCGAAAATGGTTTCTTTGCCTGACAGAGGAACTAGACAGAGCCATCCTTTGCAGCGTTACTCCAGTCTAAGCCCCTTTATTTCAAGAGGCTGAAAATGGAATAGCTCTACACAGGACTGGACAATCACTTAAGGAGTTTAAAAAGCTGGCTTCCCTTCCCCCCACTTCTGTCCCCCACGGCACAAATGACTAACATCAAGTACACTTGGGCAGGCAGATGGGCAGATAAACATTTTTTGTTGCCCAATAACTTCTCAAATGCCTTTGCAAGGCTGCAGCCCCCCACCCAAAAAAGTGCAAGGCATGTTAATTCCTTAACATCTGCAAACAAGAAACAGGGTCTTGTCTCTGTTGTTAAGAGTTTATTATGCTTCTGAACTGCGGGGAGGGAAAACACAACCCCGAGTCTTGAAGGCCGATTATCATGTTGTGTTACCGTTTGTGCTCCCTTGGAAGATGTGAGAGAGGAGATGGATCATAGAGTCCCCGGCGCAAAACCGCACATTCTGTGATGCAACCGCTAAACGTTGACCAGCCAGTAACTTCAGCTACTGTTTGCGGCATGCCCAGACTGGGGCTGGGGGAAAGGGCTTTGCTGTCCTTATGGCTGGACAACTCGCTCACCTCTAGGCTTGGAGCTAAGAAAAGACTTTGCCACAAAGATTTGCGTATTGCAGAGAAGCTGGAGGCCCCCAGGCTGCTAGGAACTGGCGAAATCGACCTGCTGTCCCATTGATTGACTCCCATTGATTAGAGTTACCACATTCTGAAAAGCAAAAGAAAAAAGATTGACTCCTTCAAAGAAGTGATTGCTGTGACAAATCTCATTTTAAATACCCCTGCAATTTCAGCTGTGCGAATTGCCACGAACTAGGACTATTCCTCACCTTCCAACCCGAAAAGAGGACATTTTCATCAGGTTTTTTTTTTTAAAAAAAGAAACAAAGTGGACAGAAACAAAAAAAGAGAGGACATCTCCTCTAAAAAGAGAACCTCTTGGGGCTCTTTAGCTTGGAGAAACGACCGCTGAGTCTATTAGCCACAAGGTATAGATAGGAACTCTCAGTCTGGGGCAAGTGATGCTCTGTATTCTTGGTGCTTGTGGGGGGCAACAGTGGGAGGGCTTCTACTGCTGGCCCCACTGCTTGTCCTCCTGAGGGCACCTGGTGTTTTTGGCCACTGTGTGACACAGAGTGTTGGACTGGATGGGCCACTGGCCTGATCCAACATTGGCTTCTCTTGTGTTCTGGTAACCCTGCTATTGATGCGCGTGGAAACTTAGATTGGGATCTGCGAGACCCAGCCAGGTACAACGCCATAGAGTCCGCCCTCCAAAGCAGCCATTTTCTCCAGGGGAACTGATCTCGGTTGTCTGGAGATCAGTTGTAATAGCAGGGGGATTTCCAGGCCCCACCTGGAGTCTAGCAACCCTGTATGTCCCACTTTTCATTGGTGAACTTCTGAAGGGTACAGACGATCAAGTCCTCCTTTCCTGACTGAGCAGGTCAGATTCCTTCTCCAGCTAATGCACAAGCCCAGCTTCGGCCCCGGAACGGTTTACAAACGATCTCAGAAGAGGGTTTTTTTTTTCCCCTTTAAAAAAAAAATAGCTCCTTGCCTTCCTTCTGCCTGGCATATTTTGTACGTTTTTACCCCCTTCTTTGAGGAAAATCCAGTTTCCCTTAAGCTGAGGAAAAATGCCTTCCAGATCCACACCCTCTTATGTCATGAATGAAATCTCGTTTCATGAGAGAGAGGGACATAACATAAGCTTTTGAATTTCAAAGGCTTGCTGTGTACTTTAGAAACCGGGGGGGGGGGGGGGAAGAAGCTTCATAAATTCCACAGATGGAATATTGATTCTGCAGCTGTTCAAAGCAACTGGGAGCCAGCTTGGAAGGGTACGGGAGCTAAGAACAATGGCACAGTGCAAACGCCTTATAAACACACAGGCTTCGCTGGAGGCAAAGAGAGCTGGGGCGGTTAGAGTGCCGGGCTTTGATCACAGACGGAGGTTTAAACCCTTCTCCAGCCCTGAGGCTCGCTGGTCTCCAACTGGTCCAGAATACGGTGGCATGAGTCCAGACGGGAACATCACGGACGGCACACGTACATCCGGCGCTGCGCCAGCTACACTCACTCCCAGTGGAGTACCGCGTTGAGTTCAAGGTTTTGGAATTGACCTATAAGGCCTTGAGCGGTCAGGGACCAACATATCTACAGGACCGTCTCCTCCGTTATGTCCCCTGGAGAGCGTTGCACTCTTCAGATGGTAACTTACTGGTGGTCCCCAGCCCCAAAGACATTCAGCTGTCCTCAACCAGTGCCAGGGCCTTTTCAGTCCTGTCCCCAACCCGGTGGAACCCAGATATACTGGGTTCAGACGCGTAGAATGATCAGCTCATAGTTTATTAGTGATTACAGCAAGGAGAAAGATGACTGGCTATCCCTGGCCGAAGTCCGGTATTTATGCCTGAAAAGAATTACACCCCAAACACACCCCACTCCCAACAATAGGCTATTTACACTCTATTGTTTCCCGAATGGTTTCCTCTAGGATTCCTGTCTCCCTACTGGCCCATTCTAGGATCCTAGTGATGTATTGTTATGTGTCCCAAGCTCAGTCCTTTGGCAAGTAAGTTCAGGTTCAATACATAACAAACTCTCTGCCTAGGGCCTGCAAGGCTGAGACGTTCCACCAGGCCTTTGGTTGAGGATGGCGATGGTTTCCATCTCAGCTGGCAACCTCTTCCACTCTCTACATTTGCCTTCCCCCTTCCTGCGAAGCGGCCAGCAGTCTGAAATGGGATTAATTTGTTTGCCATTTGTTTTATAATGTGCTGCTTGATATTAATTGTTTTATTTACTGTATGTTTTTATTCATATTGTAAATCGCCCACAGAGCATAGTAAAGGGATGGAGCTGTCCCTGGGGTTCAACTCCCCAGCAATGCAATCCTAAACAGAGTTTCTTGTTGTTGTTCAGTCACACAGTTGAGTCCGACTCTTCGCAACCCCATGGACCACATCACACCAGGCCCTCCTGTCTTCCGCCGTCCTCCGGAGTTTGCTCAATTTCATGTTCATAAACAGAGTTACACCTTTCTAAGTCAATAGAACTTTAGAACAGGGGTGTCAAACATGTGGCCCAGGGGCTGGATCAGGCCCCTGGAGGGCTTCTAACAGGCCTGCACTGGAACTGGCCATCTCCTGCTTCCAGTTCCATTGCTGCTGCTGCTGCATCATAGCTTGCTTCGCCAGATTATCTCAATTGCTCAGGCATTTCATGTTTCCCCCTGGGTCCTAGACTCAGAACTCTGAGCATGAGACTTCTGTGGTGAATGTCAACAAATCAAAAGTAGGTTTGCAGCTTACAGATACACACCTGAACAGCATACTCAAGATTGCAAGAGCACAGGCATTTTGATGCAATAATTCAGAGCAAGAGGTGTCAGCTATAGATACTGTTAAATAAACAAAATATTGAAGAGTGCTAATGTTTTAAGCATGTTTTTATTTTAAGTAAAAAAAGAAATCTTTGTGTTTGTGTCCTTTATAAAGTTTATATCTCCGCTACACGGCATTACATTTTATGACACACATGGCCCGGCCCGACAAAGTTGCATTTATGTCAGATCTGGCCCTCATAACAAATGAGTTTGACACCCCTGCTTTAGAACAATGCAAACTCTTCTTAGGGCTGCCCCATCGGTGGCGTTAGGCAGGCTGCTCACTCTAAGCCTCATCTTCCTCTGCTACATGGCAGTAAGAATAGGGGCACATTTGACAGGGTTGTTGCTCAGGATTCGAGTAAGCCACTGTACATGAAGCATTTTACAAAATGCTCTATAAAGGCAAAGTACTCTCAGTATTACTAGGAGCAGGTACCTCATGAGGCAATATAAGCATGGCGAAAAGCCAGATAAATAGATTGGCCTCCCTTCCAGCAGTAAGTGTGTGGGTTTAGAAAAGGCATTTGTGCAGAAAAGAAAAGGAAACAGACTCTGACTGTGCCCACCGGGAGAAAACAGCGCCTCTGTGGCCGGGTTATGACCCAAGCAAGGCCCAGAGCAAAGACTGGCTCAGCCGTTCTCGTTACGGCAGCCGGGAACGGTCGCAAACACAAAGTGCTGGGTTAAAAGAAGCTGCAGGGTAGATTGGCTCTCCAGGGCAGCTCCTTCCCTTGCGCCCATGGGTCGGTGCCAAGGCCATGCCAACTGTTTGATCCGCATCAGTCTACTCTATCAAAGAGGAGGGCATGCTTTGCCTCTGCGGAGCGGGGTGGTGGAGAAGAAGAAAAATAATAATACAAAGGCGCTATTATGGAGACGCATATTCCTCTGTGACTCACGCTAGGCTTCTGGCGTGCACAACTGAAGGGCTTCTTATGCAAGAACATAAAAGCTCAGAGACACTGGAGCGCTATAAATAGGGCATATAAACTTTCAACTGACAAGGCTCTGATTTTGTTATTGTACCAAAAAAAAAAAAAAAACAACCCCAAAAAGGCACCGATAAGGGCTGACAAACAGAGGCAGGGGGAGAAGCGTGCGGAGCTGAGCTCGGCTTGCCTTGGCAGCATTATTTATGGCAAGTCAAATGCATTTAGAGCTATTACCTGGCGCTTCCGATTGAATGAATGGAAAAGACGGAGACTTTTGTGGCAGCTCTTCCAGCAAACCTGCAATCACGCTTGAACAAGGCATTTTATTATAATAAACACAATTTGAGAAGGATCACGAAAAAAAACATAAAGGGGGGGGGAGAGATGGGCCGATATCAAAAACAGACTACTTTTAGGGCACGGGATTGGCACCATGCAGGTTTTTTATCCTTCTCAAGGAGGCCCAGTCGATAAGATCGGGACAGCCTGCAACTGTCAAGGAAAGCGCTCCAACCAGTGTTCCCTCTAAGCTGAGTTAGTGAGAGCTAGCTCACCGTTTTTTAGCCTCCGGCTCACACATTTTTGCCTTAGCTCAGGAAGGATGGCGCCAGAGCAGGCTAATTGATGCAGCAGCCAAATGGCTCGCTCGCAACTTTAATGCCAGTAGCCCACAAAGTGGAATTTTTGCTCACAGGACTCCACAGCTTAGAGCAGCAGTTCTCAAGCTGTGGGTCGTGACCCCTTTGGCGGTCGAACGACCCTTTCACAGGGGTCACCAGCTAGTGTCTGAGCCCGCCCCTCCCCACCGGCAGGAAAGGGCCCTGCGCTCAATTGAGCGTGAGGTCTGGCCTCCCGGCTCTTTGCCCTCAAAGGGAGCTTTCCCTTTAAGGGCAAAGAGCAGGGGTTGGTTGGGGCCAGAGCCCCACCCCCTGCAGCCCTCAGTGGGGCCATGAGGAGGAGGAAACCAGCAGGTAAGGCTATGGCCGCTTCCCCCTGCCCCCGCCGTCTTTCCTGGGCTTCGCGCTTTGGCAGGGAGCCCAGGAAAGGAGGCTCCAGCTGCCACCCAGTCTTTCCTGGGCTCCGCGTTTCGGTGGGGAGTCCAGGAAAGAAGGCTCCAGCCACCCCCTCGCCCCCATCGCCATCTTTCCTGGGCTCTGCGCTTCAGCGGGGAGCCCAGGAAAGAAGGCTGTCTCCCCCCCAGCCACCTATCCTGGGCTGCAACAGCCTCCCCCCCCCCACTGCCTTTCCTTGGCTCCACACCAAAGCACAGAACCCAGGAAAGGCTGCAATAGGCTCTCCCCCCAACCTACTTTCCTTCCTTCTTTTCCTTTTTCTCTCTCTCTTTCCACCCCCCATCTACCTACCTCCCTACCTTTCTCTCTCTCTCTCGCTCTCTTCATTGTATTTTGGCAGAACACTTCTGTTGCTTGGAGGACTTTAGGGGACATCTGCAGAGAAACAGAGTCCAGTGCATCCACAAACCTAGGGTTCTTCTGCCAGTCAAGTAGGGTTGCCAACTCCAGGTTGAGGAAATCCCTGGAGATTTGGGAGTGGAGCCTGAGGAGGGTGGGGTTTGGGGGAAGGAGGGACCTAAACAAGGCATAATGCCATGGATTCCACTTTCCAAAGCAGCCATTGATCTGATCTCTGTAGTTTGGAGCTCAGTTGTAATTCCAGGAGATCTTCAGACCCCACCTGTAGGTTGGCAACCCTAAAAAAATCATATTCAGCATACTAGTTCTGCAGGAAGGCAAGCTGATTGCCATGGGAACCTAACCTTTAGGAATTGATTCCAGTCCAGTGTGGGAATAATGGTTGGACATAAGATATTGGTTCAGGCAAGATTTTGTATAGATGGGACAGAAAATAATGTTTTTATTGGTTTTGTCAAAACCGTTTGGACAACACAACAAGTAATTTGATGGTTGGGGGTAACCACAACATGAGGAACTGTATTAAAGGGTCACAGCATTAGGAACTGTATTAAAGGGTCACAGCATTAGGAAGGTTGAGAACCACTGGCTTAGAGGGAGCCTTGGCTCCAACCAATGTCATCAGGTGACCCTGGGTTTCCAGTACTCGGAGAGGGTTCTAAGAAATAGTTGAATCGGTACGCAGCCACAACAAGGAAGGCTGTTTGCATCCTGCTCAGCCATGGAATATACAGGGTGATCTCAGGTTTGTCACTGTGAGCCTAGCCTACCTCAAAGGGTTGCTGTGCGGAGAAGCTGAAGGCAACCCTACATACACTGCACAGGGGAGTTTGAAGGAAGAGAAGGATCAGGTTATCATAAATAAAAATAGGGGGTTTTTTTGGAAAGGGGACTGAAAATAAAACAGCTGGTATATTCATAATGATTTTGCAACGTGACTACATTTGAAATACTGTGCAGAAACAAACTCAAAATATTCCAGGAATGTAAGTATTTCCCTTGTTAGGAAAGGCTAAAACATTTGAGAGCTTTTTAGTCTAAAAAAACCCCAAAATATGATTATGTTGCTGCGAGGGGGGGACAGAATAGAGGTTTGTAGAACTATGCTTGGTATGGAAAAAGCAGACACACATTACACCCTCTCTCTCTCTCTCTCTCTCTCTCTCTATATATATATATATTCTTGCTTTTATAGCAATACAAACTCAGACTCCCCCAATGACATTGACTGGCAGAGAATTTGGGACAGGCCCCAGAAAGTACTTCTCCACACAAGGTATAACTAACGTGCAAAATTCACCGCCACCTGATATGGTTGATGGCTGAAAAAGGCCAATGCTATGCTGGGGGTTATTAGGAAGGGAACTGAAAACAAATCAGCCAGTATCTTAATGCCCCTGTATAAATCGATGGTGCGACCTCATTTGGAGTACTGTGTACAGTTCTGGTTGCCACACCTCAAAAAAGATACTATAGCAGGGGTGGGCAATTGTTTTGGCTCGGGGGCCACTTTGTGGGAGCGGAGGTTAGCGGAGGGCCGCACCTTTTAAAATGATTGCATTCATTAGTTAACTTTGCATTTCAGAAAAGATATAAATTGTATCATAAAAATCAATAAATATAAATTAAATAAAATAGTGGTCGTTTTATTCAATTTATTTATTGTGATAATTTCATATCATCTATAACTGCAAGCACATTTAATTTTAGAATCAGTTTAATGAGAGAAATGTACCCTATCACACTTTTCTACAATTTTTTTGAAATCAGGAGATTGTTTGTTGAGAAACCATGTGGCCGACTGTCTTGGCCAGCTGCAAAAAACTCTGTGGCGGGCCGCATGTGGCCCCCGGGCCGCAATTTGCCCACCCCTGTTCTATAGCATTGGAAACAGTGCAGAAAAGGGCAACTAGAATGATAAAAGGGCTGGAACACTTTCCCTGTGAAGAAAGGCTGAAGTACTTGGGGCTCTGTAGCTTGGAGAAACGACGGCTGAGGGGTAATATGATCGAGGTTTATAAGATTATGCATGGGATAGAGCAGGTAGGGAAAAAAGTGCTTTTCTCCCTTTCTCACAAGACAAGAACTCGTGGGCATTCCATGAAATTGCTGAGCAGTCAGGTTAGAACAGATAAAAAGAAGTACTTCCTCACCCAAAGAGTGATTAACACATGGAATTCACTGCCCCGGGAGGTGGTGGCAGCTCCAAGCATGGATGGCTTCAAGAGGGAACTGGAAAGGCATAAGGAGCGGAGGTCCACCAGTGGCTATTAGCCACAAAGTATAGAGTTTGACATCCTAAGCTGGTGGTTTCTCCAGAGAAAAAAGAGTTGCCAACCTCCAGGTGGTGGCTGGAGATCTCTCACTATTACAACTGATCTCCAGGCGACAGAGATCAATTCACCTGTAGAAAATGGCTGTTTTGGAAGGTAGGGTCTATGGCATTATGCCCCACTGAAGTCCCTCCCCTCCCCAAACCCTGCCCTCCTCAGGCTCCATCCTCAAAATCTCCAGGTATTTTCCAACCTGGAGCTGGCAGCCCTAAGAGGAACTGATCCCAGTAGTTATAATTCTACCAGAACCGCAGCCCCCACCTGCAGGTTGGCAACCCCAGTCCATGGCTTAGTGCTAAAGCACCTACTTTCCATACAGAAGGGCCCCTCTTCAATCCCTGGCATCTCCAGTTAAAAGGATCGGATAATAGATGACGTGAAAGTCCTCTACCTGAGACCCTGGAGAGCTGCTGCCAGTCTGAGTAGATAACACTAAAGTTGTGTTCAGACTGGCAGTTTGGCCTGATATAGGCATCTTTCACAAAATGATTAAATGGGCCTGTTCACACAGCCACATCTGTCAGGTGTTCCCCGGACGTACTCACCCATCAGAGGATGACTTGGAGCTGTGGTAAAAAGCCACCACCTCCGAAGTGGTGTTTTTTGTTTCCCCGTGCATTCATTGTGCATGGCCAGATATCTGAACAGGGGGTGGGGGGCACACGCAGAGTGGATTTGGCAGTCTGAACCTGCAGATCCATTCTGCCACTGGGGATGCAGTTTTTAAAAAACATGCACGCATGAATTTTGAAAATTTTTGGCAGTGTGCTACGTGGCTGATGCCTTGCAGTAATGTGGATGCTTTACCACGGGCTGTCTCCATAGGTAGCCTGCAGCAGGGTGTGCTGTGTGGCTGATATGTCCCGCAATACTTTCAACCGGTTCAATTAGAGGCAGTACCATATCGCGCCAAGCCGCCAGTGTGACCACAGTCTAAGACTGATGGAGCAAGGGTCTGACTCAGGCGCTTCACATGAGAAATGTCTTTAAATAAATAACTAAGATTGTAAATCCTAGCAGAAAGGGAATATCTGCAGGCACACAAGCTTCTACGTATATTAGACATTTTCTTCGATACAGGGTGGAAAGGGAACCACCAAACTACACGGACTAAAAAAAAAATTACTCCAAGAACCACCGAAAGCGACTTTGGGGCTGCAGCCGAAAACCCGCAAAGCACCGTCCATCCTGCTTATATCACTATTCACAACAATGTATCTTTAAACCGGCACGAGGGAAAGTGACTTTTCCCCGCTGCCATATAAAGCACGCCCAAAGCAGAAAGGCAGGGGAGAAGCCGCAATGATGGCATCCAACCTTGGGCTCTGTTCATAATTAATTAGACTTTCGATGGTGGGGGAAAGAAGGAGGGAACCAGGGAACATAATTACCAGCTTCCAGGGAGAAAATTCATTATAATGCTAATAACAAAAATAAAAAAAATAAAAAAGTCTGCCTGGCTCGCCCTCCCCCGCACTCATGCGCAAGTGTGTTTTAATTACTCTGCAGCGAAGTGTGTCATTTTCACATTTACCTCGGTGCTGAACGAGATCCGAAAGTCAGAGTTAAAAATAAAAAGGTTAATCGGCGTCTGCCTCCTCTGCAGATGACAATGGGCCAATATCAGCCTGTTAATGGGTTTCTTTTCCTCTCAGGCACCCAGGCAGGCAGACAATACTCGGGTTTACCTCACGGGCAGGGCCGCTGAGAGAACTGAAGCCCTCTCAGAGCAAAATCTGAGGTAAAATGTTGAAGCCAGAAAGCAAAAAAGCAGTTCTGCTGCCTCTCCAGGGAAACCGCCCCAGGCAACTTACAAGACAAAACACAAGAAAAACACAAAACACTAAAAGATGTCCCTTAAAAACCCAGTATTAAAAAGCTAGGAGGGGCTGAGAGAGCTCTGAGAGAACTGTGGCCGGCCCAAGGTCACCCAGCTGGCTTCATGTGGAGGAGAGCGGAATCAAACCCAGGTCTCCAGATTAAAGTTCGCTGTTCTTTACCTCTACACCACACTGTAAGCATTTATTTATTTGTATTTGTATCCCGCCTTGCCCGACAAGCTGGCTTTTCATGATTCTAAGAGTGACAGACTAGGATCTGGGAGACTCAGGTTCAAATCCCCACTCAGTGCCATGGAAGCTTGCTAGATGATCTTGGGCCAGTCTCACAAGCTCAGCCTAACCCCCCTCACAGGCTTGTCGTGAGGATAAAGCGGAGGAGAGGGGAACGAAGCAAGCTGCTATGGGTCCCTATAGGGGAGAAAGACGGTCAATAAATAAAGTAAATAACTGAATAAAAATAATATGAGCACAAATGACATGTGCCATCAGACTGCACATAAAAACATATACTATGTTAGCTTTAGTGCAAATGGATCAACAATGCCAACAGCAAAAAGTGGAGAATCAGAACCGCTGACAAAAATAGTAGGGAACAAGTGGAGACCTGCAAGAAACTTGCAGGATAGTTATCCCATTCCTCACACCTTTGCTTCCTCCCTTCTCCCCCTACCTCTCTCACACTCTTTCTCCCTTCTGCCCCCCCTTTCTTACTCTCTCGCTCTCCTCCATGTATGTTACTTCCTCTCTCTTTCTGACCTGTCATCATTCCCTTTGTTTTTCTGCCTCCCCACCTCATCACTCTTTCTCTCTCTTTCTGCCTCCCACCTCAAATTCCACCCTCCCCAGGCTCCACCTCTCAAATGTCTGGGAATTTCCCAACCTGGAGTTGGCAACCCTATTTCCTTCCCACCCAACAGCCAACCTACCTTTATCTGTCTTCAGCTTTCTATCTCCACCCTCCTCCCCTGCAGCCTCTACCTAGGAAAATTACAGTCTTTCTCCACAATGGGGACTAAAGCAGCTTACATTATTATTTCCTCTTTGTTATCTGCACAACAACCCTGTGAGGGTGGTTAGGCTGAAAGTATGTGACTGGTCCAAAATCTCCCAGTCAGCTTTCACCGCAAGATGGGGATCTGAACCTGGGTCTCGCAGATCCCAATCTGAAGCTCTAACTGTTACATCACACTGACTTTCATAGGGTGGGTGCTGATGAACAGTAGCAAAGCAGCTGGGCTTAATTAAGTCATGCAAATCAGGTGGTATCAAGTCACACAGAGGGTGCTGCCTAGGGATGCCAGCCTCCAGGTGGGACCTGGGGATCCCCTGGAGTTACTGCTCATCTCCAGACTACAGAGATAACTTTCCATGGAGAAAATGGATGCTTTGGAGGGTGGAGTTTATGGCATTGTACCTCACTGAGGTCCCTGTCCTCCCCAGGATCCACCCCCAAACCTCCAGGAGTTTCCCAGCCTGGATCTGGATCTGCTGCTGGTGGCCGGGGGGGGGGGGGTACTTGGCAACCCTAGACTGCTGCCAGTAAAAACCCTGCTTTTTACTGACAAAAACAGTTGGAGCCTCCCCCCCTCCCCCGAACATTCTAATCTCCTCACAGTTGACGCCTGGAGCTGAGGCCATTTCAGAAGGTGTTTTGGGGGATTCTACGGTCACTGAAGGTTTTTTTTTAACTTTTCGGATTTTTCTGCACACGGGGGGAGTGTCCCCCATGTGTAGGAAAACCTCCCTGCCTCCCAGGTGCCCCCCCAGCGCGGATTTAGGTATCCTCACACAGGGGGCGCCTTTGGAATTAGATATATAGATATAAAAAGAATGAAGAAGGACCCGTTAGCTCTTTCCTAATCAGCACATCAGGGGGGAAAATTAAATGCTAATAATAATTGTTTTAGTATCGTGATGATATAGGCCTTCCTTCTGCTTCCCTGCCCGTCATAAAGATGGGCATTTCATCACACCCCATAAAGACTAATTATTAAACAAGTGAGGCATGCTGCACGGAACGTTTACCCCACCTCCGTTTTTTTTGTTTTCCTCCTTTCTCCTCCTGTAGAGACCGAATGAAAAAAAGGGGTTACCACCACTCTTCATTAAAGGGAAAAGGAAGATATGGAAGAAGAGTTGAATTCCCTGGGAGGAAACGGATGACCTTTTGTTCTAGGAACAACAGTGCTCTCCCTTTCTTTGATTTTATCACCGAAGGAACCTGGCACGGATGAAAACCAACAAGGCGTGACACGATTGTCTCCATTTGGCTGAGTCACCAGTAATAACGGGTAAGCAGAGCAGGGAGAAAGTCTGTCATGAAAGGCGAAGAATATAATTCAAGCCATTCTGGCCACATTTGTAGAGGCGTGGATTAGAAAAGCTGCAGGTTCGGTTACGAAACAGTTCAGTTTGGGCCTGTCTGAGAACATCTACTAGATCAAGTGGCAACTGGTGTTGCTGGACCCAAAACCAGCCAGAAGTAGGGTTGCCAGCTCTGGGGGAGAAATACCAGGAGATTCTGGGAATGGAGCCTGGGGAGGGTGGGGTTTAGGGAGGGAAGGGACCTCAGTGTCATACAACGATATAGAGTCCACACTCCAAAGTAGCCATTTTCTCCAGGGGAACCGATCTCTATCATTTGGAGATCAGCTGAAATAGCAGGTGATCTCCAGGCCCCACCTGGAGGCTGGCAACCCTACCAACAGATACTGTTTGCTCACTCCTTTGGATATCTGAAGAACTGAGCAGTGACTCATGAAAGCGCTGACCCTGCATAATGGTCCAGCAAGACATTCATCCATTAGTAGATCAACATGGGTAGCTGTGTGAGATTGCCTGTAGCTCCTGTCTCTGGCCCCAGCTCCTGCCAACCTAGCAGTTTGAAAGCAAGAAATTGCAAGTAGATAAATAGGTACCACTTTGGTGGGAAGGTCACAGCGTTTCGTGTGCCTCGGCGTTTAGTCATGCCAGCCACATGACCGTGGAAACGTCTTCGGACAGTGCTGGTTCTTCGGCTTGGAAACAGAGATGAGCACTGACCCCTAGGGTTGGATTTGAGTGGCTTTTGAGCAAGGGAAATCTTTACCTTTACCTAGCAGTAGAAAAAATCAAGAGTCCAGGGAAGTTTAGAAAACTAGTAAAACTAGATGATTGCTTAGGTAAGTGGACTCAAGATATTCAGGACTTTTCCTGTTTTATGTTCTATTTTATGTATGTTTTTTTCTGTTTTCTCTCTCTCTTTTTCTTCTTTTACCTTATCAGTAAAAACTAGGAATAATAATTCTGGCTACCCTCACACGTTTGTTGCAAAGCATGGAAATTATACATGGAAAGGTCTTCAACCTCAGAAAGTACTCTACAAATGCTAACTATTGCGCCAGAATGCAGTCAGAAACATGCTTCCTTGATAGCGCAATGAAAAATAATACTGGAAAGTAAATCTGAATATATAATACATGAGATTTTTCCCATTCCCAGATCTATTTAGCTTGCTAGGAGGCCATTCTAATTGACATGTAGCCCAAGGCAAACAAAAGTAATTAACCATCTGGAATTCAAAAGGTCACACAGAGGATTGGTAATGCATAGCATTCTGGGTAATAAGAAGTCAGGACAAAAATCCAGTCCTTCCATAAGCAAAGTCTGAGTCTGGTCCAGGGTCACACAGCAAGCTTGGGGATTCAAACCAGGGTCCAGTCCAGTTTCTAATCCAACTCTCTGACCACTAGAACCTCACTGCTCCTCACTATGAACCAACTCTTAACAAAGAGACACTATTGCACACAACATCTGCCCAGTCCCATAAGTTCAGGTTGCATAACGATTTGCTACTATTCCGCTTTATCCTTCCCGAATCTTTCACGTCCCCAAAGAAGTGAGCAGAGACTCACGAAAGCTCACGCCCTGCCACAAATGTTAGTCTAAGGTACTCCTGGACTCTTGCTCTTTTCGGCTGCTACAGACAGACCAACACAGCTATCCATCTTGATCTAACTTCTTGTCCCTGGCTATGTCTGATTGTGTGTGTGTGTGTGTGTGTGTGTTTTAGTGTTAAGCACCATCAAGTTGCTTCCAACTTATGGCGACCATATGAACTGATGTCCTCCAAAAAGCCTGCTGTGAGGCAGGGAGGGCGGGATAAAAATCCAATCAATCAATCAATGCCCTCTCCGTAATAGCTTGCTCAGGTCTTGTAAACCGAGGAAAACCCTCAAAAGGAAGTTTAGAGAACTAGTAAAGGGCAAAAAGTTAAAAACATCAGTAGGTATGGAAAAAAGTACACATGTGTATTTCAAAAACATATACAAAGCTTGTAGGGGCCCAAATAAAAGCCTCATAAAATAATCAAAGGCTGTGATCACAGGCGCCAGAAGATCCGACATAGGCACGAATGCCCGATGGATCAAAAGGGCGCGATCAGACAGCAACATCTGGGAAGCGTCCCGCAGCTGTCGGCAACTCGCGCTGCTCAACTGCAGGAGCGGAGTTAAAAGGCACCTGGGAAAATCCGGTAGTAAACGGGTTGCAATGAGCTACGGACGGACTTTCCCCTGTCTGATCATACAAGCATGCTTCCGAACCGTTGGGATGGTCTGATCAGGCCATCCTGATCAGTGCTGTTTTTCCCCCCTCTTCACAATATGCATATCACTGCATACCCATAGGGGGCCTTGGTGCGGAGGTGCGATTCCTCGTTTATGCTCATGAGAAACAAACGGCAAAAAAAAGAGAGACTCACACACAGTGGTGTCTGATCACACAGTGACGGGCTGGGCCCGCAGCAGCAACAAAGGGCTGTGTGATCTCGCAACCGCAGGCCTAATTCCTCTGGAGGGAGTAGCCTCCCTTCCCCTCCGCTTCGACTGGTATGTGTGACCTCAACCAAAGTGTCAGATGTACAAAAGGAACCAAATATGACCTGATGCATTTCAGCCCACAAGAGCCTTCTTCAGAGGTCAGATAGGGCAGGATACAACGTACAACACAGCCTGTTACACTTGTAAGGCAGTAAACAATTGATACAGGACCACGAATGGAATGTTCCCATCTGGAACTGAATGACACAAAACAAAGTTTGTTTGTGGGGCCACTGATGTATCTGGCCTTGCGTCAGAAGCAATTACATCTATTGGTGATAGTAAAAATACCAATATGAATCTCCCAGTTTAGGTCCTAAGAGTACAAGTAAAATCGCCTTATCAGGGCCAGTGTAGCATCAATATTTATTTATTTATTTGAATTTACATCCCGCCTAGCCAGCACAAAGCGGCTCTAGGCGGCTCACAACATTTAAAATCAGTATACAAAATTCAAAATAATTTAACAGTAAAACCAATAAACCCGCTAAAACCCACTAAAACCCACTAAAACAGCGGCAATTTACAAATCCAGCACCAGAAACAGTAACTGCATCTACTACTTCATCCCCCTGGCCAGGGATGAACACCAAGAGATGTACCGGGCCTACACATCACTGGCCACTTGTCCATGGCCATTTTCCCCAGCGGCGGCCCAAAAGCCTGGCGGAAGAGCTCTGTCTTGCAGGCCCTGCGTCTTGCAGGCCTATGTAAACCAAGGGTCATGGCTTCCTCAGCTGAATCAATCCATCTTCTGTTGGGGGTCTTCCTCTTCAGCCTTTCCTAGCGTGATTGCCTTTCCCGGTGACTCCTGTCTTCTCATCAATGTCTGAATAAAATGTTTGAATTAAAATGTTTTAAAGCCTGACCCTGAGCTTGGCAAGGGAAAAACAGTTCACATAATTATTTTGACAAATAAATCAAAACCTTCTGCAGAAAGCTCAGACTTTGGTGAGCCTCCAGGGAAAGAAAATTCAAAAACAGAGAGTGCCTCCTACATAGGGCTGCCAAGTCAGCCCGGGGGGCGGGGAATCCCCCGCTACAGGGGTTCCCAATCCGCCGGCCAGCATTCGGCCGGCGGGGGAAACCCCGCCCCCGAAGTCGTCCAGCCTGGACGACTTTCCCTCACGTAATGATCTCACCTGGAAGTGATGTCAGCACGTTGGGGGCGTTGCCAGGGCGACGCTCTGGCAACGCCCCCAACGTGCTGACGTCACTTCTGGTGATGTCAGCCGGCGTGTGCGCTTTGCACGCGCACCGATGAAGCTCCCGGCCGGCAGAGGACTCCCCCCCGCTGGTAAGCTCGAGGGACTTGGCAACCCTACTCCTACACGTCCTTTACTCCTGATCTGGGGGTTTGATGGCATGTATAAGGAAGATTTCCCAGTCAGGCTTAAAGGTTAGGGTGAAATGGGCGTATCTGTGTAAAGATATTGCTTAGGTAAGTGGACACAAGATATTCAGGCCTTTGTATACCATCCACAGCCCTTTGAACTGAATCTGGGGGATAACAGAGAATCGAAGAAGGCCCTGGCACATGAACAACAATGCGTTTTTTATGACTAACCCCATCCAATCAGTGTAGATGCAGTCATTGTGCCACTCCCGTTCTTATTAGCCTTGCTATCTGGCCATGAAAAACACAGCAGCAGATACTGGAGGGAAGCCAAATTGCAACTGTCTTTAAAGGTTATCTTAAAGGTTATCTTAAAGCCAGTTAGGTGTCGTGGTTAGGAGCATGGACTCTAATCTGGGAGAACCGGGTTTGATTCCTCACGCCTCCACATGCAGCTGCTGGTGTGACCTTGGGTCAGGCATACGTTCTTTCAGAGCTGTTCTCTCAAGCCCCACAGGGCGTCTGTTGTGGGGAGGGGAAGGGAAGGAGATCGTAAGCCACTCTGAGACTCCTTCCGGTAGTGAAGGGCAGGGTATAAATCCAATCTCTTCTTCTTCTTTCACCTTACATCCACTGCATTAAATCACAGCGGTGTGTGTTTTGTTTTAATTCCACTAATTTCTAGAGGCTGAATCCTACTTCAGGAGTTCTCTAGAAAAATTCTTTAAAACTTAGGAGGAGATGGTAAGGATTCGAAAAGGGGGAGTTAAAATTTAGAGGAGGGAGCTGGGCGAAGAGTTTGCATGGGGGGGAAATACAATCGGTCTGGAGGATGTCAGAAAAGTTAAGGCGTGTTATCAGGGCCTGTGCTGCAATTGCGAATCAGATAACTCAAGAAAGGGCTGTATGGAGAGCTGCAACCTTGGCTCGCAGGGTCATTTCTTTTTCTTTAAGGTGGAGTAAGCCGAGAAACAACAGAGAGCATGGTCCCGCCAAGGCATTTAGAACACATTTTTTAGTCTTGGAGCAGATTACATTTCAAGGCTATGCCCATATCCACCCACTTACTCATGGCTTCTCTGGAGGGACAAATTTCCCCAGCCCAGGTACGCAGGAGCTTAGAAGCACTACAGGAAAACACAGAATCCCCCAAAGGAAGAAAGCACATGGACAAGACGTGCAGCGCTTGTTGCCAAAAGATTGTTGTTACTTGGGGCCAAACTGCACAATTTTGGAGTTTCGTGTATGGAACTCCAGATGTGAACTGTTCCTAAAAATGCAGCTGCAGGGGAAAGGGTGCATGTGTAAAAGATCTGGATTAGGGCTGCGGGACTGGGGGAGTAGCATTATTTCTTCTTCCCACTTCTTCTCTCTTTTTCCCTGACACATAATGTGCCCCGCAGCTCTTCAAAGCCCAGACAGGAAGAAAAAGACAGGCACACAACCTGTCTTTTTTCCTCGATCTAGGCTTACAGCAACACCAAAGTTATTTGCAACTGATGAATTGTTAGTCCTGTAGCAGTGAGGGAAGTTGGAGTTGAACACTTTAAGGGCCAACTCAGACATGGAATCCCAGTGGCAAAACTCTTGCCTTACATAATATTTGGCCCTTACCTAGAAAGCTAATAGTGCTTCGAAATTAAAATATTTGAATCCTGCCTTTCCCATTGGCTCAAGGCAGCTTGGGGGTGGTGGGAAATACTGTCAAATTGTAGCTGGCTTATAGAGACTCTGTAGGGTTTTCAAGGTAAGAGACGAACGGAGGTGGTTTGCCATCGCCTGCCCTTGCATAGCAACCGCGGACTTCAGTGCTCTCCCATTCAAGTACTAACCAGGACTAGCTTCTAAGATTTGAAGAGAATGGGCTAGCCTGGGCAATAGGTTCAGGACAGACAAAAGGAAATGCTGCTTTGCACAGAGAGTGATTGCTAGAGGATGTAGTGCTGGCCACAGGAATAAACAGCTTTAAAGGGGGATTAGATAGATTCATGGAGGAGAAGTCTATCAACGGTTGCTAGCCATGGGGATTAAAGGGAACCTCGGTGTTCAGAGGCAGTTAACCTTTGAGTCCCAGAGCTAGGAGGTAACATCAGGGAAAGATATCAGCCCCTATGCCCTGTTGTTGTCCCTCCAGAGGAACTGGTAGGCCAGTGCATGAGACAGGATGCTGGACCCTCACTGGTCTCACAAGCATGGACGGGACAGGAACTGGTTGGCCACTGTTTGAGACAGGATGGTGGACTGGATGGACCTTAACTGGTCTGATCCAGGAGGGCTCTCCTGATGCTCTTATCAGGGGAAGGCCTCGGCCTCTCTGCCCTGCTGTTGGCCCCCAAGAGGAACTGGCTGGCCACTGTGTGAGGCAGGAGGTTGGAATAGGTGGACCCTCACTGGTTTGATCCAGCAGGGCTCTTCTGGTAGGCTTGCCATTCCCCGAGGGGAGGGGGGGTTTGCCCACTTTTAGGGCCCCCAATCCACCGGCCCAGATCTGGCCGGTGGGTGGGAACCCCGCCCCCAAAGTGCCACGATGGCGCCAACGTGCCTGGTTCGATTATGTCACGCAGAGGTGATGTCATCACTCCGGGCATGTTGCCGGGGGGATGGTCTAGCACTTGGCCAAAAACCTCTATCGTACCAGAAGATCCCGGACAGGAAGGCTTGTCCTCCCCACCTGCAAAAAGTAGGGATCTGGCAATCCTGTCTCCTGGTGCTCTCCAGGTGGATTACAAATCATAATTAAAAGCAGGGCTATTTTGGGGCAGGAACCCACAGGAACGGAGTTCCGGCTGGCGCCTGAGTTGGCCACACCTAGCAGGAACTCATTAGCATAATAGGCCACACCCAACAGCAGAAACTCATTAGGACTGGCTACATTAGGGGTATGTGGCCTAACATGCAAATTAATTCCTGCTACAAAAAAAGCCCTGGCTTTTCACAGCAAACAAGGTAAACAGAATAAGAAACAAAAGGTGGGTTTGGCTGGATGACCACTATTCTGGTAACATGGCGGTGTGGCCTACTATGCTAATAAGCTGTGCTGTCAGTGGTGTGGCCTAATATGCTAATGAGTTTCTGCTGTTGGGTGTGGCCTGTTATGCGAACGAGTTCCTGCTGGGCTTTTTCTACAAAAACAGCCCTGATTAAAAGCATCACAACTGACTGGTCTTGGGGTTGTTTCTTTGGTCCAGGGCTCTCTACATCCTGAGAACCTGAGCCAGCCCTCCCCAAACCTCTTGCCACAGCAGGTGCTTTGAGCGAGGCCGTCTGCCTCCCAGAAGCCCACGGCAGTACAGCTGCTTGCCCACCTGTGTCCCTGGGGTTTTCTCTTTCTCTCCAGCCATTCCAATGCTTTCTAATCTGGGAGACCCAGGTTTGATTCCCCACTCCTCCACATGAAGCTGCTGGTGTGACCTTGGGCCAGTCACATGTTCTCTCAGAGCTGTTCTCTCAAGGGCAGTTCTCTCAGAGCTCTCTCAGCCCCACCTACCTCACAGGATGTCTGTTGTGGGGAGAGGAAGGGACGGAGATCGTAAGCCACTCCGAGACTCCAGTTTGGTGTAGTGGTTGGGAGCACAGACTCTAATCTGGGAGAACCAGGTTTGATTCCCCACTCCTCTACATGCAGCTGCTGGTGTGACCTTGGTCAGTTAAAAGTTTTTTTCAGAGCTGTTCTCTCAAGGGCAGCTCTCGGAAGAGCTCTCAGACCCGCCTACTTCACAGACTGTCTGTCGTGGAGAGGAGAAGAGAAAGGAGATTGTAAGCCGCTCTGAGTCTCCGAGTGAAGGGCAGGGTATAAATCCAACCTCCTCCTCCTCTTCTTCTTCTTGTTCAATGTATGACTCCCCCCCCCCCCGCTACTGCAAGGCTCAGGGCGAGTCACAACATATTATAATAACAACCATAATTTAACATTTAAACAATTCTTAAAACTAATCCTATTAATGAGTAAAACTAATCATAACAAACATAGTTAAATAGGTGGCACATAGTGATACAGATATATCATATCCATATTGGGGGGAGGCAGGGGAGAGAGGGAGCGGAAGGGCCAGTTGGATGAAGCTGTCCTTATGCCCTTCGGAGGTCCCCTTCCTCCCCAAACCATACCCTCCCCAGGGCCCACCCCCAAAATCTCCAGGAATCCCCCAACCCAGAGCTGGCAACCCTATTTCATATGTAGATGAGTGCTCTGACCAGGGGTCATTTCGTAGAAAAAGAGGTGCAGGAGCTCATTAGCATAACTCACTGGCATATGCCACACCCCCTAACATACCGGAAGTGTGTCAGAAGGCAACACCCACCCCTCAGGCTCCACTCCACAGGTGAGTGAAACTGACCTGCTCTTCCTCCATTCCCTTCCCCATCCAATACTTTGTGCGATAAAAATAAGCATAAAGAACACACCCCCATTCTCTTCCTGCTCCCTTGAAACCACCAGGTTTCAAGTAGACTTGAGATACCCAGGACATGTGCACCACCCATCCCTTCCCCTTCCCCTCCCCACAACAAGACACCCTATGAGGTAGGTGGGGCTGAGGGAGGTCTTTTGAGAACTGCGCATGAGAGAACAGCTCTGAGAGAACTTGTGACTGGCCCAAGGTCACACCAGCAGCTGCACGTGGAGGAGTAGGGAATCAAACCCGGTTCTCCCAGATTAGAGTCCAACTCCTGACCACTACACCAAACTGATGGGGTGGAAGCTGCTGAAGGGTTGGTGAAATTTCTCCAGTACTTATGTGCCATGTGCCCAGATAAAAAATGGTATACTTAGAAAATTTATATGCCACCTTGAGCAAGTCTCTGGAAAAGCAGCACACAGTCATAAAAGGAACAATGATAAAATTATCAATTTGAAAACAAAACATTAAAAACAATAAAGACCCTAGCAGGGCTTTCCCCGGGGTGCTGCGCCTCTGCACTGATCAGGGAAGCCGAGGAGGGGGCGGGGCTTGGTCATGTGCCCGCCCCCTGGGCTCCTCACTCCCGGAGCTGCGCTCCTGTGCGCTCCTGCTCCAACGGACCCCTGATAATAACAACCATAATTTAACATTTAAACAATCCTTAAAACTAATCCTATTAATGAGTAAAACTAATCATAACAAACATAGTTAAATAGGTGGCACATAGTGATACAGATATATCATATCCGTACTGGGGGGAGGCAGGGGAGAGAGGGAGCGGAATGGCCAATTGGATGAAGCTGTCCTTATGTCCTCCGGAGGTCCCCTTCCACCCCAAACCATACCCTCCCCAGGGTCCACCCCCAAAATCTCCAGGAATCCCCCAACCCAGAGCTGGCAACCCTATTTCATATGTAGATGAGTGCTCTGACAGAGACCATAACCCCCGGCCATGGATGTTTTATTCTCCATAGTAGGGTCATGCCTGTACTCTCCCATTGGAAGTTGGAAAAACCAACTCTGGCAACCAATACGCTTGGAATCAGAGGCCCGGTGCTGCATCTTAGCCCAGCACTGAGCATTTTTTTCTGCTGAAGCTTTACACTCTGTGACTTTTCTCAACATAACACCTCATTTTCAGCAAGTGGCAGTGTTGGTGGGAGGTGCCGCTACGGGATGTTAAAGAACACACACACATTCTGCGCATCAAGGGAATTTCAGGGCATAGTAAGTCAGCAGATCTAAGGGCTGAAGAGGCACATGAGAAGCTGGACCTGGTTCCAGGGAAAACCCAGAAGTGATGTCATGCCGTGGCTGATCATGTTTTAATTTTTCTTTCTTTCTCCCAGAGGCCAGTTGGGTGCTTGCTGGGGGCAGGAGATCTCCCGCCTCCAGCAGGCACATGTCAACCCTATATACAGGGTGAATTCTAGCATCCTTTAAGGTTCTAGGTTACCATTCCAGGGACCAGAGTGGTCCTGAGCCCTGACAGTTCCACATCCTTTTTGCCAAACTATCGTTGATAAACAACCTCAATGATTTGCAGCCAACACCGTAAATGCCTCTTTTCTAAGTGTGAAACAGGAAAGATATTTTCCTCCAGGATGCTGAACCTACAAACGTGAAGGATACACCATCGTTTTGCATGCAATGAGTTTTGGCGCGTCGAAGCTCAACGGTAGATCTAATAAGCAATTCTGCATTCCATCCATACAGCTAAATCCACTAATTCTAGGGAATTACAGAAATAATTGCTGTTTTCTGATAGATACAGGCCTGCCTCTCAAAAAAAATATTCGTTAAAAGTGAAGATACTCTTTAAGAGAAGTCAAAATAAGCTATTTGCGTCGCCTTGTTTCAATTAACTTTGGAGCATCACACAGTGGGAGGCGGCTCGTGATCAAAATAGAACCCTTCATTGTGCTAGCCCTGTTTTCATGCTCTTTGTCGACGATACTGTATAGCAACTCCTGTACTCCAACTGGTACCCGGATCTGGGGCACGGGATCCAAACAAGCTGCTTTGGGGTACACTCAAGGAATGCTGACCCTTCCCCTTGGAACAGACCCTCCTCCAGTGCCCTGTCCAGATCTGTATCTGGGACCCGATTCCAGGAAGTGCCTAAAGCCCATAGAATGAAATGCTGGCCACAGAATTCAACTTGCTGAGAATATTAATCTTCCTTTTGGAACATACACAGCAGTTCTCTAATCTTGATGGCTGTGAAGGTATGCCGGGGCAGGAGGAAAGGAAAGTTTGTGGGATCAAAAGCCGGGGGGGGGGGGGAGGGAGAAGCTGGACAATATCCCCAGGGGACTGGGACTGCTGTCTTAGAATACCAGAAATGAATTGCAAAACAGCAACCACTGCGGTGCAAATCACGCCAGGAATTCCAATTTTCTTGGCACAGGATGGAAATTAATTATTTTTGGAGGCTGCTGCGGAGTACGCTCAGCCCTGGCTGTCGCCCAAACGGCATACATTTATTCTGCTATGTTTACGGTTTTGCATAATTTCCATTTTTGCTAATAAGAGGGAGGAGCAAAGAGGTTGAAATTAAATCAGAAGAGTTTTCAGCTAAACATTAGGAAGAGCTTCTTGACAGTCGGAGCGGTTCCTCAGCGGAACAGGCTTCCTCAGGAGGCGGCGGGCTCTCCTCCTTTGGAGGTTTTCAAACAGAGGCTCGATGGCCATCTGACAGCAAAGCTGATTCTGTGGATTTAGGCAGATCACAAGAGGGAGGGTAGGAAGGGTTGCCTCAGTGCTTAGTTCTTGTGGCCCTTTCTTACACGCCCAGGGAAATGCCGATCACCACTTCGGAGTCAGGAAGCCATTTTTTTTCCAAGCCAGTTTGGCTGGGGATCATGGAGGCTTTTTTGTCATCTTCTGGGCATCCTCACTGCGGGCGTGGAGGGGGAGGTATTTGTGAATTTCCTGCATTGTTCAGGGAGTTGGACTAGATGACCCTGGAGGTCCCTTCCAACTCTATGATGCTATTATTCTAGGACAGTGAAGCCCCGCCCCCAACTGGTAGCAATCTTATCAAGCCATTCCTCTGGCTTTCACACTTCGCCAGGAATTGCCCGCCTGTTTCCCCTCATATATTTTCAGCCATATGGGCTAGACACTTGCTGCAGAGTATTGTTTTAAACAAAAAGCGGAGATTGATCGCAAGAGCCTCCATGGCACAGTAGTACAGGAGCAGGGAGACCCAGGTTCGAAATGTGCTAGGTGACCTCGGGCCACTTCCCCACTCACCGCCTAACCTACCTGACAAAGCTGTTGTAAAGGTCAAATGGAGAAGGGGAGAAAGGCGTAAGCTGCTTAGGGTCCACATTCAGGGACAAAAGCATGAATCATGAATCAATAAGATGTGCCCAACATCATGTTCAGAGCCTTTTCCGCCCTGCCAGGGTGCGACACACACACAGGCCTGCACGTAGGTTGTTAAACTTCCATCGGCACGTGCCACATGTGGGTGTGCAGTGCACAATGGCTGCTGCCTCATCTTCCCCCACTCTCCTGCATTCTTTCGTCTAGGTTCTCTCTTTCTTCCAGCAAGTCCTGCTGAGTTGACAGATGTAAGAACTTGGCGCTCCACAAGGCTGCCATTCCAGAGATGCCTGCGATATTGCCACCAGGATGGAAGGAAATGCGGGTTCGGCTAGTGTGGTCCACAGCGGGCTACCTCACACTTGTTAAAGAGAAACACACACACCCCGGGTGTGGGTGTGGGTGTCTATGTGCACACACACACACAGAGTCCCAGGTTTTCCCGAACAGAATCGCTGTTCCATCTGGATTCCATCTCCAGCAGCAGACACCCGCTCGCAATGGTGAGATCTTTGTGGATGACTAACATCCCCTGCTCCACAAGACCTTTCCCGAGATATTGCAGCTGCAAGACAAAAGTTCGCCCATGGTCTCAAACCACCAAGTCAGGTTGCCAGCCTCCAGGTGGGATACCAGGTGGGAAACCACCAAGTCAAGTTGCCAGCCTCCAGGTGGGATACCTGGAGATCTCCTGGAATTAGAGCTGATCTCCAGGTGACAGAGATCAGTTCCCCCTGGAGAAAATGGCTGCTCTGGAGGGAGGATTCTGTGGCATAGTACCTTGCTGAGGCCCCTCCCCTCCCCAAACCCCGCCCTTCCCAGGCTCCACCCCCCCACATCTCCAGATATTTCCCAACCCAGAGATGGCAATCCTACCTCCAAGTTCTCCTTAAAAGCTAGGGTTGCCAGCTCCAGCTTGAGAAATACCTGGAGATTTTGGGGGTGGGGCCTGAGGAAAGTGGGGTTTGGGGAGGGGGGGCTTCAGTGGAGTATAATGCCATAAAGTTCACCTTCCAAAGTGGCCATTTTCTCCAGGTGAACTGACCTTGTCATAATAGCAGGAGATCTCCAGCCACCACCTGGAGTTCGGCAACCCTGTTAAAAACCTACCTTGAAGTTGTTGTTGTTATTAACTGAATTTCTGAATCGCCCAGTCCCTGAGTACACAGGGCTCTGGGCAATTTACAACAGGGGGCATTCACACAGAACATTTCCAGGTGCGTGTGCAAACCAAGTGGGGCCTATGCTTCACAGACACAACGTGAGAAGTGGTGATGCGCGTGGATAAACAGAGAGCCTCACAAGTGTGAGGTGGCCACAGACGACACCAGTTGCAAATGCATTACTCAACATTTCTTAGTCGCAAGCCAAAGGAAATCATCTTCCAGGCAGGGGAGGGGAACAAATTAATCATGACACCCCCCACCCCCCAGCTGTGGTCTAGGCGGCAAGCCAGGCTTCCAGTCATGACTGCACTCCGCTTCCCCCTGCCAATAAGCATCCAGATTCTGGGGTAAATTAATTTTCCAGAAATGAGAAAGGCTTACGTTGATGAATGGAATGCAAAGAGAGCAACTGAAACTCTCTCTCTCTCTCTCCCACATCCTCCCAACTTGGCCTACTTTTGGGGGGCCGAAAGCAACAACACGGGTGGGATGGAGAATGAGGTCTGATCGCAGTTAACAATCTGACCCCTTTGAATAGTTCCAGGTGGTCAGCCATGCTGGTCTGAAGCAGTAGAACAAATTGAAGAGTCCAGTGGCACTTGAAGACCAACAAAGGTTTATTCAAGGCATGAGCTTTCATGTGCATGCCTTTGAAAAAGTGTGCATGCACACGAAAGCTCATACCTTGAATAAACCTTTGTTGGCCTTCAAGGTGCCCCTGGACTCTAAATGTGACCCATTTGAAAACAGATTTGTGAATACAGGGAAAGATTTCCTCCCTTGAAGCTACATGGGCAATTGCTAGAAGTCTACAAACTCTAAATGTGCTAAACCCAACATTTCTGCTCCAAGGAAAAGTCAGAGGCCAGAATATATGATACACAACAACAACAAAAAATCGCATGCTTACTTCGGAGGACCTGTTAGCATTGTTGAAGACTTCTTGACCACCAGAATGTCCTTTGTGGCTTCGGAAGTTCTACCCAGCCTGTTTCCCAGGCTCACTTCTGCAGCCACAACAAGACTCAAAGCTTTGGACAAAGAGAGGCAGCTCCTGGCAGCATGGCTGCAGCAATCTGAGGGGGAAAGGCCGGAACCCTTACTTTCTTGACCCAGGAGAATCTCTTCGCTTTTGGCATATCGACCTCGCTGCACAGAATGTCTTAAGCAAAATCCTGGGCATTTCTTTCCACTGCTAAAATTAGCTAAGATCGTTTGGCACCCCAGCTGTTGCCACAGTGTGTGAATGGATAAATAAATGGATTACGATTGCTTAGGAGGATTACAGGATGAAAGATGCCACCAGAAAGGGAGTTTTCCAGAAGACAGAATTGCTGAGTAACTCTCTGCTGCCACCCCTGTAGATGGCCAGAAGGTGGTAGTGCAGTTACTAGTTGAGCAAAGGTCAGGCGACAAGAGAGGACCAATGGGGTGTCAAGAGGCACTATCATTTTTTTCCGATTCTGGTGTGTTTCTGAGCAGCCCATCTGACGGATGAAGACTAAACTGTCAAACTGCTCTAACTACTCCTTCCCTGCGGATTACCAGCTAACCACCCCTGAAAGGCATCCTTTGAGGTATTTAAAAATTGTCCTCCTCTTATCTCTCAAAGTGCAAGATGGGAGATGCCAGAACCTCGCCTGCCTTACTTATAACTGAATTATTCTGATAAGGAGAAAAATAATAATCATTCCACTGTTCTGACTTAACAATAGCTTTTTGGCAGGCCGAACTGTACGGAGCTCTTTTCTAACCTTCAGAATGGCACGCGCACGGTTGGTTTCCCCTCGCAGGCTTTTAGGCAAACGGGCTGCAGCGAAACGTCTTTGAGAAATACTGACGCAGCTGAACAAATCCCTCACCAGAACAAAATGCCCTGTAATCAAAGCGTGGCAGGGAAAAGTTCCATAATGCCCTTTTCCTGTCAGGATCGATTAACGTGAAGCAAAATTCTCTACACGGTTTATTGGATTTGGGGCCCACCAGTTCATCAAATCCAGTGTTACTTCCACAAAAGTACGAATATGTCTCCTCAACATGTCGGATTTGGGAGAATAAGCAGGAATGCTTTCTATGGGGAGGGCAGGAAGGGAACGTTTCCCTGAACACATGGACACATGAAAGGGCCTTATACTAAATCAGACCTTTGGTCTATCATATGGTCTACTCAGACTGGCAGCAGCTCTCCAAGGTCTCAGGCAGAGGAATTTCACATCACCTACTGCCAGATTTCTTAACTGGAGATACTTGGGATTGAACCTGGGACCTTCTGCAGGCCAGACAGACTACCACTGAGCCACAGCCCCTCTCAGTTTGTCCCTCAGAATTCTCCTCACATCTTGTGTGCTAGCACCCTGTTTTCATACCTGAGGGGAAAAAAATAAAAGAACATTAAGAACATGAGAAGAGCCCTGCTGGATCAGACCAGTGGTCCATCTAGTCCAGCCTCCTGTCTCCCACAGTGGCCAACCAGTTCCTCTGGAGGACCAGCAACGGGCATAGAGGCTGAGGCCTTCAAAAGAATGTAAGAAGAGTCCTGCTGGATCAGACCTGTGGTCCATCTAGTCCAGCATCCTGTCTCCCACAGTGGCCAACCAGTTCCTCTGGAGGGCCAGCAACAGGGCAGAGAGGCCAAGGCCTTCATAAGAACATCAGAAGAGCCCTGCTGGATCAGACCAGTGGTCCATCTAGTCCAGCATCCTGTCTCACACTGTGGCCATCCAGTTCCTCTGGAGGATAAACAATAGGGTAGAGAGGCTGAGGCCTTCATAAGAACCTAAGAAAAGACCTGGTGGATCAGCCCAGTGGTCCATCTAGTCCAGCATCCTGTCTCACATAGCAACCAATCAGTTACTCCAGAGCCCTGCTGAATCAGATCAGTGGTCCATCTAGTCCAGCATCCTGTCTCACACCGTGGCCATCCAGTTACTCTTGAGGGCCAGCAGGTCATAGGGGCTGAGGTCTTCCCCTGATGGTTTCCTCTTGGCACTCGTATTCAGAGGCTGACTGCCTCAGAATGTGGAGGTTCCCTTTAGTCACCATGGCCAGTAGCAACTGATAGACCTGTCCTCCATGAATCTGCCTAATTCCCTTTAAAGGACACCTGGGCCACTGGCCAAAATTACATTTTCTGGCACCGAATTCCATATTTTAACCACTCACAGAGTACAGAATTATTTCCCCATGTCCATCCTGAATTTACTGACCATCAGCTTAATTGGATGCTCTGAAATTCTAGTATTTTGGGAGGGCCAGAGTTTCCCCCCCCTCTGTCCACTCTACCCCATGTGGGTTGCCAGCCTCCAGGTGGGGCCTGGAGATCTCCCAGCATTGCAGTTGATCTCCAGACAACAGAGTTCAGATCCCCTGGAAAAAAATAGCTGCTTTGGAGGGTGGACTCTATGGCATTATATTCTTCTGATGACCCTCTGCTCCCCAAACCCCACCCTCATCAGGCTCCCTAATTCTCCAAATCTCAACCCAGATTTGGAACCCTAAACCTGTGCATAAACTGAAAAGTCCTGGGGCATCAGCCTTTCCTCATAGGAACGGTGCTCCAGCCCCCAACAAACAGAGATAGGGGAGAACAAATTTGAGTCCAGTGACACCTTTAAGACCAACAAAATTTTATTCAAGGTATAAGCTCATACTTTGAATGAATCTTTGTTGGTCTTAAAGGTGCCAGTGGACCAATATGGCTACCCACCTGAATCTATCTAAAGAAGTGTGCATGCACATGAAAGCTTATACCCTGAATAAAACTTTGTTGGTCTTAAAAGTGCCACTAGACTCAGACTTTGTTCTGCTGCTTCAGAGCAACACGGCTCCCCCACCTGAATCTAGAGACAAGGGCAAACCTTGTTGTTGGTGGGAAATGCTGTCAAGTCACAGCTGATTTATAGCAACTTCGTACAGTTTTCAAGGAACGAGACAAACAGATGGCGTTTGCCATTGCCTGCCTCTGTGTAGGAACCCTGGACTTCCTTAGTGGTCTCCCATCCAAGTACTAACCAGGGCTGAGGCTCCTTAAAGGCCGAGAACTTAAGAACATAAGAACATAAGAGAAGCCAATGTTGGATCAGGCCAATGGCCCATCCAGTCCAACACTCCGTCACACAGTGGCCAAAAATAGCAGGTGCCCTCAGGAGGTCCAGCAGTGGGGCTGGGACACTAGAAGCCCTCCCACTGTTGCCCCCCCCCCCAGCACCAAGAATACAAAACATCACTTGCCCCAGAGTTGCTATCTATACCTTGTGGCTAATAGCCACTGATGAACTTCTGCTCCGTATGTTTATCTAATTCCCTCTTGAAGCCATCCATGCTTGTAGCCACCACCACCTCCTGTGGCAGTGAATTCCACGTGTTAATCACTCTTTCGGTGAAGAAGTGCTTCCCTTTATCCATCCTAACCTGACTGCTCAGCAATTTCATGGAGTGCCCACAAGTTCTTGTATTGTGAGAAAGGGAGAAAAGTCCTTCTTTCTCTACTTGCTCTATCCCATGCATAATCTTGTAAACCTCGATCATGTCACCCCTCAGTCGCCGTTTCTCCAAGCTAAAGAGCTCCACACGCTTTAACCTTTCTTCATAGAGAAAGTGTTCCAACCCTTTTATCATTCTAGTTGCCCTTTTCTGTACTTTTTCAATGCTATAGTATTCTTTCTGAGGTGAGGCGACCAGAACTCTACACAGTACTCCAAATGAGGTCACGCCATCGATTTATACAGAGGTATTATGATACTGGCTGATTTGTTTTCAATTTCCTTCCTAATAATCCCTTTTATATTGCAGTTGCAATAAAAATAAAATTGCACAGTATATCTACTATGACTCCAAGATCTCTCTCTTGGTCCGTCTCCACCCGTTCGGATCCCATCAAAGTGTATTTATAGTTAGGATTTTTGGCTCCACTGTGCATCACTTTGCACCTGGCCACATTGAACCCCATTTGCCATGTTGACGCCCACTCACCCATCCTCGACAGATCCCTTTGGAGTGCCTCACAATCCTCCCTAGTTTTCACTTGATTATGGTGCAAGGTTTCGTGGATTTTAGCAGACTTCTAAACATTGGCAATGGAAGGCCATGTAGGGCCAGAGGTACAGTCTGAAACATGAGTGTAAAAAACTAAAAAATACATATATTCAAGGCAAGCACAATGACCACTATCAACACCGGTACACTGTTCCTTCCTTTATGACTCTAACACCCACACCGAGAAAGAAAACCCCAGTCTCAGCTGAGCCCTAAACAACTAACATCCTCCTTGAAATTACCTGCCAGTTCAGCAATTTCACCTTGTTGGCTCTCCTTGAAGTGCTCTTGCTAAAAAAAAATGGGGACTTCCAAGTCAACAGCACAGTGTCCTGGGGGATTTCCTGTTAGAAATGCTGAATTCTGCAACTTGTGTATATCATCCCAGTTGAATAGTTTGCATAATTTATTCTGGTTTTCTTTGTTAAGAGGAGAAGCAAGGAGCTATGTAGGGCACAGAAGATTCACCCCAAACCAATGGAAATTTTATTCAGCCAGTTTGGTGTAGTGGTTAGGAGCATGGACTAATCTGGGAGAACCAGGTCTGATTCCCAACTCCTCCACATGCAGCTGCTGGTGTGACCTTAGGTCAGTCACAGTTCTCTCAGAGCTCTCTCAGCCCCACCTACCTCACAGGGTGTCTGTTGTGGGGAGAGGAAAGGAAGGAGATTGTAAACCTCTCCAAGACTTCTTCAGGTAGTGACGAGCGGGGTACAAATCCAACCTCCTCCTCCTCTTTTTCTCTTTCTTCTTCTTCTTCTTCTTCCACCCCTTTACCTTTGATTTCAGTATGTGTTGAGGTTGCCAGACTCCAGGTGATGGCTGGAGATCTCTCAGAATTACGACTAATCTCTGGACTAGAGAGAGCAGTTCTCCAGGAGAAAATGGCGGCTTTGGAATGTGAACTCTATGACATTGTACCCCATTGGGGTCCCTCCCCAGGCTCCATTCCCCCCAAATCTCCAGCTATTTCCTGACCCAGAGCGGGCAATCCTAAGAAACTTGCTTTTTAGAAACAAAAGCCGAGATTCTGAAAGCTAAATTCTGTTCCCTCCACCACACAACAAACTTGGTCTGTGCTCTCTTGACTACACAACACAGTTTTCTGGATGACTAGAGCCAAAGTATATGGAATTTTGAAGAAGATGAAAAAGAAGAAAAAGAGGAGGAGGTGGAGGTGGAGAAGGAGGAGGAGGAGATTGGATTTACTACCCAAAGGAGTCTACGAGCAGTTTACAATCTCCTTTCCCCTCCCCTCCCCACAACAGATACCCTGCGAGGCAGGAGGGGCCAAGAGAGCTCTTTCGAGAACTGCCCTTGAGAGAACAGCTCTGAAAGAACTTATGACTGACCCAAGGTCACATCAACAGCTGCATGTGGAGGAGTGGGGAATCAATGAGACACAGAGCTGGGGAAACAAACTTGACCCAAAAACCAGACTCAAGAACCACGAGGGTAAGAAAGAAGTCTAATATAGGGCCAGTATTAAAAACCTAGTTAAAACTTATACAAGAATACACGTATTTATTAGAAAGGTAGTTAAAAACAAATAAGGGTCCAATGAAGGCCTCGTGGAAAAGGTCAAGTTCCCAGGAGTGGGGAATCAAACCTGGTTCTCCGAGATTAGAGTCCACACTCATAACCACCACACCAAACTGGCTCTCTAGAACTAGCTAATAGTCGCATTTCAAAACTTGTGGTATACATTTGTGAACTTCCACAAGGCTAGAGGCACGGTTAACAGCAGATTCCTAGCCACTGCGTAAACTCCGATGCTTCCTACGAGCAAACCACAAGCACAGGACACTGCCCCAAACCACCGAACATGCACATCCGAGACCTTGTCCTTGTCTGCTGCGGCCTGACGCTGCGGACTTTGAAATCTGCACCCTCGTTTGCGTTTTCCCCTCGCACCAAGTCAGTGGTGCCAGCCTGCTCCACGCAAACAAGTTTTCTCAGCTTTCATGGGAATGCCATCGGCCTCAGCTGCCGCTGACCTGACGCAGGGGAAGAAAGAAGCCTTTCATTCCCCCCCTCCCAGCCCTCCCCCCCCCCCCAAAAAAGGATCCACCAGCTGCAAGGCGAGAGTCAGTGTGACAGGACGAAAGCCACATCCCAGATGCGCCTTCAGCGGCCGCACCCAGATTTTCTGCCCCAGAGAGACAATTCATTTTTCTCAAATAAATTAACCTAGAGGGGAGGAAAGATACGGATCGCAAGAAGTGCCAGGAGCATGTGGCAAAGTTTCATTTGGTTACAGGCAAAGCTGAGGCGGGCGGTTTTTGGCCACAGAATTCCTTTAGAGGCCTCGCACACAGGCAAGCCACTGTGGACATAATTCGGCACAGCTGGCTAGGCCATTCATTCTCCTGATACAGACAGAACAGCCATTTAAAAGTTCAGTTGCGTACGACTGCTATGGAGGGGGAGCAGCTAATTGCTCAGGAACTAGGATTCAGTTTCCTTCTACGAACACAACGTAGGGACTGGAGCTCCACAACCAGACTAGTGTGTACAGTGGGAGAAGCAAGGACTGAAAGAATACGGCATCGCCTCATGGCCTTGTGGGACATTTAAAAAAAGCCCAAAGGCACAAAGGTTGGATACTGCTGTGTGAAGACAGTTTTTCGAGGGGAGCTGCATCAGGCTGTGGTAGAACAGCTCGATTCGAATCCAGTAGAGCCAGTTTGGTGTAGTGGTTAGGAGCGCGGACTCTAATCTGGGAGAATCGGGATCGATTCCCCAACTCCTCCACTTGCAGCTGCTGGATGACCCTGGGCAAGCCATAGTTCTGTCAAGAGCTGTCCTTGAAAGAGCAGCTCTCGGGAGAGCTCTCTCAGCCCCACCTACGTCCCAGGGTGTCTGTTGTGGGGAGGGGAAGGGAAAGGAGAGGGTAAGCTGCTCTGAGACTCCAAGTGAAGGGCAAGGTATGTGTCGTGATGTCCCGCAAAGGGCCTCAGACCAGGTTCCTTGAACCCAGCCGGTGCAGGGAAGGTCTCCTAGTAGTTCTTCCTTGGTCCTTCCGCCAAACCCAATTTTCTGTTCCTTTTATTGATGCACATGTGCGGACCCATGCATCAGTCTACCCCAGCATGCCCAGGTCCTGAAAGCCAGTTTGGTCTAGTGGTTAAGAGCAGGGGACTCTAATCTGGGAGAACCGGGTTTGATTCCCCACTCTTCCACTTGCAGCTGCTGGATGACCTTGGGCAAGCCATAATTCTGTCAGAGTTGTTCTCCCAAGAACAGTTCTGGAAAGAGCTCTCGTCCCCACATACCTCACAGGGGCTACGTTCAGACGGCATTGTTGATGAGCAAGCAGCCCGGTTTTTTTTAATGCGAAGGAAATCATCCCGAAATAATAGCATCCAGACGGCAAGCCACTCACCTACCTCAGCACGCAGTTCTTCTGTGACCGATGTCCAGACCTTACCGCGCTGTAACCACAAAGCCCGCGGCTTTTTAAAAAAAAATTCACGGATGCGCATGAGCAAACGAGTGCACCAGCAAACCATTATGCAAACACGCATGCGCACTAGTGATTGTTTTTTAAAAAGATGGCGGTTGTGGTCTTGGCGCGCAAGATCCCGATCAGACAAGTGCGCGCCAAGACTGCACCGCTCACCTGCACTGGACTTTATCCGGTATCAGAAAGCTGCGGAGTATAGTGGGGGGGGGAAACGGGACAAAGACGACTGGGGCATGAAAGACAGCTGTTGCTGTCTGATCGTGCCCTTTAAATCCGTCAGGGAAGAGGAGGGGCCGCGGATCAAACTGAGCGTCTGAACGCAGCCAGGGTGTCTGTTTTGGGGAGGGGGAGGGGGAGGGAAAGGAGATTGTAAACTGCTCTGAAACTCCAAGTGAAGGGTGGGGTATAAATCCCACTGCTGCCGCCGCCGCCGCCACCATCACCACCACCACCACCACCTCCTCCTCCTCCTCTTCTTCTTCTTCTTCTTCTTGTCTTTCCAGCAGGTACATGTGGGTCCCCCCAGTTCTACTCCCTTCTTCATTCTGGCCTCCTTCTCCCGGCCTCAAGCTGCCCGGTGATCTTGCCTCAGCCTCTAATCCTCCTCTGGCCTCGGGATCTCTCCTGACACTTCCTTTCCCGCGTGCGCTTTCTGCCGCATCTCACCCCTTGCACCGGCCTCCTCCGTTGGCTGCCTGGTGGCCCCCTTTCCACTGCCCAGCAGCCAGGATGGGCCTTCCCACCTGCCGTTCCTGGCCTAGCCCCCCCCCCCTCCCCTTTAAAGAAAAACGAAAGGAGTGCAGAGGCTACAGCTAACGTTCTCGCGAAAAGGCACTGGTTGGGTCAAGAGCTGTAATGTTAACATCGCAAGGGCAGAAAGGATCAGGCGCAGGAGAGGCCCAAAAACCTTGAGAAGAGAGAGTAGTCAGAAGGAGGTCACCGAGAGCAGCCCAGCGGACTCGGCCTGTTATTCCGCTGCTCCATCTGGAGCCTCAGCTGACACCGGAAGGAGTGGGTGGGTGAAGAAAATCCACTTAAGTCTCATCTGATGCGTGCAGATTTCTCCCCCCCCCCTTTTCCTTTTGCATTGTCATTCAGTGGAATTTAAGAGGCAAGGCGAGTCAAGAGCGGAGTCGGAGGGTGCTTGAGGAGTCTGGGCGTGTAATCTTTTCGGATTCTAAAGTGGAAGAGACACATCCACTGGGGGTTTGGGTATTCCGATCACGTGCCTGCCGAACCAATCCATTCTGAAAACACCCAGCCCGTGGCATTACCAAGTGTGATGTTTATTTGCTGCATTTTTTTAAAAAACCAAGAATGTTCGGAAGAGCAGGGATAGGACGCGCGGTAAGGTAGAAAAGCAATTGTGACGGTTTTATTGTATCGTAAAAACGCTGGAGGTGGCAAGGACAATCTACCCTTTCTGGCTGAAACCTACTTGGATATAAAACATGAACCTCACAGACAGCATGCAACACAGCAAGTGAATGCCAGGCCAAAGTGGCACGTGGAATTCAGTGCAGGGTTTATCGTACTGATCTGGAGACCTTCCTCCCTTCTGTTCGCTGGAGGGGCTCCGGGCGGGTTGTTGGTGGCAGGGTTTCCAGTTTGAGCCAGTTTGGTGTAGTGCTTAGGAGCGTGGACTCTAATCTGGGAGAACCAGGTTTGATTCTACACTCCTCCACATGCAGCCAGCTGGGTGACCGTGGGTGAGTCACAAGTTATCTCGGAGCTGTTTCCTCAAGAGCAGTCCCTGAAAGAGCTCTCTCAGCCTTACCTACCACACAGGGTGTCTGTTGTGGGGAGGGGAAGGGAAAGGAGATTGTACCACTCCGATGCTCTGAGTGAAGGGCAGGATACAAATCCAGTCTCTTCTTCCAGGGCCAGAGCTAGGGCCTTCTCAGTGGTGGCTCCACACTAATGGAATGAGCTCCCGGAAGACATCAGGGCCCTGTGGGACCTCTTACAGTTCTGCAGGGCTTGTAAAACGGAGCTCTTCTACCAGGCCTTTGATTAGGAGCGGCCACTGATGAACGGGCCGGTGGAACAACTTTTGGCCTGGGACCTATGGATCACTGCGACCATCATGGGGTGTGATCGGAATGCTGCCATCACCTGTCTGTTTTTATCTGTAATTTTATCTGTAATTTATGAGGTTTTAACCAGGGGTCCTTTCGTAGAAAAAGAGGTGCAGGAGCTTATTAGCATAACTCATTAGCATAACTCATCAGCATATGCCACGTCCCCTGACATCATCGGAATTATGCCAGAAAGGGAATGTCAGTTTCAGCCCCATTATACCCTATGGGCCATTGAAATCAATGGCAAAAACTCATAGGGTATATGAGGGGCTGGAGGAAAGGGGGTTTGAGGGAGAGGCTCCAAACTTGCCGGGTAGCTGCTGGGGCTTCTCCTCGAAATACCCACTAAGTTTCAAGAAGATTGGACCACGGGGTCCAATTCTATGGGCCCCCAAACAGATTGTCCCATCCCCTCCATTGTTCTCTATGGTGGGAAAAAATGTTAACTTTTTTCCTGCCATAGAGAACAATGGAGGGAATTGGGGCAACCTGTTTGGAGGCCTGTAGAATTGGACCCCCTGGTCTAATCTTCTTGAAACTTGGTGGGTATTTCGAGGAGAGGCCCCAGCAGCTACCCTGCAAGTTTGGAGCCTCTCCCTCAAACCCCCTCCCCTCCAGTGGTGTTTAAAGTTGTCGCCGAATTTCGGCGGCAATTCAGCAGCGAGCTGAATCAGATTAGAGAATCTGATTCAGCCCATGGCTGCCCTACTGGCCAGTCCTGAGCTGGCGGAGCTTTGCTCCGCCTTGCTCCGGCCCCAACGGATCCCTAGTTTTAACTGATATTCTAATTGTTTTATGATATTTTAACCGTGTTAGCTGCCTTGAGCCAGCTTGTCCAGCAAGGCGGGATATAAATATAAATAATAAATATAAACAATAACAATAAATTCTTCTCTGCAAGGCAACAGATGGGCAGAGGTGGTTTCCCATGGCCTGCCCTTTGTGTATCAACCCTGGACTTCCTTGGTGGTCTCCCATCCAAATACCAACCAAGGCTGACAGTATTTAGCTTCCAAGATCTGATAAGACTGGGCTAGCCTGAGCCATCCAGGACAGGCTTCTAAACACTACAAGGATATATTTAGTAATTTATTTATTTTTTTAAAAGCAAAGAGTCCCTAGTGAGGGGGGGGGAATGGCAGTGGTGGGGAAGGAATCCCTATCAAAAAGGATAGGAAGAAAACAGAATAATCAAATAGGGACGCTCTAGTCATCTCAATAGATGACTCTGAGTCCACAGTGGGAATCATGCCCACGTGGAAGCAGTAGGGCTGTCAACCTCCAGGTGGTGGCTGGAGATCTCCTGGGATTATAACTGATCTCCGGGAGAGATCTGTTCCCCTGGAGAAAATGGCTTCTTTGGAAGGTAGACTGTATGGCGTTATAACCTGCTGAGGCCCCTCCCCTCCCCAAACCCCGGCCTCTCCAGGCACCACCCCCTAAATATCCAGGCATTTCCCAACCCAGAGGTGGAAGCAGCTTTCCACACAGGAAACAGCTTTCCAAAGAAACAGCTTTCCAAGGAAACAGCTTTCCACATAGTCATTGTGCTTTAGTTCAGCATCTAAACGGGAGTTGCGCTTTTCGGAGGACATCCTTATGGCATTCTCCACTAACGGCCAGTTTTCCGTGTTTTCTCCCCCTTTGCTGAGATCTTTCCCGAACCTGGTTTGGTACGATCTTTTTGAAAGATTGAGAAGAAGTACATTGGCATGCCATGTGGATAGGACGGTGTGCGCTGTTTGGCTGCACCGTTTTGCCACTGGACAGCTTTCTGGGCTTCAGAAAGGATCGATTGGTGATTTACACTGCACTACAACATGCAGCTAGGACAGTAAGTCAGTTACTGGCTCTGCGCTGCAGCAGCGTGTCAATGACTGATTTGAAAAAGAAAAGCCAGAGAAAGCCTTCCAGTGGCGCCCAGGGCAAGGGATCGTGGCCTCAGTGGGCCGGGGCGAGGAAAGTGCATGGGGTTAAAGCTGGGTTTACGGCAGCCACAGAACAAACACGGAGAATCATTGCCAGGCAAAGGCAACGTCAGACAAAACAGCGTAGTCCATTTGGCTGAAAGCCAGGGGTCCGTTGGAGCCGGAGCGCACAGGAGCGCAGCTCCGGGAGTGAGGAGCCCAGGGGGCGGGCACATGACCAAGCCCCGCCCCCTCCTCAGCTTCCCCGAGCAGTGCAGAGGCGCAGCGCCCCGGGGAAAGCCCTGCTAGGGTCTTTATTGCTTTTAATGTTTTGCTTTAATATTGATAATTTTATCATTGTTCCTTTTATGACTGTGTGCTGCTTTTCCAGAGACTTGCTCAAGGTGGCATATAAATTTTCTAAGCATACCATTTTTTATCTGGGCACATGGCACATAAGTACTGGAGAAATTTCACCAACCCTTCAGCAGCTTCCACCCCATCAGTTTGGTGTAGTGGTCAGGAGTTGGACTCTAATCTGAGAGAACCGGGTTTGATTCCCCACTCCTCCACGTGCAGCTGCTGGTGTGACCTTGGGCCAGTCACAAGTTCTCTCAGAGCTGTTCTCTCATGAGCAGTTCTCAAAAGACCTCTCTCAGCCCCACCTACCTCAGGGGGTGTCTTGTTGTGGGGAGGGGAAGGGGAAGGGATGGGTGGTGCACATGTCCTGGGTATCTCAAGTCTACTTGAAACCTGGTGGTTTCAAGGGAGCGGGAAGAGAATGAGGGTGTGTTCTTTATGCTTATTTTTATTGCACAAAGTATTGGATGGGGAAGGGAATGGAGGAAGAGCAGGTCAGTTTCACTCACCTGTGGAGTGGAGCCTGAGGGGTGGGTGTTGCCTTCTGACACACTTCCGGTATGTTAGGGGGTGTGGCATATGCAAATGAGTTATGCAAATGAGTTATGGTAATGAGCCCCTGCACCTCTTTTTCTACAAAATGACCCCTGCTGAAAAGTATGCCATGTTTTTCTGCATTTCAAATAAGATATATATATTTTTTGTTATACGCTCACACGTGCATCCGTGACTAAAATGCCAGTATTTGACTTTTAAAAAAGTAGCTGAGGTGCTGTTCTCATACGGCGGCTTGTGCACGATACAGGAAAAGGTTCCGCTTTCTGTTATCTCTGCCAGCAGAAGTGGTGTTAGCGGTGGCCAGAGACAGTGTTTCGCCCCATGCCCTGTCCTCTGGAACTTCCCCGACATGGTCTTTCCTTTCCTTTAAGCTCTAGGCTAGGAATCCCAGGCCCACTGATCCATAGAGTTGTTGAGAGATGCTAGAGCGTCCCCAGTGATGAGCTGGCAGCACTTCCGGGTGCCAGGGGAGCGGTGTTAGCACGTCAGTGGCAATGTCATCACATCATTGGTGATGTCCACCCCCAGTAAGCCGTGGTTGGACACGCCTGCTGCTCTAGGCTACAAATTCTAAAGATGCCAACCTCCACGTGGGGGCTGGCATTTTCTCAGAATCACAACTGACCTCCAGACAACAGAAATCAGTTCCCCTGGAGAAAAAAAAATGGCAGCTTCAGAGGGAACACTTTATGGCATACAATAAATTTCAGGAGAAACCCCTCTGCAAATTTCCCACTCTGCAGGCTTTGCTCCAAATCTCCAGGAATTTCCCAGGCCAGAGTTGGCCACAAGCCATTTCTAAAAATATTGCCTCTTCCTGAGATGGAACCGATCAGCCCCCCCCCCCCCCAATAGACAGAGAGGAAAAGCTGTCCTTTTGATTTTATTTCCTTTTCTCTTTCTGACAGATGTGGGCTTCAAATGCCATCCTATATTCCCAGTTTTATCTTGGTTATTTATTGGCCTGGGAAATGCAGCACAAAAGGCAACTTGTCTGATAAAAAGGCGCATTTTTTGTGCGTGGGTTATTAATGAATCTGACTTCTAAGGGCCTTGTCTTAACGCAGCCTGCAAAAGATAAGGTCTTTCTTGTGCAGTCAAAACAGAGGTTCCTTTTATGTCCTGGTGGTTACGCGGCCGATCCCCTCTTCAGGCAGAGCCGTCACTGAGGCCCCGCCAAACAAGAAGCTGCTGATAATGTCTTTTTTTTCTTCACACCAAAACAAAAAGGTAATTTATTCCCCCACCTCCTCGCCTTCTGTCTTGTTTCTCAGGTGCAAGTGAGGAGTTATTTTAGGGGAATTAAACCAATTCAGGGAGGATCGGTCTATCAACAGCAAAAACCCGTTAGAAAAATTGAGGACAGACATAGCAGCTCAATGGAACCTCCGTGTTTAGAGGCAGCCTACCTCGAGATTGTAGAACCTAGGAATGGAAAACAGGGGAGGGATGCTACCCTTGTATTCGACAGCTGTGAATCACACTTGCGGTTGCCAGCCTCCAGGTGGGACCGGGAGATCTTCTAGTACTGTGGTTGATCTCCAGACGACAGAGATCCGTTCCCCAGGAGAAGATGGGGTCGTTGTCAGGTGGTCTCTATGGCATTATACCTACTGAGCTCTCTCCCCTCCCCAAACTCCACCCTCCCCAGGCTCCAGCCCCCAAATCTCCTAGTATTTCCTAACCCATAGCTGGCAAACCTTGAGAAGGCACCCCTGTGGTTTCACTAACCAAAACCACACATCCCTGCAGTATTAGTCCTTTTAGAGGAGGCGGAGCCGGTTAGCCATCTGTTCGCTTTAGAGCTGACGAAGCCAGAACCCTGTTTTGGCCTGCAAAATGGTGCAGGGGTGAAAGGGTTAATCCAACCTTTCCACCTCCCTGTAAAGCCCTGTAAAGCCCTAAAACTGGAGCAGTCCCCCCATGGCTGTTACACTGTTAGTCAAGAGTGAACGTAAGAGAAGCCACACTGGGTCATGCCGATAGCCTGTCCAGTCCAACACCCTGTGCCACGCCGTGGCCAAAACCCAGGTGCCATCAGGAGGTCCACCAGCAGGGCCAGAACTCCAGAAGCCCTCCCACGGTTGCCCCTCCCCCAAGTACAAAGAATACCGAGCATCACTGCCCCAGACGGAGTGTCCCATCTATACCTTGGGGTCCGGTCACGGCTCTTGGAATCCTGATCCTCGGCTTCCCGAAGGCAGCTGACAGAAAGCCTTGATGGTCTTGACATAACAGACCCAGTGGTTTATTTCCCAGATTATCGTCACAGCCTTGCAGAGAGAGTAAACAGAAGCCTCCATCAAAGCGAACAGCAGAAGATGGCTCTTTAATGGACATCCAAGGTGAGGAGATGCTCTTTTTCATGAGCGTCAACAGCCTTTAAGAGCTCCCGGCTACGGCACCCATCCCCCCCCCCCCCACACACAACTTGTTAAATGATTTCGGAAAGAGACAGCCTGGCACTTGTAACGGAGCCAGCGAGGGAGACAGAGGTCTGGGGTTTAGCAGCTAGCTGGCAAGAAAGAGCCTTGTGTTCAACACCTATGTGGGTAAACAGACAGATGGCTCCAGAACAGGGACAGTTCCCAGTGTTCGGTCCTCCCAAGGGAACTGACCCAGTAAGGGAAAAGCCTTCCCGAAAGTTCCTGATGCTTGGAAAAGTGCAAAACACGTGCACTGAATCCCAGGTTCCTCTCTGGTTAAGGGGTCTCAGTCATTTACTCAGATGCAAGGCCAGCTCCCCCCCCCCCCAGGAATGCCAACAAAAAAAGAGTGGGTACTCTTGCACCCACATACAAGTTAACAGTAATGTCCAGTAATAATTTCTGTGTGTGTGTATATATCTTTTTTTTATTTTTAAGGAGAGTCGTCTTAGATTCAGAGTCGTCTTCCAAACCAATGTTGGTCAGGAAATTTATTTAAGACATTTGTATCTTGCTTCTCTTGACAGTGGGAATCCACTGTCGTTTACCACATTGTTGTCCCCTGGTTCATTTTGTCCTCACAACAGCCCTGAGTGGTAGGTTAGGCAGAGAGCATTTGACTGGCCAAGGTCACCCAGCGAGCTTCCATGGCACCAGTGGGGATTCAAACCTGACCCCCCCGGATCCGAGTCTAATCACTATACCACACTGACTTTAGACCAGGGGTCTCCATTCTTTTTGAGCCTGTTGGCACCTTCGGAGATCTAACACAGCACGGTGGGCACAGCCACAAAATGACTGCCATAAAATGGCTGCCCCGGGACGGGAGGCAGAGCAAGCCACAAAATGGCTGCCCCAGCTTGCCTTCAGTTGCACAGTTAATCCCGCTCTGAAACAGTCGCGCACGTGACCCAGAAGTGACATCAGCACATTGGGCACGTCACTGGCTGACACTCTAGCAATCAGCCTGGAAACTCTATGGTACCGAACCCGGCACTTCGGGGGCGGGATTCCCCCCGCCAGCCTGATCCAGACCGGCAGATTGGGGGCCGTTTCGGTGGGAAAACCCCCGGCCCCCCTGGGGGACCTGGCAGCCCTATACAGCTACAATGGCTTCTTGTTGTCGAGGTGAGGGGAGCATTACCAACTGTCACAAGGGCTGCGGTCGCACACACTAAATAATCCACTTCCAATCCACTTTCAGTGTACTTCCTAACTGGATTTTACTGTGTGATTTGGCAAAATCCAGTTGGAAAGTGCATTGAAAGTGGATTGTTTAGTGTGCGTGTGACCGCAGATTTCACCCCTGCTAGGGGGGAAATATTATTGATCAATATTTCGTTACCAATAATTTTCCCCCAGCTGATTAGTTGGGGATAGGGCTGCCAAGTCAGCCCGGGGGGCGGGGGATCCCCCGCTAAAGGGGTTCCCGATCCGCCAGCCAGCATTTGGCCGGCGGGGGGAACCCCACCCCCGACGTCGTCCAGCAATGATGTCACCGGAAGTGATGCAGCACGTTGGGGGCGTTGCCAGGGTGACGCTCTGGCAATCGCCCCAAAACTCTATGATACCATAGAGTTTTGGGGTGATTGCCAGAGCGTCGCCCTGGCAACGCCCCCAACGTGCTGCGTCACTTCCGGTGACGTCGATGGGCGCGCGCGCAAAGCATGCGCGCCAGAAGAAACTCCCAGCAGCAGGAGGACTCCCCCCCGCCGGTGAGTTTTCAATACTTGGCAGCCCTAGTTGGGGGCGATTAAACCAATTAATTGATTTCCCCAAAAAAAACGTGCCCCCCCTTAATCCAGGAAACAGAAACCTTTAAAACAAACAAACAGAGCTGAGCTGCCGACAAACCACCATGAATGAACAGGAAATCGGAAGATCAAAACACAGCTGGAGAGGCAGAAAGAGCCACAGTTAATGAAGAGGGAAGGCTGCACCATCTGTACAAATTGGTATCACAACTTCAGTGTGTCTCAAATAAACGTGATTTTCTCCGAACGGTCGGAAGTAATGTTTAGCTCAGAGCCCATATCTCTGATATGAATGGCCAGTGGGGGGGCGGGGGGGGGGGGCGGGATTGGAAGCTAATCAAGAACTTTTTTCCTTCCCTTCCTTTTTTTCATTAAAAAAAGGCACAGTAGGCCGTGTGTATAATCGGAAAAGGAGATTTACTAGACTCTGCTGTGAATAAGGCACAGTAATTAGAATAGGGACGGGCCCATTTATCATTTGCCAGAATGAATTAGATTTTTTCCCCCCCGTTACTCAGAAAGAACCCAACACAGATGGGAAAGAGGGAAAACAAGAATTCAGCAGCTCTGGTGTCACTGAAAATACCAAGTTTGGGCAGAGCATTCAAAGGAAAAGAAAGGAAGTCCTGCTAAGACGGATTTACTGGAGCCTGTCTCTTCATCAGAGGAGCGAGAAGCTTCCAGTTTGCTAAAGGAACCGTTCCACACTGATGGCGCTGCCCCTACCAGGAACGGGTGGGTGCAGCCTGAACTCAACTGCCTCGGAAAAACCTTCTGAGATTATTTTACTCATAAAGGGACCTCTGCACTCCAGGGTAAGTGCCTAAGGTTGGAAAATTCCTGGAGATTTGGGGGTGGAGCCTAGGGATGGTTAGGGCTGCCAAATCAGCCCGGGGGGGCGGGGGATCCCCCGCTAAAGGGGTTCCCGATCCGCCAGCCAGCATTCGGCCGGCAGGGGAAAACCCACCCCCGAAGTCATCCAGCCTGGACGACGTAATGACGTCACCGGAAGTGACGTTAGCACGTTGGGGGCGTTGCCAGGGTGACGCTCTGGCAATCGCCCCAAAACTCTATGATACCATAGAGTTTTGGGGCGATTGCCAGAGCGTCACCCTGGCAACGCCCCCAACGCGCTGATGTCACTTCTGGTGACGTCGCTGGGCGCGTGCACAAAGCATGCGCGCCAGAGAAACTCCCGGACGGAGGAGGACTCCCCCCTGCCGGTGAGTTCTTTAGACTTGGCAACCCTAGGTATGGTAGGGTTTGGGGAGGGAAGGGACCTCAGGGTGATATAATGTCATAGACTCCACCCTCCAAAGCAGCCATTTTCTTCAGGAGAGCTGATCTCTATTGTCTGGAGACCTGTTGTAGTTCTGGGAGTTCGCCAGGCCTCACCTGGAGGTTAGTAACCCTACCAATGTTCCTGTTGGTAAGCAGGGGTAAGACCGAATTTCAAAACCTGGCTGGATTAGTCCCATATCACAATTTTGCTATTTTTTTCTTGTAGTTTCTCAGCAGTTTCTCTTCCCTCACACTGAATTTTCTCCATTAGCGCGTTTTGCAAAGAGCGTGCCCTGACCTGGATAGCTCAGGCTAGCCCCCTCTCATCAGATCTGGGACGCTAAGCAGGGTCAGCCCTGGTCAGTACTTGGATCCCCCCCCCCCCCCAAATATAATTTATTCAATTTTCAAAATTCCAATAACAAGTAATAATCATTTACAGGATAAGTACAGAGATAGGATAGTAGAGATACCAGGGATTTTAACCCCAGCCGTTCTGCACCCAAAATCTGTGCTCCTCCACTAGGGTTGCCAGCTTCCAGGTGGGGCCTGGAGATCTCCAGGAATTATAATTGACCTCCAGCCGACAGAGATCAGTTCCCCTGGAGAAAAATGGGTGCTTTGGAAAGTGGACTCTATGGCTTTGTACCTCGCTGAGGTCCCTCCCCTCCCCTCCCCAAACCCCACCCCTCCCTAGGCTCCACCCCCAAAATCTCCAGGCCTTTCCCAACCCAGAGTCAGCAGCCCAATCTTTCACTTAGCCACAGCTCCTCCTTGGGGTTTTTGAGACTGGGGGTTTTTGAGGGTTTTTTTTTGTACTTTTTAATATGTGCACACATGCACATGTGTGTACAACCAGAAGTCATGGCGACCTCTGGTGACTGACCCCCCCCCCCACTGGAGGCCTGGGGGATATTCAGAGAGGTGGCTGAGTAAAGCCTGCCCCCACTTCCTGCCTCTGGTATTCCAAGGGGGGTCTCCCATCCAAGTACTTGCCAGAGTCGACCCTGCTTCGCTTTCAAGATCTGACAAGATCCGCCTTGCCTGGGCCATCCCAGTCAGGGTGCCCGCCGGACTGTTAAAAGCTGTTTGCCCAGAAAAAAGTCAAGGGGACAAAGGAACTGAGCAGGGCAGAATCTAATTCTGCCTTCAGCCCTTAAGAAAAACTCATCACCAGCTAACATTTTGCTCTTGGCTGCAGAATGTTAACACCTCTCTACTTCAGGAGCCGGATTAAGGCTCTCTCTCTCTCTCTCTCTCTCTCTCACACACACACACACACACACACACACACACACACCCCGCATCTGGCAATTTTGTGTGCGACCTCACAACTCCGGAGACAAACGGGCGCTCTAAAGATGCTCCGGCTTCCTTTATCTGACTGCTGCAGCGACTTGCAATTAAAGGTTCCTTCCAAGAAGCGCGTCATGTCAGAGCCCCTTCTTCTGTCACCTTGAGAGAGAGAGAAACCGGGCTGCACTTTCCTCTTGGTTGAACCGTTGCCAGGTTCCCACCAAATGTTATCAGCCCCCCTCCAGCTGGGTCCCAATGAACAAAGGCCGGCTGTTTATCCACACACACACACACACACCGGAGGATGGAAACTCCCTAACCTGTTTCTACATAAGTGGGTAGGGTTGCCAACTTCCAGGTGGTGGCTGGAGATCTCCCACTATTACAATTGATCTCTGGGCGACAGAGACCAAGCCATCTGGAGAAAATGAGCGCTTTGGAAGGTGGACTCTATGGCATTAGAACCCACTGAAGTCCCGTCCCTCCCCCAAACCCACCCTCCTCAGGCTCTCCACCCTCAAAACCTCCAGGCATTTCCCAACCTGGAGCTGGCAGCCGTATAACTGTGGCCTCAACCCAAAGCCAGGCCTTCCCATCAGCTTCCAGGGATCTGGAACATTTGCTGTGACCTAGATCTTGTGCGTGGCCTAGACCCCAACTTTGAGGAGAGTGCATTGGAGAGTTGGATAGAATTCTCCCAGAATTACAACTGATTTCCAGATGACCAGGATCAGTTCCCCCAGAGAAAAGGGCAGCTCTGGGGGGTGGACTGTAGGGCGTTACATCCCCCTGACCTCCTTCCCCTCTCAAGCCAGTTGGTGTCGTGGTTAGGAGCGCGGACTGGCTGGCTCTGTTTACCTCTTCTACTGGCCAACTGCTCTGGGCTCCTGGGAGAAAGGACTCTTGATAGACAGGAAGAAGAAGAGGAAGAGAAGGAGATTGGATTTATGCCCTGCCCTTCATTCGGCGTCTCAGAGCGCCTTACAATCTCCTTTCCCTTCCCCTCCCCAGAGCAGACACCCAGTGAGGTAGGTGGTGCTAAGAGAGCTCTTTCGAGGACTGCTCTCAAGAGAACAGCTCCGAGAGAACCTGTGGCTGACCCAGCGTTGCCCAGCAGCTGCACATGGAGAAGTGGGGAATCAAACCTGGACCGGTTCTCCCAGATTAGAGTCCACGCTCCTAACCACTACACCAAACTGGTGTAGGACTGGTGCACTGTCTTGACCAGCTTCTGTCGAACATTAATTCCGGCACTAAGACTCAAGCTAACCTGGTGTCATCCGATCTCAGAAGCTAAACAGGGTCGACCTTGGTTAGAATTTGGCTGGGAGACCTCCAAGGAAGTCCAGGGTCTCTATCCCGAGAAAAGCAACAGCCAACCACCTCTGAACGTCTCTTGCCTTGAAATCCCTACGTAGTCACCGTTAAATCTGCTATGATTAGACAGCACTTCACACACACAAACACAGAGAAAATAAAGATCGGAGAGGTATATGATTAAAACTCTCCCCCCACACAGTGGGGGGCAGCGGTTGGAAAAACTCACTCAAAAATTCATCTGCAGAATTACGAAAAAAATTCCATTATATGTGAAAATGAGATTGCTGCCGGGGGGGGGGGATGAATGGGACGCTCCCCCTAACCTTTAGACCATGAAATTATCAAGCAAAAAAGAAACCAGGGGCAGGCTGAATACTTGGCCTTCTTTCTCTAATGGAATCATTAACAATAACGCAAAGCCATTCCGCTAAATTGTCTCCAATTTCCGATGCTCCCCAGAGAGCTTAATCAGGTTCCCCATACTCAAGAGTTATGATTAGGTAAGTGTGTCTGTTGCCTGCCTCACACTTGCTACTAAATTAGCATCCAATTTGGGTGGGGAGGGATTGTTTTGGCCTGCAATTAGTTTCTCAGAGGGACCCCAGGGATGCCAGCCTCCAGGTGGGACCTGGGGACACCCTAGAATTACAGCTCATCTCCAGACTACAGAGATCAGTTCCCCCTGGAGAAAATGGCTGCTTTGGAGGGTGGACTCGATGGCACTGTACCCCACTGAGGTTGCCGTCCTCCCCAGGCTCCACTCCCCAAATCTCCAGGAGCTTCCCATTCTGGAGCTGGCAACCCTATCCCACCCCCACCGGTGGTCAGGGTGGGTCAGCACGCAGTGTTCCCTCTAAGAGAGCCAGTTTGGTGTAGTGGTTAAGTGCGCGGACTCTAATCTGGGAGAACCGGGTTTGATTCCCCACTCCTCCACTTGCACCTGGCTGGATGACCTTGGGCAAGCCATAGCTCTGGACCAGCTGTTCCCTCAAGGACAGCTTGGGAAAGAGTTCTCTCAGCCCCACCTACCTCACAGGGTGTCTGTTGTGGGGAGGGGAGGGGAAAAGGAGTTTGTAAGCTGCTCTGAGACTCTTAAGTGAGTGAAGGGCGGGATATAAATCCAATCTCTTCTTCTTCTTCTAAGCTGAGTTAGTGTGAGATAGCTCACGGTTTTTTAGCCTCTGGCTCACACATTTCTGTCTTCGCTCAGGGAGGATGGCTCCAGAGCAAACTAATTGATGCAGTAGCCAAATGGCTCGCTCACAACTTTAATGCCAGTAGCTCACAAAGTAGAATGTTTGCTCACAAGACTCCACAGCTTAGAGGGAGCATTGGCTCGGCGGCCCACTTGAAGTGCTTTTAAAAAAAGAATGATAGATTCAGGTGAGTAGCCGTGCTGGTCTGAAGCAGCAGAACAAAGTTCGAGTCCAGTGGCACCCTTAAGACCAACAGAGTTTTATTCAAGGTACAAGCTTTCGTGTGCCTAAAAAGATCTCTGCGTGTTCCCAGGAGCCTCCCTGGGTATTGCTCATCATAGGCTTTTCACTGTGATCGTGCTTAAGATAAACTTCATGCATTCCTCGAACGCAACGACCTGGCGTCAGTGATCCATGCAACGGTCACCTTGAGACTGGATTACTGCGATGCCCTCTACCTGGGGCTGCCCTTGTCCCAAATTCGGAAGCTGCAGCTGGTGCAGAATGTGGCGGCCAGGCTGTTGTTGGGTCTCCCTATGTGGGAACACGTCCAGCCTGCACTGAAAGCACTGCACTGGCTGCCTATAGCACACCGAATTCAGTTCAAGGTGCTGGTACTTACCTTTAAAGCACTTTATGGCCAGGGACCTACATACCTGAGGGACCACCTTTCCCCATATGTTCCCTAGCAAGCACTGTGATCTGGTCCCCAAAATCGCCTGCTTCTTCCAGACCCCAGAGAAGCCAGGCTCTTCTGATGTTCTTATGAGGGGAAAACCTCAGCCTCTGTGCCCTGTTGTTGGCCGTCCGGAGGAACTAGTGGGCCTCTGTGTGAGACAGGATGCTGGACTAGATGGACCACCACAGGTCTGATCCAGCAGGGCTCATCTTATGTTCTTATGTTGTCTTTCCAGAGGAACTGGTTGGCCACCGATTGAGACAGGAGGCTGGACTAGAAGGACCACCACAGGTCTGATCCAGCAGGGCTCTTCTGATGTTCTTATCGGGAGAAGGCATCGGCCTCTGTGCCCTGTTGTTGGTCCTCTAGAGGAACAGGTTGGCCACTGTGTGAGACAGGAGGCTGGACTAGATGGACACTAACTGGTCTGACCCAGCAGGGCTCTTCTTACATTCTTATGAAGCGATGGAGGCTTTTTCCTTGGGCCAGTTTAGTTCCCAAGTCTTCCCCCCCCCCCCCCAATGCCGGACTTTCTCCAGTAAGCCACGTTCCTTGCCGCTGAGCCAACAGCCTCCTTTCCATCTCGTTCCCTTCAGTTCCTGCAATCAGTGGTGCCTCCTGGGGGAAGCCCAGTCCGTGAATCCTGGAGTTAATGCAATTTGCAAAAGAGGCACTTATGAAATGGAAACATCTTCACTGACAAATTCCCATGACTTCTCCTTTGCTGATCTCAGCTGCTGCTTTTGAGGATGAGGTCATTTGGACTGGAAAGATCATTTCACAGAATAAAAGCTTTTTGTTCTTTCCCCAACAGGGCCAAGGCTGCGGGTTAGGGGTTGCTGTTTTTTTTGAAAGAGGAAAAAGAACATACCAAGAAGAAAAACATTTGCTACGTGGAAACAAACACCTGATTTTCCTTCCCCTGCAGAAGCGTGACTGAATCCTGCACAGAAAGGAGGAAAGTGTTGCCCGTAAACCCAACTCCAGGAGTGACTAATTCTTCCTTTCTTTTGGCAATTTTTTTCTTTCTTTAACACACACACACACACACACTTTTACCTTTGGATTTATGTCTGTATTTCTGCCTCTTGTCCGACGCCGCATAAGAAGATACACTCACCCAAACATGCAGCCAGTAGCCAAATTAAACAGAAATTGGAAAGACAGCATACCTAAACAATGGACAAGGCTACCCCTTCCCCAAGAACCATGGGAATAGTAGTTTGATATGCTGGGGGGGGGGGACAGTCTAGAATTCCCCCCATCAGGATTTTATAAGCTCTCAGGGCTATAGCTGGCAAATACCTCCCTCTATTTCTCCCCCTCCCCATATGTTTCACTGACTCATTTGCTCTCACAGGCCTCCTAAAGCATGCTCAGTCCTCAGCAGGATATTTTTTAAAAATGGTTTCCTTATTTTCAGGGGTCATTTCAAGCAGGAATGCCATTCTGGGAGTAACGAGCCCAGGAGTGGAAAAAAGCAAAAGCAAACTAACTCGATCTGTATTTTCATGCTTGTTGTAGGGTAGCTTCCCTGCCAGAGCAAAGGAAACCTCAAGTGCCTTTAGTCAAAGTGTAAAGCTGGCTCGCCAGCTCTGAATTGGGAAATACCTGGAGATTTCTGGGGTGGAGCCTCAGCGGTGGGTGTTGCCTTCTGACACACTTCTGGTGATGTCAGGGTGTGTGGCATAGGCAAATGAGTAATGCTAATGAGTTATGTTAATGAGCTCCTGCACCTCTTTTTCTACGAAACGACCCCTGCTCCTACCTATACCTTGCGGCTAATAGCCACTGTTCAACCTCTGCTCCATAGGTTTATCCAATTCCCTCTTGAAGCCGTCCATGCTTGTAGCTGCCACCACCTCCTGGGGTAGTGAATTCCACGTGTGAATCACTCTCTAGGTGAAGAAGAGCTTTCTTTTATCCATTCTAACCTGACTGCTCAGCAATTTCATGGAGTGCCCACGAGTTCTTGTCTTGTGAGAAAGGGAGAAAAGTACCTCTTTCTCTAGCTGCTAGACCTAGGTTCTCCCTGGGGAGCCATGCATAATCTTATAAATCTCGATCATGTCACCCCTCAGCCATCATTTCTCCAGACTTCATGGGGAAAGTGTTCCAACCCTTTTATCATTCTTATTGCCCTTTTCTGCACTTTTTCCAATGCTATAATATCCTTTCTGAGGTGTGGTGGTGACCAGAACTGTACATAGTATCCCAAATGCTTTTAACTGCTACACCATGCTCTTCTAATGTTCTCATTTTGGCCAGAGAGACGAACTGCAGTTGCATCTCAACAGCTGAGCAACAAGAAACTCAATTTTTCAAATCAAACCACAGCAGTCAGAGAATCTGGTAACCTCTCTGCCCCCACAGTCACTCTAGCTGGTCAGGGATGATGTGACATCCACATTCAGACTTAAGAAGTGATATTTCTGGCCCAATTTTTAGCTCAGAGGGTATTCGTTGTAATCTGATTCATAGTAGCTCATCACTTAAAGGAAAAGAGATTTGAACATGATGAAACTGATGCGAGTATTGGTTTGTTCAGCTGCCAAAATTACGGCCCGACATATATCAAGGGCTTTCATATAAACCAAAGACCAGACTTCATATAAATGAGTATTGGTTGGCAGCTGTGTCCTCGAGCGATGACCTGCATGTGTGACTGAGCCATACATAACAGATAACAGCCCCACCTCAAACACCTTGTTCTTCAGTGAAGCCACTGAACTTCTACCACAAACACTCAGACGTCTGTGTTAAGAACATCAGAAGAGCCCTGCTGGATCAGACCAGTGGCCCATCTAGTCCACCATCCTGTCCCACACAGTGGCCAACCAGTTCCTCTGGAGGGCCAACAACAGGGCAGAGAGGCTGAGGCCTTCATAAGAATATGAGAAGAGCCCTGCTGGATCAGACCAGTGGCCCATCTAGTCCAGCATCCTGTCTCATACAGTCACCAACCTCTGGAGGACCAACAACAGGGCAGAGAGGCCGAGGCCTTCATCAGAACATCAGAAGAGCCCTGCTGGATCAGACCAGTAATCCACCTAGTCCAGGATCCTGTCTCGTACAGTCTCCAACCAGTTCCTCTGGAGGGCCGACAACAGGGCATAGAGGCTGAGGCCTTCATAAGAACATGAAAATAGCCCTGCTGGATCAGACCAGTGGTGCACCTAGTCCAGCATCCTGTCTCACACAATGGGCCACCAGTTCCTCTGGAGGTCCAACAACAGGGCCGCCTATCACAAACAAAACATGATTTCCTTCCATTCAGTTCTTTCATTCGATATCGTATTAATTATGATAACCTCAAAACACCCCATCTTTTAATTTCTTGTAATTAATAACAAAAGAAAAACACAAGCCTGGTAATCAGTTAAGAAACCTTCTCCTAGCCAACACGACCGATTAACATATTTAATTATGAAAAAGATCGTATGCTTGCCTCATGTGGATCATAATATTTTGAGTATCAAGGGCGCAAGAGAGTTCTCCGTGCCCAGCCCTTCCCCCCCAAAAAACACGGGCTTGAGCGAGGGCTCCAACCGCCACAGTAACATGGCAGGAGAAATGAAGGGGAAATCTGTGTTGCGCCAACGCTGTTCCATCACTTCCACCGCCATGGTGGGACACCTCCCCCTAGCAGCCCCCAACCCTCCACCACTTCTCAGAAATGTGGGAGGGAAAATAAAGGAAAACAAATAGAAAACTGGGTTTCGCCAACACTGTTCCATCATTTCCACTGCAAACCCAGAAGTTTAAATAAAGGGTGGCTCTTAGGAAAAATCTTTTTGATAGTAAGGCTGTGTTGGTCACACGGTCATTTTGATCAAGTTTCACCGCTGTTCCCTCTCACATTTAAAATTGCAGATCAGATGGCCACATCCGCCTCCCGCACCTAAGCGGGCTCACTCGCACAATCCTCCCGGCTCCCGAGCGAGCTTTCCGATACCGGGAAAATCAAGTACTTCCCGGGTATTTGTGCTTTAAATCCGCGATTCTGCCGATCTGGACAGCCATCTCTCGCAACGACTGCGATTAGGTCGTCTGACCGTCCTTCACGCAATGAAGGTCCCCCCGCCAGCTTCCGCCTTTGTGCACATGAGCAATCCTGCACTTAATAAATTCAATGTTTAAAAGTTCAAGCACACATTTAGACCCCAGCACTTGGTAGTACGTGGCTGGTTCATTTTGTTCGCTGTTCGGGGTGGGGGGCTGTAAAAACAAGTAAGTACAGCGAGTCCAGGTGGGGGCGGTGATTTGGTTGTGTGCATGTGCAAAGTAATGAAAAAAACAACTCGTGCTGCACTGCCACGGTGCCCAGAGCCTCGTTGTGCAATGCTTGTGGTTCAGGAAGGGATGTGTGATCATCCCAACCTGGAAAAAAATATCCCTGATCAAATCTATAGCGAGAACAAATCGCAAAAATCTTGCCATGTGACCACAGCCTCTGAGTGCCCAGTGGTGGAATCAGCTGCCTGGGGAGGTGGTGAGCTCTCCCTCCCTGGCAGTCTTTAAGCAGTGGCCGGACAAACCCTTGGCAGGGATGCTCTAGGCTGATCCTGCACTGAGCAGGGGATTAGACTAGAAGGCCCGTATCACCCCTTCCAACTGTGATTCTAGGATTCTGTGATTCAATACGTCATTTGTACCTTTTCCACTCCAGTTCACTGCTTGTTACTTCACAGTTAGTTATGTGTTGGGGTGCCAATTTTTCTGCTCGCTTAATGCTTGCGGCAGGGTTTATCTCCATGGGTTACCCAGCCCTAGACTGTGTAGGGTGAGACCAGCCAAGTCCAGCCATCTGTCTCCCTCCGGCGCTACCTTCACATTTCACTTTCCTTATCCTCGGCTCCATTCTTTCAGTCCTCTTCTTGACCTGGCTGTGTGCGTGTAATTGCCGATGTGCCCAACTTTTAACTATTTTAACTGTTGTTATTGCTTGATATCTACTTTTAATTGCGTATTGATTGTAATTTATTGTTGTGACCCGCCCTGAGCCCGCTCGCGGGAAGGGCGGGATATAAATCTAAATAAGTAAATAAGTGACATCATCATGTCGGGGGGAACACTCTAGGATTCCACTGAAACTCGAAAACCGTACAGTGGACTCTTAAGAGCGCTGCCCTGACACGACGACGTCACTTCCAGATTTGTGGCGGAACTGGTGTAACAGTGATGGCATCACGCCAACTCCGTTTCTCCTGTCCCCCTCCCCAGACTCTCCCACCTGCTGGCAGCTGTGCCTTTAGCCCTCAACCTCGCTGGTGGGACCATAAAAGTATCCATCAACAGCTATCGAGCAAGGGCCCTGACTCAAATCCTGACTATAAATGAAGTTTTCCTCACATCCCAATGATCAGACACACACTGTGAGTTCCCTGCTCGTAGTTTGGTTCCCTGGCACATGGGGAGGGGGAAATTGGATTAGGACTATAGACTCCACCCTCCAAAGCAGCCATTTTCTCCAGGGGAACTGATAACGTTGTAATTCAGATAAGCTGTAATTCCAGGAGATCTACAGGCCCCGCCTAGAGATTGGTTGCCCTGATTGTAGCTCATTGGCCAAGGGGGCTGAAGGCTTCCTGGCCATGCAGTTTTCCTACTTGAAATGGCCCCAAGGGGTTCTATTTGCCTCAATGGGCCCACCGTATATATTGATGGGCAGCATCCACATTCCCCCAGTGGCAGGGGTCCGCTTGGGCCGGAGCGAGGTGGAGCAAAGCTCCGCCAGCTCAGGAGTGGCCACTAGGGCAGCCAGGGGCCGAATCAGATTCTCTGATCTGATTCGGCCGGCTGCTGAATTGCAGCCGAAATTCGGCAGCAACTTTAAAAGCGACTGGAGGGGAGGAAGTTTGAGGGAGAGGCTCCAAACTTGCAGGGTAGCTGCTGGGGCCTCTCCTCGAAATACTCACCAACTTTCAAGAAGATTGGACCAGGGAGTCCAATTCTACGGGCCCCCAAACAGGTTGCCCCCATTCCCTCCATTGTTCTCTATGGCAGGAAAAAAGTAACACTTTTTCCCACCATAGAGAACAATGGAGGGGATGGGACAGCCTGTTTGGGGGCCCGTAGAATTCGACCCCATGGTCCAATCTTCTTGAAACTTGGTAGGTATTTCGAGGAGAGGCCCCAGCAGCTACCCTGCAAGGTTGGAGCCTCTCCCTCAAACCCCCTTTCCTCCAGCCCCTCATATACCCTATGAGTTTTTGCCATCGATTTCAATGGCCCATAGGGTATAATGGGGCTGAAACTGACATTCCCTTTCTGACACACTTCTGGTGATGTCAGGGGACGTGGCATATGCTAATGAGTTATGCTAATAAGTTATGCTAATGAGCTCCTGCACCTCTTTTTCTACGAAAGGACCCCTGCCCAGTGGGATAAACACAGCCCTTCAGGAGCCATTTCCGGGTGGGAAAAAGGCACGGGAGGGAAGGCTTTCGGCTCCTCTCCCCAGCACCATAGTCCTAACCCAAACTGACTTCCATGCACAGAAATCATGGCACACATTTGCCCACCTGGGACTGGCTGGGTTACCAACTTCCAGGTGGGCCTGGAGATCTCCTGGAATTGAAACCCACCTCCAGGTGAGAGGTCTGTTCCCCTGGGGAAATGGCTGCTTCAAAGGGTGGACTGTATGGCGTTATACCCCACTGAGCTCCCTCCCCAAACCCAAACCCCACCTTCTCAGGCACCAACCCTAAGTCTCCAGAATTTCCCAACCCAGAGTTGCCAACTCTGGGGAGGATGTGAGGCAAATGTCATGTGTTATAGGGTTGCCAGCTCCAGGTTTGGAAGTACCTGGGAATTTGGGGGCTGGATCCTGAGCAGGGGAGGGTTTGGGGAGGGGAGGGTCTTCAGTGGGGGTACAGTGCCGTGGAGTCCACCTTCCAAAGTGGACGTTTTCTCCAGGGGGACTGACCCCTATCACCTGGAGATCAGTTGAAATCCCAGGAGATCTCCAGCCGCCACCTGGAGATTGGGAACCTTGCATGTATAGTTCAGGCTCCCAAGAGTACAGAATTCAGGTTCCCTGGGGTCCTAATCCGCCCAGCCTCCCACTCTCCTCTACACCCTGATTTTTTTTGTTTCTCCTCTTCTCCAATTTATACGGACTAGCTGGCACATTCTCCGGAGGGGGCCGCTTATCAGATTCAATTAGAGAGCCATTTATTTTCATGTTTCCTGGATAGGCAAAAACGAGCCCGGGTCTAGGGGAATCGCTTTAGCATAATCTTTCCCCATAAGGAGATCAATCACTCTTTTCCCCGCTTGACGTTTTTATGAGTCTGGCGCAGGGGCAGGAGTACAGACACTCAGCCCTGTTCCAGAGAGGCGGTCACCACAGGCAACGCCAGCGGTAACCTCTCCAACGAAAACCCAACCCCGCCACCCCCTCGCCAGTTCTGGCGTGTCGCCCTCCCCCTGATGCTCGCAGGGAGCACGGGGAGGAGGGGCGGAGGCGTGCATTCTGGTGCGCGCAACAGGCCTTGGCGGAGGCCCAAAAAGTTTGACTCCACGGATAAAAAACACTCACACAAAAAAAGAAAAGAGAAGAGAAGAGAAGCCAGCTGCTGTGCAGAGGGGTTTATTTCTGGCACTGCCCGGCCCTCCACATCCGCACTGAACGAAATCTTTTTAAGCAGACCCCTCCTTGGAGGAAAACTAGGCCATTTGGGCATGTCTTGAGAATGAAATGGGGAGGGACTGGGGGGGGGGCAGGAAATCGCTGCCTATCTCTGCCACACAAGGCTCACCGCATGGCCACCTTGCTCGCCCCATGCTGTGCCCCGAACAGCGGAGGTTTGAGTCTCCCAGGCAACTGTTCCGCACGCAGATCGCTCCGTCTGTCTCCATCTGGAGATCCAGCCTGGCCAACTTCCCACTGGCTCCTCTACCTGAAAACCGCCACTTCCAAGTGGGGAAGGAAGAGGACAAAGCCAGAGGGGCAGACCATGGGCTTGAGTTGGCCCTGCTCATCCAGAGCGTGAAATCATCTTCCAGGCAACCGATATGGAGGTCTGAAAAGCCGGCGAATTGTGGACTCTAACCAACCAAACTTTTAAGTAGAGTGGCCAAAGTCCCCCGGAGGGGCAGGAAATACCCAGCCACTGCTGATCGGCTGTACAGTGCGGGGGGGGGGGGGGACTTCCCGGCCTAGCATGGTACAGATCTCAGAAGCTAAGCAAGGTTAGGTCCTGGAGGGGAAGTCCACCAAGGAAGTCCAGGGTCATGATGCAGAGGCAGGCAATGGCAAACCACCTCCGTTCGTCTCTTCCCTTGAAAACCCTCCAGGGTCCCCATAACTTGGCTGCTACTTGACGGCACTTTCCGTCACTTAATTTATGAAGCCAGTATGGTGGAGCAAGGGTTACCAGTGTTCCCTCTAAGCTGAGTAAGTGTGAGCTAGCTCACAGTATTTTAGCCTCCAGCTCACACATTTTTACCTTAGCTCAGGGAGAATGGCGCCAGAGCAAACTAATTTATGCAGCAGCCAAATCGCTCGCTCACAACTCGAATGCCAGCAGCTCACAAAGTAGAATATTTGCTCACAAGACTCCTCAGCTTAGAGGAAGCATTGGTGGTTACAGGGGCAGGTCTGGGAGAGCAGGGTTCAAATGCTGCACTCTGTCCCTTGGGCCCGTCACTCGCTCTCAGTCTCGGTTACCTCACAGGGTTGTTGTGAGGATAAAACTGGAATGGGAAAACCATATACGCCGCTGCTTGGAGGAAGAATTGGATGACAATATGCTTGAGACAGGTGCCCTGACCTGGATAGCCCAGGTTGGCCTGATCTTCTCAGATCTCGGAAGCTAAACAGGGTCAGACCTGGTTAGAATTAGGATGGGAGACAGCCCCGGAGTAACCATTAAGCAAAATAAGCACGTGCTCAGGGCGCCAAGGGAAGGGGCGTACCACTGAGGAGGTTTTTTTTGCTTATATTGCTTACTGCTATTTAGTGTTCAATAAACAATTTTTTAAAGTCAGTATTTAATCTAGTTGTGGGGTCTGGCCCAGGGGATGGCCTGGAAGGAAACTGAATTTTTAATCTATCTCACTTTCAGCACTTCTCGAGTCTTCATGTCTTGCCAGTTAAGCAACGGAAGGGCCGAGGGGGGCCACCGTTGGGCTGAGCTTAGAACACCTGTTGGCCTGAATCTGGCCAGGATGGGAGACCACCAAGGAATTCCAGGGTTGCTATGTGGAGGAAGGCAATGGCCTAACACGCTTCAAGTCTCTTGCCTTGAAAATCCTACAGGATCACCACAGGTTGGTTGGAACTTGATGGTACTTTCCACGACCAACATAGATGACGCTGAGCTGCACTGAGTTAGCCTATTGATCCATTGGGCTCTCCGTAGTCTGCTCTGATGGTCAGCGACACCCCCCCCCCCAAAAAAAGGTTCGGGCACAGGAAAGTTTGACCTAGCTCTGGCAGCGAAAGTTTGACCTAGCTGGGGCACAGGAAAGTTTGACCTAGCTCTGGCGGACCTAGCTCTGGCAGTTTACCTGGATGCCAAGGATTGAACCTGCAAAACATGCACTCGGTCGCTGTGCTAGGGCCGGACAACTGAAGTTAAACTCCACCCACAAACCAGACCGCCCTCCCCGGCCCCCAGCTGCCTAAACTCCAACCCTGAATGGCTGAGCTCTGCTCTGAGTCCCGGCCAGAATTATGCAATCAAAGCGTGACAACAATATGTATCAGCCAGTGGGGGATCAACTGCTGTTTTTCTCCCATATAAACCAAGTTTGGGGGGAAATATATCAATTGGCTGGCCCAGTTTGGGATTCTACTCCCAAACTACAGATCCCTTTCATCATTTTGCTCCGCCCTTCCTCCGAGAAGCATAACGTGGTTGTACCTTCCGCCATTTTGTTCTCACAACATCAGGCCTGCGAGGTCGGCTTGGTGGACAGAAGAGGAAGAAATAGAAGAAAAAGAAGAAGAGCTGGATTTACACCCCACTCATCACTACCCAAAGGAGTCTCAGAGCAGCTTACAATCTCCTTCCCCTTCCCCTCCCCACAACAGAGAGGGGACAGCTACTAATCCCTGTGAGGTAGGCGGGGCTGAGGGAGTTCTGAGAGAGCTGTGACTGACCCAAAGTCACCCAGCCAGCTCCATGTGGAAAAGGAGTGGGGAACCAAGCCTGGCTCTCCAGATTAGAGCCCGCCACCCTTAGCCACTAGTGGCTCGTGAGTGCCTGGCACAAAACCATCCAAACAGGGATTTAAACGAGGGTCGCCAGGTAGTGCAGTGGGAGGGGCACTCTTTACAGAATCACAGTTCACAGACTTCCCTGGGGAACAAGCATGACTATTAAAGAGCTTTATGGTGCAGATATGCCCCCAAAGACCTTCCGCTGTTTCTGGAAAAGAAGCCCCATGCATCTCTGCTTGCAAATGCCATGGAAATTCACTGAGTGCCATCACCGGCTCTCACTTTAACTCTTAGACTCTCAACTAGACAGAGGCGGATGTTCCCGGTAACGCTGGGAATAGAGCGGCTGTCATATCCTTCTTTCCATCTCAGGCTCAGGTACAGACAAGGCAGGCCAAGTGCTCTCTCTCGCTCTGATGCTATCAGTCGCCAATGCTGACTGATTCAAGCATGTTCCCGAACCACCTTTGTCGGGTTGCCAGCTCCGGGTTCGGAAGTACCTGCAGATTGGAGGATGGAGCCTGGGGGGATGAGGTTTAGGGACGGGAGGGATCCCAGCTGGATGTCATGCCATACAGGTCCCCCTTCCATTTTCCCAGCAAGTGCCCCACCGTACCAACCCTTGATGGCGCCTGTACCATGTTCCCCTTGAGGATGCCAGACTTCCAAAGCAATCATCTTCTCCAGGGGGACTGATCTCTATTGCCTGGAGATCGCTGGAATTGGGGAGGCCAGCCTCCAGGTGGGACCTGGGAACCCCCCAAAATGACAGCTCATCTCCAGACTACAAAGATCAGTTCCCCAGGAGAAAATGGGATGCTTTGGATCCTATGGCACTGTACCCCACTGAGGTCCCTGTACTGCCTGGGCTTCATCCCTAAATCTCCAGGAGTTTCCCAACCTGGATCTGGCCCCCCGGCCCCCCATCTCCCACCGGTGGCTAGGGATAATCCGGCATCCCTACTTTCCCCTCCTAAACTATCACTCCAGCCTCCAACGGAATCCCACTTCCAGAGGGGCCAGGCACCAATATAAATGTACTCAGGGGTCACTTCGTAGAAAAAGAGGTGCAGGAGCTCATTAGCATAACTCATTAGCATAACATATTTGCATATGCCACACCCCCTGACATCACCGGAAGTATGTTAGAAGGCAAGAAAGAAAGCGGGGAGAGAGAAGGAAGGAAGGAAGGAAGGAAGGAAGGAAGGAAGGAAGGAAGGAAGGAAGAGAAAGAAAGAAAGAAAGAAAGAAAGAAAGAAAGAAAGAAAGAAAGAAAGAAAGAAAGAAAGAAAGAAATAGAGCTGGCAGAGAGGGGACAGCTACTAATCCAAGCCTCAGAAATACCATTATTCTGGGAGGATAGCTTCAGTGGTGGCCAGGGGTCCTTTTGTTAAAAAAAGAGGTGCAGGAGCTCATTAGCATAACTTATTTGCATATGCTACACACCCCTGATGTCACCGGAAGTTTTAGAAGGCCACACACCCCTGACGTCACTGGAAGTGTGTCAGAAGGCAATACCCACACTCAGGCTCCACCCCTGAGCTCCATTTCCCAACTCAGAGCTGGCGAGCCTATCTGATGGCGAAGGAAGGAAGGAAGGAAGGAAGGAAGGAAGGAAGGAAAGAAGAGGGAGGGAGAGAGGGAGGGGGGAAGGAAGGAAGGAAAAGAACAGGAAGGGAAGGAAAGGAACAGGAAGGAAGGAAGGAAGGTAGGTGGGGGGGGAGAGAGAAGAAAGAAAGAGAAAGAAAGAAAAAAGGAAGGAAGGAAGGAAGGAAGGAAGGAAGGAAGAAAGAAAGAAAGAAAGAAAGAAAGAGGGAGGAAGGAAGGGGGGAAGGAAGGGGGGAAGGAAGGGGGAAGAAAGGAAGGAAGGAAGAGGAAGGTAGGTAGGTAAGGGGGAGAGAGAGAGAAGGAAGGAAGGACGGAAGACAGACAGACAGACAGACAGACAGACTAGGTGCTTCTCCCCCCCTCGCTTGGGCCCAGTGGCTGCCAGCCACTCGGGCCGGCGTTTCCCTCCCCCCCAGCTCACTCTTGCTTGGGCCCGAGTGGCTTAATGCCACTCGGGCCCAGCTTTTTCCTCCCTCCCTCCCTCCCCCGCCCGCGGCCCAGGAATGGTGACGGGGGAGGGATGGGGCTTCTCCCCCGGCCGGCGGCCATGCCGCGGCCCGGGAAGAGAGAGTGGGGGGAGGGATGGGGGCTTCTCCCCGGGAGGGGATCGGGCCTGGGAGATGTGGCGGGGAGGGGAAGGCAACCTCCAAAGTTGTCTCCCAGGCCCAGCGTCCAGTGCCGGGCCTGGAGAACGCTAGGCGGCCCTGCTGGGGGCGGGGCTTCACCATGTGCCCGCCCCCCAGCGTGTTCACTTCCGGAGCGACGCTCCACGGCGCACCAGCTCCAATGGACCCCTGGTGGTGGCTGAAACCTTCAGAAGGCTGGTTGGAGGAACAAGGACTTTTGCTGCAGCCATGACACAAGCAGCCATTCCCTCGCCGAGGGGGGTGGTGGCACCAACTCCCGGAGCTGTGCTCCCCTGAGCTCCTGCTTGAAATGACCCCTGAATGTACTGATTCTTGAGAAAGGAGGCCTTCCTCTTCTCATCTCCTTGAGAGGCTCAAGAAAAGGGCCCAAAGGTCTTACTTCTGCCGCAGAGCTCCTGCTGACTCATTCCACCACATTCTCTTGCGGGCTCAGCTCTCCTCCAAACTTCGGTGCTCCCCCCCGCTACATTTTTGTGTGTATTTAACATCGTTATGAATCATTAGCGCGGAATGCCTCTCTGAAATGATTCATCCAGGAGGAGGTGAAAGGGGAAGCTGGCAGATCAGCAACGGATTAAAATCCCACAGTAACAATAAAAAAAATTGAAATGGGCTCATAAATCTGTTTACGTTAAGCGTATGGATAAATCTTTTCCCAGAACACACCAAGTCATCGGAGACTGTGGTGGCGGCAGGGTGGGGGGGAGAATTCCCACACGAAAACCACTTGGCAGGGGAGAGGCGGGGGGGGGGGTGTTGTCAACAAAGCCTGAATTTCAGTTTCCTCCTCAAAAGCCTTCCCTTGGGAGAGATACCAACTTGACACACAACACTTAGGCTGCTGGGATAGGGCTGGGGAGGCTGAGCTTGAGTGGAACCGGAAAGGTCGGGGCCACAAACTAAGACTGAAAGACCCAGGTTTAAATCTCCACTTGTGCCGTGGATGGCCACTCACAACCTCTCAGCTGAACCTACTCCCACAGTTGGGAGCCCAACCCGCTGGAAGTGGGGGATCCCCTGCCCTGGGCCCTGCCCCCTGCCACTGATCAGCTGGCCGGTGGGGGGACTGAAAAAGAAGAAGAGGAGGAGGAGGAAGAGGAGGAGATACCCCGCCCTTCACTCGGAGTCTCAGAGCGGCTTACAAACTCATTTTTCTTCCTCTCCCCACAACAGACACCCGGTGAGGTAGGTGGGGCTGAGAGAGCTCTGACAGAAACTGCTCTTTTTTCAAGGACAGCTCTGACAGAACTATGGCTTGCCCAAGGTCATCCAGCAGCTGCATGTGGGGAAGCCGACGATGTCGCTTCTGGCCTGTGCCGAAAGTGACGTCATCACGTCAGTGACGTCTGGGCGATTCTCTGGTATTTGAGCAAAAACTCTACCGTAGAAGCTATTTTTACCATGGAGTTTTTGCCCAAATACCAGAGCATTGCTGGGACGTCCCAACGTGATGACATCACTTCTGGGACACACCAGAAGTGACATTACCACATGGTCCATGACGTAGCCTGGGCCTCCCTCCCACTCCTGGTAAGTCCCCTCCGTCCCCCATCGGTTGCCCTCCATCCCCCATCGAAGGAACCTGGCAACCCTTCCCACTTCACAGGGCTGTTGTGAAGATAAAATGGAAGAGAACACATACACTGTCTCGATATCTCTCAGGGAAGGGCAGGTCGGGGGGGGGGGCAGAGCCAGAATAAAAATTGGCAAGATAGCAGAAGAAGAGTTGGTTTTTATACCCGGTTTTTCTCTACCCGAAGGAGTCTCAAAGCAGCTTAGAATCTCGTTCCCTTCCTCTCTCCACAACAAACACCCTGTGTGGTAGGTGGGTCTAAGAGAGCTCTTTCAAGAACTGGGACTGACCCAAGGTCACCCAGCTGGCTTCATGTGGAGAAGAGGGGAATCAAACCTGGTTCTCTAAATTAGAGCCAACCACTCTTAACCACGACACCACGCTGGAGGTACGTAGAGAAGAAGGCAAACTGGGCCAGTGAGCGGCAGTGGTTAAGAGTGTCAGTTTAGTACCTGGGAGACCCGAGTTCAAATCCCCTCTTGTGCCATGAAAGCTTGCTGGGTGACCTGGGGCCAGTCACACTGTCTCAGCCTAACCTCCCTCACAGGGTTGTTGTGAAGATAAAATGGAGGAGTGCAGAATGATGTAAGCCGCTTATGGGTCCCCCTTCAGGGAGAAAGGCAGGGTAACAGATGAATTAAATAAATAAAAGACAAATAAATAATTTAGGCGGAGCCAAATCGGAACTGATTTATTTAGGGGTTCTTGTTACTGCACCATTCCTCCAAGCAGCTTGGGACAGCATGTATGTTTTCCCCCTTGGTTATTCTTTCAATAATCCTGTTAGACATCAAATATATTTTGTACCCCCCGGGCCGCAGAATGCCCCATTAAAACATTAAAAAGCCAGTAATAATCCTATAAACAGTGAGCAATAATACAGAATCAAGCCCTGTTTGTAAAGACGACACCAACCTTTTAAAAATGTGGTTTTACAACACGCGTCTTAACCAGGCCTGCAACGCCTGAAATGTCTCTTTGATCAGAGCCCCCCAGTTACAGCTCACCAAGCTGAACACGACCTGATGACCACATTTGGTAGCCCACTCGATGCCTGACTATCTTCCCCCTCCCAAGGGTTTCTGCTATTCCCCCAAATGGCAACCTAAATAGAAGCTTTACGGAACCCCCAGAGGGCTGATTCTGCTTGGCTGACAGGATGGATTTCGCTCAGGGAAGCAGAGAAAACCGGTCGTTTTCTACAGACCCTCCACGCAGCAAGTCTGTTACTGGAAATTTATTATTAGTAAGACCTTTACTGCAAATCTGAACACACGAAGCTGCCTTAACACCGAATCGGGCTCTCAGTCCATCAAGGTTGCTATTGTTTACTCGGACTGGCAGCGGCTCAGGTGCGAGTCTCGCACATCACCTGCTACTTAGTCCTTTCGTTTTGGTTTTGTTTATTTATTTGCTGTCAGCCCTATGGCAATCCCATAAGTTTTTCAAGGCCAGAGATATTCAGAGGTGGTTTAACTACTGCCTGCCTCTGTGCAGACACCCTGGACTTCCTGGGTGGTCTCCCATCCAAATTCTAACCAGGGCTGACCCTGCTTAGCATCTGAGGTCTGACAAGATTGGGCTAGCCTGGGCCATCCTGGTCAGAGCTAAGCCACATTACTAGTATTGGAAAAGGCTGTCAAGTCACAGATTCATGAAGGTGATGACCCCCATAGGGTTTTCAAGGCAAGTGACTAACTGAGGTGGGTTGCCATCGGCTGCCTCTGCATAGCAACCCTGGACCTCCTTGGTGGTCTCCCATCCAAGTACTAACCAGGGCTGACCAATGCTCCCTCTAAGCCAGTGGTTCTCAACCTGTGGGTCGGGACCCCTTTTGGGGTCGAACGACCCTTTCACAGGGGTCGCTGGCTGGCGTCCAAGGCCGCCCTGCCGGCAGGAAAGGGCCCCACGCAAGCTGATTGCCATTGGAACCTAACTTTTAGGAACTGATTCCAATCCAGTGTAGGAATAATGGTTGGACATAAGATATTGGTTCAGGCAAGATTTTGTATAGATGGGACAGAAAATAATGTTTTTATTGGTTTTGTCAAAGCCGTTTAGACAACACAACAAATAATTTTATGGTTGGGGGTCACCACAACATGCTCTAAGCTCTGGAGTCTTGGGAGCAAAAATTCTATTTTGTGAGCTGCTGGCATTAAAGCTGTGAGTGAGCAATTTGGCTACTGCATAAATTAGTTTGCTCTGGAGCCATCCCTTCCTGAGCTGAGACAAAAATGTGTGAGCTGGAGGCTAAAAAACTGTGAGCTCGCTCACACTAACTCAGCTTAGAGGGAACACTGGGGCTGACCCAGCTTAGCTTCGGAGATCTGATGAGATCGGGCTAGCCTGGGCCATCCAGGTTGAGCAACCTTTTAACTAAAGATGCCCAGAAGTTAACCTGGGTCTTTCTGCATGCAAAACAGATGCTCTGCCACTAAACCATGTCCCCTCTCCGAATCTATTACCTCCCACCAAATTAGGGTTTCCAGATCTGGGTTGGGAAATACCTGGAGGTTTGGGGGTGAAGCCAGGGGAGGGTGGAGTTTGGGGAGGGGAGAGGCCTCAGTAGGTTTATAATGCCATACAAACCACCCTCCAAAGCAGCTGTTTTCTCCAGGGGAACTGATTTCTGTCATCTGGAGACCAGCTGTGATTCCAGGAGCTCTTCAGGTGTCACCTGGATGTTGGCAACCCAATGCACCTCAACTGATTGTATGCAAGATTTTGTCTGTGTGTGTTTGCCCCTCTCCGAATCTGGTTTATTGAGCCATAAGCAACACCTGTTCATCGCAGGGTAGGGCGAACCACCCCGCCCCCTACGCACAGCTCAAGGGATTAGATTCGGTTTACTCAGTCAGACAGACTTCAGGATCACCATCAAGTGGGGAGAAGGAAGGGTGGCCAAAGCACTTCCTGGCCACTCTGGCAGACACATACCCACTAGGTGTTCACACAGGAAAACAGGAAGGGAGTTTATGTACAAAATACAACCACCCTGAATGGGTCATACTGTTCATTATACTGGGTTGCCAGCTCTGCAATGGGGAATTCCTGGAGATTGGGGGGGGGGTGGAGACTGGGGAGGGCAGAGTCTGGGGAGGGTGGGGTTTAGGGAGGGGAGGGACTCCGGGGTGTGTGTGCAATGCCATAGAGTCCACTAGCCATTTTCTCCAAGGGGACTGATCTCTGTCGCCTAGAGGTCAGTTGTAAACCCAAGACATCTCCAGCCACTGCCTGGAGCTTGGCAACCGTATACCACACTCTTCTCCTGCCCTTCCTCTAATGCGCTCACAGCAGGGTGTACCAGGTTCCTGCCTCATCTAGCTCATTCTCACACCAATCCTGCAAGGTAGGTTAGGAAAAGGGTGATTGCCCCCCCCCCCCAATTAGCCAGGTCACAGAACTCCATGAAAGAGTTTAGATCTGAGTCCCATTCCTCCCCTCCCTAGCCCTGCTTTGACACTGTAACCCCCACACCCCTCCTATTATTTATTTACTTCATTTCTATCCTGTGTTTCTCCCCAACAGGGCAGCTGTTACACCATTCTTATCCTCACAACTGCCTGTGAGGTAGATTACACTGAGTATACATAACTTGCCCCACGGTCACCCACAGATTACGTATTTCGGAAAGAGATTCTCCACTTCTTGTACGTGGCATGCATTTATTCCACAAAACCCTGGCCTGCGACAGATCCTCAAGCAAAGGGACCGAGAGAAAGCGAGAGATCCCTCATCTTTCAAAATGTGTATCTTGTTTGCTGGGGCCTCTAGCAGCCTGATAGCCCAGCCTGGTCCATTCTCATCAGAGAACTGGAAAATTGGCAGGGTTGACCCTGGTTAGAGCTTGGATGGGAGACCACCAAGGAGCACAAGAACCTAAGAAAAGCCATGTCGGATCAGGCCACTGGCTCACCCACTCCAACACTCTGTGTCACCCAGTGGCCAAAACCCAGGTGTCATCAGGAGGTCAACCAGTGGGGCCAGAAGCCCTCCCACTCTTGCCCCCCAAGCACCAAGAAGACAGAGTATCACTGCCCCAGACATAAGAATGTAAGAGAGGCCACATTGGATCAGGCCAATGGCCCATCCAGTCCAACACTGTGTTACACAGTGGCCCAAACCCAGGGGCCATCAGGAGGTCTACCAGCGGAGTTAGGACTCCAGAAGAACTCCCACTGTTGCCCCCCAAGCACCAAGAAGACAGAGCATCACTGCCCCAGACATAAGAACATAACAAAAGCCATGTTGGATCAGGCCAATGGCCCATCCAGTCCAACACTCTGTGTCACACAGTGGCCAAAACCCAGGTGCCATCAGGAGGTCCACCAGCGGGGGCCAGAACTCCAGAAGCCCTCCCACTGTTGTCCCCCCAGCACCAAGTAGACAGAGCATCACTGCCCCAGACAGAGTGTTCCATCTATACCTTGTGGCTAATAGCCACTAATGGAAGGAAGACTGGAGTTGCTATGCAGAGAAAAGCCAAGGCAAACCACCTCTGCTCATCTCTTGCCTAGAAAACCCCATGATCTTGGGGTCGCTATGGGTCCCTTACATCTCGACTCCACAGAATTCTTCTTCTTCTTCTAAATATCACAAGAGCTTTACCACTTCTAAAAACGTGTTCTGTGGGATGTCGAGTTTCACAAAAGACCAGGCGACCCTTGAACGACCTCTGCAAACTCACGCACTCCAGCCACCTGGATGGGTAAGATGTGGGTGGAAAGGAAGTCACGCACATCTGAAAAGATGTTTGATAAAAAGGCATCAGCAGGAGGCAAAACAGGAACAGCAACTGAGCAGCGACAGGCATCCAGACCAGGGACTCTCCCTGGCAAACGGGGGGGGCAGCGAGAGGGCGGGCAGGCAACGAAAGAGATCCCCAAAGAGAGGACAGTTCCAGTTTCTAACTGCAGCCCTTTCGTTTTAATGGGTTTGTGGGAATACACAGGGGATGCTAAGAGGTTCCACTTTCTTCATCCTCCCCAGATGTACAAGGCACAGGCAACAATATACCTGCAAATATGTCCCAGATGAAAATACAGCGTGTGGGTTGCCAATTCTGCCTTGGAAAATTCCTGGAGTGTTGTGGGGTGGAGCTTGCAGAGGGCAGAGGTCAGGGAGGGGCGGGACCTCGGTGAGGTATAATGCCACACTGTGCTGGCTCTGGCTGTTCGCCACGAATACACTACACTTAAGCTAGAGGCGAAGTCCAAACAAAGCTGAGAAACAGCGCCGGGAGATCAGCTGGAGCTCTCAGGAGTGAAGAGCGGAGGCTGGCAGTCAGGACAAGGTCCAAGATTGCATGGTTGCGTCTGCACCGAGGCAGGTGATCGTGGTTGCTTATAACCAGATCCTCCCTTCCCTGGGAGGTGACCTGCAAAGACTCATGGCCTCTCACTTTGCATTTGCAACAGCTGAAGTACGGCACTCCTCTCTCTCTCTTGCACCTCCAGACACTGGCGTGCCTCGCGTCTGGGACATTCAGGTGAGTTAGGTGGGGACTTTGGCCTCGGGGTGTCTCCAACTGGGGGTGCTGGGCCAGGCTCTGCCTCCGACTGCACCCCAGGCTCTTTGCCTTGCTGCACCTCTTGCGCTGATGCTGGAGCCTCTTCTCCCTCAGGTGCTGGTAGAGGTTCCTCTTCTGGGCTGACTCCAGAGGAGGCTGGGTTGCTCCGTGCCTCTTCCTCGTCTGAGGAATAGTCAGCCTCAGTTGAGCCAGGACCCATGACACGCAGAGTTCAACCTCCAAAGTAGCCACTTCTTCCCAGGGAACTGTTCTCTGTAGTCTGGAGATTAGTTGTAACCTGTGGGAGGACTCCAGGTTTCACCAAGAGATTGGCAACACTATACGGCAGCTCTGATGACTGGTGGCTACTAAGTATAGCACCCCCTCACCTATTAATGTGGAAGATGGATAGAAACATCCTGGTATTAGGAATGACAGCAGCGAAAGAATCTGAAATGCATTGTGGGAGAGAGAAGACCAAGGGCCTGCTGGTTGTTTGCAGGGCGGGGGGAAGGGGATGACCATGCTTTAAAGCAGGGCTCCCCAAGGTGGTCTCATGGTCATCACGGCACCTGCTGACACCTTTCACGGTGCCTACCAAAAGTTCTTTGAATGTGGGTAGGGCCAGGTAAGGGAGAGCCAGTTTGGTGTAGTGGTTAAGTGCACAGACTCTCATCTGGGAGAACCGGGTTTGATTCCCTACTCCTCCACGTGCAGCTGCTGCAGAGATCTTCAGCCGGCCATAAATTCTTTCAGAGCTGTTCTCTCAAGGGCGGTTCCGGAAAGAGCTCTCTTAGCCCCAACTACCTCACAGGCAGTGTTCCCTCTAAGCTGAGTTAGTCTGAGGTAACTCACAGTTTTTTAGCCTCACAGCTTTAATGCCAGTAGCTCACCAAGTAGAATTTTGGCTCACCAGACTCCACAGCTTAGGGGCAGCATTGCTCACAGGATGTCTGTTGTGGGGAGGGGAAGGGAAAGGAGCTTGTAAACTGTTCTGAGATTCCAAGTGAAGGGTGGGGTATAATCTCTTCCTCTTCTCCTCCTCCTCCTCCTCTTCCTCGTAAGGCTTCTGATTGGCCATTGAAGATTTGATTGGCTGGGCAGACATTTAAAAACATTGCTTCGTCAGCCGCTGCCACCACAAGAATCTTCACCCTGTGACTGAAGGTAAGCTGCAGCCACCATTTTGTGGCTGGCTCTGCCTCCTGCAGCCGCCATTTTGTGTCTGTGCCCACACACTGTGTCAGAATTCGGAAGGTGGCTGGAAAAGGTGGGGGACCTTTCCTTTAAAGGCTAGTGGTGTGCCAGGGTGCCCGCCACTCCCTTCCTGCTCAAAAATCGGACCTTCTCTCAGATCCTACAAAAATATCAGCCAGGCTCCAGTTACATTCGCCCACAAGAAAACACATTCTGTACGAGCTACCCTCGAAAAACTTCCGCCTGCGTGTGCAGAATGGCTGAGAATCCCTTGCCAACTCTCTCTTGCCAAGAGGGCAAGTCTCGACTGGCACAATACACCTGATGAGCCTGCCCCACTTCCCCCCCCAACCCCCACCACGCACCCTCCCTCCCCGAAAGAGAGCAGGGGACTCAATTGCTCTCTTGACAAGGAAAGCGCATCCCCGGCTGGCTTGCCAAAGCTCTTGGCAGGCTGGGGAAGCGGGGATTATTATACCATATTTCTTGAGAGCAGCTGAGGCAGCGGCTCTTGGCTCTGCAAGACATCTATATTTCAGCCGCTTCCCTTCCGCTGTGTGACTTTCAGATGTGGCAAGCGAGGGGGAAGTGAAAGGGAGAGATCGCCTCCTCTTGAGAGTTTCCTCTTCAGGGCGAAGGCAGCAAAAAGAAGAAGAGAAGCACATGGCCGAGAGAGAGAGAGAGAGAGAGAGAGAGAGCGCACGCAGAGGCCTGGTTTGGAGGCATTTCAACTACGGCCAGCCCGGCTCGGTGGGGATTTCCTGGAACGACCTCGGTTGACCTTTTCCACCTCCGAGATCTGTTTATTGGTTTTTCAGCGGGCTTCTGCTGGGTCGTGTCGACTGGGAGGAAGGCACGACTGTGTGTGTGGGGGGGAAGAGCTCCGGCTTCCCCTTTGTTCCTTTTACAAACGATTTTTATAAGGTGGAGGGAGAGAGCCTGCCGTCAAAGAGGCAGCAGGAGCAGGGCAACCTGATCCGAAGCCGCCTGGGGGTGGCGGCACGCACAATAGCTGGCAACACCAGGGCAATGACCTCATGCCTAGCAAGAGGGGCAGAGCTGCCTGGTCATGCCAGGGCAGTCCCTCTGCCTCTTCCTTTCCCCGGGCGGAATGCCATGGTCCAAAGACCACAGCGCTGCTGCCAAAAAGCGCAGGAGAGTGTCCAAGCTGCTCCTGGAATGACTGTTGATCTCCAGATGACACAGATCAGTTGCCCTGGAGAAAATGGCCCTCTTCAGGTTCCACCCCTAAATCTCCAGGAACATAAGAGGAGCCATGTTGGATCAGGCCAACGGCTCATCCAGTCCAACACTCTGTGTCACACGGTGGCCAAAACCCAGGTGCCATCTGGAGGTCCACCAGCGGGGCCACAACTCCAGCAGCCCTCCCACTGTTACCCCCCCCCACAAAGCGCCAAGAAGACAGAGCATTACTTCCCCAGACATAGGAACAGAAGAGAAGCCATGTTGGATCAGGCCAGTGGCCCATCTAGTCCAACACTCTGATCACACAGCGCCCGAAACCCAGGTGCTGTCAGGAGGTCCACCAGGGAACTCCAGAATCCTTTCCACTGTTGCCCCCCAAGGACCAAGAAGACAGAGCATCCCTGCCCCAGAGACAGGAACAGAAGAGAAGCCATGTTGGATCCGGCCAGTGGCCCATCCAGACCAACACTCTGTGTCACACAATGGCCATGTCACATAGTGACCAAGCCCCAGGTGTCCTCAGGAGGTCCACCTGGGCGGCTTCTAAGTCTTTTGCCATGGAAACCCTCTGGGGTTGTCAGAAGTCAGCTGTAACTTGACAGCACTCTCCACTACCACCAGTTTGACCAAGCCCTGACCTGGATGCCCCAGGCTACCTGGCTCTCATCAGACTCCAGAAGCAAAGCAGGGTCAGCGGTCAGCCCTGGTTAGGACCTGGATGGGAGACTGCCGAGGAAGTCCAGGGTCACAGTGCAGAGGCAGGCAAGGGCAAATCACCTCCGAATTCTCGAAAACCCTCTGGAGTTTCCTTGGCTGTGACTTCACAGCACTTTCCACCACAACTGTGGGAGACCGGCAGAACTGGGGGAGGGCCGGACGCAGCAGCCCAGATGTCCGCCGCAGCTGCAGGCTGGTTTCTAGATCCGGGGAACTGCAGTATCCATGATCCAGTGGATCCAGGGAGGGAGGGTGACTGAGGTGGTCTCTTGCAAGAACAGAAAAGAGGCGACCCTCCGAATTTTCCACTCCACTGCACACTTTCCAAGCATTTCACATTCCACAGCTAAGCTTCAGTTTAGGAATTAGATTCCAAGTTATCCCCCCCCCCCTCCAAGAGGCCTTCCTGGAAGGATTAGCCACCCTGCACCAGGTACTGTGTTTACATTTTTCTCAACCCTGACTTTGAGCGATTCAAGAACCCCAGCTGTTGCTAACAAAAGTAGCTTCATGTGATGGGACCCAGACTCCTAGGATCTCTCGCTCTCTCTCGGATCAATTTGCTACAGGTCTGGGTTTCCTACACTGAGCAAGGCCTCTCTTCCGACTCCTGGACAAGCTTTTAAACAGGCATTCGAAGATTATTTACCCACTGCTACTAATTATAGCAGTTCAGCTGAACTTCGTAAGAGGTCTCCAAACTGAAACCAAAAATATTAAGAAAGATTATTAGTTTGTTTAAAACTAACAAACAAAATTATAATTATGTTGTCGAAGGCTTCCATGGCTGGAATTCATTAGTTGTTGTAGATTTTCCGGGCTGTACGACTGTGGTCTTGGCACTGGAGACCCGACATTTTACCAGCAGCTGTGATGGCATCCTCAGAGGTATAGCACAAAAAGCTGGAGTGCTCTGTGTCAATGTGAGAAGAAAAAAATGGTAGGCAGGTGATTGGTTGGCCACTGGTTGGCCACTGTGTGAGATGGGATGTTGGACTACATGGACCACTGGTCTGATCCAGCAGGGCTTATGTTTTTATGAAGGCCTCGGCCTCTGTGCCCTGTTGTTGGCCCTCCAGAGGAATTGTTTGGCCACTGTGTGAGAACAGGATGCTGAACCAAAAAAACCCACTGGTCTGATCCAGCAGGGCTCTTCTGACGTTCTAAATTTTAGCTTTGTTCTTGCAGCTGCAATCTTTGGGAACACCCCTCCCACAAGCCCATGCTTAAAAGTTGAAAACGTCTCAGTATTACAAGCGGCAGCGTCAGTCCCTTACCCCATCCTAGGTCTGACCTACATCTGGATTTCCAGCAGCTTCCTTCTACGGTCACAGATCAAGTATCATTTTAATCCTCAGTTTGACCAAGGAGTCACTGAGGTGACTCCAATGGGCATAGGTGAAGCAATAGGTCAGAACACGTTCTCCCAATCTAGCTTAAGAGTCTATATTTTGAATCTGAAGTCATCCAGTCCGAGACGGGAAATCTGACCTTCCTTTTGGAAACCCATTCATCCATTTGAGAACAGCAAGTTCATGTCACAGAGTAACTGCTACTGAAAGTCTCTAAAATAAACCACACTTCGGCCCTCAACAACAACGGGCACCGTCCCACACAAGCATCCAGACTGTACGACCTAGGAACTTACCGTTGGTAACTGTTAACGATGGACATGACACAGAATATGTGCTACAAGACAATTAGTTGTTGCAACACAGTGGGTGCTTTCAGACGCGCCATTTAATCAGGTTTCATGACGGATTTTATGTGCATGTTCACATGGCAATATCTACCTCTCGTCCAGATCCGTTGGTTTCCTGCACAACCCCCCCCCCCTTAAGACGGAGTATTTTGTTACTGGGTCCCAACTGGTGTTTTCTCAGCTCTCCCATTTAAAGCCGCAGTTTCCCCTGTGTGATGGCTCCTCCGATGTCGAGCCACATCCAAGAGTTTAAACCACTTCTGCTTTTCGCCCGCCATTTTTTGTGTGTGTCAGCGGTATGCGCATAAGCAGCGCTCCACTCCCGTGTTTATAAAACCAACATTTAAACAGGCGCTAGCTTTGAGTTCAGGATCTCAAAGAGGCCAGTTTTGGGCAAAAAGTTTAAAGGGAAGTCTTCTGTCACAGAGGTGAAATCACAGTGCTCTGCAGGATTGTCAATTCTACGGATTCTGCACATGCACAAGGATAAAAATTTTCAATTCTACAGATGAGCAGTTTTGCGCATGCGCAGACTTAGAAAAAAAAATTAAAAACCCTGACACACGCGTCTGTGTGATCATGATTGTCCGGAGTAAAAATAATCGCAACAGAGTGGGGCCAGTTAAACCTGATTAAATGGTGCGTCTGAACGCACCCAGTGTTTACTGGGATATTTGGCTGTTACAGCATAGTTTTGCCTAGTCACAGAAGCGTGACACTGAGCGCAGTAAATAAACCTCCCAAGAATTATATTGCAAGAAAGGTAAACTTATATTTATTCAAGTAGATCCAGTTCACATTCAGTTTGCAGTCGAAAGGAGAGAAGCCTGATCCACTTACAAATGGCCATGTGGGAGTAGGAGGGCATTGTCTATACAGGAGAGACCTGCAGAGACATGGGTCTCCATGGAAGGCCATGTGAAGCCCATGGAAGGCCATGTGCAGTGAGTGAGAGGACAAAGCGAGAGAGAATTAGGTTCAGAGGGCAGCTCCCAGATTAAGACAAAGAGAGGCATCCCATTCAGTGTCTTCATATTTTTTTACACGTCCAAAGACATTATTTCTTGATCCACTGACCCTGACGACATCATACCACTCTGCGCCCAGTAGGTCACGAATCAGATGATGGAGCCACACATGCATAAACCCAGTTATGTATTGCCCTGGAGCATCACCAAAGCAGCTGGCCAGAACGAGGTATTACAGACACAACACATCTTGTACTTAGCATGCCCAGACTAAGCTTGCTGATTTAGTACTCTGTCCAATGTTCCTGGAAACCAATGAGGATTTATTATAAACTCCCAAAACTGGCTCTTCCTGTGTAGATCTGAGCAACTTATTCCTCCAGTTGTGCGTCTCTGCACACACCCATTCATAGGCGTAGACTACGAGAGGGCTCGAGAGCTCGAGCCTCCCCCAAAATTTCCTGGAGGGGACTGAGTTCCCTCCGGGAAAACGTAGCGCCTGCCGCCACGCCTCCCGGGGCCCTTCTGAGGCTGGCAGCTGCTGCTGCCGGTGCCTCCCCCCCCCCCCACCTGGCCACTCTTCCATCCTTCCCTCTCCCTCCCTCTTTTCCCGGCGAAGGGAGAGGGAAGGAGTGGGGGGGGGAGAGAGGCCCCGGCAGCAGCGGCTGGCGGGCCTCGGAAGGGCCCGGGGAGGCGCGGAGGTTTTCCGGTGGGGGGGGACATCGCCCCAGCGTGAGCGCGTGGAAAGCGCGCGCACTAAAGAGCCCCCCCCCCGGAATTTACAAAACTCTACGCCCCTGCACCCATTTGTGCCTGGATCAAGGGTTGCTAGATTCCTCATGGCAACTGGCAAGGGACTTTGGGGGGGGGGGCTTACCAGGAGAAAGCTGAACGCCCAGGCCATGTCTCTAGCATTGCACAGGAAGTGACACCATCATGCTATGATGCCATCGCAACACTCTGGTATTCAGGCAAAATCTCTATGGTAAAAATGGCTTCTACTTATAAGCTTTTGCCCAAACACCAGAATGTTGCCTGGAGATCACTGGTACAATGACATCACTTCCTGTGTGACGTCGTCGACGTGGCCTGGGCCTTCCTCTTTCTCCTGGTAAGTCCCCCCGCTGGCCAGCTGATCCACGGCTGGGAGGCAGGCCCTGGTGGCAGGGGACCCTCGCCCTCCCTTAGGGTTCTGGCAATCCTACCTGGATCAGAGTGGGTCTTGGTCCTGGTGACCTGAGGTACATCAGGCAAAGATTCAAGCCTGTGTGATAAAGGAAGGAAATGCAGGAAGGTTATCTATGCTACCGGTTGAGCAGGTTGAAAAACTGGCAAGGCGGGATACAAATGGAACAAACAAACAAACAAACAAATAAATAAATACCTGAGGAAACCGTGTTATGCCAGGAGGCAAGCACAGGTCAGGAAACCAAGTCTGGTGCCACACTTTCCAATTCTATAAAAGCTGCCTTGCTGATTTGACTGGAGAAAACAGCTGCTCTGGCTGAATACAGGATGCCTCCACCTTTGGCTCACCGGAACAGAAGCCAAGTTGGACAGTTTTACCTGCCCACCCATTCTCTGCTCCCATCCTCACCTAAATTGCCTCCGGCTTTAATTCACACACACATACAAAAGTATGTCCTGGGTATCAGAAGTTTGGAGACATGCTGGCTGAGAGAGATTATGATCTCTTGACTTTGTACAAACAGAAATGCTTTGCGTGCAGGTAGAAGGTCACTCTCTTATTAATTGCAGGAAGTCACTCATAGATATGTCACCGAGGCATCACCCATTTAAAAATACTGCCATTGTGTCAGTCCAAAGAGAGAACAGCAGGTACCCTGAGATGGATAGCCCAGGCAAGTCTGATCTTGTCAGATCCCAGAAGCGAAGCAGGGCTGACTCTGGCAAGGACTTGGATGGGAGACCTCCTTGGAATACCAGAGGTGGGAGGCGGGGGCAGGCTTTATTCAGCCACCTCTCTGAATATCCTCCAGGCCTCCAGTAGGGGGTCAGTCACCAGAGGTCACCATGACTTCCAGGTGCGCACAGATATGCACATTCACACACACATATGGAAAATACAAAAAAACCCAAAAGCAAAGAGAGAGCGTCAGTGTCGTTTGTATTGTGTGTGGACATGCACTCATAATTTATATGGCGGCTGTACACACAATGTCCACCTAATACTGGTTTAACGAACGTAACATTTCTAAAAGCAAAAGTCAATATGATCCAACACCAAATATCACACACCAAAAAAAGAACCGTGGGCTGATTTGTGAAAGGGAAAGGCAAACATCGAAACAGGGAGCCGGGGATCAGAATAGCAGGAACCAACAATAACCGGCAATCTCAACCATCACCCCCTACCCTTTCCAATCCAGATGCATCCGTAACTTTTATTTTTAAGCCTCTTGGCTTGAACGAGGACAGAAAATGATATATATATTCAAGCAATCTGTCTCGCTACTTTCATGGTAGCTCACATTTCACAAGAGCCTGGGAGGGGCGGCGGCTTCCTAAAAAAGGCCTCCTTATTCTCCCCCACCCCCAGCACGCAAGATGGCCAAACCATCTGGAAAAACACAGATTCTAACCAACAGCGAGATCTAACTTTGGCTTTCCTCTCCGCGAAGCAGCACAGAACGAGGAGGAAACAGGAGGGGATGTTTCCGGCCTGCCTCGCCCACTCCCCCTTCTTTCCCTCAGAATTTAGGGTTGCCGGGTGTCCCCCCTGGCCACTGGTGGGAGATGAGGGGGTAGGGTTGCTAGATCCAGGTTGGGAAACTCCTGGAGATTTGGGGGTGGAGCTAGGGTTGCCAACTCCGGGTTGGAAAATACCTGGGGACTTTGGGGGTGGAGCCAGGAGAAGGTGGGGTTTGGGGAGGGGAGGGGCCTCAGCATGGTACAATGCCATAGAGCCCACCCTTCAAAGCAGCCATTTTCTCCAGGGGAGCTGATCTCTGTCAGCTGAAGATTGGTTGTAAAAGCGGGAGATCCCCAGGCCCCACCTGGAGGCTGGCAACCCTAGGTGGAGCCTGGGGAGGACAGGGACCTCAGTGGGGTGCGAGGCCATCGAGTCCCCCCTCCAAAGCATCCATTTTCTCCAGGGGGAACTGATCTGTCGCTTCCTCTAAGTATTATTAATGCTAATAATCTAACTGTACGTTGCTTATTGTTTATTTTATATTGAAAAAAATAATTTTAAAAATGTTGATTGCCAGAAAAAAGAAAGAAAGAACTACAACTGGGTTTCCAGCCATCACAGACCAGACCCCCTGGAGAAAATGGCTGCTTCGGAAGTGGGTGACTATGGCCTTATTCCCTGCTGAAGCCCCTCCCCTCCCCAAACCCCACCTTCTCCAGGCTCCACCCCCAAAATCTCCAACCCAGAGGTGGCATCCGTATGTTTGCTGCTGTTCACGGCACCCTCGACCCATTCTTTTTCACTGAACACAAGAATGTAAATGGACTGGAGGCTCTTATTCTTGGATGGTATTTTTGACCCCAGCGCAAGCCTCTCGGTACAGTAGTTTTGCTAAGACACCCCCCCCCCCCGAATTAAATCTATAGTTAGTGGGAGACCCTTCAGAATCCCTAATTGCCTTCTGCTGATTAAAAAAAAAAACTTGGCTAAAGAATTTGGATCCTGGCCGAGGAATCGATCGGCGGATGCTCCCCCCCCCCCCCCCCCGCCTGCTCCATTACCAGGCCGTAATTAGAATTTCATACCTGATCAATTGAAATTCTGACCTCAGAGGCATTGCTCCTCTTGAGCGTTTCTGCGGCCCGGAGCACCTTTGGAAGGGGGGTGGGGGGACTTAATGGGATCTCATTGAGTCTCCATTTGCAGAGAGGTTTAGAGATTCGGCAGCGCAGAGAGGTTAAAAAATGGCCGAGAGGTTTCGCCAACGTGATGGAACGTCACCGGCAGCCAACAAGCTGCTCAGGAGTCGGAGCGGGAGAAGAAGTGCGTATGTGGTTTTTTTTGGGGGGGGGGGGGGGAGACACACGTCAACCTTCCGGGTCTCGCTCAGAAACATTAAGGGACCTGTTCCACAGCGCATTTAGAATATTTATCATCAGAGAAGCTTTTAGGAAGCACTGTCCTGGAGAGTAATGCCGGGCACTTAATCACATTCCTGGCTGGTGGCCTCAGCTCGGCACTCTGGGATGAGATGGTCTGATCGGGCTGCAGTTGGATGGGCACGGCTTCTGAGGGCACCCCCTGTCCTGCGGAGGTGAAGGCCTAGCACAGGCTGGGTGGGTTAGGGCAACAAAGGGGAGTCATTCTAGCGGGCCGTCTGTTGCAGCAAATGGGGGCAGGGGGCTTGCATTAATTTAAAAACTGGCTGATTCATTGCAATATAAGCATTTGGGGGGGGGGGGCTAGAGCCTGCTTCTTTGGTTACATTAGCACCAGCAGTAGCAAAGAAAGACAATAGCTCTGTTTAAGCAACCAGGGGAAAGCTGTAGCCTGAATGGTCTCCAAGGGTGAAGGAAGTAGAAAGTTCAAGATGGGTAACTAGGGTTGCCAAGTCTGGGTTGGAAAATACCTGGAGACTTTGGGGGCAGATCCAGGAGAGTGCAGGGTTTGGGGAGGAGAGAAGCCTCAGCATGGTACAGTGCCATAGAGACCACCCTTCAAAGCAGCCATTTTCTCTGGGGGATCTCTCTCAGCTGGAGATCAGTTGTAAAAGTGGGGGATCCCCAGGCCCCAACTGGAGGCTGGCAACCCTATGGGTAACCGTGTCTGCCTGTAGCAGCAGAAAAGAGCAAGAGTCCCGTAGCACCTTCAAGACTAACTAAATCTGTGGCATGTAACAGCTGAACAGCAAATTAACATGTAACTTGTTAATTTGTTAACATGTGAATTTGCTGTTCAGCCAGTCTATAAGTTTCACCCTTACCTCCCATTCCACTGTAGTTGAAAAGGTGTGCCTTGCACACGAAAGCTCATACCCTAAATAAACCTTTGTTGGTCTTTTTTTTTTTTTTGGTAAGAAAGTTTTTATTTTTCAAAACATTAAAATTAATACATTTGTTTTATACAAATCCTTTTTTCCATATTATATAACATTTTGTTCTATTTGTATAGTCTTGCTTTTATCTTGTATTGGTGGTTTCCCACCACATCTGAAGCATAACACATTTTCCACTTTATCCAAAATAGTAATATTTATCTCTATGTTTAGATTTCCGGTAACAGTTATATATCTTTAAAATACTTATATACCAATTCTTATTTTCTATATTCTTATATAATTCTAAAAAACAAGTTCATTATCTAATTATCCTTAGTACATTCATATACTCAATTTCTATTCCTTTATGCTATTATAACCATGTATAAATGTAGTTTTTCATGTCCCAATATTTTTCAACATATTCTTTCAAATCCTCCCAATCTTCTAAAAAAGTCCCTGAGTACAGATTATTCAACTTTCTAGTCCATTTATCCATTTCAGCCATATATAACAATTTTTTAAACCTTTGTTGGTCTTAAAGGTGCCACGGGACTCTAAATTTGTTCTACAATTTGTGGCAGGAGATGAGCTTTCCTGAGTCACTGCTCACTTCTTTGGATGCAGTAGAAAGGACCATCGAATCACAGCTGGCCTGTGGTGGCCCCCCCACAGGGCTTTCAGAGTAGAAGACGAACAGGGGTGGTTTGCCATTGACTGACTCTGTGTAGTCCTTTGGGGGCTAGGGTTGCCAAGTCCAGGTTGGAAAATACCTGGGGACTTTGGGGGTGGAGCTAGGAGAAGGTGGGGTTTGGGGAGGGGAGGGGCCTCAGCATGGTCCAATCCCATAGAGTCCACCCTTCAAAGCAGCCATTTTTCTCCAGGGGAGCTGACCTCTGTCAGCTGGAGATCCGTTGTAAAAGCAGGAGATCCCCAGGCCCCACCTGGAGGCTGGCAACCCTAACCAGGGCCGACCATCCTTAGCTTCCAAGGGCTGACAAGACTAGGCTCACCTGGGCCATCCAGGTAGAGGCTGGAAAGAAACAAGGGAACACCGGTGGTGGAATGGGTCATCATAAGGTTTCCAGGTCTGGCTTGGAAAATACCTGGAGACTTTGGGGGTGGATCCAGGAGAGGGCGGGGTTTGGGGAGGGGAGGGGCCTCAACATGTTACAATACCAGAGAGTCCACCCTTCAAAGCAACCATTTTCTCCAGGGGGAACTGATCTCTGTCAGCTGGAGATCAGTAGCAAAAGCAGGAGATCCTCAGGCCTCACCTAGAGGTTGGCAACCCTATGTCATCAAGTAACTTGAGAGCCAGTTTGGTGTGGTGGTTAAGAGCGTGGACTCTAATCTGGGAGAACTGGGCTTGATTCTCCACTCCTCCACATGCAGCTACTGGAGTGACCTTGGATCAGTTATAACAAGTTGTCTTGAAAGAGCTCTCTTAGACCCATCTCCCTCACAGGGTGTCTGTTATGAGGAGGGGAAGGGAACGGAGATTGTAAACTGCTCTGAGACTCCGAGTGAAGGGCAGGGTATAAATCCAGTCTCTTTTTCTTCATAGCCAATTTATGATGATGCCATTGGGTTTCAATGGCAAGAGAGGAACAGAGGTGGTTTGCCCTTGCCTGCCTCTGCATAGCGACCCTAGACTTCCTTGGTGGTCTCCCATCCAAGTGCTAACCAGGGCCGACCCTACTTAGCTTCTGAGATCTGGTGAGGTCAGGCTAGCCTGGGCCACCCCGGTCAGGGCAAGACATAAAGAAAAGTAGTTTGCCAGTTCCCGCCTCTGCATGGCAACCCTGGGCTTCCTTGGTGGTCTCCCATCCAAACACTAACCAGGACTGACCCTGCTTAGTTTCCGAGATCTGATGAGATCTGGTTAGCCTGGGGCCTTCCAGGTCAAGGCAAAAGATGTTCACAAGTGGTTTGCCATGGCCTTCCTCTGCACAGCAACCCCGGACTTCCTTGGTGGTCTCCCCTCCAAGTGCTAACCAGGGCCGACCCTACTTAGCTTCTGAGATCTGGTGAGGTCAAGCTAGCCTGGGCCATCCCGGTCAGGGCAAGACATAAAGAAAAGTAGTTTGCCAGTTCCCGCCTCTGCATGGCAACCCTGGGCTTCCTTGGTGGTCTCCCATCCAAACACTAACCAGGACTGACCCTGCTTAGTTTCCGAGATCTGATGAGATCTGGTTAGCCTGGGGCCTTCCAGGTCAAGGCAAAAGATGTTCACAAGTGGTTTGCCATGGCCTTCCTCTGCACAGCAACCCCGGACTTCCTTGGTGGTCTCCCCTCCAAGTGCTAACCAGGGCCAACCCTGCTTAGCTTCCAAGATCAGATGAAATCAGGCGACCCCAGGCCTGGGTAAGAAGGAACAAATTTCCCCCAATTCATTTCTCATTTAATGTGCTGTTGGCTTTCTAGATGCGTTTGTATTATGTACACAAACATGACTTTCGGAGGCAATTTATACAATATTTATGGGTGCTGCATACATAATTTATGCATATAATGTCGATGTAATGATGTACCAGTAATGAGGGGCAAGGCGGGGAAAAAACACACAATGTGGGGGAAAGGAAGCAGTGAAGACAAAGAATTTCTACTGTGATGCGCACCGGGGAGAAAGGAAATTCTAATCGGGTTCAAAACAGGAGGGCAAATGTATTTGATAAATCTGATATTATCCAGGGTAGACTGAAGAGAAACAGTCAACAAGGGTCCCCAACCTTTCCTGTGGGTACATCCAACATGGCATGGTGGACGCAGCAACAAAATGGCTGCCACAACATGGCTGCCACAGGAGGCGGAGCCAGCCACAAAATGGCAGCCACAGCTTAACTTCAGTCACACAGTGTAGATCCTTGTGCTGCGCTGGCAGCTGCTGCTGACGCAACTTTTCAAAAAACCTGCACAGCCAATCAAATCTCCAAGAGTCAATCCAAAGCCTTGCTGGGCAAAAGACCTACCGTATTTTTCGCTCCATAAGACGCACTTTTCCTCCCCAAAAAAGTGGGGGGGAAAGTGAGTGCGTCTTATGGAGCGAATATGGCGCTTTTCTTACCTGTAACAGGGCTCTTTCTTCAGCAGGAACGCAGGGGAACGCCATTCAGGCTGGCATCCCAGCCTTCCCCGCCGCTCCCTGCTGGGCCTGAGCTGTTAAGACTTAAAAGGGAAACGGCAGGAAAAACCCCACCAGGTTAAGCACTCTTTCCCTTTAAGTGCTTTTCCCCTTTAAGACAGCCAGCAGCAGAAAGCCCCGCCCACAGATTAAGCTCTGTGGCTGCTTTGCACAGAAAGGCCTGGCTTTGCATGGCATGCCGACGGCTCTCTTCTTTCCTTTCTCTATCTTCCTTCCTTCCTTTCCTTTTTTCTGTCTGTCTGTCTTTCTGTCTCTCTCTCTGCCCCACCTTTCTTTCTTTCTTCCTTTCTCTTTCTCTCTCTCTCCTCCTCCTTCCTTCCTTCCTTTATCTCTCTCTCTCTCTCTCTTCCTTTCTGTTTCATTTTTTCCTGTTTTCCTCCTCTAAAAACAAGGTGCGTCTTATGATCAGGTGGGTCTTATGGAGCGAAAAATACGGTACTTGGACCTGCCCACTTCCTAAAAATGCTTGGTGGGCACTAGGAAAGGTGGAGGTGGCGCCACAGCACCCAAAGACACTAGGCTGGGGACCTCTGGTCTACACCGAGGGATTATATAGAAGGAAGCAGGAAGAGATTGGCTGGTGATGATCGCCTAACGCCTTGTGCTGCACACGGTTCCACACGGCAGCTCGAAAGGCCTGGAGTGATAGTACCACCACCACTTCCAACAATAGCCACCTTCCCCTTCAAACTACCTCTCGGCAGTTCTCCTGGGAACAGAATGGGGCAAAACTGAAGCTGGACTCCCAGACAGAATCCGAGAGGGGCCTCTGGGTGTCAATGTTTAGGACTGTGTGCGCGCTATGTGCTGAGATCAAACTGCTCCCGACTTATGGCGACCCTACGAAGCTTAGGAAACCTAGAAAGCATAATAAAAAATAGAGACATCATCACCCTGCCAACAAAAGTCTGTATTGTCAAAGCGATGGTATTCCCACTAGTGATGTATGGCTGTGAGAGTTGGACCGTAAGGAAGGCCGAGCGCCGAAGAATAGATGCTTCGAATTATGGGGCTGGAGAAGACTCTTGAGAGTCCCTTGGACTGCAAGGAGAGCAGATCAGTCAATCCTAAAGGTAACCAACCATGATTGTTCCCTGGAAGCCAGATCCTGAAGCTGAAGCTCAAATGCTTGGCCACCAAATGAGAAGGGAGCACTCCCTGGAGAAGACCCTGATGCTGGGAAAGACTGAAGGTAAGGATGAGATGGTTAGACAGTGTTATTATCGATGCAATGAACATGAAGTTGAGCACACTCCCGAGGACGGCGGAAGACGGGAAGACCTGGCATGATGTGGTCCATGGGGTCGCGAAGAGTCGGACTCAACTGTGCGACTGAACAACAACATCATGAATCAACGTCCTCCAAAACGTCCTATCCTTTGCAGCCTTGCTCAGGTCTTGCAAACTGAAGGCCATGGACTCCTTTGTCGAATCCATCCATCTCATATTGAGTCTTCCTCTTTTCCCACTGCCTTCAGCTTTTTCCAGCTTCACCATCTCTTCTAGTGAGTCTTGGTCTTTTCAAGACGTGACCAAAGTACGGTAGGTTGCAGAGATATGCAATATCTCAGTGTAGGACTGCCAGCATCAGATTCATTGACCCAGTGAAGTTGTGTTCTGTCAAGTAACCGAATACGGAGGACGTGACCAGCTCCGCTAGGTTTGATGACTTCCCGTGGTGAATTCTGGCTTTCTTCCTCACTGGATCAGCCCAGTGGTCCATCTAATTCAACATCCTATTCTGCACAAGGACAGTAAACTAAGCATAGAAGCCAAGGCCAGTTCGGTGTAGTGGTTAAGAGCACGGACTCCAATCTGGGAGAACCGGGTTTGATTCCCCACTCCTCCACATGCAGCTGCTGGTGTGACCTTGGGTCAGTCACAAATTCTCTCAATGCTGTTCTCTCAGGGTACTTCGTGAGAGAGCTCTATCAGCCCCACCTATCTCGCAGAGTGTCTGTTGTGGGGAGGGGAAGGGAAAGGAGATTGTAAGCCGCTCTGAGACTCCTTCAGATAGTGAAGGGTGGGGTATAAATCCAATCTCTTCTTCTTCCTCTGCCACCTCCAAGCATTGCCTCTGAATATGGAAACTCTTTTTTTCATCACCACAGCTAGTAGCCATTGATGATCCTATTTCCCAAGAACATGACTAATCCCCTTTTAAAGCCATCTGTGGCCATCACCACATCCATTGACACTGAATTCCACAAATTATTAACTGAGTAAATAACTACTTCCTTTTGAGTATCCGAAACCAACTTCATTGGGTGCCCCTGAGTTCTAGTATTATGGGAGCGAGGAGTGGGGGAACCCCTCTATATCTACCTCCTCCACTACACAAATAGAGGTTTATAAAACTATCAAGCCCCTTCGTTTTTCTAAACTGAGACATCCCAGACTTTTCAGCCTTTCCTCAAAGGAGAGATGCCCTAACTTCTTAATCATCCGGGTTGTCCTCTTGTGCCCGTCTGTAACATCTTTATTGAAGTACGGCAACTACAATGGTACACACCATTCCAAAACCAGCCTCATCACAGATTGACATAAGATCATCACAATATCAGCCATTCTATCTGCAGTCCCTTTTGTTATATATTTCTTCACCACCTCTTCTACAGGTCAGGACAATACCACTCACCCAAAGAGTAATTAACATGTGGAATCCACAGCCACAGGAAATGGTGGCGGCTACAAGCATAGACAGCTTCAAGAGGGGATTGGATAAAACTATGGAGCAGAGGTCCATCACTGACTATTAGCCACAAGGTATAGATGGAAGACTCTGTCTGGGGCAAGTGATGCTCTGTCTTCTTGGTGCTTGGGGGGGCAACAGTGGGAGGGTTTCTGGAGTTCTGGTCCCACTGGTGGACCTCCTGATGGCTCCTGGGTTTTGGCCATTGTGTGACACAGAGGGTTGGACTGGATGGGCCATTGGCCTGATCCAACATGGCTTCTCTTATGCTCCTATCTCTGGATCAGTGATGCTCTGTCTTCTTGGTGCTTGGGGGGCAAGAGTGAGAGGGCTTCTGGACTTCTGGCTCCGCTGGTGGACCTCCTGATGCCACCTGGGTTTTGACCATTGTGTGACACAGAGGGTTGGACTGGATGGGCCATTGGCCTGATCTATCATGACATCTCTTATGTTCCTATCTCTGGAGCAGTGATGCTCTGTCTTCTGGGTGCTTGGGGGGCAAGAGTGGGAGGGCTTCTGGAGTTCTGGCCCTGCTGGTGGACCTCCTGAGGGCACCCATGTTTTGGCCACTGTGTGTGACACAGAGTGTTGGACTGGAGGGGCCACTGGCCTGATCCAGCATAACTTCTCTTATGTTCTTGGCCAACAGAATCTTCAAAGCCAAACTGCAGAAATAAAAACCAATACAGTCATCAATCATCGAAAGCAGCAGCAAGAATCCAAAACTGCCAAGACCAGCACATGAGGACTATGAGCAATGCGATGAAGCTGGAGACGCAGAGAGCTGAACAAGCCAAGCTCTTCGCCAAAGACCATAAACCGACAGACAAACTTGGAGACGTCAGTACAACAGAAGGAAGCCGCCTGACGCAAAAAACTCAATTCAAAGGCAAGGCAGATACAAATTTAATTTAATTGCTGGGGGGAGGGACGCTTGCATCGAGGCCACAGCTGTTTCTACCTACTCTGCTTTGTAAACTAGTCTCTTCATCCCAAGTCGAAATTGTCCAACTGGCTTATCTTGTTTATCTGTGAAATGCGTCTTCGGTGCGTGTTGTGTCCTTTATTTATTTTATTTTATTCAACTTTCAACCCGCCGTCCTTGGAAGCGGGTTCAGGGTGCGTCACAAATCACAAAAGGACAAGGCAATCAAATAGTGGAAACTATATTTCTCTTAAAACACAAACCAAACGCAGTCAGGGTGGGTTTGCCTCGACAACGATGCTCAGTTTGGGCTGGGACCATTTGGCCAGCACTGGAAACCGCTTTGAGTTCATGTATGGAGAAAAGTGGGTTAAAAATGCCCTAACTATGAAATAAATAAATTTAAGTATCCAGGGGTCCGTTGGAGCGGGAGCGCACAGGAGCGCAGCTCCGGGAGTGAGAAGCCCAGGGGGCGGGCACATGACCAAGCCCCGCCCCCTCCTCAGCTTCCCCGAGCAGTGCAGAGGCGCAGCGCCCCGGGGAAAGCCCTGCTAGGGTCTTTATTGTTTTTAATGTTTTATTTTAATATTGATAATTTTATCATTGTTCCTTTTATGACTGTGTGCTGCTTTTCCAGAGACTTGCTCAAAATGGCATATAAATTTTCTGAGTATACCATTTTTTATCTGGGCACATGGCACATAAGTACTGGAGAAATTTCACCAACACTTCAGCAGCTTCCACCCCATCAGTTTGGTGTAGTGGTCAGGAGTTGGACTCTAATCTGGGAGAACCGGGTTTGATTCCCCACTCCTCCACATGCAGCTGCTGGTGTGACCCTGGGCCAGTCACAAGTTCTCTCAGAGCTGTTCTCTCATGAGCAGTTCTCAAAAGACCTCTCTCAGCCCCACCTACCTCACAGGTTGTCTTGTTGTGGGGAGGGGAAGGAAAAGGGATGGGTGGTGCACATGTCCTGGGTATCTCAAGTCTACTTGAAACCTGGTGGTTTCAAGGGAGCAGGAAGAGAATGAGGGTGTGTTCTTTACGCTTATTTTTATTGCACAAAGTATTGGATGGGGAAGGGAATGGAGGAAGAGCAGGTCAGTTTCACTCACCTGTGGAGTGGAGCCTGAGGGGTGGGTGTTGCCTTCTGACACACTTCCGGGATGTTAGGGGGTGTGGCATATGCAAATGAGTTATGCAAATGAGCTCCTGCACCTCTTTTTCTACAAAATGACCCCTGTAAGTATCCTTCATCCCAAGTTGCACTGCTTTTTTTTTTGCATTTTGTGTGCATGTGTGTGCACGTGCACCCCCCCCCCCCAAAGCCTGGACGTCACGACAACTTCTGGTGACTCCTACTGAGGCATGGAGAATGTCCAGAGGAGCGGCTTGATAGCCTGCCCCTGCCTCCCACCTCTGGTATTCCAAGGAGGTCTCCCATCCACATACTTGCCAGGGTCAGTCCTGCTCAGGTTCTAAGACCTGATGATAATTGAGCTTGCCTGGGCTATCCAGGACAGGGCCCAAGTTGCACTTCTGATGGGGTTACCAATGTCCAGATGGAACCAGGAGACTTCCTGGCATGACAACCAATCTCTACACTTTGACGACCAGTTCCTTCGGAGAAAATGGCTGCTTTGGAGGGTGGGTTATATGGCCTTATACCCCGCTGAGGTCCCTCCCATACCCAAACTCCACCCTCCCCAGGCTCCCTATACACCTTCTAAATCATATTATTTACTTTTTTCATGTTTTGGTATGTATTTGAACTCTGGTTTTAATGATATGGTTTTATGGTTTGTAAAATGTGGTTTTATGATGCGTGCTTTGATTTCTCAGCTGTCTTAGCAGCCCTTAGGAGAGATGAAAGGCAGGGGATGAATTTTGCAAAGTAAAATAAATAAATAAAGTTTATGTTGTTGGTTGTCTCAAGCAGACGTTAGAAAGGGCGGGATAGGGACCTTGCTAGATGCACACATCAATAGGAGCCTCTGTTGCCCGTAGCGTGCAGAAAGGGAAAACAGAAGGGCCACACCAGTAGAAAACTCAAAGCATGGGAGGGAAAGCCAAAAGTGACCAATGCAATAAACATTTTAACAGTGAAAACATGCCTCTCTGGGATATGTCTGGTAAAAACACCCTAAGAACTCTTTTTTCGCCAGACAGTTGCAGGAGACAATAAACTAGTATATCCCCTGAAGAAGCAATAGCAAAACTATTAAAATCTTTATTACAGCTCTCTGCATTGTACTAGTAGCTTTTTGCTGCTTCTTTTTTTGCCGAACACATGCACATGGGAGGTTGGCATCTTTGAAGACTACAAGCCATAGCTAACATCATTCTCCCCCTTTGTCTATCAGCTCACCAGAATTCTGGGTCAAGAAGAAGAAGAAGAAGAAGAAGAAGAAGAAGAGATCGGATTTATACCCCACCCTTCACTCAGAGTCTCAGAGCGGCTTACAATCTCCTTTCCCTTCCCCTCCCCACAACAGATACCCTGTGAGGGAGGTGGGGCTGAGAGAGCTCTGACAGAAACTGCTCTTTTTCAAGAACAGCTGTGTCAGAACTATGGCTTGCCCAAGGTCATCCAGCAGCTGCAAGTGGAGGAGTGGGGAATCAAACCCAGTTCTCCCAGATTGCAGTCTACACACTTAACCACGACATCACCCCTATTTTAAGGCTTCCAAGTTTGGCATGGACAGAACATAACATTGCTTTTCTGTACACTGGAGGAGAAGGATCTCCTGGGGCTCCTTGGCTGGATTACTGCAATGCATTGCACATGGGGCTGCCCTTGGAGGTTCCCCCCTCCCCAACTGCAGCTAACGTAAAACAGTCTGCTGGATTCTTAAGTGGTGTTAAGCCACAGTGGGAGCAAAATGCGTAGAACACTTTCTGGACGCAATCTGGAGACTAAATGAGATCCCATTAAGTTCCCGCTCCCCCTTCCAAAGATGCTCCGGACCTCAGAAACTCTCAAGAGGAATGACACTCCTGAGGTTTCCCTCCCTCTTGTCCACAGCAACTGTGAAACACAAGACCAAACTCAAAATAAAAGCACCAAATGGTAAAACTGGGAGCTCAGACACAGAACACAGGATGCCAGATAGCTTAATTTATATCCCATGTTCTGGATGCCCAGAGAAATAGTAATAGGTAAGGCCACCATGCCCTGATTTGGACAGCCCAAACTAGCCCATTCTCAGAAGTTAAGCAAGGTCATCCATGGTTAATACGTGGATGGGAGACCACCAAGGAAGTCCAATGCAGAGGCAGGCAAGCGCAACCCCCCCCCCCCCCCCCCCCCCCCGGAATATCTCTTGCCTTGAAAACCTTGCAGGCTTGCTGCAAACTACTGGAGTCGGAGACCCGTTGTAGAGAAATCAGCAAGCATGTTTATTAGCGGGTCAGATGAAGCATGGCAACCCGGGCTCAGGGGCCCTCTTTTATTCCGGCCGGAGCCACACCTCCAGCTTCGCCCAATTGTCCCGATAGGACCTTAAGATTGCGGTTACAGTTCATAGGGTCCCTAGAGGATCCTAGGCAAAGAATTGGTGGCAAGTTACGATCCAGCCAGCTACTGTTCATCTTGACCCAAGCTCAGGTAGCTGGCCTGGCCATGCACATTTGGCCATGTGGTGGTCGCCATTACAGGGAGCACATGGCGATTACCATTACATACATACAGTTGCCATAGGTCAGCTGTGGCTTGACAGCACTTGACACTCCCAGGCTGGCCAAGGAAGGTTCCCTTAAGGACCAGACTTCTTCGACATTTAGTTTTTTTTAATCTATGTTGGTCTGAAGCAGTAAAACAACGTATGAATCCAGTAGGACCTTTAAGACCAACAAAGTTTTATTAAATGTATGAGCTTTTGTGTGCATGCGCACTTAAAGATGCCACAGGACTCAAACTTTGTTCATTTATCTTTTATAGTTTGCTTTTGTGGCTTGCGCAGAAACAGGCTGAGGACCATGGCAACCATCTGAAACCACTTTACACCAAGCCAAATCATTGGTCCACTTACCATAAGAAGATCAGAAGAGCCCTGCTGGATGAGACCAATGGTCCATCTACTCCAGCATCCCGTCTCACACAGTGGGCAGCCAGTTCCTCCGGAGGTCCAACCACAGGGCACAGAGGCCTTCATAAGAACATAAGAAGAGGCCTACTAGATAAGACCAGTGGTCCATCCAGTCCACCATCCTGTCTCACACAGTGGCCAGCCAGTTCCTCTGGAGGGCTATCATCAATAAGGCATGAAGTTCTAGTCCTTCCCCTGATGTTGCCTCCTGGCCCAAAGATTCAGAGGCTTCGTGCCTCTGAATGTGGAGGTTCCCCTCAGTTACCTTGTCACCAACTATGCTTTCCGACTGGCAGCAGCTCTCCAAGGGCTGCGGTACAGAAAGGTCGTTTCCATCTCACAAGCTCCCTTACCCGGAGGGTTGAACTGAAGGCCTCCTCTCTGTACCCCAGCCCCTCCACTGCTGAGGGCCTGAAATCCTGTTTGGCTCTGTTTCGGCCTTAGCTCTCAAAGGCAAATCCCCACAGTTTTCTTATTGGCATTGTAAAAAAAAACAACCCCACAGAGGTGGCAGGGACCATTAAGAGAAGAGACCGATTGCCTCCAAAGGTCATCTCAGCTCTGGGGCTGGGGGGGGGGGGGGGAAGACAGTCTGATGAGCACTACTTAGTGGTAATGACATTTTGCACTTAATGAATTAGTTTGTAAATTCCAAGGAAGCAGTTAACCATTAAGCTGATGACTGTGGGGAAGGGGGGAGGGAGGGAGAGAAAAACCCTTCATCAATTAGTGTCCTTTGCCTCTGGAGGGGGGGGGGGAGGTTTCACAAGGTATTATTGGATACAACAGGCAGCAACTTCTGGGGGGAGTTCAAATCAGTCTTTAGAATATGGGGGTTTCTCCCCTCCACTCTCTGTTGACAGGGTTAAGTTAAGCAGTCTTTTAAAAAAAATAGATCCTGCTGTGTACATATGTGGGGGATGGGTGAATCAGGGGTCCCTAATCTGGGGGCTGTGGGTACCATGACACCTACTAACACCTTCCCTGGCACCTGCGGAATGTTTTTTAGAAAGTGGGCACAGCCAGGTGGGGCTTTTGCTGATCATCCACTGGAGATTTCACTGGATGTGCAATTTTTTTTTTTAAATTGCTTTGGGAGCAGCTGCCGCCGCGGCACAAAGACCGGCACTGTGTGACTGAAGGCAAGCGTGGGGGCCATTTTGTGGCTGGGTCCGCCCCTTAAAGGGCCCCATTTTGTGGAAGCCATTTTACGGCCACACCCACCACACTGTGTCTGAATTCCAAAGGTGCCCATAGGCTCACAAAGGTCAGGGACCCAGATTGATTTTATAGATGATAGATAGATAGATAGATAGATAGATAGATAGATAGATAGATGACAAAGAAGACGACAGAGGAGGAGGAGGAGATTGGATTTATACCCTGCCCTTCACTCGGAGTCCCAGAGCGGCTTACAATCTCCTTTCCCTTCCCCTCCCCACAACAGACACCCTGGTAGGCGGGGCTGAGAGAGCTCTTTTGAGAACTGCCCTTGAGAGAACAGCTCTGAGAGGACTTATGACTGACCCAAGGTCACGCCAGCAGCTGCAAGTGGAGGAGTGGGGAATCAAACCCGGTTCTCCCAGATTAGAGTCCGGGCACTTAACCACCGCACCAAACTGGTGTTTAGCATGGGGATCGATGAATTAAAACCATGAGCTGATCAATCACCCAACTACCAACCGACTAATTAATTGATTGCCTTGAAAAACTTTTGAATGTTGGCAACAGACGTAACCTGAGGATACAGAAGGTATGGAATAGTGTTTCTTAACCTACAGAACAAAGTTCGACTACAGTCCGTAGGGATGCCAGCCTCCAGGTGGGACCTGGGGATCCCTTGGAATTACAACTACAGGGATCAGTTCCCCTGGAGAAAATGGATACTCTGGAGGGTGGACTCTGTGGCATTGTACTTGCACCCACTGAGGTCCCTGTCCTCCCCAGGCTCCATCCCCAAATCTCCAGGAATTCCCCAACCTGGATCTGGCAACTGTCCCGCCCATCCTCTGTTGGTGGCCAGGGGGTTTCTGGCGACCCCAGCCCAGTGGCACTTAAAGCTAAGCTTGTTATTTCAGTTTGGTCCTTGCATCTGTCAAACAACTTTAATACACTGTTTGCTAATTTGCTGCTCACCCCCTACGTATATGTATGGACTGGTAACTTCCATTTCTATGTATCTGAAGAAGTGTGCGTGCACATGAAGAAGAAGAAGAAGAAGAAGAAGAAGAGGAGGAGGAGATTGGATTTATACCCCGCCCTTCACTCCCCAAGGGAGTCTCAGAGCTGCTTACAAACTCCTTTCCCTTCCCCTCCCCACAACAGACACCCTGTGGGGTAGGTGGGGCTGAGAGAGCTCTGACAGAAACTGCTCTTTTTCAAGAGCAGCTGTGCCAGAACTACGGCTTGCCCAAGGTCATCCAGCAGGTGCAAGTGGAGGAGTGGGGAATCAAACCCGGCTCTCCCAGATTGGAATCCGCGCACTTAACCACAACACCAAACTGGCTGATACCCAGAATAAAACTGTTGGTCTTTAAGGTGCCATTGGACTCAAACTTTGTCTTGCTGCTCCAGACCCCCACGGCTATCCACGTGAATCTATCTTAACCTACAATTTAACAAAGAGAAAAAAAATGAAGACTGCAGGTAATCCCCCCACCGAGGGTCCCAACTTCAGACAGGCCGGGAATGATCTAGGAGGGTAAGCTTGGGGGGGACGGGGCACCCCTTCTGTTGTGAGTCGCACACCTAATTTGTGTGGCCATTCTCATGCTAATACCGAGAGCCCAGTCTGGAGGCAATAATGCCCTTATTCTCTGCTATTTCCTCAACAGGGTAAAAGATCATGGTGCGTTAAACACAACGGATGTGCCCTTTGAACCCCAAACTGTTCCTTGGGCCATAAATCAGACGCCTGCCACAGAATCACAATGGCTCCGAAATTAATTACCTGATAAGGGTGTCTGTCTGGCTCTGCCCACCCCCAACCCGCTCCCCCCCAGCCCCCAACACGGAATACACTGGCGTATGCAAACCCAGACACAAAGAAAAAGGAAAGATCAGCAGAAATACTCTTCCTGTAACAATTCCGGCATTGCTTTGAGAGACAGAGAGAGATTGAGAGAGAGAGAGAGGCGGCCTGGGGTGGTCGCTTCAGTGCTGATAACCAGATGCTCACATGTGAATTTGCATCCCCCCCCCTTCAAGAGCCAAGCAGCCCAAAAGTTAGGAGAGGAACATCTGGTTGCAGGAAGTTCTCCGGAGCAGGGTCGGCAGCCATGGCGACGACAATTCCGTCATCCCCTGTCTGTACTCTGAACGTCCATCTTTATGGGACTGCCAGCCCTTTCCTTGGACATCGCCTTGGCAGCAGTGTTCCCTCTAAGATGAGTTAGTGTGAGCTAGCTCACAGTTTTTTAGCCTCCAGCTCACAGATTTTTGTCTTGGCTCAGGAAGGATGGCTCCAGAGCAGACTAATTGATGCAGAAGCCAGACTGCTCGCTCACAACTTTAATGCCAGCAGCTCACAAAGTAGAATTTTTGCTCACAAGACTCCACATCTAAGAGGGAGCATTGCTTGGCAGCATGACGATGCTTTTGCAAAGGCAAGAGAGTCCACACCAATCTCTTGCCCCTCTTGACACCCTTTATTATAATCCCCCCCCCCCACGGAAACCCCTCCCTTCTCCATAAGAGGCATGAAATTGGTCTAAAATGGCTCCGGCCCCGCCTGGTCCTCTGCCTCTGATGGCAACCCGATCTGCAGACGCTGGCAATGTGAAACTTTTTATAGCATGGAGATGAGCATTATAACCGAATAGATCCGTGAGAGGATCAAGGACTGGTGAAATAAGTTGGCAACTTGAATGGGTCTGAAAACAGCCATTTTGTCACGGGGACAGACGGCAGCATAATTTGTACTTTTACACAGCGCATTGCCTGTCCTGAAATTTTATTCAGTTGGGGGGGAGGGGGTGGCTCAGCGGCAGAGCCTCTAGTTTGCATGCAGAAGGTGCCAGAAGTTCAGTCCTTGGCACCTCCAGTTAAAAGGACCAGGTAGTAGGTGATGTGAAAGACCTCAGCCTGAGACCCTGGAGATCCGCAGACCGTCCGAGAAGACAAGAGGGGATTGGAGAAACATATGGAGCGGAGGTCCATCTGTGACTCTTAGCCACAATGTATAGATGGAACACTGTCTGGGGCAGTGATGCTCTGTATTTTTAGTGCTTGGGGGGCAACAGGGCTTCTGGAGTTCTGGCCCTGCTGGTGGACCTCCTGATGGCACCTGTGTTTTGGCCACTGCCTGACCTAGCGTATTGGACGATGGGTCATTGGCCTGATCCAACATGGCTTCTCTTATGTTCTTATGTTCATACAATAGTGACTTTGATGGACCAATGGTAGACTAGCATGTCTGGCAAGGCGGGATACAAATTGAAACAATAAATAAATATAAATGGTCTGATTCAATATAAGACATTTTCAGTATAAAGACAAATAAGACGCCCATGATTACGATTAAAAAAACCCATAAAATGAAAACACAAAGTAAACCTGTGCAGAAGAACATCAAGTCACCCCACCCAAAAAAACTCACAGAGGAGACAGTCAAATTTAACAATAAGATTCCGCCATTTCTGGTTGGACACTACTCTACGTTATTCTTAAATGTAAAGTGGATGAACTTATTTTAGAACAAGAGAGAGTGGGCCAAAAATTTGCTGGAAACAGCAGCTCCAGAAGGAAATCTATCTAAAAACCCATGTCTAAATTTAAAAAAGCAATCAAGTTCCCACAGCATACTAAGGAAAACGGCTGAGATCCTTCGGGGAGCTGATTCCATAGGGTGGGAGGCATTCTAGTTGCTGGGCCTGAATCGTTACAGTCGCCCGCTCTATTCGCCAGGCTACAGCCTCTTCAAATATGGCCTCCTGGCATGATATATAGAAGCCAGGGTTGCCAACCTCCAGGTGGGGCCTGGAGGTCTCCCAGTTAAGGTTACCAACCTCCAGGTGGCACCTGGAAATCTCCTCCTATTACAGTTGACCTCCAGGTGACTGAGATCAGTTCCCATGGAGAAAATGGCTGCTTTGGAGGGTAGATTCTATAGCATTATATCCTGAATAGGCCCCTTCCCTCCCCAAACCCCACCCTCCCCAGGCTCCACCCCTAAAATTTCCAAGTACTTCCCAACCCAGAGCCGGCAACTCACTGGGAGCCCCCTGGGCCCCAGTTTACCAGCTATGAATATTACCAACCAGTTTCCTTTTCCTTGGTTCGACTGCCTTCCTTTTTAACGAACTCGCGCCCATCACCAAAGCCTCACACATAAACGCCTTTTCAAGACTCCAGAGAGGCTCCGTAAGTTTCCACTGCAAAACAGCCTGCCCTTGCTGTGATGAGGAAAAGCCACGCAATGTAGTTTCACTGGCTAACACACAAGAATGCAAGGAGCCACCAAAGCTAACAGATGTGCCCCCTAAATTTCACCGGCGCTCCAATCACAAGATATTTTTTTTAAAGTACAGTCCCAGAGAAAGAAAGAGAGAAAATTAGATTCCACACACACCCCGACACAAAAAATACCACCGTGCCCACCCGATTAAATCTCCAGGTTCTGAACTCTCCAGAGCATTTTTGGCTGGGCGCTGCTTACTTTGCATTCTGGTACTGCAGAGAGCAAGCCAGCAGACAAGCGAGTGGGGAGACAGGCTACCTTGGAGCCCTTCCAGGAGGGCAAGGATAAATCTTCCTTCCATACAAAAGAAAGGAGGAGGAGGAGACAGGAAAGAAAATATCTCCAAGAGGAAGACCTTCAGAAGGGTAGTGCCACAAACAGGTGGCCAAGGGCGCTGGGGTGGCAACAGGAACGCTCCCCGACCACCTCCCATCAGCCGCCCTGAGCCTCCAGGGGAATTTACCTCTGTAATCTAGAAGAAGAAGAAGAGGAGATTGGATTTATACCCTGCCTATCACTACCCGAAGGAGTCTCAGAGTGGCTTACAATCCCCTTTTCCTTCCCCTCCCCACAACAGACACCCTGGGAGGTAGGTGGGGCTGAGAGAGCTCTCCCGAGAACTGCCCTTGAGAGAACAGCTCTGAAAGAACTTGTGACTGATCCAAGGTCATAGCAGCAGCTGCATGTGGAGAAGTGGGGAATCAGACCCGGTTCTCCCAGATTAGACTCTGTGCTCCTAACCATTACACCAAACTGGCTCTCTAGAGACGAGCTGTCATTCTGGGGGATCCCCAGGTCATAAGAACATAAGAGAAGGCATGTTGGATCAGGCCATGGCCCACCCAGTCCAACACTCTGTGTCACACAGGGGCCAGAACCTGTGACCAGGCTAGCCAGAGCCACCCAGGTCAGGGCTGTGCTATGATTAGAAGGCCAAAAGGGACGGCTCATTGAGCCTTGCTTTGGTCGCCCTACCCTAAAGCCATTAACCAACCCCCATACGTAGAGGGGTGCCAGCTCTGAGATTTTGGCGGCGGAGCCTGGGAAAGGCAAGGTTTGGAAAGGAGAGGGATTCCAATGGAGTATAATGCCACAGAGTCCACCATCCAGAACAGCCATTTTCTCCAGATGAACTCATCTCCATCGCCTGGAGATCAGTTGTAATCAGTGTTCCCTCTAGGATTGCCAGCCTCCAGGTGGGGCCTGGGGATCTCCCGCTTTTACAACTGATCTCCAGCTGACAGAGATCAGCTCCCCTGGAGAAAATGGCTGACTTGAAGGATGGACTCTATGGCATTGTACCATGCTGAGGCCCCTCCCCTCCCCAAACCCTGCCTTCTCCTGGCTCCACCCCCAAAGTCCCCAGGTATTTTCCAACCTGGACTTGGCAACCCTAGTTCCCTCTAAACTGAGTTAGTGTGAGCTAGCTCAGTTTTTGAGCCTCTGGCTCACCCATTTTTGCCTTCGCTCAGGAAGGATGACTCCAAAGCAAACTGATTTATGCAGCAGCCGCATCACCTGCTCACCACTTTACTGCCAGGAGCTCACAAAGTAGGAATTTTTGCTCACAGGACTCCATAGCTATTATCCCAGGAGGTCTCTAGCCACTACCTGGACGCTGGCAACCCTTCCTAACGACAGCCCGGCCCACTTCAAACATCAGCTCCTATTCTTACAAAAAAGATATTTTTCAAATTGCTACCCATGCAATCTCCTATTTGAGCGGCGGCCATTAACGTTCAAGCGTTTGATTTAAGCTTTCATTAACATTTAACTCTGAGGGAAACACCGCAAGAAATCAGCCACCTTTGTTGCAAATCACAATGTTATTACGGAAGGAGACCAAGGGCGACGGTGGGAAGGGAGCGGGACGAAGGCAGAGGAGAGAGGATAAAAAATTACCCGAGGAGAACTTGGTGGGGATTAAACAGAACATGAATTTGAACTACTCAAGGTTTACAAACTCCCCCAGCAATATCCTATAAGCTTTTACATTTATTGATTTATATACGAGCATTTTTACTTCTTTTTTTTCTAAGATGAGAAAAAGAGGATTTATTTCCGAGTTATCAGCCAGTCAGGAAACCAGGCCGGGATTATTATCAGGGCACTTGCCGTCACAAAAGCATTTACCAAAAAAAAGAAAAAAGTCTGCCACAAAACTTGATAGCTGTGACAAAAAGAAATGATTAATAATCTGCGTCAGAGACTTATAATTGGAGCAAGCAGCCTTTTGTGAATTTAAATAGCTCTCTTTTGAGTTACGGCTTTTTGACATCAATTTAGAAAGCTGACTTACTGCTCGGCTCCGTAAAACATGTGGAAATGAGGGAGCTGCCCCCCCCCAGGGGGGTTCGCGGGGGACCCACGAGCTCGGCACCCACGCGGTTGACTCTATGTCTGGCGAGCAAAGGTTTCCGATCCGGTTGAATCATCTTTCACTGCAGTGGAGGAGGAGGCAGGCTGCTTGAGCAATGGAGCAAAAGGATCAATAACTCAGCCGTTAACATCAACCGGAAACCAGAGGAAGGCAATTGACAGCCGATGGATGCCAGCTTCCAGGTGGGGCCTGGGGATCTCCTGGAATGACAGCTCAACTCCAGACTACAGAGATACGTTCCCCTGGAGAAAACTGATGGTTTGGAGGGTAGACTCTGTGGCCTTGTACCCCACTGAGGTCCCTGCCCTCCCTAGGCTCCATCCCCCTAATCTCTAGGACTTTTTCAACCTGGATCTTGGAACCCAACCAATACCCCCTCTAAGCGGTGGGGTCTTGTGAGCAAAAATTCTACTTTGTGAGCTGCTGGCATTAAAGTCGTGAGCGAGCAATTTGGCTACTGCATAAATCAGTTTGCTCTGGAGCGATCCATCCTGAGCTGAGGCAAAAATGTGTGAGCTGGAGGCTAAAAAACTGTGAGCTAGCTCACACTAACCCAACTTAGAGGAAACACCAACCCCAACCCCTCCACCAGTGGCCAGGGGGACTTGGCAACCCCAAAAGGCTGGGGAGGAAGTCCTAATCTAGATTCCCCAGGTGCAGCACAAAACCCCCAAGTGAACCAGCTACTAAGTACTGAGACGAGGCCGCTCTTCTCATAACATCATGCTTCTTTATTGAACTCCGAACCAAAGACACAGGCTCAACAGGAGCCAATTTATGCTTGTAAAAACCACACCCACCTCAGACAACGACCAATACCAAGTAGACAGCCAAGAATCCTTCATTTGCATGAACTAAGGACAGTGCAGCTATTGGGTTATAATCCACAAAGATGACTGGCCGTTACCAGTAACACAACCAATAGTCTTGAAGGCTTTTGGAGCCTCGTTCAGACAAGCTCCACCTAGGGTTGCCAGCCTCCAGGTGGGGCCTGGGGATCTCCCGCTTTTACAGCTGATCTCCAGCTGCCAGAGATCAGCTCCCCTGGAGAAAATGGCCACTTTGAAGGGTGGACTCTATGGCATTGTATCGTGTGGAGGCCCCTTCCCTCCCCAAGCCCCGCCCTCTCCCAGCTCCACCCCCAAAGTCTTCAGGTATTTTCCAACCCGACCTGGCAACCCTAGCTCCACCAGTATGTAACTCCAGCATTTAAGGACCATTGAACAAAGATTGGTGGTGGAGAAAAGCACCATCGAGTCGCAAGCTCATAAGGCAAGAGATGATCAGAGGGAGTTTGCCATTGTCTGCCTCTGTGTAGCAGTCCTGGGCTTCCTCGGGCTAGCCCAGGGTCATCCAGGTCAGGGTAAACAAAGATTACAATCCTTCTATTCCGAGACTGTGGGGAGTAACAAGTTAAAACACTTCAGTGTATCTACTGGGTTGCTGTTGTTTGTATTAGTCATAGGAAGTCACATGTTTGTTTGTAACCAATCTGTGTACACAGCAGTTTGCCCAGGAACTCTGTAGGACCCTGACTCCCTGATTGGAAACCATATATAAGATATTTGCATTTTATTGTTTCTTCTCTCTGCCTTTGTTCTTGCTTGGAGGGAAGACGCCATTCCAGTCTTGCTCTCTAGCAGTTTATATCTCTAGCTGTAAAGATGCAGGAATCTAACTCTGTTGTTATTTTGTGTCCCGTTTACGTTTTCCCATGTTAGGTTTATAGTAAGCTTTTACCTTTTAACTACACATGGACTCAGTCTCTCAGTCCTTACTCTGCTGATGCTTAAGTATTTTACTCTGCTTGAATATATTGTACCAGAATAACCCAACAGAAACCCAGGTTGCAGCTATGCAAATAAAGAAGAGACACCTAATGCGACACCACAACCCCCGATTGCTGCTTTCCAGTCTAGGCCTCCTGGACATAAACGGAGAAATCCCATTTCAGCTTCCCGGCCCCCAGCAGGTGGCTGTAACACAACATGTTCCAAGATGACTTTGGACAAAGAGTGGCCGAGTTACCCGTCAGCATCCGTTGTCAAAAACCAACCTAGCCCAAGTTGAGGGAGACCGTGTGTACGGCTTCCAGAAATAGCGACTCCTTCGGAGACCTTGCTTTGGTTAAAACCATATGCAAATAGGATTGCGTCTAGAAGTTTGATAATCCCAGGGAAAGCATCTCTTGGAGAAGGCCAGGGGGGGGGGAGGAGAATAAATAAACACACATCTTTGATTAAATTATGGAACGGCTTCTGCTGATGCTGATATTATATGAGTGACAAATTAAAGCTGAAGGGTACACAAGACTTTGTCTGCATAAGAACTGTTAAGACCTAAGCCGGCAGACGATTAAGGAAAACATGAAGACGGGCCGTGCAAGCCAGTCCTGAAAGCATTCCAAAATGGTGTTCGCGAGAATCATTGTTCAACATATGAAAACCTGACCTCTTTTTTTTTAAAAGCCCAAGCAAAGCTTACTCTCTTTTTACCACTCACTAAACGAATTTTCTGCATGAAAGGTATCTGAAATGGTTCCGCTTCCTACAGGCATCGAGCATGACTTCTCATTAGGGCTGCCAAGTCCAACTTGGGAAATATCTGGGGACTTTGGGGGTGGAGCCAGGATACTTTGGGGGTGTAGCCAGGAGAAAGGAAGTGACATCATTTTGTGATGTCACATCCTGTGATGTTGCTTCCACATGCTGATACATGAACTCATGAAGTTTCCTAATACTGAATCAGGCCATTGGTCCATCAAGGTCAGTACTGACTACTCAGACTGGTAGTGGCTCTCCAGGGTCTCAGGCTGAGATCTTTAATGTCACCTATTACCTGATCCTTTTTTAGCTGAAGAGGCTGATACCTCCTGCATGTCAAGCAGATGCTCTATCACTGAGCAACGGCCCTACTGAATCCTTCCTCATCTCGGCAGAATATGAAGCCCTAAGTGCTACACAAGTGCTAAATATGATTTTCATATCATAAGAACAGGAGAGAAGCCACAGTGGATCAGCCCATCCAGTACAGCCCATCCAGTACAACACTCTGTGTCACAACAGTGGCCAAAAATACCAGGTGCCCTCAGGAGGTCCAGCAGCGGGGCCAGAACTCCAGAAGCCCTCCCACTGTTGCCCCCCAAGCACCAAGAATTCAGAGCCTCACTGCCACAGACAAAGGGTTCCATTTAGACCTTGTGGCTATAATAGCCACTGATAGACCTCTGCTGGATGGGGACAGAGACAGACAGACAGACAGAAAAAAGAAAGAAAGAGGGAGAGAGAGAGAAGGGAAAAAAACTGGCAGAGGCACTTACTTCCATTTAGACCTTGTGGCTATAATAGCCACTGATAGACCTCTGCTGGATGGGGACAGAGAGAGAGAGAGACAGACAGACAGACAGAAAAAAGAAAGAGGGAGAGAGAATGAAAAGAGCTGGAAGAGAAACTCACCTTGCCAGCCACATGCAAAAGCAGCTCCTTCAGTCCCTCCTTAATCTCTGGGCGGACCTCTCTTGGTGTGGAAGAAGCTCTCTTGCTGACTTCTTAAAGGGGAAATGTCTGGCGAGGCTTTTTACTGCAGGGCAGGCTCTCTGCAGACATTTCCCTTTTAAGGCAGCCATTTTGTCCCCCCGGTGGCCAACTTTGGAAAAGCAGGAGATAAGCACTAAAAATCAGTGTTTCCCCCGCCCTACCGAGGGACTTGGCAGCCCTACTTCTCATTTCTTGCAAACCCTTGGGAGAAATTATATTTGTGCTAAATGTGGCAGTAATCACAGCGCAACATACCCCGGTGTCCCCAACCCAAGATGCATTTTTGGTTCTTCTAAATGCCTGCAGCATCCTTACGGCTGCCAACTCCAGGTTGGGAAATATGGTTGCCAGCCTCCAGGTTGGGCCTAGATACCTCTTGGAATTGCAATTGAGCTCCAGACTATAGAAACTGGTTCCCCCATAGATACTGGCTGCTTTGGAGGGTGGATTCTATGCTATTTTACCCCTCTCCTCCTCAAACCCCACCCTTCTCACATCCCCCCCAATCTCCAGGAATTTTAGAGTTGCCCCTCTAGGTTCAGGAATTCCTGGAGATTTGGGGCTGGAGTTTGGGGAATTCAGGGTTTTGAATGGGAGAAGGGATCTCAGTGGGGTATAACAGTATAGATTCCACCCTCCAAAGCAGCCATTTTCTCCAAGGAAATGAACTGATCTCTGTCATAAGAACATAACAGAAGCCAGTTTTGGATCAGGTCAATGACCCATCCAGTCCAACACTCTGTAACACAGTGGCCAAAAATACCAGGTGCCATTAGGAGGTCCAGCAGTGGAGCCAGGACACCAGAAGCCCACCCACTGTTGCCCCCCCCAAGCACCCAGAATACAGAGCATCACTTGCCCCAGACTGAGAGTTCCTATCTATACCTTGTGGCTAACAGCCACTGATGGACCTCTGCTCCATGTCTATATATCTAATAGCCAAGGCGCCCCCTGCATGCGGGTATCTAAATCTGCACGTCGGGGGCACCTAGGGGGCAGAAAGATTTTCCTCCACACTCTGGGGGGCTCCCCAGGTGTGCAGAAAAATCTTAAAACTTATTTAAATCCCCCCAAAAGTAAAAGAGCGTTCCCTGCACATGCGCAGAGAACACTCTGGGAACTCTGCAGCAGCTCGAAGTGGAGCTGCAGCCTTTAGAAATACCCCCCCCCCCCCCCGCCAGTATTGCGGGTCCTGCTTCTTGCGTTTATCTAATTCCCTCTTGAAGCTGTCCACGCTTGTAGCCGCCGCCCCCTCCTGGGGCAGTGAACTCCATGACTTAATCACTCTTCGGGTGAAGAAGGACTTCCTTTGATCCGTTCTAAGCCGACTGCTCAGCAATTTCATGGAGTGCCCCCGAGTTCTTGTATGGTGAGATCATCTGGGGATCACCATTTCCAGCACTCCAGCCGCCCCCTGGAGGCTGGCAACCGTAAGCACTGGACCTGTTCCAAACAGGGTGTGACCTGGCAGGGTGCCAACCAAGCCCAGTAGGAAACTGACCTTCAGCAGAAGTTCTCTAGAAGCAGGCTGGGAAGTCCTGGGAAGACCCGTCCAGGTACTCCCAGTCAAGAGACTCATTTTGAGCCCACAAGGAGCAAACTCAGTTAGGCCCATCTGTCTCCAGCAGCAGCAGGTGGGAGTGAGAAGAACTCCACCCCTGCTGGGCATTTAAAGGGACACAGCGAGGCAGTGGAGGCTTTTCCCAAGGATTGGAAGCTTAGGAGAGCAAACTGCTTCAGCTGGCAGATGAATAAAATCCTGGCTGTTGGGAAGAAATCCTGGCTGTTGGGGGGTGGGGCTGGGGGGGCAGGGTTTGGGGAGGGGAGTGAGGTCAGCTGGGGATGTGATGCCATAAAATCTGCCCTCCAAAGCAGCCATTTCCTGGCTTACATAAGACACTTAAAATTTTAACAACGCACGTCAAATAGATTAGCAACAACATTTAACGATTAAACAGTTCTAAAACCATAAACATAATAAAGTGCTAGTATCAATAATGTAATAAGTTTGCAGCGGTAGTTGTTATGCAGCTGCTGGTGTGACCTAGGGTCAGTCTCAGGTTCTCTCGGAGCTGTTCTCTCAAGAGCAGTCCTCGAAAGAGCTCTCTCAGCCCCACCTACCTCACAGGCAGTGTGTTCCCTCTAAGCTGAGTTAGTGTGAGCTAGCTCAGTTTTTTAGCCTCCGGAAGGATGGCTCCAGAACAAAACTAATTTACGCAGTAGTCAAATCACCTGCTCACAACTTTAATGCCAGTGGCTCACAAGGTAGAATTTTTGCTCACAGGACTCCATAGCTTAGAGGGAACATTGCTCACAGGGTGTCTGTTATGGGGAGGGGAAGGGAAAGGAGATAGTAAACTGCTCTGAGACTCCTTCATGGAATGAAGGGCAGGGTATAAATCCAATCTCTCCTCTTCTCCTTGAGGCTGAGAACCCCAGATCTTCAATGTCCAAAGTCCACAAATATCACAAGAAGGTTAATGCCTTGGTAACTGCTTGCGCTTGAAAACTTGACAAGCACACATTGTACATACAGCTAGACAATGAGGAAGAATGGAAAGGGGGGGGCATCTTGTTTTGTTGTTAAGCACAAAGCGGGATTCCCCCCCCCCAGCTTGCCATTTTTCACCCCCTGTGGCCCCCCCCCCCCGCTCTCTTTGAATGATCGGTTTCATGACAACAGCCCCGGCTGGCAGGCCGAGTTTGCTGGAGCACAGAGTCCCGGGAACAGCGGAATACAATGTTCTCCTGTTAATCCTACAAGCGATTACATCTTCTTTTAAAAGCACCACAGTCGAGATAAAATTCCTGTCAGCGGCAGAGGAGATTAAAGATTTAAGAGAGAAGGGAGAGGCATTTCTTGGGAAAAGAGCAACGGGAGCCGAACAGAACCGCGGCTTTTCCTTTTGGATGTTTGCTGTGAAGCCAGGTGGACCCTGGGCGGCTGGTAAGACCATCGCCTAATCAGATCCCTCCTGGGGCCTGTGTTCATGCATCATGAGATGATTCAATGCTCGGTGGCGTGGAACGTTCAGGGTGAGCTGACTCCATGGAGAAGCACTGGCCGGCAGATGAAGACAGGTGACCGCTAGTTCTCTGTTGCCGATGATCCATTGCTTCGTCCGGTGGCGAAACAGGCACTTCTGCACACTGTGATGCACCTGAAAGAACGCACCACATAAGCACACTTGTGGGGACAGCAGTCTAACCTGCACGATTTGTCCCCCCAAAACGGTGAGAGTGGAAGCCAAACGCATGAGTCAGACTACGGGCGTTCAGCGCGCTTCACTGTGTGAAACAGCAAGGTCCACTTGCAAATGATGGCTAAGGTGCGTCAAAAATTATCTGGAGGTGCATTATTCAGTGTGTGTGAAACAGTGATCCCTCTAAGCTCAGTTTAGTGTGAGCTAGCTCACTGGTTTTTAGCCTCTGGCTTACACGTTTTTGCCTTGGCTCGGGAAGGAGGGCTCCAGAGCAAACTGATTTATGCAGCAGCTGAACCGCTTGCTAACAAAGTAGAATTTTTGCTCACAAGACTCCACAGCTTAAAAGGAGCATTGGTGTGAAAGCACTAGAGGCCCGGCTATATGTGTAGCTGCAGGAAAAGGCACCCACTGTTTTTCCGCCATGCTGCCAGGAAGTACTTCTTCCTGATATGAATATATATACACACAGAGAGAGAGAGAGAGAGAGATGTGTGCTAGATGCCCACAGAACAATACAATAACAAAAGAGACTAGATTAAAGCCATAACATCTTTAGAGTCTGGTAATAAAAAACAACCACATTCCTTCATAGAAAAAATACAAAGGTCAATGAAATTCCACATAGCAGTCTACTCCAGGCCCTCTCAGTCCATATCCCTCTAACACTATTGTGTGCTCACAAGCAGTCTGCTCCCAATTCAGTCACTCTCTCTTTCAACACTTACTCCAGATATTTAAGTGTTTCAGACCTCTGGTCTTTCCTCAGGAACAAATCCTATACAGGAATCTCACATTCAATGTTACCTTCAAGTTGACACTTTCATTGATTTATTTTTCTGTTAATCTCCTTGGCCAAGGTCTCCTCGCTTATTTTCAAGCCTACTAGTGCTGCTGCCAAACTCAAATGGACCCAGACTAGGCCTCACACTTCTTCACCTAATTGGTGGGATTCGCTGGCACGTGGCTGCTAGCTCAGATAGCTTGAAAAGGAAGTTAGATCAACTCACGGAAGAGAGGCTCACTGGTGGCTGTTAGCCTAGACTGCTAAATGGGACCTCGGTGTTGCGTCTGGGCAACAACTAGGGGAGTGTTTGGCCTCTGTGCCCTCTGCTTGCAGGCCTCCCCTAGGCCTCTGGTTGGCCACTGTGAGAAACTGGATGCTGAACTAGATGAACCTTCTGTCTGATCCAGCAGGGCTCGTGTTCCATGGAAAGAGGGTTCTATCTATGCTGTCTGCTTGGCCCAAGTCAGGGTGTGAGCAGTGTTCTTGCTGAAACCCAGAACTACAGACCTGGTCTTGAAGTGGGTGTACTTCTGGCCACCAGATTTATATGTAAGCTGGCCAGTCCCCCAGGTATCATTGCCCACCGCCACTCCAAACAGCAGAGGGAGGATTAAGAAAAAAACACCAGTGATGTCATGTGCCCCATTACGTCACTTCTAGTGAAAACCTGGATGTGACAGAGGGAAGAACATAAGAACAACATAAGAACATAAAGAGAAGCCAATGTTGGATCAGGCCACTGGCCCATCCAGTCCAACACTCTGTCACACAGTGGCCAAAAACACCAGGTGCCATCAGGAGGTCCAGCAGTGGGGCAAAGAAACACTAGAAGCCCTCCCACTGTTGCCGCCCCCCCCCCCCCCAGCACCAAGAATACAGAGCATCACTTGCCCCAGACCGAGAGTTCCTATCTATACCTTGTGGCTAATAGCCACTGATGGACCTCTGCTCCATATGGTTCTCCAATTCCCTCTTGAAGCCGCCCATGCTTGTAGCCTCAACCACCTCCTGGGGCAGTGAATTCCATGTGTTAATCAATCTTTGGGTGAAGAAGGACTTCCTTTTATCTGTTCTAACCTGACTGCTCAGCAATTTCATGGAGTGCCCCTGAGTTCTTGCCTTGGGAGAAAAGTACTTCTTTCTCAACCTGCTCTATCCCATGCATAATCTTGTAAACCTCAGTCTTCGTTTTTCCAAGCTAAAGAGCCCCAAGCGCTTCAACCTTTCTTCATAGAGAAAGTGTTCTAACCCTTTTATCATTCTAGTTGCCCTTTTCTGCACTTTTCCCAATGCTATAATGTCTTCTTTGAGGTGTGGCGACCAGAACTGTACACAGTACTCCAAATGAGGTCGCACCATCGATTCATACAGGGGCATTATGATACGGGCTGATTTGTTTTCAATTCCCTTCCTAATAATCCTTGGCATAGCACTGGCCTTTTTTTTATTGCAGTCACAAACTGTCTCGAAGCCCTAAGAATTGTCAGAAGCTGTATGGTATAGTTTTGCCATAGAGTTTCTGACGATTCCTAGAGCCACCCTCTATCACTTCTGGTTTTTCACTGGAAGTGAGGTGATAGAGCACATGATGCCATGCCCCCCCCGTGTCCCCCCCCAAAAAACCTCCTGCTATTACTGTATAAATTATGAGGCAAGAGTCTGCAGTAGTCCAGCGACCACTTCCTGATCCAAGTGTTGAGCCAGCTCTAAAGTCCGGCTCTCTCCTTCAAACACTCCTCTTGTGCCAGCCAGTCTCCAGCCGAGATGACTAAGAGCGCTGCTTTTACTGCAAGTGGTTGTGTCATACAAATGACAAGGCCACTTTGAGAGAATTCATCTCCTTTTTCTCGAGGACACTCCGCACGTGAGACTTTTAGGTGGACGCCAGAGACGGAGGGCACACTTTTTAAAAAAATGCAAAGTGTGAATGTGATAAGCATTTTTTTTTTTTTAGCAAATGTATACTGCCTGGGTATAGGAAATAAGTAAAGAAATAAATCATTGAACAATAATTAGGGTTGCCAGCTCTGGGTTGGGAAATACCTGGAGAGTTCAGGGGTGAAGCCTGAAGAGGGCAGGATTTTGGGAGGGGAGGGGCTTAAATGGGGTATAATAGCTGTTATGTTCTATGATTAAATCTGTGATTATCCAATGACCTTGAAACTTATTCAATTACCTTGAGATTTATCCACCCCTGGGATTATCCAACTATTATCCTGGGATTACCTTGAAACTTATTCAATTAACTTGGAATTTATTCAATTACCTTATCCAACTGCCTTGTTTGGGCAAGGTCAGGGGTGTGGCTTACCTGGGTATATAAGCAGGCCCCCTGACCTCTGTTTTCTTATGCTTCATCTGGACCTGAAATAAACTTGCTAGGCTGAAACCACTACCACCGGCCTCCCGACTCCAGTACTTTTCAATACCATAGCAGTGTTGTGTCCTAACAGCGACTGCGCATGCGGTCAGGAAAACGCCCATGGCCAGGCTGGCTACCAGAGCTTCGCTTTGGGAGACAATAGCCCAGCCAGTTTGTAAATTAGATCAGTCAGCCACCCAGGATCCACCAAGGGGCCTATGGTGTAAGGTCACCCGTAATGAACCCTATCAGGGAGATTGGGTGAGGCTGGGGGTGTGGTTTAGATGGACATTTAAGCAGACCCCCGAGCTCCGTTCAGCAGTCATGTTTTGTACCATCAATAAACTTATGAGCTGATTTCACTGCAACACGTCTCTGGACCCAGTACTTTATACAGGCGACGAAGGTGGGATCCCCTTAGAAAGCCACGTAAAATCAGTGGCTGCGATTCCATCCAGTGGCAGTGAGTCACACAAGCACGCTGTGGGAATGAACGCTTTATTTTTTTATCTACCACCCATTACTTCATCCAGTGTTTCCTCTAAGCTGTGGAGTCTTGTGAGCAAAAATTCTACTTTGTGAGCTACTGGCATTAAAGTTGTAAGCGAGTGATTTGGCTACGGCATAAATTAGTTTGCTCCGGAGCCCTCCTTCCTGAGCTAAGGCAAAAATGTGTGAGCTGGAGGCTATAAAACCGTGAGCTAGCTCACACTGACTCAGGTTAGAGGGAACATTGCCGGGCACCCTGAAATCGAGTCTTTGGGAAACGGATGAAAAAGGTCTCCCTGTCCACTTGTTCTTCACCGTGTCTTCTGATTTCCCCTAGATCAAAATTCCCAAAATGTGCTGGCATTTTGCCACTGAGAATGGGCTTCATCCAGCCTCTTGGGACTTCGGCACACAGAACTGGGAAGCGGCCCTGTTTGTCGAAAAGGACTACATATGGCCAAGGGAGCGGTTAACAGAATGTCACGCACAAAAATGTTCTTAAAGCCGTTACAAGCTGTGCTAGGAGGGCGGCGTTTGTTCCCACCCCGTAACCGCCATCCAGAGAAGGAGCAAAAAAATAAACAAAAGGCCGACAGACGAGGCAAGTCTGAGCGAAGAAGCCAGATGGTATGTGGCGGGTCGCCGGTGAACAATCTGATAGACCCTGGCCTCGTGACTCGGGTAAAGCAAACATGCCAAAGCACTGCCCAATTTATAAAGTGATGTGGAAGCATTTTGCAAGGATGTTTTTTATGAACCGACTGTTACTGAGGAACACGAGCAAGGCTCGCTGCTAGCCAGACTGAGTACCTTCAAGGATCTGGCCCATGTTAAAGAGTCCAGGAGGGAGGGGTAGGAAGGAGCAAGAGTTACAACCTTGAGTAAGGAACTGGGAAATGTGAATAGGGAACTGGGAACCAACTTCTGCCTTGGTTTTTTTTGAGGGGGGGGGGACACACACATCGTGGCAATGAACAGAAGTGGCTCTTCCACAAGAAACAGCTGGATTGGAGTACAGTTAAATTGGAGGCCAGTAGCACCGACGAACAAGATTTTCAGGGTATCAGCTTTTGAGAGCCAAAGCTCCCTTCTTGAAAGCTTATACCCTGAAAATGTCCCTCCCCTTTTTGGTATTTTGTATGTGGGTGCGTATGTGGGTGCGCAAGCTTGCAAGCTCAGAAGTCATGATGACTTCTTGCGACCCCTAGTGGGGCTAGGGTGTTATAGAGAGCTGGCTGGATATTACCTGCTCCTGTGTACCTGCACTGGTATTCCTTGGGGGTCTCCCATCCAAGTAGTGCTCCTTCTAAGCTGAGTTAGTGTGAGCCAGCTCACCGTTTTTTAGCCCCCAGCTCACAGATTTTTGCCTTCACTCAGGAAGGATGGGCTCCAGAGCAAACTAATTTAGGCAGTCCCCAAATCACTCGCTCACAGCTTTAATGCCAGCAGCTCACAAAGTAGAATTTTTGCTCACAAGACTCCATGGCTTTGAGGGAGGACTGCATCCAAGTACTCACCAGAGTCGACCCTGCTTCGCTTCCAAGCTCTGACAAGACCAGGCTTGCCTAGGCTATCCAGGTCAGGGCATACCCCGAAAATCTTGTGTGTCTCTAAGGTGTTCCTGGATTCGAATCTAACTGTTCAACTGCAGACCGACACAGGTAAACCTCTGAAATTAAATGGAACTTTCTTAGGAAGGTTTCTTAGGGTGGAGGGCGCTGTGTGGAGTGGCAGAATTAGGGTTGCCAGCCCAGGCTTGGGAAATTCCTGGAGCCTTGAGGGCGGAGCCTGGAGAAGGCAGAATTTGGGGAGGGGAGGGACCTCACTGGGGTCTAAGGCCATAGAGTCCATCCTCCAAAGAGAGCCAGTTTGAAGTAGTGGTTAAGTGTGCGGACTCTAATCTGGGAGAACCAGGTTTGATTCCCCACGCCTCCATTTGCAGCTGCTGGATGACCTTGGGTCAGTCACAAGTTCTCTCAGAGTTGTTCTCTCAGGAGCAGTTCTTGAAAGAGCTCTCTCAGCCCCACCTACCTCACAAGGTGTCTGTTGTCGGGAGGGGAAGGGAAAGGAGTTCATAAGCCACTTTGAGACTCCTTCAGGTAGTGAAGGGTGGGGTAAAAATCCAATCTCTTCTTCTTCTTCTTCGTCATCCAGCAGCTGCCTGGGGAGGAGTGGGGAATCAAACCCGGTTCTTCCAAATTAGAGTCCATGCACTTAACCACTACCCCAAACTGGATGGAAGCACTCCCACACAAACTGGAAGTTCTCCCACAAAAGAAAAACCCCAGATGACAATGCAGATAGGGCCGGGGGACGCCTTGGTGGGATATTTTAAGGGGAAATAATTCCGTTTGAAATCGCTGTGCAAGAAATCATTATACCTTGGTGGGGTGGGGGCAGGGGGGAAATCCGCACATTTCTCTCCCAGCCCAATCAGGAATCCTGTGCTAATATTGACTTTCAAAGAAGGAAAGGAGGAGGGAGGGAAAAAGAGCCCAAAGTCTGTTCCAATCTATTATCGCTGGGCTAATTAGAAGTATCTGTATTAGCGAACACATTTACGGTCATTAGCAAACAGTCAACGAACTAATTTTAAAGATGGATGAAGACGGCTACAGGTGATCATCAGGTTTGCTTTTTGGGGGAGGGGAGAGAGGCAGGTCTCTCTCTCTCTCTTTCTCGCAAATGAGTCGGGGAGGGCCTGGTTTAATTTCCACGTTTGGAAGAGCTAGGAAGAAAAATTCATTTGCGGCCAAGCACTGCTCCCTCTCAGCTGTGGAGTCTTGTGAGCAGAAATTCTACTTTGTGAGCTCCTGGCATTAAAGTTGTGAGCCAGCGATTCGGCTGCTGCATAAACCAGTTTGCTCTGGAGCCCTCCTTCCTGAGCTGAGATAAAAATGTGTGAGCCAGAGGCTAAAAAACTGTGAGCTAGCTCACACTAACTCAGCTTAGAGGGAAGACTGGAGCCAAGCTGTAGAGATGAATGACAATTCGTGGCACTTGAGGGCCTCAGGACGGCCACCAGCTATGGGGACCCCAGGGCGGATCCAGGTCTGTAGCTAACCGAAAACTTTGTGGCTAATAGCCACTGATGGACCTCTGCTCCATAGGCTTTTCCCAAGTAGGAGCCAGTTTGGTGTAGTGGTTAAGTGTGCGGACTCTAATCTGGGAGAACCGGGTTTGATTCCCCACTCCTCCACTTGCACCTGGCTGGATGACCTTGGGCAAGCCATAGCTCTGTACCAGCTGTTCCCTCAAGGACAGCTTGGGAAAGAGTTCTCTCAGCCCCACCTACCTCACAGGGTGTCTGTTGTGGGGAGGGGAAGGGAAAGGAGTTTGTAAGCCGCTCTCAGACTCCAAGTGAGTGAAGGGCGGGGTATAAATCTAATCTCTTCTTCTTCTTCAAGTAGGGCTATCACCAGCACCCTTTGGCATGGGGTAGTGGTTGGATTAGGAGCTGGAAGACCCAGGTTTGAATCATCGGTCTGCCATGGAAGTTAGATGGGCGACCTTCGGCCTGTCACATGCTGTCAGCCCAATCTACCCTACAGCGTGGTTGTGAGGATAACAATAAGGAAGAGGGCATTATGTTTCAAGCAGCTTTGGGTCCCCGTCGGTGAGCAGAGTGGAGTACTGAGGGGTGATATGAGAGCCATCTTCAAGTCCTTGAAGGGCTGTCATATAAGAGAAGAAGAAGAAGAAGAGAAGAGATTGGATTTACACCTTGCCCTTCACTACTTAAAGGAGTCTCAGAGCGACTTACAATCTCCTTTCCCTTCCCTTCCCCACAATAGACACCCTGTGAGGCAGGTGGGGCCGAGAGAGCTCTGACAGAAACTGCTCTTTTTCAAGAATAGCTGCGCCAGAACACCTGTCAGCCTGATCCAGGCACTTTGGAGGCAGGATTCCCACCACTGGCTGGATCCAAACCACTGGGTCAGGAGCTCTGTGAGTGGGCAATCCCCTGCCCCTCTGGGGGACCTGGCAGCCCTGGAGGGGTGTAGTTGTGAATTTTCTGCATTGTGCAGGGAGTTGGACTAGATGACAGGGGACTCCCGTACTAGGATCTGGGAGACCCACATTCGAATCCCTGTTCTGCAGTGAAGTTCACTGGGTGACCTTCTGTCACTCCCTTGCCCCCAGCCTAGCCTACCTAGCAAGTTTGTTGTGAGGATGCAAGAGAAGAAGGGAGAACACGCACGCTGTCTTGAGCTTCTTGGAGGAAGGGTGGGAGTTTTTAAAAAAATGTCGAAATCTTGGACTCCCCAGGCTTCTCTAAGGTCACGGGATGACTGCTACACCACTTTCAGCCTGCAGCAGAGATTGGTCGCACGGTCTCCTTCGAACAACCTCTCCACAAGTTTCGTTTACTGTGCAAAAAATCCTCCGATTCCCCACATTAAGGACTTAGCAGGCTCAGATGCATTGACCATAACATATTGGAGACATGATCTACGGGCAAAAGGACGCAACCCTCCAGCGTCCACCTCGTGAGTGGTGTTTCCCATTCCTCACCCACAAACTACCAAAAGGGTTTCAGGAAACGTCCCAGCAGGCCAAAACGAATGTTCGTTTTCCAGCAAACCTAAGCAGTCCATATTTTACGGGAGCCGCGGATTTCTGCTCTGGGCTGGGAGAGGTGTGACTGTAGCGATGAGCCTTTCGGGGGCGTCTTCTGATGTTTTAATTTAAATCGATGAGTTATCGATTCATTTTTCACGCCCAGGAAGACAGAGCAGAGTGCGTTCTTTCGGCCAGTACTTCTCATGACCTCGGACTGTACAATTTAAACCCGCTGTAAAATATTTTCTCTCCCGGCAGGGAAGGGTTTTAAATAGCCTTGGTCCTGCAGTCCCAGCGAGTAGACGGGCGAAGCGTTGGAATGTGAGGAATAATCAATGACACTAAGCTGACTTTCAGAATTAGCTGTTCTCTGGGCCAGAAAAGGGAAAGTTTGCCTCTCGCTCTCTTGGGCCGCGGTCACATGGCCCTTTAATGCGGGAGGAAGAGCTGTTTCCTCCCGCATTTAAAGGGACCGTTCAGAACGGCCGGGACAACTCCCGCCCCGAAGCCGGCTCAAATGCGGGTTCCTCCCGCATTTACCGACTCCAGGAAAATCAAGGGTTTTCCCGGGAGTTGTGAGAGGAGCCCGCATTTGAGCCATCTGGACAGCCCTCTCTCGCAATCATTGTGAGAGCAGGGCTGTCCAGATGGTCCCGTCCGCCATTCCCCCCCTCCTTTTACACTTGAACACTTGGCCACTCAAGCGCCCAAGTGTAAAAGGGGAAAAAAAACCCTCAAACTTGCCAGGCGGCCAGCGGGGCTCAGGGAAGGGTGCCTCCCCTGGCCTGCACCAGCCACCGCAGCTTTTTCCGCCTCCGCCAAACGCCCAAGAACGCCACCACTGCCACCGCCGCCGCCACTTCTCCTGCCTCCGCCGCCAAACGCCTGAGAACGCCACTGCTTCTTCCGCCTCCGCTGCCTCCTTCCCAGCCTCCTCCATCTGCTGCCGTCATCCACCGCCGCCCGCCGCTGCAGGGGTTGGGATGTGTAAACAGGGGTTGGGATGTGTAAACATCCCAACCCGAGGTAAAAAAACGCGGCCCCTTTAATCTGGGAGGGCTCCCGGATTTAAAGGGGCCGTGTGACCACAGCCTTACAGCCAGTCCACGCCCCTCCTTATCCGAGTTACCGAGCAAATGAAAGTGATCTGTCCGCATGAGATCATCCCCAAGGGATCAGGTTGGTGGTCCATCTCATCCAACATCCTGTTCCCCACAATGCCACCAAGTGCCATGGGAGGTCTACATAGGGTTGCCAGCTCTGGGGTGGGAAATACCTAAAGATTTTAGGGGTGGAGCCTTTCCCACGTCTTTAATGAATTGGTGGTAGGGCTGATTCATGCACTTGGCTCCTGTTAAGGTACCAGAAGTAAAGACCTCTCATAGTACTCGTGATGAGTACTGGACCCAGCAGCAGCCACTACAAGGAAGAGGAAGAGGAGGAAGAGGAGGAAGATCTGATTTATACCCCACCCTTCACTACCTGAAGAAGTCTCAGAGGGGCTTACAATCTCCTTTCCCTCCCCCTCCCCACAACAGACACCCTGTGAGGCAGGTGGGGCTGAGAGAGCTCTCTTGAGAGCTGCCCTTGAGAGAACAGCTCTGAGAGAACTTGTGACTGACCCAAGGTCACACCTGCATGTGGAGCTGCATACAAACCTACAAAGCCGCCTCCCTTCCCTCATCCCAGCAACGTCCTGCTCTTAACATCAGTTCTGGGACTCTGTTCCTTTCCTGTAGCTGGAAGACTTCTCGTCACTACCAACCAAACCCCTCTGCAGAGTACAAATAAAAAAAGAAAACGACCCCCCTTTTGCAGCCCATTCAAATTCAGCTTTTTATGTCAAACGGGTGGGTATCCGTCATACAAAGTCAGGAAAGAAGTAATAATCTGAGCTACATTTCCCAACAATGCAATCTAAAGAATGTAAACCTTCATAAACCCTTTCAGTCTAGTGACAGGAACAGATAATTTATGTGCTGTAAAACTGATTGCTCCTGTTTTAAGACGAAGCATGGAAACTGTATCCCTGTTCTGAGGACTACACAGCTCTTTTGGCATGCTGGGATGCAAAATGGATCCCCCCCCCCACTTCAAAATGTTTTTTGTTTAAGAGCTGCATTTGAAACCTGTAAGGGGGGTGGGGAGTGTGAAGCAGCTCATTTGACCTTGAAAAAACAATGGCTGCCTGCCGTCCGGGGGAGAATTAAGCCGACACAGTCTTTGCTCCATCAGATCTGCACAATCTCCTGTTTTCAGTGCAAGAAAACAGAGACGGGTGGTGGTGGTACAGATGAGATAAACCATCACATCAAAATCGAACCCCCTATTTAGCTGTTTGGCTCAGAGGTTAAGACGCTGAGCTGCTGACCAGAAGGTCGGTAGCTCAGCAGTTCGAGACCCGAGTGCCGCAAGACGGAGTGAGCTCCCGTCCCTGGCCCTAGCTCCTGCTAACCTAGCAGTTTGAAAGCAAGAAACTGCAAGTAGATAAATAGGTACCACTTTGGGGGGAAGGGAACAGCGTTCCATGCACCTCAGCGTCTAGTCATATCGGCCACAGGACCACAGAGATGTCTTCGGATAGTGCTGACTCTTCGGCTTGGAAATGGAGATGAGTACTGCCTCCTAGAGTTGGATTCAACTAGTTTTTAAGCAAGGGAAACCTTTACCTTTACTGTTATTTAGCCCAGAAGTACACATATGGTTCCCCAACAGTCCAAAAAACATCCACCAGAAGCCATTCAGGTAAGGAAACAGGTACTGGAGGGCGGCTTAAGACTTCTCTGCCGACCTGCAGTGACCCAAAGTGCTGCCCCCCCCCCCCCCATACCTCAGAATGTAAATTTCAACTGGCAGCTCCCAGGAGCTCACATCTCCTTGGGAATCCCCAAGGTGGACCTTGGAACAGGACAGTGTTGCATTAGGACCTTTTGGTGACTATCACCATGTCTGTCGGGTACCTGATGGCCTGCAGGCCAGATCCATCTTCCCACGTGCCTCTATCTAACACATGTACAGCCTTTCATGATTTTGGCCCCTCTTATTTTTGGGTGACTGAGGGGACCTCTGAATCCCAGAGCCAGGAGGCATCAGGGGAAGGTCTTGGCCTCTCTGCCCTGCTGTTGGCCCTCCAGATGAACTGGCTGGCCACTGTGTGAGACAGGATGCTGGACTGGATGGGCCACTGGTCTGATCCAGCAGGGCTCTTCTGATGTTCTTATGAAGCCTTGGCCTCTCTGCCCTGCTGTTGGCCCTCCAGAGGAACTGGTAGGCCACTGTGTGAGACAGGATGCTGGACTGGATGGGCCACTGGTCTGATCCAGCAAGGCTCTTCTGATGTTCTTATGAAGGCCTCGGCCTCCCTGCCCTGTTGTTGGCCCTCCAGAGGAACTGGTAGGCCACTGTGTGAGACAGAATGCTGGTCTAGATGGACCACTGGTCTGATCCAGCAGGGCTCTTCTGATGTTCTTATGAAGGCCTCGGCCTCTGTGCCCTGTTGTTGGCCCTCCAGAGGAACTGGTAGGCCACTGTGTGAGACAGAATGCTGGTCTAGATGGACCACTGGTCTGATCCAGCAGGGCTCTTCTGATGTTCTTATGAAGGCCTCGGCCTCTGTGCCCTGTTGTTGGCCCTCCAGAGGAACTGGTAGGCCACTGTGTGAGACAGAATGCTGGTCTAGATGGACCACTGGTCTGATCCAGCAGGGCTCTTCTGATGTCCTTATGAAGGCCTCGGCCTCTCTGCCCTGTTGTTGGCCCTCCAGAGGAACTGGTAGGCCACTGTGTGAGACAGAATGCTGGTCTAGATGGACCACTGGTCTGATCCAGCAGGGCTCTTCTGATGTTCTTATGAAGGCCTCGGCCTCTGTGCCCTGTTGTTGGCCCTCCAGAGGAACGGGCTGGCCACTGTGGGGGGCTGGACGCTGGACTAGATGGACCACTGGTCTGATCCAGCAGGGCTCTTTTCATGTTCTCATGAAGGTCTCAGCCTCTATGCTCTACCATGACAACTCTGCTTATGTCAGCAGGGGTTTCTGCAGGTGACAACCTGGAAACGGGCAAAATAAACAACTGCACATAAACGTCCTTTCTCTGTTGTGGCTCCTGCCTTGGGGAACAGCCTGCCTGAGGAGATCAGGAAAGCTCCCACAATCGTGGCCTTCTACGAAATATCCAGAATGGAACTATTTAAGAGGGTAATAAGGTTGCACAGTAAAAGCATAAGAACGTAAGAGAAGCCAGTGTTGGATCAGGCCAGTGGCCCATCCAGTCCAATACTCTGTCACACAGTGGCCAAAAACACCAGGTGAAACCAAGAGGTCCACCAGTGGGGCCAGGACACTCGAAGCCCTCCCACTGTTGCCTCCCCCCCCAAGCACCAAGAATATAGAGCATCACTTGCCCCAGACCGAGAGTTCCTATCTATACCTTGTAGCTAATAGCCACTGATGGACCTCTGCTCCATATGGTTATCCAATTCCCTCTTGAATCCGTCCATGCTTGTAGCCGCCACCACCTCCTGTGGCAGTGAATTCCATGTGTTAATAGTCTCGCAAATTTACCTGGATGAATAAGTGGGAACTTGTGATCCATACTGCTCTATATGGCCTATTGCAAGCAGCATCCCATTACGCAATTCCTGCCCCACTTAATATGTCACGTGAATACTTATGCGACGCTTCTATTCCCTTCTGACGCTTCCGGACTTCTAATCTCCTAATGCATGGGTTATCAAATGTCCCATTGTGTTAATTGTACTGACTGACTCTGTGTAATCTGCCTTGAGTTCCTGTGAGAAAGGCGGACGATCAATCAATCCATCTTGGCTCCAGAGGGCCTTATGGAATGTGGAACAGAGATGAAAACAAATAAGCTTACCGGTTTCCTTGGGGGGGGGGCAGCCTTTCTCCTCTAAGAACGCACATGATATCATCGTCCCACGCACACTCCGAAAAGGCAGAACATCTTCGCCAGTTTGCCCTCGAGGGACTCTTTCAAGAAGTGCATCCCTGCGCCAGGCACACACTCGAATGGGTAGCCTCTTGTCAGCCAAGTGTGCCCATGTTCCAGATCCGTCAAGCTCTTATTGCAAGGAGAGGCCTAGTCTGTCGTGAGAAGAACAGATAAAAATCCAAGACATCTCTGTCCTTTAGAAAGAGCGATGGCAGGGAATCATGGACATTCTGGGGCAAAACTTAAGACTGGTGCTGTCAAACAGCCACTTGCCTTGTTCTGTTGATTCGGAAGGTCATGGCTACCCACCTGTCTTTCGGGGCTGGCAAAAAGTTCAGTCCGGTCGCAGCCAACTTATGGCAACCCAGTGTTCAAGGCCTGGACTTCCTTGATGGTCTCCCATGCAATCGGGAGAGCCAGTTTGGTGTAGCGGTTAAGTGCGCGGACTCTAACCTGGGAGAACCCAGTTTGATTCCCCACTCCTCCACTTGCAGCTGCTGGATGACCTTGGGCAAGCCACACTCCTCTTAGAGCTGTTCTCTCAAGGAAAGTTCTCGAAAAAGCTCTCTCAGCCCCGCCTACCTCGCAGGATGTCTGCTGTGGGGAGGGGAAGGGAAAGGAGATTGTAAGCCGCTCTGAGTGATGGGCAGGGTTTAAATACTCTTCTTCTTCTTCCCTTCTAACTTGGGCTGACCCTGGTTAGATTGCAAGATCTGGGCCCAGTTCCGATGTCTTTTATCTGAAAAAAGCAAACAGCACATGGTTATTGCAGAAAGAAGTCTTCTGCTTACTCATAGTGCCACATAACTTCCACAAAGTCACCATAAAACGTGCTGTTGAATAATAAGGGTTGCCAACTCTGGGCTGGTAAATACCTGGAGATTTTGGGGGCGGAGCCTAAGGAGGGTGGGGTTTGGGAAGGGGATGGGCCTCAGCAGGGTATAATGCCACAGAGTCTATCCTCCGAAGCAGCCATTTGCTCCAGGGGGAACTGAACTTGATGGTCTGGAAATCAGTTGGAACTGCGAGGGATCTCCAGGTGCCGCCTGGAGGTTGGCCACCCTATGTATAATGCAGTTAAACAATGCCAGTTATCCATGAGAGGGTCCAGTTGTTCTGGCTTATAGACTAGTGTTTGGAGAACATGTTGTTATGTGATAATACAGAACCTGATTATCGGTCCTCCAAAACATACTTGCAGAGGGATTTAAGTGTTTGTTCCCAGAGTTTTGAGCAGAGAGCTAATCGATGGGGAAAAAATGAGAAAAACAACCCACCCTGCTTCAAACAACTAGCCAGAAAATCCTAAGACCGCAAAGTTGCCTGCTATTGATCTAACACCATTTTGGAGGTGAGCTTTGGTCGGGACGGGGGCGGGGGAATGCCTTGACTAAGACAAATTAGTGGTGCCCTTCAGCTACTAGTCCACACAGGGGAAATGCTGGGTGTCAGCATTTAACAGAATTAAAACCCTAGTGCATTACAAGGCCAGCTTGCAAAGACGGAGCCGGGCGCTCTCAGCCCAGAAGATAAATTCGTCCCAAGCCACTCTCCCACAGACTAGTGGCTCTTTCCAAAATTGCAAAACCACAAAGGCCTTATTGGCTGGCCAGACAGAGAATGCAAGCCCATCACTCATCCAACAAATAGTACCATGTCTTGCTCTTTTTATAACCCGCCCCCAACTTTTAGATTTGTTTGCCCAGCTCAGCAATAGTCAGGGAACCCCTGGTATGCTCAGAGGCCTCAATGAGCAGATCATTAATGGGGGATTTGATTTCCCCAAAAGGCAGTTAGCTTCTCCATTACAGAGTACAACAAAGACATCTAATTAAGTTCCTGAAGAAACACAAAGTCCTAATTTTGACCTATAAAACTGACTGACTTGGGACCTGGGGCCAGATGAAAACCAGCGTGCTGTAGTGGTTAAGAGAGGTGGAGTCTAATCCGGAGAACCGGATTTGGTTTCCCACTCCTTCACATGGAGTCTGCTGGGTGACCTTGGGCCAGTCACAGTTCTCTCAGAGCTCTCTCAGCCCCACCTCCCTCACAGGCAATGCTCCCTCTAAGCGGTGGGGTCTTGTGAGCAAAAATTCTACTTTGTGAGTGACTGGCATTAAAGCTGTGAGCCAGCAATTCAGCTACTGCATAAATTAGTTTGCACTGGAGCCATCCTTCCAGAGCCAAGACAACAATGTGTGAGCCAGAGGCTAAAAAATTGTGAGCCAGCTCACATTAACTCAGCTTAGAGGGAACACTGGCTCCAGGTGCCTGTTGTGAGGAGAGGAAAAGAAGGTGATGGTAAGCTGCTTTGAGACTCCTTAAGTTAGAGAAAAGTGGGGTATAAAAACCTCTTCTATTGAGGTAGTACCTCTATTGAGGTAGTACTGTGAGTCGCAGCTGACCCACATAGTTGCCCAGCCTCTACCAAGCACGGGCGATCTCTCATCCCCGCTCCTGTTTTCCTGTCGCTGCTCAGAATGGCAGCAGGTGAAAAATAAAAAAAGGCCATCAGGCTGACAATGTGACATCACTTCCTGGAAAACCTGGAAGTAATATCAGTCCTGTCTAGGAATCACTGGGAACTCTATGGTTTGATCATGGAATTTCCAGCAATTTCTATCGAGTCATGATGTGATGCGGTTGCTGACAGCTGCCCCGCTCCCATTTTCCTATATCCCTGACCCTGCCCTGGTTTCCCACTGGTCAGCCCTACACTTGGCAGTCCTGGCATCCCCCATGACAGTAGAGTGGCAAAGGGGAAATGGGAGGGAGAGACAGTGATCGACGCTGCAACATTACTTCCAGTGTGAGCCCAAAGTAGGGCTGCCAGGCCCCAGGTCCTGGCGGGGGTCCCCCCAGTTTTTGGAGTTTCAGCCATAGTGGAGTCACGCCGCACCCTCCCCTCCAGGACACCCTCCCTTGCATCAGTTGCTTGAGGGCCGCATAAGAGTCCTGGATGGGCCGGTTCCAGCCCCTGGGCCTTATGTTTGACACTGCTGTAGGAGAGACGGGCATCCTAAAGTGACCTTGCCTCCCCACTGAGCTCCTTCCCCTGCTCAAACTCCGCCTCCCCAGGCAGTGCCCTCGGTTCCCCAGGGATTTCTCAAGTTGGAGTTGACCTGCCCAATCTTCGGGAGATCGGCTTTGACATCCCGCCTCTGTCGGAGGTTAGGTTAGCTGCCACAGGGCCTTGCTGTCTGCAGCCCCTGGGTTATGCAAGTGCCCCCCCCCCGAAGATCATCCCTCGGTCTCCTCCTGCTGTTCCTTTTGGAGACACCTCAAAAATGCCACCCCACCAGCCCTGAGAGCTTCTGGCGGCGACAGGGGTGAGGCCAGGGCTTCTTTTGGTTGTTTTAGGGGTGCCAGCTCTGGGTTGGGAGATTCCTGGAGATTTTGTGGGTTGAGCCTGGGGAGGGTGAGGTCTGGAGGGGAGAAGGACCTCAGCTAGAGCTGCCAAGTCCCCCCCTCAGCCACTAGTGGGGGATATGGGATAACGTTGCCAGCTTCGGGTTGGGAAATTCCTGGAGATTTGGGTGTGGAGCCTGGGGGGGACAGGGACCTCAGTGGGGTGCAATGTCTACCCCCCGCCCCAAGCATCCATTTTCTCCAGGGGAACTGATCTCAGTAGTCTAGAGATAAGTTGTAATTGGAGGAGATCTACAGACCCCCCTCTGGAGTCTGGCAATCCTACGTTCTTTTATATTGTATTTTGTTATTGCTTTACTTCTGCAGCTATTTGGGGCCTCTTTGGGAGCAGTAACAGCCGGACAGACATGACTAAGGTATTCAGAGCCCACGGTGCAAAGCGGAGGCAAAAATTACGCTCCGTCTGAGCCACATGTTGGGCAAAATGGTCGCATCTAGAAGCGTAATTTGAAAGTGAGCCAAGAGGGGGCACCACAGATCTTCGGACACACACAACTACACACATCCTGGACTCAGCAACTGAGAAGGCCTAGTCTTGTATTCACATCTCAGACTAGGGTTCCCAACTCCAGGTTGGGAAATTCCTGGAGATTTGGGGGGGGGGCCTCCAAGGGAGGTCAGGGGAGGGGCTTCAGCAGGGTATAATGCCATAGAGTCCACTCTCCAAAGCAGCCGTTTTATGCAGGGGAATTGATCTCTAGAGCCAGCTTGGTGAAGTGGTTAAGAGTGACGGACTCTAATCTGGAAGAGCCGGGTTTGATTCCTCTCTCCTCCACATGAAGCCAGCTGGGTGACCTTGGGTCAGTTACAAGTCCTCTCGTAGCTGTTCTCTCAGAGCTCTCTCAGCCCCACCTACCTCACAGAGTATCTGTTGTGGGGAGGGGAAGAGAAGGCGATTGCAAAGTGCTCCAAGACTTCTTCGGGTAGTGAAGAGTGGGTTATAAAACCCACTCTTCTTCTTCTCTGTCGTCTAGAGATTAGTTGTCATTCCAAGAGGATTCCAGGCCTCACCTGGAGGTTGGCAAACTGGCCTCAGAGACAGATCAAGCAGAGAGATCTCACCTGGAGGCTGATGTGTGCAGCGCAGGCCCAGACAGACAGAGGGGGTCCCTTAGGTATCGGCTTCCAACCCATTTCCTCATCCGGCGCCAGACTGCAAACGAAAAGACATGTATAAAAAGACAAGACAAGAATGCCAGCTCCGTTTTGAATGACGTGGATCCAAACCCTGTGGGCCCGTGGAAGGTGCTTGTGTATTATTCACACACAGAATGTATATTTAGTCAAATGTAGGAAGGGTGTCGTGCAGGGGAAGAGTGTTATGGCTGTTTATACTACAACAGTGCCTTGGCGGTACAAACAGAAGACAGCTGTAGGTGGGGCAGGTGTGGATGAGACGACTTCCGTGTGCAGATGCTTTGTCATCATTGTTATTTTTAAATCCGGCCTTTTCTCCAAGGAGCTGAGGATAGTGAACATAATTCACCGCCCTCCATTTCCCCCTCACAACCAACCTGAGACTCTAGTCAGGGAGAACTGGGTTTGATTCCCCACTCCTCCACTTGCAGCAGCTGGGTGACCTTGGATCAGCCACAGTTCTCACAGAGCAATTCTCTTAAGAGCAGTTCTCTCAGAGCTCTCTCAGCCCCACTTGCCTCACAGGGTGTCTGTTGTGGGGAGAGGAAGAGAAGAAGATTGTAAGATGCTCTGAGATTCTGAGTGAAAGGCAAGATATAAATACTTCCACTACTACCTTTAGTACCACTATTTCTACTTTCACCACCACCGCCTCCTCCTCCTCCTCCTCATCTTCTTCAAAATAGTACCTGTACACCCTTGGAGTGATGTAGTACCCCACAGCGTCAAGGCATAATGAGTCGCGCACTCCAACAATAGCATCCCGCATGATTTTTTTGCCAAAAAGTGTAGCGATACTTTGGTGGCAACGTTAACTACGAACTCACGAAATGAACAGCTTCGCCTGGGGAACTCAAGATTTAAAACGCCGAGCTCTTCTGGCGTCACTGAGGCAGTGGGATGAAAGTACAGAACTACCCAGGGAATTTGCTTCATACGGTGGTCAAGATATTACTTGTTAAAAAAAAAATGGATGGAAGAAGTTGCGGGCCCAGATCCGACGCACATGCCATCTGCTGCTGGCGTCTGAGTCAGAGGCTGATGCAGAGCTTTTGTCTGCCAAATGCGGGGCCTGCTGGGAACAGGGGGAGAGTCCAAGTGGGTTTTTTTTTATTATTATTATTTTTAGAATCAAGGCCTGTGTTGCCAGCCTCAAGGGCAAGAAGGGAAAAGATGATAATAGCAATGAGACAAGCCCGGCTGAATCCTGAGAATCAGCCAAAAAAGAAAAAGGAAAGAGAGAGGGTATTTTCCTGGCGATGAGAGGAGATCTGCATTTCTGTGGCTCTTGTGCCAGACAAAACAGGTCAGCAGTTCAGGCAGGTTGCCAACCTCCAGGTGGGGGCTGGAGATTTCCCAGAATGATGATGAAGAAGAAGAAGATGAGGAAGAGGAGTTGTTTTTATACCCTGTTCTTCACTACTCAAAGGAGTCTTGGGGCAGCTTACAATCCCCTTTCCCCTCCTTTCCCCACAACAGAGACCCTGTGAGGTAGCTGGGGCTGAGAGAGCTCTGAGAGAACTGTGACTGGCCCAAGGTCACCCATCTGGCTTCCCATGGAGAAGTGGGGAATCAAACCCGGTTCTCCAGATTAGAGTCTGCTGCTGTTAATCACCACATCAAACTGGCTCTCTGATCAGCTTCTGGTGTTAATTCAAAGTGCTGCTTTTTACCTATAAATCCCTAAATGGTTTGGGACCATCTTACCTGCATGGCCGCCTCTTCTGGTACAACTCCCCTCGCCTCCTTAGATCATCATCGCAGGTCCTGCTGCAGGTGCCTGGCCAGCGAATTGCCCGCCTGGCGACCACCAGGACAAGGGCATTTCCAGGGGCTGCCACCACCTCCCCCTGGAACCAGCTCCCTGGGGGACCTTTCAGCCCTCCATAAGGCATGCAAGGCTGCTTTGTCTCTGGTGGTCTTTGGGTAGCGCTATGAACTGGGGAGCTGGCCAGCTGTTTGAGAGCCAGCTTGGTGTAGTGGTTAAGTGTGCAGACTCTAATCTGGGAGAACCAGGTTTGATTCCCCACTCCTGTACTTGCAGCTGCTGGGTGGTCTTGGACAAGCCATAGCTCTGTACCAGCTGTTCCCTCAAGGACAGTTGTCTCAGAGCTCTCTCAGCCCCACCCACCTCACTGGGTGTCTGTTGTGGGGAGGGGAAAGGAAAGGAGTTTGTAAGCCGCTCTGAGACTCCAAGTGAGTGAAGGGTGGGATATAAATCCAATCTCTTTTCTTCTTCTTAATCCTTTCACACTGGCTTGTCAACTTGATGTTTTAATTGGTTTAATCATTTAATGCTTATCGTATTTATTTGCATTATGTTTATAGTTATTGCATTTTAAACATCGTAAGCTGCCCCGAGTCCCCTGTGGGGAGAGGGGGACGGGCTAGAAAATAAATAAATACATAAGTAAACAGATGCTCTCCAAAGGGATGGTGTAGGGATTTCCCCTGGCCTCTGTGTTCTTTATCACAGAGGTCAGAAGAAATTCCTAGAGCGTCATCTTTCTCAAACTGCACTTTCACTAGCCCCGAATCTCCCAACATTGGCCCAGGCACTACTGGGCACTCTAGACCCTGTGTAAAAACTTAGTTGCCGCTGTTCCGTTTTTCCCACACGGCAAAAAAAAATGTGTCCAGTTGCATATAAGAATTAAACACTGAGTGCTAAAAACGTAGGATGAGGTCTTCTTGACCTTCTTCAGGTCTCCTCTTACGTTCTTAAGATCTATTGGTTCTAACGGGAGAGTTCTCCACATGATGGAATGTCTCCAACCGAAATCCTCGGGGACTCGTCTTTAGCAGCATCGTACCCACAGCTGCGGTAGGCGCACAGTCCGCAAAATTCACACATTTTGCGTGCATCGTTGTAAGCAACTGTGTGTTTACACGCCGACCCTTCTGTTCATCTGGTGCGGCGTGCAGGGGAAGAGGAACAGATGAAGCTGTTCAAAAGGGTGCCAACCTGAGAGTTCCTGTTAGACCCTCCTGAGAGCACGCATCTAGCCTTTTCTTCCGGGGCCGATTTAACCCTCCTCGCCCATGTTTAGATTAGGATTAGACAGCCATCGTCAGTCCTCACCCCTCCGACGTTTTACGAGCAAATCTCAGTTTATGAAACGGGCTAGCCAAGGAAAGTCCTGCTCTCTCATTCAAAACCCCCTTTATTCATGTCGGAAGAGGGATGCCTGGCTCGTCACTTGGCTGGGCGTTCTCAAAGCACGCACAATACGGACGACACTGCTGTAGAGGCCGATTTCAAAAAGTCAAAACAAGCTTTTCGATAGAAAGAAGAAGAAGAAGAAGAAATTAGATTTATACCCCACCCTTCACTCACTTGGAGTCTCAGAGCGGCTTACAAACTCCTTTTCCCTTCCCCTCCCCACAACAGACACCCTGTGAGGTAGGTGGGGCTGAGAGGGCTCTTTCCCAAGCTGTCCTTGAGGGAACAGCTGGTACAGAGCTATGGCTTGCCCAAGGTCATCCAGCCAGGTGCAAGCGGAGGAGTGGGGAATCAAACCCGGTGCAAGTGGAGGAGTGGGGAATCAAACCCGGAGGAGTGGGGAATCAAACCCGGTTCTCCCAGATTAGAATCCCCGCACTTCACCACTTCACCAAACTGGCTCCAGAAAAACTGGAGTATGAAAAGCCAAGTTTTAAATCGCGCACCGTAAGGATCTCGGCTGGTCAGACACTTCTGGGTCGGACGGTTTTACAAGGAGAGGCAGCTGCCAAGGCGGCACTGATCCTGTCTCTGTATCGCGCCAACACAGGAAAGCTGCCTTAAACTGAAGGAGGGTCCATCAAGGCCGGGATTGTCTACTCAGATTGGCCGCGGCTCTCCAGGGTCTCAGGCAGAGGTCTTTCGCATCACCTACTGCTTGGTCCTTGCCAGGGATTGAACTTGGGACCTTTCGCATGCCCAACCACTGAGCCAGGTCACTTCCAGGCAGCCTAATTTGCATATTATGCAAATTAAGGACATTACCTGCTCCTGACGACCATCACAAGTCATTGGGGGAAGGATCAGAGTGGGACCTCTTTTCCACCAAAAGCTAATCTCGCCTGCGGGAGAGGCCAATTACAAGGTTCCTCCAGCAACTACAGCTGTCTCAAACAGGACTCTAGAGAGACGGCATAAACATTCCCGAGCTAAATGAGTAACTGCCCCCATTGGCTAGGGTAGGGCCCCCAACCTTTTTGAGCCTGCAGCCACCTTTGGGATCCTGACAGTGCAGTGGGCACGGCCACAAGATGGCAGCCCCACCTGAAGGTTGACAATCCTACCTAGAACCATAAAGTTGGAAGGGACCTCCAGGGTCATCTAGTCCAATTCCCTGCACAATGCAGGGAATTCACAAATACCTCCCCCCCCCCCACGCCCCCAGTGACCCCTGTTCTACACCCAGAAGATGACAAAAAAACCCCTCCAGGATCCCTGGCCAAACTGGCCTGGAGAAAAACTGCTTCCTGACCCCGAAGAGGCGATCAGCATTTCCCTGGGCATGCAAGAAAGGGCCACAAGAACTAAGCACTGATGCAGCCCTTCCTGCCCTCCCTCTCATGCTCTGCCCAAGTTCACAGAATCCGCATTGCTGTCAGATGGCCATCTAGCCTCTGTCTGAAAACCTCCAAAGAAGGGGAGCCCACCACCTCCCGAGGAAGCCTGTTCCACTGAGGAACTGCTCTAACTGTCAGGAAGTTCTTCCTAATGTTTAGCCAGAAACTCTTCGGATTTAATTTCAGCCTGTTGGTTCTGGTCTGACCTTCTGGGGCAACAGAAAACAGCTCCACACCATCCCCTGTATGACAGCCCTTCAAGAACTTGAAGATGGTTCTCGTATCACCTCTCAGTTGTCTCCTCTCCAGGCTAAACATGCCCAGAGCTCCTTCCACCTTTCCTCACAGGACTTGGTCTCCAGACGCCTCACCATCTTCCCTTTGTCCTCCTCTGGATACAGAGGAGTCACTGTTTATTTGCCACACACCTGGTTCTCACCTGGGTTTCTGGTCGCTGCGCAGTTTTGCAAACCTGGCTTTGCTTGAACAGCTCAGCAACGCGAGGGATCCATTAGAGCGAGAGAGGAGCATCCGCGGCCAGCCTCACGGCAAAAGCTTGCCGACAAAACCCTTGTTTGCCGCCGATCCATTCTTCACTCCTGTAAAGTGCTGCTCGCCCTGCAAGAACAAAGAAGCTAATTGCTTCCCTGTCGCTCAGAAGGAGTCGGCCTTCACCCCGGCAGACTCTTTCCACCTGGATTCAATTGCTGTTTCCAATCCCCGGCTCTGAGCAGAAAAAGACCGGCTGAGGAACGGCCAAGGCCCCGTGAAAGAAAGGTTAACAGAAAATTGGGTGCTCTTTTCCCTGCTCCCCTGCCTCCCCTTTCCATCTGTGGGGCCGCACATTAAATGGCAGCCACCACAAAAAGCATCGCAAGATGGGTTGCCAGCTCCAGGGCTGGGAAAGGCCTGGAGATTTGGGAGCTGAAGTGGGATTGCCAGCTCTGGATTGGGAAACACCTGGAGATTTGAGGGGTGGAGCCTGGGGAGGGCGGGGTTTGAGGAGGGGAGGGACCTCAGTGTGGTACAATGCCATGGAGTCCACCCTCCAAAGCAGCCATTTTCTTCAGGGGAACAGATCTTGGTCGTCTGGAGATCAATTGTAACAGCAGGAAATCTCCAACTGGACTCTACGGCAGGACTTGGGAAAGGGAGGAAGAAATCAACTGTAATAATGGGAGACCTCCAGGTGCCACCCTGGAGGTTGGCAACCCCACGGTGAAACAGCATTTTTATTTAATTAAAACATTTATGTCCTGCCTCTCCTTGTAGTTCAAGGCGCCTTACAATAGTAGTAAACAGACATTTTCAGTTTAAAAACCAAAAATAGCCTTGACCTGGATAGTCCACGTGAAGTGGGTACTGGTTCTGCGGAGGCTGACTGCTGCTCAGACGAGGAAGAGGCAGGGAGCAACCCAGCCTCCTCTGGAGTCAGCCCCCCAAAAGAACCAAGGAAAAGTCCCCAGTACCAAGGAAGAGTCCCTGTGGAGTCTTGTAAGCAAAAACTCTACTTTGTGAGCTCCTGGCATTAAAGTTGTGAGCGAGCGATTTGGCTGCTGCATACATTAGTCTGCTCTGGAGCCATCCTTCCGGAGCTGGGACAAAACTTGTGAGCTGGAGACTAAAAAACGGTGAGCTAGCTCACACTAACTCAGCTTATAGGGAACTCTGGCTCTGGGCCTGATGTTGCCCTCATAGTACAGTCAGGAGGGAGACTGTAGCACAGATTTCCCCCTCCTAGAAGGACTTGGAAGACCAGACCTGTTTCCCTCTCCCTCACTGGAGAACTGTCATGCTCGAGTTTGGGGATATGTGTGTGTGAGAGAGAGATGCCAAGGCTTATGGCTGTGCGCATCCCAGAGATTTACAAGGTGTTCTGAGCATCCCAAAATAGAGCTTGGGTCGATAACGCGACAGCAGAGATGTCATCACTCAGCAACGTGCAACATCCCCCCCCCCCCTCGGATCACCCCCATATCCTTCTTCTTTGCAAACTGATCAATCACCCGGCTAGGGAGAACTCAGTCGATGGACTGGCACGGTTGCCGGATTAATGTCTTCTGCGGGGAAAACAAACACCCGCCCTTGTCCTTCTGCGTGGCCATGATGAATTAGCCAGGCTTTGCCTTGGCATTTAGGAAGCGGCACAAGGCCCTTATCCCATGACAGGGCTCGGTTCTGTCGAGGCTCTCTCGTACAAGGGCAGGAGCACGGAGAAGAAAGGAAGGGAATCAGAGAACAGCTCTCCCGAAGAGTTGCTGGGGTTTGGTGGGGGGGGGGGAGGAAAGGATCCCGCTTCCCTCGATATACAGACAGGAGAGGGGTCCCCAACCTTTTTGAGCCTGCAGGCCCCTTGGTAATTCAGACCCAGGGCAGTAGGTGCAATCACAAAATGGCCACCGGAGTAGGTGGAGTCAGTAACAAAATGGCTGCTGCAGGAGGTGGAGCCAGCCACAAAATGTCAGGGAACACGGTTCTATATAACTCTGACAGTACCTCTTCACTGTTTCAACGAGAAGCTGTTTAACAGGATGCCTTTTAATCTGCACAGCCAATCAGAAGCCCTCCTGGGCCAACGTCCCACCTAGCCCCGCCCACTTTCTAAAAGCACGGGGTGGGTTCCATTGTGTCCAGAGGCACCACTTTAGGGACGCCTGCACTAGGCGCCACGTTGCTTCCAGATCAGAACTGGCAGGCGGGGCTCATCTCTCCCCCCACGTCAGAAAGAATTGTGGCTATTAGCCACAAGGTATGGAGAGAACACTACGTCTGGGGCAGTGATGCTCTGTTGCTTGGGGGGCCCACAGTGGGAGGACTGCTGGAGTTCTGGCCCCGCTGGTGGACCTCCTGATGGCCCCTGGGTTTTGGCCACTGTGTGACACAAGAGTGTTGGACAGGATGGGCCATTGGCCTGATCCAATGGCGTCTCTTAGGTTCTTATGTGGGGACAGTGATGCTCTGTATTCCTGGTGCTGGGCGGGGGGGCTTCTGGAGTTCTGGCCCCGCTGGTGGGCCTCCTGATGGCGCATGGGTTTTGGCCACTGTGTGACACAGAGTGCTAGACTGGATGAGTCATTGGCCTATCCATCATGGCTTCTCTTATGTTCTTAAAGTGATTGTCCATTGAATCCACTTGGATGTTTACCTCCCACACCCCCTCACCAAGAAAGCATAAAGGGTTCCAAGTGAAGAGAAAAAGAGAGAAGCTCTCTAGAACCTGCTTATGGTAGACTGGGACCACGCTCCAATAATTTGCAGGCACACCTTACACCAGCTGTGCTTTTCAGGGGTTACTTAGCACACAATGGAGTGGAAGGGACGCGGGTGGCGTGGAACCCTAGCTCCATGCATCCATGCAAGGCCCCTTTGAAGCCTTTGATACTGGGGGAGGGCAGAGGGTATCTCATTTGCCCCAGACGTGCCTGACAACAAGAAGGGGGGGGGGGGGAGAGATGTATATCCAGGGCTCCGTTGGAGCGGGAGCGCACAGAAGCGCAGCTCCGGGAGTGAGGAGCCCAGGGGGCAGGCACATGGCCAAGCCCCGCCCCCTCCTCGGCTTCCCCGAGCAGTGCAGAGGCGCAGTGCCCCGTGGAAAGCCCTGCTAGGGTCTTTATTGTTTTTAATGTTTTGTTTTAATATTGATAATTTTATCATTGTTCCTTTTATGACTGTGTGCTGCTTTTCCAGAGACTTGCTCAAGGTGGCATATAAATGTTCTAAGTATACCATTTTTAATCTGGGCACATGGCACATAAGTACTGGAGAAATTTCACCAACCCTTCAGCAGCTTCCACCCCATCAGTTTGGTGTAGTGGTCAGGAGTTGGACTCTAATCTGGGAGAACCGGGTTTGATTCCCCCACTCCTCCACATGCAGCTGCTGGTGTGACCTTGGGCCAGTCACAAGTTCTCTCAGAGCTGTTCTCTCATGAGCAGTTCTCAAAAGACCTCTCTCAGCCCCACCTACCTCACAGGGTGTCTTGTTGTGGGGAGGGGAAGGGGAAGGGATGGGTGGTGCACATGTCCTGGGTATCTCAAGTCTACTTGAAACCTGGTGGTTTCAAGGGAGCAGGAAGAGAATGAGGGTGTGTTCTTTACACTTATTTTTATTGCACAAAGTATTGGATGGGGAAGGGAACGGAGGAAGAGCAGGTCAGTTTCACTCACCTGTGGAGTGGAGCCTGAGGGGGGGGTGTTCCCTTCTGACACATTTCTGGTATGTTGGGGGTGTGGCATATGCAAATGAGTTATGCTAATGAGCTCCTGCACCTCTTTTTCTACGAAATGACCCCTGTGTATATCCTATTATATGGAGCTCCCAAACAGTAATTGTCCAAGCAACATGAAGTCAACTGTAGACCATAGCCCAGAAACGGGACTAGGGGAGTGGGGGCGGGTGTCTGCCGCATCCCATTTTGCAACTGTGGAGATCTGAAAATCAAGGAGGATCTCTGGGATGCAACGGGGCAACTTGATATGTCATTTTCAGGATTAAACATATTTTGGTTTACTTCCTTCTTTCTCCCCGATTTTGGCCCTGCTTAGCTTCCAAAATCTGATGAGTTCAGGCTAGCCAGGACTACCAGGACAGGGCCCGACATGTTTACTCTAGCCAAAGGACAATACTCTAAGTGAGCAGACGCAACGATGTTGGCTTAATGGATCTTGCCCAGCTTTGGAATCGGACAGCTGGAGGCCAGCTGCAAAGACAGAAGAGGCTCCTGTGCTCTTTTGGTGTCGTGGTTAAGTGCGCGGACTCTAATCTGGGAGAACCGGGTTTGATTCCCCACTCCTCCGCTTGCAGCTGCTGGTGTGACCTTGGGTCAGCCACGAGTTCTGTCAGAGCTGTTCTCTCAAGGGCAGATCTGGAAAGAGCTCTCTTAGCCCCACCCACCTCACAGGGTGTCCGTTGTGGGGAGGGGAATGGAAAAGAGATGGTAAGCTGCTGTTAGACTCCTTCAGGTAGTGAAGGGCGGGGTATAAACCCAAGCTCTTCTCTTGGTATTTTTTAAATATGTGCAGTTGTGTGAGTGAGTGTGTGTGCACCTTGAAGTCATGGCGACCTCTAGTGACTGACCCCTGCTGGGGTCCTGGAGGGTATTCAGAGAGGTGGCTGAATAAAGCCTGCCCCCGCCTCCCGCCTGCTGGTCTTCCTTGGAGGTCTCCCATCCAAGTCCTTGCCAGAGTCGACCTTGCGTAACTTCCAAGATCTGATGAGATCCGGCTTGCCTGGGCCATCCAGGTCGGGTCTAGGCCCCTGTCCTCCTAAAGGTCAGACTAAGAGAGAGAGAGTTTCCACCGGGGCGGCTTCTCTCTACCGTATGGCAAATGTCAACATTTCTCCTTCCACACCCCTATGACAAGTGTCAGGAGAGCTGCTTGTTGGCATGGAGGGGGATTCCTCTCCCCCACCCAAAAAACTGCTTGAGGTGGCCCCTGCCCCCCCACTCCTAAGTGATCAGAAGCAGGGGAAGGGTTTGGCACCACCTCCCTCCTTGGATTTGGCCACAGGCAGAGCAGTTCTTCCTTCCACAGTTTACGTGCACAATGAAGAAGAGATTGGATTTATACCCCCGCCCTTCACTACCCAAAGGCGTCTCAGAGCAGTTTACAACTCCTTTCCCTCCCCCTCCCCCCAACAGACACCCTGCGAGGTGGGCCTGAGAGAGCTCTTCCAAGAACTGCTCTTGAGAGAACAGCTCTGAAATAACTTGTGACTGACCCAAGGTCACACTAGTCGCTGCATGTGGAGATGTGGGGAATCAAACCCGGTTCTCACAGATTAGAGTCCATGCTCTTTACCAAGAAGAAGAAGAGATACGATTTCTACCCTGCCCTTCACTACCCGAAGGAGTCTTAGAGCAGCTTACAGTCTCCTTTCCCCTCCCCTCCCCTCCCCACAACAGACATCCTGTGAGGTAGGTGGGTCGGAGAGAGCTCTGAGAAAACTGCTGTTGAGATAACAGCTCTGAAAGAACTTGTGACTGACCCAAGGTCACCCTGCTGGCTGATGTGGAGGAGTGGGGAATCAAACCCGATTCTCCCACATTACAGCCCGCGCTCTTAACCACTACAGCAAACTGGTGTATCAAAATGCTGGTGTATCGATGTGCCACTGACTTTGGAAAGGCAAGGGTCGAGTCCACTAGCCCCTTGATAACCAACAAGGTTTCCAGGGTATAAACTCTCGAGAGACGAAGCTCCCTTCGCCAAACACTGTCTTCCTCCCATCCGACGGAAGGAACTTCTGACTCTCGGGATCTTGTTGGTCTTTAAGGCACTGGCGGGCTTGAACCGGAAACCGGCTCTGGAAAAGAAACCGACGCAGCGCAGGCAGGATGTGAAAAGAAATCATAGGTTTGAGTCACGTCATGGGAGAAGTGAAATCAAAATGGGGACTTGGGGGTTGGGATAGAGCAGAGAGGAGAAACTGAGGTGGTGTTTCTCCTCCAGATCCGGCCCCTGCAGGAGTCTGTAGCTCCGGCGAGCATAGCGGAGTTTGGGTTTAATCCAAGCTGGCAGGCAGGAAAGCCAGTTTGGTGTAGTGGTTAAGTGCGCGGACTCTAATCAGGGAGAGCCGGGTTTGATTCCCCACTCCTCCACATGCAGCTGCTGGTGTGACCTTGGGTCAGTCATAAGTTATTTCAGAGCTGTTCTCTCAAGGGCAGTTCTCGGGAGAGCTCTCTCAGCCCCACCTACCTCACAGGGTGTCTGTTGAGGGGAGGGGAAGGGAAAGGAGATTGGAAACTGCTCTGAGACGCCTTTGGGTAGTGAAGGGTGGGATATAATCTCCTCTCCTCCTCCAGGAAAGCCCCCGAGAGCCCCACACCTCATTCAGACGCTAACAGTGACATGCCCCCTTGCCCCACTGCTGGACACGTGAGGAGGGCATTTAACCCTTAGCTGCTTAAGTTTAAATTGGTACAGAACACCCATGTGGAAAACACCTTTGGTGAACAGCATGCGTTTCAATGGCCAAGTTTCCCTGCAATGCACACACAAAAAGGGAATGGGTGTTTTGAGGGACGCTTCTTCCATCTTTGCTCCAGCTCTTTACAGACACGTGCCCTTTAAATCTTATGGACCTGTGTATGCAAGTTCAGTGGGAACACCCTCTCTCTCCCCCTCACCAGGCTGGAGCAACTTGGGATCCCGGAAGCTCGGAAAAGGAACAGCTGCCGTGAACCAACATCTCCACCCAGTGGAGAACGGCTGTACTGCGACTCGACATTTCCCTCCCCGAACGTCATTCAGCTCAGAAATCCTTTTGCATTGCAAATCAGTGTTCCTACCTGGGTTTCCAGGCCAACCAAAATACAAGCGTGGGACTCCTCCAGAACTCTATCAGGCACATAGGCTGATGAGTTCTTAAGAACTCCGAAGTTTACAGAGCGTTTTGTGGTGTTTGGGTTGGCCTTAATAAAAGGTATGGCACCGCTTTTTTAAAAAACTAAGTTCTCTCTCTCTCTCTGTTGCACAAAAACACACTCACACACACAAAGCTCCTTAAAACTATGACAGTGTTTGCACATTCATATCAAGAGCTTCTAGAACTGTTAAAGAATGAACGGGGGGGGGGGGGGGGGCTTTTCTTGGTTCATGACTCCCAAGTAGAATCATAAGAGTTGGAAAGGACCTCCAGGGACATCTAGTCCACCCCCAATGCACAACGCAGGATATTCACAAATACCTCCCCCCCACACCCCTAGTGACCCCTGTTCCATGCCTAGAAGACGACAAAAAACCTCCAGGATCCCCGGCTAAACTGTCCTGGAGAATAATGGTCAGGATCAGCATTTTCCCTGGGCGTGTAAGAAAGGGCCGCAAGAACTAAGCACTGAGGCAACCCTTCCTGCCCTCCCTCATGATCTAAGTTCAGAGAATCAGTGCCTCCGCCACTAGGGAAGCTTTGACAAACTTGCTTTCTTGACAGCCAGTGTAGGGTAGTGAATAGCCTGGTGGACTAGGACCTGGAGCGACCTGGGTTCAAAACCATACTTCTATCATGGAAGCTCGCTGGGTGAACCTTGGGCCCGTCACAATCTTTCTGCCTGCCCCCCCCCCCCAGGGTTGTTCTGAGAGAAGAAAGAGAGAACACTGACCCACTTTGAGTCCCAACTAGAGAGAAACGTGAGATATAAATAAATGCAAAGTGCAGGTACAAAAGCATTCCCCCCCCCCCACAAAAAAGATAATGCTTACCCACTGGAAAATGTATTCTCCAGCGCAATGCATATCATTTCTTTAAAGAGCATTACACACACACACACACCAGCCACCCCCAACACCACAGCTTCCTCCGTCGAATCCTGTTCCCAACTACCCATTTTCAAATTTGGTTCGACTGCCCGGGCAATGAGTCATTCCCCCCTCCCTCCTCCCCTCACCCCGGTCATTTGAACACTCACGAGTCCAGCCGAGAATGTTGACAACTACTTTAATTTTCTCATGATACAAAGGAGAGATTTTCACAGTGCAATTGGGAACAGGGAAAGCAGTGCCATTTTAGCAACCTAGTTGCTTTTTTCTTAAAAAAAACCCAGCTACTCAGGAGACTTTTTATCAGCACTCATAAGGCAAGGTGTTCCAGGAAACCTTGGGGAAAAGAGCTGGAGTGCTTTGGGAGAAAACAAAATTGATGTTTTCCTTTTACGAAGTAGATGGTCGCTTTGCTCCCTGATGTGGAGAAGGTACGGGCAAGCGTCCTTCTCGCCTGCTCTTCCTAACCCACCATAAAAGGGAAGGAACTCTCATTAAAAACTGGAAATGTCAATGTGTCTTCTCCTGTTCTATTAAAAATAGCTTACAAAAAGTGCATCTTAGGTTTTCAGTTGCTATAAAACCTTTAAAAAGTGATGGCAGCGTGCAATCACTATCTTGGGGGGGGGGGGGGGGGGAAGAATCGGAAGGGGGTAAGTTCCAGGGGCAGAGATCCAAAACCAGGCCATGAAGAGCCTTCACGGACACAAAGGAATCAACGCCCCTTCCGTTCCAGTTTCCAGCTGGGACCATGTTGCATAGTGGGTGCTGGCGCTCAGGAGCCGCTTTCCAGGAGTTGCTGTGGGCAGGAAAGACTCTGTGCATGCCCAGGGGTAGCGGAGGCTGCCTTCTAGGCCGCAGAGATGCCAGCCAAAATCATTTGAGATCTACAGCGGTAAAGGAGACTTGGGCAGTGCCACAAAAAAACCACGATAGCGTCTGAGAATCTAGTTTACTGCTATCAGCATGAAACTTAGAATTTTTAAAAAACCAAGTGCCTTGCTTCTACAGAAAAGAACCCGTTCACCGCAAAAAGAAGCATGGGTCCCGGATTGTTAACTCTACTAATCATGGAGAAAGTCTGCCACTGTGCAGTCACTCCACTGCTCTTTGGGATGGACAGGATATGTCCCTGAATTTCTCAATTTTTTTTGCACAGAAATCTCCCGGCAGCGTGCTACAGATTGTCACAAAAAGGGCGGGGGGGGGGGGGGGTTTGAACTTCAATGCAGGAATCCTGGGATCTGTCAGGCTGGGACCCTGAGGACTTATTCATCCCCCCCCCCCCCCAAGTCCCTCAACAGTCGCAAATACTGGAAAAGAGAAAGTGCACGCAGATCTCTTTGGTTACAGTGTTAAAGTGCTCTGTGTCGGTTGTTCTCATGAATGTTCGGACTCAAGTCCTTCTGCAGGAGTGGGGCAGAGGTCGGGTCCTGCGGTCTGCTGGCTTGCGGGTCTACCGTCTGCAGAGCCTTTGCCTGAAGGTCTCCCTGTTGGAAGCAACAAAACATCTTGACGGAAGCCGGACTGCTGAAGCGCTGAGCGTGTGACGCCAGCAGGTCTAGCCCTAGGGTTGCCAAGTCCAGGTTGGAAAATACCTGGGGACTTTGGGGTGGAGCCAGGAGAAGGTGGGGTTTGGGGAGGGGAGGGGCCTCAGCATGGTACCATGCCATAGAGTCTACCCTTCAAAGCAGCCATTTTCTCCAGGGGAGCTGATCTCTGTCAGCTGGAGATCAGAAGAAGAAGAGGAGATTGGATTTATACCCCGCCCTCCACTCCCCAAGGGAGTCTCAGAGCGGCTTACAAACTCCTTTTCCCTTCCCCTCCCCACAACAGACACCCTGTGAGGTAGGTGGGGCTGAGAGAGCGCTTTCCCAAGCTGTCCTTGAGGGAACAGCTGGTACAGAGCTATGGCTTGCCCAAGGTCATCCAGCAGGTACAAGTGGAGGAGTGGGGAATCAAAACCGGTTCTCCCAGATTAGAGTCCGCGCACTTAACCACTACACCAAACTGGCTCTCAGGTGTAAAAGCGGGAGATCCCCAGGCCCCACCTGGAGGCTGGCAACCCTATCTAGCCCTCTTATGAAATTCTGACATCTAGAGATTTGGGTGTCTCCCCCCAAAAAAACCCCCACACCCATCGATAAGTTTGCCAGCTCTGGGCTGGGAAATGCCTGGATATTTGGGGGTTAGAGTCTGGGAAGGGCAGAGTTTTGGGAGGGGAGGGACCATAAGGCCATAGAGTACACCTTCCTAGGTGGCCGTTTTCTCCAGGAGAACTGATCCCTGCTGCCTGGAGATCGGTTGTAATCCCAGGAAATCTCCAGCTACCACCTGTAGGTTGGCAACCACACCTACCGACAGTGAAGGACGTTCTGGTGAAACACACTTCTGTGCAGTGACAGCCTATATTTACTCTACTGGGATGACCTAAATTCACCCTGGAACGGTAAATGCTGATTCTCACCACAAGGCGGCACATCCTAGCTAGCTATGGGCGATGCAAAACTAAAGCCTGTGATTTCATTTTTATTTTTTAAACCAAATCGAAGTTAGGCAGCAACTGGACCCCCCCCATTATACCGGACAATTTATCTTTGTCTTTAGTCCTGTTTAACGACCCCATAAGCTGTATAACAATAAAAGCATTTAAGAGCTAAAAACAACTGCGAAGAGAAACTTAGCCGCGTCAGCTGTGCAAGGTTTACAGGTCCCACGCAGAAACAGTCTCAAATTCGTAAGTCGCAAAAGCGGCTGAATATTTTAACGGCTGCTTTGGAAGGGATATGTGGTGCGGTCGCCAAATTTATATGAACAAATAAATGGCAGGGAAGCAGACTTTCACACCAACACAGCTGGATGGGAACAACCAGCACTGCTCATCCTCACGTCGAATCCGCATTCCTGAATCCCATTTGGCACCTATCATCAGCCCAATCCTATTAAGCCTGCAAACCCGCCTAGAGTTCCATTTTATGGTTTTAAAAATCTGTGGAAGGCGACTGCTTCCCCAACCAGGCCGAGCTTCCTTCCTTCCTTCTCCACCCTCTTTTTGTCCCGAACATCTGGCCTGGATAAAAAGTTCTGGGGAACTCTAAAAGCTGCTTGTTCTCTGCTCAGTGGAGTTTTTGTGGATCCCAACAAAAAAGGGGCATTGCAAAAGATTTTCTTTGTGGAGTTTCTTTGCACAAGACACTGGCCACTCGGTTGGTTCACGTGGGGTGGAGAGCTCTTATCGACAGCTATCGGCTCTGAAGGCTGCAACGGAATGCCAGTATTCAGAGGGAGGGGGGCCGGCTGGAAAACCGGGCGCTGAAGGTGAAGGACAAAGGCAAAAAAGCTGTGTCATCACGCCCTCTTGGCAGACACTGAGAGCTTGCACGCAGCTACCTGCTCTTGCCTGTCTGATCCTGGGGGGGGGGGGGGGGGGGGGCTGCCAACAAATTCAGGACGGATATGAAGAAATTCATGGACTTCACCCAAACAAAAAGTGTATTTGACCAGACTGGTATTGGGGGGGGGGGGGGGGGGGAGAGAGAACGCAACCCAAAGTCAGCCACAGAAGTTAAAAAAAAAAAGAGAGAGAGAAAATCCCGGCGATTCCACTGAGCGTGCTCCCTGTTGTCCGGAAGGAACTTCTTATCACACGTGCCCCTAGCTTCATGAACACACGAGGCTCCCTTCTACTGAATCAGATCCTCGGTCCGTCAAGGTCCGTCTTGTCTACTCGGACTAGCAGCCGCTCTCCAGGGACTCGGGCAGAGATGCTTTACGTCATCTGATCTATCCTTTTAACTGGAGATACCGGGGACTGAAGCTGGGACCTTCTACATGCCAAGCAGAGGCTCTTCCACCTAGCCACCGCCCCTCCCATGAATGGAACTGTCACATGACATTGCCTTACACTGGATCAGACCCTTGGTCCATCAAAATCAGTACTGTCTGCTTGGACTGGCAGTGGCTCTCCAGGGTCTCAAGCGGAGGACTTTCCCATCGCCTCCTGCCTGATCCTTTGAACTGGAGATGCTGGGGATTGAACCTGGGACCTTCTGAGTGCCAAGCAGATGCTCTCCTACTGAGCCATGGCCCCTCCCATGAATGGAACTGTCACATGAAGCTGCCTTACATGGGATCAGACCCTTGGTCCATCAAAATCTGTCTTTCTTTTCTGGAAACTTAATAAAAAGAAAATTTTAAAAAAAACCCTGTCTACTCAGACTGGAAGTGGCTCTCCAGGGTCTCAGGCGGAGGTCTTTCCCATCGCCTCCTGCCAGATCCTTTTAACTGGAGATGCCGAGGATTGAACCTGGGACCTTCTGTATGCCGAGCAGATGCTCTACCACTGAGCCACAGCCCCCTCCCCCCTTCACAGGAGCCAAGAAAAACCAGGACCTCCGTCCTTTTGCCATTGAGCTACTCAATTTGTCAGCCTCAACACACTGATTTACAGTGAAAGAAACAGATCAAGCTAGTTTAAGTTTTATCATTGGCTTCACCCTCCCTCCTCATACTTACCTACAGCTTCGAGGCTCTGGTTTTCTCAGAGGAGGCCTGGCTGGCCTCTCTCTGTTCTGACCCCTTATTACTATAGCACGTTCCCTAGAAAATAACCAGTCTGGTTTAAACAGTTCATGCTGTACTTCCAGGATTAGTTGATTTTTTTAAAATCAAAATCACGTGATCCTCATTTCAACAGGGAGGGGGATTTTTCAAGGCTTCAATCGCTGAAGAGAGCGCTGCAGTCACGGGAGCTGATTTAGAGAATCTACCAGAATTTGTTTTTCTTCTGCAGAGGTAGCTCTACTGCTGTTCTACTGGAAGATTTAAATTTTATTTGGAAGGCTTGAGGGGTGGGGAACCAACGGTCGAACCAGGTGAGAAACGGGTTTGTTCAGATCTTTTGTGTTTTGGGACTGTGCTTAAAAAAGGGGGGAGTCCCTTTTTTAAAGCTCCTTTGGAAACATGAGTAAGCCATTCTACACCCGCAGGCCTCCACCGTGACTATCTCCAGGCCTCATGCATGTAGCATCTTTAATTCACAGATTCAGGTCGTTAGCCATGTTGGTTTGAAGCAGCAGATCCAAACTCCGCAGCCAATTTTACTTTTAATAGAGAACGTCAAGGTCAGAGGCAATGTGAGAATTCAACTGGCAGGTCCTGCATTTTCTCCACCAAAGTGACACTCTGAGGGTATACTGTTAGGGCTACCAGACCCTGTGTCTGGTGGGGGTTCCCCACTGCCAATCAGCTGGCCGGCAGGGGGAGTTACCAGTAGAAGGAGGCCGGCCTAGGCCACATGGCTGGAGCGGCACAGGAAGTGATGTCATCACGCCAGCAACTTCTGGATAGCCCTCTGGCATTTTGGCAAAAACTCCATGGTAGAGGCCAGTTTTACCAGAGAGTTTTTGCTCAAATACCAGAGCATCGCCCCAAAGTTGCTGGTATGATGGCCTTGCCTCCTGCGTGATGCTTGCAACGTGGCCGGGGCCTTTCTCTTTCTCCCAGTAAGTCCCCGCTCTTCCCCCACCAGTTATCAGGAGGGACCTGGCAACCCTATAGATCATCTGTGGGATTCTTTTGGGCAGATGGGCTCCAAATTGGAACTGGGTCACCCTTTTTTGGTCAAGGGATCAAAGATCTGATAAGGGGATTTAATGGGAACACCATTCTCAACTGGCTCAGTTGGTGATACAATCATGCTTGCGCTTCATAGCTTCTAAAAAACATATACACATTTTCCATTTGCGGCTTGGCAACAGAACACTCCCTCCGGGCCCTGAGTCACAAACAGCTGCGAGCGGTCGCAAAGTGCTGGTTTAGAAATCAGAACCGAAGCTCATGTCGTCTCTGACGCCCAGCAGATATGGTGGCAGGAGGGAGAACTCTGGCGGATGAGGCAATCATGCCAAAGGAAGATTAGGAAGGCAGGGCAGAAAGGAAAAGCACCGCTTGCAGTTTCAACTGTCTGTCAGAGCTTAGTAAACACGCTGTCAGAGCACTGAGAGAGGAGCGGAACCCGTCTGTTCAGGCTACACGGAGGACTGCTCCTCAGCGCTGGACGGCCGGACTTCAGCGGGAATAAACTGGGGGCATACCACATCCCTACAGTGGAACAAGCTATTCTGCGGAAGTGGAGGTAAATACTACCCTGCTCTCAGAGAAGTTTACCCTCTGCTTTGTGTTGGGAATAACAGTAGACCTAATAGCCCGGCCTAGTCTGATCTCGTTGGATCTCGGGAGCTAAGCAGGGCTGGCACACGGATGGAAGACCACCCAGGCGGCTGGGGCTGCTCTGCAGAGGAAGGCAACGGCAGAACGCCTCTGCTGACCTCTTGCCTTGAAAACCCCATGAAGCCAACCAGAAGTTGGTTGTGACTCCACGGTATGCTTCACCCTTTACCGGCTCTATGGATGCCTCCTGACCAGAAGGAGGAAGCGCAAAGCAGTGACGTGTGTGGAAACGTTGCAGGCGGATGTTCCTGTTGCACCTCTGCATCAGGAGAGGAGAACACCACTCATGCTAGGGATGTGGCCGGATTACATGTCCCCCGGTGTCAACCAAGCAGAAGAAACTGCGCCACAGTAGAAAGCAGAAGGCTCTCCTTCATGGATTAAGTAACCAGTCCATGTACTTTTCATGCCATGATATTATTCCACGAGAAAGCAAAGTTTGGGAACTTCCTGGATGTGAACGCCTTCCCACAGCTTTCACACACACCGGTTTTTTTCCCATTCACATGCTCGCCTGCCCACTACCAAATGTACTTTAGTGTGTGGGGATCCCCCCAAGAGGCAATCCTCTTTCCTATGTTGTTTAACATCTATACGCACCCTCTTGCCCAGCTGGTGAGGAGTTTTGGGCTGGGTTGTCACCAGTGTACTGAGATGAGGTGATGGGCTTGCCCAGATCCATAAACTGTGCCAAAGCCATTTTATGTGACCAAGTGAGGTGCCACAGCTGGAAGCCCTCTCTTTCTAATACAGTCTGTGCCTGACATTCTGCACATGGGCAGACGTGATCTCCAGCAAATACACACAAAGAAGTCCTGCATTAACAAGGCCTTCACAGAACTGCATGCATTTCAAGCTTCTACCAGGATACTCTAAATGTGGTCTTCGATCACAGAACTCAGCCTCCTGGCCACCCTTCTTTTGCCACAAATCTAAAGTATGAGTCGGGTTCTTTGACTGAGATGGACTGCACTGTTTAAAAGCTTAGAAGTGCTATACAAACAGCTGAAGGACTCTGAAGGGTTAATTATCCACAGAAACAAAGAGCCCTGCGTGACAGGCTGCTCCAGGCAATCTGTCCAGTTAGCATCAGCTGAGCAGAGAAAGTCTTGAGAGAGCCACATTGCTGAGGAGAGAGTCAGATTTCTGCCTTGACTGAACTGAGTCTGATTTCAGCCTTAGCTGAGAAGAGTCAAGTACTGTTTCAGAATTCAGCCATGACTGAGAGCAGTTTAACATGGACAGAAGAACTGGGGGAAAGTTGGCAAGGAAGTTTGGAAAGTAGGCAAAGACTCCTATTCGGGCCAAGGAAAGGGGATAGACCTTCTAGAGAGAGAAGAATTTTCCCTACCCAGTTGAAACACAGAGACAAAGTGTAGAGATCCCTGGTCTGGTATGATTAGAAACTGCCTGTAGAGATGTTAAGAGTCAGTTAAAAACTCAAGATAAGTACTGGTGTTTCAAGAGAAGGGGTTTGGGTATTAGAAAGAAGACTAAACAAGTCAGTTAATACTCAAAGGGCACTGAAGTGTTTGGAAAACTCTGGAACAAAAGCCTCTCAACATAAATGTTTAAGTCACTGTGAATAGCTTAAAAAACTCATTAGCCTGAAACATAAGAACTAAAGTTTGTGCATGTACTGATTTTACCCTCAGAGTTATCTGTACTGAGTTACCTCAGAACTTCCAACCCCTGACCTTCCCCCTCTATGATGAATAAAATATTTTGCTAATTTTTAATTTCAAAATGTCTCAAGTGCCATTTTCAGTGCTTTAAGATAAAGGGCAATCCTGACAGCAGTAAAATATCCTGAAACAGGGTGGGACAGCCGGAGTTTCTCAGGAAAGAAAAAAACAGAGAACTAGGACTGCTCAGTAAGAAAGGGAAAGAAAAACAAAGGGAAAATCTTGCCTCTGAGGGAGGGAAGTGGATGGGGCCGTCATAGAGACTTTCCCCACTTCTTCATCTGTGAGCAATAGATGCCTATGCCACAGCAAAGCATTCAACACAAACTGGGAAACTGGTGCTCAAAGGAGAAAAATATTACTCTGCAAAGTTAAAATTCCTGAATGGGATGCCCAGAGGTCCAATAACCCCCTAATCCCGTCCCCCGGTGTGTGCTCCAAAACCTGAGTGTTAAGGCCTGCAAGATTCTCCAGTGTGATCATTTGGTTCACCAGGGACCAATGCTCCCTCTAAGCGGTGGAGTCTAGTGAGCAAAGATTCTACTTTGTGAGCTACTGTCATTAAAGCTGTGAGTGAGCCATTTGGCTACTGCATAAGTTAGTTTGCTCTGGAGCCATCCTTCCTGAGCTGAGACAAAAATGTGTGAGCTGGAGGCTAAAAAACTGAGCTAGCTCACGCTAACTCGGCTTAGAGGGAACACTGCAAGGGACCACACAAGAGGTGGCATACCAACTGAATTTCCCCCCACACAGTGCTACAGCCCCCAGCGCTGTGATTTTGTACCCAACTTGCTTTCACCGTGTTACCATTATATATTTATACAACCAACTGGAAGTTGGCAACCTTACCAGCCACTCTGTCAGACAAAAAGCTGAAACCGCTGGACCGCTGGTCTGATCCAGCAGGAGCCCCTCTCACAAGCTGACCCCAAGATTCTCGGGGCTGTCAGATCCCACGCCTTGCAGCATTGACACAACTCTGCGGATTACCTTCCAGGAGCCAAACTGGAGGCAGAGAAACCGGGACCTAGCATTTAACTCCCCAGCAGAGCTTAGCCTCCATTTCTGGCAGCAATTTGGTAAGATTTTTAGAGGCCTGAAGCAGGCTTCCGCTCTCTGTTGTCCATCAACTCAAGCTCACTGCCTGCCCCCCCCCCCAAAACCCTTTGCATCTGATAGAATAAGGGGGACAGAAGAAACAGGGAGTTTTTGAGCTTTCCTCCCCCACTGCGTTCAGCCTTGCTCACTTTGCATAATTTACTTAAGGGCTGTTAACTTGCAAATCTTTTTTGCTGCAAAGATGCATGCCTCGGAGCCAGCCCCTTGGAGGGTGCCATTAAAAAGAACACCCTGCTCTCTCATTAGGAACTTGAAACAAAAGGCTGTTTGGGAAGCATGTCCCTTCAGTTCAGCTCCTCCCGTCAGCAAGCTTCACCCTGCGCACAGAGGCCGTTTCCTTTGCAAGACTGAGACTGGATCTACCTCAGATCCGAGACAGAGTAAAACAAGTCAAAGCATATTCTAGTGATGTCTGGTTAGCAAATCCTCCTGATCTCAGAGAACAGAGGAGTTCCCTTGCTGTAAAGCCGCTCCACCCAGACCACAATTTATAGAGCGTGGCCTGTTCTAGCAGTGTGTAGGAAGAGATGTCTTAGTTTCGAGACTCACAACAAGTCCTGTGGCTCCTGAAAAACTGACACATCCTTTGTAGCCTAAATGTCTGCAAGCTAAGTCCCCCCCACACACTGATTTCACACAAGCCGCTGCTCCACACCCGCTCTTCCCTTTCCCCCCACTGCACGCACCAATTTCCCATTATGTGCTCTGCAGCAGCATTTTGACCCGCAGCTTCGCCTGATTTCCTCCGCTTCTTCACGATCCTGTTTTTTGAGGATCTAGAAGACGCAAAGGAGATTGGGCGAAGCTGCAGGTCAAAATGTGGCTGCGGAGCACATAACGGGAAATTGACTCGTGCATTCGGGAAAAAGGGAAGAGCGGGGGCAGAGCAGCGGCTTGTGTGAAATCGGTCCCTGTCTTTTTAAAGGTACTACTTGTGACCCAGATATGATCTGCCCAAACTGACTAGCTTGATGACGTTTCAGTCACATTTACTGGTGACTAATTTGTCGCCTTCAGCACAAAAAGGAAAGGGTCGTCCAGCCAAACTTTGCCAGGTTGCAATCCAGAGAGATTAGCTTTTTAAAGTCACAATTTTTTTTTAAAAAAAGCATCTATCAGATAAAGAGACTGAGACTGGGAAAGGCAGCCATGAAGGAGCTAAAAAAAGATTCTTAAGTGTAGGGTTGTGTCACTGCAAACCAAGACCAAGTTAATTCATGCTGTGCTACTCCCTGTTACTACGCATGGGTATGAAAGCTGGACCAGGAAGAAAGATGACAGGAAGAAAGTGGATGCCACTGAAATGTGGTGTCGGAGGCAGTGTTCCTTCTAAGCTGAGTTCGTGTGAGCCAGCTCACAGTTTTTTAGCCGCCGGCTCACGCATTTTCCTCTCGGCTCAGGAAGGAGGGCTCCGGAGCCAACTAATTCATGCAGCAGCCGAATCGCTCGCACATAACTGTAATGCCAGTAGCTCACAAAGTAGAATTTGTGCTCACAAGACTCCACGGCTTAGAGAGGGTGCATTGGTCGGAGGCGAGTTTACAAATCCCGTGGACTGCCAAAAAGACAAAGAAGTGGGTTCTAGATCAAATCGAGCCTGAACTCTCCCCACAAGGTAAACTGAGGTTACAGTAATTTGCTCACATTAGGAGGGGACAAGGGTCCCTGGAAAAGACTGGAATGCTCAGAAAAGTTGAAGGCAGCGGGCAGTGCACGCTCTGAGCAGACGTAGTGTGAGCTAGCTCAGCTTTTTAGCCTCCGGCTCACAGATTTTCGTCTCGGCTCAGGAAGGATGGCTCCGGAGCCAACTAATTCATGCAGCAGCCAAATGGCTCGCTCACAACTTTGATGCCCGTAGCTCACAAAGTAGAATTTTGGCTCACAAGACTCCACCGCTTAGAGAGGGAGCACTGGCGGCAGGAAAAGAGGAAGACTCAACCGGGGGGGGGGGGGGGGGGGGCTGGATTCAATCAAGGAAGCCACAAAGGCCCTCTTTTTGCAAGACCTGAGCGAGGCGGTTAGCGAGAGGATATTTTTGGAGGACACTGATTCGTAGGGTTGCCATAAGCTGGATGTGACTCAACACCCCTTAACACGCACACACTGTAGAAAGAACAGGCGAGAGAAGCCATGTCGGTCTGGCAACACCAAGCAAACCCCCCCCCCCCCACGTTTTTGCCCTTTCCCACGCTCAGACGCTGTAGGACGCGGCCTTAACGCAAATCAAACTGTGCCACTTGTTGCCCAACAGGATCAAAGAGCCTTGCTCTCCTTGGGTACTTCCACCCTTTCCATGGGGTGATGCACGTGAGCCCCGGGGTGATGTGCCATTAGGGAGCTGATGGGAAAAAACCCCGGATGCCCACTTGGTTTTGATGGCGCTGCCTTCCTACCCTTCCGTTCCCACTCACAAGGGATTCCAGGGCTGGCTGAAACTTCAGCTGACGCCTGTAATCCCCAGGTCTACACGAAAATGTTATCTGAGAAAACGAAACAACCCACCCCCCTGAGGCTCCAAAAGGAGAACTGGGGGTTCGGACACATTACGTTTCACCTCTTCCAGTCTCTGAACTCGGGGGTCTCCAACCTGTCTGAGCCCGTGGACAGCTCTGGGATTCTAACACAGAGTGGTGACTGCAGCCGCAAAAGGGCTGCCATAGGAGTCAAGAGCCCAATACGAATACAGTTGCCAGGTCGCTTACTGGTTGCCATGGTGGGGGGAGTAGGTCCCAGTCCAGGATAATACCATAGAGTTTTCAGGCCGAATGCTAGAGTGTCTCCCCCCCCGGTGACGTGCCCAGCGTGATGATGTCACCTCTGGGTGACATCATCACACCGGGCATGTCAGCCTGATCGGGGCACTTTAGGGGCAGGGTTACCCCCACTGGCTGGATTTGTGCTGGCAGGTTGGGGACCCTTTGAGCGGGCAAACCCCCACCCCCCATGGGGGACATGGAAGCCCTAACTATGAAACGTTAGGAAGTGTATGCTTATTAAGTATGCTTATTAAGCTAGGATCAGTCTTCATTTTTTCAGGCATCTGACCAGGCTATCCACCCTTTACATGAGCTGGGCCAAAGCCACATCTGCCCCCTCCCACTTTCTGAAAACACTCGGTGGTCACCAGGGAATAGGTTTGCCAGCAGTGCTGTGGAGTCTTGTGAGCAGAAATTCTCCTTCGTGTGTTATTAGCATTAAAGCTGCGAGCGAGCGATCTGGCTACTGCAAAAATTAATCTGCTCTGGAGCCATCCTTCCTAAGACAAAAACCTGTGAGCTGGAGGCTAGGAAACTGTAAGCTAGCTCACATTAACTCAGCTTAGAGGGAACACTGGTTGCCAGGTCCTTCCTGGCAGTCATCAGGGATGAGGGACGGGCTTACCAGGAACAAGAAGTTTCATCCGACAATTCAGCAACGTGCCCACGTGACTTACAACATGACCCGGAAGTGACACAGGCGTGTTGAGGCAACACTCTTGGGCAAAGCCTCTATGGTAGAATTAGCTTCTACCATAGAGGTTTTGCCCAAAACCCAGAGTGTCACCCTGACATGCTCACGTCACTTCTGGGTCATGTTGAAGTCATGCAGGCATGTCACTAAAATGTTGGGTGTTCCCTCCTTTTTTTGGGGGGGGGTGTAAGTTCCCCCTGCCGGCCAGTTGACTGGTGGCGGAGAGCTGGGGCAGTGGGAGATCCCCACTGGGGGGGGGGGGGGTCTGGCAACCCTACCGGGAAAGGTGTTCCTGGCATCCACAGACACCATTCTTGGGAGCCCTGCTCTAATTCAAGGCCCCATTCTGCTCCCAGAAGCAAAGTTTGCCATTTGCAGGCTGAGAACTAAGCTAAAAGATCAGCAGAATCACACAGACCGATTTCACACCAGGCGCTGCTTCGGTCTTCCCTTTGCCCTGACTGAGTGCTTCAATTTCTCACTATTTGCAGCGGGGCGCATTTTGACCTGCGGCTTCGCCCGATTTCCTCCGCGGCTTCTTCAGTGTTCCTCAAAAAAACAGAATCACTGAAGCCGTGGGGGAAATCATGGCAAAGCAGCCCCTGGTGAGAAATCGGTCATAGTATGGGGATCACTAGTTAGTACACCTGGAACAGCAGGGGGAGGAAGTGAATGTCTGAATGCTCCCCCCCCACACGCCTTTTAGGGACTCCCTCCTTGCAGAAAACTACCCCGAAGTTAGAAAAATGGCATTCGTCTAGCTATTCCTTCTGACTGGCCATTGGTAGGATTTCTTTAATAAACAGAAGCTAGAATTTGGGAATTAAGGGATATTACTACTCCAGGGCTCTTGATCAAATCAAACTCAAACTCCCCCTAGCAGCTAAAATTACCCATCGGAGGCTATCATACTTTGGTTACAGCACGAGAAGACGGGAGTCACCGGAAAAGACAATAATGCTAGGAAAAGGCGAAGGCAGCAGGAAAAGAGGAAAACCCACCGTGAGATGGACTGACTCAACAAAGGAAGCCACACAGGCCCTCAGATTGCAAGACCTGAGGAAGGCTGTGAACAATAGGAGGTTCTAGATCATTAATACACAGGATCTCTAGTCAGTCTGAAGGAACTTGACATGCACACATACACCTGGTGCTGCCGTCCGTGCAGTCCGGCTCCCAAATATCACCTTGACGTCGTAAACTTTCCAGCCTAAGTAGATGCGAAGCAAAGCAAAATCTAGAAGCTGATTTAAACCGAAAGTGCTGATTTTCAATTAGACTGGTGATCCAGAGGAAATCAATCGAGTTGCAAGGCCAGTGGCGTCATCCTAAGCAGAGGCCGGCTGCTCAAAGCCTGTTGGCTTCAGCTGATTTCGAAGGGTGTGACTCTGCGTAGGACGACGTTGCAAAGCGCCCAAGATTTCAGAGGCCGGGCAATTCCGTTTATTCCTACCTTGTTCCTGAGCCACAGGATACCCATCGCCATCAGCAGGACAGCTCCGAGACCAATGACACCGTACGGTAAATATTCCAGCAGAGTCGGGACCAGGACTATGAGGTCATAGAATTCACTTAAGAGATCCTGATCAATCACTCCACGCTGCTCAGAAACAAAGATAAAGGGGAAAAAATATGTTGATTTCCCTCCCTGGAACGCTCATGTTTACGGTCTGGCCAGGTGCAGATCAATATTGGACACTGTTTACAAACAGCACCACCCCTTGGTAGGGCTGCCACCACCCCCGATGGGGGCAGGGGCTCCCCTGATTTTGGTGCCCCCAATCCGCCGCCAGCCAGCGGGGGAGCCCCACCCCCAAAGAGTCCTGGGGCGATGGCGTCAACAGAGGTGACGCCATCGCGCCGGGCACATCGTGCGGGGGACACGCCAGCATTCGGGTAAAAACTCTATGGTGACCATAGAGTTTTTACCCGAATGCCAGAGCATCCCCTGAACGATGTGCCCGGCGTGATGACGTCACTTCTGGGTGACGTCATCGTGGAGTGCAGGCACCGGAAGACTCCAAGAGCCGGGCTGGAGCCCCCCCGCCAGGATCGAGGTGAGACCTGAGAACCCTACCCCCTGGATGGCGTGCTTCCCCTCCCCAGCGGGGGGGATAAGGGGGCATTCCAGGAGGGGGCGTGGCCACCCCAGTGCAATGATGTCACTTTGTGTGACACCATCGCGTCCCCGCTTTTCCTCCTACCATTTAAAGGGAAACTTATCTTTAAATGGGGGGGGGGGGGGGAAGCGAGGAACAAGTGCTCCAGCCTTGCAAGAGGTGATCTCGCTGCACTGGAATAGCGGGTACCTGGCGCTCCTGCCTTGCAAGGGGCGATTTTGCCTCTTGCAAGGCAGAAGCCAATGACCCCCTGTTCTGGAAGACCAGGCGTGCAGGGCTGGTTCCCCACCGGCTGCAAGCACCTAAAGGGGTTCCTTTCAGTGCTTGCAGCTGGCGGGTCTTGCGTGCCCCACTGCCACTTGGAATTCAGGCACCGGGCCGCAGGTGCCCTCTCCCTCCCCTCTCTCAAGGGAGAAGGGTGGCTGTGGGTGTTTGGGCTTAGGGGTGGGGCTTCCCCCACTGGCTACCTGGCCGGCAGCAGGTTGAAGCCCCCCAAAAGCGGGTGACCCCCGCCAGACCGGGAAGTCTAGCAGCCCTAATCCAATACCAACCCTGTTTAGCTTCTGCAATCTGATCCGATAAAGCTGCACCATGCAGCCTTTGCTCCTGCCAAGGTAGAACAGAGAGGAGAATTCGACCCGGGGAGGGGAGAGGTCAGGTCCTAATTTACAAGCAAGCTTCCTGGTGAGCCAGTTAATCTCTCCCAGTCCGTTGGATTTAAGAGGACAGGGAAGCCACAAGGGCTTTGACTTTGAAGCACTTCCTCCCTAGCCCTAGAAGTACTTTCCTCCCTTTCTCACAGCACAAGAGCTTGCAGGCCCTCACTGAAATTGAGCGGTAGGCTCAGAACAGATAAAAGGAAGTACGTCTTCACCCAAGGAGTGACGAACACATGGAATCCTCTACTTCAGAACGTCACGGGGGCTACAAGCACAGCCAGCTTCAAGAAGCGACTGAATAAAACGTATGGAGCAGATAGTCCACCAGTGGGTATTAGCCCCAAGGTGTAGATGGAACACTCTGCCTGGGGAAGGGATGGTCTGTATTCTTGGTGCTCGGGGGGAGGGACAGCAGTGGGAGGGCTTCTGGACTTCTGGCCCCGCTGGTGGACCTCCTGAGGGCACCTGGGTGTTGGCCACTGTGCGACACAGAAAGTTGACTGGATGGGCCATTGGCCTGGTCCAACATGGCTTCTCTTGTGTTCTTATGCTCTAACACTGTGGTGCTTAATGTGGTCAAGGAAACAGCCCCGGCCTGCTCAGAGGCATTTCATCGTATTGGTTTCCCAAGGAACTTACAGCAGATTTTCTCTGCTCTACCTGTATGACCACCCTGCAAGCTAGGTGAGCCTGAACTTATGGCTCAGATGAGATTTGATCTCTTGTTGGCATGAACTGGATGGTCCAGGCTAGCCCGATCATGTCAGATCTTGGCAGCTAAGCAGGGTCAGCCCTGGCTAGTATTTGGTTGGGAGACCACCAAGAAACTCTGGGGTTGCTATACGGAGGAAGGAAATGGCAAACCACCCCTGTTCATCTTCATCTCTCACCTTGGAAACCTACGGGGGTTGCCATAACTTGGCTACAGGTATCCTGGCTCATTCCTAGAATTCTGTTACCTCTTGCATGAAGGAAAAAGTTGATTGGCTCTAATAGTATGTAGAAATGGGCTTTGTAACAAGGTCCTAGGAACCGGCTGTGGTGCAGAGAGAGTTTCTGCCCCACAGCTTCCAAAACTCCTATACAACATCATTTCAGGCACTAGGACACGGCTTCCTTTTGTGTCTCTCCCCCATCTAGTTTCACAGAAGCTTGTCAAAAAATCCCGTCGCTGAAACTTTTGCCCAGAGTTGGATTAGAATTTCCGAACATTCTGTTACATCATAGCAGCTCAACCAATGGCAGGCTCAGCGGCAGAAAACAGAAGTTTTTGGTCTATTCTAAATGCGCAGATGCCAAACAGCCAAACTATCTTGCCTGCACAAGGTGGATTCGTGGCTAATAACTACTAGATTGCTACCTTTGATGGAAGAGACACACAGCCAGACACATTGGATGTTTGTTACCAGAACCATTTGGAGAGCATGTGCGCAGTTACCATGAGAGATTATCCATGGCCCACTGTGTAAAACTTTTAGCGACTGCACATTACATGAGAAAGCAACACCTGGTTCTAAAGAAAATCTTTTTTCATACATTTGTTGCTGGATGTGTATTGCCTTACAATAATAATATTGACAGCTGAGGACAGCCCTCAGGGGCCAAAATGCGTGTGGTCTCTTGGTCATAAGACATACCCATCAATTGTCTACGTAAAACTTCCAGCTCTGTGTGTCAGACATTTTAAGAGCCTGATATTTGGCTTATTTCTTTTAACCCATTTTATCTTTCGTTAATGTGTACACCATAATAAACATTTGTATCTTTATAATAACTTATTTTGTTAGCTTGACCCTCTTAGATCACAGCCATATTTTGGGTTAGTCCCCCCCCCCCTTTTTTTCCCCTCGGTTTGAATAACCTTCTTAGCCAAGTGCTGAATAAAAGTTTAAAAAAATAAACTTATCACAAGGTTGAGAACACCGCAACCTTGGGCAAATACTTCCCCCCCCCCCCTCATGCAAAATGACTGAAGTTACAAAATGTGGCTCAGAAAACTCAGTGGCGTTAAAGTTCATGGCAAGGTTGACTGCCGTATACAAACAATCACTGAACTTCTCTGGAGAGCTAGTTCGCACAGAACATTTGGCAGTTTCCATACTTGCACTCACCTCTTCAAACCAAAGTAAAGGCAGCACAACCGGCTTGATGCCACCTGTCTGACTGAAAGATAAAGTGACACAATGAACTTTATTTAAATGACAATGAACTTCATATTATTGAACTTCAGTTATTCCAATGGTCGGGTTTACCGTCTTTGGCAGTCCTTTCTGATTCAAAGCTCAACTACGCGTTAAAAGCACGAGGCTTTTAATTTACAGCCAGACTGACAACTTTCCTTTCCCTCACAGAAACTGAACCACAGTTTTCCCTCAAGTTCTTGGAATGCTTTTGAACATTCCGTGCTACTGTAGTAGCTCAACCAGTGCAAAACCAATACAGGAAAGCGTTTTCATGGCCCAGATTGTTTTTATTTTAGTGCAAAATATGAAAAATGGCATCTTTATCCAGCGCTTATGCACCAAAGTAATACAAGCTCTATGGACGCGCATCATTTCTTCTGTTGCAGCTATGCACTTGCAGTCAGAAGAGTCAGAACTTTTTAAAAAAGATAACCAAGATGATTCTCACACCACATTTCATATTTCTTCCCGTCCTTTTGCAAAACTGCGGTGCATGCACAAGCCAGTTACCCCAAATACTTTAAAGCTGTGGCTCAGTTGTGGGCCAAAAGGTTTTGCCTGCAGAAAGTCCCCAGTTCAATCCCTGTCTCCTCCAGTTAAAAGGATCGGGTCACTGGGGATGAGAAAGAGCAGAGACCCTGGAGAGCTGCTGCCTGAAAACTGGAGATAAAACTGACTCTGACAAACCAAGGATCTGATTCAGGACTAGACAGCTTCACGTGGTCAAGGCGCTCCATTTTGCAAGGGACCTAGACACAGGTCGACGGAGTTACGTCAGACCAGATCTGTTGCTGATGAAGCTATCGTCTTCCAAGCTCACAAAACCCACAAACTGTTCCCTTCTCTGTCACCTCTCCCCATTACAACAGTGACTCCCAAACTGGAGCCAGTTTGGTGTAGTGGTTAAGTGCACGGACTCTAATCTGGGAGAACCGGGTTTGATTCCCCGCTCCTCCACTTGCACCTGCTGGGTGACCTTGGGCAAGCCGTAGTTCTGGCACAGCTGATCTTGAAAAAGAGCAGTTTCTGTCAGAGCTCTCTCGGCCCCACCTACCTCACAGGGTGTCTGTTTTGGGGAGGGGAAGGAAGGACACAATGGGATTCTCTCCCACAGCCTACTGGGCACTTAAATAAACAAGGGGAAGTCCCAAAAGCGTCAGCTCCATCCAGGGGTCCTTTCGAGCAGGAGCTCGGGGGAACACAGCTCTAGGAGTTGGTGTCAGCCCCCCCCCCCCGCCCCGCGGAGGAATACCTGCTTGTGTCATGGCTGCAGCAAAATGACCCTGTCCCCTGGAAAGGTCCTTGTTCCTCCAACCAGCTTTCTGAAGGCTTCAGCCATCCTCCCAGGGAACTATCCTCCCAGAATAGTGATATTTCTGAGGCTTGGATTAGTAGCTGTCCCCTTCCTTTCTTTCTTTCTTTCTCTCTCTCTCTCTCTCTCCCTCCCTCCCTCCCCTTTCTTGCCTTCTGACATACTTTTGGTTATGTCAGGTGATGTAGCATATGCAAATAAGTTATGCTAATGAGCTCCTGCACCTCTTTTTCTACGAAACGACCCCTGGCTCCATCCATACTCCATGACTGGCTGGGCTGAAAACGTGTGTGTGTGTGTTTCTGGTGGGTAGCCGCGTTGGCCAGAAGCTAAACAAGACAACCCCCCCCCCCAAAACACTATTACCATCAACAATTAATGTAGCCAATAGTAAAGGTAAAGGTTTCCCTTCCTTGAAAGCCAGTCAAATCCGACTCTAGGAATGCAGTGCTCACCTCCATTTCCAAGCTGAAGAGCCAGCGCTGTCTGAAGACTTTTTTTGTGGTCATGTGGCTGGCATGACTAAATGCTGAGGCGCACGGAACCTTTTCACTGAAGCGGTACCTATTTATCTACCTGCAGTTTCTCACTTTCTAACTAGTATGTTGGCAGGAGCTGGGGCCAGAGACGGGAGCTCAGTCAGCCACACGGCACTCAGGTTTCGAACTGCCCAGCTACAGACCTTCCGGTCTGCAGCTCAGCATCTTAGCCTCTGAGCCACCGCGGCCCCTAATGTAGCCAATACTGTATCCTTATTAAAAACCTTTATCTGATCATTTCAAATAACATTCAATCCTTACTCTAACCCGTGGTAAAAAGGGCAATTTGAAACCAATGCTGCAACAATTATGTAATGACTATATTAAGATACACTATCCTGTTTTCAGACAGCACTCATCGCCATTTATGCGGTTTTCAATCACAAATGGCACTGACAACAATTTTATATGCTTTACATTCACAATACATAGCTCAGAGGAAAAGTCGCAAATCGTTTTAAGGAGCCACTCCACACATTCCATGCCGAGCACAAACAGCCCTTTCGGCGAGCGGAGCTGACTTGCTGTGATAGCATATGCATAAAGACTTTACAAGTTCATAAATAACTATAATTGAAGTTCTGTGTGTAGCTCCGCGCGACGTGCCTCTCTGGAGACGTGCCTCTTCGGACTGGAGGCTGTTTCGTAGGGAAGCTTACCCACCCACCCTCCGCCTCTCTTTCCCCCCATAGCTAGCTTTTGAGATTTTATTCCAGTTTTGTCTGAAGAAGTGGGTTTTGCACATGAAAGCTTACACTTTGAATAAAACTGTGTTGGTCTCAAAGGCGCCACTTGACTCAGACTTTGTTCTGTGTGTGTTTGTGTGTGTGCACGCGCGCCAGGAAACAACTTTAACAGAGCTACCCTGAAGTCGCAAAGGAGGGTATCAAAAAGTTCAGGCTTAAAAGACAGCTGCTTACATGATGAGGGGGACTCGCTTCACATAGAGACTCAGCTGCAACTTGACAGACACGTTCAACGGCACTCCAAGCATCTGCGTTAGGAGGAGAAAAAGAGAGACAAGTTAGAAAACACATAAGCAAAGTCACGGGTGTCTACCGCGCTACAGGTTAGACCAGGGGTCAGCAAGGTGGTGACCACGAGGACCACGACATCTGCCAACCCCTTTCCTCATGCCTGCCAATCGCTTTCAGACAGTGGGTGGAGCTAGGTAAGCTGGGCTCCTGATTGGCTGTGCAGATGAACAGGCACTCTTGCTAGACAGCTTTTGCCTGAAATTTTAAAGAGTTACTACGAGTGCTCCGTAACCTCATTCCTCGATATTTTCTGGCAACGGCAGCCATTCTGCGATCACGCCCACCGCCCTTTGTCAGAATTCCAAAAGGCGTCCACCGTCTCAAAAGGGTTGGAGACCCCTGAACTAGACACTGGCTTCTGCAGTCAATGTATTGTTGACAGTACACTAAGAACTGTGTGTTTCCCTGGACCGCCCACATCTTGGAAAGCACTCAACGAGTTCGTTCTGGAACTGATAAATAGATTCCAGAACCAGACACCAGATGAAGCAATTGCTGGCACAACAAAAAGGTAAAAAAGAGATCTGATCGACTTTTTGGATGAGAGCTGTTCCAATCTCTACTGCCGGAGTCGGTTCACGGGAGGCACGTTTTAAGAACATACAGGCTCGTTGAGGAAAAAAAGGGGGGGGGGACTTCTGACAGGGTAGAAAAGTTGCATTTGCTTCTGAAGTTAAAACCAATACAACCGCCACAGGGAGAGGGGAAATACGACAGGAGGAGAGCTTTCCAGGCTTCAGACTCTGCAAAGTCAGCCTCTAATTCACTGCAAAGGTTGCTTCTCAAACAATCAAGAAGTTTGCAGTCTGGCTACAATACACCCCTAATATTTTCCAAATGTCTGAGGCATGTTGCGGTCCGCACGTGTCACTGATCTGGGCATGCCGTCCCATTGGAAAGAGGGAAGACCAGAGCAGAGACTTGCAAAGAGACGCAGCCGTCAGCCTCCTCAAAGTGAGGTTAACTCTGCTGTGCCAGGAGGGGCCGAATGACTTCACCGCGCTCAATGTGACAAGCGCTAAGCAGGAGGAGGCAGGGCTGGAGCACTAACTCACACAGAGACACAACAGGCAGCCTCTGCCGGAGGGGAAGGACTTCAGGTTCACGGCAGCCTCTTGTTTAATTGAATTCCCTCGCTGTATATTTTGCATGGCTCTGGCCCCTCATTTGTGGATCTGCTGACCTATTTTTTGTTTTTTTAAAAAAAGCTTTGCATAAATGAATCATTCTGGGCAACATGAGAAGCGCCACCGCTCTAATCACCAAAGCACTGCTTAATGTCACACGAGGCAGATGCCCTTAATCCTCACACCCCCCAGGCAATGGAAGTCAGACCAAGTATTACCAGCCACTGCATTTTGGGCTCCAGCCAACGGGTTACAAAGCGGACGGAGGCCTTGTATTTCCCCATTTCCTTCCAGACAGAGAGGCCCCTGTACGGCACTGCCCAGATGTTGCAGGAAACAGCCAAGCTGGGCAGAAGGGAGACCTGGTTCTTTCTCTCTTCTCTCACGCACACAGAAGGAAGCTGGAATAGACTGTACCGCTTTGGAATGCAAGTGCTGAATCACATGTTGGAAGGCTCTCCTACATTAGAAATTCCCCTACAGCAAAGCAAAGAGAAAGGCGTAGAACTGTCCTCCCGGCTGTCAGCTAACGCTGCCATCTCCCGCCCGGGAGGTGGAATCCCGGGGGCAGGACGTCAAATACGTGGAATGCCTTGTTCGTTGTTCTCATCGCCTGCTTATCGCGCGGCCTTCTCCTCCCCCCTTGAGGAGCCTACTGTGCCGGCTGCGGTATCTTTAGTTGTCTGGCTCTGTACCTTCCCGCCTGTACTCCGGGAACTGAAAGCCAGTATTTTAAGCACCTTTTGTATTTCCTCACTGGTTGGCTCTATGGTTGTACTGGGTCCACTTTGAATACTGTATAACTATCCCGGTCTCAACAATTACTGTCACTACTAACACGAGAAGTGCTGATGACCATTACAGACCTCCCTCAATAAAGCATTCCTGATTAAGGACGCTTGTTGTCGACTGACTCTGTGGGACTCTCACACCAGCTAAGCTGAATTACTATTTGCATGTTGTTGGGGGGGGGGGGGGGGAGAAAGAGGAGGAGGAGGAGGAAGAGGAAGAATGTAGACCTGACCTTCACTCAAAGCCTCAGAGTGGCTTACTAACTCCTTTCCCTCCCCCTCCCCACAAGAGACACCCTGTGAGGTAGGTGGGGCTGAGAGAGCTCGGACAGAAACTGCCCAGTCTACTACCTTTTCCCCTCCCCCCGCAGGTAAGAATCCGGCCTTAGAGATGCACTCTGAGTTCAGCCATTAGAATTATGTGCCCCTGATATATTTTAAGAGCAAACGTGTTACAATCATGCCAAAAGATATCCAGCCAGCACGCCGCATACATGGGGAGCGTGCTTAAACTCTACTAAGACGGATTTGCCATTCTCAAAACAAATAAAATCTCTTCTTTCTTGTTATTAGTAGTAACAAGCCGGTGGACCTGCAATACTCGCGGGGGGGGGGCAGGTGAGCCTCTCTCCCCTCCCTCCCCCTGTTCCCCCCCCCGAAAATCGGCGGCAGTGGCAAGAACCACCACTCACTGAGGCACTCCCCCCCCGGCATGCTCTAGCTCGGGCCCGAGTGGCATTAAGCCACTCGGCTCCGGCGTTTCCCTCCCTCCTGCCCCCTCCCCCGGCCCACTCACCCCCGGCTCCCAGGCCCGAGCGGCCAAGCACTGCTCGGACTGCCACTTCTCCCCCCCCCCGTTCACCACCTCCCCCCTCCCCGCCCCCTCCCCCCTTCCAGATTCAGTGGCGCAGCTAGACCTGAGGCCCGCTGCGCTGCCTCCCCCGTTTCTGAGCCGGTGGCTTGGCCGCAGACCCCACCACCACCGCCCGGCCGCTTGTCCGTTGCTTCCGCAGCCGCCACTCAGGTAAGTCCGTTATCTGCGCATGCATGTATATGCTATCAAAAACCATTTCAGTGAACAAGTTTCAGCAGTTCAACTTTATAACAATTATAAATATGCCAGTCAAACTTTTCTGGACAATGCCAGCATTTGGATTTTTTAAAAAACGAGATAAGTAAATTTCTTATTGATGGCAATTATGTGGTGTCTAACATTTTTATCATACAGTAGATTGCATCCATTCACTATACTTTTCTAACTAAGTTGTCCTACATGCAAGTACATGTTTTTAATGTCGTCTGTCTTCTGTGCTGTTCCTGTAAGTTTGCTATTAAAATACAAGAAATAACAAAAAAGAGAGAGAGCAATTCCTACTCCATCTCAACGATTTGTTTTAAGCGGCTTACGGATTCCAAATCCGTTGAAGTAGCAATTTGAATGTTTTAATGAATCGCTACAAAGCCTCGGAGAACTGCAGCTCAAATGAAACGCTGAGCAAGACATACATATCAATTCCAGCACATTCTTAGCCTTGCCCTTCCTCCAGGAAGCTCAGAGTGACCCGCTCCATTCTTCCCTCCCTCCGTTTCCCCTTCATAGCCACTCTTGTGACTAGCTAACATTTAGAGAGAAGCTATGACCAAAGCTGTCCTTTGCAGTCGAGTCGGAAGTTGAACCCAGGATTTCCCAATCCTAACCAGCAGATTCGAGTCCAGTAGTACCATAGAGACAGGGATGAAGGGAACTTTTTGTACTATTTCACTTGATGGAAGTGACACACATCCTGAGGAATGGGGCATTTGATACCAGACTAATTTAGAGAATTTGCACAGCTACCACAGGCTCATTTACTAGTTGTAGCAAACACATAGCATTCAAGAAAGCAACACATGGTCTCATCTATATATGTATATGCTAATTCTGAATGCATGTATTTTTGGATGTGTGTCATTGTATAATAAGGAATATTGACCACTGAGGAAGGCCCATAGGGGCCGAAACGCGTATGGTCCTTAGGTCAAAGGTTTTATCCATCAGTTTGAGATGTACTGCAATTCAGTGGCGTCGAGTTTTAAAATCCCCAGGAGGGGGGCGAGGGCACTTGCACGCGTGTGTGCAAAGCACGCGTGCACGCCAGAACTATGTCGCCGCCGCCGCTCCCCCCCCCCCCGCCTGGCCACTCCTGCCTCCCTCCCTCTGTCCGGGGGCCAGCTGGGCAAATGCCCAGTGTGATGGCGTCACTTCCGAGTGACGCCCTCACACTGGGCATTTGCCCAGCCGGCCCCTGGATGGAGGGAGGGAGGGACAGAAGGAGGCAGGAGTGGCCAGGCGGGGGGGGGGAAGTGGCGGCGGGCCTAGGAAGGGCCCAGGGAGGCGCGGCAGCGGGTGCTCAGTTTTGCCAGGGGGGGCTCAGTCCCCCCTGGGAAATTTCGGAGGTGGCTCGAGCCCTCGAGCCCCCCCGTAGTTGACGCCTATGCTGCAATTAGTTCCTAATGAACCAAGTTTTAAATGTCTATTACTTGGACTGTCTCTTTTAATTTAATTTTGTATTATTTATGTGTACACCCTAATAAATGTCTATATTTTTCATAATAATTCTTTTGTTAGCTTGACCCTCTCGGTTTGCAGCTATTTTTTGGGTTGAGTTCCCCTCCCCCTTTTTTCTTGAAAGCTTTTACCCTGAAAATATTGTTGGTCGCTAAGGTGCCACTGGTCTCAAATTGAGCTCTTCTAGTGTAGGCCAACATGTCTCTGAAACCATTCCTAACCAGTAGAAAAGAGCAAGCGTCCAGTTATCACCTGACACAGATACAGCTAGAAGTGAGCAGCGAGTCACGAAAGCTCCTCCCCTGTTCGTCTGTCAGGTGCTCCAGGGCCCTTGCTCTTTTCTGCTGTCACAGGCAGACTAACACGGCTGCCCATCTTAAGCCATTCCTAACCAAATATCCCAACTAGCGGCATCACATTGGCAACCGATGGCCCGGTGGTCCAGCTCAGGATAAAACAACTTCATCTGATCACTTCTTTGCTGGCATGACATGGAGACATTGGTTTAGACGGTATTCCCTCCGAGTCATCTTCTTCATATGCCCGAATATCAGTTTGCATCGTCAATCCAAATCGTCACCTGAGACGGCGGCCACCCTCCCCTTCGCGGCCCTCCGACGTCAATCTTCCACCTCATGGAGAGCCAGGAGGCCAAAACAGCTGGCTCCCTCCCAGAGGAGAGGAAGAACATGTGAATAATAAAAAGCAAGAGAGACGGTTTGATAAGACCCACCACAGGTCATCAGGAACACCAAGAATTATCTAAATTAGTCGAATACAGGCGCTCAAAGGGCAAGGCTCGATGGCTGCCGTGCCATCGCTCCTCTACGGGAGTTGCCGACTTCTCCCTCAGGGAGCCCACAGAAACACCATCCAGGCTCAAGGAAAAAGAATCAAAAAGATGGAAGGGACCTCCTGGGTCATCTAGTTTAACCCCCTGTACAATGCCAGAAATTGATTGAACCTCCCCCCGCACACCTATATTTTCCTCCAGCTGTGGCCAGTGCAGCTCAGGGTGGCTTTCTCCAGCAAGAAAATCCCAGGGGAAGGGAGGGTTAACATCCCCACCTCTCCCTAGGCCATCCTCCTTTCTTGAGGAAACAATCCCAGGGGCTGCAGTCGCAAAAGAAAAAACAAATGCTACTTAACAGATACAGAGGAGAAATCACAACAGACAGCTGAGCCCGAAATCACGAGGTCTTAAAAACACGGCTGCCTCCTAAAAACTCCTGAGCCAGGGAAGAAGCTGCTGTGGCCAGAAGCATCAATACAGCCCATTTCTCTGCAACTTCTGAGCTGTACCCAGCTGCGTTGGTAGCTGCAAGGTCAAACCCTGAGCCCCTCGTAAGCGGGGCACCATCCATTCTGTCTGCTTACAAAGCAACGTTTACATCCGCCCTGGAACTTCATTTCTGCCTTCCCCTTCTTCCAGGTGCTCTTGAACTCTCTGGACCCCAATGCGAGAACCGTTGCGCTAATTGATCTATGGTTTTACAGTTCACTTTATCGGCTCAATAATTAAAAATATCCTTGTACTATGGAATCTGTGACAAACTGCAATCTGGAACACAGATTAGATTAGATGTGCGTCTAAACAGGCCAGATTGTAATCAGTTTATTTCAAATCGGTTTACTATGGGTTATATAGCCTCAACACAGGAAGGTTGCAGAATTGGGGGGGTGGGGGGGGAAGAAATACAGAAGTTTTGCAATTACGATATCTTGCCTACACCTAAACTGAAAAAGTAATAAAAATCCCAAAGGGCTACGGTGGATCATGCCACTTTAGATAGTAGAGATATGTGCAGGGAGAGAAGATCTTGTTTTCATCTGCTATTTGTGTCGAATGTATATGTGAGATGCACAGGGAGCCGGTGCACGATAGTAGTTAAGAGTGTCACACTAGGACACCCCCCCCCCCGCCTTTTTAAGACTGGGAGCAACTTTGGAACTCCAGCACAGCGTGGCGGGCAAAGCCACAAAATGGCCGCACTAGGAGGCGGAGCCAGTCACAAAATGGCTGCCGCGGTTCACCTTCAGTCGCTAAGTGAAGATTCTTGTGTTGTGGTGACAGCTGCCGCTGAAGCAACATTTTTTAAAAATACGCACAGCCTATCGAATTTCCGTTGGCAAATAAGAAGCCTTGCTGGTCAAAAGCCCTGCCCTGGGGTTGCTAGGTGGCCTAACAGAATTCTGGACGTACGTCATAAATACCTGTCAATCTCCCCCCACCACCACCATATACATACATGATCAAAAAGAAAAAAAAACTACTTATGAAGTGCCGATGCTTCCTGAAACCACCCTTCTTAACCTTGGGCACGAACATGCTATTCCTAAATACAGTAGGGATCCGATTTCTATTCTTTCGACAGCAGCAAAATTAGTAACAGCTTCAAGCTGGAAGGATAAGCAAGTCCCTACAGTTACTCAATGGATCAAGAAACTATGGGATTTTTTTTTTAAATAACGGTCAACATTTCTGATCAGATTCTTCTTTCGGAATCACCGACTTAAAACTCAGATTTTGCCGAACAGTGGCTTCCTGTTCTGTCTTACCTTAACACAAACAAAAGTCTAAATATGAAAGACCCTGAAATTAAATACAACAATTTGTCCGCTTATTTTACGTTTTTGTTCAGTGAAGACCCCTGTGCTGTAGCGGCAGCTGCTGCCAAAACAATGCTCTTTTTTTAAAAAATGCACAGCCAATCAAATCTCCAGTGGCCAATCAGAAGTTTTGCTGGGCAAAAGCCCCGCTTGGCCCTGCCCACTTTCTCAAAACACTTGGTGGGCGCAAGGAAAGGTGTCCGCGGGTACCACGGTGCCCTCGGGCACCACGTTGGGGCCCCCCGGCACAGGTCGCTCTGCAGTACTTCCAGACCAAATCCTGCCTCTGGCACTTTTCAACTAACTCCCCACTTGCCAGTTCCGAACAGAATCGTTTGTACTGACCGTTCAGCAGACAGCAACTGGCCGATAAAGATATGCAGTCACCCCAATGACGTCGGTAAGGGAACAGGTTCTGAAACTGGTGGAGGGCAGGGGCATAGACTTTTGAAAATTCCAGGGGGGGGCTCCTTAGCGCTGATGTCCCCCCGCCCAGGAAACCGCCGCGCCTCCCCGGGCCCTTCCAAGGCCCGCCAGCCGCTGCTGCCTCTCTCCCCCCCCCCCCCCCCCGCCACCCCTTGCCTCTCCCTCTTCAGCAGTGGTGGCCGGGCCTTGGAAGGACCCGGGGAGGCACGGCAGCAGGCGCTCTGTTTTGCTGGGGGTGGCTGAGCCCCCCCGGGAAATTTGGGGGGTGGCTCGAGCCCTCGAGCCCCCCCGTACTCTACGCCTATGGTGGAGGGGGCCACAGTGAACTCACCGGTTGCATTTCCAAGTATAAGCCATGCTTCTCCGCACTGGGGTGCAGGCCATCCACCGTCTCCAACAGCTCTGGGTCGGCACGGTAGAAGTGAGGATGGGACAGGAACAAGGGCACATCTGAAAAAAGGAAGAAACCGGAACGCAGTCATTTCTGGAGGGTTCAGAGGATGACCAGCGTAGACACTGTTCTACTTTCATCAAAGTTTATAATTATATCACAGTATTTGTGCTTGATATTGAGAATGTAAAAAACGCCATGTAGTCTACAACAATACTGGTTTTGGTGTTCCACTTTTGAGGAAGCAACGCGATACGGCAACAGCAAGCTAGCAGGGCTGTCAAGAGGATACGCGAGCGGCGAGAAGAGCCTTTTGGAGTATAATTATTATCTTTATTAACTTTGATGTTTGGACTTTTCACTTGAGGAATCTGATTTGGACTCTCTGAAGGTTATTTGTGTATTCTGATTGTGTACTTTGTGTACAATTCTGAGTTTTTGACCATTACATTATATTTTTGATAACCTACGCTATTTATATAAGTTCACATTGTTAAAAATGTAGACTGATGAATGTTTTTCGTTATTTCTGCACGGTTCGTGTCTTTTGTATTATTTACCGCCTTCCGTGCTTCTCTGCTGTTTGGGATTCTCCCGAAGGTGGCTTGAAAGCCTTCCCATCGCATGCCAAATGTACTTCCCCCCATCTCCAAGGCTGAGAAGGGGGGGGGGGGGGAAACAGAAGCGCGTAAGTATTCACTAGGAGTGTTTAAAAAAGTTGGTAGAGTGTCTGAAATAGGTGCAAGGGGTAAGATCAGACGGCTGTTTGTTGATACTGGTGCAGTGGTTAAGAGTGGCAGACTCTACTCTGGAAGAACCGGATTTGATTCCCCACTCCTCCACATGCAGCCAGCTGGCTGACCTTGGGTCAGTCACAAGTTCTCTCAGAGCTGTTCTCTCACGAGCAGTTCTCGAAAGAGCCCTCTCAGCCCCACCTACCACACAGGCTGTATGTTGGGAGGAGCGGAAGGGAAAGGAGATTGTAAGCTGCTTTGAGACTCCTTCAGGTAGAGAACAGCGGGGTATAAAAAACAACTCTTCTTCTTCACAAGTGTACCATCTGCCACGCAATTTGCAAAGCCAGGGAGGACCTCTTTAAAACAGCATCCCTAATTCCTTGGTCTTCAAAGATGCCTGATCTTGCTGGGCCCTTAACCGCAGTTTAACCAACTTGACCGCATCCATGAGAGCGATCCCCAAGAAAAAGGAAAAACAGAGGGCCTCAAGGAATTTCTCAAGATAATGGCTGCAAGTGGGAATCCCAAACAGAATCCTCAGCAGCCTGCAGAGGGAACCACACTGAAAGGGTCCTCCCACCATTGCTATTCAGTCTCATAAACAGACTGTAGAGCTTCGTTTGCGGAGGCCGCTGGTCTCCTTTCCGTGTTGACGAGTTGGTTTGAGTCCTACACATAAGCAATAAAGAGAATCACAGTTTATACAGGCCAAGAAAGAGCATGTACCAAAAACTGTGTAGCGCACATAAATATATTTCCTAAACTTATAAGTGATCTACATATACAAAATACATTATGCATTAAGTTTCTAAAGCCCTTCTAAACTATGGACAATGATGAATGCTTGATGGAATCTTCCGAACTAAACTTCCGTTTCATAGGTCTTCTTCCGAACTGGACTCTTCAATAATCCAGGACGACTTGAATCACTGCATCTTACAGGTACATACTATCTGTACAAAGATGCTTCCAAGAGATAGTATCTTCTCAATATGAACTCATAACCGGTTACATAAACCTTATGTCCGTATCCTGAAGGCTACACCTTTGTTTTGCGATTCTCTAGTAGGCTATGTAGATCACTTATAAGTTTTGGAAATATATTTATGTGCATTACACAGTTTTTGGTATATCCTCTTTCTTGGTTTAAGTCCTACGGCTTGGAAAGGCAACCACTCGTCTTAAAAGGGGTTTAGACAACACAAGGCCCTAGAGCAGTGATGGCGAACCTTTTAGAAACCAAGTGCCCAAACTGCAACCCAAAACCCACTTATTTATCGCAAAGTGCCAGCACGACAATTTAACCTGAATACTGAGGTTTTCGTTTAGAAAAAAGAACTCATTAACATATTTTGTCTTAAAAGAAAAACACAATAACACAGCTTTCAATTATACAAACAACTTTCTATTGAAAGGTAAAAGTTTGCATTTAGCATGCTTTTGAACAATGAATGTGATTTTTTGCTGTTGTATGCATGCTGATAATTTGTCTAACCTTGGCCCATACTTTGTAAGTTTGAGAGCAGCCCAGCCTCGAGTCTGTGTCGTCTTTTTCCTTTTTAGAGACTGAGTGCCCAAACTGCGTGCGTGCCCACAGAGAGGGCTCTGAGTGCCGCCTCTGGCACGCGTGCCATAGGTTTGCCACCACTGGCCTAGAGTTTTGATCTCCTGGATCTCCAGTTAAGAGCCCCTCCTATAGCAAAGCTGTGAAAGGCAGACTCCGCCCAAGAGCTCGGAGAGCTGAACTTGGTCAGAATAGGTGGTAGTCGGCTAGATGGACCACTGGTCCAACTAAAACGAAGGCAGTTTCATACATGCACGTGACAGCACTGCAGAGCAGCCACAGCATGTCCAGTTGCAAATACAAGCATCAACACACTGAGATTCGCCTTCACTGCAAGTTTACTTGACCTGACCTAGATAGCCCAGGCTAGCCCGATTGCATCAGATCTTGGAAGCTAAGCAGGGTCGGCCCTGCTTAGTACTTGGATGGGAGCCGACTAAGGAAGGCCAGGGTCACTATGCAGAGACAGACAAGGGCAAACCCACCTCTGAATGTCTCTTGCCTTGACCTGGAAGGCTCGGGCTAGCCTGATCTCAGCAGATCTTGGAAGCTAAGCAGGGTTGGCCCTGGTTAGTGCTTGGATGGGAGACTACCAAGGAAGTCCAGGGTCGCTATGCAGAGGCAGGCAAGGGCAAACCCACCTCTGAACGTCGCTTGCCCGGGACACCCTACAGGGTCGCCGTAAGTTAGCTGCAGCCACCCAGAGTTTCCCAAACAAGGACTGCCCTGCCCAACAGAGAGTCCATTTAAACTGGCCTACAGCTGACCGGTTGCCTCATTCCGACTTGGAAACGAAAGATACCCGGGAGACATACTTAGCCGACAGGAGCTCATGTTCTGGATTCCAGACTGCCGGCACGGGCAGAAGCCTTCGTTGGGTGGATAGTCAGTTCCGTTCGCAAACAGCGTCTCGGGAGCCCCGTAACGGTATATCGGCACTCCTTGGAAGTCCCCCGACTCCTTGTACTGCAGTGCCAAGGATCTGAAAGAAAAGGTTTCAGTAGGAAAGTCACTCCTTTAATGCAAGAGTGACCTGAAGGATAAAACAGTAGTGAACTGGAGTGCGGCTGGACATTCCCACCACTCTGAGTCTTTAAGACATCGAACAGCCTGCTCTTCTCATTCAACTTTGGTTCTTTTCTCCCGTTGGCCATTTTATTCTGACCTTACAGAGAAACTGAGGCAGAGACAGCACAGCTGGACATTTCAATCTACTTGAGTTTATGCTGCTGTTGGAATTTATTACTGATTTTAATAATAAAATTATTAATAATAATCATTTTAAAAATGAAAATCCAAAAGACCGCACCTGCAAAAAACAAGGGGGAAAACGAACAAGTGGAAGCAGTACAGAATCATAGAATCTTACAGTCGGAAGGGACCTCCAGGGTCATCTAGTCCAACCCCCTGCACAATGCAGAAAATTCACAAATACCTACCTCCTCCAAACTCCCAGTGGCCCCTGCTCCATGCCCAGAAGAGAATAACAAACAAAATACACAATCTTCAGAACATCTACGGTGGAAGCCCCCTGGCTGGGCGTAAGCTAGTGGCTAGTATTTGGTGCTGGTGTGTTGCTGCCATTTGTGATGATTGTCGGTTGTATTTTAAAATGAGTCAATTTTATGCTGTGTTTTAACTTTGTATTTGAGTGATTTTATGTTGTTAGACGCCTAGAGCCGGTCCGCTGGCTAGGCGGGATATAAATCGAAATAATTAATAAATAAATAAATACAACACAATACTCCGTGAAAACAACACATAACTTATTAAAGCACTATTGCTCAAGCCAAATGTACATAACCCAAAGACCTTCCCACGCAAGACCAAAAGGCAATACACAGTCCTTATATACACTGCAGTCTTCCTGGCTGTTTCTGAGTTGCCAACTTCCAAGGTCTGCAGGGAGGCTAAACCCCAGGCTGACGTCTCCTGTCGGCCGAGAGTGTTTCTTTTTTTTTTTTTTTTAATAAATTTTTTATTTCATTTTCACAGATATACATTCATTTCAACCTCCGATGCTTCCGAACAATTACTACAATACGGAACATTATTTGTATGTCAACTACAACAGTTACCACTTTTACAATATCATGATTCTTGTTTTATTTTCCGATAGACCTTAGGTTTTACTATAAGCATCTAGTAGTGGGGACCGCACTGGAGTAGTGGGGGCCGAGAGAGTTTCGATGTACTTCTTCAGAGCCAATATTCTATGGGACCACACAGTTTACATATTTTATATGCCTTATCTTGCTCCCACATAGGCTCGTTGTGCTCCTGTCGAAGAACTACTTTGCATAATTTGCATCACTTTGCATCAGGCAAAAAAAATGGATCGAGTGCATCACGGTTTGGTAGCAGATAGTAGTTCAGTGACACCAATTGCCACCATGAAGTGACAATTAAACAACCTTCTCCTAAAACCTATAGAGTTCCACTAGTTAGGCAGCAACTGCATCTATTAGCTGCTTGGAAGCCTTTAAAGCTACGGGAAGATGGACATGAATACGCTGGAAGCTCTCCCTATGGAAACAGAATGACAAGCGCATCAACGCCAAAAAGCAGGGTATTCCCGAGCTTATGCAATTACTCGGGAATCTCTAGAAAAGAAGAAAAGTCAGACAGCTGACACACTTGGCTGGTGCTGCTGAAATGTATTAATCAGCATCTTGATAGCGAAAAGGCTGTTGGTCTTGAAGATCGGGAACTTCCCTTATTAAGCAGTTTTAAGGGCCTGAGTAGGCACAGCTAATCACTCCACGCGAAGATGCAGCAACTATAGCAGCGGCTGAGCTGGATTTTCTTGGCAAGTCTCAGCTGAAGACAGAGCTTGACGAATGAAGACCCTGGAGGCCCTGAATTTTTTTTTTTAAAGGGCCTGGATCTTCCTGTTCTGATGGAGCCTCCTGAAAGAGGCCTTCAGTGTGGTTATTTATTTATTTTTTTGGCCTTCCTCTGGGCATAGAGCAGAGATCACTGTTGTGGTTCTTGTTGCTGTTCAGTCGCACAGTCGAGTCGGACTCTTTGTGCCCGTGGACCACATCCAGTCTGATTTCGGTGTTGCCCATCCGGAGATGTCCATGGGTAGAGCTGCCTCTTAGGTTGTTGGAAGAGGGTGTTCGCTATGACCAGCGTGTTCTCTTGACAAAGCTCTGTTAGCCTTCGCCCGGCTTCATTTTGTTCTCCGAGGCCAGACTTGTCCGTTATTCCGGTTACCTTTGGACTTCCTGCTTTAGCATTCCAGTCCCCTGTGATGAGGAGGACATCTTTCTTTGGTGTTAGTTCTAGGAGGTGTTGTAGGTCTTCATAGAACCGGTCCACTTTAGCCTCTTCTTCACCAGTGGTTGGGGCCAATGTTCCCTCTAAGCTGAGTTAGTGTGAGCTAGTGTGAGACCTCCGGCTCACACATTTTTGTCTTCACTCAGGAAGGATGGCTCTGGAGCAAACTAATGTGTGCAGCAGCCACATCGCTCGCTCACAACTTTAATGCCGGTTGCCTGCAAAGTAGAATTTTTGCTCACAAGACTCCACAGCTTAGAGGGACCATTGGTTGGGGCGTAGACTAAGATTGCTGTGATGTTGAATGGTTTGCCTTGGATTCGGACCGAGATCATCCTGTCGTTTTTGAGACTGTATCCCATTACTGCCTTTCTCACTCTCTTGTTGGCTATAAAGGCCACACCATTTTTTTCTACGGGATTCTTGGACCATTAAAAAATTTTGAAGATCGGAATGACTGCAGTTAAATTGTGTTTCATTGGAGCAAAGTTTGATAGCAGTGGCACCTTTAAGACCAACACAGTTTTATTTATTCTGGGTATAAGCTTTTGTGTGCACGCAACACTGCAGATACACAGGGACAAAAGTCACCAACCATTACATATAGGCAGAGGGTGGGGTGGGCGTTGCCAGGACAGGCTAATTAGAGTCAAGATGCATAAGTAATTGAATAATAAATATACTAAGATTGGATTAAGGCAATTGGTAAGACCGATGAACAGCAGCAAATTAGCTGCTAATAAGTTACTAATGGTACTGTTTGTACCAGTTTGCCCTTAGAGGAGCAAAGTATACACAGAAGGGTCTGTTGTAACTTCACTGAGAGATATAGTACTACTGAATATTAGATAAAACAGTTTTTCAAGGAGGCTTTTGCCTGCGCTTACTGATTAGGGTTTCTCAGAAGCTTGAGTTCCTGTGAACTCAGTTTGTACCCTCTGGTCAGCTTAGCAGCTAGCTTCCCTACGGGCAATTGCTAAAAGGTGCCACCCCCTTCTGTGGGGAACTCCAGGCAAAGTTATATTTTCTTACCCTTTCTGAAAAAAAGAACTTAATATATGTAATTGTACATATAGGGCTGAAAGATTTAGCGATGGTTCCAGATATTGGTTCAGAATCTGACATGAAATGAGGATCTTTTTCTTTCAAATTTTGCTCAACGAAAAACATATTAAACAATAATTCAAAAACCAAATAGATATTTACAGTAATCCATACAAAGCAAATAGGAGACTCCTCTCTTTCAATCCAAAACATAATAATAAGAACATAAGAACATCAGAAGAGCCCTTCTGGATCAGACCAGTGGTCCATCTAGTCCAGCATCCTGTCTTACACAGGGGCCAACCAGTTCCTCTGGAGGGCCAACAACAGGGCACAGAGGCTGAGGCCTTCATAAGAACATCAGAAGAGCCCTGCTGGATCAGACCAGTGAGGGTCCATCTAGTCCAGCTTCCTGTCTCACACGCTGGCTAACCAGTTCCTCTGGAGGGCCAACAACAGGGCAGAGAGGCCGAGGCCTTCCTCTGATGTTGCCTCCTGGCTCTGGGATTCAGGGGCTGACCGCCCTGAATGTGGAGGTTCCCCTCAATCACCATGGCTAGTAGCTACTGGTAGACCTCCATGAACTGTCTAAACCCTTTTTAAAGCTGTCTAGGCCTGTGGCCATCAACACATCCTCTGGCAGCGAACTCTACATTTTAATCACTCCCTGTGTAAAGTAGTATTTCCTTTTGTCTGTCCTGAACCTACAGCCCATCAGCTTCATGGGATGCCCTTAGGTTCTAGTATTTTGGGAGAGGGAGAAAAAGTTCTCTTTGTCAGCTCTCTCCAACCCATGCATAATTTTATGAACCTCTATCACATCCCCCCCCTTAGTTGTCCCCTCTCTAAACCGAAAAGTCCCAGACTCTTCAAGCCTTTCCTCATAGGGAGGGTGCTCCAAACCCCTCATCATCTTGCTGGCCCTCCTCTGTACTTTATCCAGCTCAGCAATGTCCTTTTTGAGATACAGGGACCAGAACTGTACACAGTATTCTAAACTGGGCCACGACAGGAGCATTATAATATTGGCTGTTTTATTTTCAGTCCCTTTCGTAAGAATCCCTAACACAGAGTTTGCCTTTTTCACCGCTGCAACACACTGGCTTGACTCTGTTGTTGAGCTATCTACTACGACCCCAAGATCTTTTTCCTTTTCAGCAAGTTCATACCCTCAAGTTGGATTTTTTTGTTCCAGTGTACATCGCCTTACAGACACACACTTAGCCCTCTGTCTCCTGCACCAGTCCCAAACTCAACACCCCTGTTAGAACCCTTGTCTGAAGCACTGGTTGCAAGCCGGAAGACAGACTAGGGTTTTAGAGCTGACATAAGGGTATAGAGGGTACAGAACTGGATTGGATTGGCTGTTTCCAAATTTCTCTGCTGGAACAAAATTAAATCACTCAGTGTTAAACCTTTGCGAAGTGAAGATTCAAGAATCAAATGCTCTGATCCCTCAAATCTGCTGATTTGGTAGCTCAGAAGTAGGACTTTAAACTAGATACCCCCAAGCCCTTTCTAACAGTTGGCAATACAAGAGGTTTTTCGTTTTGTTGTCATTTTCATATGTGTGCGTGCGTGCATGTGAGTGTGTGTGTGTACCTGGAAGTCATGGCGACCTCTGGGGACTGACCCCTACTGGGGGCCTGCAGGATATTCAGAGAGGCGGCTGAATGAAGCCTGCCCCTGCCTCTGGTATTCCAAGGAGGTCTCCCATCCAAGTACTTTCCCGAGTCGACCCTGCTTAGCTTCTGAGACCTGACGAAACTGGGCTTGCCTGCGCTACTCAGGTCAGGCCTCGGCAATACAAGAGTCTTCACGTCACTAAGAGGCTTACTTATCCAAACTCCTTGATTAATTTCCCCCCAAGTTTTAATTATACAAGGTTTGACTTGAAAAAAATATCCTCCTGGACAAAAAAAAAAGAGGGTTTTTTTTGACAATATGGGGATCTTTTATAGCAGAAATTGAAAGTGGGGGGGGGATTTATTTATTTATTGCATTTCTACCCCGCCTTTCCAGACAACTGTGATTGCCAGGAGACCTACATTACGTGCCTTCTAAGAGAAAAATGGAACATAAAAACAAACAATCTAATGTGGGGAGCATCAACCATAAGGCAGACCAAAGCGGGAAAGTTCCATAGGTCTAAATCCTGAAACCTACTGAAGACCTTATTTGGTCCACACCCAAGGAATATATTACAACCAAAGTATGCCAGTAAAAAGTATGACTGGCTTATTACAACCAAGACAGTTTTATGGAAAGGCTGATCAGGCTGCGGTGGCTCAGTGGTTAAGATGCTGAGCTGCAGACCGGAAGATCAGTAGTTCGGCAGTTCGAGACCCAAGTGACGCGTTGACGGAGTGAGCTCCCGTCTCTGGCCCCAGCTCCTGCCAACCTAGCAGTTCGAAAGCAAGAAATTGCAAGTAGGGAAATTGGTACCGCTTCGGTGGGAAGGTAACAGCGCTCCGTGCACCTCGGCATTTAGTTGTGCCGGCCACATGACCACGGAGAAGTCTTTGGACCGTGCTGGCTCTTTGGCTTGGAAACGGAGATGAGCACCGCCCCCCTAGAGTCGAATTCGACTGGCTTTCGAGCAAGGGAAACCTTTAGATCAGAGCTACATGCTCCCAGTCATGTATCTGGCACCCCATTTCTGCTCAACTCACCGACAGAAATCAGTACTGTAGAACTCTAAAGGCGCAGAAGGAGTCATAAAGGGAGGCCAGATTTCCCCAGAAGTTCCATTGATCTGGTTGCACTGGTCGGACCTCCAGTAGGACACCTACAGGGACATGAAACCGTAAAGAGGCAGAGAAACCAGGCTGGCTGTACAACACCTTAAAAACCCACCTCACCCCACTTCCCAGACTCCCCCATGGTCCTTGCATACTTTCCACCCACCCCAGGAGGAACGCCAGAATGTTTTCTCCATGCCACTGCTGCCTTCATTCCACTTTCATGCTTCAACTTGAAGCACACAGCAAAGCGCAAACTGTGCCAAGAAGCTCCTCCGAAAATTCAGGGCAGTGGGATGGAACAATGGGACTCACCCTTCTGTTTGCCACAGTAAAATAAGAGGTGGGAAATTAGCCTGTCGTTAAAGAAATCTTCATTCATCAGACGTATGAGCTATCATCCTACTGATGCAATACTACTACGTGTCGCTTGTCAAACCCAAGATCCTCCTGTGGGATATATGTGCATGATTTACAACCCAATCCTAAGGAGAGGTACTCCAGTCTAACCCCTTTCATTTCAATGGACTCAGACTGGAGTAACTCTGCACAGGATTGCACTGTTAACGTGACACATTAATACTTATGCTTTGCTTCTCCTCTGCTTTTTAGTCTTCTCGTTGGTTCTACGACCCTAACCCCAAAGAAACCCATCTCGCAAACCTGCAAGGCCAATGACAGCTGCGGAATTTAAGCCTCTCCCTGGTGTGGAATTTGAACCACTTTGCTGGAGAATTTGATGACCCTCTCTCTCTTTTATGCTTTTTTTAAAAAGCAGAGAATGTTGAAAAGTTCTCAGCACATGGAATAGCTTAAAACGAGGCCCCGTGTGACGTGGGGACAAGGGCATGGAAAGCAAAGGGAGCCCCAGTAAGACTCAGAAAAGCACCGTGTCAGAAGCTAAAGGAGAGGACTCGGACTCAGAGAAAGGGGCGGCCGCCCCTAAGTATCAGAAAGAAGGCAAGAAGAAAAGAAGAGAACCAAAGAAAAAATAAAGTTATAAATGTTTATGTTGTTATAACACACTATATCCTATAGAGCAGGGGTGGGCAATTGTTTTGGCTCGGGGGCCACTTTGTGGGAGCGGAGGTTAGCGGAGGGCCGCACCTTTTAAAATGATTGCATTCATTAGTTAACTTTGCATTTCAGAAAAAATATAAATTGTATCATAAAAATCAATAAATATAAATTAAATAAAATAGTGGTAGTTTTATTCAATTTATTTATTGTGCTAATTTCATATCGTCTATAGCTGCAAGCACATTTAATTTTAGAATCAGTTTAATGAGACAAATGTACCATATCACACTTTTCTACAATTTTTTTGAAATCAGGAGTGAGATTGCTTGTTGAGATTCTCATCACAGCCTGCAAGTTAATGTTTGTCAAAGAGCATCTATATTTACTCTTGTTAATCTTCATGTCTTGGCGGGCCGCAAAAAACTCTCTGGCGGGCCGCATGTGGCCCGCGGGCCGCCATTTGCCCACCCCTGCCTTAGGGCAGGGGTGGGCAAATTGCGGCCCAGGGGCCACATGCAGCCCGCCAGAGTTTTTTGCGGCCCGCCAAGACAGTCGGCCACGTGGTGTGATAGGGTACATTTGTCTCATTAAACTGATTCTAAAATTAAATGTGCTTGCAGCTATAGATGATATGAAATTAGCACAATAAATAAATTGAATAAAACTACCACTATTTTATTTAATTTATACTTATTGATTTTTATGATGCAATTTATACCTTTTCTGAAATGCAAAGTTAACTAATGAATGCAATCATTTTAAAAGGTGTGGCCCTCCACTAACCTCCGCTCCCACAAAGTGGCCCCCGAGGCAAAACAATTGCCCACCCCTGCCTTAGGGTAGTTTAGTTTGTAGCTTTTAGTTTAGGTTTAGGGTTAAAAATCAATACAATCTTTTTTTAAAGAAAAAGAAAAAGAAAAGCACCGTGTCTCTTTGGCCAGACTTGCTGTGAACAAACAGAAAAGACCACGCACTTAATGTAGCATCACTGTGTGGAAAGGCCCGCGTGATGGCCTTCCTCCCTTCAAAACAAGACGGAAGTTGGCTGACTGTAATCATTCCCCTACCTTTTTTAAACCGTTCCAGTTATCGACCATATGGACTTTGGAAATGTCATCAGCCCCAGTGTTCACTGTGAACCGTCCCGAGTGAGTGCTGTTGAACTGGAGATGAAGAGGAGGGAAAAAAGGGGTTTCGGTGAGGTATTCTGCGACTTCAGCTGGACCAGAACCAACAGGTTGGAATTAAACCAGAAGAGTTTTCGGCTAAACATTAGAAAGAACTTCCTGACAGTTAGAGCGGTTCCTCAGGAGGTGGTGGGCTCCCCTTCTTTGGCGGTTTTCAAACAGAGGCTTAGATGACCATCTGACAGCAATGCTGATTGTGTGAACTTAGGCAGGTCATGAGAGGGAGGGCAGGAAGGGTTGCCTCAGTGTTTAGTTCTTGTGGCCCTTTCTTACACGCCCAGGGAAACGCTGACCGCCACTTTGGGGTCAGGAAACAGTTTTTCTCCAGGCCAGTTTGGCTGGGGATCCTGGAGGTTTTCTGTGCTATCTTCTGAGCTTGGAACAGAAGTCACTAGGTGTGTGTGTGGAGGGGGAGGTAGTTGTGAATTCCCTGCATTGTGCAGGGGTTGGACTAGAGGACACTGGAGGTCCCTTCCAACTCTATAATTCTATGATTCAGCTCCCCTCAATTAAAAAGAGAGAGAAGGAAGCCAGAGCAATTCACACGATGCCCCTCCTAAACAAGAGAATTACCCCAAGGAGTGGGGGCCACAGCTCAGAAGCAGAAACTGTCCTCTGCATGCATGGTGCCTGTGAACAGGGTTTCAGGGATGGGATGGAACTTGTCACAGACCCCAAAAGTAAGGTTGCCAACCCTCCAGGTGCCAGCTGGAAGTCTCCCACTATTACAACTAATCTCCAGACAACCAAGGTCGGTTCCCCCGGAGAAAATGGCTGCTTTGGAGGGTAGTCTCTACGGCATTATATCCTGCAGAGGCCGCTCTCCTTCACAAAACCCACCCTGTCCCAGGCTCCACCCCCAAAATCTCCAGGTTATTTCCCAACCCAGAGCTGGCAACCCAAGCCCCAAGAGAATCTGCCAGTCCCAACCGGCAAATCTGAGTAGGTCAATCGATGGGTCTGACTCCGCACGTTCGTATCCGATGTAGGACTTAATCCTGCTGTTGTTTTAGCCACCGGGGGGGGGGGGGGGGGGAAGGAGCCCTGCCAGCAAAGAGCTTTTTATCGGAAAAGATTCATCTCGAACCTTTATGCATGCCAAGGCAATTGCTCCCTTCTGCAGGGCTGGTTGCTACTATCCAGCATCCCGATAGTTGCTAACGATTGCTTAATTAATCATTTGGGCTGGGCTCTCTTCCACAACCTGGAACTGACTTTCGCTTATGTTCTAACTGTTCACGCACCACCGTGATGCAAGAGCCTTCTGTGATTTTTCTCTCACACTTCTTTCCTGGAGGACAGCCAGCTCTTCCTTTTTTATTCTCACAGCCCTGCTGGGAGGAAGATCAGGTGGAAAGAGGCCAGGTTAGGGTCACCCGGGGAGCTTCCTTGGCTGTGAGGATTTGAATACAAGCCTCTCGGGCCAAAGCCTAAAACCCTGCACCGCACTGGTGCTTGACACTGAATCCTGAATTAATCTCCTCATTCTTTCAAACTGCATCTAAATAAATTCTAAAAGAGGCGCTTAAGCTTGCAGGAAAGGCTCTGCGACAACTTTGGACAAACGAGAGAAATGCTCTTGAACACAGGAAGCTGCCTGATCCCGCATCAGACCCTTGGGGTTTTGTCTACTCAGACTGGCAGCAGCTCTCCAAGGTCTCAGGCAGAGATCTTTCTCATCACCTACCATCAGATCTTCTAATTGGAGACGCCGGGGATTGAACCTGGGACCTTCTGCACACCAAGCAGATGCTCTACCACTGAGCCACAGCCCCCCTTAAAAAAACTTATCTAACAGAAGCATTTGTAGGACAGCAACTCCAGCTCTCTTCCTTCTGATTTCAGCTTTATGGATCCAGCCCTGTTTTTGTTTAGAATTGAGGGTGTGTTGGGGGGTGGGGGGGGAGACTGAAATTTTCTGCCAGGCATCAAAAATGCAAATCCGGGTTACCTGCCTGCATCCCCTGCTCTTCTAAGTGTGTGCCACATATCTTAGGAGTTCACCATCCCTGGCTGCTTCCCCAGCAGTTTTACTCACATCAAGAAGTATGCCAAACTTCTCGCCGAAAGGAAGCAATCCGGGCACGATACTGTGCAGGAGCTTCACGAGAGGATCCTCATATCCCCACAAGACTTCTCCAACCGTCCGGTTCAGGAAGGCCTTTTGCTTGAAGAGAGAGAAAGCGGTGCTAACCGCTATCCGCACCGGGGCCATTGCATTCTCCAGCATCACTGCGGCTCCCTGGTTGAAAAGAAAAGGTGGCATGGGTTACGGCTCGTTCCTGGAGGCGACACGTGTCTTGATGGCCACTGGAAATCCAAACCCCCCCCCCACATACTCACACTGATTCAAGAATATTACGGGCAGGGCTATTTTTGGGCAGGAACGCACAGGAACGGGGTTCCGGCTGGCTCCTGGGTTGGCCACACCCAGCAGGAACTCGTTAGCGTAATAGCCCACCCAACAGCAGAAACTCATTAGGATTGGCTACATTAGCGTATGTGGCCTAACATGCAAATTAATCCGTGTTACAAAAAAAAGCCCTGGGTTTTGACAACAAAACAAGGTAAACAGAATAAGAAGCAAAAGGTGGGTGTGGCTGGATGACCACTCTTCTGGTAACGTGGGGGTGTGGCCTAATATGCTAATAAGCTGTGCTGTCAGTGGTGTGGCCTAATATGCTAATGAGTTTCTGCTGCTGGGTGTGGCCTATTATGCTAATGAGTTCCTGCTGGGCTTTTTCTACAAAAAAGCGCCCTGATTACGGGCTCTCTCAGCCTACCCCCACGGATAGTTTTCTGTGCTCTTGGCTCAGGGGCAGCCCTTTATGAAGACAGTGCAACAGCAAGGACCAAACTAGAAGCGACAGCGTCCACAGGACTGACCTGCGGACTGCACCGCCATTTTAAAGCAATCTTAAAATGCCGCGAGGCCTCCATTGTCCCCCAGAGGCCCTCTTGCCGTGCCCCGCTGGGTTTTGCAAGTGTCAGCCCTTCGGTCGTGGAAGGGTAAAGATGAAGTTCATGTCAGCTGACAATGGCAACCCTGGCACAGAGACAATTCGGTGTCCGGTAGATTTTCTTCCCACCAGAAAGGGGGGAGGTTTTATTCTAATGCGGTGACCCTGCACGTACGCCAGGGGTGGAGCTTTGAGGGGAAATTTCCACTCCTTTCTTCTTAGGGCCAGTGCGAGAGGGAAGAAAGGAACAAAACTGAAGTAGATTAGAACTAGAAAGATGGGTTGGACTGTTGTTTTCTTTCCACGTAACCCTTTCCCTAATTCTGTAGTAAATTTTTTCAGAGAAGCAAAACACACACATTATTCCGCTGAGCTTGATTTGCTCTGCTAAATATCCCCCTCACCTTTTCAAATGCTAAAACAGCCCGTCAAGGGCGGGTGGGGCAGCTGTTTCGGCACTTTAAAAGATACAGTGGGTGGGAATGCCTCAGCTTGCCACATTGTTGGCCCAACCAGGACTGGGCTCTCGTGGCGTGTGAAATCGTGGCAGTGTCCACAAATCACACCTGTGCATGCTGTCTCAATTCGTTTGGCCCCAGTAATACGCTCCCCGCCGCCCGCCTGGGCACTGTCAGATGCAAAAAAAAAATTGCTTTTCAGATCTTGGTTGCAATCAGCGTTCCCTCTAAGCTGAGTTAGTGTGAACTAGCTCACAGTTTTTTAGCCTCCGGCTCACACATTTTTGTCTTCGCTCAGGGAGGATGGCTCCGGAGCACACTAATTTATGCAGCAGCTGAACTGCTCACTCACAACTTCAGTGCCAGGAGCTGACAAAGTAGATTTTTTTGCTCACAAGGCTCCACAGCTTAGAGGGAGGCACTGGTTGCAATAACAGAAATTTGCCCCACGGTATCCAGCATTTGAAACAGACCACTCCAGGGCCTCCTAGTTGGCCCTCATTTCAATTTACACTGGAAGAAGCGCTTTTACTGCTCTTCGTTTTCAGACCATGCCATCTGAGCTGCTAAAAGGACGATATCTCAGAATCCCATATGCCCAACGTATCTCTTTGTGCAGGACTTTGGTGGAAGATCTAACACCACATCTTAGAATGCCCTCTGCATACTGGCCGTAGAATCAAATTCCGTAACCCAGTTCTTCCAACCCTACAATTCACATCTGGTACCGACCTAGTATCTTTTTTACTTTCGGATGCCAATCCCACCATTTCTTATAGAACGGCACTATAATGCCCACGCTGCAAGGAAAATTAGAGACAGGGCTATGGATTGACTGCACTCTCAGAATACATTACTGAGTACCTTGATTTTACACTTTTCACTTCATTTATATATTTTATATTGTGTCATCAACCCTTGTACTCTTTTTATAATTTATATTGTGACGGCCCATGCCTGTATGCAATAAACTTTTGTACTACTATGGTTGCAATAAGACAAACCCGGTTACAAATGCACCAGATCTCAGCTTCCTAATTAGCATGGAAGTGGCTTAATCATTTTGAGGCAGGCCTGCATGTACACAACAAAGAGTGAGATGATAAAGAGGAATGCAGTAGTTCGGACTACGGGTGACGGATTCTAGTGCTTCTTCACATGTGTGTGTGTGTGTGTATAAAAGAGAAAGCTGAGATTCTCAGGAAACCGCATTCTGCCCATCACCTTGCATTTATTTTCTCCCCCTGTGCTCTGGTGGAATAATCTGCACGTAAGCTGAAGCAAACTTATATGTTCTACTAAAGCTCCTAGGAGACATGAGCTCTCTCTTACCAGCACCAAGAGGTTCGGTATTAAAACATAATCATTTTCTGTCCCGTTTGACATGTCTGGCTGGAAGTGAAAAGTCCGGTATTCTAGGAAGGAGACCGTACCATTTTCGTGGAACGTGATGTTTTCTTTTGTCCTGTATTCCCTGCAAGAGACACCCAACTTTCATCAGTATCTAATTTATTATCTGCACAACAGAGAGAAGGACAATGAAGTTCTAGGAAAAGGGACTTCTTCAAAGCAGCGTTTTTAAGTTACATGACGTTGAGCGATTTTTGTTGGTCCTAAAACAAAAGGTTGATTGTAACACCCTGGCTCAGCTCCGGCAACGTAACCTTCACAAGACCAAAGAAGATACAGGGACATTGGGGTCTGCAGTTCAGCGTCTTAACCACTTGAGCCACTTGGAGCTAATAGCTACTGAGGGACCGCTGCTCCATATGTTTCTCCATTTCCCATACCTGAGGGACTGTCTCTCCCCATACGTGTCCCAAAGAGCCTTGTGCTCTTCAGACCAGCACCACCTGGTAGTCCACGGCCCGAAAGACGTCCACCTTGCCTCGACCTGGGCCAAGGCCTTTTTGGCTTTGCTGCAGTTCTGCAGGGCCTGTAAAACAGACCTGTTCCGCCAGGCCTCTGTGGCAGTAGACGTCAAATAACATCAGCCTTCCCTGCCTCAAGTGCTCTCCGGTGCTATCTGCATTACAGGTGCTAGAAATGTGATTCACCGCCCTTTCCTGTCAGCGTACAGCAGAATCTAATTAACTGCTGAGCCGCCATTAGGTATTTTAAATTATTTAACTATAATATTATTGAAATTAATGTTCTAATGAATCAACATTTTACGTAGTTGTTCTTATTGGTTTCCAAGACATGTTGTAAACTGCCCTGACCTTGCTCGCGGGGTAGGGCGGGATTTTTAAAAAAGAACACCATTCGCAAACCAATTAATTAATTTAAAAAAAAAGGACACTCGTGTGAGCAGGGCAGAGTGCGTTTTCACCATCAGCCTGCTGCCAGAACGGGCTCAGAAGAGGATATTACGTAACTAGCAGCCACAAGATTTCCAGAAGCAATCAAAAGAAGACAACTGGTCTAAAAGCACCTTAATTATCCTGGTTGTGGATCTAAAGAGAGGTAGAAGGAAGAGGGAGGGGAAAGACTGAGAAAATGCTGGGAAATTCTAGGGCTGAGCACTGTTCCTTCAGCTAAGAAGCACTTCAGGTTATTTATAATCTGCCTAAATAGGTTTAAAAGATTATGTTGGCAAACTGACAATGTCATAATCCACCCCAGGTTATTCTGGCCTTTCTCAGTACACCAAAACCACGTCTAGGTGTTATACACAGACACATTCCCAATCTCTTCGTTGGATCCAGAGCCGCATAATAATTAGCCTTAGATTACCTAGATCTGGGCTTACTTATCGACTTCACTAACAGCCTGCCTTTGTCGCTGAGGCTCGAGGCAACTCACAAAATATAAACCCACCACGCAAACAATGACGGTGTCCGGCATCCAATAAGCAACGCAACGCAATGCAACAGGACTGCTAGGACTACAAACCCAGAAGACAACACTGACAAGGCAAACAGTGGAGAAATGAGATTCAGGTGGGTTGCCGCGTCGGTCTGAAGCAGCAGGACAAAGTCTTGAGTCCAGTGGCACCTTTAGGACCGCCAAAGTTGTATTCGAGGTATAAGCTTTCGTGTGCAGGTATCCAGGGGTCGTTTCGTAGAAAAAAGGGGTGCAGGAGCTCATTGGCATACCGATTAGCATATGCCACGCCCCCTGACATCACCGGAAGTGTGTCAGAAAGGGAAGGAAAAGGGGGGGGGGCATGTTCAAAAGTCTCCCCTCCCCTTCCCCAGCTGGCCTGCCAAGTCCGTTTTGCTTACTGGCGGGGGGAAGTCCTCTGCCGGCCGAGAGCTTCACTGGTGCGCGTGCTCTGCGCGCGCGCCAGCTGACATCACCGGAAGTGACGTCAGCACATTGGGGGCGTTGCCAGGGCAACGCTCTGGCAATCGCCCCAAAACTCTATGGTATCATAGAGTTTTGGGGCGATTGCCAGAGCGTCGCCCTGGCAACGCCTCCAACATGATGGCGTCACTTTCGGGTGACGCCATTGCGTGAGGGGAGTCGTCCAGGCTGGACGACTTCGGGGGCGGGGTTTCCCCCACCGGCTGAATGCTGGCCGGCGGATCGGGAACCCCTGTGGCGGGGGATCCCCCACCCCCCAGGCTGACTTGGCAGCCCTACTGCCAAGGCAGGCGGGGGGGGGGGAGCAAAGCGAGAAGGGCCCCATAGAATACAATGGAAAGATCGTGCTGCCGCCGCCACGCAACTCTAAACAGAAGGGGTTTAAACTTTAAACCCCTTCTCGCTTCGCTTCCTCCACAGGCCTGCTGGGAGCTGGGGGATGCGCTCATTAGGGGTGTGCAAATAATTTTTTTTTTGGCCCGATTCAGATCGGGCCAAATCAGGCCGCATCTGTTCCGGCTGCCAAATGACCCCCGCGTGTTCGTTTTGGCAATGCAAGTCCATTCGGGGGTCATTTAGGTGGCCGAATGTCAGTTAGAACCCCATTATACCCTATGGGCCATTGAAGTCAATGGCGAAAACTCATACGGTATATGAGGGGCTGGAGGAGAAGGGGTTTGAGGTAGAGGCTCCAAACTTGCAGGGTAGCTGCTGGGGCCTCTCCCTGAAATACCCACCAAGTTTCAAGAAGATTGGACCACGGGGTCCAATTCTACGGGCCCCCAAACAGGTTGCCCCATCCCCTCCATTGTTTTCTCTGGTGGGAAACCAGCAGAGCAGGTTCTGCAGGTATACCAGGCATTTCTCCTCCTTTCTTGTTGTGGACGAAGTTTGCAATTGGCCTCAGAATTTTGGGAGAGACTGGCTTCTATTTCTACAGTCAACATTGCCCCAGGGAAACTGAGGCAGGATAGTGTGGTCTTACAAAGGAGGCCTTGATTACCACCCTGTTCAACGCCCTAGGCCAGAGTGGGCACCATCTACACGCATGAACCCATATAGAGAAGAGCTAATTTGGGGGAGCAGCTACGGCTCACTGGCAGAACATCTGCTTGACACACAGAAGGTCCCAAATTCAATACCTGGCAGTCTGCAATTAAAAGGACCTGACAGCTTGTGATGCGAAAGACCTCCGTCTGAGACCCTGAAGAGCAGCTGCCAATCCGAGCAGACAAATCGTGATGGACCGATGGGTCTGATTCACCATAAGGCAGCTTCATGAATGTTAACGTACACAACACATACACAGATGACATCCGGGACGGACCACGGGACCCGATCCAGTACTAGGCAGTTTCATAAGCTCACAATCAATAATACGGGGCCAGCCTGCTTGCCACTATGACCCACCCACAGAAAATGGGCATCTACAGCAAAGTACTCTGTGCGCCCTCCATCACATCTTCAGCCATAAGGACATCAGAGAAGCCAATGTTGGATCAGGCCAGTGGCCCATCCAGTCCAACACTGTGTGTCACACAGTGGCCAAAAACACCAGGTGCCCTCAGGAGGTCCAGCAGTGGGGCCAGGACACTAGAAGCCCTCCCACTGTTGCCCCCCCCCAAAGCACCAAGAATACAGAGCATCACTTACCCCAGACTGAGAGTTCCTATCTATACCTTGTGGCTAATAGCCACTGATGGACCTCTGCTCCATATGGTTCTCCAATTCCCTCTTGAAGCCGCCCATGCTTGGAGCCGCCACCACCTCCTGTGTCCAATACAGGACAGGGGCTCCTGATCTTGTTGAGCCTATGGGCGCTACTGGAATTCTGAGAGAAGGCAGTCGGCCCCACCTATACCAAATGGCTGCTCTTGGGACTGGGGTCAAGCCACAAGACTGTGACATGTTCCAAGCCAAGTATCCTCCTAATGTGGAGACAGCTACTCACAAAGGGGCATTTCCTGCAGTCACAAAGTTGGTGACGCCTCTTCGAGGGGTGTCTTCTGAAGCTCCTTCTCCTCCAATGAAAACCTACGTACACCACGGTGAGGTTCACGTGGTTACCAGTGTTCCCCCTAAGCTGAGTTACGTGTGAGCGAGCTCACACTTTTTTAGCCTCCGGCTCACACATTTTTGTCTTCGCTCAGGAAGGACGGCTCCAGAGCAAATTGACTGATGCAGCAGCTAAATCAGTCGCTCCCAACTTTAATGCCAGTAGCCCACAAAGTAGAGTTTTTGCGCACAGGACTACACCGCTTAGAGGGAGCATTGGTTAGAACATTCAGCTGAGCTCTGGCTCAACTCTTGCACATGTCTATAGAGCATGGGCAGAGATAACTTTCTGGAAACACCTGCAATTGTTCCAGTTCGATGTAATGGTTAAGTGCGCAGACTCTAAATCTGGGAGAACCGGGTTTGATTCCCCACTCCTCCACTTGCAGCTGCTGGCATGACCTTGGAAGCAAGCCATAGCTCTGTCAGAGCTGTTCTCTCAAGAGCAGTCCTCGAAAGAGCTCTCTCAGCCCCATCCCTCTCACAGGGTGTCTGTTGTGGGAAGGGGAAGGGGAAGGAGCTTGCAAGCCGCTCTGAGACTCCGAGTGAAGGGCGGGGTATAAATCCAATCTCCTCCTCCTCTTCTTTTCTTAACGCCCCCCCAATTGAAAGTGAGGTATTTTTTAAAGAACACCTTCATAGACCAGGCCAGCCTGATCTTGTCAGATCGCAGAAGTTAACCAGGGTCAGTCCTGGTTAGACCTTGGATGGGAGACCACCAAGGAAGTCCAGGGTTGCTATGCAGAGGCAAGCCATGACAAACCACCTCTGAATAGTCTCTTCCCTCTAGGTTTGTGGTAAGTCACCTGCGACTTGACACACACAAAAACCCGCACATGCCAGACACCGACGGAGAGGATGAGTACACACCGGTAGACATAAGGCCCACGTTGCTGCACAGCCGGCTTCAACCCAGCAGAAATTTCATCCGGGTTCAGCACCTCGAAGAAGTAGATTGAGAAGTAGAAGGGGACGGGGATATCTTTCCACAGGTTGAAAAACGTAGAGCCGGGCTGTAGCATGACATTCTGTGAAGACAAAAACACACCAAAAAAAACCCCCCACTGTGAAGATTCATTTATAAACAATGTGCGAACCAAATAAAGACACTTACAAATTCATGTAATCGGATTTATACAAGAAGTGGGACCCGTGAAAATTGCACGGGGGGAGTATTCCTAAAGGAAGAGGAACTGAGGAGAAAGCAGATGCAGGTAAGCCTTCCCCTCCCCCCGGGGCACCGGCAGCAAGGCCTGAGCGGCTCCCAGCTGCCAGCCCGCTGCAGAGTTCCCAGAGCGTTATCTGCACATGCACAGGGAACACTCTTTTACTTTTGGGGGGGATTTAAATATCCCCCATACACTTTTTAAAATTTTTCAGACTTTTCTGCACACCTGGGGAGTGCCCTGAGTGTGCAGGAAAATCTCTCTGCCCCCGATGTGCAGATTTAGATATTCCTACACACAGGGGACACTTGGCTATTAGTATATAGACAAGAGAAAGCACACACTTCATTTTCAAGAGAGACTGCAATTAACTTTCCAAAGGAGAGCAGGTTCTGTCTTAGAAGATTACAAGCAGAGGGACCCACGATACTCGCGGGGGGAGGAGGACCTCACGGCTGAGGAGAAAGTGGCCACAGGTAAACTCCCCCCCACCCCGGGCACCGGCGGCGAGGCCTGGACGCCTCCCAGCTGCTGGGCCTGCCACCGATCTTCCCCTGCCCCCGGGGTCTGGCGGCGAGGCCTAGATGCCTCCCAATTACCCCCCATCCCCGGCTCCGGCCACGAGGCCTGGACATCTCCCAGCCGCTGGGCCCACTGCCAATCTTCCCCCTGGGCTCTGGGGCCGAGGCCTGGACACCTCCCAACCGCTGGGCCCGCTGCAGAGTTCCCGGAGCGTTCTTTGTGCATGCACAGGGAACGCTATTTTACTTTGGGGGGGGGGATTTAAATATCCCTCGTATAGTTTTTTTTAAGTTTTCAGATTTTTCTGCACACCTGGGGAGTTCCCCAAGTGTGCAGGAAAATCTCTCTGCCCTCTGAGTGCTCCCGATGGGCGGATTTAGATATCCGCACGCACAGGGGGCATCCACAGGGGGAACTTGGCTATTAGCATATAGACAAGAAAAGGGGACCCACGATATTTGTGGGGGGGAGAAGCTGACAGCCACTCAGGGCCGGCGCTTCTCCCTCCCCCCGGCCCCCCTCGTTCACCTCTCCCCCCCCCCCTCGCTAGGGCCTGAGTGGCTTAACGCCACTCAGGCTCAGCGTTTCCATCCCCCCTGGCCACTCTCCCTCACCTCCCCCCCCCCATGGTGGCCTGGCGAGGCCCAAAGCCGCTGGGCCTCGCCTCTCCCCCACCCGCCCCCGGATCACCCTGGCAAGGCCCGGAGCCACCGGGCCTCGCCTCCTCACCCCCCCCCCCCGTCCCTGGATTGCCCTGGCAGCTCTGGGCCCCGCCTCTCCACCCCACTTCCCATCCCCGGATCGCCTCGGCGAGGCCTGGAGCTGCCGGGCCTCGCCTCTTCACCCCCCTCCCGCCCCTGGATCGCCCCAGCAGCTCCAGGCCTTGCTTCTCCACCCGCCCTCTCGTCCCCGGATTGCCCCGGCAAGGCCTGGAGATGCCAGGCCTCGCTGCTCTTCCCCCCCTCCCCCCCACATTGCCCTGGCGAGGCCCACGCAGCACACAGCCGCCGGGCCTCGCTGCTTTCCTCCCCTTCCAGCTCCTGTGGCAAGGCTTAGACGCCTCTCAATCGCCGGGCCGTCCCAGTTCCCTCAGCATTCCCTGCGCATGTGCAGGGAACGCTTTTAGTTTTGGGGGGATTTAAATACCCCCAAAATATTTTTGTAAACTTTTTGGACTTTTCTGCACATGGGGGGGGGGGGAGTGCCTCATGTGTAGAAAAACCTCCCTCCCCCCCAAGTGCCCCCCGTGTGGATTTAAGTATCTGCACGGGGTGAGGCCACTTGGCTATTAGTATATAGATAAATTTCCAAGAATCTTATACTAGAACGAAAACTTCCAAAGTGCACTTTAAACACGTACACCACCATGTCGGGGGGCTAAACACATCAATTACACAGCCAAATTCGAATCATAGAGGTTACTCAGTCCCAACAGGCAAGTTTTCTATTTATTTATTTATATTTGTATCCCGCCTTGCCGGGCAAGCTGGCTCAAGGTGGCTAACAAGGTTAAAATATCATAAAACAATTAGAGCGTCGATTAAAACATCATAAATTATAGATAAAATGACAGATAAAATAGACTGGTGATGGCAGCCTTCAGATCACACCCCATGATGGGTGTGGCGACCCATAAGTCCCAGGCCAGAAGAAGTTCCACCAGCCCGTTCATCAGTGGCGGCTCCTAATCGAAGGCCTGGCGGAAGAAGCTCCATTTTACAGGCCCTGCGGAACTGTAGAAGGTCCCGCAGGGCCCTGACGTCTTCCAGGAACTCATTCCACCAGTGTGGAGCCGCCACTGAAAAGGCCCTGGCTCTGGTAGTCGCCAGCCCAGCTTCTTTTGGACCAGGGAGAGTCAGGCGATGTTGTGAGCCTAACCTCAGTGCTGTCTGGGGCACATATGGGAAAAGGCGGTCCCTCAGGTAGGCAGGCCCCTGACCATATAGGGCTTTAAGGGTTAAAATCAGCACCTTGAATCGGATCCGGTATGCTATAGGCAGCCAGTGCAGTGTCCTCAGCACAGGCCGGATGTGGTCTCGTACAGACAGACCCATCAACAGCCTGGCCGCAGCATTCTGCACTAGCTGCAGCCTTCGGATCTGAGACAAGGGCAGCCCCATGTAGAGAGCGTTGCAGTAGTCTAACCTCAAGGTGACCATTGTGTGGATCACTGTTGCCAGCTTGTTGCGTTCGAGAAAGGGAACCAACTGCCTAATCAGCTGTACATGATAAAAGGCCGCCTTGGCAGTGGCTGCTAACTGGGCATCCATCGTTAGGGAGGCAACCAGGAGCACTCCCAAACTCCGAACCCTCGACGCTGGCACCAATGGCACCCCCCCGAAGGTCAGTAGTGGAATCCCTGCCCCCGATCCCGCTCCGGCTCAGGTACAGGACCTCCGTCTTCATTGGATTCAATTTTAATCGGCTCAGTCTGAGCCAACCCACTATGTCCTGAAGCGCCCACTCCAGGTCATCTGGAGTGGCTTCGGACCGGCCGCCCAACAGCAGATATAGCTGAGTGTTGTCAGCGTACTGGTGACATCTAGCCTGCGCCTCCGGGCAATCTGGAACATTCTGAAAGAACAGTGACTTGCTCAATTCAACAAGTAGATCTTCTGAAAAAATAGTGGCTTCAAGGCTACCGGAGACTTCTGCGTTACAACTACAGCGCTGTGTTCCCTAACATATTTATTCTGTAAAGACAAGCAAGGCAGCGGGGTTAAGGACAGGTCGTCATATAATCAGGGACTGGCCTTAGTTATGCCAACCTTCACATGAACAATAGTCCAAAGGCACAGCTGGGGACACAGCCGGGGGCACAGCTGACACAGCCAGGGCAACCCAATAGGTGGAACAGAGTCACAAATAGCTACTCCTCTAGGGCAGGCAAAAATCAATTCCAGGCAAGCGGACAAGAACAGAAGCTGTCTCCACCCCCCCGCCCACCTCCGACTGGTCAACAGATCACTGACATCATTACGTGAGGACAGGCTAGCAGGAAATGAAGGGTTGAAACTTCAAAGTCCACGGGACAGTTGAGAGTTCTGCATTTCGCACAGGGAGGGGCGGTGGCTCAGGGGCAGAGCATCTGCTTGGCGTGCAGAAGGTCCCATCCCCGGCATCTCCAGTTAAAAGACCCGGCAGTAGCCAATGTGAAAGGCCCCTGTCTGAGACCCTGGAGAACCACTGCCAGTCGGAGCAGACAATGCTGACTGTGAAGGCCCAGCAGCCTGATCCAGCGTAAGGCAGCTTCATGTGCATTTGGCACAGGAAAGCAATCTTCTTTTCCAAATAACAGCCGCACAAGGGGTGGGCGGGAGAGGACGGGCGAGCAGAGACATTTGGACAAACACTGCAGCACAGAGGCAAAGGGGAAGGACTTAAAACGCTTCTCCTCCGCACTATTCTGTCGATTCAAAATAGTTCCAAGGAGCTATTCTCTGTCCTGTGAGAGAAAACACACAGGGACTCTACCTATCCGGACACTTCCACACATGCTAAATAATGCCGTTCCAATCCACTTCAGCGACTGTTTGCAAGTGGATCTTGCCATTTCACAGAGCAAAGTCCAGTTACTAAATAATGCACTTTCAATGCACTTGGCAAAGTTTGTGTTATGTCCCAACTGTTAAGCCGCGCACACGGTCGGCCAGGCGAAGCCGTTGAGCTTTGCATCTAGGACAATAGACCTAGAGGGTCCTGGCTGGGGAACCAATGGGGAAGTCCGCATCTGTAGAGAGACCTGTAGGATGAAGGGGCACTGTAAATAGCCAATCACGGGTGTCGGGTGTGTGCATGGGTGCGGTCCAGAACGGGAATATAAGTGGACCTGCGAGTCCGGCTAAGCAGTCAAGTTCTGACCTCTTAATAAACTCATGAGCTGATTTCACTTCAACGCGTTTCTGGACCCAGTACTTTATAGACTGCATGTATGAAAGCACCCTTCGTCTTCAACAGGGCCATTTCAGCTCAGGAGAACACCGGAGTTGCAGCAGCTATGGGGACAGAGAAAGAGAGGGGACGGGGCTGGTGGTCTTTGAGGCCACTGCCCACTGGACTGAGGAATGCCCAGCCTTCCACTCTGGCCTCTCCAATGGATTCTTTGAACCCCCAGCTGGCCACAATCAGATCAAAAGCGTTGCATCGGTAACACTGTCTTAACCATCTCATCCTTTTGCCGTCCCCTTCTTCTTTATCCCATTTTATTATCCCATTTGGGAACCTGCCAGACCAAAGCTGAAGGTCGAGAGTGGGATCCCTACCCTTGGACCGCCCCGACTCAGGCACAGGACCGGTTCAGAACCCCCGAATCTATTTCCCCATCAGTTTCATCGGGTGCTGTTTTCTCCACCCACTTCCTCCACACCTTAAATAACTCCATAAAACTCTTATATCTTCAACCAGCTTCTGCTGGTCTGGTTTTGAAACACAGTTGAAGATGCAAGGCAATTAGCACACTCTCGCAATGACGTGGGGCCCTCCAAGGAGCTCTGCAGCTCTTTGAGAAACCAGTCCAGCGTTTCAAAAGCTCCCCACTGTGAGAGCAGAAAATTAGAGGCGCAGTTCTAGGATTTGCTTTTAGACAGCAGAGTAAGAGATACCAGCCTTGGGTGGAGCCCACTGCAGAACAAGCCACCCCAGAACAGCAACTCATACAGAGATCAGACAGACAACCTCCCCCATGGAGAGGTGGCTTTGGACTCACCTGAGCTTTCCAATTCTACTGACACACAATTTGGGATTTGTTTAAATATTTACGCCCACCATTTCCTTATGGCTCAAGGTGGCTTAGAATTCCACACTGAAATTGTCCCTGACTAAAAATACAGCTGCATCTTAAACCCGATTTAAAACCCTTACAAATAGAACACTTACAGGGCCTCCTAAAATCTTTTACATCTTCTTCAGGGGGGATGTTCCACATGGAATGGGCTCTAGTAGATGCAAAGCGGACCACCTTAAGCGAGGGAGCAACCAGAATGGGGCAACCTGAAGACCGTTGTTGGAGCAGGAGTGGACAGTGGACACAGAGAGAGAGACTGTTCTTCCACACTCTAAATATAAAAGAGGATGTGGCGAGAAACAGCTGACAACCCTGTAATGTTTACCAACAGTTTATAAAAATATGTACATAGTGGATCTCCAGGGAAAGGGTGAGACTTAAGAATAAGAAATAGTGAAGATATGAGGTAAAATAAGCCAGTTTGGTGTAGTGGCTAACTGCATGGACTCTAATCTGAGAGAACCGGGTTTGATTCCCCACTCCTCCACTTGCAGCTGCTGGATGACCTTGGGCAAGCCAGAGCTCTCTCAGATGTGTTCTACGGTTTCTGTCAGAGCTCTCTCACCCCCGCCTACCTCACAGGGTGTCTGTTGTGGGGAGAGGAAGGGGAAGGAGACTGTAAGTCTGAGACTCCGGAGTGAAGGGCGGGGTATAAATCCAAACTTCTCTTCTCTGTCTAAAAACCGGGTGGTTTTTTCCCCTTCTAGAAGAGCTGCAAAGCTACAAATCAGTTGGCTTCCACTGCCAACCAGCGGTTGTTTCGCAGTCAACGTAACGGAAGAAACGGCTCTCCGATGGTGTTTACAGTAAATTGACCTTGCCCATCAACTTACGCCTCCAAGAAGCTCATAAGTGGCACATGAGGTGCTTTTTGGGTTCCTCTGTAAACACCTCGCTAGCACACCTTCGATCCATTCCTATGGGTTCCTCAAGAACCAGTGAACTGGCGGCCTGAGACATGTTGAGCCTTCATTGGCTGAAGGGTTTGGGCCAGAGAGAATAAAAGGCTGGACGCAACCTGGACAGAGGGGGTTGACCGTGTGGGTGTTAAAAAAGCCAGTAGAGGACAGCAGGAGGAGAGCTTTCTGAAGAAAACCACCCTGTGGATCGGCAGCAGGCCGGAGAGGAAAGCAGAGAGGAGTCTGAAGAGGGTTGGCTGAGGCAGCCATTTTTCCAGCGCCTGGGTTGCCAAAGCTGCTTTCACAAGAATCTTTAGCTCCACCTTATCTCCCGAACAACAGCCTTTGGGGGGAGATAGTCCTTCCGCCATCGTCCACCTTCTGGGTTACCCCCTGCCTCACTAGGTCCCCTGATAAGAACCTGTGGGTTTGGTCCCTGTGTGGATGGGACGGTGCACGTTTCCAGACCTTCCCTGCCACTTTCCCTCCCTACCGCCTCGCACCTGCCGTTTTTTTCTCTCTACCACCAGCAGACATTTTGCCAGCTTTTTTAAAAAAATACCCTATAGTTGCTGTATTGCTACGTTTTATGATAAGCCACCTTGAGACACGAGGAAAGGTAGGGTATAAATATTTGGATGATAAAAATGGATAATAAAATAATTACAGAATCATAGAGTTGGAAGGGACCTCAGGGTCATCTAGTCCAACCTGATGCACAATGTAGAAAATTCACAAATACCTCCCCCCCCCCACACCCAGTGACCCCTGTTCCATGCCCAGAATATTACAAAAAACCTCCACGATCCCTGGCCAAACTGCCTCTGAGAAGCTCACAAGCAGGCCATGAAGGAAGTCGCCTCCCTTCCCCTCTGCTGATATTCACTGGCCGTCACTACATCCTGTAGCAAGGAGTTCCACAAACCTATGATAGCAGCGTTCCCTTTAAGCTGTGTTAGTGTGAGCTAGCTCACAGTTTTTTAGCCTCCAGCTCACACATTTTTGTCTCAGCTCAGGAAGGACGGCTCCAGAGCAAACCAATTTATGCAGCAGCCAAAGTGCTCGCTCACAACTTTCACGCCAGTAGTTCACAAAGTAGAATTTTTCCTCACAAGACTCCACAGCTTAAAGGGAGCATTGGATGGGACACGTGAAAAAGTGTCTTCCTTTCCTCTGTCCTGAATCTATGGCTGTTCGGATTCACTGAGTGACCCCTAGTTCTAATATTTCAGCTGTGGCTCGGTGGTAGAGCATCTGCTTTGCATGCAGAAAATCCTGCGTTCAATCCCTGGCGTCTCCAATTCAAAAAATGGATCTGGCAGTAGGAGATGTGAAAGACCTCTGAGTGAGATCCTGGAGGGCCCCTGCCAGTCTTGAGCAGACAACACTGACCTTGACGGACCAAGGGTCTGATTCAGTTTAAGGCAACTTCACGGGTTCATGTGCCTGCCAAAAAATAACCCTTCCCTCGCCAGGGAGTATTCACAAACAGCAGCCGCTCCTTAAAGAGATCCCAAGTGGGGAAAGGGTGTCAGAAGAACTCTTTGACGTAGCTGAACTCTGCCTGGAATGAAGGTGGAAGATATTGCAGCTCTTACTGGAGCACTCCGGCCTCTGGGACACTCCGGCCTCTTGTTCGCTCTCTCTCTCTTACTTACTTATGCCAAAAAATGCACTCCTGACATACCTTCAGGACCGTCTCCTCCAATATGTCCCCAGGAGAATGCTGAGATCAGCTGGTAACAACTTACCAGTGATCTCCGGCCCTAGGGAGGTCCGGCTGTCCTCAACTAGGGACAGGGCCTTTTCGGTCCTGGCCCCAACCTGGTGGAACTCTCTGCCAAATAACATTAGGGCCCTGCAGGATCTGATGCAGTTCTGTAGGGAAATGTAAAGCAGAGATGTTCCACCAGGCTTTTACCTGAGGGCAGCAATCGGAAGTTAAGACTGGCACCTCCTCTTTCTCTTCTATGCCCCGCATGTACCATTCCCTGCCCTGCCGTGCGGGACAGGATGATTCCTGTGCCATCCTGGATTTATTTCAATTTATTGTTCTACTGTCGATAATTTTAATTATATTTTAATAGTATTCTAAGTGTTTATCAAACTGTGAATCGCCCAGAACCTGCTTGCGAGGTGGACGATTCAGAAGTTCGATAACTAAATAACACTTCATGCTAATCACAAACCTAACAAGCCAGTTAACCATTTACATTAACAGAACATTCTCTTGAAATGATGCTCAACAATTGCCATCGCTTATATCATGCATAAACATGGCCCATTCTGCTGTCCGCGATCTAAATAACATTTCCTACAGTGGAATGAAACGATAAAACAATTTTTAATTTAGATATTTATACCCCCCGCTTCCCACCACAATGGGGACCCAAAAGGGCTTACAGCTTCTTTTATCCTCACAGCAATCGCCCCTAGAGGTAGGTTAGGCTCCGCGAGAGAAAAGTGTGACTAGCCCAACCTCACCCAGTGAGTTTCCACTGCAGGGCGGAAATTCGAATCTGGGTCTTACATCCTAGTTAGATAACTTTAAGCAGTACATCAAGCCAGCTCTAATGAACAGGTTGAAGTCCTTTAATTACGGCAGTGCCCAAGTAGCTACAACCTCAAATGCCAGTGTTCAACAACACTGATGAAATTGGACAACAAGACTCTTCTTGGCGATCAACCCGGAATTTCAGGGAGGCATACAAAATATATGTCTGCAGCCAAACAAACCCGTGCTTGACAATATTTGACCTGCCAGTTCATCAGTGTCTCAACATTTATGCTAACATTAAACATGTTATATAGGAGGATTAACAAACAATGCAAAGCCAATTCAGTTTCATAACCACTGCTCCTTTACTAACACCCTCCTCAGCAAAGACAGTAGATTCCCTCACGAGGAATTCACTGCTACAGGAGGTGGTGGCAGCTACAAGCATGGACGGCTTCAAGGGAGAACTGGATAAACATCTGGAGCAAAGGTCCATCAGTGGCTACTAGCCACAACGTATAGATAGGAACTCTCAGTCTGGGGCAAGTGATGCTCTGTATTCTTGGTGTTTTTTTTTGGGGGGGGGCAACAGTGGGAGGGCTTCTAGTGTCCTGGCCCCACTGCTGGACCTCCTGATGGCACCGGGTGTTTTTGGCCACTGTGTGACAGAGTGTTGGACTGGATGGGCCACTGGCCTGATCCAACACTGGCTTCTCTTATGTTCTTTCTCGTGCTTCATTTTCTTATTTACGTTCCTACCGCTCCTTTAGGGACCCAAATCAGCGTACATCGTTCTCTTCGCCTCCACTTTAATGCTCACAACCCTGTGAGGTAGGTTAGGCTGAGAGCGTGTGACCGTCCCAAGGTCACCTGGCAAGACTCCATGTCAGGGGGGGGGATTCCAACCTGGATCTCCCAGATTGTAGCCCAACACTAACCATTACACCATGATGGCTTTACGTCATTGCCCTACATGCATTTTCTCCCTGTTGTTCTTAAAAGACAACTTTGTGGAAAGCTGATGACTTTCACACCACCGCTAACCACAGGAGTTTCTGCTGACACTTCTAAAATGGGCTTCTGATAACCTCAAGTTATAAGTGTGTGTTTCTTCAAATGGTTGGTATGTTTCAGGAACAAGGGAGGGTGAAAGAGAAAGCAGCGTGTTCAGTCAGCAGCCGTCAGTTGTGGTCAGCCCATACAGGGTCTGAGAAGCAGTTTTCTAATTAGAACACTATGTAAGAGAGCCAGTTTGGTGTTGTGGTTAAGTGCGCGGACTCTAATCTGGGAGAACCGGGTTTGATTCCCCACTCCTCCACTTGCACCTGGCTGGATGACCTTGGGCAAGCCATAGCTCTGTACCAGCTGTTCTCTCAAGGACAGCTTGGGAAAGAGCTCTCTCAGCCCCACCTACCTCACAGGGTGCCTATTGTGGGGAGGGGAAGGGAAAGGAGTTTGTAAGCCGCTCTGAGACTCCAAGTGAAGGGCGGGGTATAAATCCAATTTCTTTTATCTCTAGCCTCCTTAGCTACCGACCTTGAATGAAAGTGCCTCCTGTTATGTGTTACAAGAATCACAGGTGTTATGTATTCCTTTTGCTTAGTTTCTCTGGGAACTTCCCCCCCCCCCCCCAAATATTTAACAGTATCTCTCCTTGAGAACTCATTTTGCCGCGCTTTCCATGGGAATATTGGGCCAGTATATTTGGGCACCAAGAATTCTCTCTGTTGATTGTTAGAGGGTAGTTAGACCATATTCCATACCAAATATAATTGTAATTGCAATTCCAAGCTTGGGCATTACTAACAGGAAAAGTGTTTGACCAACATGATCTCTTCTACAAATAAAGGACTTTCTGCTTAAGGAGACCTGTTGTGGACTATATCTACTGGGACAATCTCACACAGGGTGTCTGTTGTGGGGAGGGGAAGGGAAAGGAGATTGTAAGCTGCTCTGAGACTCCCTTGGGTAGTGAAGGGCAGGGTATAAATCCAATCTCTTCTAAAATGTTTCAAGGGGCATATTAGGCAAATCTAATATTGTTACAGCGTGAGGGGGAAAAGCTGACAGAAACCTGAGTTAAAAGGGAAAGATTTAACTGAGCATCATAGCAACATAAAAATTTTGTTGTTGTTCAGTCGCACAGTCGAGTCCGACTCTTTGCGACCCCATGGACCACATCATGCAAGGCCCTGCTATCTTCCATCGAGCTCTGGAGTTTGCTCAATTTCATATTCGTTGCATCGATAATACTATCTAACCATCTCATCCTTTGCCGCCCACTTCTTCTTTGACCTTCAATCTTTCCCAGCATCAGGGTGATCTCCAGGGAGTGCTCTGTTCTCATTTGGTGGCCAAAGTATTTGAGCTCCAGCTTCAGGATCTGGCCTTCCAGGGAACAGCCAGGGTTGATTTTTTTTTAAGATTGACTGATTTGATCTAATTGCTGTCCAAGGGACTCTCAAGAGTCTTCTCCAGCACCATAATTCAAAAGTATCTATTCTTCGGTGCTCGGCCTTCCTTATAGTCCAACTCTCACAGTCATAAATTAGTACTAAACATAAAGATTGGAGAAGGTATATTCACTGAAAAGAGGAGGAGGAGGAGAGAAGGAGACTGGATTTATACCCCACCCTTCAGTACCCAAAGGAATCTCAGAGCAGCTCTTTCGAGAACTGCCCTTGAGAAAACAGCTCTGAAAGAACTTATGACTGACCCAAGGTCACCCCAGCAGCTGCATGCGGAGGAGTGGGGAATCAAACCTGCACTCTTAACCACTACACCAAACTGGCTGTCACCAAACAAGTAACAAAACATCTTGTAACCAATACGCTTCTCGTGCAAAGAAAATTTTATCTTGTTTATTGTTAACCCAGAGTCACAGGCCGTTTAAAATATTACAGCCTCATCCTCAACGCCAAATAGTCCAATGACAGAGCCTTAGCGCTTGGGCACAATACTGTGGGAAAAGATAATTAAGAAGACTGGAATTAAATTCTCTGGTGGCAGCGTTACATACCTCGAGTGAGAGAAAGAAATTTATAACCACATCAGCCCTAACCACCCACAATAAAAGAGAGGCAGCGTGACAGGGCTCTTGACCCCGAAATCCACGGTCCTCGTGGATCACAGCTTGAAAACAATTGAGCACATGACTGCCACTTCCTCTCCTCCAGTTCTAACAGCTTCTCCCTCCGGCCCTAGCTTGATGCTGAGGAAAGCTTTTTCCATGATGGTTTCTCGCCTTCTCTAGGGGCACAGGGGCCCTTGCTATCCCTCCAGCATGTTTTTAATCCGGCCCTTCCAAGGCGCTCACAGAAGCGTCGTTTGTGGCTTCCTCATCTTCACAACCACCCTGTGGAGTAGTTTGGGATGAGAGAGAATGACTGGCCCAAGGCCTCTCAGGAGGCGATCATACGCACCATTAGACCCGACACAGGTGCGAATGTTGGGCGGATTTAAAGGGAGCGATCAAGCAACAACATCTGGGAAGCGCCCCGCAGCCGTCGGCAACCCATTTTGCTCTGCCGCAGAAGCAGAGTTAAAAGACACCAGGGAAAAACCTGTAGTGAACGGGTTGAGACGGGCCACGGACGGACTTTCCGGTGTCTGATCGCTCCAGCACGCTCTCATGGCGTTAGGATGGTCTGATCAGGCCATCCTGACTCCGTGCCATTGTTTTTCCCCCCTTCACAGTACGCGCATAATTGCAAACTCCATAGGGAGTGCGGAGGTGCGATTCATCAATCCCTTGTTTAAGTACATGGGGGGGGGGGGAACGGAACGAAACCCCCCCAACTCACCCACAGTTGCATCTGATCACACAATGACGGACTGCACCTGCAGCTTCAAAGGGAGGTGTGATCTTGCAACTGCGGGTCAAATTCCACTGGAGGAAATAGCCTCACTCCCCCCCCGCCCCCCGGTGACCGCAACCTCAGTCAGCTGGGATTTGAATTCCGGTCTCCCAGAGCCTGCTCCACCCATTACACCACACTGCCTCTCCAAGAAGGACCTGAGATTTAAGGATGCTGCAATCTTAACTTCTAGTTCAGGGTTCCCTATCCTTTTCTTGTCTGTGGGCACCTTCTGAATTCTGGTAGACACTGCCAGAAACCCTAAAACTTTCTCAGGCTCAAGAGGGACACTTAGAGCATCTGGGGTCTTGGACCTCTGGTGCATTACACTCCAATGAGCAATGGCCCAATCTGAATCAAGCATTTGCTCCTCTGTTTTCCAAACCCACGTTGAGACAGAATTTCCCCTCTGCATTCCATGCCACTTTCAGCGTACACCTTTTTGCCTTAGCTCAGGAAGGATGGCTCCAGAGCAAATTAATTTATGCAGCAGCCAAATCGCTTGCTTCCAACTTTAATGCCAGTGGCTCACAAAGTAGAATTTTTGCTCACAAGACTCCACAGCTTAGACGGAGCATTGGTGGCAGCGGGTTCCTACGGGGTCTTCCAGTGAACCCCGCACCTAAGGGAAATTTCCCAGCAAGCTAAAACACCATTTCCCCATTCCTACTGCAGAAGACACACACCATGACATGGCTGCAGCAGGAAGTGGAGCTCGCCACCAAACTTTAAGGAGCGAGGTTCTGCGTAACACAATTTAGCTCCCACAGTAACACTTCGACAGTTCCAAGTTTTGTCCAACAGGGTGCCTTTGAAAACAAACACATTGCTTTAAAACATTTTCTTGCATAGATACCACTTATTAGAAGCCTTGCTGGGCAAAAGCCCCTTCCGCTTTGTAACCCACTTGGTGGGCACCAGGAAGGTGGCGGGGGGTGCCACAGCACTCATCGGCACCACACTGGGGAACGCTGCTTTAGTCACTTCCTGCACCTACGCAGGCTGCTGCTTCAGTCTGGAAGGCTCATTCCAGTTTCGGTCAAGAAAAAGACACTGCACCTTCACATCTTGTCCGCTCTTGCCAGGGCCTTTGTGGCACCCTAAAACACCGCCACTGTTGTGTCCTTGGTGTAGTGGTTAAGTGCGTGCACTCTAATCTGGGAGAACTGGGTTTGAGACCCCACACCTCCACTTGCAGATGCTGGATGACCTTGGGCAAGTTATAGTTCTGTCAGAGCTGTTCTTGAAAGAGGAGGTCTCGAAAGAGCTCTCTCAGCCCCACCTACCTCACAGGGTGTCTGTTGCGGGGAGGGGAAGGGAAAGGAGTTTGTAAGCCGCTCTGAGACTCCGAGTGAAGGGTGGGGGTATAAATCCAATCTCTTTTTCTTCTCCTATTCTTTTGTGCACAAGAACTCACACCCTTTAGACACACGCCTTCCGCTGCAACCAATGAATTGTGGAGTCTGTCTTGGGAAAGTGCAGCGGGAACATGAATTCCATTGTTCAAGGGTCAAATCGCGTTCCTCGCTATTACAGCAACTTATATTTCTATAGCAGTAGCAAAGAGCAAGAGTCCAGGAGCACCTTAAAAGACTAACAGAGAGCCAGTTTGGTGTAGTGGTTAAGTGCGTGGACTCTAATCGGGGTGGACCAGGTTTGATTCCCCACTCCTCCACTTGGACCTGGCTGGATGACCTTGGGCAAGCCATAGCTCTGTGCCAGCTGTTCTCTCAAGGACAGCTTGGGAAAGAGTTCTCTCAGCCCCACCCACCTCACAGGGTATCTGTTGTGGGGAAGGGAAAGGAGTTTGTAAGCCACTCTGAGACTCCGAGTGAGTGGAGGGCGGGATATAAATCCAATCTCTTCTTCTCTTCTCTCTCTAACAAAATATGTGGCAGGGGAGGAGCTTTCGTGAGTCACCGCTCACTTCTTGAGATACCTTCATAAGGTAGATAGATTTCCATTCTGTATGGCTAAACCTGGTGCTTTCCATGGAGACAAATCAAGACGGGGAGCTGGAGGAGCTTTCGTGAGTCACCGTTCGCTTCTTCACATCTGAAGAAGCGAGCAGTGACTCACAAAAGCTCACACCCTGCCACAAGGTGCTCCTGGACTCTTGCTCTTTTCGACTGCTACAGACTAACACAGCTGCCCATCTATATATCTAATAGCCAAGTGGCCCCCTGCGTGTGGATATCTAAATCTGTGCGGGGGAAGCACCCGGGGGCCATGTTCCCCCTAAGCTGAGTTAGTGTGAGCCAGCTCACAGTTTTTTAGCCTCCAGCTCACAGGTTTTTGTCTTAGCTCAGGAAGGATGGCTCCAGAGCCAACTAATTTATGCAGTACCCAAATCGCTCGCTCACAATTTAAATGCCAGTAGCTCACAAAGTAGAATTTTTGCTCACGAGACTCCACTGCTTAGAGGGAACATTGCCTGGGGGGCAGGGTGATTTCCCTGCACACATGGGGGACTTCCCCCGTGTGCAGAAAAATCCCAAAAGTTAAAAAAAAAACTTGGGGGGGCGATATTGTCAGGCATACTGTGTTCCGGGGGGGAGAAGGGAGAAGGATCAGCGGGCCTTGCTGCTGCCCCCGCCAAGGGGGTTGGGAAGAGGATCAATGGGCCTCACCCCCGCTGGGGAGGGGGGTGGGAGGAGGAGTGGAATCCTCCCTCCCCCCTCGAGTATCGCAAGTCCCCCTTCTTGTCTTGTTATATTTCTACAGTACGCTACGGAGCACTTTCAAAGTCCTTCACATACAGGCTCAAAGCTAACCCGACAAGAAACCAGTATTGTGCCCATACTACAGACAACAAACAGTGTGGGAATACACAGTGAAAAATGCAATATCAATAGAACAAACTGTGCAAACAAGGCGTCAGTACAATAACAGTAACAAAGCAACGGGATACAACTTGGTCTCCATTCCAATGACTTTAAGACCAGAACTGAGCACAATCCATTTTTTGCTAATATAGTTTTGTTCAAGAGATAAATTGGTGATCTCTTCTTTTTATTTTCAGGTCATGAGCAATTTCGTTTGTTTGTGGTTTGGGTGAATGATCGGCATCCCTCCATTAAGTTTGTGGCTCATGCGAGTGCCACTAGTATTAACTTTTTAGACGCAACAGGTTTTGTCTCAGATACTAAATCTCTGGCAGTTAAACCATACTGGAAACCTACTGATTAAAACTCATACCTTCATTTCAGGTCATGTCACGCCAGGCATTTACGTAATAATTTGCCGCTGGGTCAGTATCTATACATGAGAAGGAATTCGTCTTTGCCACTGCACTTTGAGGAAGGTTGCAATAGGCTAAGCCAGCAATTTTTAGCCAGAGGCTATCCTGAAACATTGGTCAGGAATATCTCTTTAAGAGCTCCAAGAACAGCTAGACAAGACTTATTGGAGGAAACAGACAGGAGTTCTACTGGTAGCGCTAAGGTGCAATGTGTGTTGGAATATATGTGTGTTGGAACTTGTAGCCTTAGAAATATTTTGACACGAGCAGATGTGTGCCTCACACCCAGAGCGCTGCCCTACAGCATTGGTAATTTTCCATGTGGGAGACGTAAGGTTTGCCCCCTGATGTGGCGCAGAGACCATGCTGATTTTTCGGACTTCTGCCATAGACTCAAGGGGATGTATACCTGCGCCACAAGGGAAATTATTTATTTGATTCAATGTGCATGTAAATTAAATTACATTGTGAAATCAAGTCGGCCTATTAGGACTAGAATAATTGAACACCAGTCTCGCATCAGACAGGGTCATATGGATTCTCCTTTGGTGTACCACTTTAATCAGAAAGGACACACTTTGAATGATTTCAGGGTTTTGGCGCTAGAGGCATTTGTTGCCAACAGGTATAATAAAATCAATGCTGATAGGTGGTTATACCAAAGGGAAAGTGATTGGATTTATCGTACACGGTCTTATCAGCCTTCTGGACTTAACCAAGAGCTGGAATACTCTAGTTTTTTGTAGATAGCACTCACTGTGATAGCCTGCCCCTTTAAAAGTTTTTACAAGCACATGAGTTTGGTTTGCTACATAGCTGTTCCTTGTTGACTGCATAGTTAAGGCATACCTAGCTAAGAAATTGTGGAGGACAAGTTCCCTTTGTGAATGTTTTATGGTAGCCCAGTAGAAACCTTCTAGGTGAGTGCTAAGAGAGTCTTTGGGACTGTTTTGATAGTAATAAGAATATTCTGTTCATGACGCAAAAGGAATATTGTTGCTTATATGTGGTTCGTTTGCAGGAGACTTTGTTCCCTTGAAGCTACTATTTTGGTGTGAGCTGCTTCTTTGCAGCCCTTCTAGGTAATATGTATTCTTGTAGTAATGGGTGAGGGAATGTTTGTATTATTTGTATTTGATGGTTTTGGTTGTTTTTATAATTTTATAGTTCCTGGGAAAAGGTGGCATACGAAACGAAGGCTGTATCTAGACCAGGGGTGGCCAACCTGTGGCTCGGGAGCCACACATGGCTCTTTCACACACATTGTGCGGCTCCTGGCAGGGCGGCTGGGGAAGCAAAGGGGAGGCATGCTTTTTCTCTCTTTCTCCCTTCCTTCCTTCCCTCCTCCCTCCCATCTATTTGCTTTCCTAGTTTCTCTCTCTCTCTTTCTTTCCACTTCTTTAATTCTTTCTTTCCATCTCTCTCTTTTTCTCTCTCTCTCTCAATATCATTAGCAAACAAGTAATATCATTATCAATAACCGGTTTTCCTTGTTTGTTTTTATTTTTAACGTTAATAAACGTTAACGTTAATAAAAAGCAAATTTGCATATTTTTAAAAATAAAAACGTGTGTGTGATATTTGTTCCTATCTTGCAGCTCTCAGACATCTGACGTTTATTCTATGTGGCTCTTACGTTAAGCAAGGTTGGCCACCCCTGATCTAGACTCTTCGCTGGAACTGAACTTTTGCACTTCATGTTATTTTGAGAGACTATTGTAGTATATTACACTTGTTATAAAGTCATTGGAATTGAAACCTAGTTGTATCCCATTGCTTTGTTACTATTACTGTACTGACGCCTTGTTTGCACAGTTTGTTCTATTTATATTGCCCATGCTACAGAGACAGGCAGAGTCTCTGTGAAGACGCACCTCCCTTAAAGTCTCCTAGAGAGTTTGCGGCGGAGGTGAGATTGTAACCCGCGGTCTCCACAGCCCTCAGCCATTAACTCCATCAGCAGGGCAACTTATTTCGTACCCCATTTATCTCCCACCTCCCCTCTCGCTTTATTCTGATCCATAAGAATAATGGCAGCCTGGTGAAGTGGTTAGAGTTGTCTGAATAATACTTCCCTCAGAGTTCCAGCCCTGATGGGGAAAACCCAGGCTAGCCCTATCTCGTCAGATCTTGGAAGCTAAGCAGGATGAGCCGTGGTTAATTCTTAGATGGGAGACCACCAAGAAAGTAAAAGGTCGCTACGCAGAGGCAGGCAATGGCAAACCACCTCTGAACGTCTCTTGCCTTGAAAACCCTACAAGGTAAGCTGGCTCCGGCCTTTTTTTGGCGGGGGGGGGGGGAGGGAGAGACACCTGTTCCAAAGACTTGCACACAGACGCAAAGAGAACTATTGTAATAACCAGTGTAAAGACATAGACGTGAACAAGAAGAGAACTGTTTCACAAGATCTGAGAAATCAAAGGGAAATTTAACACACGGTTAGGTCTGCTGAAAGAGCGACACGGGAAAACATTAACTGAAAAGTACAAAACAAAGAAAACAGAAGCGACAGAAGGACGACAGATCCTTTCCAAGAAGGAACTTTTGAAGAAGAACGTACAGTTTTAGAAAAGCGAAGTGAAAGCTGCCCTGGAGTAGATGGGATCTCAATCTTCTCCTCCATTTTATCCTCACAACGACCCTCTTTAGTAGGCTTGGCTGAGGGTCTGTGACTTCCAATGCACTGGTACTGAACTTAGATCTCCCAGATACTCGTCGAATACTTTTGACCACTACACTGCACATGTCTCTGAAGTTCTCACCCACCCTCCAAAGGGCACCAACTCCTGCAACGGCCATAATCGCCCCCAGGGGGTGACATCCCTCTTCTGAGAGCTGATCGATAAAGTCTGAGGAGAGAACCAGTCTAGTGGTCAGGCCAGGGAGACCTGGGTTCGAATCCTGCCTCTGCCACACAGCTCACCGAAGGGCCTTGGTCAAGTCACTCTGCAGCAGCACATTATCAGACCAAGAGAGAATGGACTCGTCAGCGCTCATATCCTGAAAATCTTGTTGGGCCCTAAGGTGCTACTGAATTGGTCAGGGCTGGATGCAGGCCCATGGAGGCCCTAAGCAAAGCCCAACGCTGCTGCCCTCCGGCCCTTCCATTGCTTAACTGGCAAAGCATTAAGTTTCAATAAGTGCCAAAGGTGAAATAAGAGATTAAAAATGCAGTGTCATTCCAGGCCACCCCTCACAACTAGATTAAATATCAACTTAAAAAACACCCTCTAACACTAAATAGCAGTAAGCCATATAAGCAAATTATAGCTAGGACAACAGGGGAAAAATGCAGATTTTCAACACTCTTTCACGCATTTTATGCATTACAAGGAAAAACCACAAGCACACAAAAAATTTTTGAAAACTGATCTTAATCACCCTCCGGAAGATTATAAGGCAAAATATGACCTGATATTTACCTCTACTGACATTACGTGATCACGAGAGCATACTTTTCAACTTTGAGAATCCTCTTTCTACAGAAATCGACGCTGGTGGAGGAATGTCATTGTTTGTATGAAATAAAACATGTTTTATTCCACTGCTTCCTAACCTTGAAGACCTCTAACATTTCAATAGATGTGGCTCAAAAGATGCTAAGCAATGCTTATTGTGGCCTACTTATAACTTTACTTATACTTTAAAACGTTTTCTCCAACTTTTTTTTTTTAATTGCAAAGCCTTCGATCAAGTCCTCAAAACTGATCTGGCCTAACAAACCAGCTTCTGTCCTTAGCAGAGACAGGGGCCTCTCTTGTTGCCTTGTCGCCCCCGCTGCCCCCCCCCCCCCCCCGTGCTAGTAGTTCCACCGCCTCTCATTTTTTTATGTATAGCTGTAACAGAAGAAATGACTGAGAAAAATATTTCCTCTTCAAGCCCCCCCCCCCCCCTGGTGCCCTAAGGACAAGTTATTTTCTTAAATAAGCCAGTGTGGAGGCGTGGTTAAGAGCGGCAGACTCTAATCTGGAGAACCAGATTTGATTCCCCACTCCTCCTCCCCATCTAGCCAGCTGGGTGACCTTGGGCCAGTCACAAGTTCTCTCAGAACTCACAGCCCCATCTACCTCACAAGGTACCCGTTGTAAGGAGAGGAAGGGAAGGCGATTGTAAGCCACTCTGAGACTCCGAGTGAAGGGTGGGGTATGAATCCAGCTCTTCTTAATGGTTAATCCAGGGCTGGGATTGGTTGTTACGCAGCTCAGCCTGACCTGGAAAAGCCAAGTCAACCTGATCTCATTAGATCTCCAACGCCAAGCAGGGTCAGTCCTGGCTAGTATTTGGAGGGGGGGGGCTACCAAGGAAGTCCAGGGTCACTACGCAGAGGCAGGCAATGGCAAACCACTTCTGATCAAAGTTTGAGTCCACCAGCACCTTTAAGACCAACAAAGATTTATTCTGGGTATAAGCTTTGGTGCGCAGGCACACTTCACCAGATACATGTAAACAGTTTCCCTCAAGCCTTACCTATAGGTAGGGGGGGTTAGTTGCCAGGAAGGGCTAATTAGCGTTCAATATGCATAGGTCCCTGAGGGAGAAGTCTGAACTTTTGGGACCGGCCAGAACTCCTAGGCAGTGTTCCCTCTAAGCTGAGTTGTGAGCTAGCTCATGGTTTTTTAGCATCCGGCTCACACATTTTCGCCTTCCCTCAGGAAGGATGGCTCCAGAGCAAACTAATTGACGCAGTAGCCAAATCGCTCCCTCACAACTTCAATGCCCATAGCTCACAAGGCAGGATTTTTGGAGTCACGGGACTCCATAGCTTAGACTTAGAGGGAACATGGCTCATAGGTACGTCCTGCTCTGGAAGAAAGGGTGGATGTTACAGGTTGTCACCCACTCTTTCACCCAGAACAGCACAGCTACCCAACTCCGCCCCCCCCCCCCGGGCACACAGCTGGGTCGCCTGCTGCCACAAAAAAAGGAAACGACCCCCACCTTCCCCAAATGTCCATTCGCACACTCCCACACGTGGCAAAGGCAGAAGCGGCCGGAGGGAGGGAGGGAGGCGCCGGGGCCGCGGCGGGAGTCCAGAAAGCGTCCCCCGCAGCGGTCTTTTGGACCGCCCTCGGAGCTGGAAGGAAGCACTTAGGAGAGGCGATGATCCGCGGCGACGGGTTTTGCGCTCCGGCTCCCGCGAACCCCTCGCTCTCCCCAGGCGCGCCAGTCCACTGCTCGCCTTTCCCACGGGCGCCAGAGATCGGGCCCGGCCTTTCCTACGAGTGCCAAACCGGGTTTCCGAAGACGACGCCGGGCAAATCCAACCCCCCCACCCCACCCCCGCTAAGCCCTGGCGTCTGATGACCAAAAATTCCATTTGGTGAGCTCTTGGCACGGAAGTTGGGAGCGAACGGTTTGGCTGCCGCGGAGGTTAGTTTGCTCTGGAGCCCTCCTTCTTGAGCTGAGACAAAAATGTGCGAGCCGGAGGCTGAAAAACCCGTGCCCTAGTCCACACTAAACTCAGCTGAAAGGGAACCCTGTTCCCTCCCCCGGTCGTTCTCGCAGCAGCCGCTCAACGCGCCCCTGGAGCCTAGGCGCCGGCTGGCCCAGCTCGGGACCGCCAGCCAGCCAGCCAAGTCCTCCCTCCCTCCCTCCCCCCCCAACAAGCGGCCGCTGGAGCGGCCCGAGCTGGCAGGGCGCGTTTCCTTCTCCCCCCTGCCCGTGCGCAACGCGCGCCTTCGGGCCCCTCTCCCGTGCGTCTCGCCCACCTTGGCCACCTCGTGCCTCAGGATGGCGGGCAGGGCGAAGAGCAGCACCAGCCCCACAAACAGCAGGCCGCCGCCCAGCGCCCCGCAGACCACCGCCGACCGGCTCGGCGCCCCGACCCTCATGGCCAGCAGCCTCCGCGATGCGCTCCACGCCGCGCATCCCCCGCCGCCTGGCCCATATTTACGGCCTCCCGGGGCCGCCCCTCGGCCCGCCCCCCTCGGCGGGGAGGAACGCCCGGCCTGGCCGCCCGCACGACGGACCGCCGGCCGGCGGAGGAGGGGGAGGAGGCGCTGAGGCCGGCGGGCGCGCACGTGGCGGCGAGGCGTTGGGGCACGAGGGAGCCCCGGATCCCGTGGGATCGAGCGCCGACGACCGGAAAGCCGCCTGCGGCGCTGGGGCAGAGGCCGTGCGTGGCGCCGCACCCGAGGAGAAGCAACGCCGCGCAGTTTGCAAGCCCGGAGCGGGGCTGCTCGCGAGAGGGTGTTTGGGAGGTTTTGGGGATGGGGAAAAAAGAGTCGCGCGAAGTCCGAAGTGGCGTGACGGCCGTTCGCGGACGCACTCGACAAGCGCCGCGGAGTTAGGCGCCTCGTTGCAATGGCGGGGGGCGGGGGAAGTCGGGGCGCTTGTTTTCCGAGTAGAGCGGTGTGAAAAGTCTGCGCTCGCCGCGCGGGCCTCTGCATGTCTACTACTGTTATTGTTGCCGAGTTCAGAAAATACCTGGAGATTGGAGACGGCGGTTTGGGGTGGGGGGGACGGACCTTGGCCGGGTATGATGGCGTGCAGTCCGCTTTCCAAAGCAGCCCTTTGCTCCAGAAGGTGTGGAATGGATAGTTTCAGTTAATAAACAAAAAAGCGATTAATAAAGTCCGGAGGTAGGTTGTGATTCAGATCGCCAGATGGCCCTCCATCTTAGGGTTGCCAAGTCCGGGTTGGAAAATACCTGGGGACTTTGGGGGTGGAGCCAGGAGAAGATGGGGTTTGGGGAGGGGAGGGGCCTCCGCATGGTACAATGCCACAGAGTCCACCCTTCAAAGCAGCCATTTTCTCCAGGGGAACTGATTTCTGTCAGCTGGAGATCAGTTGTAAAAGCAGGGGATCTCCAGGCCCCACCTGGAGGCTGGCAACCCTACTCCATCTGGAGATTGGCAACCCTACATCTTGGAGAAGGGTGGTCCATGTGACACCCGTACAGTGCAGTTAGGAGCATAAGAGAAGCCATTGTTGGATCAGGCCAAAAGTCCAACACTTGGTCACACAGTGGCCAAAAACACCAGGTGCCCTCAGGAGGTCCAGCAGTGGGGCCAGGACACTAGAAGCCCTCCCCCTCCAAGCACCAAGAATACAGAGCATCACTTGCTCCAGACCAAGAGCTCCTAGCTATACGTTGTGGCTAATAGCCACTGATGGACCTCTGCTCCATAGGTTTATCCAATTCCCTCTTGAAGCCTTCCATCCAGTTCTGTGCAGAGTTACCACGGCGCAAACCCATTCAGATCAACAAGATTAGATTGGGGTCGTTCTGCAAGTTCCTCTGCGGCACCCAGGTTCCAGCCTGAGAGAGGCGAACAATCCTGATAAGTACTTGAGCATGGGCCGGGTGCTCTTGCATTGCCACTGAATGCCCGCCACCAGGACCTCCTCTGTTCATTTGGAGTCTGGAGACTTGGAAGCGTTGGGTCCCGGTGTACTCCCTGAGAAAGCACCGAACTCCTCTTGGGCTGCCAGCATACCCCAAGGCACAGACCTTCTCAGGTCTCCAGGTTAGCAGCCTCTCCCTACAAGCCACTCGAGAAACAAATCCTTTCTTTGCGCACCAGAACTGATTGGCATCTCCCCCAAAGCACGGAGCTGTTTCTAGCATTCTTCTGTCTCCTTGGTGTTCCAAAACAGCCGGGAAGCATGGCCTTTGTGTCAGTAGGAGGCCCTGCTTGGAAGCAACTGCCTCCCGAGTAGGACTACACCTGGGGTAGAACTGCCCGGCATTCCGTGATTGGCCATGCTCCCTGGCAGCCATTTTGTGACCACTTCCCTCAGGGGCCATTTTGTGGTGGACCCCCTTGGCCACTGGTAGGGGATGGGGAGATAGAGTTGCCAGATCCAGGTTGGGAAACTCCTGGAGATTTGGGGGTGGAGCCTGGGGAGGACAGGGACCCCCGTGGAGAAACAGTGCCACAGAGTCCAACTTCCAAAGCATCCCATTTGCTCCAGGGGAACTGATCTCTGTAGTCTGGAGATGAGCTGTGATTCCGGGGGGGGTCCCCAGGTCCCACCTGGAGGCTGGCATCCCTAGGTGGCACCCAGTGGCCTTCTCTCAGAATTCAGAAAGTGCCTGCAGACTCAACAGTGATGGGAGCCACACCTGTACACGCACATATCTGGCAGTGTTCCCTCTAAGCTGAGTTAGTGTGAGCCAGCTCACCGTTTTTTAGCCTCCGGCTCTCACGTTTTCATCACAGCTCAGGAAGGATGGCTCCAGAGCAAACTAATTGATGCAGCGGCCAAACTGCTCACTCCCAACTTTAATGCCAGTAGCTCACAAAGTGGAATTTTCACTCACAGGACTCCACGGCTTAGAGGGAGTGTTGCTGGCAGGGATCTCAATGCTACGAAGGCACACCTGCCTTGCCTCCAGGGGAGAAAAGCACCAAGTGCATTACAAATGGGTGGGAGCTTGTAATGGCCTACTGATCTGGTTAAGTTTGGAACCAAATTGACAGAGCTCTTTCCTGGGATGACCGGGAGTAGTGGAGAACATCCTTGCCAGGGTGGGCATTAGTTAAAAACAAGACCAGGATTAGGTCATCGTCCCTGATTGCTGGGTTGTATTTTGATTGTTCTAAAGTTTTTACTCCTTAGTCTTGATTCCAGCACAAGCTGCTTCATAGAATCATAGATTCCTGTTGATCATATTAGATGCTATTAGATTTTATAATTTTACTGTCCTTGTATACGTTGTTTGTTTGCCTTCTATTGTATTGAATCAGAGTTGGAAGGGACCTCCAGGGTCATCTAGTCCAACCTCCTGCACAATGCAGGAAATTCACAAATACCTCCCCCCCCACACATCCCCAGTGACCCACACCTTCCATGCTCAGAAGATGACCAAAAACCTCCAGGATCCCTGGCCAAACTGGCCTGGAGAAAAATTGCTTCCTGACCCCAAAGTGGAGATCAGCATTTCCCTGGGGTGTAAGAAAGGGTCACAAGAACTGAGCACTGAGGCAACCCTTCCTGCCCTCCCTTTCCTGATCTGCCTGAGTTCACACAGTCAGCATTACTGTCAGATGACCATCTGGCCTCTGCTTAAAAACCTCCAAAGAAGGAGAACTCACCACCTCCACTGAGGAACCGCTCTTACTGTCAGGAAGTTCTTCCTAACGTTTAGCTGAAAACTTCTGATTTAATTTCAACCCGTTGGCTCATTTGGGTATGAAACATGGGTTTTCAGCAGTTCAGAAGACAGCTAGATCAAGGTGGGTAGCTGTGCTAGTCTGTCTGTAGCAGTAGAAAAGAGAGTCCAGTAGAGTATGAGTTTTTGTGAGTTCCCCGCTTGCTTCTTCAGAATGCCTTCTAGATAGGGTTGGCCAGCCTGGAGGAGAAAAGGACGTGAAAAGCACTAGCGGCCCTTTCCCCGCAAATTAAGTTCCTCTTGAAGGGACCTTTTTCTCCCAGCCTGTGGGTAACCTTATCTGCCCCTGCAAAGACTCTTCCCCTGGAAGCCAAGAACAAACAGATGCTTATTTCTCTCAGCTTTGCAGATCTCAAACCGCAAAAGGTCTTTGGAGGCTAAATACCTCTTCCATCCATTCCACCTCCAAAACATTAGCAGGGGTTACAGCTGATAAAGCACAGGCTGGATTCCGTTCATTGCTCCCTGCTCCAAAAGGGGCTAGCGACTGGCTGCACCCTGTGAAGACTATCCCTTCGTGGCTCTACCTGTTAGTTAACAACAGCCACTCTTATCACAGACCAGTAAACTTCGTTGCACGATAGTATAAATTAGCCCACTTAGACCTCAGGTAGCTGATAAGTTTTCAGACCTCTGATAAGCATTGTAAACACATGTCCCTGTTATTCTATTGCTAACCTCGAGATTCTTGCAACAAATTAATAATAATATAATAAGGAGATATCTCAAAACTACCTTTGGCAGCTGTAAAAAGCTCTGTGGCCTGAAATGTTGCATTGATAGTGTTGGAAGAGAAGGACTTTGCACCGATTGCTATATATTCAACTGCACTGTCTATTCATGGGGAGGGGGTTCCCGGCCGAATTTCGTTGCTGACATGACAAGGACACTATTCCTTCAGATGCTGATACAGGGCCTGCTCACTTGATGTACTGATTAAGAGCGTGGACTCTAACCTGGGAGAACCGGGTTTGATTCCGCACTCCTCTGCTTGCAGCTGCTGGTGTGACTTTGGGTCAGTCTCTCAAGAGCAGTCCTCGAAAGAGCTCTCTCAGCCCCGCCCACCTCACAGGGTGTCTATTGTTGGAAGGAGAGGGGAAGGGGATTGTAAGCCACTCCAAGACTCCTTCGGGTAGTGAAGGGTGGGGTATAAATCCAATCTCTTCTTCTCTGCCAGGTGGCTGGCCCTTGGCTTCAGAAGCAGTTTTAAGTGTGACCAAGCCCTCAAATACGCAAGTGAGAGGGAACAGGATGCTAATTAATACAGGGAGCACTTCAGCTGAAAGAACAAGGCCAGAGCACACTTCAACCCAGAGATTGCTAAATATGGAATTTATGTCTGCATAGGATGGGGTGGCGGGAAGGGGGCTTGTATACTAGTTGTAGCCTCCTATGGAGCTTATACCATCCTATAGTGCAGAGGAAGTATTTGCTAGAGAATAAATTTGTGGTCATAGAACAGAATCATAGAATTGGGACTGTACAGGCCATCTAGTCCTCAGCCCGCTGCTCAATGCAGGATCAGCCTAGAGCATCCCTGACTAGTGTTTGTCGAGCTGCCACTTGAAGACTGCCAGGGAGGGGGAGTTCACCACCTCCCCAGGCAGCCGATTCCACTGTTGAACAGGGTTGCTGGCTCACAATTTTTTAACCTCCGGCTCACACATTTTTTTCTTGACTCAGGAAGGATGGCTCCAGAGCAAACTAATTTATACAGCTGCCAAATCACTCGCTCACAACTTTAATGCCAGCAGCTCACGAAGTAGAATTTTTGCTCACGAGGCTCCACAGTTGAACAACTCTTGACTTGTCAAACATTCCCCCTAATATCCAGCCGGCACCTTCCCGCCCTTAGTTTAAACCCATTCTTGCGAGTCCTCTCCTCTGCTGTCAACAGGAGCAGCTCCCTGCCCTCCTCTAACTGACAGCCCTTCTGATACTCCAAGAGAGCCATCCTGTCCCCCCTCAACCTCCCCTCCTCCGGACTGAACATTCCCAAATCCCTCACCCTTTCCTCACAGGGCTTAATCTCCAGGCCCCCAACATCCTGGTCGCTTTCCTCTGCACCTGCTCCATTCTCTCCGCATCCTTTTTCTGAAGTGAGGCCTCCAGAATGGCGCACAAGACTCCGAGTGTGGCCTGATCAATGCAGTGCACAGCAGAATTATAGCATTTTGGAATTTGGATGTTATCCCTCGGTTGATACACTCCAAGACTGCACTAAGTCCGCTTTCAAGCCCAAGGCAACATTCTGAAGATTGGGGGCCATGGCTCAGTGAAGAAGAAGAAGAGACTGGATTTATATCCCGCCCTTCACTCAGTTAGAGTCTCAGAGCAGCTTACAAACTCCTTCCCCTTCCCCTCCCCACAACAGACACCCTGTGAGGTCGGTGGGGCTGAGAGAGCTCTGAGACAACTGTCCTTGAGGGAACAGCTGGTACAGAGCTGTGGCTTGCCCAAGGTCATCCAGTAGGTGCAAGTGGAGGAGTGGGGAATCAAACCCGGTTCTCCCAGATTAGAGTCCGTGCACTTAACCACTACACCCAACTGGCTCTGGTGAGGGCATCCACTGGAAAACACCCAGGTTCAGTCTCCAGTTACAGGGTTTCAGGTCACAGGTGCTGGAGAACACCTTTCTCTGGCTCGCCTCTTAACATCACCCCCAGAAGAGACAATACCGACTTCATCACAGACCTAATGCCAGACTATATTGAAGGCAACTCCGGCGGAAAGTCTCTCAACCAGGCCAGAACCAGCCCCAAGTCGCCTCAGCAGAGCTGCTCTGTCGCACGCTTTCCAATCACATCCTGGGCTCTGACATTCTCCATTGTAAGAGCTCAACATGGCACACAACTAGCCAGGTTAATGACAAGACTGATGGAAGAAATATCACATAAGAACATAAGAGAAGCCAATGTTGGATCAGACCAACAGCCCAGCCTGTCCAACACTGTGTCAACACAGTGGCCAAAAACACCAGGTGCCCTCAGGAGGTCCAGCAGTGGGGCCAGGACACTAGAAGCCCTCCCACTGTTGCCCCCCCGCCAAGCACCAAGAATACAGAACGTCACTTGCCCCAGAGTTCCCATCTATACCTTGTGGCCAATAGCCACTGATGGGCCTCTGCTCCATATATTTATCCAATTCCCTCTTGAAGCTGCCCATGCTTGTAGCCACCGTCACCTCCCGGGGCAGTGAATTCCACGTGTTCATCACTCTTTGGGTGAAGAAGTGCTTCCTTTTACCTGTTCTAACCTGACTGCTCAGCAATTTCATGGAGTGCCCACGAGTTCTTGTCTGGTGAGAAAGGGAGAAAAGTACTTCTTTCTCTACCTGCTCTATCCCACGCATAATCTTATAAACCTCCATCAGGTCGCCCCCTCAGCTGTCCTTTCTCCAAGCTAAAGAGCCCCACGCACTTTAACCTTTCTTCATAGGGAAAGTGTTCCAATCCTTTTATCATTCTGGTTGCCCTTTTCTGTACTTTTCCCCAGGGCTTTTTTGGTAGAAAAATCCCAGCAGGAACTCGTTAGCATAACAGACCACACCCAACAGCAGGAACTAATTAGCATATTAGCCCACACCCTTGACAGCACAGCTTATTAGCATATTAAGCCACACCCCCATGTCACCAGAAGAGTGGTCACCCAGCCACACCCACTTTTTGCTTCTTATTCTGTTTGCCTTGTTTGTTGTCAAACCCCAGGGCTTTTTTTGTAGCAGGAATTAGTTTGCATGTTAGGCCACATACCCCTAATGTAGCCAATCCCAATGAGTTTCTGCTGGTGGGTGTGGCCTATTATGCTAATGAGTCCCTGCAGGGTGTGGCCAACTCAGGAGCCAGCCGGAACTCCGTTCCTGCCCAAAAATAGCCCTGCTATAATATCCTTTCTGAGGTGTGGTGACCAGAATTGCACATATATAACCATAAGCAGCGACGTGGGGCAGAAAGCCTTCCTAAATTCAGTATTTTCTGATGGTCTGTGGAAGATTCCCCCCCCCCCCCTATATAGTCAGTTTATAGTTGTCAGGACTGTTGTGCTGCAAATTGGTTATGTTAGATGGGCTACATGTGAGATACGAAGCTGTTTCCTGTCCCATTGTGGACAAGACTCGCCACTGTCCCCCCCCGCCCCCGGTCCCTCCTGGTTTGGTTGAAATCTAGCCCCCCTCCCTCTCACATGGTTGCTCAAAGCCAGCCTCGCAGGAGTATCGCTCAGAAGAGTGGCAAGGGGTCAGCCAGATGGGTAAGGGCTTGTGTAGACTCTCTCATATTAAACAAGACTTTATTTCTACAAGGCACAAACTCAGAATTGTGAAGGTCCAGGGCCCCCCAGACACTGCCTACGGATGCCAATGTGCCTGCCTATGCCTTTACTGGCACCCATGCTCCCTCTAGAGCCAGTTTGGTGTAGTGGTTAAGTGCACAGACTAATCTGGGAGAACGGGGTTTGATTCCCCACTCCTGCTTGCAGCTGCTGGTTGACCTTGAGCAAGGTATAGCTCTGTATACTGTGCGACTGAGGGTAAGTTGCGGCAGCCGTTTTGTGGCTGGCTTTTCCTCCTGTGGCGGCTGTTTTGTGGCAGCGCCCACCGTGCTGTGCCGGAATGCCAAAGGTTGCTTGCCTGCTTAAAAAGGTTGGCACCCCCTGATCTAGGCACACTAAGAAAAACAAAAAGACAGGTTCTCACGATCTGTGTGGCGTCTTATCTGGGGAAATGTGGGATGTCCTCCCTGGGGCATTGGCGTCTCTCTTCCATGTCATCCCTGCCCGCGTCATCCTTCCAGGCAAAACTTACTCCGCCGCAAGCGTTCCCAGCGAAGAAGGGAGCCCAGAAAGAAGTCCCAGACAAAGGAACAGCTCCCCTTTTCAGATCCGCACCCCCACATGTGTTCGGGGTGCTAAACCTGTACCCTCCACTCAAGAATTGTTAACACATCTAAGGGCTGGTGTGTTCCCTCTCTACCTGTTTTTAGCAAAGAGCGTCTTTCCCACTTCTTCCCAGCCATGAAGACGCTGGGACTTCTTTTCATCATAATTGTCCTGTCAGCGCCCCCCTGGCCAAACTTCAGAAGCTTGAGCACAGCATATTTCAATAAGATTTAAAGAGTCAGACTGGGAAACGTTCAAACATAAATTTTACCGCAAATCCCACATCATGGGCAGTAAGGAACATGCACAGCCACCTTCCCGCAGCTAACTTGCAGGGAACAGCTGTATGTACTTGCCTATTTCCCAGCTGAGCACCAAGGGCTTGCCAGGAACTGCAGCGCTTGACAATAATGCTGCCGTGTGTGGGAAGAAGGTTGCTGGTTATCTCAAGCACGCGGGTGCAGAAACACCCTTGATGGAGACATCTCGGTTGCAAAATGTGAACAGCCCACAGCACAGCCAGTCCCCACAGCACAATAAAGGATTTACTGTTAGCGTTGAGCCATCCTAGAGTCAATGTTCACACTCGCAGTTCCCAACGGCAAGTTGCTAAACATTGTACATATTAAACAATCTGGGAACACGGGAGGATGGATGTTGTCCAAGAAAGCCTGAAAAGGCTCAGCTACTACCGCCCTCTCAACTACCTTGCTCAGAAACGGGAGATTTAGGACTGGCTAGTGGTTGGCTAGGACCACAGGGTCCAGTAATGTTTTTTAAAAGAGCGGACGTACCACCACCTCCTTCAATTCCACTAGGAATGTCCCGGAAGAAAGGGCAAGTTGATAATTTCTCTTAGGGGGGGCCTGAATACCATCCCTGCAGGCTTTAAGCAGCCAGGACGGGCATGGGTCAAGGAGGCAAGTGGTAGGCTTCACAGCTGTCAGGATCTTGTCGACCTCCGGAGGTCGGCTGAAGTGGTCCAGCACCAGACATGAAGATGGACAAGTGGCTTCCATTTCCTTTACTGTATCCATTGTGGTCGGGAGGTCCTGGCAGAGTGACAAAACTTTATATGTGAAAATAGTTTGTGAATGCCTCACAGTCAATAGCCATTTCCCTTGTGGCAATGTGGTTAGCAACTGAATAGTCCCACTAAACAACTGGGGCGGGCGAGAGCTCTTAGGTGCAACGGAGGTCACACAGAATTATTCCTTAGCAGTCCTCCCTGCCATCCCATAGGCTTTCATAAACTTCCCAGAAGATGCTCTTGCTGCTTCGTCACAACTGTTGCTCAGTGGCAGAGCATGTGCTTTGTAGGCCCCTCCCCAGCCAATCAGGGTACACAAGACTTGGATAGACAAAGGGTGTAATGCAGTCTAAAGAAGCTTCATGTGGCCATCTCTTTTCAGTCAGGGAAAGATCAGTCATTGGCAGCGAGTCCTCGAGAGCTAGTGTGGTGCAGTGGCTAAGAGCGGTGGACTCGAATCTGGAGACCCAGGTTTGATTCCCCACCTCCAACTGGGTGACCTTGGGCCAGCCCCAGTTCTCTCAGAGCTTTCTCATCCTTACCTAATTCACAGGGCATCTGTGGTGGGGAGAGGGAGGGAAGGTGATTGTAAGCCCGTGAGACCCCTTAAGGTTGTGAATAGAAGGGTATAAACTCTTTTCTCTTCCAGTGCTTCATGCTTCCTACAGTCCCGTGCAGCAGAGCTATGACACCTACAGGGCACTAACTCCTAACAAGCGCAGGAAAAAACTCCGGGCCTCGACAGGGCAATGCAGCAGCCTGCCGGTTTCAAATCAGAACTCAGTGGCAGGATGCCTTTCAAAACATGACCTCTGCTGGTTAGGTGAGAGACAACAGATACACTTGAAACCAGAACCCCTCCCTTTTCTCTGGAGATACGTTTTTCCAGCCCTGGATATTACCAGTCCTTTTGGGTCTCTCACATGCACCTTTGGGTACATTTAGAGGAAGTGGCTCTTTAACTTCTAAGTTGACATACATGACTAAAGGTACCCTGACATTATCAAATTCCTGAGGCACTTGTTGACCAAGTATGACTGGACATCACTGGTTCGAGGTTCAACTTACCACCAACTTCCACCCATTCCTTTGCAATTTCTCCTTGCCCTACAGAAATCCTGAAATCAACCCTTGGGCCAGTTTGGTGTAGTGGTTAAGAGCAGTGGACTCTTTAATTTGGAGGACCAGGTTTGATTCCCCACTCCTCCACATGCAGCCAGCTGGGTGACCTCGGCTCTCAGCCCCACCTACCTCACAGTGTGTCTATTGTGGGGAAGGGGAGACTTGTAAGCTGCTCCGAGTGAAGGGCTGTGTATAACTCCAACTCTTCTTTGTTACTTTCCTTCACCCTTGGTGCAACCCAGAGTTCTTAACATCAAATTTGCCCAGCTTCAAATTACAGAGGAGCTTGGCTTTGCTCTGCCCACTTTTTAGAAGCTGGCTGCAGACTCTAAGACTTCCTTGTTCTACGGTTAACAAGTACTTGAATACAAGTGTTGAAGACAGTGCAGGCTTCACCCATGTTGTTAGGCTAGACCAATATGGCATAAATAAAAATACATGAAGTTGAAATTTGAGCCAGATCTTGCAAGTACTACCATCATTATGATTAATGGGATAATCTTGCTGAAAAAGCCTATACATTAATACAGTTCATCCAAACCACCACCACCACATACCTTTTAAGCTCACACAGAAAACCACTCCCAATGGCTGTGAAAGGTACCGTATTTTTCGCTCCTTAAGATGCACCTGACCATAAGACGCACCTAGCTCCACTCGGTGCCGTGGCTTGGGAAAGGTGAGGGGGGTTTAAGACGCACACACTCCCCCCCCCCCTTTTTTAGGGAGAAAAAGTGAGTCTTATGGAACAAAAAATACGGTAATTCCATGACTTGACTTCCCTCACCCAATCATAGACATGAGCAATAGCTTGAGTTCAATTGTTTTCCACCTGTATTAGGCACTAGGATGCGAAGAGTCGCAACAGGGTCAACGGAATATCAAGTTCAGCTGTAGATGACACAACTCAGTTTAAGATTGTCAGGAAAACGAGAACACTGCATTACTGCTTAAGATTCCCATGTTTTGACTGTTTGGCTCAACTCAAACCGTTCAGCCACTTTTGATTTCCACTACAAGCATGAGGCACATTATTTCAGATACAGCTTAGCTCTACAATAAGGCTGAACTGGCTAAGCAGTTAACAGGGTTTTGTACCCTCTTAGTTTCCACAAGCCACAGCAACTCATCCTCCCGAATGTTTGCTATGTTTCCATTACTTTGGTTCAACTAAAAACTGGTTGCTGTGGCTTTTAGTACAGCTTCCTTTTATTAGCCATACCATTAATACATAATGCTACACCAACTAAGTTGAAAGAAAGACACACATTTGGGAATGCAACAGCTTTATTGAAACAAAGTGCAGTGAAGTTTCACTTAAGTAGATGGAAGAAAAAACAAATTAACCACCCCTGAGACGCAGCACCAGATGCAGGGTGGATTCCTTCTGGATGTTGTAGTCAGAGAGGGTGCGGCCATCCTCCAACTGCTTGCCAGCAAAGATCAGCCTCTGTTGATCGGGAGGAATGCCCTCTTTATCCTGGATCTTGGCCTTCACATTCTCTATGGTGTCACTGGGCTCCACCTCCAGGGTAATGGTCTTGCCGGTCAGGGTCTTCACAAAGATCTGCATGCCTCCCCTGAGACGCAGCACCAGATGCAGGGTGGACTCCTTCTGGATGTTGTAGTCAGAGAGGGTGCGGCCATCCTCCAACTGCTTGCCAGCAAAGATCAGCCTCTGTTGATCGGGAGGAATGCCCTCTTTATCCTGGATCTTGGCCTTCACGTTCTCTATGGTGTCACTGGGCTCCACTTCCAGGGTAATGGTCTTGCCGGTCAGGGTCTTCACAAAGATCTGCATGCCTCCCCTGAGACGCAGCACCAGATGCAGGGTGGACTCCTTCTGGATGTTGTAGTCAGAGAGGGTGCGGCCATCCTCCAACTGCTTGCCAGCAAAGATCAGCCTCTGTTGATCGGGAGGAATGCCCTCTTTATCCTGGATCTTGGCCTTCACGTTCTCTATGGTGTCACTGGGCTCCACCTCCAGGGTAATGGTCTTGCCGGTCAGGGTCTTCACAAAGATCTGCATGCCTCCCCTGAGACGCAGCACCAGATGCAGGGTGGACTCCTTCTGGATGTTGTAGTCAGAGAGGGTGCGGCCATCCTCCAACTGCTTGCCAGCAAAGATCAGCCTCTGTTGATCGGGAGGAATGCCCTCTTTATCCTGGATCTTGGCCTTCACGTTCTCTATGGTGTCACTGGGCTCCACCTCCAGGGTAATGGTCTTGCCGGTCAGGGTCTTCACAAAGATCTGCATGCCTCCCCTGAGACGCAGCACCAGATGCAGGGTGGACTCCTTCTGGATGTTGTAGTCAGAGAGGGTGCGGCCATCCTCCAACTGCTTGCCAGCAAAGATCAGCCTCTGTTGATCGGGAGGAATGCCCTCTTTATCCTGGATCTTGGCCTTCACGTTCTCTATGGTGTCACTGGGCTCCACCTCCAGGGTAATGGTCTTGCCGGTCAGGGTCTTCACAAAGATCTGCATGCCTCCCCTGAGACGCAGCACCAGATGCAGGGTGGACTCCTTCTGGATGTTGTAGTCAGAGAGGGTGCGGCCGTCCTCCAACTGCTTGCCAGCAAAGATCAGCCTCTGTTGATCGGGAGGAATGCCCTCCTTATCCTGGATCTTGGCCTTCACGTTCTCTATGGTGTCACTGGGCTCCACCTCCAGGGTAATGGTCTTGCCGGTCAGGGTCTTCACAAAGATCTGCATGCCTCCCCTGAGACGCAGCACCAGATGCAGGGTGGACTCCTTCTGGATGTTGTAGTCAGAGAGGGTGCGGCCATCCTCCAACTGCTTGCCAGCAAAGATCAGCCTCTGTTGATCGGGAGGAATGCCCTCTTTATCCTGGATCTTGGCCTTCACGTTCTCAATAGTGTCACTGGGCTCCACCTCCAGGGTAATGGTCTTGCCGGTCAGGGTCTTCACAAAGATCTGCATGCCTCCCCTGAGACGCAGCACCAGATGCAGGGTGGACTCCTTCTGGATGTTGTAGTCAGAGAGGGTGCGGCCGTCCTCCAACTGCTTGCCAGCAAAGATCAGCCTCTGTTGATCGGGAGGAATGCCCTCCTTATCCTGGATCTTGGCCTTCACGTTCTCTATGGTGTCACTGGGCTCCACCTCCAGGGTAATGGTCTTGCCGGTCAGGGTCTTCACAAAGATCTGCATGCCTCCCCTGAGACGCAGCACCAGATGCAGGGTGGACTCCTTCTGGATGTTGTAGTCAGAGAGGGTGCGGCCGTCCTCCAACTGCTTGCCAGCAAAGATCAGCCTCTGTTGATCGGGAGGAATGCCCTCCTTATCCTGGATCTTGGCCTTCACGTTCTCTATGGTGTCACTGGGCTCCACCTCCAGGGTAATGGTCTTGCCGGTCAGGGTCTTCACAAAGATCTGCATGCCTCCCCTGAGACGCAGCACCAGATGCAGGGTGGACTCCTTCTGGATGTTGTAGTCAGAGAGGGTGCGGCCATCCTCCAACTGCTTGCCAGCAAAGATCAGCCTCTGCTGGTCGGGAGGAATGCCCTCCTTATCCTGGATCTTGGCCTTCACGTTCTCTATGGTGTCACTGGGCTCCACCTCCAGGGTAATGGTCTTGCCGGTCAGGGTCTTCACAAAGATCTGCATCTTCTCTGATTTTTTTTAAAAAAAAAACAACGGGAAGGGGTGAGACACAACGTAGGTTAAGATCAATCTGTTTCAACCCGAGCCGGCCCAATTACAGCAATCCAGGATCAGGGAACTGCCCCAGGGAGACGAACCACTTAACTTTCCTTCCGCCTTCCCTTGAGGCCATCAAGCACCTCCCCCTTCGGGGAGTGAAGGGAGCCGGGATCCCGAGCCGCGCACGCGCCCTCACAGGCCGGGTGACGTCACAAAGGGCCGGCTACGTCAGCCGGCGCACGCGCACAGGCCGCCTCCGCGTCTTCCTCCCCGAGCCCGCGTCTGCCATTTTAGCTCGCGGTACAGACACGGCTCACCGCGGGGGGGAAAAGCATCATTTTTACGGAGCGACTCGCCTTCCTCTTCCCTCCCTAACCACAAAACCCAGTTTTCCCTCTCGCTAAAACACGGACTTCGCCTCACTGACTCGCCTTCCGCTTTCCCCCTCACCCAGAAAGCCCGTTTTTCTCTCCGCGCAGACCGGCCTGCCGCAAGCCTCCCCCCAAATCTACGTCTCAGTGACAGAACAAAAACGTTCTTTTAAAAGGAAAAAAAAAGAACCAACCCCGGCATAATTGCTACTATAACCTACCGCACAGCCCGAGCTGATCCTAGCAAACGGAGGACGTACAATTGACAACAGACAGCCTATGGTTCTATCTGCGACAGCCGCCCCCGTTGGTCTCTTATATAGGTCTCGCGCGCCAAGATCACTCCGCCGGAGCGGGCGGACGGCCGGGCGAACTATACTGTCCCCGCGCGCGCGCGCGCGCGAGGTCGGCTCCCGCCAATGGCGTGGTAAAGAGAAGCAGGAAGCCACGCCCACCTCCTAGACTGAGGGGGGACGCGGAAGGATACAATCACTCGGTGCTCACGCAAGCGAGTTGACGGTTAAAGATGGGGGGGGGGGGGGCGGTGGTGAAGTGGGAGGAATACCCGGACTGGATCCGCATTAATCTGGAATGGTTTCTGGAAGTGTTGATAAATAAATATGAGTACTCTGAATAAAAAAGGTTTTTCTGAACCACCTCTATGAGGAAACGAAGGAAGGGGGGGAAAAACACCCTACCCTGCTTTTGTATCTATGAGGGACATGTTTAGGAGAAAAGCTGAATAAAATCATAACAGCCACTTAATTTGAGAATTTACCTGGGTCTTCCTTTACCCTACACTGATAATCTCACAAACACCAGCAAAAGAGCCCATGATGGCCCCTCCCCGTCACCTTGAACATGTTCAATGCAAAATTCATGATACATCTTAAGCTTTTGGAGTGGTGAGGGAGCCCAACTGACTGAATTCAGGGGGATTTATTTTTAGGTGTTCAAAGAAGAAGGGATCTGGCTAAAACAAACCAGAGCCCTGTGATGCATTGGCCACTTGGAGAAAAGGAGGGGTTATAAATGCTCTAATAGCCAAGCAGATGAAGCATAGCTGGCACATAAGTGGACCTGGTACAAAACTTGGGGCAAGTCAATGAATGCTCCTGCGGCAATAATGAAGAAGAGACTGGATTTATACCCCACCCAAATGTGTCTCAGAGCAGTTTACAGTCTCCTTCCCCTCCCCACAACAGACACCCTGTGAGCGAAGCTCCCTCTTAACTATGGAGTCTTATGAGCAAAAGGTATAAGTTGTGAGTTACTGGCATTAAAGTTGAGAGCATGTGATTTGGCGACTGCATACATAAGTTTGCTCTGGAGCCGTCCTTCCTGAGCTAAGGCAAAAATGTGTGAGCTGGAGGCTAAAAAACTGTGAGCTCGCTCTCACTAACTCAGCTTAGAGGGAACACTGCCTGTGAGGTAGGTGGGGCTGAGAGAGCACTATTGAGAACTGCTCTCGAGAGAACGGCTCTGAGAGAACTTGTGACTGACCCAAGATAACACCAGCAGCTGCATGTGGAGGTGCTGGGAACCAAACCTAGTTCTCCCAGATTAGAGTCTGCGCTCTTAACGACTACACCAAACTGGCTCTCAAATAAATGGGGTCACATTAGGGTGGCCAGGTCCTCCCTAGCCACTGGTGGGGGTTGGGGGGCTTGTGTTGAAGGCAGGGCTGATGTCAGGATTCCCTCTGTTGGGGCAGCTGCTGGAGCTCACCAGGGTTTCTGGCAGCGCCCACTACTGCAAGTGCCCCCTGCCAACCACCCATGCTCACCGCTGCGTGCACTGCCTGATGCCACTGGGGAAAGGTCTGAAGGCAGCTGTGAGCATGGATGGTGGAAGGGCTTGTGAGCAGACGGGAAGGAGACACAGGCGAGTGAGTAGCATGCAGGTGGGTGGAAGGGCAGGAAGGCTCAGTGGTGCCTGTGGTTTCTGTGGTGCTAAACCAAGCGAGTCATTTCGTAGAAAAAGAGGTGCAGGAGCTCATTAGCATAACTCATTAGCACAACTTTATTTGCCGGTTTTTCAGAGAATCAGCAGCACCAAACTAAATTTGTGGCATGGTTGCGGTTTAGGAACTGTCTGCCCAGGGCCCACAAAAGCTTTGAACTGGCCCTGGTTGAAGGTGCCACAAGAGTCCCACTTGGATTTTGAGACATAGGTGCACACAGCAACTCCCTTGAATTTATCCTGCTGGCTCTGAGTAGGCCAGCCTTTGCGTAAGACACAACACAGCAGGATCGCTCAAACAAAAATGGACAAAAAAAGAAGTCAGAGATTGCTGCTTTAAGCCGAAATGCCACAGCCTGCCTCTTACATTTTAACCCCAAATTTTCTCCAAAGACTCTGTGGTTCTCCTGTCCTCCATTTTAACTACACAATAATCCTGTGAGGTAGGCTAGGCTGAGAGACGCTGACTGGGGTCCAGTCACTCATGTGAACTTCATGGCCGAGGCAGCATTTGAGCCACCGGGGTGTCCCCAGTCCAAATCATCTGTGTTGCTAATGCCTCACTTCAGTACACTGTTTCTTACAGATCTATCCCGCCCTCTATCCAAGGAGCCTCCTTCAGGCGGCCAAAAGACCTGGAGAAAAACGTTCTGTTCCTTTAATACAGGCTTAATAGGTGGAAACGGGCAGCTGAAGTCTTTTATTTATTTATTTATTTATTATTTTATTAATTTAATTTATACCCCGCCCTCCCAGCAAGCAGGCTCAGGGTGGCTTTTATGGCACGGAGGTAAGGAGCAACCTAGTGAACTTCTATTAAAGACCCAGGACATTTTTTTCTCCAGGTCTGTTGGCAACCCTAGGTAGTTCAGCTCTGAATTTCTGAAAACCCACACATTTCATTCTTTCAGGACAATGCCATGTAACTCAAGGAAGTGGCAACCCCATTCAAACCCCCACATAACCCTTCTTGCCCTCCTGTGCCTCTCTCAGCCTAACCTAACTTTAGGGATGTTGTCGGTTTTTGAAATTTCTTTCCTTTAAAAGAAACAGGGAAAAAAAGAACAAAGGGAAAGAACTTAAAACCCAACAACTACATAAGATTGAAATAAAAAATAAAAAATACATTGATGCAACATTAATTTACTTTCTGCCACGCAACTCCACATGGGTGCGTTTTTGCTTCGCTTGTCTGCGCCTCATTTAAATTGGGCCATCTCAGGCCTGGTCCACACTGGCAGCTGAACCAAGTGGCAGAACAGACTGGTCCATTTCATACGGGCTCAGGGAGCAGCACATTCTTTCCTGCCCTGTATCAGAAATGCAACAGAAAATTAGCATAAGGAATAGACTAGAAACGGTGTCTTTCATGGGCTACTCTGATGTGCAGGGGGTGGTTCTGAACTTCAGCATTCAAAAGAGGTACGAAGGGACACCATTCCCGCAGCCTCAGACAGTAACCAATTTTCCCCACCCAAGATGGCCCACCAAGTGTCCTATCCAGGCAATTACCTGACTTAACTTAGCTTCTGCAAGATTTATCGTATGCTTCCCAACCATTCCCTGACAGCTTTTGTAAAACTCAGGGAGCCTTCCAAAGTAATACAAAGAGGAACAGGCTCTCTCCTACCAAGAGATGCCAGCTCCAGGTTGGAGAATTCCCAGTAATCTGGGGGTGCAACCTGGGGAGGGAGCCTTGGCAGGGGTGTGACAGAAGGGTCCGCCCTCCAAGGTAGCCATCTCCCCCCCAGGGGAACTGATCTCTGTCATCTGAAGAGAAGCTGCAATTCCTGGAGCTCTCCAGGCCCCACCTGGAGGTTGGAAACATTAGCAAGGCAGAGATAGAAACTGGCCCTTTGAATGCTTATATTCTTACAGAAGTGCTATTTTTCTGTTTGCAGGGATTTATAAAAAAAACTTGGGGAGCATTCAGAAGTGTTATGCCTCCTAGTGTTATGTAGGGATGCCGGCCTCCAGGTGGGACCTGGGGATCCCCCGGAATTACAGTCCATCTCCAGACTACAGAGATCAGTTCCCCCTAGAGAACATGGCTGCTTTGGAGGAGGGACTCAATTGCATTGTACCCCACTGAGGTCCCTGTCCTCCCCAGGCTCCACCCCCAAATCTCCAGGAATTTCCCGACCTGAGCTGGCAACCCTACCCCCCATCCTTCACCAATGGCCAGGGGGAATCTGGCAACCCCTGCCAATCTTACGAATGGATGTCAACCAATGCTCCCTCTAAACTGTGGAGTCTTGCGAGCAAAAAATTCTACTTGGGGAGCTACTGGCATTAAAGTTGGGAGCCAGCGGTTTGGCTGCTGCATCAATCAGTTCGCTCTGGAGCCGTCCTTCCTGGGCTAAGACAGAAAGGTGTGAGCTGGAGGCTAAAAAACGGTGAGCTACCTCACACTAAACTCAGCTTAGTGGGAACACTGACTAACCTCGCCCGCAGCCTACAGTTCTGGGACCGCCACGCGGAAAGGAAAGGGCCGCGCAGGCCGAAAACACTTGCGCATTTCTGGGAAGCCGGAACCAATGCAACGAAGGATTTATTTAATCCTAACAATTCGGTAAAAGTGGAGATGCCGGGGATTGAACCCGGGGCCTCATACATGCAAAGCATGCGCTCTACCACTGAGCTACATCCCCAGACCGCAAAAACGACGTTTCTGCAAGCTCTGGTATCACAACAGTTCTACGCCAGGCTGCGCTGCACTGTCTAAAAGCAACGGGGGACGTCTGGGAACCAGCGAGCGAGAGGGGCCATGGCGATGATAACAGAATCAAGTGCGAGTGACCCAGTGGCACCTTTTAAGACCAACCGTTTTTATTCAAGGTATAAGCTTCGGTGTGCAGGCACGCATCTTCAGAGACAGTGTGCGTGCACACAAAAGCTCACCCCTCGACTAAAACTGTGTTGGTCTTCAAGGTGCCGCTGGACTCGAACTTTATGCGGCCGCTTCACACCAACTCTGCAACTCACCTGCTTCTGTCTTCAGGAAGGGATGCATTCAAGACCCCTGAACAGTCGAGCCTGAGCTTCGAGCCCGGGCCGAGGGCAAGCGAAATCGCCTGCAGCGTGTAGGGCGCAAAGCGGCCAGAGGGCTAGAAGCGCGGCAGGCGATCTCCGTTCAGGCCAACGGGGGCTCCCAGCCTGTCTTTAAGGCGTTCCTGGGCTCTTGCTCTTCCCTGCTGCTTGCAGACAGACTCACCCTCTCCTTTTTTACAGAGCAGAACGGGGCTGTCACCACTGCTCCGCAGGCGCCCGAGTCCCACGACGAGCCCGGGGAAGCAACCCTCAAGCGGAGGGAGGCCCCACCTCTTATAGTATCCCAGAAGTATTCTTTTTAACCGCATGGAAAATTGCACCCTCGCGGTGCGGGACTCGAACCCGCAGCACCCGCGTCACGGGGGAGGGGAGGAATACTTCCCCCGAAGGAGGAAAAACAACAACAGCAGGGTGTTTAAAAATAAGTCACTTGAGGCTATGGCTGTTTTTACATCTGACTTTCCCGCTGGAATCATTCTAGTTCCCAAAAAACCTGCCCACACCTCTGTGCGGTGTGATACCGTGGTGCTACTGAAATGTCCACATCTACTAATTGCCCTCCTGTGGTCAAGCTAGTATTCAACCAGCTTGATTCTGCTTTAAACAATTGCTGTTGATTAGGGCACTTAGACCCCCCGGAGTGAAATTTCACACCACTGTGAATTCAGCACAGGAAAAGACAGCAGTCAAGCTACTTTAGAGGGGAGGTGTAAAATGACCCTTAGATCGGGCGCAGCCGGCCTGGACGGACGAGGGATCGTGCCGGCATCCAGCGTTCCCTCTAAGCGGAGTGAATGTGAGCGAGCTCACCGTTTTTTAGCCTCCAGCTCCCACGCTGTTTTGTCTTAGCCCAGGAAGGAGGGCTCCAGAGCAGACTAACGGATGCAGTCGCCAAATGGCTTGCTCACAACTTTAAGGCCCAGAGCTCACCAAGTAGAACCTCTGCTCACACGACTCCGCAGCTTAGAGGGAGCATTGCCGGCGTCCGCTTTCCAGATTGCAGAAAGCTGCTGTCAGAACACCCAAGTTGTGGTTTCCGCGCAGAGGGGAAAGGGGGGAAGGTCCCTTTGGGGGAAGCAAGTCGGGGGGGGGGGGTACCTGGTCATTCTGCCCGGGTTTTTTGCCGCGCTCCCCTAGGCGCGATTGGTTCCTTTTGCTTCCTTTGCCGCCCTCCTTGCGCTCCGGCGGAGACTCGAGGTGGATTGCCGCGTTGCGAGCCATGCAATCGGAACGGTAGGAGACCAGGAAGGCGATCATAGGACTACGGGAAACAAAAGGAGGAACAAAGCAGGAGCTCAGGGGGAGCTCTCGCATTGCAGAGACCGGCTAAGAGGCGCGAATCGCTGGGTTTCAGCCCCTTTGCAAGAGTTGCAACGTACGTGCGTGCAATAAGGGCTGAAATTTTGCTTCCGACCTATTATACACCTGGATAGGCAGCAGTATAAAGAAAAAAATAAAGTATAATTTTGAGCAAATGGCTCGTTGCTTTTCAAGAAAAGCTATCTGCCGAAACCCGGGATCGAACCAGGGACCTTTAGATCTTCAGTCTAACGCTCTCCCAACTGAGCTATTTCGGCAGCTGTGGGTTTTTTCCCTTTGACTGGCTGTACTCATTGATCAGAAACTTCTCCTTCCAATCAATCGATCGATCAATCAATCCGTTTCTTGCCATTTTACTTTTCGAATCCTCTCGCACCAGCTTACAAGCAAACAAACAAGCTGAAATGCGAGGGCCGCGGGCATCCCTCGGAGCTCCCACTGGGCCGAGGGGAAGCAGGTGAAAAGAGTGCCTTGGAGCATATCCAGAGTGCCTTTGGCCTTGCACACGGAGCCTTCCCCGCAGATAACTACGATAAGGGGGGAAGGGGGAGTGACAAGCGGGTCCTGGTAGCTAAGCTTCATGGCCAGCAGCCAGCAGGCCTGGGCCGAGAGTGCCTCTGAGCTCATGCAGAGTGCTTCCCGCTGTGCACGGCGCGCTTGCCTCCCCCCGCGCAGAACTGACAGGAGGGGGAGCGGAGTCAATGGGGAGCCACTGGGGCGGGGGGGGGGGGGGAGAACTGCTGGGGCGACAGAGCTGGGCAGAGGTCCTGGTCGGGGAGGTGGGACTGCCCATAGGCATGGGGACCTGGGGAACTGCCCGCAGACCCTTCAGCCTGCTGACTCGGAAACAAGTCTGCGCCGGCCCCCGCGGCACTCTGCGTATGCTCAGAGGGTCCTCTCCTACCTAGCGTTGCTTGCTTGCTTGCTGCTGCCGCAAAGGGTTCTGAGGAGGGACTGCAGGTCGTTTTCCCTTTCCCCGTCTTCTTCTCACAACAACCCTGCGAGGTAGGGTAGGTTGCCGTGGGGGGGATGATCTTCCTATACAGCAGTAGGAGGAGAGGCTAGTTCCGGGGAGTTCGGTCCACAGCGGTCAGAGGGACTTCTGCACAGGCAGCGCTGGTTTGCACTCTGGGTTGGGGGCAGTGTTCCCTCTAAGCTGAGGCAGTGTGAGCCAGCTCACCGTTTTTTAGCCCCCGGCTCACACGTTTTTGTCTTAGCTCAGAATGACTTACGAATGGAACAAACGTGCTACCCTGTTGTACCTGGAGGAAAACCAAAAAAAAAACAACTATAGTCTCCCCGTCGGGGAATCGAACCCCGGTCTCCCGCGTGACAGGCGGGGATACTTACCACTATACTAACGAGGAAGGACCTTGTCAACCTGCCGAAATTACGTTTGATAAAGCAAGCAGCCGTTTGGCCCTCTGCTGTTCCCGTAAAAGATTGGCAAGAACGGAGTATGCAAACCGGATCCAGGCAGTGACGATTCAGAACCGCTAATTTACGCCAGGTTTTATTCCTGGGTAGGGGAGGTGGAAAAAAAAAAAAAGGATGGAAGTAACATATTAAAGCACATATGCTGGGTCAGGCCAATGGGTCAGTCCAACCAATGCTGGGTCAGGCCAATGGGTCAGTCCAACACTCTGTGTCACGCATCGGCCCAAACCCAGGGGCCATCAGGAGATCCACCAGCAGGGCCAGAACTCTAGACGCCCTCCCACTGTTGCCCCCCCACTTCCCCAAGCACCCAGAATACCAAGCATCACTGCCCCAGACATAAGAACAAAGTTTGACTCCAGCTGCACCTTTAAGACCAACAAACTTTAATTCTGGGTATAAGTGAGAACTGAGTGATTTAACATGTGTAAGATGCACACTTCTTCAGATACATTTAAAGAACTTCGTTGGTCTTAAAAGATGCCGCTGGACTCAAACATAATCCTCACATCTGCTTGTTAGCTCTCTTACTCTCTGTGTGCTAATTTGCTGCTCTTCACAGATCTTGCCATTTAATTTATTCAGATCTCAGCAACACTTGACTCTAGCGAGCCCTTCCTGGCAACTAACCCCTACCCTCTCTCTACCGATACCTAAGGCTTGAGGAAAACGGCTTCAGGGTATCTGAAGAAGTGCGCATGCACAGGAAAGCTTATGCCCAGACTTAAACTTTGCTGTTCTTCAAGGTGCCCCTGGACTCGAACTTTGTTCTGCTGCTCCAGACCAGCACCGCCACCCACCTGAATCTACCTGCATGTAAGCGGTAACAGACCTCCATGCATGGGAGCCTGTTACAAAGATCTCTCCCTGTTTATAGTTTTTCAATCTTTGGGGGAGAAAAAAAGAGGACCGCAGAAACAAAGATCGTGGCATCAGCTCTGTAAGCCGTTTTCGGGATTTTTTTTTTCACAGCTGGGGATGTAGCTCAGTGGTAGAGCGCATGCTTTGCATGTATGAGGCCCCGGGTTCAATCCCCGGCATCTCCACTTTTGCCCCAGCTAAGAAGCAGAAGCGAGATCCATGCAAAGCTTTCTGCAAAAAAAACCCCCAACTGTGGATGTCTCTCAGCCCTCCATCACAGCTTCTTTCCAGTGCTGTAGAACAGGACATGTTACTACCCCAGCGCAGCATGCAGCAATTTATAGTGCTGCTTCAGAAGACGGTGTTTTAAGGGCTGCGTGGAAACCCTGATCTATGTAGATTGGAAAAGAGCTGTAATTGCGGGAGACCCTCAGGTCCGCCTGGAGGCTGGCATCCCTAGGCTGATTGCTGTCTTATGAAAACAAATTACAATGAAGAGGAGCACAGCTTTGGAGATGTCAATCAGGCTGTAGGACCTGATAGAAGAGTGTATTGGATGAACTCTTTCCCCAGTTAGGGGCATAATGTTTGAAGGCAGCCTAAAATATGTATAGACGCCTGATGTAGAATTTCCATCTCTTGTTCTGAAACAGTGGCATGGAAGAAGAAGAATAGATCCGAAACGGGAGTTATTCCAGAGAATCTCGTCACCAACTATCACCAACTATCTACTCAGCTGTTACCAACTATCTACTCAGCTGATGAATACTTACATAGGAACAACTACAGAAACCACTGGACTGTAACTTTATGGTTATACGTTTATATTATTTGGAAAGTGGTGCTGTAGACGTCTTGTGTAAGTTTCCTTTGGATTATATATAAAACATTGGCAGCACATCGTGGCGCAGCTTCATTTTTGTACCTGATTTACGTCTTATGAAAACAGGCAGAGTAGAGACAAACTGCAATTTTTTTTGCAATGCCTACAAAATCCAGATTGTGCAATCAAAATGACACTGCAATCCTAGAGAGTTCTAAGCCTTGCCCTCCAGTGGATTTAGAAGGGTGCAACTTAGTTTAGGAACAGCTTTGCAAAACACTGATTCCACGGCTGCATTGGGTGTAGTTTACTCCTGAGCCCTTGTAATAATTATATACCAATGGCTGCTGCCTGAAAGCAGGGAATCCATTGCTGAAACCCACAGTGGCAAAACTGCAAAAAAGCAGCTTGGATTTAGGGTTGCCAGCTTTTGAGCCGAAATTCCTGGAAATTTGGAAATGGATCCTGGGGAGGGCAGTGTTTGGGGAAGGGAGGGACCATAATGCCATCGAATCCACCCGCCAAAGCAGCTGTTTCCTCCATGGAATCCCATTTCTGTCACATGAGCAGTTCAAATTCCAGACATCCAGGCCCCACCTGGAGGCTGGCAACCACTTGAGCTCTTATGCTACCGAAAAATGTGCTAAGACCCACCACCAGCATCCTCAGACCTTCGATTCTGGACAATAAGGATGCCGGGCTCTATCCTGTGGGGCGGCACGATCCACTGATATGCAAGAGCATGGGTCTTTCAGTGTGGCTCACACAGGTAAATGGTGCCCATTCCAGAGTGTAGCTGTGTTGGTGCGCAGGAGAATGATTAGATTCGAGTCCAGGAGCATCTTAAGAGGCCAAAAAGCTTTCAAGGGGTGTAAACTTTTGAGAGTCAAAGTGCCCTTCCTTAGATATGTTCCTGTGTTAGCCCAAACGTGGATTCTCCATCTTTGGGATTGGCTCTGAGCATCACAAGTACACCCGGGCAACTCATAGGGTTGCCAATTCATTTGGGAAATTCCTGGAGATTTGGGGGCTGTACTTGGGGGGGGGCTGCTTAGCAGAAATGCCATGTCAGACTCTACCCTCCAGAACTTCCAGTTCCTCCTGGGGGATTGATCTCTGCACCATAGAGATCAATTAATTCTGGAACTCCAGGCCCCAGCTGGAAGTTGGTAACCAAAGTGACTGTTTTTGTCCTGGTTAAAAGGGTGAAGGATCGCTTGGTTCCAGTTAGGGAAGCCGGTGTGCAGAAGTCTGATTGCCTGTTGAAAACTGCAACACGAGCTAGAACTGGCCTCAGTCTGTCCTGCCGGCCCTGAAATGAGGCTTGGACAAAGGTCAGCCAAAGACTCGCAAAATAACTAACTTTCACGTTCTCCAGAACTCTTCATCTGCAGCACTTGGGAAGTTTGATATTTTGTAATAGCCTGGTTGGCCTCAGTAAAAGGACACCACCTATTTTGGGGATTTCCCCCCACAAACCAACAGGGCAGCTCAAGAATCCCTCTGCAATGTAACATTTTCCACGTTTTGCATGTGTGACGCAGACAGGGTTAACCAGGTCCCCTTTGGCCAACTGCAGGGGCTAGGGGGTAGGATTGCCAGATCCAGGTTGGGAAACTTCTGGAGATTTTAAGACTGAGCCTGGGAAGGACAAGGACCTCACTGGGGTACAATGTCGCAGAGTCCACCCTCCAGAGCAGGGGTGGCCAACCTGTGGCTCAGGAGCCATATGCGGCTCTTTCACACATATTATGTGGCTCCTGGCAGGGCAGCTGGGGAAGCTAAATATCATTAGAAAACAAATATCATTGGACAAATAAATACCATTATCAATATCTGCTTTTACCCCTTTTGTTATTATTTTTGGCAGTCTCATTTAATGTTAATAAAAAGCAAATCTGCATATTTCCCAATAAAAACACGTAATGTTTGTTCATGTCGTGCGGCTCTCAAACATCTGATGTTTATTCTATGTGGCTCTTACGTTAAGCAAGTTTGGCCACCCCTGCTCCAGAGCATCCATTTTCTCCAGGGGAACTAATCTCTGTAGTCTGGAGATAAACTGTAATTTCGGGGTATCCCCAGGTCCCTCCTCGAGACTGGCATCCCTAGAAGCACAGCTAATAAGCTATTGTTCCTGTGTGTACCATGCACCTACATATCTTTCCAAAAAGCATGCCCAACTTTCCACGTTTCAAGACACACAAGCCGTTTTTGCAGATTTCTGGGACTGTCCAACCCGAGTAGGCAAAGAAGAGAACACTTAATTTCAGAAAACAGCATTGTTATAATACAAAATCAGATTATAAACATGTTATAACAAGGTGGAATTTACACTGTCAAAGTAGCTCTTATCAAACAGGGATGTGCCCCCTATTTAGAGAAGCCCCATTCCAATTACCAAAAGGTTGTGCCCCACAGAAGAACGCCTTTTCTGAAGGGCATATTTCATTAGCTTGAAGCTGCCTAGCCAGCTAAAACCTCGCTCTGGCAACCCCTCTCTTGCCCAATGACGATCCGGTAGGAAAGAGGCTACCCTACTGGCCCTGGTGTACAGCTCCTAAATCCCAGCACCCCAGGGGCAGTGTATGATAGCCCTTTAAGGGAAGGAAGGGCATAAAGAAAGCCTCACAACATTTCATAAGTGTCCTAAAAAGATTTAGGTTTTTCATTCATAATCGCATCTCTGAGAAATGCATTCTTCCGAACGTTTTTAAATTGCAAATATATATATATTTTTGGATATATACACGTCTAAAGGGAAAACACACATTCCAGGACATACAAATAATGGCAGAGCGCAAACAAACCGAAAACAAATGCAACAGGCTTTAAGAGTGGGGGAAAGAATGTGCCTGTTTTTGTAAGTTACGAGGATCCCACTTTCTTCTCTCTCTTTACCTGGGTGTTCACAGCATCATTCAACCTCAAGGGAGAGCATGATAAACTCAAGGATTTACTGTCCTCCTTGCCAACAGATTAATACAGCCTAAAAGCTAAGAATTATCCAACAAGCAGCCATCATGAACGCTGCCAGTGGAATGCTTGGGAAGATCTTCTATAGAAATCAAGTTGTGGAGGAGAACATCTTTATTTCAGTGTCCAGCCTGAAATCGAGGCTTGCCGATGACCTTGAAATTGCTCTTTCAGACTAGGATGTATCACGTTTTGGACTGATCCATCCTATTAGAATGTGTTTCTCGGCAAAGTTTGCCGCTCTCTCCTTCTGTCAACAGCCACGAAACCCACGAGTTCAGAGGTCAAGCCACCAGGCTCGTAATTAAATCTCAGACCCCTCATTTTTTCAAGCTCACTAAGCACCAAAGCACCTTTGTGCAAGATAAGATACGTTCCCTATGGTCTGGCGATGTTGTGCATGTTTTTAAACGGTGTGGATTAGACCCCCCAACAAATGCACATAACAATATCCCCACTTGTACCAAGGGAAGAGTATCCGTGCGCATATTCTTTTGCATGTTCTTTTTACTGCTCCCTCCAGTAAAAGGCACGCAAGTTGCTCATCAATGCAAAGGCACTGTAAGGAACTTCTGCAAGCAAATGCAGCCCTGCCTGCTCATCCATGAACAAGCTAGTCTCTTCCTTGCAAATAAGGACATCTCTTTTTCTGTCGGGTCTCTGCAGCTAAGATCCAGGAGAGACCTTTGCAGAGGGGGGCAACAAAGGACAACTCGCTTGGCAGTTCATAGGGTCACTGGTGGCCAGATTTTAGATACGCTTTCATGTGCCGCTTCCGGGATCCACTGGCAATACTCCGCCAACAAATCTGAAACAGAACAATAATTGATGAGCAAGGTACCTTTAATGGAAAGCAGTGTTTAGGAAAGTCAGGCCAACAGGATTGGATGAAAGTTTCTAAAGTGTTTTAAAATCACTCTACGGTAATGATGGAAGACAGGGCAAGTTATGGTCTGACCTTGCATCAAGAGACACACAGCTGGTGGGACAGAGACATAATCAACACAGCATCTTCTCTAGAGGGGATAGGGGAAAAGCCTGTTTGTTAACTATCATCATTCCTTTAAAACTGTTCATCAAACTGGAATTGCCAGGATTCTCAAAGTGTTAGTGTGCCATGTAAAGGTGAAGGTAAAGGTTTCCCTAGCTCAAAAGCCAGTCAAATCTGACTCTCCGGGGTGGTGCTCATCTCAGTTTCCAAGCCGAAGACCCAGCGCTGTCTGAAGACTTTTCCATGGTCACATGGGTGGCATGACTAAACGTCGAGGCACACAGGACGCTGCTACCTTCCCACCAAAGTGGAACCTATTTATCTACTTGCAATTTCTTGTTTTCGAACTGCTAGGGTGGCAGGAGCTGGGGCCAGAGACGGGAGCTCACTCTGTCATGCGGCACTCGGGTCTCGAACTGCAGCTCAGCGCCTTAACCCCTGAGTCATATTAATCCAATTCAAACAAGGCAAGGTTCTGGCAAGCTCCAAGAAGCTCCTGCTGCAACTCTGCATGAGCCACTGATCTGGCAAGCAACTACTTCCAAACAGCTTCTTCTATGACAACTAATTCTGCAGCACCTCTATGGTTTGGGTGTGACTGGATCACCTATCCAATGCTGAGGCACGGCACAATCACCCGCCTTTCAAGGAGGTTCCCTGTTGGGTCTCTGTATGAATGGCTACTCAGGATCCACCTACAGATCACACTACAGGGCCATCTCCATAGGTGGGGGAAAGCCTGTTCATTTCACTGGGGTTTTAGAATGTGGTCCACCCCTCAACTACAAACCCTCCAGGAAGGCCACCGCAACTTCACCTGCATGCCCAAGACCTAAGAAGCGTGACTGCCTCATTTTCAACTGTTTTTCGCTCAGTCTCAGAAACCCTCACCATGTGGAATTACATAGAGCCTGCAAATGTGGGGAGAGCGGCCTAGAAATCAAATCAAATAAATAAACAGACGCTGAAGTCTTGTCAAAGGCAGGGACACACCGTTGCGGGAATTCTCAGGCACTGCTGCCGAGAGCTCAAATGCAGGAATGCAACAAAACCCACGAGAACGGCTAGAGCGTTAGCAGGGCTTACATTTTGGGTTCCTGCTCCAGGCCGCGAGTAAGGCATCCCGGTTATCGGCATTTTCGGACACCAGAGCTTTCAGGAGGGATTCTGTCCTCGGTTGGAGTCTACAGGGATTCCGAACAGAGACATACAGACATCAGGGCAAGAACATAAAACCAAGCAGATGCCCTAAGTTTTGAAGCAAATCGAAATTCACAGGGCCGCCCACAGAATATAGTGTGCTGAGGTGGTCAGAGTGCCGAAAGAGAATCCGGGAGATCACCCAATCCCTACACTGCCTCGGAAAGGTGGAATATCGGCGAAAGAGAGAAGTAAACCCTAAGACTTCTCTCCGGTGGAGTGACAGCACCCAGCACGGTGCCAGCTGTGTAATCTGAGTTTCTCTTCCAACACAGGACACATTATTGACTTTATTTACATCCTGCCTTCCTCCCCAAAGGGTGACCCAAAGCAGCTGACATCGTCCTCCGCCCCTCTGTTTCACCCTCACAACAACCCTGCAAGGTAGGGTATGTTGAGAGTGTGTGACTGGCCCAAGGTCGCCCGGCAAGCTTCCACAGCCGAGAAAGGCTTCAAACCTGGGCCTCTGAGATCCTAATCTGTGTCAAAGTCATTTGTTACGAGGGCCAGATGTGACATAAATGTCATTTTGTCGGGCCGGGCCATATGTACCGTAAAGTGTAATGCCAGGTACCAGAGATACAAACTTTATAAAGGACACAGGCAAATCGAATTAGCAATATTATTTCCCACTCAAAATACAAACAAAAGCAATTGATTCCTAGCAGTGACAGCAATTGATTTACGGGGGAACCCACAAAAGTCCCAATAAATGTATTTAATCATATGCAAGACTAGGTGTTTTTCCCAAGGTATACCACAAAAGGGGGAGTACCTTACATTGACAACTTACAATAAATAAATAAATTTCCATACATACCAGTCACTTCCTGGCCGGTTAAGAGCCCTGGACGGGCCGGTTCCGGCCCCCGGCCCTTATATTTGACACCCCCCACTTTAACCATGATGCCACACTTCGCCACATAACCTATATGGCCTGGGACCTACATACTTGAAGGACCGCCTCTCTCCATATGTTCCCCAGCGAGCACTGCAGTCTGGATCCCAAAACTGGTTGGTCCTGCCAGGGTTGAAGGAGGCCCGCTTGGCGGCAACAAGGGCCAGGGCCTTTTCAGTGGCGGCCCCAGACTGGTGGAACGAGCTCCCGGAGAACATCAGGGCCCTGCGGGATTTGTTACAGTTCCGCAGGGCCTGCAAGACGGAGCTCTTCCACCAGGCCTTTAAGTAGGGGCCGCCTAATGGATACATCTTAACCCTGGCCCAATTTTGTTCTATTCGCCAGCCTGTGGGAATGTATAGAAGGATTATATCTGAGTGCTGTGAGATACACCTGTGAAGAAAATTGTAACTGTATGCCGCTGATCTTGTGATGTAAGTTTAATGAGTTTTAATTTGATATTGTATGTACTATTTATATGTTGTTAGCCGCCCTGAGCTCGCCATTGGCGGGGAGGGCGGGATATAAGTCGCAAGAAATGAATAAATAAAATAACAGAGGCTCCACTGTCACTCTCACAGGTATTTTATGGGTTGGCTCCCCCTTTTACTCTTAAGCCAGGAAAATTAGAAATCCACCCCCACCCCCCCGGTCAAGTCTGTCCACCACTCACTTGGACCACGTTTTCAGCATTATGACAGGATTAGACAGCAGGCAGCGGGTGAAGGAGGCCAACTTCTTAAAGACCTAGAAGGACACACACAGATATATATGTTCTAAAAAGAAGTGATATGCAGAGAATGGCTTGCAAGATTGCTACAAGGTGGAGTTTAGTAGGGAGTGCCTGCCTGCCTGACCAACCTGCCTCCTGCGGAACTTAGAGGCAAGGCGGGCGGTATTATATACTGGACTAGAGGCGGCTCTTATCAAATAGTGATTTCTTTCATTCGGCTCAGAACACAACACACGAAAACAACCCAGCCACACTCCCCCCCCCCCTTATACACAGTCACGAGCCGTCAAAACCACACCTCCTGACACAGTAATAACCAATCACAATGAACACTAGAGCATGCCTTATTTGCATCTCCGGTTTCATTCTAGTCTTCCCTGATTGGACTGTTCCTTGGGCCGCCAATCAGAGCAAGTGCTCCACCATACCGGCAAGCAACGCTCTCTAACACAAGGCTCAAGCCTTAGCTGCTTTGATATAACGACCTCTATATGGTAAGAGTCAATAGCAATGATCCCCTTCAAAATGTGCCCTCTTCTGATTGGCTCACAAGGAGACTCTCAGGATCCCTGCAGTCCATGAAAGCTTGGCACGGAGCTCAGCTACAGTAACAATACGTAACAGGCGGTGACCAAAGGGCCTCTTCAGTGGTGGCACCCAGCTATTGGTATACACCCCCCCCCACCCCCAAGATTTCCTCTGCATTCACCTTCCTGTCTTTTAGGTGCCAGGGCAGAACTCTACCCAGGTGTTTAACCGAGGGCTTTAGAAAGCCTTTCTTAAAAAGCTGTTCTATGGTCTGCTTCTTGCCCGAGGACCATTTTTACAGATGTTCTTGAGTCTGCTCAAAGTTTTATGCTGTTTTTATGCTCTGGCTGGTTTTTCCACATTGACGATTTATGTTGTTTTTATGATATCCTCCCCCACCCCCACCCCGCTTTGGCAAGCCACCCTAAGGAGGTCTTTAGGGGGGAGACCAACAAACCGCCTAAAGAAATAAAACAGACAGGTAGAGAAAGGCACACACACCTTCCCTTCCAGCAAGAACCTGGCAAAGTATTTGTAGCGATCGATGCCTTCTGGGAAATCCACCTCCACGTCGGGGAGGGGCCACCCTACTCGATCTGCAGAGAGAGGGTGGGGCGTTGTGTGTTACGTGTCAAGAGCATCTCTCGCTAGCTGGGCCAGCATTCAGCTCTCAAACGCTCGACTCCGTCTCCTCCAGAGAGGAAGGGACCAACCTTGCCAAGCTGAGCTCCAGCCAGTCCCACTTGAGAGCTTCAGCCACGTTTTACAGACCAAAGCGTGCCAACGACAGCCCCCGAAAGTTTAATTGGGAGCCACAGCAGGATTTGTGCTTCCAACACAGATCGTTGGTGTCGTTCGGGGGTCCCCAACATGACGCTTGTGGGCACCACAATACCTGACACATTTCTTGGTACCCACTAGCAATGCTCCCTCTACGCTGCGGAGTGTTGTGAGCAAAAATTCTACTTTGCGAGCTACTGGCATTAAAGTTGTGAGCGAGTGATTCGGCTGCTGCCATCAATTGGTTTGCTCTGGAGCCCATCCTTCCTGAACTAAGACAAAAATGTGAGAGCCGGAGGCTAAAAAACGGTGAGCTACCTCACACTAACTCAGCTTAGAGGGAACACTGCCCACCATGTGTCATTTGAAAGTGGGCCTGGCCAGCAAGGCCTCTGATTGCTCACTGGAGATCTGATTGGCTGTGTAGATTTTTTTAAAATGTTGCTTTGGCAGCAGCTGCCATCTCTGCACAGCAGTCTTCACTGTGTGCCTGAAAGTAAGCTGTAGCAGCCATTTTGTGGCTGGGTACGCCTCCTGCAGTGGCCATTTTGTGTCTCCGCCCACCACGATGTGTCAGAATTCCAAATGTGGTTGAGGGCTGGAGAAGAGGAGGAGGAGGAGATTGGGCATACCCTGCCCTTCACTCAGAGCATCTTACAATCTCCTTTCCCTTCCCCTCCCCACAACAGACACCCTGTGAGGTAGGTGGGGCTGAGAGAGCTCTCCTGAGAACTGCCCTTGAGAGAACAGCTCTGAGAAAACTTGTGACTGACCCAAGGTCACTCCACAACAGCTGCATATGGAGGAGTGTGGAATCATACCCAGTTCTGCCAGATTACAGTCCGCGCTCTTAACCACTACACTAGTTGGGGACCTCTGATGTCATTTTTGTACCACGGAGACTTTCCTGCAGTATCCTAAAACAATCAGTGGCAAAACATTAGCTCCCTCTGAGAAAGAAACACGACGCCGCAAAACTCACAGAAGACGCTTGGCCTGTGGCATCTGATGTTGCCCATTTTTGGACAGTAAGAGGGGGGAGGATGTTCTAGCGGCTTTTCGAAGTGGCAGTACATAGGCAAGAGGAGGGGGATCCATTCTGCCTCGACTGCTGAAACACCTGCGGGAGATCAGAAAGAAGGAACAAAAAACAGGTTAAAAAAATCGAGCTTTCCCCCAGTCTGGCCCTTGCCAGCACAGAAAGCGGCAAGTTTTGAACTACAAAACGTTCTCTGCCAGAGCAAAAAGCAGGGCTATTTGCCCTTGATGAGAACAACTACCAAAATCTATGCCCTCTGATATGGCTTTTTAATTCAAGTCTGAGAAGTAAAATCCAACAGGATTATCAGTTACTTTCTACCTGTTTTCCCTGAAGGGAACCTCGGCAACATTAACTTCGCTGCTGAGGAACTTGCGTGTGCCGCAAAGGATTCTGAATGTATTCTGAGATGCTGGAGTGGGGGGAGACTTTGGCTGTGCTTACTCAGGGAAGGGCCATGGCTCAGTGGTGGAGCACCTGTTTGGTGTGCAGAAGGCTCCAGAATCAGACCCTGGCATCTCCAGTTAAAAAGAACCAGGCAGGTGACGTCAGAGCTCCTTTGCATGATAGGCCACACACCCTGATGAAGCCAATCCTCCAAGAGCTTACAGTAGCCCCTGTAAGAAGAGCTCTGTAAGGTCTTGGAGGATTGGCTACATTGGGGGTGTGTGGCCTAATATGCAAAGGAGCCCCTGCTACGAAATGAGCCCTGAGTGACGTGAAAGACTTCAGCAGAAGACCCTGGAGAGCCGCTGCCGGTCTGAGTAGATAATACTGATCTTGATGGACCAGTGGTGTGATTCAGTATAAGGCAGCATTCTGTGTTCATGTGACCCATATTAACCATGGACCTCTGGTCCTAAGAACTGCCTGACTGCAATCACACATTCCAAAGAACAGGGTATGGCAGGAACTTCTATGCCAGACAGAATTAACTCTCTCTAGTCCTTGAGAAAGGGGCAGGCCCATAGCTGGAATTTTCAGGCTAGTGGGGCAAATATTTTTCTGGTGGGGCTGAAGTTCTCATTGCAGAAACAAAAGCCAGAATTCTGAGGATTATGACTCAGTTACAATTCTCTCTCCCTGAGTCTTCTCAAGCCGTCTGTTCTACATAGGTGTTCTTGTGCCAGCAATTACCCTTGGCCAATGAACCATTTAGCCAAAAGAAAGCTGTGACCAGGATAGATCTCTAAATTGCAAGCTGTCAACCACTTTAGATGACAGTTCTCAGCTGCTGCAAGTTAATCACTTCTGCCAGCCTAAGCAACAATTCTGATAACAAGCAGGCAGGTGGAGATGATGACTTCTATAGTCAAGAAAGCTAGCACTTAGGCAGAAGAACTCTCTTAAAGGAGACCAGTTTCTGGACACAGAGTTAGAAGGGATCCTAGAGGTCACCTACTCCAACCCCCTTGTTCAGTGCAGGAATGTGTCAACTACAGCACCTCATTCTGCTTAAAGGAGCACACGGCTTTTTAAAAAATAATTGAAAATGATTGAAAAAAGCATTTAGAGAAGAAATTCTTGTGGGCTGTGCCTTTAAGAAAGTGGGCAGAGCCCCCCAAAGCCCCACTGTAGCCACAGGCCTGGAAAGGGGGCTCGGAAAAGAGCAGCCGGTTACCTTTCATGTACATTTTTGTGGTTTCGACAATTTCCTGATAGACCACGAACTCAGGCAGCTGTTTGAAGAGGACGGAGTTTGGGTGGATGAAGACTGGATCGTCCAGAAGGGGAGTCTACAGAAAGGCACAGAGGGGGGAAAAAGGCTGAGCCAGGCAAGATGTCTAGGCAGAACGCCACTAACTATCACCAGCATTACAGGTGTTCAAGCCTCAAAAAGGTTACGCCCAGGCTGTACGGGCATGTTTCCCGCAGCTTTCTCTCTTCCACATTTCTGTGCTAGCACATCTGAATTTGGAAAGAGGTCAAGAGATGTAAGATTGCTGGCCCAGTCTGAGATTCCCCAAATTCGTAGCTCTTCATAGTCCCTGTGCAGATGGGTTCTCTTTCAGCATAATAGAGTAAGAGAACAGAGGAGGCATAAGGATAATGAGTTCAACAGGGAACAAGGCCAAGGAAATAAGGTGTTAGGAAAGCCCAACAGTGGTCAGGAGAGGCACAGCAGTCAAGTTACAGAAATGGAAAATCAGGAACTGAGGAGTTCCCAGACAACAGAAAGGAGTCCTAGGTGTACAACGTCTCACGGTAGGCGTGTATTTTCTCCAGAAAGACGCGTGCCCTGATGTCTATGCTCGTATGTATTTTGTTGTACAGGATATATGAACTTTTAATGGTTCATATGTTTTAATTTTTGACTCTTAATCGGTAGTCGAACATCTTTGTATTTTTGGAGGAGGAGACGTGACGTGTGTGTATCTTTAAGTACGTGGCTTTCCGCTCTATGGTGATGTATTTAACCCGATGGAGTGGGGAGGGGGCCTGCATACTCTCCGGCCCCGTGATGTTGTTCTTCACTCTCCGTTCTTGGCGTCTCCTTCTACGGAACAAAGCTGGTTCATAAACAGCGGCTGGGTGTTCTTGTTTACCAGACGTGGCAAACCGCCGCAGAACATTACAAGGAGAAACCTCTCAGGGGGCAACACCGGGACGTTCCGGCTGCTAGTGTGCCATTACATCAATGCAAACAAGTCAAGGCTCTTGTCAGTCCCCAGCTCCACCCGCCGAGGAGGCTTCTGTCGCATCTCTGCATGATTCACAGCTCTAGCAATCAGCCTCTTCCAGGATGGCTAATACTCCTGTCTCTGGTGCAGCTGGATTGTTTGACTGATGCAGAGGCACAAACAAACATTACCTTGGCTTTAGAAGTATCATTTCTGACTCCTGCTGTCTCTCTGTATGAGTTGCTGCTCTGGATCCACCTTCCCCAAATCAAGAAACATGCCCAGATCAGCAACTCACGCAGAGATGCAGCTCTTCCATGAGCTGGTTTTCCAAGCTTTTTCGTATTTTCAGAGAAAGCCTTTCAGGGTCTCGGCTGTCTTAAACTGACATGATACTGCCATAGCAGGAGGCTGCAGTTTAGTAAAGGAAACGGGCAAGGAAGTAACTGAACCGATGGAATGCCACCATGTCCTACCTTGTAACCGTTTTTCCACTTCTCATTGAGGAGCTCTTCGGCTTGGATCCTTCGGGCGACATGGTCTCCGAGCCCCGCCAAGACTATCTGCCGCAAGTAGGTGACCTGGGTCTCTGTCGGGGGCTGCATTTTGGGGTCGACGAAGAGGTTGGCATCGGAGCAGACGGAGTTCACTTGAAGCACGAGAAGAAAACACAAAAAACAGGGAATGTCTCAGACGGGTGGAGAGAGCAAGAGCGGAGTAAGAAAGTCCAGGTGATTGCTATAACTTGCTAGGTAAAGGTTTCCCTTGCTCGAAAGCTAGTCAAATCCGACTCTAGGGGGAGGTGCTCATCTCCGTTTCCAAGCCGAAGAGTCAGTGCTGTCCGAAGACGTTTCCGTGGTCACGTGGCCAGCATGACTAAACGCCGAGGCGCACGGAATGCTGTCACCTTCTCACTGAAGCGGTACTTATTTATCTACTTGCAATTTCTTGCGTTCGAACTGCTAAGTTGGCAGGAGCTGGGGCCAGAGACAGGAACATCACATGGCACTCGGGTCTGACTGCTGAGCTACCGACCTTCCGGTCTGCAGCTCTGCGTCTTAACCTTTAAGAAAAACAAAAATGGGGTCCCCCCACTCTGTGGATAGAAGCAATTCACAGTAGGGTCACCAGCTCCAGGCTGGGAAATACCTGGAGATTTTGGGGGTGGAACCTGGGGAAGTCAGAGTTTGGGGAGGTGAGGGACTTCTGTGAGGTATAATGCCACAAAGTCCGCCTTCCGAATGGCCATTTTTCTCCAGGTGAACTGATCTGTCGCCTGGAGATCAGTTCTGATAGTGGGAGATCTCCAGCCACCACCTGGAGGCAGGCAACCCAACAGACAGAAAAACCTCTTCAAAACATTCCAAAAGTTCCTCCAGAAATGGAAAGGGCCGACCTTTCTAAAGGCCTTTTTTGTTAAGCACTTGGTGAACCTTATTACAGCAATCAGGTGCCTGACGTGATTCCCAGAATTCCTCTCTTTTCTCTCTCTTGTCCAACACACACCCTAACGTTCCTCTCCCTTTGGCAGGTGGCAAAAAGTAACACTTAGGACCTGGGTTTCCCGAAAAATAGTTCTTTTTAACAAGCACGATGGGCAGGGACCTCACGCTGGTTACGCTGTCCATACAAAGCTGCCTTCTACTGAATCACACCCTTGGTCCATTGACCAAGCAAAACTGTTTTCGTTGTTCCTTTTGAAACCGAAATTGCTTTGGACTATGATTGCCTGCCTGGGCTTGCTCACCACCTGCTCTACCCATATCTATATACTATTTCCCAGAGAGGTTTTTTTTCTGTGTGGATACTTATATCTGCCAAAAAAGAGCTCACTCTCCCCCAACAGCTTTTCCTACATAGTCAGGGGCCTTCCTCGAATTGCAGAAAAATCCAAAAAGTTAAAAAAAAAACTTCAGGGACCATTGAATTCCCACCAATACCTTTTGAAATGGCCTTCGCAGGGATCTAACTCCAGGCATCAACTGTCTACTCAGACTGGCAGAAGCTCTTCAGGCTGAGGTCTTTCACATCACCTATCACTCGAGCTTCTTAAACGGGAGATGCCAGGGACTGAACCTGGGATCTTCCGCATGCCCAGCAGATGCTCTGCCACTGAGCCACAGCCCCTCCCCCAAAGCATACTGCAAAGACAGAGAATGGCAGAGGGCCGAGAATGGTCCCCTGGGGGCTTTACCTGCCGTCGTGAGCTGCCCCCGCAAACGCCTGATTTCCACCATGGCTTTGTAGCGCAGGCCATTCGCATTGCAGAAGCTGGGCGTGCATCCAGCATATTCACAGGCGCCCACGGCTCCTGCCACGAAAGGTGACAACATGCGACATCAGGAATGCAATGAGAGAATGTGAATCCTAACAAAGGCGCTATGATGCAGATGATACAAGAGTGGAAGGGAGTTTTCATGAAAGAGAAGGTCTGACTCTAGAACTTCTCTGCTCTGAGCCGCCAACTGCCAGTCCATTTGCTAACTTGACTCTGTTGTCATCTGAATGCATTACATTGTTTTATTACTTATTTCATTTATTTGTCTTTATTTCCTGCATTTATACCCCACCCTTCTCCCCAACGGGAGCCCAAAGCAGCTTCCTCTCCTCCATTTTATCATCACGACCACCCTGTGAGGAAGGTTCGGAGAAGGAGGCAGGAGGAGGAGAAGGAGAAAAAGAATAGATTGGATTAATACCCTGCCTTCTCTCAGAGCGGCTTACAAACTCCTTTCCCTCCCCCTCCCCACAACAGACACCCTGTGAGGTAGGTGGGGCTGAGAGAGCTCTGAGACAACTGTCTTGAGAGAACAGCTGGTACAGAGCTATGGCTTGCCCAAGGTCATCCAGCAGGTGCAACTGGAGGCGTGGGGAAATCAAACCCGGTTCTCCCAGATTAGAGTCCGCGCACTTAACCACTACACCAAACTGGCTGCGTGACTGGCCCAAGGCCACCCAGCAAGCTTCCATGGCATGAGTGAGGATTCGAATCCGGGTGTCCCTGAGCCTAGTTCGACACTCTAACCCCTATGCTGCACAGGAACTTTTTTAGGACTGTAAGTTTATCTACAGAAACCAATTTAACGACAGTAACAGCCAGAAAAGCAGTATTTTGATCACTGAATTGAGCAAAGAGCCATCGTAGTTCACAAAAACATACTGATGCTTACTTTCACCACTCAGGGAACAAAGTTTTTTTTTTCTCAATTAGGAAAGAGGGGCTTTCATTTGAATAACATACCTAGCATTACCATGAGGTCTCCTAGCTTCTGAGATGGTCCTTGCCCGGCCCAGATCCGCTGCATCTGTACCACCCGCGCCCTTTTCCCCTTGAGCGCCTCCTGCTCGGCTTCGCTCACGGCAGGTCTGTAGCAAAGATCACACAAAAACTAGAATAATTTGGGATCCGCAGTTCAGCTACCTTGGCCATCTCAGTGGCCACAACCTACTTGTACAATCAAGTCCCCAACACCATCTCCCGGATTTATTTTTCCCTACAGAACTTGCGCACTGCTTTCAAACATATCAATTACTCATCACCTTATAAAAAAACCAAACAAAACTTTTACAAACGGTTCCCACCCCAGTCGCCTCCAGTGTATTGGAGCTCGCCATAGGCGATCAAGCCAGCCGGCATTTTATGCTTCCCGGTGAAACCTCACCTGTCAAACTCTTCAAAAATTTCACGAACTGTCAAGGCGGACACTAAGGTGATAATGTAGGGCAGGCAGTCGTGCTGCTTGCTGAGGGCAAGCATCTTGGCATAACGGGGCGCCACCGGAAACGATGCCATGGTGGCCCCCAGGGGGCTGATGGGACAGCTCAGCTTTGCCTCCTGGAGTTTCTTCGGCCTAGAAGAGGAGAACATTTTCCTAGACATGATTAAGCCATTAAGAGCCAACACTCTAAAGTTAGTTGACACCAACAGAGCCATCTAACAGAAGTATCAGCTGAGTAATCAGTGGAAAGAAATCCAAACAACAGAGAAGCACAGGAGTTCAGTTATACAAAAGATACGAAAGATCAAACCGTGCATAAATAACGAAAAATATTCAACAGTCAATGAGTATTATAATCTGAACCTATATAAATAGGTATCAAAAATACAATATGATAGTCAAAAACTCAAAAATACATGGTCCAAATACACAAACAATCCTATTAATCCACCTTCAGAAATAGGTAAAGGTAAAGGTTTCCCTTGCTTGAAAGCCAGTCGAATCCGACTCTAGGGTTGTGGTGTTCATCTCCGTTTCCAAGCCAAAGAGCCAGTACTTCTGAAGACTTTTCCCATGGTCATGTGGCCGGCGTGACTAGACGCTGAGGCACACAGAATGCTGTTACCTTCCCGCCGAAGCAGTATCTATTTATCCACTTGCAATTTCTTGCTTTCAAACTGCTAGGTTGGCAGGAGCTGGGGGCAGAGACGGGAGCTCCCTCCGTCACGTGGCACTCAGGTCTCGAACTGCCGGGCTACCGACCTTCCGGCCTGCAGTTCAGCGTCTTAACCACCTGAGCCACCGCGGCCCCACCTTCAGAAAAAGTCCAGGTCAAATTCCTCAAACAGTGAAAAGTCCTAATATAGATGTGTATAATTCCTCTTCGAAAAACTCGTCTTGCCGCTTGGGTATCCACTCAGCAGCCCTGCCAGCTTCCAGTTGCCGTATTGCCTCGCCTCCCCAAAAGTGGAACACGCAGCATTTTTTGCATTCTTAATGTACATCTGACCAACTAATGTGATGTATCACATTTGTCATTATTCAGGGAATTACTCAGGGACTATCGAGAAGGGCATGACATACCTTCCAGATTTGGGGGGCTCTTGCAAGGCCCCCAGAGCGATCAGTAACTCCTCAGCCGCTACAAGTGCATCTGTTGGCGGGGGTGTTGGGAAAGGGAAGTTGACCACCTACGAATGCAAGGGGATAACCACCATTAAGGGGGCGGGGAGGATAGGTAACTTCCGAAACAACAAGATAAGGAGTGCTCCAATTCAGATCCAGCCATGCAAGAGCGAGCAACTTGTACTTAAGCTGACCCCAATGCCAGGACTATCACAAAGAACTCTCCAGTGGGAAGATGCCAAACTTCGATTTCATTAGAAACTCGGACACTGTAGAACTCAGCTACCGCTTCCAGTGCTTCCAGTGGGTAGCTGTGTTGGGACTGCAGGGGAAGAGCAAGATTCAAGTCCAGCAGCTCCTGAAAGACCAATGAGATTTCCAGGGTGCAAGCGATCAAGACCGTAGGCTCCCTGAACTTTGAGTCTTGAAAGCATACACCTTGGAAATCGTGTTGGTCTTTAAAGCGCGACTGGATTCCAGTCTTGCTCTTTGACCATTTAGAGAGGCTCTCCTGAAGCAGGAAAATCGCCAGCCCATGTTAGGGGTTGGTTAAGGCTGTAGAGTTTACGCAATGTTGACCTGCTACCCCTTTTCAGGGAATGCTGGGAACTGTAGTTCTGGGGAAAGCGGTAGCAGCCGCAACAGAGAACACTCAGTGGTTTACCAAACTGTCATTCTTAGGAAGTTTTTGCAGGAAGCCACAAAAGCAAGAGAACAGAAGATGAGTCCTGCCGGATCATGGCTCCGTGAATCTATCTAATCCCCTTTTGAAGCTGTTTATTCCTCTGGCCATCACTACATCCTCTGGTGGCAAACTCCACATTTTAATCCCTCTCTGTGTAAAGTAGTGTTTCCTTTTGTCCGTCCTGAACCTACTGCCCATCAGCTTCATGGGAGTTGTAGTATTTTGTAGTATTCATGGGAGTTGTAGTATTTTGGGCGAGGGAGAAAAATTTATTTTTCTCGGCTCTCTCTACCCCACGCATAATTTTATAAACCTTTACCATGTCTCCCCTCAGCTGTCTCTTTTCTAAACCAAACAGTCCCAGACTCTTCAGCCTTTCCTCACAGGGAAAACGCTCCAACCTCCTTATCATCACGGTCGCCCCCCCTCTATACTTTTCCCAGCTCTGCAACGGTCCTTTTCAAGATATGGTGACCAGAACTGGACACAGTATTCCAAATGAGGCCACAACAGATTCCTACAAAGGATATGACGATATCAACCGTTTTATTCGCAATCCCTTTTCTAACACAGAGCTTGGCCTTTTTCACTGCTGCAGTGTCAAGAGAGGCATAAAATAGATATAAATGCCTTCAGCATAGACAGAGACGCCCACCAGTAGCTATTTGCCAGGAACATCTTTCTGGACTGTGGAGCCATTAGTGAACGGATTAAAAATGCGATGCACCACTGCTATTCTCTGACTTACATAAACAACACATCCCCAGAAATGACAGCCAGGATGTGCAGTGGTTGGGGCCAGTGTTCCCTCTAAGCTGAGTTACTGTGAGCCAGCTCACCGTTTTCTAGCCTCCAGCTCACACATTTTTGTCTTAGCTCAGGAAGGGTGGCCCTAGAGCAAACTGATTCATGCAGCTGCCAAGTCGCTCGCTCACAACTTTAATGCCAGTAGCTCACAAAATAGAATTTTTGCTCACAACACTCCCACAGCTTAGAGGGAACATTGGTTGGGGCGCTAGACCAGGAATACCCAGGCTCGAATCCCCACTGGGCCACGAACCTCTCCAAGAGGAAATGAAGTAGAGCCATATTATGTAGAACAAGGCTTTGCATGTTCGGTAATGGATGTATTGGTGTCTTGAGGCGTCAGAAGGCTGTCGCTTTATGCTGGGATACACCAGAACGGACTCAGCCACCGAAGAGCCCAAGTGACGAAACCCCGGGGGCGGGGGGGACCCTGCCTTGCACTCTGAGATCTGTGGATATGGTTTTTTGCCTTTTTCATATGTGCATGTGTGCGTGCGTGAGTGTGCGTGCACCTGCAAGTCATGGCGGCCTCGGGTGACTGATCCCCTACTGGGGGCCCGAAGGATATTCAGAGAGGTGGCTGAATAAAGCCTGCCCCCGCCTCCCGACTGCTGGTATTCCAAGGAGGTCTCCCATCCAAGTACTTGCCAGAGTCGACCCTGCTTGGCTTCCGAGATCTGTTGAGATCGGGCTAGCCTGGGCCATCCAGGTCAGGGGAAGATGTGTGGCTTTTAAAGCGGCTGGGGAGGGCAGTCCCCCCCCCCCCCCGCGAACAAGGACGGACCAAGAGAATGCCTCATCCCCACCTTTTCAATATTCAGCGCCTTCATCTGCAAAATCAAATCTTCAACGGGCCGCCTGGTGATCTCCGGAGGGGTGAACTTCTCGAAGTCGCTGAAGACGGCTGAAGAGTACAGCCTGCCACGAGAAGCGGGGGGGGAGGGGGGGGGGGGAGAAGCAGCTAAAGAGAACGTTCCAATGGAATTGGGAGGGGGGGAGCCCCAATGGCTCTCCTCCGCTATGCAGCCAGGTGTTTGGATCAGCCGGGCCTGGAGAAGGAATGCCCCTACTCTTTAGATGGTGCAGCACAGAGACCAGCGCCCCTGTCCCAGTCTGGGCATGGCGTCTCCCCCTTCCTACGGGTCCCTCGTGAGCTGACTTGTGGCGTCATTCATGATTTTTCTGCCCTCCCTGTGGCCTTTATTCGTGCAAAAAACTGGATTCCGGCTTCACTTGCTCGAAGTGTTTCTGCGAAGGTTGCCAACACTCAGTTGGGGAATTCCTGGAGATTTGGGGGTGGAGCCTGGGGGAAGGGGGTCAGAGGAGGGGAGGGGCCTTAGCAAAGTAGAATACCATCGGTTCCATCCTCCAAAGCAGCTCTTTTCTCCAGGGGAACTGATTTCAGTCTGGAAATCAGTTTTAATAACGGGCACCGACTGGAGGTTGGCAACCCTCGTTTCTGCCCATCACCTTCCCTGCACCACTCTTTGGTCTGCCGGCTTCCCGGTCTGCCTGCTGTCCCTCCTTCCCCCATATTCGAGCCTCCTAAGGTTAAACCTCAGGTCCTAACCTGCCACAGCCTCAGAGGCACTAGGGTGTGACTTGAAACCAAAGGCACCAATGAATATCAACTTGACTCTTGACATTGAGTACAAAGAGACTGCTGAGAAAAAGCCTTTAAAATCATGGCCTCAAAAACCTGTTCCCCCCACCTCCTTCTCTATTTTGTATAATCCAGCCGGAGGAAGAGTTCCGAAGAACTCGAAAGCTGCTGCACGGCTTTTGTGTCATTTCGGTTGTTCCTCAGAACAGCCATTAGAACACAGTGGGACACACAACCGGCGGAACACCCAGATATGCCGCTTCTCCCAGAATTCTCTTACTCTGGGGATCTCCGCCCACAAAATGGAAGCTCACCTGTAACAGTGGCCCGGTTCCGTGCGGCCTGCTCGGCCGGCCCGCTGGTTGGCGGAAGCCTGAGAGGTCCAGGTGACCTTGAAAGATGAAACCCCGGTGACTTTGTCGTAGAAACGCTTCTTGACCTTCCCGCAGTCCACCACATACTTGATGCCAGGGATCGTCAGAGACGTTTCGGCCACATTGGTGGCCACGACGCATAACCGTGTTCCAGAAGGAGGGGGCCTGAAAACCTGGGACGAAACGTGAAGGGCCGGAGTCAGTGAACAACAGAAAATGGAAAGGGGGTGGGGGGGACTTAACTCAATCGGAATTAAGAACCTAAAAGTTAAAAAGATCTGAATGTATAGGCCCAATAATCCTGTTAGTCAAACTAAAAACGTTAAATATTGACAGATATACAAAAATATACACATATTTACTGCAAAGTAGATTAAAAAAACGGATACTGGCCCTGGTGATCGCCTCAATTAAGAATCAAAATGTATAATGACAACCAAAAAGGCCCATTGTTGACCCTGACAATATGCGTTTTGGCCCACCGGCCTTCCTCAGTGGTTAAACAAATTACATTACCAGATGGCTCCTGACATTGCAATACAACACTCAGTTCTTATAAACTGACCAAGATGAAATTTTTTTTAATGATTATTCTCTGTGACCAAAGACAAAGATATCAGCCAGTGGCCTCATTCTTGATAGTTTGTTGCTATGGTCAGGTACACTTTCCTATAATAATTGTGCACCTTTATCACTTGGTCAAAAAAATTCGATGCAGTCAGGAACCAATAGTGATATATCTTCCAATTCTATTTCACTGCAGTGCCACAGTTTCTAGTGACATCTCTGGGAGGAGGAGGAGGAAAAAGACAGATTTTTACCTTCGCTTGTTTTTCTGGCGCCAACAAGGAGTAGAGTGGAAGAACATACAGCGGAAGGGAAGAGTCTGGTTTCTCATCTGTGTCCACATTAAACAAAGACACACACACAGAGAAAATTATACATTTAAGCAGTCCGCTGACTGACTGATCATTCGTTTGTCATTCCCATCGGGATACAGAAGAAATATCACCTTCTTCAATCTGGAATTTATCCCGAAACTACCCGGTTCACCGAGAAATGGTTTCCATTCCTGGAACAAGTCACTGAAAATGATATTCAAGCCTCTGACCCACTATATTGGACACTAGGTAAAGGTTTCCCTTGCTTGAACGCCAGTCGAATCTGACTCTAGGGATGCGGTGCTCATCTCCGTTTCCAAGCCGAAGACCCAGCGCTGTCCAAAGACGCTTCCGTGGTCATGCGGCCGGCATGACTAGACGCCAAGGTGCACGGAACGCTGTTACCTTCCCACCGAAGCGGTACCTATTTATCTACTTGCAATTTCTTGCTTTCGAACTGTTAGGCTGGCAGGAGCTGGGGCCAGAGACGGGAGCTCACTCTGTCATGCAGCACTTGGGTTTTGAACTGCTGACCTACCGACCTTCCGGTGTGCAGTCCAGCGTCTTAGCCACTTAAGCCAGTGCAGCCCCTTATGTTGGATACTACTACACCTATAGATATAACACACCTGGATAGGTTAGCTCTGCAATAGCTCTAAAAAGTGCAGTAACTGGCTGTGTCTGGCACCATAAGATAATTCTGATCGTTCACTGTAACTACTTGTTACTTGGTTTTATTATATTCATTAAGTTCAGATATTATGGTTCAACTATTTCCCAGTTGTGTTGTAAGCCTTATAAAATGGTAATTTAAAAAAAAGAATACACGAGAAATCCCTGCCCCAAAGAGCCTGCAAATTAAAGTTCAACAGTGGGGAGAAAACAAAAGGAGCGGAGAAGTCAAATAATAAGGGATGCACATCTATGGTGCACTATTAACAACAGTAAAACACAAGCAACAGAGATCGTCAGGGAAGAAGAAGAAGAAGAGAAGAGATTGGATTTATACTCCGCCCTTCACTCACTTGGAGTCTCAGAGCGGCTTACAAACTCCTTTCCCCTCCCCTCCCCACAACAGACACCCTGTGAGGTAGGTGGGGCTGAGAGAGCTCTTTCCCAAGTTGTCCTTGAGGGAACAGCTGGCACAGAGCTATGGCTTGCCCAAGGTCATCCAGCCAGGTGCAAGTGGAGGAGTGGGGAATCAAACCCGGTTCTCCCAGATTAGAGTCCGCGCACTTAACCACTACAGCAAACTGGACTTGGGAGTGGCTGAGTCTCAGTGGGAGAACCTCTGCGAGGCATGCAGAAGGTCCCAGGTTCAATTCCCGACATCTCCAGTTAAATGGACCAGGCAGTAAGTGATGTGAAAGACCTCAGCCTGAGACCCTGAAGAACCTTTGCTGGTCTGAATAGACAATGCTGACCCTGATGGACTGAGGGTCTGATACAGTATAAGGCAGCTGCACGTAATTTGGGGCTATCTACCCCAAGCAGCACCATGCAGCAACTATCTTCTATTCAACAACAAGAACATCAACAGAAACTTGCTTGCTCGCCTGCGGTGAGAAACAATTTTCACCAGGCAACCGGATGAGAAATTCTGCAAACTGGGACAGCTGGTTATGGCTGTTCCCAGGGACCCCATGGCATCTGCTGGTGTGTCTCCCAGGAACCCCCCTGATTTCTTCCCTGAAGCAAAGAGCCTATCCTGATTTTGCTCCACTTCCCCAGAGCAGGAAGTGTTTCGGAGGACCCCCGGAAGTATCGCCTTTGGGTCTAGAGAGAGGACCTGTTCAGAAACATCAGCCTCCACTGTAAGAAGGTACATGGCTTGGAACATCCCAACATCTTATTGAAGTTTCCAGTGTTTTGTGATTGGACTGGGCCCCCTGGCTGCCATTTTGCTGGGGAACCTCTGTTCTCAAAATTTCAAAGTTCCTGCAGGTTCAATAAAGTTGGGGCGCCCCTGGCTTAGTGTGTCCGAATAGGGCTGGGGAAAACCTGGGTTCAGATCCCCAGTTGGCCACGAAGTTCATTGTGAAGACAAAACGGAAGAGGACAACGTACCAAGCCCTCTATGGGAAAGGCAAGAAAACAACATGTAAAGTTTGGTCTCAAACAATGAGTATCTTATACCCCCAAAGGGCAAACCACCTTCCAAGCCACTGTCTCCCAAGTCAAGATCCAGATCGGAGCCCGCGAGGTCTGCGTCTTCGTCATCCTCGTCTCCAGCCTCTCTGTCCTCGTCTCCTTCGTCAACCGGCATCACAGAGTAGTTATCCAGATCAATTTTAGGTAGTGTCTAGAAAAAGGGGGAAGATACGAAGGCTTGAGAAGAGCTTTCGAAACTTTGAATTCCAGGGGAATCGACTTTGGTGCCATTTGATGTTCTTTTAACTTTAACTTAACTGCCTTATAACATATTTTTTTTAGTCATACTGTAATTTTTGTTGTCAACTGCCCTGAGCCTTGTGAACTCAGAGAAAGGTAGAATAAACTGAAATAATAATAATAATAACAATAATAGCAGCAGCTCATTGCTAACATGATATGTTCTAGAACAAGTCTGAAGATAGCCATGTGCCTGGTCGCCTAGGGAGGGCAAAGAATAATCTCCAGGTGACTAGACAGTGAAGCTTCACACAAATTGGTGTGTTTTTTTCCCTTCTTTAGGTAAGTAGCATGTGAGGCAGACGGACATAGAATAGTCTTTGTGATATCAAAAGGCTATCTAGGGCTGAATAGAACAGTCTTTATGATACCAAAAGGCTATCTATCTATGGGGAAATGATACAGACCACATATAGCTTAACGAGGAATTTGCATGCAGCTTAAGAAAGGTAACTTGCATGTAAAAGAAAATTCCTATTCCTTATGAGAAAGCCAACCTGTTAAAGGTAGCAGAATTTTAAAAAAGGAAGTTGAAAAGCAAGTCAAATTCTTTGTGTCTTCAATACGCTGGCAGGGCAAACGGTTTCCAGTGTCGTTCGGTAAGGAGGAAGGCTTTGTTGTATGGGGAAAACACCTGTCTTCCACCAGAGATTTGGACTGCCACACATACCACTTTTTTGCTGCGTTTGGCTTTCTTAAATTTCTTCATTTCTTCCACCGAATCCTCCTTCTCGTCACCACCTGAAAAGAAGCACCTCCATTAACACAAGAGACAAACCCTTACTGAATATAAAAAGCACACGATGGATTCTGCCTTCCCAAAGATGCAGCGTGGGCCGGGGTGGGCGGTCAAGTCAGGGCTTTGTGGCAAGGTGTTCAAAGACACACAAAAAAGTTCGCAACGAGAGCAACAGCTGGGTACAACAAATTTCGGGCCTGCCATGAGATACTGGTGCCACGAACTAGAACCTCCAAATCTGTGCTCAGCTGAAGCGAGCTCTCCAAAGCCTGGAGCCAGGAAGTCATAATATTCCTCCAGTTTCTCCCATCCAGCACTCCGCTAATTTCCCCTGACCTGGAAAGGTTATAAAATCTTCCGGGTCAAGTTTGGGCAATGGAGGCTGCTATACCTCACTCATGTGACATCATTACACTGGCATCGTGAACTGTGGGAAGGGGGAAAGGGGGAAAACGGCTAGTCAGGGAAGAGGCGTGACCAGCAGAGCAAAATATTCTCCCTCCCCACCCCCAAAATGAACTGAACCAAGCCACTTGCAAAGGTGTGGGGCCCCCCCTGATTTCTAGGAAGCTTTTCACAACTCCATTTAGCATATCCAGCCCAGATTTCATCTCCTCTTGGGCCAGTCTTTCACACAGAAATTCCAATCTCACTTTCAAGAGCCAGCGTGGCATAGTGGTTAAAGTGTCAGATTAAGAGCCGGGAAACTCCGGTTCGAATGCCCCCTCTGTCATGGAAGCTTGCTTGGGCCAGTCACACGCTCTCAGCCTAACCTACCTCATAGGGTTGTTGTGAGGATGAACTGGAGGACAGGAGGACGATGTAAGTTGCTTTGGGTCCCCATGGGGGAGAAAGGCGGGATATAGAATAAAGTAAATAAAGAACATGGGGAGTACCTCGAGGCACATTCCGGAGGAAAGGAAAAGACTTCCTCAGCCTCCTGCAGAGCGAATGCACTTCGGCCTGGCCGGTGAGGAACACCAAAATGCCTCCTGCAAAAAAAGAATCTTCAATCAGAGCGCATGCAGACAGGACGAAGGGAAGCTGCCCGAAGCACCACCATCTATTTCTCAAAATACGGTTGTGGGCACAGCTCCACTCCAGCAAAAAAACGTTTCTCAACGCTCCCTCTAAGCTGTGGAGCCTTGTGAGCAAAAATTCTACTTGGTGAGCTACTGGCATTAAAACTGTGAGCGAGCAATTCGGCTGCCGCATAAATCAGTTTGCTCTGGAGCCACCCTTCCTGAGCGGAGACAGAAACGTGTGAGCCGGAGGCTGAAAAACTGAGCTAGCTCACACTGACTCAGCTTAGAGGGAACACTACTTCTCACCACTGTGGACCTTTATGAATGCTTAGCCAGGACATCCTGGCTGTCTAGGGAGGGGCTGTGGCTCAGTGGCAGAGCCTCTGCTTGGCATGCAGAAGGTCCCCGGTTCAATCCCCAGCCTCTCCATTTAAAGAATCTGATAGCACGTGATGTGAAGGACCTCAGCCTGAGACCCCGGTGACAAAAAATGTGTGAGCCAGAGGTTAAAAAACTGTGAGCTAGCTCACACTCACTCAGTTTAGAGGGAACACTGGTCAGGGCATCTAATCAAGTGCTGTCTTGTTGCAACCAACTTATGATGACCTCGCAGGGTTTTCCAGGCAAGCGTTGTTCAGAAGTGGTGTGCCCTTGCCTTCCTCCGCGTAGACTTCCTTGAAGGTCTCCCACCCCAATACTAGCCACGGCTGACCCTGCTTAGCTTCCAAGATCTGCTGAGATCAGGTTAGCCTGGGCCGTCCAGGTCAGGGCAGGCAAATAAGAAGTCATGAAGCAAACTCTTGCGCAGTCATCCTGGGTCACAGCCAATGCTCCCTCTAAGCTGTGGAGTCTTGTGAGCAAAAACCCTACTTTGTGAGCTGCTGGCATTAAAGTTGTCAGCGAGCAAGTTGGCCGCTGCATCAATTAGTTTGCTCCGGCGCCATCCTCCCTGAGCTAAGGCAAAAATGTGCGAGCCGGAGGCTAAAAAACTGTGAGCTAGCTCACACTAACTCAGCTTAGAGGGAACACTGGTCACAGTTCGCAAACACAGAGGCATTAATTTCTGAACCTTTACTCCAGGATGGGCCTTCGGTGGCCAGCTTACCCGAGGGTAACATTCGGTGGATTTTGCTGACCTTCCGGAAACACTCCCCCGTGTAGTCGTCCAGCGGGGTTCTCTTGTTAAAGTGAACTGCCACAGGAAACTGGCGCGTGTCCACCTACAGGGAAAATGTCAGTTTCAGGAGAATAGCTGTGCTGGTCTGCAGTAGAAGAGCCAGGTTCGAGTCCAGCAACACCTTACAGACCAAAAAGGGTCTAAGGACGGAGAAACCACGGAAAGACAACGGATGGGGAACAATGCTGTGTGGAATCTCAGAAACAATCTGCTGCAGTTGGAAGAGGGGAAAAAAGCCTGTGTGGGGAAAACCATTGCCATGGTCTTCAGGAACATCGCCAAGCTATTGCACCGGTTCAGCCCTTTCCCCTCCATCGTACTTTATATACAGTTGTTTACTGGCTCTCTGCAGAATCAAACAGAACCGAAGAGGGGAAAGAAAACCCAATAAAAGTGAACCAGGAACCAAAAAGGTTAGGAAAAAACTCAAAGGAGGGCCAGTCGTTAAAACCTCATATAAACTTATTGTAAGCAAAAATACATGTATTTATTTTGAGAAAAGTTAAAGAACTTATAAGGGTCCAATGAAAGCCTCATTAACAAATACAAATGTCAAGTATACAAGGAACAATTGTTGTGACCCAACGCGTTTTGGCCCAATCAGGCCTTCTTCCGGACATTTTGGCTCATGCTAATTGGTTACATCGTTACTTTCTGGACCACATTTGGAAGATGCACAAAAGTAGCACCATTTACCACCTGTGAATATGTACTGGACAGAGGATTTAATCTTAAGAGGCCTCATAAAGATTCATGTCCCGTGTCTATTAATTTTGTTTCGGAACACTCCTTTTTTGGTCCTGCATTGACATATTCTTTGTTATTTCTTGGTAACATGTGCCTATATATACACCTCATATTGCTTGACCTCTTAAGAAGGCCTGATCGGGTCAAAGCACGTTAATAATTGCTCCTTGTGTACTTGTCGTTTGTATTCGTTAATGAGGTTTTCATTGGGCCCTTATATGTTTTTTAAACTTTTCTCAAAATAAATACATGTATTTTTACTTACAATAAGTTTATATGTGGTTTTAACTATTGGCCCTTCATCAAGTTTTCCTCTTACCTTTTCGGGTTCTTGATTCTCCGCAGGGTCATAGAGAAACATCGGAGAATTAAGGGTCATAAAAACATCTACCCAGCTGGTAATCTTGCAGGTTTTTCCTTTAACTTTCCCAGCTTTGGAACACCCTTTCCACTGGCACATAGCCATATATGGGTGACCTGAAGCCGGGCACAAGACTCCCAGAAGCCAACGGGGCTCTCGATGAGCCACGGTCACCGTCTCAGCCTCGGAACTGGGTCTGTTTAGTGGCCAGCCCAGAATACATAATGTGGCAATAAAACGAGAGCCCCTGAGCATAAGAAGAAGGCACCCTGATGCCTGCCAAGTATTTTGGGAGAGTGGGCAGGGCCCAGTGGGGCTTTTGCCCAGCAAGGTTTCCGACTGGCCAATTGAGATTTGACTGGTTGTTCGGATTTTTTTAAAAGGTTGCTTTGACAGCAGCTGCTGCCACAGCACAAAGATCTTCCCTGTGTGACTGAAGGTAAGCTGTGGTAGCCATTTTGTGGCTGGCTTCGCCACCTGCAACAGCTCTTTCACAGTGTGTCAGATTTTCAAAGGTGCCTGCAGGCTCAAAAAGGCTGGGGACCCCTGACCTAACAGAAGCTAAGGAAGTTGTGCCTGGATGTCCCCTCTATTTTACCCTCACACAGTCCCTGTGAGGTAGGTTAAGAAGAAGAGAAGACGAGATTGGATTTATACCCCACCCTTCACTTGGGAGTCTCAGAGTTGCTTACAATCTCCCCTGTGTGGTACGTGGGGCCGAGAGAGCTCTTTTAAGGACTGCTCTTGAGAGAACAGCTCTGAAAGAATTTACCACTGACCCAAGATCACCCAGAAGCTGCATGTGGAGGAGTGGGGAAACCAAACCCAGTTCTTCCAGATTAGAGTCCGCGCTCCCAACCACAACACCAGACTGGCTCTCTGGTTAAATTGAACATGTGTGACCAGGCCCAACGTCAACCAGTGAGTTTTGTGGCAGAGGAAGGAACTCCACCTGGGATTTAGCACCTGACCTGCTGTACCACCTGCATCCTTAATGTTACCTGTATAACTGGAGGCGGCGTACGGAACAGTTTCGTGTTGCCGGTGAAGTCTTCCACGCGCAGAGTGGCCGACATAATTACCAGCTTCAGCGGATGCCCCTTCTGTCAACATACAATCATAGGCTCTTCTTACACATGAGGTGAGCCGAAGAAAGGCCTTTGCTGGATTAAATCAAGGGCCCATCTAGTTCGGTACCCTGCACCTCATATGGCCAATCAACGGACCCCAGGTAGCCCACAAGCAGGGCACGGTGAGATCAGCCTTCTCCTGCTATTGCCTCTCAGTGACAGATATTGAGAGGCAGAGTGTGTGTAATGATTTCACGTTTTGGTGTGCGCGCTTCTCTAAATGTTTAGTGCGACTGCAGTAAAGTAAGGAGAACGATAGAGGGAGACAAGAGTGATGCGATTAGCTGATGACTGAGAGTGTGGGGGGAGATGCAGTGTTCTTGAAGAGACGAGTGTGGAGAGTTGCGGAAAGAGTTTAGCCTGTGTGGCTATGAGCAAGAGAGTTTAGCTTGTGTGGCTATATGAGAGGGTCTAGCCCAGGGATGTTGAACTCATTTGTTATGAGAGCCGGATCTGACATAAATGAGACCTTGTTGGGCCGGGTCGTGTGTGTCATAAAATGTAATGCCAGGTAGCGGAGATATAAACTTTACAAAGGACACAGCCAGTTCTTTACCAGACACTCTCAATCGCACAGGAGAGGTTTGCCGGTCTCTCTCTCCTGTGCGATTGAGAGAGACTAGCAAAGCAAGCTGGGATGTGGCAGCAGCAAGAGATCTGGAAAAGGAAGTAAAAAACAGCCAGGGCCTTGGGGGCCGGATTGGGGCCCTCTGAGGGCCTGATCTGGCCCGTGAGCCACATGTTTGAAAACCCTGATCCAGCCTGTGTGGCTAAGAGAGACAAACAGTTCAGCCTGTGTGGCTGTACATGAGAGAGAGAGAGAGAAAGAGAGAGAGAGAGAGTGAGTGTTGGTGTTTAAGAGACTGTGTGTGACACCAAGCTTTGTCAGTTATGTTTTCTTTCTCCAACAGCAGTTCAAAAACACCCAGAAACCTATTTTGTTCTTTTATAAATAAATCATTATTTGTTTAAACTTATCCCAGAAATCAGAAGAGTCCTTCTTCAGGGCCACACAGTCCTCTGAAACACCCAGACACTGGGTCATTCAACCAAAATAGAGAGAGTTGGAATTTTTAATTCCTGGTGGCGGCAGAAATCTACTAAGTTCATGTACACTGTGTGTGTTTTAAAGGAGAATCAGATTCCCCAATAAGTGAGGACGCCACGGAGTGCTTGAATGTGGAGGCTCCATTCTGCCTGGCAGTAACTAGCATCAGCTTCCTATGTAACACCCCCTGTACTGCTGCAGAAGCACACTGATCTCGCTATAAGGGATTGTGATGCGGAGAAGAGAAGCACACACAAACTGAATTGTCACTGTTTGCAGTGTTTTGGATCCTGAGGCCCTGTCCACACCGTCACTTTTGTCGCTCATTTCTCCCTATTGCTTCAGGTTCCCCCACCCCCCATATGTTTTGTTCTCTCTAGTAGTCCCAGAGGGAGCAAAACACATGTGGAAAAGGGGGAGGAACCCAAAGCAGTAGGGAGAAAGGAGCAGCAAAAGTGACAGTGTGGATGGGGCCTACGGTTCTTTTAGCTGTCAGCCAGAATGGAACTCTTTCACCTTCCCTATCCCAGTGTAGTAAGAAACTCACCCTGAAATGTTACTCTAGGGGAAAAGGAACCCTAAAGAAAAGCGAGAGGGGCAAACTGGGGGAGGGTCAGTCTGTGGTGGAAGGGGGAGGAATTAGTGAAAATCACCTCCGCCCTTCCATCGGCAGAACTCTGCCATGGGCTCTATCTCAAAAAACAGAGAAGTAAAACAAGAACAACAACAACAAAACACCCTGCTTTCCCACCTACCAGCTTCCAGGCATTTCAGAAAAATTAAAAATTACTAAGAGGACATTAAAAAAAAAAAAAAAAGGTTAACACAGACCAAACCAATGGTGCACACCCATGATACAGCTGTAAAAAAGATATATATATTTTTTGCCATCTAGTCACAGCTGACTTATGGCAACCTTGTGGGTTTTTCAAGACAAGAGATGTTCAGAGGTGAATTGCCATTGCCTTCGTCTGCATGGAGGCCCTGGACCTCCTTAGCAGTCTCCCTTTGACCAGGGCCGACCCTGATTAGCTTCCGAGATCGGACAAGATCAGGTTAGCCTGGACTATCCAGGTCAGGGCTAAAACCTAGTTATATCTGACTAAAAGAATGGGAAGGTGCAACAGCTTTCTTCTGACCCTTGGAAGATAATGAAGCTGGAATGAGAGGAATGTGTTTGGGGACGCCACTCCACAATCGTGGCCACTACAGGAAAGGCCCTGTCTTTGTAGCCACCCACCTAACCATTCACCCTTTCACATGGTGTTCTGTGCCCATTCCAGACATGCTGTGATTCCTTCTCCCCCCCCCTAGAAAGCAGAAGAATTTTGGATTCTCCCTCACATGATTTCTTCCTTTGTACAAAAAGTATTTCTGTAAACAGTGAAATAAGCAAGAGATAAGGCAGGACTTTCACAGCACCACCTTTCTGTGTTCACAGCAGTGTAAGGTAGTCTGCCACTAAACAGGTAGGTTTCATTCTGCCTAGAAGGCCCCAGATATAAAGCGTTTGTCCAGCCCACAACCAAACCTTTCCAGTTTTCCTTACCTTGGCCCGAAGGGGCACGATGCGAGACAGGAGACCAATCAGAATATCCGTGTACACACTTCTTTCGTGAGCTTCATCGAGAATAATGACTCGATACTTGGACAGCAAGAAATCCTGAGGCGACAGAAAGGCGGAACTGAGAAATTCCACTCTTGCCTCTCAATGCTTGACTAAATCCACCAACCAATTTGACCCACGGGGGTGAAAACCAGTACCTGGACTTCCACCAAAAGCTAGAGCGTGATTCATCTCAGCTGCTTCTTGAGTATTTCTTACTAAGTCTCCCTAATTATTAGTTAAGCCTAGGGTCCCCAACATGACGCCCGCCAATGTCTTTTCTGGTACCTCCCAAGTGTTTTTAGAAAGTGGGCAGCCACAAATGGGGCTTGTGGCCAGCATTGGCCACTGGGGATTTGACAGGCTGTGCAGATTTTTAAAAATGTTGTTTTGGCAGCAGCTGCCGCCACAGCACAAGAATCTTCACTGTGTGACTGAAGGTAAGCTGTGTCGGCCATTTTCTGGCTGACTCCAACTCCTGCGGCAGCCATTTTGTGGCTGTGCCCACCACACCATGTCAGAATTCTACAGGTGCCAGCAGAATCAAAAAGGCTGGGGATCCCTCAATGAAGGAAGGTGAGCTTTGCAAGAGATAAGCTGCTTTCTAAGTTGTTGGTACTCCCTTCTGCAGTGGATCTAACCACTGGGAATCCAGCCGACTCTCATCTGTGCAACTTCATCCTGAATTCTGGATGGGTAGCCGTGTTAGTCTATCTGTAGCAGTAGAAGAGAACACAAGTCCAGCGGCACCATAAAGACTAACAACATTTGTGGCAGGGGAGGAGCTTTCGCGAGTCACTGCTTCAGATGCGGATCTGAAGAAGTGAGCGGTGACTCACGAAAGCTCCTCCCCTGCCACAAATGTTGTTAGTCTTTAAGGTGCTGCTGGATTCTTGCTCTACCCCGAATTCTCTGTGAGTAACACTACAGTGTGACAGAGTGTGGGAAACCCTTTCCCCACCCCTCACAGTTAATTTCATTCTCAGTGGGAGAACCCTTACCTTCTGGATTTCTTTTAGCAGCACACCATCTGTCATGAATTTGATGCTGGTATCGGCGGTCACGTTCCCTTCATAACGGATCTGGTAGGAAACCAGCCTGGGTGTGGGAGATCAAGGGAGTTCAGGACTATTCTGGTGGCAAACGAAACACTCCTCTGGACACAAAGGCATTCCTTGGAAGTGAACCTTGGAAGCAGTCTTCCCTCTAAGCTGACCACGGCTGACCAACTGGATCTACCCTCTAAGCTGAGCTAGTGTGAGCCAGCTCACAGTTTTTTAGCCTCCGGCGCGCATATTTTTTGTCTTAGCTCCAGAAGGACGGCTCCAGAGCAAAGTGATTTATGCAGCAGCCAAGTCGCTGGCTCAGAACTTTCATGCCAGCAGCTCACAAAGTAGAATTTTTGCACACAAGACTCCACAGCTTAGAGGGAGCGTCGCTTGGAAGTGTTCTGGGCAGTGTTGCCAATGCGGGAGAGAAAAATTATTTTGAATTTGCCAGTAAAGCACATTTTTTAAAGGGGCTCTGAAGGACCCTCCCCTCCCCAAGTCTCTTTTCCCAGCAGCCAAGAAATGCATGACAGATGCAATACCCCACAGAGTATCTCTGCTTTGACAGGAGTCGGAATATTTGCTCAAACCAGGAAGTAGGCGTGACCCTCTGGTGTAGCATCTTCTGACTTTGTCCTCACTGAGAACTAGCCTCTGAACAGCTGCCTGACTAAAGTGACCGTGGAATCTGGGGCAAGGTTTACTACATATTATAGCAGGAAAATGGGGTAGAGGTGGGGTTGAACCAAAAATGGAAGCCCTGCAACCACTCATTCTGCAATGTGATCATCTCTGAAACATGACCCTTCTCCAACATAGCCAACTGCAAGAACTTGGTCATCTCCCCGCACTAAGAAAAGTAAGCTTGCAGGGTGCTATACCGATGTGACAAATTCATCTCCTTGGCGACACGCTGGGACATGGACACGGCCGCAACACGCCTGGGTTCTGTGATGCCGATAATGCCATTGGAGCTAAAAGGAAAATTAAGAAAAGGCTGCCATAAGGGGAAGAAGAGAAGAGGAGATTGGATTTATACCCCATGCCCTTCACTTGGAGTCTCAGAGCGGCTTACAAACTTCTTTCCCTTCCCCTCCCCACAACAGAGACCCTGTGAGATAGGTGGGGCTGAGAGAGCTCTTTTGAGAACTGCTCATGAGAGAACTGCTCTGAAAGGGCTTGTGACTGACCCAAGGTCACACCAGCAGCTGCATGTGGAGGCGTAGGGGCTCAAACCCGGTTCTCCCATGTTACAGTCCGCACTCTTAGCCACTACACCAAACTGAAAGAGTGCTTCTCTACTTCCCAGCCCCTTTCCCGACTGCCCTCGTAAGAGGTTTACAATCCTCAGCCAACCTGACAACTTTCCCTTCCCTCACAGCAGCTGGACTGCAAACTGTTTCATCTCCCCCTCCCCAGACCAACCAAACATTCCATGACATAACATCCAGCTCAGCCAATCAGCATCCGAGGAGTCACTTACGACAAGCCCAATAACAATGCAGATCGTGGGGACAGGGCGAATCCACAACACATACCTGGCGTATCCTGCTTCATAAAGAAACTGGGGCACTTGCGTAGTTTTGCCGCTTCCGGTCTCTCCGCATATAATGACCACGCGGTTCTCGTTAATGGCTTCCATGATGACTTGCTCTTCGGCAAGGATTGGGAGCTTCAGCCTGGCTTCCTTTTGGAACAGAAAAGCACTTCCGCATTTCATAGAAAGCCAGTGGCACGGGGCTTAGTGTCAGACTACAGGCAGGGAGACCCAGGTCTGACAACCCCCCTCCCCCCAAAATGGAAGCCCTCCGGGTGACCTTGGACCACTTGCTCGCTCTTAGCCTAACCTACCTCACAGGGTTGTTGTGAGGAGAGGAGTGGGGAGAACCATGTACGACGGCCTCGAGCTTTTTAAGGGGAAAGGCGGGATAAGGAGGTCCCTGTTAAACTGGGAGTGAGGGAATACGCCATTCTGAACTTCTCAGAGGAAGAACAGGATAAGATATTCAGAAGTCCAAGTCGCAAGATGTGATACTCCTGCTGCACACTGCATTGGTCAGGCGGCGCCTGGAGTCTTGTGCGCAATTCTGGAGGCCTCACTTCAAAAAGGATGTGGACAGAACGGAGCAGGTGCAGAGGAGAGCGACGAGGAGGATCGGGGGCCTGGAGACCAAGAAGCCCTGTGAGGAAAGGCTGAGGGACTTCTTGAGGACGTTCAGTCTGGTGAAGGGGAGGGTGAGAGGGGACAGGATGGCTCTCTTGAAGTATCTGAAGGGCTGTCACTTAAAGGAGGACAGGGAGCTGTTCCTGTTGGCAGCAGAGGAGAGGACTCGCAAGAATGGAGGGTTTAAATGAAGAGTGGGAAGGTACCGGCTGGATCTTAGGGGAAACATTTTTACAGTAAGAGTTGTGCAACAGTGGAATTAGCTGCCTAGGGAGGTGGCTGTCTTTCCCACAGGATGTGATTTCCATCTGACACTTCAGGTGAACACGTGAAACTGCCTAATACCGAACCAGACCTTCAGTCCATCAAGGACAGTATTGTCTACTCAGACTGGCAGCCGCTCTCCAGGGTCTCCGTTGGAGGTCATTCATGTCAGCTACCAAGTGGTCCTTTCAGCTTGAGAAGCTGGGGATTATACATATGGAGCAGAGGTCCATCAGTGGCTATCAGCCACAACGTACAGATGGAACTCTCAGTCTGGGGCAAGTGATGCTCTGTCTTCTTGGCGCTTGGGAGGCAACAGTGGGAGGGCTTCTGGAGTTCTTGGCCCCACTGGTGGACATTCTGATGGCACCTGGGTTTTGGCTACTGAGTGACACAGAGTGTTGGACTGGATGGGCCACTGGCCTGATCCAACCTGGGACCTTCTGTGTGCCAAGCAGAGGCTCTACCACTGAACAACGGCCCCTCTCCAAGGTGTGCCAAAGTGGCACCGGGAAGAGGAGGGGGAAAAGGGATTCCGATGAGAATGCAGCAGATGCTGGAAGGGGTAACCCCTCCCCCCAACTTCAACGGGAACCCTCCCCCTCACTGCCTGTTTGGACTGGCCCCGGATTCCTAAGCAGAAGACAACCCGTTCCAGTGGGGGTGCATTAAAGTATTTTAAAGCATGTTCCTAAAGCATTAAAATATTTCACTTAGAGGTAGACTAAGGAGAGTTAATAGATGAAAACAGTAACAGCACACCGTAGATGGCTGAAGAAATATGACTGCAGGTGACACAAAGAACCCGCCTTTGTAACGGAGCAGGAATAGACTCTTGGCACAACTGCGTTCCAAACTGACCTGAATCTCGGGAGCTCGGTCCACAGGAACGAAGACCGCAGGCTCCGAAGAGGGCTTGGAAGCTGGACTGCGTTGCTCTGGGGTGCCAGGTGGATCCGTAGCGACATCTGCGGGCTGCTGGAGTGACGCCGAAGCAACATTCAGGATCCCCGGGGTGTCTTTTTCCATCCGGTCTTCTGGCTCTGTTTCCTGCTCACTTGAACCTTCCTCTTCCTCCTCAGACTCGACATCTAGTTCAAGTCTGCTTTTTTTCCTGTTTGCACCCCCGATGCTCCGGATCCTTTCCGGACAGGAGGCGCTCACTTCTTGGACCGTCCTAAAACAGCAAGGATGGGTTTACAGACGCACCCCAAATTCTCACTGAGTCAAGCAGCCTGAGACCCAGGTGTGTACCACCTGCTGGATTATGAACCGTGCGTAGATCAAATGCGAAAGCAAAGTGCGCGTCTCAGCATGGATGCCCTCCAGTGCCCTGTATTGCTTTCAGTGGGGATGTGCACCTGAAGGCGTGCGGTTCTGCAGGGCATGGTAAGAGGCTGGAATGGAAGGTTTGGAGAAGGAGGGGAAGAGGAGGAGGAGGAAGAGGAAGGGGGGAGATTGGATTTATATCCTGCCCTTCACTACCCAAAGGAGTCTTGGAGAGGCTTACAATCTCCTTCCCCTTCCCCTCCCCACAACAGACACCCTGTGAGGCAGGTGGGGCTGAGAGAACTCTTTCGAGGACTTCTCTTGAGAGAACAGCTCCGAAAGAACTTGTGGCTGACCCAAGGTCACACCAGCAGCTGCATGGACTGGGAAATCAAACCCGGTTCTCCTAGGTTAGAGCCCACGCTCTTACCCACTACACCAAACTGGCTCTCATTTGAACCTTCCTCCTCCTGCTCTGCAACATCTAGTTTAAGTGCATCTCGGGAGTGCCAAGCCGAGGAAGACAGTGGAGGGGAAACGGATGGTGGAAAGTGCCATGAAGTCACAGCAATTTACAGCAACCCCGTACAGTTTTCAAGGCAAGAGGCGAATAGAGGTGGTCTGCCCTTGCCTGCCTCTGCGTAGCCACCCTGGACTTCCTTGGTACTGGGACTGGGACTGCCCCACGTTCCCTTCCAAGTACTGACCAAGGCCGACCCTGCTTAGTTTCTGAGATCTGACAAGACTGGGATGGACTGGGCCATCCAGGTCAGGGTGCAGAGGAAATCAGTGGCGCGCAAAAGGGCCGTGAAGGGCAGACCGTGGCTGTAATGCAGCCACGATCCAACACGGGCAACCATCACACGCCCAGATCTTACCGCTTCTGCTGGAACATGCGCTTCCCCATCCCCAGCTTAGACGTGGTGTACAACAGCTTCATTTCAGACTCAGGAGCTTGGACTTCACTCAGCTTCCTTAGCAACTCGGCACGCTGCGGTTAAAACACACACAAGGAGAGTTGGTACCGCTGATGCCATAGGGCTGTGCCAGTCCCAGAGAACAAGTTCTGTCTCCAACACCATTAGCTCCCTCCACACACAGAGGGCTTTGTCCAGGTGGCTGTCGAGTCCGGGAGCATGCTGGGATTCCGCGGGAAACGAATGCCCAACGCAGGAACGAAACTCAGGTTCCTAACAATCTTGGCTCTTGCCGAAAACAAAAAAGCAGGTTCCTAGACCTCATGATTATCTCGCTCAAAATAACGAAGGCGACACCGACTGAAGTCACAAAGGTAGATGAACCGAGGTTTCTAGGAATGGGGCTTGAATATCCTTGCCCTATTACTAGTAGAGATGTAAAATTTCCAGAAATTAAAAAGCCATGGGGAAAACAACCACAACAAAAAACGCACACCTTTTTTCCAGTTTTGTTTTGGTGTGTATGTTGGGGGGGGGTGGGGAGAGAAAATTTTAGGCGGAGGGGGGGACTGAAATATATTTCCTACCGAGCCAAAACTTCTTCACGACGTGAAATGCGTTATTTATAATTTAGTCAGCATACAGAATTGTACTACCGGGCATATTAATGGAATTTAAATATATATTCATCTTCTACAGGGGTCCTTTCGTAAAAAAAGAGGTGCAGGAGCTCATTAGCATAGCTCATTTGCATATACCACACCCCCTGACGTCACCGGAAGTGTCAAAAGGCCACACATCCCTGACGTCATGGGCAGTGTGTCAGAAGGCAAGACGGGAGGGAGGAAGGGGGGAGAGAAGGAGGAAGGGGGGAAGGAAGGAACAGGAAGGTAGGTAGGTAGTTGGGGGGGGAGAGAGAAGAAAGGAAGGTAGGAAGGAAGGAAGGGGGGAGAGAGGGAGGAAGGGGGGGAAGGAAGGAACAGGAAGGTAGGTAGGTAGTTGGGGGGAGAGAGAGAAGGAAGGAAGGAAGGGGAGAGGGAGGGAGGAAGGGAGAGGGGAAGGAAGGAACAGGTAGGTGGGTGGGGGGAGAGAGGGAAGGAAGGGAGGGGCGCTTCTCCCCCCCACTGGGGCTGGCATTTCCCCCCCCCCCTTGCTTGGGCCTGAGTGGCATTAAGCCACTCAGGCCCAGCTTCTCCCTCCCTTGGGCTCGGGGAACTGGTGAGTGGGGGAGGGAGGGGGGTGACTGGGGGTGACTGGGGGAGGGAGAGTTCTTTTCCCGGGGCCGGCGGCCAGCCGCGGCCCCTGGGAAGGCGACTGGGGGAGGGAGGGTTTTTTCCCCAGGGCCGGCGGCCAGCCGCGGCCCCTGGGAAGGCGACTGGGGGCGGGACGGGGCTTCCTCGGCGGGGCCGGCGGCCAGCCGCGGCCCCGCTGAAGGCTTCCGGGGCTGGACGGGGCTTCCTCGGCGGGGCCGGCGGCGGCCAGCCGCGGCCCCGCGGAAGGCCTCGGGGGCGGGACGGGGCTTCTCGGCGGGGCCGGCGGCGGCCAGCCGCGGCCCCGCTGAAGGCCTCGGGGGCGGGACGGGGCTTCCTCGGCGGGGCCGGCGGCGGCCAGCCGCGGCCCCGCTGAAGGCCTCGGGGGCTGGAAGGGGCTTCCTCGGCGGGGCCGGCGGCGGCCAGCCGCGGCCCCGCTGAAGGCTTCGGGGGCGGGACGGGGCTTCCTCGGCGGGGCCGGCGGCGGCCAGCCGCGGCCCCGCTGAAGGCTTCGGGGGCGAGACGGGGCTTCCTCGGCGGGGCCGGCGGCGGCCAGCCGCGGCCCCGCTGAAGGCTTCGGGGGCTGGAGGGGGCTTCCTCGGCGGGGCCGGCGGCGGCCAGCCGCGGCCCCGCGGAAGGCTTCGGGGGCGGAACGGGGCTCCTCGGCGGGGCCGGCGGCGGCCAGCCGCGGCCCCGCGGAAGGCGTCCGGGGCGGGACGGGGCTTCCTCGGCGGGGCCGGCGGCGGCCAGCCGCGGCCCCGCGGAAGGCGTCCGGGGCGGGACGGGGCTTCCTCGGCGGGGCCGGCGGCGGCCAGCCGCGGCCCCGCGGAAGGCGTCCGGGGCAAGACGGGGCTCCTCGGCGGGGCCGGCGGCGGCCAGCCGCGGCCCCGCGGAAGGCGACTGGGGGCGGGACGGGGCCCGCCCGGCCCCGCCCCCGGCCCCTTCTCTCCCGGAGCGGCGCTCCGGCTCGCTCCGGCCCCAACGGAGCCCTGATCTTCTATAAGAAACACTTATACCAAATACTTGAGGAGCAGTTACAAACTACTGCACTCTGCGTTACCATAGATTGTCTGTCTTTAACTTTTGTCATCTGAGAAGCAGGAAAAAAGGTTGAAGGCAGAAAACAAATTCTGTAGTAAACAACGAGTGTACTGTTCGGACAGAAACTTTCTCACAGAGTCACAAGAGGAAGGACGGCCAGCATGATATTAGGCTAAAACAAGAAGGACCTGCGATACTCGTGCGGGGGGGGGGGGGGAGAAGCTCCACGCCAACGAGGAGGAAGCACCCACAGGTGAGACTTCTCTCCCGCCCCCCGGCACTGACAGCGAGGCCTGGGCCCGCCAATCCTCTCCCCCCACGGGCACCTATGGAAAGGCCCAGGCCCACCGATCCCGCCCCCCACGAGCACCAGTGGCAAGGCCTGAGCAACTTTCAGACACTGGGCTCGCTGATCTCCACCCCTAGGGCACCAGCGGCAAGGCTTGAGTAGCTCTCAGCCGCCGGGCCCACTGATGTCCCCCCTCTGGCACTGGCGGCGAGGCCTCAGCAGCTCCCAGCCGCCAGCTCGACACAGTTCCCAGAGCATCCTCTGCACATGCGCAGGGAACATTCTTTTACTTTTGGGGGGATTTAATTATCTCCATATAGTTTTTTTAAGTTTTCAGATTTTTCTGCACACCTGGGAATTGCCCCAAGTGTGCAGGAAAATCTCTGTGCCCCCCAAGTGCCCTCGTTGTGCGGATTTAGATATCCGCACCCACAGGGGACGCTTGGGTATTAGTATATAGATTAATAACATTGACCTCTCAAACAATGTCCTATCGTTAGGTACATTATAGCACACATTATAACACTTAACTTCCATTTAAACAATGGAATCCTGAAAACACTGGATCTGTCTACAGTTTAAGAGGGTGTTTTTTTCCCAGTGCTTCTGAAAGTTTCCCCATTTTTCCATGGGAAAAACTGAGAAAGCCCTCAAATCTTTTTATTCTGTACATTTGGAATGCGTGAAATGCTTTGTAAGACAAGGGCTTTCAAAAAGAGAAAATATTTCATAGGAGGCTGCTGTTCATGTTGCCCAAATTTTTCCCATGAGTGGAGAAAACTACATACCAGTCACAGAATTTAGCTTTTGTTGCTGAATTTAGATCGCTTGAGTGGAGAATTTTAAGCCCCTCTCCAGTAGAGGACACACAGCCTGGAAAACAGCATACCTGGTCCACAAATTACTGCTTCACCCTGGTGGATGCCCACACCGCATACATGTGCTGAAAAAGGCCCTGGTGTGATTAGAAGACACACGAAGCAACCAGCACCCTAGATGACGTTAAGGAGACTTTGTTGGGGGCTGAATGAGAGACCTCCCAAGGCCTTCCCCAAGTCAACCACCTTGGCGAATGTGCTGCTATCTCAACTAATAATTTCTTTGCTTAGAAAATTTATACAGCGCTTCTCCAGACACCTGCACAGGGCAGGCAAAACACACACACACACACATTTTAAAAAATCCATATTACTATAAAAGCTCAGTTGAAACTAACTCCACCGGCCACATCAATATCCTGAGCAGGAGCAGCAGCAAAATGAAGAGGAAGTGAATTCAACGGGTGACGTAGAAGGCCACAGGTCAGGGAAAAATGCTAAAACACAACGAAAAAGATAAAGCTTCCAACACAAACCCTGGGCAAACAGGAATGGCTGAGCTTGGTGCCTATTTGGTGTCAGAGCCCTGGAGCAATCAGTTCCCAACAGCAGCCTTTCAGAAGAAGAAAAGTTTATTGAGACAATGATTGTACCCAGACTCTGAACGTACCGTCTTAGAACTGAGGGGAAAGTGCGCGAAGCCAGCAATTATACTGAGATCAAGCTGCATTCTAATGGCCTAGGGCCAACCTCACCTAGGCTAGAGGCCCGCCGAAATAACAGTTCATTATTCCCAGGAGAAACCTGACACCAGGGAATACAGGAGCTCAAGGCTACATGGCTGAGCTAAAAGAGATCACAACGGTGCAGGCGGCAAAGCAGGCAAAAAGTCTCCTCCTCCCCTCCCATGGCAACCAAGCCCGATGCAACGAGCTGGGTTGACACTTGGCAGCAGGGCAGGTGCCAGGTGAGCCTAGAGGAAAGAGCATTTTCAAGAGAGGGTGCCAACACCAAAAAAGCCCTGCCTCAGTCTAGGCAACACCTTCTCACTTCAGTGGGAGAGGAAGCCAAGAGCAAGGTCAGAGATGATCTTACCTGGCAAGGGAGAAGGCAGGAATCTACTTAAGCTTCTCATGTTATTTCCTAAGCAGAGGTGCTTTCTACATAGGAAACATGTCCCTCACATGAAGCCACTCTGAGCTGTTCGTATGTCAGTAGAATTTGGTGCCGCTCGCATTATGACAATCACACAACCCTCCTCCACGGTTTCCAAACGCACATACCTTTTCTTTTTTTTCCTTCTGCTCCAGGACTTTCTCCAGAAGTTTCTTTCTCTTCTTGCTGAGGGGCTTCTTTGCTGGGTGTTTCTCGGACACTTTTTTCGGCCCTTTGGCCGCTCGCGGGGGAAGGACCAAGGCGTTGCTTCCGTCCACCCCTTTCAAGGTGGCTTCATCTGGACATGGGAGAGAAGACGCTCTGAGACTCCTTCGGGTAGTGAACGGCAGGGTATACATCCAATCTCTTCTTCTTCTATAGCCAGGAGATCCTAAGATTGTCTGGCAGTCAGACGTTCTAGCTCTCCTTTAGCGTTATGCACCACTAGGTGGCAAGGAAGACTTGTTTTTAAGGTAAGAGACAATGGTGGTTTTCCATTGTCTGCTTCTGCGTCATGACCCTGGTATGGGCTATCCAGATCAGGGCCCCAGCTCCCAAAACAATTGCACATGGAAGATCAGAACACGTTAAGGGAGGAATAGCATGTCATTTTATCACTTCTGGATCGTGCCATTTTTCTAAGAAGCACAGGATGACACACACGAGATACCTTCTTATCCCTGCAACTGACTGATGAGGTCAGTTAGGCTGAGAGAAACAGTGGACCCACGCTCAAGTCACCCAGCATGGCTTCAAGGCTGAAATCTAGAATCCATGTACAGCACCCTCGTGTAGCCTTTCTGAGCCAGTGCTCAAAAATCAAGTATGAGCATGATGGCCTTTCTCTGATTTCTGCACCCTGTTTCTGGTATGTCAAAACCACCACCTGCCCACAAGGCGGTACAACCGTCTTTTGATAACACCCCAACTCAGGAACAAAGTTAGAGTCCAATGGCATCTTTCAGACCAACAAAGTTTAGTTCTGGGTGCCCGCACACTTCATCAGTGTGCATTTGTAGGACAAGGGAAAAAGAACGTGATTTGTGAATCTCTCTCCTTGATATACATTGACAGCTGTCACTGTTCCTTCAAAAGTTTAATCATAATAGGTCCAGATTCTGGTATGTAACCTACAAGCTTCTGATTAGAGAAACTTATAGCAGAACATATATATATATATTATAATTACATTTTTTGTATAAGAAGCCATATTAAGCAAAAGTATTATTAGAAGCCTCTGTAGATGGAATTAGGATGCAATAGGAATGGAACGCGCAAGCTGCAAGGATGCTGAGAGCAAAGTTTAATGAGATTCACAGCCCTTATCAGCTAGCTCTCCATATGTGAGGCCAGAAAGGGACCCAGTGTTCTCTAATGTTCCCACTGTTCTGGAGAAGTGTGCCTGCACATGAAAGCTGATACCCAGAATTAAACTTTGTTGGTCTTAAAGGTGCCACTGGAGTCAAAATTTGTTCTGTTGCTTCAGACCAACACAGCCACCCACCTGAATCTAACCCCAACTCAGGGTCACCCAATGATCACAAAAAGGCTCTCACGGCCCCAAGAGCTAGGGATGGCCGTCCCACCGCTTTGAATCAGGGTTGCCTGCTATCTTTTGAACCAGCTATCCCCTTAACAGCAGCCTGACCTGCACCAACTGATCTGTAAACATAGCTGTGTGTGCTGGAAAGATTCTCCTGCTGATTTCTGCACATCACACTTTGGTTATTGGGGTGGGTAGGAAAGAAAGAAGTGGACGAGTCAGGGTTTGGTTGCCCCTTTACTAGCTGGCAGCCGGTTAGGGGAGTTCACTGAAGGGGGGAGGGTCCAGCAGTCACTGTTCCGCTATGACAGCTAAGCAGAACCTCCATGACCAGAGGCAGCCTATCTCCAACTACCAGATGCTGTTAACAAACGACAGCAGAGGGCGTCTGCCTCCTTGCTCTTAGGGTTGCCAACCTCTGGCGATCTCCCGGGGGCTGGCGATCTCCCGGGATTACAAATGATTTCCAGGCTACAGAGATCAGTTCTCCGGGAGATAATGGCTGTTTTGGAAGGGAACGGCAATATACCCAGGTGAGGTTCCTCCTCTCCCCAGGATCCGCACTCCTCCCCTCAAATCTCCAGGAACTTCCCAACCTAGAGATAACCCTACTTGCTTTGCTGCAAAACACCCCCTTAAAGCCTGATGCCGCAGGATTCCCCTTACACTAATTTTTGCACGCTCGTGGGGACGCATCTGATGCAGTTTAACTGCGTGCAAAGTATCTTAAATAACAAAAGGGGGGGGGGGTGCCCGAATCTAGCAACGCGCCCCAATTAGAGGCTAGCCAGGGCCGCGCTTACCCCCCAGTTCCAGCTGCACGGTCTCCTGGACTGCGACATCATCCCGCCAACCGGATTCGTCCGGCAAGCGCGCCTTCCAGTTGTGCCTCTTGCGAGCTTTACCCATCGCGGCCAAACTGAAGGCGGCGACCCACGTGGAGCCCCGGAGACGCAAACAGGTCCCGCACTTCCGCCTCCCTGCCTGGTCTCGCGCGAGTCAGGCAGGGCAAGGTCACGTGTCTGAATGTGCAAATCGGGAGAGAAGGCGGGGTCAGCCGGGAGGGAAAGGACGAATGCAAAAGATTGGGAAGCATCTAACTACATTTCCCATGGTGCAGCGATTTAAAGAAACAGAGCTACTCACTTGTGTTCGATATTACCGACTTGTCTCCCTAGAACCAGCTAGGGGGAGCGCCGAAAATGCAAACATTCCACAAGCAAGCAGTCTGTTACCGAATGCTCAGGGCGTTTAAAGTGCTCCCCTGCTGAGTTTCTGGCATTCCACACAGAAGTCTCCCAGGAAGTTAACTGTTGCGTATGTGTATTAAACTGCCCAGTTAAAATCCATAGGTAGCTTTGAGTTTCTGGACTGGTGTTGGGAGTGACTTATGGTAGTCACCGCCATGCAGAAGATCCCTCTTCCTCCTTACAGGTTTATTGTAACTAAAGAAGAGATTCGATTTACACCCCGCCCTTCACTACCCGAAGGAGTCTCAGAGCGGCTTACGAACTCCTTCCCCTTCCCCTCCCCACAACAGGCACCCTGTGAGGTAGGTGGGGCTGAGAGAGCTCTCTCGAGGACTTCTCTTTCCACAACAGCTCTGAGAGAACTTGTGACTGGCCCAAGGTCACACCAGCAGCTGCATGTGGAGGCGTGGGGAATCGAACCCGGTTCTCCCGGATCAGAGTCCGTGCTCCTAACCACTACGCCAAACTGGCAAAGATATTAAAAACTGAAGGCAGGAAAAGAGGGAGAACCAACATGAAATGGACAGACTCAGTTAAGGAAGTCAAGGCCTGTTTGCACGACCTGAGCCATGCTGTGAACGAGAGGGCAGCACTTAACCCCACATGGGTTTACAGATGCTATTCAGCTTGCACGGCTACCGTGTCACCCGAGTGGTCCATACTTAACAGGGGATGGGGTCCTTTGCTTTGGCCTTTTTAATCTTTGCACTTTGCATAGTAAGGAACAGATTACTCTGGGCTTGGTGGGGCTTCTGCTGTCACTGTGTGGGACACTTCACTCACTTGCGGTTAAGTATACCTCTGCTGTCCGCATATGAGACTTTATATTATCTGTAGATCTTACAGATTTTTGAATTAGCTGCCTTGGAAGCCATTCATCTGAGAAGCAAGATATAATAATTTTTTCTGAAGGAGTCACAGGGGGCGGGGCGGGGCTGGGTTCAGTGTTGAGCCACAGGAATATCAATTGCACACTACCCCGTGAGCTCCAAGAAGTCAGAAGGAGATTGAGACCGGAAAGGGCAGCTTGGAAGGAGCTGGAAAAGATTCTTAAGTGTAAGGATGTGTCCATGGTGGCCAAGAGCAAGAAGAATTCATGCCACAGTATTCCCCATGACTATGTACGGGTGCAAAAGTTGGACAATGAAGAGAGCTGACGGGGGAAGTGGATTCATTTGAGATGTGGTTGTCAGGGTTCCAGTTTGACCATTGTCTCTTTTCCTTAACTTTCGTTTCTTCACCCAGCATCACTGTTCACCTTGCCATACTTTAGGGGGGAGGGACATTCCTATGGAGGGGGGTTAGGGTTGCCAGCCTCCAGGTGGGCCCTGGGGATCTCCCGCTTTCACAACTGATCCCCAGCTGACAGAGATCAGCTCCCCTGGAGAAAATGGCTGCTCTGAAGGGTGGACTCTATGGCATTGTACCATGCTGAGGCCCCTCCTCTCTTCAAACCTCACCCTTTCCTGGATCCACCCCCAAAGTCCCCAGGTATTTTCCAACCCAGACTTGGCAACCCTAAGGGGGATACATGAGGGATGCTTGCTGGTAACTCGTAATCATGATTTTTCCATTCAAGATGTGCCCCTTGGCTTCTAACGAGAATGACCTTGGAGACTTCCTCCACAGGGCATAGTAGATAGCAACTGTATATCTTTCAGGGTTGGCATAGTAGCGCGGCGGCTGAGTGTGACGTGTACAAATGGGGTGTGGGGCGATTTGAACCTTTTCTATAACTCTGGGGTTTTGGTGCACTTTTGGCGTTCCTGACAAAACACCAGTCCTGAGTGAGCATATCTCTGAATAAATCTTTAAATAAAGAAACCGTGGAGAGTGTCTTAACTGGAGATCTGACAGTGGTGTTGGGAGTTATATTTTTTGCCCTCTTCCTCCTCCTCCTGCTTGTTCATTAATATCTTTTATTAATATTAATATTTTTTAGCCATGAATGGCTAAAAAAAATATCTGTGGGTTCCCAGATCAAATCAAGCCCAAACTCTCCCTAGAAGCTAAAATGACTAAACTGAGGTTATCGTACTTTGGTCACCTTATGCGAAGACAAGAGTCACTGGAAAAGACAATAATGCTAGGAAAAGTTGAGGGCAGCAGGAAAAGAGAAAGACTCAACCAAGGAAGCCTCCGTTTGCAAGACCTGAGCAAGGCTGCTAACAAGAGGTGGCTCTGAAGGTCATTAATTGCAGAGGCAGATCTGTTGAGGTGGGCGGGACTCAAATTTTCTTTCCGGGAACCCCTTCCACCATTAACCCGTGCAACAGGGCAACACTGCTGAACTACGGAAGAGGCCCAGAAATCCTCCAGAATATAAAAGGAATGATGAGGTCTGAACTGGCAGACAGACCAAGAGAGAGATCTTGGAGATAACTCCAAGTAGTAGATAACTCAATGAAAATGTCGAGACAGTGTGCGACTACAATGAAAAAGGCCAATGCTATGCTGGGGGTTATCAGGAAGGGAACTGAAAACAAGTCAGCCAGTATCATAATGCCCCTGTATACATCGATGGTGACATGATTGAGGTTTGTAAGATTATGCATGGGGTAGAGCAGGTAGAGAAAGAAGTACGTTTTCTCCCTTTCTCTCAAGACAAGAACTCGTGGGCACTCCGTGAAATTGCTGAGCAGTCAGGTTAGAACAGGTAAAAGGAAGTACTTCTTCACCCAGAGTGAATAACACGTGGAACTCACTGCCACAGGAGGTGGTAGCAGCTACAAGAATGGACGGCTTCAAGAGGGAATTAGATAAACATCTGGAGCAGAAGTCCATCAGTGGCTATTAGCCACAAAATATAGTTAGGAATTCTCCATCTGGGGCAAGTGATGCTCTGTATTCTTGGTGCTTGGGGTGGGGTGGGCAACAGTGGGAGGGCTTCTAGTGTCCTGGCCCCACTGCTGGACCTCCTGAGGGCACCTGGTGTTTTTGGCCACTGTGTGACACAGAGTGTTGGACTGGATGGGCCACTGGCCTGATCCAACATTGGCTTCTCTTATGTTCTTATGAAAGAGGCAACAGACCAGGAAGTCAACCACATAATTACAAGTACAAGACAACCACATAATTACAAAGCTACAGTAAACATTTAAGCTTTAATTGTCACAACAACATAATTCAGTTGTGAAATTGGCCTACAAATATTCCGCTATAGAGAAGTACATTGACCTGCTGATCCGATAATAAATAAAGGCATGAATAACTGGATTTTTTAAAAAAAGATTTGAGATCTTCATGGCCACAATTACATCAGTAGAATCTATTTAAAGTTCATAGATTAAAGCAATACATACACCGTTTTCTTCTGAACATGATCATCATTTTAACAGAAACACAGAATTTTGGTATACAGACTTTTTAAAAAACTACCTAATACTTTGAGATCAGATGTCCAAAACAGGATACAAAGTCACTATATTCAGTGCAGATAAACAGTGTTACGATCAACATGTTTTTTTTCCTGCTTGATGACAGAAAAGACCGGTTTCTAATTGGCATCGTAGCCCAATGGAATTATTAACAAAAAAAGAAAGAAAAGAGATTAAAGTCAGATGCAGAATACAGCAAAACTTCATGTCCTCCAAAACAAAGGGGGGGGGGGAGACCAACAGTCAAAATCGATCATTAGCTGCCAAATACACAGGATCAGAATGGCTCTCAAGTCACAAGAAAGCTAAATTTACTTCATCGAAAGAGCTACAGCAGGAACGGAGGAGCCTTCCATGTTAACTAAACGAACCAGCTTTTAGAAAAGCAGATGATGCCCGGAGGACAAAAGCACTGTCAGCTACACCAGGTCCTTGAATAGCCAATATCACTTGTTAAAAAGAAGCATTATATTCAAAATATGGCAACTCTCGCTACAGACAAGGTTGATGGCATTTTTACTATTTGTACTGACAGACCACAATGAGATTGAATTGCTGCCAGATCTTAGGGTAAAACAGTGATAGATGGATTGTTTCAGGAAACAAGGGGATATTCAGGAGGGGCTTTTTTTTTTTTTTAATCCCATCACGCTGCTGCGTTATCAGCTACCGCAAACCGCTGGAGATAGCCAGAGGCGGGTTCTCTGGTGGAGCAGCATCAGGTGGTCAAGGAACCAAAGTCAGCTCATTTATGAAATCACAAGCAAAGCGTGGCTGTGCCCAAGTGTCCCTTCCTCACTGGGGTGTACAGCTGTGCGTGGGCTCACAAGATCCAGAACAGGCGTAATGTTTCTGATTCCCAGACCAAAGTTAGAAGGGAGTGCATTCCGCTCTGAAGAATCAATCTGCTGCTTTCGGTTGACGGTGTGCTTTAGATCAAGGTGCGGCATTATGTTCACACGGCTGCCCACCGGGGTTCATCCCAATCATGGTTACGAGGACAACTGTGGTCAATGTTAACCATGGTTAGCAACGCTGCACTTATACTGTGTCAGGATTAAGCTAAACATGGAAAGGAGGAAACTTGCTAGCTGCACATTCCGTATCAGCTGACCGCGGCTGCGAGATGGGGAGTATTATGCATACGCTGTCTGGTTACAAACAACACACCCTTCGCAGCCCTGAGCTTTCTGACTTTGCTTCCAATTCCCTCCTCGAGGTGAATGCAGAAAGACGCCTTGCAAAGGGAAAGGAAATTATGGAAAAGGGATTTGCAGCTGCTAGATCTTGCCTCGGTCGAGGACTGACTGCAGCGGCCCCAGATGAGCTGCTTTCATTTTGCTTTCCAATGCATGGTCAAATAGGGCTGAGGTGCATCCAGATATTCAAATAAAAGCAGAGAGGCATCCAGACATTCAAATAAAAGCAGAGAGTCAAACCAATGGCCAGTTATAATTGGGGGGGGGGGGGGGAGAGAAAGAGAGAAATGTGCGTTTGATATAGCGCTTCAGCAATTTTAACACAACATCGCACTGAACTTTCTAAAGCGGTAATAGCTGCACTCTGCAAGAATGGCCGCAGCATTTTTGTTTCAAGTACACTGGACAATTGTTTGTGCTCCTGTCTAATTTTAAACAGTCCATGCAAATATGGGTATACCAAGGGGGGGGTATACCAAGAGGATAGATCGAATTAGCCAACTTTGCATATGCTGTCAAGTTTAGAGCGTGCACACTTCTTAGTTACATCAACGTTTTCCTTCACCATCGCCGCCGCCTTATACAATGAAATGCTTTGGGTATAAAAATATATATATGTTCTTCTCACTCTGCTACCATGGCAAAAAGGGAAGGCCCAATGATGCTTCTCAGTCTAAAGGAAACCCAATGCCTCACCTATTCGCCCCCCCCCCCTACACACACTACAGCTTCCACCCGGAATATCTCATTGCTGAGGGGGGCGTTACAGAGGGCACACCTGTAAGCCAAGTTTTACCGTATGCAGAAACAAGTAAGACACCTACTGTTTCCTTTAAACGTATTTTGAAATGCGTCGTCGTCAAAGAACTAATATTTTAAAAAGTTCCGTTCTAATCAACATAAATAGGGAAAACTGGTTTCATCCGGAAGCAGCAGCAAGGCAGCTGACGAAATCCTCCTCACCAGGAAGAATGGACCTTGCAGAAGCAACTGGGCTAAATGTTTCAGGGTCTACCTTACCTGCTTCTGTCTTCTCCAAGAGAGCACATGCTCTTTAATGTCATGATTTTTTTTTAAAAAAGCATTTAAAAGGGGATGGACATAAGAAGGGTACTTGGTCTGGGAGGCACTCCACCCACGGAGAACTTTGCCCCACCGCTATTTCAGGGGCACAAATTTCATAGCGCAAATGAAAAGGATTTCATAGCGCAAATCCTGCATTATTCTGGCAACCACTGCCTGCTTCATAAAGGCTAAACTGCTTTTGCATCTCCACCCCCTCCAACGATTCCTCCGTCCTGAGGCTGCGCCAAGTTACTCCTCCCATGAACTAGCCTGCTAAGGCAAACAAGTTATGCTTAGGCGAACGGTTGCCAAAATAATAGTGATCTGATATTTTGAATACTGATCAGCAACAAGCTTTACCGGTGGGTCTCTCTTGAGGGGGGCAGTGATGATGATACCCCCTGCCCCCCCCAAAAACACACCAGACTGCCCGCAAAGCCCCAGCCACAACTGCTGCTCCCTCCTGGTCCCTTTCTTCGCCTCTCTGACTGACCACATGGGGGAACTGGATTGGGCCTCGTGGGGCACGGGCTGTGCCTGGCGGGCTTCTCCTTGTCAACTCAGTCGGCTGAATGCAACTGGCTTCTCCCACTCTGGAGAAGACGCAGACCTTAAAGCAAGTGAGCACCTCATCTTCCTGAAGGTAAGATATATTATTTAACTTATTGCCGCTTATTGGTCCTGAGAAAGATTCCAGCAGCAACCTCCTGGCAAGTTATCTGCTGCTTTTTTAAATAGAAAAACTGAACCGCCCACAGGTCCTGAGGTTTTATCTTCTTTTGTGTGCTTTCTTCAAAGACAATGCATAATTTATCTTTAACGTTTGTTCTGCTTGGAAAATTACTTTATTGCCAAGGCCAGCTGTGCCCTGCCCATCTTCCGTCGCTGGGTCCCACTAACTGCTTTCTCACTGATTTGTCTTTAATCAAGCCGAAGGGTAGCTTTTATTTTTATTCATTTAGGTGGTGGTGGTCGTGAAACCAGCCCCCTTCCCTTACGCTTGATCAAAACCACTGGTCGTTATGCCAGGGTATAACCACTCTTTTTGCTACCGCAGGGGATAGTAAAGTTTATAGGAGATATTCCTGGCTGCTCACGCCCTTGATCAACAGAGTTCCTGCGTGTGTCAATCTCCTCCCTCATTACGCTGGAGAAAATAAAAATCTGTGTGCGTGTCAAGGGCGATCTCTGCCACAGAAGTGAACTGGACAAACCCCTGTGTGTGGACTGGAACTTTCATATCTGCACTCAGTCAATTAGCTAAGGTTGCTGGGGGGGGTTAAGGGGGACACGAGAAACGCAAGTCTTTCTTTTTGGCTTTAAAGGTTTTGGTGTCCAGAATGGCCCCCCCCCCCCTTTAAAAGCCACGCTGCATGATCCCCCCTCCAATCTGACCAGAAGAAACATGTTCCTCTACAATTGCATGAAAAGGCAACTTGAGGCAATGGAAGTTAAGTCACCAGCAAAAGAAAAATGCACAATTTCATGAAAGCAAAATAATTAAAAAACATATACAGTGAAAAGCTGACCCCCTCACACACAACATTTCCGATTAGAAGCTTTGGGTAGACCTGTTCTAAGCTTCCTTCCTTCCTCCTTTTAAAACATCAAATCTGCGTCAAGCTCGGTTGTATCTCTAGTCATTTTAAATAGACTACTCCATTATGCCTTTATATAAAAAACATTTTTACAAAAGATGCCTTCAATGCTCGGAGAAAGTTAAGCGGATAAAATTCTACTTGTGGAGGGAAAAAAATCTCTAAATATACAGCTAAAGACTCTTATCTTACAAGTATAATTTCTTTTTTTGTCACATTTCTTCCAGTGTATAAACTACTCCTAACATCTAACATCTTAAATGTTTGCACGTGGTTTTACCCCGGGGGCGGCTTGTCGCTTCACGAACGTCTTCACGAACGAGAGAGAGTGAGACGGTGCTTAGCAACTTCCTAAAGAGCTGGTGTGAAAGTGGAGCCAGACCTTCCGTTTCACTGGTCGCTGCCTCTGTCCATGTTCTCGATCACCCTCGAGAGGCGGATGTTCAGGAGCCTGATCTGACTGTCCAGGTGGTCGATCTTCTCCTCGAGGGTGCTGTGACTGCTCCGCCTCCAGTAGAAGCCCACCGGCCCAGTCATGAAGTAGACCGCCACCACAAAGCACAGGGGGAGGACAGCGTGCTCTGGCTCGCCCTCGTACTTCTGGAGGATGTACACGCAGGAGAGGGCAAAGAGGGCGACCCTCACGAGCCAGAAGAATCGGCCGCACAGCACGTGCAACAGGTAGAAGAAGAACCCGAGGAAGAGCGAAACGAACCAGTAGGCCAACAAGATGGCACCGATCAGCAGGAGGGCACGTGTGGGGTTGTTGGCGATGGCTCCGGGGCTGAAGTAATGGGTCAAGTTGGAGGCTGGAAAAGGTTAACGAAGAAAGGCTGCGTCAGATAACGGTCAACCCCCAGAGTTTTAAGACAGGTAATATTCAAAACGAAATAAATACGTACTTTACACACAACGAGAAGCAAGCGAGCTCCACAATATGTAAACTACCTAAGGACACAAGAAGAGCCCTGCTGGATCAGAGCTGTGCAGGGCTGCCAGCTCTGGGTTGGGAAATTCCTGGAAATTTGGGGGGAGGGGTGGAGCATGGGGAGAGTAGGGCTTGTGGAGGGACTTCAGGCAGGTATAATGCCATAAAATCAACCTTCCAAAGCAGCCGTTTTTCTCCAGGGGAATTGATCTGTGTATCCTGGAAATCAGTGGTAATTCCTGGAGATCTCCAGCCACCACCTGGAGGTTGGCAACCCAAGACCAGTGGCACATCTAGTCTAGCATCTCACAGTGGCCAACCAGTTCTTCTGGAGGTCCAACAACAGGGCACAGAAGCCGAGTCCTTCACCAGCATTGCCTCCTGGCACTGGGATTCAGAGGTTTACTGAACGTGGAGGTTCCCTTTAGTCACCATGGCTAGTAGCCACTGACAGACCCGTCCTCCATGAATCTATCTTTTAAAGCTGTCTATGACTGTGGCTGCCACTATATCCTCCAGCAGTGAGTTCCACATTTTAACGACTTCTTGTGAAAAGAAGTATTTCATTTTTAGATGAGACTGTGTATGGTTTATAAAATGGAAAGGATACAGCAGCGCACCTTATCAATGCACAGCAACAGGATGAAGGGCAGGATTTCTCCACTGCTGTCAATATTCACAGCAGGGCAGGTTAACACACTAAAGGATAAGAGGCCTCTGCCCCAAGAAGCCTACACTCCATTCTGTTTGCTCAGCCTCTCGCTGGGAGTCTCTGCTCTCACACACACTCCTTGCTGAAGCAGCCAAGCGAGGTTGTACAGGAACGCTGCTCCAGCATCCAATCACCCTTCAAAGTCAGGTTGTCTAGTCACACTGACGGTGGCTCTCTAGGTCTCAGGCAGCGGTCTTTCACGTCAACTGTGGCCAGATCCTTTAACTGGAGATGTCAGGGATTGAACCTGGGACTTTCTGCATTGCAAACAGATGTTCCATCACCGGAACATGGCCCTTCCCTATGTAACTGTAGCAACTGTATTGGCTCTCCTCCCAACAGCTAAAGTCACCAAAAAGTGTCTCACTACAAACAGCCTCATTTATGGGTTTTTGTCTAAACTGATACTGATTCTACAATTTAAAATAGCTGCAAGTACTGACTTTCTTCAAAGGCCCTCACATTTGGAGGACACAGTAAATGTTTGTTTCAAAGGGATCTGTCGAGGATGGGCGAGTGGGCGTCAATTTGGCAAATGGGGTTCAATGTGGCCAAGTGCAAAGTGATGCACACTGGAGCCAAAAATCAGATGGGGTCTGAACTGGCGGAGACTGACCAAGAGAGAGATCTTGGAGTCGTAGTAGATAACTCAATGAAAATGTCGAGACAGTGTGCGACTGCAATGAAAAAGGCCAATGCTATGCTGGGGGTTATTAGGAAGGGAACTGAAAACAAATCACCCAGTATCATCACGCCCCTGTATAAATCGATGAGGTGGCCTCATTTGGAGTACTGTGTACAGTTCTGGTCGCCACAGCTACTAAATTACCACCGGCTCCATTCTTGACACCTACCATCAATCCCAAGAACCTCCAGCAGGTCTGTCCATATTCTCCAGAAGGTATCTACCAGGACATCCACTCCGTACACGAATCGCTCCGTCAGTCTGGAGAAGAACTGCAAAAGCAGAGCCACAGAGTTGAACAGCTTTACTCTCTGGGTGATCTTTTAAAAAACTGATGGCACCGGGTCTTCTATCCTGTTCTTGGAGAGGTGGGAAGTGCTGTTGAGTCCCAAAGGACTTGAGGTGACCCCGCACGGTTTTCAAGGCAAGAGTCGTTCAGAGGTGGTTTGCCATTGCCCGCCTCTGCACCATGACCCTGGTATTCCTTCGAGGTCTCCCACCCAAATACTAGCCAGGGCCGACCGTGCTTAGCTTCCGAGATCTGGTGAGACTGGGCCAGGTTACCATTCTTGTTAAACCTCACATCGAAGGCAGAGATGCAGAGCTTCAGGAAGAAGCTGGCAGATCTTCGTGGCCTGAGAGGCATTAACGGGATGTGTTATTTCATTCAAGTGCATCGTTTTAGCAGCTCGTTGTCATCGAATTGCCAAACAGTCTACTCTCCTCCCCGCTCCTGCTTCCCTTCTCTGCAGCGTAGCTTTATTTTTGGAAATAGGACCTTTTGGCTGTGCTTTCAGGGGACAGGAGAAGGAGTGAGTAGGTTGCAGCCTCTCTAGAAAGAATTCCAGGGCCAAGCTGTGCAGTCAAATAACACTCTCTTCATGCAAAGCGGTACACGGAAAAGCATCCGTTTAAGTACTCCATTGGCAGGATAAGAGAAGCGAGCCCCACCAAAGAACAGGCAGCAAAATGATCGGTCAAAGTGAGAGATCCCATGCGGGTTGAGGTAAGGTCATTGAGAGCCAGTGCACTCCAGTGGTTAAGAGTGTTGGACTGGTATCTGAAGACCCAGGTTCGAATCCTCACTCGTTCCACGGAAGCTCTCTGGGTGACCGGAAGTGTTGAGTCCCTAATTGCTGAAAGCTGCTGGTGTAGCAGAGGGACTTTCGACAGGCACAGGGTGTCATGCAGAGGGGGGGAAAGTTAGCCCAAGCAGAAACCCCCTCCTCAGATCAGATCAAACAACTCAGGAGACAAATTTTGGCAGGTGAAGCAAGTCGCACAGTGGTGGAGAACTGCACCTCCCGAGTCTCCTGGGGTGGAGAGATTGCTAGTTAAGATCAAAGTCCGCTTAATCCAGCATTCTTTGCTAAAGCCTCCACAACCAAGAGGCAGCCCTGCCAGCAGTCCACTCTTGGATGGAGGGCTACTTTCTACCCACCCCTGATATACTACATCTGTTCATGTCTGACATACACAGAGGAGCACCTCCTTTCGCTGACTCCCGCCACACTTATTAAATATTGCAATCTCATAAGTACATATGCATTAGTTTATTGGACTGCAAATTGCTTTAAGCCAGTTGTGTTTTGCGTTGCTTGCTAAAGCTAAATGGAACATGGGGAAAAGCAGAAGACTGTAAGTAGTACTGGGTTGTTTCAAAATTTTGTAGGAGCCTTCTCTATAGTGGCCCCCAACTTGTGGAATGGACTATCCGTGGGGGGCATGAAGGCTCCCACTCTCCCGGCTTTCCACAAACGACGCAAAACTGAATATTCAAGAGGGCTTTCCATGCAGGCAATACGGCTGCACTCTACACAAGGCTTCACAAAACAACAAAGTTTGAGTCCAGTGGCACCCTTAAGACCAAAGAAGTTTAATTCTGGGCGTAAGCTTTCGTGGGCATGCACGAAGTAACTGAAGTGTGCATGCCCACGAAAGCTTATACCCAGAATTAAACTTTGCTGGTCCTAAAGGTGCCACTGGACTCAAACTTTGTTCTACTACTCCAGACCAACATGGTGACCCACCTGAACGGAAGGCTTCACAAAGTTGCTTGGATAAATTACTGGGGACTGTGCTCTGTACTGTGTAATTCTGCATCATTTAATGTGCCACGTTAACAATCCATGATTTTCTTCAGTTCTGGTTTTTACACTTCTGGTTGGTTCTACAACCCTAATCCTATTTCTTTCTTTACTGAATGTCCCATCTGTTGATAGTATTGACTCGCTCTGTATAGTCCACCCTGAGTCCAAGATAGAAAGGCGGACAATAAATAACATAGAAAAAAGCAAGAGTCCAGCAGCACCTTAAAGACTAAGAAAATGTGTGGCAGGGGAGGAGCTTTCGGGAGTTACTGCTCACTTCTCCAAATCTGAAGTCTTGCTCTTTTCTACTGCTACAGACTACCACGGTTACACATCTCAACCCATGAGAGCCAGTTTGGTGCAGTGGTTAAGTGCGCAGACTCTAATCTGGGAGAACCGGGTTTGATTCCCCACTCCTCCACTTGCACCCGGCTGGATGACCTTGGGCAAGCCATAGTTCTGATAAGAGCTGTCCTTGAAAAAGAGCAGCTTCTCTCAAAGCTCTCTCAGCCCCACCTACCTCACAGGGTGTCTGTTGTGGGGAGGGGAAGGGAAAGGAGTTTGTAAGCCACTCTAAGACTCCCTTGGGTAGTGAAGGGTGGAGTATAAATCCAATCTCCTCCTCCTCCTATAAATAACATTAACATCCATCCATCCATAGCACTTAACATGAACACCTAAGCTTGCTCTAGGATCTCCTTATTACACAAACTTAACCTTGGTACTTTTTTTTTTTTTTTAAATTCTGCATAGCACCAAATACAGCCAACGCTGTAGAAAATTCAAAGGGAGTTGTGCCAGACTTCTAGAAAGCACAAAGGCAAATGTCAGGTAATGCCGCGCAAACTTTGAATGACAATCTTCGTCGTCTCCAGAATAACGCCTACTCGGTTTCACTTTTCTATAGCCTCTGTTGAAGACTCCACCAGGTTCCCCAAAGAGGCTGCATAGAAATGCTGTAAACTAATAAAAACTCCTTCTAAAGGTGTAACATTCACACTCTTAAAAATCCCCACTGAGTGCCTACTCTTTTCCTTTCAAGTGGGAAACAGCACCAGGAAAGCAAAAGAGCATGATTTTCTGGAAGTCCCCCCCCCCCCCCGGCGCCATATAAACCCCCCATCTGGACACATCTGAAGAAGTGAGCAGTGACTCACAAAAGTTCCTTCCCTGCCACGAATTCGGTCAGTCTTTAAGGTGCTCCTGGCCTCTTGCAGTGACTCACAAAAGCTCCTTCCCTGCCACAAAATTTGTTAGGTGCTCCTGGACTTTTACGCTTTTCTACTGCGACGTACGAATGTTAACACTCAGTGCCCATTTGCTCGGTCCTAGAATCACAGAGTTAAAAGGGACCTCTTGGGTCATCTAGTCCAACCCCCTGCACAAGGCAAGAAATTCACAAATCCCTCCCCTCCACACCCCCAGGTACCACTGTTGATCCTAATAAGGAGGTCTAACTAACTTGCTCGGCCCTAAGCTGAGTTCGTGTGAGCCAGCTCACAGGTTTTTAGCCTCCGGCTCACAGATTTTTGTCTTTGCTCAGGAAGGATGGGCTCCAGAGCGAACTAAATTTATGCAGCAGCCAAATCGCTGACTTACAACTTCAATGCCAGTAGCTCACAAAGTAGAATTTTTGCTCTCAAGACTCCCCAGCTTAAAGAGGGAGCATTGGTTGGAGGCGAGTTTACGGATCCTGTGGAATGCCAAAAAGACAAACAAGGTCAAATCGAGCCTGACCTCTCCCCACAAAGAAAACTGAGGTTACAGTACTTTGGTCACATTACGAGGAGACAAGAGTGAAGGACTTGCACACGAGACCTGAGTTTGAAGGGGAAAACTCAGTCTGCTCAACCTGAGCAGTGATGCTTTATTTCTAGCCTGGCCGATGGTCTTGCAACACACTTACAGACAGCTACGTCAGCATTCAATGCACAGTAAAGAGAATCATTATAAGGATTCCAACACGAGGAGACAGTATGTGATTTGCAAAAGGGATTTACCAGTAGCCAGCCTCAAGAGGACAATGCTCTTTGTGAGCAACAAGAGAGGAGAAGTGTGGACTTTGACCCTGCTGTCTAGCATTCCAGCCTCAGATCTTCCCTGCACAAGAGTCCCTGGGAAAGAGAGGAATGCTCGGAAAAGTTGGGAGGCAGCGGGCAGTGTGTCCCCTCTAGGCTGAGTTTAGTGCGAGCTAGCTCACCGCTTTCCAAGCCTCCGGCTCACCCATTTCCGTCCCGGCTCAGGAAGGAGGGCTCACAGAGCAGACTCACTGAGGCAGCAGCCGAATGGCTCGCTCCCCAGTTCAATGCCAGCGGCTCCCCAAGCAGACCCTCCGCACACAAGGCTCCACGGCTTAGAGGGTGCACTGACCACCCGCTGGATCCCACGAAGGAGGTCTGCTGCAGACTTTGCGCCGCCAGGCATGGAGGAAGAGAGGCTGTCGGGCAGGCGCGCCCGGAGCCCGGCGTCAAGGACGACTTACTCGCCCTTCCATCCCCACGCGGCCGGCCGGCCTGCCCGCCCTCCCGACCCACCTTCTGCAGGGCGCGCACGTTCTCCTCGCCGAAGAGGCCGCTGACGCCCTGGTAGACGCCGTTGGCCGCCCGCCGGAGGCTGTTCTGCTTGTCGGCGCCGCCGCGGCTCCGCGCCGACCACGCGCCGGGCCCGGCCAGCAGCAGCAGGCCCAGCAGGAGCAGCAGGCCCGGCCGCGGCCTCTCGCCAGCGCCCCGGGCCATCGCTCGCCAGCGCCGTTGCTGGGGCAACCCGGCTGCGGCCTGCTCCTCCTCCTCTGCTCGGCGAGCCTTCCTCGCGGTGGTGGCGGCAGCGGCCGGCGCCGGGGACGTTACCGCCGCGCTTCTCTCCGCCTCATCGTCGTCGCCGCAGCCCTAGAGCGCCCCCGCGGCCGGGCAGCCAGCGCCCCCTCATGGCCGCCGGCCTCTCTTCTCGCCTCCCCTCAGCGCCCGGGCGCTTGAGGAGCCGTCCCCCGTGCAGGCTGCGGCGACATTCACACGCGAGCGCGGAGGGGTGCCAGCCTCCAGGCCGCACCTGGAGAGTCCCCCGATGTGACCGTGAAGGGCGTAGGAAGAGCCCTGCTGGGTCAGACCGGTGGTCGTCCTCAACCTGGAGGGCCTGCAACCCGGCGAGCAGTGTTCCCTCTAAGCCGAGTTTCTGTGAGCTAGCTCAGGGAGGATGGCTCCAGAGCAAACGGTGCGGCCGCCAAAGGGCGCACTCAGAATTTTAAGGCCAGGAGCTCACAAAGTGGAATTTTTTGCTCACGGGACTCCACGGCTTAGAGAGGGAGCATTGCTGGCCGGGCCCTCTTCAGATCAGCAGAAGAGCCCTGTGGGGCTCCAGTGAGGGTCCCTCTAGTCCAGCGTCCTGCCTCACACAGTGGCCTCAGCCAGCTCTTCTGGAGGGCCAACAACGGGGCAGAGAGGCCAAGGCCTTCTCCTGATAAGAACATATGGAAGAGTCCTGCTGGATCAGACCAGTGGTGGTCCATCTAGTCCAGCATCCTGTCTCACACAGTGGCCAACCAGTTCCTCTGGAGGGCCGACAACAGGATAGAGAGTCTGAGGCCTTCACCCCGAGAAGAACATTAGATGTCTGCTGGATGAGACCAGTGGTCCACCTAGTTCAGCATCTTGTCTCACACAGTGGCCAACTGGTTCTTCTGGAGGTCTAGCAGCAGGGGAGGAAGGCCGAGGCCTTTCTAAGAGCATAAAGTAGAGCCCTGCTGGATCACACCATTGGTCCATCTAGTCCAGCATCCCATCTCACACAATGGCCAGCCAGTTCCTCTGGAGGGCCAACAACAGGATAGGAAGGCCAAGGCCTTTCTAAGAACATAAAGTAGAGCCCTGCTGGATCAGACCGTTGGTCCATCTAGTCCAGCATCCTGTCTCATAGTGGCCAACCAGTTCCTCTGGAGGGCCAACAACAGGGCATAGAGGTCGAGGCCTTCATAAGAACTTCAGAAGAGCCCTGCTGGATCAGACCGCTGGTCCATCTAGTCCAGCATCCTGTCTCACACAGTGGCCAACCAGTTCCTCTGGAGGGTCAGCAACAGGGCAGAGAGGCCGAGACCTTCCCCTGATAACACAAGAAGAGCCCTGCTGGATCAAACCAGTGGTTCATTTAGTCTAGCATCCTGTTTCACACAGTGGCCAACCAGGGCATAGAGGCCAAGGCCTTCCCCTGATGTTGCCTCCTGGCACTGGGTTTCAAAGGGTGACTGCCTCTGAACGTGGAGGTTCCCTGTAGTCATGGCTAATAGCTACTGATAGAACCCAGGGGTCATTTGGGGCCGGAGCTAGGGCCAGCCCAAGATTGGGCACTAGGGTAGCCATGGGTCGAATCAGATTCTCTGATCTGATTCGGCCTGCCGTGGAATTGCCGCCGAAATTCGGCGGCGGCTTTAAAAGTGGCTGGAGGGTTTGAGGGAGAGGCTCCAAACTTTCAGGGTAGCTGGTGGAGCCTCTCCCCCAAATAAGTGTCAAGAAGATTGGACCAGGGGGTCCAATTCTACGGGCCCCAAAACAGTTTGCCCCCATTCCCTCCATTGTTCTCTATGGTGGGAAAAAAGTAACGTTTTTTCCCACCATAGAGAACAATGGAAGGGATGGAACAACCTTTTGGGGGGCCCGTAGAATTAGACCCCGTGGTCCAATCTTCTTGAAACTTGGTGGGTATTTCGGGGAGAGGCCCCAGCAGCTACTCTGCAAGTTTGGAGTCTCTCCCTCAAACCCCCTCTCCTCCAGCTCCTCATATACCCTATGAGTTTTTGCCATTGACTTCAATGGCCTTTAGGGTATAATGGGGCTGAAACTGACATCCGGCTGGGGATGTCAGGGGGCGTGGCATATGCTAATGAGTTATGCTAATGAGCTCCTGCACCTCTTTTTCTACAAAATGACCCCTGGATAGACCTGTCCTCCATCAATCTGTCTCATCCCCTTTTAAAGCTGTTTCCTGCTCTCCAGGCAACCAAAATCAATTCCCCTGGAGAAAACAGCGGCTTTGGAGGGTGGACTCCATGGCATTATATCTTGCTGAGGTCCCTCATCTCCCCAGACTCTGCCCATCCTAGGGTCTACCACCCAGAATCTCCAGGTATTTCCCTACCCTGAGCTGGCAACCCTACATGTGAAGCTGCCTTCGGCTGAAGCAGACCTGAGGGCTGCCAACCTCCAGGAGGAGGGGGACCTGGAATTCTGCCAGAATTAGAATTGTCCTTCAGGCTACAGAGATCAGGTATAATCTCCTTTCCCTTCCCCTCCCCACAACAGACACCTTGTGAGGGAGGTGGGGCTGAGAGAGCTCATTCAAGAACTGCCCTTGAGAGAACAGCTCTGAGAGAACTTGTAACTGACCCAAGGCCACACCAGCAGCTGATGTGGAAGTGTGGGGAATCAAACCCAGTTCTCCCAGATTAGAGTCCGCACTCCTAACCACTACACCAAACTGGCTCTCAACAAAGTTTAGTTCTGGGTAGAAGCTTCCATGTGTATGCACTCTCATCAGGGTTGCCAGTTCCTGGAGATTTGAGGGTGTTGCTTGGGAAAGGTGAAGTTTGGGGGGGGGGGGGGGGGGCTCTGTGAGGATATGATGCCAGAGCCTGCCTCTGAAAGCTGCCCTTTCTTCCAGGGAGGCTGATCTCTGTAGCCTGGAGGTCATTTGTGATTCTGGGAGAAATCCAGGCCTCACCTTGAGGTTGGTAACCCGAGAGCCTCTGGGGCTAAACTAGGAACAGAACCTGCAAGGCAAGTGTAATCTGTAGATTTCTTTAAGTCGAAACCCTCCAACGTTCAGAACAATGCCATGGGATTTGTATAACTAAATGCAGAGGTGTGACAGAGAACAGAAACTTCCAGAGGATAATTTGGGTTCAGTGAAGTAACTGGTTCTTCTTGCTTGATACCACTTCAGGGGGAGCAAAGTCCAACTTTTCAGGTTCACCATATGCAAGAGTCTTCCGATGCAGTCCTGATGTTTAAAGGGACAAGCTGGGGAACGTCAGAGAAATCAGGCTTCCATATTCAGTTGGCAAAATAAAGCCCTGTGATAAGAAGACAACTCTAAAATAACGATACCAGCCATACTGAATTCACTCCCCCGTTTCCATTTAACATTCCACATATTTACATTTCAGTGGGCGGTCTGTTTCTCAGAGACAGATTTTTTTTACCATGAAACATCAGTAAGATCTGTGTGTGTTGCGGCATGTCTGAGATAGAGAGAGACCTGAGTTCAAATCTCCGCTCAGCTATGAAGTTCATTTGATAATCTAGGAGCTGTGAGGATTGCTTCTGGGCTGTGCCACTTCAGGTGATGGGCAGGGGGTCATGTGACTGAATGCATTTTCATACGAGAAACATCAACTTCTAGCATGGTACAGCTTCTTCTAGAAGTGGTACAGCCTAGCTACATGCTTGCCACATCAGTGAGGGCTAGGCTAGGTTTCCATTTGATGGGGCATTGAGGGCAAGAACTTTGAAAATGACTCCCGTCCCTGGAATTAAGACCACAGGGAGAGGCCCTCCTGACTGTCTGATCCATTAAAGAAGCCCATTTGGTGGGTACACGGGAGAGGACCTTTTCAGTGGCAGCCCCGTGATTATGGAACAACCTTCCCGGGAGGGGTACACCCGGCCCCTCACTCTCGATCTTCAGGAGGCAGCTGAAGATGGTTTTATTCAAGACCACAGTTGATTAAGTTACTAGCAGCACTAAACTGTAATTTTAAATTTCAGGTCTGATGTATTTTATTTTAGTGTATTTTATCTGTATTGTAAGCCTGCCTCGAGTTCTGTAAGGAAGAAGGGCAGTTAATAAATGTTTTATAAGTTAAGAGTGATACTAACGAATTGCTCCTAATAGTAGCTTCTAGCAATTCGATGTTAAACCTTCCGGGAGACACTGCAGGTTCAAGTGTGTGTTTTAGTATTAGCAGATGATCCTTTCCTTGTTTGTTTATTTATTTATCTCATTTATGTCCCTTTTTCCCTTGGACTCAAGGTGGATCACACCTAGTGAGTCAATACAATCAACATGACGGGGTATTTAATAAACCATGCCATAGGATTAGGATTGTACAGCCAATCAGAAATCTAAAAACAGAACTGAAGCAAAGCCTAAATCTTAAATGACGCAAAAATTACATCGTAGGATCCTAGTTTCAGGATGTAAACTCAGTAGTACAGATCACAGTCCCTACGCCAGTTTGCTGTAGTGGTTAAGTGCGCGGATTCTAATCTGGGAGAACTGGGTTTGATTCCCCACTTCTCCACTTGCAGCTGCTGGATGACCTTGGGCAAGCCATAGCTCTGTCAGAGGTGTTCTTGAAAAAAGAGCAGTTTTTGTCAGAGCTCTCTCAGCCCCACCTCCCTCACAGGGTGTCTGTGGTGGGGAGGGGAAGGGAAAGGAGTTTGTAAGCCATTCTTAGACTCCTTTGGGTAGTGAAGGGTGGGGTGTAAATCTAATCTCCTCCTCTTCTTCTATCTAAGTAACTTTGGCTATGTTCACACACACACTAAATAATCCACTTTCAGTGCACTCTCCAACTGGCTTTTACCAGTTCACACAGTAAAATCCAGTAGGAAAGTGCACTGAAAGTGGATTATTTAGCATGTGTGAACGCAGCCTTTGTGAAGCATCACTGGAGGGGGTCATCATCAATGCTCCCTCTAAGCTGTGGAGTCTTGTGAGTAAAAATTCTGCTTTGTGAGCTGCTGGCATTAAAGTTGTGAGTGAGCAAATTGGCTGCTGCATAAATTAGTTTGCTCTGGAGCCAGCTGTTCTGAGTTGAGACAAAAAGGTGTGAGCCAGAGGCTAAAAAATGGTGAGCTAGCTCACACTAACTCAGCTTAGAGGGAACACTGGTCATCATTCTTGTTTTAATGTAAAATTGCTCCAGAAGCCAAGTTTGATGACTTTCTTTCCTTCTGCCCTTGGCCTGTTTTGAAACACGGGGTCTCCTGGGTCCAGAGGAAAATCTGCCCACCAGGCTTCCTGGTGCTGGATTTCACTCCATTTTGCAATCAGCCGCTGCTCCTGGGGCGTGGCTGTCCCACTGGTACCTCGCCTGGCTGTGTGGAAACCCCACGGAGTCCCACGGAGGCTGATAGCAGTACAAACACCTTGCTGGGCTGCGGGACCCCCCTTACGCCCGGCTGCACTGACCTGAAAACAAATAAACGCTCTGCCCTGCCTCCGCGTGAGCACCGAGCTGCCTCCTCTGATTGGTCGCACCCCTCTTCAGCTCCCCAGCTTATTGGCCTTCCCAGGGCGAGCTCCTTGAACGGGTCTCGGGCAATTGGCCAGGCTGTCTGTCGGCTTCTCCTCGGCTCGTTCGATGTTGCACACTCCGGGCCCTGGGCTGATGTGGGACCAGCGGAGTGACAGCCAATCGCCGCGTCGCCTAACCGTGGTGTGCTGGCGCACGGGATCCATCCGCCCTTTCCCCCAGAAAAAGGGAGGTTTTTGTTAGGGCCCTTTCAGAGCCAGCAGCGATTGCAGAAATGTTTACACGTCGGCTCATCAGGAAAGGAAACCAGTTGGCATTTTAATCACCCGCGCAGCCGCTCAGCAGGCGCTGTGCAAGGAACAGTCAGGTTTCCAAAGAGTGGGATCCAAATAACCATGCGTTCCTGATGAGGTTGTCCCCTTGGCAGAATTCTTTTTTTGGGGGGGAGAGGTGTGAATTGTGGTTTACAATCTCCTTTCCCTTCCCCTCCCTAAAACAGACACCCTGTCAGGTTAGGAGCTGGACTCTAATCTGGGAGAACCGGGTTTGATTCCCCACTCCTCCTCCACGTGCAGCTGCTGGTGTGACCTTGGGTCAGTCACAAGTTCTCTCAGAGCTGTTCTCTCAAGGGCAGTCCTCGAAAGAGCTCTCTCTCAGCCCCACCTGCCTCGCAGGGTGTCTGTTGTGGGGAGGGGAAGGGAAAGGAGATTGTAAGCCGCTCTGAGACTCCTTCGGGTAGTGAAGGGCGGGGCATAACTCCAATCTCCTCCTCCTCTCCTCCTCCTTCTTCCCCCATCTTTAAAGGACACTCCCCACCCGTGGTTGGACCTGCCGTAGGAAACATCCCACTCATGTATCTAGTTCTTAATATTTTAATACAAAATTCTGTCACACTTCATGCCTCGAGGCAGCTTACAATTCTAAAATAAAACCATAAATAATATACTAAAACCCCATTTGGTCCCCCACTCGGAACCCCCCCAAAAAACCCTAGAAAATGAAACAGCCATTTATAGTCCTTCTTAAACCCTACCAGGACTCCAAGAGCATCCCTTGGGGAGTTTTTGAGGTCCAGAAAACTGTGTGTGGGGGGGAAGTTTACCTCCTGCCCAGGGCTTCTTTTGTAGAAAAAGCCCAGCAGGAACTCATTAGCATAATAGGCCACACCCAACAGCAGAAACTCATTATTAGGCCACACCACTGATATCACAGCTTATTAGCATATTAGGCCACACCCCTGTGTTACCAGAAGAGTGGTCATCCAGCCACACCCACCTTTTGCTTCTTATTCTATTTACCTTGTTTGTTGTCAAAACCCAGGGCTTTTTTTTGTAGCAGGAATTAATTTGCATGTTAGGCCACATACCCCTAATGTGGCCAATCCCAATGAATTTCTGCTGGTGGGTGTGGCCTGTTATGCTAATGAGTTCCTGCTGGGTGTGGCCAACTCAGGAGCCAGCCAGAACTCCGTTCCTGTGCGTTCCTGCCCCAAAATAGCCCTGCCTCCTCCCACATCTAAAAGCGGGTCTCCCATTGCTGCCTAGAGATCTGTTCATTGCACTTTCAGCATCTTCTCTGATTCTGATCTTAACCTTGGCTTAACAGTCACTCTCCCCAGAAAAATCTTGGGGAGCTTTAGGTCAGGAGGGCTGGGGAAACTGAGGAGTCTCACTTCACTACAACTCCCAGAATCCTGTGCGGGGAGGCCATGGTACTTAGCAGAGAGTGGGGATATGCCCTATGATACCTTTTTCTGTTCCTGAATGAATGAATGAATGAGGGAGAGAATGAAAGACCGATTCCCGTGACGACAGTCCAGATACTATTCAACCTGCTCGCTTCGCTTCCCTTGTCGTGCATTTCTGGGGGAATAACAGGACCGCCACCCCGGTGCCCACCCTTATTTGCACAAAACAGCGGGGGTCCGGCGCACTCTTTGTCCTTTCCCCTAGCGGAGGATTACCGCGAAAATAAGCGCCGTGAAGCGTCCTCTAAAAGCCGCTTCCAGGAGGCGGAGCCCAGCAGTCAAGTGTGAGCCGCGGGAGCTGGAGGGTCTCTGTCTGGTGTCGCGCAGCTCGACCTCGCCATGTCCCGGGAGCTGGAGATCATGGAGGCGCAGGTGATGTGGGAACCGGACTCCAAGCGCAACACCCACATGGATCAGTTCCGGGCAGCCGTGGCCGCAGCCCACGGCATCCACCTGGGTGAGTCCAAGCCAGGGAGAGGAGGAGGAGGAGGAGGGGGAAACAGGGATGCTTCAGGAGGATGGGACCCCCGGGACTGGACAGCTCGGTCAAAATCGAGGCACGGTTCTGCCGACACACATCTCTTTGCGCGGTGGTGGTGCCGCTCCGGTTCGCCGCGTGCCAGGCTGGAAAGATGCAGCGTTACATTGTGGGGAAGGATGCAATGCTGGCAGGCGACGGGCTTGGCCGCTGGAGGTGTCAGGGTGGGCGGCGCTGGGAAACCCTCGGTTCCCTGCCTTAGGGAGTGGCGGTGGGTACTGAAATAACAGGTAGACGGAGGCGTGCTAGATTAATCCATTGTGTGGGTTAGGATTTATACCTGGTAGGTAAATAAAGCCTCTCTGTTAAGAGGCAGTCTACCTGCTAGAGCCCAGGCCTTGGGAGAGGGCTGTTGTTTTCCTCTCCTGTGAGTGGGCCTTTTGCTGGCCACTGATGGATGCTGGACTTTGTTCTTTCCGTCTTATCCAGTGGGAATTTTCTCGCATCCTTAGGCGCTGTTCATTTTATTCCTCCTCTGTTCCGGCCTTTAATGGTGTGGTTTTATTTTTGTCAGTGCCTGTGCTGCTTAAAGAAACAAACTAATAGAGCATGGGCCAGTAAAGATGTTGAATAGATGATCAACCATTTCTGAGCACGTACAGAGTGTCTTTCCCTCTGTTCTATGTCTTGAACCGGGGGTTTGAAATAAGGAACAAGTTTTTTTTCTGGTGCGGGGGGGGGATGAGCCCTCTTTTTAAATGAAAATTCTGGTCCAGCGTCTTTGGTTTGTATTTTGAGAGCCCAGTCTCTGTTCTTCCGCCATTTAAAAAAAATATTCTGAATTGTAAAATGTACCAGTGCTGACGCTTATGCTGACTGTATGTGTCACATTCATTATTGGGCGTGGTACTTAACAGACTGGGGAACTGAGCCTCTACAAAGGTGTTAATATACAGTTCCATAGCGAATTTCAGGTGCTCTGAAGAAGAGATTGGATTTATACCCCACCCTTCATTACCCAAAGGAGACTCAGAGTGGCTTACAAACTCCTTTCTCTTCCCCTCCCCACAACAGACACCCTGGGAGCAATGCTCCCTCTAAGCTGTGGAGTCCTGTGAGCAAAAATTCTACTTCTGGCATTAAAGCTGTGAGCGAGCAATTTGGCTACTGCGTAAATTAGTTTGCTCTGGAGCCATCTTTCCTGAGCTAAGACAAAAATTTGTGAGCTGGAGGCTAAAAAACTGTGAGCTAGCTCACATTAACTCAGCTTAGAGGGAACACTGCCTGGGAGGTAGGTGAGGCCGAGAGAGCTCTGACAGAAATTGCTCTTTTTCAAGAACAGCTGTGCCAGAACTATGGCTTGCCCAAGGTCATCCAGCAGGGGCAGGTGGAGGAGTGGGGAATCAAACCCGGTTCTCCCAGATCAGAGTCTGCGCACTTAACCACTACACCGAATTTCAGGTGCTCAAAGGGCTTTTGGGTGTGTTTCTTCTTTTGCAATCCCTCTAAGAACCCTGCGAGGTAGGCCAGTCTTGCTATGCTGACACTGTGGCTGGGTGCTGAGTGTGGGCTTGTGTGGCTTGTTTTAAGCCCACCTGGTGACTTCATGTCCCTGTCTCAGTTTCTTAAAAGAGAATTTTGTTCTGGCTCTCCAGAGGGGTCCAGCAGCCAGGCTTCTCGGGCTGCAGATATCAGTGGAGTGGGGGGCGGGTGATTTAATGAGAGATGGTGGATTTCATGTTGAAAGCTTTGTGGCTTTTGGAACCGGTGGGGGCATTGCTCAAGAATTGGGAGTGCAGTGCGGAGAAAGGGAGGCGGCGTGTGAAATAGATGGAGCACAGGCGATAGCGGGGAAGGAGGGAACATGACGGACCAGAGCATCAGTGTGGAAGGTCGTGTTGCCGGAAGTACTCTCTAAATGAAAGGATGGCAGCGTCTGAGCTCCACATTGCTTTAAAAAAAAAAAGGATACCCACGGAGCTGGAACAAGCGCAGAAATGGACAACCAATACGATTAAAGTGTTGGTGCACCTTTCTTAAATCAGAGGATTTTCAGTTTATTGCAAAGACAGGTAGTGGAGGAAAGTGCTCTTAAGTCACCGCTGTGTTATGAAGACGCTGTAGGGTTTTCAAGGCAGGAGATGGACCAAGGCGGGTGTGCCCTTGCCTGCCTCTCCATCACAACCCTGGACTACCTTGGGGGTCTCCCGTCCGAGTACTAAACAGTGCTGACCCCACTTAGCTTCTGAGATATGACAAGATTGGCTACCCTGGGCCCTGACCATGGGTCAGGACAGATGAGCAGACATGGTGTGCCCTTGCCTGCCTCTGCGTAGCAACCCGGGACTTCCTTGGTGGTTACCCATCCAAGTACGAACCAAGGTTGACCCTCCTTAGCTTCTGAGATCAGGCTAGCCTGGGCCACCCAGGGCAGGGCACTGGAAAGACTTAAGGGAGGGAATGAATGATGGTGGAGAAAGTGGAACTTTTCTCCTTTTCCTGTAAGTAATTACAGCAGTTCCCCTGCATTGGGTTGGGGAGGGGGGAATCCAATGAAGTCTCTGAGAATAGATTCAGGACGGACAAAAGGAAGTTCTTCAATTCAGTGAATGACTAGATTGTAATAAATGCTGCTCCTAAACTGTGGGGTCTGGTGAGCAAAAATGCTACTTTGTGAGCCACTGGCATTAAAGAGAGCCAGTCTGGTGTAGTGGTTAAGTGCACGGACTCTAATCTGGGAGAACCGGGTTTGATTCCCCACTCCTCCACTTGCACCGGGCTGGATGACCTTGGACAAGCCATAGCTCTGTACCAGCTGTTCCCTCAAGGACAGCTTGGGAAAGAGTTCTCTCAGCCCCACCTACCTCACAGGGTGTCTGTTGTGGGGAGGGGAAGGGAAAGGAGTTTGTAAGCCGCTCTGAGACTCTTAAGTGAGTGAAGGGCGGGGTATAAATCCGGTCTCTTCTCCTTCTTCTAAAGTTGTGAGCGAGCGATTTGGTGACTGCGTAGATTTGTTTGCTCTAAAGCCATCCTTCCTGAGCTGAGGCAAAGATGTGAGAGACGGAGGCTAAAAAACTGTGAGCCAGCTCACACTAACTCAGCTTAGAGGGAACACTGATTGTAATTCACTGCCCGTGGATGTTGTGAGTGTTGCCATAACCTATTCACACATTAAGGAGTATACAAGGTGGGTCAGGAAGACCCATCTCGTGTAACAGTCAATTGTGATTTGTGGGTTCTCCTGAATTCTTGTGTGTTGGGTTCCCAATTTAGATTGGGACTGTGGAGTATGTGGAGAAGGGGCTACAGTGTTTCTTCCACCTGCATCGTTGGGCTTCCTGAGTGTGTCAGGTCGGGAAAGCAGTTCGGTGTAGTGGTTAAGTGCACGGACTCTAATCTGGGAGAACCGGGTTTGATTCCCCACTCCTCCACTGGCACCTGCTGAATGACCTTGGGCAAGCCATAGTTCTGTACCAGGTGATCTCTCAAGGACAGTTGTCTCAGAGCTCTCTCAGCCCCACCTACCTCACAGGGTGTCTGTTGTGGGGAGGGGAAGGGAAAGGAGTTTGTAAGCCGCTCGGAGACTCCAAGTGAGTGGAGGGCGGGGTATAAATCCAATCTCTTCTTCCCCTACATGTGACTGAAGCGTCTTCTCCATGTGCGCCACGGTCCCCATCCAAACAGGAAGCTGCATGTGTGGGAATGGAGGGGAGCCGGCCACATCTGACAGTTGAATCGGCTGGGGAATTCAGCTCCAGCCTGAGTACTTCATAGTGTACTGATAGACCCATAGATGGCCTGGAAAGGGATCGGCCAGATTCATGGCGGTGAGGTCGGTTGATGGCTGCTAGCTGTGGGGACTGAAGGGAACCTCCATATCCAGGGGCAGCAAACCTCTGGATACCAGTGCTAGGAGGTGGCATCAGGGGAAGGTCTTGGCCTCTATGCCCTGTTCTTGTCTCTCCCAGGGAACTGGTTGGCCTCTGGGTGAAACGGGATGACTGATTGGATGGTGTCGGACACTGCTCTGCCCTTGTAGTGAGTGACTCTGTTTCAAGGATCTTCTTACAGGAGGGTTATGAGCAGTGGTCCCTCTAAGCCGAGTTTAGTGTAAGCTAGCTCACAGCTTTTTAGCCTCCGGCTCACACCTGTTTGTCTTCGCCCAGGAAGGAGGGCTCCAGAGCAAACTGATTTTATGCAGCAGCCGAATCGCTGGCTCACCACTTTAATGCCAGGGGCTCACCAAGTAGAATCCTGGCTCACAAGACTCCACAGTTCAGAGGGAGCATTGGTGGTGGCCAGGCCGTAAGATCAGCGCTCCAGCTTGAGCTGTCCAAAAACCATTTTGCCTCTCCCCTTCGGCAGGAATCCAGCTACGCCTAATGATCTGCACCCGTCAATAAAGCCACCTGTTCCTATTTGTCCCTTCAAGTCATTACCTCCCAAATTTGTTTGCTGAGAAGCCATTCGCGCCTGCCTTCCCCATTAAGGAGCGGGTGGATCTTCCAGAAGACAAGCAGAACCAAATGTCCTCCCGGCTAGCAATGGCTACCCCAAGAGTTGATGGTCAGGCAAACAACCCTTCTCGCTCTGCAGTACCCCCCAAGCAGTGACAAAACCCATCAATCTTGGCCTCCGATGGACCAGAAGACGCACACAGAGATCCATTATGGCACCTGCCCTGTGGGGACACAGAAGCTGCTAAATTACCAACGGCAAACACAGCGGCCTCATTTCTTCTGTGAAATGGAGGGAAATCGTGTCTCCAAAAGGTAGACATGGTTCAAAACCATCTTGACCAGTAGATAACAGGTGGAGGCACACCATGTGCCAGAAGACCACCACGTGAGAAGCTTTTGTACAGTGACGAAGAGGGAAACCTGGCATGTGCCCCACGTACACGACAGAGGCTCTAGCTTCAAGCCCTGTCCAATCCAGACGCCACAAGAGGAGCCAACGGCAATGACCGAGGCTTATAAAATTATGCGTGGAGTGGAGAGAGGTAACAAAGCGACATTTCTCTCCCTCTCCCCAAATACCAGAACTTGAGGGCCTCCCATGAAGCTGATGGGCAGTAGGTTCAGGACGGACAAAAGGAAACACTACTTTACACAGAGAACGATTAAAATGTGGAAGTCATTGCTGCGGAATGTAGTGATGGCCACAGGAATAAACAGCTTTGAAAGGGGATTAGATAGATTCATGGAGGCTAACTCCATCAATGGCTAGTGGCTGAGGGGAACCTCCACATTCAGAGGCATTAATCCTCTGAATCACAGAGCCAGGAGGCAACATCGGGGAAGGCCTCAGCCTCTGTGCCCTGTTGTTGGCCCTCCAAAGCAACTGGTTAGCCACTGTGTGAGAAAGAATGCTGGACTAGATGGACCCTCACTGGTCTGACCCAGCAGGGCTCTTCTGAGGTTCCTCTCAGGGGAAGGCCTCAGCCTCTCTCTGCCCTGTTGTTGGCCCTCCAGGGGAACTGGCTGGCCGCTGTGTGAGACAGGATGCTGGACTAGATGGACCCTCACTGGTCTGATCCAGCAGGGCTCTTCTGATGTTCTTATGAAGGTGGCCTCTCTGCCCTGGCTGAGGAACTGGCTGGCCACTGTGTGCGACAGGATCTAAATTGGGAACCAAACACCAAGAATTCAGGAGAACCCACAAATCACATCTGACTGTTACAGAAGATGGGTCTGAGAGAGCTCTTTTGAGGACCGCTGCTGAGAGAACTTGTGGCTGACCCAAGGTCTCACCAGCAGCTGCATGCGGATGAGTGGGGAATCAAGCCCTGTTCTCCAAGAGTCCGTGCTCCTCCTAACCATTATACCAAAGGTGCAGGCAGCTGCTGTGGCGCCCACAGGCACCGTTTTGGGGACCCCAGTTCTAGATGACGTGCGAAAATGCTTGGGCTGCGTTCTTTCCAAGCCAATCTGAGCAAAGGAGGTTTGGGCAAGGCCGTGTTGAGGATGGGGAAGACCTGGAAATGGCATCATGACTGCATGATGTTGCGTGGATGCTCTCTTTCCCCCACCCCAAAGTGCTACAGTCCAGAAGCCAATGCAGCAACAAACCTCTGTATGGAAGCAGCCAGGGAAACTGGTCCTTACCTGCTGCCGGCAGGGGGATTTGGGGAGTGGGCCGGGACGATGTTGACACGGTGACGTCACTTCCGGGGTATTGTTTCAAGACAAGAAATGAAGCCGTGCAAAAGTTGATATGCTGCCAAGACTCTTTTTTTTATATAATAAAGGAAACTTATATCAAACTCTACAGTGTTGTTAAATAAGTTTCCTTTATTATATAAAAAAAGAGTATTGCCAGCATATCAGCTTTTGCACGGCTTCATTTCTTGTCTTGAAACAATACCTTTCCGCTGTGTTCCGACTCACTGTCACTTCCGGGGTGACACTCTACTTTTGGGGCAAAACTCTGTGGTAAAAATGGCTACAAACCATAGAGTTTTGCCCCCAAAGTAGAGTGTCACCCCTGATGTCATCGATGCGATGATGTCACTTCTGGAAGTGATGTCATCGTGTTGATGACATGGCCAGTGGGCCTGAGCCCGCTAAGGCGGGAATCCCCACCAATGCTCCCTCTAAGTTTTGGGATCTTGTGAGCAAAAATTCTACTGTGTGAGCTACTGGCATTAAAGTTGTGAGCAAGCGATTTGGCTGCTGCATGAATTAGTTTGCTCTGGAGCCCTCCTTCCTGAGCTTGGATAAGAATGTGTGAGCCGGAGGCTAAAGACTGTGAGCTAGCTCACACTAACTCAGCTTAGAGGAAACACTGATCCCCACCCCTACCTACCTGGGAGCTGGCAACCCCCAGCCCAAGTTTCGAGTGTCCTGGAGGGGGAGATTGCATTGGGGTGAGGGGTTGCCCTACTGATCGATCGCTTCCCTCGATTATTTGCAGTCTCCCAGCTTGTTGGGGACTTAGTAAGGGGTGCACCTTCGCAGCGATTGGCTGAACTGTAAGCTCGTGGAGGATTGGCTACGTCAGAGGGGTGTGGCCTAATATGCAGATGAGCTGCTGCTATGAAATGAGCCCTGGCCCTAACGTAGGCGTGCCATTGGCTGAGCTGCTCTGATCCTAGAGAGAGGCGGAGCTGGCAGGCGAAGGAAGGGCGGGCCTTTGGGAATAAGCGCAAATAAGAGGAGAGACCTCTGTAGGGAACCACACAAGGTACTGAGTACCAGAGGCCCCATGAAAACGGAAGCTCACACCCAGAATAAAACTTTGTTGGTCTTAAAGGTTCCACTGGACTCAAACTTCGTTCTGTTGCTTCCGACCAACACGGCTACCACACCCGAATCTGTGTAAAACCAGGTTGTTAATGTATCCAGTGCAAACAGTCCAGTGCAAACAGTCCCTTTATACAGTGCACGATAAAATATAGCGACTGAAGTTTAACAATCCAGTGCATGACGCAGTAAAGTATAACGGTTAAAGAACTTGACGTGTGCTTAACTTGCAGCCAACTACAATGAACTTTACCAGTGGTCAGTGGAACACTATCTGGATTTCTGGGCAGAATTCTGGAAGTTCAGCGGTCTGTCTTTCTCCCGCATGTATACCGAGGTGAGCTTTGTTTCAGTGACTTCTTAGGGAAGCGCCGTGTTTGTTTCCTAAAATGGATGTGCCACGTAACCTCCTGCCGGAGAAGGGTGGGTCTGCTCTCCGCAAACCTGGTGATCCTCAGGGTTGCCACCCTCAAGGTGTCACCTGGAGACCCCCCCCCCCACGATGACGGTTGATCTCTAGATGATCCGGATCGGTTCCCCTGGAGAAAATCACTGCTTTGGAGGATGGATTCTATGGCGTTATGCCCTGCTGAGGTCCTGCCCCTCCCCAAACTCCACCTTCCCCAGTCTCAACCCCCCCTCCCCAATCTCCAGGAGTTTCCCAACCCAGAGCTGGCAGCCCTATTTACGAAGTTCACCCATGTGGAATGGCCTCCAAAGGAAAGGGAAGGCTGTCTGTGGAGAGCAGCTTACCAACATTAAACCACCTTTTGAGGTTTTAAACACCAAGTGATGAACTTGTGAACTGGGTGGGTTCTGACAGTTGGCATTTCTGTAGGCCTTGGGTTGGGTTTTTTTGAACGGATTTCCATTTCTGAGATGGATGGGGGTTGTAGTTGTTGGTATTACCACCATCGTTAATAATAACAACCATAATTGATTTATTAATCACCCCATCTCACTTCTTCACCCAAAGAATGATTAACACATGGAATTCACTGCCACAGGAGGTGGTGGGTGGTGGTTACAAGCAGGGATGGCTTCAAGAGGGGATTGGGTGAACATCTGGAGCAGAGGTCCATCAGTGGCTATTAGCCACAAGGTGCAGATAGGATCTCTCGTTCTGGGGCAAGTGATGCTCTCTATTCTTGGTGCTTGTGGGGGGGGGGAGCAACAGTGGGAGGGCTTGTAGTGTCTCGGCCCCACTGGTGGACCTCCTGATGGTATTTTCGGCCACCATGTGATGGGGTGTTGGACTGGATGGGCCATTGGCCTGATCCAACATTGGCTTCTCTTATGTTCATCCTAGCTTGCGTTGGGCTCTGGGCAATGTACAACAGAGGCACAAAGCCATAAATTGAATATACAAAACATTAAGAATTCAAAACAATGAAATTAGGGTAACCGGTTTTAAAAACCAGATTAAAAGAAGTCCCCGAAGTCCTTACAATTTTCATCCCAGTTCTGGACTCCCTGGCCACTTTCTGGATGTGGGGAGAGGGAACACAAGATCAGAATTAAGGGGAGGGGAAGAGAGAGAGGGTGCCAACCATGACAGAACACCTTTGCTGTTTTCAACTAAAAGTACGTTAGAGTACATATTTGCCCAAACAGTCCAGCAGAATTATAGTAGTGTTGTGGATCTGTGAGCCGTGACTCAGTATTGGGGGCAAACGCTTTGTGCATTCCAGGTTGAGACTCGTTCTAAAAGGATTTCTGCTGGCATAGATCTCAGGCCCGCCTGAGGCTACAAATGTAAAATTTCTGGAAAATTTGAACCCTTATGGGAAATATCTGTGCCTGTCCCCCCGCCCCCCCCCCCGAACCCGAGAAATGTTGGGGTAAAATTGAAATATATACAATGCTTGTGTTCTTCCCTAGCTTTAAGTGTATTTTATTTTGAATCCTAGCCTTCCAGTGGACTGGGCAGTGTAGAATCCATGTCCTTACTGTTTTGGGAACTCGTAAATCGTAGTTCGAAGATTTGTCTCATCTGGCTTCATTTCCCCCACATAGACATATTGGAAGTGGTTTTAATGTGGCCGCAACAATGATCTGTCATCTGTGGCTGCCCCATTAAAACCACTTATGTCCCTATTTCCTTATGCCTATTCTGTTTGCCAGTATTTTGTGCGTGGAATTCTGGCTAGATTCTGACCCAGTCAACTCATGAGTGTGAAACTAATCCTCTATATTTAGTCTCGTATCTGTGGCGTATCTGAGAAATCTTAATTTAGGAGATCAAGGTTCATAATTAACCCACCTTTAAAAATGTGTTTAAAAAGAATATTTGTCTCCTAAACCTTTGCAGTAGTTTGTCTCTCTGCTACACTTTTATCCCAACCTCCCCCCAAATTGCTCAGGATGGCATACAAACTTCTCTTTTCTCCATTTTATCCTCACCGCCATCCTGTGAGCTAGGTCTGGCTGCAAAAGCGTGTGGCTGGCCCAAGATCACTGGTGAACTTATTTCACACTGCATAGGATATTTTTTCTGCGTTCATATGAGATGACATCATAATTTTAATATTGTCTTCTCAGATTAATGTAGGGATGAACATTAGTGCTTTTTTTTCTTCCGTGGGTTTTTTGGGGAGGGTATTTTTGAGTGTGTGGGTTCCTGGAAGTCATGGCGACCTCTGGTGACTGACCCCTACTGGGGGCCTGGAAGATATTCAGAGAGGTGGCTGAATAAAGCCTGCCCTGCCCTCCTGTCTCTGGTGTTTCAAGGAGGTCTCCCATCCAAGCATTTGCCAGGGTCGGCCCTGCTAATCTTCCGAGATCGGATGAGATCGGGCTTGCCTGGGCTAGTCAGGGCTCCTGTGTGGGTTTTTGATGACCGCTGTCGAAAGAGGTTTGTGGGAAGGAAACGAATTCACATTTTGGAGCATGTGAACACAGCCTTCTGCAGCATGAACAGACTTCCTCAAATGCAGCTATACAGTCTTCCAGCATTTTGCTTTCCTTTCCTAAAGATCCAGGGTGCTGCAGTGGGTATAATGTTGGCCTAGGAGCCGGAGACCCAGGTTCAAATCTCCGTTCTATCATGGAAAAATCACTGGGTGACTGTGGTCCAGGTGTGTGCTCATAGGGAGGTGGTTGTGAGGATAAAATGGAGAAGCAGAGAAGGATGTTTTAAGTTACTTTGGGCCCACTGTGGAGAAAGTGGGGTATAAGTAGTGAAATCAGTATTTCTGTGGCTGTTCTAACAGGTGGTTGACTCTTCAAAAGGCATTGCGGATGTTCCTGAGTGGTTTAAAGGCAGCCGGCTGAACTACGCTGAGAACCTCCTGAAGCACAAAGAAAATGATAAAATTGCACTCTATGCCGCACGTGAGTAGCCGGGTGAATCCTCGCTCATTTACGATTTCTGTCCTGCCTCTCCGATAAAATTCACGAGGCAGAAAGCGATAAAACACAGTGCAGAAAAATGAAATAGATTCCCATTACGGAAACCCTTAACTAGATGCAGTAAGAATCATGTTAGTGTATATTAACGGTTAAGTCAAATACAGTCGCTAATAAACAGCAATAAAACACTGCAAGTCCTAAACAAAATCGTAACGCCGGCTGAATCCTAACATGCTGCTTACCTTTGTTCAGTAGCATTTAATCATAACAGCGATAAGCAGCAGCCCGCCGACTCAAGCACAAAAGCAGAACAATTAACTTGGAGCTGTTTTTATTTCAAACATTTTCACCTGGTTCGGGATGATAGCAAATATTGCTCCAGGTGAGCTTCTTGGGGAAAATCGTTCCTTGAGTGTGGAGCCACCACTGAGAAGGCCCTTTTGGGCCTCCGTGTAGCTGAAGGCAGGATGACTTGGGGAGCAGGCGGTCCTTCCATGTCTTGTTCGTGACTCTTCACTTTTGTGCAGACTCAGCAGGAAGTGCTTGACCATTTGGGAAATGAGGGGCAGATATAGTTCACCCGGGCCTATAGCATTCACTTTTTTTTTTATTAACAATTTTTCAGTTTTTAACAACAAAACAAGTCATACAATACAATGCGGAATTACAGTTTTACATTTAAAAACAATTTAAACTAATACGTTAAAACAGCCCTCACTGAAATTGCAATTTAATCTACTAAAAGCTTTATTTCACAAATAAATCATTTTCTGATAAGCTGGATTTGCCGGGAGTATTTTTTTCTTGGTTAAATAAATTATAATTGTGTACCATACACTAACAATTTTCTTTTGGTATAAAGTTGGAGGGCAATCGCTAGTTAAGTAAGATAACTTTGATAAAAGAAAGTAGTCCCACAACTTTTGTTGCCATTTAACTAACGTAGGAGCAGATGAATCTATCCACTTATTAGCTATAAGATTCTTAGCTACTATCAATAACATTGAAATCTTTACCTTTTCAGTTTGTGTAAAGTTTAGATGTCGCCAGTGCTCCAGCAAAATAATTTCTGGTTTCGTTGGTAATTTATTACCTGTTATCTCTAGAATACAATGTAAGATTGTATTCCAGAACTGCATAATCTGCGGACAATCCCACCAGCAATGCATAAAGTTAGCTCTTTGGGCCTATAGCATTCACATTTGCAATGCTAGTGTAGCATGGTAAGGATTTTAGTGCTTAAGAATCACCTCCTCGATCAGAGCAGCAGGGATTCGCCAGGTAACTCCTTGCAAGCTGAGATGTAGAACTGGAATGGCCCCGCCCCGCCTGTTCCCAGCTTTGGACTGGATTTTACCCCCACTGTGTCTGATGTGTATCCTCATCCAAGGCTGCATGCATGATTGTATGTTGGCAGAGGGAGTGTGTGGAGCAGGGTGCTTGCCGGGCACGTCCGTGCTCTAAAGAGCATGCGTGGTGGATTCCTTCAGGGAGACTTGCTAGCCCTGCTGCCGCTTCCTTGCCCAAAGCAGGAAAAATTGTCCCACCCTGTCCTTGTTGTCTTCTCTGTCTACACTTTAAAAAAAAATTCTCCTCTTACTCCAAGGTGCTTGGAGGAAGCTTACCTATTTTATCCTTAAAAAGTCCTTTTCATGGTGCCCACCAAATGTTTTTAGCAAGTAGGTGGGGCTTTTGCCCAGCAAGGCTTCTGACTGGCTACTGCAGATTTGGTGGGCAGGGGAGGTTTTTTTAAAAAAATGTTGCTTTGGCAACAGCTGCCACTGCAGCACAAGGGTCCTCGCCGTGTGGTTGAAAGTAAGGTACGGTGGCCATTTTGTGGCTGGCTCCACCTCCCATTGTGGGGCCCTCTGCCCAGTGTCAGAATTCCAAAGGCGCCTGCAGGATCAGAAAGGTTGGAGACCCCTGGCACAGAGCGTCAGATCAGGACCTAGGAAGTCTGGGTCAGCCTGTGAGGCCCAGTTTGGTGTAGTGGTTAAGAGCATGGACTCTGATCAGGGAGAACCGGGTTTGATTCCCCACGCCTCCATTTGCAGCTGCTGGTAGGACCTTGGGTCAGTTATGAGTTCTCTCAGAGCTGTTCTCTCAAGGGCAGTTCTCGAGTGAGCTCTCTCAGCCCCACCTAGAAGAAGAGGAGAAAGGATTTATACCCTGCTTTTTTCTCAGAGTCTCGAAGTGGCTTACAAACTCCTTTCCCTTCTCCTCTCCATGACAGACACCCTGTGAGGTAGGTGGGGCTAAGAGAGCTCTTTCCAAAACTGTCCTTGAGAGAACAGCTCTGAAAGAACTGTGGCTTGCCCAAGGTCATCCAGCAGCTGCAAGTGGAGGAGTGGGGAATCAAACCCTGTTCTCTCAGGTTAGAGTCCACTCACTTAACCAGTACACCAAACTGGCTCTTGGTGTAGTGGTTACTCACCTCACAGAGTGTCTGTTGTGGGGAGGGGAAGGGAAAGGGATTGTAAGATGATCTGAGATTCCTTTGGGTAGTGAAGGGCAGGGTAGAAATCTAGTTCCTCCCCCCCCCCAGGTAATAATAATAATATGACTGTGTGTGTTTAGAATAACCAGGAGATCCTAACGTTGTCTGGCAGGCAGAAGTTCTACCTCTTTTAGCACCATGCACCACTTTTTAAGGGAAGAGACGTTTTCAAAGGCGGTTTGCCATTGCCCATCTCTGCATCACTACCCTGGTATTCCTTGGAGATTGGCCATCCAAATACTAGCCAGGGCTGACCCTGCTTAGCTTAGCGCCACCCCTCCAACCTCAAAAGGCAGAGGCACCTGAAGCAGTCCCTCGGAAGAGAACTACCGTGGCTGGGTGGGGTCATAGGGGGCCAGGCTGTCCTTCAGGACTGCAGCGTATTGAGCTGGCACACATGTTCAGTTTGGCTTCTCGGAGCATGCGTGTGCTGGGCTCGCCTCCCTCCCTTCCTTTTCGACCACTCCTGTCCCTGGGCTGCAGGTCAGCCTAGCCAGGGCTCATGAAGCACAGCAGCAGTTCCTTGTCTGCTTCCTTCGTGTCAAACATTCCATGCCGCCTTCGGGCGTCGTTTTGCCTGGCAACGTTCAGATTGTCCTCGTGTCCCCAAACCAGTCGGGCGTCTTTTCATGCCTCTTCCCGTTCCTTCGCCAAACCTGCATTTCTGCCTCGGGATTCCCTTTGGCCTCCTGGAGGTGGCTCATGCATTGCCGATCCACCCTCAGAATTCCCGGTTCTGTCCCTCCTGGAGCCCCGGCACTTTTTCCTTCCCTTAATTAGGCAGTTGTCTGTGATTTGGAGTACTGTGTACAGTTCTGGTCGCCGCACCTCAAAAAAGATGATACAGCATTGGAAAAAGCGCAGAAAAGGGCAACCAGAATGGTAAAAGGGTTGGAACGCTTTCCCTATGAAGAAAGGTTGAAGCACTTGGGGCTCTTTAGCATGGAGAAATGACGGCTGAGGGGTGGCATGATCGAGGTTTACAGGATTATGCATGGGATAGAGCAGGTACAGAAAGAAGTACTTTTCTCCCTTTCTCACAATACAAGAACTCGTGGGCACTCCATGAAATTGCTGAGCGGTTGAGTTAGAATGGATAAAAGGAAGTACTTCTCCACCCAAAGAGTGATTAACACATGGAATTCACTGCCACAGGAGGTGGTGGTGGCTACAAGCATGGACAGCTTCAAGAGGGAATTAGATAAACATATGGAGTAGAGGTCCATCAGTGGCTATTAGCTACAAGGCATAGATAGGATCTCTCAGTCTGGGGCAAGTGATGCTCTGTATTCTTGGTGCTTGGGTGGGGGGGGCAACAGCGGGAGGGCTTCTAGTGTCCTGGCCCCACTGCTGGACCTCCTGAGGGCACCTGGTGTTTTTGGCCACTCTGTGACAGAGTGTTGGACTGGATGGGCCATTGACCAGAGTGGAATTGTTAAGGGAACTGGAGTTGATCAGGTTGCATCATCGTCGCAGGGAAGAGGATTTTAGGCTTCCTGGCTTCGGAGTCTGTTGCCGAGTCATCCCTCCTCCTCGAAGAGCGAAAGAGGCCAAGAGAGGGTGGGGGAAGGAGGGCGTCTCTGACTTGCGTCACTGCCTCCCCCCCATCTCTGTTCTTTATTGAACTTAAGGAGATTAAGGATTGAGTCGGTGCCAGGCTTTTAAAGCTCTTGGTTCAGTGCTAGAGCAGAGCTTCAGAGGCCTGGTGTGAAGAGTCACCTGCAAAGAGGTCTTGGTTGAGCATTTGAAGGCCCATCGGATGCTTAGAGGCAATCGGCACCTCTGTTAATGGGCATACCCATCACATTTTTATCCTGTCCTTTCTCCGGGGAGCCATGGGCAGCCAATGTGGTTTTCTCTTCCTCCATTTTAGCCTCACAACAGCCCCATGAGGTAGGCTAGGCTCAGAGGGAGGACGTGGCCCGTAGTCACCTGGGTGCCACCCACAGATTCGATATTAAGCCACTGTTGTGGAATAGCCAAGACTTAGAACTGGATTTTCTGGGTTTTCTTGCGTGGACTGTGACTCAAGGCGGATTACTCGATGCTGCAATAGGAACAGTGTAAGGCGTTGCAATAAGACAAAAGTGGATTGGCTCAGATCAAGGAAGCCACAAAGGCCCTCAGTTTGCAAGTCCTGAGCAAGGCTGTTAACCATAGGACTTCTTGGAGGTCATAACTTCTTAGGCCATATGTCAGAAGCCGCTTGACAGCATTTTACATGTGCAGTAAGACTGGATTGCATCACTTAGGAACATAAGAGAAGCCAGTGTTGGATCAGGCCAGTGGCCCATCCAGTCCAACACTCTGTCAGGCAGTGGCCAAAAATACCAGGTGCCCTCAGGAGGTCCACCAGCGGGGCCAGAACTCCAGAAGCCCTCCCACTGTTGCCCCCCAAGCACCAAGAATACAGAGCATCACTGCCAAAGACATAGTGTTCCATCTATAACTTGAGGCTAAGAGCCACTGATGAACCTCTACTCCATATGTTTATCTGTTCCCCTCTTGAAGCTGACTATGCTTGTAGAAGAAGAAGGAGATTGGATTTATACCCCACCCTTCACTGCCCAAAGGAGTCTCAGAGCATCTTACAAACTCCTTTCCCTTCCCCTCCCCACAACAGGCACCCTGTGAGGTAGGTGGGGCTGAGAGAATTCATCATGGAAAAAATTACAGATTGCATCCAACAGTCGAAAATGTACCCTAAACGGTCCAAATTTATGGGAAAATGATCACCATTTCTAGAATACGTCATGGCGACTGACTCTCAACCGCACAGTCCAGCATATCTAAACATACTGCACTTTTAACTCGCACTAGGTGTTCTTGTTTGCATCCTACATCTAACACACCCTTGTAGAAGGTGAAACACCCAGTTGTAGACAAAATACCCACTAATGTAGATCTACATCTATGACTTCGTCTAGCTCACTCATCACTTTCACGCATGGCAATATAGACCTAGGACCTGCTTATCTGACGTATTTTACTGGGCCTTTGTTTGTTTGTACTGATTTCTTGAAGGTGCTGTTCGTTCTGTAATACTTGGGTTTTGACATGCGCAGCTGCACAATGGTTCGAAACTGTGTTGATTGGAAATTTCGTCAATAAAATATGTAAAACTGAAAAAGAAAGACTGGATCACAAAGTTAGAAAACAGTGCCATAAAGACGGCATACGACATACAAAGTGCAAAGACTGGGTTGCAGGAAATAGAAAACAATGCAATAAATCCAAGACATGCCATGGCGTAAAGAGTGCCATAAGTCAGGGGTGGGCAATTGTTTTGGCTCGGGGGCCACTTTGTGGGAGCGGAGGTTAGGGGAGGGCCGCACCTTTTAAAATGAGTGCATTCATTAGTTAACTTTGCATTTCAGAAAAGGTGTAAATTGTATCATAAAAATCAATTAATTTAAATAAAATAGTGGTAGTTTTATTCAATTTATTTATTGTGCTAATTTCATATCATCTATAGCTGCAAGCACATTTAATTTTAGAATCAGTTTAATGAGACAAATGTACCCTATCACACCACGTGGACGACTGTCTTGGCGGCCGCAAAAAACTCTGTGGCGGGCCGCATGTGGCCCCCGGGCCGCAATTTGCCCACCCCTGCCATAAGTGATAGATTTCTCCCTTTGCAGAAGCATCCTTTAGCTTCACGACAGACTTCGTTCCCTTTATAAAATTGTCCTCCTGAACAAAGCTGCTTTATCTAGCTTGCAGAATGAGAAAAAGGGAGCCCCCCTGACTTTAGATGGGGTCAGTCGCAAGGTGGGAGTCACAGTGGGTGATCCGCGTGTTCTGGGCAGCTGCGGGTGGAGTTGTCAACAACCTGGAGGGAGGGGGAAATGCCCTGTTCTTTGGGGAGAAGCTTATGTGTATGTGTAAAGCGCTGTCAAGTTGCAGCTGACATATGGCGACCCCAGCAAGGGGCTCTCTAGGCAAGAGAGAAGCGGAGGTGGTTTGCCCTGGCCTTCCTCTGCCGAGTCTTCCTTCGTGGTCTCCCTTAGAATGCTAGAATCACAGAGTTGGAAGGGGCCTGACAGGACATCTAGTCCCACCCCCTGCTCAGTGCAGGATCGGCCTAAAGCAGGGGTGGGCAAATGGCGGCCCGCGGGCCACATGCGGCCCGCCACAGAGTTTTTTGCGGCCCGCCAAGACATGAAGATTAACAAGGGTAAATATAGATGCTCTTTGACAGACATTAACTTGCAGGCTGTGATGAGAATCTCAACAAGCAATCTCACTCCTGATTTCAAAAAAAAATTGTAGAAAAGCGTGGTAGGGTACATTTGTCTCATTAAACGGATTCTAAAATTAAATGTGCTTGCAGCTATAGACAATATGAAATTAGCACAATAAATAAATTGAATAAAACCACCACTATTTTATTTAATTTATATTTGCTGATTTTTATGATACAATTTATACCTTTTCTGAAATGCAAAGTCAAGTAATGAATGCAATCATTTAAAAAGGTGCGGCCCCCCCGCTAACCTCCACTCCCACAAAGTGGCCCCCGAGCCAAAACAATTGCCCACCTCTGGCCTAGAGCATCCCTGGCTAGTGTTCAGCCGCTGCTTAAAGATTGCCAGGGAGGGGGAGCTCACCACCTGCTGAGCAGCTGTGACGGGATGAAAATCTGGGTCACATGACCGAGTGAGGAGGGGGCCATTTAGCTTGGAACCCTCGATGATTGGCAGTTAACGGGCACACCTGACAGTTTAGAGCAGGGGTGGCCAAACTTGCTTAACGTAAGAGCCGCACAGAATAAACATCAGATGTTTGAGAGCCACAAGACATGAACAAATATTACCTGCTTTTATTGGAAAATAAGCAAATTTGCTTTTTATTAACATTAAATGAGACTGCCAAAAATAATAACAAAAGGGGTAAAAGCAGATATTGATAATGATATTAATTTGTCCAATGATATTTGTTTGCTAATGATATTTAGCTTCCCCAGCTGCCCTGCCGGGAGCCACGTAATATATGTGAAAGAGCCGCATGCGGCTCCCGAGCCACAGTTTGCCCACCCCTGGTTTAGAGTGTTCAGGGAGTGTGTGAGGAAAAAAAAAGTCTGTGTGGAGAACAGTTCTGGGGGATAGCAGTGTGAGAGCCTGGAAGTGTGTCTCGGTGGCTCTGTGGGAGCAATCCAAAAAGACCCGTTTAAGCTGAGAACTGGGGGCTGGATAGTCTGGTTCACGGGACAGTGAACAGACTAGTAAAATCAGAACACATAAGCGGTCACACACCTAAAATACATCGCTCCTGAGGAACCTGAGATAGGAGGTTAAGGGAGGGCTGAGGGAAAGACCGGCAGAGTCTGGACAGCTGGTTGGTGGCCAGTTGGGACTTAAAGGCCAGGAAACCAAAGCCAAAAGGCCAACCCCTAAGCAGTACAGGAGAGTGTACTGAGGAAGGTGTTGAGTGAGTTTATGTATGGTTAAGGAAACAGCAAACAATACAGCCTAAGTATCGTCTAAGCCAGGAGTGGGCAATTGTTTTGGCTCGGGGGCCACTTTGTGGGAGCGGAGGTTAGCGGAGGTCCGCACCTTTTAAAATGATTGCATTCATTACTTAACTTTGCATTTCAGAAAAGGTATAAATTGTATCATAAAAATCAGCAAATATAAAATAAATAAAATAGTGGTCGTTTTATTCAATTTATTTATTGTGCTAATTTCATACCGTCTATAGCTGCAAGCACATTTAATTTTAGAATCCGTTTAATGAGACAAATGTACCCTATCACACTTTTCTACAATCTTTTTTAAAATCAGGAGTGAGATTGCCTTGTTGAGATTCTCATCACAGCCTGCAAGTTAATGTCTGTCAAAGAGCATCTATATTTACTCTTGTTAATCTTCATGTCTTGGCGGGCCGCAAAAAACTCTGTGGCGGGCCGCATGTGGCCCGCGGGCCGCCATTTGCCCACCCCTGGTCTAAGCCAAATGCGTTAGCCACTACTGAAACAACAGGTCCAATGTAAATACCTCCCCCATCCCCTCTGTTTGGTTCTGTAAATAAAGCTCTGTTTTATGTTAAAGAAAAAGCCTGAGTGAGTACCTATTAAAAATTAAACCCCGAAGAGACTATTTTAAGGATAGAGGGTGCTGGTCGAGTGAAGTAGAGCCAAGCCTGATCAGTCACCTCACAAAACGCCTCCAAGTGGCAGTTTATTAAGGCCACGCGTCATGGCAGCCCATTCCACCGTTGCACAACAATTCCAGTAACGAAGGGTTTCCTAAGACCCAGCCGGTACCTTCCCGCCCTTAATTTAAACCCACTCTTGCAAGCCCTCTCCTCTGCTGCCCACAGGAACAGCTCCCTGCCCTCCCCGAAGCGACAGCCCTTCCGATACTTCAAGAGAGCCATCAATCGGGTCCCCCCTCAGCCTCCTCTTCTCCAGACTGGACATCCCCAGGTCCCTCGGCCTTTCCCCGCAGGGCTCGGTCACTTTCTGTCCTTCTCCCAGCCGCCCCCCCCCCCCACCGCTAACCAGGCTTGTCTCCTTCCCCCTTTTCCCACAGAGGAAGGGAAAGAAGAGATCCTGAAAGTGACTTTCGGAGAACTGAGGCAGCGCGTCGCTCTCTACGCCGCCGCCATGAGGAAGATGGGGGTGCAGACGGGAGACAGAGTCGTCGGTGAGCGGGCGCTCCTTCTCCAGGCAAAGTGGGGGGGAGGACAGGTAAAGGAGGGATGGCTAAATAGATAGGAACTCTCCATCTGGGGCAAGTGGTGCTCTGTGTTCTTGGTGCTCGGGGAGGGGGGGCAACAGTGGGAGGGTTTCTGGTGTCCTGGCCCCGCTGGTGGACCTCCTGGTGGCCCCTGGTGTTTTCGGCCACTGTGTGACACAGAGTGTTGGACTGGAGGGGCCACTGGCCTGATCCAACACTGGCTTCTCTTACGTTCTTATTAACCTTTGGGCTTTAGGGCCTCATCTGGGACAGTGACCACCTCAGAGTGTTCCGAGTTTCGACTCTAGCTTTTCCAAGCGCCAGTGCGTTTGCTGGCCCCGGAAACGGGAGGAGCTGACATCGCACAAAGACAGGAAGATGCCTCACCCTGAATCAGACCAGTGGTCCAGCAAAGTCGGTATTGTCTACTCCGACTGGCAGCCGCTCTCCAGGGTCTCAGGCAGAGGTCCTTTGCGTCACCTGTGAACTGATCTTTTTAACTGGAGATGCTGGGGATTGAACCTGGGACCTTCCGCATGCAAAACAGGGGCTCTTCCACTGAGCCACCACCACAGGCATCAGCGGAGGTCCCTCCAAGCCTAGAGGTGACCCTTATGGAGGAGGAGATTGGCTTTATATCCTGCCCTTCACTACCTGAAGGAGTCTCAGAGCGGCTTACAATCCCCAGCCAGTTTGGTGTAGTAGTTGGGAGAGCAGACTCTAATCTGGGAGAACCGGGTTTGGGTCCCCACCCCTCCACTTGCATCTGCTGGATGACCTTGGGCAAGCCATAGTTCTGGCACAGCTGTTCTTGAAAAAGAGCAGTTTCTGTCAGAGCTCTCTCAGCCCCACCTACCTCACAGGGTGTCTGTTGCGGGGCTTTGAGCATGACCACGATGCACAGAGCCCAGCAGAACATCATTCCGGTTTGTGCCTCTTTCGGTCGGAGCACTGGGCTCCTCACACTCACCAGCCGCCTCTTGCCAAGCCAGCTGTGGATGGAGGACCCGATTCGCTGAGCTGGGAAACCAGACTGGGGGTCTAACCTGAGAGTTGGGGAGTGCGCTTGCCTCCTTGTGGGTCACCTGGGTGGCGCCCTTTCCCCTTGTTCCTCATCGCTCTGGCTTCCGATTGTTGCAGGTTATTTGCCGAACGGGATCCACGCGGTGGAAGCCATGCTGGCAGCTGCAAGCATCGGTGCCATTTGGAGCGCGACGTCTCCTGACTTTGGCGTCAACGTAAGTAACAGCTGGGCTGGAGTGTCCAGCGACACCCTTTCAGGAGGGGAGGGGAGTGCAGGACCTCCCTGGGGGCCCGTTAAAGTAGTGACCCTTCCCTTCTCTTCCATTTACACCAAAGAGGGATGATTGGGAAGCCAGGTGAGGCACTTGGCTGGTTGCTGTGGCTCTCCCCTTGGGGTTAAATCTACTTGAATGTATGCACAAGATCAGAAGCTGTTGTAGAATCATAGAGTGGGAAGGGATCTCCAGGGTCATCTAGTCCAACCCCCTGCACAAGGTAGGAAATTCACAAATACCTCCCCCCCCATAACCCCTAGTGACCTCTGTTCCACACCCAGAAGATGGCAAAAAAGCCTCCAGGATCCCCAGCCAAACTGGCCTGGAGAAAAATTGCTTCCTGAACCCAAAGTGGTGATCACCATTTCCCTGGGCCTGTAGGTAAGGGGTTAACCCTTTCTGACAGCGTAAGCCCGACCTTTCTGGGTCCCCCAGTCATAGCTCAATCATAGCCTGAGTGCCGTGGACATCTGAAGGACACTAAGAAGCTGACTATATGTGGAGGAAGCAAATTAAATACTAGCACTTTAATATCTATATATCTAATAGCCAAGTGCCTCCGTGTGTGCGGATATCTAAATCCCCACATTGGGGGCACTTGGGGGGAGGGCAGAGAGATTTTCCTGCACACTTGGGGGACTCCCCAGGAGTGCAGAAAATTCTTAAGAGTTTAAAAAACTATACGGGGGATATTTAAATCCCCCCCAAAGTAAAAGAGTGTTCCCTGAGCGTGTGCAGAGAACGCTCTGGGAACTACGGCGGGCTGGCGGCTGGGAGCTGCTGAGGCCTCGCCGCCGGTGCCAGGAAGATTGGCGGGCCCGGGCCTTGCCGTCGGAACCGAGGGGGGGGGGATTGGCAGGCCCGGTGGCTCAGAGCCGTGCGGGCCTCCCCATTGGTGCGGGGGAAGGAAGGATTGGCGGCCCGGGCCTTGCTGTCATTGCCCCGGGGGGGGGGGGGGGAGGCTTACCTGTGGCTGCTTCCTTCACCTCCAGCATATAGCGCTCCTTCCCCCCCCCACACACAAGTATAGTGGGTCCCGCCTCTTGTTCTATCTATGGTTTTAAACTTGTGTATTGATGGGTGTTATATCTATTGTATTATCATACTGTGTTGTTTTATATTGTTTGCCTAAGCTGCCCTGAGCCGGCTCTGCTGGGGGGGTGGGGCAAAAATCTAAATAATAAATAAATAATAAACTCTCTCATATTAAAGGATACAGAGCTAACTGGGGGTACATAGTAATCCCTCTGCCAGATTCTGGCCTCTTAATCATCTACTTCTGCCGAAGGGTTTGCATAGACTTCCTTTGTAAATGGCTGAGAGAACATGAGAAGAGCCCTTCTGGATCAAAGCTGTGGCCAGTCTAGTCCAGCATCCTGTCTCATGCAGCTGACAACCAGTTCCTCTGGAGGGCCAACAACAGGGCAGAGAGGCCGAGGCCTTCGTAAGAATGTAAGAAGAGCCCTGCTGGATCAGACCAGTCGTCCATCTAGTCCAACATCCTGTCTCACACAGTGGCCAACCAGGTCTTCTGGAAGGCCAAGGACAGGGCATGGAGGCTGAGGCCTTCCCCTGATGTTGTCTCCTGGCTCTGGGATTCAGAGGTTGACTGCCTCTAAACATGGAGTTTCCCTTTAGTCACTAAGGCTAGGAGCCACTGACATAGCTTTCCTCTGTGAATCCGTCTGATCCCCTACCTGTGTGTGCCTGTGGCTGTCACTGCATCCTACAGCAGCAAACTCCACATTTTAATCATTCATTGTGTGAAGAAGTACTTCATTTTGTCTGTCCTGAGTCTACTGCCCATTAGCTTCATTGGAAGCCCCTGAGTTCTGGGATTTAGGGAAAGGGAGGAAAAGTTCTCTCTGTCTAACATGGGGCTAGATGGAAGTTCTCCCCTCGATCGGAACACACAGGCATGTTTTAAACATGTTAATAAGTCACAAAGAACAGAACGGCAGTCAATACTTTAGTGCCCCTGTATAGATCTATGGTGCAGCCTCATTTGCAATACTGTGTACAGTTCTGGTCACCGTATCTCCAAGAGGACATCGCAGAGCTGGAGAAAGTACAGAGGAGGGCAACCCAGATGATGAGGGGGTTGGAGCACTTTCCCTGTGAGGAAAGGCTGGAGAGTTTGGGACTGTTCAGTTTGGAAAAGAGACGGCTAAGGAGGGACGTGATAGAGGTTTATGAAATTATGCACGGGGTGGAGAGAGTTGACAAAGAAATGTTTCTCCCTTCCCCAAAATACTAGAACTCAAAAGGCATCCAATGAAACTGATGGGCCGTAGGTTCATGACAGACGAAAGGGAATATTATTTTATACAGAGAGTGATTAAAATGTGGAATTCGCTGCCAGAGGATGAAGTGATAGCCGCACAAATAGTTGACTTTAAAAGGGGATTATATAGATTTGCAGAGGGTAAAAGTCCATCAAGTCATGGTGACTGAGGGAAACTTCCACATTCAGAGGCAGTTAACCTCTGAATCCCAGAGCCAGGAGATGTCATCGGGGGAAGGCCTCGGCCTCTATGCCCTGTTGTTGACTGCCCTCCAGAGGACCTGGTTGGCCACTGTGTGAGATAGGGTGCTGGACTAGATGGACTATTGGTCTGATCCAGCAGAGCTCTTCTTAAAGAAAGAAATGTGGTTTCTAAGCTTCCTATTTGCCCTAGTGGGTACAAGAGGCAGATAAGTTATATCTTGCATGGTTCAATGATCCATGGCAAAAGGCAATTGCTTGTCCAAAAATCTGCCTTTGTGGCAGAAAATGCTGCCCGAAACCTCAGGAGCATAGCTTTGGATGTCAGCTCCAAACCAAAACCTTTTTGTTTAAAAACAAAGCCAAAAAACCCCTTAGCCGCCTGCTTATAAGTTATTTAACAATGAAATCAACATATAGCAAAATCAGCTATTTTAAGGCATGGCTGTACCAGTTAGGGTGGGGGCATGTCTAGGCTTGTTTTAAGCAATACTCACTTATTGTGTGCTGGGCAGCTCTCTCCTGTAAGGCAGCATATTAAATCTCCAACTTCCTTGTAACTATGTGCTGTTGCTTGGAATTCCCAGTTCATTTTGTTAGAAGTGAGCTGAAAATTATCCCCCCCTCCCCCCAGCCACAGCCACAGCCACCTAAGATTGCTTTTTTGCTTTATGAAAATCTCTTTGCAAACTTGATTTCCACTTTTGGAGAGGATGCGGTTGATATTTCCCAGCTCATAATTGTGCTAGTTTGGAAGGTTCAGCTTGTTTTTCAGAAGAACTCTGTCACCAGAGTGTTTTGGATTGCTCCTGACCCGGACGTCCGCTCTAAAACGATGTGTGGGGAAGCGGGCAGAACTTGGCTGTCAACAGGCCGTCTTCGGGCAGAAAACTGAAACTTACCGATGGCTGTGATTTGTACTTTGCAAGCGGGGATCTAATCCACTTGTGGTGCTCAGTTAGCAAACGTTGAACCACAAAACTGTTTCTCCTGTAGAACCAAGTTTGAGTCCAGTGGCACCTTTAAGACCAGCAAAGTTTTATTCAAGGTGTAAGAGATGTAATGATGGCCGCAGGAATAAATGACTTTAAAAGGGGCTTAGATAGATTCCTGTAGAGTTCTGGTCACCACGTCTCAAAAAGGACATTGATCAACCGGTATATGCAGTGAAGAAGAAAAATAATGCCATCTATTGTATGGCATGGAAGAGCCAGACTCCAGGGACAGATCTTGGGTTCCAAAATACAGGAGAGAGCAGGGACGGCCATTAGGTTAGGTTGGTCCATGACCCGCTTGCAGAGTACTCGTGACCCATTTTCGGGTCCCGGTCCGCAGGTTGAGAAACACTGGCATAGAGCCGATGCGCGACGTACATTCTGGATTTCGTCTCCATGTCGGTTTCCATTTGACCAGCAGAGGGCAGCATAGCTCCACTTTCATCAGATGCATGGTGTAAATTTTCCAGGCAGGCACAGCCAGTGAGTTACACCAGTTCCCCTTTCTGTCTAGCAAGGCTCTGTCGGGCCCTCTTTCTGCCACATCACTCCCCCCCAACCCCCGCCCCCGTAAGATAACCACAGCTGTATTACTTGTGGATTCGAGAAGCCCAAGAACGTAAGTCCTGTTCACATGCTACAGTGAATGCAGATACACCCCGCATGTATATTTGTTCGTATTTTTTGGAGGGGGGGGGGGGAGGTTACATGAATCATACTGCAGCTGCTTTCTTATGACCACCTCCTGTACACCTAAGAAGATTCCAGCCCCATGGATGACAGTCTAGTTCAGGGGTGGGCAAACTTGCTCAGCATAAGAGCCACCTAGAACAGGGGTGGCCAAACTTGCTTAACGTAAGAGCCGCATAGAATAACCATCAGATGTTTGAGAGCCACAAGACATGAACAAATATTACCTGCTTTTATTGGAAAATAAGCAAATTTGCTTTTTATGAACATTGAATGAGACTGCCAAAAATAATAACAAAAGGGGTAAAAGCAGATATTGATAATGATATTAATTTGTCCAATGATATTTGTTTGCTAATGATATTTAGCTTCTCCAGCCGCCCTGCCGGGAGCCACATAATATGTGTGAAAGAGCCGCATGCGGCTCCTGAGCCAGTTTGCCCACCCCTGGTCTAGTTGAACTAACCACCAAATCATCCACCACCCACATGGCTGGCAATTTCAGCTTCATCCAAGCTGTGGGAAGGGCCATGGCTCAGTGGTAGAGAATCTCCTGGGCATGCAGAAGTTCCTGGGTTCAGTCCCCAGCATCTCCAGTTAAAAAGGACCCAGCAGTAGGTGATAAGAAAGACCTTGAGCTGAGACCCTGGCTCAGTGGCAGAGCATCTGTTTGCCATCCAGAAGGTCCTGGGTTCAATCCCCGGCATCTCCGGTTAAAAAGGACCAGGCAGTTGGTGATGCAAAACGCAAGACCTCTACTTTCGACCCTGGAGAGCTGCTGCCAGTCTAAGCGGACCCTTGGTGGGCCGAGGGTCTGATTCAGTATAGGGGGGGCTTCATATGTTGGAGTTGTTCCCAACCGAGGGGTCCTGCACAGTCCCTGGAGTTCAAATAATCACTGCTTCTCTCCCCTCCACTTCTTCCTCATCCGTTAACAATGGCGATTTCAGCGTTTGTCGCTTTCTTTCAGGGCGTTCTGGACAGGTTTTCTCAAATCCAACCCAAGTTGATTTTTTCCGTCGAAGCCGTCATCTACAATGGAAAGAAGCACAGTCACCTGGAGAAGCTCCAGAGCGTCGTCAAGGGTATCCACTCCCCGGCTCCCTCCCCCCCATGCAACTAAGCAGTGACTCAGTGCCCCCTTTAATCCCAGTTGATGCCCGCGGTCCAGTGGCTTGCAGCTCCTGCTGCGGCATGGCTGTTCCACCGGCATCCCTTGGACTGTCTATGGATCTTCAGCCCCTTCGTGTCAGGGAGGAGACCACGCTCTGTGTGTGTGGGGAGGGGGCAGTCTGTCCACCAACCTGGGCAGGATTGCTTTTGCCTGGCATGGTTGGCGCTGGAGCCACGAGCCACATAGCAAAATGTGCCAAGTTGAGAGGTGTGAAGGGACAAGTTACACCCCCGAATTCACAACCTGCCTGCAGGCAGTGAAGGGTTTGTACTGAAATAGGCTCCAGCTGGCCTGGTTTGATGCAGACCGCTCACCACGCTGCAGGGTCTCTGGCAGCTGCGAGTGCCAGGTGCTTTTGGAAACGGCATGGCAGACCTCGCACACACCTTCTTCCCAGTCTGCTAGCTGTTTCAGGTTCAGTGTAAGCCCTGGCCTGCTGTAGCATCTAAATGAGTCAAGGCTTATGCAAAACTAGTAAAGGGTAAAGGTAAAGGCTTCCCTTGCTCAAAAGCCAGTCAAATTCGACTCTAGGGGGTGGTGCTCATCTCCGTTTCCAAGCTGAAGAGCCAGCGCTGTCCGAGGACTTTTTCCGTGGCCATGTGGCTGGCATGACTAGACGCCGAGGCGCACGGAACCATTGAAGCAGTACCTATTTAGCTACTTGCAGTTTCTTGCTTTCTAATGGCTGGCTTGCAAGGAGCTGGGGCCGGAGACAGGAGTTCACTCCGTCACGTGGCACTCGGGTCTCTAACTGCCAAGCTACCGACCTTCCGGTCTGCAGCTCAGCGTCTTAACCTCTGAGCCACCTTTTACGCAAAACTAGGAGTGTGCAAAGTGTGGCTTCGGCAGCGTCTTGTGAATCCCGGCTTGGTGAAGAGGTGCGAACCACAGTTTGCTGATTTGGAGGTAGCAGGAAACCACAGACTGCACCAGATCAGCTAACTAGCTTGTCCCGGGCACACTCGGGGAGGGAGACAGTGTACCTGAACTTGGGGCTTATTCCTGTGGTTCCAGACCACTGTGGCATGGAATTGCATCTGGACCTAGATGCCTCCCCCGCCCCCCCCCCCCCCCCCCCCCAGTCGTGTCTCTGTGTTTTCTCTTCTGTTTCACGCCGGGTTTTTGTGTGTGTCTTTTTCTTCCTTTCAGGTCTGCCCGATCTACAGAAAGTCGTGGTTATTCCATACGTTTCCTCGAAAGAGTCCATAGACCTGTCCAGAATTCCAAACAGGTGAGAGTAGCTGACCAAACCGAGGTTTTTCTCCCTTTTGTCTAGGGCAGCGGTGTGTCGACTCCCGAATCTATCGCCCTTTGAATAGGGGCATGCTGCATAGAACTTGAGGGAGAAGAATCCCATTTCCGTATAATTGGGGGGGGGTCTGTGTTCTGCCCCTGGGGAATAAAAGTCTACTGGAGAGCCAGTTTGGTGTAGTGGTTAAGTGTGTGGACTCTAATCTGGGAGAACCGGGTTTGATTCCCCACTCCTCCACTTGCACCTGCTGGATGACCTTGGGCAAGCCATAGCTCTGTACCAGCTGTTCTCTCAAGGACAATTGTCTCAGAGCTCTCTCAGCCCCACCTACCTCCCAGGGTGTCTGTTGTGGGGAGGGGAAGGGAAAGGAGTTTGTAAGCAGCTCTGAGACTCCGAGTGAGTGAAGGGTGGGATATAAATCCAATCTCTTCTTCTTCTACTGGTTGCATAAATTAAGCAGTGTCACCCAGTTTGTATAATCCTGCTGGCATGTGAGTGGGATACACACGAAGCTGCCTTACCACTGAGCGATGAAGGTCAGTATTGTCTACTCAGACTGGCAGCAGCTCTCTGGAATCTCCGGTAGAGAATCCTTCACATTCCCCTACTACCTGACCTTTTTAGCTGGCGATCCCGAGGATTGAACCTAGGACCTTCTGCGTGCCAACCTGATGCTCTGCCACAGAGCCACGGCCCCTCTCTTGGAATACATGAAGAGCGCTGAAGCACCTGCCCCTGGGTTACTCAGCGTCTTGCTGAATCGCGGTCTTCCTTCTGAGATTCAACTGGTCACGGCTTAGCACCTTTCAAAGCTGACCTTCAAAACTATAAGTGCTCGTTGCTGGACTTTAAAGAATTATTTTAAAATGGAGTTCTCAAGAGAGAGCCAATTTGGTATAGCGGTTAGGAGCGCCGACTAATCTGGGAGAACCGGGTTTGATTCCCCACTCCTCCGTATGCAGCTGCTGGTGTGACCTTGGGTCAGTGACAAGTTGTTTCAGAGCTGTTCTCTCAAGGGCAGTCCTCGAGAGAGCTCTCTCAGCCATTCCTACCTCACAGGGTGTCTGTTGTGGGGAGAGGAAGGGAAAGGAGATTGTAAGTTGCTCTGAGACTCCGAGTGAAGGGCAGAGGATAAATGCAATCTCTTCTTCTTCCTTTGCCTGTAATTGACCAGCCTGCAAGTAGCCATGGCTAGGAAATGGGGGATTCTCCACAGCCTCTCTCTACCTCCACTTCCTCCTTTCTTTGGTTAACTATCCCATCTTTCCAGAGCTAATCATGGTGCAATGTTATGTTTATCCAGGGCTTGCCAACAAGTTCCTAACCCTGGCTGAAAATCTGATTTAAAGTCATCTTGGGCATTAACCTTGTTGCAGACGAGCCTGCCGCAGGGTCAGCGCTGAAAAGCGAAAGGGGCGGTTCACTCAATCTGGGGGGGGGGGGCGGAGAAAAGAAAGGAGCGCACAAGTCTGTTGTGAGTGCCGTGTGCCCCGGCTCAGTAAAGCCCAAATATTTGCATTCCACCATCTTGAATCAAAATCATTCTGTCCTGACCTGATTAAAATTTGGGGGGAATTTTGTTGATCTTCAAATGGGTCATACATGAAGGAAAGGTTGAAAGAGCTGGGTATGTTTAGCCTGGAGACGACCGAGAGGTGGTATGATAACCATCTTCAAGGACTTGAAGGGGTGTCATCTAGAGGATGGTACGGAGTTGTTTTCTGTTGCCCCAGAAGGTCCGACCAGAACCAGCAGGTTGAAATGAAACCAGAAGAGTTTTTGACTAAACATTAGGAAGAACTTCCTTGCAGAGTGGTTCCTTAGTGGAACAGGCTTCCTCGGGAGGTGGGGGGCTCTTCTCCTTTGAAGGTTTTTAAGTAGAGGCCAGATGGCCATCTGACAGCTATGCTGATCCTGTGAACTTAGGCAGATCACAGGAGAGAAGGCAGGAGGGGGTGGCCTCAGTGCTTAGTTCTGGTGGCCCTTTCTTACACGTCCAGGGAAATGCTGATGGCCACGTTGGGGTCAGGAAGCCATTTTTCTCCAGGCCACTTTGGCTGGAGATCCTGGAGGGTTTTTTTTTGTCATCTTCTGGGCATGGAGCAAGGGTCACCGGAGGGATTTGTGAATTTCCTGTGTTGTGCAGGGGGTTGGACTAGATGACCCTGGAGGTCCCTTCCAACTCTCTGATTCTCTGAAGGTGCCATAGACCAAATCAGGCCGTCAGTCCATCAAGGTCAGTGCCGTCTACTCGGACTGGCAGCGGCTCTCCAGGGGCTCAAGTGGAGGTCTTTCACATCACCTCCCACTTGGTCATTTTAACTGGAGATGCTGGGGATTGAACCTTGGACTGTCTGCCTGCCAAGCAGAGGCTCTTCCACTGAGCCACAGCCCTTCCCTGTTGGTGTACAAAATGAGAGACTGGAGAGGCGGGGTGGGACTAAAGCATGTTGAGGCCCTCAGCCAAGTCAAGTTTTTAGGAGGCCCCAGCGCATGGCCTCTTCCCCCCCATGGTAGTTCACTTTCCTTGCATTTGTTGCATCCACATAACCCAAGGGCCTAAGCTGTGGCTTGCTTACCTCGTGCATCAATCCAGCTCTGCAGAGCGCGCCGGCTGCAAGGAGGGAGGCCGGTTTGTTTTCTCTGTTTGTTTCCTGGCAATTTGTGCCATGAATAATTTAGGAGTGCTGTTTCGAGCAGCCTGGCCTCATTTTTGGCTTATTTACTCTCTGGGCCTGCAGCGCTTAATAGGGAACCGTAACCAGCGAGGGTTCCAGGCGAAGGCATTTAACGGGTCAAGTGCTCCCTGCTTCAGCCTCAAACGGCTCCCTGGAGCTCGGGAGCCCATTTGGAGCTTGCCAATCGATGCTGTGTTTGTGACTCGGGTGCAGTCCCTTTCGGAACCCCACCTTCTTCTCAGCTACGTTACGGCATCAGCTGTTGTTTAGGGGAGGGGGAGGCAGCCCAGGGGTGGAGCACCTGCTTTGTGCTCAGAAGAACCTAAGAGAAGCCATGCTGGATCAGGCCAGTGGCCCATCCAGTCCAACAAACTGTGTCACAGAGGAGCCAAAACCCAGGGGCCATCAGGAGGTCCACCAGCAGGGCCAGAACTTCTGAAGCCCTCCCACTGTTGCTGCCCCCAAGCACCCAGAATCCAGAGCATCACTGCCCCAGACAGAGTGTTCCATCTATACCTTCTGGCTAATAGCCACTCACGGATCTCTGCTCCACGTTTATCCAATCCCCTCTTGAAGCTGTCTATATTAAGAACATAAGAGAAGCCATGCTGGGTCAGGCCAACAGCCCATGCAGTCCAAAATATTTGGATGGTCGACCTCCAGATAATACCAAGGTCGTGACGCAGGGGCAGGCAATGGCAAACTACCTCTGAAGTGTCTCTTGCCTTAAAAACAAGTCTAGCTCGCCACCTAGTGGTGCATAACGCTGAAGAGCTAGAACTTCTGGCTGCCAGGCAATCTTTGGATCCCCTGGCTGTTGCACACACAGGCAATGGCAGGCGACCTCTGATATGTCTCTTGCCTTAAAACCAAATCTTGCCACGTAGTGGTACATAACAGTAAAGAGCTTGAACTTTTGGCTGCCAGACAATCTTAGGATCTCCTGGCTATTCTACACACAGCGCCGTATGATAATGATAATTGTTGTTGTCAGGATAAAGCAGGATGGGAAAACCATGTGGGCCAGTCTGAGCTCTTTGGGGGAAGAGTGGGGTAGAAGCGTGCTGGCGGGATCTGAGAGTGGTTTTCCTGTGGAGAGGCGGAAACAAGATGGCAGTGCTGTTACCCCCCCCCCCCCCCGCCAGCTAATGGGACCATTCCAGAGGCAATCAAACAGTTCCGTTATCCTTAACCGGTAGCATTTCCCATTTTGTCTTGGTATGGTGCTGTGAGAATCACTGCAGGTGGGAAGGCATAAGAGGAGAAGACGTGGAAATGAATTTGGATTCTGTGACTCCTGCACGTGGAGGAGAAGGATCGGGCGGGCTAGGAGAGGGGCAGAGGCAGAGGTGTGGCTGGCCTAAAGCACAAGCCCTCAGGCCTGGCGTGTCAGTCGAGGGCCTCTACTGAGGGATGGGGCAGAAATGAAACTGCAGAGGACCTGGATAGGTTGGAAGGCTGGGCTGAAACTCACAATGAACGTAGCAAAGACGAGTACCTGGCTTAGAGTTTATATATGGGGAAAGGACCTTGGGATTGCCATTGATTGCAAGAGGGAGCATGAGTGCACAGTGTGATGCTGCAGCTAAAAAGGCGAACACAGTTGTAGGCTGCATTAATAGAAGCAGAGTACCCAATCTGTGAGGTAGGCAGGCCGTGGCCCAGTGGCAGAGTGTCTGCTCAGCATGCAGAAGGTCCCAGGCTCAGTTCCTGGCATCTGCATTTTAAAGAGTCTGGCAGTGTGTGATGCTGGAAGACTCAACCTGAGACCCTGGAGAGCTGCTGCCAGTCAGTAGACAGCCCTGACTTTGGTAGGCCAAGGGTCTGATTCAGGAGAAGGTCCATGCATGTTCAGTAGTTCCACTCTATTCTGTGCAAGTTGCTCCTCTGTCTGCAGTCGTCTGTCCTGTTCTGGGCATAGCACTTTCGAGAAGAGGAGTTGGTTTTTGCACCCCGTTTTTCTCCGCCCCGAGGAATAACAAGGTGGCTTCCAATTGCCTTCCATTCCTCCCCCCACAACGGTCACCTTGTGAGGTAGGTGGGTCTGAGAGAGCTCTGAGAGAACTGTGGCTGGCCCAAGGTCACCCAGCAGGCTTCATGTGGAGGCAGAGTGGTGACTCGAACCTGGTTCTCCAGATTAGAGGCTGCTGCTCTTAACCACTACACCACGCTGGCTCTCCAAGAAAGATGGAGACAAACTGGAATAGTTTCAGAAGAGGGCGGATCTGGAAAACAAATCTTACCAATGAAAAACAAGTCTTGCAAGGAGTGGTTTAAAAAATATGAAGATACTCACTCTGGAGGAGAATTAGGGAATACCCTTGGGGCAAGGAGCTGCGGCTCAGCAAGAGAGCATCTGCTTTGCATGCAGATGGTTCCAGGTTCAATCCCCAGTATCTACAGTTAGAAGAATCAGGTAGGAGATGATTGGAAAAACCTCTGCTGGAGACCCGGGGAGCTGTTGCTGGTCAGAGTAGACAGCAGGCCCATCGCTATGGTGGGGCTTTTTGGGGGCTCTGCCCCCTTTCTTAAAGGCACAGCCCTACAAGAATGTGTCCTGTAAATGTGTTTGTCCGTCATCTAAAAACATTTTTTAAAGGAGTGTGCTCCTTTAAGCAGAGTGGGGTGCTGTAGTTGACTAATTCCTGCACTGAGCAAGGGGGTTGGAGTAGGTGACCTCTAGGATCCCTTCTAACTCTGTCTCAAGAAACTGGTCCCCTTTGAAGAGAGTTTTTCTGCCCAGGTGTTAGCTGTCTTGGCTGTAGAAGTCATCTCCCCCACCTGCCGGCTTGTTATCAGAATTGTTGCTTAGGCTGGCAGAAGGGATTAACTTGCAGCAGCTGAGAACTGTCATCTAAAGTGGCTGAGAGCTTGCAATTTAGAGGTGTGTCCTGGTAACAGCTTTCTATTGGCTAAGTGGCTTTTCTTTCTGCCCTGAGAACTTCAGTTGCGGGGAAAAAATCTGCCCCACAAGCCACAGAATCCTATCTGTGGTCCTGGGAGACAGTGCTGATCTTGCTAGACCGTAGCCTAAGAGATGTCCTTGCCTGATGCAATTGGAAGAAGGCAGCACCCAAGGGCAAGACTCAGTCTAATTGGTTTAAAGGGTCGGTACCAGCTGAACTCCAGGAGAAACTTGCAGAAGGCAAGATTGGTAGTGGGTTCCGTGATCTGACCTGGATGGCTGGGTGGACTCTCCCTCAGGGGAGGATCTCCAACTTGGCAGAGGCTGTCTGAGTCGCTCTGCACCGAGCAGGATATTGCCCTATAAGGCCCCCTTTCCACTCAACGCTTCTGTGGATGCCGGTTTGGGAACGGTAAGCCGACAATGCATTTGCGAAATTTTTGCAAAACGCGACAGGCCGGGAATCATCTTGTCTGTCTCTTGTCCAGCGTCTTCCTAGAAGACTTCCTCGCCACCGGGAAAGGAGACCAAGCCCCGCAGCTGGAGTTCGAGCAGCTTCCCTTCAGCCACCCCCTCTTCATCATGTACTCCTCCGGCACGACCGGCGCGCCCAAATGCATGGTCCACTCCGCAGGGGTAGGTCTTTCCCTCCAGGGTTTCCGGTGACATTTGATGACTGTCTGCGAGCTGGCGATGGTGGGGGGCCGGGAGGCACCTTTTGACCTTGCAAGGGGGAGGCTGTATTGGCTTGGGGGAGCTTGGTTGAGTCGCTTCGGCAAAGTCTGCGTATCTAGAGGAAGCAAGTGGTGGAGCGGGTTGTACCACTGCAGGGAGAGAATATTTCCTGGCTCCAGAGAATGGCTCCTCTGCAAGTAGAAAGCTAGGACAGCAAGGAGAGAGCAGCCTTTATTCCTCATAGGCTGGATTTCTACCTTAAGGGAAGGGTTTGGTTTTTTTTAGACTAACAAGAAGGAGCATTCAAAGTAGCACTGGCAGTCTTTAAGCAGCGGCTGGACAAGCAGTTGTCAGGGATGCTCTAGTCTAGGCCAATCCTGTTTTTTTTTTGTTTAAACTTATTTTTATTGGTTTTATTGCAGAAGTTTACAGTGTGCATATAATCAGTTATTTCTGTGAAGTACCTTTATGGTATTAATTTGCAACAAATCTAAGTATATATAGCACAATAGAAAGCAGTTGTATTTGGCGATTGGTTGGGTGTATTTCTGTGATTTATTTATTTATTTATTAGTTTCGATTTATATCCCGCTGTTGTTTGGAACGAATGATCTTTATCTTGTCCGTATGTCTGCTTGTATTTAACCTTTTGTGTTGTAATTGACCTATAAGTATAATCATTTGAGATCTATTTGCTTCGATGGAATTATTTCATGTGTTGTCATGTAGTCAAGTGGAGGAGTGGGGAATCAAACCCGGTTCTCCCAGATTAGGGTCCGCCATACTTGACCACTACACCAAACTGGTAAGGGACTGGACTGGACCAGCTCGTGTATTTCACCAAAGCATTTGGCTGTCCACTGTTGGAATCAAGAATGCTGGGTAGATCCTTGACCCGATCAAGGAGAGGCTCATGTTCCAAACAAGCTGTTGCTGATGAATTTCTTCGCGAGCGTCTCCTCTCTTCGACAAGACAGCATTTTGGGGGTTTCCTTTGTCCTCCGAGTTAAGTCTGAATTGTTTCATAAGCTCCCTTGAGTGGTGGGTTGAGAGTAGAATGTTTATAATTCAAATGAAATAAGTGCAGGGGGAAAATACTGCTTTTGCTTTGGATGGAGTTGGTTATAAGATGAAAAATCTCTGCTGCTTCAATACCTTGATTGAAAAACTACAGCAGCACATGAGACAAAATGGGGTGAATGGTATGAAATTACTGTTGATTGCGGTGGGAGGTTTGATGTAGCTTGATTATTCTATTGATGTTTGCAGACGCTGTTCCTGGATGCTTTCCCCACTTTGGAAACGTTACTTTTCTAATGTAATTTGAACCTTCTCCAGGAGACGCAGTGCCCACCTGTGTATGCTGAACGTCCTTTCCCGATATCCTCATTTAGAATCTTAAAGCAGTTTGGTGTAGTGGTTAAGCGCATGGACTCTGATCTGGGAGAGCCGGGTTTGATTCCCCACTCCTCCACTTGCACCTGCTGGATGACCTTGGGCAAGCTGTAGTTCTGGCACAGCTGTTCTTGAAAAAGAGCAGTTTCTGCCAGAGCTCTCTCAGCCCCACCCATAGGCGTCAACTACGGGGGGGCTCAAGGGCTCGAGCCACCCCCGAAATTTCCTGGGGGGGGGGACTGAGCCCCCCCCCCCGGAAAATGGAGCGCCCGCCACCACGAGTCCCTGGGCCCTTCCTAGAGCCGTTGCACCGTCTCTCTCTCTCTCTCTTCTCCCCCCCCCCCCCGCCGGCCTGGCTGCCTCCATCCCTGCCTCCCTCAGTCCGTTCAGGGGCCAGCTAAGCAAATGCCCAGCTGGCCCCTGGACGGATGGAGGGAGGGATGGAAGCAGGAGTGGCCAGGCGGCGGGGGGGGGGGGAGGCAGCGGCAGTGGGGACATGGTCCCGGTATACGTGCACGCTTTGCGTGCGTGCACGAGCCCCCCCCCCTCCCCCGGGAATTTAAAACTTGACACCCCTGGCCCCACCTTACCTCCCAAGGTGTCTGTTGTGGGGAGGGGAAGGGAAAGGAGTTTGTAAGCCGCTCTGAGACTCCCTTGGGTAGTGTAGGGCGGGGTATAAATCCAATCTCCTCTTCTTCTTCTTGAAAAGCTTTATAAAGGGGGATTTTTTCTGTATGCAAAACTTTATTGCAGTGTTTCCGCACTACGAACGGAGCTAGAAGCCAAGCACGTAGCATGCTCTTTTAAAAGTCAGAGGTTGGTTATATCATTTGCATGGTATGTTAGGCCTTGGGTGTAGTTTGTGTATGTGATCGTGGCACTTCTTACGACAGCCCTGTAAGGGAGACTAGTTTGAGCTCTATTGCAGATTAGAGGCTGACTGAGGGGTGCTCATCTCGGGCTCCCCAGGAGACTTTTGAGCTGGAGTCTGCCCATTCTGTGGCGCTCACCCCTGGAGTCGCACTGTCTCGCTTGTATCTTCCTCTGTGAATAGCAATGCAGTTGAAGCTGTGCTAGTCTTTATGGATATCGAGCAAATCTGGGCTTCCCCTCTTATATGGAATAATCTTAACCACCTAAGCTACTTTTTCCGACCCCAGCGGGGTTTGGGAGTTGGCTGGTTGGTGGAAAACCAATAGAAGAATACGATTTCACAAATAAGGATTGGGGGGGGGCCCTGCAGGGACTCTTGGGATAGGGAAACGGCTTCCCCCGCGCCAGTTCAGTCTTCACTTTTTCAACAGTCTCCGGCTGCAGCTCTGTTTTTGTTCCTGTTCCCTATTTCTCCTCCTCCTCCTTGTTCCACCTGCTGACACACTGTTAGGTGCCATTTTGGGTTGCTATGGGAACGCAGCGTAATGCCTGAACTTGGGGCTTTTTTTTTTCTTTTGCAGGGTTTCTCTGTGTGTAAAAACCTTTAATATTTTGAGGGTCTTTACTACCACTACCACCGTTCAGGTTTTGGAGGACCCCCCCCCTCCCCCCAGTTTTGTTCGTTTGTATTCTGTTCGGGGTTTCCCTGTGGTTTTGCAGAGGTATAAGTTGTTGTGGAGCTGGACCCATTGCATGGATTTTGTTTGTGTGGGGGCCAGCCTCTGACGCTGGACAGCAGGGTGCAAGAGAAAGTGAAGGGCACTGAAGACTGTCGCACCCTCCCCCTTTCTGGTCTTAGTTGACACCGGCCAGTCCCGGAACAAAGTCCTGTTCCACCCTTTGCGGTCTGTTCATCCACCCACAAGTGCAGGGATTTGTAGAGATCTCTTGCAAGGCGTCTGGCCAGGCTAGCTCGGGTTTTTGTCTCTGGTGTCCTGTTTATGCCCATGTAGCCTTTTCCTCAAGGGGCAGCAGCCCTGTCTTTTCAACCTGGACTGCCAGAGTCTCATGCTTGGTTAATTAAAATAATAGTTTAAACGGTGCAACTGGATTTTTGCCATAGTCACTTGCACCCAATGCTCCCTCTAAACTGTGGAGTCTTGTGAGCAAAAATTCTAATTTGTGAGCCACTGGCATTAGAGTTGTGAGCAAGAGATTTGGCTGCTGCGTAAATTAGTTTGCTCTGGAGCCATCCTCCCTCCTGAGCTAAGACAAAAATATGTGAGCTGGAGGCTAAAGAACTGTGAGCTGGCTCACACTAACTCAGCTTAGAGGGAACACTGCACCCCCTGCTAGGTCTCTTCCTGGGTGAATCTTTTATCGCATTTGGTGGTCTTCGTTGTCCTTTACAATGCTGGACGCCACCTTGTGGATCCATGTATGGAGAGGCAAGGAGTAAATAAAATGGGGCCAAGTTGAACCAGGACCAACATCCTGGACTAAAAACACGTTTAACCTGAATTAGCACTACCTGATTCAATGGTAAAAACATCAGAAGAGCCTTGCTGGATCAGACCAGTGCTCCATCTAATCCAGCATCTCTCCTTACACAGTTGCCAAATAGTTCCTCTGGAGGGCCAACCACGGAGCATGGAGGCCGAGGCCTTCATAAGAACATGAGAAGAGCCCTGCTGGATCAGACCAGTGGTCCATCTAGTCCAGCATCCTGTCTCCCACAGTGGCCAACCAGTTCCTCTGGAGGGCCAACAACAGGGCAGAGAGCCTGAGGCCTTCATAAGAACTTCAGAAGAGCCCTGCTGGATCAGACCAGTGGTCCATCTAGTCCAGCATCCTGTCTCCCACAGTGGCCAACCAGTTCCTCTGGAGGTCCAACCACAGGGCACAGAGGCCCAGGCCTTCCCTTGATGTTGCCTCCTGACTCGGATTCAGAGGCTTCGTGTCTCTGAACATGGAGGTTCCCCTCAGTCACCACGCTAGTAGCCACTGCTAGACCTGTCCTTCATGAATGTGTCCAATCCCATTTTAAACCTGTTTATTCCTATGGCCATCACTACATCCTCTGGCAGGGAATTCCACATTTTAATCACTCTCTGTGTAAAGTAGTATTTCCTTTTTTCCGTCCTAAACCTATGGCCAATCAGCTTCATTGGATGCCCTCGAGTGCTAATATTTTGGGAGAGGGAGGAAAATGTTACCTTTGTCAACTCTCTCCACGCCATGCATAATTTTATAAACCCCTATCACGTCCCCCCATAGCCATCTCTTTTCTAAACTGAAAAGTCCCAGACTCTTCAGCCTTTCCTAGTAGGAATGGGGCTCTAATGCTTTTGGGTAAATGTACTCAGGATAGGTAGAGGAAAAACATTTCCCACTAGATGGCAGCACTGTGACACCAAAGAGCCTGAGATAGCTGAGTGAATTTCCGGAGTAGCTAAAAACAGGAATTGCAGTTAAAAAAAAAATATATTCCCCCAGTGTGCAAAATTAGCATTTTTTTGTAAAAACACAGTGTTTTTAAACCACTCTCTTATCTGTACAGGATTTTTTCTTCCTGCATTTATTTGGATTTGCATCAAATCCCTCAATACTTCCACCAGAGGCAAGGCTATTAGGAAAAACAAATGCAGAGCTTGGAAACAATCCACTGGTGTTGTCTCCCGAGTGAAGTCCTTTGAATTGTGTTTGGAGCGGAGCAAGCCCCCAGACTACATTTCAGGAGCTGGCATCTATGCCACCATCCTAAATGGTCCTTTAGCGGTCATTCTCTCTTCTGGGGGAACCAGGGAACTGATTCTTTCAAGAGTGGTAGGGCATCTTCAACAGAGACGTTTCCAAATTCTCCCCCATATTTCCACTGGGGAAGCCATGACAGTTATGCCAGTATAATGCAGATACTAGTTTGGAAAGCATAAATACTTCTTTGGTCTCTCTGTGTGTGGGGGGGTCTAGCTGTTGCTTCAGCTGTGGGGTTTTGCGGAGAGCTCGTACCCCCCTCCCCATGGTTGATTGTCTCGCTTTGAGCACTTCTGAAAATGAAGGGTCATTCTACACATGACACTGGTTTCGTGACCAGACCTCACCGTGTATTTGGGGAGGGGGCTCTGAAAAATTGCTTTGGGGCTGGCCAGTATGGTTTTGAGCTATGGTGCTGAAGATCCCTGCCCCTTTTTCTGTCCTTGTACTATTTCACCAGTCAAAAGTAATCCACACAGGATGCATCTAACCTCGACAGTGAAATGCAGATACCGGCATTTTGTGCCCATCTTTATTTCCTTTATCAGGGCTACAAGTAGTCTTAGGGGGCATTTAGCTTGGGTATAGTGTGCCTGGGGGGGGGGAAGCTTAAGCTTTGCCCTTTCCCAGGACCCTGGCTGCAGTACTTATTGTGGAGCTCTTCCGCAATCTTGTTGTCGTTGCTTGTGTGTCCCTCTGGTGATCGGTTTTACATTGCATTGCTGTATGTCCGGCATTATTTCCCCGCACTTTAAATCTGTAGGGAGAAATGCCGGACGTACAGCACTGTAATATCGAGTTGGCCACTAGAGGGAGCAAAACACTTGTGGGAAAAAAAAAACCCCAAATACTAGTCCTTGGCCAACCCTGCTTAGCTTTTGAGATCTGACGAGTTTGGGCTAGCCTGGGCTATCCAGGTGAGGGCACCGAAGGTGTGATTCAATATATGGCAGCCCCCTGGCAGGGCAATATGGCAATTGGCCAAACAAACTCCTGCTGAAAGTGACAAATCCCAGGGGAGGGGAGCAAGCAGAGCTGGATGAGATGGCCGTTTCGTGTGGCTTAGGATTTCAGTCCTGTGACCTAGTATTGTGTGTGTGTGTGTGTAAAGTATGAAGCTAGAAAGGCAGGCAGATCTTGGCATCAAATGCATACGGCTTCCTAACCCCCCCATATCGGTTTTTGCATTTCTCCCCCCAGGGTACCTTAATCCAGCACTTGAAGGAGCACATTCTTCACGGCAACACGTCGAGTAACGACGTCATCATGTACTACACAACGGCAAGTGTGGTTTCGGCCGGGAAAAGTCCTCTGGTGCCGCTTGAAACAAATCTGGGTGCTTGTCCTGTTCTGCCCTTCGTTTCTGTCACTTTGGAACTGGTTTGTCGATTGGCAGGGCGAATGGGGACCTGACTTGGCCCCTGTCCTTGTTCTCTTGAAATAAAGACCACAGATGGAATGATTCAGCGGCCTGAATAGCCTGGGTTAGCCCAGTCTTGTCGGAGCTCAGAAGTTAAGCAGGGTTGGCCCTGGTCAGTATTTGGATGGGAGACCAACAAGGAAGTCCCCGGTTGCTACGCAGAGGCAGGCAGTGGCCAGCCCCCCTCTGTTAGTCTTTTGTCCTGGCAACCCTACGGAGTTGTTGTAAGTCTGCTGCATCTTTAGGGCATTAAATTATTATTAATTCTTGAACAATGCAGTTGCCTGCCCAAAGGAAAAAATTCTGTTCTAAAACCAAGAGTTGGTCTCGAACCTTCTTTCAGTGCTTTGGAAGCTAGTTGGGGCTTGCCCAGCATCTGAGATAAAGGGTGCAGATGATGGACAGGCGAGGGTGCGCCGTCGGTCTTGGTCCTGTCTGTCAGAGAAAGTGGGAAATGGCTTCACAGGTCTTTCAAGAGGGGAGGATGGGGTTGGCCAGTGGGCAGAAAGGGGAAAAAAAGCAAGTTAACTTATGCTGTCTTTTTCTCTCCCACTCCAGACTGGCTGGATGATGTGGAATTGGCTGGTGTCTGCTCTGGCGACAGGTGCTTCTGTGGTTCTGTACGACGGGTCGCCGCTGGTGCCATCCCCCAACGTCCTCTGGGATCTGGTGGACCGGCTAGGGTAGGTCGACACGCCTTATGGAAACCGGAGCAATGGTAGGCTGTCCTGACGCAACCGGGGAGGGGCTGTGGCTCATTGGCAGAGCATCTGCTTGGCATGCAGAAGGTCCCAGGCTCAGTCCCCGGCGTCTCCAGTTAAAAGGACCAGGCGGTAGGTGATGGGAAAGACCTCCGCCTGAGACCCTGGAGAGCCGCTGCCAGTCTGGGTAGACAATACTGACTTTGATGGATTGAGGGTCTGGGTCCGTATCAGGCAACTTCATGAGTTCACCTGTTTTTGGGGTTTTTTTGAAAACAAATTTTATTGTTTTCCCAGTTACAAAACTTTACATAGTTACTTTTAAAATATTATCATATTTAAATATTAAAATATTTAAAATACTTTTCTATATAACTATGTATTCCAATTACAATTCAAGAAATGTTGGGACTTCCCGCCTTACCTATACCATTATATATATAATAGCAATTATAAAGATTTAAAGTTATTGGCTCTTACAGGTAACAAATTTGGTTACAACAATAAAAAGAAAGGCCATTTTTAAACATTTAAAAGTATTATCTAGATATCTGTAATATGTACTCCAGTTTCTATTCTTATCATTTCAGCCGTTCAGGATATTTCTCTTGAAAATAATTGTTGTTTCTTTTAAGCATCAAAAATCAATAATTAGTCAATGTAAAAATATTATTTTTCGTATCCCAATGTTCTAGATATTCTTTCAGATCTTTCCATTCTTCTAGAAATCTTTCTGAGTCTTGATTATTCAGTTTTCTTGTCCATTTATCCATTTCTGCCATAAATAGCAATTTTCTCAGCCATTCCCATATGTCTGGGTTTTTTTCACTTTTCCAGTTCTGAGCATAGACCATTCTCGCTGTAGTCACCATATACCATATTAATGTCCTTTTAGTTACATTAACTTCCTTTAGCTTAAGACCAAGCAATAACATTTCAGGCAATGTGTTCACCTGTTAATATGCTCTGGTATCTGAATGCTTTACGAGCTCAAGGGGCTGATCAGTGTTCATGATGCTACAGAAACAGGAGCCCCAGAATAATCCTCCCCTGGAGTTATACTTTTGGATAACTCATTTTTTTAGTAGTGGGTTTTTTTTGGCTACCCAGCCGTGGATGGAGTTCAGGTACTGCAAACAGAAAACACAACAAGAAAAAGGTTGTTGGACTGGAGCTCTTTTAGATGTCTCGTTTTGTATTTGCAGAGATGGATCTTTCTTAAAACACCTGGTGTGTTCAAAAAGCAGTATCCCATCTCTCCTCCAAATTAATACCGTCCATTCTGCTTACTTATCCATCACATTTTTATTCAGCCATTCCTCCAAGGATTGTATTGCTTTTTATCTGTTTTATGGTTCTTGGCACTTTGTGCCAGCAGTGTGAGCCACTCTGAGCCTGCTTGCGGGGAGAGTGGCCTATAAATACTCCAGATAAATAAATAAAGTAAAATAAAAAGAAGCTCAGGGTAGTAAATGTTGACTCTTCCTCCACCTTATCTTCATGACAGCCTTGTGAGAATGACTGGCTCAGTCACCCATTGACATTCATGACAGAGTGGAGACCTGAACTCAAATCTCCCTGGTACCAAGCCCAACAGCCGGACCCCCTTGTGACCCACTGGCTCTTTAAATAGTTTACGAGCTTGAGGGGCTCAGGATGCAATAGAAACTAGAGTCTCTGGGTGATCAGCTCTTAAAAGGGATTCTCCGCTCTTAAAGGGGATTCTCAGCTCTTAAAGGGGCTGTGGCTCGGTGGCAAGCAGAAGGCCCCAGGTTCGATCCCCGGCATCTCCAGTTGAAAGGACCAGGCAGCCGGTGATGGGAAAGACCTCCGCCTGAGACCCTGGAGAGCCAGTCTGAGTTGATAATACTGACTGTGCTGGACCACTGATCTGATTCGATATAAGCCAGCTTCATGTGTGTTCATCGGTGCCTCTTGCCTCACCATGGTTTGTGTATATTGATAACCTTAACCACCGCAGCAATATTGTGGGTTTAGATAAGGTGACTGAATAGTAAGTTAGAATTATAGAGTTGGAAGGGACCTCCAGGATCATCTAGTCCAACCCCCTGCACAAAGCAGGACATTCAAAATTACCTTCCCCTCCACACCCAGAGTGACCCCCTGTTCCACGCCCAGAAGATGACAACCCCCCCCCCCCCCCGGATCCTTGGCCAAACTGGCCTGTGGAAAAATTGATTCCTGACCCCAGAGTGGCGATCAGCCTTTCCCTGGGCATGTAAGAAAGGCCCACAAGAACTAAGCACTGATGCAACCCTTCCTGCCCTCCCTCTCAGGATCTGCCTGAGTTTACAGAATCAGCATTGCTGTCAGACGGCCATCTAGCCTCTGTTTGAAAGCCTCCAGAGAAGGAGAGCCCGCCACCTCCCGAGGAAGCCTGTTCCGCTGAGGAACTGCTCTAACTGTCAGGAAGCTCTTTAGCTGAAAACTCTTCTGATTTAATTTTAGTCTGTTGACTTAGGTGTGTGTTTGTGTGTGCGAGGGGGACTGTTGGCTCTTAAATGTTCAACACCCTCCTAGGATAGAACTAAGCTGCCTTCTGCATCTATGCTATCCCTTGACCTCTTGGTTAGTATTTACGAAACCTATAGGTCACCTCCCCAGAGACCTGCTGGAGCTGGTGGTCAAAGCCAGAACAGTGCAATAAAGTCATAAAAAAATGTTCGTAAACTTTATCAACATTAAAACAAATCACAAAAACAAGTGCAAGAACCCATGGGTCAGTGGGTGGGTGGGCATAAAAGGAGCTTAAATTGCTTTAAACAGCACGTGGGATGATTTTGGAGGCACCAGCAGCTAACACACTTAAGATGTCTTGAAACCATTTTGCCTGGGAGGGGGACCCCTAAGAGGGTGGTTGTCCCAGTTTCATCCGCCCAACAACCTGGTTGCGACTGGCAAGCAGGAGCCAGTGAACTTGGTGGCTGGGGAGGGATTTGAACTCCGATCTCACCTGCCCTGCTTTAGCAGTCTACGAAGCTGGCCCCAAGGTGGATGCTCTTAAAGCACTCCCACGCCTCGGCCACACGTGTTTTAATCCCGGCAAGTGCGCTTGGAGGCCACGACCGCATCTGCTGCTCTTCGCAAACAAAGCCTCTTTTCCCCATTGTGCCGGGAACACTTATTAATCACTTGACCATTGTTTACCCAGAGCAAACTCCGGTGTAGGAAGGGGTAGCCTTGAATTCAGATGAACTGCTCCCAGCGAGAGAAGGGGAAAAGAATTTCTCTGCAGCTTCTAAAGAGCTGCGTGGGAATGTTCCCCCGTCTGATTTCTTTTCTGAAAATGATTTGAAAACCCTGTTGCCCCTACCACCACGCTTATGCGAACGGCCCTGCAGGGCACGAAAACAGTAGGTGGGAGACACATTCTTGCAGTTTGTGTGAGACTTCAGCAACAGCTGATGCCATGACTGCTTTGCCGCAGAGCTGGCAGAGCGGCAAACAGAGCACGCTTGGAGACAGAGCCCGGGGGTCAAACCTTGCCTTGCCTTGAGCCTGTCCCTATCTGCAGTACTGAAGCAAGACTGGCCTCTCGCGCAGGGTTGTTGTAAGAACGGCAGAGCTACTCTTTGCCCAGCTCTTTGCCCTCGATTTCTAAATGTCATTGGCCCGTTTCGCATTACCTTTCTGAACTGGATGCTATTCGTTGTTGGCCCGATTTTGAGATACAGGGACAGGAGTTTCGTACAGTGGATTTCCTTCCATTAATGAGATGTCTCTGAAACGCTGTGGTCTTTTCAAACAGTGCCGCTTCCCCCCTCCCGCCCTTTTTTGCCAAGCGATCTTCCTTGGACTTTGGAAAAAAAACGTTCAAGTTGAGTGCTATAGCGCTAGACCAGGGGTGGCCAAACTGTGGCTCGGGAGCCACATGCAGCTCTTTCACACATATTGTGTGGCTCGCGGCAGGGTGGCTGGAGAAACGATGGGGAGGCATGCCTCCCCAATCGGTTTTCCCTTCCCCAGCCAGTGTTCCCCTCCTTGGGTAGGGTTGAGGTGGCGGGGGCGTGGAGCAGAGAAAGAAAGCAACTTTAATTTGGAGAAGGCATTTGTCTCATTAAATCCCATCTCCAAGCCAAGCTAGCCGGTGTCGGGGCAGGGGGGAGCTTAGAGAATGCATTTAAAGTTAAAGTTGCTTTCTTTCCACCTCTCCCTCCCTCTCTCCCTATGTGTTTGTTTTCTTTCTTTCTTTCTTTCTTCCTTCCTTCCTTCCTTCCTTCCTTCCTTCCTTCCTTCCTTCCTTCCTTCCTTCCTTCCTTCCTCTCTCTCTCTCTCTCCCTTCCTTCCTCTCTTCCTTCCTCTCTTCCTTCCTCTCTTCCTTCCTTTCTTCCTTCCTTCCTTCCTTCCTTCCTCTCTCTCTCTCTCTCTTTCTTCCTTCCTTCCTTCCTCTCTCTCTCTCTCTCTCCCTTCCTTCCTCTCTTCCTTCCTCTCTTCCTTCCTCTCTTCCTTCCTCTCTTCCTTCCTCTCTTCCTTTCTTTCTTTCTTCCTTCCTTCCTCTCTCTCTCTCTCTCTTCCTTCCTTCCTTCCTTCCTCTCTTTCTTCCTTCCTTCCTTCCTCTCTTTCTTCCTCTCTTTCTTCCTTCCTTCCTTCCTTCCTTCCTTCCCTCTTTCTCTCCTTCTGTCTCTCTTTCGTTCTCTCCTTCTCTTTCTCTTTCTCTCCTCCATCCCCATCTAAAGTTATCAATTTGATGTTAATCAAAAACAAATTTGCATATTTTTCAATAAAAATGGCCACATGACCACGGAGAAGTCTTCGGACAGTTCTGGCTCTCTGGCTTGGAAACGGAGATGAGCACTCGGATTTGACTGGCTTTTGAGCAGGGGAAACCTTTGCCATCACTAGTATTTGTTCATGTCTTGTGGCTCTCAAACACCTGATGTTTATTCTATTTGGCTCTAACGTCAAGCAAGTTTGGCCACCCCTGCGCTAGACCAATATAGCACTTTAGTGCTCTAGTGGCACCAGTCTGAGATGCCTTGAGCCAGTCTGGTGTAGTGGTTAAGAGTGGAAGGACTGTAATCTGGAGAACCAGGTTTGATTCCCCACTCCTCCACATGAACCCAGCTGGGGGACCTTGAGCCACTCACAGTTTTCGGGAGAGCTCTCTCAGCCCCACCTACCTCACCGGGTGTCTGTTGTGGGGAGAGGAAGGGAAGGCGGTTGTAAGCCGTTCCAAGACTCCTTTGGGTACTGAAGAGCAGGGTATAAAAACATTCTTCTTCCTCCTCCCCCTCCTCTCCTCCTCAGTGGTGCTGCTATAACACTGAAGGGCTACATTCGTTCGGCGCTGTAGCGTTTGACTTCGAACATCAAAAACAAAAGTCCGAGGAAGATCGTGTGGCGAAAAAGGGCAGGGGGGGGGAAAGCAGCATTGTAGGAAGCACTTGGGACATTTTAAACAACACACCACGGCGACTCAGAATCGCAGCGAAAGGGTTGGAAACGGGGAAAAGCCCTTTCCCTCAAAAGCAGCTCAACCCCGCTTTGCTAACTGGCCACAAGCGGGTTTGTACAAACAAGTAAATAAATTTCTCTAGCACCCGGTTACTTCAACGGGTCTGTCTGAAATGACAGAAAAAATCTATTAGCCAGATAGTTACTAAAACGGAACACAAAGGCAGTTTGGAAAGAGTCGTGATATTGTTCCTTCTGGAGGTGAAAGACGATGCTCGGCCGCCGGGGAAGAGAGAGGTCGGGGAAGGGCTTGTATTGAAATGGCTCCTTTGTTCCATTTGTCTGCAGGATCACCGTCCTTGGCACGGGCGCGAAGTGGCTGGCGGTACTCGAAGAGAAGAACCTGAAGCCCTGTAAGTGCCGGGCGTCTTTTGTCTCTCTCTGCTTCCTGGGATCCACGGTCTCTCTCGCTGCCTCGCCTCGTTTTGCATTAGTTTGTGCAGATGGGCTGGGTCTCAGGAATCCACTCTTAAGAATAGAAGATGCTTCCCCTGGTACAAGGAGCCTCGCGTTAGGCAGCAGGGGGAAATGCGACCCGCAGTGGGAACAGGACCGAGGGATCCAACCCAGCCATGTTCCCGCAGAATGGAGAATTTGTCTGTGAACAGCTAGTTTGGAGTCCAGTTGGAGTTGCAGACTGGAAGACTGGTAGCGCGGCAGTTCGAGACCCGAGTGCCACATGACGGAGTGAGCTCCCGTCTCTGGTCCCAGCTCCTGCCAGCCTAGCAGTTCGAAAGCAAGAAATTGCAAGTAGATAAATAGGTACCGCTCCGGTGGGAAGGTAACAGCGTTCCGTGCGCCTCGGCATCTAGTCATGCTGGCCACGTGACCACAGAGTAGTCTTCGGACAGTGCTGGCTCTTCAACTTGGAAACGGAGATGAGCACCACCCCCTAGAGTCATACTCGACTGGCTTTAGAGGCCAATGAGATTTTTGGGATGGGAGCTTTGGAGAGCCAAAGCTTCCTTCATATCTTGTGGGTCTCTAAGGTGCCACTGGACTCGAAACTGGCTGTTGCACTGCCGACAGACCCGGCTCCCCTCTAAAGCATCCATCAACTGTGGTTGATCTCATCCTGCTCCCAGCAAGGTCTCTAGAACCCGCAGCGATTGGATCGTCATTTCCCAAAATATTTTTGGATAATGAACATTCTATTTCTAGCGCTATCTTGTTTGTTGCATTGAGCGGAGGAAACTTTCAGCTTAATGCATATTCCTTGACCATGGACGTTGTTCAAGTGTGTATAAATCCATAGGAATACATTGAATGTTCCTGTGTGATATGTGAGGGAAGTTATTGTATTGTAGATCTCATGTTGGAAAATCCAGTGTTTAATAGAGAGCTACATAACGTTTGATAGTCGGTTTTCGGTGTAATTTGGTTTATAGAGTCACACCGAACCTCCCTTTTGTGTTTGTATCTCTGAAGCTGAGTGGCAACTTGAGAAAGAGCCTTCTCGGTTGTGGCTCCGAAACTTTGGACCTCCCTCCCCAGAAAGATTTCTCTGTCTTCCTCCATCACTGTCTTTGTTGTGTTTTGTCTGGCATACTTCCAGTAATGGTTTCTGGTCCTCCTTCTGGGGTTTGTGTGCTTTCAATTGAATCATTTTATCCTTTGAATAGCATTTTTAATCGCCAAAACATTTTAATGTTTTTTTGTTCACCACCTCCGTGGACCCCGATTGGGTGGAAACGTGGCGTGAAAAATGTTTTAAATAAATAAGTAAATAAAATAAAGCCGCTTTCTAATTGGAGAAATCTCCTTCTACTCGGGCATTTAAGGTTAGCAGGAGGTAAAAGAGCAGACTGTGCTTGGAGCCTCTAGATTTTTAAGTGCCAAATGAAGAACAGAAATATAGTAGCATGATAAACACTGCTTCATGCTTGATGTCCCCCCCCCCTTTCCCTGCAAGGTGAAACTCATAACCTCCAGACACTCCACACCATCCTGTCGACTGGCTCGCCTCTGAAGCCCCAGAGTTACGAGTACGTTTATAGGTGCATAAAGAGCAGCGTCCTGCTGGGATCCATTTCAGGTAGGTGATTTCCAGAGGCCGAGCCTCGGCTTAGGCATTCTAGAGGGTACCAGCGGAGGGATGTAGATAACTGTGGTTGCTAAGCAACGGCAGGGCTGTGCCTCTTTGGCCACCACAGCTGTCTTGTGTTGAGTTGGACCACTGGTCCGTGTAGCCTAATTCCAGTCTTTCTCAGCCCTCCTCTGACTGTTCCTTTCAAAATTGGGTACCTTCTACATGCAAAAGCATATTCCTGGATACCTGTGTCCTTTTCTCCTTGATCTAACAAGATGGTGGGCCTGTGGGATACGTATGTGAGGTTAACACTGCAGTTGGCACCTTTTGGTGGCTGCCTTCCCTGTGAATGCATGTAAAGCAGCGGAAATCTCTAGAATTTCAGCTACTAGAGTGTTTGCATTGGGGCTGGTGGGGAAAGAGGACGCTGTCTCTTTCCCTGCCTCTGAGCCGCAAGCAATTCCCAATTCTCTTTAAGCATTCCTGTGAATGTGATGATCTTAATCCGTCATAAGAACATCAGAAGAGCCTTGCTGGACCAGATGAGTGGTCCATCTAGTCTGCCATCCTGTTTTCACAGGGTGGTCGACCGGTTAGCCTGGAGGGCCAAACGACAAGGCATGGAAGTCAAGGCCTCCCTCTTCGTGCTGCCTCCTGGTACGGGGATTCAGAGGTAGCAAACTGCCTGTGAATATGGAGGCTTCCTTTAGTCACCAGGACTACTAACCATCGGTGGGCGCTACCCTCCACGAATCTGTCTAACCTCCGTTTAAAACAAAAACACAAAAAATACTGTGTAGCAAAATGACAACACATCAAGGGAACTGTATTTATTGTGCATGTGTTTTAATTGATTTTATAGGTTTTAATGTACTGATTAGGCCTTGGGCCCGTGTAAGCCGCCCTGAGCCCGTTTGCGGGGAGGGAGGATATCAATCCGAAAAATAAATAAATAAACAAACTTGTAAATGCTGTAATCAGATATACTTAGCATGATGGGTCACACAATATATAACCAAATTACACCACCAACCCCGACTACTATAAAGAAATGATGTCCAAAAAAATGAGATCGGTTCATATAACGATTTGCTGAACCTCCAAATGTTATTGCAAAACAATGTCCAATCCAAAAGGATAATTCCAGTGAATGAAACAAATTAGTGATGAAAGGAATCCAAAACATTCAGCAGGACGACTCCTCCAAACACGATGTGAGTATGAACCGGTTCCCATATTGCTTCACGTGTTTGCCGGCTTCATAGACACGTATCACTTGCAGCTTTGTCAAAAGCAAAGAACGTGGAACGAGTGCCAGGTTCTGTGCTTTTGGCAAAGCTGCAAGCGATACTTGTCTACGAAGCCGGCAAACGTGTGAAGCAATTTCTAGGCAGAAAAGTTCCAAACTCTTTATCTGTTCCTCATAGAAAAAGTGCTTCAGTTTCTTTTTATAATTATGGAGATAGATCAAGATAGGTGGCCGTGTTAGTCTGCCTGTAGCAGTAGAAAGGAGAAACAGTCCAGGAGCACCTTCATAAAAACATAAGAGAAGCCAATGTTGGATCGGGCCAGTGGCCCATCCAGTCCAACACTCTGTCACACAGTGGCCAAAACCCCCAGGTGCCATCAGGAGGTCCAGCAGTGGGGCCAGGACCCTAGAAGCCCTCCCACTGTCCCCCCCCCCCAAGCACCAAGAATACAGTGCATCACTTGCCCCAGACTGAGAGTTCCTATCTATACCTTGTGGCTCAGAGCCAGTGATAGGCCTCAACTCCAAATATTTATCCAATTCCCTCTTGAAGCCGTCCATGCTTGTAGCCGCCACCACCTCCTGTAGCAGTGAATTCCATGTGTTAATCATTCTTTGGGCGAAGAAGCCCTTCCTTTCATCTGTTCTAACCCAACTGCTCAGCTATTTCATGGAGTGCCCACGAGTTCAAGACTTAACAATATTTGTGTCGGGATAGGAGCTTTCGTGAGTATCTGAAGAAGTGGTCAGTGACTCACAAAAGCGCATACCCTGCCACAAACGTTAGTTTTTAAGATGCTACTGGAGTCTTGCTGTTTTCATAATCGTGGTTGTAATCTTCTGCACTTGTCCTGTTTTTGCAATATTCTTTTTGAGAGACACAACCAGAACTGTACACAACACTCCAAATGAGGCCTCACCATAGACTAGGCCTCAGAGCTCTAGATGGGCAGGGAGTCCAGTCCCAGGTGGAAGGAAGAAACTCTGAGGTGCTGTTCTGGCATCCACAGAGCTTCTCCATCCCCCCACTCAAAATTTTGGAGCAGGAAATGCGAGTCCGCGATCGCAGCTGTTCCATTCTAGACGACTGGATGTCTCTCAGTACGGTCCCAAGCAGTGTTGAATTGCCGACAAGCTGTTGCGGAATTTGAACCAGCTCTTTTGTTGCAGGGGGTACCGATATAGTTTCCTGCTTTATGGGCCAGAACGTGACCATTCCGGTCTACAAAGGCGAAATCCAGGCCCGGAATCTTGGGATGGCTGTGGAAGCCTGGGATGATGAAGGTAAGAGATTCCTGTCCACAAGCTTGGCGGGGGAGCTCTTGCATGGCGTGGGACTGTGACGGGAGCAGATAGAAAACCTCTCAGCCACACAATGAACTTGGGTTCCTTTTTCTTTCTTGCTTCCTTCCGTAGTTACACCTCCCCTCCCAAAACTTACCCTGGCCTGACCCCTCCCACTTCTGTGACCATGGCAGCTTGGGTTGGACATCGTCTGAAATTTCTTGGGGAAGGTCAGAGGGAAGGTCACGATGTTTCCCTCTCCCCAACACTGTCGCCCACCTCATTTGCTATAGGTTTCCCAATCCGGCCTTGCAAATAGATGCCCAGATTACTTGCTCACGAATCATCTTTCCCTGGTCCCCTCCCTTTCTGCATAACAAATTTCTGTTATGCAGCAGGGTCTCAATTAAGTACTCAATTAATTACTCTCAGCATTTCACAACTAAGAAGAAGAAGAAGAAGAAGAGATTGGATTTATATCCCGCCCTTCACTCACTTAAGAGTCTCAGAGCGGCTTACAAACTCCTTTCCCTTCCCCTCCCCACAACAGACACCCTGTGAGGTGGGTGGGGCTGAGAGAGCGCTTTCCCAAGCTGTCCTTGAGAGAACAGCTGGTTCAGAGCTATGGCTTGCCCAAGGTCATCCAGCCAGGTGCAAGTGGAGGAGTGGGGAATCAAACCAAGTTCTCCCAGATTAGAGTCCGCGCACTTAACCACTACACCAAACTGGCTCTCACCAATCTAAGGATACATCTGCCCATCCATCTCCAACTTAACGTATTTATTTCCTTCGCTATGTTCCCCCCCCCCCCAGAATCAAACCCAAACAAATGGTATCCATATAAACTAAGCTTGTTATTCCTGTTTGGTCCTTGAATCTGTTAAACATTTTCATTATGCTGTATGCTAATTTACTGCTCACCCACTACCTATATGTCTGGACCGGCGATTTCCATTTCATCATATCTGAAGAAGTGTTCTTGCGCACGAAAGCTCGTACCTTGCATAAAACTTAGTAGGTCTTAAAGGTGCCACTGGACTCAAACTTTGTTCAGCTTTCTTTGGGGGAGGCTGATGGAATGAAGCCCTGACCTGGATCGCCCAGGCGAACCCAATCTCCTCAGATCTCGGAAGCTAAGCAGGGTCAGCCCAGGCTAGTGTTTGGATAGGAGATCTCCACAGGAGTCCAGGGTTGCCACACAGAAGCAGTCCGTGGCAAACCACCTCTGAACGTCTCTTGCCTCGAAAACCCTACAGGGTCCCCATAAGTCAGCTGTGACTTGACGTAAAATAAAAACTGGATAGATGGAAAAGAGCTGTAGATCATGTAGGTTATGGAAGAAGACGAGGAGGAGGAGGAGATTGGATTTATACCCCACCCTTCACGACCCAAAGGAGTCTCAGAGCAGCTTACCATCTCTTTTCCTTTCCCCTCCCCTGTGAGGTAGGTGGGGCTGAGAGAGCTCTCTCAAGAACGGCTCCTGAGAGAACAGCTCTGAGAGAACTTGCGACTGACCCGAGGTCACGCCAGCAGCTGCATGTGGAGGAGTGGGGAATCAAACCAGGGTCTCCCCGGTTAGAGTCCGCGCTCCTGACTGCTACACGAAACTGGCTCTCCCAGCCTGGTTCCCTGGAGGAGATTCTTCTGGTCATTGAATGGGATCGGCTGGTGCTGAGAAGGTCATGGATGCCCAGGAACCCAGGGGCACTGGGCCTGGTATCCTTCCCTCCAGAACTTGGCCTCTTGTGAGTGTGTGTGTGTGGGGGGGTAGTCTGGTGATGGTGGAGAGGGCCATCAAGTCACAGCTGACTTACGGCGTCTCTGTTTCCAAGGCCAGAAGACCTTCAGAGGTGTTTTGATGTTGCCCGCCTCCCCGTTTTCCCCCCTTGATGGTCTCCCATCTAAATTCTAGCCAGGGCGAAGAGCCAGCTAGCCATCTGGGGCAAGGAGCCCTCTCTGGTAGTTAACATGCAGAGTCTACTGAGGGGGAGGGGTCGTGGCTCAGTGGAAGATCATCCGGTTGGCATGCGGAAGGTCCCAGGTTCAGTCCCCAGCATCTTCAGCTAGAAGGACCAGGTACTAAGTAGGTGATGAGAAAAACCTCTGCCTGAGACCCTGGAGAGCTGCTGCCAGTCTGAGTGGACAATATGGGCCTTGATGGACCACGGGTCCGGTCCACTATGAGGCAGCTTCATGTATCCACGAGGGGGCTGTGTCTCAAATTGTTTCCGGCTGTGGCTGCCATTTGCCTGGGCATCGTCTTGCCGTGTGTTCAACCAGGAGCATAGCTGTGTCCAGGAGCTCTCCAGGAGAGCCAGTTTGGTGTCGTGGTTAGGAGCACGGACTCTGATCTGGGAGAACCGCGTTTGATTCCCCACTCCTCCGCACGCAGCTGCTGGCAATGCACGCTCTAAGCTGTGGAGTCTTGTGAGCAAAACTTCTACTGGCGTTAAAGTTGTGAGCGAGCGATTTAGCTACTGCATACATCAGTTTGCTCTGGAGCCGTCCTTCCTGAGCGAAGGCGAAAATGTGTGAGCTGGGGGCTAAAGAGCTGTGAGCTAGCTCATACTAACTCAGCTTAGAGGGAACATTGGCTGCCGGTGTGCCCTTGGGTCAGTCACAAGTTCTTTCAGAGCTGTTCTCTCAAGGGCAGTTCTTGAAAGAGCTCTCTCAGCCCCGCCTCCCTCCCAGGGTGTCTGTTGTGGGGAGGGGAAGGGAAAAGGAATGTAAACCGCTCTGAGACTCCTTCGGGTAGTGAAGGGTGGGCTATAAATCCAATCTCTTCTTATAAGTAGCATTAAGTAAGCCTTGTAGCATTCTTTGAGCGAAAAGACGTAGGATGAAAGTGGGGGGGGGGCAGGCTTGGGCAAGTTCTCTGACCTCATCTTTATAGAAGCAGATAATATTGGCACCGAGGTGCAGCCCGTCTCCATGGAATCTAATGAAATTTCTGCAGAGGCAATTGTATAGGCGTCAAGATGCATGTTAGAAGATTTTTGTGATTTGATTCTCTTAGGGCTGAAAGGCAAATATGGTGCACCCTGCTCCAGCCATAACTTGCAAACTGCCGGCTCTTCCGGCCTCAATTTGCCTTGAGGTTGTGCGGGAGAAGGGAAGAGGGTGTTTAACCTTCAGCCTCTATTTGTAACCAGTTCCTCTGTTCTATAAGCATTTTAAAGGAACCAGGACCTGTATTCTTCCCCTTTAAAGTGCTGCCCTCTAACTACTCCTTTCTCTGCGCCTCCCGAAGATAAATTGAGCCTGCTGTTTGCACTGGGTGAACTGACTGAGCGCACGATCTTTGTAGTATCTGTTTGAGTCCAGTTTTGCCTTAAAGCAGACATGGCAAAGGGCGATTTGGATCAGGGCCGCGGTGCTAGGAAAGAGGGGGAATTAACACTTTCCAAGAAGACTGCACTGATTATTGAAATGGTCCTAACTTGGGCTGCTGTTAGCTCCTGAAGGGGATAGACAAAGGGTATCTCAATTGCGTGTATCCATCTTTTTCCCATTCTTTCTCCAAGGCGCTCAGGGCTGTCTGTATGGCTCTTGCCTTCCTTCCTTAACCTCCGTTGTTAGGAGAGAGAGGGGAATTAGTTCAAGCGCTGGGTCCCCATTGTAAAGAAAGATAGGATACAAATGAATTAAAAATAGAAATATTGGGGGTGAAAGAGAGCACCCCCTTCTGGGTACTAGTGACCCCAGTTTCCCTTCTTCCATGGCTGCTTTAAAGACCAAACCACAAGTCTAAAGAATTGATTTGCAAAGCCCCCAATGTGGCCCTGACCTGGGTACCCTGGGCAAGCCCAATCTCCTCAGATCCCGGAAGCTAAGCAGGGCTGACCCTGGCAAGTATTTGGAGGGGAGAACTTCAAGGAATACCAGGGTTGTGATGCAGAGGCAGGGGATGGCAAGCCACCTCTCTGAAATGTTGAAGCGCCGCTAGAGTCAGCCATGACTTCCAAGCCCAAGCGCGTGCATGCACACATACACACTACACACAATAAAACACATTCCCCCAATGTGAGAATGTAGGAGCAAATTCAGAAGGATTGGATGGGAGACCCATTGAGTACACCACTTTGGTGTAGTGGTTAAGTGCGCGGACTCTAATCTTGGAGAACCAGGTTTGATTTCCCCACTCCTCCACTTGCAGCTGCTGGATGACCTTGGGCAAGCCATAGTTCTGGCACAGCTGTTCTTGAAAAAGAGCAGTTTCTGTCAGAGCTCTCTCAGCCCCACCTACCTCATAGGGTGTCTGTTCTGGGGAGGGGAGGGGAAAGGTGTTTGTAAGCCGCTCTGAGACTCCCAAGTGAAGGGTGAGGTATAAATCGAATCGCTTCTTCTCTTCTTATATCACTGTTGTGTCACTATGTTTTCTACTGATGTAGTGCTATTTTTCTGCATTGCATTCTGCACTTTGTATTGTGTGTTTTATTTCATTCATTAATACATTTCAGTGTTCGTATCTCACCTTTCGTAGTTCAAGAGCAAAATTCCAGGAGCCACCTTCAAGACCAATACAATTTCCAGGGTATAAACTTCTGATGGTCAAAGCTCCCTTCATCAGATACGAGTGGGAATGGAGATCCCTGTGTTTTTATATCCCACTCAGAAGGTGGGATAGAAGGGGATCTCCATTCCTACTTGTATCCAACAGAGGGAGCTTTGACCCTTGAAAGGTTATACCCTGCAAATCTGGCTGAGTCTTTAAGGTGTGACTGGACTTGAATCTGGATCTTCTCCTGCGTATTGACAAAGCTACCCTATGGAAACGGCTATTATGTACTTCACATTCAGATTTCTGTGATCCTAGTCCAAGTACATGGGTTATGGGCTGTCCCGTAGTATTGCATTGACTTGCACTGCATAATTGGCTTTGATTACCAGTGAGAAAGGCAGACTATAAATAACATCAATAAATTATTCTTGTTGCCTTGACCTGGATAGGGCAGGTGAGCCTGATCTAGGCAGATCTCAGAAGCGAAGCGGGGCCGGCCCTGGCAAGTACTTGAATGGGAGACCTCCAGAGAATACCAGGGCCGGGAGGTGGGGGCAGGCTTTCAAGCCACATCTCTGACCGTCCTCCATGCTCCAGTAGGAGTCGCCAGGGGTCACCATGACCTCCAGGCACAGGCACACACACGCACACACGAAATGCAAATATCCCCCCCCCCCAATAAATTATTCTTGTTTCTCTTCAACCAGGGAAACCAGTCTGGGGGGAAAGCGGGGAGCTGGTGTGCACCAAGCCCATGCCCTGCCAGCCGACGCATTTCTGGAATGACGAAAACGGTATCAAATACAGGAAGGCATATTTTTCAAAATTCCCAGGTACGTGGAGTGGGGTGGGGAGCTGGTCTTGGGTTGGGAAGGGTGTCTGTCGAGGGGGCCTTGGCTCATCTTGCCCCGATCCAGCCTGCCAGGCTGATTTGAACATGTGTGGCGCTGAGCTAACGTTGGCTTGCATAGCTGCAAGCCCGCTGACGCAGTTTTCTGGCACTAGCCTGCCTGCCTGACAAGAGGCGGACAGCCGTCTCCTGCTCAGGAGTGAAGCTGTCAGAGGCCGTAGCAGCCTCCCCATTTTTTGGGTGCTCCTTCTCAGCTGAAGCACCTCGTAACGTAAGACGCTAGCTTCTGTGTGTGTGTGTTTGCTGGAAGGCATGTTTTTCCGCATGTACGCGCAATCCTGCCTTGTACCACCTCCAACCGTTCGTGTTGTCTGCCTGTGAGGTAGGTGGGGCTGAGAGAGCTCTAAGACAACTGTCCTTGGGAGAACAGCTGGTCCAGAGCTATGGGCTTGCCCAAGGTCATCCAGCCAGGTGCAAGTGGAGGAGTGGGGAATCAAACCCGGTTCTCCCAGATTAGAGTCCGCGCACTTAACCACTACATCAACCTGGCTCTAGAGGCCCTCTGATCACTTGGCAGCCATAACCCGAAAGGAGTAACCCTGGCGCAGTAAAGACCAGAAGCTTTATCACGGCATAAAACTGTTGTGGACCAGACCCTGCTTCGTCAGGCTCAAGGATGCTTCAGCCTGTGAGAGCTTACGGCACCATAAGTCTGTCGGTCTTAAAGGTGTCAAGCCTCTGTTTTTGTATATATGCTGCTGTAACGCAGCTGCCCCTCTGGAGTTTCACTGCCCTGCCAATTCCCACATCACCACTGCAACACGCCGTGTTCTATACGTTCTGTGAAATCGCTTCGGGCACTTTTAGCGGTGGGAGAATTCATAAATATCTGCAAGTATGTGCGAGCCGGGTTTGGATGGCTGGTAAATGACCTGGCTGACCTCTTGCGCTTCTTTTTGTGTGTGTGTGTGTGGGGGGGGACACACAGGTGTTTGGTCCCATGGAGACTATTGCAAGATCAACCCCAAGACAGGAGGCATCGTCATGCTTGGGCGCAGGTAAGCCGTCGCTTTGGCAGGGCCCGGAAGCGAGGAAGGTCGGAGAGCCGCTTTCTGTACTTCTGCTGGCGGGGAGTTGGGGGGGGGGGGGCGTGTTGCCTGCTGATTCCACTTGCTGACTTCAGGCTAAAGAGGGGACTTCGGTGGGCTTTTTATTTCTTGTACATCTTGTGGTCCCCACCGGTTAGGGGCAAGGGGACCGCAATCCAAGCCATTTCCCCCCGGTGGGTAGAAGCAGCCCCTGGTTAAGAGTGATGACCACTTTCAAAGGGGATTCGACAGATTCCCGAAGGAAACATAGAAATGTACAGTTGGAAGGGATTCCCGAGCAGTGCTCCCTCTAAGGTGCAGAGTCCAGTGAGCAAAAAATCCTACTTTGTGAGTGACTGACATTCAAGTGGTGAGCGAGGGATTTGGCGACTGCATAAATTAGTTAGCTCTGGAGCCCATCCTCCCTGAGCTAAGACAAAAATGTGTGAGCCAGAGGCTAAAAAACTGTGAGCTAGCTCACACTAACTCAGCTTAGATGGATCACTGGTCCCAAGGGCCATTTAGTCCAACCCCCTGCACTATTGGGGAAGTTCACAGCTCCCTCCCCATTCCCCCAGTGACCCCTGCTCTATGCCCAGAGGAAGGTTAAAAACTTCCAGGATCCCTGGGCCAATCTGACCGGGAGGAAAATTCTTTCCTGACACCAAAGTGGTGATTAGCGTTGCCCTGGGCATGTAAGAAAGGGCCAACCAACATCTTCTGGTGGTCCCCGGCCCAAGAGATGTCCGTCCGTCTTGCCTCGACTAAGGCCAGGGCCTTCTCAGCCCTGGCCCCCACCTGGTGGAATGAGCTCCCATATGAGAGCCAGTTTGGTGTAGTGGTTAAGTGCGCGGACTCTTGATCTGGGAGAACTGGATTTGATTCCCCACTCCTCCACTTGCACCTGGCTGGATGACCTCAAGCACGCCATAGCTCTGTACCAGCTGTTCTCTCAAGGACAGTTGTCTCAGAGCTCTCTCAGCCCCACCTACCTCCCAGGGTGTCTGTTGTGGGGAGGGGAAGGGAAAGGAGTTTGTAAGCCGCTCTGAGACTCTGAGTGAGTGAAGGGCGGGATATAAATCCAATCTCTTCTTCTATGAGGACAGGGCCCTGCGGGACCTTTTACAGTTCCGTAGGGCCTATAAGACGGAGCTCTTCCACCAGGGTTTTGGTTAGGGTGTCAGGTGTCCCCCCCCCCCCCGCTGCTGAGCCATGGCCCCTCGACACCTTGGCACCCGTTCTAACATTTAACTTTGTTAGCTGCCTTGAGCCAGCTTGTCTGGCAAGGCTGTATACAAATATAAATAATAAACAAACAAACAAACAATCAAATGTGGGCTTAGTTCTCTTGGATCTTCAACATGGGGGGGGGGGACTGCTTCCCTCAGTGGCGACCCCATGGAAGTCTCCCCCTCACCTGCCTTAACAGTTACGGAGACTTTCACGGGCTGCCTTTAATTTGAAGAGGTTCTCTTCCCACTATGTTCAGTGGGGCTCACTCTCAGCGGGAAGCACACATCGGACTGAATCCCTACGGTTCGACCCCGAGGATCATTTCTGCAAACTGTGGTGCTTTCCTCCGGCTCAAGGAACCCGCAGCTGTGCCAGAAGTTCTTGAGAACTTTGTTGCGTCAGCAGAAGACTGCTTGTGCGGGAGGAAGGAGATGCGGTTAAGAGGAAGAGACCTGCAGGGTCCAGCCCTTGGTCTTTCCATGGGATTGCCGTCCCTGCAATTCAGGTTGCAAGCTGTGCCAAGCCAGCCTACTTGCATCTGCAGTGTATGACATGCTGTTGATACCACACCCCCTTGTTTAAATACGTATTCTGCTTTCTGACAGAACGGCATCTTGGAGGAGGTACAAAGAAATCTCTTGCAACTAGTGTCCCGGCCCCACTGCTGGACCTCCTGATGACACCTGGTGTTTTTATTTAGTTATTTATTTCCATTTATATCCCGCCTTGCCAGTTTTTCACCGGCTCAAGGCGGCTAACAACATCAGCAGATAAAACACATTTAAAATATAAAACACTTTAAAACCAGCACTACATTTCAATTACACAAAATGGCGACTTCAGATCACTCAGTTGGGCAAGGCAGCAGGGTGCAACCACCAGGGCCAGGGAGATGATGTCCTCCACTGTCTCTCCACTTTCTCTCCGATGGCGGCTCCTATTTAAAAGCCTGGCGGAAGAGCTCCGTCTTGCAGGCCCTGCGGAACTGCAATAGATCCCGCAGGGCCCTGATGTCATCCGGGAGCTCGTTCCACCAGTAAGGAGCCGCCACCGAAAAAGCCCTGGCCCTGGTGCAAGACAACCGGGCCTCTTTTTGGCCACCGTGTGACACAGAGTGTTGGACTGGATGGGCCACTGGCCCGATCCAGCATTGGCTTCTCTGTAGTTCTTCTGTTCTTAACTCAGGCTCCGTCCCAGGAATTGCTTTTCTCTCTTGCATATTTAACCGCGGTGGTTCATCGAGAACCAAGATAAATTACATCAGTTCGCTGCTTTTCATCAAACCTTGATTATATTTTAATGATTTTTTTTCTCTCTCTGCTCTTCGGGTTGTTTGCAGCGACGGCACGTTGAATCCGAGCGGGGTGAGGTTTGGGAGTTCGGAGATCTATAACATAGGTATGGAGGCTTTATGCTCATGAGCTCTTCCTCTTGTTCCAGTTTAACTTTATGTATTAGGGTAGGGTCTTCAAGGAGGCACAGGGCTTGAGTAGACAAGGTTCTCCTGGTTTTTGTCTGCACAACAGCCCTATGAGGTAAATGAGGCAATGTGGGGCTGTCTGCTCTTGGCTTCCTTAACTTGCAAAAGTTGTGGGGCACCAGTTCTCACCACCTGCACACAGAAGAAGAAGAAGAAGAGTTGGTTTTTATACCCCGCCTTTCACTCACTCAGAGTCTCAGAGCAGCTTACAATAGCCTTTCCCTTCCCCTCCCCACAACCGACACCCTGTGAGGGAGGTGGGGCTGAGAGAGTTCTGAGAGAACTGTGACTGACCCAAGGTCACTCAGCCGGCTCCATGTGGAGGAGTGGGGAATCAACCCAGTTCTCCAGAAGATGAGAGTCTGCTGCTCTTAAACCCTACACGACAGTGGCTTAGGCTGGATGAGCCAGTTCGCTGGAAAGGCGGGATAGAAATGCGAATAAATAAATAAATAAGTATATGCCTACCCCTTGCCCAGATGGCAAGCTGATTTCTCTGTGCCTTGGAGATGCCGGGTGTGAAAGTAGCCCCGATCATTCTCCAACACAATGCACAGAGCTTGAGAGCCATCTTGGTGTCGTGGTTAGGAGCGGCAGACTCTTAATCTGGAGAACCAGGTTTGATTCCCCACTTCTCCACGTGCAGCTGCTGGGTGACCTTGGGTCAATCACAAGTTCTTTCAGAGCTGTTCTCTCAGAGCTCTCTCAGCCCTACCTACCTTACAGGGTGTCTGTCATGGGGAGAGGAAGGGAAGAGGATTGTGAGCCGCTCCAAGACTCCTTCAGGTAGTGAAAGGCAGGATATAAAAAAACCTCTTCTTCTTTTGTGAAACTTGTCTTCCATTATTTAACATCTCATTGAAGAATCCCTCATATACTTTTGTGACACCACTGGGCGTTTCCTGGAGCACAGCTGGCACACTTAAATTCTAGCAAGGAAGAGCCTGGCAACTGGTGGGAGGGCCGTGGGTGAGGATATGGAGGGGCATGACATCAGCTGTAGCATCATATGATTTTCCATAAAAAAATGGAAATGACAGGTAACTCTAGGAATTTCTGGAGACTCTATGCCTTCTACCATAGATTCTGGCAATTCCTAGAGCTACCCTATGTCACCTCTTTTTTAAACAAACCAACCCAAAGTTGCATGGAGTTTATTTGTTTTTCTCCTGCCACTGTTCACAGTGGTGGTGGGCAACTGGTGCAGGGAGGAAAGAAACCCCCCCACCCTGGCTGGGGGCTTGGCAGTCCTAAGCAGTTTTGTTGGCCAGATTCCATCAGAAAACGCTTGCCTTTGGCAGCCAAGAAGCCACCAGTCTCCAAATGCAGGGACGGGGGAAGATCTAACTTTGCATCTGAAGGGCTCTCCCCATTCCGGTCTTTTGGTCCGGGGCTTCAGGCTTCACACAGCCGGAAGACACATTTATGAACCCTTGTTCTAAAGGGAGGGATGGCAACTTTTTTAAAAAAAGGAAAGGCTGCAGAACAAAATCCTCACTCTGTGCAGTGTGGCAGTCGCCTTCCGCCAGCGTGGCATTTGCGTAATGAGGCCTGCACCACAAGGATTGTGTTGAACCATCTGGTGTGAACAATTCCCCCCCAGTTTGGGGGCTCTGCTCTTTTCTGAGAGAGACCCACACAGGGGCCTGGTTGTCTTGAGAGGAGCATTGTCCATAGATTCCCCCCCCCCCCCAATATACTCTCTGCTGCCATAACTCTTGCATACGCACAAAGACGTTGTCAGCGAAGCCCGTTCAGGCCTCAGAGAATCCGCAGCAACGGAGGGAGGGGAGAGTGACAGTGGTGTAAAAATGGCAGCCCAGTGAATCGGCCCACTGTTTCGGCCACAGTTCTGTCCCCTGTTTGGGCAGAGGTTCAACTCTAATGGGGTCCTTTTATTAAAAAGTTTCTTGAAATGGTCTTATTGTTGTAGGGCCTTTCCCTCCCTCTGGGGTGGGGCGAGTGGAGGGTAAGAAATACAAACTTAGTGTTGATTTCCTTTAGAATCCAGATTTCTACACGTCTGGCAAGATTGTGGAGAGCCCTGATAGGGTTGGTTTAATTTGCCAGAGGGGTCTCTCCCACCCCTTTTGCCGTTGGCGCTCCTAAAGACTCGTAAATCAGAGTATAGCCATAAAGCCATCCCTTTAAGTTAGATGTGGCACTCCCCGCAATCCTCCCCCCACCCCCCAACAAACACCCTAGGAAAGGATGTCACAGCAAAACTTCCAGAAAGAAAAGCTGGCTTGAGATTCATTCAGAATATGCCAAAGGAGTTGGAGGGGCCACAGTGAGGAGGTTGGGCAAAATGCCCCCCCCCCCATCCCATTTGCACTTCTGTCTCCACCATTTCCAGGTGGGCTTTTTGGGGCTGAGCAAAGACCACCCCTCCTCCCCACTGCAGATCCACTGGCATTTTGTCCCCCATACCCCCACAAAGCCAATCACCAGGGTTTTTTTGGAGCTGCCAGGAAAGGAAGAAGAGGAGATTGGATTTGTACCCCGCCCTTCACTACCCAAAGGAATATCAGAGTGCCTTACAATCTCCTGTCCCTTCCCCTCCCCATAACAGACACCCTGTGAGGTAGGCGGGGCTGAGAGAGCTCCTTCGAGGACTGCTCTTGAGAGAACAGCTCTGAAAGAACTTATGACTGACCCAAGGTCACACCAGCTGTTGCCTGTGGAGGAGTGGGAGAATCAAACCTGGTTCTCCCAGATTATAGTCTGCGCTCTTAACCACTACACCAAACTTGGATCTACACCAAACTTGGATCCATGGATGCCTTCCACGAACACTTTGTAGGTCAGCCTTCACGCGCTCATTTGTTTTTATTAAATCTTTTCTCCTGTGCCGGGGACTCGCTGTGGCTTTAAAAGTACACAGCATGAAACAGTTTTTAAAATAGACAATTTGACAAGCCCGCACCCCCCCCATCCACTCTTGGAGCATGAAATGAGCTGCAATAGGGTTGCCAACCTCCAGGTGTGGTGGCTGGAGATCTCTAATCTCCAGAAAACAGCTAATCTCCAGAAAACAGAGCTCAGATCCCCTGGAGAAAAGGGCCATTTGGGAAGACAGATTCTGGGGATTGTATCTGGCCAAGTTCCCTCAAACCTCACCCTTCCCAGGCTCCACCCCCAAATATCCAGGAATTGCCCAACCTGGAGTTGGTAACCTTAAGCTGCGATGTTGTCTCTTGCTGCTGGTTCTGCCACTGAGACTCACGCTTGGCCACGGCTGCAGGCCCTGGGCCAAGAATTGTTTGGCTGGAGCCCCTGGCTGTGGAAAGAGGGAGAGGTGTTCAGCCGTGGGTCTCTCGTCCCACTGCCGAAATGTTCGTGATCCAGACGCATATAAAGCTTTAAGAGCGACGAGCGTCTGTAAAGATTACCCTGCTCAAGAGTTCGGTAGAAGGTAGCAAGGTGGTGCCTTCCAGGGCGGTGCAGGGTGCGCAAACGGAATAGAGAATGGAGAAGAGGGGGGACTTCTCGGCTTCTAATGTGGTTATGTTTTCCGTCTCCCGGTTTGGAGTTGGGATGGCCAGCTCTGATGTCTGTGGAGATGTGCAGCCTGCGGGCCCTCATCCAGAATCCTGTATCGCCTCCCAGCCCAGCCCCCTCACAGATGGCTTGACCATCTGTGCGTGGGCGGGTGGGCGGGGGTGGCCACGCAGACGTCTGGCCACGGGGCTCCTGTCGGAAGACCAGCGTGACCCTGTCTCGCCCCAAGAGCGTCAGTTTACCCCCACGCACAACTCCCAAGATAATAGTACATTCTATATCATGGCTCCATGGAAACACGTTTATGCTTCTTACAAGTGGAATTCTGATCTGACAGGCTGGCTAGAATTCGGTAGGGCCCTCGGGGGAGGGGAACTGGGTGGCCATTCCCAAGTCATGAGCCCTAAATTGGTGAGCGAGCCCCGAATTCTAGCGCTGAGTGTACATTACGGTAGCCGAAGCCTGCAGAAGCAACGTTTCTCCAGCCTTAAAACCCCATCCCCAGTTCCTGGTTGGGAAATACCCGAAGGTTTTGGGGGTGGAGCCTGAGGAGGGCAGGGCGGGACCTCAGCAAGGGACAAGGCCACGGAGTCCACCCTTAAAAGCAGCCATTTTCTCCAGGGGAGGACTGATCTCTGGAGATCAGTTGTAATCCCAGGAGATCTCTAGGCCCCACATGGAGTTTGACAATCCTATTCCCAAGGCTGGGTTTGGCCCACGAGCCCGTTTTAGTGAGTTTTAAATAAATAATAAATAAATAAACACCATCATCACGGCTCATCTCCAGACGACAGAGATCAGTTCCCCTGGAGACAACCGATGCTTTGGAGGGTGGACTTCATGGCAACATACCCCGCTGAGGTCACCCGTCCTCCCCAGGCACCACCTCCAGGAATTCCCGAACCTCGATCTGGCAGCCCTACTGGGAGGGTGTTCCCCGGTCCCTGTCGATGTCTGCCTACTCGGATTGGTCAGTCTAAGCAGATGTTTGTGTTTCCGCAGTGGAAGCTTTCGAAGAGGTCTCGGACAGCCTCTGCGTCCCTCAGTACAGCAAGGACGGCGAAGAACGGGTCATCCTCTTCCTGAAGATGGCCACCAACCAGGTGTTCAGCCTGGATCTAGTGCAGCGGATGCGGGAAGCGATCCGGGTGGCTCTTTCTGCCAGGCACGTCCCCAGCCTTATCCTGGAAACCGAAGGCATTCCGGTATGTTAAGGCAACGCTTTCTTATTTCTTTTCTCCTTTCTCTCTCTCTCCCCCCCCCCCCATTGTCACCTTGGAATAGTAATTAGGGAGCACTTGTCATCTCTCTTCAAAGCCCACACACGCCTGGAAGTTTTTAGCCTCTCCGTTTTTTTTGAAAAAAGTGGATTGGAGTTTTATAAATAGTTGGGCTGAGTTGCCTAGCAACCTGTGTGTGTGTGTGCCTTTCTTCTTGAATCAGTCTTTCTCTTTTTAAACCCCTCCCTTCCCTAACAAAACATCTCTCTCTCTCCGGTTTATAAATATACATGGGCTCTGTTGATATATCAGATGTTCTTGGGTGTTTCCAATCAGATGTACACAGTATGATTAACTTTGGTGGTTTGGTATGCCAAGAAAGCCATCTACATCCAAGCGCCATGTTCTTGAAAACCAGAGGGAGACGTTCTCCTGCAAGATGTCTGTATGAAGGGAGACACCTCCTTTAAAAGTTCTTAGGAAATCTGGGGAAGGACCTTGAAGAAATTCTGGCCGGTGATGGGCCTGCTGGATTTTAGTTGGGGCGGAAACAAATAGCTCATGGAGAAAAAAACCTGTGGTATTGAAAATGTTGTGTAAGAGACTTCACAACTTCATGTTGTATATCGAGGCATGTCTGTACCAGAACGAGAGCCCGTCTTGCCCCAAGGAATCTTGGGAACTGTAGTTTTTTGAGGGACGTTAGACATTTTTGCCAGAATTCTTGGCAGTGCTGCTAAGCAATGGTTTCTAGGACGATTATTTTTTTGCCCAGGGAAAAACTGAGCAGCTCAGTTCAGATTTCAGGTGAAACCACATCTTGATTTAGCTAACTGGGCTTAGCGTGATCATCCAAATGTGAGCCACCCTTTACCAACTATTTTAAATTACGGGATGCCGAACCAATATCCACAGTCGGATGCTTCTGAAATCAATTGGTTTATTTAAGTTATTTATAGCCTCCCTTTCTCATTGGGACTTAAGGTAGACTACATAGAATAAATCAGTATGATCAACAGGGTGGGGCATCCGGAGGACAATGCAATAGGCACTTGACTCATAGAGACTTGGAAAACCAATCAGGTGAAGCACCGCGTACGCATTAACGCGACACGTTAAACAAAAGCAAAAATGACATTGGGGGAGGCCGACTTGAGTCAGCAGACAGCACGGGCCATGCCCAGTGATACAGTCCACAGCTTTCCACCCCAAGCCTCTCTCTGAACCACATCTGTGGTTGTTCTGAACAATGGTTTCGTGTGACGTAGATGCAAATGTTCTGGTTTCATCCTCCAGCCGCGGCACTTTGCCTGCACTGCAGCCTGAGACACCAGCCAGGTATCTGAAGGGGAAAGAGTCAGTGTGGCGTGCCCACGGCTTAAATGAGGCTCTGATAGCCGAATCCCAGGCTCAGAAGCCTTATGGCTCAGATCCTCTGGCATCATTCTGTTGGCACAGAGGTTTGTTCCTCCAGTCGGACCTTCTTTCCTTCTGTGGAGGTAGGAATTCCTGCTGCTGCTGCTGCTGAAGTCTCCTGAGTTCCTCCAGGGTCAGCAACCCCAAGGAGTGTGCTTTTGGGGCACTAAGATCGGGGCCCCAATATCATCTGGCCCTTCCAGGGCCTAAAGAAGCCGGATTGGTGGTAATGAGGGCCAGGGCCTTTTCTGTGGCAGCCCCTTAGTGGTGGAATAAGCTCCTGGATGACATCAGGGCTCCACAGGGCCTGTAAAAAGGAGTTCTTCCACCAGGCCTTTGATTAGGGGCCGCCTTTTTAACATCGAGGCCCCCCCCCCCCAATATCAGCACCAACTTAATATCTAGTCACCTGGTAAGAACAAACCGGGGTGGTAGTTTGACCACCTAGATGCTGTGGCAACGCCGCCATCATTTACGAGTACCGTATCTGCTAGCACGTATTTGCCCATGTCGTCATTTTAACCTTATTGTTTTAATGTATTTCGCTGTTTTAATATATTTACGTATACTCCGTAAGTTGCCCTGAGCCTGCCTAGCAGGGAGGGCAGGATGCAAATTAGATAAATAAAATATAAATAAATAAATAAATAAATAAATAAAATCCCAGCCAGTCACTCCCTTCACTCCGTCAGGGGGCTGATGGGCAAAGAGAGAGGAAGGGAGGCGATCAAACCCTCCACTGCTCAATGCTACAGGAGATATTTTTCTCCAGGCGTCCCTCCAACCAGAATGTGCAAAGGAACAGCTCCGAGGTTGTTCGCAACAGCTGGTTAGCTTCAGGAACCCTCGTTTGGATCATTAATTAGTTCACACGCTCAGAGGGGGATTTAGAAATGAATTCTAATTATGCTGATGTACCAGCTGCAGCAGTGTGAGCTGGATGTTTGCCTTGGGGGGGGGGGGGTTGGGTCTGTTCGCCCCCTAGAACTAAACCTTTGTCAAGGAACAGAAGAAAGAAACGTAGCGTTTCAGTCCCTCTCAAAAGCCAGTCTCAGGTAGACGGCCATGTTGGGTTTGCAGTAGAACCAGCAAGATACAAGACCGACGAGAGTTGTAGGGTACAAGCTTTCAAAGGGAGCCAGTTTGGTGTCGTGGTTAGGAGCACAAACTCTGATCTGGGAGAACCGGGTTTGATTCCCCGCTCCTTCACATGCAGCTGCTGGTGTGACATTGGGTCAGTCACAAGTTCTCTCAGAGCTGTTCTCTCAAGGGCAGTGGTGCCACCAGTCTGATCCAGCAAGGCTTTTTTCTTATGCTTGTAATAAAATAATTGGTTTATCTTTTGGAAGCCATTGGAGAGGAATGGCTAGAACTGGCTTCAGGTTCTTCAAGGGTCTTGGCATTGGGAGCTGGATTTCTTGGATCTGTTCTGCTGACAAGAGGCGCTCTCCCCTTGCAAGAGAACGCTTGTTGACAGGAGGCAAGGGTGCCTGCCAGAGGGGCCGGGCGATTTCCGCCAGAGGTGAGCGTTCCTGCCAGGGGCAAGGATCTGCAGAATCCAGCCGGGACCTCCTGAGAGCAGGGGCTCAGAGCCTTCAGGTTTTGAAACCTGCTCTTTTAGCCCTGGGTCTTGTCAAACATCAGAATAATTCTGACCACGGTGCTCATCTGAGTGAGCGCAGGCATTCCCAGCACGCTTGGACCAGGGAAAGGTTTCAAGGCTGGAGAAATGTCGCTTTATCAGGCTCCCGCTACCGTAACGTACAGTCAGCTCTAGAATTTGGGGCTCACCCACCAAAACCTGCCTGCGAGGCAGGCTGTTTCTCTTGGAGTGCCGCTTCAGACCACGGGCCCTTAGTGTAAGACTGGGGTCCCCTCCCTTTTTGAGCCTGTGACAAAATGGCAGCTGGAAGAGATGGAGCCATCCACAAAATGGCTGCCACATCCTACTTTCAGTCACGCAGTGGAGATCCTCGTGTCAGTGGGGCACCGTGGAGCCCATGGGTCCCACATTGGGGACCCCCTGATGTCTGGGATTTGCTGTTGCTGGAGGTGACAACAGACACAAGTTGCTCTCAGGAGGGAGATTTGGGGGGGGGGTAGGTCTGTCTGACAAAAAGTCCTCCCCTCTTTTTTTGCTTTTTGTCAGACTTGCAGGGGTTTTTCTGTTGAGGTTACATCAGGGGTTACATCAACTATAGAGACCCAGCAGAACCTCCAGCCATAGGAGCAGTGCACCCCTGAACACCAGCTGCTGTGAAACGTATAGCTGAAGTGGCAATTTGATCTGTCACCAGCGTACAACTCAGCAAGTGCAAGCTTTTCCCCTCGGGATTGTTTTCTTCACTTCATTTGCACCCCACCTTCCTCTTAGACAGCTGACATTGTTCTCCACGCCTCCATTTTATCCTCACAACAACCCTGCGAGGTAGGTCAGGCTGAGCGAGAGTGTGACTGGCCCCAGGTCACCCAGCGAGCTTCCAGGGCACGATTGGGGATCGGAAACCTAGATGCTAGTCCAACACCACGCCATCTTATGTTCTTATAAGAACTCATGGGCATTCCATGAAATTGCTGAGCAGTCAAGTTAGAACGGATAAAAGGAAGGGCTTCTTCACTCAAAGAGCGATTAACACGTGGAATTCACTGCCACAGGAGGTGGTGGCAGCCACAAGCATGGATGGCTTCAAGAGGGAATTAGATAAAGATATGGAGCAGAGGTCCATCAGTGGCTATTAGCCGCAAGGTGTAGATAGGAACTCTCAGTCTGGGCAGTGTTCCCTCTAAGCTGAGTTAGTGTGAGCTAGCTCACAGTTTTTTAGCCTCTGACTCACACATTTTTGTCTTCGCTCAGGAAGGACGGCTCCAGAGCAAACTAATTTATGTAGTAGCCAAATCACTAGCTCACAACTTTAATGCCAGTAGCTCACAAACTAGAATTTCTACTTACAAGACTCGACCGCTTAGAGGGAACATCTGGGGCAAGTGATGCTCTGTATTCTGGGTGCTTGGGGGGGGGGGAGCAACAGTGGGAGGGGCTTCTAGTGTCCTGGCCCCACTGCTGGACCTCCGGAGGGCATCTGGTGTTTTTGGCCCCTGTGTGACACAGAGTGTTGGACTGGAGGGGCCACTGGCCTGATCCAACACTGGCTTCTCTTATGTTCTTTCTTATGTTCACACTGGCTCTCATAACTGGATTCTGGGTGGGAGCTGCCGGTCCAGTGTCCGCTTGCCCGTCACCATGCCTTTGTCATTGAATCCACAGTATACAATAAATGGGAAGAAAGTCGAAGTGGCCGTCAAGCAGATGATCGCCGGGAAGGAAGTCGAGCAGCGGGGCACCTTCTCCAACCCGGAGACGCTGGACCTCTACCGGGACATCCCCGAGCTCCGCGGCTTCTGAAGCCATCAGCCTCCCCGCCCCCCTGTGCCTGTGTGCATGCGCGTGTGTGGGGCTTTTGTACCATGTATATATGTATATGAATATTGTGTCTAAAGGAGAGCCTCTTATTTAAGCGACGGCGTTCCCTTTTTGTAAGGAGCAATGCCGTCCCTTGGGCGCTGCATGACGCGGCTTGGGGTGGAAGTTGCGGATTTCCCGTTATTCTTGGGGCTCTTCTGCCAGCCTGGAAGAGTTCCCTTGCCTCAACTCAAGGTACCATGTGTGGGGCCTCTTATAAGATGCTTAACACCTCTCCCCCCCCCGCCAAACATTCTTTCTGGTTTTTTAAAGCGAAACTGAGCAGGCTCAGCTCACAGGTAGTCACATCCCATGTGGAGGAAAGTGTTTTTCGAGGCGTGTTCCGGCAAACCAATCAGTCTTCTGGGGATGTCCCTCCCTTCTTGGTCAGAAGATCAGCTGATGCCGCACGCAGTGGTTTCTCCTCCGGAACACCCTACATCTCTTGTGCTGTGAAGCGTAGGCATGCATAAGAAAGTGTTCTTGGTTCTCATAGAACAGGGGGAGTCTCAAGAGGGCTGCCTGATACCCGATGGGTCCTGAAGGCGCATCGTAGGCTGCCCCCCCAAATGCTTGTCAGCATGCAAGTATGCTGTCGGTTGCAGCTTGCAGGAATTGCATCCCGAGAAAAGAAAGTTAACTGGATCAATGGGTCTCTCGGCTTCTGCAGTGTTTACTTGCATTTTTTTTTGGCAGACCCTTTTCGATAGTTTTAACCTTTCTTAAAATAAAGTTTTTAATCCAGCCTTTTAGAACCGCACACAAGTGTTCCTGCAGCTGTTCTGAAGGACACTTCGCTGCTGCAGCGTGAAGAATTCGGCCCTTGACCAAGCCTTGTTGAGGCAATTTTGAGAGAGCAACAACTTTTGAAACCTATTCATGTCGACAGGACTTCTGTGCAGCTAGCTTGCCCTGCAGTGGTTTTGATCTCCCCACTCCCCCATTCCAAATCTCCTCTTGCAAAGAGAGGGAGGTTTTGGGCTCGAAGCACAGGTGTGCAGACAACTTAAAAAATCCAGCTAGAATATTAGCGCTTCAGAAATGTAAGGGAAGCCTTCACGTGTATACAGAGATGGTGCAAAGCCCAGGGACATGAGAAGTCAGCTGCTGCTTTTACAAGACTCTGCTTAAACACCCATGACTGGTGCTTGGTTTTTTTAACAGTGGGCTCTGTCCAGTGGCTCGGAGTAGGCAAAGGCCTCAATAACCCCTCCTTCTCCAGAGGGAACAACAGAGGCTCTGGCAGAGCACATCTGGAATGCCTCAGCTACCTAAGCCTGTTGGCTTGTGTGTTGGCTTCCGCACAGGAACTGGCAACTGAGATGGATAAGTAGGAAATTCAGACTTCTCTTCCTGCTGCTGTTGGAAGCCTTGTTTAAGAGCTGTTTGCCTGGGATCCTGGCTTGCGTGGGGAGAAATCTGGTGGGAATAGGGAAGGAGGGCAGAATTCATGGGATTAAGGGCTAGGCTGGGGCAGAAGGGAAGCCCCTTGGGAGGGTAATTGAGCCCGTGGGCTGCCAGTTGCTTACCCCCTGCACCAGAACCCCATGGAGTTTGAAGTTTGTGATCAGTGTCCGTAACTTTATGTAAAAAACCCAGTGCAATCTCTGAAAAATAACCTACAGTGGTTTCATGGTGCTTGGATCTTTTTGGTTTGCAAAGGGATCTTCTAAAAAACAAAATAAAACATGTCCTTACAACTGTGAAGAACCGGTCAACAGCAGCAACCACAATCTGTGTCTTCGCAAAGGGTGGGCTGGTCGAAGGCGCCATACGGGGAAATATCTGGCGCTCGGCAATTCCCAGCCTGTTTTGCGTATGTCGTCAGTAAATTCTGTATTTTGGAACTTTTAAAAAAAAGAAATCATGCTGTCGAGTGAGCTCCGATGCTGTTTTAAGAGATACAAACAATAAAATTGCAGAACAAGTGGCACTTTGGAATGGACTGAATTCCTTGTGTCCGGGCTTTGCAGTGGGTGGGGTGGGGCGGGGGCTACTTTCCATGATACGACCTATTGGGAGCACATCCTGCCTTTCTCTCAACCCCTCCCCACGTTTGTTGATCAGTCTGTGCGTTTGCCATGGGACAAAAGCAGAACCCTGCGTGTTCTTTTAAGGCAGGGGTCCCCAGTCTTCTTGAGTCCGGGGACACCTTTGGAATTCTGGCAGAGTGTAGTGTGTGCCCAAAGTGGCTGCCGCAGGAGGCGGAGCCAGCCGCAAAAACGGCTGCCACGGCTCACCTTCAGGCACACAGTGAAGATCCCCATACTGTGGTGGCAGCGGCTGCAGAGCCAACGAAACCTCCCACGGCCAAGTAGAAGCTTGCGGGGTAAAAGCCCCGCCTTGTCTTACCCACTTTCGAAAAGTACTTGGTGATTGCCCGGAAAGATGTTGACATGGGCAAGGATCTTCACTGTGTGACTGAAGATAAGCTGCAGTAGCCATTTTGTGGCTGGCTCCGCCTCCTGCAGCAGCCATTTTGTGGCATCTGGTTGTGGGGCTGCGCCAACCACTCTGTGTCAGAATTCCAAAGGTGCCCCCAGGCTCAGAAAGGTTGGGGACCCCAACATAGCGCTTCGTGGGTAGATTGGGGGTTCTGTCCCCAAGACGCAAGTGGGGTTGCCAGCTCTTTGAAATACTGGAGATTTTGGGGGTGGAGCCTTGGAGGGGTTGGGTTTGGAGAGGGGGAGGGACTTTGTCAGGGTAGAATGCCATAGAGTCCACACACCAGAGCAGCCATTTTCTCAAGGGGGACTGATTGTGGTCACCTGGAGATCGGCCCTGGCTCGGACTGGTGGAGCTCTCTGCCCAGTGACATCCGAGCCCTGCGGGACCTGGTACAGAGATGGAGATATTCCAGCAGGCCTCCATCTCTCCCCTCCCCTGCCATGGAGAGGATATAAACTGACATCAGACGCCTCTAAATGTTGCACTGTATTGTTTTTAACTGCTTTTATTGTAATTGTTAAATTGTTTTATTTATTGAAGCGTTGGTATATGTTGTGCACCGCCCTGAGCCCTTTGGGGGAGGGTAGTTTATTAACTCAATCAATCAACTGTAATAGGAGATCTCCAGGTATCACCTGGGGATTGGGAACTCTAGACACAAGCCTCCTGCCCAGGGCTTTTTTTGTAGAAAAAGCCCAGCAGGAACTCATTAGCATAATAGGCCACACCCAACAGCAGAAACTCATTAGCATATTAGGCCACACTCCTGACAGTGCAGGGCCCCCCTACCGGATTGGATTCCCCAGGTGCCCCACAGCTTGTGGGGTGCATGGGAAACCCAAGGGAATGAAGGCAGTTTCTGGATCGGCTTTCCCAGGTGTCCTGTGGCTTGCAAGGCACCTGGGGAACCCGGGGGGGGGGAGGGGAGGCTGTAGGCGTGGCCAACTCAGAAGCCAGCCGGAACCCCGTTCCTGTCCAAAAATAGCCCTGCTCCTCCCACTGATTAAAAGTTCTTCTAGAGTCTAGTGGTTCCAGACCCCTCTTTGACTTTCCGACTGTAAATGCTATTTTAACTCTCATGCATATATTCATTAAGAGTTTATTACCCGTTCTTTAATTCATGCGAAATATCTAGAGTTTACAAAGCACTCCAATCATTATTAATAAGTAAATCTGGACTAGTTCATTAATCAATGGCAGATGGTTTAGAGAGGCACTGATAAACTAAGGAAGAATGTGAAGCGTTTAGCCAAAATGGGTTTCTTTTTTTGTGCACTGGCTTATAACCAAAGAGTTTCAGCGTTGGCAGGAGAATGGGATTTAATCTTGAGCTGCTGTTCCCCTGTATAGTTTGGAAGCCACTTTTGAAGGCACCCACCCGCAAAGGACAGACAGGTTTCCTGTGTCCCCTAGTCGTCACAGAAGAATGGTGGACGAACTCTTTTCAGATTCACCCTGGGGCATGTTTTGCCTTATATTGAATCAGATCATTTGTCTGTCAAGGTCAATATGTCCGCTAATTAATTAATTTATCGTATGGCATTGTGTGCGGAATAACAACAAGAATTTATTTTGGTACGTAACCAGCACAAATCAGAAACATAATTGGAAACCGTACTCTCGGTACACAGCTGTTAAATTGGAAATAACTAGGTAAAAACCTTTAAAAATACAAATCTTTTTAAAAGGACAGAATTCTTAGCCTTTCAAAAATTAAGAAGTTCAAAAGGCTCGAGGATTGTCTGTGTCACTCTTCTTAACGGTGTGGGGAATAGTCAGGAGATCCTAAGATTGTCCGGCAGCCAGACAAAATAAGAAACCCTAATGCCTCTGACTGTACCGCCCGTAGCCTTCTCCAGGTATTTGGGCTCAAGCTGACTCTCCCCTTTTTGGATGAGGGATCCCTCCTCCTGCAGCGGCTTCACGCCAGCTCTGCTCCCTGGGAGTGAACCCCCTCCCACTTTGGGCAAGGCCTTTTATTCCTTCTTCTTATTCCTTCTACTCTACTGGGGTAAGTTTTCCCTCCAAATCCCCTGTTAGCCAATCGCAGGGTCCAAAGGAGACCTGAGAAATGGAGGCCCTGATGGCTACTCTAGTATAGGCTTCCTTGGAGCCACTAGGCCTCTCTAGAGTCTGTAGGCCGCACTGCTAGAGGCCTACGGTCATGACAGTTGGACAGGGGCGTTCCCAAGCGCTCTCAGCTTGAAGAGATGTATCCCAAATTCATTGTTTTATTATTTCTGATAAGTATTGGAGTCGGGAGTCCATGGAATAGTGAAACAGCTAGATCTTTATTGCCGGTTCTGATGAAGCATACTACCCAGGGCTCGAAGCCCTCCTTTTAAGCTGGTCAGGGACAATCCCCTGACCTCGCCCAACTGGCCTGATAGGCTATTAGAAGTCTATTTACATTTCATAGGTTCCCTGGGAGAAACCTAGGTACATGATTGGTGGCCAGTTTGGATCCACCTGGCCTTTGTTCTACCTGGCTGAAGCTCAGGTAGTTTCTTGGCCATGTGCTTTGGCCATGTGGTCGCCATTACGGGAGCACATGGCGACCGCATGGTCAATACATAACAATTTCTTTGGCTCCTGAAGGCCCAAAGTGACTAATTGCTTGGTTATTCTTAATTAAGGTTTTCTGGACTTGTCCATTGCTACCCTCACTGGACCAGGGTGCCACTGTAGAGGAAAGAGCAAAGCTGTTGATAGCCACGTTTCAAGTAAAGCATGAATTGAATGACTGGCTACCAGCTGCATCCTGGATTTCCAAATGAGGCATAATCAAGTGACGGTTTTGTCCTATGTCTGAGCAGAGTCAGAACATCCTATTGAGGAACTGATTGGAAGCAACTAGTTGCCCTCTGTTGGAAACAGGAATGTTGTACTAGATGGACATTTAGTTTGATCCAACAGGGTTGCTCATGTGGTTGATCTTTGTTGCTTCGCTTCTTTTCCAAATGTGTTTTTACTGATGGAGAATCAGTACTTTGATGTTGATTTTATTTGAAATGTCCTAAATTGACTGCAACCCTGACCTGGATCACCCAGGCAAGCCCAGTCTTGGAAGCTGAGCAGGGTTGGCCCTGGCTAATATTTGGATGGAAGATCTTCAAAGCATATCCAGGTCGTGACGTGGAGGCAGGCAACGGCAAACCATCTCTGAACATCGCTTGCCTTGAAAACCCTTTGTGGTCGCCATAAGTCAGCTGTGGTTTGACGACCATTTCCGCCACACAAATCGATTGGAACTTTTGCCGTATTTGTTTGCTGCTTTAAAAGTGGCCTACCAATCAATAGAATCTCCCTAACATCCCCCCTCCCCTTGGATCAATTGAAAATGGTGTCTGCAACTGGGCGGCAGGTTGTTTTGTAAGTATTAATTATGTTTGCGATGTAACATACATGATTGGCCAGCAGTGACAAACAGCATTCCTTGCACATAGCAGAGGGAACTCTAAAGGGCTGACTTCCAGCACCGGTTCCCTTCTCCCATGCTCCCAGAGAATCATGGAGTCACAACAAACACGCAGCTCTTCTTAAAAACAAAATTGCATGATAAATTTTGTCGTGCCAACTGGGTGGCACCTGGGGGCTTACAGCATCCGCTGGGGCACACCGAACAGCTGTCGCTACCTGCAGCAAGGATGCCTTGCCAACCTGCTTGCTCCCTTCATTGCTTAAATAAACTCCGGCCATTCTAATAACAGTTTCAGCATCTCTGGGGTTAGTGTGCGCATGATCTCTATTTTAAAAGAACGGGATTTTAATCTGTGGGAAAGGAGCAATTTCTCCCTCTACCCCCCACTAAGGACATCTTTATTGTTTAAAATCCGAAAATTAGAACAGTATGAAAATGTATGCTTATTGCTTTTTTTTTTTTTTTTAAGGAGAAACTGAATCATATGCAAATCCAGCCGGCGCTGGAGTCGTGCATTGGAACAATATGGCAGCCACTGGGCTTTGGAGAGCGCACTGATTTTTGCCTTCCTGGGATTTGGGGGCCTCGTTTAGATTCCAATCATGAGATAATCAACAGCCGTCGGAGCATCTTGCTCGACATGATCTGTGTGCAAATGGGAAGAAGTCTGCAATGCAAAAGAGGCTCCAGAAATCTGTCAGCTAACCTGGGCTTGCCTGGAGGCTGGCAACCATACCTGGACTCCCTGTTTATTGTGCGGCAGGGCCACTAGACATGCCAACCTCCAGGTGGGGCCTGGAGATCTCCCAGAATCAGAACTCATCTCCCAATGCCAGAGATCAGTTTTCCTGGAGTAAGTAGCTGCTTTGGAGGGTGGACTCCATGGAATTAATACCCCCATGAATTCCAGTGGAATGGGCAAAGTGGGAGACAGTTCCGGGAAGAAAGGAGTCCAAGAGTACTTTTCCCCTGGCCAGGTAACAGCAAAGTCTTGATGTTTCACCTCTCAGTCTGATGCAAACAGATCTGTACTGCCTCTGGGCCACTCCAACCTTCTCTTGATCCGGATCACAAACAAGGCCCAACGCGCTGCCATCTGGTCCGACCTCTGGGAAACGAGGCACCGCCAGGAATTTGCATCTGCCTCCTTTTCTAGTCGTGTATCCTCGATGATGGCTCAGGAATTAATGGGAGGCTGAGCAAGTGCAAAGCGAACTCATCGTACAAGGTTAATTTTTTTCCCCACTGCAAACACGCCGGGTTTTGAAGTGACCTGACGCGTGGAGAGCTCCAAATCCATTTCATGCTCCGTTCGCCTCAGAGGTTTTTGCCTTTGTGTGGGAACCATTTTTCTGCCCCGTTGGGGCATAAAGAGGAATGAGGGGTTTGTGTGTGTGGAATATATCAAACTTTGAATACATCTGGGAGTTTGGGGGGGGGGGGGAAATGACCCAGTGCTGGGATTCTTGGAAAGTAGCTCTGAGAGGCATCAATGTGTTAGATTGCCGTCCCCTGTCTTCTGTAAATGTGTTGATGAAAGGCATTATTTAAGTCCGCTGGGGAGAACTAGATTGCCAGACTTGAGGACGTTCATGTGTGTGTGTTTGGAAGGGAGAAATTCTATAACGCACCTCTCTGCATGGCCAGCTCCTGTGAAAGACAAGCATGGAGAGAGAGAGAGAGAGAATTTTATTTTGCAAGCGAATCCTTGAACCACTAGCCCACCCATGACTTAATTAGGCCTCGGGAAAGGTCTGTCCCGAGAAGACGGCAGGCGACCTAATTTGATCGTTACCGTCCTGAGGCTAAAGGGTCTTCAGACCAGAACTCAGGCCCAGAAAGAGAAGCTTTTTGAAAATTTGCACCATGCCTAAAGAAGTAACTTGGTTGAAAAGTGATATATTGGCGAGGCGACCTTGATTACTGATATATCAAGAGGACAGCAATGACTTTGTAGAGTTGCCAGCCTCCAGGTGGGGCCTAGAGATCTCCTGGAATTAAAACGGATCTCCAGACAACAGAGTTCAGTTCCTATTGTGTACTGAGTTCGATGCATGGAAAGCACTACGACGTAGTGAGCAGCATAGATTTACTGAGTACACAACAAGCATGCAATACTGGCCGAGATGGCCAACTATATACAACTCCTAGGACACACCCCAAAGTCCTATTGGCGGGTTTGAATTTCCCGCCAGAGTTCTGATTGGAGGGCTAGTGGTGGTCTAGGATCCTTGACCCCTGTTGTCTCTCGGAGTCCAGCTCTGACTGTATGCCGCTGGCGCCCAGTGGCGGTCAGCAGACATAACATGGCTCCTTCTCCTGGTGCCTTGAAGAAGAAGAAGAAGAAGAGAAGAGATTGGAGCTGGGACCCAAGGGAGTCTCAGAGCAGTTTACAGACCTTTTTCCCTTCCCCTCCCCGCAACAGACACCCTGCGAGGTAGGTGGGGCTGAGAGAGCTCTTTTGAGGACTGCCCTTGAAAGAACAGCTGGTACAGAACTATGGCTTGCCCAAGGTCATCCAGCAGCTGCAAGTGGAGGCGTAGGGAATCAAACCTGGTTCTCCCAGATTAGAGTCCGCACACCGAACCACTACACCGAACTGCCTCTTAGAACAGAGCAGTGTCCTTACACTGAGGGCAAGCATGACTGTTCGGGCGACTGGCGCTCCAGTGACATCTTAGCAGTTCTTTGCTGAGCCTTGGCTTTTCATTCCCTGCTTTGGTCACCGGTACAAAGCATCGGCGAGGCCAGAGGCATCAGCTGCGGGAGGGGAGAGTCAAAGGGCTCTTGGACCTTGGACTTTTGCCCCCATGGCTTGCAGGTTGTGCCCTCAAACAAGCGAGCCTCCAGGTGGGACTCGGGGGACTCCTTTATTTATTTATTTATTTTTCAAATTTATATCCCGCCCTCCCCGCGAACGGGCTCAGGGCGGCTTACATGGGCACACAGGCCGAATCAATACATTAAAACGATAAAATCAGCTAAAACGCATTCCAAATAAATAAGATACATTTACTGGAAAAGCTTCCAATAATATAAAATCATATAAAACCAGATGGCAACCCGATGGCAGGTCCGAGCCCCCCTGCCTCCATGCCTGGGCTATATTGGGCCAGCTACATCCCAGATAGTATATGTGATGGGTGGTATCACCGCCGGCGGCTCCTATTCGAAGGCCTGGCGGAAGAGCTCCGTCTTACAGGCCCTGCGGAACTGCATTAGGTCCCGCAGGGCCCTGATCTCCTCCGGGAGCTCATTCCACCAGACAGGAGCCGCCACCGAGAAAGCCCTGGCCCTCGTTCTGACGAGCTTTACGTCCCTGGGGCCTGGGACACAAAGTCGATGGCCTGACCCCGACTGCAGTGCTTGCTGGGATATGTACGGAGAAAGGCAGTCCCTTAGGTATGTTGGACCCTGGCCATATAGGGCTTTATAGGTAAGAACCAGCACCTTGAAGCGAACTCGGTACGCTATAGGCAGCCAGTGCAGCGCCGGCAGCACGGGCCTAATATGGCCCCGCCTTGTTGGAGTGAGAGGGTCAGCATGCCTGGACATGGGGGGCGGGTGCTACATCATTCTAGGGGTGTATAGTTGTTACCTCCTTGAATGGGATGCCTCTCTTAGTCTTAATCTAGGAGCTGCCCTCTGACCTCTCCTCCCTTTGTCATCTCCCTCTCTTCACATGGCCTTCCACAGAGACACATGTCTCTGCCGGTCTCTCCTGTGGAGACAATGCCCTCCTACCCCCCCACACACACATGATGCCAGTCAAACTGTCCATCTGTGACAGGGAAACTGCTCTTTGGATTAGGCGTCTCTCCCTTCTTTCGACTGCAGCCTGAATGAACTGGGTCTACTTGAACAAATGTAAGTTTACCTTTTCTTTTCTTTTTTTGCAATAGACTTCTTGAGATATTTATTTCCCGCACTTGGTATCATGCTTCTATGACTGGGCGAAACTCCGCTATGTTAACCAAATATCCTAATACCCCTGGGATTACAATTGATCTCCAGGCAACAGAGATCAGTTCCCCTTGAGAAAAGGGATGCTTTGGAGGGTGGACTCTGGGGCACTGCACCCCACTGAGGTCCCTGTCCTGCCCAGGCTCCAGCCCTGATCTCCAGGAGTTTCCCAACCCGGATCTGGCAACCCTACACCCATCCCCCCAGCCCGACAGTGGTCCGTGGGGACCTGGCAACCCTGTGAGCCAATCAGTGTAGCGCCTCCTCGGGAGCAGGTCGTGGTCATTTGCCTGTTTGTGTTTGTACCTATGGAGAGTTTGTTCTATTGTAAAATGCTGGGGGCCCCTCCAATAAGCAAAGCAAGGTATAAATGCTTCATCAATAAATGCCTCTGTAGAACCCACATTCCCCCTTAGCAGAGTTGCTCCTCAGGTTGAGCCTAGGGTTGCCCACCTCCAGGTGGGCCCTGGAGATCGGCTGTAATTCCAGGAGATCTCCAGGCCCCACCTGCAGAAACCATTCCCCTTGGAGGAAAATTGTAGGGAAGATCTGAGACTGGGATGCTAGCCGGGTCAAAGTCCATGCTTCTCCCCCCTCTTTGCTACACAATGAACAATGGCAAATCCCTTTGGCAAATAACAGACTATCTCCTCATGTTAAAATCCTTATAATGATTCTCTTACTGTACTGTGTATTGAATGCTGACGTAGCTGTCTGTAACTGTGTTGCAAGAATGTCAGCAGGCTTGAAATAAACCACCACTGCTCAGGTTGGGCCGACTTGGGTTGTTCTCCTTCCAACTCACTTGTCTCGTGTGCAAGTCCTTCAGAAAATGGTGACTTTGGGAGATGGGCTGTATGGCTTCATACCCCACTGAACTCCCTCGCCTTCTCAGACTCCCAACTTCCTCCAAATATCCAGTGCTGGCAACCGTAAGTTTGTTGTAGTGGTTAAGGGCACAGACTCCAATCTGGGAGAACCGGGTTTGATTCCCCACTCCTCCACTTGCTGGTGTGACCTTGGGTCAGTCACAAGTTCTTTCAGAGCTGTTCTCTCAAGGGCAGTTCTCGAGAGAGCTCTCTCAGCCCCACCTACCTCACAGGGGAAGGAAAAGGAGATTGTAATCCCCTCTGAGATTCCTTCGGGTAGTGAAGGGTGGGGTATAAATCCAATATCATCTTCTTCTTCATCATCTTCTTCTTCTGGAATGGTGATATTGACTTAGGGTTGCCAGGTCCTTCCTTCTTTCTGGTGGGAGGGGGTGACCATAGAGCTTTTTCTCAAATACTAGAACGACCCTCTGCAACGTGCCCTGCGCAGTGACGTCACCTCTGGGGGATGCCATCATGTTGGGCACATGGGCATGGATGGGGCTGCTTGGGGGCAGGGCTCCCCCCATCATCCAGCTGGGCAGCAGCAGATTGGGCCCTCAAAAGCGGGTAACCCCCCTGTCCCCATGGGGGGGGGAATGGCCACCATACCTAACCCGGTGCTTATTCACAAGATGTGGGGGTGGGGGGAACCGGCCTCTCTGCTCCTACCTTGAGCAACTCCAAAATGACAGATTGATTTAAAAGCCCAGGGGGAGGGGGAGGGGGGGGAAGACAAATCAAATCCCACTGTCTGCTAGATGATGAAATGTATTGATTGCCACATACAGTTTCAAATCTGTATTGATGGCTGCCGCATTCTCAGCTCTGCCTGGCGAAACCTGTAATTAGATTTAGGGGGAGAACCAGTCGATTCCCATGCCATCAAAATATTAAAAGGCTTCGTCGCGAGAGCACGGCTTTCCAGGGCTGGAGCCTGATTGAATTTCCAGGGAAGTATTATTTATAAACCCTTAAGGCAGCAGTTTCCGAAATGGCTGGAGGACCCAGCCCTTTTCAGAATAACGGGCTCCGGGGAGTCCTCTCGACTCCCACTAGAGGCTGCGATCTCCGCCCTTGTCTGGTCTGCAAGTCACTGAATGCTTCACAGGGCTGCCAACTTCACACTGGGAAATTCCTAGAGATTTGGGGGTAGAGCCCAAGGAATCATAGAATCATTGAGTTGGAAGGGACCTCCTGGGTCATCTAGTCCAACCCCCTGCACAATGCAGGAATTTCACAAATACCTCCCCTTCCACACCCCCAGTGACCCCTGATCCATGCCCAGAAGATGGCAAAAAAACCCTCCAGGATCTCCAGCCAAACTGGCCCCAAAGTGGCGATCCCCACTTCCCTGGGCGTGCAAGAAAGGGCCACAAGAACTGGGCACTGATGCAAAGCTTCCTGCCCTCCCTCTTCTGAAGGACGGCAGGGTTTGGGAAGAGGAGGGACCCCCTCAGTAAGGTGATGTCCATATAGTCCACCCTAGGGTTGCCAGGTCCCTCCAGGCCCCCAGCGGGGAATGGGGGGGGGGGGGGAAGGATTGTGAAATATACTGGGTTCAGACATGTAGAGTGATCAGCTCATAAGCCAGAACAAGACAAGACCAGCAGGGCCGAAGCCCTGCTTAAATGCATGCAAAACACTCCACCCTACGCAGACCCACTCCCCGCGATAGGCCATTTATTAAACATTACTACTTAGTTGGTTTACTCCAGAGTCCTGGTCGGCTATTGTTCTTGTGCTCCAAGCTCAGCCAGTCTCTAGGGTGATTCAATTCCAGTACATAACAGATTGCCAGATCCCGATTGAGAAACTCCTGGAGCCTGGGGAGGATTGGGACTTCAGTCGGGTACAGTGCCATAGTGTCCGCCCTCCAAAGCGTCTTGTGTTCTCCAGGGGAACTGATCTCTGTAATCTGGAGATGAGCTGGAATTCCTGGGGATCCCCGGGTCCCACCTGGAGGCCGGCACCTAGTAAGAAGATGGGAGGAGGCCTGGCCATAGCTGTGACCTGCCCGCTTGCGTACTTCCTGGGGAGCTTCTTGACAAGGCTAACATCACTGGGCAGCTACCAAGCACCCCAGGCGGGCTGTGGACCAGCCCTTGGCTCACAGCATCGAAGGAGCAGAACCTGGGGATTATCAAGGGGGAGACTGAAGACAAATCAGCCAGTATCACAATTCCGCTGTATAAATCTGTGGTGCAGCCTCATTTGGAATGCTGTTCTGGTCATCAACCCCCGCCCCCCCCCCAAAAAAGGCATTATAGCACTGGAAAAGGATTTGGGAGACCCACATTCAAACTCCTGCTCCTGAGGGCTAAACTAGGTATGGGTCCAGGTTCCCTGCAGCCACACAGCAACTGGATGGAATGGCTATTTAAAAATACAGGCGAGCCCAAACCGTCCTGGAATGCCACGGTGGGCTGCCAGCCTCCAGGCGGGGATTATAAACCCTTCAGCTGATCTCCGGATGACAGAGATCAGTTCCCCTGGAGGGGGGCGGGCTCTACGGCATTCTATCCGGCTGAGGTCTGAAGCCCTGCCCTCTTCGGGCCCCCTGCCCAATCTCCTGGAATCCCCCAATCTGGAGTTGGCAACCCTAGGAGAGGAAGGGCTTGTGCTCTCTCTCTCCCCCTCCCCCGCTGTTTTTCCATGCTGAAACAGTGATGGAGGGGAACTGTTTCTCTGTTTTTGCTGCTCTGTGGGGAGTGTTCTGTGCACATGGAACAACACGCAGAGGGAAAAGCTCCCCCCTCTACTGTTTCTGTGCAGGAAAACAGCTTGTGGGGAAGGTAGGACCCCTTCTTCCCCCTGTGGCGGCAACCTTTTATTTCGTAAGAGCCATTCCCTGCTGCTACTCTGCTGCTGCAGGGAACCTGAGTTCCCCAGACCTACCTGTAGGAGTGAGCAACTCTGCATACCTGGATGTTGGGTGGGGGGACTCTGCATTGTTCTATGTGTATACAAGTGTTATCTCCTTGAACAGGATGCCTCTCTTTGTCTTAACCTAGAAGCTGCCCTCTGACCTCTCCTCCCTTTGTCATTTCAGCTTTACATGGCCTTCCTTACTTTGTCATCTCACCCACTTTACATGGCCTTCCCTCTTTGTCATCTCCCTGATTTCACATGGCCTTCCACGGAGACACATGTCTCTGCAGGTCTCTCCTGTAGAGACAAAGCCCTCATACTCCCACACACATGATGCTGGGCAAGCTGGCCATCTGTGATCGGGAAAGGACTCTTTAGATTTAGGCTTCTTTCTCTCCTTTCGATGGCAATCTGAACATGAACTGGATCTACTTGAGTAAATGCAAGTTTACTTCTTCTTTTTTTGCAATATGCTTCTTGAGAGACCACAGCCTGAATCCCAAAATACTGCTCCTGCCCTGCCTACGGGGAAGGATCAGTGGCAGAGCTCCAGGCAGATTCTGGGTTTGGGAAAAACCTGGAGATTTTGCGTGTTTGGGGAGGGGAGGGGCTTCAGCATGATACAATGCCGCAGAGTCCACCCTCCAAAGCAGCCATTTGTTCCAGGGGAACTGATCTTGGTCATCTGGAGATCAATTGTAATAGCAGGAGATCTCCAGGTGGCACCTGGAGGTTGGCAACACTAGACCAGTAAGATGATGACAGGGCAGTCCCCAGATCCTGTTTCCACTCTTTTAGTCTGCAGTGCTGACTTTTATTTCTGTTAGTGAGAGCCAGTTTGGTGTAGTTGTTAGGAGCGCGGACTCTGATCTGGGAAGACCGGGTTTGGTTCCCCACTCCTCCACTTGCAGCTGCTGGATGACCTTGGGCAAGCCATAGTTCTGACAAGAGCTGTCCTTGAAAGGGCAGTTCTGCACAGAACTCTCTCAGCCCCACCTACCTCACAGGGTGTCTGTTGTGGGGGGGGGGAGGGGGGGGAAAAGAGTTTGTAAGCTGCTCTGAGACTCCGAGTGAAGGGCGGGGTATAAATCCGATCTCTTCTCTTCTTCTAGTGAAGTCGGAAGTCCTGCCAAGCTGTGTAACACATAATTACTCATCTGTAGAAAGGATTCCGAACTTGGGCAACTGTTCGGATTCTGATGTGACAATTCCATTAGGTTACCTGCTTGACCCTGCAAATTGAAACCCTGAGAGGTCAAAACGTCTGTCGGATCCCCGCATTCAATTTCCTTCTCTAGGCTGCCGGGGGTGGGGTGGGGGGGAGGAACGGGACCCGATCAAAGCATCGTATAAGTCTGACGTGGGAGTTGTAACTTTCATTTTTATGACTAGACATCCCCTCCTTTTTGTCTTCTTCTTTTGCAACCAACCAAATTCTATTACAAAGTAGTGCTTTCTTTTAAAAAAAAAATAAAAATAAAGCTGAAGTCTCTCTCTTCTGAAAGTAAAATACAATATTCGGCAGTGCAGTGATGGATTGGCTTGTCAGGATTTTGTGAGCTGTTCCATCAATGTGGCAACGTTGTTTATCATCTTTTTTGATCGAAGAACTAGGCTAAGGCGCACCGTACCCGAAGCCCTGGGATTTCTGATTTGATAGGTGTTGAAAGTTGGTGACTGTAGCCCCTGACCTAGAAATCTGCCTGCAGACCCCAGATAGGAGAGGGCTGGGTTGTCCTCAGGAGATGAAAAAGCACTCGGTGCGTCCTCAGAGGTTCTCTAGTACTAGTTCTCAAGCTGTTTTAAAAATTGTGGCTCTTTTGATTCTACTTTTCCTCCGAGGACCCCAAGGTAGTGTGCAAGCCCTCCCCATTTTATCCTCACAACAATCCTGTGAGAAAGGCTAGATCTCAGGCCACTAGGGTTGCCAACCTCCAGTTGGCACCTGGAGATCACTTGCTGCTATTATTATTATTATTATTATTATTATTATTATTATTATTATTATTATTATTATTATTATTATTAATAATAATACTATTTCACATTTATACCCCACCCTTCCTGCAATGTAGGCTTAGAGTGGCTCACAGTCAATATATAAATACAATTAAAACCATAAAATCATATAAAACAATTCCATTATTACACAATACAAAAGTGCTGGAGATGGCTTATCTAGTCTTTGAGATTCGCTCTGCTCATGGTCTTCCTGGGGCACAGGCTAGATATTGAAGACCAGGGCTCTACAGTGGTGGCGGCCCCCTAACTAAAAGCCTGGTGGAAGAGCTCTGTCTTGCAGGCCCTACAGAACTGCAGAAGGTCCCGCAGGGCCCTGATTACAATTAAGGTTGTGAAAGAATGCTTCCCCCCCCACCCCTTTCTCACAGTACAAGAACTTGTGGCTGATCAGTGAAATTAATGACCAGTAGGCTTAGAACAGACAAAAGGAAGTACTTCTTCACTCAAAGGGTATTACTAATTAACACCCAGAATTCACTGCAGCAGTAGCTAGGGTGGAGCTCAGAGTGGGGAGCAGGGAGCTCCACCATCTTTCCTAAAGGCACCGCCGCACGAGAATTTCTCCTGTAAATACTTTTTCCAATCATTTAAAAACTTTTGAAAAAGGCATGTGCTCCTTTAAGCAGAGTGGGGGGGCTGTAGTTGACTAATCCCCGCACTGAGCAAGGGGGTTGGAACAGGTGACCTCTAGGATCCCTTCTAACTCCATGTCAAGAAACTGGTCTCCTTAAAGAGAGTTTTTCTGCCCGTTAGCTTTCTTGGCTACAGAAGTCATCACCTCAACTTGCGGCTTGTTCTCAGAACTGTTGCTCAGCCTGGCTGAACTGATTAACTTGCAGCAGCTGAGAACTGTCCTCTAAAGTAGTTGACAGCTTGCAATTTAGAGATCTAGCCTGGTCACAGCTTTCTTTCGGCTAAATGGTGAATAGGCTAAGGGTGGTTGCCGGCACAAGAACACCTGTGTAGAACAGACAGCTGCAGAAGAGTCAGAGAGAGAGAAGAGTAGCTGAATCGTAATCCTCAAAAGTCTGGCTTTTCTTTCTGCACAGAGAACTTCAGCCTTGCCAGAAATTTTTTTTTCCCCTGTAAGCCGCAAAGTCCTGGCTATGGGCCTGGCAGGAAGCGGTGGCGGCTACAACCATGGACAGCTTCAAGAGGGGGTTGGATAAACATGTGGAGCAGAGGTCCATCAGTGGCTATTAGCCACAAGGTATCCTGGCATTGTACCCCCCTGTCAAAGTCCCTCCCCTCCTGAAGCCCCGCCCCCCTCAGGCCCCACCTCTAAAACCTCCTGGTATTTCCCAGTTCAGGGCTGGCAACCCTGCGTATAGTGTTAATGGGGTGTTATTTGACAGGTGATATTATTTCCCTCCATGCCATGAAAAGTTTCAGCTGCCTGTTTCCACACATTAATTATTCAAGGGACAGGACACTTTCCTCCAGGTATGCTGGCCACTCCACAGTGACACGCGAACGGGGCCATAGTTTAGATGGGAAATCTGAACATGAATTTGAATACTCATGCACTGTGGACCTGGATTCAGCTGAATGTGCATTTGGTGTAGTGGTTCAGTGCGTGGACTCTAATCCGGGAGAACCGGGTTTGGTTCCCCACTCCTCCACTTGCAGCTGCTGGGTGACCTTGGGCAAGCCATAGTTCTGTCAGAGCTGTTCTCTCAAGAGTAGTCCTTGAAAGAGCTCTCTCAGCCCCACCTACCTCACAGGGTGTCTGTTGTGGGGAGGGGAAGAAGAAGAGATTGGATTTATACCCCACCCTTCACCTGAAGTCTCAGAGTGGCTTACAAACTCCTTTCCCTTCCCCTCCCCTCAACAGACACCCTGTGAGGTGGGTGGGGCTGAGAGAGCTCTGAGACAGCTGTCCTTGAGAGAACAGCTCTTGTCAGAACTACAGCTTGCCTAAGGTCATCCAGCAGCTGGAAGTGGAGGAGTGGGGAATCAAACCTGGTTCTCCCAGATTAGAGTCCGCGCACTTAACCACTACACCAAACTGGGAAAGGAGTTTGTAAGCCACTCTGAGACTCTGAGTGACAGGCGGGATATAAATCCAATCTCCTCCTCCTCCTTCCCCAAAATGGATAATTTTTGGTTGGTATAAGATGCACAGCAGAGTCTGCTCTGATTTATCAGCAAGGTCTCATTCACGCATGCAAAGCCACCTCCTGGGTATGAGCAATGGACAGGCATGCATAATCCATGCCCAGGTCTCTGGGAAGCCGTTTGGACACCCCCCCCCCTCCCCATCCCAACCCTTTGGCTCTTCAGGTCAGAACTGCGTGCACACTTGAGTTACTAATTCTAGCACTTGTTATGCTGCATGACAATAATAATAATTTTTTAAAAATAAGCAACACCATTAGTATGCATTTGCAATCCTTGTTTGCTATGTGTTCTAATTTCTCGGAGCATGAACTTTTCAGGGTTGCGTTAATCCTCCTTCATTACATTGTCACGTCCCCCCCCCCCCCCCCCCGCTTTGCACTTTGTGAGCCTGAGACATAGTAAAGTTTCTGGAACTTGATTTCCTCATGCAAACACAGGGACTCTGTCATTTGCTTTCATGCAGGGTGTGGAGGTCTGATTAAATGAAAAGGCCAGCCTATTTGCCTTCTGCAAGTACACTGTACACTGCCTTGGTCAGGCCGCACCTGGAGTTTTGTCTACAGTTCTGGAGGCCTCACTTCAAAAGGGATGTGGACAGAATGGAGAGGGTGCAGAGGGGAGCGAGGAGGAGGAGGAGGATCAGGGCCCGGAGACCAAGCCCTGTGAGGAAAGGCTGATGGACTTTTTGGGAATGTTCAGTCTGGAGAAGAGGAGGTGGAGGGGGGAACCTGATGGCTCTCTTTAAGTGTCTGAAGGGTTGTTGTCACTTAGAGGAGGGCAGGGAGCTGCTCCTGTTGGCAGCAGAGGAGAGGACTCGCAAGAATGGGTTTAAATGAAGGGCAGGAAGGTACCAACTGGATCTCAGAATAACATTTTTGACAGTCAGAGTTGTGCAACAGTGGAATCAGCTGCCCAGGGAGGTGGTGAGCTCCCCCTCCCTGGCAGTCTTTAAGCAGCGGCTGGACAAACCCTTGTCAGGGATGCTCCAGGCTGATCCTACGTTGAGCAGGGGGTTGGACTACATGGCCTGTATAGCCCCTTCCAGCTCTGTGATTCTATGCAAGTCTTTCCATATTTGATCCCCTCTCCAAATCCTACACTGGCTCCCTGTCTAGTGCCCTATCCAGCGGTATGCCCCCGGCCTCACTTACTTTTTCTATCCCTGACCTGGAATTATGTGTCTCCAATGAGTAGTCATCTTCAGCCCCCCCCCCCCCCCCCCGGTCTTCTAGTATCTTAAATAGCTCTGCCCATTTCATCTGGTTTTCGGATTGCCAGCTCTGAGTTGATCTTTTGTTTGTTTATTTGTAGTCTGCCTTTCTCCCTTGGAATAAAGGCGAATTACACAGAATGAGTTATAGAATCATCGAGTTGGAAGGGACCTCCAGGGTCATCAAGTCCAACCTCCTGCACAATGCAGGAAACTCACAAATACCTCCCCCTCCACACCCCCAACGATGGCTGTTCCACGCCCAAAAGATGACCAAAAAAACCCTCCAGCATCTCCAGCCAAACTGGCCTGGAGAAAAATTGCTTCTGGACCGCCAAGCTGATGCCATCAACAGGACGGCACATTCAGTAAGCAGTGAAATAGGATTTGGGTTGTAGAACCAACCAGAAGTCTAAAAGAAGAGAATGGAAGCAAAGCATAACTGTTTACATGGCCCATTAAATGATGCAAAATTACATAGTAGGATCCAAAATAAAGCAAACTGAGCAGTGCAGTGGTCCCCATGTTTTCTGGTGGCCGCCAAGTGTTTGTAGAAAGTGGGTAAGGTCCGGTAGGTTCTCCCCCCCCCCCCCCCCAGCAAGGCTTCTGGTTTGTAGATTTTTAAAAAAATGTTCACTGTGTGGCTTCAGGTAAACTGCGGCAGAGGCTGGTAACCCCACCTGAGTCAGAGGAAAGTGCCTGGATCGAGCAACTGAGAACTGATATTGGTATTGGCTGTTTCGTACTCGGGGCCGATCTGGCAGGTAAGGGGAGCTCATACAATCAGCAGGTCTCAGAAAGAAAGGGAACAGGTTCTGCTCCTGGAGAGGTAGGAGAAGAAGAAGAGATTGGATTTATACCCTGCCCTTCACTTGGAGTCTCAGAGCAGCTTACAAACGCCTTTCCCTTCCCTTCCCCTCCCCTCCCCACAACAGACACCCTGTGAGGTCGGTGGGGCTGAGAGAGCTCTGACAGAAACTGCTCTTTTTCAAGAACAGCTGTGCCAGAACTATGGCTTGCCCGAGGTCATCTAGCCGGTGCAAGTGGAGGAGGAGTGGGGAATCAAACCTGGTTCTCCCAGATTAGAGTCCCGCACTTAACCACTACACCAAACTGGCTCTCTGGTAGAGAGACAAAGGGATTTCTGCCTTGCAAAGGCAACAGTTTGGGATAGAAAGGAGGTGGAGGAGGAAGGAACTGAACTTTAGGTAAAAGAAGGAGAGGTTTAAAGACACCCTCAAGCGGACTTCAGAGGGGAATTGCCGTGCCTAAGCAGAAGTCAGGTGGCACCTTAAAAAACTAACAGCATCAATTCCAGGATGAGCTGTGGTGAACCCGCATTCACTGCTTCTGATGTTCATGAGAAGGAATATTTCATGAGAAGGAAAATATTTTGGAGATAATCTTTACTGAAACCACAGAAAGGGAGGAGGGGAGACGAGGCTTTGGAAAGGAGCGGCTGGTTGCCAATTTTGGTAAATCTCTCTGTTGTGATTCTCGCTGTAAGGGAGTGGGATGACCAAATCCATTCCCGTCTGGAGTAAATGTGGAACAGAGTTGGAGTCCAGTGGTCACCTTGAAGACCAACCAAGTTTTATTCAGGGAATGAGCTTTCGTGTGCGCACACACACACATCCTCAGATACACAAAAGCTCACACCTTGAGTAAAACTTCCTTGGTCTTCAAGGTGCCCCTGGACTCAAACTTTGTTCTGCTGCTTCAGACCAACACGACTGCCCGACTGGAGTAAATGTTGTTCGTCTTTAAGATGCCATCGGATTTTTGCTTTATTATCCTCAGGGTGAGCCAGTGTGGAAGAAGAGATTGGATTTACACCCCGCCCTTCACTACCCAAAAGAGTCTCAGAGCGGCTTACAATCTCCTTTCCCTTCCCCTCCCCACAACAGACACCCTGTGCGGCAGGTGGGGCTGAGAGAGCTCTCTCAAGAACTGCCCTTGAGAAAACAGCTCTGAGTGAACTTATGACTGACCCAAGGTCACACCAGCAGCTGCACGTGGAGGCGTGGGGAATCAAACCCAGTCCTCCCAGATTAGAGTCTGCGCTCTTAACCATTACACCAAACTGGCTTAGAGTGCTGAAGATCTGGGTTCAAATCCTTTCTCAGTCCTGAAGCTCATTAGGTGACCTTGGGCCCGTCATTTTGTCTCAGTTTAGCCTACCTCACAGGATAGTTGTAGGAGGTGGGGGGAGAACCTTGCATGCGTTGCCCTCAGCCCCTTGGAGGAAGGGCAGGATAAAAATGTGATAGGTTATCGAGAAAGCTGTGTGCCTAAGCTGACAAGGGATTTGAACCCGTTCTCCCGGGGTCTAAGCTGACATAATTTCCTCCGTTTCCCGCCCCTCCTCCTTTTGCTCAAGCAGCCTGTAATATATTTTGCATCTTAAATATTTTCATGCCGGGTTTCTTTCCAGGCAGCTAATTATAAACTTCATTATAATTGTTCATTATATTCTTCCATCGTTCAATTAGTTTAACAAGTTGCCAAGTGGAGTACAAGGCAGGCAGTTAGCGAGATCTAATGGCAACGAACCCCGGGAACTGGGTTGCCAAAAATATCCCTTTAGATATTTGCTCTTGCAATTTTTTTTTAACCAATCGAATGCAGAGTAGCAAAGGAACGTGCCGAGCACCTCCCAAACTTCTTCATGAGGGGAATTTCCCTCCCCCTTTAATTAAAATGCAGCGTGTGGATACTGAAGAGAAGAAATATGTTGGTAGGCATCAGAAGAAGACCTCTTGTAAGACATGGTGGGTTTCTCCATCCCTGCTTTCCTTTTTTAGACCAGTTTGGTGTAGTGGTTAGGAGTGCGGACTCTCATCTGGGAGAGCCGGGTTTGGTTCCCCACTCCTCCACATGAAGCCAGCTGGGTGACCTTGGGTCAGTCATAAGTTCTTTCAGAGCTGGTCTCTCAAGAGCAGTTTCTGTCAGAGCTCTCTCAGCTCCACCTGCCTCACAGGATGTTGGTTGTGAGGAAAGGAAGGGAAAGGAGGTTGTAAGCCACTTTGAGACTCCTTTGGGTAGTGAAGGGCGGGGTATAAATCAAATCTTTCCTCCTCCTCCTTCTAGGTTGGAAGGTCATTAACAGCCTAGCTGAAGTCTTGCAACCTGAGGGCCCTGGCTTCCTTGAGGGAACCAGTCCATCTTCTGTTGGGTCTTCCTTTTTTCCTGCTGTCTTTTCCTAGCATTATTGTCTTTTCCAGCAACTCTTGCCTTCTCCTAATGTGACCAAAATATGATCGCCACAGTTGAGTCATTTTAGCTTCTAGGGGTAGTTCCGGCTTGATTTGATCTAAAACCCACTTATTTGTCTGGCTTGTGATGGTTTGTTATGTAGACTAGGCAAGATAATGGAAGAAGACAAAGAGGAGGAAGAGATTGGATTTATACCCCGCCCTTCACTGCCCAAAGGAGTCTGAAAGCGGCTTACAGTCTCTTTTCCTTCCCACAGCAGACACCCTGTGAGGTAGTTGGGGCTGAAAGAGCTCTCTTGAGACCTGCCCATGAGAGAACAGCTCTGAAAGAACTTATGACTGACCAAAGGTCACACCAGCAGCTGCATGTGGAGGAGTGGGGAATCGAACCCAGTTCTCCCAGATTAGAGACCACGCTCTTAACCACTACACCAAACACTATGGCTCTGAATGAATATTTCGGACCTTTCAAACTGGATATGGGTTTGAGAATTTACACATTAAAATACATGCAGTTTGCATCTGGGAGTCCCTAACCTGTTGTTCCGGGATGACGCTGGTCAGGCCTGATTCATGTATAGATGCGTATTTAAGAAACCCTGGGGGCCTAGTTAACTTTCCTATATCAGATCATTTAACTCCTAGCCAGAGGTCCACCTCAGGAACACTATAGGTTTGTTCGTTTCGGTATTGTACACAAGTAAATACTATTAGAGAATCTCTGCTTCCATTCTAAGCTTGTTTATTCAAGCATAATTATGGTGTTCTTAACATAGCCTGATCAACAAAGCGTTATACCATCCCTCCATCGTTGTTACATACATAATTATAGGGAAGCAATTACTTGAGTCCATAAAAATTTCTTACTCCAAAAGTAAACAGGTCACAGGCAAGGAGCCCCTTCTGAGAAGACACCCTCAATCAGTACAACTTCCCCTATTTACAGGATTTTAAAATAATCTCCTAGCAATAGCTAACTGTCCCGATTTATAAGGGGCACATTCTTGGCTAACTCATTCCCTCATAACTTCAAACACTACACAAGGTTATCTGTACTTAACAAATGAATGTTCATTCTTGCAACTTTTTATCTTAGCTAAGTCTATTTAAAAATAAGTCTATTTTAAAAAAAAGTTGTGTACATATGAATATCTTTTGGCCCTCAACCAATACTCCCATCCTGGAATCATATCTTCACTTCTGTGAAGTTGGACCATTTTCTCCAGAAAGACTGATCTCTGTAGCCTGGAGATTGCAATTCTGGGAGATCTCCAGCCACAACCTGGAAGTTGGCAAACCTACATAAGATTCCTCCAGGAGCTGGCCATGTAGAAAGCTAGAACCACAAGAAGGTCAAGATCCTTCCAGCAAGCTGGCCTTTTTCAGGGAGCCGGCTAGCCCGATTTTAAGTCTTCCACTATGGCACCAGATATGTAGCCAGGACAGGATGGTATATAGAATCATAAAATCGTAGAGTTGGATGGGACCTCCAGGGTCATCTAGTCCAATTCCCTGCACAATGCAGGAAATTCACAAATACCTCCCCTTCCTCACCCGCAGTGACCGCTGTTCCATAACCAGAAGATGACAAAAAACCTCCAGGATCCCCAGCCAAACTGGCCTGGAGGAAAATTGCTTCCTGACCCCAAAGTGGCAACCAGCATTTCCCTGGGCATGTAAGAAAGGGCCACGAGAACTGAGCACTGAGGCAGCCCTTCCTGCCCTCCCTCTCATGATCCGCCTCAGTTCACAGAATCAGCACTGCTGTCAGATGGCCATCTAGCCTCTGCTTCAAAACCTCCAAAGGAGGAGAGCTCGCCACCTCCCGAGGAAGCCTGTTCCGCTGAGGAACCACTCTGTCAGGAAGTTCTTCCTAACATTTAGCCGAAAACTCTTCTGCTTTATTTTCAACCAATTGGTTCTGGTCTGACCGTCTGGGGCAACAGAAAACAACTCCGTCCCATCCTCTATATGACAGCCTTTCAAGTACTTGAAGATGGTTCTCATATCACCCCTCAGTCGTCTCCTCTCCAGGCTAAACATACGCAAGCTCCTTCAACCTTTCCTTGTAGGACTTGGTCCTGCTTGACAGAACTGCTGTGTTAACCTTATTCCTGTGTTAGCTATGGCATCTCTCTGTCCAGCTAGGGTGCAGAATCCCTTCATCCACATCCACGGTGGCACTGTTGACATAACTAGGATGCTCCCCCTGTTGGATCCATACCGGATTCACAGCTAGGGTTGCCAACATCCAGATAAGAACTGGAGATGTCGCAGAATTACCGTTGGTCTCTAGATTACGTACATCAGTTCCCCTGGAGAAAATGGTAGCTCTAGAGGGTGGATGAACTCTATGGCATTATACCCCACAGACATCTTTCCCCCTCCCCAAACCCCACCCTCCGCAGTCTCCACCACCAAATCTCCAGGAATTTCTCGGCCCTAAGTTGACAATCCTATCAGGCAACTACAAGGGCCCAGATCCCGCTCTATAATCACACATGGCCTTGGACATTGTGGAAGACCATTATTAAACTGGAGGTTTTATATCAGTGCACAACAAAAGTCATCAGGTGCCTTTTATTGACCAAGCGAAATAGCATAAAGCACGGTTGCAAGCTCTCAGATTCTTCAGCGCTCTTCATTGGGCTGGTGTTAAAAGAGAATTAAAAGATGGCGGTGGAGGAGCTATGTTTCAGGGCCTGATCTGAAGGCCTCTTTCCGTATCCTGTGTAGAATATCACCAGACTTAAATGGATAAAATGGCACTGAACGGAGCTGGTATCAGGTTGCACCTTAGGCCTTCTGGGAAGAAGAAAAAACAATGGCCAAATCCTTCCAAAGATCCCAGGCTGAGCACTTCACAAAGATCGGACTACGCACAGTTCCACTGGGCCCCCCCTTCCACGTCAACGCTTTTAATTTCAGTTCTGGGAAATCCGATTGAATGCCACCCGCGTGCAATTTTCCGACTGAACACCACTTTGCTCCCCTTCAGTTCCGAGCGTCAGCGCCTGACGCACCCGTCACTTTGACTGATGGATGAGTTTCGTGTGGTCCTCCTCTTAATGGGTTCCCTCAACATGCACTCGCCAAATTTCCTCTCCGGGATCTTGTTCCTGTGCCGAAAGGGAGAGACAAATGGCTTGCCGTGTTGAAAAGATGAATGGCCACACCCAGGATGCCTCAGAGGCGGCGTCTCTCCCTCTCATGACTCTCATTTTTTACCCCTCAGAAAACTCTCATAATGTGGCATTATGGCGCCTGATCCCTTCTAATTAGTCTCTCCTTTCCCGTCAGAGTTGGGAGGGGTTTGATGCCAACAGTCAGTTCCCTTCACAGATTAAAGATGGTGCCGTCACCCTAGGCTGAGTATACGAAGGGGGAAGATTCATGAAGAAGTGGTACATGAAGGAATTCATTTAATCCCCCCCCCCCAACTTTTTGGCAGCTACCTTGTCAATTATGAAAATCTTACTACTCTGTATGTGTGTGTGAGAGAGAGAAAGTTAGTTTCTGGAATGTTCTGACAGAGTTCTCCTTAGTTGCTATTAGGTTTTCCCAGCTCTGGGTTGGGAAATACCTTGAAATTTTGGAGATGGTGGCTGGGAAGTAGGGTGGCAAGGTCTGGGTTGGAAAATACCTGGAGACTTTGGGGGTGGATTCGGGAGAGGGTGGGATTTGGGGAGGGGAGGGGGCTCAGCATGATACAGTGCCATAGAGTCCACCCTCCAAGGCAGCCATTTTCTCCAGGGGAGCTGATCTCTCAGCTGGAGATCAGTTGTAAAAGCGGGAGATCCCCAGGCCCCACCTGGAGGCTGGCAACCCTAATGGGGAGGGCGAGGTTTGGGGAGGGGAGGGACCTCAGCAGGGTGTCATATCATAGAGTCCACTGTCCAAAGCAGCCATTTTCTCCAGGGGAACTGATTATAATATCGGGAGATCTCCAGGTGCCTCCTGGACCTTGGCAAGCTGATGTCAGAATCACCTCACAAAATGCGAGACGATCGCCGCCGCTGAGAGGAAGCCATTTTGTTTGCTGGCAATGCTTCCTCTAAGCTGTGGAGTCTTGTGAGCAAAAATTCTACTTTGTGAGTTATTGGTATTAAAGTTGTGGGCGAGCCAGTTGGCTACTGCATAAATTCATTTGCTCTGGTGCCATCCTTCCTGAGCTAAGACAACAATGTGTGAGCCGGAGGCTAAAAAACTGTGAGCTAGCTCACACTAACTCAGCTTAGCCAGTTTGGTGTCACTCAGAGAGCCAGTTTGGTGTCGTGGTTAAGTGCACGGACTCTAATCTGGGAGAACCGGGTTTGATTCCCCACTCCTCCACTTGCACCTGGCTGGATGACCTTGGGCAAGCCATAGCTCTGTACCAGCTGTTCCCTCAAGGACAGCTTGGGAAAGAGCTCTCTCAGCCCCACCTACCTCACAGGGTGTCTGTTGTGGGGAGGGGAAGGGAAAGGAGTTTGTAAGCCGCTCTGAGACTCCCTTGGGGAGTGAAGGGCGGGGTATAAATCCAATCTCTTCTCTTCTTCTCTTAGAGGGAACACTGCTTGCTGGATGTATTTTAGGAAGAACGATACAGCTAGGTTTTTGCGAACACGTAGCTGCTGCCATTGCAAACAGGCCATTGGCCTGATCCAACGTTGGCTTCTCTTATGTTCTTATGTCTTGACCCATTTTAGGAAAATGGCTTATATATTTATTTGAAACATTTCTGTGCCACTTTCCCACCCAAATAAGGTCCCCAAGGCGGCAAACATCAAAGCATTAAACATTTAAAATATTAAGAGCAATTAAAATGTATATGTAAAAATATTTAACAATACATTAAAAACATCTATAGACATACAAACACAATACAACCAGCTGGATCTGAGTCCAGTCGCAGCGTAGAGTCCAAGATTTTCAGGGTATAAGCTTTCGAGGTCAAAAGCTCCCTTTGTCTGATGGATGCAGTCTCGAAAGCTCATACACCAAAAATCTTGTCAATCTCTAAGGTGCGACTGGACTCCAGTCCAGCGGTTTGACTGCACGCCAACATGGCCGCTCTCTGAAACGATACAACCCGGGAGGTCTTTTACAATTGATCCACGTATTACATTTTTATCTTGTTCTTTGACGAGCTCAGCATGTAGCATCTTCTCCTCCGTTTCAGCCTCACAACAAACCCTGCAAGGTAGGTTAAGTTTAGAGAGCACGAGTAGTTTGAAATCTCTATGCTGAACTTCCCTGCTGCGTGAGGATTTGAACACAGGACTTCCTGTTCATCGTTTGACGTTCTAGTCACTGCATCACATGACGCTCCCATATCTTTCTTTCTTTGGTGGTGAAAAGTGCCATCAAGTCGCAGCTGGCTTACGGCAACCCTGTAGGTTTTCAAGGCAAGAGACGTTCAGAGGTGGTTTGCCATTGCCTGCCTCTGCATTGTCACCCTGGACTTCCTTGTTGGTCTCCCACCCAAATACTAACCAGGACCAACCCTGCTTAGCTTCCGAGATCTGATGAGATCAAGCTAGCCTGGGCCATCCTGCCCAGGGCAGACAAAGAGAGGTGGGCTAGCCATTGCCTGCCTCTGCGTCGTGACCCTGGACTTCCTTGGTGGTCTCCCATCCAAATGCTAACCAGGGCCAACCTGGCTTACCTTCTGAGATCTGATGAGACCTTGGGCTAGCCTGGGCTATCCAGGTCAGAGCAGTGGTAATGTGCTTACATGCAAAAAGCCCTCTAGCCATTTGAGGCAAGAAGCTGTATAAGAGACATTTTCTTCCTGGTCATTAACAGGCATTAAGACTAGGTTTGCCAGGTCTTGCCTGGCTGCCGGTGGGGGTGCTCCTGCCAGGACCAGGAACTGACATCATCGCACCAGGCACGTCGTGCAGGGAACGCTCTAGCATTTGGGCAAAAAAACCCCTCTATGGTAACCATAGAGTTTCAACCCAAATGCTAGAGTGTCCCCTGTGTGACATGCCCGGCACTGTTACATCACTTCCGGGAGATATCGTTGTGCCGGGCACATTAGGCATGCCAGGGTTCTTTGGTGGCGGGGCTCCCCCCACCAGCCACTTGGCCGTTGACAGATTGGGGCCCCTGAAAGTGGGGGAACCCCTGCCCCCATTGGGGGGATGGCAACCCTAATTAAGACCCCGCTTAGCTTCTGAGGTCTGATGAGGGCCATCCAGGTGAGGGCTTTCTTTCTTTAGTACATGCATATTCTACCCGTCCAGGAAGGAGCTCCAAGCAGCAGACATTGTTCACTGCTCCTCCATTTTATCACCACAACCATCCTGTGAAGTAGGCTAGGCCAACAGTGTGATTGGCCCAAGATCACCCAATGAGTTTCATGGCACAGTGGGCACCCGAGGCTTCCAGGTCCTAGTCTGCTCACCAGCTCTTAGAAAGGCTAAGCCTGCCAAAATCTCCAAAACCCTTTCGAGTTTTCATGAAAGGTTGCCGGTTTTGTATTTTGAAAATATTGGCAGAATCGGATGGTCCTGGGGGGCGGAGCCTGAAACTGAAACTGTTTGAGAGCTAGTTTGGTGTAGTGGTTAATACCGCGGACTCTCATCTGGGAGAACCGGGTTTGATTCCCCACTTCTCCACTTGCAGCTGCTGGGGTGACCTTGGGTCAGACACAAGTTCACTTAGAGCTGTTCTCTCAAGGGCAGTTCTCCAGAGAGCTCTCTCAGCCCCACCTACCTCCCAGGGTGTCTGTTGTGAGGAAAGGAAGGGAAAGGAGATTGTAAGCTGCTCTGAGACTCCTTCAGACAGTGAAGGATGGGGGTATAAATCCAATTTCCTCTTTTTCTTCTCGATCACAATTTTGGTTACTGTTGAGACCCCTACAATATTGTTTGGATGATAACATTATCTCCAGGTGGGGCCTGGAGATCTCCTGGAATCACAACTGATCTCCAGGCAGCAGAGATCAGTTCCTCCGGAAAAAATGACCACCTTGGAAGATGGATTCTGTGGCAGTGTACCCTCCCTTCCCCAAACCCTGCAGGCTCCATCCCCCCCCTACATCTCCAGCTATTCCCCAATCAAAGCTGGCAACCCTACTGCCAGCAGAGTCTGGAGAAAAGGGTGTCATGTGATGCTGTGATGTCATTTATGACTGAGTGCCCAGTAAAAGTCATAGAGATCAGGGAAAGTCCTAGAATGTTGCAGGATGTAGTGACATCATGCCCGGTACTCAATCAGAAGTGATGTCACGGCCTAACGGGGCTCCATTTCTCCCGTCATTTTTGCACTTGCTGTTCAGTCGAGTAGCCACGGGGGTCCCAGGCACAGGGGTGGGAGATGGCCCATCATGGGTGACCAACCTGGGAACTGCAGGGCATCCAACAAGCTGTGCCCCCCACCCTTGTTACCATGAAAACAAAACACCCACAGGCCTTGCCAGTACAGTTCCAACATGCACACCTGTTGAGCACAATGCTTTCATGTGCCTTTGAACACAGTGCTTTTACGTGCCGAGCAACCTGTACATTCCAAGCACCTTTGCGTCCCTCCGCACATTCTCTGCCTGCCGTTCTGGTAAGCATCGTGCAAAGCAGCTGGGAACAGCGTCAGCCCCATCAGCTCCGCCTAATCTACCCTCTGTGACCTCAGCTTGCTGCATGGCTTCCAAGTTTTCATGCAGAAGTCTTCTCCCTACAGTGTTATTTGCATGCTTACGAGCGAGATTGCGCTATCCCACGGTGAGGGCAGGACACAGAGTACCCAGTGGTAGCTGTCTCGCCCGCCTTCAAATTGTGATAAATGTATATTCCTCTAACACGGAAGCCAAAGCTCATGAGATCATAATTAATATGCAACTTTCCCTTTTTTGTATATTTCCCCCCCCCAGCAGAAGTGGAATCCTATAGTTCAAACTTCCCAACTAGACTCCATCTGCCCGCCATGCTGCGGGAAGAGCGCTTCCAGATGGCGTACGGCAGTCTTGCTGATGGCTCGGAGTGTTAATGACTCCCAGCTAATCCTTAATAACGAGGAAGGATACATCTGGATTAGATCAGGCTGTCTTGTTAGGCGTGCCTTACCTGAGTGCAGAAAATGCAATTACGTCCTGTTGCCCGGGCAGCTGCCGGAGTATTAGAATTGATTACGCCAGTCAAAGCTGGGCTTACCCTCCTTTCAGAGGGTGATCCTGAATAAAGGGCAAACTGCTTTCCTTCTGTCTGTAGGAAGATGGAAGTCACAACCTTGGTTTTGCCTAGACTCTTGACAACAACCAGTGATGGATTTGGATAATATAGATGGTTGGGGGCAGATCTGAAGAGCTGTTCTGGATCAGACTGATCGTCCATCTAGTCCAGCATCCTGTCTCCCACAGTGGCCAACCAGTTCCTCTGGAGGGCCAACAACAGGGCATAGAGGCCGAGGCCTTCATAAGAACATGAGGAGAGCCCTGCTGGATCAGACCAGTTGTCCATCTAGTCTAGCATCCTGTCTCCCACAGTGGTCAGCCAGTTCCTCTGGAGGGCCAACAACAGGGCATAGAGGCCGAGGCCTTCATAAGAACATGAGGAGAGCCCTGCTGGATCAGACCAGTTGTCCATCTAGTCCAGCATCCTGTCTCCCACAGTGGCCAACCAGTTCCTCTGGAGGGCCAACAACAGGGCATAGAGGCCGAGGCCTTCATAAGAACATGAGGAGAGCCCTGCTGGATCAGACCAGTTGTCCATCTAGTCCAGCATCCTGTCTCCCACAGTGGCCAGCCAGTTCCTCTGGAGGGCCAACAACAGGGCAGAGAGGCCAAGGCCTTCATAAGAACAGAAGAGCCCTGCTGATCAGACTAGATGAATCATCTAGTCCAGCATCCTGTCTCCCACAGTGGCCAGCCAGTTCCTCTGGAAGGCCAACAACAGGGCATAGAGGCCGAGGCCTTCATAAGAACATGAGAAGAGCCCTGCTGGATCAGACCGGTGGTCCATCTAGTCCAGCATCCTGTCTCACACAGTGGCCAGCCAGTTCTTCTGGAGGGCCAACAACAGGGCAGAGAGGCCAAGGCCTTCATAAGAACATCAGAAGAGCCCTGCTCGACCAGACCGGTGGTCCATCTAGTCCAGCATCCTGTCTCCCACAGTGGCCAACCAGTTTTTCTAGAGGGCCAACAACAGGGCAAAGAGGCTGAGGCCTTCGTAAGAACACGAGAAGAGCCCTGCTGGATCAGACCAGTGGTCCATCTAGTCCAGCATCCTGTCTTACACAGTGGCCAACCAGTTCCTCTGGAGGGCCAACAACAGGATAGAGAGGGTGAGACCTTCCCCTGATGCTGCCTCCTGGTTCTGGGATTCAGTGGCTTAGTGCCTCTAAATGTGCTGGTTCCCCTCAGCCACCTTGGCTAGTAGCCATTGATAGACTTATCCTCCACGAATCTATCTAGTCCCTCTTTAAAGTGGTTTATTCCCATGGCTATCGCTACATCCTCTGGCAGAGAATTCCACACTTTAATCACTCTGTTTGAAGCACTATTTCCTTTTGTCCGTCCTGAACCTACTGCCCATCAGTTTCATTGGACACTCTCAAGTTCTAGTATTTTAGGAGAAGGAGAAAAAAATTATCTTTGACAACTCTCTCCACCCCATGCATCATTTTATCAACCTCTATCATGTCCCCCCTTGGTCGTCTCTTTTCTAAACGGAAAAGTCCCAGACTCTTCGGCCTTTCCTACCATAGGGAAGGAAGACCAGGGCTGCTATGTCAAGGAAGGCAATGGCAAACAACCTCTGATCATCTCTCACTTTAAAAACCTCACGGTCCTGGGTTTGCCATGAGCCGGCTGCGACTTGACTGCACACAGTTATTATATTAGAAACATGTCAAAATGAGAACATCTTTCCTTTTTCTTTTTGGAAGGTGTATTAAGAGTTCTTCTGTTTAGGACCAGCTTCTAGTACTTCAGGCGAAGCCGGAGGCAAACAGGGTTTCTTTGATGCATGACTGTGTTTGTACGCATCGCCCCGGAACTTATTTTTCTAAAAAGGTTCCGCACAGGTTGATTTGGCCTGCTGCCGATGCTTCCTCTGGCTTCCCTGCCCTGCGTGACGGGGGGCTGTCTCAGCCTTGACCCTTTAAACTCAGTTCTGCCACTCAAGACTGACGGAAGATGGACACATCTTCCAGCCCCACTGTGCTTTCTGACGCCTGCCAACCAGGCTTTTCACTCGATTCCCCGGGAAATGTTCCCAACCCTCTGAAACTTCACCGGCCACCTGCTGAGACCTTCCCTACAAATAGAGCTTTGATGGATTCTGTCTTCCACGTGGTTGCTGCCGCTGAAAATGGCATTGCCTGAAAAGATTCATCTTCCATCAAAAAGCCAGAACACAGTCTCGCAAGGGCTGTTCTGACTGCACCCTTCCGGGTTAACAGAGACAGTTCAAGCATCTAGCTTCTCTGGGAGGAATTAAAGTTTTCTCCATGCAGCCAAGGGGTCTATAATCCATAGACAGGACTAAGGATTCTGGAGGGAGCACACAAAAACTGCAGAATGTATGACTGGTTTCAGAATTCAGTTTCTGGAAAATCTTTACTTTAATTTATTTTTAAAGTGCGATTCTAGTTCTTCTGGCTTCCAAGGAGTGCTTGACAGCATATCCATTGAGAGCCGGTGTGGTGAGGTAGCTGAACTAACATCTGGAAGGCCCAGATTTGAATCTCTGCTCTGCCATGGAAGCTCGCTGGGTGACCTTGGACCGGTCACATACTCTCTGCCTAACCTACCTCACAGGATTGTTGTGAGGCTAAAATGAAGGAGAGAACTATGTAAGCCACTTCAGGTCCCCACTGGGTAGAAAGGGCAGGGGATAAAATGAAGTGAAATAAACAAACAAGAATAGACATTGTTGTCAAATCGTCACATGCGACTGTCCACATCTGGTTTACCATATTGACAGAACATGAATGTTGCTGGTCAAAATGGAATGATGCGGCAGCCATTTTATGGCTGTGCCCACCACAGTGTGTCAGAATTACAAAGATGAAAAGTCACTGTTTAACGCAATATAATTGCCCAACGGGGTCTATGTCTCTATTGTACAGAATATCATCAAACAAATACACATGATTTACAAACAAAGAAAATAACCAATATAAGTTGCTCAACAGGGTCTATATGTGTAATAAATGACCCACAGGTCTATAAGCAAACACATAAGTCTTTCTTATACAAAACACGACCAAGATGCCGGCTTTGATCCTTCGTTTCGTCAGGAGCTTCTTCAGCCTGCTGAATATAAAACATACATGTCACCACTCCCAATATAAACTACTCCAAATACCATTACAATTATTGATTGTTTCCTTTTACCAACAATGCATATGCATATACTTACAACCTCCTCTGTACAAAGAATCCAACTGCTATTATAATCAATTATATTCAGATGATTATTCTGTAAGAAAGATGCCACCATAAGTTATTTCCATGAATTCACACTATTTAAAACCCTAAAAGTGCAAACCTATACTTAGAAAAGCTCACCCCAAAACAAGAGCATCACCGGGCAACCGATCAACTTGTGACTGACCCAAGGTCACCCCAACAGCTGCATGTGGAGGAGTGGGGAATCGAACCCAGTTTTCCCAGATTAGAGTCTGCGCTCCTCACCACTACCCCAAACTGGCTCTCAAAAAGGTTGGGGACCCCTGCAGTAAGGGGGATCCTGTAGTGATGTTACCTTTACAGGTAACAATTCTAACAATTCTAAGTCTTGTTAATTTGGAGCATCAACCGGCTAAATGATTAGCCACTTAGCCTTTAGCAAACTGATTAACTGATTGGGAATAAAATTGCAAATCACTGAAGCTGGAACCTATGGAATCTACCAAGTATACCGATTCAAGTTTGCACTCATTATTTCCATTATTATAATTGCTTGGAAAGGTTGCCTCTGCTTATGCCAGCCAGAGAGTGCTGCGAAGGGCTGGAGGGAAAAGGAAATGGTTCCGCTGCCTCTCCTGAGTGCTGACGTGTACGGAGTACAGAGCTTCTGATAGCGTTAGTTTTACAGTTTTATCCCGTCGGTTGGGGGTTGTCTTGCGTTTCTGCTATGTTAAATCAGTCTCTGGATTCTAGAGACTATCTGGATTGGTGTAGTGTTTAAGAACACGGACTCTAATCTGGAGAACCGGGTTTGATTCCCCACTCCTCCATATGCAGCTGCTGGCATGACCTTGGGTCAGTCACAAGTTCTCTCAGAGCTGTTCTCTCAAGGGCGGTCCTTGAAAGAGCTCTCTCAGCCCCACCTACCTCACAGGGTGTCTGTTGTGGGGAGGGGAAGGGAAAGGAGTTTGTAAGCCGCTCTGAGACTCCAAGTGAGTGAAGGGCGGGATATAAATCCAATCTCTTCTTCTTGTTGTTCTTGTTCTTTGCGTTCTTCTTTTTGTTGTTGTTGTTGTTGTTCTTCTTCTTCTTCTATTGTAAGGTGAGATTGTAAGGCACTCTGAGACTCCTTTGGGTAGTAAAAGGCGAGGTATAAATCCAAGATTTCTTCTTCTTCTTCTTCTTCTTCTGGCATCCTTTTGTTGAGAAGCTCCAGAACAATAACCCGTAATTCTTATTTTGGAAGTAGTCTCTCCACCACAGGGTTGCCAACCCCCAGCTGGGAAACACCTGGAGATTGTGGGGTTGGAACCTGGGGAGGGAGAGGTTTGAGAAGGGGTGAGACCTCTGTGGGGTACAATGCCATAGAGTCCACCCGACGGAGCAGCCATTTTCTCCAGGGAAACAGATCTCTGTCGCCTGCAGGTCAACTGTGTGTGAAAATCCAGTAGCAAAGTAGGCGTCTCCAGCCAATCTCCGAAACAGCTGTGCCAGCCACCAGAAAAGGAAGGGGCTTTACACAACCGGGCTTGCCAACCTCCAGGTGGTGGCTGGAGATCTAGAATTGTTGATCTCCAGGTAACAGGTGTAGTGGTTAAGTGCATAAATTCTAATCTGGGAGAACCAGGTTTGATTCCCCAATTTTTGCACTTGCAGCTGCTGGATGACCTTGGGCAAGCCATAGTTCTGACAGAGCTGTTCCTGAAAGAGCAGTCCTCGAAAGAGCTCTCTTGGTCCCACCTCCCTCACAGGGTGTCTGTTTTGGGGAGGGGAAGGGAAAGGAGTTTGTAAGCCGCTCTGAGACTCCGAGTGAAGGGCCGGGTATTAATCCAATAATCTCCTCCTCCTCTTCTTCTTCTTCTCCTTCTTTCTTCTCCTCCTCCTCCTCCCTTCTCCAGGCAACAGAGATCAGGAGATCCAGGAGATCCAGGAGAAAAGGGCTGTTTTAGAGGCTGGACATTCGCCTCCTTTCTGAGCTTCCCTCCCCTCCTCAAACTCTGCACTTCCCAAGGTCTGCCCCCCAGATCTTAAGCCAGAGTTGGCAACCCAGCTGCACGACTGAGAGGGCTCCCCAGATGTGCAGGGGGGAAAAATACACCACTGTAGATCAGGGCTCAATGAATCTGAGGGCCCCCGGTTGCCATGGCACCTAGAGATTGCATCGTGGGGCCTAGTGCTTCCAGCGAGCATTTTGTTACAGCACCTGTCAGCGATTCTAAGTGGAAAGACAAAGAGTCGTTATCATTTTATGTTAACAATGTTTTGTTGTGTGACATAAGCATAAATATGCATGAAGTTATTACTGTTTGTTTATATGCAAACTTCACTTTATGCCGTGCATTGGCGGCAGATGAATTCATTTCTTAGCCAGTTGCCTTCTGGACTGGCTCCAGTATTTAATTAAACAGAGATTTTAAAAGCAGTAATGGACTTATGAGAAAGTAGGGGAAGCTGGGTTAGGGTTAGAGGTTAGCTTTTTGTTGTGGCGTTGACAGTTGGGGTGACCCGTGTATTTATTAGTATGCACCAGGACTTAATGCTCCTTCTAAGCTGTGGAGTCGTGTGCACAAAAATTCTACTGGCATTAAAGTTGCGAGCGAGCCATTTGGCCACTGCGTAAATCAGTTTGCTCTGGAGCCATCCTTCCTGAGCTAAAACAAAAATGTTTGAGCCAGAGGCTAAAAAAACTGTGAGCTAGTTCACACTAACTCAGCTTAGAGGGAACACTGACCAGGAGGTGTGAATTGTGGAAAACCAGTTACAACCCCCCCAAAAAAACATACAAGAGCAGATAGGGAAACTGCCCTGCTTAGTCCCCAGATATTTTACAAAATCCTGGAGATACGGAGACATGAAGAAGTGAGCAGTGACTCACGAAAGCTCATCGCCTGCCACAAATTTCGTTAGTCTTTAAGGTGCTGCTGGACTCTTGCTCCTTTCTACTGCAGATATGGGTATGTGTGGAGAATTTCCAAGAATTTCCTTTGCTCCTTCCTCTACAATTCCTTGCAGGCCTCCAGTTTGTTTCACCGGGAAACTCTCGGGTAACTCTGTTTATATCCTTTATTTTATACCAGTCTGTCTATTTCAATATTTTTGATGACAGGTTGGAAAAATTTGAGTAATATTTTTAATATTCCATGTGTGAGTTCATGGGGACAGGCCCATAAGGGGCCAGTAAGGTGGGGCAGAAAGGGAGAGACTCGAACCTTCTCCCCCCAAAAGTTGACCAGGGGGTGGGGCGGAACGTGGCCGCTCTGGTCTGCAGGCTCCATGTCTGCCCTGTCCTCCTGGGTTTTTCTCAACATCTGGAAAGGTTTTTCTTCCACTCTCAGGTAGCTCGCCGCCACCACCTGACCTTTGTACAGAACTGCCTAATGCAGGGGTGGGCAATTGTTTTGGCTCGGGGGCCACTTTGTGGGAGCGGAGGTTAGCGGAGGGCCGCACCTTTTAAAATGACTGCATTCATTAGTTAACTTTGCATTTCAGAAAAGATATAAATTGTATCATAAAAATCAATAAATATAAATTAAATAAAATAGTGGTCGTTTTATTCAATTTATTTGTTGTGCTAATTTCATATCATCTATAGCTACAAGCACATTTAACTTTAGAATCAGTTTAATGAGGCAAATGTACCCTATCACACTTTTCTACAATTTTTTTGAAATCAGGAGCGAGATTGCTTGTTGAGATTCTCATCACAGCCTGCAAGTTAATGTCTGTCAAAGAGCACCTATATTTACTCTTGTTGATCTTCATGCAAGAAAAACTTTGCTCACAAATATATGTAAACCCAAATATAGAGGACATTTTCCCAGCAAATTTCTTCATACATGGAAATTTTTCAGCAGACAAAGATTTGTAAAAGTCAACTAATGTCACAGCATTAAACATTTCTTTCACAGTGTGATCTGACTGCATGTCAATAAGTTCAAGCTGCAGCTCCTCAGGGGCTGTATCAATATCAGCAGTGATGGGATAAGAGAGCAAATTGAATTAAAATTGAATTGAAAGGGACAGAGAGAGACACACAGGGGAACATAGGGACAAAGAGAGAGAGAGAGAGAGGGATACAGAGACACACACACATGCAGAGGGACACAGAGAGAGCCAGAGAGAGAGAGAGACAGGGACAGAGAGAGAGAGAGAGATCGCCGAAAGCAGCTGCCTGCCTGCTGCGCCTCCGTGCAACCCGGGGAAGGCGAGGATGGGAGTGTGCAGGGCTTCCCTGGAGCCCTGCGCTTTGGCGTGGCCCGGGGAAGGTGAGGGTGGGGGCGGGCAGAGCTTCCCCGGAGCACTGCGGCCCCGGGAAGAGGAGGATGGGGGAGGGAAGGTAACTTACCTTCCTTCTTCTGCCTTCTCGTCACCCAACAGTGCTGCTGGGAACAGGGGGTGGGGCTTGGTAATGTGCCCGCTTCCTGGACACTTCACTCTCAGAGCGCTGCTTCTCTGCACTCCGGGCCCAACAGAGGCCTGACTGAAACCATGTGGCCGACTGTCTTGGCGGGCCACAAAAAACTCTGTGGCGGGCCACATGTGGCCCGCGGGCCACAATTTGCCCACCCCTGGCCTAATAGGAAGGTCAGGACTCCCAGCTTCCCTTCCAAGTTCTGAGGCCTTGCCTTTGTGCCTCCTGCTGCCCAGTGCTGGGTCACCATGGGGACAGTTTACAGCTTTGTGTGCCCCTGGAGGAATAGCCACTTGCCAACTGGCTGCCTTCTCTCTGGCACTCATTTTAAAATAGCATGTCCAAGACGGTGGAGGTCTATATGGTACAGAGAACTGCTACCAGCATCAAAAGTTATAAAGTATTTATTACAAAGAAAATGTTGAGGAAGGGATTCCAAAAGAACTCGGTAAAACACAAATCCTCTGTCCCTTCCTCTATACATGTCCTATCAGATGTTAAAATAGGACAGCCCCCTTTTTCTAAGAATGTTACAGATCTCTATTGAATTTCCATTACCTCTTGCTCTTGAGGCGAGCACATGGTCAATGGCTGCCTTGCCTGTGGAGACGTCTGTGAGACCGCCTTTCTGTTGTGAGGAGTTTTTATCGTATCTGTTTCTCCACCCACTGACCAAGTCACACCAGATCAAGGCTTCTTCCTGGAGATTATTCCTGGATCTGTTCTAGCCTACAGTCCTCCAAGTCTCTGTTCCCTGCTTGGAGAAGGGGGAGTTCAATTAGCATTTCTTAAATGTAGCTGAGATGAGCCGGGGAAAGCCATTGACTGACTTCTTTCCCTGGTCTCTGCCCAGAGGGAAGAAAGAAAACTGTTAAAACGCAAAGTAGAGGTTTCGCTCCTTTCAAACCTCCCAGGAAAAAATGCATTTCTCCACAGTGGAATTTGAGGTTTGTTTTTTTTTCAAATGAGATTATGCACACCAAGTCTGAGAGATGTTGTGGGGAATTCTGCATAAGGTACTTATTTGTTATATTTATTTATTTATTTGACTTATAGCCCTCCCTCCCCTGCACTGTAGGGCTCAGGACGGGCAACATCAATAACGAGCAATATTAAAACAATAAATACAAGTTAATTATTAAACATTAAAACCAAAATAATAATACAATTAAAACTGAATAGTCATACAGCAGGTGATATTTCAACACAGTTTGGTGTGTCTTCTCTCAACAGAGTCTCTCCTCTGTGTGCATCTGCGGATGTTGGGAGGGTGATATTGCTGATGAACAGACAGAGGGGGAGGCCAATACTGGTGGAATTGTTCTGTCTTGCAGGCTCTGTGGAACTGCATTAGGTCCTGCAGGGCCCGGATCTTGCTTGGGAGAGCATTTCATTAGGCTGGTGCCAGAGCTGAAAAGGTTCTGGCTGCGGCTAAGCGGATATTTTTCAGGCCGGGGATCATTTTATATGCAAGATTTCTCATCCTGAATGAAGCAACTGGGAGCCAGTTTGGTGTAGTGGTTAAGAGCGTGGACTCTAATCTGGGAGGACTGGGCTTGATTCCCCACCCCTCCACCTGCAGCCAGCCAGGTGACCTTGGGTTAGTCACGGTTCTTTCAGAACTGTTCTCTCAAGGGCAGTTCTCTCAGAGCTCTTTCAGGCCCACCCACCTTACAGGCAATGCTCCCTCTAAGCTGTGGAGTCTTCTGAGCAAAAATGCTACTTTGTGAGCTACCGGCACTCAAGTTGTGAGCGAGCGCTTTGGCTACTGCATAAATTAGTTTGCTCCGGAGCCACATCTTTCCTGAGCTAAGACAAAAATGTGTGAGCTAGAGGCTAAAAAACTGAGCTAGCTCACACTAACTCAGCTTAGAGGGAACATTGCTCCCATAGTGTCTGTTGTGGGGAGAGGAAGGGAAGGAGTTTGTAAGCTGCTCTGAGACTCCGAGTGAAGGGCGGGGTATAAATCCAGCCTCCTCTTCCTCTTCTTCTGACTTTTAGTCCTTTGACGTTTATGTGTAAAGTGCTGTGAAGTTGTAGCCAACTTATGGTGACCCTGTATGGTTTTCGAGGCAAGAGATGTTCACAGGTGGTCTGCCCTTGCCTGCCTCTGCGTAGCGATTCTAGACTTCCTTGGTGGTCTCCCATCCAAGTACTAACCAGGACCAACCCTGCACAGCTTCTGAGATGTGACTAGATCAGACTAGCCTGGGCTATCCAGGTCAAGTTCTTGGGTTCCAGAAAATTTCTTTACATCCTCAAATGGTCAATTTTTAGCTTTTCTGGTCATTGTTTGCTGCATTGTTAGGAGCAACTCTTTCCCTTAGCCAGAGACATGGGCTGCTGAATGGGTGTGTATCACAGCTAATTAAACTTACTTTTGCTCATTAAAGCTGAGTTAGTTGCTAAATGCTCTGTGAGGTTATTTTAGTGTAGCAAGTGCAAAAAGATGAAAAATAAAGGCACACGGTGATCTTGATTATTATTACAGCAGGTTCTCTTTAATTAATCTTACATTTACATCCTTAAGGGAAATGTAAGCGGCAGAATTCCCCTCCTTGCCGGTTTCATTCCCCTCGAATGAATGAACGCTGGAAATCTATCACTCACGATCGGATAACGTTACATCTTCCCCTTCAGGAAAGAAGATCAGCATTTGAGTGTGTTTTGTGTGCGTCTCTCAACTGGTGGCGGAGATGTAAGATTTAAATTTTTTATGACAATCATAGGAGCGGTTAAGCAGACAAACAAGATTACCCTCAGAGCTCGGGAAAAACCTGCATGAGAGGAATGCCAGAACAGAGAAATCTGTGTTGCTAAATTATAGAGAAATCCCGCGAGGATTCGTGGCACATTCCACCTTTCTCTCTCCTTCTTTACCCCGGTTGCAATCGCATTAGTAATGCAAGAATCCGTCAAAAAGCTAGCTTTTGTTTTTAGATGAATTTGAGGAGTCTGGCAAGGATTTTTTCCCCGTTTTGTTTCTGTTTTGTTGAGACTGTGTACAGAGGGAAACTTGAACCACAGGGAACGAAGCGTCGAATGCACAAATCAGAAGAAGAGCCCCACTTGAGTAGTGTAGTCCGTCCGGCATCCAATTCCCAGCACTTGAAGGCCAAATGCCCCCCCACAGAGAGCAGAGGTCACCCCCCCCCCCGCAAGAACTACCAGCAGAGAACGGAGGTCAAAAACCCACCCAGCATCTGGGGTGTTTAGATCGTCTTCTCCCTCCTCTTTAAAAATCATATTTGGATTGATGTAGAATGCTAGTTGGCAATTCATTTTTAAAAAGAGAAATATAGCCATTGAGACTAGATCCTGGAGGAGGACTAGGGAGGGTTGCCAGCTCTGGTTGGGAAAGGCCTGGAGATTTTGGGGGTGGAGCCTACGGAGGGTGGGGTTTTGGGAAGAGAGGGACCTCAGCAGGTTATGATGCCAGGAAGTCCACCATCCAAATCCGTTCCCCTGGAGAGAATACGGATCTCTGTTGTCAGGAGATCAGCTGTAATAGCAGGAGATCTCCAAGGCACACCTGGAAGTTGGCAACCCTAATCATGTTTGTCCGTTCATTCGTTCGTTCGTTCGTTCAATTTATATCCCACCCTCCCCGCCCAAGCAGGCTCAGGGCAACTTGTTCGCAATTTGTCAGCAATCTGTTTTAATGTGTGCATTGTACTCTTGAAAAAGGTCAACGGATTGTAAAATAAAGAGAACACGGCAAGTTTAAGATTCTTTAACCCCTTTCTGCCCCAGTGTGAATAACTGGAGGCTTTGGCAGCATTCTCCCTTTTCTGCAGAGCCATCTGCTCCTTAACAAACAGGCCTCTTCTTCCCTTCGTGCCCCAAGTACAGTTTTGCCCTGGCTCTCTTCTGCTGGCAAAGGGCTCTTTAACCCTTTCTGCCCCAGTGTGAATAACTGGGGGCTCTGTCAGCATTCTCCCTTTTCTGCAGAGCTATCCCCTCGTTAACAAATAGGCCTCTTTTCCCCTTTGTACCCAAAATACAGTTTTGCCCTGGCTCTCTTCTGCTGGCAAAGGGCTCTTTAACCCTTTCTGCCCCAGTGTGAATAACTGGGGGCTCTGTCAGCATTCTCCCTTTTCTGCAGAGCTATCCCCTCGTTAACAAATAGGCCTCTTTCCCCCTTTGTACCCAAAATACAGTTTTGCCCTGGCTCTCTTCTGCTGGCAAAAGGCTCTTTAACCCTTTCTTCCCCAGTATGGATAACTGGAGGCTCTGTCAGCATTCTCCTTGATACACCACAGCCACTCACTTCCACTGGCCCGTGGTGTTGGCTTGCCTGTGGAGCCGCACTGGAGAAAACTTCACTGTTGGAGGGAAAAAAACCCTTCAAATGTTTTGTACGAGTCCCCTTATTCAAATTTCACCCTGGCCACAAAACCACTTGGGGGCTTTAGGACAACACCGTCCTCTGTCTGAGCTTCAGTCTGCCCGCCAGTGCGGTATAATAAAGAGAACGGCAGACTAGGAGCCTGGGTGACCCGGGTTCGAATCCCTGCTTCTCCCACGGAAGCTTGCTGAATGACCTTGGGCCTGTCACGAACTCTCAGCCTGGCCTACCTCACAGCCTTGTTGTTGTGAGAGAACAGAGGAGGGGAGAACCGTGTTCTGAAGCTGCTCTGAGTCCCACCCATGGGGAGAACAGAGGGGTACAAATAAATAAATGCAAATGCAGCCGCAAGGCAGCCTTACAGGTCTGTTATAAGGATCACTGACATAATGCATGTGACATATTTTGAACCCTAAATGAGTGATACGTATGCAAAGTACAATAGTTTCCTTTGGCTTCTTCCTGGATCAGTCACATGAGTGGTCCTTCCCAATCGGAGATGAGGGCACGGGATGATGCTGTGACCCTATCTGGCATGATATCATCGGTGGGCATTGATAAATAAAACCATGTGCCAAAATAAAACAAAGCCAGTTAGACATGGTGGCCTTATGCTGTCCCTGAGGGCAAATGAAGGCAATGGAAAGTGAGGGCTCGGAACAATAAGCACAACAAAGAGGGGGGGGGGGGTTTGGCCAAAGATGTTTGTGCGTTGGTATGGCTTACACTTAAGCAGACGCTCCAAGTGGGACTCTGTTGCTAACTTCTATTCCTGTCTCCATTAGCTGGTCTGTTCATTCTGCATGTTGAAGTTTTTGAGTTGTTATTTTTTATTAAAATTAATATCCACGTGAGCAGGCAGGTCAGGAATGGGAGCGTTATTCACTTTGCCTGTGTCAGGCCTCTGTCAAACGGCTGTCGTCAGATATTGCTGGATCCATAAATTATCATTTCCTGTTGCATTCCGTTCTCGCCTTGCGGAGATTTCCCCTGCTGTAGTTGAAATAACAGGCACAAGGGGGCAGCCTTGTTATGCTTTTCATTAAGGTGCTGGTTGGCGAAGGGTTGAACAAAATGTGGACTTCACTGAAACAGAAGTGATGGATGATATAAAAGCAAAACAAAAAGAGACAAATTTCCTCGTTGGGTTGCAAAAGACCTTTTAGAGAAAAGTCTGGTTAATTGAATAAAATAATTGTAAACATAGACGCACAAAAAGAATGACTTTCGGCCTCTTTGGCATTTGACAAGGATATTATTTGGCTACTGATGTGTTTGGGGGGGGAGGAATTTTTGAATCCACGAGGAAGTGAGTTTGAGTTATCCTGCCACGCTGGATGGCATACATTCTGTGTCAATTCCCATATTACCTGTTTTCAATGTACGTCTGGTTCCCCCCCCCCCCCCCCAAATGCACAGCTAAACATGTTATGTCCTGACCTGGATAGCCCAGGCTAGCCTGATTTTGTCAGATCTCGGATGCTGAGCAGGGTTGGCCCTGGTTTGTACTTGGATGGGTGATGACCAAGGAAGTCCAGGGTTGCTGTGCAAAGGGAGGCACTGGCAAACCACCTCTGAATGCCTCTTTCCTTGAAAACCCTATAGGTTTGCTGTAAGTTGGCTGCAACTTGATGGCACTTTGCACCACCAAACATGTAATGTGTGAGCATGTTTATTTGGAAACCTGTGTGTCATACAGGTGCGCTTGTTAGCCAGAACTGGCAGCAGCTCTCTGTCACGTGTATACTGGAACAAACAAACAGAAAAGAACCATACAACATATGGAATGACCTAAAGCTGCCTTCAGTTGCCGCCATCAGTCGCCTTGCATGTCTAACTTTACTGGTGTCAGTCAGTCTGTGCTCAGTGACAGCATGGATTCCAGAGATGAAGAGCTACCTGCAGCTGGCCCTCAGCCAGTAATTGAACACCCGGCTCTGAGCCTGTTGATCAGGTTACCAGCTGACCAGAAGTCACAGCCTACAGCTGAAACTGAGCCAATGCCTGTAGCTCTGAAGCAGTAAACAAGCCTTCAGAAGTCACACCCAGCTTACCCACACCCCTGCAGCACCAACACTGTCAGAGGCGAGCCGAGTTGCAGGAAAGGAGGAGTGTGAGACTCATGGCCCATTGTCAGCTGTCAACTGACAAGATATATGAGTAGTTTCAGAATGACTGCCAAGGAATTGGCTGGGAGTGTAGCTTGTTAAGACTTGGCTATAAAATCCGCCAGGAGAAGCAGCAGTTTTATGGACGTAACAAGTACATATTGCTGCTAAACCACTGGCCTTGCTGTTATCGGACTGCTGGAACCTTGACCATTGGACTGGACTTGCTGCCTGAATCCCTAGACTGGACTTGGCATACCTGCTCTCTGGAACCCCTGACTTTTGGACTGGACCTTGGTTCCTTTCTGCAGCCTGACATGTGACCTGTCCTGCTTAAACCCAGCCCCTGCCTCTTGGGAGGGCTGTACCAGTCCATTTACTGTTCTACTTTCTCTCCTCTAACTTTAAAGCTGAAGCCCTAAAAATACTTACTTAGGAAATAAGACCATTGAACTTGGTGGGACTTGCTTTAGAGGACTTCTATCCTGCCGATCTGCTAAGGATGCCTTCTGAAGAAATTAAAGTGTGGGGAATGCAAAACGCTGCAGGGAAACTGAACAAGCAAGCGGCAGCAGTGTAGCCTCGCACAATAAAATCTGAAATGCTGAGCAACAACACAAACAGCACAAGCATCTATAAATAATCCCCATTAATAAAAAATGAGAGTTAAAGTCAGGCAAACTGCAGCATCAGCATTAAAGGCAGCAAAAACAAACTGAAAAGAGGAAAGCAGTTAGCGGTGAACATCAACAAGATGGAGGAATTTGGATTTGACCACCACCAGAAGCCTTCTGGAAAACGATAGGCGGCATTCAGACATCACGGCAAACTGACGTTTAACAGAGACGATGACTGTGCTCTGGAGAGAAGGAGACTGGATTTATACCCCATCTTTCACTACCCGAAGGAGTCTCAGAGCAGCTTATAATCTCCTTTCCCTTCCTCTTCCCACAACAGACACCCTGTGAGGGAGATGGGGCTGAGAGAGCTGCCCTTGTGAGAACAGCTCTGAAAAAACTTGTGACTGACCCAAGGTCAGACCAACGGCTGCATGTGGAGGAGTGGGGAATCAAACCCGGCTCTCCCAGATCAGAGTCCCCGCTCCTAACCACTACTCCAAACCGTCTCTCGATTCCAGATTTGAGTCCAGGAACACCTGACAGAGATTTCCAGGGTATAAGCTTTGTCAGCTTTGACTCTCAAAACCTGGACTCGAATCTCGCCCCTCTACTGCAGGTCAACATAGCTACGCACCGGGGAAAACTGTGCTCTGGGAATCCCAGTATGGGTGGGGCTGCATTTCAGACATCACGGCAGACTGAAGCGGGATCATGCCATGAAGTTGTGAACCCAGCTCTATGCACAGAGGAGGAAGGTGGGAGGAGCCAAAGGCACACAGCTGAGCACGAAGACACGCAGCCCTCCTACCTGCTCTGGCCAAACTCGGTGACACGCGGCCTTCCTACCTGCTCTCTCTTCATTCTAACTTTGCAGTGACCACTGACTCTATCTCAGCCGGCCAAGTGTTAAGGGGGTGAGGTAGACTTCCTGGGACAGGAAGTTCCAAAGCCTGCTGGCCACCCCCCCCCCCTACACTCCTGCCCTGAGCATTCACCGAATCATGCATTGGAGGAAAATGGAGCAGGGCACTGGTGATCGATCCCAGACTGCAGACTGGCTGCAGGCTGATTTCATAGGGGGGAAGGCTGACCTTCAGAACGAGCATGTTTATGAGCATGCTGCGCATCTTGACTGAAAAGCTAATGGGGGAGGGGGTCTTTTTCTTCCATCCCATCTCTTCTGCATCACGGGACCCTTTCCCAGAAGGATGCTGCCTTGCACCCCTCTTGCCTGCTTTTGCATTCTTGCAGTGTACCATAGATATACGAGGAGGTAGATAGGCGAGCCACTCCATCCAGAACTCTTTGCTTGTGGAGGAAAGTTTGAGTCCAGTGGCACCTTGAAGACCAACCAAGCTTAATTCTGGGGATAAGCTTTCGTGTGCATGCAAACTTTGTTCTGTTGCTTTGGACCAACACATCTACCCACCTGAATCTATGCCCTTGGAGGACAAACTCTCTCCACGCCAGTTTGGTGTAGTGGTTAAGTGCGCGGACTCTAATCTGGGAGAACTGGGTTTGATTCCCCACTCCTCCACTTACAGCTGCTGGATGACCTTGGGCAAGCCATAGCTCTGTACCAGCTTTTATCTCAAGGACAGTTGTCTCAGAGCTCTCTGAGCCCCACCTACTTCACAGGGTGTCTGTTGTGGGGAAGGGAAGGGAAAGGAGATTGTAAACTGCTCTGAGACTACGGCTGCGAGCACACAGCCCTTTAATGCGGGAGGAAGGGCTGCTTCCTCCCACATTTAAAGGGACTAACTACACGGGCCGCAGCAAGTCCCGCAGCGAAGCAGGCTCAAATGCGGGTTGCTCCCGCATTTTCCAACCCCGGGAAAATCAACAGTTTTCCTGGGTGTTGTGGGAGGAACCCGCATTTAAGCTATCTGGACAGCCCTCTCTCGCAATCATTGCGAGAGCAGGGCTGTCCAGATGGTCCCGTCGGCCATTCCCCCCCCCCCCTTTTACACCTGGGCGCTTGGGCAGTCAAGCGCCCAAGTGTAAAAGGGGGGGGGAAACCCCAAACTTACCAGGCGGCTGGCAGGTCCTTTGCTGCTGCTTCCGCCACCGCCGGATCCCTCGCCACTTCTTCTGCCGCTGCCGGATCCCTTGCCACTTCTTCTGCCGCCACAGCCGGATCCCTCGCCGCTTCTGCCACTGCCGGATCCCTCGCCGCTTCTGTCGCCGCCTCCGGATCCCTCCCCGCCTCTGGCCACCGCAGTGGTTGGGATGTGTAGACATCCCAACCCGAGGTAAAGAAATGCAGCCCCTTTAATCCGGGAGGGCTCCCGGATTTAAAGGGGCCGTGTGACCGCAGACTACAAGTGAAGGGCGGGGTATAAATCCAATCTCTTCTCTTCTCTTCTCCTTTGCAAGTTACTCCTGTTTGATTCTTACTTTGGGAATTGATTCGTGCAACATAAATCGCTCCTGTTGGACTCATGAGTGTCACGTGGACGAGACATCCTTATGGGAGGTGTGGTAGAAATTTTTGCGAGTGGGAATTCCCACGGGCGGCCCTTGTGACTTCTGCGATTGCTCAGGCTGCTGCAGACCACTTGTGTGTGAACTGTTATTTGGGAAAAGACAATGAATCCGAAACTTCACACATGGGCTGACCAGGCCCAGAAGGCAAATAAATAATTTGTTTGCCAGTCAGAGAGTCAGCGTGGTGTCGGGGTTAAGAGCGGCAGATTCCAATCTGGAGAACCAGGTTTGCTTCCAGAGGATGTCGTGATGGCCATAGAAATAAACAGCTTTCAAGGGGGATGAGATAGATTCATGGGCGATATGTCGTATCAGTGGCTACCAGCCATGGTGACTGAGGGGAACCTCCACATGCAGAGGCACTAAATTTCTGAGTCCCAGTGCCAGGAGGCAACATCAGGGGAAGGCCTCGGCCTCTATGCCCTGTTGTTGGGTGTCCAGAGGAAATGGTTGGCCACTGTGTGAGACAGGATGTTGAGCTAGGTAGACCCTCACTGGTCTGATCCAGCAGGGCTCTTCTTATGCTCTCATGAAGGCCTCAGCCTCTGTGCCCTGTTGTTGGCCCTCCAGAAGAACTAGTTGGCCACTGTGTGAGACAGGATGCTGGACTGGATGGACCCTCACTGGTCTGACCCAGCAGGGCTCTTCTTATGCTCTCATGAAGGCCTCGGCCTCTGTGCCCTGTTGTTGGCCCTCCAGAAGAACTGGTTGGCCACTGTGTGAGACAGGATGCTGGACTGGATGGACCCTCACTGGTCTGACCCAGCAGGGCTCTTCTTATGCTCTCATGAAGGCCTCGGCCTCTGTGCCCTGTTGTTGGCCCTCCAGAAGAACTGGTTGAGTGAGACAGGATGCTAGACTAGATGGACCACTGGTCTGATCCAGGACACTTTTTAAAATGTTCTTATGTGACCCACTCTTCTCCATGAAGCGAGCTGGGTGACCTTGGGCCAGTCAGAGTTCTGTTAGATTTCAGTCAACCCCAACTACCTTGCAGGGTGCCTGTTGAGGGGAGGGGAAGATGATCATAAGCCACTTTGAGACTCCTCAAGGTAGAGAATAGCGGGGTATACAAACCAGCTCTTCTCTTCTTCTAAGTGCAAGCCAGTAAGAGCGTGAAGAAGCTCCTCATCTCAGAAGGCAATATTATTTCTTTAGAACGTTTCTATCCTACCTTCTCCCCCCAGACTCAAGGCAGCTAACAAAGCAAAAAGAAGCTACTGATGTTGAAACAATTTTTAAAAATCCAACAGCAAGATTAAAACCAACATCCAAGATCAAAACAGCCCAGCCAGATCTGCAGAACCAATGTGTCCTCCAACAGACGCCCTTTGAAAGAAGATCATTTTATAGGCTTTCCGGAATACAGACACACTGAAGGTATCCCTTGCACCTAGGATTGCCAGCTCCAAGTTGGGAAATACCTGCAGATTTTGGGGGCGGATTCTGGGGGGGCAGGGTTTGGGGAATGGAGGGACCTCAGCCGTCCATCTTTCAAAGTGGCCATTTTCTCTAGGGGAACTGATCTCTGTCTCCTGGAGACTGGTTTTAATTTCTGGGAGATCTCCAGCCACCTCCTGGAGAATGGCAACCCTATCTGTACTAATTTAAACAAACTGGACCTACTGCAGAAGAAATTCGATGCCAGTTTGGTGTAGTGGTTAAGAGCGGCGGACTCTAATCCGGAGAACCGGGTCTGATCCCCTACTCCTCCACGTGCAGCTGCTGGTGTGACCTTGGGTCAGTCACAAGTTTTCTCAGAGCTGTTCTCTCAAGAGCAGTCCTCGAAAGAGCTCTCTCAGCCCCACTTCCCTCACAGGGTGTCTGTTGTAGAGAGGGGAAGAAAAGGAGATTGTAAACCGCTCTGAGACTCCCAAGTGAAGGGCAGGGTATAAATCCAATCTCTTCTTCTTCTTGGTTAAGAGCACAGACTCTAATCTGGGAGAACCAGGTTTCATTTCCCACTCTTCCACATGCAGCTAGCTGGGTGACCTTTGGCAAGCCACAGTTCTCTCAGAGCTGTTCTCTCAGGGGCTGTTCTCTCTCTCAGCCCCACCTGCCTCACAGGGTGTCTGTTGTGGGGAGAGGAAGGGAAGGAGATTGTAAGCCGTTCTGAGAGAAGGGCAGGTTATAAATCGAGCCTCCTCCTCTTTTTCCCTCTTCTTCAAGAGGGCACCTCTACGAGGAGGCTGTCGGAAGAGAACAGCTGGCACATTTGAGTGTACCGGGAGATGCATTTCAATAAAGGTGATCGCCTGTCTGCTGGCAGCCGCTGCAACTGATACAGCGCCGGGGCTGACCCCAGACAGAAGTCCCGCTGTCTTATTTTGTACCAGTTCAATCTTCTGAGACATCTTCAAAGGCAATCCCACACGGCAGCGTGAATCAGCGTGTCTGGGACAGCCGTCTAGATAAGAAGTCAGCTTACACGTTGGATGTGATTGAGTGACGGCCCTTGTAGCGACAGCGCTAACCTCTTTATCCATCGACAAGGCTCGGGTCCAAGCACACCCGCAAGCCCTTAACTCGATCTGCTAAAGAGAGATTAATCCCCATCTAAGGCCGGTCAATCAAAAGAATTTACTGCTTCCTTAATCTCACGAGACAGGGTTCTTAAAACCACCTCGCTTCAGGTAACCCACATGGATTTGTCTGCTGTCCACATTGCCAAGGATTCTGGGACATATTCTAGGCACGTGAAAGCTGGTGTGGCATAGTGGGTAGGGTGTAGGATCATGTGAGGCCTGGGTTCGAATATCTGCTTCTACTACGGAAGCTTACTGTTGCAGAACTGGGGCCTCAGCTGAGCCTTGGTCCCTTGCAAACCCATTTTGTATTCAATTCTATGGCCGAATCTTTGGTTCTTTCCCATAAAGCTTTGTGGTTAGCTGCTCCCAAGCAAGCACGCTCAGAGACAAGGCACTCTCTGCTAGAAAGAATGGTTTACATTTCCAGAGACCAGGGTAACAGTCTAAACATCTAGATATGGGGTATAAAATCAAAGAGTTGGAAGGGACCTCCAGGGTCGTCTAGTCCAACCCCCTGCACAATGTGTGGCCATGATTCCTCCTTGATGTAGAGAGGTTATCCAGAATAATCCTGAACCACTGATAATATACAGACTGTCACTTGAAGAGATGCCTGGATAGCCAGGGCTTCTTGCTCTCACGGAAATCGTATTAACTACAGGCAAAGTTCATACCTTACTGTGTGAAAGAAGAAGAAGAGTTGGATTTATACCCAGCCCTTCACTCAGACCAGCTTACAATCTCCTTCCCTTCCTCTCCCCATAACAGACACCCTGTGAAGTAGGTGGGGCTGAGAGAGCGGCTCTTGAGAGAACTTGTGATTGACCCAAGGTCACCCAGCTGGCTTCATGTGGAAGAGTGGGGAATCAAACCCAGTTCTCCAGATTAGAGTCCACTGCTTTTAACCACTACACAGACTGGCTGAGTTTCGTTGAGTATGTCCGATGCTCAGCACAGACCTGGCTCACAGTCACATTAGTTCCTATAGATGGAAAAGGGTACTTAATACCTGGGTTTGCTCCTGTTCCTTGTGGTTCTGGCCACCCACCCTCCATTATGGGTCTTGACAGAGCACAATCCTTTACAGAACCGTGGTGCACTGTATTTAAGTATTGAACTAAGAGTCGATTTTGTGGGCTGCATTTCCCGATTCTTATACGTTTGGAAGGTTTTACATTTTGGGTTCGAAGTTCAATAAATAAGAGGTCCCTTGAAACAGCTCTCTCTCTGTTTCTTGATGCAGTTGGGATCCCGGCCAGTTTCTCTCCCTCCCCAATGAACACAGTGGAGATGGCAGTCCATGAAAAGGTTCCTGCGCTCCTAATTTCCCCTACTTTGCAGGGTTGTTGTGGGGAGGGGCCATGGCTCAGTGGCAGAGCCTCTGCTTGGCACGCAGAAAGTTCCAGGTTTGGTCCTCAGCACCTCCAATTGAAAGGTGACAGGGAATCCCTCTGCCCAAGACCCCGGAGAGCCGCTGCCAGTCTGAGTAGACAACACTGGCTTCGATGGACCAGGAGTGTGATTCAGTACAAGACAGTTGCATATGTGCGCTCATGAGAGAATGGAGGAGGGAAGAACAATGCTGTAAGATGCTTTTGGTCCCCGTGGGAGGAGAAAACCAGGGTACACAAGTGCACACACATTGTTAGTTCACACTGATAGGGATGCCAGCCTTCGGGTGGGACCTGGGGATCCCCTGGAATTACAGCTCATCTCCTGACTGCAGAGATCAGTTCCCCTGGAGGAAATGGGATGCTTCTGAAGGTGGACTTTATGGCACTGAGGTCCCTGTCCTCCCCAGGCTCCACCCCCCAAATCTCCAGGAGTTTCCCAACCTCTGCCTGGCGACTCTATCTCCCCATCCCCTGCCGGGGGTGGCCAGGGGGGACTTGGCAAGCCCACACACTAGACTAACAATGGGCCCTTTGAGGACAGAGGGAATACCCCAGAACGTATCCAACTCCCCCCAGCCACGGCCATTCATTCGCCAAACTTATCTTATTAAGAGGATACAATGGCGGATGAGAGACCCGTGTAATAACTGTCGTGAGCGTCTGAGAAGAAAGGCAGGATAAAAATGTGGCAGGCTGATAGATCTCACCGCAGATCCGTTCCCCTACACGGTTATTAGAGCCTCCGAACTCGTAGAGGTCGCTGGATATTCTAACGGAAGGATGTCAGTTCTTGTTCCTCCAGGGCCTGCCTCCAAAAATGAAATTCTTGGAAGTCAATCTTTCCAGTTGTCAAGGGAAGTAACTGTGAGGGCCAAACCTCACTGCAGAACCTCCCATAAATGCACGCAATCATAGCCCTATTGGGTTTTTTTTTTGGTTTTTTCCCCACCTTAAGACATTTCTGTTACAACAGTCGAAAGAGATCAGTTCACCTGGAGAAAATGGCTGCTTTGGAAGGTGAACTCTGTGGCACTATACCCCATTAAAGTCCCTCCCCGCCCCAAAACCCGCCCCCTCGGGCTCCACCCCCCCAAATTCTCCAGGTATTTCTCAACCCAGAGCTGGCAGCCCTGCTTAGAAAGCTGCTTCGGGAGGGTTCAACTGGGACAGGAGAAGTGGCAGTGTTTGCGCCTCAGTCTCCCCACTGGATGCGGTGCTACTACTCCAAATCTCCTTCCTTCAAGGAACTCCCCCTTTACCCCAATGTGGTTTTCTCACTTCTTCCCCTGGGAAAATAACTTTCGTGCCCAGTAGCAACACAGTTCAGTTCCTTTTCCTTGTTGTTAAGAACATCGCAGTAGAAACTCTCAAAAATATTGTGACTGAGACTGAATTGCATTGTGGGGAAGATGCTGCCCAGCCATCAAAAGAACCACTCGTTCCAGAATTTTATGACCCCCCCCCCCCAAACTTCCCATCTCTAGTTTTACAGTGGCAGCTGCCTTGCATGTTCATATATTTTGCGCAGATGTTATAATTCCTGCGTGGGGAATAACGGTGCAGCTCTGGTGAATGAACTCGCTTTTCCTTTGCTTGTTTCTGGGTACAGCTTTCCTCTCCTCTTTCTCTGATGGAGACGAGAGAGATTGTTTGCGAAGTGAACAGAGACGAGCTGGAGAGGTCATTGCTTTCTTCCAGGGATGGCTGGCCACAGCTGACTTTAATATTCCCGGGTCCAGCTTTGCTGGAGATTCAACCGGAGCAGTAATCCATTCTCTCTCCAGCACAAATGTCCGTCCCGATTTTTAATTTTGCAGGCGAGCAGGTGGTTTAGACAACCCGACAGACCAAATCGCATGGAAAAACATCTTTAAATTCCCAGCGCCCCAGCTGGGGCAAAAGCAGCGGTCTCCGTATAATCTCCCGACTGAACCATTCTGTTGCCCCCCACCCGCCAATTGGGTCCAGTTGAGCGTAATTGGAGGGTTCTGAGAACAGAGATTGGATGAGAAATCAGAAATGGGGGCCCCACTGTGGCAGGGGGCTGAGAGGTGAACATTTCGTCTGTACCAAGACCGACAAACAAAAGTTTGGCTCCAATACAAAAAAGTCTGCCAGCGGTGTTTTAGATCAAATGATACTCATGGGAACCTTGCTGTATTTCTTTGGGATTCTGTAGCAAGGCCATGACCAGAAGCATCACTAGGGTTGCCAGTCTGGTGTAGTGGTTAAGTGCGCGGACTCTAATCTGGGAGAACCGGGTTTGATTCCCCACTCCTCCGCTTGCACCTGGCTGGATGACCTTGGGCAAGCCATAGCTCTGTACCAGCTGTTCCCTCAAGGACAGCTTGGGAAAGAGCTCTCTCAGCTCCACCTACCTCACAGGGTGTCTGTTGTGGGGAGGGGAAGGGAAAAGGAGTTTGTAAGCCACTCTGAGACTCTTAAGTGAGTGAAGGGCGGGATATAAATCCAATCTCTTCTTCTCTTCTTCTTGCCAGCTCTGGGGTGGGAAATTCCTGGAGATTTGGGGGGTGGAGCCAAGGAGGGGTAGGAATTGGGGGGGACCTCAGCAGGATATCGTGCCAAGGACGCCATCCTCCAAAGCAGCCATTTTCTCCAGGGGAATTTGTCTGTGTGGTCTGGAAATCATTGGTAATTCGGGGTGTGTGTGTCTCCAGGCTCCACCTGGAGGTTGGCCACCTAGCTACCACCCAGGCTGTGAAGAGAGAGCACCCTATGCTACCAGCAGGCTTGCGGGAAGAACTTCCAAGACAGGCTGCCTCCGGACTCCAGGAATGCCTAGGCCTCGTTACTAGTGGCAACCAAGAGAGGAAGCACAGCTGTGTGGCATTGGATGGATGCAGCACCCATGGCCTGCTGTTAGAATGATGCTGATAAAGGTGGCAGTAAGGTAGTCCTGGGAAGAGGCAACTACAGGCAGGGATGGTGCAGAATTGGGACCAGCTGGGAGCTGGAGCAGGAGGTCTTGGAGCCCTGCGGGGAGGGGGGGGGGCTCAGGTCTAGAGAGTCCCAGTTTTTGTTCAGGTCACACCAGCAGCTGCATGTGGAGGACTGGGGAATCAAACCTGGTTCTCCCAAACTGGCTCTGTAGAACTGTGATCATGGAAAGTTACACCCTGTGTAAGGCCCATGGTGACTGCACCTATTCTACTGCCCCCATCAAAAAGGGCTCACTTCTGAGCTAAGATTATGACCGATTTCCCACAAGCAATTGTGCTGCCATTGCTCTTACATTTGCCCCGACTGCATTGGTCAGTTTCACACTATTCACTGTGTGGCCGCATTTTGTCTGGCACCACCCCCCAATTTCCCCCACGTCTTCTCGATCTCAAAAAACAAGGACTGAGAAGACACGGGGGAGTGTGGTCCTTGTTTTTTGAGATTGAGAAGACACGGGGGGAAATTGGGGGGCGCTGCGGGTCAAAATGCGGCTGTGCAGTGAATAGTGTGAAATTGACCAATGCAACTGGGGTAAATGGAAGAGCGATGGCAGCACAGCTGCTTGTGGGAAGTCGGTCCGTGTCCCTTGCCAAACTCCATGTATCAGCTGCATGTTGCTCTTGGCTGTTTCCCTGTGCCCAGCTGCTTTCAAGACTGTGTTTTGAACTCTCATGATATGGGCTGGTGGAAAAGAAGGGGAGGTGTCAGGCGATGAAAATGAAGGTCAGCTGTCTTTATCCTGTTGGATGTGAGGAATCATGCCAGGGATTCCTTGGCTTCTAACAATCTTCATTAACATGGTTCACAAGTTTCTGGACAGCTGACAAGGGCTAAAAGACATATTTGTCAGGAGTTCCTGTCTCCTCACTTGGAACTCGCAAGGGCCCTGCTAGGATCAGACCAGTTGTCTGTTTAGTCCTGCAACCTGTACCACATAGTCGCCAACCAGTTGCCCTAGAGGGCCAAGATGTCCCCCTAGTGTTGCCTCCTGGCACTGGTATTCAGAGCTTTACTTTAAGAACATGCAACCATAAGAGAAGCCATGCTGGATCAGGCTATTGGCCCATCCAGTACAGCACTCTCTGCCACACAGTGGCCAAAACCCAGGGGCCATCAGGAGGCCCACCAGCAGGGCCAGAACTCCAGAAGCCCTCCCACTGTTATCTCCCAAGCACCAAGAATACAGAGCATCACTGCCCCAGACATAAGAACATAAGAGAAGCCCTGCTGGATCAGGCCAATGGCCCATCTAGTCCACCACTCCGTGTCACCCAGTGGCCAAAACCCAGGGGCCATCAGGAGGTCCACCTGCAGGGCCAGAACTCCAGAAGCCCTCCTACTCTTGCCCCCCAAGCACCAAGAATACAGAGCATCACCGCCCCAGACATAAGAACATAAGAGAAGCCCTTCTGGATCAGGCCAGTGGCCCATCCAGTTCAACACTCTGTGTCACACAGTGGCCAAACCCCAGGGGCCATCAGGAGGTCCACCAGCAGGGCCAGAACTCCAGAAGCCCTCCCCTGTTTCCCCCATGCACTTTCTATTCTATGGAGGTTCTCTTTAGTCACCACAACTAGTAGCCACTGATGGACCTCTCCTCCATTACGGCGGAAACGCCTGCCCTTCCATTTTCTGTATCGAAAGCATGTAAACTTTAGCCCCCACGTGCCATCTGAGGCGGTGAAGAATTCTGCGTCACGCGTACGAAAGCTATCCGCTCGCTCTCGTCCCGGTTCAGAACTGCAGCAGTGGCGGAGAAGGCCTCGAAGATCCCCCCAGCCGCCGTGAGACTGAACATCCTAAAGTGACAAGCCGCTGAGAGTATTAAGAATGCATGAAGGGGAATGCGGGCTGATGGATGAAGCTTACTCACCAGATCTCTGGGACGCGGCTCTGAAATGGAGCGCTTTGGCCAACCGAGAGCGGGCAGACGGGGGCCAGCACGGTTCCAAGAATAGCACGAGCTATTCAGCATGAGCTGAAGGGGAAAAAAAAATTGCTAAGCTTTAAGGCTGGCCTGTGCGACTTTGGTCCCACCATGCTGGACCCAAGCCCACTAATCATGAATTGGTGGCCAACCAGATGTGCAGGGCCGAGCATCACACATAGAATTGTAGTGTTGGACGGGACCTCCAGGGTCATCTAGTCTGACCCTCTGCACAATGCAGGAAGTTCATACCTCCCTCCCCCCACACCCCATACTGTTCCATGCCCAGAAGATGGCAAAAAACCTCCAAGAGTCCCTGGCCAAACTGGCCTGGAGAACAATTGCTTCCTGACCCCAAAGTGGTGGTCAGCATTTCCCTGGGCCTGTAAGGCTCTGCCTTCCACTGAATCAGAGCCTTAGTCCGTTAAGGTCAATCTTGTCCACTTAGACAAGAGGCAGCAGCTCTCCGGGGTCTCAAGCAGAGGTCTTTCGCGTCACCTACTGCCTGGTCCTTTTTAAACTGGAGATGGCGGGCCTTGAACCTGGGACCTTGTGTGTGCCAAGCAGAGGCTCTGCCACTGAGCCACGACCCCTCCAGGAGCCAGTTTGGGGTCGTGGTTAAGTGCGCGGACTCTAATCTGGGAGAACCGGGTTTGATTCCCCACTCCTCCACTTCCACCTGGCTGGATGGCCTTGGGCAAGCCATAGCTCTGTACCAGCTGTTCCCTCAAGGACAGCTTGGGAAAGAGCTCTCTCAGCCCCCACCTACCTCACAGGGTGTCTGTTGTGGGGAGGGGAAGGGAAAGGAGTTTGTAAGCCGCTCTGAGACTCCCTTGGGGAGTGGAGGGCAGGGTATAAATCCGATCTCTTCTCTTCTTCTCCCCATCATTTCCCTGGACTTCTGTCACACACCTCCCCCCCCCCCCCCCATCCCAGGATCCAAACTCTAGAGTCAGGGGTGGGGAAATCTATTTAGTTTCTGAGATAATAATGGGCTTGAGTTCTTTATTCACTTTATTTATATCCCGCCTTCCACTCCAATGGGGACCCAAAGAGGCTGACACCGTCCTCCTCTCCTCCATTTTATCCTCACAACAACCCTGGGAGGTAGGTTAGGCTGAGAATGTGTGACTGACCCAAGGTCACCCAGCAAGCTTCCATGGCACGAGTGGGGATTCAAACTCTGTGTCCTAGTACTAGTCCAGCACTCTTAACCCATACACCACACTGGCTGTGGTATGCCGGTTCCTGTGTCTCCCCCATGTTTGGGCCTTACAGGCCCATGGCAACCAAGGGCGTAGACTTTCCAATTTCCTGGTGGGGGGGCTGGGCCAGAGACATCACAGGCCATTGTCTCCGGGGGAGGCTCAGCACTTCCTGGAAAAGTTCGGGGTGTGGGGCTCCAGCTCCCCAGCCCCCCTGAAGTTGACGCCTATGCTGGCAACCTCCTGTGCTGGCAGTCTGGAGGGTTCTATCCAATTCTGCTGTGCTTGGCTTTGGTGGGCCGCATCTCAGCTGTGTGGCCCTCCATTTCTCTGTGGAAAGAAACATGTCGCGGGGGTCCAGTGCTTGGAAGGCTTCAAACTGTGCTGAGCAGAGAAGATGTGCCCCCCAGGGCTGCCAGCTCTGGACTGGATAATCCCTGGAGTTTTGGGGGTGGAGCCGAGGGAGAGTAGTGGGAGGGGCCTCGGTAGAATATAATATTTTGAAAAGCAAAACCAGAGGACATCTTTCCCGACTGACTACTTCAAACAAGTAATCACGGTGACAAATCTCGTTTTAAAGACCCCTCCTGTTTAAGCTGTGATCATCATTGCTACTAATGAGGAGTATTCCTAACTTTCAACTCCAAGAGGACATTTTCATCGTTTTTTTAAAAAGAGCCCAAAAGAGGATGGACACCCCCAAAAAAATCCTAATCCTAGTGCAATGCCGTAGAGTCCACCCTCCAAAGCAGCTGTTTCCTCCAGGGGAACTGATTTTAGTCATCTGGAGATCAGCTGTAATAGTAGATCTCCAGGTGCCACCAGGAGGTTGGCAACCCTACCCCCAGCCAGCAGCTTGTGATCTTGCGAAGAGCTGGCTTGTGGGCCATTGCGAGAAGATGCACAGACGCATTAGAAGCAAAGGCTGTGTCCTTCCTGTGCATAAAGCAGTCATTTTGGTTTTGAGAGAGCACCTTCCAGGGCCTTTAAAAAATAAATATGATCAAGGACTTGGATTAAGCCTTGAGTCCGGCTCGGATCAAGTCCTGAGTCATCAGGAGGGAGCAGCTACCTTACCAAAAGCAAGATACTTCAAGGAAGCCCTCTCTTGGGGTAGGGTTCCCAGCTTTGGGTTGGGAAATGCCTGGAGATTTTGGGGGTGGAGCCTGGGAAGGCAGAGTTTAGGGAGGGGAGGGGCCTCAGCAAGGTGGCCATTTCTTCCAGGGAACTCATCTCTGTAACCCGGAGACCAGTTGTAAGTCTGGGAGATCTCCAGCCACCACCTGGAGGTTGGCAACCCTACCTATGAGCCCTCGCTAATGCTGGAAAGGCACTCTGCACATGCACAGAGGGCAAAAGCACTTCAGTGACAGGTTGCACTGTCTTTGAGTCTTTAAATAGTGACTGAAACTGCCCTACTAAACACAACTACAAGTCCTTAAAATTTGTGTGGGGCTTTCACTTTGCACAGTGTCCCAAACAAAGGGCCTTGCTGCAATCCTCATACCAGCCCTGTAAGGCAGGGCACTGGGCAGTCATATCTTTCCAGCTCCTTGACTATGGCTACCAGCTCCGCAATCTTAAACCGTGTTACCCCAGTTGAAGTCCACTGATTTCAGTGAATTTAGATGACAGTAACTCTTTGTGGGCTTGGCAGACAAAAGATTTTGAAGGGGGGGGGGGTTAACTCAGGGCTGATTCACTGAGCAATGTCTGCTCCACTTCCCGAGAGGGAAGGCCCATTGAAAACAGTGGCACTCATTTCTTATGTAATCGGGGACACGTTTTCACAGTGCGAGAGTTACTGTGAATCAGGAAGACCTCCGTTCAAATCTTACCAGCATGGTCTATTGCCACAGGTTAGCCTGTTGGGACTAAGATCTGGGAGAACCAGGTTCGAATACCCGCTCCGCTTTGCTGGGTGACCTAACCTACCTCACAGGGTTGTCCTGAGGAGGAGGAGAGGAAAATGATGTAAGCCACTCCGGGTGCCCTTTGAGGAGAAAGGTAGGGTATAAATAAAGTAAGTAAATAAATAAAATGTACTTAGAAAGTGGCCTTAGTCAGTTCTCTTTCTCAGCTTCCCCCTCTGAAAATTAACATGGGGATAATTTCTGTTCTGTTACTGTTCATTCGGCCCAGCGGTGTCGAGCAGTCGATCCTGGGGGGTAATCAAACCGGCCCGCCTCACAGGGCTGTTGGAAGAGTTGCGAAAAACACGCCCAGCGCTTTGAACGTCTCGCGCGCGCAACGTCCTCTTCGCAAGGACCCTGGTTGCATAACTGCGTTTACTCGGAAGTAAGCCCTGCTGCGTCCAATGGCGCTTCCTCCCCAAGAAAGTACGCCGAAGGATTCCAGGACCGACCCCAAAGCTTGAGGCTCGGCGGTCCTTCGGATTAGTTTGCGGAGATACTCGGGGGGGGGGGGGGTAGGCGGTATTTGCAAAGCAGCAGTTCTTGGCGGCGATCCGCCCCCTTGCAAAAAAAGAAGAGGGGAAAAAAAGCAAGCCTTCTTTTAAAAAAAGCGCAACCCGGCTTTCCTTACACGCGTCCCCCCAATTCCCACGACGCCACCCAGCCCAGCAGGGGGCCAAGCCCTTTCCACCCCCCCGGTTTGTTGGTGCTTCGCTCCGGCTTCTGCAAAAGGGAGACCGTGTGTGTCTGTGTGTGGGGGGGTGTCTCCTCAATTTGCAAGCTTCGCTCCCCCCCCCTTTCCCTCTGGGTCCCTCCGGGCCCTCCTCCTCCTCCCCCCCCGCAAGGAGATTGGCTGGGAGAGTTTGTCAATCGCCGCTCTTCCACCTCCCCCCCCTCCCGGCCGCCTGCCACCCCACTCAGCCCGGGGTCTCCGCGTGAGTCGGGGCCAGAAGCGGCTGGCAGGCGGGCGGGTGGAGGAGCCGGGCGGAGGGAGCCTCGCCTGCCCAACCCCCCCCCCCCTTTTCTGGGTCTCCTCCTCCTCCTCCTCCTCCCGGGCATGGCACAGAGACTGGCATGGAGGAGGAGGGCGGTCGGGGGGCCGTCGGGGCGGCGGCAGGAGCAGCGGCAACAGCCAGAGCAGGAGCAGCAGCGCGGCGGCCGCCGGCCAAGTCCCCGGGAGGCAGCCGGGGGGGAGCCGCTGCCCCCCCAGCGCGCGTAGAGGAGGCGGCCGCGTCCCGCTCGCTGCTGCTGCTGCTGCCGCCGGCGGCCGGGGAGGCGTAGCGGGCGGGGGGGGGGGGGGGGGGCGGCGGCGGCAGGAGCTGCACAGATCTTGGCCGGGGGGGGGGGGGTGTCTGCTCGGCCCGGATCCCCAGGGGGCGCCTCGGAGAGCCCCGCCGGACCCGGAAGCCGCTCGGGCCGTTTGGCGTGTTCCAGTCTGGGGCGAGAGTGACCATGTGCGCCAGCGGGTGAGCGAGCGGGCGGGCTCTCGCCTCTCCTCTGCCCTCCCGGCGAAGAACCGAGCCCGGGTCGATCTGGAGCGGTCTTCGGAGGCGGCTTGGCCGCAAGGCAAGCCCCGAAAGCCCTGGGGGACTCGGGAGAACTCCAGGAACGGCATGGATCCGGGGCCTCCCTTCCAGAGCCCGCGAACCCGGGGCTGAAATGCCTTTTCTCGTCTCCCGGGCTGGCCTCCGCGCCCCTTTAACTGGGGGGGACGCGAGGCAGCCCTGAAGCGCGCAGCAGCGGCAGCTGGAGTTGTCTTTCTCGTTGCGCGCAGCTTGCGCGGCTGCCCGAGCGCTTCTTCCGCTCGCCCACCTCGCGCCTCTGCGCCTGGCCGCCACCACCACCACCATGCTGAGGATGTCTTCTGCCGGGGACGGAGGAGCCCAGCTCGCCCAGGCTTCCTGCCTCCTGCTGCCCTTGGCCCTCTGGTGCGCGGGTGAGTCCCCAAAGTTTGCCTCTTCGTCTCCAAGTGCCCCCTCTTTCCTTGTCTCTTGAAAGAAGAGCCCCGTGGCTATGGCAAGATGAGTTCCTTCCTCCAGAGACTGTAGGGCGGGGGGGGGGGGGTGTCTCCGGCTGCGGGAGGTGTGCGGCTCTTCGCCTCCTTCCCTCTGTGGCTGCCTAACTGGGAGAGGTCGCTTAACATGGTTTTGGATTCTGCCTTTTCTCCCCCCGGGGAAGCTGGGGACCGTGCCCGTGAATCTGCGTCTCAGCCTCACAACAGCCCTGCAGGGCAGGCGAGGCGGAGAAAGGGAGGCTTGGCCCAAGGTCACCCAGCCAGCAGCGTGGGAATACGGACCTGGGGCGCCCCGTGTCAGCTCTGGCCGCTGTGCAGCGCTGCCTCGACTGATCGGTAATGTTCCGGAGGTGTCGGAATGGGATTCTCGGTTTCGCAAACCGAGCGCAGGCCTGCCTGCCTGTTGCCTAGGTCACGTTTAGGAGCCTTGATCCTGGTTGTGTGGTGGGCTAGTTGTGGCAAAGGGTGGGGAGGCACTGTGCTTTGTGCAGGCTGAAGAGGGAGCGTGTGTGGCGGTCAGAGGGTCGGGCTAGGAAGACCTGGGTTCAGATCCCCAATCAGTCATAACAGCTTCCTGGGGGACCTTAAGCCAGTGACTGACTCTGGTTTAGTCTAGCCTACCTTACAGGGCTGTTGTGAGGATAAAACGGCAGAGGGAAGAACCACATAGGAGCTCCTAGGAAGAGAGCTGAGAGAAGAGCATGACAGAGATGCTCTCTCCATCACCCAAGTCGAAGCCTGTGGCGAAAACAGCAAAGCCGTCCGGGGAAAGGGTTTGCGTTCTCTTGGCCAGCCTTTCCAACAACCCTGTAAGGGAGCCCGGTGTTTGTGTATACAGATGCCGGGGCTCTGTTTATTGTAGTGTGGTACGGCTTGATATTATGATCTTATTCCAGTGTGGGGTGTGTGTGGGGCAGCAGAAGCTGAGCGACAGGGTCTGTCCAAGTGATTGCCAAAAGTGAAATGCGTCTGGGTCTCGTGTCTTCCAAACAGTCTTTGCATTTATATCACGCTTTCAGCTTTCAAAGGATCATAATGCTGATTCTGTGAACTGAGGCAGATCATGAGAGGGAGGGCAGGAAGGGCTGCATCAGTGCTTAGTTCTTGTGGCCCTTTCGTACACGCCCAGGGAAATGCTGATCACCACTTTGGGATCGGGAAGACACTTTCCTCCAGGCCAGTTTGGCCGGGGATCCTGGAGGTTTTTTGTCATCAGGGCATTGAACGGGGGTCACTGGGTGTGTGTGTGGGGGGGAGGTCTTTGTGAATGTCCTGCGTTGGACTAGATGACCCTGGAGATCCCTTCCAACTCTATGAGTCTATGATTCTGTATTAATCCTTACAGTGGCCTCATAAGGTAATCCAATATTGATTAGCCCCATATTGCAGGAGAGGGCACTGTGGCTGAGTGGTTGCTGGAAGGTCACCTTAGGAGCTTGTGGCACAGATGAGACTCAAACCAGCAACTTCTGGCGTGTTCTCTGAGCCCCCCCCCCCCCAGCTGTCTCTTCCAAGCTGTAGGCTGCCCTGTCCATCTCTTCCTTCCTACTCCCGCATATATAACAATTTTTGTGTTGGTGTAATCAGAAACCCATCTTTCCTGGTCTCTGGGAAATGCAATGCTCAGATGAAATGGCCCTTGGTCTGGTCCGGCAAGACGGTTGGTGGATTATCCTTGTGCCTCCGTGCTTGGAGAATGGCCCCTCTTGAATTCCTGCCTGCTGGTAAAACCACAGTCGTCCGAGAAGGAGGGGAGGGTACCTCTGTTTGAAAGTGCCTCTTTAAAACGGTGGGAATTCCGCATATCAGACAGCAGCTTCCCAAGTCAAGGGCTCCGAGGATTCTCCCGTGTTCCTGACCGCTTCTGTCGCTTCCCCCTCCATCCGGCTCCGGAGCTCATTGACTTGGAAGCACACCCCGTTGATCTGAACAGCACGATGAAAAGCCACATTATGCCATTTATTAAGACCATCCAAAATAGCACGGTGCTGTGAGGAAGCTTTTGAGTTTGTCCAGAGCTCTTAATCAGGCCAGATACTTAATGAAGGGTTCTGGAGGGGAGGGGTGGGGAGCTCGTGAGCAGCGTTGGGCTGTTTTGGATGGCCTTAATAAAAAAAGGTGGTGTGTGGCTTTGGGGTTCGGAATATGCTGGGGGCCCTGAGGGCTCCCTGCAGCCTTTATGGGCGTGCAAGTCCCCGTCTAGGGATTGTGGCCTCCCTTTGCAAACTGTGTTTGAGTTTTGCAGAGGGGGAAACTGAGTCTGGGGGATGATGCACTAGATCTGGTGAACTGGAGAAATGATGGCTGAGGGGTGAGAGGATCGAGGTTTACAAGTTTATGCATGGGATAGAGCAGGTAGAGAAAGCGGTACTTTTCTCCCTTTCTCACAAGACAAGAACTCGGGGGCACTCCATGAAATTGCTGAGCAGTCGGGTTAGAACGGATAAAAGGAAGTCCTTCTTCACCCAAAGAGTGATTAACGTGTGGAATTCACTGCCCCAGGAGGTGGTGGCGGCTACAAGCATGGGTGGCTTCAAGAGGGAATTGGATAAACATATGGAGCAGAGGTCCATCAGTGGCTTTTAGCCACAAGGTATAGATAGGAACTCTCAGTCTGGGCAAGGGATGTTCTCTATTCTTGGTGCTTGGGGAGGGGGCAACAGTGGGAGGGCTTCTGGTGTCCTGGCCCCACTGCTGGACCTCCGGAGGGCACCTGGGGGTTTTGGCCACTGTGTGACAGAGTGTTGGACTGGAATGGCCGTTGGCCTGATCCAACATTGGCTTCTCTTATGTTCTTATGACTCTGTGCTAGTGGCCAACATAACTAATGGGCAAGTCCCATCCTACTGCATTTACTCAGAAGTAAGACCCTCTTCTGTCTGATTACTTTGCTTTAGATTGTAGCCTTAAAACTGGTCTGGAATAATGTTCTCCTTAGCATCAAGAATATGTGTTAATATTTCTGTGGGGCCCTGGCCTGGATAGCTCAGACTAGCCCAACCTTGTCAGATCTTGGAAGCTTAGCAGAGGCAGCCCTGGCTAATATTTGGATGGGAGACCTCCAAGGGAGTCCAGGGTCACAACCAGTGTTCCCTCTAAGCTGAGTTAGTGTGAGCTAGCTCACCGTTTTTAAGCCGCCGTCTGACACATTTTTGCCTTGGCTCAGGAAGGATGGCTCCAGAGCAAACTGATTTACGCGGCAGCCGAGTTGCCTGCTCACAGCTTTAATGCCAGCAGCTTATGAAGTAGAATTTTTGCTCACAAGACTCCACAGCTTAGAGAGAGCATTGGTCGCAACGCAGAGGCAGGCAGTGGCAAACCACCTCTGGACGTCTCGTGCCTTGAAAACCCTACGCAGTTGCTGTAGGTCAGCTGCGATTCGGCACTGTCTGCCACCACCATTTCTGTGGAACTCCGTGGGCTACGCTGAGATAAGTCCCTGCCCCACAGAGAATGCAAACGAAATCCAGCAAAATGGGAGACAGACCTGGGCTTCTCTTCAGGTACAACGGCAGCGCTACGCCTCCCTGCCCGAGAGTAAATCCAGTTGACTCAGCAAGGCGTAAAACACACAGAATCAGACTGCTGAGCTGGGATAAGGAGGAGGGTCTAAATCCAGAGCTTCAGATTAGCAGGCGGTATTAGAACTGCTCTTCAGAATCCCATTTCCAGTTTCTGAACTCCAGAGAAGGGTTGAAGGCCCTGATGGGGTGCCGGAGGTTCTATGAATGGCTCTCCTGAGTGGTTTTTTTTACTGGTAGATTGCAGGAGTATGTGTGCCAGTGGGGACTTTGCACTGAAGCGCAAAGGGTTTAGCCTCCCCCCCAGGTCATTTTCTGAGCACAGACATGCCCCCCCCCCCCCGCTGCTATCATCCCACTGGGAGAAACAGGCAGGCGACAGCAGGGAACAGGGTTGCTAATCTGCAGGTGAAAGATGTTTGAATATAGCTGCTGCACTTCATGGCAACTTAATGGAGATGCTCCATTCAGTTGACGATTGTAGGAGTGGGACTTTCTGGCCCTGTCCTCTGGGATGGCTTTGGCTAGGGACACCTGCTTCCCTCTCTTCCCCCTCCCTATTGTAGTCCCTGATCGCATTGCCTAATAGCATTGCCCAGAGTCCTGATCGCCAAGGCTACATGTGTGCCTCCTGAATAAAAATGGGTAGAATGGGGCCACTCTTACAGATGAAACAGTTTTAGAGTTTACGAGAGAGAGAGAGAGAGATCCCTCTTGATGAGAAGCAGGCGAGGCCAAGAAGAGCGGAAGAGCAAGATTCAGCAGCACCTGAAAGACCAACAAGGTTTCCAGGGTATAAGCTGCCGAGAGTCCCTCCCTCAGAGGTGCAGCAGGCAGCCTCCTCGGAGGGTGGGTGACTGCTGCCTGTCTCTGTGCGGAGTGACTGAATGATCAAACTGCACCCAGAGCAGAGATCCGACTGTTTTACCTGTGCCTCCTGTGAAGGCTGATTCGTAGGGTGCAAGGTCAGCATATCATGCAGAGTCACAGCGGGCAGCCTCCTCTATTTTGGTCTCACAGGTAGCCTTACAGGGTCAGCCTCTAGGGTGATCCTGGACTCAAATCTAGATGTTCGACTGCCAACTGACACAGAGGGCGACCCTCTGAAACTGGTCTCATGGGAGTGTTCAGCTTGGTTGAGTGTTTTTTTTTTAAAAAGGAGACACACGGTAAATATGTTTCAGTAAAGGAATCGGTTGTTCATTGTAGGCCGTGGGAGTGATTGTACTAATCGGTAGGTTGTAACGGATTCCCATCAAAACCCCCATCCGGCCGGTTCAGTGGGCCGCAGATAAGCATCACGGCGTGGGTCCAGATGTGCCTCCATAAAGACGCACGTTGGCATTGGTTGCATGAGTCGAGGCCTGCTTCCATGCGTGGACCGCACTTGCTGGATTGGGGCCCGTTTACACAAACTCCCCGATGCTGGCAGGGACCCCCACCTGTGTGCCGAGGGCGCCCCTAAACATAAAGCAGGCTGGGTGCAGCAGGGGCCAGAATTCCAGGGTTGCACACACGCTAGGAACGGTCTGGCCGATTTCTAAAACCAGTGTGGCGGATCAATAGTTCCCAATTGTCCAAGGCACGCCGGCTGATTGAGAATAGTTCTGTCTGTAGAATTGTTAGCCCGTCTTGGAATTTCCTCTTTTGGATGAAGTCATTTCCTCTTTGTGAATTTTGCGAACGGAACGTGTACTAGTTTATGAACCTGGTATGAGATCAAGTCATCTCCTCCTAAGTGAATTCTGTCAGTTTGAACATGTGCTAGTCTACGAATCACCTATTAGTCTTCTGATAAAGATCCAATCGAAACGGAGTATGTAATCCGGAGCCTTCGTTGGACTGTTGTCTTGATCACTGATGAGGACTGTTGTCTTGGTTACTTATTAGTACTGATTATATAATTAGAAACTGATGATTACTGATTGCATATAAGCAAGTGTTGTTATGAATGTTTCTCTGTTATGTTCTTGTTGTTATGAGTATATTTCACCTTTATTGTAGTGTTGAGGTTTGTAATAATACACAGCAATAATTTTGTTCTGCATACCTTTATTGTTGCGTTCTGGTGCAGTTCTCATACTATACTGTTGATTACTGCCATATATCAATAATTCCCAAACCATGAAGGTTTTTGGGAGGCCAAAAGTATGTGCCTGCATAAGAGGCAGCTCGCCGCATCTCTGTCTGAGTCACTGCTTTGACTTCGCCTCGTTCCTGCTGGTCTCGGGCAAGTTGGGGGGCCATTTCTGCCACCGCTCTGCATCAGCTGCTGGGAGACCATTCGGCTGCTCCCAGTGCTGTTGTGCTGTGGACTTCCCCCTACGTCGCGAAGGAGGCTTTGCGTTGTGTCTCTGCATAAACCACTATTCCGAGTTCCCCTCTTTCCCAGAGGGATGCACAGTGAATTGTGCAGGACCCCAGGGATCGTTCGGAGTTGGGGGATTCTTGGGGGTGACCCGATCGAGACTGTTTCGCCGGCAAGAATGATGAGTCAATACGATTTGCGTTCTCTTATCGAAAGTTTGGGTGTTACTGAGCCAGATAGCCTGGTTTGGGGCCACGGTACTGGAAGGACCGCCTCCTCCTATACTGTCCAGCAGGGCTTTTTTTGTGGAAAAAGCCCAGCAGGAACTCATTAGCATAATAGGCCACACCCAACAGCAGAAACTTATTAGCATATTAGGCCACACCCCTGACAGCGCAGCTCCCTCCCAGGATCGGCTTCCCCAGCTGCCCGGCAGCTTGCAGGATGCTTGGGAAACCCGAGAGAAGGAAGGCAGTATCCAGATCGGCTTCCCCAGGAGGAGAGGGAGTTTAAACTGCCTTCCCTCCCTGGGTTGGCTTGGCTTCCCCAGGCGCCCCACGGCTTGCAAGGTGCCTGGGGACCCGGGGTGTGGGGAGGCTGTAAGCGTGGCCAACTTGGACGCCAGCCAGTACTCCGTTCCTGTGCATTCCTGCCCAAAAATAGCCCTGCTGTCCAGCCCCCCAAATAACGTCCACTTCTGAGGCCTTGGTCTCTGGTTGCCACCTGCCACACCTCTGAAGGCAGGGGCGCAGAGACGGGGCTCTTTCAGTGGTGGCCCCTTCCCTTTGGAATGCCCTCCCTCCATAAGACTTGCCTGGTACCTACCTTCCTTTCTTTTGGGCACCAGGCTAAAATATTCTTCCCCTCCCCATGGGTTTTGAAGAAAGGTTTTTCTCTACTAAATCTTATGTGGTCGTCTGCTGGCAAGAGGATTACTTTATATCGTTCTTGGCTGTTCAATGCCTGTTTTTGTGCTATTGCATCCTGGTGTTTTCTAGTAGTATGTGGCTTGTTTTTTAATGCTTGTTTTTTAATAGCTTTTAGAAAAAAATTAGGTGTAAGCCACCTCGGTCAGATCTCTGGAATGGCAGCATGTCAGTTTTCTAAAGAAACAAGTAGCCCATCGATCTGATTCGCTGAGGCTTCTGATCCATGGTTTTGGGCCTTGTGTGTAAAGTGCTGTCAAGTCACAGGCCGCTCATGTCGACCCCCTAGAGTTTTCAAGGCAAGAGGTATTCAGAGGTGATTGGCCATTGCCTGCCTCTGCGTAGCAAACCCTGGAGTTCCTTGGTGGTCTCCCATCCAAGTATTTCCCAGGACCGACCCTGCTTAGCTTCCAAGATCTTATGAGACGGGGCTAGCTGAGCCATCAAGGTCAGGGCAGACAAGCAGAGGTGCTTTTGCCCTTGCCTGCCTCTGCGTAGCAACCCTGAGTTTCCTTGGTGGTCTCCCATCCATGTACTAACCAGGGCCAGCCCTGCTTAGCTTCCAGGATCTGATGAGAGCGGGCTAGCTGGGCCATCAAGATCAGGGCAGACAAACAGAGGTACTTTTGCCATTGCCTGCCTCTGCATAGCAACCCTGAGCTTAGCAACCCTGAGCAGTCTTTCTTGGCAGTCTCCCTTGGAAGTATTAACCAAGGCTGACTCTGCTAAGCTTCCAAGACCTGATGAGACCGGGCTAGCTGAGCCATCGAGATCAGGGCAGACAAACAAGGTGGTTTTACCATTGCCTGCCTCTGCGTAGCAACCCTGAGCTTTCTTGGCGGTCTCCCATCCAAGTACAAAGTAGGCTTAACTTCTGAGAACTGGGCCCTCCAGGTCAGGGCTTTCAGGCCTCAGAGGCTGGGAATGCTTTTTGTCCTGATGTGTATCTTTCTGTTCCTGATCAGGGGAGCCCGTGTCCTGTGTGCGAGTGATCATGTACCAGCCTTGCAGTTTCAGGCTGGGTCTTCCTCTGAATGTACTGCAACATGTGTCTGTGTGTCTGTGCACGCATGCCTGCCTGCCTCTAGTACATCTAGCCCATGCAAAAAGGACGCAGAGATGAAGACTTTCCGTAGCTTTCAGGAAGAGTGACTGAAATGTGGCGGCGCTGCAGTGCCCTCTAGGACCTCGTTTCTAAGGAAGAATTCAGCTGCATGTGTGCTGTGACCGTATGCGCATGAAAAGGCACATTAAATATAAATACAAAACTGTAAATATTGGGAAAAACTGTTTACAGCAATTTTTTTAAAATATATATATGGGCCATACCCCATCCTGAACGATGTGCCCAACATCGTGAACATTCATCTTTCCAGCAACCTGATCCCCACTGGAAGTATTTATGCCTCTTTGCCTTCGAGCAAAAGGAATTAATTTTGTCAAACGGGCTGCTTTCCACATCCGATCGAAGCGGTCAGAAACTCGCGGCAGCTCGGCTCTCTTTCATGGGCCAGCTGCAAAGAGCCGGCTTCCAATCCACTCTGTGTCAGACCCATCAGCCACGTCTCTGGAATAACGTCACCCGGTTGCTTTCAGCATTTGATGTGAATTGGCATTGTGTCGTTCCATTAACTGGGTTCGGCGGTGTGACCGAGTAGTTGAACTGGGGGTGAGGTGGGCTGGGGTGGCGCACGGTCAGAACAAACTGGCATGTACAAATTGCCTTCTCTGTGGAGCCTTTATAGATATGTGCCAGTTTATGGGGAGGTAGTATCGATGTATAATCTTGAAAACATTGCAGTTAGTTGAAACACATCTCGGAGGTGGGGGGCTCAGTGAAGATAGGGTTGCCAGCTCTGAGTTGGGAAGTATGTGGAGATTTGGGGGGTGGAGCCTGGAGAGGGCAGGGTTTGGGGAGGGGGGGTACTTCAGCAGGGCATAATGCTGTAAAGTCCACCCCCCCAAAGCAACCATTTTCTTTAGGGGAACTGATCTTGGTTGTCTGGAGATCAATTGTAACAAGCAGGAGATCTCTAGGTGCTGCCTGGGGGTTGGCAAGCCTCATAGTAGAGCATCTGCTTGACAAACAGGATGCCCCTTTATCGGTCCCTGAAGGACCAGGTGCAGGTAGTTGGTGACGTGAAAGAGCTCTCTCTTAAGACCCTGGAGAGCTGAGGCCTGTCTGAGTAGACAATACTGACTTTGATGGACCGAGGGTCTGATTTGGTATAAGGGCTGCACATGTTCAGCATATCCGCTCCCCCCATGGAAATTAGAACCATGCTTGTATTCTGCGTCACCTAACAGTTGACTTGCATGACCGAGGAAGGATTATACACCAAGCTTGCAAATCTGCACTGGGTGCTGAGGTCCTGTTCATCCCCAGACACCACCCTCACCAGGCTCCGCCCCCCAAATACCCGGGAATTTCCCAGCCTGGAGGGTGTCAGCTCTGTTACCAACCCATGGTAACGCTCGTCCTCTCTGTCATACTTCTGGGTCCACTTTCTGATTGAAAGGAGGCGAGGGCCATAGGGAGATGTCATGCAGAGACTCTTACAGAGATGTAGCAGGCACCCTCTCGGGAGGCATTCGTTATGAAAGTTGCTTCTTGTGGAGCAGGTTGTGTAAAGGGACTGTGGCTTACTGGTACAGCATATGTTGAGAGCCAGACTGGTGTAGTGGTTAAGCATGCGGACTCTAATCTGGGAGAACCGGGTTTGATTCCCCACTCCTCCACATGTAGCTGCTAGTGTGACACTGAGCCAGTTGCAAGTTCTCTCAGAGCTGTTCTCTCCAGGGCAGTTCTTGAGAGAGCTCTCTCAGCCCCACCTACTTCAGAGGGTGTCTGCTGTGGGGAGGGGAAGGAGTTTGTAAGCCGCTCTGAGACTCCGAGTGAAGGGTGGGGTATAAATCCAATCTCTTCTTCTTCTTCTGCATGCCGAAGATCCCTGGTTCAGTCTCCAGCTTTGACTCTCAAAAGCTTCTACCCCCAAAATCTTGTTGGATCGTAACAGCTCCTGGACTCTAATTTGGCTCTTTTACTGCAGACTATTATGGCTTCCCCCTGAAACAGTCTAAGTCTGTCTTTCTTTCTTTTTTTTGGGGGGGGGGTGTTTGGCAAGGGGCTGAGTCAACAAAGAGAGGCTTTTCCTCAGGATGTTGGGGCTGCCCTCCACCACTTTTCTGTCCCCTTTCCCTGCTACCGCCATGCGACTGTGTGTGGTGTTACTAAAGTGGAGCGCATGAGCCGTTTTGTAAAGAGCTACTGAGGCGAAACCTCGCCTGATCTGTTTTGACAGGTTCCTTGTCTCTCTTTTTAAAGTAATGAAAGTCTAGGAAGCCAAACTGGGTGGCGAGGAGGCCGGAGAGCCACATTTTCTTGGGTTTAATCAAGTTGTTTAAGGCAGAACGGGTTTTCAGACAAACACTGTGCGGCTTTCTCGGCTAGCTGAACACCGACGGGGGGATATCTTTCAGCGGAAAGAAGGGAGGCAGATCTTAGCCGGCCGCCTTCTGAAAAGATTAGCGGTTGTTGGTCCCATTTGGAATTTCATACGTCGCTGGTTTATTTCTGTGTTAACTTTGTGCAGGGATTGATGGCTGGTGCCCCCTTCCAAGAAACCATGGGGTTTTACTTAGTGAAACCGTGGGGGACAAGACACGCACGCCTCGATTCAAAACCTGCATTCATGCACACAGTGATTGAAAATGACTGGTCCTGTTGGGAAAGATTTTAATCTGTCTGGACAAAATAAAGAGATTCTCAACCTCCCCCCCCCCCCCGTTTTAAAATGTTGAAGTTTATAATAGAGACAGCTGGACTTTTTAATTTAGTTTTTGGATAATCTGGTTTGTTAACCTTGCTAAGGTTAAACTGTAACCCTTTTTATGTGATGAGCTCTGAAATCAACAAAAGGTATTCAGTTCAAGTTTCTAGTCCTCATGATGCAGGAAGCTTTGAAAAGATGTAGATGGATGCTGAAGGACGTAGAAGGGGGTATTTAAAGTGGCATTTCCTAGAGTTGCGAACCTCCAGGTGGGGCCTGGAGACCTCCTGGAAATACACTTGATCGCCAGACTGCAAAAATGGAGGAGATTGGATTTATACCCCGCCTTTCACTACCCAAAGGAGTCTCAGAGTGGTTTATAAGCTCCTTTCCCTTCCTCTCCCCCCAACAGACACCCTATGAGGTAGGTGGGGCTGAGAGAGCTCTGATAGAAACTGCTCTTTCAAGAACGGCTCTGACAGAACTATGGCTCGCCCAAGGTCATCCAGCAGGTGCAAGTGGAGGAGTGGGGAATCAAACCCCGTTCTCCCAGATTAGTGTCTGCACACTTATCCACTACACCAAATTAGAGAAAATGCCTGCTTTGGAGGGTGCACTCTGTGGCATTATACCCTACAGAGGTCCTTCCCCCTACAAATGGAACTTACATTACTTTCATGAACTGACCTGTCATGTCTTCTCCCAAGGGATCCTGGGAGTTGTAGTTCCACAAGGATGCTGGATTCTTTGTGTTAGATCTCTATTGCTGCGCCTCTGGGTAAACCCCTTTCTTCCATGTCTTCAGTACTTAATGGCCGTTCCGGCCTCCTACTCTTGAGAAACACAGCGCTGCCTGCAGTTTCCTGCTGGCCGTCTTGCCCATTTCTGCTACTTTGGAAAACAAGACGAGAAAACCCAGGCTATATCTTCGTGTGTGAAATGAGTGAGAATGAGAAAGTCATGTGGAGAAACTTTTTCTGATCACAAATCCTCCTGGCAGATTCACAGATCTCGAGTCGCAAATTACCTTTTCCGCATCTCCCTATGGAGTGGCTGAGCTGACGTTTTACCGACGTTCACTGGGGAATGTAGGGAGGCGGATCTATAGCTCTTGCTGTGCCGAGGCCCAAGAAACAGGATTGGTGGGGACCGTGTGTGTGTGTGTCTGTGTGTGAAAGGAGGTGATGCGGGCGGACAAGCATACCTTGCATGCACAGATTTAATTTCCTGCAGATTCTAAGGAAATATCAGGTGGTGGTTATTTAACATATTTCTATCCCACTGCTATGTTCAAGGCGGCTTAGAATATTGAACTCCGCCCTCCCCAGGCTCCACCCCCAAATCTCCAGAAACCTTCCTGCACACGGTTGGCAACCCTAGCAGCAAAGCAAAAAGACGCCCCTCGCGCCCCGTGCCACCGTCCCATCCAAAGGCAAAGCCGCAGGGGCTGAATATTCGGGACTTCAAAGTGGTGACGGTGGAAAGACTTAACGTTGACTTCTGGAAGGGTTTCCAAGGCAAGAGGCAATCCGGGGTGGTCTCCCCTTGCCTGCTTCTGCGTAGCAACCCTGGTCTTCCTTGGTGGTCCCCCACCCACGCAATAACCAGAGGCGGCCCTGTTTAGCTTCTGGGGTCTGAGGAGATCAGGCTAGCCTGGGCCCACCAGGTGACCTTGGGCTGCTTTGGAGGGTGGACTCTCTGATGGGCGTTACGCCCCGCTGAAGTCCCACTCCCTTCCCAGGCTCCACACTCAAATCTCCAGGAATTTCTCAACCTGGAGCTGGCAACCCTAAGCTCCCCTTACATCATCACGCTGAGTGAGCGTCTCGCATGGGCTCCTGTCTGCCTCCAGCTGCCAGCTGAGCCGCTTGGCCGAGCCGGGGTGTGTGTGTGTGTATGTGAACTGTTGACGTTCTGCTTGAATCCCTTACACCTAAAGAAAGGTTTGCCAGAGAAGCGAGGTTGCGTCCGGGAGGACAGGAAGCAGCTGCCGGTGGAGTGAGTCCCCCCCCTCCCCCTGTTCCCCCCCTTACTTTTCTTTCTCTGATATTCCACTGTCATCGGTTCCTGTCTTCTCCAGTGTGGGTAGCTGCCATGGTGAGCAAGGCTCGGCTTGTGGGTGTCGTTCTCCGAACGCTTCGGCTTTATGGAAATGCACTTTCGAAATGGTTCTGCTGCAGAGCTGGCTCTGTCTGTCTGTCTTCTTCTTCTTTTAAACAGTCTCGTGTTGCTTTCTGCTCGGCAGATCTCTCGCTGCTTTGGAAATCCATGCTCTGGTTGCCGGGGTGCTGGTGGCGACCACATCAGGGTTGCCAGGTCACATCTTCTCCCCAGCAGGGGGGTTTGGGGTGGTGGTGGTCTGGTAGGGGGCGGGGCCATGCCCGACACGATGACGCCATGCAGAGTGATGTCATTGTGTCAGGCATGCAGCGCCACACGCACATGCTTCCCCCCGACCATTTAAAGGGAACCTAATTCTAATTCTCAGGTTGCCCAGGGAGCTTCAGGGCTGAGTGCAGATTTGAACCCGGCCCTCCCGGATCCTGCCCTGGTCTGTATGGCCCAGGCTACCCAGATCTCATCAAACCTCAGAACCTAAGCAGGGTTGGCCCTGGCTAGCCGAAGAGTGATTAACACATGGAATTCACTGCCACAGGAGGTGGTGGCAGCTACAAGCATGGACAGCTTCAAGAGGGAATTAGATAATATGGAGCAGAGGTCCATCAGTGGCTATGAGCCACAAGGTGTAGATAGGAGCTCTCGGTCTGGGGCAAGTGATGCTCTGTATTCTTGGTGCTTGGGGGGGGGCAACAGTGGGAGGGCTTCTAGTGTCCTGGCCCCATTGCTGGACCTCCGGAGGGCACATGGTGTTTTCGGCCACTGTTTGACAGAGTGTTGGACAGGATGGGCCACTGGCCTGATCCAACATTGGCTTCTCTTATGTTCTTATGGGATGGGAGACCACCGAGGAAGTCCGGGGTCGCTATGCAGGAGGCAGGCCATGGCAAAACACCGCTGTCCACCTCTCGCCTAGAAGAACTGTGAGGGTCACCATTAGTCAGCTGAGACTTGATGGTCCTTTCCACCACTGCCTGCCAGATCCTAGTGGAACGCTCTTATCCCATTGCACCTTGGAGAAGATGTGCAAGAACGTTGAGGGTGAAGGAATCCAGAGGCAACTGGTTCTGGGGGACCATTGAGAGAGGAAGTGAGAGAAGGGCGAAGAGGGGCTGTTGGTGCCAGAGGGGCAGCAGGAGTGGTGAGAAAGCAGGGAAGAGAGGGGCTGAGGGGTGCTGGAATTGGATAAACACCTGGAGCAGAGGTCCACCAGTGGCTATTAGCCACAAAATATGGATAGGAACTCTCAGTTTGGGGCAAGTGATGCTCTGTCTTCTTGGTGCTTGTTGGGGGGGGGGCGACAGTGGGAGGGCTTCTAGTGTCCTGGCCCCACTGCTGGACCTCCTGATGGCCCCTGGTGTCTTTGGCCACTGTGTGACACAGAGTGCTGGACTGGATGGGTCACTGACCTGAGCCACCATTGGCTTCTCTTACATTCATATGTCTGGGGCAAGTGATGTTCTGCATTCTGGGTGCTTTTTTGGAGGGGGGGGGGACAGTGGGAGGGCTTCTAGTGTCCTGGCCCCACTGCTGGACCTCCTGAGGGCACCTGGTGTTTTTGGCTACTGTGTGACAGGGTGTTGGACTGGATGGGCCACTGGCCTGATCCAACTTTGGCTTCTCTTACGTTCTTATGTCTGGGGCAAGTGATGCTCTGTATCCTCGGTGCTTGGGGGCAATAGTGGGAGGGCTTCTGGAGTTCTGGCCCCACTGCTGGACCTTCTGAGGGCACCTGGTGTTTTTGGCCACTGTGTGACACAGAGTGTTGGGCTGGATGGGCCATTGACCTGATCCAACACTGGCTTCTCTTACATTCTTATGTTCTTAAGAGAACTCCCTCCCCTGGGGCTTAAGAACACCGGAAGAGGCCTGCTGGATCAGACCAGTCGTCGGTCTAGTTGCACTGCGGAAATACGGAGCGAACGGGGCCAGAAGGGTGGCGAGGTGGCAGGCAGGGGGAAGCAGAGGCTGAACTTAATGTTCCCTTTTTTTTTTAAAAAAAAGAACAGACCAGCTGGCTTTTCCTCTCGCTATCTTCCTTTTGATGAGCAACGTCTATGTATTGAAATGGGAGGAAAGAGCACGTGGCGGCGGGTTTTTAAATTTTTGAGTGTCATCTTCAACTTGTCAGGCTTGGTCTCTGAATGGTGTTTGCTAACACCTGACTCTTTAGCCGATCGATATTACCTCTCCGGGTTCTGGGCTCTGAAATAGTTACCTGGGGAAAAAACAAATCAATGGGATCCAAATTGGATTTGGTGTGTTTTCTGATTGGGGATGATGCGGCTTTAAAGACGCCCTGGGAACCCCGTGGCCTGTGGGATTTAGGGGGACACGAATGTGGGCTGAGGTGTGGCCCTGGGCAAAGGCGTCGTCTGCAAGCAGCCAAGAGCAAGAGACAATTGGTGCAGTGGGGGAATAAATCTCCATTCACTCTGAGAACCCCTAAGCATTTCTAGGGCTACCGTGGCCCTAGTCAGGAAGGGGTATCCTGTATCCTGAGCTTCCGTTCCCCGCTTTTGCTCCATGTGCTGGCGGGAAAAAAACGAAAGAAAACCCAGCAGCATCGCCAGCGTGACAATGTCACTTCCGGGGGGAAACTGGAAGTGGTGGCCAGTAGCTCTAGGAATCCCTGGAAACTCTATCATTTTGAATCAAACTTTCCTATAGAAAGCTTACTTCCGCTGTAATGGGTGGATGGGGAGATGTATTCCGACTTGAGTGGGGGGCCATTTGTCTCAGCTTGCTCCCGACCTCCGGTGGTTCTCTGAAACAGTGCCCCCCTTAAAAAAACTTTCCCTGTCGGTCAGAGGGCCGGTCTGCCCCCTCCTCTCCTTATGCTCCCTGCCCCCCTTTTCAGCCTCACTGGCTCTCAAAGAGTTGCACAGCCATTGAAAACATAGACTGTGGTCAGGAAGGCAGTTCTTGCAGAGCTCTGGTTCTGGGCATGTCACCACAGGACCTAGCTGCCGCCTTTTCCTCCCCGGACATCCTGGGTGTAGCTGAAAGGAGGGAGAGCTCCCAACCAGCTTTCCCTCTAAGCTGAGTTAGTGTGAGCTAGCTCGCAGGTTTTTTTGGCCTCCAGCTCACCCATTTCTGTCTTAGCTCAGGAAGGAGGGCTCCAGAGCCAACTAATTTATGCAGCAGCCAAATCGTCCACTCACAACTTTTAACGCCAGTAGCTCACCAAGTGGAACTTTTGCTCACAAGACTCCACAGCTTAGAGGGAACATTGGTCGGACCTGGATGTGGTGGAAGGATGCCTGTCTGCTGAACACCCATGAAATTGCCTCCTACTGAATCAGACTGTCGGTCCATCAAGGTCACTGCTGTCTATTCAGATTGGCAGCGGCTCTCCAGGGTCTCTGTCTGAGGTCTTTCATATGACCTGCTGCCTAGTCCTGTTAACTGGAGATGCCGGGGATTGAACCTGGGACCTTCTGCCTTCCAAGCAGATTCTCTACCACTGAGCCAGGGTCTCAGGTCAAGGTCTTTCACATCACCTACTGCCTGGTCCCTTTTAACTGGAGATGGTGGGGATCGAATCTGGGGCCTCCTGCATGCCAAGCAGAAGAGCTTTCCGCTGAGCTGCAGCCCCATCTCTGCTGCTTTCCCTTCTGATCACCATGTCCCATGAAGTTGGGCTCTGGATCTCCAAGGCTGCCGCCGTGAAACAGGTCGATGTCTTCAAGGTGCCACAAGACACCTTGTGGATGTAATTGTACTTACCCTGCCAAAATCAGCGCGTTACGAGTTGTGAGTCTTGTCCTTTTTAAAAGTGTTGATTAAACCTTTGTCTCTCACCGCTTCAGGCTAGGTAAGAAGAGGGATACGGAGCGTCAGGTTCTCCCCCCCCCCCCCCGCTGCTGCCATTCTCTCTTCTCTTTGCTTCCAGCTCGGAGTATTTTTGGCACAGCTGAATGGAATGTTTTGTTCCGTCTCGTGTGGAAGGCTGACATCCGGTCCCTGTCAATCCCTCCTGGTCATCTCTTCGTCTTTGCGGAGCAAAAAAGTGAAGCCGGCCGGCTCGGTTCAGCGCTGCTGAGAGTCACCGAGGGCCCCGCGACAAAGAGTCCCTTTGTCTGCCCCCTCTCGCGTTCGGAAGGACTCACACAAGATGCTTAATTGGGACAAGGATGCTGCAGCTGTTTGGTGCAGCGGTTAAGAGCGCGGACTCTGATCGGAGAGGACCGGGTTTGATGCCCCACTCCTCCACGCGCAACTGCTGGGGTGACCTTGGGTCAGTCGCAAGTTCTCTTAGAGCTGTTCTCTCAAGGGCAGTGCAGTCCCCCACCCCAAGTTGGGCAGATAGCACCCCTAGGTCATTTCAGGTAGGGAAAATGTGTGCGAGTGAGAGGATGAAGCTCCTTTCCCTCTGTGAGAAGGCAAGTGAGAAGCAAGAGGTGGTTTGCCCTGGCCTTCCTCTGCAGAGTCTTCCTTGGTGGTCCCCCATCCAAGAGCCAATCCTGCTTACAGCAACTCCCACAAGGGGCTTCCAAGGCATGTGAGAAGCAGAGGGGGTTGGCCATGGCCTTCCTCTGCAGAGCCTTCCTTGATGGTCTCCCACCCAAGTAACGACCCTGCTTCACTTCCAAAATTGGATGAGACTGAGCTATACCATTCCGTCTTCCCTCCCAAAGTCAGGCTGGGGAAAACCCAAACAGTCTGTCTTTAGCGTTGTCAGGTGTGGCTCAGTGGAGAGGGCATCTGCTCAGCATCAGAAGATCCCAGGTTCCATCCCTGGCATCTGCAGTTAAAAGGAGCAGGTAGCAGGTGGTGTGAAAGACCTCCGCCTGAGACCTTGGAGAGCTGCTGCTGGCCCGAGTAGACAATACTGACCTGGATGAACTGATTCGGCATATGGCAGCTTCAAATGGGTCCAGGTGCGGCTCAGTGGTAGAGCATCTGGATGGCATGCAGGAGGTCCCAGGTTCAGCATCCCTGGTTAGAAAGGACCAGGCAGGAGGAGATGGGAAAGACCTCAGCCTGAGACCCTGGAGAGCCGCTGCCAGTTTGAGTAGACAGTACTGATCTCGATGGACTGATGGTCCGGTTCAGTATAAGGCAGCTTCATGTGGCCGGTAGAAAATGGAGCCATATGGCAACCCTGGGAGGTGGGGTTGTCAGTTCTGAGTTGGGAAACTCCTCTCCCTTCCCCAAAGTCCACCCCCCGGCACTGCTCCCAAATTTCCAGGAATTTCCCAAACCCTATTCCTATTGCTGTAATGCCAATTCTTCGTGGGCTGTCTCGTGACGGCTTTTCGAAGACCATGTTGGAAGTTCTAAGAATAGAAATAGATTTGGCTGGGGCTTTCTTTGCTCACCACCAGCTGTTGAAAAACTCCAGTTCCCTGGGGGCCACATAACCACGCTTTCTTAGCCAGCGCTTCTTCCTCGCCTGCTCGCCTGTCCTTCTGCAGAGTAGATGGAGACAGTCGTGGTGATCGGGCGGATTGAGTGGTTTGACAACAGATTGTAGGTTAGGATTGCACCTTGGTTTATGCAGTCCATCAGCCCCTCTTTGTCCAGCTCTCTGCTGTTACAGCAGCTGTAAACAATTGGAATAAATGCAGTGATAGATACCTGTGCTCCAACCGGCAAAAAGTTGATGTGGTCAAATGGGGCCACCGTAGAAACCATCCGGCGTCAAATACATCCATTGCAATATTATGCTTGTTCTTAGCTATTGTTATCTGCTCCGAGGGTCAGGCTTTCTGGATGGAAGGGCGGGATAAAAATAAGCTTTAATTTGTACGAGAACAAACAAGAGCAAATTAACGCATTTGTAAAGCAGGGCGTACTGATGATTTACAAATTTACCGAGAAACGCAGATTGCGGTGGAACACAAATGTGTCACTTTGGTAGCCCCAATTAACAAAGTGCTAAGCTGGCCTTTCACATCAGACAAAAGTAAGTCTACCTTATTATCTACCGTGATTAGCCAGTTTGTTAATAATGGAATATGGATGTAGCATTGTGAACCGGTTGCATTGTGAGTCTTTTTGGGCTCAGGACGGGACTTCTCTGGAATGTCCAGTGCTGATTGAGAAGGTGCCGTGGATCCGGTGGCAGAGCATCTGCTCGGCAGGCAGGTCTCAGGTTCAATCCCCAGCATCTCCAGCTAAAAGGGACCAAGTGGCAGGAGATGTGAAAGACCTCTGCCGGAGACCCCCGAGAGCTGCTGCCAGTCTGAGTAGACAACACTGCCCTTGATAGGCCAATGGTCTGATTCAGTAGCACAGAGATTCCTGCGAACATGTGTGATCCCTTCCTTGAGTTGGAAGAGGGTTTAGAGCTCCGAGTTGGGGAATACCTGGAGATTTTGCGGGTGGAGTCGGGGAAGGGCCGGGTTTGGGGCGGGGAGGGACCTCAGCGGAACGGAAGGAACTCAGCAATGGAGTCTACCCTCCAAAGCTGGCATATTTCCCAAGATAACTGATTGCTGTTGTCTGGAAATCAGCTGTAATTTCGGGAGATCTCTCCAACCTGGAGGTTGGCAACTCTCAGCTGGAATTGGGGGACACTCCTGTGCAGACTCTATCTCCGCGGCCTCTGTCAGTGGTAGTATATTCTCCCCCCCATGGTAGTTTGAAAACCTTTCAGAACAGATGGAGAAGCTGAGATTTACGTCCCGTTTGAAGTGCCAGGACTTGGTCACAGGTCCTTATCTTCTGGTGGGCCTGGCGATAAACCCATCGAGAGCCGGTGATTTACACCTCCTTTCCCCCTGATTGGAAAGAACCGGAGTCGATGTTATTTATGATCCCGATGGGCCAGTGTTAGATGTGAAGGCTCGCGTCGTAAAAGAGGCAGCGGCAGCGACATCTTTCCAAAGCAGCGATGCTGTGTTAGTGAGAAGGGTTCTTTTGCCTCGGCCTGTTCGACCCAGTGGCTTGCGAGAAAAGCAGCATCCGTTTTGCTTTCAGCTATCCATTTTGCTTGCTGTTGGGGACAACTTGCAGTTAGTTGCTTTGTGTTGCTGGTGCTGCCGGAGGGGGAAAAGGTAACTGCGAGGAGGGGAAGTGTGGACGGGCCCCTTCCTTTGTCTCTTGGGATAACTGCAACTGGGGACAAACACCCCCCCCCCCCCAAATCAGTGTTTCTGAGACTGGAGACTTTGAACAGATGGAGGGGAGGAGGTTTGTACCCCAAATGCAGAAGGCAAGTAAGAGATGTTAATACAGTCTAATGCAGGGGCGTCGAACTCATTTGTTATGAGGGCCGGATCTGACATAAACGAGACCTTGTCGGGCCGGGCCGTGTGTGTCATAAAATGTAATGCCGGGTAGCGGAGATATAAACTATAAAGAACACGAACACAAAGATGTTTTAAACTTAAAATAGAAACGTGCTTAAAACATCAGCACTCTCGCAATATTTTGTTTATTGAACAGTATCTGATACCCCTTGCTCTGAATTATTGCATCAAAAAGTCTGTGCCGTTGCAGTCTTGAGTATGCTGTTCAGGTGTGTCTCTGTGAACTGCAAACCTGCTTTTGATTTGTTGACATTCACCACAGAAATCTGATGCTCAGAGTTCTGAGTCTAGGGCCCAGGGGAAAACATGAAATGGCTGAGCGATTGAGAGAGTCTGGCGAAGCAAGTTATGATGCTGCAGCAGCAACAGAACTGGAAGCAGGAGATGGCCAGGTCCAGTGCGGGCCTGATAGAAGCCCTCTGGGAGCCTGATTTGGCCCCCGGGCCATGTATTTGACACCCCTGGTCTAATGCAACAGTGCTTTCTTGGGGATTCTCATAAATGTTGTAGGTTTCAGCAGAATGGGCTGGCAACGCCTTTTCTGGGTTAGATGGGGTCAGAGGCGAGGAATGAAGAAAAAATATTGGGGGTCACTAGGAAAGGCAGCCACAAAGGAGCTAGATAAGATTCTTAAGTGTAAGGCTGTTTTGCTGGTGACCAAGATGAAGATAATTCACACCATAGTATTCCCCATTACGAAGTATGAGTGTGAAAGTTGGACAGTGCAGAAAGCTGGCAGGAAGAAAAGTTGAATCATTTGAAAGGTGGTGCTGGAGGAGAATTTTACAGAATACCGTGGGCTGCCCAAAAGACAAATAATTGTGTTCTAGGCCAAATGGAACTCTCCCTAGAAACTCAAATGACTGAGCTGAGGCCAACTGTATTTTGGTCACATCACGAGCAGACAAGACTCGCAGGAAAGAAAGGACAATAAAGCTAGGAAAAGATGGAGGCAGCAGGAAAAGAGGAAGAGCCAAGATGAGATGGATTGACCCAATCGAGGAAGCTGTGGCCATCAGTTTGCAAGACCTGAGAATGGCTGTTACTGATAGGGCTTTTTAGAGGACATTAATTCACAGGGTTGCCATGAGTCGGAAGCGGCCCGACGGCATGTAACAGACACACAGTCACAGATGGGCCGCTGTTGGGGCTTGCCACCTAGCCGAGGGCTTACCGTGGAAACCCTGGATCAGTCTCAAGGGGAATGAGGCTGAGCTGCCAGCTTGAGTTGGGAAATAGGAGATTTGGGGGTGGAGCCTGAGGAGGGTTTGGGGAGGGGAGGGACTTCAATGGAGTATAATGGCACAGAGTCCATCTTCCAAAGTGGCCATTTCCTCCAGGGGACACAGATTTGTCATCCCAGGAGATCTCCAGCCACCATCTGGAGCCTGGCAACCCTAGCTGGGAAGGATGAGCCGTCACTTAAGTTTCCTGGACCAAACATGTGTTGTGTACATGGGAATGTGATTTCTTTTTGGCAGGGAAAGGCTTGATTCCTATCTGTGGATTAATAGAGAATCTCGCTGCGGCTCTATTTTAAGTTCTCACTTTTGGGCAGCCGTTAGAATTTATTACAAAGGCCCCTTCTTTTTTGCAAAGCAATAAACAGAAGGGTGTGCATTTATTCCTTTGGTGGACTTCTCTCGCAAAGAAGCGGGCGTGTGTGTGTTTTAAAAAATGGTTTGTACTGCTAGCTTTTGGCCAGAAAACTGATCTCCATTCACATTAAAAACTTCCTAGTACTCTGAAGAAGAATATTAATGCCCTCTGAAGCTGAGGTCTCGTTTTATATTCATGGGATGTTCCGTTTGTTGCAGGCCTTGACTGGACTTGGGGATTAATGTAGGGTTTCCGTGTCTTGGGTTCTGGCCCAAAGTTTCCAGTTTTTGGGACGTCACATGGAAATTCTCAGGACTGTTGACAAACCTTCAATGATCTCTGTTGTCCGGAGATTAGTTGTAATTCTAGGAGGTCCTCACCCTCCACCGGTGGTGTAGCTCCTCGTTTCTCCAAAGCTTTATCCAAGATGGAACTAAAATAACAGGATCCAAAATTACTGCGTAGTAAAATATTTCACGTCGCTGCGCTCCTCCAAATGGTTGTGTGCTTAATTAATTAATTAATCGTTAACAGTTCCATCTCGGATAAAGCTTTGGGGAAAGGAGGTGCCACGACACCGGTTCGCCCCATCAGCTGGAACTGAACTTGCAGAGCCGCTATATGAACAGAACTCTTAAGTCTTCAGGAACAGAGGATTCGCCTCCCCTGAAGTACCACTGGCGAACTGAGTGGACTTTTGTATTTGCAATTTGCATCTGAAGCCTTTGTTCTGTGACTCATGAACTTGCATCTTTCCCTATGGGCATGATTCATTTATATGAATGTCAAGATTTGTATTGAAATTGTCTTGTGTGCTATTGCTGATTATGCAAATGATTTGTATCCCATTTAGTGTCTTTATTTTTGGAGGTTTATTTAGACAGAGGACTTGTCCATTTTTTTTGGCATCCGCCTGGAGATTGGCAACCCTAACGGCACGCCAAGAGCTGAAATGGTGCTGCTGAGAAGTGGGATTGGTCAGTGGTGGCCAATGCTCCCTCTAAGCTGCGGAGTCTTGTGAGCAAAAATCCTACTTTGTGAGCTACTGGCATTAAAGTTGTGAGCGAGCGATTTGGCTTCTGCATAAATTAGTTTGCTCTGGAGCCGTCCTTCCTGAGTGAAGATGAAAATGTGTGAGCTGGAGGCTGAAAAACTGCGAGCTAGCTCACACTAACTCATCTTAGAGGGAACACTGGTGGTGGCCCAGGGGTATTGCAATGGAAGAGCTGGTAAAACCCCCCCCCCCAATACTCTCTGCTCGCCATTGCGGTTAGCTGGGGAGGAGAGGGGAGAGAACTAATTCAGGAGAGTGGAGGGCCTGATTCAAATCCTGGCCACTGCGTGGGAGCAGGGACTAGCAGTGGAAGCCATATGTTGGGGTTGGCAGTGGGCAACTGTGAGCCCTTACCAATGACCTGAATGTAGTGATCCCTGAGACTTTCGGTGAAGGTTTAGTAGCTTGCAGGGACCCATTCTTCAAAGTGTCGGGCAAACAAAATCTGCATGCCTGTCTCTTGGCGGTGTTTCCTTATGCATTCCTCGCGTCCTTGTAAGTTCCTGATGCCTTCCTCCTGTGCGTTTATGCGTCCGTGTTGAGAAACCTCTACAGTGGGGGTCGCCGATGTGGTGTCTGCAGGCACCGTGGCATCCGCCGATACCTTTTCTGATGCCCGCCAAGCGGTTTTAGAAAGTGGGTGGGGCTTTTGCCCAGCAAGGCTTGTGATTGGCCATGGGAGATTTGATTGGCAGTGCGGATTTGAAAGAATTGTTTTATTTTATTATTTATTTATCGGATTCTGTTTTTATCCTGCCCTCCCCGCAAGCATGCTCAGGGCGGGTTACAAGTCACACAGATAACAGTATAATTTAGATGATTCAAATCATATGACTATTAAAACAATAAAAGCAGCAGTCAAAGTGGATTCGCCTTGACAACGATTCTCAGTTTGGTGTCATGGTTAGGAGCGCAGACTCTAATCTGGGAGAACCGGGTTTGATTCCCCACTCCTCTACATGCAGCTGCTGGTGTGACCTTGGGTCAGTCATAAGTTCTTTCAGAACTGTTCTCTCGGGAGCAGTCCTTGAAAGAGCTCTTTCAGCCTCACCTACCTCACAGGGTGTCTGTTGTAGAGAGGGGAAGGAGACTGCAAGCCACTCTGAGACTCCTTCGGTTAGTGAAGGGTGGGGTATAAAAGTCTCTTCTTCAGTCTGGGCCAGGATTATCGGCAGGGGAGGCCGAAGATGGATTTGGATGTCTGTTGCCTCATCTGAAGGCCCGGCAGAACAGCTCCATTTTGCAGGCTTTGCGGAATTGTGGCAAATCCCACTGGGCCCTTATCTCAAGTGGGAGCTTGTTCCACCAGGATGGGGACCCTAGTCGAGGCCAGGTGGACATCCTTGGGGCTGGGGATAACCAGAAGATGTTGGCCGGTTGAGTGTAGGGCTCTGCGAGGCACGTATGGGGAGAACATTGCTTTGGCAGCAGCCGCCAACACAGCAAAAGGATCTTCACTGTGGCAGCCATTTTGTGGCTGGTTCCGTCTCCTGTAGCAGCATTTTGGGGTTGCACCCAACATTTTGTATCACAATTCCAAAGGTACCCACAGGCTAAAAAAGGTTGGGGGTCCCCCGCTGTACAGTAATCGTGACTCCGTGGGTGAGACTCAGATGATCCATAGCGTCCAGCCCTCGGTAGTGCTTCAAGAATAAATTTCAGCCACGGAAAAGATCCCTCTAAAAAATTCTGCAGATTGGTCTGGTTGACATGCGAGTGCCTTATTTACATTGGCCCAGTGCTTATCAGCCTTGGAGAAAACACATGGGTCAGTGCATAAGATTAGGCAAATTACGTTAGGGAGAAATTGATTCAATTTAGAAGAGCAGGCTCTCTCCGATCAAGGCGAATTACTCGCTGATGTGCTCTGCTCTCGCCCATGTTCAGAGACGGGCATAATGAGACCGTAGGGCGAGAGCGGTGTGTGGCGTGTGCGCATTTTTATTCCCAAATGTTATCCAACAGCCAAAGGAAAACAGCTGGACATGTATTTCTTTGGAGGGAGTAACCCCAACTTTCATAGATGTGTGACCTGTAAATCGGCTGGGAATAAAAGAAGAAGAGAGAAATTGAGTTGATAGAATCAGAACCCGGACATTAATGTACTTGGCTAGGTGCCAGGAACAGAAGCATGGACTTCTTGGTCTTCGTATTCCAATGATATGGGCCTTGGGAGGAAAACTTCTTCTTGGGCATTTGTGCTGAGGGTATATTAGGACCGGAGGTGGGGAGGCAAGAAGTTGCCTAAAAAGAGCAGACTGCAGGCAGCTCAGAACAAAGAGTCTACTTGGAATCAGCAAGATTTGGGTCCAGGAGCATCTTAAAGACCCAACTAGGGTTCCAGGCTAAAAGCCAGGGGTCCACAACATGGTGCCGGTGGGTGCCATGGTACCCGCCAACAGGGCACCAACAGGCATCGTCCCTGGAACCTGCCAAATACTTTTAGAAAGTGGGAGGGGCTAGATGGGGTGTTTGCCCAGCAGTGCTTCCGAATTGGCTCTGCAGTTAAACATGGCTCAGCCAACTCTATCGAATTTGACTATTAGAAATATGTAAAACTTCCACCCTTGACATTTTGTGGTCCTCCTGCAACAGCCATTTTGTGGTTGGCTCCACCTCCTGTGGCAGCCATTTTGTGGTTGGCTCCACCTCCCATGGCAGCCATTTTGGGATTGTGCCCACTCCCCTGTGTCAGAATTCCAAAGGTGCCTGCAGGCTCAAAAAGGTCGGGGACCCCTGCTATGAGCTTCTGAGAGTCAACGCTCCCTTCGTCAGAGATAGCGTTGGCTCTCAAAAGCTTATATCCTGGAAATCTGGTTGTTCTTTAAGGTGCTTCTGGATCTTGTTTTTCTACTGCTGACCAGCAGGGGAGCCATTGGGATATTTGCAAGTTCTCTTCCTGTTTGTCATGAAAGCATTTCCTGCTTGTAATGCATGCTGATTCCCGCTAAAGCAAAGTGATGGAATGCATAATTAGTTAGTGTTGGGATTCCCCAATGGGATAATCAATACTTTGGGGATGAGCCAAGGGAGAGAGCATCGGGTTTCAGTTTATGGCTCTTTTAGGGCTGCCAAGTCCAACTTGGGAAATATCTGGGGACTTTGGGGGTGGAGCCAGGAGACTTTGGGGGTGGAGCCAGGAGAAAGGAAGTGACATCATTTTGTGATGTCACATCCTGTGATGTTGCTTCCACATGCTTCCACATGAACTCATGAAGTTTCCTAATACTGAATCAGGCCATTGGTCCATCAAGGTCAGTATTGACTACTCAGACTGGTAGTGGCTCTCCAGGGTCTCAGGCTGAGATCTTTAATGTCACCTATTACCTGATCCTTTTTTAGCTGAAGAAGCTGATACCTCCTGCATGTCAAGCAGATGCTCTATCACTGAGCAACAGCCCTACTGAATCCTTCCTCATCTCGGCAGAATATGAAGCACTAAGTGCTACACAAGTGCTAAATATGATTTTCATATCATAAGAACAGGAGAGAAGCCACAGTGGATCGGCCCATCCAGTACAGCCCATCCAGTACAACACTCTGTGTCACAACAGTGGCCAAAAATACCAGGTGCCCTCAGGAGGTCCAGCAGCGGGGCCAGAACTCTAGAAGCCCTCCCACTGTTGCCCCTCAAGCACCAAGAATACAGAGCATCACTGCCCCAGACAAAGGGTTCCATTTAGACCTTGTGGCTAATAATAGCCACTGATAGACCTCTGCTGGATGGGGACAGAGAGAGAGACAGACAGACAGACAGAAAAAAGAAAGAGGGAGAGAGAGAAGGAAGAAAAACTGGCAGAGGCACTTACTTCCATTTAGACCTTGTGGCTATAATAGCCACTGATAGACCTCTGCTGGATGGGGACAGAGAGAGAGACAGACAGACAGACAGACAGAAAAAAGAAAGAGGGAGAGAGAATGAAAAGAGCTGGAAGAGAAACTTAACCTTGCCAGCCACGTGCAAAAGCAGCTCCTTCAGTCCCTCCTTAATCTCTGGGCGGACCTCTTTTGCTGTGGAAGCTCTCTTGCTGACTTCTTAAAGGGGAAATGTCTGGTGAGGCTTTTTACTGCAGGGCAGGCTCTCTGCAGACATTTCCCTTTTAAGGCAGCCATTTTGTCCCCCCGGTGGCCAACTTTGAAAAAGCGGGAGGAAGGACTAAAAATCGGTGTTTCCCCCGCCCTACCGGGGGACTTGGCAGCCCTAGGCTCTTTGCTCTACTCCTAGAAGTTTCCTCTGAGCCACAAGTTAAGCCCTTAGAGAAGCAATGTGTAGCTTACAGCTAGAAAGGATGATTTCTTCTTACCTTTGTTCTCCAAGTCCGTTTTACCTAATCTTTAGTAAAGTTTCTTTTTCTCAGACGAATATACAACTCAGTACCTAACAGTACCCCCCTGAAGCTGCCTGGAGTGAGTACCTTTTACAGAACCTGCTGGAACCGTGCTGATCCTAGCATCACCTGATGCCTTCTGGTTTGGTAACTGCAATACCAAGCATTGGCCACTTGCTGTAGTGGCGCTGTCCAAGAGCTTCCTCTTTTGGCAATGAGCCACACTGGTTTGGGGGGGAAGAAGAAGAAGAGGAGGAGGAGGAGGAGAGAGGAGGAGATTGGATTTATACCCCGCCCTTCTCTACCCAAAGGAGTCTCAGAGTCGCTTACAAACTCCTTTCCCTTCCCCTCCCCACAACAGACACCCTGTGAGGTAGGTGGGGCTGAGAGAGCTCTGACAGAAACTGCTCTTTTCCAAGAACAGCTGTGCCAGAACTATGGCTTGCCCAAGGTCATCCAGCAGGTGCAAGCGGAGGAGTGGGGAATCAAACCGGATTCTCCCAGATTAGAGTCTGCACACTTAACCACTACACCAAACTTTGGGGTAGGGTTGCCAATATTGCTTTGGGAGATTCCTGGAGATTTTGGAAGCAGCCATTGGAGCCAGGGAAATTGGTCTGTGTCTTCTGAAGATCAGTTGTCATTCTAGGGCAGCTCCATGCCCCACCTGGAAGTTGGCAACCCAACTCTGGGGCTTTCTGTTAGACTCCCCCATTTGGAAGCACTAGAAGCTTACAGATCTTTGCTTTTTTAAGGATTTCAACCTGCTTTGTCAACGAACACTTATAGCGTGGAATAATAACCTTTTACTGTTCCATGGGGCCTGCAAGATGGAGCTCTTCCACCAGGCTTTTAGCTGAGGCAGCAGGCGTCCACATCTTTTGGGGCTTCCTCTCCAGTAACCCAGATCTGACTAACCATCTGGTACCTAAACTTGTGGTAGACCTCATCTGCTGAGGCTCTGGTCAGGAGTATTGAAATTACAAGTTGTGCCTTAATCTTGGTTTAATTTTCATTTAATTTTCATTTTTTAATCGGCATTTTAATTGGTTTTAACTGTTATTTTTGTGTTGTTGACTTGGTGTGATGGAACCCGCCCTAAGCCTGCTATGCAGGAAGGGTGGGATATAAATAAAATAAATAATGTCTTGGAAACACTGAAGTTTTTTTTTTAAAAAAGCCTCTTAACTCCTCCTCCGTCCCCAAATGCTTGTCTGAATAAAAGGGACTCACATTGCTAGTTATTTTTACGAAACCAGGAGCCTTTTAATGAATTCTATACGTTTCTACAGACATTTATATTGGTGTGATGGACAGATAATATTGGTTCTACGGGCAATCGTCTTGAAACCCTCTAAGTGACTTAAGAGTTGCCAGGCTCCAGGCCTGGGGATCTCCTGGAATTACAACTGATCCCCAGGCAACATAGTTCAGTTTCCCTGGAGGAAATGGCTGCCTTGGAGGGACGACTCTATGGCATTATACCCCGTTGAGGTCCCTCCCCTCCTCAAACTCCGCCCTCCCCAGGCTCCACCCCCTAATTTTCCAGATCTTTCCCAACCCAGAGTTGCTAACTCTAAGGTGACCTTGAACCAGCTGTTCCTTTTTAGCTTAACCTACCTCAAAGGGTTGTTGTAAAGGCCAAAATGGAGGAGAGGAGAAATGTGTGTCATGCCCTGGATCCCTCTGAGGAAGGCTCAGAGAAAAAAATGTACTCAACAAATGAATCACCTTGGGCAAGGTAAAACTAGGCCTCCCTCAGACCACCTGAGACTTTAGTTGATGGAGGAATACTTATTGGGATTGAGAACTGAGGGGGGGGGGGGAAATAACTTTTTAAAAAAGCTTCTTTTTGGTTCTGATCTGCCGCTGACATAAGGCACAAAAAAGCATTTATTATATGTACTTTTCATGACTAGAGGTGGCTTTTGTCTCTTAAGTGGTACATTCTTTCAGATTTCCTTTAATATCCCACAAAGGTGCCTATACAGATATTTTGGTAGTGCGTACATCTATTTAAATGTATCTGACTAATTAGATGGTGAACTGATTATAATAATCTTCTTAATAAAAAAAGGGTTTTTTGGGGGGAAAATCACTTGACAGCTGAACCTCTCCCCATTACTTGATAATCGTTCTTCTTTTGGAAAGGTTAACTACCTGCTTGGGTTTTGACTTGGAATGAAAACTGTGAATCAAGACGCTGGTGGGTTTCCAAAGTGTCTAGGGTTGCCAGCTCCAGGTTGGGAAATACCTGGAGGTTTTGGGGGTGGAGCCTGAAGCGGGTGGGGTTTGGGAAGGGGAGGGACTTCAAGGGGGTACAGAGCTCACCTTCCAAAACAGCCATTTTCGCCAGGTGAAGTGATTTCTGTCGCCTGGAGATCGCCTTTAATAGCGGGAGTTCTCCAGCCACCACCTGGAGGTTGGCAGCTCTAAAATACCCTGTACCCTGATGGGCTTGCAAGATATATTTACTCAGTGGCAACTCTGAGTGTGTGTGTTTGTGTGAGTGGGGGGGGGGTTGCCATTTGCCCACTGTTGTTGGGCAATTTTCTTCCTAAGCACCCCTCTTCTCCGCCAACTGAACTGGCAACAGAAAACTGGGAAAGGGGGGGGGGGGGCAGTATGCAGCACTGCACACTATTTTTGGTGGCATCACCAGAAGTGATCCAAGACAAAGCACTGAAAATGACACTGATAACAATTGTACTGAACAAAAATACGTACAACAATAACAAAGCGATAACACAGTATAAGCAGTAGTCCAAGACAAAGCACAGAAAATGACATAGATATCTGTCTCTTTTTCAGTGCTTTGTCTTGGACTATTGTGTATACTGTATTATCGCCTTGTTATTGTTGTAACCTGAAGTGATGTCACGGCATCACCGAATGCTCTTGCATTTCCTCCAAAACTCTGTGGTAAAAACACTCCGCCTCTGATTTCACTGCTATGTGATGATAATCATTTCCAGTTACGTAACCAGAAATGATGTTGCTGTGTTGGGGGACTCAATTCAGGTGAGTCTGCAACCCCCCCCCCCCCCCCGGTCTCCTGGGGATTGCCGGCTGAGCGTTGACAACCAGAGAGGGTGGGAGGGGGAGAGAGAGAGATGGGTCAAACTGTGCAGTGCGCCTAGGGTCACCAGTCTCACAGTGGAGCCTGTTCTCCTGAAATTACAACACCTTCAGTCTAAAAAGATTAGCTCCCCTGGAGAAAATGGCAGCTTTGGAGGGTATAGCACAGAGACTAGGAGAATCAAAGCTCCTAGAGCGACATCATACTTCCGTTGAGCTTCCTCCCCAGGCACTGACCCCAAATAACCAGGAAATTCCCAAGCCGGACCTGACGTAGGCCTGGTCATCTCCCCTTCTTGCACCATGTGGGCCTTCTCATACTGTTGGTTTGTCCCCCCCCCCCCCCCAAAGAAAGCCTACCAAATTCATACAAGTGTTTCTTCAAAGATATTATTTTGATAGTAGAGTTGGTCCGTCCTAAACCTCTGGTGACCAAGGGCATGCTCTTTTTAGCAGTAAAACTGGAGGCAAAACTGGAGTTTTGCTTGGTGTGTGGGTAACGGTGAAAATGACTGACCTACAGAGGCTGATTTCCACGCATTACTGTTCTGTTTGCGAGAGCAGGAACTTAACATGTATCGTCTTTGGAATGTGGGTAATTTTGGTATTTGGGGAGTGGGGATTGATTCTGTGATCCAGTCACCCTGATGCTCAAATGTGACATCCTTTGTGGAAGGAACACAACTCATGCAGAGGTACAATGGGTGCTCTTTTGTGAGCTCCCAGCAACCTGTGAAGGTTTGTTTTTAACGTTTCTCGTGGGGTGCCCCGTAGCCTTCTTGCAGTATACTGATGCACCCAGGCTACCCTTAGGGTCGTTACTAGTTCAGTTTTTCTTGAAAATCATGCAAGAGAATAAACACTATCCGGCAGTGCTTGTGGGCATGAGTCGTATAGTCTGCTCGTGGTGTGCGTTCTTCTCTTTTAAGTCAAGCCTCCCTTCTGGAACTTTGTTTTTGGCAGCACAGACGCATCCTCTGTGGCACTCGAGACACGTCGCTCGAGAACGAATCTTCTGTCAAGTGTCTTAGGTACTGCGAGCCCCCTGTGAGAGAGCCAGGTGGCGACTTGAAAGAGAGATGCGAAGCCGGTTGGACGTGCCAAACTGGAGCGCCCCTCCCTGCTGCTAAATTTCCACACTGTAAAAAAAAAACCCTGAAAAGGCTCTGCAGCCAGCGATCCATCTGTCCACTTAGTGGGTGAAATTGAGATTATTCCTCCGTCATCAACCCCCTAATGCGGTGTTAGTTTGGGGGGGGGAGAAGAAAAAGCGAAAAAGAAATAAAAGTCCCGCGTTTTTAGCTTTGATTGTTGCTGCCAAGTCTGAAACATGCCGGAGTACAAGAGGAGCAAATCAGACAGGATTAACATATTCTCTCAGTGATCTTGGGTGCTTGCCGCTGTGTGTTTGTAGCTGGTTGGCTGCTGGGAACTGTCGACTGGGTAGCCTGAATTTTCTTTTTTTTAAAAAATTCACAGGCAGGCAGCTCAGATTCTGCAGGACGTAAAATTATGCGGCTTATATAAATTACACAAACAGGGTTTATCGAATGTCTCTTCCTTTGCATCACTTAGGCTGTGGTTTGAGCAATTTTCTTCTGGTTCTGCTGATAGAAATGATACATGGTGCCAGGAACTGAAGCCCTGCCCTTTCCCAGTGACTGACTGAGACATGAGGACTAGAAACTTGGTTTGTTGTTTTGAAAATGGAAGCAGAGATCCTCAGCTGAATTCTGTGCCAAACACTGCTTTATCTGTGTACCTGCTGAACCCAAGCATGCTGCCTGAATGAACGGAACGGGTGAAGGCTGTTGAAACAAATGACGTATTTTATGTTTTGATTTTTGTCCTGTCCTTCCTCCAAGAACTTGGGGGCAGGATTCCCTCCTGCCATGTTATCCTCATGACCAACCTGAATTCGGGTCTCTCCAGTCCGAGTCTGATGCTGCGCCACACAGTTTTGGGAACAGTTCCATCCAAGGAACAGTTCAAGGTACTGGAAGCAGATTTTATGACCAGTTTCCATGGGATGTTGGAGAGAATGGGCGTGGATTGTCTCAAGGGAGAAACTACTGTGCGTCTCTGGACAAGTTGTGTTGAATTCCCTGTATTCTGTCTGGTCCGTTCTATACAAAGTGAGTTAAGCTTTCAGCATGTTGAATGGGAATTCTAGTCAATCACAACCAAAGATGGATGGCCCTTGTTCGGATTTGTTGCCAGCTCCAGGTTGGGAAAGTCATGGAGATTTGAGTAGCCTTTTTCTCCAGGGAAACTGGTCTCTGTCATCTGACGATCAGTTGCAATTCTGGAAGATCTCCCGGCCCCACCTGCTGGTTAGTACCAAAACTGAGAGTCACAGTGTTAGAAGATATGGAAAAATATCTACTGTGTATAGTAGATGTAGGAGCCACGGTGGCTCAGAGGTTAAGATGCCGAGTTGCAGACTGGAAGGTCGGTAGCTTGGCAGTTCGAGACCCGAGTGCCGCGTGACCGAGTGAGCTCCTGTCTCTGGCCCCAGCTCCTGCCAACCTAGCAGTTCGAAAGCAAGAAATTGCAAGTAGATAAATAGGTACTGCTGCGGTGGGAAAGCAATAGTGTTCTGTGTGCCTCAGCATCTAGTCATGCCAGCCATATGACTGCGGAGAAGTCTTCAGACAGCGCTGACTTTTTGGCTTGGCAACAGAGATGAGCCCTGTCCCCTAGAGTCGGATTCGACTAGCTTTCAAGCAAGGGAAACCTTTACCTTTACTATAATAGATGTGCGCTTAAGGTAGTTTTTCTATAGTGTTATATAAATATTGGTATCAAGTATTACCAAACATAGTTTCACCAAAATAATACATTGAAGTGCAGGTTTACACAATGTTCCGACATTCAAAGAGCACCGTATCACTTTCACAATCACTAGTCCCAGGGGACTCTGGTAATTTACCCCTATTGGCTGCCTGACAGAACTCAAGAGTTATCTTCTTCTAGATAAGTTATTATGTTTGCTGTTGTTCTGATGGGGAACCTGGAAAAATGCAGCTATTTTAAGAGCGCTGTACTCACAAAGAGAATTTATTGTGCCTTATGTCTTGTATGTATATCACTGTCCTTGAAAAAGACTGTATTCGATATGGATAAATTACTTAGAGTCCTCTGGGACTAGTGATTGTGAAACTGTCAAGGTGCTCTGTGTGCTCTTTGAGTGTTTGGACATAGCGTAAACCTGCACTTCGCTGTATTATTTTGGTGAACCTATGTTTGGTATTACCTGACAACAATATTTATGTAATAGTACAGAAAAATTAAGAAAAGAAAAAGCACAAAATAGATCTACCATAAGCATACATCTATTATACAGAGTGTCGTAATGTTTTTCCACACCAACCTATTGTTTGGCAACTCTAAGAAGCACCAAAACAGTGATGATGCTGTTAGGTTTGTCAGCCTCCAGGTGGTGCCTGGAGATATCCTGGGATTACAACCAGTGTTCCCTCTAAACTGAGTTAGTGTGAGCCAGATCACAGTTTTTTAGCCCCCGGCTCAGAAAGGAGGGCTTCAGAGCAGACTAATTTATTGAGTAGCCAAATCGCTCGCTCACAACTTTAATACCAGTAACTCACAAAGTAGAACCTTTGCTCACAAGACTCCACAGCTTAGAGGGAGCATTGATGACAACAGATCTCTCCTGGATCAGTTCTCCTGGAGAAAATGCCTGGTTTGGAATTTGGACTCTCTAGCACCATACTCACTGGAGTCCACCTTCCAAACCAAATGACGGAGCCACCACACCAAAGTGCTCCAAACAAGGAAAAGGATGTGATGGTGGGAATTTCGTAGCGAACTTGTTCGACAGTCCAGCTTGCTGTGTTCGGCTTTGACAATTGGATGTCGGCTAGGCATGGGATGTGCTTGGCTTGGTACTGAATGACTTGGATGCCTGCCGAATGGGTTTGCCTCAGGGTTTTGCAAAACCATACATCTACACAGGAGAATGCTGCTGATCTAAACAGATTGTCAGCCATTAATGTTCCAGAGGAGTGACTCCTTAGGTGAACATGCATGGTAGCATTTCTGTAAGCAAAGCGTTTATTTATGACAGATTTATATCGTTTGTGATCGTTTTGAATGTCTTAAACAACTGCTTGCCAGTGTGATACCAGTTCTTGGGCAAAAAGCCAGTTGTGTGGTACTGTGCTCTTGGAAAGGAATACAGCGAAGCAATAGACGAACATTAGGTTTGTCAACCTCCAGGTGGGGGCTGAAGATCTCTCCAGATTACAGCTAATCTCCAGATGACAGAGATCAGTTGCCCTGGAGAAAATGGCTGCCTTGGAGGGTGAACTCTGTGGCATTATACTCTGCTCCTCTCTGCAAACCCCACCCTCCCCAGGTTCCACCCACAAATCTCCAGGTGCTTTTCAAGTGGGAGGTAGCAACCTTAACCAACAGCCATGAACAGCTCAATAAACAGTCCACTGAAAATTTGCTGCCCGGCGAGCAGGTTGTCAGCTGGACCAGTGGGTGTTTGAGCATCCGTGCGAAGGGGTAAATTAGAGCAGGTATGACTTCCACCTTGGAGGTTGGGTCCTTCCCAGTGTGGTGTGGTGGTTAAACAGTGTCAGACTAGTATCTGGGAGACACGAGTTCGAATCCCCACTTGTGCCATGGAAGCTTGCTGAGTGACCTTGGGCTAGTCACATACTCAGAACCTAATCTACAGCGTTGCTGGGAGGATAGAACAGAGGAGACTTTGCTTCTTCCTGCCCAGGTACACAGGTTGACTGGGAAGCTTCTAAGCCTGTATAGAAACATTATGAGTTCACCTAGTGAGAAAAGCATTTTATGGCTGTGTCCACCCCATGAGAGGGTTGGGTCCTCCTGGGGCCCACCCCCAACTTCTTCCCAAGGCCCCACAACTTTTGGGGAGAAGTGGGGGTGCCCCACGCACACCTGCACTCCAACCCGCAAATTCACGACTTGGAGTGCAGGCGCGTGGTCCCCATTTCTCCCCCAAAACATTTAAACTTTGGGGGAGAAGTGGGGGGAGGCCCTGTGCGTGCCTAGACTCTGGATTGGACTCCAGGCACGTGTGGGGCCTTCCCCCCGCTTCTCCCTTTAAATGCTTTGGGGGAGAAGCGGGGGCCACATGCGAATTTCAGTGCCCCCTCCGAGTTTTTAAAAGGCCCTCCAGACTAAAAAAAAATTCTGGCTACAGGCCTCTCCAGGACCCACCTGGCGGTTGGCAACCCTAGTTGAGCCTGACCACCATTCTGATTTAAAGTCTCAATAACCCTGCTGCTCTGCTACCTCTGAGGATATGGGGTACAAACCAGGACCTGTTGTTTCTGTCTAAAACAGGAGTCCCTGATGTGGTGCCCCCGACACCTTTTCAGGCATCCGCCAGGTGTTTTTAGAAAGTGGGTGGGGCCAGTTGGGGCTTTTGCCCAGCAAGGCTTCTGATTGGCTCTGCAGATTTTTTTTTAAAAAAGTTGTTTTGTCAGCAGCTGCCCTCATAGCGCAAGAATCTTCACTGTGTGACTGAAGGTGTGGCAGCCATTTTGTGACTGGCTCCATCTCCTGCGGCAGCCATTTCGTGGATCGCCCACCCTGTTGTATCAGAATTCCAAAGGTACCTTCCCGGTCAAAAGGGTCGGGGACCCCTGATCTAGAGGCTAATCGGAGTCCATTGCGCAAGCTGCAGGCGATTGGGGCATCATCTGTATGTAACTTTGGTAACCTTCAGGAGATTTGTTTTGTTTCATTGTAGTACATTGCCGTGTACAATCCTTTCTTGCGTATTCCTTTTGCAAATGTATGTGCTGCCTCTCCGACGAAAACAAAACCCATAAAACAGCCGTGAAAAACGAGCCAGGCACGAAATGCATGTCGAGCAGCGTAAACCGAGATAGAGAAAATTGTCTTCGGGCCCAGAGTAGAACGTAAAACAGCTAAGTAGCAGAAATGAAAGTAAGGGAGTTGTCAGGCGAGCCTTGCAGGGTGCCACCACTGATAAAGCCTTGTCCCTGGTTGCCACCCATGTCTCCCCTGCAGGATCACAGACCACAAGGGTTGCCAGCTTTAGGTGGGGCCTGGAGATCTCCCAGAATCACAACCAATCTCCAGATGACAGAGATCAGTTTCCCTGGAGAAAATGGCTGCTTTGGAATGTGGTCTCTGTGGCGTTACATCCCAGTGAGGCCCCCTCCCTGAACCCCATCCTCCCAAGGCTCCACCCCCCAAACCTCCAGGTACTTCTCAATCTGGAGCAGGCAATGCTACAAGTCTTTGGGCATCCTCGGTGGCAGGGGCACATCGGACGTCCCAGGGTCATTGTTCAGAGCCCAAGCTGGAGTCTCGGTTGGCCACTGTGTGAGACAGGGTGCTGGATTAGACGGGCCGCTCTTATTGGGGCTGGTGCATTAATACCCATCTGCACCTTCATAAACCCAGCCTCAGGTCTGCTTTTCCTCCCATCACCGCGCCAGAGAAGAGAGGGATGAGTTGGGTGCTCTCCGCCTTGGCAGTGGAGAGGTGCTTCCTTCTATGCCATCCTGAGCAGAACGGCCTGGCCAGGGAGTTGCCCCTGTCATCTCCTGACTGGCCATCGCTCCTTCCTGGGGATCATGAAATTTAGGCTAGAGGGAACTGCCACGCTCAGAGGCAGTCAGCCTCTGAATCTCAGAGCCAGGAGGCAACACTGGGGAAGGCCTCAGCCCCCATGCCCTATTGCTGGCCCTCCAGAGGAACTGGTTGGCCTCTGTGTGAGACAGGAGGCTGGACAAGGTGGACCACTGGTCTGATCCAGCAGGGCTCTTCTGATGTTCTGATGAAGGCCTCAGCCTCTCTGCCCTATTGCTGGCCCTCCAGAGGAACTGGTTGGCCACTGTGTGAGACAGGAGGCTGGACAAGATGGACCACTGGTCTGATCCAGCAGGGCTCTTCTGATGTTCTGATGATAGCCTCGGCCTCTCTGCCCTGTGTTGACTCTCCATAGTAACTGGTCGGCCACTGGGTGAGACAGGATGCTGGACAAGACGGACCACTGGTCTGATCCAGCAGGGCCCTTCTTATATTCTTATGAAGGCCCCAGCCTTTATCCCCTGTTGTTGGCCCTCCAGAGGAACTGGTTGGCCACTGCATGAGATAAGATGCTGGTCTAGATGGACCGTTGATCTGGTCCAGCAGGGCTCTTCTGATGTTCTTATGAAGGCCTCGGCCTCTCTGCCCTGTTTTTGGCCCTTCAGAGGAACTGGTTTTCCACTGTGTAAGACAGGATGCTGGGCTAGATAGACCACTGCCTTGATCCAGCAGGGCTCTTCTTGTGTTCTAGTTTTGGAAAGTCCCTAGAACTTTGGAGGGCAGTGCCCAGGGAGAGACTTAAGTTCCCCCGTGACTTTATGGTATACCATAGAGTCCATCCTCTGAAGCCGCCATTTTCTCCAAGGGAGCTGATCTCCATCGTCTGGAATTCAGAAGTAATTCCAGAAGAACTCCAGACCCCACTTGAAGGCCGGTGACCCTAAGTTAGCCTCATCCTAGTCAAACCATCTCTAGCAACGCCTGTCTCTTCCGGGCAACTTCTGGGCCACGCTTCAGATTGCTTCTCTCTTGCCTGTGTTGCTGGAGCCAGTTAATACTTCCATTTCAAAGGCTGAGAAGCTGATGCCTTCAGGCCAATGGCCTTTATCACTTCTATCTTGGCAGCTGGGCTGCTACTCTTAGCGGGTTATACGTGAACTCGAGGGTGGCATACCCTGGTCACTGTGGGCTGCCTTCATGGCACAAATCTCATTACCCATAGATGGCAGATGCTCTGTTTGTACGCAGCCAGTGGTAATTAAAACCAACTTCCCAGCAGCCTGATTAGGGTAAACAGTGAAAAATTAATTGACAATAACAGTACTTTTCTTTCCTGTACCCCGGACCCCTCTCCTGCGCTGTTCGGTTACGAACATACGAGGCTTACATCGGCTCGGTTAAAAGTTTATAAGGATTGATTTGCATATCAAAGCTGTTGCCGTGAATCGGCCGACACAGCAACCTGGAACCGGTTCAATGTTATTGTGAAACGGTGTTTGCAGCCCACACGGAATTCGCCTTTGGAATGCAGTGTATATAGAGCGGGGGAGTGTTCAGAACCAGAGTCTGGCTTTCCGAGGGACTGATGACATCTCCTGTGGGAATGGGAATGGGCATTTCAGAGGGGCCTAATCTCTTGGGGGCTGGCGGAGTCCGGAAGCAAGCTGGTCTATCTGAGATGGGCTTCTTCTGAATCGGGCCTTCCTAGGGTTGTCAGACCTACTTGATCATTGGGGGGGGGGGGCAAAGCAGGTGGAGGAACTGTGTAAAACCTAGCAGTGATATCACTTCCAGGTGACGCTCTAGGAATCCCCCCAAATCATTATGATAAAGACCATAGAGATTTGAGGGGATTCCTAGAGTACCACCCGTTGTTTCTGGGTCCAGAGGCAGTTCCGCCTCCCTCTGTCTCCCACCACGAAGATCAGCACCAGCGGGTAAGTGAGTGGATTAGTGGGCAAATGCCAGCTTGGGGCAGGCAGATGCAACTTGAATCCATCCGCCTGTGTGTCCCAGTGCTTTCTGGTCTGATTGGCCATGGCTCTGGGGTGACTCAGGCAGTGGAAGTTCCCGGTCCTCTTCGTCCTGACCCTTTTCAGTGGAGATGCCAAAGACTGAGCCGAAGACCTTGTATGAGCAACACACCCTCTCTGCTGCTGAGCTATGGGGTTTCCTTCCAGGAAGCACATATTCAAGCAGATAGGAAGGATCAATAGCTGGAAGGCAGCTCAGTCAGTGCTTGAACAGCCATGCTTGGGCTCAGGAACTAGGCTACAGCTGGTTTCTTTATAGATCTGAATGGAACCCTATTGGTCGTTTCTGTCACATGACTCCTGCTGGGCTGCTAGCTGCAATTCCCTCCTGTGGCCATGTTCCATGGGGGCAGTGTGGTGCTGCAGAAAACGGGCCAGCAGCTTTTGGGCAACCGATGCTTGTAATAAGGTAGCCGGCATCTTTGGCTTAACCCCCCTAGTTTTTCATCTTCCTAAATAGTCTCCCGGATCCTGTTTTCCACTGCAGTTCCCTGTGGTGTTGTCTCCTTGCCTCTTTATGAAGTGTATTGGGGACGGGGGGGTGTTTGTGTGAGTGTGTCATTTTTTCTTGGCAACGACAACATTCTGCTCAGTTCCTCTCTTTCAGATATTTCCCAATTATTGACCTGGACAGATTGCATAGGTGAAAAAAAGACTGTTAAAAATGATGTTGACGCAGATGTCTTGCACAAATGATGGGCTGGGCCCACAAGGACACATGAAGCTGCCGTATGCTGACCCAGACCCTTGGTCCATCAAGGTCAGTGTTGTCTACTCAGACTGGCAGCAGCTCTCCAAGGTCTCAGGTGGAGGTCTTTCACATCACCTGTTGTCTGATCCTTTTATCTGGAGATGCCCGGGATTGAACCTGGGACCTTCTGCATGCCAAGCAGATGCTCTACCAGTGAGCCACAGTCCCTCTCTAGTCCTGAATGGGAGACGCTTCTGCTTGCACAGGTGGGGTGGAGTCCTGCAGTTTTCACGCATTTTTTTTCTGTCAAGCTCTTGAGGACCTCCTCCCCATCAAGAGAAGCTGTTCAGGTGGTCTTTGTGTGCGGTCAGGCTTACAGAAGGTGAAGGAAGCTGGAAAAGTCAGTTCCATGATGGAAGCCGAGCTGGAATGATTGAGCTCTTGTGCCTCTTGTTGTCAGCTGACTCTGAGGAGTGTCATGTGACTAAACTTGGTGGTTTAATCAACATGGCGGAATTCACCGCTGCAGGAAGTGGTGGTGGCTGCAAGCATAGCTTCAAGAGGGGATTGGATAAACATATAGAGCAGAGGTCCATCAGTGGCTGTTATCCACAAAGTATAGATGGAACACTCTGTCTGGTGCAGTGATGCGCTGTATTCTTGGCAACAGTGGGAGGGCTTCTGGAGTTCTGGCCTACTGGTGGACCTCCAGATGGCACCTGGGTTTTGGCCACTGTGTGACACAGAGTGTTGGACTGGATGGGCCATTGGCCTCATCCAACATGGCTTCTCTTCTGTTCTTATGTCTGCGGACCTACAGAGAAACCTCAGATCCATCAACTTTGTGGTCAGCCGGTTTGCAGAGGTGACACGTGGGTGGTTATGAGAGCTGTCTGGAGAATGGCAATGCTAGACAATGAGAATAAAATGGGGGTGGGTGAATGGGAATTCCCAGAGTGAAAGTTGTCCTGGTTGGAAAGAGGGGAGCAGCTGCTGAGATACATCTTTGGCTTCAGCTGGGGGAGCCAGTGTGGTGTAGTGGTTAAAGCATCAGATTAGGATCTGGGAGACTCAAGTTCGAATCCTAACTCGTGCCAAGGAAGCTCGCTGGGTGACCTTGGCCCACTCACACGCTCTCAGCTTAACCCACCTCACAGGGTTGTGGTGAGGATGAAATGGAGGTGAGAATGATGTAAACGGCTTTGAGTCCCTGTTGGGGCAAAAGGCAGGATGTAAGTAAGAATAAGCATTGTTGTCAGATTGTCACATGTGGCTGTCTACATCCGGATTTCATTTCATTTCAGCTGGGTGGCCATGTTGGTCTGTGGCGGGAGAGCTAGATTTGAGTCCAGTCGCACCTTAGAGGCCCGTGAGATTTTGGGGGGATGAGTTTTTGAGAGTCAAAGCTCCCAAGAGACTCCTGAAAGCCTGTACCCCGAAAACCTCCTTGGTCATTGAGGTGCGACTGGACTCGAATCTAGCTCCTGAGCTGAAAGGGAAGTGCTGGTCTCTTCTGAGGTTATCTGGCCGCACAGCTTCTAAGCAAAGAGACGAAGCCGTTGATAAGGATATTTGTGCTCTGAGCAAGCGTTATTGCTTCGACGAGAAATGCAGACTTTTTTCGTTGCCGCTGACGGGTGAGAGGAGCCATTCATACGCCCTTGTTTTTAAGGGGGGAAATCAGATAGCAGTGACGCTTGCTGTTTCTCACAATGGATGGCTGTTAGAGGTAGCAAGTGGTGGAAAAGATTACAATATTGTAATGTTGCTACGTTGCGGGCATTAAAATGTAAAGTGAGAGATCACATTCCGCTGCTTCCCACCCCTGTTGTTTTGTAGCAAGTACAGGAATTGTGAACATTTTATTTGAAGCATCGATGAACAGATTAGAGCATTCAGGGGAAGGGACCCTCTTGCTTGTCCTTTGTGTGTGTGTGTGTACAGAGGTGCTGAATATGTGTTGCTTTTTAAACTGTCTGTCTTGGGGGCAGAAGGAGAGTTCTTCTGGTCCAATGCGATGTGCTTTGTAGAAACCCAGATTCTTGGTCAGGCATTGAAATCTCTGGTTTTATGTCGGTGGCTGTTGCAGTTTCTCTTGGTTGTCCAAGAACTCTTTCCCGGAGGAATAAGGAAACCTCGAGTGATTCATCCACATACCCGTGCTTGACTGTACCTGTTGGGGGAATTAAAAATCCAGGACCTTTTCCTAGGAAATCCATCCCTACCTGGCTCGAGAAGGGTTTTTTTAAAACTGGCGGGAACCCCATAGTTGGGGAGAGGGAGAGGGAGAGGGAGGGAGGGAGGGAGGGAGAGAGAGTGTGTGTGGGGGGGGAACCTGTTCCAAAATATCTGTGACTTATTGAAAGAAAGCCATACTTCACAAATTTCCAAGCAAGAAGAGATCTCAGTATTCATCTTACAGAAGGGAACAGACAAACCGATACTTATAAACAAAGAGTGCACTTAATATTCATTTAGGAATCATTATCTATTGAGGGATGCAGTCCGGCCGTTCTGACATGAGCTAACCATGGTGTGGGCAGAGGGCCCCTAGCGTCCACAGATACTGGTGTTAAATACCTTAAGAATCCGGATTAACCGTCAGTCAAGAAATTGGATGGTCCTGACGAAACCCAGACTCTTCCCCTTTCTGACCAGAAGACTCTGACCGGAGCCATTGTATTACTAAGTTAAAAACACCCCTCTCTTTCAAGGCAGGTGCTTGAAGTCACATATCTAGATGTTTTGGCTTCGAGGCTGGAACTCAGAAATGGCAACCGTTCTTTCAAGAGCAGAGTGCAGGGTGCCTTGTCAGGTGGAAGAAGAGGAGATTGGATTTATACCCTGCCCTTCACTACCCAAGGAAGTCTCTGAGCTGCTTACAAACTCCTTTCCCTTCTGTGGCAGGAGCTCCTTTGCATATTAGGCCACACACCCCTAATGTAGCCAATCCTCCAAGAGCTTACAGAGCTCTTCTTACAGGGGCTACTGTAAGCTCTTGGAGGATTGGCTACATCAAGGGTGTGTGGCCTAATATGCAAAGCTGCTACGAAATGAGCCCTGCAACAGACACCCTGGGAGGTAGGTGGGGCTGAGAGAGCTCTGAGACAACTGTCCTTGAGAGAATAGCTGGTACAGAGCTATGGCTTGCCCAAAGTCATCCAGCAGGTGCAAGTGGAGGAGTGGGGAATCAAACCTGGTGGGACTGCATTCAGGCACAGTACAAAGTCATGCCTTAGACGAGAAGAAGAAGAGGAGATTGGATTTATACCCCGCCCTTCACTACTTGAAGGAGTCTCAGAGTGGCTTACAAACTCCTTTCCGCTCCCCACAACAAACACCCTGTGAGGTAGGTGGGGCTGGGAGAGCTCCTTCAAGGATTGCTTGTGAGAGAACAGCTCTGAGAGCACTTGTAACTGACCCAAGGTCACACCAGCAGCTGCATGGGAAGGAAATCAAACCCGGTTCTTCCAGATTAGAATCCATGCTCCTAACCACTACACCAAATCCCTCCCCAGGCTTTTTGAGTCTCTGGCCACCTTTGGAATTCTCACGCAGGGTGTTGGGCTCAATTACAGGATGGCTGCCACAGGAGGCGGAGCTGTGCACATGGAGTGCGCCCAAGTGCAGAGGAGAAGAGGGCTAATTAAAAAAAACAACCCTGGGAGAGAGGAACAACAGAGAATAAAACTGGCACGGTGGTAGCAGCTGAAACATCATTTTAATCTGTACAGCCAAGCAGATCTCCAGCGGCCAATCAGAAGCCCTGCTGGGCAGGACTTCCACCTGCCCCCACCCACTTTCTAAAAACTGTTGGTGGGTGCCAGGAAAGGTGCCAGTGATTGCCACGGCACCCGTGGCACTGCTTTGGGGACCCCTGCTTTAGACAGTTATTTACACTGTTTGCTGGTTGCGTTGTCTGTTGGGTACCTGACGCTGTCTCTCATGTTGGGAGATCTCCAGGTCCCACCTGACTCCAATCTGGGAAAACTGGGTTTGAGTCCCCCACTCCTCCCCATGCAGCTTCTGGTGTGACCTTGGGCCAGTCACAAGTTCTCACAAAGCTGTTCTCTCAAGGGCAGTCCTCAAGAGAGCTCTCTCAGCCCCACCTACCTCTCAGGGTGTCTGTTGTGGGGAGGGGAAGGGAAAGGCGTTTGTAAGCCGCTCTGAGACTCCAAGTGAGCGAGGGGCGGGATATAAATCCAATCTCTCCTCCTCCTCCTCCTCCTCCTCGATGGGGCTGATGGGGGCAGCCAGGCAAGGCCCACATTTTGCAGACAAATAATGGGAGCCTATTTGCTGTTTTCTTAGAAACGTTTTACAATGCGTTGTAAAGTACTGGTACCATGTTTTTACAATTCCAAATTCTTGTAATTTTGACATTTTAGTTGTATAATTGAGTTTTATTCTGAATGCCATGTTTTAAATCATAAGTACCCTTCGAATGCAATTTTGTATTGTAACGGCCAGCGGCTATATACAATAAATCAATCTCGCGTCTTACATCTATATTTGCCGTTGATGGCATAAGCTTGGGACATTCCTGGCACAGCGGCCGTTTCTTTCGCCCTTATATGAAGCTTCCCCAAGTACTTAGTCTGCAAGGCGTACTGTCTCTTTAAAATACACAACCTTTTTTTTGGGGGGGGGGGGGGAGAAACATCATGTTAATGACCAGAAAAATGTATCAACCGTGTTTGCATTCTTATGCAAATGGATTTACGAGGGAAATGAATGTACCGGTTATAACCTCGCTTAGCAGCCGTAGTGCTTTTTGCCTATTGAAATGTCACATCAATCTTGAAAATCCTTCACTTAAGACAGGAGAAATGTCTGTGTTTTACTTAAGACCTATAATTAATAACCATCTGCGTTTTGAGCAACAAAGAACTTTTCAATAAAGTTGCCACCCAACAGTCTTTTGTGGCGGGGAACACAAGCAGCAGCTAATAGACAAGATCCATCTACGCTCACTGAAGGAACATCCTGTTCTAGCTCCAAACAGGCAAAGACCCATCAGGGTTCACTGGCCAGCAGCCAAAGGAGACAAAAGGAGCCGTCTCCTTACTCAAAACAATGCAAGCCATTCAGCATTTTCCCTGCCCAAACTTTTGGCTGCCATACCACTGGCTGGGGCAGCACCTTTCAACCTGTCTATCTTCCGGGGAGTGCACTGCTTGGATATCGAGTAACCTCTCGGCGTGTCATAGGGTTCTGGGGTACACTTTGGAGTGCATTTTCAGTTCCTGATGAGACCTCAGGGTGGTGAGAACCAGGGAGGATTGCGAGGCACTCCAAAGGGATCTGCCGAGAATGGGTGGGTGGGCATCAACAAACGGGGTTCACTGTGGCCAAGCGCAAAGTGATGCACAGTGGAGCCAAAAATCCTAACTGTAAATACATGTTGATGGGGTCGGAACTGGCGGAGACTGACCAAGAGAGAGATCTCGGAGTCGTAGTAGATAACTCACTGAAAATGTCGAGACAGTGTGCGACTGCGGTGAAAAAGGCCAACGCTATGCTGGGGGTTATTAGGAAGGGAGCTGAAAACAAGTCTGCCAGTATCACAATGCCCCAGTATACATCGATGGTACGACTTCATTTGGAGTACTCTGTACAGTTCTGGTTGCCACACCTCAAAAAAGATATTATAGCTTTGGAAAAAGTGGAGTGGAGTCCCTTCAGTGGCTATTAGCCATAATGTATGTATGTATGTATGTATGTATTTATTTGTTAAATTTATAGCCCGCTCTCTCCACCAAGGCAGACTCAGAGCGGCTCACATCATTTAAAATAATACATCGACATTAAAATCATATATCAACATTAAAATACTATTTATACAAAGTCGGCAGCATTTCAATTCAATAGAAGGATCCAAATAACCATCCCATAAATCTCTAAGTGCAAATAATAGTGCTAACAAACGAACAGGCAGTTGGCAATGCCAATAGGCGGGCTGGCAGATGGAACTGGGCCAGGGCTAAGATGTTTACCTTGGGCAGCCCCTACCCAAAGGCCTGGTGGAAGAGCTCCGTTTTACAGGCCCTGCGGAACTGCATCAAATCCCGCAGGGCCCTGATGTTCTCCGGGAGCTCATTCCACCAGTACGGGGCCGCCACTGAAAAAGCCCTGGCCCGCGTTGTGGCCAGTCGCGCCTCTTTCAGTCCGGGAATGGCCAGGCGGTGTTGGGTCCCAGACCGTAGTGCTCGCTGGGGAGCATATGGGGAGAGGCGGTCCTTCAGGTAGACAGGTCCCAGGCTATATAGGGCTTTATAGGTAAGTACCAGCACCTTGAACCTTATCCGGTACGCTATTGGCAGCCAGTGCAGAGTCTTTAAGGCGGGCTGTATATGCTCCCCCCTAGGGAGGCCCAACAACAGCCACGCTGCAGCATTCTGCACTAGCTGCAGCCTCCGGATTTGGCACAAGGGCAGCCCCATGTAGAGGGCATTACAGTAGTCCAATCTTGAGGGGACCAATGCATGGATCACTGTTGCCAGTTCGTTGCATTCAAGGAAGGGGACCAGCTGCTTGATCAGCCGTAGATGATAAAAGGCCGACCTCGCAGCGGTTGCTACCTGGGACTCCATCGTTAACCTGGAGTCCAGAAGCACTCCCAAACTCCTGACCTCCGCCGACGGCACCAACGGCACCCCCCCCGAAGGTCAGAAGAGGGATCCCCAACCCTGGACCGCTCCGACTCAGGCATAGGATCTCCGTCTTCGTCGGATTCAACTTCATTCGGCTCTGTCTGAACCATCCAGCCACAGCCGACAATGCCAGGTCCAGATCACCCGGGCCGGAGGAGGACTGACCGCCCAATAACAGATAGAGCTGGGTATCATCGGCATATTGATGACAGCCCAGCCCAAATCTCCGTGCAATCTGGGCAAGGGGGCGCATAAAGATGTTAAATAGCATAGGGGAAAGAACTGCTCCCTGCGGAACACCGCAATCCAGCCGGTGTCTTTGGGAGAGTTGGTCCCCTACCGCCACCCTTTGTCCCCGATCCTGGAGGAACGAGGAAAGCCACTGTAAGGCTAACCCCTGGACTCCAATATCGGCAAGACGGCGACACAGTAGCTGGTGGTCGACCGTATCGAACGCCGCCGACAGGTCCAATAACACCAGCACCGCAGTGCCGCCTCGATCCAGATGCCTTCGGAGATCATCTGTCAGGGCGACCAGCACTGTCTCCGTTCCATGACCTGGTCAGAAGCCGGACTGGAAAGGATCTAACACAGAGGCGTCTTCCAGAAAGCTCTGTAGCTGGTCTGCCACCACTTTCTCGATTAGTTTGCCCAGGTATGGCAAATTAGAGACCGGCCGGTAGTTAACTAAATCGGCCGGGTCTAAAGATGGTTTTTTAAGAAGCGGGTATAGATAGGAACTCTCAGTCTGGGGCAAGTGATACTCTGTATTCTTGGTCTTTGGGGGGGGGGCAACAGTGGGAGGGCTTCTAGTGTCCTGGCCCCACTGCTGGACCTCCTGAGGGCACCTGGTGTTTTCGGCCGCTGTGTGACATAGAGTGTTGGACTGGATGGGCCATTGGCCTGATCCAACATTGGCTTCTCTTATGTTCTTATGACCTCACTTTCTCCATGCATGGAACTAGAAGGAAGTCTTCGAGATCCATTCGAAAGGGTCTCCGGCGTGGTCTTTATTGATAAGTTAGAGGCATCTTGATGTAGAAGGCCCAAGCCGTGCTGGGGATCATTAGGAAAGGGACTGAAAACAAACCAGCCAGTATCATTAAAGCCCCTGGATAAATCGATGGTGCGACCTCATCTGGAATGCTGTGTACAGTTCTGGTCACTGCACCTCAGAAAAAGATACAGCCTTGGAAAATGTGCAGAAAAGGGCAATGAAAATGACACCTTCCCCATTAAGAAGGGTTAAAGAGGTTAGGGCTCTTGAGCTTTGGAGAAACGATGATTGAGGGGTGACATGACAGAGGTTTAGAGAATTATGCATGGGACAGAGCAGGTAGAGAAGGAAGTACTTTTCTCCCTTTCTCATAATACAAGAACTCGTGGGCACTCCATGAAATTAATGAGCGCTGGCTTAGAACAGATAGAAGAAGAAGAAGAGTTGGTTTTATACCCCGCCCTTCACTGCCCAAAGGAGTCACCGCTTACAATCTCCTTTCCCTTCCTCTCCGCACAACAGACACCCTGCGAGGTAGGTGTGGCTGAGAGAGCTCTGAGAAAGCTGTGACTGGCTCAAGGTCCCCCAGCTGGCTCCATGTGGAGGAGGAGTGGGGAATCCCACCTGGTTCTCCAGGTTAGAGTCCTGCCACTCTTAACCACTTCACCACACTGGCTCTCCGTTTCATCTGCGTAGCCAATCAGAAGCACTGTTTAGTTTTACGTAGCCAATCCGAAGCACTGGCTCTCCATTTCATCTGCATAGCCAATCAGAAGCGCTGGTGAACAAAAGCCCCATCTAGCCCTGCCCACTTTCTAAAATGACTTGGGGTGTGCCAGGAAAGGCTGGTGCCATGGTGCCCATTGCGGAGATGTTTTCCAGGAAAAGTTTGCTGGCCATTGCTTATCTTTTCCTTGAGGAATACCTGTTAAGTTCTACAGACTTCTGGGTCTCCCAGGAAGACAGTGCAAACCACTGGCCCGGAGAACTCCCAGGGCCATTAAGATAACTGTCCATCTAGCTGAGAGTCTAGTTTCACACAGTTGCCAAATAGATGACCCTGGAAGGCATGCGAGCAGCACAAGGGGAGGTCAATGCCTTCTCCTCCTGTTGCCTCCTAGCACTGGTTACTGCCTCTGAACATGGAGGCTCCATGGAGTCACATGTTCATGTTGTGCCATTCCTGATTCCTCAGGAAGACTTAAGAGGGACGGTCTCAACAGTGTCCCCTCTAAGCTGAGTGAGTGTGAGCTAGCTCACAGTTTTTTAGCCTCCGGCTCACACATTTTTGCCTCAGCTCAGGAAGGAGGGCTCCAGAGCAAACTGATTTATGCAGCGGCCAAATAGCTTGCTCACTACTTTTAATACCAGTAGCTCACAAAGCAGAATTTTTGTTCACGAGACTACACGGCTTCGAGGGAGCACTGGTCACCATGGCGATTAGCCGTCGCTAGCCGCCTCTTCCATGGCTGCAGTCACGCACACTAAATAATCCATTTTCAGTCCACTTTCCAACTGGAATTTGCCAGGTCACACTGTAAAAATCCAGTTGGAAAGTGTGCTGAAAGTGGATTGAAACTGGATTATTTAGCATGTGTGACTGCAGCCAATGAATTTGTTTCACGCCCTTATAAAGTGCTGAGCCCTTGAACCGACATGAGAGAAGAAGAGGAGGAGGAGGAGGAAGAGATTGGATTTATACCCTGCCCTTCACTCGGAGTCTCAGAGCGGCTTGCAGACTCCTTTCTCTTCCCTTCCCCCACAACAGACACCCTGTGAGGTAGGTGGGGCTGAGAGAGCTCTTTCCAGAACTGTCCTTGAGAGAACAGCTGTGCCAGAACTGTGGCTTGCCCAGGGTCATCCAGCAGGTGCAAGAGGAGAAGTGGGGAATCCAACCCAGTTCTCCCAGATTAGAGTCCGCGCACTTAACCACTACACCAAACAGGAACTGAATGCCCCTGATCTTTTTTCCTGGCGGAATCCGTACATCTGTTCTAGCGTCACAATGGATTCTTGCTGGTCGCTGGGTGAGTCATGGCCGCGTCACTGCGATGCCTGGGGGAATGTGGCCTCTCCAGAGCCATCCGTTTGTTCCCCAGTGTTCAGACCGGTTTTTGTTTCCTTTCCAATGTCTCTGAAAAGCTCGGGAGCAGTATTCCAGCATGGCTGAGCTGGCACTTCTGCCCCAGCTTCTTGGCCCACCTAAATGCCGCACGTTGTTTGTGACTAGACTGGGCGTGCGTGTGCGGTGAGTCCTCTCCTCCTCTTCCTGCCTCCTTCATGAGGACGAGGAAGTGGCTTAAAACCGCACGGCTCGGCTTTCTCCATGCTCTTGGCCTCGCCGTTTGTGCCGATCGGCGGTGGAGTTCTGGAACAGTTCCCGCTGATTTGAGTTTTCACCACCAGTGAGCTGGAAAGAGGCTTAAAACCGCTTAAAAATCTGGCACCGTCATTCCGTTGTGGATTGCTGGCTTCCAGTTTGCTTGGTCGTACAGTCCATTTTAAAAGGTGTAGGGCCGGGGAATCAGGGTCCAGCGTGTGGTTGTTGTTCAGTTGCACAGTCGAGTCTGACTCTTTGCGACCCCATGGACCACATCACGCCAGCACGTAGCTGTAACTTTTTAATACTACTTTAGGCGATATTTTTTTGGCCACCTCTCTGGAGTCCTGCTGAAGGTGGCTTACGACGAAGAGAACAGGAGCTAGATTCGAACCCAGGAGCACCTTAAAGGCCAACAAGATTTCCAGGGTATAAGCTTTTGAGAGTCAAAGCTCCATTCTTTAAATGCCAGTAGGGATGGAGATCCCTCTTGTCTGTTTGTATCTGATGAAAGGGAGCTATGCTTCTTGAGAGTTTTGCCTCTCAAAAGCTTGTACCCAGAAACTCTGGTTTGTCTCTGATTTGCTACTGGACTTGAATTTGGCACTTCTACTGCTTGAATCTGGCACTTTCAGAGCTGTTCTATCAAGGGCAGTTCTCTCAGAGCTCTCTCAGCCCCACATACCTTACAGGGTAAGTCAGTCAGTAAATAAAGTTTTACTTATGGCCGAAGCCAGCAATTAACATTTAAAGCGCAACAAAATTGATAGGTAGTAAGAACCCCTGCAGTGGCTGAAGTGGTTAAGATGCTGCGCTGCAGATTGGACGGTCGGTAGTTCAGCAGTTCGAGACCCGGGTGCTGCGTGAAGGAGTGAGCTCCCGTCTCTGGTCCCAGCTCCTGCCAACCTAGCAGTTTGAAAGCAAGAAATTGCAAGTAGAGAAATAGGTATCGCTTCGGTGGGAAGGTAACAGCGTTCCATGCACCTTGGCGTCTAGTCATGTCGGCCACATGACCACGGAAACGTCTTTGGACAGTGCTGGCTCTTCAGCTTGGAAGCGGAGATGAGCACTGCATCCCTAGAGTCATATTCGACTGGCTTTCGAGCAAGGGAAATCTTTACTAACTTACCCTGTAAATAAAGGTAAAAGCAGCTTAGAACAGCAATAAAATGCATTTTAAAATTCTTAAGAAACAGACCGTTGAAAGTAAGGTGATTGACATTTAACTTGCTGTGTTATTTTGTCTGTTGTGGGGAGGGGAAGGGAAAGGAGATTGTAAGCCGCTTTGAGACTCCTTTGGGTAGTGAAGGGCGGGGTATAAATCCAACCTCCTCCTCCTCCTCCTCTTTTCCTGCTGCCTTCAACTTTTCCTAGCGTTATTGTCTTTTCCGGTGACTCTCGTCTTCTCATAATGCGACCAAAGTACGATAGTTTCCTGTGCATCTAGAATCCATCTGGCATTTCTTACAGTTTCGCAGGGCCTGTAAAATGCAGCTGTTCCGCCAGGCCTTTGGCTGAGGTGGCCAACACCCAACCATCTGGTCTCCCTTGCTGAAAACTGCCCTATTTTCACTGCCCGTTCCATCTTTGTTCTATCACCCAGTTAGCACTGCTGGAACGAGATGAATGAATGCATTGGATTGTCTTTTAGCATTTTAAATACTTTATTGTATCGTTATAATTGGTTTTAATGGTTTTGTAACTTCTTGGCTGTCAGCCTGCCCTCAGCCTGGGATATAAATAAATAAATAAGATTTGGCTTGGCTTGGCGTCGTGGGCAGTGTTCGGCAATAGCTCCTGTTATGTTTCCCCTCCACCCTTTTTCTCCGGAAGAGCTGGATTCGAGTCCAGTAGCGCCTGAGAGACCAATAAGATTTCCAGGGCATACTCTTTCGAGAGTCGGTGCGCTGACTCTCAAAAACCTTTGCTGGAGATCTTGTTGGTCTTTAAGGTGCTACTGGACACCAATCCAGCTCTCCTGCGGCAGACCGAAAGGGCTACTCGTCCAAAACGGCCTCCTTTCAGCTTGTGTGAGTGTTACCTTGCCGTGCCTTTTGCGGCCTGTCTTGAGTTCGATTTTAAGAGCGTCTTGCCCAGCTCTCTTCCTGCTTCCTGCTGCCTTGCGACCCTGGAGTACTGAGGTCTTAGAGGCGTAGACCAGAAGGCAGAGGAGACGCCATTCCATCCCTTCTTGGGCTCGATATACGAAACCAACAAACAGCTTGCACGAGGCAGAAGCCCGCAAGAAATCCGGGCTCCCTGCATGTCTAAAGCTGTGATTAAGATACCCAAAGCTTCCTGGTATTTTTCCCCTAAGCATATGTTCTGATTTTTGGCCGGGGGGAGGGGGGAGACGACAGATGTACACGACCATTGCAAAACTGCAAGGATCTCTTTACATGGATATTGTCCCATTGAACAGCAAACCGGGCAGTTTGCGCCAGTCCCGAAGGTATAAATGGCTAGCCCGTCTACAGAGCAGAGGTTCTCCATCCTCGGGGGACTTCCCAACGTTGAAAGGCAACAGGACTCTAGCAGTTAGCCAGAAGAAGAAAATCCATGGCCTTGTGAGGACTGAGAATGCCCGAGGAGGTACAGGTGTGGGTTATGACACCCCCTGTAGAAGGAGGGACCACAGGCGGTGGTTGAGCCAGTCTGGTGTAGTGGTTAAGTGAGCGGACTCTAATCTGGGAGAACCGGGTTTGATTCCCCACTCCTCCACTTGCACCTGGCTGGATGACCTTGGGCAAGCCATAGCTCTGGACCAGCTGTTCCCTCAAGGACAGCTTGGGAAAGAGCTCTCTCAGCCCCACCTACCTCACAGGGTGTCTGTTGTGGGGAGGGGAAGGGAAAAGGAGTTTGTAAGCCGCTCTGAGACTCCCTTGGGGAGTGGAGGGCGGGGTATAAATCCAATCTCTTCTTCTTCTTCTTCTTCTCTTAGGGCAACAGAATATGTAGGAGTTGAAGAGTGGCGGAGCAAAGAAATTGGGCTCTGGGAGGTCCTTGAGAAACTCCCTAAGTGACTGTGGGCCAGCAGCTTTCTTTCAGCCTCAGTCTCCCCCCACCGCCATGCAGTGGTTTTAAGACTGGCCTACCTTATGGGGCTATTGTAGCAATGCTGCGACAGTAGGTGCAATTGAGCACTGAAGAAGGAGAAGAGTTGGTTTTATACCCTGTCCTTCACTACCTGAAGGAGTCTCAAAGTGGTTTACAATCGCCTTTCCTGTTTGGTGTAGTGGTTAGGCGGGTTTGATTCCCCACTCCTCCACTCGCAGCTGCTAGATGACCTTGGGCAAGCCATAGTTCTGTCCCAGCTGTTCTCTCAAGGACCGCTCTGGAAAGAGCTCTTTCAGCCCCACCCACCTCACAGGCAGTGTTCCCTCTAAGCTGAGTTAGTGTGAGCCCACTCACAGTTTTTTAGCCTCTTGCTCACACATTTTTGTCTTAGCTCAGGAAGGATGGCTCCAGAGCCAACTAATTTATGCGGTAGCCAAATGGCTCGCTCACAACTTTAATTCCAGTAACTCACAAAGTAGAATTTTTGCTCACAAGACTCCACAGCTTAGAGGGAGCATTGCTCACAGGGTGTCTGTTGTGGGGAGGGGAAGGGAAAGGAGTTTGTAAGCCACTCTGAGACTGTGAGTGAAGGGCAGGTTATAAATCCAATCTCCTCTTCCTCCTTCTCCTTCTCCCCCCCTCCACAACAGACACCCTGTAAGGTAGGTGGGGCTGAGAGAGTTCTGAAAGAGCTGTGACTGGCCCAAGGTCACCCAGTGGGCTGCACGTCAAGAAGGATTGAGGAATCAAACCTGGCTCTCCAGATCAGAGTCCACCATTCTTAACCACTACACCAAGCTGGCTCTCTGAGAGCTTCCTGCATGCGTTTATCATACTTCGTGATTCGTAAAAATCCTTGTCTGGGACCGTAGGCAGGTCCGTTCAGCTTCCTGGGAAAGATCCTGAAGGGTCACTGCCTTGGAGAGTTGCTGGCGGCCAGTTGGAAGCGGAAAAAAGAGCTGTAGCTCAGTGGAAGAACCTCTGCCTGGCGTGCAGGCAGGTCCCAGCTTCAGTACCTGGCATTTCCAGTTAAAAAGTTTGGGTGGCACATGATGCTTTCTATTGATTGATTTAACTCGTGTCTACCTTGTCTTTCTCCCCAAGCGGGGACCCACAGCACTCTCTTCTCTTCCAACCCTGCGAGGTAGGTGAGAGTGTGTGAGTGGCCCATGGTCACCCAGCAAGAGAGAGACCTCCCCCGAGACCCTGGAGAGCTGCTGCTGGTCAGAGGCGGCAGCATTGACTTTGATGGACCGAGGGTCCGATTCAGTTGAAGGCAGCTTTGAGGGTGAGCCAGGTTGCCCGCTGGTTCTGGTGGCACTGGGACCCAGATGCCCTAGGAAGGGGTATGGGCTCGCCCAACCCACTTTGGCCGTGTCTGCCAAGCGAGTGTGCCTGTCGCCCCCCTGCCCACCAATGATGAACTAGGTAGCAGAGACAATTCAGTTTGTTTTTAATACCTTAATTTCCTTAAGCAACTGGAGATTTATTCAACCCGTATTGTAAATTAATCCGGTCTGGGCTTTCAGCCAGGCACGGCCGATAGTGAAGACAAAAAACCTGGTCTTTGCATTTCTTTCTGTCTCTGCGCTTCAAAGAGGATTGGCAAGTCTGCTCCCAGACGCTTGGGGGGAAAGCGGGGGGGGGGGGGATCATGTCCATTTAAGCCTGGTGCTTTTCTTTTTTTTTTACAGCCAAGTCGTGGCTGACTTATGGTGACCCCCGCAAGGTTTTCAAGGCGAGAGACAGAGGCGTAGCGCCCCTGGGCTTCCTTGGTGGCAGTGTTCCCTCTAAGCTGAGTGAGTGTGAGCTAGCTCACAGTTTTTTTAGCCTCGGGCTCACAGGTTTTTACCTTAGCTCCGGAAGGAAGGCTCCAGAGCAAGCTAATTTTATGCAGCAGCCAAATCAAATCGCTCACAACTTTCATGCCAGTGGCTCGCAAAGTAGAATCTTTGCTCACAAGACTCCACAGCTTAGAGGGAGCATTGTATTAGTGGTCTCCCATCCAAATACAAACCAGGGCCGACCCTGCTTAGCTTCCGAGATCTGACGAGATATGGCCGTCTGGGTCAGGGTTACTAATGGCTTTATAGGAATAATGCTTACCAGGGGTCATTTCGTTGAAAAAGAGGTGCAGGAGCTCATTAGCATGACTCATTAGCATAACTCACTAGCATAACTTATTTGCTATTCTGGGAGGATAGCTTCAGTGGTGGCTGAAGCCTTCAGCAAGCTGGTCGGAGGAACAAGGACCTTTCCAGGGGTCATTTTGCTGCAGCCATGACACAAGCAGGCATTCCTCCACCGGGGGGGGGGGGGGGGGCTGGCTGGCACCAACTCCCGGAACTGAGCTCCCCTGAGCTCCTGCTCGAAAGGACCCCTGATGCTTACCTTGATCTAACCAGACTTCTCGAAGTGTGTGATGCTCCTTATCACGTTGTCAGACAAGCACCCTGCGAGGCATGGCGGTGCAGGGCCGAGAACGGAGGAATGGTGACGTGGTCGGGCAGTTCGTGGCAGGGAGAGATTTGGACCCGTGCCATCCCGATTGATTGCTCAGCCTCTTGGAGACCAAGTCCTATGAGGAAAGGTGGAAGGAGCTGGGTACGTTTAGTCTGGAGAGGAGATAACCAAGAGGTGATACAAGAACCATCTTCAAGGACTTGAAGGGCTGTCATACAGGGGATGGTGTGGAGCTGTTTTCTGTTGCCCCAGAAGGTCAGGCCAGAACCAACAGGCTGAAATTAAATCAGAAGAGTTTTGGGCTAAACATTAGGAAGAACTTCCTGACAGTTGGAGTGTTTCCTCAGTGGAACAGGCTTCCTCGGGAGGTGGGGGGGCTCTCCTCCTTTGGTGGTTTTTAAGCAGAGGCCAGATGGCCATCTGACAACAATGCGGATTCTGGGAACTGAGGCGGATCCTGAGAGGGAGGGCAGGACGGGCTGCCTCAGTGCTCAGTTCTTGTGGCCCTTTCTTACACACCCTGGGAAATGCTGATTGCCACTTTGGGGTCGGGAAGCAATGTTTCTCCAAGTCAGTTTGGCTGGAGATCCTGGAGGCCCTCCCCTTGTCTGGGCATGAAGCAGGGGTCACTGGAGGTGTGTGTGTGGGGGAGGTATTTGTGAATTTCCTGCCTTGTGCCGGGGGTGACCCTGGAGGTCCCTAGATGACCCTGGAGGTCCCTTCCATCTCTATGATTCTGTGGTTCTTTGCTGTCGTGCTCCCAGAGTGCCTTTGCCATTTCTATTGGACTGAACTGCGCAGACTTTCTTCTTAGCAGCCGTGACCGGTCTGTGCCAAGAGTTGACAAATTCTACAGGTTTGCCTCTGACTGCAAATGAAGGCAGTTGCATGATTGGGGACAGGTCAACACAACAGAAGAACAGTGGCTGTCATGTAGGGTTGCCAGCCTCCAGGCAGTGGCTGGAGATCTCCCAGGGTTACAGCTGATCTCCAGGTTACAGCAATCAGTTTTCCTGGAGAAAATGGCTGCTTTGCAAGGTGGACTTCGTGGCATTGGACACCGTTGAAGTTCTGCCCCCTCCCCAAAGCCCCCGGGTTCTGCCCACAAAATCTCCAGGAATTTCCCAACCCAGAGCTGGCAACTGTGGCTGTCGGGGATGCTGCAGCTAGTTGTAATTAAAAAAAGAAAAGAAAATAAAGACAAGGGTTGCTTCCAAATCCCTCCCCAGTAGGAAATCTCCCCAAAATACCCTGTTCTAATCCAAGTTGTCCATTTCGTGGAACAAAACTGTCCAATTTCTCCTGCTGTCTTAGGGAGCGGCTGCAGCTCAGTGGCAGAGCATCTGCTTGGCATGCAGAAGGTCTAGGGTTGCCAACTCTGGCATGGACAATTCCTGGAGATTTGGGGCAGGACCTGCAAGAGCAGCATTTGGGGAGGGAATTCAGCCTGGCGGTAATGCCATAGAGCCCCCCCCCCCCCCAGCTATCATTTCTCCAGAGGAACTGATCCCTTGTAGAGAACAGCTATAATTCTTGGAGAACTCCAGCCCCCACCTGGAAGTTGGCAACCCTGAGAAGGTCTCAGGTTCAATTCCTTGGCATCTCTAGTTAAAGTGTTGGATGGTAGGTGACGTGGAAGACCTCTGAGGCCCTGGAGAGTGGCTGGCTGTTGGAAGAGAGGAAGAGGAGGAGGAGGTGATTGGAATTATACCCCGCCCTTCACTCCCCAAGGGAGTCTCAGAGCGGCTTACAAACTCCTTTCCCTTCCCCTCCCCACAACAGGCACCCTGTGAGGTAGGTGGGGCTGAGAGAGCTCTGAGAGAAACTGCTCTTTTTTCAAGAACAGCTGTGCCAGAACTATGGCTTGCCCAAGGTCATCCAGCAGGTGCAAGTGGAGGAATGGGGAATCAAACCCGGTTCTCCCAGATTAGAGTCTGCGCACTTAACCACTACACCAAACTGGCTCTACTGACTACGATGGAGAGTCAGTTTGGTGCAGTGGTTAGGAGCATGGACTCTAATCCGGGAGAACCGGGTTTGATTCCCCACTCCTCCACATGCAGTTGCCGGTGTGACCTTGGGTCAGTCACAAGTTTTCTCAGAGCTGTTCTCTCATGAGCAGTCCTCGAGAGGGCTCTCTCAGCCCCACCGGCCTCACAGGGTGTCTGTCGTGGAGAGGGGAAGGGAAAGGAGAGGGTAAGCCACTTTGAGTTAAGGACGGGGTATAAATCCAGTGTCGTCGTCTTCTTGATAGATTCAGGTTGTGTAGTCGTGTTGGTCTGAAGCAGCAGAACAAAGTGTGTCTCCAGTGGCGCCTTAGGTTTGATTCTGGGTATCAGCTTCAAAGCAGTACTCACGCAGATGGAAGCTTATACCCAGAACCAAACTTTGCTGGTCTCGAAGGTGCCGCTGGACTGAAAACGTTCTAGAAGATGCTGAGGGTCTGACCCCACATACGGCCGCTTCTTCATGTGCTCATGTGCAGGCGTGAAGGCAAGAAAGTTGCGCCGCGTCCCTGAAATACGACAGCGTCGATTCTCAGGGATCGGGATGCCACGTCAGAGACCGCATCCCCCGCTCCGTTCCCGGCATACGTGCGGCTCCTCCACGGAGAGCTTCCGGCCCCCTTAAGCTGGCTGCTTCAAAAGCAGGGCCTTTAAAGAAGAGGGGCGGAAAAACACCAGGGCTGGATTCCGCCCAAAACGTCTTTAACGGGCTTGCCAATTTCGCCTGCGGTGCCAGGCCTCTGTGCATTGGGGGGGGGGGGGACTCTCTTGCTGGGGGAATTGTGGCTGGCATATTGGACGCCTTGTAGCGCTTTGTTCTCTGCCCCCCTCTGCCCCCCACTGCCAGCCCAATGAAGGGGCGTTTGTTTCAGAATCCGTCCCGGGCAAAGGGGTGCCGCTGCCTCTTGGGTGGCCCGTTGAAACCGAGTTGGTGGCATTACCCTGGGGGGGGGGGGGGCGGCGTCATCTTGCCGTGTAAACCCTGCTGACCGTCTGGCAGCTTTGCTTGGGGAAGCGGAGGGTCGGGGACTGGATTATCCTCTTACACCAGGAGGTGGCCTCTTCTGGCTAGAGATTAGATGGCTCCTGAACTGTCCATCAGATCTTTTGCGGATGCTGATTTTCTTTCCAGCAAATCCCTCCTTCGGTTCCTTCGGTCCTTCCTCCAGGAAGCGGAGGGCTCCAATCTAATACTTCTAAGCCCTCTCTCTCAGTCTTTTTCTCTCTCTCCCCTCCGCCCCCCCCACTTCTTTTTTGGGCTTCTGCAAAGCTCTCCGTTTCTGTTTGCTGGTTGTGAGGAAAAGGAGGTCTGCACCCAAGACTTCCTCTGCCCCCCCCCCTTAACGCGGCTGGAACAACATATGAAAATAAACCACATGACATGTCCAGCTCTGTCAGTGACAGGTAGGGATGCCAGCCTCCAGGCGGGACCTGGGGATCGCCCGGAATCACAGCTCCTCTCCCGACGACAGAGATCAGTTCCCCTGGAGGAAATGGCTGCTTTGGAGGGTAGACTGTATGGCGTTGTACCCTCTGAGGTCCCTGTCTTCCCCAGGCTCTATCCCCAAATCGCCAGGAGTTTCCCAACCGGGATCTGGCAACCATATCCCCTGTCCCCCATCGGTGGCCCGGGGGTAGACCTGGCAACCTTAGCGGCCGGGGATCCTACAATTTTGATTAATTAATTAATTGCATTCACGTATGTTTATAGCGAACCCTGACCTGGATAGCCCAGGCTAGCCCAATCTCGCCAGATCTCGGAAGCCAAGGAGGGTCGGCCCTGGCTGGTATTTGGATGGGAGACCTCCAAGGAATACCAGGGTTGTGACACAGAGGCAGGCAACTGCAAACCACTTCAGAACCTCTCTTGCCTTGAAAACCCCACTAGGGGTCGCCATAAGTCAGCTGTGACTGGACAACACCTTCCACCACCATGTCTGTAGCCCTCCTTTCTCACAGAAGCTTAAGGTGGATTGCACAGTCTGAATCAATGTGATTGATAGGACGAGACAACTAATAAGCAGTGTACTAGGACTAGGATTATTGAGATCTGAAACGAGGCAGTGATATTAGACGTGATTCAGGATGCAGAATGGTGTGAAAACGTTTGGGACAGGGCCCAAAAATGTTAGAACGATAGAAAAAATAATGCCATGACTGCAGAATAATGCAAACAGTAAACAGATAATAAATATGTCCTGTATGCAGTAGATAGTTCACCGTCCCTTCGCTTTTTGAACACTTTGAAATATCAGTTTATAATTATAAATTATAATTAGTCCCCTTTGCTGCAGGGGCCCCTGCCCAAATTATGGGGGAAGAGAAGAATTAGGATGGCCAGATAACCAATGGGAGACAGGGAGGGCATGGGGGGAGTTGCTGTCGGCAAGGGTGTGACATCATTTCTGGGAAAACCTAGGAAGTAATATCAGTCCTCTCTAGGAATGGACAGAACCCAAAACCATAGAGTTTTCGACAATTCCTAGAGAGGGCTGAGTGCCAGTGGGCGCATGGCAGCCCTCGGGGAGGGGAATTATTCCTTTAGGCAGGAATGAAATTTCTTACTTGTATTGTCTCAAAGTGGAAGACACTCTAGCCCTTGTCCTACCATGTAAAGCCCCCTTCGGTTCTGGGTGCCAGGGTTTGGGAAGAAAGAACCAGAACGTTCCATTGGAGGTAATTCAGGGGTGTCTTCCATGGCTCTGTCCCTCTGGCTCCATGGACCACTTTTGACCACAATTTCTTGGCCTGTGGCGATTAGGGATGCCAGCCTCCAGGTGGGGCCTGGGGAATCCCCAGCATTACGGCCCATCTCCAGCCTACAGAGATCATTTCCCCTGGAGACAATGGATGCTTTGGAAGGGTGGACTCTGGGGCACGGTACCCCACTGAGGTCCCTGTCCTCCTCACCTCCACCCCCAAATCCCCAGGAGTTTCCCAGCCTGGATCTGGCCACCCTCCCCCCATCTCCTTGCCAGTGTCCAGCAGAGACCTGGCAAACCGATGTCTTTTGCACCTTGCTGTGTGCCCAACGCTGGAGAAGGATGTTGTGGTCTTTTGTGTTTTTCGTTCTCTGCCTGACAGAGCTGCCTTCTTTTCTGACTCAGAATGATTCTGCCCAGGCATTGGGGTTGCATCCTGAACATACAGCCCCCCCTTTTTTTCAAATATAAAAATAATCTGCCTGAATCCTTCTTGCTCTGGAATTTTCTCTCTCTCTCTCTCTCTCTCTCTGGAACATTCAGCCTGTACCACCCACGTTGCTTGGCACCTTTGGAGCGGCTGACAAGGCCTAGCGCGAGAGCCTCTTACACATGATCACTTGGAGTATTGTAGTGTGGTGTGTGTGTGTGTACGTTTGCATCACGCTCATCTCCATGGAATTCTTTGCCTCCTCCGGTGTACGCAGTCTGTATGTGCCGTGAGACTGTGCACTCTCTCCCCCCTCGCTCTTTTTTCCCTCTAAGGTGAAGAGACACCACGTAGGAGGACTTATTTAAAATTTGTTCCCATTCTTTCCGTACATTGAAATCTATCAGAACCATACAATCCTGCCTGTTTGTCACAATTTAGTGCAACCGGAAGATGCAGCCTGGGGCAGGAATGTGGAGCTATGATCCCTTCTTTCTTTCTTTCTTTCTTTCTTTCTTTCTTTCTTTCTTTCTTTCTTTCTTTCTTTCTTTCTTTCTTTCTTTCTTTCTTTCTTTCTTTCTTTCTTTCTTTCTTTCTTTCTTTCTTTCTTTCTTTCTTTCTTCCTTCCTTCCTTCCTTCCTTCCTTCCTTCCTTCCTTCCTTCCTTCCTTCCTTCCTTCCTTCCTTCCTTCCTTCCTTCCTTCCTTCCTTCCGGATTTTTGTTTTGTTTTGGCTTGGAGGATCTCTTTGGTTTGAGTTGGCATTTCAGGGTCTCCGGGAGAAGGGCTGGGGGTGGGTCTAGAATCAAAGGGGGGGGGGGGAAACGGAAGGTTGCCAGCTTCGGGTTGGGAAATACCTGGAGATTTTGGGGGTGGAGTCTGGAGAGGGACCTCATCGGGACATAATGCCATAGAGTCCACCCTCCAGGCAGCCATTTTCTCCAGGGGAGCTGGCAGCTCTAGGGGCAGGCCATATGCTGACCCAGGTGCCATCTCCTGCCTCTACAAGGTACTGTTAGGTGTCAAACTCTTGAATAAACGTACTTCCAACCAATGCTCCCTCTAAGCTGTGGAGTCTTGTGAGCAAAAATTCTACTTTGTGAGCTACTGGCATTAAAGCTGTGAGCGAGTGATTTGGCTGCTGCATAAATCAGTTTGCTCTGGGGCCATCCTTCCTGAGTGAAGACAAAAACATGTGAGCCGGGGGCTAAAAAATGGTGAGCTAGCTCACACTAACTCAGCTTAGAGGGAAAACTGCTCCCAACAACACTCTTCTTGGCAGTGATTTGTTTATGGAGCGATCGGGATGTATCAAGCTAAGGCCGTCTTGTGTCAGAACTGACCCGGTTGGCGCCAGTTCTTGTGAGCAAAAATTCTACTTCGTGAGCTACTGGCATTAAAGTTGTGAGCGAGCGATTTGGCTGCTGCATAAATTGGTTTGCTCTGGAGGCATCCTTCCTGAGTGAAGACAAAAATGTGTGAGCCGGAGGCTAAAAAACTGTGAGCTAACTCACACCAACGCAGCTTAGAGGGAACACTGGTGCTATTGCAGCCACAGGATATACTGTTGGTACTGAATGGTCTTTGGTCCATATAAGCACATGAACACTAGTGCATCGCGCACCACCGGGGCAGCCCTTGGGGAGGCTCATTCTGAATGGTTGAGAACAGCTTGTCGGATAGCCCCCGTTCCTTCCGGAATAGCCTCCACCTAAAGAACAAGCGTCAGCTTGGCTTTTTTTAAGAAAAGGGAGAAGGAGCGGCTATTGCAGAGTTAACGAGCACGCCAGATGGCAGAATTCAACCTTTAGCGACTGGTAATGGATCTGTGTAATCCTTCGGCACAACAGAATCAGGGACGTTACAGATGGGCTCCCGGTTTTCACTTGTAGAACATCAGAGGCCGTACATTTGGGACACTGTTACAATGAGGGAGGAATAACACCTAATTATAGAGCCGGTAGGGGCACTTTGGTTGCCCACGGCTGCCAGCCTCCAGGTGGGTTTTTCTCTGCAAAAAGCGTCGGGAAAAATATCAGTTCTGTTTTGTTTCTACTGTGCCGAGTCCTGAGAAATACGGAGCTAATCTTGCCCTTAGACTACACTTGCAAAAAACAATGCTGACATTTTTTTGGGGGGGATCCACAAGTAGGTAGCTTATTTCTTGGTTACTTTGCGAGGTTTTGTAACCGTTTTAATTGGTCAGAGCTTAAGACGATGAGCTGCAGACGGGAAGGTCAGTAGTTCGGCAGTTTGAGACCAGAGTGCCGCATGATGGAGTGAGCTCCCGTCTCTGGCCCCCAGTTTGCTGCAGCCATAACACAAGCAGGCATTCCCCTGAGCTCCTGCTCGAAATGACCCCTGTACTGTACCTTTACAGCAATGGACACGATCCGTTGCACACAGTGCTTTAGTATTTGAATATAACCTCCAGGGGGCACCTGGAGATCTCCCACTACTACAGTTTATCTTCAGACTACAGAGGCAAATTCCCCTGGAGAAAAATGGCTGCTTTAGAGGATGGATTCTATGGCCTTATGTCCTGCTGAGGTCTCTCCCCTCCCCAGCCACATATCTAGGGTTGCCATCCTCCAGTTGGAGCCTGGAGTTCTGGAAATACAGCTGATCCCCAGGCTAAAGAGATCAGCCCCCTGGGGGAATGGCAGCTTCAGAGATTGGAAATTGTAACTTCTCATCTTCACCGAGCTCCTACCCTTCCCCAAACTCTGCCCACTGTAGGCGCTACCCCCAAACTCCAGGAATCTCCCGTGTGAGAGCTGGCAGCCCTATGGCGTATCTCTGGGTGAGTTTCGTGTCCTCCTTCAAGCTCTTCTGGCAGAGGTTCTATGGGGACATTGGGCTGGTCTCCCGGATGCAAAGGGGCAGGCGATGGAGTTCTTTCTCCATCGGTCCCCCCCCCCTCTGCTAGTCACCAATCAGCGAAGAGAACTTGAGCCTCAGCAGTCAGTGAATGGTGAGAGATCCACCAGGGAGGGGCCATGGTGGACTCTGTGTCATTATACCCTGCTGAGGTTGCCGCAGCAAATTGACGTTGTGTGCCCAAGGCCTTGGCACTCTCCCAGAGCGTTGTATTTATTTCCGCAATGTACATATAATTCCTAGTTATTCCTAGCGTACATATAAGGATCAGAGGTCCCTACATATCGCTTCTTGGATGGGAGACCACCAAGGAAGGCTCTGCAGAGGAAAGTGGTGGCAAAACCACCTCTGCTTCTCGCTTGCCTTGAAAGCCCCTTGCTGGGGATGCCATGAATCTGTTGCAACTTGACAGCACTTATAAAGATCTGGGAGGTCCCTACATATTGTTTCTTGGATGGGAGACCACCAAGGAAGGCTCTGCAGAGGAAAGCAATGGCAAACCACCTCTGCTTCTCCCTTGCTTTGAAGGCCCCTTGCTGGGGTCTCCGTGAATCGGTTGCAACCCGACGGCCCTTATGTGTGTACTGAAAAAAAAATATATGGGGGCAGGAGGGACTACTAAGTTGGTTTTGCTTTCCTTTGGGGGAATCTCTGCACTGAACCCAACAAAAGTGGCAAGGGCAAAAGCAGTTTGAAACGAGGCTCTCCCCCCCACCTCGACCCCCCTTTAAGAGGGTTTCCCAGATTGCCAGGCCGATAAACTGCAAATGCCTCAGAAAAGCTCTCCCTGCCCGGATCCAAAGGAGCAGTTTTGTTAAACAAATGTAAACGGTTTAATGTTCTCTTTTTTGCTCACCCCGCTGCCTTTTAGTCAAAAATAGCCAGGAAGCCTCAAGTATTTCTTTGGGATTGACCTGGTACACCTACAGCCTGGGTTTTTTTTTTGGCTAATAAGGAGTAGGGGTCAATACACAGTTGGAATCGTGTCCACGGGGGGGGGGGCCTGTTACAACTGGGCCATTCACTCTCTTAGCGGTGCCCTAGTTTCACCTGTGGAAAACCACAGTTAAAAACTTCTTGGGCTTCGTTCTCATACATGCTTTCATCTGTTCTTGATGACTGCCAGTCAATTGATTATTTGCCGCATTTTAATTCCGCCCCCCATTTAAATTTTTTTAAAAATTCATTTCATCCCTGGTCTAGTCACTGGGACAGGACTCGCAAGAATGGGTTTAAATTAAGGGCGGGAAGGTACCAGCTGGATTTTAGGAAAAACTTCTTTACAGTAAGAGTAGTTCAGCAGCAGAGTCAGCTGCCTCAGGAGGTGGTGAGCTCCCCCTCCTGGGCAGTCTTGAAGCAGCGGCTGGACCAACACTTGTCAGGGATGCTCTAGTCTAGGCCAGTGATGATGAAACCTGAGAGCCAGTTTGGTGTAGTGGTTAAGTGCGCGGACTCTAATCTGGGAGAACCGGGTTTGATTCCCCACTCCTCCACTTGCACCTGGCTGGATGACCTTGGGCAAGCCATAGCTCTGTACCAGCTGTTCCCTCAAGGACAGCTTGGGAAAGCGCTCTCTCAGCCCCACCTACCTCACAGGGTGTCTGTTGTGGGGAGGGGAAGGGAAAGGAGTTTGTAAGCCGCTCTGAGACTCCCTTGGGGAGTGGAGGGCGGGGTATAAATCCAATCTCTTCTTCTTCTTCTTTTAGAGACCAAGTGCCGAAACTGCAACCCAAAACTCACTTATTTATTGCAAAGTGCCAGCACGACAATTGAACCTGAATACTGAGGTTTTAGTTTAGAAAAAAATAACTCATACATTAACATCTTTTGTCTTAAAAGAAAAACACAAGAACAGAGCTTTCAATTATACAAACAACTTTGTATTGAAAGGTAAAAGTTTGCATTTGGCATGCTTTTGAACAATTAATGTGATTTTTGCTGTTGTATGCATGCTGATAATTTGTCTAACCTTGGCTCATACTTTGTAAGTTTGAGAGCAGCCCAGCCTCGAGTCTGTGTCGTCTTTTTCCTTTTAGAGTGCCCAAACTGTGTGCATGCCCACAGAGAGGGCTCTGAGTGCTGCCTCTGGCACGCGTGCCATAGGTTTGCCACCACTGCTCTAGGCCACGGGTGGCCAAACTTGCTCAGCTCAAGAGCCACGTAGAATAAACGTGAGATGTTTGAGAGCCACAAGACATGAACAAATATTACATATTTTAATTTTAAAATATGCACATTTGCTTTTTTATTAACATTGAATGTGCCTGCCAAAAATAAGAGGTAAAAACAGATATTGATAATGATACTTCTCTATCCAATTATTTTTATTTGTTTGCTAATGATATTTGTCTGAGAGAGAGAGAGAGAGAGAAGCAAAGAAAGCACATAGATGGGAAGGAGGGAAAGGGAAAGGGAAAGGGAAAGGAAGGAAGGAAGGAAGGAAGGAAGGGAGGGAGGGAAAAGTGTGCCTCCTCTTCACTTCCCCGGTTGCCCTGCTGGGAGCCGCACAATATGTGTGAAAGAGCCACATGTGGCTCCCGAGCCGCAGTTCGGCCACCCCTGCTCTAGGCTGATCCTGCACTGAGCAGGGGGTTGGACTAGATGGCCTGTGTGGCCCCTCCCAATTCTGATTCTATGATTTGTACTGTGTGGCCCCTGCTTTCCTCCCCCATAGGGACCCACCCTTCTCCTCTTCTCCATCTTCTCCACACAGCAACCCCATGAGGCAGGTTAGGCTGAAAGCTTGTGAGTGGCCCCAGGTCAGCCAGCAAGCTGCCATGGCATGAGTGGGGATTTGAACCGAGGTCTCCCAGAGGGTAGTATGAGCCTCTGCACTGCCTTTCCCCACCAAGCGACATGGGGTTAGTTAGGTTTGGTGGTGGTGCGGAAGTGACTAGACCAGGGACATCCAAGTGCGATTCAGGATGGATTATATTTTATTTATTCAAAACATTTTTATGACGCCTTTCCACCCCATCAGGGACTACAAGGCAGTGGACATTAATTTTTTTGGAAAAACATCTGAACAATTAACATACAGTTAAAACGATTAAAAAAACCACAGAAACAAACAACATTTGAAGGTAGTTCCGAAGCGTAGCTGTGTTGGTCAGCCCTAGAACACTTCGAATCAAGTCCAGGAGGATCTTAGAAATCCACAAGAGGTTCAGGGAATAACAACAACAACAACAACAATTATTATTATTATTATTTCTTTATTTTTATTACTTTTATCCCGCCCTCCCCTCCGAAGCGGGCTCAGGGCGGCTTACAACATTACTGAAATCAACATCTCTATATCTAATTCCCAAGGCCCCCCCCCCCGCGTGCGGATACTTAAATCCGTGCGGGGGGGGCACTTGAGGGGTGGGGAGGGGATTCTGCAGATGGGGGGCGATCCCCCCGTTTTCAGAAAAATCAAAAAAGTTAAAAAAAGTTTTCGGGGGATACTGAAATCCCCCGAAAAGTAAAAAAGCGTTCCCTGCGCATGCGCAGGGAACGGACTTACCTGAGTGGCGGCGGCGGCAACGGACAAGCGGCTGGGCGGTGGTGGCGGGGGTCTGCGGCCAAGCCACCGGCTCAGAAATGGGGGAGGGGAGAGGCAGCGCAGCGGGCCTCAGGTCTAGCTGCGCCACCGACTCTGGAAGGGGGGAGGGGGGAGGCGGTGAATGGGGGGGAGAAGCGGCGGCCCAAGTAGTGCTTGGCCACTCAGGCCTGGGAGCCGGGGGGTGAGTGGGCCGGGGGAGGGGGCAGGAGGAAGGGAAATGCCGGGGCCGAGTGGCTTAACCCCACTCGGGCCCGAGCTAGAGCGGGCCAGGGGGGAGTGCCTCAGTGAGCGGCGGTTCTTGCCGCTGCCGCCAATTTTCGGGGGGGAACGGGGGGAGGGAGGGGAGAGAGGCTCACCTGCCCCCCCCCCCCCCGCGAGTATCGCGGGCCCACCAGCTTGTACAATATAAATACGTAAAAACAGTAAAATCAGTCACAGTTTCCCAATGGTGGCGTAGCATAATAAGATGCATCAAGTGTGTGTAGTCCGGTGTAACGTAGCGCCTAATAATAATTCTCCTCCCCCCCCCCCCCCCCAGTAGAGGGAGCCAGATGAAATTCCTGGGGAGGGCGTTCCAAAGGGATTGGGACTCTGGTGTGGCTCAGTGACTGAGCATCTGCTTATCATGCAGAAGGTCCCAGGTTCAATCCCTAGTGTCTCCTGTTAAAAACATCGGGTCCTACGTGATGGGAAAGACCTCCGCCTGAGACCCTGGAGAGCCGCTGCAAGTCTGAGTAGACAAGACTGACCTGGATGGACCGATGGTCTGATCCAGTGCAAGGCAGTTGCGTGTGGTCAGTGTAGTCCATCTGTAACCACCACACCACGCTGTCTTTCAGCTGTGACACGGGGTTCTCCTCAGGAACCTTCCTATTTTCTGCTGGTCCCCCCCCCCTCCTTTGAATAGGCCAACAGCCACTGGAATTACAGCCATAAGAATCATGGAACGGTGCCTAATTAAAATGGTTTATTTGAGGTGGGAGCGATTTCACTTGATGGGCATTCTCATCTTGGGACCTGATTAAATTGCCCTGTTTGAGTCAGCCAGGAATTTTTGCAGGGTCAGATTGGCTAGTGACTGTGTTGTCATGTTTTGCCTTGGCGTGGCTTGGCATCATTGCAGAGTCGTCTATGGGCCAGCGCGGTTATTTGGTGGCGGTGGTAGTTGGGGAATGTTCAGATGTACAGTTCTTCCTGCCTGTAGTTTGAAAAAGTACAGTCTAGGAGAGGGGTACCCAACCATGTTGAATCTGTGGGCACCCTTTGAATTCTGAGATCAAGTAGTGGGTGCCACAGCAGAAAGTTGGACAGTTCCAAAAACATCTGGAGATGGGAGGTCGAGCGTCCCTCCTGTGATGGCAGCAGCAGTTCCCAGATGATGTTCCCTCCAGATGCAAAGGAGATATTTCCTAGGCTCTCTTAAAACACTTCCTCTTCAGGCGAAGTTGAGGTCAGCCAGGACTGGTTTTTTGTTTGGAGAAGAAAATGAATTCAGTACCATGGGGCCCGCGATGACTGTGTTGGGGACCACTGTTCTAGGAGCTCAGGAGGTCGGCTGCGGGAGATGAGTCTTTCCTCTGTGACGGATGATCCCATTTTGGTGCCGTGCTCTGGTGGAAGTTGCAAGCATTTGGTGCCCCGTAGCAGGTGGATTTACTGAAACGAGCGGTTTGCAACAGATAAAACGCCGTTGGCCAATTTGGACTCTTCTTCAGATTGTGAATTTCCTGGAAAGAGGGTAATCTGTTTCATACTCCAGGCAGAGGACGTGTCCAGGTTTCCACATGGAACATAAGCCATTTATGGCAAAGATTGACTTGAGTCTCTGATGGGCACGACAAATGAAAACCCTGTGTGCTTAAGCACTGGAAGGCCATCTCCTGGGCAAGGCAGAGTTTTGCTTGCGTCTTTTCCCTTCCTTTTGTCAAGGTGTGGCACGCAGTGAGCTAATGCCACTATTCATGTCCCTTCAGGATCTTGCCCCTAGTTCCCAAAGGGATTATCTCTGATGGGAACACCATCTGGAGTTCTTATACACTCCGGATTCTCTGGGGGAATGAACCAATTCACTGAGCAGGAGTCCATCCATGGCTAACTAAGTTTCCTTTGCTCCAAAGTCAGTCCAAGTTGAATCTAGGGGGCGGTGCTCATCTCTGTTTCCAAGCTGAAGAGCCAGCGCTGTCCGAAGATGTTTCCATGGTCATGTGGCCAGCATGACTAGGCACCGAGGTGCACGGAATGCTGTCACCTTCCCACTGAAGTGGTACCTATTTCTATTTCTTGCTTTCAAACTGCTAGGTTAGCAGGAGCTGGGACCAGAGACGGGAGCTCACTCCGTCACGCAGCACTCGGGTCTCGAACTGCTGAGCTACCGACTTTCTAGTCTGCAGTTCAGCGTTTTAACCTCTGAGCCACCGCGGCCCCCATGGCTAACTAGAACCTCCCAAATCAGAGGCACTATACCTTGCAGCACTAGTTGCTGGAATGCAACGGTGGAGAGAGGCTTTGGCCTCTGTGCCTTTGCTGGTGGGCATTTTGGGGAGTCTGGTTGGCTGGCGTCGCGGAACTAGACGGTCTGTAGGCCTGCTGTCTCTGGTTTGTTACACTCTTGTTCAGACTTAAATTTGACCCATGAAGCTAAGCGGTTGGCCTGGAACCTGTCACTTCCCACCTGACTTTTCACCCAGGGGTACAGCAGGGGAGAAGAGAACCGGGTACTCTGTTCTGAGGTCCTTGGAGGAAGGTGAGAGGAAAAAGACAGCAATAGAAAGGCACCTGAGATCTCCAGGTATCCTTCGTAAATGTACCCATCTTGAACCCCAAACCTGCAGTGGTTCCAGAGACATTACTGATCTCTACTGCCCTACCTTACAGGGCCGTTTTAAGGGTTACACAACACCGCCTTAGAGGATCTGGACTGTTTTGAAGACCTGTTAACATTTCCCATGGAATTTTTTTGATTTTAAATCTCTCTCCTATGCACTATTTTGGCATGTGAGAATCTGTAGCAGTGTGTTGGTCTCACAATTTAATTCAGATTATTAACGCTGAGGCTACCCTATTACTTAAAGCAATTTTCTCTTATCTTAGTCCCCTCAAGGGACCTGTGTGCATTTTCCAAGTGTGACTCTTGAAAGTCTTTCCGCTAAGAATATTATTATCTTGGAAGCTTACCCCGCATTCTTTCTTCCCTAAGATCTGCTGATGGAGGAATATTACCCTTTTGCAAAACCAATTTTAAGGGGGGAGGGCCAGGCGTTTGAACTGGATCGTATTTTATTTCCTTGGGTCTATCCACCCCTTTCTCCTAGCGACAGGAGAAAGGGGTGGATAGACCACTTCCCTCCATCTCCACCCCCTTGGTCCAGAGTTTGAGGCCCATCTGTTCAGACCATCTGGAGTGTCTTAGTTTTGCTTTCTGTCTTCAAAAGCTTGCTTGTGGACGCTTTCTGAAGCTGTCTGGAGCACGCCCTTGCGCCTGCACCGGCGCTGGACAACTGGCCGATACCTGGAATCTGAATCAACATCTGGTCTCCACTTGTGTGCCTGCGATACACGAGTTTCGTTTGTGTCGTGGAAACCACGGGGCCATTCTTAAACGGGTCTTCTCAGAGGCAAGTCTCATCTGCTTCAGTGGGGCTTACTCCCAGACCTGTTCTTAGGAACTGCAGCCTAAATAGGAGCTTCGAACACCCTTGGGTAGCAACCGAAGTAAAGCCGGTTTAATATATCGTCATTCCTGTCCTTCCGTGAGTGAAGGGCTAAGGAATCTCTCGACTGACAGCTAGATGGGAGTCCAGTAGTAACTTAGAAACCAACAAGATTTTGGGGGCCTGTCTCCAAAATAGAGTTCTTAAGATACTTCTGTTCAATGCCACGGCCGTTTGTTTATTAGTCTTAGTCTTCTATATATATTTCTATCTAATGAGCCTAAAGCCCCGACCTGGATAGCTCAGGCTAGCCCGATCTCATCAGATCTCAAAAGCTAAGCAGGGTCAGCCCTGGTTAGTTCTTGGATGGGGGACCACCAAGGAAGTCCAGGGTTGCCATACAGAGGTGGGCAATGGCAAACCACCTCTGTTCATTTCTTGCCTTGAAAACCCCACGGGGTTGCCATAAGGCAGCTGAGACTTGATGGTGCTTTCCACCTCCTGTGTTCTCAAAACTGTTTGGTTTTTTTTAAAAAGGCAAAGCAATGGCAATTGTGAAGGCTGGAGGAAGGAATTCCATGGGTGGAGCCAGGTCCTAGATGGATGGAAGGGTGTCTAGCTGCTGCTTGTCTTAGCAGTGGTTAGTCAGAAGCTGGAATGAAGTGGTCCTTAGCTGGGCTTGTTTTTGGCCATGATGGAGGGATGCCTGACTACTGCTTCCTCTTCCACTGATGGCCTTTAGTTGTGGTAAATGGAAGGTACCCCAGATACGACAAAGGGATACTTAGTTGTTCCTTGCCTCCTCAGTGGTAGTTTAAAAAGTGTCCTCAGTTGATTTGGGTCAAAGCTTGAAGGAAGGATAATTAACTGCTGCTTCCCTTCTCTCTGATGGTCTCAGCAGTAATAGGATGGTCCAGGAGCTCAGTCCATTTAAAAATGAAGGTCCATGCAACTCTCTGGACTTTGGTCCACTTGATCTTAGCTGGAAGATGGTCCACGCTTTTGGTCCATTTAAAATGAAAGTCTGTGAAGATCCATGTGGTGTGGTCTATTTGACCTTGGTTGGAGGAAGGTTCAGGAGCTTGGTCCATTTAGAAGTGAAGGTCAGTGAAGATCCATGGGGTTTGGTCCATTTGACCTTTGCTGGAAGAAGGTTCAGGAGATCAGTCCGTATAAAAATGAAGGTCTGTGAAGATCCATGGGGTTTGGTCTATTGAACCCTTGCTGGAAGAAGCTTCAGGAGATCAGTCCATTTGAAAATGAAGGTCCACGAAGATCCATGGAGTTTGGTCCATTTGGCCTTAGCTTGAGGACGGTCCAGGAGTTTGGTCCATTTAAAAATGAGGGTCCAAGGAGTTTGGTCCATTTAAAAATGAAAGCTGGCCATGTTAAACCAGGCCAAGCCAGAGCAAGTTTCTAGTGGATTCTAGAACTTTCCCTCAGGCCCTTCAATCAGCAGCCTTCTACAAGCCAGCTTTGATTGAGTCAGGCTTTCCTCAGGTGGCCTCTGCCCTCCCCAGGAGTGGCGTGATGGGCTGCCTCCCGGCTTCATTCCTCTCCACCGCCTACCTCATTTCACCCCTTGTTTGTCAAGCTTCCCGCCCCCCTCAAGGGCCAGTGGTTTAATTGTGTTGTTGAAGCTGTGGTGAGCAGGGCAGCAATTAACACTTTAGGGGACTTGGGGGCGACTGACCCCATCACAAATCCTTCAGACTATTTTTATTGCTGCCTTAAAAAAAACCCCAGTCATCTTTCTCCCATTTTCAGTATAGACTCTGGATGTTAAGTGTGGAGTCTATACTGCTTAACCAGTTCGAAGGTTGGGTTTTTTTTGTGTGTGGTATTTTTGCATTTGTGTGTGTGTGCGCCTGTGCCTGGAAGTCATGGCGACCGTGTGGTACAATGTTCCCTCTAAGCCGTGGAGTCTTGTGAGCAAAAATTCTACTTTGTGAGCTACCGGCATTAAAGTCGTGAGCGATCGATTTGGCTACTGCATAAATGAGTTTGCTCTTTAGCCATCATTCCTGAGCGAAGACAGAAGTCTGTGAGCTGGAGGCTAAAAAACTGTGAGCTAGCTCACACTAGCTCAGCTTAGAGGGAACACTGGTGTGGTACCTTCTGTCCATCTTGTATATTTTTTTTTGGTCAAGTAAAATGAAACTTTTTGGTTTGACTGTCCTTGCAGATGATGTCCTCTGCTGTATTTTTTAAAAATGCATTTATAGGTCCACGTGTTGTATGAAATATACATGTCTTTTCCGACTTCGTTAGAGCAGGGGTCCCCAACCTGACGCCCACGGCCCCCATGATGTCCACTGACACTTTTCCTGGAACCTGCCAAGTCTGGGGTTTTTTTGGAAAGTGAGCAGGGCCTGGTAGGGCCTTTTGCCCTGCAAGGCTTCTGATTGGCCATTGGAAGTTTGATCTGTGCATATTTAAAACAAAACCTTGCGTTGGCGGCAGCTGCCACCACAGCACGAGGATCTTTATATGCGACCGAAGGTAAGCTGCAGCAGCCATTTTGTGACTGCACTGACCTCACTGTGTTAGAATTCCACAGATGCCCACACAGGCTCAAAAAGGTCGGGGACTCCTGGGTTAGAATATTTTCCTCAAGACCTGGGCGCCTGAAGTTGAAGTGCAGGCATCAATCATTTGCCAGAAAATTCTGAACAGTTGGCGTGGGTACTTATCCCTTTCAAGCGTCCTGTCTGTTATGTGGTCGTCTTTTCTCTGTGGAGTCAGGACTACATACCTGATTGTACCCCACTAGGGCTGCCAAGTCCCCCGGTAGAGCGGGGGAAACACCGATTTTTAAAGCTTTCCCCCGCTTTTCCAAAATTGGCCACCGGGGGGACAAAATGGCTGCCAGCAGGGGAACCTCGGAGCCTGCCCTGCTGGCCTCTTGAACTTCTTAAAAGGGAAGTTTCCCCTTTAAGAGCTGAGCCAGCAAGAGAGCCCCGCCCAGAGATTAAGGCGGGACTAAGCTCTTTCTACTGCGTGCAAGGTTGCTGCTGGAGTAAACTGCTCCGGTAAGCTGCTGGCGTCTGCGAGCTCTTTTCCTTCTCTGTCTCTCCCCCTCCCCCCTCTTTCTTTTTTCTGTCTGTCTGTCCACTGTGGTTTTGTCAAAGGAATAAACTGTCACTTCCAAAGAGGTAAACATCACAAGGAGAAGTTGCCTGTAGAAGGTCTGGGAGTGGGATTGTTTAAAATGTCTTGTCGTGGCTGCTTGGGTCCCCCCAATCCTCATTTCCCTTCTGCAAATAAAAGTTGGGATTCCTCATTTTTATGCCAATTTTCTGTTTCTTTCAACCGTGTCCCCCCCCCCCCCCCCCAGTAAAAATCTGCATTTTTAAAAGCATTTGTACATCAAGTAACCGGTATTTTAAGTTAGGGATGGATCCAACTAGCTTTTCTGCTGGCTAAAAGGGGAGGACAAAGGTCCTCTTTAGCCACCAAAAAGCCTATGCTGGGGGGGGGGGGGGGAGAAGTTATGGGACTTACATGGACAACAGCTGGGTGAAACAAGGGCCAGAAATAAAGCCTGGGAATTGGGCAAGAGTAAGTGAAAAAGCTGTCTGTCTGTCTGTCTCTCTCTCTCTCTCTCTGTCCCCATCCAGCAGAGGTCTGTCAGTGGCTATTATTAGCCACAAGGTCTAAATGGAGCCCTTTGTCTGGGGCAGTGATGCTCTGAATTCTTGGTGCTTGGGGGGCAACAGTGGGAGGGCTTCTGGAGTTCTGGCCCCGCTGCTGGACCTCCTGAGGGCACCTGGTATTTTTGGCCACTGTGTGACACAGAGTGTTGTACTGGATGGGCTGTTGGCCTGATCCACTGTGGCTTCTCTCCTGTTCTTATGATATGAAAATCATATTTAGCACTTGTGTAGCACTTAGGGCTTCATATTCTGCCGAGATGAGGAAGGATTCAGTAGGGCCATTGCTCAGTGATAGAGCATCTGCTTGACATGCAGGAGGTATCAGCCTCTTCAGCTAAAAAAGGATCAGGTAATAGGTGACATTAAAGATCTCAGCCTGAGACCCTGGAGAGCCACTACCAGTCTGAGTAGTCAATACTGACCTTGATGGACCAATGGCCTGATTCAGTATTAGGAAACTTCATGAGTTCATGTGGAAGCATGTGGAAGCAACATCACAGGATGTGACATCACAAAATGATGTCACTTCCTTTCTCCTGGCTCCACCCCCAAAGTCTCCTGGCTCCACCCCCAAAGTCCCCAGATATTTCCCAAGTTGGACTTGGCAGCCCTATACCCCACACAACAAGCCTGTGAGGTAGCTTAGGCTGAGATAGAGAATGAGTGAGATAAGGTCTGCCAGTGAACTTCATGGCAGCAGAAGGATTTGAACCCGGGTCTCTCCAGTCCTAGTCATACAGACCACTACTGCTGTATGCCCTGAGGCCTTATCTGCACGTATAATGAAATCGGGGCAACGCAGAAGACTTCAGGTAGAAGATGCTTTGTTAAAAAAACCCTGGAAAATGGAAAGCAAGCCTAGCTGGATTAATAATAATGTTATTGTTAGCTTGTCAGTCTATCAGTGCCAGTTTTTTTAAAAACCTTTTTACTGCTGTTTCTTGGTCCATTGTTTGTGTTTAGGTGGGCTGTAATTTGTAAAGTTTCTTCTTTCAAGTGTTAGTTCCAGAGATGTTATTTCTTTAAAATTCTTATAGTATTGACCTGTTGGTTGCTTAGGAAACCAGGTGATGTAAGCTGCCTTTCACTGTTACTTGTAACAGGGCAGGCAAGGTAGAAACCTTCTAAATAAATAACAGCTAAGAAACCGAAGGAGTTCAATACGTACCCCCTGTCAGTTCAATTTTTCTGGAGCATCCACATAGGTGAAAGAAAGGTGCCTGGAACATAATCCCCAGACAGTCTGATGTGCTAGGAACACACACACACACACACAGATCTGCCAGTGGGACGTGAAATGTACCCCACAAATTGTGTATTTTATTTATTCATTAGAAAGGTATACTCCTCCTTTCTTTAAAAAGAAACACAGGGGAGGTTGTGAAAGAAAACCCAGTAAGAGCAGTACTCCTGACATCTTAAAACCGAAAAACTTTCTACATCTCTTAGAACACTCTAGTTTGGCACCCTGTAACACGGTGGCTCAGAGGTTACGATGCTGAGCTGCAGACTGGAAGGTCTGTAGTTCGGCAGTTCGAGACCCGAGTGCCGCATGACGCAGTGAGCTCCCGTCTCTGTCCCCAGCTCCTGCCAATCTTGCAGTTCGGAAGCAAGAAACTGCAAGTAGATGAATAGGTACCACTTCGGTGGGAAGGAAACAGTGTTCCGTATGCCTCGGCGTTTAGTCATGCTGGCCACATGACCATGGAAACGTCTTTGGACAGTGCTGGCTCTTCGGCTTGGAAATGGAAATGAGCGTTGCTCACAGGGTGTCTATTGCAGGGAGGGGAAGGGAAAGGACATTATAAGCCACTCTGAGACTCCGAATGAAGGGTGGGGTATTAAAAGAAATCTTCTCCTCCTCCTCCTACTGCTGCCTTCAACTTTTCCTAGCATTCTTGTCTTTTCCGGTGAGTTTTGTACTAGGATGAGGGTTGAGGAAGTTCAAACCAAATGAAAATCTCGAACAAAGCTGAAAACAAGGCACAGCATTATTAAACAATGCAGAAACGACATAATAGGATAATGCATACGGCAACAGATTGTGGACTGTATGCTGTGTATAGTACGTACTGTCTCTTTCTTATCACACAACTGTTCCAAGGGAAGGAATGTGGAAGTCTTTGTCTGTTCTAAGTGGAGAATTAGGCAGCCTCACATCTTTCAGTTGTTGTTGCCTAGTATTCTGCCACCTCTCGCAATCTACATTGAAAACTGCCGTTACCACCGTATTTTTCGCTCCATAAGACGCACCTGATCATAAGAGGCACCTAGTTTTTAGAGGAGAAAAACAGGGAAAAAAAATATTCTGAACCAAATAGTTACAACAACCAGGTAAGCAGGCAAGGTGAAAGACCATTACCCTAGATAGTTGCTACCAAAGAAAAGAGTCCTGACCTCACAGACCAAAAGGTCTGATAGTATAAGACCTCCTATGTTCCTATGTAATAATTTCTGCATGCTCAACAAAATCTACTCTCTGCACGCTGACAGCTGTTACCTACATTATTACACGTCCTGTACAGCCACCACACAGAGTAGGGCAGTACTATTATCCCATGGTGCAAATTATGGGGAGGACCCTGAAGAACTATTCTTTTATTTAGTGCATGCTCATCGCGCCCTTCCTCCAAGGATCTCAGGGCAGCACACAAGGTTCTCCGCTCCTCCATTTCATCCCCCCCTAAAACACTGTGAGGGAGTTTAGGCTGCAGAAAATAACTGGCCCCAAATCACCCAGTCAGTTTCACAAGAGGGGGATTTGAACCCACACCTTCCCAGTGTTTCTGCACTGTTCTAAACACTCTGGCTTCCTAGAAAATAAGGTATAGTATGTTCAAGGCAGGTTGGCGATTTCAAGGCTGAGATGAGTTTTGAACTGAGCTCGTGGTCTGGGCCACAACTACACTGTTTGCAAGTGCTCTTCTGTTATCATAATTTCATATTCTGCTCTCCTTCCAAGGAGATCAGGTCAGCCTACACAGTTCCCCCTTTTATTCTCCCAACAACCCTATGAGGTAGGATCAGGCTGAGAACAACAGCCCCAAGGTCAACATAAATTTCCTAGTGGAGCAAGAATCTGAACCCAGATCCGTCCAGCCCCAATCCGAGCCTTAACACAGAGAGGCAAACTCAGTGCATTTCAACATGATAGTGCCTTACACATACAAAATAATCCATATGTTACAACTACTGTATTTATTATAAATCCATGGCATAATTATGTCTCTGGTTCATCCACTCACATACTTTTAATGGACTGGTTCATCTTTTGATAGCCTTTGTTTTTAAACTGGCCTCTCTTTGCACACCCCACAGAACCTTTCTTGCAGCTTTGAGTGCAAACACATCTGCCTAATGGTTGAACACTTCCTTGCAGCTGACAAAGGGAACTGACAACAGCCTAGGCTGGAATAACTGGTGCTGCTCTCCTGTTTCATTGACTGCCATAGATGACCAGGGTTCCCAATCCGGAAAACACACACTTGCACTTATTCTTCCCATCGGGGGGGGGGGGGGGGGAGTCCACGTATTCCATTGTCAAAGCAGGGAGATATTTTGCAAGGGAAATATCATTTTATGGCTTACCTATTTGCTAAAAAAAACAAATCCTTTGCAAGAGCTCTTGGGCTCCCCCTCTTCTCCCCTTCAGCCAGCTAATAAGCCCCTATGCATATCAGACTAGGTACACTTAGCCTTCATCCCACAGTCTGCTACTACAACAAGAGTACTGTGGTGCATTTCCTAAACATTTAAACCAACTCACATTGTGTTTGTTTTGGGGTACAGAGAGCATGGAGTTGCCCCAGAACTGGCAGACTGACAGTGAGGACTTTTGAAACATTCAAGAAAGGTGTCTAATGCTCAGGGGGGTGTAATAAGAGTAGGCAAGGTATTTAATTTGCTGAAGAAACTCACTGTTACCATTAACTATACAGAGGAAGTATACCTCCAAGTCAAACCATACTAACAAGAATTACAAATGCTACAGTTCCCTGTGCTGTGTATAGACTGGAGGGAAGGGCAGAGCAAAGCACTATAAGAGAGTGGAGCAAGTGCTGGTGCTGCTTCTGATAGGATCTGCATGCCCAAAATATATGTAAGTGTCTAATTCACTCACATCTCTCTCACTCTCCCCCATGCTGCCACGTCTAGCGATGGCTATGAATTTACTGACTCCAAAATTACAAAATAGCTGGCAAACTTGTAGAACTCTCAGGCTGGGTGTTATTATTAAAGAAGCAAAGGTGGGCATTTTTCAGAAATGTAGCTTACCTAACAGTAATTTGGGAATTAAAACAAACTCTCTTCATCAGTCATGAGATTGTATATGTGGGATGAGGGAATGTGGTGTCGGTGTGTATGTGTGGAGGCATATTATAATTTATTTATTCGTTCAATTTCTACCCCGCCCTCGCTACTCAATGCAGGCTCAGGGTGGCTTACATAAAAATGCACATTGTAGTGGGCATGAAAAAAATAATACTAGAGCCTTGCCTTCAGAGGAACTGATCTCAGCAGTCTGAAGATCAGTGGTAATTCCAGAACTCCAGTCCCCACCTGGAGGTTGGCAACCCTAACCCTTGGCCACTCACTCTCTCACTCAGCCCACTCATAAAAGTTGTTGGCTCAAACACATTGCTGAGTTGAGGGGGAGAAATGAGGGACATGCACCCCTCCAAGTTTTTAAAGTGAAGACATACCAAAACTGAGCTGAATATCGGGCTGCCGAAGATGTAACAGGAGAAAAGCAATAAAACTAAACCAAATAGCAGTCTTCACAAGAAGAAGAAGAAGACTACTGCTAAGCCCAGCTGAGAGGCACAGTACGGTATTCAAGCACTCATGCTGCATTTGCAGAGCAACACAGAATCAAGAGACTACTCCTTGCCTGTGCAGCCACGCCCACTCTTCTCCTTCCGGAAAAGAGGCTCTTTTTCTTTAAGGCAAAGGCACTCTTATTGTATCCAGAATGGAGCTACTACATAGTTTGCTTTAGAGGAATCAAACACTTTTAAAAATTATTTTAAGGAGGGTGGGGCAGGGAAGAATAACCAGTGTGAAAGCTCTGCAAGCAAAACGCTTTCATACGCCGCTGCTTCCCCTCCCCCTTCATCCCACTCACGCAGAAGCAGTATGAGCCGCTCTCCCAGGCAGTTGCCCCATTCCCTTCAAGCAATGGATCAACTGCTCCATAGATCACTGGACTGCCTTCTCCCAACGCCAAGCTGCAGGCACCTGCTTCTCCGCTTTGGAAATCACAGCAGTGCGATCTTTACTGTCTCCTCACATTGTCCTCTGTGGTGTCCCATTTCGAGGCAAGGGGGTGGGGGAGGCGATGGATGAAATGAAAGAATGAAGGGATCCAGGCAAGTTCCTCCCCCCTTTCTCTGTCTCCATTCTTCCCGGGCCCACGGCCATGCCAGGGCTCAGGAAAGGGGAGGGGGGGGTTTCTCCCCGGGCAGTATTCGCTCCATAAGACGCACACACTCGACCCCCCACTTTTGGGGGGAGAAAAAGTGCGTCTTATGGAGCAAAAAATACGGTATATTAGAGCTGCAAACCTGTGTCTCACATGTTTCTCAGGGCCAGTTTGGTGTAGTGGTTAAAGACGCGGACTCTAATCTGGGAGAGCTGGGTTTGATTCCCCACTCCTCCACATGCAGCTGCTGGATGACCTTGGGTAAGCCATAGTTCTGTCAGAGCTGTTCTTGAAAAGAGCAGTTTCTGTCAGAGCTCTCTCAGCCCCACCTACCTCACAGGGTGCCTGTTGTAGGGAGGATAAGGGAAAGGAGTTTGTAAGCTGCTCTGAGACTCCGAGTGAAGGGTGGGGTATAAATCCAACCTCCTCCTCCTCCTCCTCCTCCTCCTCTTCTGGAGGAAGTCTGGTGTAATGGTTAAGTGCGCGGACTCTAATCTGGGAGAACCGGGTTTGATTCCCCACTCCTCCACTTGCACCTGGCTGGATGACCTTGGGCAAGCCATAGCTCTGTACCAGCTGTTCCCTCAAGGACAGCTTGGGAAAAAAGCTCTCTCAGCCCCTCCTACCTCACAGGGTGTCTGTTGTGGGGAGGGGAAGGGAAAGGAGTTTGTAAGCCGCTCTGAGACTCTTTAAGTGAGTGAAGGGCGGGATATAAATCCAATCTCTTCTTCTTCTTCTTCTGGCACAGTCACAAAATAGCTGCCACAGAAGGCGGAGCTAATCACAAAATGGCTGCTGCAGGAAGACCGCAAAATGTCACGGTGAAGATTTATGCAAAACTCTGATGGTATTGGGCAGCAGCTCTGTTTAACAGAATGCCTTTTAATCTGCTCAGCCAATCAGAAGCCTATCTGGGCAAAGAACCCGCCTAGCCCCTCCCACTTTCAAAAAACACCTGGGCAGCAGGAAAGGTTCCGGTGGGCGCTTTGGCACCCACGGGTGCTGCATTGGGGACCCCTGGTGTGGGGGACTGAACGGCCCGCATTCTACTTCAACACTCTACCAGCTAGCTTGGTTTTCTCTCCCCTCTTCCAACTTAAACCCCCCCTCCCCCAACTATGCATCAAAGTAATTGATTGGTAGCAACACATTGGAAAGCCGTTAAACAAAAAGACCATCAAACCGCCAGTATTGGCAGACGGATGTGTGTTTTGACATTCATGCCTATAGATTGGCAAGTGCTTAGCTTCAACTAATCTGCAAATCTTGGTTTATTACTGAACTGTCAGTGGAGGGGGGGGGGCATCAGTTGTGCCTCTCTGCCTCCTTCCTGGCGGTCTGTCTGAAAGGTCTGGGGTTGTGTAGCTTGTGCTGATTGCACAGCATTTGTGGGTGTGAGAGGGACGGTGTGCTTCAGCTGGCAGGACCCCCTCCAGAGCACTGAAAGGAAGAGTTTGTTGATGAATCTAACTCTGCTCAGTCTCTTGTTGGCTGGTGCATGTGTGTGGACACCCAAAGAACAGCCTCAACGAAGCGATCCTGTCAACGGGTCTGCGTTCCAGGCAGGGGAGGATCTACTCCTTGGGGTGTATCAACGGAGGCACAACATCCAGATCGCAAGATGTCATAGTCCCACTGTACACTGCATTGGTCAGGCGGCGCCTGGAGTCTTGTGTGCAATTCTGGAGGCCTCACTTCAAAAAAGGATGTGGAGGCAACAGAGCGGGTGCAGAGGAGAGTGACGAGGAGGAGGATCGGGGGCCTGGAGACCAAGAAGCCCTGTGAGGAAAGGCTGAGGGACTTCTTGAGGACGTTCAGTCTGGTGAAGGGGAGGTGGAGGGGGGACAGGATGGCTCTCTTGAAGTATCTGAAGGGCTTTCACTTCCAGGAGGGCAGGGAGCTGTTCCTGTGGGCGGCAGAGGAGAGGACTCGCAAGGATGGGTTTAAGCCAGTGTGGTGTAGTGGTTAAGTGCGCAGACTCTAATCTGGGAGACCCAGGTTTGATTCCCCACTCCTCCACTTGCAGCTGCTGGGTGACCTTGGGCCAGTCGCAGTCCTTGAGAGAGCTCTCTCAGCCCCCCTACCTCACAGGGTGTCTGTTGTGGGGAGGGGAAGGGAAAGGAGATTGTAAGCCACTCTGAGTGAAGGGCGGGGTATGAATCCAATCTCCTCTTCTTGGCTTTCATTGTTTTCATGATACGTTTTTGCTTGGTTCTAATGGCTGTTGAGGTAGTGTTTTAATCGTGTCCATTTTTAATCTGTTAGCCATGTTGGTGGGCTTGATGAGCAGAGAAAGGTAAGGTATTTGTAGCAAAATCAATAAATACATGTTGAGGAAACACCTTTCAGTGCTAGAGCCACAGAGTATACAATAGTAGGACAGATGACCCAATGGTCCAAGTTGGTATAAGGCAGCTTCCTATCTTCCTTCAGGGGGGCACAATGGCTCAGTGGTAAAGCATCTACATGGCATGCAGAAGGTCCCAGGTTCAATTCCTTCCATCTCCAGTTAAAAGGACCAGGCAGTAGAGGATGCAAAAAACCTCTGCCCAAGACCATGGAGAGCTGCTGCTAGTCTGAGTAGACAAGACCAACCTTGATGGACTGGTGGTTTGATTCAGTTTACGGCAGCTTTATGTTTCCATGTGTCTGTTTTGCATGCAGAAGGTCCCAGGTTTAATCCCTGGCATCAAGAGCCAGCTTGTGTGGGAGTTAAGGGTGGCGGACTCTAATCTGGTGAACTGGGTTCAGTTCCCCATTTGAAGCCAGCTGGGTGACCGTGGGCAAGTCACAGCACTCTCAGCCTAAAAATAAGCATAGCTCGCCACCTTGTGGTGCCAAAAAAGAGCTACAGCTTCGGGCAGCCAAACTATCTTTGGGGATCTCCTGGCTATTCCACACACAATGCCATATAATAATTTATTTTTTATCCCTGGACTCCTCAGTCAAAAGGACCAGGCAGTAGGTGATGTGAAAGACCCCTGCCTGCCCCCTTGGAGAACTGCTGCCAGTCTGAGTAGACAGTACTTGACCGTGAAGGACCAGGGGGTCTGACTCAGTATAAGGCAGCTTCGTGTATACCTTTGGGACTCATTCCTTTGTATCTCAAGCGCCCTTTAGGTTTGCAAAATTCCTGTCTCCTCCAGAATGCCATTTGGTTATGCAATGACTTAAATGTTAGGATTTATCTACAAAGATGCAATGCAGGATTTTTTTTTTATTGGTAGGGGAAAATGCCACCAATTCACAGTTGCTGCAAAAGAACCATGCCTGGAACTTGGTGATATAGTTAAAGGAACAGATGCTTGGAATTGCCGTCGGCCTGGGTGGGAGATAGTAAACTGTTTCTCAGTCCAAAGGGGGTCCTTTTGGAAGGCGGCTCAGCATATCAAGGGTGTGTTGGACCTGCAATGGACGAAGACTGAGCTCCCCTTAAAGATCAGATGCAAAGCTGTGGGGGTGTTACCGCTCTGCTCTTTGCTGCCTGCGACAGATCTATTTTTTGGTTGTCATTCTAGGTTGTCCTGTGTAGCTTTTCTTTCCTCGTAGGCTGCCTGTTTTCCTGCCTTTCCTCCGAAGAGCTTGTCTGTTTTGGCCTCACAACAACCCTGTGCGGTAGGGCAGACCGGGGCATAGTGACGGGCCCCAGGCTGCCCAGGGAGCTTTCTGCTCGAGTGGGCGTTTGAGCTACCCCCTCATTCCACGACGATGCTGACTCTCTGGTTAGGCTGCTGGTTTTCAGCATGTCGTTGTCCACGTATCACGCCGCCTTTTGAACTAGGTTCGCCAGCTGGCTTGGGGACTTAAACAGTGGCAGGTGGGATATAAATCTTTCCGATGGCAAGGCATCAGTCATATATAATCTCAGCATTATTCTCCCTCTTGCTCTCTTATGAGTGGTGATGGTCCTCTTTAGTAATCTAAGTAGCAGGGAAACTTTCAGGTCTCCGTCTTTCCTCTTGTGGGCTAGCTCCTGCCATTTCTCAAATAGTGTCTGAGCGGGACCCTCTATCGGGCTGCTGACCTCCAGGAAGCATCAAGGACGAGAGATCACGGGACGGGCTGAACTCCGTAAGAAAAACAGCCGTGATACGATAACGAAGCCGTGTTTAGAGAAAAATATATATCTTCTTTAACTATCCAGCGAATAATAAATCATTAAAAGTTGTTTCCTTTGAAGTAAATCGGTCTCAAATCTTTCTGACGGGTAAGGTAAAGCTTTCCCTAGCTCGAAAGCCAGTCTAAGATCACTCTAGGGATGCGGTGCTCATCTCCGTTTCCAAGCCAGAGAGCCAGCGCTGCCCAAGGACGTTTCCGTGGTCATGTGGCCAGCATGACTAGACGCCGAGACTCATGGAACGCTGTTACCTTCCCACCGAAGTGGTATCTATTTATCTACTTGCAATTTCTTGCTTTCGAACGGCCAGGTTGGCAGGAGCTGGGGCCAGAGACGGGAGCTCACTCCGTCATGCGGCACTCGGATCTCGAACTGCTGAGCTACTGACCTTCAGTCTGCAATTCAGCGTCTTAACCACTTGAGCCACGGCAGCCACTGATGCGTACAGTGCCCAAGTACAGTTTCACTCAAGGTTTCATCAGATGAGACCTTATACCTTTCCTATTTTTTCTGCAACTTTTTCCTGCTCTTTCTTCCTTTCTAACTTGCATCTTTTTGTGAAAACCAGGAAGGATTTTTTAGAGGGCAGCGTGTAGCTGCTTTTTGGAAAACGATGTGGGGTCGTGGTTAGAGTGTCGGACTAGGATCTGAGAGGACCAGGTTCGAATCCCTGGTTTGCCATGGAAGCTTGCTGGGTGTCTTTGGGCCAGTCTCACACTTTCAGCCTGGCCTACCTCACGGGGGTGTTGTGAGGTTAAACTGGAGGAGAGGAGCATTACGTAAGCCACCATGAGTCCCCACTGGGGTGCCAGGTGGGATATAAATGAAGTGAATAAATAAGTCTCTATAGTCTGGATTATGGTGCTGGAGAAGTCTCTTGAGAGTCCCATCATGGACTGCAAGGAGATCAAATCAGTCAATCCTAAAAGAAATCAACCCTGACTGTCCCCTGGAAGGACATGTACTGAAGCTGAAGCTCAAATACTTTGGCCACCAAATGAGAAGGGAGTGCTCCCTGGAGAAGACCCTGATACTGGGAAAGATTGGAGGTCAAAGAAGAAGGGGACGGCAAAGGATGAGATGGTTCGACTGTGTTATCAATGCAACGGACATGAAACTGAGCAAGCTCTGGAGCACGGCGAAAGACGGGAGGGTCTGGCGTGATGTGCTCTATGGGGTCGCGAAGTGTCGGACTCAACGGTGCGACTGAACAACCACCAGCACCACAAAAAAAGTCTGGAAATGTTCCAGGAGATCTCCAAGTGCCTCCTGGAGATTGGCAACCCAACCTGAGGGTCCTTATGGTGGGGCATCTTCCAGGCAGCCGCCAGGCCTCCAGGAGAGTCCACTGCTTGTCTTTGAATGAGCCGAGGTAGCTTGAAGCAGCTTCTACGTTCAGTGTTCCCTCTCTCTCCTGTCCTGTCCAGCATCTCCGTGCATGCTCTCGCCCGCCTAGTGCAGAGCTTTGGGCTGGGCCGTCGCCAACGCCGATGAACCCAGCTGTGTCTGACGATGGGCAGCTGGCCGACCACCGCCCCATCTGATTTGGCTGCAGGAGCCTGTGGCTGGGTGAGCTGGTTGAGACTGAATCTGTCGAAGACGGAGGTCCTGTGGCTCAAAGGAGGGTGATCCGCAGTCAGGGTGCCGTCTCCCAGCTCTTGACGATGTACCATTAACCCACCCTCCAAAGCAGCCATTTTCTCCAAGGGAACTAATCTCTGTTGTATTTCGAGAAGATATCTAGGCCCCACCTGGGGTTTAGTAACCTGATAGAGTTAACTCGTTCCCAAACAACAGTCATCCGTCACGTGGTGTGGTTAGGTTTTCCCCCACTTTTCATTAGGGTTGCCAGGCCTCCGGTCCAGTCAGGATTTTCCCCACTTCTGCGGGTCCCTTTCTTCCACCAGCCAGCTGGCTGACAGGAGGAAAACCCGCCCACAAATGGCCCTCAATGCAACTTAATGATGTCACCTGGAAGTGACATCATCACGTTGCTGACGTTGGTGGGTGACTCTCTAGTTTTTGGGCAACACTCTGTGGTAAAATTGGGCTCAAACCATAGAGTTTTGCCCCAAAACTAGAGCACCACCCTGATGGCAGCAACACAATGACATCACTTTCGGGTGACGAATAGACCCAGGACCCCCCCGCCCCCCACTGGAAGCCGGCAACCCCATTTTCCTTTTATTAGATTTCCTTCCCACACTTTCCTCTGCTTCTACAATGCCCTTGCTACGTAGTGTATCAAGGAGCAAAACCCTTTACCCTGCTGTCTCCACCGGGAGAAATGTAAATTCATTCTCCCTTGCCAGGTTTGGTGTAGTGTTTAGGAACGCAGCCTCTAATCTGGTAGAACCAGGTTTGATTTCCCACTCCCTCACGTGCAGCGGCTGGTGCGACCTTGGGTCACCTACAAGTTCTTTCAGTGCTGTTCTCTCACGAGCAGTTCTTGAAAGAGCTCTCTCAGCCCCGCCTACCTCCCAGGGTGTCTGTTGTGGGGAGGGGAAGGGAAAGGAGATTGTAAGCCGCTCTGAGACTCCGAGTGAAGGGTGGGGTATCTTCTCCTCCTCCTCCTCGGCACCTTTTTGTTACAGAACAACATTCGAGTCCAGCGACACCTTTACGACCAATAAAGTTTTATTCAAGGTGTATGCTTATGCGTGCATGTACGCGAAAGCGTACACCTCGAATAAAACTTTGTCGGTCTTAAAGGTGCCGCTGGACTCGAATGTTGTTCTTTTATTTCAGACTGACACGGCTGCCCCCCCCCCCCCCCCGAATCTACCTTTTTGTTGTGTTTGCTGTAGAAAAATGCTTCTCAAAGAACATGGTCTGGCCAAACGAAAGGATCTTAAAAAGTGCAGCTGTTCTTCTTCCAGCAGGTCTAAAAACAGAACGACGGAGGTCACTGTTGGTTTGTCTCTGGGGGATGCTGGGATCAGATTGTTGGGGTGGGGGAGAAAAGGGGTGGGGGAGAGAAGCCTGCCCCTCTTCCCTTGACTTGCCAGTTTGTCGAACTCCCTCTGGGAGCAACGATTCCAGCTGAGAGCCCTGACTGTGGCATCAACCGCAGTAATAAAGATTCTGCAGTTTGCCGGCAAAAGGTAGATAGCAATTAGAGAGCTAATAGGCGGGGCACGCTTGGCTGGTTGTGCCTAACTTCCCCTGGGATGCCAGTTGGCCTTAAGCAATATTTGTTATGTCAAAGCAGAACTTTTCTTTTTCCCCTCTGTCCTTAAATCCAACCAGTTTGATGCTGGAAGATGAAATGGGGAAAAGTTTGGCTGCAGGGTCAACGTCCTATCTCCTTTTACAGGGCTCAGATGTGTGACTTTTAGATGTTTGGGCAAATCTCTTGCTTATTAACAGGGTCAGAGTTCACGTTTGGGTTTTTTTTTGGGGTGTGTGTGTCAAAGTTTAGGACAGGGGTGGGCAAACTGTGGCTCGGGAGCCGCATGCGGCTCTTTCACATATATTATGTGGCTCCCGGCAGGGCGGCTGGGGAAGCTAAATATTAGCAAACAAATATCATTGGACAAATGAATATCATTATCAGTATCTGCTTTTACCCCTTTTGTTATTATTTGTGGCAGTCTCATTTAATGTTAATAAAAAGCAAAACTGCTTATTTTCCAACAAAAGCGGGTAATATTTGTTCATGTCTTGTGGCTCTCAAACATCTGATGTTTATTCTGTGTGGCTCTTACGCTGAGCAAGTTTGCCCACCCCTGGTTTAGGAGGTAAAGATTCATTTAATGCTTTTGTGGCAGACCCCCTGTCTCACAGCTTGATTAGACTTTTCCCAGAATGCCTTTGACTCAGGGTGCCCACTTCCTGTTTTTGTTTGTGGTAGCCATTTTTTTCTCTTTATCTGGAGTACTAGATTACCACAACAGAGGGTTATGGGTGGGGCTACGGCCAAATACGGCCTCTCATGGAAGGTGTGCATTTCTAAGGAACGCACATAGGGCCTAACAAACTCTGGCTTTTCAGATCGGGTTGTCTTACCTCCAGGTGATTAAAAGTATGAGGAATCATGGGCTAGACCAGGGGTGGCCAAACTTGCTCAGCGTAAGGGCCACATAATAAAACGTCAGATGTTTGAGTGCTGCAAGACAGGAACAAATATTACACACACGTTTCTGTTTTTTAAAATATGCATGTGCTCCATAATATCCCTTAATACATCAGTTCCTGCTTCTGTTCTTTACCCTCCAGGTGGGACTATGACTTTCCCCTTTTTCTTTAAGGAAAGAATAGATAGGCTCTGACAGTTTCACGAACCCAATTAAGTCACCGCTGGCTGATAAACCACCTCACAGGAACTAGAAAGACAGATCAGTAGGTTTTGTCTTCCGGAGCCGGCTCTTGGAGGGAATTTCTGAATTGTCTATGAGTGCTCCCATTCAAGCAGATGAAGCTTTCCGGTGCCACGCCTAAAGTTTTCATACTTTAGGTATTGGCCTACATGTTGGATGATGTAGTGACTGGGGGAATCCCAGGAAATTTGGGATTGTCTTTGAAGAGCAAAATAAATACTAGTTGTTGTAGATTTTCTGGGCTGTATGGCCGTGGTCTTGGCATTGGTAGGACCTGACGTTTCACCAGCAGCTGTGACTGGCATCCTCAGAGGTATAACACAGAAAGATGGAGTACTCTCTTTGTCAAGGTGAGAAGAAAGATGGTAGGCAGGTAATTTATATCTACTCAGGAAGGTGGGGTAGGGCTGAGTCATTATCTTGTAGGAGTTCCCCAGGCTGTGGCATGCTAATGGAGGAGCTTTCCTGAGGAGGTTATTTTGCATATGGATTGTTTGTTGAAATTCTAATCTTATCTGTAGTGCTATTGTCAGATGTGGAGCCTTTTGTGATTTTCAGGACAGGAAACAATGCCCTATTTGTTTTTAAACTCTCTTCTTTCCTGTTGAAATTGTGTTTATGTTTATGAATTTCAATGGCTTCCCTGTGTAATCTGACGTGGTAATTGGATGTGTTGGTCCAGCCTTTCAGTGTCTTGGAACAAGATCCTGTGTCCTGTTTGAGTTAGGCTATGTTCAGCCACTGCTGCTTTTTCAGGTTGGCCAAGTCTGCAGTGTCTTTCATGTTCTTTTATTCTTGTCTGAATGCTAGTAGAAGCCATTTTTACCATAGAGTTTTTGTCCAGATACCAGAATGTCATCGTGACGTTGCAGCATAATGACATCACTTCTGGTGCATGACAGAAATGACGTAGCCACGTTGCTGGTGATATCTCCTGAGCCTTTCTCCCGGTCCTGGCAAGTCCCCCCTGCTCCCCTGCTGGTTGCCCCTCCTTCCAAATGTCCCACGATGATCTCCACTAAGGTTGGCCCCTCTTAGCAATGCCATCGATGCATCAGTCAGCAAGGGCACAAAGGCATGTTCTTAGGAGATGCTCTTCATTTGTGGAAGTCTTTCCCTCTGGAGACTATCCAGAGTCCTACCCTGAGCATCTTTGGGAACATTGCAAGAACTTTCGCGACTGCCCCTTTTGGGGTTCAGGTTTGAATGAAGAGAGTGAAAAATGGCGCAAAACTGCATGCTGTTACACTGTTTGTGATGCAGTATATTATATTTAATTTGTTGAAGATGTCGTCGCAATTCTCACAGTGCATCTGCAGATACACAAATGATCCTCGTCGCTGCCCTTGATGTTTTCACAGCTTTAAACTACGTACATAGCTGCAGCACGGTGTTTGTTATATTTTAGCTCATAACCGACAAATGTGAAAGCATTACTCTCTAATCGTATTCTGTTAATCTAGAATGATCGATTAAATCCTCTGTGCCGCTCCCATTACGGTGCTCAGCAAAGCATTTCTGTGTGCGCGCGGATTTGTAAATGTAGCCTGCAGAAGCCAAGGGTTTTTCCCTTCTAAGCCATAAAAGCAATCTGTGATCCGTTACTGAGCTACCAGTCAGGCAGGACTCGGAACACATCCTATGCAAAGAAATAAACCTGCAACGAAAAAAGGAATGCGGGTTTGCAGTTAACCCAAAGGAACCAGAGTGTCTGCTTTTGAGCATAGATCCTTTTGGGGGTCTGAGGGTCTGAACCTCTGCATTGGGGACTCCTGTTTGGATCGGCATGTTCTTTTGTGTGCATTTTTATACATTATTCATTTACAAGGCAGAGTCAGCTGGAGACTTGTGGGTAAAACCAGTCGGAACACAACTCGCCCGTCTCAGCTCGGAATGGTCTTGGACATTCCGAGCGGTTTTGAAAAACTTCCTCAAAAGTAGACTACATCTGGGGCAGTTAGGGTTGCCAACTCTGGGTTGGGAAATACCTGGAGATTTTTGGGGGTGGAGCCTGGGGAAGGCAAGGTTTGGGGAGGGGAGGGACCTCAGTGTGTGCTAGAATGCCATAGAGCCCACCCTCCAAAGCAGCCATTTTCTCCAGGGGAACTGTTCATTGTTCACCCCTCCACCTCCTCTTCTCCAGACTGAACATTTCCAAGTCCCTCAGCCTTTCCGTCCAGGGCTTGGTCCTCCCCAATGCTCCCTCTAAGCTGCGGAGCCTTGTGAGCAAGAATCCTACTTTATGGAGCTCCTGGCATCAAAGTGGCGAGCGAGTGATTTGGCTGCTGCATAAATTAGTTTGCTCTGGAGCCGTCCTTCCTGAGCTATGACAAAAAATGTGTGAGCCGGAGGCTAAAAAACCGTGAGCTCGCTCACACAAACTCAGCTTAGAGGGAACACTGGTCTCTGGGGCCCCAATCCTCCTCGTCGCTCTCCTCTGCACCTGCTCCATTCCGTCCACATCCTTTATGAAAATCAGTTCACCTGGAGAAAATGGCTGCTTTGGAAGATGGGCTCTGTGGCATTATACCCTATTGTAGCCCCCCCTCCCCAAATCCTGCCCTCCTCAGGCTCCACCCCCCAGATCTTCAGGAATTCCCCAACCTGGAGCTGCTAATTCTAGCTGCCAACCATGGCCTGGCAACCAGCGGAAGATGGAGAGAGACAAGAACTTACCAGGGTGGCGATCACCATCCCTGCACAACAGTACAGCTTCCGGCGCCTCCTAGAGGTGATTCCCTCATGCAGTGGGTGACACTCTAGCCCTCACCCAAAACTCTATAGAAGCCATAGAGCTTTGGGGAGAACACTAGAGTGTTGCCTTGCCACTTCTGGGCAATGCTCCCTCTAAGCCGTGGAGTCTTTGTGACAAGAATTCTGCTTCGTGAGCTGCTGGCGTTAAAGTGGTGAGCGGGCAATTTGGCTGCTGCCTAGATTAGTTTGCTCTGGAGCCATCCCTTCCTGAGCGAAGACAAAAAAAACGTGTGAGCTGGAGGCTAAGAAACGGTGAGCTAGCTCACGCTATCTCGGCTTAGAGGGAACACTGCTTCTGGGCGGGGCTGGAAGTTGCGCCGTCGTGTGGGGATGACGATTGTGCCCCCACCCCCTTTGCCAGTTCTCTCCCGCCACCCAGCTGGGTGGTGACAGGCATCAAATCTCCCTCCAGGAGTGGTTGTGCGCTAAGCTGACCCATGTTCCCTTCAGTGCCCAAAGAGGACTCGGAGATGGTCAGACCGCCAGGGGCCCTCCACAGCCTTGGCTGAACTGAGATCCAGAGGTGATTGTAAAAGGCCCTGCGGGGAGGAGAGACAGATGGTATGACCGGCTCTTGAAGAAAAGCCTGTCTCTCGACTGTTTTATTTTCCCCCCTCTGAGGAAGGGGAAGAATATTCAAGTCACGCTCTGCGTGCACCAGCCTGCGAGGAAGTCTGCTGCCTCATTGTATCGCTGTCTCTTTTACTCAAGAAGTGTGTATGATCCGGCAAATCAATATATGTTTTTTTTCTCCCCCCATTATACGTCTGTAAAAGAAGAACTCTGTAAAAACCGATGTAAACATACCCAGATCTAAACCGCTGGCTCCCGCAGTGTTGCGATTCCCCTTTTTTCATCTCAAGACGAGCCGGGGTATGAAAGCCAACCTTAGTTTTTCTCGTCTCTGTGATTTCAGCCTTTCTCAGAAGTCTTTCTTCATATACATCTTTTATACAGAAGCAAAGGGATGGGCTTTATTTGAGTTTTTTGTTGGGCGGTAAGCAGCGGTGGCGGCGAAGCGGTTTTGTTTTGGCGTCCCTCTGATGCTGTTTAGCACGGCAAATGTTAGGTGTTATCCTGGGTAACAAAGAGATGGGGGAAGCAGATCTTTTGTTGCCCCGTAAATCTCGATTTGTCACCAGGGATACTCGACTGGCCCTGAGCTAGGATCGAAAGTTGGGACCAGGGCTCTCAAACATCCACAAAAGTTTGTGTTTTTTGAATGGTCAGAATTACGGACCTTTTGGACGGCCGGCAGCTTTCAAGGGTGCATTCCGGTGCTACTTTTTTATGGCCGTCCTCTAGGGTTGCCAACTCCAGGTTGGGAAATTTTTGGAGATTTGGGAGTGGAGCCTAGGGAGAGTGGAGGTTGGGAAGGGAGCGCAGCGGGGATTTGACGCTGTGGAACCCACCCTCCAAAGCAGTCATTTCCTCAGTTCCCCAGGAGGAAATGACTGCTTTGGAGGGTGGGTTCCACAGCGTCAAATCCCCGCTGCGCTCCCTTCCCAAGCTGGGGGATCTCCTGGCTCCACCTGGAGGTTGGCAAGCCTATTGCCCCCTTCCCTGTATGCCTAAAGCAGAAAAACTCTTTCCTGGCTCTAACCCTTTGGGTGCACCTATGGTCTCAATTTTTTGGGGTGTGTGTGTGTTTGTGTGCATGTGGATTTATTTAGTTATTTCATTAGACTTACATCCTGCCCTCCCCACATTGGAGGCTCAGGGCAGGTACCAACATATATCTATCTATGCAGTTAATGCTGATTTACAAATTAAAACACATTATAACTATCAATTACAATCCGTAAAATCATCAGCCTTAATTCAATGAACTCATCAGCATTTAAAACAACAACACCCCTCAACGGCAAATGGTGCCGTCCCCCAGATCCTCCTCCCTCCTGGCAGTGAACCTCCACAGATGTTGTCAACATCTGCTCCTTGTAGAGCTGCCAACTCCAGACTGGGGGATTCCTGGAGATCTGGGGGGTGAAGCCTGGGGAAAGGATGGATCTCAGTGGGGTTATAATGTGGTAGAGCTCACCTTTCCTGTTCTGCAAGCAAACTGGTCTCTGTTGTCTGGAAGTCATGTAATTTTGGGGAAATCTCCAGGCCCCACCTGGAGGCTGGCAATCATATCTCCTAGGGCCTGGGTGGTCTTAAATGGCCAATGTTGGCCTGAAAGTTCCCCCTACTGTACATCCCTCATGCAAGATGTCCTCAGCTGAAGCGGCCCAGCAACTGCACTGCACTTTTAAACCATTATTTAGAAGAAGAAGAGGCAGAGGTTGGATTTATACCCTGCCCTTCACTATCCGAAGGACTCTCAGAGCGGCTTACAAACTCCTTTCCCTCCCCCTCCCCACAACAGACACCCTGTGAGGTAGGTGGGGCTGAGAGAGCTCTTTCCAGAACTGCCCTTGAGAGAACAGCTCTGAAAGGACTTCTGACTGGCCCAAGGTCACACCAGCAGCTGCATGAGGAGTGGGGAATCAAAGCCGGTTCTCCAAGATTACAGTCCACACTCCTAACTATTACACCAAACTGGCTCTCAGATTCATTCATTCATTCATTCATTCATTCATTCATTCAAACATTTCTGTCTTGCCTTTTCTCTTGGTTCCTCTTGCTGGTTGCTGGTTTGTCTCCTGTCTCTTGTTGCTACGGTCTCCTCATCAGCTGCTTTGGTTATGTTGTCCAGGACAGCTCCAGATTTACCCTCTGGCATGGCACTGGCCCTGCCCTGATGCTCTGGCGCAGGCAGGACCCACCCGAAGCTGCCAACCAGCTGGGTGGCAGGCCTGAAGACTTGGATGGACCCACCTGCCTCCAAGGTACAGCGGGAGAGTTCAGGGCAGGGACATGGTGGCCGAGGGGTGGTGCCAGTGTGACAGTGTCACTTCTGGAGGAAACCTGCCGTTGGCAATTCCAAGAGCCTCCCTAGAGCCATAGAGTTTTTGGCAATTCCTAGAGCCTCCATTGACTCTCCTGGGTTTGACCCAGGAGTGATATTGTCACATTGGTGACACCACGGTTTTAACCCTGCCCCACTTCTCCAAGAGGCAGAGGGCAATCACCTCACGTTTGAGGGAAACCCGGAAGTGATGTCATGCCTGTATAGGGATTGTCAGAGGTGCTATGATTTCATCATAGAGTTTCCAGTGGTTCCTAGAGAGGCATAACATCATTTCTGGGTTTTCCTTGGAAGTGATGTAATGCCGTCAACAACAGTGCCCCCGTGTCGCTGTCTCCCCCAGAATCCCTCCCTCTTCATGTTGGGGACAGGGGGGAGACCTATCTATGACCACAGGGGAGCCCAGGAGTGGGACAGAGCACGGCACGTGTCCAGGCCACAGGGCTGGGTTTGATCCAGCACTGGTGAGACGGAAGAGAGGCTGAGCACCAAATGGGCCATTTGAATGAGGTAGGTTTGATTCCCCCCCCCCCCTGAATGGAACACCCTCAAGGGATATAAATCAAAGAGCACAAGTACAAGGAAGTATGTCAAAAACCAGGGAGTATTATAAACTACAAATTGAAAACGCCACCTGAAACTGCAATACGGGAAAAATCTGACGCGCGGGCAGTTGTAAACAATATTCAATATACCATTAACAAGTGCGCAGAACGAGAAACAGCATAAATGTTAAAATATATGACACATCAGAAAGGACCTAACACACATGGCAAACTGGATTGCGAGCCAAACTCTCCCTTGCATTGATCTTCATCAGACCCTTTCTGTAGTATCCTGTTTAGATTTAATTTTCAAACAGCCACCAGTTCCAATCAGAGCTGAGCTAGGGATGCCAGCCTCCAAGTGGGACCTGGGGATCCCCTGAAATAATAGCTCATCTCCAGATGACAGAGATCAGTTCCCCTGGAGAACATGGACGCTTTGGGGGGGGGGGTGGACTCTATGGCATTGTACCCCACTGAGGTCCCTGTCCTCCCCAGGCTCCATCCCCACATCTCCAGAAAATCTCCAAGCTGGATCTGGCAACTGTACCCCCCATCCCCCCCCAGCAGTGGCTGGGGGTCAGAGGGGACCTGGCGACCCTATCTCTTACCATACTGTTTTGTAAAAATGGCAGCAGTCCTTGGTTTGTAGCCCCAGGGAGGTGTCGAATTGAAGGGACACAGACCAAAGCAAAGAGCTGACTTTGAAATAATGATGCTCCTTCGCTTAGGGGCTGCACCCACACTAATAGTTATTGCTGTTTTTTTGCAGAGAAAGAAATAGAAATCAAGGAGAGTGAAAGAGTGTGCGTGATTCTGGCCTTGTTCCGGGAAGTTTCTTGGGTGATGTGAGGCGGGAGTTCCATAACTGGAATTCTAGGTGTCTCATTTGACTGTGAAAAGCAGATGTGTATACTGGGGGAAGGGGAATCTTTGCTAATGAGATGTGGTAATGGCAGGCTGCAAAGGTGACCGCTCAGAAGTCGGGTGACAATTCTGGTCGGGGAAATTCCTAGAAAGGGAGGAAGGAAGCTAAGGGTGGATGCGATGGCATAGAGCTGCCACTTACAACATGGTGCTGGTGGGTTCCATATAAGGTTCCCAACCTCCAGGTGGTGGCTGGAGATCTCCTGGGATTACACGTCATCTCCAAGCGACAGAGATCAGTTCACTCGGAGAAAATGGCTACTTTGGAAGGTGGAGTCCCTCTCCTTCCCAAACCCCGCCCTCCTCAGACTCCACCTCCCAACTTTCCAGATATTTCCCAACCCGGAGCTGGCAACGCTCATTCCATGCTGTCCGCTGGTGTATTTCTTGGTGCTTATGTGCTTCTTCCTCAAAACAGCTCTTCTCCAAAGCAAAGAGTCAGTATATATATATATATATCAGTTCCACAGGGCCTGTAAGATGGAGCTGTTCTGCCAGGTCTTTGCTTGAGGGAGCGGGTGTCCATGTATGGCCTCCCTGAGGTGGTTGTCACTCATTTATCTACCGCTGGTGTAGTGGTTAAGTGCATGGACTCTAATCTGGGAAACCCGGGTTTGATTCCCCACTCCTCCACTTGCAGCTGCTGGATGACCTTGGGCAAGCCATAGTTCAGACAGAGCTGTTCTCGAAAAAGAGCAGTTTCTGTCAGAGCTCTCTCAGCCCCACCTACCTCACAAAGTGTCTGTTGTGGGGAGGGGAAGGGAAAGGAGTTTGTAAGCCGCTCTGAGACTACAAGAGAAGGGCGGGGTATAAATCCAATCTCTTCTTCTCTTCTTCTCATTTGTCATCAAAGGGCCAAGGAATCCCTCACAACCAGCCAATTCTACTCCTGGGCTGTGACCACCATTTCAATGTACAGTACTGTATTTTAAATTTTTAAACTTTTATTTATTGAGTTGTTAAAATGATGTTACCCGCCCTGAGCCCACTCGTGGGAAGGGCGGGCTATAAGTATGAAAGATAAAATAAAATAAAATCAAATAAAAACTTGCCGACATTTTGTAACTGGCCCCAGTCCCCATGGCAGCCATTTTGTGATTGGACTCCTCTCCCGTCGTAGCTGTTGTGTGGTGGTGCCCAACCCACCACCGGTGTTCCCCCTCAGCTGAGTTAGTGTGAGCTAGCTCACAGTTTCTTAGCCTCCGGCGCACACACTTTTGTTTTAGCTCAGGAAGGATGGCTCCAGAGCAAACTAATTCATGCAGGAGCCAAATCACTCACACACAACTTTAATGTCAGTAGCTCACAAAGTAGATTTTTTGCTCACAATACTCCACAGCTTAGAGGGATCATTGCCCACCACCCTTTCTAAAAATCCCAGTAGTGTCCACAGGCTCCGCAAGTTTGAGGACCCCTGCCCAGGGTTGCCAACCTCCTGGTGCTTGCTGGAGATCTCCTGGGATTACGGCTGACCTCCAGGTGGCAGAGATCAGGTCACCTGCAGAAAACATCCCTTTTGGAAGGTGGACTCTATGCGTTATATCCCATTAAAGTCCTTCCCTAAATCTCTCTCTCCTCAGGCTCCCCCCCAATCTCCAGGTATTTCTCCACCTGGAGCTGGTAACCCTAGGGCCTGCCCCCCCAAACTGACATTTCCTCTGGAGGAATGGAACTCTGTAGTCTGGAGATCATTTGTCATTCTTCCGTAACTCCTGGCCCCCACCTTGAAGATGGCAACCCTGGGCAGAAGCGTGATGGGCCGTGATACGAGTTACTAGCGAAACTGGACTGCAGAAGAAGAAGAAGAAGAAGAAGAAGAAGAAGAAGAAGAAGAGATTGGATTTATACCCCGCCCTTCACTACCCAAAGGAGTCTCAGAGCGGTTTACAATCTCCTTTCCCTTCCCCTCCCCACAACAGACACCCTGTGAGGTAGGCAGGGCTGAGAGAGCTCTTTCGAGGACTGCTCTTGAGAGAACAGCTCTGAGAGAACTTGTGACTGACCCACGGTCACACCAGCAGCTGCATGTGGAGGACTGGCCAGTTGTGGCACCATCATTTTTGTAAATCCCCTCTCCCAGCATAATTGAATACTGGGTTTTTAGAAGTCTTGCATCGGCTGGGCGAGCTGAGTTACTCAGAGTTGTCCCGGCAGCTTAAGGCAAAAAAATAATAATGCAATTCGGAGAGGTGGAGATCTCCCCAGAGAGCAGTTTAGGGGACAATGTGGTTTCCCCCGCGCTTAACCAACCATCCCTCCCTCGCTCTTACCGACTTTCCCTCCTTTGTCTTTTTCTAATGCTATTCAAGGTGACTGTCAAACCCGCAGAAGGCTTTTCTTAATGAATTGTAAAAAAAGCTTGTAAAGCTATCTACCCAAGCCCAGCAGCTTTCCCTTTTTATCTCCTAGTAATTGTCCCCCTTAGGATCAGCCATGTGACTCTAAAAGGTTCCTTTCTTCTTGGGCAGCTAGTATTGAAAAACAGCATATTCCACCCGGTGCATCCGTGGGTCTCTTTTCTTTCCATCGTCCTTTCTTTTTGTTCTTAAGAAGTGGGGGGCTGACGGCTGGAAAGTCCTTGGCGGAAGCCCCGTGCTTGCTGAGTCCCTTAAACGGGGAAACAAAAACGCTCCCCACACGTACAATCTATTGCGGGGAAGTAAATACACGGACCACACAAAGAAGATTAGATCTGTCAAGGCGGGGAAAGAATGAGAATTTGTACCACGGGAGGAAAAATAACACCAAGAGAGGCCCCACGGAGCCGGGTGGACCACCACAAACAAGTCGCATGCTGGTGCCTTCATTGAAAGGTTTACATCACAGGCAGAGAGATACCGGCTGGATATTAGGATTTTTTTTTTACAGAAAGAGTAGTGGAATCAGCGGCCTAGAGACGTGGTGGACTCGCCTTCACTGGCAGTCTTCAAGCAGCGGCCAGACGAACACTTGTCAGGGGTGCTTCAGGCCGATCCTGCATTGAGCAGGGGGTTGGACCAGATGGCCTGCGTGGCCCTTGCGTGATGTGGCAACCTGTGGTGGCGTGGGTGGGTGCATGGTACCTACCAGGAACAGGAGGGATGCCCAGGCTATGCCACTGGCGATATGGCGACATCGTGTTGTGCTGTTGTGGCGGTGCTCTGGTGTTAGGGCAAAGACCCTTTGGTGAAAATGGCTTCTACCATAGAGTTTTTGCCTAAATCCCAGAGCGTCACGGTGTCATCACTAATGTGATAATGTCACTTTCGGCACACGCTGAAAGTGACTTCACCGGCGACTAAGCCTGGGCCTCCCTCCTGCTCCTGGTAAGTCCCCCCTGGCTAGCTAATCGGGGGCAGGGCCTGTCAATAGAGCGGGACTTCCGGTTGTGGTCTAGAGGAAAAGGGAAGTGTTGTTGCCGTGCTCAGTTTTGTTTTTAGAAGAAGAAGAAGAGATTGGATTTATACCCCACCCTCCACTCCCCAAGGGAGTCTCAGAGCGGCTTACAAACTCCTTTCCCCTCCCCTCCCCACAACAGACACCCTGTGAGGTAGGTGGGGCTGAGAGAGCTCTTTCCCAAGCTGTCCTTGAGGGAACAGCTGCTACAGAGCTATGGCTTGCCCAAGGTCATCCAGCAGCTGCAAGTGGAGGAGTGGGGAATCAAACCCGGTTCTCCCAGATTAGAGTCCGCACACTTAACCACTACACCAAACTGGCTCTCAGTTTTAAATCTCTCCCTTGTATTTCTCCATGTTACCTCTTTTCTTTTATCTGTTATCTGTTGTTTTCGCAAGAAGCACATGGGATCAGTGTTTCTGCGTTTAGTTTGCTGGTTTGTTGACGAGGCTCGTGGATTAAGCTTCAGCCTGCTTAGTCTTCCGCCCGCTGATAAGGCTTTGCTCGTGGAGCTTGAGTTCAGGGCCGGGAGGACGAGAAGCTAGCTTTGAGAGTCTCCGTCAGTTTATATAGCTTTGATAAGGATATTCAGACATTCCTTCGTGCAACTTTTAACCCGTTAATAGCACTTAAAGAATAGCGATTTAAATTAGCACTTGGCTCTTTAAATAAGCTGGGAGGGCGGGGTAGAAATTTAATAATTCAAATCAAATTATAGAATGGAGTTCAGTTGTTGCGTTGGGGTGGGAAACTGTTAATTTGCCCTGTCGTATTTATTGCTTTGTCTGCTCATTTTATCAGAGTTATGTTTAAACATGTCAATGGAGGATCCCCGGCCTCCAGCAGGGGGGCTAGCAACCCCACTTCCAACTCCGTGGGTCTATAATCTAGACCTAGCAAGATCTAACAAGATACCCAGAGTATCTCGGGACTGTAGTGCACACCTGGAAGTGACACGGCAGTGTTGTTTATTCCCCCCCCCCCCCCCGCTGCCCCTTGGAGCAGTGGTGGGCAATGGAGCTTGCCAGCTGGAATCCTCCTACCCTAGTGGGGAGGCCCAGCCAGTCTCCGTGGGTGGACGGGGAAGTGAAGGTACGGTCAGCAAGGGACAGAATGATTGGAAGACGTGAAGTGAGAGAATGCTGGACTCCCTTGAATAGACTCACAGGAATCCTGAGATGGCATGGGTGAGTGGGTTGCCTCTTTAGATGGCGACAGTGTGCCCTTCTGCTCACCTGGCCAAACTTGGCATGAAGCGAGAAGGCCCCAGTGGTGACTCCGGCGTTGGGTTGCTTAATGGGCCTGTGTCCTGGAAAGCATCAGAGCAGGCTCTGTGCCGGAGCAGATCAGTTCCGCGGTGGCTCTCAGGAACTCGCGAAGCCAAGGAAATGCTGTACCACTGAGCCACGGCCCACCCGGTGCATCTTGGGCTAGCGATCTCCGGGTTTTCACATGGGCTGCTATCAGTGTGCCTTTGCTTAGCGTTGGCCCTGGTCAAGGGAAGAAACTTCAGGCCCTGACCTGGATAGCCCGGGCAAGCCTGATCTCGTCAGATCCCAGAAGCTAAGCAGGGTCGACTCTGGCAAGTACTTGGATGGGAGACTTCCTTGGAATACCAGCAGTCGGGAGGCGGGGGCTGGCTTTATTCAGCCACCTCTCTGAATATCCTCCAGGCCTCCAGTAGGAGCCATTCACCAGAGGTCACCATGACTTCCAGGTGCACACAGACATGTACACACACATAAAAAATACAACCCCCCCAATACCCAAAGGTAAAAAATTAAGTAAGAACAGTGCATGAAGTTTCCTTGTTCCAAAAGGCCAGAATGAGTCACCGGAAGCTGACTGACACCCCCCCCCCCCCAAAGGCTTCTGGGATGGAGGCTTCTCACTGGCCTGAGAGATTAGGAGACCCTTTTTTGGCCGACAATCCTTTCCCTCTCCTATCAATGGCGCCGGAACTAACTAATTAAAGTGGTTAAAAAAAAAAAGGTAATTGAAGTTTAAAAAAGAACACAGAACTTTAAAGGAATTTCTAATTTGTCCCTCATTTGCATCGGAGGCCGGCTAACGTTCAGCGATCGCAGGGGTCATCGGTCTTGGAAATGAAAATTCCGTTCTGGCTTTGAAAAATGCCCGGCGTTTCTGTGAGTTCCGACGGAAGCATAGCCCAATGCATTTCTCTGTCTCTCCTTCCACCCATTTGCAATTACTTAATTGATTAATCCCAAGAGTCTCGTTGGGGTTGGTGGCATCCCCGCTACTTAACAAATGGAAATAAAGATAAACTGGGCTTGCATAATAAATCTTGCTTGTTTATAGGAAAAGGAAATCCGAAGGAGCATTATGCTTTCATTACGGCTGGATTAAACGGATCGGTTGGTGTTGGTTTTGTAGACGTTTAAACGGCCCTTTACCTGGATGCCCAGGAAGTCAGAATTGTCTTCAGGCAACCAAGCAAGGAAATGGTTCAAAAAGCTGCAAAAAGGATGCAATTCAACCAAGATAAATGCACAGTACTGCATCTGGGCCACAAAAATGTCGAGCACAAATACTGGATGGGGGATACGTCCCTGGGGAGCAGTGTATACGAAAGGGATCTTGGGGTAAGAGTGGACTGTAAACTAAATAGGAGCAGTCAGTGTGATGTGGTGGCAAAAAAGGCAAATTCAGTCTTGGGTTGTATTAAAAGGGCCATAGCATCGAAATCGCAGGAGGTCATAGCCCCTCTGTATACTGCCTTGGTCCGGCCGTGCCTTGAGTACTGTGTGCAGTTCTGGAGGCCTCACTTCAGGAAGGATGTGGACAAAATCGAGCGGGTGCCGAGGAGAGCGATGAGGGTGATCAGGGGTCTGGAGACCAAGAAGCCCTAGGGGGAAAGGCTGAGGGACTTCTTGGGAATGTTTAGTCTGGAGAAGTGGAGACTGAGGGGGGACATGATTGTCTCTTTAAATCTTTGCAAGGCTGTCATTTGGAGGGGGGCAAGGAGCTGTTCCAGTTGGCAGCAGAGGATAGGGCCCGAAGCAACGGGTTTAAATTACGTGCAGAAAGGTATCGGCTGGATATTAGGAAAAACTTTTTCACGGTCAGAGTGGCTCATAGGTGGAATGAGCTGCCTAGGGAGGTGGTGAGCTCCCCCTCACTGGCAGCTTTCAAGAAGAAGCTGGACAAATATTTGTCAGAGATGCTTGAGGCTGGTCCTGCATTGGGCAGGGGGTTGGACTAGATGGCCTCTATGGATCCTTCCAACTCAATGATTCTATGATGTAACTGTTCCTATGGACACAAAGACATAACATAGATCTAGGGCTGCCAACTCTGGGGTTGGAATTAGCTGGAGACTTGAGGGTGGAGCCTGGAGAGGGTGGGGTTTAGCGAGGGGAGGGACCTTGGTAGGGTATAATGCCACAGAGTCCACCTTGTTTCCGCATACCAGGGTCCCCAAACTTTTTGTGCCGGTGGGTGCCTTTTGGCATTCTGACACAGCATGGTAGATGCATTCACAAAATGGCTGCCACAAAATGGCCGCTGCAAGAGGCGGAGCAAGTCACAAAAATGGATGCTGCAGCTCACCTTCAGTTCCTCAGTAAATATCCTTGTGCAGCGGTTGCAGTTGCTGTCGAAGCGATGTTTCTAAAAATCCATGCAGCCAATCAAATCTCCAGTGGCCAATCAGAAGCCTTCCTGGACAAAACCGCACCTGGCCCTGCCCACTTTCTAAAAACACTTGGTGGGCACCAGAAATTATGTCAGTTGGTGCTGTGGTGCCCCTGGGCACCAGGCTGGGGATCAGTGTTCCCTCTAAGCTGAGTTAGTGTTAGCCAGCTCACAGTTTTTTAACCTCTGGCGCACACATTTTTTGCTTTCGCTCAGGAAGGATGGCTCCAGAGCAAACTGATTTATGCAGCAGCCAAATCGCTCACTCACAACTTTCATGCCAGGAGCTCACAAAGTAGAGTTGCAAGACTCCACAGCTTAGAGGGAGCATTGAGTCCCTGCCACATACAGTGGGGTTCACGAAGCAATGCACAAACATCCACCTGGTTTGTTTTCTTAAGCAGTAGCAAATGCCGGGGTGGGCCTGCTCTCGGCACTCTGCTTTCACTCTCCACTCTCTCTTCCTTCTGAACAGTTGGTGCAATGAATCCGGTTGCTTTTAATCGGCTCTGAGCGCCTCTGTGTAGCAGCTGCGGGGCAGACCTCCCGTTCTTTTCCATCCCACCTGGGAGGCACTTCCCTAATTGTATTTACAGTAAATTCGCAGCTTGGCAAGTGGAGCTGCCCCCCCCCCTTCTGTGAAGGGAATCCTTTCCAATGAGTCGTGCGCCTCACGCAGTGGGACCGGGAGGCTGTGGTAGAGGCCGCGCTCTGTCTCATTCCTCTTGCTAAGCAGCTGTGCCATCCTTGGGGGGTGTTGGCGAAGGCCCCCTCTGCTCTGTCGACAAGCTTTTGCCTCTGGTGGGGGTTTGGCAAGGCCGCTGCCGTGGGATGGTTGCCAGGGGCCTCTTGGCAACCGGAGAGGGATGGTGGGGGACACACCAGGAGAAAGTGGAAGGCCCAGGCCACGTTGCTGGCATCCCACAGGAAGTGACACCATCACGCCAGCGACTTCCGGGCAGTGCTCTGGTATTTGGGCAGAAACTCTATGTAAAACTGGCTTCTACTGGAGGGGTTTTGCCCAAACACCAGAGCATCACCCAGAAGTCGCTGGTGTGATGACGTAACTTCCTGTGCGACTGTGGCCGTGTGGCATAGGCTGTTTTCTTTCTTTCTACTGGGAGGTTTCCCCCATTGGCCAGCTTATAGGTGGCTGGGGGGGTAGGGCCTAGCAGCGAGGGACCCCCACCTCTCCCTAGGGGTCTGGCAACCCGTATGCAACCCGTGGACCAGGAGATCTTCTCCTTGGACTGCGGCCTCTCTGGTCCTGTTTGGTCATCCGCAGTCTGTGTATATTTGATGCCTGAAAGACAGGGAGCAAGATGGTGCTCACGACCCCGATGGTGCTCACGACCCCGTTTTCTTAAAGGCAAAGCTCCACAAGACTTTCTCCTGTAAAGTCTTTTTTTCAATCATTTTTAAACGTTTTTTTAAAGACGTGCACTTCTTTAAGCAGAGTTGACTAATTCCTGCACTGAACAAGGAAGTCGGAGTAGGTGACCTCTAGGATCCCTTCTAACTCTGTGTCAAGAAATCAGTGTCCTTTAAGAGAGTTTTTCTGCCTAAGTGTTCACTTTCTCAACTACAGAAGTCATCATCCCTACCTGCCGGCTTGTTCTCAGGACCGTTGCTTAGGCTGGCAGGAGTGATTAACTTGCAGCAGCTGAGAACTGTCGTCTAACGTGGTTGACAGCTTGCGATTTAGCGATCTATCCTGGTAACAGCTTTCTTTTGGCTAAATGGTTACGGGTGATTGCTAGCATAAGAACGTCTACGCAGAACAGACAGCTTGAGAAGATTCAGAGAGAGAGAGAAGAGTAGCTGAGTCATAATCCTAAGAATTCTGGCTTTTCTCTCTGCAGTGAGAAGTTCAGCCCCACCAGAACAAAAATTTGCCTCACGAGCCACAAAATCTTGGCTAGGGGCCTGGTAGCGCATCTGTCTGGCATGCAGAAAGTCCTAGTCCCGTTCTCAACATCGCCAGTGAAAAGGATCAGGTGGTAAGTGATGTGGGAGACCCTGAAAAGCCACTGCCAGTCTATGTAGACGATACCGATAGACCGATGGTCTGACTCACCGTGTGAGGCAGCTTCATGTGTGTTCATGTGGCATAATGGCTGCTGATGTTAGGGCCCCGTTAGTCCCCTGTGCCCTTCCGGAAGGAAAGGAGCGCTTTGTCCAGATCCCTGAGCGGCGGGTTGCCCAATGCCACACCGCCCCCTCCCTTTCTCTGTCGCTTTCTCTGCATCCCACGCCATCAGAACTGAGCTAAGCGGAGGAGGTGGACAGACAGAGAGTCGGTTTTGACGAAGTGTCGGATGTGACGGCATCGGATCCCTGAACCTCCTGTCTCCTGTTAAATGGGCGAAGGGGAGCTGAACTTGAGAGCAAAGGAATTGCTAATTACCCGAGCTCCCGTGAATTCCTGCACTTTTCAAGAGAGCCGTGTTGGCACTGGATCAGAGAAGCATGTGGTGCCGGGGTATTTTTATTGATATCTGATTCACAATTGTCGCCATGGCGATGGGGCAGAAGAAGGCGGAGGAATGAAATGAATTTTCGCCTTATTACATGCCTCCTGTGAAGGGGGGGAAGAGGGGAAACCGGGGCATGAAGTTTTAATTTAACCGTACAAGAGCCGCCTGCCTGCCAAGCTGTCTCGAATATTGTTCCAGAGTCATTAGTGTTTTCTCTTCTTTCCGAAGCACATTTTCTATTTTTTTTTCAGAATCTCATCTGCATTTCAATATGCCTGGGGTTAGGACTTTGCAGGAGGGTTGTTGCCGTAAAAACAGAGGAGACGCTTATTGGAAAAAGTTTGAAGTTGACTCGCAACGCGAGTGGAAGAGGTACAACAGGCCAGAAGCTCCAGACATGGAGGGCCTTCCAGCTGAAGCAGAGAAGAAGAAGAAGAAGAGAAGAGAAGAGAATGGCTTTATACCCCACTCTTCATTACTCGAAAGAGTCTCAGAGCAGCTTACCCTCTCCTTTCTCTTCCCCTCCCCACAGCAGACACCCTGTGAGGGAGGTGGGGCTGAGAGAGCTCTTTCGAGGACTGCTTGAGAGAACAGCTTCGAGAGAACTTGTAGCTGACCCAAGGTCACACCAGTAGCTTAATGTGGAGGAGTGGGGACTCAACCCCAGTCTGCGCTCCTAACCACGACAACCAAACTGACTTTCAAGAAGAGGAAGAGCATGGCATCGAGTTACGACCAGTGAGGGCTACCATGGCCCAGGTGGGGCAGCGCGTCCTCCGCCCTCTGGTCTCATTGCCTGCCACCACTGGAAGCAATGGTGGGGGAAAAAATTTAAAAGAATAATAAGGCCTCCTCTACTTACAGCAAATCCTTACCATAGAGTTCCTGGGGATTCCTAGAACTACCTGGAAATGACCAATTGTGGCTCTAGGAATTGCTGAAAACTCTGTGGTAAGACCTCCCTCTAAGTAGACAAGGCCGTATTTTTCAGTTTTTTTTTCCTCCCAGGACACTGTCCCCACAATCCTCTTCTCAGTTGCCAGGTTCCAATGTTTTCTCTAAGTTGTGGAGTATTGTGAGCAAAAATTCTACTTTGTGAGCCGCGAGCATTAACGTTGTGGGCGAGCGATTTGGCGGCTGCATAAATTAGTTTGCTCGGGAGCCCTGAGCGAAGACAAAAATGTGTGCGCTGGAAGCTAGAAAATTGTGAGCTAGCTTACACAAACTCAGTTTAGAGGGAACACTGCCTGACAATCCTGCATCCAGTGCATGGTGATCGTCCACAGGCTGTTCCAGGCAAGAGATGAGCCGAGGTGGTTTGCCATTAACCTTCCTTCACATAGCAACCTCCCTCTTTCTTGATGGGTTCCCATCCAATTACTGGCCATGGCTGAACTTGCTCAGCTCCCAAGCTCTGAGGCTAAGCTGGCCTATTTGGGCTCTTCCCACTGACAGCCTCCTCTGTTCAGGAGCAAGTGGGCTTGGGGGGGTCAAGTTGAGCTGGAATACAGCAGGCTGCGGTAATGGATGCCGGAACGGTTCTCATGGAATCAGTCCTTAATAGAAACTTGCCCTGGCTGTAATGGCTGGTCCTATGACATCTGGCATCTTTCCCCTGAAACATATTTGTAGTTGATGTCCTGATGTTTTGCTTCTGGGGTTGGTTTTCTTCAGCCGAGCATCTGCGGCTAGTAGCTGCGGTTGAGGCATGTTCAGAACTTGATTACTTTGACCTCCTTAATGGGTCTCCGTGAAAAATGGCCCTCCTTTGCTTGTTGAAACAGACGATGCGGTTTTCTTAAATGGTGCTGTAAGGTAACCTCAAATCTCCAGCTACTCTCGTTGTCCGGGAATCTAATAACCACTGCCATTTGTCCGGGATGTTAGCAAGCTGCAGTCTGGATCCAGGGCTGCTGGAGGTAGTGTAATATGCTCTGAGGATGGTAACATGCCCCCCCCCCAATGAAGATCCAACATGAATTTATAGCAGTCAAAAAGGAAAAAAGCAGCAGTAAGGAGGAAAGCAGTGACCTTTAAAAAATTTTTGTTTTGCAATGAAAAAATAAAAAAGCAGCCAAAACAATCTGCAAATATTTAAAGGTAAAGGTTTCTCTTGCTCGAAATCCAGTCAAATCCGACTCTAGGGGGCGGTACTCATCTCCATTTCCAAGCCGAAGAGCCAGCACTGTCCGAAGACCTTTTCCCGTGGTCATGTGGCTGGCATGACTAGACGCCGAGGCGCACGGAACGCTGTTACCTTTCCACCAAAGCGGTACCTATTTCTCTACTTGCAATTTCTTCCTTTCGAACTGCTAGGTTGGCAGGAGCTGGGGCCAGAGATGGGAGCTCACTCCATCACGCAGCACTAGGGTCCTGTCTGCAGCTCAGCGTCTTCACCTCTGAGCCACTGCGGCCCCTTGCGAATGTTAAAAGGCACCACACAAATTTGGGGGGGGAAATATTTGTTCATGTCATAAAACCAATGAAGCAGAAGCAAGCCCCTGAAATAGTGTATGAGCCCAGGATAAACAATTATCACGAAAACCTTGTCAAGTTGTGTGGACACTGTGACTGAGAATGGGCATGTGCCACAACATTCACGTTACCACTTTGAAAAATGTAGGTCTTATCTAGGGATGCCCAACCACTTACATCCTGGTCGCCTGTTGCGAGCAGAGGGCCAGTTATTTGATGGACAGTTCAGGTTGCTCACTAGTAGTTTGAACCTGTTTCCTGGTTTACTTTCCATGCATAACACTCCCACCCATTGCTGCTGGTTTGCTGTGCTCCGCTGCCCATTGTTTAAATGGGAAGTGAACAACAACTGTCACATATACATAAAAATTGTGTCATTCTTTTTAAAGTCTTACTGCTGGGTGCTTGTCTGTACCTGTTTGATCAACTATTAATGCCCTCCCATGTTCCTAAAACTGCAGCAAGTTCTCATATGCGTTTTCACACAGACCCATGGGAGCTGTAGTTTCCCACCTGCTGGCATCATTTAATTACGTGACCCAAGCATCCGTGATCTTGGGGGAAAATCGATTTCGCCTACTGTTCAAGTGCAAAAGCAACTTACAAAGCAGAAGGAAATGAAACTCTGCCATCACAGCTGCCTTGGAGCTCGGCACCGTGTTTGAGTCAGGTGCCGAACAGTGAACGAGAACCAATCCGAACCAGTTTCACAGCGATTGCGGCTTTCAAACGGCAGTTTTGCCTGCTGTGCATGTTGCTAAGTTCTCAGCACCCCAGGCCTCGTCATAATGGTGTCGCTAGGATGAAGCCAGGATGCCCCCATTTAAACGTTGCACAAGCGAAGTGACGAAAATGGCTTCAGGCCCTGGTTGCAGTTCCTGGTTTTGTTGGAGGAGGTACCTGTTTTCAGACGGTCATGCAATTCATCAACACATGAAACTGCCTTATACTGAATCAGACCATCTGTCTATCAAGGTCAATATTGTCTACTTAGACTGGCAGCGACACTCCAGGGTCTCAGGCAGAGGTCTTTCACGTCACCTTTTGCTAGATTCCTTTAAACTGGAGATGCCAGGGGTTGAACCTGGGATCTTCTGCATGCCAAACAGATTTTCTACCGTTGAGCCCCCCCCACCAATAGTTTACTTAATTACCCCGTGGTTTTGCATTTTGTCTGAACTGAGCAAATGAGCAGAAAACAATCAGCACTGCAGCATGGCTGACTGGGGAGGTACAACTCATAAAGCCTTTATGTCCGTACACAAATGCCGGCAAATTGCAACCAGTTCATGGCAATCTCAGCAAGGGGCTTTCAAGGCAAGTGAGAAGCAGAGGTGGTTTGCCCTGGCCTTCCTCTGCAGAGTCTTCCTTGGTGGTCTCCCATCCAAGAACCAACCCTGCTTACAGCGACCCCAGCAAGGGGCTTCCAAGGCAAGTGAGAAGCAGAGGGGGTTGGCCATGGCCTTCCTCTGCAGAGTCTTCCTTGGTGGTCTCCCCATCCAAGAACCAACTCTGCTTACAGCAACCCCAGCAAGGGACTTCCAAGGCAAGGGAGAAGCAGAGGTGGTTGGCCATGGCCTTCCTCTGCAGAGTCTTCCTTGGTGGTCTCCCCATCCAAGAACCAACCCTATTTACAGCAACCCCAGCAAGGGGCTTTCAAGGCAAGTGAGAAGCAGAGGTGGTTTGCCCTGGCCTTCCTCTGCAGAGTCTTCCTTGGTGGTCTCCCATCCAAGAACCAACCCTGCTTACAGCGACCCCAGCAAGGGGCTTCCAAGGCAAGTGAGAAGCAGAGGGGGTTGGCCATGGCCTTCCTCTGCAGAGTCTTCCTTGGTGGTCTCCCCATCCAAGAACCAACTCTGCTTACAGCAACCCCAGCAAGGGACTTCCAAGGCAAGGGAGAAGCAGAGGTGGTTGGCCATGGCCTTCCTCTGCAGAGTCTTCCTTGGTGGTCTCCCCATCCAAGAACCAACCCTACTTACAGCAACCCCAGCAAGGGGCTTTCAAGGCAAGTGAGAAGCAGAGGTGACTTGCCCGGGCCTTCCTCCACAGAATCTTCCTTGGTGGTCTCCCGTCTGCGTACCGACCCTGCTGAGCTTCCGAGATCTGACGAGATCAGTGTGTCCCAGGCTGCCTTCCCTCCCAAGAAAGCCATCCAGGGAACCCACAAAACATACATTTTAAAATCTTGGAGTTTTTCTGTTGCTTTGAACGGAACCTGGCGGACAGATGTTCCGCCACCCCGTCCTCCAATGCACAGAACAGTCTGTTTCCCTCCCCCTCTCCCCGTGAATCCTCCGCCTCATCATGTACTTCCTTTGAGACCGCTTTTCCTGATGATTGAGGCCTGCCTCAAAGTGGCCAATTCATGTGTAATAATTGAGCTTTTGCATTGAATCCTGACTGGTTCCTACTTAGTCACTCCTCCTCCGCCACCTCCTTCTCTTTCTTCTGCCTTCCCTTAACGGGTTTGCTTTGTGTGTGTGTGTGTGCGCGCGTGTGCATGACACCTTCCCTTCAGGTTGGCGCCGCAAGAGGCTTCATTTTCTGCATTTAATTGAATTGTTGCCATGGAAATTTTCTCCCCCCTTCCTCTACAGAAAGGCATGTTTTTTTTTTTAAAAAAAGAAAAAGATGCTGTTCTAAACGTTAGAAGTGGTCGCTCTTTACATTCTTCCGTTGCACGAGGTTTGGGTATGAGCAACACATTCTGTGAACACAGGAAGCTTCCTTATGTTGAGTCAGACAATTGGTGCATCTGGCGTTGACTGGCAATTTCTCTCTAAGGATGCTGGCCGGATCTTTTAACTGGAGATGCTGGGGATTGAACCTGCGACCTTCTGCATTCCAGCCATGCCCTCTGCTACCTAACCACATCCTGCCCTCCCTCCCTCCCTCCTTCCCTCCCTCCTCAATGGGGACCCAAAGCACCTTACATCATTCTCTTCTCCTCACAACAATCCTGGCCCAAGGTCACCCAATGACAATATTCCCTCTAAACCAGTGGTTCTTAACCTTGTTGTAGGTACCGAACCCCACCAGTTTCATATGCGCATTCACCGAACCCTTCTTTAGTGAAAAATAATTCTTAGTACTTAGTAATAGTACTAAGTTGGAGGCCCCACCGAACCCCCTGAGACTGACTCGCCGAACCCCTAGGGTTCGATCGAACCCAGGTTAAGAACCACTGCTCTAAACAGAGTTAGTGTGAAGCTAGTTCACCATTTTTTAGCCTCCGGCTCACACATTTTTGTCTTCGCTTAGGGAGGACAGCTCCAGAGCAAACTGATTCATGCGGTAGCCAGATCGCTCGCTCACAGCTTTAATGCCAGTACCTCACAAAGTAGCATTTTTGCTCACAGGACTCCACAGCTTAGAGGGAGCATTGCCCAGCTACCTTCCATGGCACGGATGGGGATTTGAACCTGGGTCTTCCATATACTAGTCCAACGCTCTTAACCACTATGCCATACTGGCTCTCCTTTTCTGATATGCCTCTTCCGTGGTCCCTAGGAAAGTTGGGGAGCAACTGAAGAATGTCCTACCAAGGTTTACTTAATTTGGTGTTCCCTTGCTTATACTCTGGTATCTGGGGCTGGAAGTGCTGCATATGGTTGCTTCCTTTGGTGGTTCCTTCATTATACCAAGTGAAGCTTAGAAAGATTTCACAGTGGAGGATGGAGGAAAGAGCTGAGTAATGGCTCTATGACTGTGGGATTTGTTCCAGACTCGACTATACGGGCCTTGCCCAAACGAGTAAGATCTGTGTCTCAAAGTGTTTGGAGATATGAAATATTTTTTCCCTTGCTTTTTACTTGGTGGGTTGGGTGAATAAGTCGTCTGCCTCAAGTTTTCTTAAGGACCGAACGGCATGTTTCGAGAAAAACAGGGCTGCTGCTGAAAATGGAAGCCACGTGTCGAATCCTTTCCTTCTGTAATGCAGGGTGGAGCCTACCTCAGTCCGTATCAAGAGTTTTTTCCCCGTTGGCTGCCATGACAGCCAATGAAGTGGCGCTGAGAAGGGGAAACGTGTAATGTGAGGATGTCAGCGGCCTCTACGATAAAGCCCTGACTAATCAACTTAAGGTTTAGCTGATAGATCTATAGGGATCAGTTTTGAAAAGCCTTTCTAGAGCATACCAGTGGGGTGTATCTAACCCAATTTTCTGTTCTTGCATTGACCAACCAGATTTATTTAATTTATCTAAAATATACGCCTGCTTTTCAGATGCTAACTCAAGGCCCACACGACACAGAGAAATTAGGACACTTCTCATTTTTTTATTTCATTTTGTGTGTGGTTTTTTTTTGGAGACTGTCTTGGTCCAGGAGTCCAGTGGATGAGGAAAAGCAATGTCAGAGGCTTTGTAACTGTGAATGCCAATTTTTGGAGAAATCTTTATAGTTTTGTTAAATTTCTCAAAAAGCCACCTGTGTTGAGGTGTTATGATATGCATGTTGACTTCATTTTCTTAGCTCTGCTAACTGTTCCATTATTTTTAGGTTAACTAACTAAAAAAGAATCTTTAATTGGTTAACGGCCAAGGATTATGACTCAGACTAGGTGCTCGATCACAGATGTTACCTTTATTTATTGAGTTTAATTATTCAAAACAACTTGACTGCGCTTTCCACCACCAAGTACTGTGGGCTTGTGGGAAGGATTTCTTTGTTCTGTATGAACCTGCCTACTGGTTAAGATTTTTGTACGAAGGCCCCATGCTCAGAAGCAAAATGAGTGAATGCCAGAGATGCTCAAACTCTTCATGGCTTGGCTTATGCCCCGTCCTCCTGGTCACAAGTAGAATTGCCAAATGTAGCATAGGAAGTTCCTGGGTCAGTGCCTGGGGTGAGTGAAATTCAGAGAGGGGAAGGAGATCAGCTGGGATGCGATGCCACTCTAGGTATTCCATTTGTCCTAGAGTCTATGGTATACCATAGAGTCCACTCCTAAAGCTGCCATTTCCTCCAGGAGAACTGATCACTGTAGTCTTGGGGGGGAGAGCAGGGGAGAGGTTGATGTCCCGGAGAGAGGCACTTACACATAAAGTGGGAGCAGATAAACTTTCTGTGGTATATTGTTGCCAACTCTGGATTGGGAAATTGAGGCCTATTTGGGCAGTGGAGCCCAGGGAAGGCAGGCTGTAATGCCGTAGAGCCTACCCTCCAAAGCGGCCATTTTCTCCAGGGGAACTGATCTCTATAGTTTGGAGAACAGTTGTGATTCTGGGAGATCTTCAGTCCCCACCGGAGGCTGGCAACCCTAGGAACATCCAGCCATTACGGAATGCAAGCTTCGTGGTAAATGTTTCGGTTAAAGCTTTGTGGTTTCCTTCGGTCAATCTTGCTCATCCAGGTTTTTTTTTGCAAAAACCCTCAAATGATCCAGGAAACATTTTTGAGTTTCCAGCTTGCGAAAGCTCCGACGGTGCTAATAACCAGGAGATGGATGAAGCGCATGAAGGGACAGTTCTCTGAGCCATGATTTCATGCTGCCGAAAAGGAAGGTGTTGTTTTGCGCTCGGCCTGTCCACAAAGGATGCCGGCTGCTGTGCCAAGGAGCGAGCAGATTTCAACCTTGTGGAAGGATATCTTTTTCAAATCCCCCTTGCAGAGTGCTGAGTCAAACCGGGATTTGATCGGTGGTGGCTTACCTCGGCTTTGTCTGGATAATATTGAGGGAGTTTGGGAGTGCGCTGCTGCCGAGATAATGGGAGCCGGGAGGTTTTGCGCCTGCCAACTTTTCCGAAACCCCAAATCCAGAGATCAAGGGCCTTGCTGGTCCTTGCAGAGAAGATGCGTGAACAATTTCCTGACACCTTTTGAATATGAAAGGCAAGGAGTTGCTAGGTGGAATGGAGGAATGGTGAGGCGGGAGGTAGAAACTGCTTGTCCCTTTCATGTTGGCTGTTCGTCTACTTCAGGGGTCCCCAACTTGGTGCCCGTGGGTACCCTGGCACCCGCCAGCAGCTTTTTCTGATGTCCACCAAGTGTTTTTACAAACTGGGTGGGGCCTCGTGGGGTTTTTGCCCAGCAAGGCTTCTGATTGGCCACTGGAGATTTGATTGGCGTTGTGGCTATTTTAAAACGTTGCTTTGGCAAAGGCTGCCACCACAGCGCAAGGATCTTCACTGTGGTATTGGAGGTAAGCTGTGGCAGCCATTTTGTGATTGGCTCCACCTCCTGCAGTAGCCATTTTGCGGCAGCCATTATGTGACTGCGCCAACCAGGCCATGAGAGAATTCTAAAGGTGCCGGCAGGCTCAAAAAGGTTGGGGACCCCTCGTCTACTTAATATGACCCCTCCTCCAAGTGGCTTTTCTCCCTGCAGGGAAAAGTTACAGAGACCTGATATCTTTTCCCCCCAACCCATTGTAGGAAACTCAGGGATGGAGGGAAGAGTTTGAGTGGGCAGGAAGTAGGGAATACCAGCCTCCAGGTGGGACCTGGGGATCCCCAGGAATTCCAGCTCATCCCCAGACTACAGAGCACAGTTCCCCTGGAGAAAATGGATGCTTTGGAGGGTGGGCTCTGTGGCATTGTACCCCACTGAGGTCCCTGTCCTCCCCAGGCTCCACCCCCAAATCGCCAGGAGTTTCCCAACCTGAATCTGGCAGCCTTACCTTCTTATCCTTCATTGGTGGTAGGGGGGACCTAGCAACACTAGCAGCAAAGGAAAGGGTTTACATATGGAAGGCCACCTCTTTCCACTCCAGATTGCACCATCCAAGGCTGCTTTTCAGCTACAAAAAAGATGCCTCCCCCCAAGCAACCTATCTGATCCCTAGGCTGGGTTTAAAGGAGCTACATTAGCCCCCCTGTCCAAAGTCTTGGGGTCAACCTGAATGGAATTATTGCCTTAAAAGCAAATTTCTGTTCTGTACTACCGGTGAAATGCGAAGTTCCTCCTCTCAAAGTCTTTTCTTTTGTATAGAAATTGCTTCCTTATCTAAATTCAGGTGACTTCATAAATAATAAACTCGTTATGTATCTATTTTTTTTTGCTAGCTACAATGTTCTTCCTCTGTGGAAGATGTTTAAAATACAGGCCTGCCCGAGATACCGTAATAGGGGGCTGTTTAATCAGAAGGCCAATCTGACAACTGAAACGGCTTTGACTGACAGCTCTGTCTGGCCTGGATCCTCCTAGTCCGTCTGATTTCCTCTTTGGCGGGCTTAATTGAAGGATTTCTGAATGCAAAGGGGAGCATTTACATGCAAGCGACTTGCCACAGGCGCACATTCCCCCCCCACCTGCTAGAGAGATTTCAAAAGATCTGCACATTGTTAGAGCATCAGAAAGTCTCGGGGAAGTTTCCCTGAGGGGAAACAGAAGCTCTTGGGATTGGAGTGCCAAAAAAAACATATTATCTATCAGCTGGCATAGCGGAATCGCTTGGGGCCATCCTTTTCAGCGCTTCCAATGCAACCAAGAACAGTTCGTGCACTCTTCCCCCCCCCCCCCTTGAGTGAAATGGCAAAAGTCAAGAGAATGTGTTGAAGGGGAAGGGGAAGATAATAGCAGCCTTTTCTCTCTTGCACAGAATGTTACCCCTGGCTTTTCCTTCCCCCTGTCCCCTCCCCCATCCACATTTAGGTTGTAAAGTCCTTCGGACAGAGTTTTCGACTGTCGTTGGTAGAAGCTGGAAAGCGCCAAGCATGGGGTTGGCGTTGCGGCAGTGTTAGCCTGGCACTTCCAGAGCGCACCTTTGTGCAGATCAAATGCACAGACGCCGGTCTTGTTGGATGTTATTGGAAGTGTCAGGTATGGCTTCAGGAGATCTGGGTTTAGATGTGACGTTCAGTGGCTATCCTGTGGCCTGGCCAAATGCACGTTTGGCTTGAGCTACCTCACTGGGTCGTCGTGAGGATAAAAGGAGAAGGGAGAGAGTTGACAAGGAGAAACCTCTCCTCGAATACTAGCATTCGAGGGCATCCGACGAAGCTGATGGGCAGTAGGTTCAGGATGGGCAAAAGGAAATACTGCTTTACACAGAGAGGGATTCAAATGCCCCTTCAAATATGAGGGGCTCAAGTCATGAAGGGCTTTAGACGTCAAAACCAGCCCCTGGAACTGGGTCTGTTTGACTGTTCTGAAGTATAAGACGCACCACAGGGACAGCTGTGCTCCTGGAGCCATACGTTTTGGCTGTGGAGAGTGGTAAACCTCCTTTCCCCATAATATTAAACTCATGGGCATAGAATGAATTTGATGGGCAGTAGACTGAGGGCAGACAAAAGGAAGGACTTCAAAGAGCGATTCTCTGCCGTGGGATCTCTTCTGTGGGATGTGGCGATTGGCCATCGGTTTCTTTCGCTTTGAAATGCATGAAGAGCAGAGTTATCAACATCTATTAGTAGTGCCTTTAAGCAGCTTGCGGCCAGCTCATTGCCTGCATCCATCTGCATCCTTTTTGAAAAAGCCAGATTTGGACACAGGCTATGATCGCACACAGACTGCCATGACCTCCAGATGGGTCTGCCTTTGAAGACTGTTCAGAGACTTCTGTTAACGCTGAATGCTGCTGTGCCAGTGTTAAGCATTTCATTTCACCTTCGAAATGAGAGAGCCAGTTTGGCGTAGTGGTTAAGTGCGCGGACTCTAATCTGGGAGAACTGGGTTTGATTCCCCACTCCTCCACTTGCACCTGGCTGGATGACCTTGGGCAAGCCATAGCTCTGTACCAGCTGTTCTCTCAAGGACAGTTGTCTCAGAGCTCTCTCAACCCCATCTACATCACAGGGTGTCTGTTGTGGGGAGGGGAAGGGAAAGGAGTTTGTAAGCCACTCTGAGACTCCGAGTGAGTGAAGGGCGGGGTATAAATCCAATCTCTTCTCTTCTTCTATATTCCTCTCTGTCCCCTTCCCCCACTGGAAATCTGTTCTTTGACTTCTGATCTCTTAGCACTATTACCCAGCCAAGGGTTGGTGCCCTTTTATCTATCAGAGTATATGGTTTGTTTTCCTTTTCTCCCTATTAGGAATGCAGATGTACTCTAAACAGAGGGAAGTGTGAATTATGCAACATTCCCTAACAGTTAACTGTAACATCTGCCTGGCAATGCATCTTGCCAGGTTTGAAAGAGCTTTGCTGGCTACCAATTCATTCCCAACAAGAAGTCTTAAGTGCCAGAGGTGATGACTTTTTTAAGCTACCTGAGTACCTGAAGAACCACTTTCTCCCGTAAGGACCTGCCAGAGGACTATGCTGCTTTAGAAAGGCCCTGCCATACACGGTCCCATTCACTGAGGAGAGGCAGGTTGGTGAAAGGGCAGGGCCTTCTCGGTGGTGGGTCTCCTTTGCTGTGGTCAGCCTGGCATCTTCATGGCTACATTTTGAGCACCAGTTGAAAATATTTCTGCTCATCCAGGCATTTAATATGTGCGTTTAACTGTCTGTTATTTCTAATCAGCTGTGCCTTAAGTGCAAATGGTTTATCATTGCGTCCATTCATCTGCTGATTTTTAAAAGCTTTTGCCGTTTCTGCTTTTATTGGCTCTAACATAGCTGAGTTTCATGTTAGCTATTTTGAAAAGCCGTATAACTTTGAGTAATTCTATGACTGCAAGGCAGAATAGAAATGAATTTAAGTTAATAAGAGCCGCCATTGGAACCATCTTTATCTTAAACAGTATTTTGGGGAAAACACATCTTGAGAGCCAGTGTGGCATAGTGCTTAGAGTATAGGACTATGACCTGGGAGACCTGGGTTCAGATTCCCCACGCTGCCATGAAGTGTAGGGCTTTTCCACTTCCTCATTTCTTTCGCTTGTATGCTCCTGTTGCTTCAGGTCTTTTTTTCCTGTTCCACATGTTTATTTCTTCCTCTAGTGGTCAATTCAATATTACATCAGGTAACATCCGGTATATCTCTCGGCAGGTTTAAACTGCAGTTTTTTATGCCAGACATAAAGCGATGTAATATTGTATCGACCACTAGAGGGAGACAAACACATGAGGAACAGACCCCCTCCAAAGCAAGAGGAACACACAAGCAAAGGAAATGAGAATTTGGAAAAGCCCTTACTTACTTCGGCGAGTTGGGCTGAGGGTAAACTGCTTCGCAGGGTTGTTGTGAGGGAAAAAATGGGGATGTGAGAACCATGTAAGCTGCCTTGAGCTCCTCGGAGGAAAGGGAGCATAACAGTGTGATAAACCACAACCAGTGTGGTTCCCTCACAACTGCGGGGTGACCAACCACATCTTCATTCTTATGGGATGTTGAGATGGATCAGTATTATTGGACTTTATTTGTTTTGGCTCCGTCAATACAATTCCTTGTCCTACTGATGCTGGTTTCTGCAAGTGATCCGGTGCATTAGCTCTTGGAAGTAGTTTCCTTTTTATCTTTATTTTATGCAGCTGAAGTTGTGGGGCTGAATTTCTACCATGAACTCTAGAGACACCGGTCAGCCCTAGTAGACAGGTGCGCCGCCTCTTCCTGACTTTCAGGGCCGTGCATCACGGTGTCCTTGTCCTTCAAAGCCGTCTGGTGACAGCCAATCAAATCCAACGCTACGACGAGAGGTCGTTGCCAAGGTCAACACGGCACACCTGTGGTCTTGCATTAGTAGTTTTGATTGACAGGTTTGTGCTCCCCGGCTTAGTCTGCCCTTCTGTGTTTGAGCTCCTGTCTCATGCATCTGTTGCTGAAAGCTGAGATTGGAAAGATATTTTTTTCCCAATAAAAAGAGGGTTCGTTTGTACCCTGGAGCCGATAAATATTTGCTCCTGGCGTTCGTGCCAAAGTCCTTTGAGATGATGCTGAAAATGCCTTTTCAAGGTGTGCGGCTGTGCGTCGTTTTCTTTCTCCCCACACGCCGAGAAAAAAGGATTTGGGGTCGAGCCTTTCGCAGCTGGGGAAGGCTTTCAGGGCTGTGAAAAGGAAGCATGTGTAGTGGCAGAGGTCTGCAGGATCCAACCCTTTCCCTGTTTGGAAGCAAGAATGAGCCTGTGAGAATTTCTCTCCTTCCCCCAAATTTAGCAGACAGAAGAGCCAGTCGCAGTCCCGGAGACATCAGAAGAGTCCTGTTGGCTCAGGCTGAAGACTCATTTAGTCCAGCATCCTGTTTCCCTGCAGAAGCTAGCCAGGTGTCAACAAAAGACCCACAAAGCTGCTGTATACTGAGTCAAGCTATTGGTCTATCAGTGTTGACTGACTGACTGGCAGCTGCTCTTCAGGTTCTCAGGTGGAAGTTTTTCACATCGCCTACTCCTCGATTCTTTTGATTGGAGACACTGGGCATTGAACCTGGGACCTTCCACGTTCAAAGCAGAAGCTCTACTGCTAAGCCACTACCCTTCCAGAAAAAGATACTGAACTGTGGACTTTCTGCATACAAAGTATGGGCTCTTCTCCCAAGTGGGAAATCTGCTTGGCCTTCATGAGAAGTGGGAAGCGAGACAAAACAGACATTTGGACTGACCCAGCAGTACATGGATTCTTGGGACTGCAGTCAGTTGTTCTGCCTGTCCAATTTAAAAAAGAAATTCCGTAACCATGTTATGCCTTCTAAAAAGCAAAGAACAGTAGTCTGAAGTGATGGTCTGGGGTGGATTGTTGTCATCGCCTTCTGTGTAATGTGTGGATCAGCTCAAGGAGAGGGAGAAATGGGCAGATTTAAAGTAGGTGTTAAGCCCCGACTACGCTCCACTTGGCTCCTCCGCCTCATAAGAGCATAAGAGAAGCCAACAATGGATCAGGCCAGTGGCCCATCCAGTCCAACACTCTGTCACACAGTGGCCGGAAATACCAGGTTCCATCAGGAGGTCCACCAGTGGGGCCAGGACACTAGAAGCCCTCCCATTGTTGCCCCCCCCCCCCAAGCATCAAGAATATAGGGCATCACTTGCCCCAAACCAAGAGTTCCTATCTATACCTTCTGGCTAATGGCCACTGATAGACCTCTGCTCCATATGTTTCTCCAGTTTCCTCTTGAAGCCATCCATGATAGACCTCTGCTCCATATGTTTCTCCAGTTTCCTCTTGAAGCCATCCATGATAGACCTCTGCTCCATATGTTTCTCCAGTTTCCTCTTGAAGCCATCCATGATAGACCTCTGCTCCATATGTTTCTCCAGTTTCCTCTTGAAGCCATCCATGATAGACCTCTGCTCCATATGTTTCTCCAGTTTTCTCTTGAAGCCATCCATGAGTGTATCCCCCCCCCCCCCCGTGGCAGTGAATTCCATGTGTTAATCACTCTTTGGGTGAAGATGTACTTCCTGTTATCCGTTCTTTAGCCTCCCCCTCCACCCTGCTGCGTTCTCCTCAGGCCTCAGAGTATCAGCATGTGTCCTAGTTAGCAGGTGCAACAGGCACCTGAGCAGAGAGACAGTGCCAGAGCAGTCCCGAAAGCAAAGGATCCATAATTCATTAGGTGCAGACAGGTCTGAGGAGCAGAATGCAAAGGCAGTCCAGATAGCGAAGTCCAAGGTCAGTCCATAAATCACAGGGAACAGGGCAAGGCAGGAGTTGTGGTCATTGGGCTCACAGAGCTGTGACTTGTTGCTTCCACAGCTGGGAAGGCATGCCAGCTTGGTTTAAGTAAGCCTCTCACAATGAGCTGAGTTAAGCAAGGCAAGGTCCTGCAATCACTCAGGACTGCTGTCAGGAAAAGGCCTACATAGGCTGAGTTCTGACTGGCCAAGCTGACCCACGAGAGTACATCAAGGGGATGGGGTTTACTTCACCCATGGCCTCCTCCGTCCCCTTCAGCTCTTCTCCAGTCTCCGAGGTAACAGGGCTCTAGTGCTTTTTTTGCTACCCGGCTGTCCATGAAGATCCCCCTCTCGTCCTCCCCCACCCCTCCCGATGGGCCCTGTGTCCTGTTCTTTCTCACTCTCTGCCCTTTCGGCTATTTCCTCTGGGTTGGGTATTGGCTGGGCCCCCACCAGAGCCTGCCCTCTTTCCTGCTCATCTGTGCCCATCCTGGCTGGCCACTGCCAGAAACCATGGTCAGTTTGAGAAAAGTCTTCCCTGTCTTGTGGGTGCTTTCCTGTTCCCCGCTCTCCATTGGCATTGGTGTCTTTTGCAGGCTGCTTCTCTGGGCGTCTCCCTGACCTTGTGGTTGGGCTGCTGGCTTCTTCCTCTTACCTCCTCCCAACCTCCCATGCTCTGTGCAGGGGCTCGGCATCTGCTTCAGCCTTTCCATCTCTGTGCAAGGTGGGTGGATGATCTGCAGGCTTTCGGGACATTGTCTCTATTTCCAGCAGGGGTTGGTGGGGTTCCTGGGGAGGGCCTAAGGGTCAAGAGGCTGGGTGCAGCATCAACGCGTCTGGACAGCAGGTTTTTTGAAATTACTTCTTCTGGAGTCAGAAAAATGAAGATGTGGTTATATGTTTTGGGAAAGAAGTGTCCGTGCGTAAATTCTGTGCAAGGTTTGAGTGAAAAGCTACTCTTTGCTCAGTGACCCGAAAGACATTGGGTTGCATCTGCCAAAATAAAAACAACTTTGGGGGATTTTTTTTCCAAACGAGACAAGGCAACAGGAAAGGGTCCAGAGTTACTGAGATGTAAAAGCTTTAAATCTCTCAGTTGCCTTGACCATGGCTGAAAAGGAGTTCTGGCAGATCTTGTCATGAGGGAAGCAACCCTGGTAGCTGTTTGGGAATCAGTGTGACTCCAGGAAGAATTTAGCAAGAAACACGAGCCCTTGGACTTGCGTAGATTCCGCTCCCTTGAATGGGTCTCCTTAGAGGTGTGTGTCCTGAAATTACTGAGCAGAAAACATGCACAACAATAATTGTTTTAGGTTGTTTCTGAGATTTTCAGAATGATAAACACACATCTGGAATTCTTAGGCATAATGGAAAGCACCCCTCCCATCAATGTTTATTCATGTTCAGGTGTTCTCCAGAATCGTCATCATCAGCAGGTGTCTTGTTTTTCTTTGATTCTCCTGTTTTCCCGGGTAATAGCATTTCTTCCTTTCAGCTGGATCCTAGCAACGGATCAGGACAGCACTCCCGGCCAATCATCATTGGATACAAGCCCCAGAGAAGGAATGCGATTCAGTCCCTCGCGAGGACAGAGCCGATTTCCATAAAATTCCTTAAATAGCAGTAGTAATTAAGGTACCCCTACAGTGGATGCATAGTGTGAAGATGTGTGTCTTGTCTCATGCAATCATACACATAAACATATTTTCTATTTTTTGGAAAATAACTGAAATTTTTTCAAAGATTGCAGATATTGACAGGTGGGGAGGCGTTTTCTGCAAAGAGAAGAAGAAAGCGAAGAAGAGCTTGGATTTATATCCTGCCCTTCACTCATGGAGTCTCAGAGCAGCTTACAAACTCCGTTCCCTTCCCCTCCTCACAACAGACACCCTGTGAGGTAGGTGGGGCTGAGAGAGCTCTGAGACAACTGTCCTTGAGAGAGCAGCTGGTCCAGAGCTATGGCTTGCCCAAGGTCATCCAGCCAGGTGCAAGTGGAGGAGTGGGGAATCAAACCCGGTTCTCCCAGATTAGAGTCCGCACACTTAACCACTACACCAAACTGGCACAACTGGGTTTTGTGAACCGGGTTTTGTGAATAGACTACAACAAGGGGCAGAGGGGTTTTTTTTGTGAAAAGGTATTTTTTTTTAATTGCCAGATAATAAGATTATGTAAAGAAACCAGATGCAGCCAGGGTTTTTAAAAAATGCTTTCAGCCAGTGCTGTCCTGGACCTGCTGCCATTTCCCCTCCATAGGAAATAGTGAAAGTGCACTGAGGGGCGCCTACTTTGGGCGTCAGTAAAATTGAATCCTGTGTCCATTCTGTCTAAAACTTGGGATGTCTTTAGATAAGAGAAAGGACTATGTTCTGTGCAAATTCGGTGCCAATATCTTTACAAACAGGTTCCCAGAGCCTCAGATTGGTTCCCCCATTGAAACTGACATTAACGGTAAAGATTTCCCTTGTTTGAAAGCCAGTCGAATCCAACTCCAGGGGGTGGTGCTCATCTCCATTTCCAAGCTGAAGAGCCAGCGCTGTCCGAAGATGTCTCCGTGGTCATGTGGCCGGCATGACTAAACGCCAAGGCGCACAGAACGCTGTTACCTTCCCACCGAAGCGGTCCCTATTTATCCACTTGCAATTTTTTGCTTTTGAACTGCTAGGTTGGCAGGAGCTGGGGCCGGAGACAGGAGCTCACTCTGTCACACGGATTCGGGTCTTGAACTGCAGAACTACCGACCTTCTGGTCTGCAGTTCAGCGTCTTAACCTCTGAGCCACCGTGGCCCTAAAACCGACATTCTAGGAACCCCCCCCCCCCCCCCAAAAAAAGAAAACACAGATTTGAATCTCACACCGGTATTCTCTGAAAATCAGGCGTGATGATGAAGGTGTCCTCCCTAAACCCCAGATCTGAAACTATAACAGAATTTTTCTTGGTGCATACTTCTGCTCATTTTCCTCGATTCAGAAATGTTCTCCCGGACCCGCCACACAATACAACTTTTCTCTCGTCTTTCAGACCCAGCCTCCGATGTGTTAAATAACCATGCAGGCGGCAAGATACTGGAAGTGGGAAAAATGAGTTCGACGTGTCAGTCCTAGAAAGCGCTGAGATGTGGGGGTAGAACATTTTGTGAGCATCCTTAGAAAAGAAAGGGTTTTTTTGGGGGGGGGGGGAGAGATAGTGGAGTTGGGATTCACAGGCAAATTACTGGGTTAATTTGATTATTTGATTTTCATTCAGTCTGGTAGACAGAGCAGTTGGGGATTTTTATGCCTCGTGCTTTTTGCCAAAGTAATAAACTGCTAACTGGCGCTATATATATTTTTTCATACGAGCTGCATTCCTGGTATCTTTTCATGGGATTAGAGCATTTGACCTTGTTTGGAGCCTTAAAAAAATCCCAGCTTCCTCTGTAGGCTACAGGCAGGGGTGCTAGGGGATGTATATAAATACTGTCAGTAAGCTCTGAACTCATATCCTCGCACCGTAATAGCTGACTGCCTCCCCCTGAGAAATACAGCCCCCACCCCGTGGCTGGGTTCGTGCATCTCTGACAGTGTCGCCAGATGCCAATTTGAAATGGTAATGCAACAAACAAACTCTCTGAACCAAATCATGCCTTTTGATTTTTGCAAAATAAATAAATAAATCTGCAGAAACGTTGGATTTAATATTGCATAGTGGAAGCGGGGGGGGGGGGGAGTGACAAGGTCAATGTGTTTATTTCGCCCCTTCTGGGAAATTTAGGCGGCTGTTAAAGAGTTGGTAAGATAGAAATGCTGAATTAAAAGTCTGGGTGAAATGATGTATTTTGACCTGGCGCCTAAAAGAAAGTAAAGTCGGTTTCAGGCAAACCTCAAGGGGGAGGGTGTTCCAGAGGAAAGGCACCACCACTGAAAAGGCCTTGTCTCTAGTTGCCACCTACCTCACCTGTGAAGACAGGGGCATAGAGAGCAGGGCATGAGAGGCATATCATAACTGGTGGGCTGAATAGTGTGGGAGGAGATGGCTCTTCAGGGACCCTGGTCCCAAAGCCATTTTAGGGTCTTAAAGTTCAGAACCAGTGCTTTGAATTGTGCCCAGAAACAGACGGGTAACCAGTGCAGATCTTTCAGCACAGGTATGATAGGATCCCTGATGATAGCCTGGCCATTGGTTTTTGGACCAGTTGAAGTTCCCCAATGCTTGCCTGTGACCTTAACAATGAATCATAGAATCATAGAATGTTAAGAGTTGGAAGGGACCTTGCAGGTCATCTAATCCAATTCCTGCACTTTGCAGGAGCATAGCCGAAAGAAAGCCCTACAAAATACCCGAAAGATGGTCTTCCAGCCTCCGCTTGAAAACGTTCAGTGACGGAGCATCCACCACCTCCCGAGGCAGTCTGTTCCACTGCTCATCCACTCTTACTGTTACGAAGTTCCTCCTGATATTTAGTTGGTATTGACTCCTTTGTAATTTCGACCCATTAGATCTAGTCTTGCAGTTCAGAGCAAGAGAGAATAGATCTGCTCCATCTTCTTCTTGACAGGCCTTCAAATTTTTGAAGACTGCAATCATGTCCCCTCTAAGCCTTCTCTTTCCCAGGCTAAACATACCCAACTCTTTCAGGCTTTCCTCATAAGACTTGGATTCCAAACCTCTCACCATCATGGTTGCCCTCTTCTGGACCTGCTCGAGCTTGTCAGCATCCTTCCTAAAATGTGGTGCCCCAACCTGGACACAGTACTCCAGGTGAGGCCTGACCATAGCAGAATAGAGCGGAAGTACCAACTCCCACGATCTGGACATACAACAGAAAGTCTGGTGGGTTAAGATGCCTTCTAATAGGAGACAAGTCCACTGGACCATTTCAACTTGAACTTGCCTTTGTTGAAGGGGAAATCCAGAGATGGGGTCCTTTTCCAGTTCAATACAGCTTTTCACTTCTGATTGTCTGTTGAATCTTCCGACACCTCAAGATGTTCTATCAGAAATATTTAAAACAGGAAATTGTAGATGGCGAAATATCAAAATGCCATGTGCAATACTCACCTGTGCAATAGTCACCTGTGCAATAGTCACCTGTGCAATAGTGCCTGGCCCTGAGAGGGCAGAAGAGAGTCCAGGTGACTGGCCCAAAATTGGAATTGAGTGAAGACATTGCAATTATATGCAGGGGAGAGGCGCAGCAGGAACAGAGGCTGGTGAATAGGGATGCTGACCACATGGCTTCCATACTTGTGTCTAGCGTCAGTCTGCCAAAGTCAACCGGTCTTCTCCAGGGAGCCGGTTGGAAGACTGCCGCTCTGGCTTACCTCTGGAGCATGGCGTAAGGCCCGTTTTTAATGACTGATGGGCCCTCTTCTCGACAGTGGCTGGGCCTTTTTGGAAGTCTGAGGAGAAAAGCCCCGTCTGTCAGGAATTAATGGGGTGGGGAGTCCTACCATAAAGCAAAGCCTTGAGTGAAATTCCATAGCTTCATGGACTGTTAATTCTTTATTAGGTTTTCCTAAGACTGAGATAAAAGGCATTTTATCTTTTTTAAGGTTTGCATTAACATGTCATTGGGTTTTATAGGTACATTGATCTTCATTTGGCTAATCTGGAAAGGGGTAATAGAAATGTGTGTTCTTTTGCCATTGCAAAGACAACTCCGTAATGCTTCCGGCTCAGGACAGGGAGAGAGGGAGGGAGGGAAGGGGGACGGGGACGGGGTGGTTATTTTGTATCCGAGATCAGTCCGCCGGAGCTGGGAAGGGATTCCAAGGGGAGCTGCCGAGTTCTGAGAAGATGAGGGCATTCTCACAAAACATCTCTAGGGCTTGCAGGAAGGCATCGCAGATTGGAGGCTGGTGATCCTTTTAAGAGCCTTAGGAAACGGTGCGTTGTGTTTATTTATTTATTATTTAGATTTCTATCCCTCCCTCCCTGCCACTCTGCAGGCTCAGGGGGGCAAACACAATTCCTACACAATTAAAATTCCGTAAAAACAACTTTAAAATACAATACAAGATGGCGAGCGTCAACGCCCGTATCCAAGGGGTGTCGGCAGGCTTCTTCCAACTTCTGAATTTCCAATTTGTGGTGCCCATGGTCCTGATTGGCGGTCTTAGATGGTCGAGCCAGGGCTGTAGAGCTGAGGCGGCCCCTACTTGAAAGCCTGGCGGAAGAGCTCCGTCTTGCAGGCCCTGCGGATCTGTAAAAGGTCCCGCAGGGCCCTGGTGTTGTCCGGGAGCTCGTTCCACCAGTGCGGGGCCACCACCAAAAAAGCCCTGACCCTCTTTATTGCCAACTGGGCCTCCTCAGGCCCTGGCAGAACCCGGTGGTTCTGGGAACTCGATCGTAGTGCTCGCTGGGGTACATATGGGGCGAGGCAGTCCCTTAGGTAGCTAGGTCCCTGTAGTGTATTCACTTGATCAGCTTTTTGTAAGAACAAGGGTGTTTTGCATTTTGGGGGGAGATACCAACAAATCAGAGCTGTTTGGCCAGAGGTGACGAAGAGGTGACTGTCCAGTTGCAACCTGAGAGACCCGTGTGGCATACCAGTTAGAACTAGTCTCCCAGGGCTGACATACACGACAAAGCTCGGCCCTCCCTTTCTATATCTGAGGTCAGGAAAGTCAGGGAAAGCTAAGGTGTCTCAGAGAGTCAAGGAAGCTAGTTCCAGATGCCCTGTCTAGAATTTGATGCTGTATAAACCTTCCAAAAGGCAAAAGCTGTGTAAGGCAAAAGTCACGTGTGCAGGGTTATCGGTACCAGAAGGCCGGAGCACTTAGCAGAGTCCCAAAGCCTCCTGGGAAACAGAACCAAAGATTCAACTGCAGAGGCTAATTACAATTAAAACTAAAGGTATCATAGGCTCAACAGAGGACTGAGGCTCTATCCAGGCCCTAATTCCCTGGCGGCTTCTATCACAGATTTCTCCCCGCCCCCTTTTTGATGGGTAGTTGTGTTGGTCTGAAGCAGAAGAGCAAAGTTGGTGTCCAGCAGCACCTTGAAGACCAACGGAGTTCTATTCTGAGTCTAAGCTTTTGTGTGCGTTTGGAGAAGCGTGCGTGCCCACGAAAGCTCAGACCCAGAATAAAACTTTGTTGGTCTTAAAGGTGCCACTGGACTCCAGCTTCGTCTCCCGCCTCTTTTTGGTTATTGCTTTGTATGCAGCACCTTTTCATCCTGGAAGTGATCAGTTGGGTGCATCTTTAAAATGGGCATGGTGAGGAAGAATGTTTATGGGTCCTTCCCGCTCTGTTTCAAAGGGCTGATTCGTGGAAGGATGCCTCTGGCTTGGTGGTAGTACCATCAAATGTGGCTGGCTTGTGTAAATACATTTGCGTTGTTTTGGGCTTTCTATCCTGTCACGGGACTTCAGAGGGCTTGCTGGAAAAGCACTCCCGGAACAATAATGTCTTACTACAATTAATGATTTGAAGCTCTTCATATCAGACCCAGAATCCGCATGAGAGTAATTTATGAGCAGCAAGTGAAGATGATATCAGTCCAGCAGTTGATTAGTCATTCCAGTGTCCGTATTATTTTACTGAAGCAGAAGTTGCAGAATGTCGGTGCCACTCTCAAAAAGGCCCTGCTCCTTTCCCCCATTAATCTGGCTTCAGGAAAAAAAAGACTAGATTCTGAGTAAATCCCCTCTGATCTAATTTCAGGAAGGGGCTTGTCAGAGAGGAGCCACTCCTGGAGTTTTGGGCGGTCACAAATGCAACACTCAAGACAAAACTTCCAGATCACCCACTGAGGCACAATCTTTTCCTGACAAAGTCATTTTTCACTTCCGAGTCCGATCATGTAGTATTCTGGTCTTCAGTCTACAATAATCAGACAATGTGTATTTGTTCTGGATGGGAGCCCACAAGAATCCGAAACCTTCCCGGAATCTTTTCATGCCTGTAAAGTGTTGTCTTGCAGGCTCAGAATTCTTTCCCTTCTCCCTCTGTAAGTTAAGAATCATCTTTCGGCGAGTGAACTCTGGGTCTTCCCGTGGAATTTGCAGTCAACGATCTCCTGCGCCAGAACTTTGTGATGCATTCTCCTGGAGTTAATTTGTTTGGAGCAACCGGGGCGGGGGGAGAGATTTTCGAAGAGTGGGAAGAGCAGAGGAGGAATGGCAGCTGACTCCGGAGGGGAGCTGTTTTCGCTTCGTCTGTAAATGGCACTTTGCAGGCCTTTGATCGTCATGGTAGAAGATGAGCGGTACCCAGGGAGGCCTCTCTGCTCCTTCCTGACAGCACCTGCCATGCATTTATAAAAGATGTTTCGCATATACAAAAGAAGAGAGTATAAATTAATCTCTCGGTTCTTAGGGAGTCAAGAGAGGAGCAGGGAATGTTAGACTTTGTTCTTGCGCCGGGATGTCCCGGCGTGGGGGACGTTGAAATAGGCGAGGGGTTTGGTCTATGCGAGGGGAGAGCGTCGGCTTAGAAGAATGAATATGGTTTATCCGGAAACATTTTAATGAAATGGCTGGAGGCTGTTTTGATTTCCAAACGAGTTTGAAGGCGCTGGAATGTGACAGCATGCTTGGATTCCGGTCTCAGGGTGCTCCCCGCAAAATTAAGTGGACGGAGCTGTCCTTTGGAAGAGGCTGGTATTTGTTTCAAGTTGTTCTTTCTTAAGCAAAAGGCCCAGGAGGGTTCGGTGGGATGGGACGTTGTGAACAAGGGTTTTTTTTTGGACGTTTTAAAAAATTATATATGATGATTTGTATGCTTGGAGAAACCTTCACTGGTAATGAATGCTGATTTCTCTCTCTGTCTCTCTCAAAAAGAATTTGCCGGAATTTACATACAAAACCAGGTTTTTAAAAGATGGAAATCGGGATAAATGTAAGACGGCGCAGCATAATAGAACAGAATGTTGACAAAAGTTACAATTATATTAAATGGAAGGTTCTAATGTGCTGTTATCTAAACAGCAACCGGTTTGCGTGACGCTTGTGAATGGCCTTTGGAAATGATTTGGCGTGTATTTAGTTTTTAGTCTCTTCGGTGAGAAGAAGAGTAGGTTTTTATGTCCCAGTTTTCTCTACCCGAAGGAGACTCCAAGCAGCTTGCAATCACTTTCCCTTCCTCTCCCCATAACAGGCCCCTTGTGAGGCAGGTGGGACTGAGAGAGTTCTGAGAGAACTGTGACTGGCCCAAGGTCACCCAACAGGCTTCCTGTGGAGGAGGAGGGGGGAATCTTAACCCCTACATCACGCTGTGCATACTCTGTTCAATCATTTCAGCAATTTCCCATACTTTGGTCACCTGACACTGTGGTACTGGTATGAGGTGGGGTTAGGTTAATTCCTGTGCTTGGCTATACAAACCTTAGCAACAGCTAAAAACATTGGAGATCCAGTGTTGTTGTGGTTAGAATGCTGGATCAGAACTTGGGAGTCTTGGATTCAAAACCTGCACCAGGGCCAGGGCTTTCTCGGTGGCGGCCCCATACTGGTGGAATGAGCTCCCGGATGACATCAGGGCCTTGTGGGATTTATTACAGTTTCGCAGGGCCTGCAAGATGGAGCTCTTCCGCCAGGCTTTCAATTAGGAGCCACCACCTGGTGGGAATTTTGCAGGATAACATCGCCCTGGTCCCATCGGCCGAACCTTCTGCCGTCGTTTTTTTAACCATGAGAACTATGATGCTGACAGTTTTATTGTTGCTCTATGGTGTTTATATATATTGATGTTTGGTTTTATGTTTTAAATTTCAAACCACTTTGATGGTATTTTATGGTTGTTAGCCACCTTGAGCCAGTTTGCCGGCAAGGCGGGATAAAAATGAAATAAATAAATAAATGAAATAAAAACCTCATGACTGTGAAGCTGAGCCTGATCTAGATTTCAGCTAATAGATAAAATGTTGTTTTGGGGATAAAATGGAAGGGAGGGGAACATAGGCAGTCTTGAGTTCTTGGGAGGAAGAGCGAGATAAAAATGCGTCAGTAGATTTCTCGGTGTCCTGTTGCATTGATCTCTGTGTGAATGCCAGTTAGTACAATCAGTAGATCATCAGCGGATCATTAGTTTAGCACTTTCCCAGTTAGACATCTGATCAACCCAATACTCATTTCTGTAGGCAAATGTTAATCCCTCATCTATCAGTTTGGAGAACTTGTATGCCGCTTCTTCAGAGACCTGCTTGAGGTGACTCGCAAGTAAAAAACAGTGGCAGAAAACCATACAAAGGTCCCAGTCACACGAGCGAGATCATCCAGCGGGGAAGTGAGGCTATTTGCTCCGGAGTAATTTGACCCGCAATTGCGCAATCACACAGTTCTGTGAAGCCGCGGGCACAGCCCGCCACTGCGTGATCAGATGCAATCATGGGTGAGTCTGGGTTTTTTTGCCTTTTTTTCTGATGTGCTTAAACGGGGGATCGATGAATTGCATCTCCACCCCGAGGGCTTCCTATGGCAGTATGCGATGATATGCATACTGAGAAGGGGGAGGAAAACGGCATGATATTGGGATGGCCTGATCAGACAATCCCCGACGCCATGAGTGCGCGCTGGAGTGATCACATGGGGAAAGTCCGTCTGTGGCCCATAGCAAACCTGTTTGATACTGGAGTTTCCCTATTATCTTTTAACTCCACTTCTCTGGTGGACAGAAATGGTTTGCCAATTGGTGTGGGATGCTTGCCAGATGTTCTGGTGTGATTGCGCCCTTAAAATCCGCGTGGCATTCGTGCCTATTGCACGGCTAATTCTGTGTGTGATCGGGGCCAAATAATGGCATACATTACAAGTATTAAACGCAGGTCTAGGGCATGTAAGAACAACATTTTAGAGTGTTGTGTTTGTATAGATTTTACTGGATTTCTGAAATATGTTTTAATGTAAATCTACACTAGTTGCAGATCTATATGTTTGGCATTTGCCCTGAGCCTACAGTGTGGGGCGGGCGGGGATATAAGTCTAATAAAATAAATTAAATAAAATATATAAGTCAAACATTGGGCCACCCTACCAAATATCCTATCTGTATTCTAGACACAAGCCATAAAACAAGATAAAATCCCCTTTATATTACCTTTTTGCCCAAAGTAATAGCAAGAAATGGCGAAAATATGCAGAATTAAGTATGCAGCAATGGTGAAATTATTAATTCAGTTGAAAAACAGATGAGTTATGAAATTTGAAATGTAAAACGTTGGATATAAATGTATCCCAACAGAAGTAAGTTTTACTATATTTTATAAACAGTGTCCCCCAAACCCCATCAGTGTAATGAAGGGGGTGCTGGGAAGAAATATTTTCTATTTCATCCGTTGTGTTCTATATAATCTTTGATATATATAATAGTTCAGTTTATTTCGGTATGTAACCAGCAGAAATCAGTTATGAACACAGTTGGATACCGTACTCTAGGTACACAGCCATTAAATTGGAAATAATTAGATAACAGCTTTAAAACACAAGTATTTTTTATAAAGACACAATTTTTAGACTGATGTCTATCATTACAAATACGTAACCGTTCTTTCTTTCCTGTATTTTCTTTCTGTTGTCCAAAAGACAAAACAAAAAGATAAAAACCCTCTACTTAATGCTAACTTCATTGGGTGCCACACTGTCCCGAGAGCCCCCACCCCCCAAAGAAAGACCAACCAGGGTTTGGGCCGAGCCGCAAGCCCCGGAACACTGTGGCACGAAATTTCTGTCCATGGTGCTGAAAGGCTCACCCGTGTGCCATTGCTGATTCTCGAGCTTGCCTCGTTGAACGTCTGGAAGATTTGGCTGTTAGTTTTCTGCGGGGCGTCATCAAACCACCACACTGTAACCGACGCCTCGCCGTGATACCGGTGACTCGCTTTCTGGGAGAGGGCAGCGTGCAGTGCTATTCAACGTTAGCTGCTGAGATCGATATCTTATAGCAGGAGACTGATTTTAATAAAAAGACACTCTCGGCTCTCCTCTCTCTGTGACAGATAGGCCTCAGCGAACATAAATCCTTGCTTTGGTCATGTCACTCACCTTGCTTGGTGTGACACGGGCGTCGCGCTGCGGAATGCAGAAGTTGGCGAGGAGCCCTTTCTTCTGGGTCGCTCGGAGCTCGTCTTTGCAATCCCTCCTGGAACCTCGAGGACCGCCGGCTGCCAAAATCAGCTCAGCGGGGGAGAGCTTTACATCAGCCTTGCAAATAAAACTACCCCAGACGCTAGGTGCAAACTTTTCACCAGCATGCTTGTTTGTAGGTACGGGAGTTACCTACAAGGGCCTCAGAGAAAGACAAAGAAAAAAATATCGGGGGTGGAGGTGGGTAGAGCGTCCCTGCCTGCGCACCTGGTGTTGGTTTACTGGCCAAAGGTAATCAAGAAGCTAAGCAGGGTCGGCCCTCGTAAGTATTTGGTTGGGTGATGTCCAAAGAATACCAGGGTCCTGACACAGAGGCAGGCAAGGGCAAACCACCTCTGAACGTCTCTTGCCTTGAAAACCCCATGGAGTCACCATAAGTCAGCTGAGACTTCACGGTAAACAACAACAACAACTGCTGCTATGACAACTATTACTGGCTAAAGATCTACATGTCCCTGGTTCGATCTTGGATTTTTTTTTTTTAAAAAAGGTTTTATCCATTTAATTCCCCCCCCCCCCACTTGCTCTCCCAAGGAATTCTGGATAGTGTACAGGGCTGTCCCTTCCTCCCTTTAATCTTCACAACCGCCCTGAAAGAAAGCCTGAACTTAAGAGTGTGACCGGCCGGAGCTCACCAACTGAACTTGGTGGCAAAATGAGGATCCGAACCCGGGTCGCTCGTAATCCTGGCCTTATTCCAACCACCACGCCGCTCTTGTCTTTTCCATCGATCCAAATGACTGCTCTGGAGCACAAAAGCCGAGCAGGTGGTCCCAGTTCAAAGAATTAACAGAGCTCTATGTTCTCAGACAGTAACTGGCCATTTGGTAATCGTTTGATCCGGTGCAGTATCCCCGGAGAGGTTGTATCTTTTCTCTGGGATCAGCGTGGCGCTGTCATTAAACTTTTTTCTTACTTTAATGAATGCACAGAAATCTCAAAAGGAGAAGCAGATTGCTTTGGACATTGTGCCTAGTGTTATCCAACGGGATTTATCCAGGCGTGTTCACTTAGATGGTAAATACGCATCCTAGAATCTGCAGATCTGCACTTATTTGTGCCGCACATAAGCAAACAAAAACAAGTGTGTTTGGGTTTGATGCTTAATGACCGCATGGTTATTTTCTTATATGTGTGGTAGCAATTATATTGCTGCCACTCACACGCAGGCCGTTTGCAGAATGGCCTCGTCAATTACCGTTTTTAATGAATGGAATCCTCTATAATGCAGTGTTGACTACAGAGGACGATGCTGCCTTTACGAGTGATAATGAATTATTTATTTCAGCTGTGGAGCCGTGATCTGGCAGGTTGGGAACGGTGCCGCCTCATCTTGGTGGTCCAGGCAGTTACCGGGTCATCTTATATTCTAATAGCCAAGTGTGGATGCTTAAACCCACAGACTGGGGCCACGTTGGCATTAGCTATATAGTTCTGCAAACTTGAAGGGCCTCCCAGGTTTGCAGGAAAATCTGAAATCGTTAAAAAATGACACTGGGATTTCAATGCCCCTTGGAAACAAAAACTTTGTGCCTGCACAGACACTATATCTACCTTTGTCACAGATGGTGGGCGGCAGCAGCCAGGAAATTCTGTGGCTCTCGTGGCAGTGAAGGCAAATAAGAAAGCTGAGAGGGGAAGAGATCCTCTCGTGAGTATCGTGGGTCACCACTTGTATGCTCCTAAATTCAACCCCGGTGATGTAAAGTGCCGTCAAGTCACAGCTGACTTGTGCCAACCTCAGAGGGTTTTCAGTGCAAGAGGCTGACAGTGGTTGTTTTCTATTGCCTGCCTCTGCAAGGCCAACCCTGCTTAGCTTCTGAGATCGGGTGAGATCAGGCTAGCCTGGGCCATCCAGGCTTTAAACCCTACAGTTGGTTTAAAGGAGCATACTTGTTCCTTGTCATAAATCTGGATCCGGACATGCAGAAGGGCAAGAAGACTTTCTGGGGGTTCATTTTGGTGTAGTGGTTAAGTGCGCGGACTCTAATCTGGGAGACCCGGGTTTGATTCCCCACTCCTCCACTTGCACCTGGCTGGATGACCTTGGGCAAGCCATAGCTCTGGACCAGCTGTTCCCTCAAGGACAGTTGTCTCAGAGCTCTCTCAGCCCCACCTACCTCACAGGGTGTCTGTTGTGGGGAGGGGAAGGGAAAGGAGTTTGTAAGCCGCTCTGAGACTCCCTTGGGGAGTGGAGGGCGGGGTATAAATCCAATCTCTTCTTCTTCTTCTTCTTCATTTCATGTGCAGGCTAGCCTGATCTCGTCAGATCTCGAAAGATAAGCAGGGTCAGCCCTGGCTAGTATTTGGATGGGAGCCCTCCAAGGAATACCATGGTTGCTATGCAGAGGCAGGCAATGGCAAAACGACTCTCTTTGTCCCTTGCCTTGATGTGGCTGGCCCAGGCTAGCCCAATCTCGTTAGATCTCAGAAGCTAAGCAGGGTTGGCCCTGGCTAGAATTTGGATGGGAGACCTCCAAGGAATACCAGGGTCGCTACACAGAGTCAAGCAATGGAAAATCACCTCGGCACATCTTTTGCCTTGAGAACTTTGCGAGGTCGCAGTAAGTCAGTGGTGACTTGACGGCCAAAACCCCCCCGATACAAAAGAGTGCACGTATTTGCAAACCCCTTTTTCCTGTCCTTTCTGGACTTTGCTGTGATCTAGCCGAGCAGTGCTGTGAATAGAAACCTGTCCTTTCCACGCTCGGTGAGCGCTAAGTAAAGAAGCACGTTATTTTTTTTCTCTGCTTTGCTGTTGATGGGAAAACAACGAGCGGGGTGGGCAGAGAGAAATGGGTTTTGGATAACAGCTGCATGGACGGACATGTCACAGCAGGCCTCCTTAGCGGTACACGGCCACAGTTGCCGCAACGATTCCTATCGATTGGATCTTCGGAAAAAAGGCAGCGGTACCGGAGAGAGGTGTAACAAAGAGCTTGGAATGCTTTGGGCACTAAGGCCAGTGCTTTGAACTGATCTATGTGACGAAGTGGGTGCAGCCGTTGTAGTTCGTGGCATTGTGTTGCACCGGGTTCATGGTTGTGCAGGTTATCCAGACTGCGCATCAGTTTGTGGTTCCCAGGTATATTTCCCCCCTCCCACAAAGATTGAGTGGGGGAATAGAGCCTTCCTCTGCTGCTGGAGGCTGTTTCACCAGTCGGAAGAGCCCCTTGTGCTGGAGGAAGACTCCTCATACCAGAAGAAGACATCAACATGATTCACATATGGAACTCACTGCCACAGGAGGTGGCGGCGGCTACAAGTGTCACAGGCTGGGTGCCAGTAGGTCAGGAGCCAAGTCGAAGTCCGAGACCGTCCAAGGTCAAGCCAAACCAGGAACGAATTACCAAGTCCAAAACACAAGCCGAAAGCAGAGTCAGTCCAAGCCGAGGTCAGAGAAGGAAACTCACGAGCAAACCAGTCCAAGGAGTCAACCAAAAGCCGAAGTCAGACAGAGCTGGAGTCACGAGCCAGAAGGCCCAGAATCAGGTTTAGCTGATGCGAGCAGAGCGGGTGCAGAGCTTCGCCAGAATGACTTGTTGCTAGCACAAGTTGTTAGTCTTTGTGCTGTGCCTAATATACCCAGCCACTTCCTGTGCTTGTTAGCAGCTGGCAGTGAGGTCCCGGCTCCCTCTAAAACTCAGGGCTGAGTGATCTGCAGCTACGCATGCGTGCCTCTTTTCTCCTAGCAGCTAAGTCTTGCCTGGATCGTGACCGTAGCCGTTCCAGCCAAGGAGGTGAATCAGGTGGGCTCGAGCTTGGCTGTGGCTCAGCTGCTGCCGGTGCTGGTATAATGCTCTGAGAGGTGCTTGCTTGAGCCTCCTCTGGTTCAGTTGGAGGTTCCTCTGGAGCTGGGGTCTGATCCTCCACCGCACTTAGGTCCGTAGGAGGCAGGTCTTCAGAGGCACTCCTGACAACAAGCATGAATGGCTCCAAGAGGGAATTATTCAATTAGATAAACATATGGAGCAGAGGTCCATCAGTGGCTCTTAGCCACAAGGTATAGATAGGAACTCTCAGTCTGGGGCAAGTGATGATCTGTATTCTTGGTGCTGGGGGGGCAACAGTGGGAGGGCTTCTAGTGTCCCGGCCCCACTGGTGGACCTCCTGATGACACCTTGGTATTTTTGGCCACTGTGTGATGGTGTGTTGGACCGGATGGGCCATTGGCCTGATCCAACATTGGCTTCTCTTATGTTCTTATGTTTTAACATTAGCTGAACCCAGCAGAAGGATCCAACCCACTCGTCAGGTATTTTGGTATGCCCGAAGAACAATTTAGGAGAAGTGGTCTGGCGTGCTGCAGGAGTCTCCAACGTGGTACCCAGGGGCGCCATGGCACCCGCCAGCACCTTTCCTGTCACCCCGCCAAGTGTTTTGGGAAAGTGGGGGGGGGGGGCGCGCGTTGGGGTCCTGCCGGGAAGGGCCTTTGATTGGCCATTTGAGATCTGATTGGCTGTGCAGATTAAAATAACAGCTTGGAGTAGTGATTAAGAGCGGCAGGATTCTAATCTGGGAGAACTGGGTTCGTTTCTTCACTCCTCCACATGCAGCCAGCTGGGTGACCTTGGGTCAGTCACAAGTTCTCTCAGAGCTGTTCTCTCCGGAGCAGTTCTCGAGAGAGCTCTCTCAGCCCCACCTACCTCACAGGGTATCTGTTGTGGGGAGGGGAAGGGAAAGGAGATTGTAAGCTGCTCTGAGACACCTTCGGGTAGTGAAGGGCGGGGTGTAAATCCAACTCCTCCTCTTCCAACTCCTCCTCCTCCCCAAAAGAAACAATGATCACCTCTATTAGTTCTTGCAGATTTTCTGGGCTGTCTGGCCTTGGTTTTGGCATTGTAGTACCTGACGTTTCACCAGCAGCTGTGATCACCTCCTTCCTGAGCACCTGTGTCTGTCTACATTTTGGAGAATTCTCAGCTGAGTAGGAAGAAGGTTTCCTCTCTGAAATGAGCTCCTTCATAAAGCAGGGGCCCTCAACGTGGTACCCAGGGGCACCACAGCACACGCCAACATCTTTCCTGCTGCCTGTCTTTATAAAGTGGACGGGGCTAGGCATGCAGATTAGAGGACGTCCTGTTAAACGGAGCTTCTGCCCAAAACGTTGAAGAATGACTGTGAGACTTCCGCATAACCTCCCTTCCTGACGCTATGTGCCTGGCTCCGCCTCGTGCCGCAGCCATTTTATGATAAGCTCCGCCTCTTGCAGCAGCCATTTCATGGCTGCGCTCGCCCCCCCTGTGTCAGAATTCCAAAGGTTCCCACAGGCTCAGAAAGGGTGGGGAGCCCGGACGTATCCTGTACAGAGGAAGAACAGGATGAAAATGTTAGACGGATAGGTGAGAAGCTCTGACGTTGGCAAATGCTGGTAAAGGGGAAGTGCAAATCAGCTTGGATTTTTCCTGACTGCCCAAAGGGGGACTTTGCTAGCATGCTGTGGCTGATGGCGATATACTTGTGGGCCAGATGCAAAGAGAGAGAGAGAGAGAAAGAGAGAGAGAGAGCGAGCCTGAGCGTCGAAACCCAGGAGGGAGGAGGAGAGACGCTCGAGTTCCACTTTGACCAGGAAAAGCCGGGGCAGAGAGAGAACCTGAGCCATGGACATCCTGATCTTCCCGCCTTCCCTGATAGGGATGCCAACTCTAGGTTGGGAAATTCCTGGAGATTTGGGGAGGGTGGGGTCTGCTTAGGGGAGGGATCTCTGTAGGGTAGAATGCCATAGAATCCCCCCTCTAAAGCAGCCATTCCCCCCCAAAGGGAGCTGATCTCTGCAGTCTGGATTCAGTGATAATTCTGGGCGATCTCCAGGCCCTGGCCAGAAGTTGGCAACCTGACATTCCTACCATCCTCCTGATGCATACACCTGAGAATCAGCCCTTCCGGGTAGGATTGGGGAAGAGGAGGAATCTCGGTGGGGTATAATGCCATATATAGTCCATTCTCCAAAGCAGCCTTTCTCTCTCCAAGGGAGCTAATCTCTGAAGACGGACTGGCATTCCTACCCACTCCAACAATTATGAAGCACCCAGGTGCGGAGGCTGACATTCTGCATGAAAATTTCATCCTAGGAGGCAATGCATATAAGCACAGACCCGTGCCTTGGCGACGTAAGACTCTGCGCCAATTATCCTTGGAGACCGTTTCCATTTTGAGAATCCAGCTCTCTCAGCCTTTGCAAACGCGGTCTAATATTAGCTGCACATCTGTCTTACCTGTAGGCTGGAGACCCGTTGTAATTCTGGGAGGTCTCCAGGGCCTGAGTCGGAGGGTGGCCACCCTGTTCCCGGGAAATACCCAACGTGCGCTGACACCGCCGCAGGGGCTTCCAGCTGCTGTGTGATGAGGGTGTGTGTGTTTGTCGGGGTCTTGGCTCTCTCCGCCTGCCAACTGGCACAATCGTGGGCCTTAATTAGGTTAATAGGATGCGCTGCTGAACTTGTAACGTCTCCCTGGTTCGGTTCATTTAGCTGATGAGTTTGTGACCTTCGGAGCGGTGTACCTAATACCTTTAATTGTGATTGGCGGAGCAGTTTTTGGCCAGCGGTGGGGAAGACCGTCTAGGAACTCGGAGGGGCTGTGGCTCAGTGGCGGAGCATCTGCTTTGCATGCAGAAGGTCCCTGGTTTGATCTCTGGCATTTCCAGTTCTTTGTAATGTGAAAGACCTGGCTGAGGCCCTGGACAGTTGCTGCCAGTCTGCATAGAAAAGACCGGCCTTGATGGACTGATGGTCTTGAGTCAGTACAAGGCAGCTTCATGCGTGAACTCTCCTTGGTAGGAACGGCTCGCAGTTCTTTCATGTAACACACCACAGGCCAGTGCTCAAGCCAGAGGGCACTGGAAGGTTTGGGAAGGCCTTGTGGGCCTCTGAGCATCCACAGAACGAAATTCCTGAAATGTTGTGGAGCCTCTCTTCTTGCCCTTCGTCTCTTGGATCAATATGGAGCTGAGTTCAAAGGGATTCCAAATTCCTTTAAAAAACCTGAAAAGAAATGGATTGCTGGATTTTAGGGAGGAGTTGGATGGAGAGGAATGAAAGCCATCTCCCCCCCCCCCCCCCCCGTAATCGTGGCAGATTTGGGGATGTGTAGATATTGTCAAGACTGGGGATATGGGACAGGGGTGGGGGAGAGCAAGGGACACAGATGAGCTCAGAAGATGGGTGAGCGGGCAGCTAGTTGAGCTGTTGAGCTTGTGGATCAAGGACTGAGTCAGAGAAGGACTGAGTCAGAGAAGCAGGCAGGACAGATTGTTAAGAACACTAGAACATCAGAAGAGCCCTGCTGGATCAGACCAGTGGTCCATCTAGTCCAGCATCCTGTCTCACACAGTGGCCAGCCAGTTCCTCTGGAGGGCCAGCAACAGGGCAGAGAGGCTGAGGCCTTCATAAGAATATCAGAAGAGCCCTGCTGGATCAGACCAGTGGTCCATCTAGTCCAGCATCCTGTCTCACACAGTGGCTAAACCAGTTCCTCTGGAGGTCCAGCAACAGGGCATAGAACAGGTTGAGGTTGCCTCGTGGTACTGAGTTTCCCCTGACTGCCTCCGAACATGGAGGTTCCCTTTAGTCACCATGGCTAGTAGCCACTGATAGACCTGTCCTCCATGAATCTGTCCAGTCCCCCTTTAAAGCGAATAAGAAGGCTTCTGCTGGGTCAGAGCAGTGATCCATCTAGCCCAGCATCCTGTCTCACATAGTGGCCAATCAGTTTCTTTGGAGGGCCAACAACAAGGCATGGAGGCCGAGATCATCCCCTGCTATTACCTCCTGGCACTGGGATTCAGAGGTTGACTGCCTCTGAATGTGCAGGTTCCCTCCAGTCTCCACAGCTAGTAGCCACTGATAGACCTCTCCTCCGTGAATCTGTCTTATCTCCTTTTAAAGCTGGTTTATTCCTGCGGCCATCGTTGTTGGTAGAGGTGATCCAATGCTAGTTTGGCTTCTACCCCTCTACGTATTTTGCTCAGACTGAGAAACTGGGTCAGAATGGGAGTCTTTATAGGATTAGGTGGTACCTTCCATCAACTTGTCTTCTTCTGAGCTAAGAGCTGCAGTACCACCCTGTGACCTTCTGCACTGGTGGCATCCAAGAGCAGCAGTGGAGGCCAGCAGCTCCCTCTTGTGGTGAGCACAGAAAACAGTGCTCTTGGGTCCGGGTGCCCTGCCTGGGCCTTTGGCTTGACAGTACCCTGGTGCTTCACATTTCAGAGGCTGACATTCTGCAGACTCTCCTGAGCGTGAAACATTTCATCCTAGGTGGCAAAGCATATAAACACAGACCTGCGCCTGGCGACTTAAGACTCTGTGCCAATTATCCTTGGAGACCATTTCCATTTTGAGAATCCAACGCTCTCGGTGTTTGCAAATGCGGTCTAATATTAGCTATGTATCTGCCTTACCTTCTGGGTCTAAAAAACTTGGCGAGTGACAGAGAACAAGAAGTTAATCCCCAGGCCTCCTGGGTGTTGAATTACAGTTCTGCCTCGCTTCCCCGAGCGGGAACCGCATTTCCGCCGACAATGGCGGGAGCCGGCGAAGGAATGCTAATCTAACCATGCCTGTTCATTGACTTGCCGAAGAGGGGTAGGAGCAAACAAATAGCTGGCCCGAGTTTAAATTTAGTTTTATTCAGAGGGAGTTAATTCATGACATCGAGTTTTGAGCCGTGCCATCTTATCGTGTGTTTGTTATGGGGGGAGGAAAGGATTTTTTTAAAAGTCTGGCAGAAAGGCGACCCCAACATTCTGGGACCAGGGAAGAAGGGATTAGTTTAATAAGATTTATAAGTATTCGGTTGAGCGGGGAGGTTGGTTGCTGTGAGGGTGGTCGTGCCCTGTGTATGGGAACTGGGGTGCTTCGTAACTGTTGGAGTGGGTTAAGTTGCCAACCTCCAGATGGGGCCTGGGGATCTCGTGAAATTACAATGCATCTCCAGACTACATAAATGGCTTTTTTAGAAGGTGGACTGTACAACATTATACCCCACTGAGAGCCAGTTTGGTGTAGTAGTAAAGCGTGTGGACTCAAATCTGGGAGAACCGGGTTTGATTTCCCACTCCTCCACATGCAGCTGCTGGATGACCTTGGGCAAGCTGTAGTTCTGGCACCGCTGTTCTTGGAAAAGGGCAGTTTCTGTCAGAGCTCTCTCAGCCCCACCTACCTCGGAGGGTGTCTGTTGTGGGGAGGGGAAGGGAAAGGAGATTGTAAGCTGTTTTGAGATTCCCTTGGGTAGTGAAGGGTGGGGTATAAATCCAGTCTCCTCTCCTTCTTCTTCACTGAGGTTCCTCGTCTCCCCAAGGCTTCATCCCCAGATCTTCAGAAATACCCAGCCTGGCTTTGATAACCTTAGCTGTGGGCATCACACCCAACGCAGCAAGTAGCGGAAGGTCCCACATAATTGGGAGTTGTCCAGATGGCTGTATACATCAGTTATATTTTCATTTTGTGTTTCCTCCAGGGAGCTATAGGACATTTGCAGTTATCCTTCATTTTATCCATACTGTAACTCTGTGAAGCAGGTGAGATCGCTTCCCCAAGGTCATCCCGTAAGATTCATGGCTGAGTGAGGATTTGAACCCAGGTCTCTCTAGTCCTAGTCTGGTGCTCCGACCCTGCCATCATGTTGGCTCCTGCTTACAAGTTGCACGGTACGATCTGTGCATTCCAAGTTCTGCTCGTAGACCAAGAACTTGAAACAAGCAGAGCTCCGAGTTATTTAACCAGGCAGTTGAGCGCTCAGCTGTTGTTTGCGAAGAGTAGAAAGCAGGGGTTTAAATGGCTTGTCGCCATTTGGGCCCTGCTTTCTGCTCTTCACGAACCTCCACGAACTGCATCAAAATTCAAGGAAATTCACAGCGGTTCTTCAGGTTGCGGACATTGCTTTGCGAACCACGAATCAGCTGAAATTTGTGACAGACTTTTGTTCCTGGGTTGGTCTGTGCCCATCCCTCGTTTCGGCCACTGTGTGACACAGAGTGTTGGAATGGATGAGCCATTGGCCTGATCCAGCATGGCTTCTCTTATGTTCCCCAAGGTACAGGATGAATCGGGCCTCCATGAAAACAGCTCAGGAGGCTAAAGTGAAGTAAGCGTTCCCACACTTGAAGTAATTGTTGGCATTAATGCTACCATACTGAAAGGAGCCGTGGCTCAGTAAGGGAGCCTGTTGAGAGCCAGTTTGGTGTGGTGGTTAAGAGGGGTGGACTCTGATCTGGAGAGTCTGATTCTCCACTCCTGCACATGAAACCAGCTGGGTGACCTTGGGGGAGTCACGGCTCAGAGTTCTCTCAGCCCCACCTACCTCACAGGGCATTTGTTGTGGGGAGAGGAAGGGAGGGTGATTGTAAGCCACTCTTGACTGAGACTCCTTTGAGTAGTGAAGAGCAAGATATAAAAACCAACTCCTCCGCCGCCGAAGGTACCAGCTTCAATCCCAGGTGATGTGACAGACCTCTGCCTAAGACCCCGGAGAGCTGCTGCCAGTCTGAGTAAACAGTACTGGCCTTGGTGGATGAAGGGTCTGACTCAGTATTAAGCAGCTTCGTGTGTTCATTGCTTTGGAGACAAAGATTGAATATTCCTTCCTATGACAGGTAGATGTGCAATAAGATGCTAGACTAGATGAATCATTGACCCACTCTAACAGGGTTCTTTGTACATAACAACCTGTATACTGTGAATGACTGAGAGGTATATTTTTCTGCTTTTGCCTTCAAAAACTCTATTACCTGGGAGGGCCAGGAGCTTAGAATCCAGTAACATTTAACCTCAAAACGGCCCACGACGTACGCAATGTCATGAGGAAATCCACCTCAAGCCAAGTTAAAAAATTAGGGCATAGAAGACCAAGGGAAAAAAATGTGTAGTTATATTTGTGACATAGAGTTTGCTTACCAGAAGTTCTTACTGGAAGTGACATAAGGTTCACCGGAAAACCATAGAGTTTCCAGGGATTCCTAAAGCTACCTTTCATCACTTCCGGCAAGGACTTACACATTTTTAAAACTTTGCATTTTTTGTTTTTAAATCTCTCCGGCAATACTGTGCCCCCCTCCCCTTCCGCCACTGCCTGACACAACGGGAGGAGGACTGACTGACTACGTTCACCGCTCTGTGCTCCTAGTTGCTTTGTTTTATTTTACAGCTGTCAACATCAGCCCTCACAATTCTGCCCGCTGGCCCAAATGTTAAACCTTCAGACTTTAGTTCTTCCAGCTGCAGAGTTGGAGGCTGTTGGTGTAGAACTAAAAAAATTCCACTGCTTCAAGCAACAAAGAGTGATCACTCCCAGCCTTGTCCTGTTGCAGGTGACTGGTTCGGGAACTCTCGGAAGGCTAGCTGTTAGCTTCCTGCGCGAAGTCATGCGTTCAGCCAACTTGCAAAGGAGTCTCTGGTATCATCGGTATGTGGCTGCCGTCACGGGTGAAAAAATGCCAGCAAAATATCGTGGATATCCATGCATTTTTCATCGCCGCCTCAGCTTTGGGAGAGAGAAGCACAGCGGGCAGGGTGGAGTGAAGAAAGCCTTCAGCATGGGATGGGGTAAATAAGACACTCATCATGCCCGGGGAACAGAGGTCGTGTTTTGAAGCAGTGTACTCTGGAGCGTGCCCTGACCTGGATGGCCCAGGCTAGCCTGAGATCTCATCAGATCTTGTAAGCTAAGCAGGGTCAGCCCTGGTTAGTAGTAGTTAGTACTCCCTCTCCACATGAAGCCTGCTGGGTGACCTTGGGCCAGTCACAATTCTCTCTGAACTCTCTCAGCCCCACCTGCCTCACAAGGTGTCTGTTGTGGGGAGAGGAAGGGAAGGTGACTCTGGGGCAGCGATGCTCTGAATTCTTGGTGCTTGGGGGGCAATAGTGGGAGAGCTTCTGGAGTTCTGGCCCCACTGGTGGACCTCCTGTTGGCCCCTGGGTTTTGGCTACTATGTGACACAGAGTGTTGGACTGGACAGGCCAGGCCACTGGCCTGATCCAACATGGCTTCTCTTATGTTCTTATGTCTGGGGCAGTGATGCTCTGTATTCTTGGTGCTTGTGGGGCTACATTGGGAGGGATTCTGGCATTCCGGCCCCGCTGGTGGACCTCCTGATGGCCCCTGGGTTTTGGCTACTATGTGACACAGAGTGTTGGACTGGATAGGACAGGCCATTGGCCTGATCCATCATGGCTTCTCTTATGTACTTATGTCTGGGGCAGTGATGCTCTCTATTCTTGGTGCTTGTGGGGCTACATTGGGAGGGATTCTGGCATTCTGGCCCCGCTGGTGGACCTCCTGATGGCCCCTGGGTATGACTCAGAGCGTTGGACGGGATGGGCCATTGGCCTGATCCAACATGGTTTCTCTTATGTTCTTATTTCTGGGGCAGTGATGCTCTGTATTCTTGGTGCTTGTGGGGCTACACTGGGTGGGATTCTGGAGTTCTGGCCCCACTGGTGGACCTCCTGATGGCCCCTGGGCTTTGGCCACTGTGTGACTCAGGGTGTTGGACTGGATGGGCCATTGGCCTCTTACGTTCCAGCATGGCTTCTCTTATGCTCTTATGTGATTGTAACCTGCTTTGAGACTCCTTAAGGTAGAGAAAAGTGGGGTATCAAAACCAACTCCTCTTCTTCTATGGATTTGGGGGTGGTTTCCTGTACCTTGCCTCCCCATCCCCTGCGCCACACTCAGCGTGGCCTGTTCTTTGCTAGAACTCATCTGCATTCCGCGTCGCGCCCGCCCATCTCCCATTACGACTCTTTGTTTGATTACTTTTAAATGGCGCTGGCTGACGGTTCTTCTCCCGCTTGCAACGCAACTGCCATTAGCATAATAGATGTTGCCTCCTGCGCCCGTCGCCCGATCGGCGTCCCATTTTTCACCACTTCCCCAAAGAGATTCATGCGGGGCTCCTGAATCTTGGAATTGGAAGGGAGGGCGGCTTGTCTCTTCCGGGATGAAGGATGGCTTTTTGCAGTGTTCCTACAGCCTCGTAAAAACGCTGCTAAATTCAGATATCGCGTTCGGTTGCAGGCAGATTCTGGGACAAACCCTGCCCTAACTGTTGGGCTTTATGGCTTGCCGTATAAGTTCCCGGACACAATTTGTGCGCTGTTCCTTTTGACTTATGGCGGGCGGGTGTCCCCCGCCTCGCACTCGGCTCTCAAAAGATGGTCTGAATTGCACTCGCTGGAGCAAAATTGAAATGAGGGAGTGGGGCATACTTTTTATATGCGATCTTGTAAATCAGCGCTGGAGAAAGGCAGAAGACCTCTCCACGGCAGGAGGAAGGAAAGGGCGGTGTTGTGTCACTCTGGTTAGCTAACAGTGGTGCCTTCTTCCCAAGCAAGAGGGTGTTTCGCCAACAGAAGGGGACTTGCATCAGCCAAAGCCTTCTTCTGCCAGCAGAGGGTGCCACTGTTAGCTCACGGGAATGACCGGATAGGGCCCATAAATTTATATGAAGTTTAACATGCGTACATGTTAGTAGGGAATAACAGCATTTGGTTGTTGGTTGTGTGTTTGTGTTGGGTGTGTGTGTTAATTGCCCTCAAGTCACTTCCGATTTATGGTGACCCTCCTTCCTTCCTTCCTTCCTTCCTTCCTTCCTTCCTTCCTTCCTTCCTTCCTTCCTTGTTCTTCCAAAAAACTAAATGGCAAATCCTTCCAGTGCGGTGAGATCTGCCTCCTGTAGTTGAGCCGGCCCTGGAGTTTTTCTTTTTGTCCGGGTCTTGTTGGGTTTCTCGGTTTCAGATGGACCGGCACAAAGCTGCTTGCCTTCTCTCACCTCGCCTTCCTTTCTCTTTCCGAGGAAACCGAGCCCCAGCATGAGGCGGCGAAAATCTGCAATTTTAGATTCTGATGCGGCGCGTCATGCCTTGTCAAAAACTCTCCTATAAATAGCAACCTTGTAATGGAGCTGCCGTTAACCGCCCTCCGTGGCTGCATCTCAGACGCTGGCTATAAGCAAGACATGGCCCAGGCTGCTGGCGCAGACAGTGTGCCAGGGAGCATCCCTGGAGGGGTGCAAGGATGGAAATGTGGAACGCCCCGCAGTTGCCAGCGTTCTGGCTCCAGGCCTGTCTCCCTGCCAAAAGAAGCAATGTCGTTGCTGAATATTATTTATTTAGGCATTTTAAATCCTATCATCCTGTCACTAAGGCATTCAAGATGATCAAACATCAGCTATCTAAAATACGCACGCACTGGACAGGGTAAAGTGCCGTCAAGTCACAGCTGACATATGGTGACACTAGAAAGGGGGAAGCAGAGGTGGTTTGCCATTGCCTTAAGAACATAAGAGAGGCCAATGTTGGATCAGGCCAGTGGCCCATCCAGTCCAACACTTTGTGTCACCGTGTCACACAGTGGCCAAAAGCACCAGGTGCCATCAGGAAGTCCACCAGTGGGGCCAGAACTCCAGAAGCCCTCTTACTCTTGCTTCCCCCCTCCCCCCAGGCACCAAGAAGACAGAGCATCACTGCCCCAGACATAGGAACATAAGAGAAGCCATGTTGGACCAGGCCAATAGCCCATCCAGTCCAACACTCTGCGTCACACATCGGCCAAAACCCAGAGGCCATCAGAAGGTCCACCAGCAGGGCCAGAACTCCAGAAGCCCTCTTACTGTTGTGCCCCCAAGAACATCACTGCCCCAGACCTTTGTGACTAATAGCCATTGATGAACCTGTGCTGCATATGTTTGTCCCACCCCCTCTTGAATCTATGTCTGCAGCCACCTCTGCTTCCTGCCTTCCTCTGCAGAGTCTTCCTCAGCGGTGTCCTTCCAAGTACCGCCCAATGCTCCCTCTAAGCTGTGGAGCCAAAATTCTACTTTGTGAGCTACTGGCATGAAAGTTGTGAGTGAGCGATTTGGCTACTGCGTACCTAAGTCTGCTCCGGAGCCCTCCTTCCTGAGCTAAGGCCAAAATGTGTGAGCCAGAGGCTAAAAAACGGTGAACCAGCTCACACTAACTCAACTTAGAGGGAACACTGGTACCGGCCCTGCTTAGCTTCTGAGATTAGACGAGATCAGGCCATATAGCACGCCGCCTTACCTCCCCCAACATGTCCAGTACCATCCTGTTAAAATAAGTGTACAACTCCAGCGACACAGCTTGAAGAAGGTTCCCCCCCTACCCGTGATTTGTACGCAAAGAAAAGCACAGGTTAGCACAGGGTTACCAACTCTGCCATGAGAAGTTCCTAGAGACTTATCAGCAGTTCATGGCAAACTCCGCAGGGATGGGATGCCATAGATGCCACTTCCTCCAGGGGAACTAATCTCTGTGTAGGGCTGTTGACCTCCAGGTGGGTCCTGGAATTACTCCTGATCTTAACACGACAGAGCTCACTCCTCCCGGAGGAAATGGCTTCTCTGCAGGGTGGACTCTATGGCATTATAATCTACTGAGGTCCCTCCCCTCCCCAAACCCTGCCCTTCCCAGGTTCCAACCCCCAAATCTCCAGGAATTTCCCAGCCTGGAGTTGGCAGCCCTATCTCTATAGTCTGGAGCTCAGTTGTAAATTCAAGTGCAGGCCACACGTTGAGTTTGGCAAGCAGAGGTGATGACTTCTATAGTCTAGAAAGCTAACACTTAGGCAGAAGAACTCTCTTAAAGGAGACCAGTTTCTTGAGTTAGAAGGGATCCTAGAGGTCACCTACTCAACCCCCCCCCCTTGCTCAGTGCGGAATTAGTCAAGTACAGCACCCCACACCTTTAAAAAATGTTTAAAAATGATTGAAAAAAAGCATTTACAGGAGGCATTCTTGTGGGGCTGTGCCTTTAAGGAAGGGGGCAGAGCCCCACCGTAGCTATGGGCCTGGAGAGGGTTCATCAAGAGATAGGAGGGATTTAAGTAAGACATAAGTAACATCGAGCAGTTGGATAATTAAAATAAGATGATTTTGGGGGGAAAACCGAGAGAAGACGAGATTGGAGCTCAGTCAAATGACAGATGTCGTGAGTGATTTGTCCCGAAAGCTGCACGGAGAAATGACTTTTCAAAAAATAAAATAAAGTTCACGCCTTCGAAAATGCAGCCGGGATGCTTCAGCGTTTCTCTCGGCAAACTCTCTGCTGGCACCGTCTGAGTCATTCATGCTTGTAACAGGTGCCACCGGAGTCTTAATTGTTTCTGGGGAGAGATCGTTATGCATCTGCTTTCCCAAATAGCGCGGAGTATTACATCGGCACCTTGAGAGTCGGAGACAGACGATACAGCGTTTGACCTTAATGTGTTGGTGTTCCTGTGTTATCGCTCCACGACATGACATCCTGGCTCCGCTTTCTGAGCTCAGCTGGTTTCTGCGTGTCTCCAGGTTCAGATCCTCGAGGATTAGTGTCTCTTGGAATTTAGCCGGGGAAGGCAAATTGTTTGCGTTGGCAGAGCGCCATTCTTTCCTTTTGCGTGTAACTGCTTCTGGCTGCATCCCTGTCGTTGGGGCGGGCTGTGCGTTTTTGTACCTAGGGCTTCTCTGTTGTGAGCGGGATTGGGGGAGGGGGCTGTGCGCATGGCTGTATACTCACAGGGGGTGCTTTGGCCAGAGCCTGGTCATACCCACCCTCCCCGGTCTGGGGCGCTGCAGCAAGAATTTGAACTCAGACCTCCCCCTTCAAGTCTGCCGAAGAACTCTGGGCTTCACTGTATGTGACATTGAAAAGGTCACCCGGGCTGTCAGCAGTGTTCCCTCTAAGCTGAGTTAGTGTGAGCCAGCTCACAGTTTTTTAGCCTCCGGCTCACAGATTTCTGTCTTAGCTCAGGAAGGATGGCTCCGGGGCAAACTAATTTATGCAGCAGCCAAATCCTTCCTGAGCTAAGACAGGCACCCGGGTAAGCATCCCGAAACCTCATGCAGGAAGAATGGAGTGTGACATGCAACTCTGCCCTTAGTGGCCTCCAATGCCCAGAAAGTGAAAGCAAGTGATGGCACAGAATCAGAGACAAACCATGACCTCAGCTGCCACTGGTGTTGGTGGGGCTGCCAGCAGTGGTGGCAGAGAAATACACATTTGAGGAGCCCCGAGTTTGAGCTGCTGGGGACACAAGCTCTGCCTGAAAAGCAAAACCCTCATTTCATTCATTCATGCATGCATTCGTTCGTTTGTTCGTTCCATTCCATTTGTTAATCGCCTCTCCCCACAGTTGTGGGGCTCTGGACGACATACAGAGCTCTGAAAGCATAAGCATAAAACCAAACCCAACAACATGCAGAAATTAAGAACAAGTGGTGAAAATTTTGTCGCCCCCTCCCATGTCTGGTCTGTGGGTGCTTCACACATTCTAGGGGGGGGGTACTGTAAGGAGTAGGGGTCCAAGTAGGAGGCCAGCCATGACGCTTAACCATTGCTGTCCTCAACCGAATGCCTGGTGGAACATCTCTGCCTTACAAGACCTGCAGAATTGCATGAGATCCTGCAGGGCCCTGATAGTGTCTGGCAGAGAGGTCCACCAAGTTGGTCCACCTGGTTGAGGACAGCCAGATCTCTCTGGGGCCGGGAACCACCAGCAAGTTGTTCTGTGAAGTGCATAATGCTCTCCCAGGGGTGTTCTTGATGTCCTTACAAGATGAATGGGGTAGGATAGAGGGCATGGAGAAAAATCGTTTCCTGATCCCAAAGTGGCGATTGGCATTTCCCTGGTGTCTCTCTCTTTACCTTTCTCCTTTCCCTTCTCTCTCGCTTGCAGTGGTGGAAGGTCGAGGAGGGGTCGTCGACAGCATACAGCGGTTTTCCAGCTTGCCCGTCTACCTGCCGGTGAGTTACCGCATCTCCGGGGCCGAGGTGTCCTTCTTCCTGAAAGAAACCAACCAGGACATTATGAGGAATGCCAGCCTCCAGTCCAGGACGGAATCTTTCCTCCTCCACCAAGCCGCCCAGTTGCCTGTTCTAAACGTTACTTACGGCCCGTTCACCCTCGAGCAAACGGTGGCTCCGAACCTCCTCCTGCTGCCTGCGGCCTTCCGGTCTGCCGACCGGTTGACTTTCAACTGGAAATTGCGGTCGCGCATCATCGACAGTGCTGTGTTTCCCAACAGGCCGAAAGTTCGGGCTTTGTTCTACGTTGCGGGCAAAGACTGGGAGGATGAGGATCCCGAAGAGACCTTGCCTTGTGTACAGATGGCGGCCTTCCAGGAGGACAGAGTTGCTGTCGGCAGCTGTCAGTTGAAAGGTCACCTGGGATTATGCGTGGCACGGTTGGAATTTTCACCGAGCTGGTTCAACGTGGCGTCGCCCACCTCTCTGTCACCATTGGACCCAGAGTATCAACCGAGGGTGGAGCCCTTGGAAGGGAACACGGTGGAACTTTTCTATAGGATGTACGAGGCCGATGGGGAATGTTCTTCAGGAGACCAGCCGGCGGAACGGTTTCTTCGCTCGGATGGCCCGGAAGAGGCCCGGGCGCCTCCGGCTACGATGGGGAGAATTGGCAGCGTGGTTCTGTACCCCACTCGGGACCAGCTGAAGAAGGCATTGCTGAGTCTTGACGATAACCTTGTGCTCTCTGTACCGCTCAGACCGGTCAAGGAAGGGGACCTGGTCACGTTTCATGTATCCCTCGCTGCTGGCTCTCGAGTCGATCAGTTTACATTAAGGTAAAGGTTCTTTTATTTTTTTGGTGGGGGGGATGCCTATGTTTTGTCATAGCTTTGTAACTTCAGCGGGTCATGATGCCATTAGGTTGGTTGGTGTGTTCATCCTCTGTATTAGCTCCAGAAAAGCTGGCTATTATATATCTATTCAGGAAATTTCTATCCGGTCTCTCCGAAGTCCTGCTCAGCTAGAAGACGGACTGGTCTACTGATGGACCCTCGTACGGGTTCTGGGGTCTAGGGCGGCCAAATCCAGGTTCAGAAATACCTGGAGATTTGAGGGTGGAGCCTGGTAGAGTGGGGTTTAGGAGGGGGATCAAACTCAGTAGGGTGTAATGCCAGACAGTCTACTTTCCAAAGCAGCCGTTTTCTGCAGGAGTAGTGGAATAAATAGCTTCGATAACAAAATAATAAAGACGGGTAGCTGTATTAGTCTGTCTGTAGTAGGAGAAAAGAGCAAGAGTCCGGTGGCACCTAAGAGCCAGTTTGGTGTAGTGGTTAAGAGTGTGGACTCTAATCGGGGAAAACCGGGTTTGATTCCCCACTTCTCCACGTGCAGCTGCTGGGGTGACCTTGGGTCAGTCATAAGTTCTCTTGGAGCTGTTCTCTCAAGGGCAGTTCTCTAGAGAGCTCTCTCAGCCCCACCTACCTCACATGGTGCCTGTTGTGGGGAGGGGAAGGGAAAGGAGATTGTAAGCCGCTCTGAGACTCCTTTGGGTAGTGAAGGCCGGGGTGTAAATCCAATCTCCTCCTCCTCTTTTTCTTCTCCTTCTCAAAGATGGACAAAATATGTGGCAGGGGATGAGCTGTCATGAGTCACTGCTCACAAAGCAGAAGTGTATCTGAAGACGTGAGCAGCGACTCTCGAAAGCTCCTCCCCATGTATTTTGTTCATCTTTAAGGTGCTCCTGGACTCTTACTCTTTTCTACTGCTAAAGAAATAGCAAATAAGTGATTTAGGTAGCCTGGAGACCCGTTGTAAGTTTGGGGGGTCTCCAGCCCCCACCGGGAGGCTGGCAACCCTTCTGGGGCTGACAGCTTACTGCCTTCTCCTTGACGCTTGTGAAGAATCCTTGAGGTAGGGGCTCTATCGAGTAAGGCCTCTCTGCCATTCGGACGTGGGGAAGCACACTCGAGACCACTGACCATAGATGATAGCGTCAAAGCGGCAGCCGCGGTAGTCTTGCAGCAGAATTGAAATGGGAATCCGCCGGTCCCCTAAAGACGAGCAAAGTTCATTCCAGCATGAGCTTCCGTGAGCGAGACCTCCCTTCTTCCGATGCGTCTGAAGAGGGTTGTTATTTTGTGTGCGTAAAGTGACCTGGATAACCCAGGCTAGCCTCCTCTCATCAGATCTCAGAAGCTCAGCGGGGTTGGCTCTGGTTATCATTTGGATGGGCGACCTCCAAGGAATACCAGGGTTGAGATGCAGAGGCAGGCAAGGGCCAACGGCCTCTGAACACCTGTTGCCTTGAGAACCCTGCAAGGCTGGCATAATTTGGCTGCAGCTTGATGGCAATCAACTGCAACAGCAAAGTGCCGCCAAGTTGGCGCCGACTTACGCATGCGGTTTTCACGGCAAGAAACTATCAGAGGTGGCTTGCCCCTGCCTGCCTCTGAGTAGCGACCCTGGGCTTCCTGAGTGGTCTCCCATCCAAATACTAACCAGGACTGACCCTGCTTAGCTTCTGAGATCTGTTGAGATGGGGCTACTTTGGGCCATCCAGGTTAGGGTGGGTAGTTATTTGACAGAGACTTTTATAACCCAAGGCACAGAAAGGGGGGTGAGACAGGAGCTGCAACTGAGAGACGCATCTTCTAAATCATTCTGGTGGGAGTCCCTGAGCAGGGACTGGAACAGATGTGGTCGTTACATTTAATGACCGATGAGAAAGGCCAGAGGTTCCAGCATCGCTTGGTTGCAAAGGGATAAATGAAGTCTAATTCAGAAAGAGGCAGTTATGAAGTGTAAGAGAAGGGTAGCGGTGTGGTACAGCACGATAAGACGATTGCGGCATGATAAGAACAACCACCTGTCAAGAGTGGGTTCTGCTGAACTAACTCTCACCTGGATGGCCCAGGCGAGTCATCAGATCTCAGAAGCTAAGCAGGGTCAGGTCTGGTTAGTCCTTGGATGGGAGACCACCGAGGAAGTCCGGGATCGCTGTGCAGAAGCACTTGACGGCACACCATCCCTGAACATCTCTTGCCTTGAAAAGAAACCCAGAAGGCTCTATTTAATAGGATTTCTTTCAGTTTGCCAACCCTGACGGGCAAAAGCCCGACCTGGCTCCCTGCTAGCATTGCCAACACTTGTGTGGGAAGTACCTGGAGATTTGGGGGGTGGAGCCTGGGGAGGGTGGGGTTTGGGGGGAGGGACCTCAGCGGGGTACAATGCCACAGAGTCCACCCTCTGAAGCAGCCGTTTTCTCCCCGGGAACTCGTCTCCGTCGCCTGGAGATCCGTTGTAATCTCAAGAGATCTCTCGCCCCGCCTGGAAGTTGGCGATGTTACTCCCCTCTCACTTTTAAAAAATACTTGGCAAGACACTCTGGTGCCCCCGGGCGTCACGCTGGGCCCCGTCACATACAGGATCAGCTGTGCTGTAAAAAAAAAAAAAATTGTTCACCAGAGCAACTGAACGAAAAACAGCCCTGATCACTTTTTTTTAAACCAATCTGTTTTCCCCGTACCCTTAACTGTCAGCCTTTCAGTCCTGAGTTCTACAACTCCAAGAGAAATTGGAGCCGGGACTTTCGGGGAATGAAAGGCCAAGAGGTAATTGGAAATGTTCGGCGCGAAGAAAAATGGTAGGCGCCGGGGAAGGGAGAAGCTAGAAGTGGCATGAGAGAGAGAGAGAGAGAGAGAGAGAGACTAATTTTTAATTTCATGAGGTTGAAAGCAGTGAAGATATTTTATTTATTCATTAATGAATTACTTCTATGCTTAAAAATAATAAATAAGTGTAACCATAATAAGAATACTTGTGATGTGTAAATGCAGTAAGAATACTTGGAATCATAGAATCCTCGAGTTGGAAGGGATCTCCTGGGTCATCTAGTCCAACCCCCTGCACAATGCAGGAAATTCACAAATACTTGTTGCTTTTGGGGTTCATATAGGGCTGCCAACCTCCAGGTGGGGCCTGGATAGCTCCCGCTCTTACAACTGACTTCCAGCTCCCCTCAGTAGACTACAGTGCAACAGACTCCACCCTTTAAAGCAGCCCGCTTCTCCAGGGGAACTGATCTTTGTTGTCTGGAGATCAGTTATAGTTCCGGGAGATCTCCAGGCCCCACTTGGAGGCTCAAGTAACAAAAAGTATACACTACAAAAAAACTTTTGTAAATAAACAGGTTCTATTTATAGCTATTATTCTGTAGAGTGCATTGTGTGCTATTATAACATTCTTGTTGGATACATATATTGAGTACATTCAGTATAACAATAATATTCAGTTCAATGCTGGCAATAAGCATCAACACAACTATAAATGAAAGCTTCCCCCCCTTTTTGGAAGACTTCGTGGAAGTAGAAGCGGGCTTGTAATTCTGGAAACTCCCGTCGGGGCTGGACTTTAAAAATACTGATGCAGAATTGACTGGTAGTGGTTAAATTGAATGAACTGAATGTTATTGTTATACTGAATGCACTGAACATACATATCTGACAAGGATGTTATAATAGCACACAATGCACTTTATAGAATAATAGTTATAAATAGAACATGTTTATATACAAAAGTTTTTTGCAGTGTGTACTTTTTGTTACTTGACTCTCCCAACACTGCAGCTCGGGTTGCTACACCCACCTGGAGGCTGGCAACCCTATACTCAGTCGTAGTGTGTGTCTTTAAAAAAAACGGAAACACCTCATCATCCTTGCACCTGGGACCCTACCAGTGTTTCCTCTAAGCCGAGTTAGTGTGAGCTTGCTGACAGTTTTTTAGCCTCTGGCTCACACATTTTTGTCTTCGCTCAGGAAGGATGGCTCCAGAGCAAACTAATTTATGCAGTCGCTCGCTTACAACTTTAATGCCAGTAGCTTACAAAGTAGAATTTTTGCTCACAGGACTCCACAGCTTAGAGGGAGCATTGGACCCTACTAATCTTCTTGGCACTGATTTTGGTGTGCGTGCAAATGAAGTGAGCATGAGGACCGAAAGCTATAAGCCCCTCGTGAGAATTCCATCCACAGAGAGAACCCTTGGATCCCTTGGTAGATGGGATTGTCGCTACCTGCCTCAAGTCCTTTAGGATGGGTGGGATCTAACTTTGAATGCATTAAGCCCCCTCCCCATGAAGCTTCTGAGTGTCATTGTGGCTGCTGGGGAGAATTTATCCAGCTGAATTTTATGCGTTTAGTGCAGAATTACACTGTGGGAAATAAAAATCACTGTCGCTCCGACATCTAATTTATACGACTTTCCTCATGGGCTCTCCTTATTTTCAGTCTATTAGTAATGTCCATAAAGACCCAGGAGGTTGTTGTTCTTTTTTAAAAAATATATAGAATTTCTCTTTCTTCTAGCCGTATATATTTATAGGCGTGTGTTTGCCTTGGGAGACAGGGTTTTCTTTCCTGCTCTTTCTGAGTATAACTGATTGTTTTTAATCATGTCTGCGTATTAGCGGAGCGTAATGTATTCCGTTCTGGGGTGTTCGGGGTTATAGATCAAAGCTGAGTCGCTTTCCGCCACATCTCTGCGATGGGAACACAAGTCTTGGGACTGTGAAGAAATCGCCTTGATCTGCGTATTTTTATGGACTAGTTTTGCCTTGTTTTCCCCCCCCCCTTCGAAATGAAATTGAAATCTCCCTCTCCCCCAGTCCTCTCTATGTACGGCCATCACGTTTTGGCTCATGAACAGAGTTTGATTATCGAGTGGTTTAAGGAAGCGGGCTAAAAATAGACTCAGTGAGAAATCTTTTCCCGTCACTCTTTCCCGGTCTTGGCGCCCGTTCCTGCAGCCACTGCATAAAACCTTCTGAAGCATCCCATCGGAATGGGCTGGAGTGTGATGCTTCTGTGCTTTAGGGATCAAGGGCATCCTCCTTATCCGCATAGGTAGCTTTTGAAAATACTGGGCTTTGTTACCCAATCTGGACCTGGTGAAGGAGAAGTGAGCTTTAAAAAGGGTTGCAGAAAGGAATAACCTTTGTAGCCTCTGTGTGCCAGGGTGGATCTCTGTAGTGGGTGGCACTCCAAAACAGGGGTCATTTCGTAGAAAAAGAGGTGCAGGATATCATTAGCATAACCTATTTGCATATGCCACACCCCCTGACGTCACCGGAAGTGTGCCAGGAGGCAATACCCACCACTTAGGCTCCACCTCAAAAATCACCAGGTGTTTCCCAACTCAGAGTTGGTGAGCCAGCTTTACACTTAGACTAAAGACACTTTAGGTTTCCTTTGCTCATGCAGGGAAGCTACCCTACAAGAAGCATGAAAATACGGATCGAGTTAGTATGCTTTTGCTTTTCCCCCACAGCGCATAACCATATGTGCCTGCTCCTGGGCTTGTTACTCCCAGAACGGCGTTCCTGCGCGTTCCTGCTCGAAATGACCCCTGCCCCAAAATACAATTATGAAGAAAGAGTGAGAGAGAGCGAGAGAGAGAGAAAGAGTGAGAGAGCGAGTGAGATTGTAAACACAGACAAATAATTTTATTGCATACAAAAGAAAAAGAATAAAAGTGTGAAGAACCTACACTGGGCACCTGAGAACTAATTCCCTAAGAGGGTACACTTATAAAAAGTAAAGGTAAAGGTTTCCCTTGCTCAAAAGCCTCTGTCGTCTGGAGACGGTTGTAAATCTGGCAGATCTCCATGCTCATCTGGAGGCTGGCAACCCTAGCTGCAAATGTATAGATCCTACGTGCTGAAATTGCAGGAGCCAATAGGCTGATCTTCAGCATTCTTCTGGAACTGTGGGACTTTGTTTTGCTTCTCACTCCTTTCCTATGCAGATACGTCCTTGGAGGGGAAAAAGAAAATATATTTAAAACGCAGCAACAATCGATTCAGTCATGCCCAAGTGAAAGCTTAGTGCTGAGCTGAGAGCCTGTCCCAAACGTTCAGTTGTGCGCTGATTAAGAAAGCAATTTTTTTGCATTTCCCCCCCCATTTCATGGGGATTTCCCCCCTCCCCCGTAATAGGAGTAAGCTACGGTTGTGTAGCAGTTTCTCGATAGATGGCTTTTAAGATTGATTAAGGGCCTCTGCTTTACTTTGGCCATTGATCAGTCTCAGCAGACGTTTATTGCTTTTGCATGCTGGAAAGCGGGCAGTGTGGATTATGTCTTAATTCATCTGGCCCTAAGTTTGCCATAATAATGTGCAATTGGGGAAAGACACTGCACTGAACTTAAAAGAGCTCTTGAGAGCGCAGTCCAAACACTCTTTCCTGAGGTCCTTTCTTTGGAGATGATGGGCTTTGGACTGGGGTCCTTGTGCCGGCAAAGCAGGGCTTCCGCTACCAAGCCACAGCCTTTCCCTCTGTTCTGATGCCAACTTGATTTCAGAGTTCCTGCTCAGTGGATGGAGCGTTGGGGATGGAGACTGTCATATTATTGTGGCGACCATGGCAGTGCCAGGAGGTCTCCATGCCTTGTTGTTGGACCTCCAGAGGAACTGGCTGGCCACTGTGTGAGACAGGATGCTGGACTAGAGGGACTACTGGTCTGATCCAGCAGGGCTCTTCTGATGTTCTTATGAAGGTCTCAGCCTCTATGCCCTGTTGTTGGCCCTCCAGAGGAACTGATTGGCCACTGTGTGAGACAGGATGCTGGACTAGAGGGACCACTGGTCTGATCCAGCAGGGCTCTTCTGATGTTCTTATGAAGGTCTCAGCCTCTATGCCCTGTTGTTGGCCCTCCAGAGCAACTGATTGGCCACTGTGTGAGACAGGATGCTGGACTAGATGGACCACTGGTCTGATCCAGCAGGGCTCTTCTGATGTTCTTATGAAGGCCTCAGCCTCTATGCCCTGTTGTTGGCCCTCCAGAGGAACTGGTTGGCCACTGTGTGAGACAGGATGCTGGACTAGATGGACCACTGGTCTGATCCAGCAGGACTCTTCTGATGTTCTTATGAAGGCCTCAGCCTCTATGCCCTGTTGTTGGCCCTCCAGAGCAACTGATTGGCCACTGTGTGAGACAGGATGCTGGACTAGATGGACCACTGGTCTGATCCAGCAGGGCTCTTCTGATGTTCTTATGAAGACCTCAGCCTCTATGCCCTGTTGTTGGCCCTCCAGAGGAACTGGCTGGCCACTGTGTGAGACAGGAGGCTGGACTCGGTGGACCATTGGTCTAATCCAGCAGGACTCTTCTGATGTTCTTATTTTTGGACATTGGATATTATCAGTTAGATTTTGATGGATTAGAAGGACTGAGATTTGGAGTCAACAGAAAGGCCTCTCGTTTAAAATCAGCCTGGGGCCAAAATACTGACTGGCAAGGCAAATTCGGGGACAGATGGTTATTTGAGTACCATCCAGTGTTAGTAAAGTAAATGGGAACCGAAGTTTGAGTCCTGATTTCGATCCCATATTTTGAACCTTGGAAACTGCTTTAGCCTTGAGTCAGGGCATTGGTCCATCTAGCTCAATGTTGTCTACTTGGATTGGCAGTCGCTTAGACAAGACCAATGTTTCCTAACACCTGCTGCCTGAAATGCTGTATCTTGAGATGCTGTGGGCTGACTCTGGCATGCTTTGCAAGTGAGGAAAATACGTGAGTTGCTAGGGTTGCAGCCAGTGGTTGGCACCCAGTGGGAGACTGGGGTAGCGGGAACATGGGGAGGTGCCATTGTGCTGACAGCATGATGTCGTTTCCAGGCCAAACCTGAAAGTGATGTCACACCACTCTAGGATTCAGTAGAAACTCGGTTTTACCATAGAATTTCTGCTGAATCCTAGAGTGGCATGACATCATTTCTGGGACTGGCCGGGAACTGGCATCATGCTGTTCACGTGATGATGGTGTTTTCCTCATTTCCTCATTGCCGCTCAATAGAGGGTCGGCAGGGAGCAGTGAGGCGTGGCTGATGGGAGGTCTCACTACAACAGGAGGTGTGGCAACCCTATTTACAACTTAGCTCTGGGCTTCCAAGTTCTAGGGACAATTTGGTAGCAATTCTAGCTTTTTTCCACAAGTGATCAAGGTGGTACTCATAGAAGAAGAGAAGAGACTGGATTTATACCATGCCCTTCACTACCTGAAGGAGTCTCAGAGCGGCTTACAATCCCTTCCCTTTCCCCTCCCCACAACACACAACCTGTGAGGAAGGTGGGACCAAAAGAACTTTCTCGAGAACTGCCCTTGAGAGAACAGCTCTGAGAGAACTTATGACTGAACCAGGGTCACACCAGCAGCTGCATTGTCTCAATGGTTTTAACAACTGGGTAAGTTGTTATTGTCGGTGGAAAGTGCCATCAAGTTGCTGGTGTGTTATGGCCACCCTGTAGGGTTTTCAAGGCAAGAGATGCTCTGAGATGGCCTGCCATCGCCTTCCTCTGCATACCGACCCTAGACTACCTTGGTGGTCTCTCATTCAAGCACTAACCAGGGCCAACCCTTCTTAGCTTCTGAGTCCTGGCAAGATTAGGCTAATCTGGGCCACCCAGGTTAGGGCACTGGGTTGGTTAGGCCATGCCACCACCTCCATATGGAAGAAACACAATCTGAGAGGCAGCAGAGCTGCTTAACTTAAGGCAGAGGATTTCCTGGTTCTCCCAGTCCTGTTGGATTATCTACATAACACCCAAACATCTCTCAAAACTGCCCATTTGGGTTGCAACTTCCTTTTGTAGTTAGGGTCACCATCCTCCAGATGGGGCCTGGAGATCTTCTGAGAGCCAGTTTGGTGTAGTGGTTAAGTGCGCGGACTCTAATCTGGGAGAACCGGGTTTGATTCCCCGCTCCTCCACTTGCACCTGGCTGGATGACCTTGGGCAAGCCATAGCTCTGTACCAGCTGTTCCCTCAAGGACAGCTTGGGAAAAGAGCTCTCTCAGCCCCACCTACCTCACAGGGTGTCTGTTGTGGGGAGGGGAAGGGAAAGGAGTTTGTAAGCCGCTCTGAGACTCCCTTGGGGAGTGGAGGGCGGGGTATAAATCCAATCTCTTCTTCTTCTTCTTCTTCATCTTCTTCTTCTGGAATCACAGCTTCTCTCCAGACTACAAAGATGAGTTTCTCTAGAGAGAATGGACGCTTTAGAGGGTGGACTCTATGGTACCGTACCCAACGGAGTTCCCTTCCCTTCCCAAACCCTGGTTTGGGTTATTGGTTATTGGTAGTATGGATGATAGCCACTTAACCTCAGTTTTACAGCCATGTATTTCAGCGGGGCTCTGCCAGTTCGGCTTTCCTTCAAGATACATACGAGGACCCAACCCTCCCCCCACCCCCAAGCAAGCTGGAATAAGGTATTTTGTGTTTTAATTTTGTGCCACTCGAACACTCGACTGGACTCCTCAGTTCTTGTAAATAAATAGTTTCTATTAAAGCATAAATTACTTGTGCCATTCTCACAAAAGAAGAGTGTCTTTAAGAGTTCAGGAAATCGAGGGGTCGTGAATAGAAGTGGGGGGGGGAGAGGGGGCACTCGGCAAAGGAAAACGGAACTCTACGGGGACGCGGCGATACCCAGAGTCTATTAGAATGCTCCAAAGCGTGCGGAATAATAGTCAAATATTTGTAATGTTAATGAACATGCGGACATGCTTTGTGAACTTTCCTTTGCTATCCAACAGTTATAAATATCTAATGTGATGTGCATACGATATGAGGCAACAACGGAAGCTATAAAAATGTAAATGGGAAGGGGATTTGATGGGGGGCAGGGGTGGGGGGGAGAGAGAGAAAGTCACCGGGGGTTATTTTTCAGTAGATGTTCCCTGGGAATTGGCCCCTTGGTATCAACTGACAGAGTTGCGTAAAAATCCTATGAATAATGGCTCCGTGTGTTTAGGGGTTAATTTATTATCTCGGCCGGGATGTACAAAGGGTATTTAACTCCATTAGGAGAAGGAAGGAGGCGTTGGAAAGAAGGAGGGGAAGAGGGATTCTTCATGAACTTGGCGTCGTTTGGGAGGCGAAAGAGGTTTTTTTGCTTTCTCAAATGGATGCAAACTGGGGATGAGTGAATAGACACCCCTTTAGGGGAATATTTTTTTTTTTTTGGTATTTCTGGCAGAGCTTCCAGTTTGCCGTGGGCTTTGTCAGTTCATTTGTGTGGAGTGTGCCCGGTGTGTGGTTTTGATATGTCATTTATATGGCACTTACCAGCACAATGAAGCCATTGACACACATCAGATTGATTGATTGATTGATTGACGGATTGACACTTTCACAATGCTGAAGAATGCACGCATTTTTCCGGGACAAATTGGCGGTGGGTGGGTGTGAAAATAAAGCACCCGGGGTTTCATGAATTAGGATTGCCGGCTCTGCTTTGGGAAATACTGGGAGATTTGGGGGGAGTGGTCAAGCCTGGGGAGGGTGGGGTTTGGGGAGGGCAGGGACCTTAGTGGGGTACAATGCCACAGAGTCCACCCGCTGAAGCAGCCTTTTTCTCCAGGGGAACTGATTGTGGTTGCCTAGAGATCAGTTGTAATAGCAGGAGATCTCCAGATACCACCTGGAGTCTGGCAACCCTAATTATCTATATAGTATTTTCATTCTGTCCTTCCTTTGTGGAGGCCTAGGTGTTTTTCATCTTTCCTTCCCTATTTTTATCCTCACAACAACCCTGTGAGCAATGCACCCTCTAAGCTGTGGAGTCTTGTGAGCAAAAATTCTGCTCTGTGAGCTACTGGCATTACAGTTGTGAGCGAGCAATTTGGCCGCTGCATAAATTAGTTTGCTCTGGAGCCCTCCTTCCTGAGCTGAGACAAAAATGTGTGAGTCGGAGGCTGAAAAACTGTGAGCTAGCCCACACACTAACTCTGCTTAGAGGGAACACTGCTTGTGAGGTGTGTCAGGCTGAGAGATGGTAAGTCGCCCAAGGCCACTCAGTGAACTTCGAGGCTGAGGAGGGATTTGAAACATGGATTCCTTGGTCCCAGTCCAGCACTCTAAGCACTCCATCACTCCACTGGCTTGATTCAGTTGAGCCCAGATGGGCTGTGGGTGGAGATAAGGGGGAACTGCAACACCGGCTGTGATGTCAGGTGTCTTTTGGTTAAAAAAAAGAAGTAACACAGGTAGCTCTAGGAGTTGCCAGACACTCTATGGTAACCATAGAGTGTCTGGCAATTCCTAGAGCTGCTCTAGAGAGCCAGTTTGGTGTAGTGGTTAAGTGCACAGACTCTAGTCTGGGAGAACCGGGTTTGATTCCCCACTCCTCCACTTGCACCTGCTGGATGATCTTGGGCAAGCCATAGCTCTGTACCAGCTGTTCTCTCAAGGACATCTTGGGAAAAAGCTCTCTCAGCCCCACCTTACCTCACAGGGTGTCTGTTGTGGGGAGGGGAAGGGAAAGGAGTTTGTAAGCCACTCTGAGACTCCTTCGGGTGGTGAAGGGCGGGGTATAAATCCAATCTCCTCCTCCTCCTCCTCAATCAAAAGTTCTTTCAGAGCTGTTCTCTCAAGGACAGCTCTGGAAAGAGCTCTCTCAGCCTCACCTGCCTCACAGGGTGCCTGTTGTGGGGAGGGGAAGGGAAAGGAGATTGTAAGCCACTCTGAGACTCCTTCGGGTAGTGAAGGGCGGGGTATAAATCCAATCTCCTCCTCCTCCTCTTCTTCTTCTCTATGTCACTTCTGTTTGTTGGTTTTTTTAAATGAGAAGTGATGTGACCCTGCAGCTAATGTTGTGGGTTTCTAATTTTTTTCTTCAGTGTGCAATGGAGACAGGGGCTATACATTCTTTAAAAATCTGAGGCCTGTGTAACTTGTGAGTTGCCATGCTAAATGCAGCCTCCCCCATTCCAGAATTGTGATCTAATAGGGACTCGGCAGCTCCCTCCCCCCAATTCCCTGATTTCCCAGACTTCTTTAGGCTTCTGTTGAGCCTCTGAACCCAGCTGTGTTCGGCTGCCTGGGGTCACCAATGGCAGAAACCTGTCTTTACCTGTTACCGCTCAAGATTTGCTACCTCTTTGTAATTAGCACCAATTTCTCTTTGCAGAAATATGCAATTAACCCTCTGGCTCAGGAGCATGTGTGTGAGAGAGAGATTGTGTGTGTGTGATATATTCCTCATCAGTGTTGGACATTACATTATTTTAGCCTAAAGTGTGTGTGTGTGTGTGTGTGTGTGTGTGTGTGTGAGTGCAATGGGGTTAACTCATCCCAATCAATTTGACTAGCAGAAGTGGCGATTCTAGGAATTAATATTCGCAAACATAGACCTGTACATGAAAAAGGGTAAATATATGTCTAACAACGGTGCAGGGGAAAAATTTTATAGGGGAATGCTGACTATCTGGAATTTGTCGTTAATAACAAGAGGTCTATAGAGATGCAAATTGCGTGATAGGAACTGTGAAAAAGAACATGTTCCTTGAATATTTTTAATCGTCGTCTTTTTTGGAAATGCACGAAGAATGTTTGTACATTTAATGATAAGGAGAGAAGAGAACATTCCAAAGAGATAGCCTGTTCTTGGATAAGAGATGGATTATTTCTCTTGACAGTGTGTCAAGCAAGGCGTGCAAACATCCTTGTAGGCAAGATTCTGTTGGCATTTCCATTACAAGCCCAGTGTTCCCATGATCATCGTTAAATGCACATTCTTGACTTCCCAGGAAGCGCTGTTATGTGGGAGTTTATGTCTTGATCTGTACACTCCATCTGTTTATGTCTCGATCGGGATACTCCCATCATTCAGGTACTCCGACTCTACGTGATCAAGGTGGCCCGCCAGAGATCAGGAGCTGCTTTCTCAACTCAGTGGTGCCACCAGGGTAGGTGGTCAGAGAGTGGTACTGCAGCTCGGCAGGGATTAAGTGTTATGAAAAGGGCCAATGGAGTTTCGAGAGGGAAGGCAACATCTTGTCAAGTCTTGGAAGCTGAGCAGGGTCAGTACTTGGGTGGGAGACCACGAAGGAAGACTCTGCAGAAGAAGACAATGGCCAACCACATCTGCTTCCCATTTGTCTTGAAAGCCCCTTTCTGGGGTCTCCATCAGTTGGCTGCAACTCAACAGCAGTTTACAGGCACTCACATAATGGGGTTTTGTCTGCCTTTCCAACACTGATTTTTGGACTGAGCTCCTTGGAGGAAGGGTGGGATAAAAGTGTGCTAAATAAAACAAAGTACGTTTGTAAGTTGGTCTTAGAGGAATGACCGAGGTGCTCAGACTTCCCTTTCTTGCCGACTTGATCAGGGCTTAGCTTGCCGGCAGATTTAGAGCTATGATGGAAGCATCAAGGTAGATAAGAAAGTGCAGACAGCTTTATGACAGGTGATGTGTTTTTGGTGGGATACTTGGATGAACATTTTGGGATACAGGATGAAAGATCTACCATTGCCTATGTGCTTGGGAACTGTGGGACTACCAAGGGTTCCTTATTGAGAAGACCAGTAATGGTAGACAAGCTTTTAAGACACGGAGCTGCCTTAGATGAATTCAGGCCATTGGTTCATCTAGGTCAACACGGCTTATTCTGTTTGGCCGCCACTCTCCAGCATCAGGCAAGGTCTTTTCCATCAAAAATGATATTTCAGCTGGAGAAGCTAGAGACTGAAGTTGGGACCTTTTGCATACAACGCAGATGTCTGTTCTACCTTCTTATTGCCTTTCTATCCCTCTGTTCCTTCCAGAATCTCAGTGAGGTCACCCTTCCTCTATTTTTATCTTCACAATGACACTGTGAGGAAGTTTCCTCTGAAAGTGGTTGACCCAAGTTACCTAGTGAACCTCATGGCTGAGTGGGAATTTGAACCTAGTCTAATGCTCTGACTTTGGTGGCTCAGGCTAGCCCGATCTCGTCAGATTTCAGAAGCTAAGCGCAGGGTCAGCCCTGGTTAGTGGGACGGGAGACCATCAAGGAAGTCCAGGGTTGTGATGCAGAGGCGGGCAATGGCAAACCACCTCTGAATGCCTCTTGCTTTGAAAAGCCTAGAGTCGCAGAAGTCGGCGGTGACTTGATGACACTTTTCACCACTCATCCACCTTCTAGCAAAGGTACCACACTGTCTCTTGTATACTCAACCAGTGGTCCCTCTTCATTTTTGCCTACTTCTACTGATCTCCTGCTGGGATGCGCAGGGGCATCGCACATGCACACAGCCTTGAAATCTCTGTAACGTACCCAGTTTCCATGGGCGATGTGCAGGCAGTGCTCAGCTGTGACTGGTCATCATGGGAAGGCTTCCTAGAAGGCAGGACATTTGACCACCGCCAACTGGAGAACACTTTTGCAGCCTCCATGAGCATAATTACCTATGACAATAGAACAGGGCTCTCAGCTATTTTGAGCCTGTGGGCACCTTTAGAATTCTGATATGGAGTGGTGGGCACAGCCCCAAAAACGTGCCACAAAATGGCCACCAAAGGAGGCAGAGCCAGCCACAGAATGGCTATGGCAGCTTATCTTCAGTCACACGGTGAAGATTCTTACACTGTAGTGGCAGCTGCTGCTAAAGCAACATTTTAAAAAAATCTGCAAAGCCAATCGAACTTCCAGTCCTCAGTCAGAAGCCTTGCTTGGTGTCACAGGCTGAGGTGCCAGGCAAAGGGAGTCCAGAACAGGCTGAGGTCAGGAGCCAAGAAGACAGTGCAAAGTCCAAAGCCAAGCCGAGGTCAGGAGCCAGAAACACAGAGCCAAGTCCAAAATCACTAACCAGAAACGTAGTCCAAAGCCAAGCCGGGGTCAGGAGCCAGGAACACAGTGCCAAGTCCAAAGCCAGGGGGTCCGGAGGTCTAGGTGCAAGAGCTGAGCCAAAGTGGATGCAAGGTGGCCCGAAGCTGACTCATTGCTTCCACGAAGAGTACTGCCCAGAGTGTGGAGTTAAGTGCTGCTTCCAAGTAGCCAGCTGCACGATCGCCCAGGCTCCTGTTAGAACTCTGGGCTTGCCAAGCGTCTTCCCTGTAGCCTGGCCTCTCGTTGCCTGGTTGCTAAGTTTTGCCGCAGTCGCTTCCTTAAACAAGTAACACGTGGGGGTGAGTCAGGAGGACTTTCAGTTTGTAGTTCTTCCTTCTTATCTGAGCCAGGTGTGAAGAATGCTGATACAGGCAACTGCTAGCTATCCTCCTCTGCTGCTTCAGAGGGCCAGCTGTGGTTTCTGCAAACTCTGTCAGCTCTCCCTCATCCACACCCATGACACTGGGCAAAAGCTTTGCCTGGTCTCAAACACTTTCCAAAAAGTCTTAGGGGGCCAGGAAAAGCATTGGTGGGTGCTGTGGCTCCCATGGGCACCATATGGGGGATCCCTGCAATTGATTGTAAACATTCTCAGCTGAGGAGGGTTTTTTTTTTTTTGGGGGGGGGGGGGTAGAGAACACAACACTTTGCCCAAATCCTGTCTCGTAACTTGAAAACTTAATGACTTCTCTACCTGGGGCTCTTTCCCCCTTGACAGGGGATTGAATGTTTCTTTTTCTTGTGTGCCTCTCGCCTGTGATTGCATTGATTAATCCCCCTCTGCAGGTCTGCATTAGTCCAGGCAAGCTGCAAGTCACACTCCTGTTTAATACCGATCAGAGGAAGTGAGAGAGACGGCAGTTGCCGCGGTGGAGTCTCACGGCAGCTCAGCCTTTGTCAGAGCGAGCTGCCCCCCAACACACCCGTCAAAATCGATCAAGCCCAGTTTTAACTCTCTTTCTGTAGAAGCCCCTTCCGTCTCAATGGGACGTACTTCCAAGTGAGGCTGCTCAGGCTTGCAGCCTTTGCAGAACCTCTTGGGACTTGAGTGCCGGACCAGCTGGAACTTTAGTCTGATGCAGCAGGGCTCTTGCTGTAGTTTAAAATGTTGAGCTGCTCCATTGCTTTCTAGGGAAGGGGCTGTGGCTCAGTGGTACACCATCTCCTTGGCATGCAGAAGGTCCCAGGTTCAACCCCCAGCATCTCCAGTTAAAAAAGTATCAGGCAACAGGGGATATGAGAGACCTCTGCCTAAGACCCAGGAGAGCTGTTGCTAGTCTGAGTAGAACAGCTCTTAGGTAACACCTACTGGGTCAAATTAAAATGATCCCCAGTCAACTGGGTCTCGCTACAGGCCATCTTAATTTTAAAATTGTAATTCCCTTCTTCAGTTACATTTAAAAAATCTTTATTTTTTTATCAAGATATCATAAGAACATAAGAACGTAAGAGAAGCCAATGTTGGATCAGGCCAGTGGCCCATCCAGTCCAACACTCTGTCACACAGTGGCCAAAAACACCAGGTGCCCTCAGGAGGTCCAGCAGTGGGGCAGGAAGCCCTCCCACTGTTGCCCCCCCAAAACACCAAGATTACAGAGCATCACTTGCCCCAGACTGAGAGTTCCTATCTATACTTTGTGGCTAATAGCCACTGATGGACTTCTGCTCCATAGGTTTATCCAGTTTCCTCTTGAAGCCGTCCATACTTGTAGCCACCACCGCCTCCTGGGGCAGTGAATTCCACGTGTTAATCACTCTCTGGGGGAAGAAGTCCTTCCTTTTATCCATTCTAAACTGACTGCTCAGCAATTTCATGGAGTGCCCACGAGTTCTTGTATTGTGAGAAAGGGAGAAAAGGACTTCTTTCTCTATCTGCTCTATCCCATGCATAATCTTACAAACCTCGATCGTGTCACCCGTCAGCCGTCGTTCCTCCAAGCTAAAGAGCCCCAAGTGCTTCAACCTTTCTTCATAGGGAAAGTGTTCCAACCCTTTTATCATTTTAGTTGCCCTTTTCTGCCCTTTTCCCAATGCCATAATATCTTTTCTGAGGTGTGGCGACCAGAACTGTACACAGTACTCCAAATGAGGTCGCACCATCGATTTATACAGGGGCATTATGATACTGGCTGCTTTGTTTTCAGTTCCCTTCCTAATAACCCTTAGCATAGCGTCAGCCTTTTTCATTGCAATCACACACTGTCTTGACATTTTCATTGAAAATCATAAGTCTTCGGTGTTCTTTTTCTGCCAGCCGGAAACTGACCACACCCCAGACCTCCGGGGCCTCTCCCCTATTCCTGCTGGCAAGAACCATCATGCTGAAGCCGCTAGCGGATGCCAAGGAAGGGTCCCCCATTTACTCAGTCTATCTGACTTGGACCACAAGTATTTTTTATGACAAGGATGCTGCCTTATGGGCTCTGCGAGGTGCCATAAAGTGCTTTATAGCGTGCCGTAAAATGTTCAGTAGTAATCCAGTATGTGCCGGAGTGTCATCTCACCATCCATATATTTCCTGCTGCAAATGCTCCTGCGCAGACAGCCCCCAAACGTCCCCCTCTGGCTAGCTGGATTCACACTTAACCACACTGATTAAAAGTTTAAAATTGCTGGGCGAGGCGACTTCTGTTCTGAGTATTCTTTGTCGTTCCCCCCTTTCAGAGGAGAAAATGTTAAACAACCCACCGAACTGCTTTGCACAAAATGGCCTTATTTGCTGGAATTAACAACCATAGACCCCTCTCAAAATAAACCAAAATGAATCTGATCCTGGCTGGGAGTGGGAAAGAGGAGCTTGGTAAGATTTCCCAGTGTTGTCCTAAAGGCTAGTCTTCAGTGGGTGGAATGGGACCCACACACGTATCACACTCTGGTCTAAGTCAGGAAATAGACAATTTCTAACACTTTTAAAATTTCCGTTTTGCTGTTTCGCTATAGGGTTACCAGACAAATGGCTGGAGGGGTCTGAGGGGGCACAGTGTTGTAGGAGGAAAAATAAAATAAAAAATACAACCTCATATACTTCCTGGAAGTTGATACAGGAAGTGACAAAGGGTAGCTCTCGGAATCACCAGAAACTCTGTGGTAGAAACATAGACTTTCCAGCGATTCCTAGAGCTACCCCGGAATTTAGCTCTAGGAATCACTGGAAAATGTATGGTAGAACCATACCATATGGAAGTTAACTCTTGGAATCATTGGGAACTATATAACCATAGAATTTCCGGCAATTCATAGAGCTACCCTTTGTCACTTCCTGAATCAGCTTCTGGTAAGTACATGAGCTGTCTCCCCCACTCCTTAATTCCCCTGTCACCACCTGGGCCTTGGTAGTGAAGTGCAGGGTATAAATCCAATCTCTTCCTCCTCCTCCTCCTAGGTCACTTCATGGTGGAGTGAGGATTTGAACCTGGGTCTCTGGGCTGCTAGTCTGACATTTGAACTAGTGCACTCCATGCTGACTGCTGGGCCTTTTGTGTGTCTCTGTGTTCCCGGTGTCTCCTTTCTCCTGGATTTACATTCTTGCCCATAGGAAAACTTATGCCTGCTGTGGCGCTCTTTTATTATTTAAAGAGTCCTCATTGAGCGTGGAAGGCAGTTGACATAATGGGCTTTGAACGCATTTTGTTGGATTTGCCTCTTCAGCAGAGAAGACAAAAATGGGGAAATGAATGTCTAGGGGGCAGAGATCTTCTTTTTAAAAACAGACAATGTTTGCGAGCTACCCGAAGCCCACGAGTATTCCTTCCCACTTTAATTAATTGAAATGTCTTTTTCTATGTTTTGCAATGCGCCGGGAGAAAAGCCGATTTCGCTAGGGTATAGACAAATGCTTTTGGGCGTGTGCGTGCAGAGTTCAGTAGCGTCAGGTTCTGAAGGATTTGTGTATTGCGGGAGAGCGATAGCTAGGTACTGTTTTGTCAACAGGATGCCTTTGGGAATGGAGTGTGCTTTCTCATTTTCTTTAGTGTCTCCCCCCCCCCCCACCAAAGGTGACTAAAATCCTGGAAGTCTTTGGTTCTTCATATTGTGTGTATTAAGTCTCATCAAGTCGCTCCTGACTTATGGCAACCCAATTTAAAGATTAACCGAATTTGTGGCAGGGGATGAGCCCTTAGGAGCCGCGGTGGCTCAGAGGTTAAGACGCTGAGCTGCAGACTGGAAGGCTGGCAATTCGAGACCCGAGTGCCGCATGATGGAGTGAGTTCCTGTCTCTGGCCCCTGCTCCTGCCAACCTAGCAGTTCAAAAGCAAGAAATTTCAAGTAGATAAATAGGTACTGCTTCGGTGGTAAGGTAACAGAGCTCCATGCACCTCGGCATTTAGTCATGCCGGCCACATGTCCATGGAAAAAGTCTTCGGACAGTGCTGGATATTCGGCTTGGAAACGGAGATTAGTACCACCCCCCTAGAGTTGTATTCAGCTGGTTTTCAAGCAAGGGAAATCTTTACCTTTACCTTTTACGAGCCTTTATGAGTCACTGCTCATGTCTTCAGATACAGCTAGAATGTGAGTCTAACTGTCCTTGTATCTTGGAGAGTGGAGTGATTTCAGATGCCGAATGACATTAGCAGGCCAGTGACAATAGCCGTGGATGATAATAGCAGGCACGGATTAGGTGTGATATGCGGGGGGGGGGGGTAGTAGGTGTGGAGAAATCAGCACTGGTAATGAGACAGGAAACCTAGATCTCGATTTAGTCCAGAAGTATGCACCGCCTTGAGCTTTGTTATCAGTTGCATTCAGTGATCTCTCTTTCTAATCTCCCTTTGAAATTCCTTTATAAGAGAACTGCTACTCTTAGGTTTATAATCTGCCCTGGGCTGTCTCATTGGCTGAGCACCAGCCCAGCTTGACCAGTAATATCTCACGTAACATTCAGACTAAAAGGGGGTGGTTGTACTGGCACAACAGCATCCAACAAAGCCAAGAATGAATTTCTTACTTGGTGGGAGTCGGATATAGCCCGCTTGTGGCCCTCGCCCCTCTGGCTTCTTGGCAAGGCCTAGGTTGTCCTTCCTCTATACCTATTAGTGCATTTATATATCCTAGTACATTTTAATCTCATGTGTGGGTCTCCCCTAGGGTTGCCAGACCTACCCGCCTGGTGCGGGTGGGGGCCCTCAGTTTCCGGCGGTCTTCTCCGCTGCTGGCGAGATGGCTGCTGAGGCGGAATTACTTCAGTTAGAAGCTAATTCTACCTCAGAGTTTTTGCTCACAAACCAGAGCGTCGTCCCCGATATCTGTGAAGTGCCTGCGTCACTTCTGGCTGATGTCGACATGTCACATTTATTTCTGACTCCTTCCTTCCCCACTCCCAGTAAGTGCACCCCACCTGCTCATCCGTTGTACTTTTCAGCCCTCCCCTCCCTTCGTTTTATCTTTTCGACCGGTCCATGAAACAGCAGGAAAGGGATGGTCCCTGAACTCACTCAGCATGTTTAATAGCAGAGGGGGCCATTTGAATGTGGATCCCAGAGATCCTCATCCAATACTCTAACCATCATGCTGGCGCCCATTCTTACCCAGTTTGGCATAGTGGGTAGGAACGCAGACTCTAATCTGAGAGAACCAGGTTGGAGTCCTCACTCCCCCACCTGCAGCTGCTGGTGTGACCTTGGATCAGTCACAAGTTCTCTCAGAGCTGTACTCTCAAGGGCAGTCCTCGAGAGAGCTCTCTCAGCCCCACCGACCTCACAAGGGTGTCTCTTGTGTGGAGGGAAAGGGAAAGGAGACTGTAAACTGCTTCGGGTAGTGATGGGCGGGGTATAAATCCAATCTCCTCCTCTTCCTCCTCCTCCTCCTCCTCCTCCTCCTCCTCTTCTTCTTCTTCTTCTTCTTCTTCTTCTTCTTCTTCTTCTTCTTCCTGATATTGGCACTCAAGGTGGCTTTTGATACCATAAAAAAAGTTTGTAACAAAGAGGACTACAGCTTTTGAGGAAAAAATGGAGTTACAATTTGTAACACTGCTGCAGAACCTCACGGGGCATCACTAGTTGAAGTCTTCTGCCCAGCTGGTTAGATGGTCTTGCTGGTGACTGCGGTCTCCTCTAGAGCTTTCAGAGAACCCAGCAGATTACAGCTCCTCTCCTAGAAGTTATTTCTGAACAACCTCAGGAATGGATGCCAACAGTCTCCGGACAGATGGGTAGGGTTTGAAAAACACCTGGAGATTTTTTTGGGGGTGTGGAGCCTGGGGAGGGTGGAGTTTGGGAAGGGGGAGGGAGCTCAACAGGTGTAATACCATTGGGTCCACCTGCCAAAGCTGCTGTTTTTTCCAGGGGAGGAGGAGGAGGAGGAGATTGGATTTATACCCTGCCCTTCACTTGGAGTCTCGGAGCGGCTTACAAACTCCTTTCCCTTCCCCTCCCCACAACAGACACCCTGTGAGGTCGGTGGGGCTGAGAGAGCTCTGAGAGAAAAAAGCTCTTTCAAGAACAGTTCTGACAGAGCTATGGTTTGCCCAAGGCCATCCAGCAGCTGCAAGTGGAGGAGTGGGGAATCAAACCCGGTTCTCCCCGATTAGAGTCCGCGCACTTAACCCCTACACCATCTCTGTCTTCAGGAGCTCAGCTGTAATAGCAGAGGTCTCCAGCCACCACCTGGAGGTTGGCAGCCCTATTGATGGGCCTTTTCCCAGGCTCCAATTTTGTTCTTCCTTCCTTAGCAGTCCTGGCTCTCAGTCTGGCAGCCCCTGTCCTCCGATGACCCGGCATTCACTTCATCCGCAACTTCTTTCAAAAAACAGAATCTCTCAGTCCTCTTCCACTTATTCGCTCTCTCTCTCTCTCTCTCTCTCTCTCACTTAAACTGGGGCTTAATTACAGGTAATTATTGATCACTGAGGGATCCCTGGTTGACAAATCCAATTTTCTCACTTTTATTGAGCGTGACTGATATGGGCCTAGAGAGGATAAAAAATGGACACGAGCTGTCGCGGAAACCTGCTGTCGCGTGCGGCTGTGGAAACATGGCACTTATTTCCCCTCCCCCTAGAGACAGCTGTCGCGGTTTTGTGGAAGGACCGAGAATTCAACTCTGTCATGATATATTAGGACCGCCAGGTGTGAAGGGAAGGCTGCTGTGTTGGTGGGGTCCCCGAGGGAACCGTGTGGCAGTGTCGGAGCCCTGATCTTGTAGATGGTAAATCTCGTCTCCGTGTCCCTGATTGGCTGTTACTTCTTCCTCTCGCTCATTAGTTGTGGAGCCATGTAAGGAGTCTAGACGTTTGCCCTAAAACATGGTAAGGCTTACGAAGCCAGCGTGCAAAACAGCATACCCTTCCAAAGGCTAAATATAGACTCAACATGTAGGGGGAAAAAAAATCTGAGCAGACAGATTGCAACAATGTGTTTTTCTCCCATTTGACATATTTCAATTTTGTACGAAATGAATACCCTGACAAGATTAGCCCACGGGAACCAGATGGAGAGGGATGAGATGGTGACAATGGTGGAAATATGCTTAATGGAGGGCCTCAAACCCCGTTGCATATGAAGCTGCCTTCTACAAGTCAGATCACTGATCCACCTAGCTCAGTGGTGTCTCCTCGGGGGTGTTCTCCACCTACATCAGTGGTGTCTCCTCTGAGTCTTCTCCATCTACCTCAGCGGTGTCTCCTCCGAGCTGCCTTCTACAAGTCAGATCATCGATCCGCCTAGCTCAGTGGTGTCTCCTCTGAGTCTTCTCCACCTTCCTCAGCAGTGTCTCCTCTGAGTCTTCACCTAGCTCAGCAGTGTCTCCTCTGTGTCTTCTCCACCTATCTCAGCAATGTCTCCTCTGAATGTTCTCCACCTAGCGCAGCAGTGTCTCCTCTGAGTCTTCTCCACCTTCCTCAGCAGTGTCTCCTCTGAGTCTTCTCCACCTACCTCAGCAGTGTCTCCTCTGTGTCTTCTCCACCTACCTCAGCAATGTCTCCTCTGAGTCTTCTCCACCTTCCTCAGCATTGTCTCCTCTGAGTCTTCTCCACCTTCCTCAGCAGTGTCTCCTCTGAGTCTTCACCTAGCTCAGCAGTGTCTCCTCTGAGTCTTCTCCACCTACCTCAGCAGTGTCTCCTCTGAATGTTCTCCACCTAGCGCAGCAGTGTCTCCTCTGAGTCTTCTCCACCTTCCTCAGCAGTGTCTCCTCTGAGCTGCCTTCTGCAAGTCAGATCATTGATCCACCTAGCTCAGTGGTGTCTTGTCTGAGCTGCCTTCTACAAGTCAGATCACTGATCCACCTACTTCAGCGGTGTCTCCTCTGAGTCTTCTCCATCTACCTCAGCAGTGTCTTGTCTGAGCTGGCTTCTACAAGTCAGATCATCAATCCACCTAACAGTGGTGTCTCCTCTGAGTCTTCTCCACCTAGAAGTGTCTCCTCTGAGTCTTCTCCACCTACCTCAGCAGTGTCTCGTCTGGGTCTTCTCCACCTACCTCAGCAGTGTCTCCTCTGAATGTTCTCCACCTAGCGCAGCAGTGTCTCCTCTGAGTCTTCTCCACTTACCTCAGCAGTGTCTCCTCTGAGCTGCCTTCTACAAGTCAGCTCATTGATCCACCTAGCTCAGTGGTGTCGTCTCTGAGCTGCCCTCTACAGGTCAGATCATTGATTCACCTAGCTCAGCGGGGTCTCCTGCAAAGGAGGAGCTCTGCCACTGGGCCATGCCTCCTCTTGATAAATTGATTGCTTGGTATTCCTGGGGGAACTTCCCAAGTGTGCAGTTTGTCCAGGTCAAAGGGCATCCAGCTCCTTGATGGGGAGACTTAAAAAAATTAAATTGGGTAAGGCTACATCACCAAAGTTTAGAAGTTGTGCTTTTGATCATATGTAAACACTTGACGTGTTGTGCGTATTCAGTGAAACCGGCACCGTAACACGGTCCATCGCAATACATGGGGCTCTGTTTTTCTGGACAGCAACACTGTTGGGATCACTTCCCCAGGCTGCCCTTTGCCGGCCCTGTCTCTTCCAGTCCCCGAGTCCCGCTTGTTGACCAGCCACAACCTGTGCGGCTGCAGGACTGTTGACTCAGCCTCTTGGGCCCATGCAATTGCGCAAACTTGGCTTCAGACATCCTTCCAGGTGACGCAGCGGCTGGCTCAGGTCTCCAGGCTGTTTGCTGGTTTGTTTGGATTGCTTCCTTCTCCGTCTAGGAAACATGCCTTTCTTCCAAACAGCTTTTCCGTTCTACATGGGAGCAGCTTGTTTGTCTGTTTGCCTGCCTGGAGAGAGACTGGACTCTGTTCAGCCGCGCTGCTCGATGCTCTTTGCCGGGAGTTTGTGGGACTTAGTTCTGCAGTACATGTCAAATGTGCTTGCCGACGTACACTTGATGCTAGTGTGCTTTGGGGCTTCTTGCTAGGGCCAGGAGTCCACAGCCTGTGGCCCTAAAGCCAGACGTGGCCCAGTATAGAAACGAATGCAAAAAGTGAAATCTCTAGGTGAAAGTGTATGGGAGGGGTATGTGCATTGCTAGAATAATCCAGTATTGGGAAGGGAATGGACGGTAAATACTTTAATGGGAAAGGGAAACTGCTAGTTAGTGCAGTTCTTCGGTGGAACAGGCTTCCTCGGGAGGTGGTGGGCTCTCCTCATAAGAACATAAGAACACAAGAGAAGCCATGTTGGATTAGGCCAATGGCCCATCCAGCCCAACACTCTGGTGTCACACAGTGGCCAAAAACACCAGGTGCCCTCAGGAGGTCCAGCAGTGGGGCCAGGACACTGGAAGCCCTCCCACTGTTGCCCCCCCCCCCCAGCACCAAGAATACAGAGCATCACTTGCCCCAGACCGAGAGTTCCTATCTATACCATGTGGCTAATAGCCATTGATGGATCTCTGCTCCATATGTTTATCTAACTCCCTCTTGAAGCCGTCCACGCTTGTAGTCGCCGCCACCTCCTGTGGCAGTGAGTTCCATGTGTTAATCACTCTTTGGGTGAAGAAGTCCTTCCTTTTATCTGTTCTAACCCGACTGCTCAGCAATTCCATGGAGTGCCCACGAGTTCTTGTCTTGTGAGAAAGGGAGAAAAGGACTTCTTTCTCTACCTGCTCTATCCCATGCATAATCTTATAAACCTTGATAAACTTCCTTTGGAGGCTTTTGGGCAGAGGCGTGACGGCCATCTGACAGCAGTGCTGAATCTGTGACTCATTAATTTAGGCAGATTGTGAGCGGGAGGGCAGGAAGGGATGTGGCAGGGCTCGGCTCTTGTCGCTCTTTCTTACATGCCCAGTGTAATGCAGGGGGTGGACTAGATGGCCCTTGGGGCACCTCCCAGCTCTGTGTTTCTACATTTCCATCTCCAGTTAAGAGCATCAAGGAGTCGGTGATGAGAAAGACCTCTTCCTGAAACCCCGGAGAGTTCCTGCCGGTCGGAGTAGTCAACACTGACCTCGGAGGCCCCATGCTGTGATTCAGTACAAGACGACTTCATGTGTGATTTCTCCCCTCTCAGCATTAGACCCATTTTTGGTCTTTTCTGATGTCATTAAAGTGACACACAGCCCTTCAAATGTCAGGGGAGGGGTGGGGGAGTGAGAGACTGACGAGTCATCTTCGCCGCACGCCTCTCTGTTTTTCCAAACGGATGGCTGTCACCGAAAGGGAGGCGCGGCTCTTCGAAGTGTGCCGGCCGGCTCATCTGCACAGCTGCGCCTCACACATGGCTGACACCTGGATGACGCCGTCTGTTGTAACCTCGCTGGCGCCTAAGAGAAAGTGGCAGACTTCGTCTCTGGGATGAGCCATCCACGGAGGTGTGGAAACGCAGCTGGCAGAGCACGGCGCCTTGGGGGGGCTGACAGAGGAATCGCAACGTCCGTGGTTCAGCTCTCACCCCGGCTATGAACTTAGCAGGTGGCCTGAGGCAATCCTCAGACTCCAAACCCCCCCCCCCCCCCCCAATCTGCCAAATGGGGGCAGTAATACTGACCCAATTTATTGCTTTTATAGATTACAACTTGGGGGCACACCGATTGCTGTTATTAACTAGTAATAAGGCCCGTTGCGGAAATAAATGCAGTGGGCTCTAGGAAGAGGGTCTGGAGAGAGAGAATCGGAGGGAGGGGGAGAGAGGTAGACAGGAAGAAATTCAGTGCTTTTCCTGCTGGCCAGCCTCCTGGCTCAGCTGGCCACGCCTGGCTCCGGGCTGATCCGCCTCCTCTGCCTCCCCTTTGACCTGGCTGCCGGCAGCCCCGTTGAAAGTCCCCAGCAGGTGCAGAAGCCACCGCTGTTGCCCTGGGGCTGTTGCACGTGGGAAGGGGGGCCAACATGAGAAGGAGGGCCTTGTCAAATGCAGAAGTGCAGGGCGGTGGGGAAGGCGTTGGCAAGCAAGCCTCCGCAGGGGGAGTGGTGGGTGCTGCGCGGGGCCGGCACCGCTTGGCCTTGGTGGGGGGGGGGGAGACCGACAGGGCAGAAACCCTCCCCCCATCCCTCCTTGCCAGGGCACTGGGCACACCGGCTTCCTAGTGGAACTTATGGTGGGAGAAGCGGAGCTGAGAGCTGCTGGGCACCCCGCAGAACCGCTGGCAGGTGATGGCAGCAGCAGCAATCTTATTTGTCAGCTTTCCCCAGAACCCGGGGCCGAGGGTGAGGGGAACGGCCTGCCAGTGCCAGCTGCTCTCTTTCGCCCACTGCATCCCAGGGACTCTCCAGCTGCTGCCTCGGCCTCAGGACCATCTGCCCGCCGGAGTGCCCAGCGCGCCCATCAGCTCCCAGCACACTGAGGCCAAGATGCTGGGCGGCTCTTTTGTGGGCGGGATGAAGGCAACACAGCCAGTGGCCAGGGCCCCCTTTCTGCTCCTGGAGCCAGTGGATTGGCACACCGTTGGAGTGACAGGTCAGAGAGCCAAAGGCTGTGGAAGCGTGTGGAACGTTCGGGAAAGAGTCACTCCAACACTCCATTATATAAAAGGAGAGATGGAGACTATTGTTGATGGGATATGGAATGGTGTGGCACAGCCCAAGGGTCCTGACCCTTTTGAGCCTGCGGGCAACTTGGGATTCTGATACAGGGTGGCAGGCACAGCCACAAAAGGGCTGCTGCAGGAGGTGCTGCCAGCTACAAAATGGCCGCCCCAGCTTACTTTCAGTCACACCGTGAAGATCTTTGTGCTGTGCTGGCAGCTGCAACCAGAGCAATATTTTTAAATATCCACACAGCCAATCAGATCTCCAGTGGCCAATCAGAAGCTTCTAAAAAGACTTGGCAGGCACCAGGGAAACTGGCGACAGGAACCACAGTGCCCATCGGGACATCTAGTTTAGCCCAGTCTCATCAGATCTGAGAAGCTAAGCTACACCAGTACTTGGATGGGAGACCGCCAAGGAAGGCTCTGCAGAGGAAGGCCAGGGCAAACTCCTTCTGCTTCTCACTTGCCTTGGAAGCCCCTTGCTGGGGTAGCTGTAAGCAGGGTCGGTTCTTGGAAGGGAGACCACCAAGGAAGGCTCTGCAGAGGAAGGCAAGAGCAAACCACCTCTGCCTCTCCCTTGCCTTGGAAGCCCCTTGCTGGGGTAGCTGTAAGCAGGGTCAGTTCTTGGAAGGGAGACCACCAGGGAAGGCTCTGCAGAGGAAGGCAAGGGCAAACTCCCTCTGCTTCTCACTTGCCTTGGAAGCCCCTTGCTGGGGTTGCTGTAAGCAGGGTCGGTTCTTGGAAGGGAGACCACCAAGGAAGGCTCTGCAGAGGAAGGCAAGGGCAAACTCCCTCTGCTTCTCACTTGCCTTGGAAGCCCCTTGCTGGGGTTGCTGTAAGCAGGGTTGGTTCTTGGAAGGGAGACCACCAAGGAAGGCTCTGCAGAGGAAGGCCATGGCCAACCCCCTCTGCCTCTCCCTTGCCTTGCAAGCCCCTTGCTGGGGGTCGTCATAAGTCAGTTGTGACTTAACAGCACTTACATGCCTGCAAACTTAATACTGTTGGTATTATCCATGGCACTGTTTTAATCCCCCAGGATACAAGGGCCCTGCCTTAGGTTGAATCAGGCCATTGGTCCACATAGGTTGATACCAACTACTTTCCAGGCCCTACATATCTAGAAGTCTATCTCTTTTCTCCACTTCAGTTTACTGGTGGAATTCAGCCCATGTGGAAGCTCTTTGGCTTCTACAGCTGAAGGCTGTCTGACTGCAGGGCTGGGGAAGGTCCAGCTCAGCTTCAGGCCTTGCAGAGAGCGGTTGTCATTCAGAGTTGACAGCACTGAGTTAGATGGACTAGTGCAGGGGTCCCGAACTTTTCTGAGCTTGTGGGCACCTCTGGGATTCTGACCCAGGGTGGCGGGTGCCATTGCAGAATGGCGGCCACAGGAGGTGGACCCAACTACAAAATGGCTGCTACGGGAGGTGGAGCCAACCACAAAATGGATGCCATTGGAGGCAGAACCGCACACAGACCCAGAGGAAGTCCGTGTGCAGGTGGAATTGCACTGGATGCAAGGCATGAGACACTGGTGGCATCTCCCACTGAAACGATGTTATTGTAATCTGCACAGCCAATCAGCTATCCAGTGGCCAGTCAGAAACGGCCCCATCCACTTCCTGAAAACACTTGGTGGCAGTGTTCCCTCTAAGCTGAGTGAGTGTGAGCTAGCTCACCGTTTTTTAGCCTCTGGCTCACACATTTTGTCTTAGCTCTGGAAGGGGGCCACCAGAGCAAGCTAAAATTATGCCACAGCCAAATCGCTCGCTCACCACTTTAATGCCAGCAGCTCACAAAGTAGAATTTTTGCTCACGAGACTCCACAGCTGAGAGGGGGCAGTGCTCGGTGGGCAACATATAAGGTGTTGGTGGGTGCCGTGATGCCCCTGGGCACCACAAGACGAATCCCTGGACTGGTGGTTTGACTGGTTAAAGGAAGTTAGCTATAGCTCCCTTTTTAAAATACGGTAGTGGACAGGGTCGTCAAGTCTCAGCCCCACAGAGTTTCCAAGGCGACAGAAGAACCGAGGTGGCTTGCCATTCCCTGAGAGCCAGCGTGGTGCAGTGGCTAAGAGCGGCGGACTCTAATCTGGGAGAACCGGGTTTGATTCCCCACGCCTCCACATGCAGCCAGCTGGGTGACCTTAGGCCAGTCACAGTCAATCATTGGCCCGCCTTTTCTCCCGAGCCTTTGTGGTTCTGCCCAGGGTCCTGATTTACACAGTCTCAGAGCTCTCTCAGCCTCACCTGTCTCACAGGGTGTCTGCTGTGGAGAGAGGAAGGGAAGGTGATTGTAAGCCACTCCAGGACTCCTTCAGGTAGTGAAAAGTGGGTATAAAACCAACTCCTCCTCCTCCTCCTTTGTAGCAATGCCGGAATTCCTCAGTGGCCTCCCATCCAAGTACTAAACAGGGCCGATCCTACTTAGCTTCCAAGAGCTGATGAGATTAGCCTAGCCTGGGCCATCCAGGCCATGTCTTAAATATGTATATATACTGAACAAAAATGTTGTTAGTGATACTGGGGGCAACTCTAATTGGGTTGTTACCCACTTGCAGCTCCTGATCGACCAGTTAATGATCGGTTCATTGGGCTATCTTCTTGTCACCCTCAACCTTTTCTCCTGAGCCTTTTAGGTTCTGTCCAGGGCCCTGATTTGCACAACATTCTCCCCTGTCCCCGCTGAATTCACCTATGGGCAGAATTTAAGATAATACCCACAACTCAAGTACCCAACTCCTGGGTATTGGCTCCCTTACAGGCCTCGACCTTTCTCAGGAGAAAAAGGCCTTTCCTCTACTCACCTGTGTTTGTTATTGGTATTAAAGAGATGTGTGTGTGTGTGTGATGGATCGGGGGTGTATGACAGGGGAAACAGGGAAGCAAATGACTGTATCGAACGCGAGCTGGAAGCCATCCATTGCATTTAGGGGAGCAGAGATAAAACTCCTTTAAGAGCTTCCAGGCATAGATTAGCTTAGTTTAACAATAGCACTCATAGATAAGCTAAAGCAGTGAGTGACTTAGAGACAGGAGCTAAATGTGGTGGCACTCTGGAGGAAATCAATTGGAGGGGAATTGAGTCCGTTGTCCTAGTTTATGCCTGAAACACTCCATGTCTTGCAAATGGAGATTTCGGTGTGTGTGTGTGAGAGAGAGAGAGTGGGGGGGGGGGGGGGAGAGAGAGAGAGAGGGAGAAAAGCTACCCTAATCAACTCCAGAGTAAAATGAGGGATGGTTTTGGATTTCTTGTCATTGCTCTCTCAACCAAAAGGGAGACTGCACCCAAGTTATCAGAAGGAGATTGAGACTGGGAAGGGCAGCCATGTAAGGATGTGTTGCTGGCGACCAAGATCGAGTTAATTCATGCTGTAGTATTATTCCCCATTACTATGCATGGGTGTGAAAGTTGGACAATGAAGAAAGCTGGCAGGAAGAAAGTAGATTTCTTTGGAATGTGGTGTTGGAGGAGAGTTTTACGGGTACCGTGGACCACCCAGAAGACAAACCTCTGGGTTCTAGATCAAATCAAGCCTGAACTCTCCCTAGAAGCTGAAATGACTCAACTGAGGCTATCGTACTTTGGTCACATCATGAGAAGACAAGAGAGACAGGAACGCCAGGGAAAGTTGAAGGCAGCAGGGAAAGAGGAAGAGACCCACCATGAGATGGGTTGACTCAACCAGGGAAGCCCCAGAGGCCCTCCATTGGAAGACCCGAACAAGGCTGTTAACGATGGGACATTTTGGAGGACGTTAATTGATAGGGTTGCCGTAAGTTGGAAGTGACTTGACAGCATTTTACACCACCACCCCCCATCGCTGTTTCAACTGCCAGATCCTTAATTTGGTTTCACTGAATAGGAACTGCTCGCCACTAGGTTGCAGCTCTCTGGAATGCTGCGATGGCCTCTTCCCACGTCTCTCTCTGTGTGGGCTGCAATTCTGGCGAATGTTCACGAGGGACTCTTGAAGGTGGCATTTTTAATAACACAGCAGAGAGTCATTGGGGGAAAAAAATGAAAGACGCCTATGGAAGCTTCTGGTATGATTTTGCTAATCATTCCCTAATTGTAGAAATGCACGCCCAGGGACATCCTGCACAAGAGGGAACTTTAGCATAGCCCAGGGCTACCTGTTTTAATGACCCTAAATTCTGGGCATCCAAACAAGTCCGCACAGGGGATTTTTTAAAAAATGCCTTTTCCAATGTACTCAGTTTTGGCAGACACTGGCAGAAGACAGCTCCAGTTTCTGGTTAAAACAACTGCCGTAGAGTGGGTTTCACTCTGAAAGGGAACCTGGGGGAGAAACACCAGAATTCTTTTGTGAAATCTACCTAATGCAGATTTTACAGTCACTTTTACTATAGAGCAGGGGTGGCCAAACTGTGGCTCCGGAGCCACATGCGGCTCTTTCACACATATTATGCAGGGCAGCTGGGGAAGCTAAATCTCATTAGCAAACAAATATCACTGGACAAATAAATATCGTTATCAATATCTGCTTTTACTGCTTTTGTTGTTATTTTTGGCAGTCTCATTTAATGTTAATAAAAAGCAAATTTGCATATTCCCCAGTAAAAACGTGCAATATTTGTTCCTGTCTTGCGGCTCTCAAACATCTGACATTTATTCTCTGTGGCTCTTACGTTAAGCAAGTTTGGCCACCCCTGCTATAGAGCGACTGTAGTGACTATACTGATAGTTCTGTCCTCCATGAATTTAATTTCCCTTTAAAGTAATCTTCACGGCTTCTTGTGGCAGTGAGTTCCCTAAGCTTAAGGGGTTGTGTGAAGGAAGGTCTTCTTTTGTCTCTTCTTCATCTTCCATGCGTCAGTTCCATTGGGCGATTCTCCTGTTTCAGGCTGTTTTCTGTGGGGAGGTGAGGCAAGGACCCGGAAGAATTAGCTTTCAGGACCACGGTCAGCTCACAGAGGGATGGATACATGGAAGCGCTGGACAGCTGAGAGTTCAGTGTTTACCCCAACAAGGAGAGGAACCTGAACAAGGGCTTAAGTAGTCTTGCAAGGAGGTGTGCTGCTTAAGCTCCACCTCCATTGAGAAGATTCTACTCCACCGCTGATTGGGAACGGGCGCCGTCCTAGTTTATTCCTTTGTTTTATTTCTTTAAAACATTTATTAGTTGCCTTTCCACCTTACGGACTTCAAGGTGACTGTGGGAAGATACTGTGTTGGTTTCCCAGGGGTGGCTGGTCAGTTACTGTGTGAACAGAATGCTGAACATGGTGGGCCTTTAGTCGGATCCAACACTGCGGTACTCACATGCATATTTATTTAAGACATTTATTAGAAGAAGAAGAGAGAAGAAGAAGAGAAGAGATTGGATTTATACCCCGCCCTCCACTCCCCAAGGGAGTCTCAGAGCGGCTTACAAACTCCTTTCCCTCCCCCTCCCCACAACAGACACCCTGTGAAGTAGGTGGGGCTGAGAGAGCTCTTTCCCAAGCTGTCCTTGAGGGAACAGCTGGTACAGAGCTATGGCTTGCCCAAGGTCATCCAGCAAGCGGAGGAGTGGGGAATCAAACCCGGTTCTCCCAGATTAGAGTCCGCGCACTTAACCACTACACCAAACTGGCTCTCAGGAACCTTACAGGAACTCAAGGCAGCTTCCAATGTAAACGGTGGGACAACACGATAAAGTCCATAAAAGCCACTAATTTAAAAGTAATATTTTAGAACTGTTGTTGGCAGGAAAACTGAAACAAATCAAATGCCATTGTGCATAAAACTGTCTTTGGCTGCCTCCTGAAGGGACAGAGTAGTGGAAGAAGCGTAGGCGGTTATACCCCACTTTTCTGTATTCTAAGGAGTCTTAAAGTGGCTGACTTCCCTTTCTCTCCCCACAACAGGCACCCTGTGAGGGAGGTGGGGCTGAGAGAAGTGTGAGTGGCCCAAGGTCACCCAGCAAGCTTCATGCAGAAGAATGGGGAATCAAACCTGGTTCTCCAAATTAGAGTCTTCCAGGCCTGTAGCTAGGATTTTGTGGTTTGTGGGGCAATATTTTTCCTGGCGGGGCTGAAAGTGCAGAAAGAAAAGCCATTTAGCCAACAGAAAGCTGTTGCCAGGATAGAGCTCTAAATTGCAAGCTGTCAGCCACTTTAGGCGACAGTTCTCAGCTGCTGCAAGTTAATCACTTCTGCCAGCCTAAGCAACAATTCTGATAACAAGCCAGCAGGTGGGGTGTGTGTGACTTCTATAGTCAAGAAAGCTAACACCTAGGCAGAAGAACTCTCTTAAAGGAGACCAGTTTCTGGACACAGAGTTAGAAGGGAACCTAGAGGTCACCTACTCCAACCCCATTGCTCAGTGCAGGAATTGGTCAATTACAGCACCCCACTCTGCTCAAAAGAGCACACACTTTAAAAAAAGTTTTAAAATGACTGAAAGAAGCATTTTACAGGAGAGATGATCGTGGGGCTGTGCCTTAAAGAAAAGGGGCAGAGCCCCCTGAAGCCCCACTGTAGCTACGGGCCTGGAGTTTGCCACTATTGACTGGAGTGAGGGGGCCAGGTGCACCCCTGTCTGCTTTTGGTAGAGGGCATCAACCAAGGGCGACCAAAACAGCCTCTATTCTGCTCTGGGTCTGTGAGAGTAATCCTGAAGGCTAGTAATGGGGTGCACAAAAGAGAGAGATGAGGCACGTCACGCTGAATGCGTTCACCAAACCTGCGGCCTCTGAAACTGGCCAGCCGCCTTAGAATCGCAGCATCGAACAGGTTAAGGCGTATCTTTGTGAGGATATTTTTTCTCCGAAGCCTGTTCTGAAAGGGAGTTGTCTGGAGAGCGCTTCTGAGCTCCTTCCTCCCACCGTGCCTTTTCAGCCGACATTGTTAATATTCTGCGGAAGCGATCCCCCCCCCCCAACGTCTGCGCTTGGTCTAAGAGGAGCCCCTACAGCTGTTTAATGGGGACGTGGAAAGCAAAGTACACCACTTTCTCTTTTTTTGATACCCCTTTTTTTCCTCCTCCAGGAAAAAAAAAAGAGAGAGAGAGACTGTTTGCAGAGAGCTGGGAAATTGTAGTTTGACCTGAGCTAGAAGCGAAGCGGTGTGTGTTCCCTTGATTGTTGCGCTCTGAAAAGTTCCCATGCCGAGAAGCACTTCTCGCCAGCACCAGATTAGAGAGCTGCCAAACACGCTTGAAACCGGGGTGGCCGGTAATAGAGGCACTCTCCAAAAGAGCTTTGCCGGCCTTCCACGCTCCCCAGAAGCAATCCCAGCTATACCCGGGAAAGGGAGATGATACCATTCAGCTGTGGTGTGGCCACTGGCTTGGAATGCTTGAGGATTTCCCCCCTCCTTCTGGAGGTCCGCAGGTTCTTGTTCTGTGGAACTGAGGCCTTGTTTGGTGCCAGTTTGGTGAGCCAGGTGGTGTAGAGGGTAGGAGCACAGACTCTAATCCGGGAGCACCGGGTTTGATTCCCCATGTCTCCACTTGCACCTGCTGGTGTGATGACCTTGGGTCAGTCACAAGTTCTTGCAGAGCTGTTCTCTCAAGGGCAGTCCTTGAAAGAGCTCTCTCAGCTCTGCCTACCTCCCAGGGTGTCTGTTGTGGGGAGGGGAAAGGAAAGGAGTTTGTAAGCCACTCTGAGACTCCTGCGGGTAGTGATGGGCAGGGTATAAATCCAATCTCCTCTTCTTCTCTTCTTCTTGGGCATCTTCTGCAGACTGTATACATGGGTGGTTTGACACCAAATCTCTACATGTGAACATGTGAAACTGTCTTATACTGAATGAGGCCTTTGGTCCCTCATGGTCAGGACTGTCTATACAGAGTGGCAGGGGCACTCCAAGGTCTCAGGCAGAGGTCTTTCACATCACTTACAGTTTGGTCCTTTCAACCGGAGCTATCAAGGATTACATCTGGGACCTTCTGCATGCCAAGCAGATGCTCTACCACTGAGCCACGGCCCCTCCCCGAGCCACTTCCGTGTTCCTTGGCAATGTTTCCCCTGTCTACGGATCCAAAATAGATGAGCAGTTCGGAGATCCCTGACTGGGTCTTTCCAGAATGTTGGGAAAACGTAAATTACAACCACGTGTGTTTCTCTGATTCAGATGGAGATCATCCAGGGAGGGAGGGAGGGAGGGAGGGATATAATCTTTCTACCCATATATTTGTGAGCTTGGATTGCATGGCTTGGGCTGCTTTTTCTTCACTTAGGTAAAGGTAAAAGTTTCCCTTGCTCGAAAGCCAGTCGAATCCGACCCTAGGGATGCGGTGCTCATCTCCGTTTCCAAGCCGAAGAGCCAGCGCTGTCCGGAGATGTTTCCGTGGTCATGTGGCCGGCATGACTAGATGCCGAGGTGTGCAGAACTCTGTTTCCTTCCCACTGAAGCGGTACCTTTTTATCTACTTGCAATTCCTTGCTTTTGAACTGCTAGGTTGGCAGGAGCTGGGGCCAGAGACGGGAGCGCGTTCCGTCACGTGGCACTCGGGGCTCAAACTGCCGAACTACCGACCTTCCGGTCTGCGGTTCAGCATCTTAACCACTTGAGCCACTGCAGCCAGCCCCTTTGTTTACTGAAGATATAACTTTTTTGTTGTTGCTAGAACTGGGAGATTTTGTTGCGGTGGATGTTTTGGGCCACGATTGCTGCCTCCACGATGGCGTGCTTTCCTTTCTGTCCCCTCTTCCCTGCTTTATGAAAGGCACGACAGTCGTTTTCACTTTTCTTTGGGAAAAAGAAAGCCAGCCGTCAACTATGGTTTTTCTTCGTTCGCGATGCCTCCCCTTCCTTGAGGACCTCGACAGCTGCTCCTTTCAGGCTGGAGATGGATTTTCTCTCTGTCTTGCAGCCTTGTCTCCGAAAAAGGAAATCTTACAAATATTCTTTTTCTTCTCCCCAAATCTTATATGTTCTTCAGCAGAATAGGGTATTGTCAGCATTGTTTGAGTTCCTGGAAGTGTGGGCCTAAGAAATTCAATTCAAAACGATGTCTACTAGGAAGTTTTGTATAATTTATTTTTAAACCTCTTTTTAAAAACAAAAACAACAAAACCCCCAAAGATTCTAAACTTTATAATGATGTGAAATGTGTTTGAGCAAATATAAGCTATATACTTTAAAAATATATCTTCCTCCAGTGCTCCCTCTAAGCTGAGTTAGTGTGAGCTAGCTCAGTTTTTTAGCCTCTGGCTCACGCATTTTTGTCTTCGCCCAGGAAAGATGGCTCCAGAGCAAACTAATTTATACAGCAGCCAAATCGCTTGCTCACAACTTTAATGCCAATAGCTCACAAAGTAGAATTTTTGCTCACAAGCCTCCACAGCTTAGAGGGAACACTACCAAATGTTTTAACTGTTGTTTTTTAAATATTTTGTACTTATTTTAAACTCAGGTTTTAACTTGTTTTCATGTAGGTTTTAATGTCTTTTAAGGTGAGATTTTAATTTGTACATTTTAATCCGTTAGCTGCCTGGGAGGGGGGGCCAGAAAGGCAGGGTGAAAAGCTTGTTAATAATAACAATATATTTAGTTGCAGGGTTTTAAAAGCATGTTGCTAGTAGGAGATTAGGAGCTGCTTACAGCGACACAAGCAGTGTTTATTGTAAAAATTCGCACTTTGTAGTTTCACCCACATGCTGGCTTCTGGATCGTTGTACATATGTATTGTTTGCACTGTACAGGGCTATTAGTGGAGAGCTTTGCACCCCACTGAACTGCTTTTTTGAGTTTTGTTTGCACCCCACACTGATGGAAGGAGATAGCGTTTTGTTTGCACCAGACCGATTGACTGGAGATGATGGCCTTTTGTGAGTGTTGGTGTGTGAGGAGAGGCACTGTCAGCAGTCAAGGGAGGGCCTTGTTCTACCCATATTCCTGACTTGAGGAAAGCAAACTTAACCCCCCCCCCCTAAAATGGTTAGAGAGAATTGAATCCTGGCTTAACCTGTGAAATAACTCATTCTTGGCATTGCACCTGTCAGTCTTTTGAGTTGAGTTTTGAGTTGAGTTGAGTTTCAGTGAAGTGTGATTGAAATGGATGTGGATGCAGTTCCCACCTCACCGATATGGACCTCTAATCCATCACAGAGGTGCTCAGGTTTGTGTTTATGGAGCCCTCGCTCACCCGAGAGCTTCAGGTGTCAAGTGCTGGAACAAAGAATGAGCCCGGATCAAGAGTGGAGTCAGATGTCTTCTGTGTGATGAATGAAGCCTCTCAGCACTGGAGCCCTGCAGCTTCTGTGTATTAGGTTGTGATGGATGGTGGACGAAAAGGTGCCTGTTCCTCCTGTTGAAAGAGCAGAGAGCTTGGAGGATCAGATGCCGAGGAAGAGGGTAGACCTCCCGTCCCTTTAGTTAAACTAATTAATTAATAAAGCCACCCTGTGATCTTGGGGGATAAGCCTATCACAGTCAGCAAATCCCTTTGAAGAAAGAGTGCTTGAACATAAGAATGTAAGAGAAGCCGTGCTGGATCAGGCCAGTGGCCCATCCAGTCCAGCACTCTGTGTCACACAGTGGCCAAAACCCAGGTGGTCATCAGGAGGTCCACTGGTGGGGTCAGAACTGTGTTGAACATCCATAGGCATGATTCATCACAGTTTGGGCCAGCAAATATACCACCACAGCAAGTTTGGGCCAGCAAACTCGTAGTTTGGCCTCATAACCTGAATTTATTTTCGGGTTCTGTTTTTGGTTCAGGATCAAGAGATGCTCTTAAACAAGGCACAGCTGCTGCTCTGGTTTCTGGGGAGAAATAAATTTGTTTCATTTTAGTGATCCGGGTTTGGTTCAAACTGAGTTCATGTTCATTCCAAAAATAGGAGGTCCACCAGCATGGCCAGAACTCCAGAAGCCCTCCTACTCTTGCCCCCCAAGCACCAGGAATACAGAGCATCACAGCCCCAGACGGAGGGTTCCATCGATACCTTGTGGCTAACAGCCACTGATGGACCTCTGAATGTGTCCCAGTGTATTACTGGGTCTTCATCATTCACACTCTTATGAATATAGATTCAGATGGGTAGCCATGTTGGTCTGAAACAGCAGAACAAAGTTTGAGTCCAGCGGCACCTTTGAGACCAACAAAGTTTTATTCGAGGTCTAAGCTTTCAGCAAGATTTGAGTCCAGCAGTATCTTAAAGACCAACAAGATTTCCAGGGTATAAGCCATTGAGCGTTAAAGCTCCCCTCGTCAGGCATCTGACAAAAAGGATCTTCGACTCTCGAAAGGTTACGCCCTGGAAATCTTGCTGGTCTTCAAGGTGCTACGAGACTTGAATGTTTGCCACTCTGATCGATAGATTTCCAGGGCATCCCGCCTGTTTGGTAAAGATGAAGCGCAAAGCCTGTTGGCAACAATCTTATATATTTCAAAATGTCCCCTGGGCAGGTGGAGAGAGAAGCGACTCCGGGGTTAAGCCTGTTTTGGTGCGGGGGAACGTAAGAGAAGCCAATACCGGATCAGGCCAATGGCCCATCCAGTCCAACAATCTGTGTCACACAGTGGCCAAAAATACTAGGTGCCGTCAGGAGGTCCACCAGTGGGGCCAGGACACTAGAAGCCCTCCCACTGTCCCCCCCCCCCCCCAAACACCAAGAATACAGATCATCACTTGCCCCAGACTGAGAGTTCCTATCTATACCTTGTGGCTAATAGCCACTGATGGACCTCTGCTCCATATGGTTACCCAATTCCTTCTTGAAGCCGCCCATGCTTGTAGCCGCCACCACCACCTCCTGTGGCAGTGAATTCCATGTGTTAATCACTCTTTGGGTGAAGAAGTACTTCCTTTTATCCGTTCTAACCCGACTGCTCAGCAATTTCATGGAGTGCCCCCGAGTTCTTGTCTTGTGAGAAAGGGAGAAAAGGACTTCTTTCTCAACCTGCTCTGTCCCACGCATAATCTTGTAAACCTTGATCATGTCGCCCCCTCAGTTGTCGTTTCTCCAAGCTAAAGAGCCCCAGGCGCTTTAACCTTTCTTCATAGGGAAAGTGCCCTAAGTGACTCAGGAGCATTTCTGACTGGTGGCACTGTGATGACCATTCCCACCTAGAAGAAAGTTCGAGTCCAGTGGCACCTTGAAGACCAACACAGTTTAATTCTGGGTATAAGCATGCGCATGCACGCTTCGTCGCATACACTGAAACCACCTAGGTTCTTTATGCAGAAATTGCTGCAGGTGCAGAACATGGCCAATAGGAGGAGCTGCTGGGCTTTGGCACTCATGGGACCGAAGAGGGAGATTCTCAACGAGGAACAGGGCAGGGGATGCCACTCAGATGATGATATCAGCAAGGCTCAAGCAGTTCCTCTTGAGGAGACCCCACGATGCAGTTCACGTAGGGTACTGTTGTTCTTTAACAGGTGACTGTGGTCAAAAGAATAGACGGCCAATTGAAGAATGGCTTGCCTGGACGAATAGTTGGGTTTGTTCTGTGTGTCCGCTCATGGGACTGAATGATTAGCAACAGAGAAACGTAGAGCTGGAAGGGGATGCAGGCGATTCACAGCTACACCCCCACTCTCCCAGTGACCACTGCTCTGTGCTCAGAGGAAGGAAAAAACCTCCAGGCTTCCTGGGCCAATCTGGCCTGGAGGAAAATTCCTTCCTGACCCCGAAGTGTGCGAGACCCCCATATCTGACTTGTTCCTTTTCCTTGGAGACTTTCTAAGCCCGAGTAACGGGGAATAAGCTGGGTACTGGTTGGCCACCTTGTGAGACAGGGTGCTGGACTAGATGGACCCTCACTGGTCTGATCCAGCAGGGCTCTTCTGATGTTCTTATGAAGGCCTCAGCCTCTCTGCCCTGTTGTTGGCCCTCCAGAGGAACTGGTTGGAGCGGGTGTAAGACAGGATGCTGGACTAGATGGACCACTGGTCCTGTTCTTCTGGGCTCTTCTTCTATTCTTATGAAGGACTCGCCTTTTATGCTGTGTTGTTGGCCCTCCAGAGGAACTGGTTGGCTGCCATGTAAGACAGGATGCTGGACTAGATGGACCACTGGTCTGATCCTGCAGGGCTCTTCTGATGTTCTTATGAAGGCCTCGGCCTCTATGCCCTGTTCTTGGCCCTCCAGAGGAACTGGTTGGCCACTCTGTGAGATGGGATGCTGGACTAGATGGACCACTGGTCTGATCCTGCAGGGCTCTTCTGACGTTCTTATGAAGGTCTCAGCCTCTCTGCCCTGTTGTTGGCCCTCCAGAGGAACTGGTTGGCCACTCTGTGAGATGGGATGCTGGATTAGATGGACCACTGGTCTGATCCAGCAGGGCTCTTCTGACGTTCTTAATGTGTGCAACATCCAGACCTTAGCCCATCCTCTTCTTGCAGACGCCATGGTTTCACCACTGGTTCCTTTTTACACACAGCATCCTTTTGTCTCACTCTACCCCCCCCCCCCAATCCTTTCTGAACTCCTAATGTCTTTTTGGAAATTGAATTCTGCATGGGGCTTCCTAAAACTCATTTCGCTGGGGTTGTCATGTTCAATTCAGGCGCAAAAGATGCGGTGGATGCTGCACTTTTAAAACTCAGTGGCAGGAAATCACATTAAACTCGGTGTAATTACATTGTTCTAGAAATGTGATTATGTGTTTCAACTACCAACTTCCCATTAAATTACTTCAGATCTGTCTCAATCTATAGGACAGAGCCCTCCTGATTTAGATATTAAAAGTATCATAAATCTGAGGCTGAGTGATCTGCATTTCTGTTTTACGCTGTCGTTGAATGCTCCCAGATTGCATTCTGCCATTTCACCTGGCTCCCGTGGGACACAGCTCACCTGCTAACTGGTTGGGAAGCTCAGAGCCCAGCTTTTGGGATTATTATGGTCTGCCGTCTGCTGCACCACACATGAGAGTATAGTCTTTCCTGTGCAGGGAGCTACTCATGTGCCTTAATTCAAGACCACTGTAAGCTTGAAGCGCTTATTTCCCAGAGGAGGCTGCCTGTTGCATCTCTGTATGACTCACTGTTCTGATCCTGACTTTCTCCTCTATTGTGTGATGGGAGAACGGTGGCCGTTCTCTGCTGTGGCCTGTAATTGGGTCATTCAGTTGTTCCAGAGACACAAACACAGAAAATTTCCCACTCTCTGAGGAGGCTGGCTCTCTGTATGATTCATTGTTCTGATCCTAACTTTGTCCTCTATTGTGTGTTGGGAGAACTGTGGCCCTTCTCTGCTGTGGCCCACAATTTTAATCTTTCTGTTATTCCAGAGATGCAGCCTCACAAAAGTTTCCTACTCTTTGAGGAGGCTGGCTGTTGGATCTCTGTATGATTCATTGTTCTGACCCTGATGTTGTCCTCTCTTGCGTGATGGGAAAACTGAGGCCCTTCTCTGCTGTGGCCTGTAATTGGATCATTCACTTGTCCCAGAGACACAACCACACAAAATTTCCTCCTCTCTGAGGAGGCTGGCTTTTGGATCTGGGCTTCCAGTCAAAAGGCATGCCTACGGTTGAGTCTTGATAAGTTTCATGACTATTTTTGTTGTTGGTGTTTTATTTTGTCAGCCGCCTTGGGCAAGTCCCTTGGAGAGGCGGCACAGAAACGTTCTAAATAAGAAATGGGGGGAGGCGAAATTGGACTCTGCCACTGACAGGCAACGAAGGAAGGGGACCAGTTACTCTGTCCCAGGGACTGAACAGAGGGCGATGCATGGCTCTTGAGAAGGAACTTGCGCTGCACAGGGTCAGCCACTTCATATGCTGGGTGACAGCGATGCCTACTGGTAACAGTGGGTGGGACTCTTTCCTTTCCAGCGGTTGGAGGCTAATTTGGGGTTCCGTTCCTCTGTGGCTGAAGATCGGCAGGCCCGCAACGACGACTGTGCTACTGATACAGCAGAGCTGAGATTCAAGAATCCCAGCGTGACATTCTGTGCTGAGAGGGAAGGAAGCCAATGTTTGATATACTCCCCTGGATGGAGCCTGCAAGCAACACCCTCCGCCCCAAACCCTCGCACGGGAAGGGAGAAAAACTAACCCTGCCCACGCCTTGCAGTGCGCCAGTTTGCCAGCATGGTATAGTTGTTTGAGGACCTGGGGGGGGGGGCACGGGTTCGAATCCCCACTCTGCCTTGGGAACTTGCTTGGGCCAGTGACACACCCTCAGCTGAACCTCCTTCACAGGGAGGAGGAGGAGGAGGAGGAAGAAGAGGAGGAGGAGGAGATTGGATTTATACCCCGCCCTTCACTTGGAGTCTCAGAGCGGCTTCCAATCTCCTTTCCCTTCCCCTCCCCACAACAGACACCCTGTGATGTAGGTGGGGCTGAGAGAGCTCTGACAGAACTATGGCTTGTCCAAGGTCATCCAGCAGCTGCAAGTGGAGGAGTGGGGAATCAAACCCAGTTCTCCCAGATTAGAGTCTGCGCACTTAACCATTACACCAAGCTGGTAGTTGTGAGGATAAAATGGTGGAGAGAAGAAGAACGTAAGGGCCTGCAAGATGGAGCTCTTCCACCAGGCTTTTAACTAGGAGCTGCCCACCCACTAGTACCACCAACTGCCACTATTAACACCTGTGGTATAGGGCTGGCCACGGTTTGGAGATCGAGCCAAACCATCCGGGGAGGCCGGGAGATCGCTGAATCGGGAATTTTGGCTGCTGCTTCATATAGTATGCCATCTGAACTTAAGGAAGGATTGACTAACACTGTGAGCACTTTAACTGTTAATTGTATAACTGGTTTAAAAGGTTTTAAATGTTTGATCTGAACTCGGTATCTTGTGCCAAGCAGTGTGAGCCGCACTGAGCCTATTCACAGGGACGGCGGGATACAAATGTAACAAATAAGCAAACAAAGAAATAAGCTGCTTTGGCCTCCCATGGGGGAGCAAGGCGAGGGGTAAATGAAGTAAATGCTGGCTGATGGTGACCCTGCAGGGTTTCCTAGCCGAAGAGCCAGCGCCGTCCAAAGACGTTTCTGTGGCCATGTGGCTGGCGTGACTAAACGCCGAGGCACGTAGAATGCTGTTACCTTCCCACCGAAGCGGTATCTATTTTTGTTGTTCAGTCACACAGTCTAGTCCAACTCTTCGTGACCCCGTGGACCATATCACACCAGGCCCTCCTGTGTTCCGTGGTGCTCCGGAATTTGCTTCTTGCTTTCGAACTGCTAGGTTGGCAGGAGCTGGGGCCAGAGATGGGAGCTCACTCCGTCACGCAGCACTCGGGTCTCGAACTGCTGAACGACAGACCTTCCGGTCTGCAGCTCAGCGTCTTAACCTCTGAAACTTAGGGAGCATTAAAAATGGGATGCTTCAGCTGCAGTTTAGATGAAGGGTAGGAAGGTGCTGGCTGGATCTTAGGAAAAATCTTTTGTATGGTCAGAGTTGTGCAACAGTGGAATCAGCTGCCTGGGTGTGTGTGTGTGGGGGGGTGAGCTCCCCTCACTGGCGGATTTCAAGTAATGGCTGGACCAACACTTGTCAGGGATGCTCTAGGCTGACCCTGCATTGAGCAGGGGGTTGGATGAGATGGCCTGTAGGGCCCCTTCCAACTCTGTGATTCTGTGATTCAGTATGAAATGGTCCAGTTGGTGTAGTGATTAAGTGTGTGGACTCTAATCTGGGAGAACCGGGTTTGATTCCCCACTCCTCCACTTGCACCTGCTGGATGACCTTGGGCAAGCCGTAGTTCTAGCACAGCTGTTCTTGAAAAAGAGCAGTTTCTGTCAGAGCTCTCTCAGCCCCACCTACCTCACAGGGTGTCTGTTGTGGGGAGGGGAAGGGAAAGGAGTTTGTAAGCTGCTCTGAGGCTCCCTTGGGTAGTGAAGGGCGGGGTGTAAATCCAATCTCCTCCTCCTCCTCCTCCTCCACCTCCTCCTCCTCCTCCTCCTCTTCTTCTTCTTCTTCTTCTTCTTCTTCTTCTTCTCTTCAGTTCCATTGACTCATCTCCAGAGTTTACCACCACATCCTCCTGACTGTGTGACGCAGTCCCAGTGACCCTGGGTGTGCTCTCCCCAGTCCACAGTCTCAAAGCAAATGTTGTAAGGTCTGTGGTTGAAACGTGGCTCCACTTTTAATTCTGGAGAAAGGTCTGCCGGAGTTTTCTGAAATTTGCCAAGCCCCCTGGGTGCGTGGCTGAGAGCGGGGGCTGTGACAGAACGGTCTCCTAATTGGTTAGAGGAATTCAATAAAATCCCTTTTGATTGCCAAAGGTGTCCTAAATTAACTGGGGGATCTGAATTTTTAATAGAGTGATTTTTAATCCGAGTTCCTGCGAAAACGGTGAGCGGCGGTGCCATCTTAGAAACGACGTCCGTCCCCTAAGAGAATTCTGTTTCTGAGGTGATGGCGAAAGACATGAAAGTCGCCATGCTGAATCAGAGCAAGGGTCCATCTCGTCTAGTGGTACTCACTCAGTGGCTTGGGAGGCACATGGGGTTCTTTGCCATACCACCTGTGGCTCTTTGAAGCAGTACCCAGCATTCCTAGGGAGGTCGTACTGGGGACTTGCCTAAGGATTATACTATCCTGGGAACTCTGTGGCTGGCTGGTGGTTGGGAGGTGTCCAGGCCTCGCCACCCATGGGGGTGGTGGTTTGGTGGCCAGGAGCCACTCGAGCCTGACTGCTGGTGCTGGGGGGGGGGGGGACGACTTACCTGTGGCTGCTTCCTCCTCAGCGTGAGGTCCTCCTGCCTCTGCAAGGTGAGAACCATGGGGAATACTCCCCCCACGCGAGTATCGCGGGTCCCTCTTCTTGTTCTGTCTAAATTAGGGGGTCGTCACAACGTCGTGTGCAAGCGAACCCCACAAGTTAATCACGCGCTGAACGATGGGCAGTTTCCTGTCGCCATCCGTGGGCATTACCCGAAAGCAAAGTGTGCGCCCCTCCCCCTTTGAATACTTGATTGGTATGCAGATGTATGCCAGTTTAATAGATGTAATGAATCGGTTAAAGCTAATATGATTAATTGCCCAGTTAGCACTTCTGTTCAGTTTATTTGTTTCAGCCGTAGCAATAAAAATATAATTAAAAAAGGCGAAAGCACGGGAGGATTAGATGCAACTGAAAACGGAGGCTGGGAAATAAAACGGGACCCGTCAGCAGAAACTTAAGAGCATCTGCTAATAAGGTGTCCAAGAACCGTCTTGCAGCCGAGCAGGTTCTGTCGGCATCTAGTAGCAGCCAAAGCAAAAGGCAGCTATAATTTGGATGATTTGCATATTATGGTGGTTTTTTTTAAATAAAAAAACTCACCTTTCAGCCGCAAGTTGACTTCCAGAGGAGCTCCTGGGAAGAAAATGCTAATCTAGCCTCAATAAACATGTTCCTGGAGAGGAGATTGTTAGCTGGATAGGGACCTAGGCAGGGGTTCATTGGAGTGGGAGCGCACAGGAGCGCAGCTCTGGGAGTGAGGAGCCCAGGGGGCGGGCACATGACCAAGCCCCGCCCCCTCCTCGCAGAGGCGCAGCGCCCCGGGGAAGGCCCTGCTAGGGTCTTTATTGTTTTTAATGTTTTGTTTTAATATTGATAATTTTATCATTGTTCCTTTTATGGCTGTGTACTGCTTTTCCAGAGACTTGCTCAAGGTGGCATACAAATTTTCTAAGTATACCATTTTTTATCAGGGCACATGGCACATAAGTACTGGAGAAATTTCACCAACCCTTCGGCAGCTTCCACCTTATCAGTTTGGTGTAGTGGTCAGGAGTTGTACTCTAATCTGGGAGAACCGGGTTTGATTCCCCACTCCTCCACATGCAGCTGCTGGTGTGACCTTGGGCCAGTCACAAGTTCTCTCAGAGCTGTTCTCTCATGAGCAGTTCTCAAAAGACCTCTCTCAGCCCCACCTACCTCACAGGCTGTCTTGTTGTGGGGAGGGGAAGGGAAAGGGATGGGTAGTGCACATGTCCTGGGTATCTCAAGTCTACTTGAAACCTGGTGGTTTCAAGGGAGTAGGAAGAGAATGAGGGTGTGTTCTTGACGCTTATTTTTATTGAACAAAGTATTGGATGGGGAAGGGAATGGAGGAAGAGCAGGTCAGTTTCACTCACCTGTGGAGTGGAGCCTGAGGGGTGGGTGTTGCCTTCTGACACACTTCCGGTATGTTAGGGGGGGTGGCATATGCAAATGAGTTATGCAAATGAGTTATGCTAATGAGCTCCTGCACCTCTTTTTCTATGAAATGACCCCTGGACCTAGGTATACTGGAGGTTTCACCCGGCTGCTTCCTCTGATGACCCCATCGGTGGACGCTTGAAGAAGAAGAAGAGACTGGATTGAGGTCCCGCCCTTCACTACCTGAAGGAGTCTCAGAGCGGTTTACAATCTCTTTTCCCTTCCCCTCCGCACAACAGACACCCCGTGAGGTAGGCGGGGCTGAGAGAGCTCTTTCAAGGACTGCCCTTGAGAGAACAGCTCTGAAGGAACTTGTGACTGGCCCAAGGTCACACCAGCAGCTGCATGTGGAGGAGTGGGGAAATCAGACCCAGTTCTCCCAGATTAGAGTCTGCGCTCCTAACCACTACACCAAACTGGAGTCTCAGAGCAGCTTACAATCTTGTTCCTTTTCCCTCCCACGTTCAGAGGTGGTTTGCCCTTGCCGGCCTCTACACAGTGGTCCTGGCCTTCCTTGGTGGTCTCCCATCCAAATACTAAGCAGGGCTGACCCTGCTTAGCTTCCGAGAGCGGATGAGATCGGGCTCGCGTGGGCAATCCAGGTACTTTATGCGGGTTCATAAACTGAACAAAAGTGTACGCGGCATCGAACATCTTCTGTATCAAGTTTGAAGGCATGTTTTGATGCTTCTGCTTCTATAACCCCTCTGGTGGCATTTTGTTGAAATCTCAGCATCGAGAGAGTTTTTCTCTGCTTGAATAGATCATTTAAAATAACATTCTAGACGGTAATGAAACTCTGTTATTGAATATCAGGGTATCTTTTATTGCCAGTTAAGGTGAAATCATTCTTGAATGAAGCTCTCTCTCGGTGTGGGTTTTAAATTCCAAAGACAGTCACAGATATTTTAGACTCTGAAAAATAATTTGTGAAACAAACATCCTTTTTGATCAGCCAGACCATTTTCGGAGTCCGAGTGGGTCATCGGGGAGAATTTAATTCTTCTTCGTGTAAAGACTGCAGCTGATCTGTTTATTTTACGAGATAGTTGATCGTTTCAACCAGCTGTAAAATAAATGCCGAGGTATGCCATCCTTTTTACAGAAGTGTTCTGATTTCCAGCTCTGAATTAATATCAACGATGCATCTTGAGGAATTCCTCTGATAATTTCCCAAGCTGTTTTCCACTGCCAGTTTTCTCCCAATCGGGGATACTCAATCGCCCCTCTATTTTCCGAACAGAACTCTCGGAATAAATGCTCAGCCGTTTTTGCATGTTCGAAATTGGATCGGAAATGTGCCACGTGTGCGCGTTCTCCCACTGTTATACCCTCCGCCTCCACGAGGGTTTGGAAAAATCAATTTGGAAAGAGATGTTTCAGTCCAGCTGGATGGGGGAGTGTTGATCTCTGTCTTGTCTCTCTATCCTGAATGAGCAGACAGGACGTTGCTTAGCTTTGAGCAGTGGTATTTGGAAGAGGGCATCAAGAGCACGGCATGAGGCCCTTTGCTGAAAGCAACTTGGCACCGTTGATGCCGACTGCGGCCCCTCTTCTTCCAGCCCACCAAATTGCCTGCTGAATTAACTTGCCTTTGTTCGGCAAAATGGCCCTTGGATCCCAGGAAGGGCTGTCCCCAGTTCAGGGTTAACAAGGCAAAGGACAAATTCAAACTGGACGGCGGGGCGGGGGGTAGGCAGCTTCTAAAATGGGAGAGGAAAGCACTCTCTTCGTGCCCTACGTTGAGTTCAATTCCCACTGATAATGTCTAAATACATTACAAAAAGTTATTACCCTAGTAGAGGCTTCTTTTGCGCCGCCTAATTCTTCTGAATGTATGAGCAAGGTGTCCTCAACATGGTGCCCAAAGGTGCCCTTGCACCTGCCAGCACCTTTCCTGGTACCAGTACGAGTTTGTAGAAAGTGGTCAGAGCCAGATGGGTCTTTTGCCCAGCAAGGCTTCCAGTTGTCCACTGTGCAAACTTCGAAAGCAGCTGCCGCTACAGCTCAAGGATCTTTACTGAGTGTATGAAGGTAAGCTGCGGCAGCCATTTTGTGGCTGGCTCCGCCTCCGCAGCAGCCATTTTGTGGCTGGCTCCGCCTCCGCAGCAGCCATTGTGTGGCTGGCTCCGCCTCCGCAGCAGCCATTGTGTGGCTGGCTCCGCCTCCACAGCAGCTATTTTGTGACTGGCTCCGCCTCCGCAGCAGCCATTGTGTGGCTGGCTCCGCCTCCGCAGCAGCCATTGTGTGGCTGGCTCCTCCTCCGCAGCAGCCATTGTGTGGCTGGCTCCGCCTCCACAGCAGCCATTTTGTGACTGGCTCTGCCTCCTGCTGCAGCCATTTTGTGGCAGGGTCCACCATGCTGTGCCAGAATACCAAAGGTGCCCACAGGCTTAAAAAGGTTGGGGACCCCTGGTATATGCACTTTCCCCCCCATGCGCAGTCAGAAGTGGTATGCTCCGGAAATCATAGAATCGTAGAGTTGGAAGGGACCTCCAGGATCATCTAGTCCAACCCCCTGCACAAGGCAGGAAATTCACAAATACCTTCCCCTCCACACCCACAGTGACCCCTGCTCCGCCCAGAAGATGACAAAAACCCTCCAGGATCCCTGGCCGAACCAGCCGGAGTAAAATTGCTTCCTGACCCCAAAGTGGCAATCCGTATTTCCCTGGGCGTGTAAGAAAGGGCCACAGGAACTAAGCACTGAGGCAACCCTTCCTGCCCTCCTTCTCATGACCTGTCTCAAGTTCAGAGAATCAGCATAGCTGTCAGATGGCCATCGAGTCTCTGTTTGAAAATCTCTAGAGAAGGAGAGGCCACCACCACCTGAGGAAGCCTGTTCCACTGAGGAACTACCCTAACTGTCAGGAAGTTCTTCCTGATGCTTAGCTGAAAACTCTTCTGATTTGATTTCAACCCGTTGGTTCTGGCCCGACCTTCTGGGGCAACAGAAAACAACTCCGCCCCATCCTCTGTATGACAGCCCTTCAAGTCCTTGAAGATGGTTCTCATATCCCCTCTCAGTCGTCTCCTCTCCAGGCTAAACTTACCCAGCTCCTTCATCCTTTCCTCACAGGACTTGGTTTCCAGACCCCCTCACCATCCTCCTCTGGACTCGTTCCAGCTCGTCTATATCCTTCTTTAATCGTGGTGCCCAAAACTGAACACAGGATTCTAGGTGAGGTCTAACCAGAGCAGAGTAAAGCGATACCATCACTTCGTGTTACCTGGACACTGTACTTCTGTTGATTCAGCCCAAAATCACATTTGCCTTTTTAGCAGCCGCATCACACTGCTGACTCCTGTTCAGTATATGGTCTACTGAGACCCCGAGATCCTTTTCACACATACTGCTGCCAAGACAAGTCTCCCCCAGCCTATAATTATGCATTTGGTTTTTTCTACCCAAATGCAGAACTTTACATTTATCTGCCCTGAAATTCATTAAATTTGTTTTCGCCCAGTTTTCCAGCCTGTCAGGATCATCCTGCATCCTGACTCTGTCTTCTACCGTTTTTGCTACCCCTCCCAATTTAGTAACATCTGCAAATTGAATAAGCATTCCCTTATCACATGGTTTGGCCATGTGATGAGCTGTTTCTTGGTCAGCCTATCCCACAAAGGAGGTATTCCTTGAGGAGCCACCTACCCGAGCCGGTCACGAGCTTGGGAACCAGCTGACCATATCCTGTCATATACCTAAATATCCATTCTTAGGGTTTGACAGGAGGGGCTGTCCTCCCAGTTCTGGCCCACGGGATGCCTGGCTAATAAGACCGGAGGGGATTTTTTTGGCCTCTTTCTCTGCTTTTCCTACGGAACCGTGAGGTTCCCCTTTTTTGTTTGCTCAAGTCCTGCTGTTTGTATAGAGAGAAATGCTCTAATAGGCTATTTCATAGCCGCTGCATCCTGGCATAGATGACAGGGGTTAGATAAGGCAGCTGGAAAAGGTTATATAAAAATAGCAGCAGGAGAAAAAATATATATATTCAAAAGCTCACAAGGGGGGAAGATGGGAGATTTGGGGCCTGTTTCGAGGAGACTGTCTTCCCGGAGAAGCGAGGCTTGAAACATAGAAATTCCCTCTTAAAAAATGTTTCTTGACGTTCTTGACAAAGGGACAGAATTCAGGCTTGGGCTGTTGACAGCTTTTGGCAGCTCCCAGAGGTTGAGTCCAAAATTACTGCCTTGGAAGGGGGGGCGGGGGAAAGAGAGAGCAAGAGAGAGCGAGAGCGAGCGAGCCCTAAAGTGGGTTTGCCATCCTCCAGGTGGTTAAATGCAAAGGGGGGGGGGACCATGAACAAATTCCAAGAAATATAATATAAATATTCAACACTTATCAAAGATACTAATATCCACGTACTTTATTCATGCAACAGTTCCAAAGTCTAATACAGATATGCTCAGTTCATAAACATTTCCATTCTCTTCCAGTATGTTTAAAGGAATAAAGTGCCTGTGCAGAGAAATGTTGTCAAATCATTGTTTTCAAAACATAGCAGATAAGTCTTTCGAGCAGTGCGGTTTCCAAGTGCGCGCATGGAGACTGTAGAAAGGACACTTGCATGCCACCTCTGATGGAGTCTGCCGGCCTTTACACATCCGTTTCCAAAAAGCTTTTTCAAAGTATTACACCTTACAGTACGCCATCTTTAAATTATTGATCCACTGGCTGCCTATAGCTTACCGAATCCACTTCAAGGTGCTGGTGCTTACCTTTAAAGCCCTATATGGCCAGGGTCCAGCATACCTGAGGGACCGCCTTTCCCTGTATATACCCCAGAGAGCACTTCGGTTGGGGTTGCAACATCGACTTCTGGTCCCAGGCCCCAGGGAGGCCAGGCTCACTGGAACCAGGGCTAGGGCCTTTTTGGTGGCGGCTCCTCTCTGGTGGAATATGCTCCCGGAGGAGATCAGGGCCCTGCAGGATCTCATGCAGTTCCACAGGGCCTGCAAGATGGAGCTCTTCCACCAGGCCTTCGATTAGGAGCCGCCACCAGTTACCACTAACCATCACCGGTAACATCTGCAATGAGGGCTGGCCCTGAAGGAAGCCTAGACCTGGCGGCCACAGAAGGCCAGACTATGACCGTAGTCTTTGGTACGAAAGGATCTTACAGGACGCCATCTTATTGTCTACATATCATCACTGTGAGCACTTTATTTGCAAATTTCTATTTCAAACCGGTTATACTATTGTTGTTGTATTTTATAATGTTTTAAACTGTTTTATACTGATCAGGCACCGTGTGCCATATTGTAAGCTGCCCGGAGTCCGTTCACGGGGAGGGCGGGGTAAAAGTGTGAAAAATAAATAAACGTCTGTAAATTGTGCTTGTGAGAACTTGGGATGTTCACATTGGAGAGGCAGTACTGCATGCATGGACAATTTTCAGGACCGGGGGATCATACCATTTAGCATCATGTCCGATACTTTTGAGAGCCTTTCCATAAAATTTTCTTGGTGGGTTTTTCCAGAGTGGGTTGCCAGGTTTTTCTCCATCTAGCCTCTGTCTGAAAACCTCCAAAGAAGGAGAGCCCACCCCCTCCTGAGGAAGCCTGTTCCGCTGAGGAACCGCTCTGTCTGTTTTGCATCCTGATAAAGAGAGAAAACTTTTCCCCACTCTTTTGGAAGAGAGCCAGTTTGGTGTAGTGGTTAAGTGCGCGGACTCTAATCTGGGAGAACCGGGTTTGATTCCCCACTCCTCCGCTTGCACCTGGCTGGATGACCTTGGGCAAGCCATAGCTCTGTACCAGCTGTTCCCTCAAGGACAGTTGTCTCAGAGCTCTCTCAGCCCCACCTACCTCACAGGGTGTCTGTTGTGGGGAGGGGAAGGGAAATGAGTTTGTAAGCCGCTCTGAGACTCCAAGTGAGTGAAGGGCGGGGTATAAATCTAATCTCTTCTTCTCTTCTTCTTCAAGTGGTGGTTTTAGACATTTCATAACTCTGGATGGCCTGGGCTAATTCTGGCTCACCCGCAAGTCTGCTGTTGTACAATATGAGTAACCGGAGTTGATTTCTAAGCAGCCTTTCTCAAGAAACTGTGGTGGTGAGCAGTGTGTGTGCTGGCCAGTGTACAAGCTGGTGTTTATGGATTTATTTAAATCCTGCCTTTCTCCCCCTGTGGGGACCCAAAGCTGCTGAGATTGTTCTCCTCGCCTCCGTTTTATCCTCACAACAACCCTGTGAGGTTGGTCAGGATATAAGTTTTTGACTGGCTCAAAATCACCCAGCAAGCTTCCATGGGACAAGTGGGGATTCGAACCCAAGTCTCCCAGATCCTAGAACTGCACTTGAACCACCGCACCACGCCGGCGGAGTTGTGCTCACCCTATCTTCACACTGGCTTGCTGTGACACCCGAACACAGCCGTTGGTCTCTGAGACGACCTGAGGTTCCTTTTGTCTCGACCGGTAATGAAAACAGCAGCATTTGCGAAGATGAATAACACGCCGGAGCGACTAAAGAGAGCAGTAACAATGGCAGCACATAAACAAGGAAGGCTATTCGTCAGTCCACAAATTTTGGTTACTTTGACGTCATGGTTGTTCTTGCAACTGCTGCTAAGTTGTGCTCAGTTTTTGTTTTCTTAAGGCAAGGCTGCCGGTTCCGTTTCTCCGGCTCATTTCGTAGCAATGATTTCGTTAAAAGGGAAAAAGAGATTGTGTTCTCCCTGGGAGGATGTGGAGGCTCGCAAGCAATCTTGATAGCAGGGGCACCCAACGTGGCGCCCGTGAAGTGATTTTAGAAAGCGGGCGGGGCCAGGTTCAGCTCTTGCCCTGCGGGGCTTCTGATTGGCCACTGGCGATCCGATTGGCCATGCCGGTTAAACTAACCGGTGAAACGTCAGTGGCATTTGCCTCCGGGTCGGTTTTATTGTCTCGCTCCTCTTTCCCGGTGTATTTTGTAAAATCCCTCCTCTTCTCCCTTGCCTCCTGTGGCAGCCATTTTGCTGTTGCGCCCACCACCCTGTTCCAGAGCTCCAGAGGTGCCCCCAGGCTCAAAAGGGTTGGGGAACCCTCCCACAAAGCGTTGGGGGCTGGGCAGAGCCAGGAAGAACCCTGGGTTTAAGACAAATGGAAGAACACACAGTCCTCCAGTTTTTATCTTCGCAGGAACCCTGTGAGTTTGGCTAGGATGGCAGAGGGGGACTGGTCCAAGCTAACCGTTTGAGCTGTAGAGAGAGCCAGTTTGGTGTAGTGGTTAGGAGCGCGGACTCTAATCTGGGAGAATCGGGTTTGATTCCCTACTTCTTCACTTGCCGCTGCTGGATGACCTTGGGCAAGCCATAGTTCTGATAAGAGCTGTCCTCGAAAAAGAGCAGTTTCTGTCAGAGCTCTCTCAGCCCCACCTACCTCACAGGGTGTCTGTTGTGGGGCAGGGAAGGGAAAGGAGATCGTAAGCCTCTCTGAGGCTCCCTTGGGCAGTGAAGGGTGGGGTATAAATCCAATATCCTCCTCTTCTTCTTTTTCTTCTTTTTCGTCTTCTTCTTCTTCTTCTTCTACTACTACTACTACTACTACTACTACATCACAGGGTGTCTGTTGTGGGGAGGGGAAGGGAAAGGAGATTGCAAGCTACTATGAGACTCCCTTGGGTAGTGAAGGGCGGGGTATAAATTCAGTCTCTCCTCCTCATCCTCCTCCAAGTGTGGATTTAAGCCTGGGACTGCCTGGTCCCACCGGGTCTGTAGCTACGGTGGAGCATTTGGGGACGGGCCCCCGACTTACTTCAAAGTCCCCACGACTTTGCTGCCACGTCTCTTTGCCGTCCCCCACAGCTGCAGGAGAGATGTTGATCTGACTGAGTCAACTTTAATTAAGTTAAATGCCCTGCGAGAACTTTAAATGCCCCCCGAGAAAAGAAATTCTGGCTACAGGCCTGGGTCCCACTGTAACACTGTAGCCCCTTCCAGCAAGCTGGCTTTCTACTGTCAATGAATGTGGCAAGGTGTCCAAAGGAGGGCAAGACACCTGGGGTGGCCTTCAGCCTGGGTCTGGATCTTCATTAGCCAAAGTGTGTGCTTCCCTCTTAGGTGGCCCCTCCCATAATTTAACCAAAGAGGATCCGGCCCTACTTAGAAATGTTCCATCTAAATACAAAGTCTGGCTCTAGTGAGCCCCTTATTAAAATCCCAGGTTAAAGGCTGAATTCTGGGAAGAAGAAGGAGGAGGAGGAGGAGATTCGATTTATGCCCCACCCTTCACTACCCGACGGAGTCGCAGAGAGGATTACAATCTCCTTTCCTTTCCCCTCCTCACAACAGACACCCTGTCAGGTAGATGGGGCTGAGAGAGCTCTCTCGAGAACTGCCCTTGAGAGAACAGCTCTGAGAGAAGAAGAAGGGATTAGATTTATACCCCGCACTTCACCACCTGAAGGAGTCTCAGAGGGGTTTACAATCTGCTTTCCCTTCCCCTTCCCACAACAGACAACCTGTGAGGGAGGTGGGGCTGAGAGAGCTCTCTCGAGAACGGCCCTTGAGAGAACAGCTCCGAAAGAACTTGTGACTGACCCAAGGTCACGCCAGCAGTTGCCTGTGGAGGCGTGGGGAATCAAACCCAGTTCTCCCAGATTCGAGTCCGCACTCTTAACCTCTACACCAAACTGGCATCTAGAGAGCTTTTGGAGGGGTGTGTATGTGAGATGGGGAGGGAGCGTCATCTGATGCTAACCCAGCAAGACAGGGAGTGAAATCTGCTTTCTCAGACAGTGTGGCAGCTCTGCCAAAATCTGGGGAAGGTTTGCCGTTCGGAGGCGGCACCCCTGAGGGGCCGGAGCAAATGGCGATCCGGCAGGAGAAGCGGCGTCAGCAAATCTCCCGGCCGTCTTGTCAGCACCCTTGGATGGACACGGAACACGCTTGGCTGCCTCCTGGCTGGAGGGCCTCGGAATGTGCCGTTGGCTTGAGCAGATGGGGATGTCAGGGCTTATCGGATCTGGCCTCTCACGGAGACCGGGCGCAAGCAGCCAAGATAACACGGCGGCTGCCAAGCGGAGAAAGAGAAACACTCTCACGTCCCAGTGAATCAATGTGACTGAAATGCTTTATGGGACGGGCAAGGCCTGTCAGCTTATCTTGAAAAGAAACTCGGTCTCCCCATCGCACTGGAGGGTGGCCAAGAAGGCTTGGATCTGGAGAGAGGGCCCGGCGGTGCGAGAGCTCAGTCTGGGTCGAGTGATCCGTTGCTGAAATAGGATCCAGGCCAGCGCTGGCTGCCTGATAAGTCCAGGTGAAACCCGATTAGCCTCTGGGATGAATGACCCCCCGCCTATTTTAGTGCTCTTTTGATATTTGTTTATATCTTTGGCAAGGGTTTCGGTCTTCTGCTTTCTGATGTTTTTTCGGGGATTCGTTTGAACCATACATGCCTGCTGGTTCGTTGAGGCCTCAGTCGCATTGCAAAGGGCATACATTTTACAGGGGAAGATGCTACAAAAATGGTAACTGATCGTGCTTCTGATTTGCACAAGGCAGAAACGAAGTCATAAATGGAGGTTTAGGGGTTAAAGGGATGAAAGTCTCAAAACAGTCCCTAAGTGCCAGTTTGGTGTAGTGGTTGGGAGCGCGGACTCTAATCTGGGAGAACCGGGTTTGATCCCCCACTTCTCCGTATGCAGCTGCTGGTGTGACCTTGGGTCAGTCACATGTTCTTTCAGAGCTGTTCTCTCAAGGGCAGTTCTCGAGAGAGCTCTCTCAGCCCCACCTACTTCTTGGGGTGTCTGTTGTGGGGAGGGGAAGGGAAAGGAGATTGTAAGCCACTCTGAGACTCGGAGTCAAGGGTGGGGTATAAATCCAGTCTCTTCCTCCTCTTCTTTCTTCTTCAAGTAGAAACTAGTCTGGTCTTTCCTTTGTGCACTGTTAGGTGTAGTACTACCTCCAGGCCACCTGTGGCACTGTAGCAGAGAGCAGAAGAGCTGGTATCACAGTGTGGCAGAATGGCTGAGAGAACATGCTGAGCCTAGGCTGGTTTTAGGATCTCGGGTTCTGTTATGCACCCATCTTGGCTTGAATCCTTAGGGGGTTTTGTCTTCTCTTACGAGATAGGAATCCAGCCATACTCTGGCAGAGGAATATATTAAAAACACGCTACCCTTACCTGGTTAGCCTGATGTCATCAGATCTTGGATGCTAAGCAGGGTTGGCCCTGGTTAGTATTTGGATGGGAGACCTCCAAGGAAGTCGAGGTGGCTATGCAGAGGCAGGCCATGGCAAACCACCTCTGAATGCCTCTTGCCTTGTAAGGGGTTGCCGTAAGTCGGCTGTGACTTCATGGCAAAAACCCCCTACAAAACCATGAAGGATGCAGTTCATGATGCTGGCCATAGAACGTAGCTTCTTTTTCTTAGGCTACACATGTCCTTTGTCAAACCCAGATAAGCCCTCATGGGACACACCTTCTCATGAACTTCATCAGGTGCAGGAAGTCTGATATTCATTGCACCTGCTTCGAAGACGACCTTCAGAGTTCTTAGGAGGAGTTGATCTCTGTAGGGAGCTTCCTGGATTCAAATGCCAATAAAAAGGTAAAGGTAAAGGTTAGCCAAATCTGACTCTAGGGGGCGGTGCTCATCTCCATTTCCAAGCCAAAGAGCCAGCACTGTCCGAAGACATTTCCATGGTCATGTGGCTAGCGTGACTAAACGCCAAGGCGCATGGAACGCTGTTACCTTCCCACCAAAGTGGTACCTATTTATCTACTTGCAATTTCTTGCTTTCGAACTGCTAGGTCGGCAGGAGCTGCGGCCAGAGACGGCAGCTCACTCCGTCACACGGCACTCGGGTCTCGAACTGCTGAGCTGCCAACCTTCCAGTCTACAGCTCAGTGTCTTAAACTCTGAGCCACCGTGACCCCATTCAAATGCCAATAGAAAACCATAAAAAGCTTCCACATGGGCCCCATATCTTACCGATTGAAGCTCAGCCCCAGTAACCATGCTTCCAGTGCTAAGACTCCCGACACATTTTGTTTTGGATTCAAAGAGAAACATGTCCTCCTTCCTAGATGCTTCCTCAATTTGTGCAATTAAGAGCAGCCCACAGTCCGCCATCGTCGATTTAGACATCATGTTCCAGCCCTCCAAACTGTAGTGTCACAGTGTCCCTTTCTTTCTGTGTGGATTCTCTCCTCCTTTGCTTGATTTGCCATACCATCATTTGCCATGCCGTCCAGATGGGGCTAACTGCGGTCCTGCTCACCGCGTGTTGCTGCCATCCGTGGTTTGAAATAGATTTGCCAACTGCGGTCTGGAGGCAGTTCTGGGGAGCACAAACGTTAGTTTTGTCAGTTTGGCCATCACAACCAGTTGAACAACTTGATTCGAGTCCGGGAGCACCTTAGAGACCAACGAAACTTTGAGGGTGTAAGCTTTCGAGAGTCAAAGGTCCCTTCATCGGGTCCCTTCATACCCCCCCAAATCTTATGCCTCCAACATTTTATACCCCCCAAATCCTCTTGGTCTCTAAGGGGCTACTGGACATGAATCTAGATGTTCTCCTGGAAACCAAGATGGCTCCCCTCTGAAACCGAATTATCACAGGCTGGGAAACAGAGGAAGGAGTCCGTGTGTGAGAGAAGCGCATGACACATCCTCTGTTATTCAGGCTAGGAATGGAGCCTCCCTTCCAATTTCCGTGTTTTCGTGCCTTTCTGGAGCACGTGGTCATTCCTGTCTTTAGGCGGTGTATAAGATTGTTTTTCCACTCAAAGGTTGCTTTTCCTTGCAGCAGCTGAGCTGAGAGTCACCATGGTATGATTGACCCTTTCCCCCTGCAATTGGAAAACTTGTGAACATTCCGTGACATCACATTTAAGGGCTTGAGAGGCTTATGGGCGGCAGGCGTTTGGTGTTCGGTGGCATTGTCACATGTGTGTGTGTGTGTGTGTGTGTGTGAGAGAGAGAGACAGAGATAGAGAGAGAGAGAGTGAGTGCGTGAGCCGTATGTACAAATGAGTGCTCCTTCATTTCTTTTTGTTTTTAGATGTTTTCATGCACCCTCTCGTTCCCCCCACTGTTGTTGCTGGGTGTTCCAGATGTTCTTATTTCTTCAGTGGCATTGTTGCACTGCACGTACACATTTGATGCAAAAACGAGCCTCAGTCATAGCTGTGTTAAATTGCATCAATTTTTGCCTGAACGTTCAGTAAAAAATGGCCTTGCTGGTTCGGACGTGGCGTTTTCCCAAGCGGGGACTGGGGGCTTCTGGGTAACCCTGAGACTTTGGGCTTGACTTTGTTCACGCTTCCTGGGCTGGTGTAATCCCCATTCCTTCATTTGCCTCTTAGCTGGTCCTCAAAGCACATGATCGATTAGGGATGCCAGCCTCCAGGTAGGACTTGGGGATCCCCCAATCACAGCTCGTCTCCAGACAACAGAGATGAGTTCCCCTGGAGGAAAGGGATGCTTTGGAAGGTGGACTCTATGGCATTTTACCCCACTGAGGTCCCTGTCCTCCCCAGGCTCCACCCCCAACTCTCCAGGAGTTCCCCAACCTGGTTCTGGCCACCCTATAGTGAATCAGAAGACTGGTCCATCAGGGTCAGCATCATCTATTCAGACTGGCAGCTAATCTCAGGCAGAAGTCTTTCCCATCACCTCCTGCCTGGTCCTTTTAACTGGAGGTACCGGGGATTGAACCGGGGACCTTCTGCATGCAAAGCGGAGGCTCTTCCGCTGAGCCAGGGCCCCTCCACCCGCGGAGTCTCCTCTTCTAAGCTGCTGCTCGCTCTCCTGGCAGCCCAGCACCACAGTGTCATTTTTCGTCTGGCCTCCTTGTGCCCTCCGGCAGGGAACGGCCAAGTGGGAGAACAGGCCAGGAGCAGCAGCTCTTCTCTCTGAGGGCAGGAGACGGATGGCAAGGAAGTGGCTCTCCAGGCTTGGCTGCCTGCAGCTGCTTTGGCAACTGACAGCCATTCCAAGGGCTCGGAGGCTTTCCCCCGTCTGATGCCTCATTAAGAGGCAGATCGATAGACTCGGGCTCGCTTGCCTCCGCCTTCAGAGCGCTGCCCGGTGGGTTGCGCAGCACGCTTGATTTTAATGCTGATTAAATATTTAAAGAACAGCCCCCCCCTCCGCCCCAGGTTATTCAAGGAAGGATTTGTCTCGCTTGGCTGTTTGCCTAACCGGGGATTGTTAACAACCTCCGAGGGGCCGGCCGACATCTTGTTGACTGCTCTGAAGCCAGTGGAGTAACCTGGAGGGGGAGAAGGGATTAGAAGCTGCGTGGGGGGGACTGGGTGAAGAAGGAAAGTAGAAGCAGCTGGGGAGTCAACCATCACTGGCTTGCCTAGGCGTAGGGATGCCAACCTCCAGGCGGGACCTGGAGACCCCCCCCCCCAGAATCACAGCTCATGTCCAGACTACAGACATCAGTTCCCCTGGAGAAAATGGGATGCTTGGGAAGAAGAGGAGAAGAAGCCCTGCCCTTCACTACCCGAGGGAGTCTCAAGAGTGGCTTACAATCCCTTTCCCTTTCTAATCCGGGAGAACTGGGTTTGATTCCCCATTCCTCTGCATGCAGCTGCTGGTGTGACTCTGGGTCAGTCACAAGTTCTCTCAGAGCTGTTCTCTCAGGAGCAGTCCTCGAAAGAGCTCTCTCAGCCCCACCGACCTCACAGGGTGTCTGTTGTGGGGAGGGGATGGGAAAGGAGCTTGTAAGCCGCTCTGAGACTCCTTCGGGTAGTGAAGGGTGAGGTATAAATCCAATCTCCTCCTCCTCCTTTTTCTCTTCCTCTTTCTCCTTCTCCTGTTGCCCTTAGTCCTGTTGGGGTCTCTCAGTCTAACTGGCCTCATAGGGCTGTTGAGAGGTTAAAACAGGAGGGACAGTGGACCCCACCCCTTGTTCTTCGGAAGAAAGAGCAGAATAAAAATGTGATGGCTAGAAAAAGAGACTGCAAACCGAGTTCCAAAGGGAGTTTATTTTTTACTCCTTCTTTATTTACAATTTCCCAGCCAAATATTAGCTCTCAAAGCTGTTCACGGTTTCAAAGCAAACACAGGCGTCCGTTAAAATTAGAGCCAGCATGGTGGTGGCAGTGGCTGAAGTGTTGTTGTGTGTCTTACGTGTCTTACTGCTATGCCATTAAAGGTCTTTGAATCTGACGGTTGGACTAGGATCTGGTGGGAACCATGCGGGTGGGTGGATGGGAAGGAGGGCTTGCGTAGGAGGCTGGGGGGGAGAAGAGGGGAGGGGGCTCTGGGGACTCTCTATTCCGGGCCTCTCAAAACCGGGGACCGACCCTGGTTCCAGCAGTATTGAAATTCAAGGAAACATTTGGTGGGTGCAAAGGTGCCTCCAGAAGTGATCTCCAGCATCTTGGGGGTCGATAACACAGCTTTCCAGATGTTCTGTCCTCCCGTCTTTTAGGGGGCGTACCCCAGGTCATCCTCCGTGCCAGAAGGCTGTTTACAGAGTGAGAGTCAGTTTGGTGTAGCGGTTAAGAGCGCTCAGAGTGGCTTATAATCCCTTTCCCTTTCTAATCGGTGAGAACTGGGTTTGATTCCCCTCTCCTCCCCGTGCAGCTGCTGGTGTGACCTTGGGTCAGCCGCAAGTTCTCTCAGAGCTGTTCTCTCAAGGGCAGTTCTTGAGAGAGCTCTCTGAGCCCCCCCTACTTCACAGGGTATCTGTTGTGGGGTGGGGAACGGAAAGGAGATTGTAAACTGCTCTGAGACTCCAAGTGAAGGGTGGGGTATAAATCCAATCTCCTCTTTTTCTTCTTTGTATGTTCCGAGCCTGTTCGCCAGAGACCGTCTATGTCTCCCTCCTTCCCAGTTTTCTCCTCCGACATTGCTTTGGACTCAAGTTATGCCTCTTGTTCACTTGCAGAATTAAGGCTGCCCCGGGGATGAAGATAATAGACATCCGAGTCAACGACCCTGACCTGTGGGGAGTTCAACAAGACGTAGACAATGGAAGGACACAGACGACCGCCACCATTGTGTGTGAACACATCGATCCAAACACGGAGAGCAGGTAAGAGGCCCAAGCTGTGCGGTGTGTGTCTGGGCTGCTCTTTCTCGTTAAGGAAAAGGAACGGATCCTTTGAAAGATGTGCTCGTCTGCTCTTGAACAAGATGTCATTCCTTTTCACGTTTTCCAATATCATCGCGTCTTGCTGCAGCCGGAAAATCTTACTGTGGTTTGCCTGTTTTGAATCAAGATCGGAAATTCGACTTCCTCCCCACCCCGATACACATTCCTGCTGCGCAACCATCCACCGCAGCTCGATCCGTCTTTCCGTCCCTTCGCAGCTGCTCTGTTGATTGTCAGAACTCTGAGCTCCCCCTCGGCTTCTCAGCACTCTCTGACGTCACAGCAGCCCAGCCAATGGCCATTGGGTATAGAAAAAGTTAAATCATTCCTTTGGGTGTTAAATGAGAACGAAGACAGCTCAAATAATTTGAAAGTCGTTTTCTATAGCCCCAGACGAGTGTTGAGGCTTGGTTGTGATTCATCAGTGGCAAAGAAAAGATCCTCTGCACATACTAAGGGGCTCTTAGCATTAATGTAGAAAATAGCAAAATATTGCTGCCTAGACTTCGTTACCTACCTATAAACGGACTGTGATCATGTGTCACCTGAAGTCCTAGTGAAGACTAGGGCCCATTCTGCCGCTGGCGTTCGCTCCGTTGTTTTACCAAACCCACACTGGAACAGCAAAAGATGCGGCTCAAAACCACATTGAAATAGCCCAGGCCAATGCCGTACTGAATGCAGGGCCGCCCCTGAACGGCCATAAAAAGACCATAAATCTATGAGAGATCAAAGGAAGTGAAACTGGCATGCAGTGTGGAGGCTATAATAAAATCCGACAATGGAAGAAAGTGGAGTCGTAGTAGATAACTCAGTGAAAATGTCGAGACAGTGTGTGGGTGCAGTGAAAAAGGCCAACACTATGTTGGGGGTTATTAGGAAGGGAACTGAAAACAAATCAGCCAGTATCATAATTCCCCTGTATAAATCGATGGTGCGGCCTCATTTGGAGTACTGTGTACAGTTCTGGTTGCCACACCTCAGAAAAGATATTATAGCATTGGAAAAAGTGCAGAAAAGGGCAACTAGAATGATAAAAGGGCTGGAACACTTTCCCGGTGAAGAAAGGTTGAAGCACTTGGGGCTCTTTAGCTTGGAGAAATGACAGCTGAGGGGTGACATGATCAAGGTTTATAAGATTATGCATGGGATAGAGCAGGTCGAGAAAGAAGTCCTTTTCTCCCTTTCTCACAATATAAGAATTTGTGGGCGCTCCATGAAATTGCTGAGCAGTCGGGTTAGAACAGATAAAAGGAAGTCCTTCTTCACCCAAAGAGTGATTCACACGTGGAATTCACTGCCCCAGGAGGTGGTGGCGGCTACAAGCATAGACGGCTTCAAGAGGGAATTGGAGAACCATATGGGGCAGAGGTCCATCAGTGGCTCTGAGACACAAGGTATAGAAAGGAAACTCTCTATGGTCTTATGAGAGTGGCATGCAATGCAAAAATGAATTTTTGTTCCAATGTAGATTTGGTAGAACAGCGGAGCGAATGCTAGATGCAGAATGGGCCTATGTTTTGTTAATAAACCAACTTCAGACTCTGGTTTCAGATCCCGATTTAACAGATCCTAATGAATGGCTTGTAATTGGGTAATCATGGTAACCATAGTTAGTTTAATGAAACCAGAGTTTTGCGTTATAGATCAAGCTGGGTAGCTGCGTTAGTCTGTCTGTTGCAGTAGAAAAGAGGAAGATACAGAAAACAGAATTCGTGGCAGGGGAGGAGCTTTCGTGAGTCACTGCTCACTTCTTCAGATAAATCAAGATGGATAGCCATGTTAATCTGTCTGTAGCACTAGAAAAGAGCCAAGAGTCCAATAGCACCTTAAAGACGAATGAAATTTGTGGCAGGGTATGAGTTTTTGTGAGTCACTGCTCACTTGTTCAGATAGAAGAAGAGGAGGAGGAGGAGGAGAAGAAGATTGGATTTATACCCCACCCTTCGCTACCTGAAGGAGTCTCAGAGTGGCTTACGATCCCTTTCCCTTCCCCTCTCCCTCCCCACAACAGACACCCCATGGGGCTGAGAGAGCTCTGTCTAGAACTGTCCTTGAGAGAACAGGTCTGAAAGAACTTGTGACTGACCCAAGGTCATGCCAGCGGCTGCATGTGGAGAAGCGGGGTTCTCCCAGATTAGAGTCCGCGCTCCTCACCACTACACCAAACTGGCTCTCTCTCACTCATGAAAGCTCATACCCTGCCCCAAATTTTGTTAGTTTTTCATTATGTTTATGGTTGCCAATTCCAGGTTGGGAAATTCCTGGAGATTTGAGGGTGGAGCTTAGGGAGGGCAGGGACCCCAATGGGGTACAATACCATAAAGTCCACCCTCCAAAGCAGCCATTTTCTCCAGGGGAAATTATCTCTGTAGTCTGGGGATCAGTTGTAATTCGAAAGATCTCCAGGGCCCACCTGGGGGGTTGGTAACCCTAATTATGTTTGAACTGAGCTTCCTTTTGTATTTCTAGTCCCGTCCCTCCCCACCTGGTAACAAGTTGAAAGCTAGATTATACGTTTGATCCTGTTCAGATTTTGGCCATAAACTGGCAGTTTCCGACTATACCAATGGAGATGGAGGAGGGGTCAGTGAAAATTTCCTCCCTTCTGTTGCGCCGCAAGCCAGGAAAAACGGCTCGTGTAAAAATGGTCACTCTTGTGCTCGAGATGGCCAGTTGGAAGCTTTGCCCGCCATTGAATAACATCACGCTCTGGATTTTTCCATTACGGCGCTCGTGACCCGAGTTTCCATTTAGAGCTGCATGAAAGAAAAATCACATTAATAAAGAGGTATTGAGGTTAAAGGGAAAAAATGTAATGTAATTTTCATCTGGAGGGGTGGGGGAACAAAATCTCCCTTAATTGAAGTGAAGTCAGTCAATTTTTTTGAAAGTTAGCTGGAAACCCAGCGAGATCACTGGAAGTTTTGCTAATCCGTGAAATTATACCTGTCACACTAACTTAGTTTTTATTAACACTGGTCCCTGCTTTGTGTTGAACTGCTAAATTATACAAAAAAGCAATAGATCACAAGTTAATTAATACTCTGCCCCTTTCCTTTGTGAGATTAGTTTTAATATTTTTGGATTAATTAAAGTATGCAAATGGAAAACTCCCGAGAAGATCCGTTCCAGATTTGCAAATAGTGTTGTGCTCTGGGTAAATATTTAACTTTGATCTTTCTTTTAATGTGCTCTTCTAGTTTGTGGTACTGCTAGTTTGGAAGGGTGTTTGGAACTGCTTTCTCAAAACAGCCCCCCCCCCCCAAAACAACAACAGCACCCCATAATATTTCTAGGCAAAGCCAGATGTTTTCTAGTCATTTTTGGACTGGGTGAAAAAACAAACGTAACTCCAGTTTAGCTGAAAAACAAGGAGAATTGACTCCAGTTCAGAGCAGTTTGCTTTGCTCTCCAGGGTCTCAGGCAAAGAAAGTGTTGCTTGATACTTCCTTCCTTAGATTCTTTAGCGGAAGGTACCAGGCGGAAGTGGTTAAGACGTTGAATTGCAGACCAGTAGTTCAGCAGTTCGAGACCCGAGTGCTGCGTGACGCAGTGAACTCCCGTCTCTGGCCCCAGCTCCTGCCAACCTAGCAGTTCGAAAGCAAGAAATTGCAAGTAGGTAAATAGGTACCACTTTGGTGGGAAGGTAACAGCATTCCGTACGCCTTGGCGTCTAGTCATGCCGGCCACATGACCACGGAAAGATCTTTGGACAGTGCTGGCTCTTCGGCTTGGAAACAGAGATGAGCACCGCATCCCTAAAGTCGTATTTGACTGGCTTTCAAACAAGGGAAACCTTGACCTTACCAGGGAATCACACACATAGAAGGCCCTGAGTTCAAATCAGAGACTGTGTCATTGAGTCACGCCCACCTAGTTCTGCCGCATTCTGCATCAGCTGATGCTTTGGCGCTGTCTCTAAGGGCAGCCCAGCGTCAAGCCCCCTGCAGCAGTCCAGTCTTGGCGGCATCAGCGCCTTGATCACCGTGACCATTTCTGCTGGAATTTTCAGCTATTGGCAGAAGTGGTTTTGCAAGCTCCGCTTTGCAGAAGCACTCCAAGAGACTTCAGAGGAGCTGTGTACACGAAGAGAAGAAATCAAGCACTCTCCTTAAATTTGCAAGATGGCTGTTAAGGGCACTCAACTCGCCGAGCGCCTCCCTCCCCTCCTTATGCTCGTAGCTGCTATTATTCTCTCGTTCACTTGCCTCCTGTAAAAGTCGCAATGTACCCCACAGTCAGGCAAACGACGGCATTAGACAGTAATGTGTCCATAAATCCCGTCTTTATTCCTTTCTGTTAGCCTTATCTTTCGGAACCCTTTTCAAATTTGCTTACTTTTAGAATCTCTTTTTCCCGGCCTCTTCCTCCTCCTTTCCACAGTATTATCCCTTATCGGGGCTTTTTCATCTCAAGTTCTCCAATTTGCTCACACAAATGGAGTGTTCATTAAGATAATTTAAATTAAGACTTTTCCTCCTCTCGTGCCTGTAGTGCCATCGTCTAATTTTTTTCTTCATCCTTGCTCTCTCGGCGGGTCCGTATGTTTATAAATTCCTCGCAAAGGGCCTCATCGCCGTGTCTCAGAAGGTTGACATTATATTTCATTAGAAATCCATTTTGTTCAAGGTTGTTTCGGTTCGTCGATTAAAGCTGTTCCCCGGGTTTGGCATTGTTAGGAACATATTCCTGAATTTGCTTCTTTTGTAGTCAAACACATGCCATTTGCTGGCGGTGCTGCCGTCCTTTGATACTGTAGTTCAGCACGGCGCATTTTCTTTTTTTCATTTGATATATCATTTCAAGGCATCACTGATAAGCGGTGGTTGTGTTTCCCAAAAGGGGACCGTGCAGATTGCTGAAGTTCAGCAGAGGGGTCAAATCCAAGGAAATGGGAGCACATTAAGGGCTGGGTGCACCTACGCACATGCATCACTCAGTTTATGTAAAGTTGGATGACTGATAAATTGGATTGCCAACCTCCAGGTGGTTGCAACCCACCAATAATCACTGTGCAAAAATGATACTAGTCCAATTTCAGTCCATTAATATACTTCTTCTTTTTTTTGTTTCTTTGTTTTATGTCATGCAGTGCTGCTGCTGCTTCCAAGCAACTGCCATGCGACTACAGGTTTCCCGGGTAAACATCTTTTTCCCTCTCCGCTTCGTCAGGTCACTTTATACTTGGAGCTGTTTTACAAATAAATTACAACACAGTTACAACTCTTATTCATTCATTCTCCTTCAAGTGTGCATAATCAAGGAAATACTTACCCGATGCTCTATGCCTCCTACTCAGATGTTGTAATTTATTTGTAAAACAGCTCCAAGTATAAAGCAACCTGACGAAGCTGAGAGGGAAACAGATGTTAATCCAGGAAATCTGTAGTCGCACGGCAGTTGTTTGGAAGCAGCAGCAGCACTTCATGACATAAAATGAAGAAACAAAAAACCTCTCCTGGCTGCATTTGCTGCCCAGCACTGCTGGGGAAAGGCATGCGGCTGGTCCATGGCAGCAGTCTCCGTAGCAGTGGCTATGGAGCCCAGTGCTGATGGAGAAAGGGCATGTAGGCAGGTGTGAGCATGGGCAGTGTGCAGGCTTGCAAACTGGCAAGGGGAAGGATGCATGGACAGGGGAGGCCTGCAAGCATGGGGATGCAGAAGGGGATATGAAAAAGGAGCCTGGGAGTGGGCATAGGAGGGGCGGGGGCCCCTGGGCACTCTCTGCCTCCCCCCCCCCAAACTTGGAGCGGTCTCTAATCCAGATAGTAACTCCAGGACCTCGACAATTGGGGGTTCCACCTGCACAGTGGGCAGAAACCAGAGACCCAGTTCTGTCTCCACTCCCCCCACATCTGTTTCCACCTCTCCATACAGAAGTCCCTTGGTTAGGGCATGTGGGTGCCGTGGAGCCTTCTGATACCTTTTCGGGCTCCCACCAAGTGTTTTTAGGAAGTGGCTTTTGCTAAATCCCCAGGTATTCCCCAACTGGCAGAGCTGAGAACCCTAACTGGAACCCTCCGGGATTCAAAGTAAAAGGAATCTGAATAAATGCAGGCTGAGAAGTGAGATTCTAGCTAAGGGGCAGCAGAGTTCCGAGCCTGCAAAGGAGTGGAGGTATGTTAATAGCCCCTTAGGGAACAGTTGCCTCCTCCTCGTGGAAAAACTGAAACTGTTCCTTCCTTTCTTCTCCTCCTCCTTTGTCCCTGCTTTTGTTTCTCAGGCCAGGGAAAATGCAAGTACCTGTGGGTGGTACATCAACTGTTGCCCAGCAACTTAAAGTGCATGAAAGATTGCTATAGTAGCAGGCTGGGAACTCTTTGTTCCCTGGGACCGCTCAAAGCCAAACGAGAGAGAATGGGAAATTTCAGGAAGGGAGAGGCAGGAGCAGATCTCGAGAAATATTTTCAAATAGCTGGGCAGCGAGGAGCGTCAGGAGGTTATGCTGAGGTCCTCTTGGTGTGGAAGGGGAAAAGAAGAACACCCAAGCAAAATAAGCTTAAAGCAGCGTCGCTGGAATCGCCTTCGGTTTAGATGTCAGGAAAAGGTTGAGATGTCAGGAAATGGTTCAGGATTTACAGTTCCTTGGCTCCGTCATCAACCAAAAGGGAGGCTGCCTCCAAGAAATCAGATGGTGCTTGAGGCTGGGAAGGGCAGATATGAAGGAGCTAGGAAAAAACCTTCAGTCTGAGGGTGTGTCGCTGGAGACCAGGATCAATTTAATCCGCGCCTTAGTATTCCCCATTACGATGGATGGGGGTGAAAGCTGGGCAATGAAGAACGAAGGTAGATTCCTTTGGAATGTGGTGTCGAGGAGAATTTTATGGGGACCGTGGACTGCCACAAAGAGAAATCAGCGGGTTCTAGACCAAATCAAGCCTCAATACTTCCTAGAAGCTAAAATGACTCAACTGAGGCTATCGTATTCGGGTCACATTATGAGAAGATGAGAGTCACCGGAAAAGACAATAATGCTGGGAAAAGTTGAGGGCAGCGGGAAAAAGAGGGAGAATCAAGGAGGCCGTGGCCCTCAGTTGTCAAGACCTGAGCAAGGCTGTTAACAACAGGATGCTTTGCGGGACATTAATTCACAGGGTTGCAGTTAAGTCGTAAGCGACTTGACGGCATTTTACACACACAGTATGATTGCCAATATGGGCTTCTCCAGCTGTCGGAGTCCCACAGAAATCAGTCTCCAGAACGTTCCTTCAGAAGGATCAAGTTTATTGAGGAACAGTAAAGGCAGGCCATCTGTTGTATACAACCTGTGTTAGAACTAACCCTAGGAGCGGGAGAGGGGGAGATATACAGAATTCAAAGTGGGGTCCCCTGATGGATGGGAGCCAGAGGATGCACTTGAGCGCGCCTAAACGGACGGGTGCACATTCCAAGGGAGGGGAGCCGAGCTGGTACCTAGGTCAAAAAGCGAAGCTAGCAGATAAGGCACAGTGGAAGAAATGGAACTCAATATTCTTGCACGTCGAGGAGCCGCCTCCTGCCTTCCGCTCCCAACAGTGGGTTGACGTGGGTTTATTAATTCCTGCCTCACCTAGGGTTTCACGTGTCATATGACCCTCAAAGCCCTGATTGGCTCCCAGGGTCCACCCTTGCTGCAGTGCAGGCTGGGATACCTGCAGGTTCGCTGGGTCTACCTGTGTGGAGGGACACCTGCCTCTATAGCAGGACACTTCCCACCTATCCTTTCTATTGCCTGCTTCCTCTCTGAGTGGGAGAAAAAAGAAGTCGCCACTGTCTTCTGCACCAGTATATTACTTCCAAGTAAAACACTGAACCGATGATAGGTTGCTCTAGGGATTGCCGGAAAATCCGTAAAACCTAAAATCCGTAAAATTGCCGTAAAACCTAGAGTACTGTCATGTCAGTGATGTACTTGGTAGTGATGCCGGCGATGTCACATGACCCCACGTCCACTTCCTGCCATCCTTCCCATTGGCTGCAGCGCTTGCCCGGGTAACCCTCAATACCCACCAGATCTCTTTGGAGGGGGAAGCAAAGGCAGGGAAATCAGCATTTGTTGAGACAAACCAATGCTTGCCAATGAACCACTTCCTGGTTGGAGAAGCCCATCATAGTGAAACCGTTCGTTTTTGTCCTGGGTCTGGACTGGGGGAGAGAAACACCAAGTGAGAGAGGGGGACCCTGGGACAGCTGGGGACGAATCTTTCCAGCATTTTTGGACGGGGTGGTCTGAAGGGCAGGTGCTGGCTACTGCGAGTGCTTGAGAAGCTTCCGCTGCCGATTCTTGCATCCTAGGCAAAATTAAAGCCAGGGGAGAAAGCCAGGCCATTTGGCCGCCTTGCCTGTGAAGCTGGCTCTTCCAGGTCTCTTCTTCAGAACTCAACAGAGCCTTCTTAGAGGCTTACCCAAAGTGAAGGTGTGCTCAGGGTCACATGGGGCTTGAAATTCACCTCTCTCAGTGGACAAAATCCATTGTTTACTCTACTGTACCACCTCAGGTAACATGCACATGCAGGAAGCTGCCCCAGGAGGTGGGTGGTGGTGGCTACAAGCATGGACGGCTTCAAGAGGGAACTGGATAAACATCTGGGGCGGAGGTCCATCAGTGGCTATTAGCCACAAGGTGTAGATAGGAACTCTCAGTCTGGGGCAGGTGATGCTCTGTATTCCTGGTGCTTGGGGGGGGGCAGTGGGAGGGCTTCTAGTGTTCTGGCCCCACTGCTGGACCTCCTGAGGGCACCTGGTATTTTTGGCCACCGTGTGACACAGAGTGCTGGACTGGATGGGCCACTGGCCTGATCCAACATTGGCTTCTCTTACGTTCATATGTCTGGGGCAAGTGATGCTCTGCATTCTGGGTGCTTGGGGGGGGGGGTAAAAGTGGGAGGGCTTCTAGTGTCCTGGCCCCACTGCTGGACCTCCTGGTGGCACCTGATATTTTTGGCCACTGTGTGACAGAGTGTTGGTCCGGATGGGCCAACATTGGCTTCTCCTATGTTCTTATGACTGAATTGGACCCTTGGGCCGTCAAGGTCAGTATCACCTATTCAGACTGGCAGCCGCTCTCCAGGGTCTCAGGCGGAGGTCTTTCACATCACCTGCAGCCTGGCCCTTTTCACTGGAGGCGCCAGGGATCGAACCTGAGACCTTCTGCATGCAAACTAGAGGCTCTGCCACTGAGCCGCAGCTCTCCTCATTATGTGTGGCCCAGCAGGACATTTGCCATTAGCGTGTCAGGGTTGGACTAGGATCTGGGTGACCCAGTCCACATCCCTGCTCCTCCCAGGGATTCTGGGCCCTGGGCAAAAGTTTAGGATGAGGCCCTAGAAAAGAAGAAGAGGAGGAGGAGGAGGAGGAGATTGGATTTATACCCCATCCTTCACTACCCGAAGGAGTCTCAGAGCGGCTTACCATCTCCTTTCTCTTCCCCTCCCCACAACAGACACCCGGGGAGGTCGGTGGGGCTGAGAGAGCTCTCCTGAGATCTGCCCTGGAGAGAGCAGCTCTGAGGGAACTTGTGACTGACCCAAGGTCACGCCAGCAGCTGCCTGTGGAGGAGTGGGGAATCAAACTCATTTCTCCCAGATTAGAGTCTGCGCTCCTAACCACTACACCAACTTGAGTTGCCAGCTCAGAGTAAGGAAATTCCCCGGGCCATTTTGGGGGTGGAGCCTGAGAAGGGCGGGGCTTGGGGAGGGAAGGGGAGGGACCTCAGCAGGGTGTAGAGCCATAGAGCCCACCCTCCAAAGCTGCTGTTTTTTTCCCCCAGGAGAACTGATTGCTACTGTTTGGAAACCAGTTTAAATAACAGGAGATCTGCCCGGCTCCGCCTGGCATCTGGCAACCCCTCCCCCAGACTCACTGCCCTCTCCCACTTCCCCGCCGGAGCCAAGCGAAGTGTGGCTCTCAGCCTGGGTGAGTTGAGCAGGTGCGCTTGCCAGGAACCATTTGCCCAAGCTCTGGATGGAGCAGGCACGAGTAGCCAACGCCAGACAGGCTGCCCGAACTCCAGATGTAGTGGGCACGAGTGGGACATGAACACCACAAGTAGGTGAGTTGATCCCTAATTCCACTGGGGCAACTTTGAGGGGCTAGGCATAGGCATCAACTTCAGGGGGGCTGGGGAGCTGGAGCCCCCCCTGAACTTTTCCAGGACATGCTGAGCCTCCCCTGGAGTCAATGGCCTGTAATGCCTCTGGCCCAGCCCCAGCCCCCCCCCCCCCCCCGGGAAATTGGAAAGTCTACGCCCTAAGCAATGCCCGAGGGCTGGAAGTGGGAGGGGGCGGTGCTCAGAACAGACTCGAGAATCATTTTCATTCCGGGCTGGGAAGAACGAAAATAATATGGCTGCTTCCTGCTGAGAATCTAATAGCCAGGTAACCACATGGCGCCGGAATAGCCAGACAGCCTTGGCTTCCCCCCCACCCTCCCCCGTCTTATTTAGGTAGGCCAACTGCCGATTCAATAAAACCTCCAGCCGAGACAGGTCATTGAGATTACTGACGGGTGTCATCCGAATAATTACTGTTGGGCTTGACTTCCCTCCGTCTCTCCCCAAACAGAAGCTGCTTGGGGACGGGTCAGTATGACTTTCTCCGCCTGGCCTCCCCGAAGAGATTTTACTTTTAAAAAAAAAAATTGGCTTCGTTCTCGCTGTGCCGGCTTATTGCAGTGGAAAGGACTGTTTTACCAAGTTATAAAGCTGGTAAGAGAGAGAGAGATTTAGCCCTCTGGCGTTACAGCGGGGAACCTCCGCAAAGTGAAGAAGTACTATTGTATTTTTTAAACCCTGGGAGACTGTAAGGTTTTCCTCTGTCAAGAGACCTGGAGGGAAAGGATGGGGGGGCGGGAGAAAGAGAGAGAGACACACACACACAAGTGTAGGTGGATTCATGGCTTATTTCAGGCCATGCTTTCCCCCGTTATCCTTGGAGTGTCTCATGCAAGATTAAAGAAGAGAGGATGCAGCTCAACTCAGGGTAACCCTATAGCTCCTCAGTGTAGGGTAGACCCCCTCCAGGCTGGATCTGGGCACTTACAGCCATCATTGGCAACTGTTGAAGCCCAGAAAACTTCAGTAACCCTGTCCAGTTCTTTGTGTGGGCTTATTGCTGAGGATTTACCATGCCAGGGAGCGAGGAGGCTAACAGCTGGGCATCCAGCTGCTTTAAAAAAAAAAAAACACAGCCAGAAACGTGGCAACGAGATGGTTAAATGTAATTTCAAAGAAATCCCGGGGATCTGCGTTGCCATCTCGACCCCATCAAGGTTTGATGTGCGCAGAGTTAGTTTAACAAGAGATATGGCTTTAATTTCAGGGTAGGGTACTCTGTAAAATGACGGCTGCAGGAGCATTGCTGGTCAGCCGCAGTGTATGTGTGGAGGGGGGCAGGGAGGGACACCAGCGATTTCATGTTTCAGGTCTGGAGTTGCCTAAATGCTACTCTGCGGTCTCTTGATGAGACGTAGCTGTAGCTGGCTTTCTCTCCTCAGAGGCCGCGCTTTTGCCCTGGGTGCTACGGAGCCCCTGGCCAGCAAGGCCGCTGGGTTTGTCGGAGGAAGCCTTGGATTGTTGTTTCACTGTTGATGTTAACTTGAGATGAAAGCCCCCGCCTAAGGGGTCTGTCCTTTTGTGGCCAGTGTTTGTGCCAATAACATCGCTCCGGAACGATGGGTCCTCCTAAAGCCAGGCTTGCTTCATTAGAAACGGACTGGAATTGTGGCCTTTTCCCTATATCTGCCTCCCGGACCATTCCGACCTCACTCTGCTAATGCGTAGGCTTGACTACAGAGAGGCATTCGACATGGGGCCACCCTTGAAGACTGTCCATGCGTTTCAGATGATGGAGAGTGCAGCCACCTTCCTTTTATCCGGTGCTGGGTTGCGTGACCCTCTTGAGTTGTATTGGCTTCACCTGTAATCATTTATTTTTGGGGATCAGTTCAAGATATTTATTTATGACTTCAACTTTTACCCCACCCTCCCTGCCGAGGCAGGCTCAGGGCAGCTTACATAAAAAACCAATAAAATAAAATACATCTCACAATAAATTACATAGAACATAATTGATATATCGTTGATATATCAACGGCAGTACAGTATGGTAAAGTGCAATTCTGAACATGTTCAGTGGTGAATACCATTCTAGGCACCTTCTAGCTCTAGGAGGCACGGGGCTGATGAGACGAGCTGCAGCTCCTAGGGGAAGGCCTGCCAGAAAAGCTCCATTTTCACGGCCCTGCGGAACTGATGGTTTCAGCTTTTAAGTCCCTCATAACCTGGGACCCACACAGGAGAAGGTCTGTGTCTCTTCCTACAAGCTCATGGTCCAGGGAGATTCTCACCAAGAGGCACTGTCGGGGTGGGGGTGGTGTCCTCCCTTTGCTGGATGAGGTCAGAAGTGAGCTAGATCTTTCTCCTCAACCCCCGTTTTATCCTCACAACAACCCTGTGAGGGGGGTTAGGCTGAGAGGGCGTGGCTAACTCGAAAACATCCAGCAAGCCTCCTTGGCAGAGGGGGGATTTGAACCTGGGTTTCCCAGATCCTGGTTTAGTGGGGCATGTATAGTGCCCTTTGGCTTGCTGTTGGCTGGCACCGGGATATCACCCCCAAAGTAAGGGGGCCGGAGATCTCCTGGGATTACAGCTGATCTCCAGGCAACAGAGACCAGTTCCCCTGGAGAAAATGGCTGCTTTGGAAGGTGGACTCTCTGGTGTTATACAACGCTGAAGTCCCTCCCCTACCCAAACCCTGCCCTCCCCAGACTCCACCCTCCAAATCTCTAGGAATTTCCCAACCCAGAGCTGGGAACTCTACCCCAAAGCCTGGGTGACATCACAGCAGCCTCTGAGAACAATCTCCCATTTTGTGCCTGGAGGTAGAAATGTTCAACCTTTTGTCCGCTCTTTTTAGTCTCTCTGGCACCAGTAGACTTTAAACAGGTATGAAAAGGTTGTGCCCCAGTCTCTCCTCTGTGTGTGTGTGTGTGTGTGTGTGTGTGTTTGTGTGCTTGCCAGTTTGGTTTATTGTTTAGGAGCGTGAACTGTAATCTGGGAGAACCGGGTTTTACTCCCCACACCTTCATATGCAGCCAGCTGGTGTGACCTTGGGTCAGTCACAAGTTCTCTCAGAGCTGTTCTCTCAAGGGCGGTCCTCGAAAGAGCTCTCTCAGCCCCACCTACCTCACAAGGGTGTCTGTTGTGGGGAGGGGAAGGGAAAGGAGATGGTAAGCCGCTCTGAGACTCCTTTGGGTAGTGAAAGGTGGGGTATAAATCCAATCTCCTCTTCTTCTCGCATGAAAAGATGAGGAGTAGTGGAAGACATCGTGTCTGATGCCCCCAAACCTAGAACCGGCCCTGCAAGACTGCGACCTAAGAATGTTGTCTTCCTTTACTCAGAAGGGACGTTCCCACCAACCTGAGAGACAAAAAGGCTCTCATTACTGGCTGTGGATGTATGAATGTCCTTTGCAAAGCATTTTAAAAGGGGACCATTGCCATAGTCTTCTGTTGTTGCGTGAGGTCTAACAACCATGCAGTTTCTCTGAATTTAGGGAGATCTTGTGTGTGTGTGTGTGTGTGTGTGTGTGTGTGTGAGAGAGAGAGAGAGAGAGAGACCGAGCAGGAAGGGGTTTGCCAGCGCTCAGCTCATGTGGCCCTTTCTTACATGCTTCGGGAATGCAGATCACCACTTTTGAGTCAGGAAGGAATTTTCTTCCAGGCCAAGTTGGTTCAGGGATCCTGGAGCTTTCTGTCTTCTTCTGAGCATAGAGAATGGGTCACTGGGGGAGTGTGTGTGGGGGGGAGATAGCTGTGAATGTCCTGCATTCTGCAGGGGGTCGGATCAGTGCTTCCTCTAAGCTGTGGAGTCTTGTGAGCAAAGGTTGCACTTTGTGAGCTACTGGCATTTAAGTTGTGAGCGAGGGATGTGGCTACTGCATAAATCAGTTTGCTCTGGAGCCCTCCTTCTGGAGCGAAGGCAAAAATGTGTGAGCTGGAGGCTAAAAAACTGAGCTAGCTCACACTGACTCAGCTTAGAGGGAACACTGGGTTGGACTAGATGACCCTTGGGGGTTCCTTCCAGCTCTATGTTTCTGTGAGGTTCAAATGCGGCTACGTTTGCTCAGCCCCGGTTGTTTCGGAGCTGCGGGCCGAATGATTTGCCGAAAGTCTTGTTTATCATTTGACTTTTTAATTAGATGCATTTGCTATGGGTGTGTTGGGGGGGGGGGGGAGGCGGCTGGGGAGGTGTGACATTTCGCATGCAAATCGTAACGTTGGCGTAACCACAGCAGGGCTTTTTAATTTCAGGGTAGGATAGTTTGCATATATAAGGGCTCTGTGGTTTGGGTTTTTTTTTTTTTAAAGAGCAGCAGGGAAGGTGGGGGTGGGAAAAATAGTTCCAAACATTCCCGGTGAAACATGACTGTGTCACTAACCCCCCCTGGGAACGCACCTACTCTGTTGTGTCAGGTATGAAAGAGAGCCAGGGTCGTGGGCTGGTGATTAAACACTCCCGTGGAGACAGGAGTGTCAAGGGAAGCCTTCCTCAGGTCAAAGGTGGGCCCGGCGGAACATCTGGAGAACACCTGTGGCCGCAGGAACAGATGGCGCTGCCTTACACAGGAGCCAGACGCTGGGTCCATCTGGCGGGATTAAAGAAGATGTTCCTTAGAAAAGCTTTTGGACTTGAAATGGTGACTGTTCTGCTTGCCTGTTCCGCTGCCATTGGTTCCTAGGCATGCAAATACAGCTTTGTGCTAAGAGGAAGGGGGTTACAGGTAAGATAGTCAGTGGTCCTTTGGGGTGGGAGTGAGGCGGAGCAAAGCTCCGCCAGCTCAGGAGTGGCCACTAGGGCAGCCACGAGCGAATCAGATTCTCTGATCTAATTCGGCCCGCTGCCGAATTGCCGCCGAAATTCGGCAGCAACTTTAAAAGCAACTGGAGGGGAGGCGGTTGGAGGGAGAGGCTCCAAACTTGCAGGATAGCTGCTGGGACCTCTCCTCGAAATACCCACCAAGTTTCAAGAAGATTGGACCAGGGGGTCCAATTCTACGGGCCCCCAAACAGGTTGCCCCCATTCCCACCATTGTTCTCTATGATAGGAAAAAAGTAACACTTTTTCCCACCATAGAGAACAATGGAGGGGATGGGACAACCTGTTTGGGGGCCCATAGAATTGGACCCCATGGTCCAATCTTCTTGAAACTTGGTGGGTATTTCGAGGAGAGGCCCCAGCAGCTACCCTGCAAGTTTGGAGCCTCTCCCTCAAACCCCCTTTCCTCCAGCCCCTCATATACCCTATAAGTTTTTGCTATTGATTTCAATGGCCCATAGGGTATAATGGGGCTGAAACGGACATTCCCTTTCTGACACACTTCCGGTGACTTCAGGGGACGTGGCATATGCTAATGAGTTATGCTAATGAGTTATGCTAATGAGCGCCTGCACCTCTTTTTCTACGAAAGGACCCCTGAAGATAGTTATAAGGAGGTGGGCAATATGTCAAAAATGGGGGCAGAGGAGAAGACCGGCTACAACCGTGAGAAGTCTTTCTGTGGGGCTTCTTGTCCCCCCCCCCCCAAATCCAGAATACATTATGCAAAACAAGAAGAAGAAAAGGAAGAAGAGGAGGAGATTGGATTTATACTCTGCCCTTCACTTGGAGTCTCAGAGTGGCATACAATCTCCTTTTCCTTCCCTTCCCAACAACAGAGACCCTGTGAGGCAGGGAGCTCTTTCAAGGACTGCTTTTGGAGAGAACAGCTCTGAGATCACTTGTGAGTGACCCAAGGTCACACCAGCAGCTGCAGGTGGAGGAGTGGGGAATCAATCTCGGTTCTCCCAGCTGAGAGTTCATGCTCCTAACCACTACACCAAACTGGCTTTCATATCTAGAGAGGGAATACAGATGTTTTCAACGAGCCTCTTTTCTACAGTGGACCTCATTTTGTTTTTTTCAGTACAGAATTTGGATTGCCGGAGGAATGCAGCTAACCGCCAGCATCCTTTCTCCCAGTGAATGTTGTTTTGTCTACCAAGAGTAGGGTTGCCAGCCTCCAGGTGGGGCCAGGAGATCTCCTGGAATTACAACGGATCTCCAGACCACAGAGACCAGGTCTCCTGGAGGAAATGGCTGCTTTGGAGGGTGGACTCTACGGCCTTATACGCCGCTGAGGTTCTTTCCCAAGCTCCACTCCCAAGTATCCAGGGCTTTGCCAAGCACGAACTGGCAACTGTAATGGTACTGGGAACCGGTTTGTAAAACGAAAGAGGCGTTTATAACACAGGCTCGTGGCGGACTGGACGCACCCAGGCTTTGACTCACTGTGGAAACGCGGCGTCGATGGTGGCGGCAAGGAGATGGTTCCGTGGGAGGGAGCCGTGGACGCCCCCCCCTCTGCTCACCGCCACCACGATTGGGATGCCACTCTTCAGCGGCGTCTAATTGATATCTTGCAAATGAGTAATCTATTCTGAGTAAGAGCTGAGTGGTGAAATTGCCGCAGAAGGAGTTCTTAATAACAGGTGTTCTGACTAGAGGAACGAGAGACGCCATGAAAATGAGGAGGGCGATTTCTCCCCCCCCCTCCCCCCCACAACTCCCATTCTCACTGTTATGTATTTGTTGCCTCTGGTATTAAGATACTATTGTGCAGCAATTCAGCTGGTTCTTCTGGGGGGTGGGTAGAAGATGTGCCGTTTGAAACGTTGGTTTATTTTTTAAAACTTCATTTATACGCCCCCTTTTCCTGCAAGGGAGACCCAAAGCAGTTTACATCATTTCCTTCCCTTCCCTTTCCACCTCACAACGACCGTGCGAGGTAGGCTGGGTGGCGAGTGTGTCTCGGGCCCAAGGTCACCCAGGAAGCTTCCAGGGCAGGACGGGAATTTGAACCTGGGTCTCCCAGACCTCAGCCTGGAACTCGAACCACTACAACACATTGGGTGCGTTCAGATGCGCCATTTAATCAGGTTTCATGATTGATCAACAATGGATTTTATGTGCACGTTCACACAGCAACATCTGCCGCCTGTCCCGATCTGTTGGTTGCCTGCTCAAACCCCCCTTCAGCTGGAGTATTTTGTTACCGGGTCCCAAGTGGTGTTTTCTCAGCTTTCCCATTTAAAGCCGCGGTTCCCCCTGTGTGATCGCTCCTCCGGTATCAAGCCACTTATGATAGTTTAAACCCCCTTCAGCTTTTTTTGTGTGTTGGCGGTATGTGCATAAGCGGAGCTCTGCTCCCGTGTTTATAAAACCAACGTTTAAATGGGCACTAGTTTTGAGTTCGGGATCCCAAAGAGGCCAGTTTCGAGCAAAAAGTTTAATGGGAAGTCTTCTGTCACAGTGGTGAAATCACAGTGCTCTGCAGGACTGTCAAACGAAAGCCGTGATCCGCCTGAGTGGTTCTGTGCATGCGCGAGGATAAAGTTTTTCAATTCTACAGATGAGCAGTTATGCGCATGTGCAAACTTAGAAAAAAATTACTATTTTTTTTAAAAGAAGCCCAACACACGTTCCCGTGTGATCGTGATGGTCCAGAGTAAAAATAATCGCAACAGAGCGGGGCCATTTAAACCTGATTAAATGGCACGTCTGAATGCACCCATTGACTCTGAGAGGGACTTGTGTGGTTCAGCGGCCAGAGTTTCTGGCTAGGGCTGGAGAGGCCTGGGTTCCAGTCTTCACTGTTTTTGCGAAATGATCGGCTGACCTTTGACTAGTCTCTCTCTTTACTGAACCCGCCTCTTGGGCCTGTGGTGAGGATCAAGTGTGTGGGGGAAGCGTGTCTGAGCTCCTTGGAGGAAGTTTGAAAAATCACCCTGGTGAATCAACGATGAATGGGCTTGCCGTTTGCCAAAGTTGTATGTCCCCTTCCACCTCTATGATTCTAGGAATATTCCATGTTGATAGTAAATGGTGATGACTGAAAAGGACTAGTGCGGGTGTGTGTGTGTGTCAAACATAAGGCCCGGGGGCCAGAACTGGCCCATCCAGGGCTCTTACTCTGTTTGGTGCCAGTGGAGCCAGTTTGGTGGACTCTAATCTGGGAGAACCGGGTTTGATTTCCGACTCCTCCACTTGCAGCTGCTGGGGTGACCTTTGGTCAGTCACAAGGGTTTTCAGAGCTGTTCTCTCAAGGACAGTTCTCTCAGAGCTGTTCTCTCAGCCCCACCTACCTCACAAGGCATCCGTTGTGGGGAGGGGAGTTTGTAAGCCACTCTGAGACTCCTTTGGGTAGTAAAGGGCAGGGTATAAATCCAATCTCTCCTCCTCCTCCTCCTCTTCTTCTTCTTCCCCGGTCCTCAAGCAACTCTTCTATGAATGGAAATGTAAGGTGCTCCCCCTTTTATGGTATCCCTTGGAAAAAACCTAGTCTTGCATTATGATGAAATACTTATCGGTTTTGTGGGTTCCCTGGTAAAGGCAATTGCTTTCACTGCTAGGAATCAGTTGCTTTTGTTTACATTTTGAGTAAAAATAATATAGTGAATTGGGTTTGCCAGTGTCCTTTGTGACGTTTATATCCCCGGTACTTGGCGTTAGATTTTATGGCACACATGGCCCAGCCCGACAAAGTGACATTTATGTCAGATCCGGCCTTCATAACAAATGAGTTTGACCCCTCTGGGCTATCGCGACTGGCTTTATGACGGAGCAAGGATTTGAACACAGGTTCCTTGGTCCCGGTATAACCACTGTACCACACTGGGTTGTCCCTGGAAGCCTGCAGTTTGTTTTGCTATACTGCATGGCAGTGTATATACATGTCCTTTTACGAATAATAGGAGCCGGATCCAAGCCCAATGGGGCTTGTACCCTTTGGGTTCTGGTGTTGAAAAGAGAGTGAATGTTTCTAAATTGCTTTGCCCCAAAAGAGGAGGGCTTCAGAGTCGGAGAGCAACTTTGATGTTTGGTTTATCAATGTAATGCTTTTGTAACTCGGCCAGTTGGAAGCGCAGCCTCCCATTTAGAAGTCCATTAGAGCCGTGTTGATATGCTTACTTACCAATCAATGCATTAATGTGCAAAACGTTAACAACCAGTTTATTAGACTTCTTGCCAGAATTTAAGCCCATTTTAGTGGTGGGAGAGGCTGCCATCAAGATTGGCGAGGCTCTACCCGCCGGCGCGTTGATTTATTTGGGGTTCCGTCGGTGCCAAATATTTTATACAAACAGCTCCAGCGTGAACTTTGCATGCATTAATGCGGTCCGCTTGGCATTCCCCCAAGAATATCTCTTGTGCTTTATTATTTTTTTAAAAAAGAGCTTTGATTTAAAAGCTAATGCTAAAAAGGCCACGAAACAAAACAAAATAATGTAAATATCATCGGAATTAGCTGCTAATGGATAAAAAGAGCGTTTCTAACAGTCTTTCATTAGCAAGGACGGCTGGAGTGCGTGACTTGATTTCATAAAGCTTTCCTAGGAAGGCGAGTGAGCAGAATGGAGCCGTGGCAGGTAGATGAACTGGAGTCCCTTTATACGCCCACTTTATGCTCCGTCCACGAAGCACCATGAACCAGAGATACCGCTCTAAAGGTTCGTGGAAGTTCGTGATGGTAAAATGTATCCTTAATTTTGCTTCGTGGTTTGGTTCGTACCCGTTCCTAGCTCCAAAGTTTCGCTGGGTGTTTCTTCCTTCCCTCTTAAGCAACTTCCTTCTGCAGGGCTTGGCTCCGGGAATGCAGAAACTGGCATTTTCAGGCACTTGTCCTGATGGCGTGCCGCTGCCTCCTTTTAGCGTCAAGAGGAGGAAATGATCCCCCCTCCCCTTTCAAAAGGCTGGATTTGAAGTCGGAGATAATGAATGCAAAACGGTGCGGTTTTTTAAAAAAAATTGCAGATAAACCGAAGGCTTGTCTGTCACCCTTGAGGGTAAAAAGAGGGGATGTCACCAGAGCTGAGTTGGCACCCTGCTTAAAACATTTAAATTGGGCAGTTGGGTGACCTCCCTGGCTCCCAGTTGGCTTCGGAATAGGGTACAGCATGCTGGTTCTTACTAGAGATGAGAGCAAATTTCAAAAGCTGGCTGCTTTGATCAGAGTGTGTTGTGTGCCCTTGCGGGAAGCAAACCTGAGAATCTCTTTCTGCCCCAGCTTCTCTTTCCTTACACCGCCCCCCCCCCCCCGCTTAAAGTGAACACAGTGGTGGAAGGAAGGTGTGAAATGGTGAATAAACAAGAAAGAAGAAATAGAAGAGCTTCGGCAAACGCCACGAGATTTTGAGGGCAATGCTTCGGGAGGGGAATGCGGCATCACTTTCCAGTGATGCTTAGGAATTTCTCTGAACCTCTATGGTAAAGATCATAGAGATGCGAGGAAATTCCTAGAGCATCACTGTGGAAACCCTTTTGTGGACATTTTTTTTTCTCCTGCTCCTCCACGGTGGGAACTTATCCACCACGGGCAAGCAAATGGGAAGCTTGCCTCAATGGCAGCGATGAAAACAAGGTGTGTCAAAAGAGAAGATAATTGACCGTGTGCACAGTCATAATGGAAAAGAAACGAACGGTATTGGTTCATGCCGACTGCCTGACAGTTAGAATCGGCTTCTGATTCCCTGCTCAGTGAAACCCACATCCTCTGAAATAAGTGGAGACCAGACGCAGGGTCTTTTCTGTAGCGGCACCTCAGGGATGGGTGGAGGATGAAGCCCGTCAGTCAGGCAATGGGAGAGGAGCCAGGGTGGAATCTGAAAGGTCAAAGGTGAACCCTGGGTAGAATCTAGCATTTACAGACTTTTCAGCCCTCCAGGACTGATTACCAGGCAAAATGGGTAAACCCTAGGGTTGCCAACCTCCAGATGGTGCCTGGAGATCTCCTGGGCTCCAGGTGACAGGTATTAATCCCCTTGGAGAAAACGGGCACTTTGGAGGGGGGACTGTATGGCATTATACCCCACTGAGGCCCCTCCCCTCCCCAAATCCCACCTACCCAGGCTCCGCCCCCCAAGTCTCCAGATATTTCCCAGCCCAGACTAATCCTGCAATGCTAGCCGCTTTGTATTTTGTGCACCAGGGATCCTGGTCCAGGTAAAGTCAAGTTAGGGGCAAGCCTCTGTTGAAAGTGGGGGAGCTAACGTATCCCGCCAGTCTCGAACAGGACTTTGCAAGCACGTTTGAGCAGCTTTACGGCCAGGGTTGCCATGGCTCTGTCTCTCCTCCCACCCTCGCTTACGGTTTGTGTTAAGGACTTTCCTGATTGTGTTTGCCGAAGGGTGACTTTTTGGCCGGTCGCACTTGGCCGGGCCTTGTCATTTTAAATCTTTGCAAACAGCAGCAAGGCGGGAGCCGGCTGAGCGGTGCCCCAGTTCTGCTTTGTCAGTTTGCAATTAGCAAAACTTTTCATGTCTAATTACTCTTTTATAGTCCTTCGGTGCCCTCGCCCCGGGTGAGCGTGTGTATGGGCCTCTTGCGGCGCCTGAAAGGAGGCTAGTGGGAGCCCAAATGACAGAGTACGTGTTCGGTTGGCTCCCAAGTTTCCGAGTCGTTTTTGCTTCATTCTTTCTCTGTGTCTTTGCATTCCTGCCTGAAACACTCAGCTCATTTGTATTGTGCGGGGACCACGTTTTTCCTGGAACCCTCTTAATTAGCAGAAACTCTCATGAATAGCGGGAGAAAGCGGGTGGGCGGGAGCCAGATTGGTTGGCATTGTTGGCATGGGAAATGCGCTCCAGCACCTGCGGGTGGCCCTGGGAGGAGAAGCCACCCGGGCCCACTCCATTGGTTCCTCACTCCACGGCTTGCTCAGTCGATGTGGGAAGGTGGGCGCATTGGACGCGAGTGACTTGGAGCACGTGACAATCACCGAAGGCTCCTGAGAAAAGGAAGGGGAAAGTAGACTCACGCCCTCCTCCTTTCGGAGTCCTTCCTGGTTTGGGCACGATGACTGCAGGGTACCAGATTGCAGCGAAGGGTGTGTCTGGTTTCTGTCCTGCTGTTTTGATAGGCTCGGGATAACTCACAGCACAAATTCGAAGCGGCGGAGCGGTTCCGTAGTGTGTGTTTGCTAAGTGCCATCAAGTCCCTTCTGACTTGTGATGACCCCATGAACCCATGGCTTCCAAAACGTCCCCTCCTTAACCATCTTGCTCAAGTCTTGCAAACGGAGGGCTGCGGCTTCCTGGACTGAGTCCATCCATCTCATGTCGGGTCTTCCTCTGCCTCCCACTTTTCCTAGCATTATTCAGAAAGGATGTGGACTGAATGGAGCGGGTGCAGAGGAGAGTGACAAGGATGATCGGTGACCTGGAGGCCAAGAAGCCCTATGAGGAAAAGCTGATGGCCTTCTTGGGAATGTTCAGTCTGGAGAAGAGGAGGTTGAGGGGGGACAGGATGGCTCTCTTGAGGTATCTGAAGGGCTGTCGCTTAGGGGAGGGCAGGGAGCCGTTCCTGTTGGCAGCAGAGGAGAGGACTCGCAAGAATGGGTTCAAATTAAGGGCGGGAAGGTATTAGGGAAAACTTTTTTACAGTAAGAAAAGTTCAGTTGTGGAATGGGCTTTCTCCGGAGGTGGTGAGCTTCCCCTCCCTGGCAGTCTTCAAGGAGCAGCTGGACCGACACTTGTCAGGGATGCTCTAGGCTGATCCTGCATCGATCAGGGGGTTGGACTAGATGGCCTGTATGGTCCCTTCCAGCTCTGTGATTCTCTGATTCTATGGCAGTCTTTGAGGAGCGGCTGGACCAACACTTGTCAGGGCTGCTCTAGGCTGATCCTGCATTGAGCAGGGGGTTGGACTAGATGGCCTGTATGGTCCCTTCCAGCTCTGTGATTCTATGATTCTATGGTTGTCTTTTCCAGTAAGTCTCATCTTTTCATAATGTGACCGAAATTTGATAGCCTCAGTTGAATCATTTTAGCTTCTAGGGAGAATTTGGGCTTCATTTGATCTAGAATCCATTTAGCTGTCTTTCTGGCAGTCCACGGTATCCATAAAACTTTCCTCCAACGCCAGGTTTCCAACGAATCAACTTCCTTCCTGTTAAAATACACTGTAGGCTGTCCTTCTATTTGGGGGAGGGGGCGTGTCTTTGGTGTTCATGTCTGTTTCTTTTTTCTATATTTAAATAAAAATCTGAGTTAAAAAACCCCAAAACTTTCTTGCTGTCAGCTTTCTTCATTGTCCGCAATGAAGGCCCCCTGAGACCTGTGACTGGTGTTCCCTCCAAGCTGAGTTAGTGTGAGCTAGCCCACAGGGTTTTTTTTAGCCTGCGGCTTACACATTTTTGTCCTAGCTCAGGAAGGAGGGCTCCAGAGCAAACTAATCTATGCAGCGGCCGAATTGCTTTCTCAGTTTGAGAGCCAGTTTGGCGCAGTGGTTAAGTGCGCGGACTCTAATCTGGGAGAACCGGGTTTGATTCCCCACTCCTCCACTTGCACCTGGCTGGATGACCTTGGGCAAGCCATAGCTCTGTACCAGCTGTTCCCTCAAGGACAGCTTGGGAAAGAGTTCTCTCAGCCCCACCTACCTCACAGGGTGTCTGTTGTGGGGAAGGGAAGGGAAAGGAGTTTGTAAGCTGCTCTTAGACTCCCTTGGGGAGTGAAGGGCGGGATATAAACCCAATCTCTTCTCTTCTTCTTCTTCTTCTCACAGCTTTAATGCCAGTAGCTCACCAAGTGGAATGTTTGCTCACAAGACGCCGCAGCTCAGAGGGAGCACTGCCTGTGACCTCAGCCAGCCCCCCTTGTCTGCCGCCTCCCACCTCACTGCCCTCTGCTTTCTTCCAGAGCAACCAATCATCCTTCCCTCCCCTCTCCCCCGGATATCTTTCAGCCCAACCAAGCAAGCTATGCCTACCCGAGGGCTTCCTGAACTTCCTGGGGTTGAGAGGGGGGCGCTGTCTGTCCCACCTTCTGGGTTTGAGGTCCAGGCTAGGGGTGGCAGTGGCATAGGCTTTTTATCATCTGAGGCCACATCACCACCTCATTTTAGAGGTAGCCCTGATCTTGCTTATTGCACAGATTGAATGTGATGGGGAGGGGCCGTGGCTCAGTGGTAGAGCATGCAGAAGGTCCCAGGTTCGATCTCTGGCATTTCCAGTTAAAAGATCTGGCAGAAGGTGATGTGAAAGACCTCCGCCTGAGACCCTGGAGAGCCGCTGCCAGTCTGAGTAGACAAGACTGATTTCGATGGACTGAGGATCTGATTTACTACCAGGTAGCCTTCATGTATTGGAAGAGGTGCTGTAGCTCAGTGGAAGAGCATCTGCTCGGCATGCAGAAGGTCCAAGGTTCAATCCCCGGCATCTGCAGTTAAAGGATCTGATGAAGAAGAAGAAGAGGAGGAGGAGGAGATTGGATTTATATCCCGCCCTTCACTACCCAAAGGAGTCTCAGAGCAGCTTACAAACTCCTTTCCTTTCCCCTCCCCACAACAGACACCCTGTGAGGTAGGTGGGGCTGTGAGAGCTCTCTCTCTCTCTCTCTCTCTCTCTCTCTCTCTCTCTCTCTCTCTCAAGGGCTGCCCGTGAGAGAACAGCTCTGAGAGAACTGTGACTGACTCAGGGTCTCACCAGCAGCTGCATGTGGAAGAGTGGGGAATCAAACCCGGTTCTCCCAGATTAAAATCCACGCTCCTAACCACTACACCAGGCTGGCTCCAATTCTGGGCGGGGGAAACAGCTGTGCCAGAACTAGGGCTTGCCCAAGGGCATCCAGCCAGGTGCGAGCGGAGGAGTGGGGAATCAAACCCGGTTCTCCCAGATTAGAGTCGGCGCACTTAACCACTACACCAAACTGGCAGTAGGTGATGCAGAAGACCTGTGCCTGGGTCCCTGGAGAGCCACTCCCAGTCTGAGTAGACAGTACTGACTGTGACAGACCGATGGTACGACTCTCTATGACACCATTTCATGTGACCGGCATTCTTACTGCATTGCTTTGGTAGAGACTGGTACTCTTGCAAGTTTTGACTCCTGTGTGTGTGTTAGATGACGAGGGCAGTGGTGGCTGGCCCCTTTTTCCCCCTTGCAATTTCCATCTTCCCTCTCCCACCGGGAGCTCCAGCCGAGATCAACTGGCCTTCTGTGGCTGTGTTGAACTATAATTCTCCCTCAGCTGTGATTATCCATTGGCCTGTCGTACTGCTTAAGTGGCACTTCTTGTTTCCTGCTGGGAGATGTTGATTAGATTCTGGGGAGGTTGGGCCCTGCACAGGAGCGACAATTTGTGCTGTTTCCCCCCCTCTACTTTCTTGGTGAAAAACCCCCCCTCACACCATTTTAGACGCAGAAGGCGCCTCCCTCTTGGATATAGTGTAGAGACACAGAAGGGAACCGCTCAGAGAGCCAGTTTGGTGTAGTGGTTTAGGAGCGCGGACTCTAATCTGGGAGAACCGGGTTTGATTCCCCACACCTCCACATGCAGCTGCTGGTGTGACCGTGGGTCAGTCACAAGTTCTTTCAGAGCTGTTCTCTCAAGGGCAGTTCTTGAGAGCGGGGAGGAGAAGGGAAAGGAGATTGTAAACTGCTCTAAGACTCCTTTAGGTTGTGAAGGACAGTATAAATCCAATCTCCTCCTCCTCCTCCTCCTTCTTGCAGTGAAGCCACAGTCCAGGATTGATAACTTGGCACCCATTTAGTCCATTTCCGAAGAGCTTCACTGGTTCCATTTTTTGTTGGGTTGGGGTGAACGGGTGTTCCTGATTCAGTTCCTTTCTGTATTTGTTCCTAGTTTGTCAGTCATTTGGGTTTGGCAGTTTGGTTTTTATAGATTTGTTTGCGCTGGATGGTTTTTATGTACTATTTATCAAGTGATTTATACGTTCAATTGTTTGACATTTATATGCTTGGTGCCTCTTACTGTTTTCTTGGGCGTAGGGTGGCTGCTTAAATTCTTCATGCGCCAGAAAACTTCCTGCTGCTTGGTGATTCAAAAACCTATCAACTGGGATGTGGAGTTCCTTAAAGAGGTTCCACCCTCCACACCTTTAAGAGTAACTGGTTTACTGTGAAGGTAGATTCAGGTGGGGATCCGTGCTGGTTTGATGCAGCAGAACAAAGTTTGAGTCCAGTGTCACTTTTAGGATCAACAAAGTTTGATTCCGGGTATAAGCTTCCGTGTGCACGATACTTTAAGCATAAGATACTTTAAGCATAAGACTCCCTTTTGCTTTTGCGATGACAAGTGAACATCGCCATCGCACTGCATCACGTGGCATTGAGTCCCTTATGTTGTCTGTTCAGCACCCAGGGCTTCTTTCATCAGCGCTGGAGACCTCTTGGTGACCAACGTTCTTCATCGATCATGAGTTCCAGTGTTACGGGAGAGGGAGGGACACACCGCTCCCTTTACGCCATGCACAGTTTTATGTACTTCCATCACCTCCTCTTTCTTCTGCTCTTCTTTGTCTCGCCTAAACAGCACCCAATTATTTTAGCCTTCTCTCCGGAGGAAGGTGCATCCACCTTCCCGATGCTCAGTCCTTTTGCAAATGTTGTTACGCCCTCGGAAGGCTTCAAGATAAAAAAAAAGAATCGGCCAATAGAGAAAACGAAAATAGCCTTTCCTTACAAAAATTGTGAATAGAATGCTCAATTTGGAACTTGGAACTAGGCAGCGGCAGCGGCGCCTTGAGTATTTATAGCTCCCTTGTTTCATTCCTCATTGTCAACACTTCGCGCTGCGTATCTCTCTGACCGAGGGGAAGAACCGATTCTTCTTAGCTGTTCCCGCTGGTGTCTGTATTCATCCGGTTCCTCCCCTTCTCTCTCCCTCTCTCTCTCGGTGTCTCTCCTTAACAATCTCCTCAAACATGCCGGGCTAAACGGATCTTAATTATGCCCAACTTGGCTCAAGGGCTTGGATTATTTCTGCTCCTGGGAACACAAGTTAGAGACTCAACCAGAAGGTGAGCAGCCCTTCTGGAAAATTCCACACACAATTTGTTTCAAAGCGTGGTGACGGCCTAGCAACCAGAAGCAGAAAGTTTACATCTCCTTGGACAGTTAGAAAACTGGGGAGGGACCTCTATAAGGAGGAATCAACCAGACTCTGCATTGGGGACCATGCACGCGGGAAGCCAGCCTGAGGTCAACTTGGAGGGAAAGCATTCTTCAGGCCAGTGCAGGGACTTGGCCTTCAACTCAGGGATTCAGATTCCTGAAGCGAGGAGTCAGGACTAGATTGCTGCCCTGGAACCTCTCAAGCTGCCCAAAGTCCAGTCTGGGGGGTGCACATGAACATTACACACTAGAGCACCAACCCTTTAAATGGGTTTTCACTTTCAGCAAAGTGGGGTTGGCCTAGTTAATCCATCTATCTGTGATCTTCAGCCCTTGGAATCTGCCCGGGGAGCTCTCCCTGGTTCTGAAGAGCAGTGGTCTTCAGCCCTTGGGATTTGCCTTGGAGCTCTCCCTGGTCCTGAAGAGCAGTGGTCTTCAGCCCTTGGGATTTGCCTTGGAGCTCTCCCTGGTCCTGAAGAGCAGTGGTCTTCAGCCCTTGGGATTTGTCCTGGGAACTCTCCCTGGTCCTGAAGAGCAGTGGTCTTCAGCCCTTGGGATTTGCCCTGGGAGCTCTCCCTGATCCTGAAGAGCAGTGGTCTTCAGCCCTTTGGATTTGCCCTGGGAACTCTCCCTGGTCCTAAAGAGCAGTGGTCTTCAGCCCTTGGGATTTGCCTTGGAGCTCTCCCTGGTCCTGAAGAGCAGTGGTCTTCAGCCCTTGGGATTTGCCCTGGGAGCTCTCCCTGGTCCTGAACAGCTGTGGTCTTCAGCCCTTGGGATTTGCCTTGGAGCTCTCCCTGGTCCTGAAGAGCAGTGGTATTCAGCCCTTGGGATTTGCCCTGGGAGCTCTCCCTGGTCCTGAACAGCTGTGATCTTCAGCCCTTGGGATTTGCCTTGGAGCTCTCCCTGGTCCTGAACAGCTGTGGTCTTCAGCCCTTGGGATTTGCCCTGGGAGCTCTCCCTGGTCCTGAACAGCTGTGGTCATCAGCCCTTGGGATTTGCCCTGGGAGCTCTCCCTGGTCCTGAACAGCTGTGGTCCATGCATAAAGACTGATGGTGAGGACACCTCATCTTCCTGACCTTTGCCTTGTTCCTTGCTAGACTTCATCTCCAGGTTCTCGGCCTGTGTTTCTGCTTCTCTTGGGTCTGCTGCCTGCAAGTCCCGTCCTGGACATCTGTCAAGTTTTGTGGTTGAAGGAACTGGGATTGTTTAGGCTGGGGGACCAAGGAGGAGCACAGCTCTGAGAACGAGGCTTGCTTCTAAGAATGCCAATAAGGAAACGTTTCTCTCAGTGTAGAATTAAAGAGCATTGTGACATCAGTAGCCGGTGGATCAATCCTTCGCCTTCTTCGGGATCCTTGTGATTGAAAAGGTCATTAAAGAAATGTGGAAACGATTTCAGGGGAAGGTGGAGAAAAAGCACTCATTTTACGTATGTAAGTGCCATCAAATTGCAACTGACATGGCGACCCCAGCAAGGGGCTTTCAAGGAAAGTGAGAAGCAGAGGTGGTTTGCCATTGCCTTCCTCTGTAGAGTCTTCCTTGGTGGTCTCCCATCCAAGTAGTGACTGTTTATCTTAAGAACACAAGAAGAGCCCTGCTGGATAAAACCAGTGGTCCATCTAGTCCAGCATCCTGTTTCACAGTTAGCCAACCAGTTCCTTTGGAGAGCGAACAACAGGACACAGAGGCCAAGTCCTTCTCCAGACATTTCATCTTGGTTGTGGGATTCAGAGGTTTTGTGCCTCTGAGCATGGAGGTTTCTCTCAGGCACCATGGCTAATAGTTTCTGATAGACCTATCCTCCATGAATCTATTGAATCCCCCTTTACAGCTGTTTATTCCTGTGACCATCACTGCATCCTCCGGCAGGGAATCCCCCACTGTAATCTTCTGAGATCTAATGAGATAGGGCTAAATCACCTTCCCTCCCACACTCATTCGACCACCAATTTAGACATGTGACCATACCCTGAACCTTCTGTACTGGGAAAGAGTAACCAAACCATGCTAGCCATGGGCATTTGTGGGAATTAGTGTTTATTGCATGCTGGCCCGCTATCCAAGTGCTCAACATTTTACAGCAAAAGCAAAGTAAATAGGTCCCTGCCCCAAAGAACTTACCATCTCAGTTTCAGCACTGGGCACTACTAAGTTGCGGCAGCGGCAGGTGCAGTCCAAGCCGTCTTGATCGAAAACGCTCTAGTTGGATCAAACTTATTTCTTCCCAGCTTGTCTTTTGGGCCTAGTTTCTCCTGTATCCTTTCGATGAAAAGCTGGGCAAATCTCACTGAGCTGCAGTGCCGCAAAAATCATTTTGAAGCTGCCAGAAAGCGCGTTGCTAAAAATGCCGTGTGAGACATGCAAAGAAGACAACCGTAGAAGGAGGGAAGAGGGATAGGAACCGAGAGGGGTATGTGAGCCAATAACATGGGTTTCATTGAGCTGAGAGAATGAGGACAACGGGTAGAAAAGAAGTAGTCACGATACGTTTTGTGACTTGCCTTTCCCTTCCCGCTGCGTGTGTTTCTGTGCATGGGTCTGTGCATGCATGGACAGCCGTCTCCTTTCTTTTCTGGGATCCGTCCCATCCTGCATTCCTGCTTTCTCTCTGTCATCATTTGCCACCGACCCTCTCCTTCCCTCCAGCTGACTGGGAGCCTGAGATTAACAGGAGCTGCTAATCAGAAATGGGTCTTCCATTTATTGGTCATCAGTTAGAATCCAGCAGAGGTCTCGGGTCAGCCCAACACTCATTACCAGAGTGCTGTTCTGTATCCCGAGTGGAATGAGTTATTGATTTTATCCGTCCCATAAAGGACATTCCCGTTCAACATTAGATGTGGCCGAGCCTGACATCCGACGGCTGAAACTGTCAATGGTGCCTTGCCTTGGCCAGGTTGTTAAGCTCATTGTCCGATGCCCTGAAACTTTCTGGGTCCGAAGAACCCTTCGATTGATTTGAGAGTGTGTGAAAACCGTAAATGCAAAAGTACATGTTTTGGTTCCACGCCTCCAAAATGTGTTTGCTGATGCTAGGTGGTGCTGGAAGTTGCCATCAAGTCTCAGCTGATTTATGGAAACCCTGTGGGGTTTTCAGGGCAAGAGACATTCAGAGTTAGTTTTCCATCGCCTGCCTCTGCATCATGACCCTGGTATTCCTTGGTGCTCTCCCTTCCAAATACTTGCCAGAGCCAACCCTGCTTAGCTTCCGAGATCTGATAAGATCGGGCTAGGCCTGGGCTATCCGGAGCCGATGCTATAGTTGGATGTTTTCCAGTGAACCGCTCTAACATCCTCTGAGCAGCTGCTGACATCCTCAGCCTCTTTCCACTGTGCATGGTTTGAAGATTCAAAAAGCTGCCATCAAAGCCAAGAATCCAGTTGGCAACAGGGCTGAAAAAGAGCTGTGGGGCCATGTGGTGTGTTGAATGGCTGTTGGTTTTACTGTAAATATCTGTGAGTCTCCTTGAACAACAAAACAAATGAATAAGCAGCAGGTCATATCTGGAGCAGCAAAGGCATACTGATGCTTTCTGGGTTGCAGAATGGCAACGTAACCTTTAATAGCCGTGCTCCTGGGAGTGGACTGTGATATTCGGCATGACAATCCCTGTCCTTAATCACAGAATATCTAAAGTTTGGACTGTTTGGTGTAGTGGTTAAGTGTGCGGACTCTAATCTGGGAGAACCGGGTTTGATTCCCCACTCCTCTACTTGCACCTGGCTGGATGACCTTGGGCAAGCCATAGCTCTGGACCAGCTGTTCCCTCAAGGACAGCTTGGGAAAGAGCTCTTTCAGCCCCACCTACCTCACAGGGTGTCTGTTGTGGGGAGGGGAAGGGAAAGGAGTTTGTAAGCCGCTCTGAGACTCCCTTGGGGAGTGAAGGGCGGGGTATAAATCCAATCTCTTCTTCTTCTTCTTCTTCTTCTTCTTCTTCTTCTTCTTCTTCTCTTATTAGTATTCATTTCCAAACTTTGTATGCCACCTTCCTGCCCAGGGAGGGCGTCCAAGGCCATTACAGATGTTTGAGTAGGAATGGACTCCTCTTTGGAAAAGAGGAGTCCATAAGAACATAAGAGAAGCCATGTTGGATCAGGCCAGTGGCCCATCCAGTCCAACACTCTGCCACACAGTGGCCAAAAACACCAGGTGCCCTCAGCAGGTCCAGCAGTGGGGGCAGGACCAGTTTTCCTCTCTGGACCAGCGGTGAAGGCTTGGAAGAAGTGTGCAGTGGATGCCAACTGGAAGGAGAGCCAGGGCTGGAACAAAAATGCAGCATGGTTCAAAAGCGCCTTAAACCGTGTGTGTGTTGTGCCATCAAGTTGCTTCTGACTTATATGGTGACCTTATGAATTCATGACCTCCAAAACATCCTATTGCTAAATGGCTTTTTAAATTGAGTAAATCCATCTCAGGTTGAGTCTTCCTCTTTTCCTGCTGCCTTCCACTTTTCCTAGCATGATTGCCTTTTCCAGTGACTCTTGTCTTCTCGTGATGTGACCAAAGTACAATCGTTTCTGTTTAGTCATTTGAGCTTTTATGGAGAGTTCAGGCTTGATTTGATCTAGAACCCACTGATTTTTGGTTTTGGTGGTCCATGGTATCTGTAAAACTCTCCTCGAACTCCGTATTTCAAATGAATCATTTGTCTTCCTTCCAATGTTTATTTAATCTCTCCTGGCTCATGTTCTGACCGCCACGATTCAAGCACTATGAACATGAAAGATGAAGAGCTCTGGACACCGGCCCTTGACTCTGTTACTGAACCCATACTGAAGAATCAGGGAGACACTTGACCTTGTGACCACAAAGATGGAGACCTCCAAGTAGCCTGGAGATCGTCCACTCCCCAGAAACCAGGTCCTCTCAGGCAGCTAGTGCTGACTATTCATGACCCCTGTTGAACAGTGAAGGAAAATCCTAGGTTAAAACTCCTGGAGTGATGGCAGGATGCTGAGGTATTAGCCAGGAGAGGATAAAGCCTGGGCCAAGGCACTTAAGAACATAAGAACATAAGAAAAGCCATGTTGGATAAGAGAAGTCACCTATCCAGACCAACACTCTGAGTCACACAGCGCCCCAAACCCAGGTGCTATCAGAAGGTACACCAGTGGGGGACAGAACTCCAGAAGCCCTCCCACTGTTGCCCCCCAAGCTCCAAGATGACAGAGCATGACTGCTGTGTTCCATCTCTACCTTGTGGCTAATAGCTACTCATGGACCTCTTCTCCATACGTTTCTCCAGTCCCCTCTCAAAGCTGTCTGTACTTGTAGCCACCACCACTTCCTGCGGCAGTCAATTCTACATGTTAATTACTCTTTGGGTGAAGAAGTACTAATGAGCCCACTGCTCGTTTATTTCATGGAGTGCCCACGAGTTTTTGTATTGTGAGAAAGAAAGAAAAGTCCTTCTTTCTCTACCTTCTCGATCCCATGCATGATTTTGTAAACCTCTGTCGTGTCACCCCTCAATCATTGTTTCTCCAAGCTCAAGAGCTCTAACCTCCTTAACCTTTCTTCATAGGGGAGGTGTTCCGTCCTTTTAATCAGACACAGGAGAAAAAAAGAGCTTATTTGGCCTCCGACTCTTCAGTAGTACAACTCTGTGGATCGTGGAGAGCTTCATTCATAATTCCCATTGACCAAAATAGCTGCATGGCTACTGTTTGCCCTGGACCCCACTTCAAACATGCATGAACAATAATATGTATTATAACTCCTTTAATTACCAGAGCACCTCTGAGCATTTGGCTGTTTTTGCTTGCTGCTGGGAATTTTGTTTTGTGGGCTAGCATTCAACAGTGGTATGTCCTATTCCACCACCTAATTCAGCTGCATATCTTTGTGGGCAGAAAGTGCCATCAAATTGCAGCCAACTTATGGTGATCCCGTAGAGTTTTCAAGGAAAGAGATGAATGGACATGGTATGCTATTCCTTGCTTCTCTGTAGTGACCCTGGACTTCCTTGGTGGTCTCCCACCAAGTGCTAACCAGAGCTGATCCTGCTTATCTTCCAAGATAAAACAAAATTGGGCTAGCCTAGGCTTAGGCCATGTTGACCCACCCTCAAAATGAGAACTCCTACAGTTGGACAACCCTTAAATAATCGTTGTGGACAAGTGGCATTGCATGTTAAAAATAAAACAGTTTTTTTCTTGTGCCCATGAGAACAATAAGAACATAGAACATAAGAGAAGCCAATGTTGGATCAGGCCAATAGCCCATCCAGTCCAACACGCTGTCACACAGTGGTCAAAAACACCAGGTGCCATCAGGAGGTCCACCAGTGGGGCCAGGACACTACAAGCCCTCCCACTGTTGCCCCCCCCCCCCAAGCACCAAGAATACATCACTTGCCCCAGACCGAGAGCTCCTATCTATACCTTGTGGCCAATGCTCCCTCTAAGCTGTGGAGTCTTGTGAGAAAAAATTCTACTTTGTGCGCTACTGGGATTAAAGTTGTGAGTGAGCAATTTGGCTACTGCATGAATTCTTTGGCTCTGGAGCCATCCTTCCTGAGCTAAGACAAAAATGTGTGAGCTGGAGGCTAAAAAACTGAGAGCTAGCTCAAACTAACTCAGCTTAGAGGGAACACTGCTTGTGGCTAATAGCCACTGATGGACCTCTGCTTCGTATGTTTATCTAATTCCCTCTTGAAGCCGTCTGTGCTTGTAGCCACCGCCACCTCCTGTGGCAGTGAATTCCATGTGTTAATCACTCTTTGGGTGAAGAAATACTTCCTTTTATCCGTTCTAACCCGACTGCTCAGCAATTTCATGGAGCGCCCTTGAGTTCTTGTATTGTGAGAAAGGGAGAAAAGTACCTCGTTCTCTACCTGCTCTATCCCGTGCATGATCCTGTAAACCTCGATCATGTCACCCCTCAGCTGTCATTTCTCTAAGCTAAAGAACCCCAAATGCTTCAACCTTCCTTCATAGGGAAAGTGTTCCAATGCTTTTGGAAGTGTTCTAATGATATTCTGTCGATTAATAAAGGAACTGCCCATGTTGCTGGAATGTGAGGCGGGTGCCACATTAGGGAAAGGTGCTCAGAAGAGCTGCAGGTGGCATGTTAAAGAGCCACATGTGGCTCTGGACCCACTAAGTGAGCATCACTGGGCTGCAGGTACAGAGCAACCTCTCATCCCCAGTGAGCTGTCCAAGGTTCTGGAAGGACTTGTTCGCTCCATGAAAGGAGCTGGGCTTCTAGTCCTGACTACCTTACCTCCTGCATAACTAGTAAACTTGATATTTGCCTTATTATGAGATGACACTTCTGGCTTTGCCCATGCCTTGCTGGGCCAGAACTGTCTGCTGCACTCAGCTTGTTTGTGTCACCTCACTGGCTCTGTCACATTAGAAGTTGATAGAAGAAGAGCAGTTCTCTTACAGCACACGGTCTGGAAATTACGATTCGGGGGGGGGGGCCATAAGGCTGGGATACTCTCTCCTTAAGAAGGTGTTGATCCAACATAAAGTTGGTCTTTCCCCCTTCCCTCCCCCCAAGGTGCTTCTGTAGCTCTGAGAAGTAGGGAAGCAAAAAGAATAATTAAATTAATCTGAGATTTGTTTCCACAGCATGCCACAGAGCTTTCCGGGTACCTTCATCTGGAGCTGTGATGTTCCGATGTGACTCCCTTATCACGGGGACCAAACCGTGGTGGGGTTTTATTCCAGCTTGGGCCCCCAGACTCATCAAAGCGTGCAATGAAACCAGCGCACAAAAAATTAAAGCAATTTATTGTACCACCAGCCTTGACTGTTAGCATTGGCTCCGTTCCCAGCGCCGAGTGATTAGAGCAAACTATAGAAATATTAATTAACTGCACCAGGATCTGCTGGACTGATAGTGTTTGTGTTAATGGGGTGTTAACAAATTGAAGGCTGTTCTGCTCAGCTCCGAAGGAGCGTGCTTTCTGCATTACTGTGGATGGATGAGAAATCAGACATATGGTTTTTCCAGGGCAAGAAGATTAGGGATGCTTTGGAACAGGGATAAAAGGAGCCAAAGAGAGTGCTAAATTCGCAATCAGCTGACTCTCCAAACCTACAATGACCTTATATTTGCAGTTTAAAGTGATCCCTGGTCAAACGCTGGCCTGTAATTTCCCACTTTTGATAGGGCAGGCTGAAACAGCTCATCCTTTTGGGGAGAAAGGTGAGGCTTAAAAATCACACACCCCCCCAAGTGTTTTTTGGCACAGTTGGAGGAAATGTCCACCTGCTTCCTGGCATTGCGCTTTTTTGACTTCATTTGCCCTCAATGGGATCACCGCGTAGCCCAGTCTGATTGACTGTGTACCACAGGGGTAGCATCCTCTTTGCTGTGTGAGCCCCGTATAACTGGGTTTATCTCTGCAACTAATCCTAGAAGTAGAAAGAAGAAAAAGAAGAGAAGAAGAGATTGGATTTATAACCCACCCTTCACTCCAGAAGGAGTCTCAGAGTGGCTTACAAAGTCAAAGTCACCTGCCCTTCCCCTCCCCACAACAGACACCCTGTGAGGGAGGTGGGGCTGAGAGAGCTCTGACAGAAACTGCTCTTTCAGGGACAGCTCTTGTCAGAACTATGGCTTGCCCAAGGTCATCCAGCAGGTGCAAGTGGAGGAGTGGGGAAATCAAACCCGGTTCTCCCAGATTAGAGTCTGCGCACTTAACCACTACACCGAACTGGAGCAGGAGCCAGGAGGAGGGATGGCACATAAGAACCAGGGGAAGCCATGTAGCCAAACTAGGTGGATGTCAGCAGGAAGCAATTCTGGGCAAGTATTTCTACCCGCCTCTGTTCAATACCCTAGCATAGAACCTGGCTGCCGGAGAATTGCAGCTGTAGTTTAAAAAGAAACAGAAGCTTCTGGTCTTTACGATTGCAAATATATGTTTGGAAGTCTGTGTGAGCAATGCCTGGGGGAAATCGCCCCCAAAGTGGGTTTCAGAGGAGATGTTGAATGTGATTGCTAGAAGGGCGGGGAGTGGAACATCAGTGCCTTTATGACTGGCCAGGTAGTCTTAAGCAGAGTTGCACCCTCTCAAATTGGGCTGCCAGTTCCCCAGTTGGGGTGTGGGATCACATCCCCCGTGTTCCCATTCACTGCTGCTGCTTGGAGCGGCAGCAGGGGGGAAAGGCAAAAATAAAATAAAATAATCAGATGTCCCTGGCATCACCTGTGTGACGACATCGCTTCTGGGGAATTCCTGGAAGGTATGGTGGTAGCTCTAGGAATCCGTCATCGCTTCTGGGTATTTCCTGGAAATCACCGAGATGATGTTGTCCCCCCACCATGTCCTCGTCCTCCTTGTACCTCCAGTTACCGGGCTTGGCCTGGGAAGTTCTGAGTCTTCAATGTACTTCGGTATACTTCAGCTCTGTTTAGGAGAGCTCTGTAGGAGAAGCAGACAGCCAATTGGGACTGGTTCAGTGAGGAGACCAGACTCTTCTGGAACACTTCTTGACTCAGTTGGAATCTGGACCAAGGTCTTCCTGGACCATGCAGTGCTTTATCTACTACCCCAAATCGACTTTTTGCACTCTTCCCACCAGTGGAGGTGGGTAGACAATTCTTGAAGGGAGGCTGGTCTGAGATAAGAATCCAGCTATGATTACCAGGTATTAAGGTTTGTTCCTTCGGTGTAGCAGCGGTCTTTAAAGTTTCTGGACTCTGGACTTTCTGAGCAGTAGGCATGTGATAGGAAAGAGCAGGGAAATGTTGATTAGGAGGCGGCTTTGGCTAATCTGTGGTTATTCTCAGGTATCTGGGTGCATGCTGTTGTGATTAATAACATCAGAACATAAGAGAAGCCAATGTTGGATCAGGCCAGTGGCCCATCCAGTCCAACATTCTGTGTCACACAGTGGTCTAAAATACCAGGGGCCATCAGGAGGTCCACCAGTGGGGCCAGAACACTAGAAGCCCTCCCACTGTTGCCCCCCACCCCAAGCACCAAGAATACAGAGCATCACTTGCCCCAGACCAAGAGTTCCTATCTATACCTTCTGGCTAACAGCCACTGATAGACCTCTGCTCCATATGGTTCTCCAGTTCCCTCTTGAAGCCGTCCATGCTTGTAGCCACCACCACCTCCTGTGGCAGTGAATTCCTTGTGTTAATCACTCTTTGAGTGGAGAAGTGCTTCCTTTTATCCGTTCTAACCCAACTGCTGAGCAGTAGGCATGTGATAGGAAAGGGCAGGGAAATGTTGTTCAGGAGGAGGCTGTGGCTAATCTGTGGTGGTTCTCAGGTGTCTGGGTGCCTGCTGTTTTGATCGTTGGCAGTCGATAGTTTTTGTTATTCTGGTTTTAATGACTTCTGTGTTGTGCCTCAAGTTTCTGGTGCGCGTTGGCTTGGAAGCCCCTTTGACGAAGGGAAGAAGCAAGATATAGATCTTGTTGGCTGCTTTGGTTATAAAGGATGGAAAGATGAAGAGCAGATTTTTTGAGTAAAGGAACACTTGTCGGAAGAATTGAGAAGGGAGAGGGCGACTAGACATAACTTGGCTTGATTTTGGCAAGGTGAAGAGGACTTGATGAGTGGGTTTGAGGGAAAGGAAGGCTTTGATGTGAAGGAAGAGGGAGAGGTGGAGATTCCATGATCTTCTGAGATGGAGTTGACAAAGGGGAGGGGCTGCGGCTTAGTGGAAGAGCCGCTGCTTTGCATGTGGAAGACCCCAAATTCAACCCCCAGCATCTCCAGTGAAAAGAATCAGGTAGTAGGTGATGAACACCTGAAGTTGCCTTATACTGAAGCAAATGCTTGGTCCAGCAAGGTCAGTATTGGCTCTCCAGGGTCTCAGACTGAGGTCTTTCACATCATGTACTGTCAAATCTGGTAACTAGAGAGGCCAGAAATGGAACCAGAAATGGAATCAACATCATCATCATCTTCTTCTTCTTCCTTCTTTCTTTTTTTCCTGCTTCGTGTGTGTGGGTACGGATGTGCCTGCACCTGGAAGCAACACTCCCTCTAAGCTGTGGAGTCTTGTGAGCAAAAATTCTATTTGGCGAGCTACTGGCATTCAGGTTGTGAGCAGGAGATTTGGTGGCTGCATAAATTAGTTTGCTCTGGAGCCCTCCCCCCGAGCTAAGACGAAAATGTGTGAGCCAGAGGCTAAAAAACTGTGAGCTATCTCACACTAACTCAGCTTAGAGGGAACACTGCCTGGAAGTCATGACGATTTCTGGTGACTGACCCCTACCAGGGACCTGGAGGATATTCAGAGAGGCGTCTGAGTAAAGCCTGCCTCTGTCGTCCCGACTTTGTGTTCCTAGGAAGTCTCCCATCCAAGTACTAACCACAGTTGACCCTGCTTAGTTTCCAAGATAGACAAGATTGGGCTTGCCTGGGCTATGGAGGTGAGGGCAAACCTGTGATCTTCTGATGTGAAGGACCTCAGCCTGAGACCCTGGGGAGCTGCTGACAGTCTGAGTAGACAATCCTGACCTTGATGGACCAATGGTCTGATTCGGTATAAGGCGACTTCAGGTGTATATATGTGTATGGAAAAGCAAGAGAGATTGGGTGGAGTCATCTAGAGTGTCGAGGTGTTCAAGTCTTCAGCTTCTTGCCTGATCCATCCCTCCTTCCCTCTCAAATATCATATCCCTTGCAAAGTATTACACTGAGGTTTAAATCAGGGGTAAATACCCCTCTTCTGCGTGTAAATTAAGGGTTTTAGACAGGTTCTGTGCAAGTATCAAATCTGTAGCCTCCCGGCCCAAATAATTTGGGAGAATTGCATGTGTAAACACACAATTAAAAGCAATTTCCCCAACCTCCTGATTACATTGATTCTTTTTTTTTTTTTTCGGTTTTCAGTGCACCTGGCTGTGCCGACTTCTTCAATTCCGTCGCTCAGGAAGTAAACAAGTGTGTCCCGCGGAATAATGTGACAGATGCAAATGACGGTGACACATCAGACAACTCCCCCCCCCCCCAAAAAAAACCCTCTACAGCATCAGAATGCTGCTCCTTTTCAAAACATCCAGAAAAGGGTGAAACCCCCCCATTTTCTTTGCCTTCTTGAATTAGATTCCCACACAAACACTTGGAAACTTTTACCACATTGAATCCTGATCGGCTCGAGTCGGAGCTCTCACTCTTCCTTGGCAGCTGGGCCTGAGTCTCAGTGCTTATATCCACCTGGATTTATTATCTTAGACGCACTGCTTGTCCTAGTTAGTCAAATTAAAGATAATGGTTTTTTTTTGGGGGGGGGGGTTGCCAGGAGGCAGCCGTTCACAGCCCCTTTCTTCAGCTTTCAAATTGGCTGGCTCCTGTCGCAGAGCTCTTCCGTTCAAGTGGTCCTTCCCAGTTCTTGTGTTGAAGTCTTTGGTTTGAAAAAAAGGATGGAGCGGAGCCTTGGTTTGCATTCCAGATGGGGGGTTGCCAGTGCCAGGTGGGTCCCAGAAGTACGACTGACCCCAGAGATCGGTGGAGGGAAGGGGGCGTGGCATAGCCTGATCTCACCAGGATTTGGAAGCTGAGCAGGGTCAGTGTTTGGAAGCGAGACCACCGAGGAAGACTCTGCAGTGGAAGGCCAGGGCCAACCACCTCTGCTTCTCACTTGCCTTGGAAGCCCCTTCCTGGGGTTGCTGTAAGCAGGGTTGGTTCTTGGAAGGGAGACCACCAAGGAAGGCTCTGCAGAGGAAGGCCATGGCCAACCACCTCTGCTTCTCACTTGCCTTGGAAGCCCCTTCCTGGGGTTGCTGTAAGCAGGGTTGGTTCTTGGAAGGGAGACCACCAAGGAAGGCTCTGCAGAGGAAGGCCATGGCCAACCACCTCTGTTTCTCACTTGCCTTGGAAGCCCCTTGCTGGGGTCACTGTAAGCAGGGTTGGTTCTTGGAAGGGAGACCACCAAGGAAGGCTCTGCAGAGGAAGGCCATGGCCAACCACCTCTGCTTCTCACTTTCCTTGGAAGCCCTTTGCTGGGGTTGCTGTAAGCAGGGTTGGTTCTTGGAAGGGAGACCACCAAGGAAGACTCTGCAGAGGAAGGCCATGGCCAATCACCTCTGCTTCTCACTTGCCTTGGAAGCCCTTTGCTGGGGTTGCTCTAACCAGGGTTGGTTCTTGGAAGGGAGACCACCAAGGAAGACTCTGCAGAGGAAGGCCAATGGCAAACCACCTCTGCTTCTCACTTGCCTTGGAAGCCCTTTGCTGGGGTTGCTATAAGCAGGGTTGGTTCTTGGAAGGGAGACCACCAAGGAAGACTCTGCAGAGGAAGGCCATGGCCAACCACCTCTGCTTCTCACTTGCCTTGAAAGCCCCTGGCTGGCTGTTGCTCTAACCAGGGTTGGTTCTTGGAAGGGAGACCACCAAGGAAGACTCTGCAGAGGAAGGCCATGGCCAACCACCTCTACTTCTCACTTGCCTTGAAAGCCCCTTGCTGGGGTTGCCGTAAGCAGGGTTGGTTCTTGGAAGGGAGACCACCAAGGAAGACTCTGCAGAGGAAGGCCAGGGCAAACCACCTCTGCTTCTCCCTTGCGTTGAAAGCCCCTTGCTGGGGTTGCCGTAAGCAGGGTTGGTCTAGATGACCCTGGAGGTCCCTTCCAACTCTATGATTCTGTGTTTAAAATTAGCCAGGCTCAGAACTTTCACATGCACATGAATGCTAGGCAAACTGATCTTACTTGCACTCCCTCCATTATCACTCGCCTCGAGGTTCCCCGGAAATGTTCTTCTCTAGCATAAGCATCGTGCGGGTTAGCTTTGCACTTCTGAAGCAGCCTCTTGTGCTGTCGAGTCAGGTCATCGCTGTTGGTGGCTGTTTTCGATCAGTCCAAGAACGTGTGTCATTTACTGATATCCTCTAGGCTGGAGGTCAAGTCCCTGCCTTGACCAACCTGCACTGCAAAATATGAAAACCATTCGCTGTTCCTCCCCTATTTATATCTGTGCCATCACGTGCATGGTTTAAACAGCCGGCATCAAATAGATGGCATTGTCAGCTTTCTGTGCCTGTGCAGTCAGGGGCATGCATTTGAGAAGCAATCACAGTAACCGGGTAGCCAGATTAGCAAGGTTCATGGACAGACACCCAAGCCACACCTAAGTAGTAAGTCTCAGCTCAAAAAATCTCAAGTTGATTTTCTTCGTGCCTTCTAAAAACTGGAAGTGAGTCATGGAGGAAAACACCCTTGTCTCCTCAAAGTGGCAGCAGAGAACGAGACTGGCAGCTGGATGCTTGTCTCTAGGAGGGGTGGGCTTGTCTCCCCAGCCCCTTAGATTGTTTGTTGGCATCAGCAGCAAAAGCCAAGGCACTGGGAAAGGGCAGTCTTTTCCCAAGCCCTCCTTTCTTCTGAACCAGCCACCATGGTGCTGCTGAGGTTCTTTTTTTTTATCAAGTATTTTTATTTGGTTTTCAAAAATACATATATATTTTTTAACATCTTACATAGTTTGGTAACAGTACAACTATAATTTGAAAGGTTGTGTAGTACAGTATTAATTCACTCTAAATCAATCTGTATGTTATGATGGTGGTATCTAGAGTTTTGAAACTATAGCTATTAGGTTAGTGAATTTGTTAGTCTTCCTAAGTATGGGGTGTTTGCAAGTTTTTGTCTGCCTTGAGTTTTGTTGTTGTTGTTGTTGTTGTTGTTTTTTAGGTTTGTGTATTTTAGCTATGTAGTATGGCTTGATATGCGGTGTTTCTTGGTTGGATGTCTGATGCTGAGATAAATTCCACGAACGGTGACCATTTCCATGCAAAGGTGGAAGGTTTGGGATACAGTTCTGATTGTTTAAGGCGATCCGTGATCTTCTCCATTATTAAATGGTCCCAGACTTTGTTGAGCCAACTCGTGATGGTAGGAGCTTTGTCTGCTTTCCATCTAGCTGCTATTGATGTTTTGGCAGCTACTAATAAGCTAGTAATGAGGTCGCGATGATTTGAAGGTATGTCCTTGGTCTTCCAGATGTCAAGAAATATTAGAGCCGGGTCCAGTGGTTGCTGAGGTTCTGATCTGGCATGCACCTCTTGATTTGGAAGAGGTGGGGTGAGTGAGGACCTTACCCTCTGCAACTTGGGTGGAAGCAGCACCTTGATGGTTGCAGAGCAGGGGTCGTGAGAGTCCATCAGGATTCCATTACCTTTTCCAGGGGCTGTGCCAAGCTCAGTTCTGATTTCAAATGAGTTACTTGGTGCTGAACATTTAAAACAGGTTAGGGATTCTGTTGGTGTGCTTTGCGCCACCGCCCAAGCATTTCTTATTCTCCCAGGCATTGGTGGCTTGCTAATAGTGAAATGTGGTGACGGTGGTTTCAACCCATTCTAATCTTCATGCATTTCATTGCTCTGATCTTTGCCCTGCCTCGTGTTTGTGGTTTTACTGCTCTTATTTTTTGGAAATTAAAGGTTATACTTGGTGTGTTTTTTTTTTAAATGCTGCCACATCACTGCGTGTATGCTTCTCTCAATTTGGGCTCACTTTTGTCAGATGCCTCGAGTGAGAAGGTTTTCAATTCAAAAGGTGTGCCGACTTCGTCATGTCCTTAGAAACAAGGTGACCTGAACATCTGAGCTTTTGAAGGTGACCTGAACATCTGAGCATTTTAATCATCCTGTTTGAATATCTTTTCTGGGTCTGTATTTTTCTTTTGGAGATGGTGCGTTTAGAGAGTCAGTGGGATGTAGTGGTCAGAGTGTGGTCCTGGAGAGGAGCCATACTGTTCACTGCATTCTTCTTGGGATGCTCCCTCTGTCTGTGGCTCAGTCTTAGGGCATCTGCTTGGCATGCAGAAGGTCCCAGGTTCAATCCCCGGCATCTCCGCTTTAAAGAAATGTGTAGAAGATGATGTGAAGGACTTCTGCGTGAGGTTCTGGGGAGCCGCTGCCAGGATGAATTGACAAGGGCCCTTTATGGACCGATGGCTTGATTCAGTATAAGGCGATTTCATGTATTCATGATTTACTTTACATGGAGGTTGTGGAGATAAAATGGAAGAGAGGGACGGACTAAAGGAAATACTTCTTCACCCAGCGAGTGATTAAAATGTGGGATTCGCTGCCAGAAGATTGAGTGAAGGCCACAGGCATTTTCGATGTTGTTGTTCAGTCACACAGCCGAGTCTGACTCTTTGCGACCCCATGGACCACGTCTCGCCAGGCCCTCCTGTCTTCTGTCGTGCTCCGGAGTTTGCTTAATTTCACGTTCGTTGCATCAATAACACTGTCTAACCATCTCATCCTTTGCCTTCCCCTTCTTCTTTGACCTTCAGTCTTTCCCAGCATCAGGGTCTTCTCCAGGGAGCGCTCCCTTCTCATCTAGTGGCCAAAGTACTTGAGCTTCAGCTTCAGGATCTGGCCTTCCAGGGAACAGTCAGGTTGATTTCTTTTAGGATTGACTGATTTGATCTCTTTGCAGTCCAAGAGATTCTCAAGATAGATGGCTTTAAAAGGGGATTAGACAGATTCATGGAGGAGAGGTCTATCAGTGGCTACTAGCTGTGGTGTCTAAAGGGAGCCTCCACATTCAGAGGCAGTAAACCTCTGAATCCCAGAGCCTGGAGGCCACATTAGGGGGAAGTCTCGTCTTCTATGCCTTGTTGTTGGCTCTGAAGAGGAAGTTGGATTTATACCCTGCCCTTCATTACCTGAGGGAGTCTCAGAGCAGCTTACAATCTCCTTTCCCCTCCCCTCCCCTACCCACAACAGACACCCTGTGAGGTAGGTGGGGCTGAGGGAGCTTTTCAAGGACTGCTGTTCCCAGAACAGCTCCGAGAGAACTTGTGACAGACCCAAGGTCACTCCAGCAGCTGCATGTGGAGGAGTGGGGACTCAAACCCGGTTCTCCCCGATTAGAGTCCATGCTCCTAACCACTACACCAAGCTGGCTCTCGCACTGTGAACTGATTGGTCCCTGCGTGAGACAGGATGCTGGACTAGATGGACCACTGGTCTGATCCAGCAGGGCTCTTCTTCTGTTCTGAGTATTGTACACAATAGTGTAAGTGTTGCTTTCACTGTAGGCGTTGAGAATGTCGGTTTGTTTTCACTGCCTTTCTCTGGAGCTTGTTAAGTGGCTTGGGAGCCAGCAGGTCAAGTCCCCCTTGCAGAATGGCAGCGCGTCACCCCAGGAGAACTTGGCAGTGCACAAGCCCTCCCGCCCACCATCGTGGGGGGGCACCTTGCTGCTTGGGCGAATGAGCCTTGCCGCAATCAGCGAGGCGGACACCTGAGTGGATGTCATTTTGACCCTGCCAAAACGGAGCAGGTGTTTTTGTTGACGGGAAGAAAAAAAGAAAACGAACTCTTCGGGTCACCGAGAACGGCAGCTGCCCGGGGCTCGGTGGGCGCCCTGCCTTCCCTTTGTTCGGGCACCCAGCTGAGAATTGCCACGCAGCCTCTGATTACGCGGGAGGAAATAAATGTTTCCCCCTTCTTTGGTTCAGTGTCGTTTCCACCAGCACTGATATCGGGGAAGGCAAGCGCCCGAATGGTCTGTGGCTCACTTGAAGCAGCCGGGCGCCCTTTCCGGCCGACGACTGAGCATGGCAGCCGGTCGACCTTTGCAGTCCCAGCCTTGGTTCAAAGTCTGTTCTTTTCCCTGGTTTGCCAGCTTGGTGTAGTGGTTGGGAGCGCAGACTCTAATCTGGGAGAACCGGGTTTGATTCCCCACTCCTCCACATGCAGCTGCTGGTGTGACCTTGGCTCTGTCACAAGATCTTTCAGAGCTGTTCTCTCAAGAGCAGTCCTCGGAAGAGCTCTCTCAGCCCCACCTCCCTCACAGGGTGTCTGTTGTGGGGAGGGGAAGGGAAAGGAGACTGTAAGCCACTCTGAGTGAAGGGTGGGGTATAAATCCAATCTTCTCCCCCCATCTCCTCCTCCTTCTTCTCTTTCTCTTCCTCCTCCTCCTCTTTTTCTACTTCTATTTCTCCTTCTCTTCCTCTTCCTTCCCTCTTTCCTTTAACACATAATCAGGGCAGCACACAGCAAGTGTTTTCCTCTTGATTTCTGCTCCCAGTGCTTCACTGAACTGGTGTGGTATGGCACCTCTGGGCACCATTCAAAATGCTGGGTTTAGACTTCAAGCTGTAAGCTTTGATGGGGCGGGTGGGGCATAAAATAAATAAGTAAAGAAATAAATAGAGTGTCAGGGTATCCGAAGGAACACCTGCTTACTGTGGCAGCCATTTTGTGGCCGGCTCCCCCTCCAGTAGCAGCCATTTTGTGGCCGGCTCCCCCTCCAGTGGCAGCCATTTTGTGGCTGGCTCCCCCTCCAGTGGCAGCCATTTTGTCGTTGCACCTGCCAGACTGTGCCAGAAATCCCAAGGTGCCCATAGGCTCAAAAAGGTTGGGGGGCCCTGCCCTACATTAGCGACCTATTGGGGGAAGAAGTTGTTCCCTCTGTCGGGTCTAAACAGAACGACCATCCGTTCCATAGGCTGTTTCCAAGTTTTAGGATTCTGAACGAGGGAAAACCAAAAAACAACATATTTTTTCAAATCCTTCGCCATTCGCTTCTGTCACGCCCTTCCCTACCTTGTAAACTGTTTCTGAAACCAGCCTGGCCCAAATGCTCGGAGAAGAATTCCTCCAGCTCCGGGAGGGACTGTTTTGGTTGCTCTTAAGGATGTACCAATCTGTCATTTCTTTTAAACTGATGGAACAATAACTAGGAGTTCATGACGATAGATTAGTGATAATGTAAATCAACAGACTGGCTCCCTAGATGACGGTATCACTCGCAGAAGCATGCGGAGTTCTGTGTTTTCAAGTGCTCCTGGCGTCACGTTCGAAGACTGCCCTGTCCTCCATAGCTTCTTGCTTGCTGTGAGCGGCCCTGGGCCAACACTGCACGAGAAGGGGGGGGGGGTGCTTCAGGAGGGCTGCCCCGCTTTGAAGCTACTGTCTGCGAATGACTCGGGGGAAACCAAGAAGCCCTCTTCCAAAATGTGTTCATTTCCCCCCTCATGTTTCTCTTCCTTGTACTGCTGCCTCACCACAGGTGTCCCAGGTGAGGGGGCCTCTGGTTTGCCGGGGGAGAGGACATTATCAAAAAGTGCGCTGAAAAATGTATGTTCCCTCCTTCACCTGCGTCTATGGCTTTATTAACCTTTTTTCAAACGACTGTAGCAGGTTAGCGGAACACCTCCTCCTGCTGTGTTGACACTCGGCCGCCTCGAGCCTACAGTACTTCCCCAAAAATTCTGCCAGACACTCCTTAATTAGGGATTTTTAAAAATCAGCTTCCCAGAAATGGAGGCGAAGCTCAGTGGTTGTTAGCTGCCAGCGTCCTTAGGGGACTAGAATAGAGCATCTCCATGTCCTCTGTGCTGGCTCGCAATGATGGATTGGCCATTATGGGCTCTGGGAAAAGTCCCGGTGGGTTTCTGGACCTCTGGGACTTCTTCTCATGAGGCCCCCTTCCAGTAGGTCTGGGGAAGCAAGGTTATGGGCCCCACTTTCCTCCAGGTGTTCTTGGTGTTCTTGTAAAAGTAGAACATAAGAACTTAAGAGAAACCATGTTGGATCAGTCCAACACTGCTATGGGAGGTCCCATCAAGATGTCCTCCACTCAGAGGGAGAACGGACCAGTGGATACTCACCGTGAGGGGTCCTTCTCCTCTGAGATAAGGAGGACATCTTCGCCCTCCCAAGTCTCATCGTCTTCCTTCCTTCTTTCGCTGTATTCTATGTTTACTGCAGTCTATCTTCCTTCCTGTCCTGTTACAGTATAGACAAGTTTTTTCACAGTTCAGACCAGTTATATATATATTTGATTTGTTAACCTGGTTATGGTTAGTTTTTCCAGTTATAGCTCACTACTGCTTCTGGGAGTCCCCGAACTGATCTCTGGTGGGCGTATCCCGAACTGATCTCTGGTGGGCGTATCCCACCAGAAGACAGGAAGTGAAGAATCAGTTCCTGCCTCCCTGCAAATGGGGTGGGAAACACCCATCAAGATGTCCTCCTTATCTCAGAGGAGAAGGACCCCTCACGGTGAGTATCCACTGGTCCGTTCTCCAGTGCCCCCTTGAAGCTGTCTATGCTTGTAGCCTGGAATTACAGCTGACCACCAGACGATGGAGATCAGTTGCCCTGGGGAAAACGGTAGCTGCGGATACTCCAGTGAGGTATAAGGACAAACTCTACCCTCTCCAGGCTCCACCCCCTGAATCTCTAGGAATTTTCCACCGTAGAGTTGGCAGTCCTAGCTTCTGGGCAGAGTGGCAGCAAAGGAAAATTGGAAGAGTTGTTTTTGGAGAACGGCTTTGGACAGAAGCTCCATCGTGGTTAGTTTTTTTTAGAACACGTCTCAGGTTTTTGTTTGGTTGGGAGCTTGGGGGACCAGTTTACCAGGGGGAGGGGAGAGAAAGCTCCTAGATTTAAAATGGGCACCGACTGAATAGACATCGTCTGAGAGGGTCAATCGATGGCAGCCCATTCTCCTTGCGGAGCCTGCCTGACGCCTGCCACTGCAGAGGGTCATCAACGTAATGGATTCGCCCACCAGACTTGAGCAAGGAGTCATGCGTAGGGACCAAAGGGAAATCTGGAACTCTCAGGCAGCAGGTTGAGTCTGGGGAGCAGTTTTAAAGAATTATGGCCGGCAGGTCTCGAACTCCCCCCCCCCCCCGGCTTTCTGTCCTCAGCAGTGCAGAGTGAAAGCTCTTTCTGGAATGAGCACATGAACCTCATTCTGGCAGCAGCTCTCCAAGGACTCAGGCTGAAGTCTTTCACATCACCTACTCCCTGGTCCTTTTAACTGGAGAGGCTGGGGATTGAACCGGGGACCTTCTGCGTGCCAAGCAGATGCTCTACCACTGAGCCACAGCCCTTTGCATGTGCTGTTCTCTAGGATTCGTGCCAGGACTAGAGGGCCCTGCAGGTGTAATGGCCCCTGGAATGACTCGGGACTGTGCTGTGTCCTGTTCAGCCACAGAATGGAACAGGGTAGGGAGTAAAGAGCTTTCCTTCAACCTAAGTGGCTCTTCCATTGGAGGACGGCTTCCAATTTTGCTTGGTGGAGTAGTAGGCTGGAGGATCCCCATCGAGTGCATGGAAAGGTGGTATCGTTGGGTACCCATGAAGCCTGGCTATCGGGGGGAAGGTTGCGGGGGTGGGGATGCGGCGGGCATGTGACATCAGTGACATCACTATTTCACTTCCAGGCTCAACCCAGGAATTGCTGGAAACTGTGGTTTTACTGTAGAGTTTCCAGGAATTCCTAGAATTACCCATTGCATACTGGTGCTGAGGCCAGCAGCATTTGTTTCTTTATTGTTCTCCGGCTGCTGCTCTGAGTGGTGGCAGACAATGGGAACAATTGGCCAGAGTCCATCTTACCACCCGATTCTGCCTAGAGAGTGGGCAGTTTTATCTTTGAGGGGTGAACAGCTCAGACTGGCTGTAATAATTTCACCTGCAGAAATGATGGTTTGGTGTAGTGGTTAAGCGCGTGGACTCTAATCTGAAAGAACCGAGTTTGATTCCCCACTCCTCCACATGCACCTGCTGGATGACCTCGGGCACGCCGTAGTTCTGTCAGAGCTGTTCTTGAAAAAGAGCAGTTTCTGTCAGAGCTCTCTCAGCCCCGCCTAATTCACAGGGTGTCTGTTGTGGGGAAAGGAAGGGAAAGGAGTTTGTAAGCCACTCTGAGACTCCTTTGGATAGTGAAGGGTGGGGTATAAATCCAATCTCCTCCTCCTCCTCCTTCTTCCAAAGCTATCTAGCCTACAGTCTTCTGTTAACTACACTTAGGGTTGTCTTCTTCAGGGTTTTTTTTCGGGGGGGGGGGTGTCATCTGATTTATCAACTTGCGGCGTCGCCAGCTGTAGCTGCAGGGCTCCGAGCCATTGTGTCTATTATATATCGATGCAGGAGGTCCGAAAAGCAATTCAAAGTGTGGTGAGGAGTCAAATGGTTTGGAAACGAACTAATTAGCCATGTCGAACCGGTGACTATATTTCCCTCTCTTCTCACAATCGCTCCAACCGCAGGATTCCCCCTCCACCCTGCCTTTATTTTTTAATCTGCGCTGATTTGTGGCTGAAAAAGGAAATGCCCCTCGGGAATTAAACCAGGGGTGGCTGTCCCATAATGGCAAGCAAACTGTAAAGCGTGACTTAATGATCGACTACGCTGGAGTAAATGAAAACTCCTGTGAAGACAGAAGCTAGGGATAGAGAGCACCGTAAAATTGGGGACAGCAGGTGATCCACGGCGGCCCTGAAGGAGAGAGGGAGGGAGAAGATGGGTGACCCAGCCTGACGTCTGTCTCTCCAGAAGCAGGCCCTTGAGTTCTCAGTGGGGTTTACCGTTGAGTGGCGGGTTTTGTTTCATAATTTTATCTATCATGTTTTTATCTCTCTCTTGGTGTAGTGGTTAAGTGCGTGGACTCTAATCTCGGAGAACCGGGTTTGATTCCCCACTCCTCCACTTGCACCTGGCTGGATGGCCTTGGGCAAGCCATAGCTCTGTACCAGCTGTTCTCTCAAGGACAGCTTGAGAAAGAGCTCTCTCAGCCCCACCTACCTCACAGGGTGCCTGTTGTGGGGAGGGGAAGGGAAAGGAGTTTGTGAGCCGCTCTGAGACTCCCTTGGGGAGTGAAGGGCAGGGTATAAATCTAATCTCTTCTTCTTCTTCTTCTTCCTTCAAGGAAGTCAGGGCTGTGCCTCAATGGGAGAACCGATTTTCAGCTTGCAGGAAAATTCTAGGTGCCATCTCCGGCATCTCCGTTTCAAAGGAGAGAGCGAGAGAGAAGAAGCAACTGGATTTATACCCCACCCTTGAGAGCCAGTTTGGTGTAGTGGTTAAGTGCGTGGACTCTAATCCGGGAGAACCAGGTTTGATTCCCCACTCCTCCACTTGCACCTGGCTGGATGACTTTGGGCAAGCCATAGCTCTGTACCAGCTGTTCCCTCAAGGACAGCATGGGAAAAAGCTCTCTCAGCCCCACCTACCTCACAGGGTGTCTGTTGTGGGGAGGGGAAGGGAAAAGGAGTTTGTGAGCCGCTCTGAGACTCCCTTGGGGAGTGAAGGGCGGGATATAAATCCAATCTCTTCTTCTCTTCTTCTTCTTCACTACCGAAAGGAGTCTCAGCGTAGCTTACGATCTCCTTTCCCTTCCCCTCCCCACAACAAACACCCTGGGAGGCAGGTGGGGCTGAGAGAGCTCTTTTGAGAATTGCTCCTGAGAGAACAGCTCTGAGAGAACTTGTGACTGACCCAAGGCTACACCAGCAGCTGCATCTGGAGGAGTGGGGACTCAAACCCGGTTCCCCCGTATTAGAGTCCACGCTCCCAACCAGGACACCAAACCGGCCAGGTGATGATGTGAAAGACCTCCACCCGAGAACTTGGAGAGTTGCCGACAGTCAGAGTAGGCCGTGCTGATCTTGAAAGTCCAATGGCCCGAGTCGGTATGAAAACGAGAAAGAAAGAGATGACACGGTTCAGACGTCTACAAAGTATAAACAAGAATAATAACCACATGTATATTTTCATGGGATAAACAAAAATCCAAAGGTGTATATCGATTATCCAAACAATATGTCCCTTCAACACTTCGGACGAGTTCCTGGATACTACTCGTTTCAGAAAGTCACCTTCTTCAGTTTGTTTTAAACCTTCCCATTAATTGGAGATCAAATGAGTGGTTCATCTTTGGCCACAAATGTCTGAGAAGAGGAGAACATTACATATTGTAGAAAAGAGCAAGAGTCCAGGAGCACCTTAAAGACTGATAAAATTTGTGTGTATGAGCCTTCATATGGGGCCGCAGTGGCTCAGGTGGTTAAGATGCTGAACTGCAGACTGGAAGGTCGGTAGTTCAGCGGTTCAAGACCCAAGTGCTGCGTGACGGAGTGAGCTCCCATCTCTGGTCCCAGCTCCTGGCAACTTAGCAATTCAAAAGCAAGAAATTGCAAGTAGATAAATAGGTACCGCCTCGGCGGGAAGGTGACAGCGTTCCGTGCACCTCGGCGTTTAGTCATGCCGGCCACATGACCACAGAAAAAGTCTTCGGACAGTGCTGGCTCTTCGGCTTGGAAATGGAGATGAGTGCCACCCCCTGGAGTCAGATTTGACTGGCTTTTGGGCAAATGAAACCTTTACCTTTACTTATGAGCCTTTGTGAGTCACTGTTCACTTCTTCAGATTTTTCAATGTCTGAAGGAGTGAGCAGTGACTCATGAAACCTCCTACCCTGCCACACATTTTGTTAGTTTTTAAGGTGTTCCTGGACTTTTTGCTCTTCACCAAAGCTCACATCCAGTCAGGAATTCTGTTAGTTTTTACGGTGCTCCTGGACTCTTGCCCTTTTCTACTGCTACAGTCTAACACGGCTACCTATCTTTGTCTATTAAGGGGGTGGCCAAAGTTGCTTAACATAAGAGCCACACTGAAGAAACATCAGATGTCTGAGAGCCGCAAGACATGGACAAATATTACATCCATGTTTTTACTGGAAAATATGCAGATTTGCTTTTTTATGAACATTAACATTAAATAAGACTGCCGGAAATAAAAACAAAAGGGGTAAAAACAGATATTGATCATGATATTTAAAGAGACAAATGCTTTCTCCAAACTGCCTGGGGGGTGATTTGAGAACGTATTTAAAGTTACAGTTGCTTTCTTTCTCTGCTCCCCCTGTTCAAGCCTACCCAGGGAGGGGAACACTGGCTAGAAGAAGAAGAGAAGAAGAGATTGGATTTATACTCCGTTCTTCACTACCCAAGGGAGTCTCAGAGAGGCTTACAAACTCCTTTTTCTTCCCCTCCCCACAACAGACACCCTGTGAGCAATGTTTACTCTAAGCTGTGGAGTCCTGTGAGCAAAAATTCTACCTTGTGAGCTGCTGGCATTAAAGTTGTGAGCGAGCGATTTGGCTACTGGGTAAATGAGTTTGCTCTGCAGCCATCCTTCCTGAGCAAAGACAAAAACTTGTGAGCTAGAGGCTAAAAAACTGTGAGCTAGCTCACACTAACTCAGCTTAGAGGGAACACTGCCTGTGAGGTAGGTGGGGGCTGAGAGATCTCTGAAAGAAACGGCTCTTTTTCAAGAACAGCTGTGCCAGAACTATGGCTTGCCCAAGGTCATCCAGCAGCTGCAAGTGGAGGAGTGGGGAATCAAACCCGGTTCTCCCAGATTAGAGTCCCCGCACTTAACCACGACACCAGACTGGCTAGGGAAGGGAAGACCAGTTGGGGAGGCATGCCTCCCCTTCACTTCCCCAACCACCCTTATGGGAGCCGCACAATATGTGTGAAAGAGCCGCATGTGGGTCCCGAGCCACAGTTTGGCCACCCCCTGGTCTATTACATGTTGTGTATAACAGCAATATTGTTACTGTTATACCGAACCTTCAGAACCAGCCCAGCCCAGGTCAAAGTGGTGAGCCAAAGAGCAGGCATCCCGGAGGGCTGTTGGTCCTCGGCACTCAGCCGGCGACCTTGAACGGTTAGATCCCAGACTAGACCAGGATGTTCAGCCTGTCTCTCCCCTTCCTGTTTATTTCATCACATTCTATCGAAATTCTTCATTTAAATTGTATTGGTATTTTTAGTAAGCCCATTTGGGGCCTCATTATGGAGAAAAACGGGATGAGCAACAGCCCTACATAAATAAGCCCGTTCTGGGGGCTCAGGGTGACCACTGGAAGTGCTTGCTGTTCTCAGTCCTGAATTTACTACCAGCAAAAAATTAGCAATAACTTCTCTGATGCAGGTCTCTGGGAGCGAGGAGAAATATTACAGATGAGCTAATGCTTCCTAATTTTCCTTTTTTTTAACGGCTGTGCGGGTCAACGGTTTCCATTCTCATCTTTTTCGTGGCAACGGTTGGGGGAGTTGGCGTATGTTACGGAGCCCGGTTGTGTGGTTTTTGGTATGCCTCTTCAGTGGTAAACTGTTCATGAAATGTATGTCATTTATGTATCGTGTACGATTCTGGTTTATTGACATAAGAGAACGTAAGAGAAGCCGATGTTGGATCAGGCCAGTGGCCCATCCAGTCCAACACTCTGCGTCACGCAAGGGCCAAAAGTACCAGGTGCCCTCAGGAGGTCCACCAGTGGGGCCAGGACACTCGAAGCCCTCCCACTGTCCCCCCCCCAAAAAAGCACCCAGAATACAGAGCATCCCTTGCCCCAGACATATGAATGTAAGAGAAGCCAATGTTGGCTCAGGCCAGTGGCCCATCCAGTCCAACACTCTGTGCCACACAGTGGCCAAAAACACCAGGTGCCCTCAGGAGGTTCAGCAGTGGGGCCAGGACACCAGAAGCCCTCCCACTGTTCCCCCCCATCAAGCACCAAGAATATAGAGCTTCACTTGCCCCAGACTGAGAGTTCCTATCTATACCTTGTGGCTAACAGCCACTGATGGTCCTCTGCTCCATATGCCTATCCAATTCCCTCTTGAAGCCATCAATGCTTGTAGCCGCCACCACCTGCTGGGGCCGTGAACCAGTAGCTCTGGAAAGGGCTCAGGGTGATGCTTGAGGTGCTCCTCTCCTCAGCCCTGGATTAGCCATTAAGCAAAAGAAGCACATGCTTAGGGCGCCAAGGGAAGGGGGGCTCCCCAGAGTTCCCGCCTAGCTATCATGCCCTTGACTCTTTCACTGCCACGTTCGACTTTAGTCAAATTTCCTGAAATTGTCCTTATTGGCCAGGTTCGACTTCAATCTGCATTGTTTAAAAAGAGTTTTCTTATTTCACCTTCTGCACTTCTGGAGTCTTCGTGTATTGCCAGCTAAGCCCTGGAAGGGCCGAGGGGTGCCACCGTTTGGGCTGTGCTTAGGACATCCATTGGCCTGAATCTATCCCATCCTCTCCTCTGCCTTATCCTTACAACAGTCCTGCACAGGATTTTAGGCTGAGAGAGAATGGCTCTCCCAAAGTAATCTGCTGACCTTGATAACCGTGCAGGGATCTGCACCAGGATTTCCTAAGGCCTAGTCCAGTATTCTAACCACTGGGTTGCCAACAGCAGGTTGGGAGATTCCTGGAAATTTGGGGGTGGAGTTAGGGTTACCAGCTCTGGGTTGGGAAATACCTGGGGATTTGTGGGGTGGAGCCTCGGGAGAAGCGCGGGTTTGAGGCTAGATGGCCATCTGACAGCAATGCTGATCCTGTGGACTTAGGCAGAGCATGAGAGGGAGGGCAGGAAGGGCTGCCTCAGGGCTCAGTTCTTGTGGGCCTTTCTTACACGCCCAGGGACATGCCAATTGCCACTTTGGGGTCAGGAAGCAATTTTCCTTCAGGCCAGTTGGCCCGGGGATCCTGGGGTGTTTTTTTTGGTCATCTTCTGGGTATGGAGCAGGGGTCATTGGGGATGTGTGTATTTGTGAATTTCCTGCATTGTGCGGGGGATTGGACTAGATGACCCTGGAGGTCCCTTCCAACTCTGTGATTCTACAAGAAGGGACCTCAGCAGGGTACAATGCCATAGAGTCCACCCTCCAAAGCAGCCATTTCCTCCAGGGGGACTGATCTCTACAGCCTGGAGATCAGTTGTAAGGGTGGGAGATCTCCAGGCCCCATCTGGAGGTTGGGAACTCTAGGTGGAGCCCAGAGAGGACAGAATTTGGGGAGGAACCTCAGCAGGGTATAATGGCTCTGAGTCCACCCTCCAGAGCGCCCATTTTCTCCTGGGGAATTGATCTCTGTCTACTTGGGGGCCAATTCTAATACTGGGAGATTTCCAGGCCCCACCTGGAGGCTGGCAACCCTTCTCTTAGTGTCCCACAGTGCAGCTGGTCACGAAACTGTGCCCAGACGCCTGAGGATGGATCCACAGAGCTGACTGCTTTGGCTTCTCCTGACGCTGCAAAACTTAAGCGTAAACCTCGGGGGCATGGTGTAATTATTTACTTTGCTAAATAACACAGAGCGGCTACGGTTTAATTACAGTAGTTTAGCGATGAAATAGAATTGCTACAATGTTAGCGTCAGCGCGTTCCTTTTAATGAGCCTTTTGCAAATGGCCCCCGCTATCGTAATATTTGCTAATGCCCCTTTTTGTTTTTAAAGGATCTTTTTAAATTAGCTGGGGTGGAGAGGACAAAGAACCTTTCTGCAGGTTGGCCCCTGAAGTGGTGGGGACTGGGGAACGTCAGCAGTCCTTTCTTGCTTTCTGAGATGCAAATCGGCGTGGCGTTTGGTAGGGAAATTACTCCGTCGGACAGATCTGGCTTAGTTTTGCGAGCCCTGGAGGTCAGTTTAGCCTTTTCGATGTGAAGGTGGTTCAAGGTCAAGGTTTCCTTTGCTCGAAAGCCAGTCGAATTCGACTCTACGGGGTGGTGCTCATCTCCGTTTCCAAGCCGAAGAGCCAGCACTGTCTGAAGAGTTCTCCATGGTCATGTGGCCAGCATCAGTAGATACCGAGGCGCACAGAATGCTGTTACCTTCCCACCGAAGCGGTACCTATTTATCTATTTGCAGTTTCTTGCTTTTGAACTGCTAGGTTGGCAGGAGCTGGGGCCAGAGACAGGAGCTCACTCCGTCATGCAGCACTCGGGTCTCGAACTGCCGAACTACCGATCTTCCAGAGACAGGAGCTCACTCCGTCATGCAGCACTCGGGTCTCGAACTGCCGAACTACCGAACTACCGATCTGAGCCACCGTGGCCCCATGAAGATGATTACCTGCTCCAAATCCCCTTTGGCATAGTGTGGCCACCGGGAGTAGATTTTTTCCCCCTGCATTTCTGTTCTGCCAAGGAGCCAAAGTAGATGCTTGGTCTCTGCTGCCATTTTAGCATCACCGTGACCATGTAGGTAGTTTTGGGTGGACAGCCACGTTGGTCTGTAGCAGTGGTGGTGAAAAGCGCCATCCAATCACAGCTGACTTCAGGTCTATCCGTGTCTGCTAGTCATGGTGACTGACTGCCACATCCAGAGGCCATCAGCCTCTGAATCCCAGAGCCAGGAGGCAACATCATGGGAAGGCCTCGGTCTCTGTGCCCTGTTGGCCCTCCAGAGGAACTGGCTGGTCACTTCATGAAACAGGATGCTGGACTAGATGGACCACTGGTCTGATCCAGCAGGGCTCATCTCATGTTCTCATCAGGGAAGGCCTCGGCCTCTCTGCTCTGTTGCTGGCCTGCCAGAGGAACTGGCTGGCTACTATGTGAAAGAAGATGCTGGACTAGATGGACCACCACTGGTCTGATCCAGCAGGGCTCATCTCATGTTCTCATCGGGGAAGGTCTCGGCCTCTCTGCTCTGTTGCTGGCCTGCCAGAGGAACTGGCTGGCTACTACATGAAACAAGATGCTGGACTAGATGGACCACTGGTCTGATCCAGCAGGGCTCTTCTGATGTTCTTATCGGGGGAGGGCCTCGGCCTCTCTGCCCTGTTGCTGGCCCTCAGAGGAGCTGGCTGGCCACTACGTGAGACAGGATGCTGGACTGGATGGACCAGTGGTCTGATCCAGCAGGGAAGTTGTTACGACTTACGGTAGGGTTTAAGGCAAGAGATGAACAGAAGTGGTTTGCTATTGGCTGCCTCTGCATCACAACCCTGGGCCTTCCTTGGTTGTCGTCCATCCAAATACTAACTGGGGCCGACCCCGCTTAGCTTCTGAGATCTGACGGGATCAGGCTAGCTTGGGCTAGGGTGGTGTTCTTCAGTAGAGATCAACGGAAAATCATTACCTCTCTCAGGCCCTTCCCGCACTCTCCTTTTAATCCATGTTCAGCGCGGTGTCCTCTAAGGCAGCCATTCTGCACCAAAATCAATTTCAACCTTCTTTTTAATCCAGCTTTTTTTAACCCCATTCTGCCCTAAAATTGAGTTCAACCTTTTTTTATTCCTGTTTTTCTCACCATTCTGCATTACATGAGGTCCCACCCCTCCCCAAACCCTGACCTTCTCAGACTCCGCCCCCCCCCCCAAATCTCCAGGTAACATAAGACCATAAGAGAAGCCAATGTTGGATCAGGCCAGTGGCCCATCCAGTCCAACACTCTGTCATATAGTGGCCAAAAGTACTAGGTGCCATCAGGAGGTCCAGCCATGGGGCCAAGACACTAGAAGCCCTCCCACTGTTGCCCCCCTCCCCAAGCACCAACAATACAGGGCATCACTTGCCCCAGACCGAGAGCTCCTATCTATACCTTGTGGCTAATAGCTCCATATGGTTATCTAATTCCCTCTTGAAGCCATCCATGCTTGTAAAGCCGTCCATGCTTGAGAAGCAAAATTCCAATAGGTCTGTCAAATGCAGCAAAAATAGCCAATGTGCAGTAGATTATGTGCATCATACGCTTACAGTGTTCGACATAATCTCTACAAAGATTAAAAGACAATTTACTATTCTGTCTGGATCGCCGTCTTTCAGAGCACACGCCAGGTTTCTTATCTGAGTTAATAAATAAGGAAAACGGAATAAATTCCCCCATGTAGTTTATTTATATAAGAGGAATTTTGTGCGCCTTTTATTTTTGTAGGGTTTTTTCGGTCATCTTTCAAAATGTCCTATATTGTATCATATCACAGATTTACAGGGGGCGTAAGCAGGGGTCTGTTGGGGCTGGAGTGGCCTCCAGCAGGGGCTGGAGTGGTCCACCAGCTCAGGAGTGGCCACTAGGGCAGCCATGGGCCGAATCAGATTCTCTGATCTGATTCAGCCTGCTGCCGAATTGCCGCTGAAATTCGGCGGCAACTTTAAAAGTGACTGGAGGGGAGGGGGTTTGAGGGAGAGGCTCCAAACTTGCAGGGTAGCTGCTGGGACCTCTCCCCCAAATACCCACCAAGTTTCAAGAAGATTGGACCAGGGGGTCCAATTCTACGGGCCCCCAAACAGGTTGCTCCCATTCTCTCCATTGTTCTCTATGGTAGAAAAGAAGGTAACATTTTTTCCCACCATAGAGAACAATGGAGGGGATGGGACAACCTGTTTGGGGGCCCATAGAACTGGACCCCGTGGTCCAATCTTTTTGAAACTTGGTGGGTATTTCAAGGAGAGGCCCCAGCAGCTACCCTGCAAGTTTGGAGCCTCTCCCTCAAATCCCCTTTCCTCCATCCCCTCATATGCCCTATGAGTTTTTGCCATTGATTTCAATGGCCCATAGGGTATAATGGGGCTGAAACTGACATCCACTTTCTGACACACTTCAAGGGACGTGGCATATGCTAATGAGTTATGCTGATGAGTTATGCTAATGAGCTCCTGCAGCTCTTTTTCTACGAAAGGACCCCTGGGCGTAAGTAAATCCCAAGATTTAGCACTTTGCATTTCTGCAGGTAATATCAGAAATAGGGTTGCCGGACTCCAGGTGATCTCCAGATTACAGGAGGGAATGGCAACTTTGGAGGGCAGGTTCTGTTATACTAAATCACACCCCAAAGGGGGTCTCCCTCCCCCAAATCTGCCCTCCCTCCTGGCATTTCCCAATATGGAGACGGCAACCCTTAGCAGAGCCAGTTTGGTGTAGTGGTTAAGTGCGCAGACTCTAATCTGGGAGAACTGGGTTTGATTCCCCACTCCTCCACTTGCATCTGCTGGCGTGACCTTGGACAAGCCATAGTTCTGGCACAGCTGTCCTTAGGGTTGCCAGCCTCCAGGTGGGGCCTGGGGATCTCCCGTTTTTACAACTGATCCCCAGATGACAGAGATCAGCTCCCCTGGAGAAAATGGCTGTTTTGAAGGGTGGATTCTATGGCATTGAGCCATGCTGAGGCCCCTCCCCTCCCCAAAGCCCACCTTCTCCTGGCTCCACCCCCAAAGTCTCCAGGTATTTTCCAACCTGGACTTGGCAACCCTAGCTGTCCTTGAAAAAGAGCAGTTTCTGTCAGAGCCTTCTCAGCCCCATATACCTACCAGGGTGTCTGTTGTGGGGAGGGGACGGGAAAGGAGATTGTAAACTGCTCTGAAACTCCTTTGGGTAGTGAAGGGGGGGTATAAATCCAATCTCCTCCTCCTCCTCTTCTTCTTAGCAGCCAGGTTATTAATTCCTTGGAAACTTTGGGAATATAGGATTATGTATGTTTCAGGTCGCTGTGGGATTAGAGATTTCCAAATTTCATTTTGCGAAACGGGTTTTGAATCCTCACGCGAGTTTGTGTGTCCAAGCTGTGATCCTGCTAATGCTGTGTAAAGCCTGTTATCACATTCAGATTTGAGTTCGTGTTCAAGAGGGTGCCCTCTTTTGTTTGTCTCGTAAAGTGTTCAAATGGCTTTTATAGAGCTGGGGTGTGTGTGTGTGTGTGTAGAAAACCGACACAACCGGAGAGAAACGAAGCCTTTGTGTTCTCTTTCTGTTTCCTCGTCTTGTGTGGGGTGTGGGTGGGGTGTTTCTATTAAGTTTCCTGAAGTCAGCTGGTTGATAAATGACCTTATCAAAAGCCCTTTTGCGGCAAAATAAATTAATTTAATTGCTGTAGCTAAACAAAAAAAACCCGGCCGGTTTTCTTGAGTTGGGGGAAAAACGAAAGGGAATATGATCTAATAACGTTGCCCTTATTTGCAGTTCTGATATGTAAATTAAAGCCATTAGGCGAATAGCAAAATGATTCATAGCCTCCCTAGACGGAGCCTAGTAAGTGGGGGAACCAGGGTTTGTTCTTTCTTTCTTCTTTTGGGTCGGAAAAAACTGATATAATTAGGAGGCTGTTAACATGGCTTTCTCTCTTGTACTTGCTCTCGCTTGCTCGCTCCCTCCCTCCCTCTGTGTGAAACGAACTAGCCACGGGAGGCCCGCTCTTCATCATAATTAAAGTTGCAGAATAAGCTCTTTTATTATCATAAATATCAGATTTGATAGATACCTTTTTAATTTGGAGTAAACATCTGCCTGTTTTTACGGGGCTGGAACAGCGGGCCTTCTGGCGGCAGAGAATGGGCTTCTCGGAACATCTCTGGGGCTGCAGTTCTGTTGGAGAGGAGGCAGCTCTGGGTTGGGAAATACCTGGAGATTTTGGGGGTGGAGCCTGGGGAGGGCGGGGTTTGGGGTGGGGAGGGACCTCAGTGGGGTACAGTGCCATAGAGTCCGCCTTCCAAAGCAGCCATTTTCTCCAGGGGAGCTGATCTTGGTCATCTGGAGATCAATTGTAATAGTGGGAGTTCTCCAGGTGCCACCTGGAGGTTGAAAACCCTATCATTGTGGTGGTCATGTGTTAGCATCCTGCTTAGAGGCGTGGATAGCCCATGCTGAGTTCTGAAGAAGAAGAGATTGGGTTTATACCCCGCCCTTCACCACCTGAAAGAGTCTCGGAGCGGCTTACAATCTCCTTCCCCTTCCCCTCCCCACAACAGACACCCTGTGAGCAATGCTCCCTCTAAGTTGTGGGGTCTTATCAGCAAAATACTGTGTGAGCTACTGGCATTAAAGCTGTGAGCCAGCGATTTGGCTACTGCATGAATGAGTTTGCTCTGGAGCCCTCCTTCCTGAGCTAAGGCAAAAATGTGTGAGCCGGGGGCTAAAAAGCTGTGAGCTAGCTCACGCTAACTCAGCTTAGAGGGAACACTGCCTGTGAGGTAGGTGGGGCTGATAGAGCTCTCTCACGAAATACCCTTGAGAGAACCGCTCTGAGAGATCTTGTGACTGACCCAAGGTCACACCAGCAGCTGCATGTGGAGGAGTGGGGAACTGAACCCAGTTCTCCCAGATTAGTGTCCACGCTCCCAACCACTATACCAAACTGAGCTCAGGAAGGATTGCATCACTGCTTTGGATATTTGAAAGGGAGTCCACTTCCTCATGTCAATCACCTACTGATGTCATTGAAGCGATTCAGCCAATCAAAGGTCGCGGAAATCTTTGGTGCTCTTGAGAGGAAGCCTGGTCGTCAGCTCGCACCAGTCCTCAAAGGATAAGCATGGAAAGCTTCTAGTTCCGGTGCCTATTAATTTAAAAAATGATTGAAAGGGTGGTGGTGGGGGAATCGGGTGGAGACTCGGGAAGGCAGACCGAGGCAGGTATGTTGCTTCTTAAAATCCAGACTGCCATCCGTGCTATAAAGTTTTATGGAGCGTCTAGTGCAGGTTAATGGTAAAGAAATAACGGCCCGGCTAGCGGCATTGTTTGTGCCCTTTTGGAATACAATAAAAATTATTGCCATCGTTATCCCTGCGGGGCTAATTTATTATTTATGTAGTCATCGGAATAGATCGGCACGCCGTAGGACATGCCCAAGAGGAACCAGAAGTTTGGGTGAGGGTCTGAGACTGGCCTGTTCTCCCCCTCCAGAACCGAAGCAGAGCTTACTTGCATGGTCGGGGCTGCTTTTTGGACACTTGAAGACATGTACTTTTCTCTCCTGATGACCCGGGGCGATGGTGAAGGGCCAGATGGAAGGGGAAGGGGTCCCTGCTTCAAATGTCATTGCAGCCGCCAACTCACAAGGTGACCTTCGGCCAGCTGCTGCCCTCAGTCTCCTCATCCGTGTTTGGTGTAGTGGTTAGGAGCACAGACTAATCTGGGGGAACCAGGTTTGATTCCCTGCTCCTCCATATGCAGCTGCTGGTGTGACCCTGGGTCAGTTACAAGTTCTCTCAGAGCTGTTCTTTCAAGGACAGTTGTCTCAGAGCTCTCTCAGCCCCACCTACCTCGCCAGATGTCTGTTGTGAGGAGGGGAAGGGAAAGGAGATTGTAAGCCACTTTGAGACTCCTTCGGGTAGTGAATTTTTCTATTTCTTCTTCTCCTCCTCCTCCTTTTTTGGATTTTATGGATTTTAGGATAATTGACTTGTGTATGATTATCTATGATGGATTTTAGGATGGATTTTAATTGTATTTTTATGTATTTTGTGTAAGGTGCTCTGAGCCTACCTTGGTAGGGAGGGCGGGGTATAAATTGAATAAAACAAATTAAAACGAATAAATTCTTCTTTTAAAAAAAAAAAACCACAGGAAAAAACCCTTCAAATCAAGCAATGAAATAAGATTTTTTTAAACACACACACACTCACACACAGGCAAAATATAGGAACAGTGGTGGTGGACCTGTGCATAAGTTTCTACAGTTTCCAAATATCCAAAAAGTCAGTGCATAGCGGCCATCTGTATGCCATGCATTCAAATACTAATAGAGTTCTAAGGTCCTCGATCCATTGATTTGCCGGAGGTGGGCTTTTATCTTTCCGGTGTTGTAATACGAGTCTTTTAGCTGCAGTAAGGGCATGAAGGGCCCATTTCCATTGACTGTTGGTTAGCCTCCAAGAGACGGGCAACCACGATATATGAATCCCTTAACCTATTAAACTACCAGATCGACCGACCGGCTAACGTCAGCCCGTGAGTTTCACGGCTGAGCAGGGAGTTAACCACTCGGGACTTGGCTCTATCTATATTGTCTGGCAGACATTTGACACTCAGGGGGCAGGGGGCAGAAGAAGGTTGGGGATGAAGCTGCCCAATGGGGGATGCTTTTTAGGAGGTCCCCAGGACTGTCTGTTGGAACACAGGCTGGGTGAGGGAATCCTTCTGCATCCTTACTCGCTCCCACTGCCCCTGCATCGGCCAAGAGGAGGAGGATCGGTCGAGAGCTGGCGTGGCGCAGTGGCTCGGAGCATGGGACCTTGGCGGTCAGTGTCTCATCTTGGCTACAATGTGGCCTTATGCAGAGCTCTCCGCCTCAGGCCGTGTCTGCAGTATAGAATCCTAGGATCACAAGAGTTGGAAGGGGGCATCCAGGCCATCTAGTCCCACCCCCTGCTCAATGCAGAATCAGCCCAGAGCATCCCTGACCAGGGTTTGTCCAGCCGCTGCTTGAAGACTGCCAGGGAGGGGGAGCTCACCACCTCCCCAGGCCCCCCAATCCTCCTCCTCGTCGCTCTCCTCTGCACCCGCTCCATTCTGCCCGCATCCTTTTTGAAGGGAGCCCTCCAGAACTGCACACAAGACTCCAGGTGCAGCCTGAGCAATGCAGCATACAGCGGGACTGTGACATCTTGCGATTTGGATGTCCTGTTATGATGTCAGTCATGCCGTGATGACAGCGTGGTGTGACTGTCCTCACAGAGGGACTCTTCTGCTGGAAGAGGACTCCATGGGGCTGGAAGAAAGCTCGGCACTTAGCTGAGTGGAGCAGTGGATGGCGGATGGTGCTCTAATCTCCCAAGCAGTTCTTTCCCCGTGCCCTGTTATACACTGTCGGCGAATTGCTGTAAGAGTAGCTGAGCAGTGGAATCAGCTGCCTGGGGAGATGGTGAGCTCCCCCTCCCTGGCAGTCTTTAAGCAGCAGCTGGACAAACATTAGTCAGGGATGCTCTAGGCTGATCCTGCATCGAGCAGGGGGTTGGGGACTAGATGACCTGTATGGTCCCTTCCAACTCTATGATTCTCTGATTCTAGGGCAGTCTTTAAGCAGCAGTTGGACCAACCCTTGTCAGGGATGCTCTAGGCTGATCCTGCATCGAGCAGGGGGTTGGGGACTAGATGGCCTGTATGGTCCCTTCCAACTCTCTGATTCTCTGATTCTAGGGCAGTCTTTAAGCAGCAGTTGGACAACCCTTGTCAGGGATGCTCTAGGCTGATCCTGCATCGAGCAGGGGGTTGGGGACTAGATGGCCTGTATGGTCCCTTCCAACTCTCTGATTCTCTGATTCTAGGGCAGTCTTTAAGCAGCAGTTGGACCAACCCTTGTCAGGGATGCTCTAGGCTGATCCTGCATCGAGCAGGGGGTTGGGGACTAGATGGCTTGTATGGCCCAGCTGTATGATTCTATAATTCTATTATTCTACCTCTGTATCTGCTCCATTACTGTGGCCCTCTGAAGGTCTGTAGAGAAACTCGTTCTGTTAGTCAAAGTTGGGTGAGTTTTCCCGGACTCTGCGGTGACGTCCTCAGCCCTCCCCGTTCCCCACTCACTGGCTTTATTCAGCTGTTTCTTTCCCCCGTTCAGCGCTCAAGGACTCCTTGATCAGTCCGCAGATTTGCCTAAGTAAACCGCTGCGTGGCTCATTTTGTCTTTCCCCCTTTTACACTCAAAAACGTCTTTGCCAATAAATAAAAAAGAGCACCGTGGTATTCAGGGCGCCGCGAGAGCCGCGGCCCAATTTTCCCAGCGTTTAATTCCGATGGCGGGGGAAGCCATCGGCTCGCCCCGCGCGTCGAGACACCCTGCCTTTTCAATTTGGGGGGCCGCTTTCCCACTTTGCCGCTAATGCGGGACAGGATGATTGTTTTGTTAGCCTAAGCGAAAGAAAATAAATTCAATGTAATCTACTTTGTGGCACCGCCGCTAAACCCCCTTTCTTCAGATTTGTCGAGAGAGGGACAATGCTGAGAACCGAGGGATGGCCCTGAATATGCTCTCATTTTGCTTTGAAATCGGCACGTTGGCAGGTGCTGAGCAGATGAGCCAAACGCTTTGACTTTATCGAATTTTTTTGTATTGCTTTGATAATGTTCGGCGCCCTTTTGTTCCCGGCACCGCTTATTGCTGCTTGCTTCTCGCAGCCATTTTCCTTTCCTTTGTCTGCAGGCAGACCCCATGGAGTGGCTGCTGGTGGGTGGGTGGGCGGGTGTGAATTGCCGTCAAGTTGCTTCCAACTTATGGAGACCCTAGGAATGAATGTCCTTCGGATCGTCCTCTTGTTAACAGCCTTGCTCTGGTCTTGCAAGCGAAGAAGAAGAAGAGATTGGATTTATACCCTGCCCTTCACTACCCAAGGGAGTCTCAGAGCGGCTTATAAACTCCTTCCCTTCCCCTCCCCACAACAGACTCCCTGGGAGGTCGGTGGGGCTGAGAGAGCTCTGAAAGAAACTGCTCTTTTTCAAGAACAGCTGTGGCAGAGCTATGGCTTGCCCAAGGTCATCCAGCAGGTGCAAGTGGAGGAGTGGGGAATCAAACCTGGTTCTCCCAGATTAGAGTCCGCACACCAAACCACTACACCAATCCATCCATTGACTCAATCCATCTCTTCCACTTCTGCCTTCGAGTCTCCCCAGCATTTTTGTCTTTTCCAATGACTCTTGTCTTCTGATATGTACGATAGCCTCAGTTCAGCCATTTGAGCTTCCCGGGAGAGTTCAGGCTTGATTTGATCTGGAACCCACTGATTCGTCTTTTTGGCAGTTCATAGTATCCATAAAATTCTCCTCCGACACCACCGCTGAGCAGTCGGGTTAGAACAGATAAAAGGAAGGCCTTCTTCACCCAAAGAGTGACTAACACATGGAATTCACTGCCACAGGAGGTGACGGTGGCTACAAGCATGGACGGCTTCAAGAGGGAATTGGATAACCATATGCAGCAGAGGTCCATCAGTGGCTATTAGCCACAAGGTATAGATAGGAACTCTCAGTCTGGGGCAAGTGATGCTCTGTATTCTTGGTGCTTGGGGGGGGCAACAGTGGGAGGGCTTCTAGTGTCCTGGCCCCACTGCTGGACCTCCTGATGGCACCTGGTATTTTTGGCCGCTGTGTGACAGTGTGTTGGACTGGATGGGCCATTGGCCGGATCCAACATTGGCTTCTCTTATGTTCTTATGTTTATATTTCAAATGAATCAACTTTCTTCCCATCAGATTTCTTCATTGTCCAGCTTTCACACCCCTGCATAGGAATGGGAGAAATTCTGTGTTACGAAGTACCTTGATCTTGGTCGCCAGCAACCCATCCCTACACTTAAGGATCTTCTCTAGCACCTTCACAGCTGCCCTTCCCAGTCTCAAGTTCCTTCTCACTTCTCGGTTGCAGTCTCCCTTTCTGTTGATGGTGGAACCAAGGAATAGAAACTCTCTTAACGATTTCAATATCTTCACAGTTTAGGAGCACTTTAATCAAATGCAGTCCTAAAGAGAGCCAGTTTGTGGCGTAGTGGTTAAGTGTGTGGACTCTAATCTGGGAGAACTGGGTTTGATTTCCCCACTTCTCTGCTTGTGGCTGCTGGATGACCTTGGGCAAGCCGTAGTTCTGTTAGAGCTGTTCCTGAAAGGGTAGTTTCTGCCAGAGCTCTCTCAGCCCCACCTAACTCACAGGGTGTCTGTTGTGGGGAGGGGAAGGGAAAGGAGTTTGTAAGCCACTCTGAGACTGAGTGAAGGGCGGGGTATAAATGTAATCTCTTCTTCTTCTTCTTTTATAAAATGGTCTTCATCTGTCTTCTAAAGATCAAAATCAGGGGGCCAAGCATACCTTTCCCACCTGAATCTTATCTCTCTGGGGAGGTAGTTCCATAATTGTGGGGCTGTCACTGAAAAGGCCCTATCTCATGTGCCTACCGAATGAGCTTCTTTGATTGACAGGACAGTCAGGAGGGTCTCTCCCTGTGATCTTAATTCCTTGGCAGGAACATATGAGGGAAGATTGTCTTTGACTTCCCGAGACACGAAGCCCGATCCCTTCCACTTTTCTTAAACACAAGAAGCTGCCTTGTACTGAATCAGACCCTTGGTCCATCAAAGCCAGAATGGCAGCGGCTCTCCGAGATCTCAGATAAAGGTCTTTAACATCCCCTCCTCCCTGGTCCTTTTTTGACTTGAGATCCCTGAGGATTGAACCGGGGATCTTCGACGTTTCGAACAGAGGCTCTGCCACTGAGCCACAACCCCCCCCCCCCCGCCGCCTGTGAACAGTTGTATGTTTTAGCAGTGTGTTCAGAAACTACCTCAAACGGGCACTTTTGATGCTTTTGAAAGAAAATGCAAAATTTGGGCGAGCAGTTTTTGCCAAGCACTAAGAACATAAGAGAAGCTAATGTTGGATCAGGCCAGTGACCCATCCAATCCAACACTCTTTGTCACACAGTGGCCAAAACCCAGGTGCCCTCAGGAGGTCCACCAGCAGGGCCAGAACTCCAGAAGCCCTCCCACTGTCACCCCCCAAGCCCCAAGAAGACAGAGCATCACTGCCCCAGACATAAGAACATAAGAGAAGCCATGTTGGCTCAGGCCAGTGGCCCATCCAGTCCAACACTCTGTGTCACACAGTGGCCAAAACCCAGGGGCCATCAGGAGGTCCAGCAGCAGGGCCAGAACTCCAGAAGTCCTCCCACTCTTGCCCCCCAAGCCCCAAGAACACAGAGCATCACTGCCCCAGACTATTTTGAAAAAACGAGAAAAACAAGAGAGAAGTCCTGTCCTGGCCCTCCCTGCGTCTTCCGCAGTTGTTCACTGCGGTGATTGGAACCGTTTTTTGGTTCCTAAACATTGACACTCCATTTATTTTAGCTTTCAATCACCATTTTCAAAATGTATATCCAGGCCAGGAATCCTATTTTCTCCGTAATGCCCAGGGACGTACACGGCCGCTCGGGAAGCGTGCGTTACAGATTATATAAATGGAACCCCGAGTGTAATCTTTCTTTGTGTCACTGACAACGGGTTTCTCGACATGAGCTGGTGGCCAGGGATACTTTATGAGCGTGTATCTCTACAGTTTCTTTTAAACCCTTATTTAAGATGGGAGAGTTGGGGGGGGGGGGGGCTGGCTGGGAGTGGGGAGCCGGCCGATAAATAAAGAGGTAGCAAGTTAGTGTCACTTGGGGAATGAGCAGTGTGGGAGAGGCGTAAATTCAGGAGAGAAAGGGTCATATCGCTGGTAAATAGGAGCTTCATCTAAATGTCCTGATTTATTTGCGAGTCTCAAATAGGTTTGGGGGCCCGTGTCCCTCGGAGCTATTAGAACTTCGAAATGATCTCAGAGAGCTTGTCTTCGAGGAGGGGGGACTTCTTAGGAGAAATGAAGGCGCGAAGGCGGACTGGAGACTGCGAGTTGCCTCTTTCTCCTGATATGACCTTGGCGCTTCATTTCAAAAAGGATTGAGTTGCAGTCGCCTGTCAATTAATGGTGTGTGTGTGTGTCTTGCGCACAGAAGAAATAGACGTACGGTTGGCTGGCCACTGAGTTGAATCCTGCCTCGCAGCGAGTGGACAGAATCAAACCAGTGGTTTTCGCACTTTCAGATACTCAAGAGCTGTTCCTCTCGGGACAGGTCTGCTGAGGGCTCTTGCTCATCTGCAAGAGAAACCTTTGCTTGGGATTCTGGGTAAAATCCTTGGGAGCACGCTCAGTTCACAGGGGGCATTGGCTGGCCTTCTATTGCGCCTCACCATCGCCCTGTAGAAACTGAGAAGGCAGCCTGATATATACCCCGATGGGTGAGGGAGGACAGTAGCTCTGATCTTCTTCTTGAGGAACCTGTGAGGAGCATCCAACGAACCTCAAGTTTCCTTGGAGTTTTGGACAACCTCTTCAGTCAGTTGTCCTTTGGGTCCACCTTAGGACTGGATTTGTGCTATTACGCTTGGTTCTCGGCAAGTTGGAGGTGGAGCATGGCCCAAGAGATGCACAGCCAAGCAGAAGGGGCAGTGGAGACAACCTCCTGGTTGCTCAGACCCGGAAGCAAGCCTGACCTGGAAGGTTTTCTAAAAAATCAGGGGGTATCACCTGACCTTTTCATGCTCTGGTACTGTTTGGAGTCTTCTAGAAACTTTAAAAAAGGGAACACAGAATTTCAGGAGGGCTGGCTTTCATGCCCACCGCCATGTTCTTTACGTTGCCCGTGCCCCCAAGTCATCAAGGTTCTTGCCTTCTACTGTACATTTGTTTATTGGCAATCTCTTCCTCAAATTTACTGCAAGATTTACTTTGCCTGGAGGGATGTGTGAGCATAAACCTATGTTATAGATTCTCTGCTAATCAACAATGCTTCTCCTTTAATGCATAACTATTGCCTGGGGTTAAATTCCTCTGGAATCCGCCGCTGCTGTTTGCGATATTAATTAAGCTTCTGTCAACGTTTCGGCTATAAACCCTCTTTGTAAAAGTGGTTGTAAAAAATCACTCTAGATTAAAACCCGGCATCAAAAAGTTTCCACCGGGGAGAGTTAATATTCCTCTCCGATTCCACCGCGCACTGTACGGAAACTTGGAGCCGCTCGTGGAGTGGAAGAAGCACAACTGTGGATAAAAATGCGACTCTTTATGGATGAATTAGTCAGCACCTTCTTAGGTGGAACTGGAGGAACTTAGGGCTGAGAGCTAGTGGGGTGTCGAGGGTATGCAGATGAAGGCAATGGCAAAGCACCTTGGCTTGTCTCTTGCCTTGGAAGCCCCCAGGGGTTGCAATAAGTCAGATGTTGGGATGCCAGCCTCCAGGTGGGACTTGAGGATCCCCTGGAATTACAGCTCATCTCCAGACTACAGAGATCAGTTCCCCTGGAAAAAAAATTGATGCTTTGGAGGGTGGACTCTATGGCCTTGTACCCCACCGACATCCCTGTCCTCTTCAGGCTCTATCCCCGAATCTCCCGAAAACTTGGATCTGGCAACCCTAGTCAGGTGGTACCACAGTTATGCAGCCCCATCCTACCGCAGACTGGTAAAAGTTAACTCAGGGGCCTTCAAAAGCAGTGTTAGGAACACAAGAGTCTCCCCCAGTAAGATTGGTGCTTCATGACTTCATGTTGGCTTCCCCTGGCTTTCATGAGGAACTTGTAGAAAAGAGCCAAGGGTCCAGGAGCACCTTAAAGACTAACATATGTGGCAGGGGATGAGCTTTCGTGAGTCACTGCTCACTTCTTCAGGTATCTGATACCTGCTCACTTCTTCAGATACTCTTCAGGTATCGGAAGAAGTGAGCAGTGGCTCACAAAAGCTCCTACCCAGCCACAAATGTTGCTAGTTTTGAAGGTGCTTCTGGACTCTTGCTCTTTTCTGCTGCTGCAGACAGACTAACACAGTGACCCATCTTGATCTGTCTTCATGAGGGACTTGGTTCCTGTGGTCCTGAGGGGTGGATGGGTGAGCACAGAGCAACGGGATCTCCATATATGCCAGGGTCCAGAACTGAGGCATTCTCTATAGTTGTTCTCAGAGAATTCCTCTCCATCCCTATGGGCACTGGGGTACCTTCAGACTGGCATCGGAACATCTCCATGCTTTGATGAGAAACTCTGTTTGAGCAGTGTGGGGTGACAGATTGGCCTGTGTCTTGTGTTGGTGATGACCGTTTGCACATACAAAGTCATTGCTGGCCGATGGTAACCAGACTGAAGCTGCCTTCTACTGAGCAGACCCTCGGTTCATCAAAGTTAGTATTATCTGCTCAGAGTGACAGCAACTCTCCAGGGTCACAGGTTGGGGTCTTTCATAACACCTACTTACCTGGTCCTTTCAACCGGAGATGCTGGGGATTGAACCTGAGTCCTTCTGCATGCCAAGCTGATGCTCTTCCGCTGAGCCACAGCCCCTCCCATGTGTGAACCAGGCTCTTAACAGTCTGCACTGAATGTGTTGCAAATTGCTGTGTTTCGGGTGATCGGAAAGTCATTTCCTCTTTCTCATGGGTGGTAGAAAAGGGGTGTCCTGAGAAGCAGGGCTCAGAGTTCTTGCCGGATTCTCGTGGTGTCTTGGCAATCTTATAAATGCATCCTGTTCTTAATGGAATATCTTTCTCCTTTGCTTGCATGGGAAATACCAGCTTGAAAGAGCTGCCTGAGCTATGTCTCTCTCCATCACACAAAGGAGTGATGGTCCCTGTGATAATTCCAGTGATTTCTGGCCACCGGACATCTCCGTCAGAGCCCTCGAATTCTCAGTTTTAAGAGTTGCAGATTGACTAGTGGCAGACGAATCTATAATGGCAGGAATATTTTTGGAATGAACATGAACTCAGTTTGAACCAAACCCGGATCACTAAAATGAAACAAATTTATTTCTCCCCAGAAACCAGAGCAGCAGCTGTGCCTTGTTTAAGAGCATCTCTTGATCCTGAACCAAAAACAGAACCCGAAAATAAATTCAGGTTATGAGGCCAAACTACGAGTTTGCTGGCCCAAACTTGCTGTGGTGGTATATTTGCTGGCCCAAACTGTGATGAATCATGCCTATGGATGTTCAACACAGTTCTGACCCCACCAGTGGACCTCCTGATGACCACCTGGGTTTTGGCCACTGTGTGACACAGAGTGTTGAACTGGATGGGCCACTGGCCTGATCCAACACTGGCTTCTCTTATGTTCTTATGTCTGGGACAGTGAGGCATTGTATTCTTTGTGCTGGGGGGGAGCAACAGTGGGAGGGCTTCTAGAGTTCTGGCCCCCGCTGGTGGACCTCCTGATGGCTCCTGGTATTTTGGCCACTGTGTGACATAGAGTGTTGGACTGGATGGGTCATTGGCCTGATCCAGCATGGCTTCTCTCATGTTCTTATGTCTGGGGCAGTGATGCTCTGTATTCTTGGTGCTGGGGGGGCAACAGTGGGAGGGCTTCTGGAGTTCTGGCCCCACTGGTGGACCTCCTGATGGCCCCTGGGTTTTGGACACTGTGTGGCACAGAGTGTTGGGCTGGATGTGCCACTGGCCTGGTCCAACAAGCCTTCTCTTCTGTGCTTAACCCAGTGAGACTGATTAGGCTGTGAGTGCATAACTGGCCCAAGGTCACCCAGCCAGCTTCCATTGCAGAGTGAGGATTTGAACCTGGGTTTCCTAGATCCTAGTGAAACACTCTACGCACTACGCCCCACTGGTTCTCTTTTGGTTGATGCTGACCATTTCACTTTCCCCTTTTTATGTTGCTGATGTTCCCAGCTTGTCTTTCATGCCTTATTTCTCCTTCTTTTTTGCATGGAGGCAAACAATTTTTTTGTCCGTTTGGAAGAAGGATGCAATGCCAGAAGAAAGTCTCATTGGTTCAGTTTGCCAAAGAGAGGAGCAAAAAGAAGCTGGGATTTTCAAGTCCAACAACGGGGACTTGAAAATGCCAAAAAAAGGGCATAGAGATTGAGGCCTTCATAAAAACATGAGACTCCTATTGGATCAGACCAGTGGCCCATTTAGTCCAGCCTCCTGTCTCACACAGTGGCCAACCAGTTCCTCTGGAGAGCCAACAACAGGGCAGAGAGGCTGAGGCCTTCACAAGAAGAGCCCTGCTGGATCAGACCAGAGGTCCATCTATTTCAGCCTCCTGTCTCACACAGTGGCCAACCAGTTCCTCTGGAGGGCCAGCAACAGGGCAGAGAGGCCGAGGCCTTCATAAGAACATGAGGAGAGCCCTGCTGGATCAGACCAGTGGTCCATCTAGTCCAGCATCCTGTCTCACACAGTGGCCAACCAGTTCCTCTGGAGGGCCAGCAACAGGGCAGAGAGGCCGAGGCCTTCACAAGAAGAGCCCTGCTGGATCAGACCAATCATCCATCTAATCCAGTCTCCTGTCTCACACATTAGCCAACCAGTTCCTCTGGAGGGCCAGCAATAGGGCAGAGAGGCCGAGGCCTTCATAAGAACATGAGGAGAGCCCTGCTGGATCAGACCAGTGGTCCACCTAGTCCAGCCTCCTGTCTCACACATTAGTCAACCAGCTCCTCTCAAGAGCCAACAACAGGGCACAGAGGACGAGGCCTTCCCCTGATTCTGCCTCCTGGCAATGGGATCAGAAGTTGGCTTCCTTTGAACATGGAGGTTCCTTTTAGTCAGTTTGGTGTAGTGGTTAAGTGCGCGGACTCTGATCTGGGAGAACCGGGTTTGATTCCCCACTCCTCCACTTGCACCTGGCTGGATGACCTTGGGTAAGCCATAGCTATGTACCAGCTGTTCCCTCAAGGACAGCTTGGGAAAGAGCTCTCTCAGCCCCACCTACCTCCCAGGGTGTCTGTTGTGGGGAGGGGAAGGGAAAAGGAGTTTGTAAGCCGCTCTGAGACTCCCTTGGGGAGTGGAGGGCGGGGTATAAATCCAATCTCTTCTTCTTCTTCTTCTTTTAGTCACCATGGCTAATAGCCCCTGATAGACCTATCCTCCATGAATCTAATCCCCCTTGGAAGGCCATCTATGCCTGTGGCCATCACTACATCCTCTGGCAGCAAATTCCACATTTTACTCATCCTCTCTTTAAAGAAGTATTTCCTTTTGTCTGTCCTCAACCTACTGCCCATCAGCTTCATTAGACGCCCTTCAGTTGTATGCTCTCCTCTGTTGCAGTAAGGGGAAGTCTCCTTGCAACAGGAAAAAGTACCATGGTACGTGGAAGGTATCTGCAGGGCCGTGGCTCAGTGTCAGAGCCTCTGCTCGGCATGCAGAAAGTCCCAGGTTCAATCCCCGGCACCTCCAGTTAAAAGGTCCAGGAAGGAGGGGATGGGAAAGACCTCAGCCTGGGACCCTGGAGAGCTGCTGCCAGTCTGAGTAGACAATACTGAACCGGGTGGACCAAGGGTCTGAGTCAGGGCAAGGCGGCTTCATGTGTAACTCTGCCTTTTCCCCGAAGCTGGAAACCAGCAAGCAAGACTCCCGCGCTAAGGGTTAATTTGAAGAGCGCCATCCACTTTAATTAAACCATCCAAATTAAAACATGTAACGAATGTGCTGTTAAGCATTCCGGTTATTTTTATTTCATGCATATTTCAGAATACTTACGGCTGACGGCTGACGCGAAGGTTGTAACAAATTAGGCCCGTTAATGTGCCGCGCTCTGCGGAACGGAACGGAGCCATTTTGGGAGGTGCGTCGAACTTGTTAGGGGCTCGGCGTTGGCCGGAAACGGATCGGAACCAGAACGGCTTGTTTTTCCTAGCCCTCTTCACGTGGCGAAGATTTGAGGGATGCGGGAGTTTTGCTGGTCTGTAAGTGTAATAAACGACTGATTGATAGTGTGCGCTGTGGAGATCGAAGAGTTGCACGTTCCCAAAGAACTATGGGTTGTCGTGACAACTGGACCACACAAACTGTGCCTTCTTTTTTGTGTGAGTAAGGGAAGTGTGCTGTTGCCTGAGAAAGCAGCTTTTGTGCTCAGACCCTGACATCTGCCACATGGGGGTAATAATTCTGGTCAACCCTGCAGGGCTGTAGAAAGGATTGCTGGGCTCATGCAGTCTGAAGCGCCTGCAGTACATGGAGGTGGAGAAGCGAATATCGTTCAAAGCAGTATTCTTCATTTGGGCTGGTTTTGGGGTGGGGTTGCTGGAGATTACAACCGATCTCCAGGCGACAGAGATCACTTCCCCGGGAGACAATGTCCCCTTTGGAAGGTGGGCTGTAAGGCATTGTACCCCACTGGAGTCACTCTCTTCCCCAAACCCTGCCCTCCCCAGGCTCCACCCGCCAAATCTCCAGGAATGGCCCAAGCTGGAGCTGGCCATCCTATCTTAGAAGGCAGAGATTTGGAGTTTCAGGGTATGTAGTGTTGTGGCTTCGTTGTAGCTCTCATGGATCGCTGCCTTGATGTGGCGAGGGGGCTTGTATGGTTCGATGAGGCTGCGGGCTATGCCGTGGAGGGCCACCCAGGACGGACAGGCCACAGCAGAGCCCTATATGGTCGGGGGCCTGCCTACCCAAGGGACCGCCTTTCCCCGCGTGTTCCCCAGAGAGCACTGAGGCCAGGGTCGCAAAATCGCCTGACTCTCCTTTGGCCATCACCAGGGCCACGGCCTTCTCAGTGGTGGCTCCACACTGGTGGAATGAGCTCCCAGAAGACATCAGGGCCCCATGGGATCTTTTACAGTTCTGCAGGGCCTGTAAAACGGAGCTCTTCCATGAGGCTTTCGGTTAGGAGCCGCCGCTGATGATCACATCTGAATCATCATGGCCCGCCTAAGAACAATCCTGGATGCTGGCTATATGGGACCATCAGACAGCGCTTGCCACCTCCATGCAATTGCACTTTGCATTTATACTGTGATTATGTAATTTTAATGTGACTTGTGGCACTGTTTAGTGCACCTGTGTTTTATTGGATTTTAACTGTTGTACGCTGCCTTGAGCCTGCTTGCAGGCAAGGCGGGATAGAAATCGAACAAGCAAATAACGCAGACAAAATGTGATCCGCTGGAGAAGGAAATGGCAACCCACTCCAGTATCTCTGCCAAGAAAACCCCATGGACAGTAACAAAAGGCTAAAAGATGTGACGCCAGAAGAGGAGCCCCTCAGGTTGGAAGGTGTCCAATACGCTCCTGGGGAGGAGCAGAGGGCAAGTACAAGTAACCCCAGGAAGAGTGAAGCGGCTGGGCCAAAGCCGAAAGGACGCTCAGCCGTGGATGTGTCTGATGGTGAAAGGAAAGTCCAGTGCTGCAAAGAACAATACTGCAAAGGAACCTGGAATGTAAGATCTATGAATCAAGGTAAGCTTGACATGCTCAGAAATGAGATGGCAAGACTAAACATCAAGGATGGGATGGCTAGACAGTATTATCAATGCAACAAACATGAAACTGAGCAAGCTCCGGAGGACGGCAGAGGACAGGAGGGCCTGGCGTGACTTGGTCCGTGGGGTCGCGAAGAGTCGGACTCGACTGTGCGACTGAGCAACAGCAGCTTTGTAAACGGGAACGCAAAGGGCTGAAGCTGAAAACCCGGCCTGTTTTACCTCGGTGACGCCTCGTGTTATGAAATCAGTAGTGCATTTGCATCCCGGAGAGGCGTGTTTAAATTTAGAAATGCGAAGGCAGTCCTGGTATGTGTTGGCGTGTGTGTGAGTGTGCACGCTTGTGGGTCTGTTTGCATGCCTACAAGTGGGCTTTTCTCGTTGCTTGTTGCTCTGTCACATTAGACAGATTGGCTGGGAAGGGGGGGAAAAACTATAAAAAAAACCCTATCTGTGAGAAGAACAAAAAATCCAGTCTGGCTTGTGAATTTATTTATTTCCAAAGAAGATCCATACAATTCCAGTCACCCTAACTCAGGGTTCCCTAACCCTTTTAGATTTTGTGGGTACCCTTGGCATTTGGACATAGGGTACAACCATTAAATGGCCACCATGTGAGGTGGGGCCAACCAACCAGAGAGGGGGGGGGGAGAGAGAGAGAGAGAGAGAGAGAGCCTGAGGCAAGAGAACGAACTTTTAAAAATACACTGGGAAAGAGTGAGAGGATAAAGCCAGTTTGGTGTAGCGGTTAAGTGCGCGGACTCTAATCTGGGAGAACCGGGTTTGATTCCCCACTCCTCCACTTGCACCTGGCTGGATGGCCTTGGGCAAGCCATAGCTCTGTACCAGCTGTTCCCTCAAGGACAGTTGTCTCAGAGCTCTCTCAGCCCCGCCTACCTCACAGGGTGTCTGTTGTGGGGAGGGGAAGGGAAAGGAGTTTGTAAGCTGCTCTGAGACTCCAAGTGAGTGAAGGGCGGAATATAAATCTAATCTCTTCTCTTCTTCTTCTTCTAAAACCAACACTGTGGCACCGAAGAATAGATGTGTTTGAATTATGGTGCTGGAGAAGACTCTTGAGAGTCCCTTGGACTGCAAGCAGATTGTCAATCCTAAAAGAAATCAACCCTGGCTGCTCCCTGGAAGGCCAGATACTGAAGCTGGAGCTCAAATACTTTGGCCACCAAATGGGAAGGGAGCACTCCCTGGAGAAGACCCTGATGCTGGGAAAGACTGAAGGTCAAAGAAGAAGGGGACGGCAAAGGATGAGATGGTTAGACAGGGTAATCGATGCAACAAACATGAAATTAAGCAAACTCAGAAGCACGACGGAAGACAGGAGGGCCTGGCGTGGGGTGGTCCATGGGGCCGCGAAGAGTCCGACTCGACTGTGCGACTGAACAAGTGATTATTTTAACCTGTACAGCCAATCAGATCTCTAATGGCCAACTGGGCAGGAGCCCCATTTGGCCTCATCCGTTTTTTAAAAGAAAACACTTAGTGGGTGCCAGGAAAGAAGTTGACATGCGCCACGGTGCCCATGGGCTCCCTGTTGGGAAACCTTGCCCTGTGCTAGGTCCACTGTGATGATTAATTCCACCGTCAGCTGACAGTGATCAGTTCACCTGGAGAAAATGGCAGCTTTGGAGGGTGGACTGTATGGCATTGCACCATGCTGAAGTCCCTCCCTTCCTCAAACCCCACCCTCCTCAGACTCTGCCCCCCCAAATCTCCAGATAACACAAGACCATAAGAGAAACCAATGTTGGGTCAGGCCAATGGCCCATCCAGTCCAACATTCTGTGTCACACAGTGGTCTAAAATACCAGGTGCCATCAGGAGGTCCAGAAGTGGGGGCAGGACACTAGAAGCCCTCCCACTCTTGCCCCCTCCCCCCAAGCACCAAGAATACAGAGCATCCCTTGCCCCAGACTGAGAGTCCCTATCTACACCGTGTGGCTAACAGCCACTGATGGACGTCTGTTCCAGTTGTTTATCCAATTCCCTCTTGAAGCCGTCCATGCTTGTAGCCGCCGCCACCTCCTGTGGCAGTGAATTCCACGTGTTAATGACTCTTTGGGTGAGGAAGGACTTCCCAGCCTGTATTTCCCAACCTGGAACTGGCAGTCCTCGATGCACTTGTTCTTTTAGCGTGTATCTATTTCAGACCAGCTTGCGGGTTTTACATGCAGGCTGATTACTTTAGTTCCGAATCTGAGGGTGCCCCAGGCAGAGTGCCCAGGTCCCTCTTCCCTGTCCACCTACCCCTAGGCTCTCTGCTTGCATTGCCCTTCTTGCCCACTCGCCAACAGGCCCCCCTGACTTGAGCTCCCCTGCCCACTTGCAAGCGGCCCGCTTGAGCTCCCAGCCACCCGCACAACCTTTCCTTGGCAGCCTGGGTTGGTGTGTTCAGACTGGCCCGCATCTGTGGCTGCCTGAAGCAGTGCTGCTGTGTACCACCTGCATGTCCTTCCTTGGTGAAGCTGAGCAACATGTTTTGCCAGCTTTGGTTTGGGGAATTCCTAGAGATTTGGGGGGTGGAGTCTGGGGTAGGCGGGGTTTGGGGAGGGGAGGGACTTCAGCAGGGGACAATCCTATGGAGTCCACTCTGTGAAACAGGGGAGCTGATCTTTCTCCAGAGGAGCTGATCTTGGTCATCTGGGGATCCGTTGCAATAGAGGGAGATCTCTGGGTCCTACCTGGAGGTTGGCAACCCTTCTAGGAACCCAAAACTAAGCCTGCATTCCTACCACTTCCCTTGGGGAAATCCCATAGGGTTTCTTACTCCTGACACCTCTGTGGGCACGCAGAAATATACATGTGTTCTTCACCTTGGGGAAACAAGTTTTGCTCTTTAATTTTTCATTTGCCTGTTCCTTGAAGACATCCAGGCTGGCATGCACGAGAGGTCTTCCCTTCCTTATTAGCTCTCAGAACAGCAGCCTTGTGAAGCGGGTGAGGCTGAGGGCGAATGACTTGCCCAAGGACAGCCAGGGAGTTTCATGCGGCTCTGAACTTGAGCATCCCAGTCCAATCCTGAGAACTCTCTCCATTCCGCTGGGTCCCTCCAGCTCCCTTTTTGATGAGCAACAGGCATCAAAGCTCACAGGAGTTCTGTGAGACTGTGGGAAGGAAGAGGGCTTGTAAACTCCCTCCTGAGTTAGAAAGTGCAGAACGGAGAAGCCGATGCATCTATTTTGGGAATGTAGCATTTGGCATCTCTTCTACCCACGCTGTTGCCTGCAACCACCTTCTGTTCTGTGTATTTGTTTCCCCTCTTGGGCCAATGGATGGTCCCTCCAGAGCATCCCTGGCTCTTCCATCCCTTCTGTGTCAGGGTTCTAGGGCAGCAAGCCCCGCAAAGAAGTCGCTAGGATTAAAACTAGGGGTTCCTCCCAGGATCTGGCTAGAATATGGGCTGATATTTCTCTCTGCAACTGCATCCACATCAGAGGAGCCCTGCTGGATCAGACTAATGGTCCATTCTAGTCCAGCCTCCTGTCTCACACAGTGGCCAACCAGTTCCTCTGGAGGGCCAACCACAGGGCAGAGAGGCCGAGGCCTTCATCAGAACATGAGGAGAGCCCTGCTGGATCAGACCAGTGGTCCATCTAGTCCAGCATCCTGTCTCCCACAGTGGCCAACCAGTTCCTCTGGAGGGCCAACAACAGGGCATAGAGGCCGAGGCCTTCATAAGAACATGAGGAGAGCCCTGCTGGATCAGACCAGTGGTCCATCTAGTCCAGCATCCTGTCTCCCACAGTGGCCAACCAGTTCCTCTGGAGGGCCAACAACAGGGCAGAGAGGCCAAGGCCTTCATAAGAACATCAGAAGAGCCCTGCTGATCAGACTAGATGAATCATCTAGTCCAGCATCCTGTCTCCCACAGTGGCCAGCCAGTTCCTCTGGAGAGCCAACAACAGGGCATAGAGGCTGAGGCCTTCATCAGAACATCAGAAGAGCCCTGCTGGATCAGACCAGCGGTCCATCTAGTCCAGCATCCTGTCTCCCACAGTGGCCAACCGGCTCCTCTGGACAGCCAACAACAAGGCAACAGTTCTTCTGGATGGCCGACAACAGTATCTTTAATTAAAACGAGTGCTTCCTCATGTAGACCCAGTGGTGATCCTCTTAAACAGGGGTCCCCAGTATGGTACCCATGGATCCATTCTGCCCACTGACCCCTTTCTTGGCGCCTGTAAAGTGTTTTTGGAAAGTGGGAGGGGCCAGGTGGGACTTTTGCCCAGCAGGGCTTCTGATTGGCCGCTGGAGATTGGATTGGCTGTGCAGACTCAAAAAACCCCATTGATTGGGCAGCAGGTGCCACCCCATCTCAAGGATCTTCACTGATTGACTGAAGATAAGCTGTGTGTATGCAAGAAATATCCTGCTAAACCAAGCTTCTGCCTGAAATGTTGAAAAGTTATTATTTGAGTTATACCTAATGTCACTTCCTGATTGGGTATCCACCTCTCCCGCGGAAGGGGGGGTACCCTGTCTCCAGGACCTGCCCCTCGCCACTGATCAGCCGTCCAGCCTTAGGATTTACCAGAACCGGTTGGAAGCCCAGGCTATATCACTGGTGTGGTGAGATTGCGACATCACGACGTTGCACCCATGTTCCAGTATTTGGGCAAAAACTCTATGTTAGAAGCCATTTTTACCATAGAGGTTTTGCTTTAATATCAGAGAGCCGCTGTAGTGGTGCAATGTGATGACATCACTTCTGGTATGTGCCAGAGAAGTGACTTCACCACGCCACTGGTGACATATCACAGGCCTCTCCTCTGCTCTTAGTAAGCCATCCCCCTGCTAGCTGCCAGGAGGGACTTGGCAACCCTGATTTCTGACATTTTGCGGGGGGGGGGGGGGCGGGGTTCGCCTTCTGTGGCAACCATATTGTGGCTGTGCCCACCGCCCTTTGTCAGAATTTGTTAGGTACCCACAGGTTCAAAAAGGTCGGGGACCTCTGCTCTTTAGGAAGATTCATTTGGGACCCTTCTTCATCAATGCTCCCTCTAAGCTGTGGAGTCTTCTGAGCAAAAATTCTACTTTGTGAGCTACTGGCATTAAAGATCTGAGCGAACAATTTGGCTCAGATTTGGCTAATTTGATAAACAAATTAGTTTGCTCTGGAGCCATCCTTCCCGAGCTAAGACAAAAAAATCTGTGAGCCAGAGGCTAAAAAACTGTGAGCTGGCTCACACTAACTCAGCTTAGAGGGAACACTGCCTGGGATGGTGACAAATTCTGTGGCCGCTCTGGTTCGATTAGAAAGTTTGTCTTTTGCGGCTTCTCCGCAAATGAGAATGAAACGACAATTTGCCCTAACCGTCCCACTGCCATATTAACGGAATCTAAATTGCAGTATTGCTTTAAAAACTGACGCTTGTTTTCACGTCCGTGGAAAATAAATGATGCAAAACAAAACACAAATACAAGAAAAATGGGATGGTTGCCAAAAGAAAAGAGGAGGGGGTGAAAGTGGGTTTCCCCAGCCGTGCGTGGAAATGAAAAGAAAGGAGGAGGGGGGAATCATGAAAAGGCTTGATAATCGAGCTGGCAGGGAACGATGGCTGGACGGTTGATAAGGTTGCCAGCTTTGAGTTGGGAGATCCCCGGAGATTTGGGGAGTGGAGCCTGGGGAAGGCAGGGTTAGAGGAAGAGAGGGAGCTCAGCAAGGTATAATGCCATAGAGTTCACCCTCCAAAGCAATCGTTTTCTCTTGGGAAACTGATCTTGGTCATCTGGTGATCAGATGTGATAGTGGGAGAACTTCAGGTGATCCCTGGGACCCACCCGCCTGCTTCGTGAGGGTCAGCTCCACGAGATCGCAACAGCCGCTCACACCTACCTCGCAGCACTAGGGTTGTTGGATCCCACCTGCCCTCCTCATGGTGGTGGCGGCAGCAGCAGCTCTGTCCTTTTTACATGATGAATACACTGCATGCAATGTCTATCTCTGTGAGACAGGGTGCTGGACTAGGTGGACCACTGGTCTGATCCAGCAGGGCTCTTCTCATGTTTTTCTCAGGGGAAGGCCTTGGCTTCTATGCCCTGTTCTTGGCCATCCAGGGGAACAGGTTGGCCACTGTGTGAAACAGGATGCTGGACTAGATGGACCACTGGACTGATCCGGCAGGGCTCTTCTGATGTTCTTATGAAGGCCTCGGCCTCTATGCCTGTTCTTGGCCAGAATGGATTGGCCACCATCTAAGACTGGAGGCTGGACTAGGTGGACTACTGGTCTGATCCAGCATGGCTCTTCTGATGTTCATATATAGAAGTTATTTAGTCTAAGATGTGGGATTACATGACCTAACTTGGATAGCCCAGGCCATCATGAGTTGGCATAACTCAACTTCTGATGTTCTTATGAAGGCCTCGGCCTCTATGCCTGTTCTTGGCCAGAATGGATTGGCCACCATCTGAGACTGGAGGCTGGACTAGGTGGACTACTGGTCTGATCTAGCATGGCTCTTCTGATGTTCATATATAGAAGTTATTTAGTCTAAGATGTGGGATTACATGACCTAACTTGGATAGCCCAGGCCATCATGAGTTGGCATAACTCAACTTCTGATGTTCTTATGAAGGCCTCGGCCTCTATGCCCTGTTCTTGGCCAGAATGGATTGGCCACCGTCTAAGACTGGAGGCTGGACTAGGTGGACTACTGGTCTGATCCAGCATGGCTCTTCTGATGTTCATATATAGAAGTTATTTAGTCTAAGATGTGGGATTACATAACTTGGATAGCCCAGGCCATCATGACCTTGTCAGATCTCAGAAGCTAAGCTAAGCAGCCCTGGTTAGTAGTTGGATGGGAGACCACCAAGGAAGTCCAGGGTTGCTATGCAGAGGCAGGCAACAGCAAACCACCTCTGAACATCACTTGCCTTTCCTGGGATGGCCAAGGCTAGTCTGATCTCATCTGACCTCAGAAGCTAAGCAAGGACAGCCCTGTTTAGTAGCTGGGCAGGAGTCCACCAAGGTTATTTATTCAGAGGCAGGCAATGGCAAACTACCTATGAAGTCTCTTGCCTTGAAAACCCTATGGGGTCGCCATAAGTTGGCTGTGATTTGATGACAAAAAGGGGTGGTGGTCTGATGAATGAACATGGGCATTCTGGCTTAATCCTGGTTCTTTCTTTGTCCCAGCTCCCATCATAATACAGGTGGGAACACCTGCTGGGTCTCTGCTAAAGGGGCAGGAGAAAGAATCATAGAAGCATAGAGTTGGAAGGGACCTCCAGGGTCACTTAGTCCAACCCCCTGCACAATGCAGGAAATTCACAGATACCTCCCCCTCCACACCCCCAGTGACCCCTGTTCCATGCCCAGAAGATGAGAAGAAGCCTCCATGATCTCCAGCCAAACTAGCTTGGAGTAAAATGGCTTCCTGACCCCAAAGTGGTGATCAGCATTTCCCTGGGCATGTAAGAAAGGGCCACAAGAACTAAGCCCCAGTGCAACCCTTCAGAGGTATAGAAGCCAGCATGTGTTGTGGCTTTGCATGGTCACCTGTGGGCCGAATCCTGGTTTTGCAGCCCAACCGTAGTTCAAAATGTGGTTTCCCACATTCTTCCTGGACTGAGCAAAGCAAATGTAAAATGACCAGCCTTTCTGAATTGGGCTACGGCCGGCTACGCAAGAGAGAGCAGGGAACCTGCTGCAGCTTGGCAAAAGAAGAAGAAGCTGGAAGCGAGAAGTACAACCCAACGAAACAGCAGTACAACCCGGCTGGCTTGTATCGCTGACACAGACCTTTAAATCTTCCTCGGAGAGTGGGGTTTGTGTTGTTGGAACATTATTATCAGACCAGGACGCTGCTTGGAATTCTGCATTCCGTTAACATTTGGATTAATTGTTATGGCTAATAACAATCCATTTGTATGCAAAGTGGCAAGCGGGGAATTTGAGCGGCGGTTGCCGCCTTGGAAATTTTCATCAGCAAATGGGCCTATAAAAGGTTAGCTTAAATCTCAAGGAGATGTTAGGGATTCGCCGTTGCTTGTTCGCTTTGTGGATTATGCCATTTGTTTATGCGCTTGGGCCTTTCCCTGCTGCAGTTCGGATTCTGCGCATGGCGGCTTCCGGTGTCAACTATGGGTATTTGTGGCAGGGAAGTCCCTGCTGTGGCATTGCAAAGACCGTCTTGTCTGAGCCGGTGTGGTTTCGTGGTCACGGCGCTGGACTAAGAACCGGGAGGCCTGAGTTCGAATCCCCCCCCTGCCATGGGTGACTAGGGTTGCCAGCCTCCAGATTGTATAGCCTCTTGTGGGAACAATTCAACGTCTTCGTATTGGGGGATATGCGTACAAGGCTGCTTCGATATTGGTGAGCTCCCACGGATACTTGGGCCTTTCCAGTTTTGAGCCTGTGAAACGTACATGAGGACTTGTTGATGAGTGCGTAACGATAGGTATATAGTTATTGAGTGGGACGTTAATGAGATAGTGATACCTGATCTTTAATTTTTGCTGTTTATTGCACACTGCTGATAAAATATCCACAGACTTTGTAGATTTCCTTGTGGAGTCCATATACGGTGTTATTATTCTGTTGCTGATAACCTCCAGATTGTGGCTAGAGATCTTTTGGGATTACAACAGATTTTCTGGCAAACAGATATCCGCTTACTTGGTGGAAATGGCCGCCTCTATGCCATTGTACCCCATTGAAGTCTTTCCCCTCCCTAAACCCCACCCTCCTCAGGCTCCACCCCCAAATGTTCCTAATTTGCGGTTGCAGCATACTTATGCTCGCTATGGGTGAAGGAACTGCTATATTCACTATGATTATATCATCTCTCATTCCCTCTGGTGTGGCTATAAAGATCAGGAGCCCGGTGTAATACTCCCAGAGTATTTTGTGCCCCAGTATATATTTTGGAATGTCCTGCAGTGCCTTCCATGACTAACTACGATACAGATTCCTTCATCTAGCGTGTATGTAGTATTCAGCTGGGATGGCTGAAGAAGGCTTTTGTGGCCAAAACACATCTGGTCCAAGTGTATTGGTTCCCATCAGTGCCAGTAAGAGAATTTTGTGTTATGTGTCATATATACTGTACAGCGTATGGCCTATATGCCCTGGGGCCTATGTTGTTTTTAATAAGAACATAAGGGAAGCCAACGTTGGAGCAGGCCAGTGGCCCATCCAGTCGAACATTCTGTCTCACAGTGGCCAAAAATACCAGGTGCCATCAGGAGGTCCACCAGTGGGGCCAGGACACTAGAAGCCCTCCCACTGTTGCTCTCCCCCCCCCCCCAAGCACCAAGAATACAGAGCATCACTTGCCCCAGACTGAGAGTTCCTTGTGGCTAACAGCCACTGATGGACCTCTGCTCCATATGTTTATCTAACTCCCTCTTGGAGCCGTCCATGCTTGTAGTCGCCGCCACCTCCTGGGGCAGTGAATTCCATATGTTTATCACTCTTTGGGTGGAGAACTATTTCAGTGCACTGTCGTATCAAGGATACATTTTGTTTTTATACATGTTTGTAATCTCAACCGTTTAGGTCGCCAGTTCCATCCCCAAATCTCCAGGTATCTCCCAACTTGGAGATGGCAACTTTATGGGCCACTACACACACGCACACCCAAACACAAGAAGGGAAATACAAACCCAACCTTAAAATTGAATTCGGTACCACGAAGGTTGAGCAAGAGCAGTGTTAATGACGAACTAAACAAAAGGCATCAATGCATTTTTCGATGTGCATAAAATACAGATTTATAACACTGGCCTTGAATTTAGACTCGAGACTGAAACCATTGGGCTTAAGACTCCTCAATGTACTTTAAATAATTCAAATCAATATCCACAGGTTGACGACATACAAATAAGACCCCAGTCACGGTAGATGGGACAAAAAGTGTTTCGGCCCGATGGGGTCATTAATATATAGATACACATACACACCAAGAACAGTTGTTGGTATAATAAGCCGGAACAGGTGTTGATGGATTCTTGCACATGTTATACCGACGGCCGTGAATTATATCTAATTTCATCTATAGATCTAATTATTTTTAATCTAATTCTACCAAAATTAGGTATAATTTACAACCAAACATTTTAATGCGTGAGCGTGGAAATAATGGAACAAGCTCCGTGATCCAGGATAAACTCTGCAAGAATCGATCGACGCCTGATTTGGATGAGTATTATTATTTCATCTGTGTGTGTCCTTTTTAACATTGTTCCTGATCAGCCTTGATGGTACCTAATGGACCTCGGGCTAGCCCCACACACTCAGCCTAACCTACCTCATAGGGCTGTTGTGAGGATAAAATGGAGGCGAAAGAGAAGGATGTGAGCCGCTCGGGGGTCCACACTGGGGCGAGAGGCAGGGTATGAATGAAGCAGATCAGTCGATAAGTGGGATGATTTGTAACTCTCGATCCCCCGTTCTTGTCTGCCACAATGGCGCTGCTGACCAAAGCTCCCTCTAAGCTGTGGAGTCTTGTGAGCAAAAATTCTACTTTGTGAGTTGTGAGTTGAGCGATTTGGCGACTGTGTAAATTAGTTTGCTCTGGAGCCCTCCTTCCTGAGCTAAGACAAAAAGGTGTGAGCTGGAGGCTAAAAAACTATGAGCTAGCTCACACTAACTAACTTGTTCTCTGGATGTGATTTGCTGCCGCCTCTGGATTTTACTGTTTTAATGATTTTAATGCAACGTGATTGGCCTGATTCAACATGACTTCTCTAATGTTCTTAGAGAACATCAGAGCAGGTTTGGTGTAGTGGTTCAGTGCGCAGGCTCTAATCTGGGAGAGCCGGGTTTGATTCCCCATTCCTCCATTTGCACCTGCTGGATGACCTTGGGCAAGCCATAGTTCTGTCAGCGCTGTTCTCTCAAGAGCAGTCCTCTCAGAGCTCGCTCAGCCCCACCTCCCTCACAGGGCATCTGTTGCAGGGAGGGGAAGGGAAAGGAGACGGTAAGCCGCTCTGAGACTCCTTCCAGTAGTGAAGGGCCGGGTATAAATCCAATCTCTTCTTCTTCTTTTGTTCTTCTGTCAGGAGAGGCCATCCTGCAGATAAGTGTGAACCAGGCTATGGTTTCTGCAGGTGGTAACTAGTACATTGGCTTGGGTAAAGGAGAATGGTGGGAAAGCCAGGAGTCTTATGAATGAGGGAGTCCTTCACCGCCATAGGGGGCTGTGGTTCAGTGGTAGAGGATTTGCTTTGCATGCAGAAGGTCCCAGGTTCAATCCCCGGCCTCTCCAGTTAAAAGGACCAGGAAGGAGGGGGCGGGAAAGACCTCAGCCTGAGGCCCTGGAGAGCTACTGCTGGTCTGAGTAGACAACACCGACCTTGACGGACCGATGGTCTGATTCAGTTTCAAGCAGCTACATGTGGAGTCTTCTGGAGTTGAGCGCCTATGGTGGCATCAGTGGTAAGTCTGTTGAACTGGGAAACCTCTGGTTCCAGTCCCCACTCTGCTATGAAACTCACTGGGTGACCTTGCACTGGTCGCTCTCTCCACCTCGATTTCCTCCTGGGTCGTTGTGAAGGTGAAATGGGAAAGAACTGAGGTCGGCACTCAGCTTCTTGGAGGGAGGGTCAGATAAAGAGAGCGCCTGCAGATTTGGAGAGCGGGCTGAGAAACGATGGATGCTTCTTTTGGAGTGGTGTGTGCCTCCGATCTCAATCCAGAAATATCCACGGTTCAGGGACCTGAAATTTGGGGAGTGCTGTGTGAAAAGGTTACTTCTTGGCCATCCGCCAAGATCAGAATGGTCCCTTGTGCGGATTCCAGCACAATTAAGAGGGAAAACGAGAGCCGGCTTAATTGCGATTAGGCGATTTTGGGAAGGAGAGAACACCTCGTTCCTTGCCAGCTGAGCTCTGCCAAGGCATACGCATCGCAATCCATTGTGCACATATAGATATATCCCCGCCGAACAATATATTAAGGGGGGGGGGAGGAAAGGGTCTGCTTGTAATTTCAAAAAGGAGCCAATTTACCCGGAGTACAGTTTGCAGCTCTGTCACTCGTTAATCACTCTGTTAAACATAATAGCCATTCTTGTCTCGCGGCCGTTAATCATGTTGTGAATGCACTTATCAGCGCATATTAGAAATACAATACAAAACTTTCCAACACAGGGATGGATGCAATTACTGCAATCAGGGTACATTTAGCTATTGTCTTATCACGCTGTGGTGGTGGTTTTGAAATCCTTTTAAAAAAAAAATCAACCCAACACTGGTGGAATTTGAATAGGGAGGAAAAGCCCATGTGCAGCCATCTGACCTTCTTGGGGGTGGGGTGGGGTGGGGTGGGGTGGGAGAAGGCTGGGGCTGCAGTTGGCTCAACAAAGGGCTGAAGTTACACTCAGGGGCAGAACAATTGCCAACCGCCAGGGTGGGTCCAGGAGTCCTAGAATTATGACTGTTCGTCAGACTACAAAGGTCACTTCTGTTGGGAAAAATGGCTGCTTTGGAGGGCAGACTTCATAGCATTATACCTTGCCGAGGTTTTTGTCTTCCCCAAATCCTGCCCTCCCCATTCTCCACCTCCAAATTGCCAGGAATTTCCCACCCCAAAGTAGGCCGCCCTATTTGGTACTCGATTCTCAGTCGTGCAATGGCTGCTGCTTGTAAATTGGGGGATTTGCAGAAGAGAAGAGCGTGTGTGTGTGGGGGGTGCATAGCCTTGTTTTCCCCCCAGCTGCTCTGGGAGAAAAAAAACAAAGATGTTGCTGATGTCACTGTGTTACTGTCTGTGCTGAGTGATGGCTCAGATTTCTCAGCCAAAGAGCTACCTGCTAGCCCTAAGCCAGTAACTGAACAGCCAGCTACGGCTGGCTCTGAGCCAGAAAGAGTTACTTCTGGATAAAACTATCGAGTTTCTGGTGACTCCCAGAGCTATCCGTTGTAAAACTGGAAAGTGCTGTAGTGACATTGGTGACATTACTGATATATCACAGGCACCCCCCCCCCATCCCTGATCACCGCTCTCTTTCTTAGAGTTGCCAGCTCCAGGTTGGGAAATTCCTGGAGATTTTGGGGTGGAGTCTGAGGAGGGAGGGCAGCAGTTGGGGAGGCGAGAGGCCTTAGCGGGATATAATGCCACCTAGTCCACCGCCAAAAGCAGCCATTTTCTCCGGGGGGGGGGGCAGGTATCTGTTGTCTGGAAGTCAGTTGTAATTCCAGGAGATTTTGGGGTCCCACCTGGAGGCTAGCAACTTTACTCCTGCAGGGTTCCAGGCTTGGCCTGGCAACCCTATCAGTTATTGTATCCTGGGGATGCTTCCTGGAAAACGGAATAAAACCAAGAAGAGGAGGAGCTACAAGAAGTCTCCTCCCACATGGCCCGAGACTACTCATATTACTCTGGATCTCTGGGAAGACTCCCTTGGACCAGCCTCTACAGGAAGGGAGCAGGACTGCATCCCTTCTGTATCCTCAGAAAAATACGGTGTATTGTCTCATTTCTCTTGGAAATTAGGCATTTATTTTTTTTGCAATACCAAGAGAGGCAGGTCAGGCCGCCCTGAGCCTGCCTTGGCGGGGAGGGCGGGATACAAATCCAATAAATAAATAAGTAAATAACTAAATAAGAGGAGGAGGTTGGATTTATACCCTGCCCTTCACTTTCCAAAGGAGTCTCAGAGCGGCTTACAATCCCTTTCCCGTCCCCTCCCCACAACAGACACCCTGGGAGGTAGGTGGGGCTGAGAGAGCTCTTTCGAGGACTGCTCTTGACAGAACAGCTCTGAGAGAACTGTGGCTGGCCCAAGGTCACCCAGCTGGCTTCATATGGAGGAGGAGTGGGGAATCAAACCCAGTTCTCCCAGATTAGAGTCCACTCTCCTAACCACGACACCAAACTGGCTCTCTTGTTTTGAAAGTAAAGCAGCTACAAGACTTAATGGGAAGTTAAACAAAACCAAACACCCAGAGTTTTTGGTCTGAAAGTATCTCTAAGAGGATCTGGATCATTTTCTGTCTAGAGGTTTGCACTTTCGATTTTTTTTTTTGTATTATTCATATGGGTATATATATATATTTATTGAAAAAAAGAAAAGAAAACATGTTTACTGGCATTTGCTAAGACACCAACGGCTCTTTTTTTAGCCCGCTCGGTCGCTGAAGCTGCAGTGTGTCTCCAGAGGTGGACCGAGCGAATGCAATCTTGTGCAAAGTGACACGAAACCTCTGCACTGGTGGGGGAATAGGAAGATGGATTTGGGCAGGATGACTCATCTGTTCTCTGATGTGCGGAGCAATCCATGTGCAGCGGTGGGATCTCTGTAGGCATCGTAAGGAGCTCTCCCTTCTACCGGGGATGGCCTAGAATCGGAGTTGGAAGGGACCTCCAGGGTCATCTAGTCCAACCCCTTGCACAATGCAGGAAATTCACAAATACCTGCTCACTAGGCTTACCTACGCCATTGCCCCAGTCTGCGGTAGATAGAGTCGCCAACCTCTGGTTGGCGGTTGGAGCTCTCCTGGGATTACAGCTGATCCCCAAGGGCCAGAGATCAGTTTCCCTGGAGGAAATGGGAGCTGTGAAAGGTGGACTCTATGGCATTATACCCCATGGAAGTCCCTCCCCAAACCCTGCCTTCCTCAGGCTCCACCCCCAAAGTCCCCAGGTATTTCCCAACCCAGAGCTGGCAACCCTAGCTGTAGATACAGAGGGACACCAAGCCAGGGGTGCACAGGGTTGGCATCTCCCGGTTCAGAAATACCTGGAGATTTGAGGGTGGAGCCTGAGAGGGTGGGGTTGAAGGAGGGGCGGGGCCTTAGGAGGGTCGAAGGCCGAGCAGCCCACCATCCAGAGCTGCCGTTTTCTCCAGTGGAATGCATGTTTTAAACAAATAAGTAATAAGTAAAGAAGTGATTTGTGTAGCCTGGAAATCACTTGTAATTCCAGGCGATCTCCAGGCCCCACTTGGAAGTTAGTAAAAAGCCCAGTAGCACCTTTAAGGTGAACAAATTTTATCGTAGCATAAGCTTTTAGGAAACACAGCTCTCTTTTGTCAGATGCTTCTGATGAAGAGAGCTGTGTTTCTCAAAAAGCTTATGCTACGATAAAGTGTATTAGTCCTAAAGGTGTAGCTGGGCTTTTTACTATTTTGCAGCCACGGACGAACACGGCTAACTCCTCTGGATCTATGACGCTTGGGAGGTGACAACTTTAGGGCCGTGGCTTGCAGCCATCAAAAACCGTTGCGGGCTTCAGCAGGTCATTTCCCCCACCACACTCTGATCCCCTCCCCCTGGGACTCACAGCTGCTTTCATAAGACCATAAGAGAAGCCAATGTTGGATCAGGCCAATGGCCCATCCAGTCCAACACACCGTGTCACACAGTGGCCAAAAACACCAGGTGCCGTCAGGAGGTCCAGCAGTGGGGCCAGGACACTAGAAGCCCTCCCACTGTTGCCTCCCCCCCAAGCACCAAGAATACAGAGCATCACTTGCCCCAGACATAAGAATGTAAGAGAAGCCAATGTTGGAGCAGGCCAATGGCCCATCCAGTCCAACACTCTGTGTCACACAGTGGCCAAAAACACCAGGTGCCCTCAGGAGATCCACCAGCGGGGGCCAGAACACTAGAAGCTCTCCCACTGTTGCCCCCACCCAAGCACCAAGAATACAGAGCATCGCTTGCCCCAGACCGAGAGTTCCTATCTATACTTTGTGGCTAATAGCCACTGAAGGAGCTCTGCTCAATCTTCCACGCCTCCAATTGCATGCTCAGTCATCATCTGGCTGTTTTTGGGGAGTTATTTCGTAAAATTGAACCCCAAATCCTGACACACCTGGGGTTCCTCCAAAAACACAGAGACCCCTACATGAACTCTGGGGGACTGGTTTTGTTGTAGGGATGCCAGCCTCCAGGTGGGACCTGAGAATCTTTTGGAATTATGGCTCATCTCCAGACTTCACAGATCAGTTCCCCTGGGGAAAAATGGTGGTTTTGGAGGGTGGACTCTATGGCATGGTACCCCACTGAGGTCCCTGTCCTCCCCAGGCTCCATCCCCAAATCTCCAGGAGTTTCCCAACCTGGATCTGGCAACCGTACCCCTCCCATTCCCTGCTCGTGGCCAGGGGGAGATCTGCAGTGTTCCCTCTAAGCTGAGTTAGTGTGAGCGAGCTCACAGTTTTTTAGCCTCCGGCTCACACATTTTCGCCTTAGCTCAGGAAGGATGGCTCCAGAGCAGACTAATTTTTTTGTTCTTTTAATGACTGCTTAGCACCTTTACTTTTCGATCCCATGACTGATACAGTCTTGCGAGAACTCTGAAAAGAAATCTTTGGCCATTTAGAATGTAGCTCAAAGTTCCGGCATCCAGCTTTTTAAAAACAAAGTCTTCCTTCGGGTGGAAGAAAGTCCGCTTTCACCTTTCACTAACCTTGACCCTGTGCCTTCTGTCTAATTGGATTCATTTATTAGATTTTCCCCAGCAAGCTGGGTTTGAGACGCTTTACTACCGTCCTCATTAAAGGATAACTCAAGATACCGCTTTTTTTAAAAAAAGTTTTCGATGGTAGTCAGAGCACACAAAAAAATACCCTGTTCCCAATGAAATGCTCTTAAGAGCACAATTTTGTTGTAAAACGAGAACGGGAGACAGCTGGTTTTCCAAGAAAGCGTAGCGTAAAAAGTCTGTTTTTAATAGGAGCAAATTTTGTTGTCATTTGTTAGGTCTGAGCGGAAGGTACGTGTCCCCTTTTATGTTGGTGTTTGTGAATTTCTGAAAGCCTTTCCTATCCGTGGGCATTTGTCGGCGAGCGCAAACAGGTTTGTGTTGTTTCCTTGCTCTTCTGATTGACAGCATTTTCCTGTCCACCTGTCCCTGCTGTTTAGTTCCACTGGGGGTGGTACGACACACACCTTCTTTTCAATGATGCCAATCTCCAGGTGGCAGCTGGGGATCTCCTGGAATTATAGCTGATTTCCAGGCAATAGGAATTAGTTCACCTGGAAGAAATGGCCACTTCGGAAGGTGGACTCTCCGGCATTATACCCCGTTGAAGTCCCTTTTCTCCCCAAACCCTGCCCTCCTCAGACTCCATCCCCAAAATCCCCAGGTATTTCCCAGCTTGGAGCTGGCAATCCTATGGCATTATACCCCATGGAAGCCCCTCCCCTCTCCAAACCCTCCCCTCCTCAGGCTCCACCCCCCAGAGAGCACTACGGTCAGGCTCTCAAAATCGTCTGGCCCTCCCCGTCCCCAAGGATGCCAGGCTGGCATCCACTAGGGCCAGGGCCTTTTCAGTGGTGGCTCCAACCTGGTGGAATGAGCTCCCAGAAGAGGTCAGAGCCCTGCAAGGCTTCCTACATTTCCGCAGGGCCTGTAAAACGGAGCTGTTCCACCAGTGCTTCGGGTAGGGAGCCACACCCAACAACCTAAGACCCTGTGCCCTGCACCACCATCCAGCCTGCTGTGCCTGCCGATAGAAAAACAATCCGCTGACGGTAATTTATTATGTTTGCTGCTACTATTTGCACTGCCACCGCTCTACAAATTGTTTGAGCAATTGTGTCGTGGGGCTATGTTGTCTCGATATTTATATTGTTGTTTTAATCTTTTGTAATTTATGGAAGACACCCCGAGCCTGCTTCGGTGGGGTGGAGGGGGCCGGGTACAAATAAAATAAATAAATATCCAGGATTTCCCCAACCCAGAGCTGGGAACCTTATCTGACATGGTGATGTCATGGGGGCTCATAATTGATGCCACAGTAAATAGGATTCCATCGCTGTTCTGGCAAATGAGGGCAAAGAACAGTGAGGGAAAAAGAGGGGGGAAATGATGTCAAAAATAGTTTCCTGCCAGTGGTATGAAAAGGTGGCAAAGAGCATCAGAAACACAAATATTTGGCAGTGGGGCAGGGGACACAGGACTTTCTCAGTCAGTTATATTAATATGCTTCTTTTGAAGTGGGTGTCAAACTTGGAGAGTATTAAACAGTCTCCTAATGGTGCGACCTTATTTGGAATACTGTGTGCAATTCTGGCCACCACACCTCAGAAAGGATATTATAGCATTGGAAAAAGTGCAGAAAAGGGCAACTAGAATGATAAAAGGGCTGGAACACTTTCCCTATGACGAAAGGTTGAAGCGCTTGGGGCTCTTTAGCTTGGAGAAACGACAGCCGAGGGGTGACATGACTGAGGTTTATAAGATTATGCAGGGGACAGAGCAGGCAGAGAAAGAAGTGCTTTTCTCCCTTTCTCACAGTACAAGAACTCGTGGGCACTCCATGAAATTGCTGAGCAGTCAGGTTAGAACGGATAAAAGGAAGTCCTTCTTCACCCAGAGAGTGATTAACACGTGGAATTCACTGCCACAGGAGGTGGCGGCGGCTACAAGCATGGACGGCTTCAAGAGGGAATTGGATAAACCTATGGAGCAGAGGTCCACCAGTGGCTATTAGCCACAAGGTATAGATAGGAACTCTCGGTCTGGGGCAGGTGATGCTCTGTATTCTTGGTGCTGGGGGGGGGGGCAACAGTGGGAGGGCTTCTAGTGTCCCGGCCCCACTGCTGGACCTTCTGAGGGCACCTGGTGTTTTTGGCCACTGTGTGACAGAGTGTTGGACTGGATGGGCCATTGGCCTGATCCAACATTGGCTTCTCTTATGTTCTTACGTAATGCCTATTTCAGAATGACATTTAGTTCTCTGTGTCGTCTCGAGGAGAAATCTCGCTCAAAAGGTATCGGAGGCCTCTTTGTTCCGGAGGCCCAGGCTTGCTGATGCCAAAGGAAGCAAATAAAAATAATCGAGGCGATTGTCTTCGCCGTCTCCTGGGTTGTCGTGACGGTGTTGATAAAATCAAATAAACCGGGAGTTATGGGAAGTTGTTAGCAGGAGAAACAGTGGCGAATTGGCACCGCCAACCAACCCGGCCGCTTAAGATGTTTTCTCATTATCCGGATTTATTGTTTTCAGGGAGCGGAGGAGAAACCATCGGCTAAGCGGAAAAGGAAGGTGAAAAATGCCCGGACTGGGGGATGTGGACTTTGGAGCAAAAATACTCAGCTTAGGGTGTGATTTGTGTGCGCGCTGCTGGGCTGTGTGGGAACTCCTGGGTCCCTTCGTTGTGGATTGGCCGGCCCTAGATCAAACGCCAGAGATTTGGCATCTGGTTGGTAGTTGTGGGGGACGGTTGTGTAGATTGATAAAGGAAATGTGGTCCATCAATTCATCCTTTTTAAAAAAAGACTGTTGTTTAATTATTGGTCTGAAACTAGGGTTGCCAACCTCCAGGTGGGGCCTGGGGATCCCCTGGAACGTCAACTCCTCTCCAGACTATAAAGATCAGTTCCCCTGGAGAAAATGGATGCTTTGGAGGGTGTTATGAAACTTGAAATAATGGGAAGATTAAATGGACAATTTTGTTGACCAAGATCATAGAATCATAGAGTTGGAAGAGACTTCCAGGGTCATCTAGTCTAACCCCCAGAACAATGCAGGGAATTCACAGATACCTCTCCCCCCCACACCCCCAGTGACCCCTGTTCCACTCCCAGTAGATGACAAAAAACCTCCAAGATCCCCAGCCAAACTGGCCTGGAGGGAAACTGCTTTCTGACCCCAAAGCGGTGGTCGGCGTTTCCCTGGGCGTGTCAGAAAGGGCCAGGAGAACTGAGCACTGATGCAGCCCTTCCTGCCCTCCCTCTCATGATCTGCCTCAGTTCACAGAATCAGCATTGCTGTCAGATGGCCATCTGGCCTCTGCTTGAAAACCTCCAAAGAAGGAGGGCCCACCACCTTCCGAAGAACCCTGTTCCAGTGAGGAACCGCTCTGACGGTCCCGGAAGCTCTTCCTGATGTTTAGAACTTCCTGAAAGTTAGAGCTGTTCCTCAGTGAAAGATGCAGCCTAGAAGCATATAACCGTTGTAATCCTACCCTTCCTCCAATGAGCTCATAATGTTTACGCAGTTGCTTCATTTCACTCTCACCACAGCTTTGTGAGGGAGACGTGCCTAAGAGAGAGGGTTGCCAGCCTCCAGATGGTACCCAGAGATCTCCTGCTATTAGAAATGATCTGCAGGCGATAGAGATCCGTTCAGCTGGGGAAAATGGCTGCTTTGAAGGGTGAACAATATGACATTCTACTCTGCTGAGGTCCCTCCCCTCCCCCAAAGGCTGCCTTTCCCAGGCGCCACCCCCCAAATCGCCAGGCCTTTCCCGATCTGGAGCTGGCATCCCTAGCCGAAGGTCACGCAGTGAGCAACCAGGACTGGAAGGGGGGTTGATGCTGGGTTTCCCCTGTCCTCATGCAGCACTCCCGGCTCTGTGAGGTCTTTGCTTTGATGCGTTTAGTCTCCTGCAACCTGGGAGTTTACTTTTCGTTTCACTTAGAGGAGCATTTGCTCATGAATGGTCTCCACTTCCCAGGTGGGAGAAGATGGCCTCTAGCCCTCCTTTTAGCAATGCATTGCTGGGACCAAAAGGACTGCAAGAGAGTCACGCTGTGCTCTTACTGGGATGTTTGGTTAATACCGCAGAGTTTGCCCAGTCATAGAAGAATGATACTGAGTGCAGGAAATAAATCTCCCAAGAAGTATATTGCAAAAAAAGGTAAATGTACATTTGTTCAAGTAGAACCAGTTCACATTCAGGTTGCAGTCGAAAGGGGGGGGCGGAGAGAGAGAGAGGCCTAATCGAAAGAGTGCTTTCCCTGTCACAAGCGGACAGCTTGACCGGCATCATGTGAGAATGAGGTCATTGTATCTACAGGAGAGACCTGCAGAGACATGTGTCTCTATGGAAAGGCCATGTGCAGTGAGTGAGAGGACAAAGGGAGAAAGAGGGGAGGGCAGAGGGCAGCTCCCAGATTAAGGCAAAGAAAGGCATTCCCAATGCCAAGAAAGGTAACTGAACTGAGAGAGAGGTGTGCCATTCAAGGAGGTAACACCTGTACACCCTTAGAGTAATGTAGCGCCCCCCAGTGTCCAGGCATGCTGAGTCCCTCAATCCAGCACTCCCTATCGACTCTGTGTGCCATCATGGTTCACAGTGTTCAGGTTGTCCCTCGGGCCTTGGTATTTGTCTCTTGGGAGCAGCTTGGCAAAAATGCCTGCTGTCACTTGTCAGAGCCAGTTTGGTGTAGTGGCTCGGAGCGCAGACTCTAATCTGGGAGAGCTGGGTTTGATTCCCCACTCCTCCACATGCAACTGCTGGTGTGACCTTGGGTCAGCCACACGTTCTCTCAGAGCTGTTCTCTCATAAGAAGGCTTTGAAAGAGCTCTCTCAACCACACCTAGTTCACAGGTTGTCTGTCGCAGGGAGGGGAAGGGAAAGGAGGTTGTAAGCCGCTCTGAGACGCCTTTGGGTAGTGAAGGGCGGGGTATAAATCCAATCTCCTTGTTGTCACCATCCTCTTCCTCTTCTTCTTTCCAACCCTATGGCATAAACATCTGGTCCCAAGATAGGGTTGCCAGCTCTTGTTTAGGAAATACCTGGAGATTTGGGGGGCGGAGCCTGAGGAGGGTGTGGTTTGGGGAGGGGAGGGACTTCAATGGGGTACAATGCCATAGAGTCCACCCTCCAAAGCACCCATTTTCTCCTGGTGAACTGATCCCTTACACCTAGATATCATTGTAATCCCAGGAGATCTCCAGCCACCCCCTGGAGGTTCCACCCCTTGCCCAAGGACACGTTCTGACCGGCCGCCAGCCACGGTCCCTGCCCCTTCTCCCTTGAAGTGATTTACATTCGGAACGCAGCTCAAAGTGATGTCAAAAGCTGAAAGCCCTTGCGGAAAATTGCTGGAAAGGTGGGGGGAAAGTGCCGATACAACAGAAAATAGGATTATGTAGCTGGGCTTTGTTCAGGGGACCCACTCAACTTCAGGCTGTGGGGAAGCAATAAAGCTAAGTGGGCCTTTTTATTATTTCTCCCCCTTCTCTGGAAAGAAATATGTCTAATGAATGTCTCATGTCTGAAACACTGGGCTGGATTCATCAAAGGGAGCCAGTAATTACCAAATTGAGAGAATCATGAATCGCTTTTCTAAATTTGAAAAGCACATCAAGAATAGATCAGGAGCCGGCAAAATTAATAGTTGCGAACTCATTTCCATAGAAATGGACTTATTAGCAAGCATGCCAGCTGCCTAAAATTACAAGGTCTTTCCCTTCTGCTTGTAGGAAATAATCGTGTGTGCGTGCGTGCGTGTGTGTATAAGCACACGCGTGTGTGTTAAATCGAAGAGCCCCCCCCATTGAAACTTGAGTTTTGCTATGTTTGCAGAAGGCAGGGGAGGGGCAGATCTGTGATTGGTTGACTTTTAAAAAATGAAGTGTGCCGAAGATTGTGCTGAAAAAGGAGAAGGAATTCTTTGTTCAGGCCCCTCGAAGTCCCTTCTTTGTTGAAAAGTAGATGAAATTTAAAATATATATATATATATATTTTGCTTTTATTCTAAAAACTACAGAAATCAAAAAGGAGGAGATACTAACATCAATGGGAGAAAGAAAAGAAAACCACTAAAGTCCCAAGTAGCAGTGGATCGTATATGTAAACGTTTGCTTAAGCTATTGTTTCAATTACATTAGCCTAAATACAATGAACCAAACCTTATATTGTTTCAATATTGTAGGACAAGCAGACGTTTTAACCGAAGAGCGTGTCCAAGAGTTCAGTTTCATTTACTGAAGATCAAGACATAGCAATATCTAGCTTAAAATTAGTCTTTCTTATTTCTGAGATCATATCCTCGTCTGGTCTCGGGAATTTTGGGGGTGGCCGCCCCAAGTTCAGATTTTGATTCTTCGCCATCGGATTCAGATGATGAGTCTTTTTTGCTTCCCGTGTCTCGTGATGGTCTGTTGCCTTGTCGTCCTCTGCTGGGCCTTCTCAGGTTCCTGTAGTTGTTCCAAAAATGCTTTGGCTTTTGCAACAGAGTCTATTCTAGTTTTCTTATCTTTGCACTTGAAGGTGAGGCCTTCTGGTGTAAGCCAAGAAGTAGATGGAACTGTTGAGTGAAGACAGCCGGAACAAAGTTGGCTCCGGTGGGACCAGACAGAGCTGGTTTTTGCCCACCTCGTTTGGCAGAGTTTAGGCTTTTTTTGGGGACAAGTTAGCTTCCATTTATATATTGCATTCTTTTTTTTAAAAAACACACACAAACAAACCGCAGTCGGAGGAGGGCTGTGTTTCTTGAGATCCATCACTAACATTGCCAACCTCCAAGCAGTGCTTAGAGATCTATCACTGTTGGTTGATCTCCAGGCTGCTGAAATCAGCTCCCCTGAAGAAAACGGCTGTTTTAGAGCAGAGGTGTCCAACTCATTTGTTACGAGGGCCGGGTCTGGAATAAATGTCACTTTGGCCCGATCTGCACCTAGCATTTGCTCCGTCGCTTTGCCAAACCCACACTGGAACAGAAAAAGATGCAGCGCAAAACCACATTCAGATACCCCAGGCCAACGCCGTACTGACTGCAGCGTCATCCCTGAACGGCCGTAAAGCGGCCATAAATCTATGCAGACAGCTACCATAAAGCCAGAGAACAGTGGTTAAGTGCGCAGACTATAATCTGGGAGAACCAGGTTTGATTCCCCACTCCTCCACTTGCACCTGCTGGATGACCTTGGGCAAGCCATAGTTCTGGCACAGCTGCTCTTGAAAAAGAGCAGTTTCTGTCAGAACTCTCTCAGCCCCACCTACCTCACAAGGTGTCTGTTGTGGGGAGGGGAAGGGACAGGAGTTTGTAAGCTGCTCTGAGACTCCCTTGGGTGGTGAAGGGTGGGGTATAAATCCAGTCACCTCCTCCTCCTCTTCCTCCTCCTCTTCTTCTCAAATGAAGTGAAACCAGCATGCAGTGTGGAGGTTACCATAAAATCTGACAATCAGTCAAAGTGAAAGTGGCCTGCAATGCAGAGGGGAAATTTTGTTCCAATGTGGGTTTAGTAAGAGAGCGGAGCAAAGGCTAGATGCAGATTGGGCCATAAACACAATGCCATGTACCAGAGATATAAATTGTATAAAGGACAGCAGCTAGTAAGCTCCGAGTTAGTGTATCCTTGCTGCAAGGCCCCAAGGGAGGGGGGTGCAAAGGAAAATCCATCTGGGCGGACTGGAGAGCCAGCGGTGCAGCACTGGGCGGACGCCCCCACACTGCTTGACTGCTGCAGATGAGGTTGTTCCGCCATGCTGAAGCCACAATTGGAGAGGCTCCTCCCACCCCCTCTTCCCGAGCAGCCTCCTGTTCCCTCCCTTGCACTAGCCGCTTGCAGGCCGCATAAGAGCCCTGGACAGGCCGGTTCCGGCCCCTGGGCCTTATCTTTGACGCCTTTACTTTAGAGGGTGGACTCTATGGCATAATACCCTGCAGAGGTCCCTCCTCTCCCAAAATCTTGTCCTGCCCAGGCTGCACCTCCAAAATCTGTAGGTATATCCCAATCTGTAGGTATTTCCCAATCCAGAGGTGACAACCTTCTCCAATCTGTAGGTATTTCCCAATCTGTAGGCATTTCCTACAATCTGTAGGTATTTCCCAACCCAGAGGTGACAACCTTCTCCAACACAGACTGCAAAAGAGCTTTTGTTAAGACTTAGGCTGCGGCCACACGGGCCTTAAATGCGGGAGGAAGGGCAATTTCCTCCCGCATTTAAAGGGGCCGACCAGACGGCCGGCCCCTATTCCCATGCCGAAGCTGGCTCCAATGTGGGTTCCTCCCGCATTTTCTGACCCCCAGGAAAATCAAGTATTTTCCCAGGTGTTGCGGGAGGAAACCGCATTGGAGGTATCTGGACAGCCCTCTCTCGCAAGCATTGCGAGAGCAGGGCTGTCCAGATAGCCCCGCCGGCCATTCCCCCCCCCCCCTTTTACACTTGGGCGCATGGCTATCCATGCGCCCAAGTGTAAAAGGGGGGGGGAAAACAAACAAACCCCGACTTACCAAGGCGGATGGCGGGTCGGAGGCTGCCACCGCCACTTGCAGTTCTGCTGGGGCCGCCTCTGCCGCCTCCGTCGTCTCCGTCGTCTCAGCTGCTGTCTCTTCAGCAGCGGCGGCGGCCGCGACCGCCACCACCCTTTCCACCGCCGCGGCCGCTATTCCTCAGCTGCCCCTGCTTCTGCCGCGGCCGCCGATCCCAATGCAGCAGGGGTTAGGATGTTTAGACATCCCAACCCGCTGTTGAAAAAAGCGGCCCCTTTAAATCCGGGAGCCCTCCCGGATTTAAAGGGGCCGTGTGACCGCAGCCACAACAAAGAACAGGGAAGAGAATGGAACCGGGTGGCGATTAATTCCATAGGCTTGCAATGTCTTCATCCCAAGCTCTGCTTTGTGGGCCTCTGACTATGCAGTTGAGGCTGGTGTTAACCAGAGACAGGGCTTTTTTAGTGCTGGCACCCTGTTTGTGGAATGCTGTCCCCCTGAGGTTCGCCTGCTACTAGGTTTGCTAGCTCTGGCCTGGCAACCAGCTGGTGGCTGTCAGCAATGGTGGGATGTCACTTCCAGGAAAAAACCAGAAGCAATATCACACCCTTCTAAGAATTCCTGGAAACTCTATGGTAAAAACCGTAGAGTTTTGGTGGGTCCCAGAGAGGACTGATGTCACTTTTGGTTTTCTCAGAAGTGCTGTTGGACTGTCACCAACACTGAATTTTAAAAATATCTCCCTCCTGCCACTAGCGTGCCAGCAAACACATGCCAAGACTTCCTGACCTTTACTGTTTTGGTTTTTAGGAGCTAATTCAAAACTTCTTTATTTGCACAGGTCTCTCTTTTGAGTTTGTTTTCCTGACCATCGTTTAGTATGTTACCCTTTGGCCTCAGTGCATTTTACCACCTGTTCTATTCCTCTATAGATTTTGGATTTATTCTGTGTCAGTTTGGGCTATGCCTAGGGTTTCTTAGGTGTTGACTGCTGAGTTATGATTCCTATGCCATTTTGATTGCTGCTGGGATGGGTCATTTTATGATTTTACTTTTGTACGGTTTGTTAGCAGGTTCGTGAGTTTAGTGTACCCTGATATTGTTGAGAGGCGCCTCGAGGTAGAAAAGAAACAGAGCAAAATAAATATCCCGCATCTTTGCTGGATTGCGTATGCACTGAGTTGATGGAATTCCAAGGGTATGACTCCCAGAATAATTGAGATGGAGTCCTGGGCCAGATGTTACAGGAAGATTGACTGGCCTATATATACCTAACACCAAGAGCATCAATCCCGAGTCAATCACAGACCAGAGCCCAAGCCTAGAATTCCGTTTAAGATGGATGGAGCCAGAATGCAGGGGAGCACCAAACAGAAAGGAAGGCGAGTGAACAACGATGCAGGAAAACTAAGGCTCAGCAAACTGACATGGGTCTGTCACTTAGGACTGCTAGGCTGATGGTTGGGGCAGGAGATCCCCTGCCTCTGCTCCCATTGGCCACTGCTGGTCTGAGTGCTGGTGGAGAGCAAATAAAAAATAAATGTGAGGCTGGCTGTGGCATTTTATCACTTCCAGTTAAAAACCAGAAGTTACAAATGGTAGCTCTAGGAATTGCTGGAAACTCTATGGTTTTACTATAGAGTTTCCAGCGATTCCTAGAGCTACCTATGTCACTTCCCGTTTTTTAACGGGAAGTGATGCAATGCTTCAATCAGTGTTGCGGCCCTCACCAACTCCCATTGGGCTGCTGATGGCCCGTGGCCTGGGAGGGCACCTCAGAACTTTCTCCTGAAATATTGAAGAGGTGCCATCTGAGCTTTAGAAAACCTTGCTCCCCGACATTTTGTGGTTGGTTCTGTCTCCTGCAGCATGCATTGTGTCGCTGGCTCCACCTCCTCTGGTGGCCATTTTGTGATTGTGCCCACCACCTTGTGTCAGAATTTGAAAAGTACCTGCAGGCTCAAAAAGGTTGCTGTACAGTCACCCTTCAGAACAGCTGTTTCCTCCATGGGATCTGATTCCTGTCACCCAGAGTTCAGAAGAAGAAGAAGAAGAAGAGGATGAGGAAGAAGAAGAAGAGAAGGAGGAGACTGGATTCATACCCCTTCCTTCAGTACTGGAAGGAATCTTATAGTGGCATACAATCTCCTTTCCCTTCTCCTCCCCACAACAGACAGGGTGGGGCAGAGAGAGCTCTCTCAAGAACTGCCCTTGAGAGAACAGCTCAGAAAGAACTTATGACTGACCCAAGGTCACAGCAGCAGCTGCATGTGGAGGAGTTCTGAACCCTGCACCTGGAGTCCAGTTGTAATTCCAGGCGATCCCCAGGCCCCACATGGAGGCTGACAGCCCTATATAGCAGAGAGAACTCCCAGCTGGCCACACCAGAAATAAAGTCAGGGTCCATTCTTTCTGCCCTTTCCCTGCTGCCCTTCAGAGCCCGGTTCCCATTGGCTTTTGGCCCCGGCTTCTCCGCACCAACTAAACTGTATCCTCTCCTCCACATTCCATGTTATACTGGGTGAGATGGAGTCCCCACCGGTTTAACTGGTTAGTGTGTGGTCCGTACTCGCCTCCTCCACGGAGCATAACAAAGGCAGAGGGGATGGCTCAGCTTCTCCAGACTTTTCTTGCGGTCTCCTTTGAGTGTAGGGACTTTGCTGCGTTCCCAAAGGGGGGCACCATGGCCATGCCTTCATCTGGCAGTTAATAACCTTCTAAGGCAGAGAAGGAAGTACCTATCAGTCTTCATACTGTAGGAAAGGAATGGGTCATGGGGTGAGCATTAGAACAGAGGCTCCTGGGAAAGCAAGAGGGCTGCGGTCCAAGTGAGAGAAAGAAATTCACTTTGGAAAGTTTCGACGCCGGTTCATTATCGCAGCGACCTGGGAAGAGACACGGAACAAAGCCCCCCCCCCCCCCCCGATTGATCGCCGTCTTCTCTGCGGGGGGTTTGTTGTTCCAGATTCGGGAGCACAAGGGCTAAATTATCTGTCTGCAAGATGGAGGAATAAAACGAAGCATCGAGTCGGGGTGGAATTGTCACGAGCCGTTGTTCAGGAGCTGGGTAACTGGGAACGCGGAGAGCATTTCAGTGGCAGGGCGGCTCGCTTTTGCGAGTGGCTTCTCTGGTGGGAATGGAGATTCTGAAACATGGAACCTAATTAGAACAGAACCGCTCTGACAGGTGAGTACGGCTGTTTTTGTGATGCTGCTACGGAAAAGGAGATTAGGAGGAAACGGCAGGCCTTGTTTTTGAAATGCCAGTGCAACCTGGGGTGTGCGAAAATGCTGCAGAGGGAACAGAAGAAATACGTGGCCAACCCTTAACAGGATTAGGCTGAAACCACCAGAAATGTACAGCCTTAACCTTCTCTGCCTGTTTGGACACATCTTAGCTCAGATGGCTGTTTATTAACCCCGACTAGAGTGGGTCGCAGGGACCCTATCTCTCCAGCCTTGTTCCACCTACACCGGCTACCGGTTTGCTTCTGGGCCCTGCTACAGTGGTAGAAGTCATAGAATCGTAGAATGACAGAGCAGGAAGGGGCCATACAGGCCATCTCGTCCAACCCCCTGCTCAATGCAGGGTCAACCTAGAGCATCCCTGACAACTGTTGGTCCAGCTGCTGCTTAAAGACTTCCAGCGAGGGGGAGCTCACCACCTCCCTAGGCATCAGATTCCACTGTTGAATTTTACTAGCCTGCCTATGTGGCTCACCGGTGGTCTGAACGGGGTGAAGAGAGACCAACTTAGGTGGTGAACTCCCTGCCTAGAACCCGGATCAGTTTCTTACTCACCATGAACAACTAGACGAACAACGATCTGCTAGCAACCATTTCTTCACCCCCTGCTTTTCACTGTGACACAGTCTCACAAAGCAGTTTCCACGAATGACAAAACACGATTTAAATGTTGCAAAAGAATGAGCAACCCCCCCCCATCAATACACTGAAAATTCAGCCCCCCAAAGAAATGAAAAAATGAACCTCGAATCAATCAGTAAGGAGTGTTGGACTAGGATCTGGGAGAGCCAGGTTCGAATCCCCATTCTGCCATGGAAGGTTGCTGGGTGACCTTGAGCCAGTCACTCTCTTTCAGCCTAACCTACCTCACAGGGTTGTTGTGAGGATAAAATGTAGGAGAACATTGTAAGCTGCTCTGGGTCCCCGCTGGAGAGGAGGGTGGGCTGTATAAAAAAAAGTTAAGTAAGAAGTAAATAAAAACGTTGAATAAAATAACTGTTGTTCTTAAAGGTGCCACTGGACTCAGAGACCGATTTCCCACAAGCAGCTGTGCCGCGGTCCCCCCATGTCTTCTCGATCTTCAAAAAACAAGGATCGAGAAGATGCAAGGGGAATTGGGGGAGATGCAGGTCAAAATGTGGCCGCGGGGCGAATAGTATGAAATTGACCAATGCAACCGGGGCAAATGGAAGAGCGACGGCGACACAGCTGCTTGTGGGACATCGATCACGCTTCGTTCTGGAATTAAAAGGCTGTTAGTCTTTCAGGTGCCCCTGGGCTGTAGGATTTCCACCCTTATTTGCAAGTGGAATTTTGGTTTCACAAGCAAAACAGTAGATGGAGTCAAGTCAGAGTCTCACAGTGATGTCTGGATCAAGTCAGGGCTGGTCTTCTCCACGATGTGCCTGGACACAGCAGTGAGAAATAAAAACGTCCTAGTTTCAGATATCCTGTTAATGCTGCTCTTTTTTTTCTGTGCCTTTTAGGACCAACGTCTCCTCCTATGAGATCTTTCAGATGGACTTTGAAATCGACAACAGCAGCAACCTGGCAGGCGCCCAGCAGATCACCTGGCAGGTGGAGTACCCTCCAGATGAAGTCCTGAGTGAGCTCCTGGTCTCGGAGATCTTTGTCAGCCAAACCGCTTTTGTTGGGATCGTTCCACTTGCAATGGTAAGAAGAGATGCATCATTTTCTGTTTCCATATTTTTAAAATATTTTTATTCCAATTTATAAACATAAAATATAAACTATAGTTGTTTATATTCAAAACCGTACATTTATATAGAACTTACTTAAATTTACATTTAATATTTCACTTCTGTTTACATTTCTTTATTCTGTCTTCTCCATCTGTCTGCATACTCTTTCCTCCTCTCATTCTCTGTTTTAATTTTGTTCTTGATTTTCAGCTATATAATTGGGAAAAAAACCTTTTCATTTTTCTACAAATTCTGAAGTCGGTCTGATGTGTATAAAAGATGTTGATTTTGTCATTGTAGCCTATCCAGTTAGTTTATTCTTCCGTTCCTTCAGGTCTGGGCATTTCTCTGCCTTCCATTTTGCTGCAAATATTACTCTTGCCGCCGTCACCGTATACTTAAATAATTCACTGTGTATGTTAGTAATATTGCTTTGTATCGTTTTCTGTTTTTAGAAGTGACTGTCTTCAGATTAATCTGCATGTCCCCTAATTTTTTTTATTGTTGGTCCCCAAAACAGGAATGTTGGGTGGGTGGGAGAGGGGAAGAAATTGTTTATGGAAACTGTTTTGATAGTGAAAATATGCCATTTTTTGGAATCCCGTTCAGAGCCCATAGGTCTCGCCACCCTTTGTACCCCCTTCTGTTTCGTGCTGTTCTCTCCCTCCTGGTTTAGTCACATGTGTGATGCTAACCAATGAGAGATCATGTTGTAAACTGATGACATTTTTTACTGATATGAGGATACCATGCAGGGAAACAAACAAAACACAGAGAGAGAGAGAAATTTAGAGGATGCTGTAAATAAAAAGCTGACCAGTGATCTTAAGCTTTTTACGACACTGCTGGAAACCTTCCCCCCAAACTGGGAGCACTTTTCACGTTGGCCCTCCTCCTCAACTTGTGTTCAAGGAAACCAGAGATCACTCAGCTGATTTGCATCTCCCATGAAACATGCTTTCAATGCGCAAAACACATTTCGTGAAGATTTTATTTACCTGACATGGAGTAACAGCTCCTTGGAAACCATCAGAGTCTATTGTGTAAATCTTTTCCCTGTTTGGGGATTATGGGCCACGTGTATGGGTAATAGCTCTTTTGGAACCGTTGCCTTCTATTGCACTGATGGGGCTTCTCAGTACCCACTCCAGAGTGGTACGCTGCAATTAGTGGTGGAATTTGCATTGAAATGGATTTGTTGCCGGGTGTTGGAAACCTCCTTTCTAAACCAAACAACCAGAGCCATTGTTGGGGGGGGGGGGGGGAGGTCCTCCCCTACCCCGTGCTTTAAATCACTGGCTTGTAGTGTTTCATTTAACAATTAAAAAAGAACTCATTTCAAAGTTATCGGCAGGGACGCAGCAGGGCTTATTTTTATTTTCTAGGGGAATTCTGTTTATACAGTCAGCGCTCGGTTTGACAAAAGCACGGCGCCAAAAGATTATTCCTGCCACAAAGCGAGGCCTTTGCCCTTTGCTACTTTTCTTTACCCGCAGCCTTTATATTCAGGGGTAGTAGACCTCTGACGACCGAATGCTGATGACTGCTTATTCATTCAGTTTGGTGTAGTGGTTAAGTGCGCGGACTCTAATCTGAGAGAACCGGGTTTGATTCCCCACTCCTCCACATGCAGCTGCTGGGGTGACCTTGGGTAAGTCACAAGTCCTCTCAGAGCTGTTCTCTCATGAGCAGTCCTGGAGAGAGCTCTCTCAGCCCCACCTACCTCACAGGGTCTCTGTTGTGGGGAGGGGAGGGGAGGGGAAAGGAGTTTGTAAGCCGCTCTGAGACTCCAAGTGAAGGGTGAGGTATAAAGCCAATCTCCATCTCCTCCTCCTCCTCCTCTTCTTCTCCCTAAATTGCTTGGAATCAGGTACTTGGGGGACCACTAGGGTTGCCAGCCTTCAGGTGGGGCCTGGGGATCTCCCGCTTTTACAACTGATCCCCAGCTGACAGAGATCAGTTCCCCTAGAGAAAATGGCTACTTTGGAGGGTGGACTCTATGGGATTGGACCATGCTGAGGCCCCTCCCCTCCCCAAACCCCGCCTTCTCCTGGCTCCACCCCCAAAGTCCCCAGGTATTTTCCAACCCGGACTTGTCAACCCTAAGGACCACCTTTTCCCATGTCGTTCAGTTCACCAGCTGAGATCCTCTTCCCAAGCAGGATTACTAACCTCAAGGTGGGGTCAAGAGTTCTCCCAGGATTACAACAACAGATCCCCCAGATGAAAGAGATCAGTTCCCCCGGAGGAAACGGCCGCTATTGGGAGCAGACCTATGACCTCACATCCCCACTGAGTTCCCTCCCCTCCCCTCCCCAAACCCCACCCTCCCTACTTTTAAATCGCCAAAAGTTTCCCAAGATGGAGTTGGCCACCTTATCCTTAAGCCCTCCATGTCTCCCAGTTGCAAAAGTCAGGCGGTGGCACAGGCAAAGGCTTCTTTCAGCAGCAGGGCTTGCACCTTCGAAACAGAATCCCCCTTGAGGCTCACCTAACATCTAATTTACTGTTTCTTGAGCAAAGTAGATACAAATAGCTCCACCTTTTGGGGCCTGAGGGGACTTTTGGAATTCTGACACAATGTGGTGGGGGTGCAGCCACAAAATGGCCGCCACAGGAAGTGGAGCCAGCCACAAAATGGCTGCCTCAGCTCCCTTTCAGACACACAGCAAAGATCCTTGTGCTGTGGGGGCAGCTGCTGCCTAAGCAGGGTCTCTCAAAGTCTGCACAGCCAATCAAATCTTCAGTGGCCAATCAGATGCCTTGCTGGGCAAAAGCCCCACCCACTTTCTAAAAACATTTGGCAAGTGCCAGGAGACTTGTCGGTGGCCTCCATGGCACGTTGGGGACCCCTGACCTAAATAAATACCTTAAGAAATGAAGAAGAGGAGAAGACACCCTGTGAGGTAGGTGGGACTGAGAGAGCTCTTTCCAGAACTGTCCTTGAGGGAACAGCTGGTACAGAGCTACGGCTTGCCCAAGGTCATCCAGCAGCTGCAAGTGGAGAAGTGGGGAATCAAACCTGATTCTCCCAGATTAGAGTCCGCGCACTTAACCACTACACCAAAGCTATGAACCAACCCTTCAGATTGTGCCCGGGAAGAAAAGAGCAGCTGGTGCTGAACTTTCAGCACGGGGGGGTTATATATGCCCCTGGGCAAAGAGCAGGGGGTCATGGGGGGAGTGGTGGTGGGAAAGCTGTGAATACCCTGCATTGTGCAGGGGGTTGGACTAGATGACCTTGGGGTCCCTTCCAGCTCTATGATTCTATGGGGAGGGACCTCAGCAGGGCACAATGCCATAGAGTCCACCCTCCAAAGCAGCCATTTTCTCCAGGGGAACTGATCTCTACCGTCTGGAGATCAGTCGGAAGAGATAACTCCCGTTCTCAGTTTCTACGATCCCTTTATTCTACCCCAGATAGTAGTCCAGCTGCAGCATTTCAGACCAGCTAAAGTTCCCAGAGCCTTCTCAAAGGCAGAGCCGCTCAGAGAGCACATTACCGCAATCTCACTGGAGTGTGATCAGAGCCTGGATTTAGTGAGGCAATTGTCGCTCAGCAAAGCGGCCAGATCATCCGCCCGTTTCTGTCTACTCTCCCTGGCATTGCCAGTCCTCACTCTTACTCCCACACGAGGGTAGCTGCAAAGTAGGGCTGCCAACCTCCAGGTGGTGCCTGGGGATCTCCTAGGATTACAACTGACTTCCAGATTACAGACATGAGTTCCCCGGGGGGGAAATGGCTACTTTGGAAGGTGGACTCTATGGCATTATACCCTATTGGGTGCCCTCCCCTCCCTAAACCTCATCCCCCTTAGGCTCCACTCCCAAAATCTCCAGTATTTCCCAACCTAGCCACAAGAGATCCTCAAGCCTCCACCAGCCGCTTCGTTTTGAGAAAACTCCTCCACCCAGACATGGCAGCCCCTTCAGCCACTCCTATCCCTCCTTTCCCTTCTGGGGGAACATCCAAGCAACTGCGCTGTTTGGAGAGCGACATTCTATACAGACGACTGCCCCAAATACAGCAACCGCAGCGGCTGTTTCTGCCTCCCCTTTTTAGCATGCCTGTGAAAACTGCACAGTTAATACGGGAGCCAACAGAAGGAAACCTATTAATTCTCCTTCCATTTACATCTTTATTAAGAAGGATGCCTCGGGAGAACTCACAGTCGCGGCTCTATTTATTTGTTTGAAAATGTGCGTGGGTCTGCTAGATTCACAAATAGGTCCTGTAACAACTGCTGGCGTGTTGGGTGTTTGGTAGGTTTTCCCGCCCACTTAAAAAAATGGGGGGGGGGGGGGGGAGAGAGAAGCAAATTTAGTTGCGAGACATCTGCCAGTAAGCACCCGCCCGTGCGATTCAGGGATTAACCGGAGATTCATACAAGCGAGAGCCTGTTTCATGTGCGCCGTGGCGACGAAAGTTACGAGCCCACAGACATTTCCATCCGCCTCGTAAAGCACCGCCAGAATTGCAGCTGACCTCCAGATGACAGAGATCTGTTCCCATAGAGAAAATGGCTACTTTGGAGGGTGGACTTTATGCCAGTTTGCTCCTTCACTGTCGACTTACTAAATTTGTGGCAAATCCCACCTCCCCCGCGGCAAAAAAAAGTGCAGTCTAAGAAACAGCAAGAGGCTCTTTCAAAGCTACATTAACTCTTTTTTCTTAATGGAACAATTCATCCCGAATTCTCACGGTCACCAGTCAGGAAGGGGCCAGTGGCTCAGTGCTTGGCACCCGCAGGGTCCCAGGTTCAGTCTCCGGCATCTCCAGTTAAAAGGACCAGGTAGCAGGTGATGTGAAAGACCTCTGCCGGAGACCCCGGAGAGCCGCTGCCAGTCTCAGTAGACAATACTGGTCTTGACGGACCAAAGGTCTGAATCAGGGTAAGGCAGTTTCACGTTTTCATGTCTTCAGTCTCCTAATCTGCCCACATTAATCGCATCTGGAACTGGCCTCTTCTTTCTGAGGAAGACAACAGGGAAGCGTTTTGTGGCTGCAGATCACACCTTGTGCTTCAAGCAGAGCTTATCGCCGGCGGACGCCAAGAGGAAGGGTTAGGTGAAAGGCATTGGGAGGGCATCTCTGTCTCTGTTCGGTGGTGATAAGCTCAGCTGTGTGGCTCTGTAATTTTTCATAGGCTCAGAGAGCAGAGGAGGTGGTGGCTGGTATGATTTCCACCCAGGGGAAGTTTCTTCCCTTTTTCGAGACAAAACCAAGAATCTTGCGTTGACTGGTGGCGCACAGGTTTTTTCAGCGGTGGTTCCACGTGATCTACGAGGCATTCATCCCCAGTCTTAGCTTCTCAGTCAGTGTGACGTGGCAGCATCGTAACTGCATGTCAGATTCCAAATGCTGATCGCCACTTTGAGATCAGGAACCAGTTTTTCTCCAGGCCAGTTTGGCTGGAGATCCTGGAGGATTTTTGTCATCTTCTGGGCATGGAACAGTGGTACTTGGGGGTACTGTGGGGGCAGGTATTTGTGAATTTCCTGCATTGGGCAGGGGGTTGGACTAGATGACTCTGGATATCTATTCCAACTCTATGATTCTATGAGTCCATGCTTGGTGTGCAGACATTAGACGTGGCTCAGGCGTGAGTGAAGTGCACTTGGAGGCCAGTTTGGTGTAGTGGTTAAGGGTCCCCCCAGGTTTGATTCCCCACTCCTCCACTTGCACCTGGCTGGATGACCTTGGGCAAGCCATAGCTCTGTACCAGCTGTTCTCTCAAGGACAGTTGTCTCAGAGCTCTCTCAGCCCCACCTACCTCACAGGGTGTCTGTTGTGAGGAGGGGAAGGGAAAGGAGTTTGTAAACCGCTCTGAGACTACAAGTGAAGGGCGGGGTATAAATCCAGTATCATCATCTTCTTCTTCCTTCTCCTCCTCCTCCTCCTCCTCCTGCGTCTTCTTCCTCCTTCTCCGCTTCTTCCTCTTCTTCTTCTTCCTCTTCTTCTTCTTTTTCTTCTTCTTCTTCTTTCCCTACCTGTTTTCCATTTCTGAGTAACTCGTCTCTGTACCCCAGCTTCATGATGTAATCGTAGTGGAGTTAAACTTGAAGAGCTAAAATTTTTGTCTTGCTAAAAATCTCAGCTGGGCAGCACATCAAGGTTCCGATGGGTAAGGTTCTCCCAGCCAGTAGCTGTCTAGCGGTGGGAGTCTAAGGGAGACGGGGACATGGTGCCGTATGTCACTTCTGTACATTTGACTCAGTCAGACTTGGATTGAATATTGACTTTGGATGGTTCTCTCGTTACCAGAGACAACTGCCTTTCACGTACTCCATTCAGATCCATCAACAGAAAAAAGGGGTCATACCCAATGCTCTCTCGAAGCTGTGGAGTCTTTTGAGCAAAAATTCTACTTTGTGAACTACTGGTATTAAAGTTGTGAGGGAGAGATTTGGCTACTGCATAATTTAGTTAGCTCTGGAGCCCTCCTTCCTGAGCTAAGACAAAAATCTGTGAGCCGGAGGCTAAAAAGCTGTGAGCTAGCTCACACTAACTCAGCTTAGAGGGAACATCGGTCACACCCAGCCTGCATTGCGCATTCTACCTTTTTCATGACTTCTGCAATGGCTTTGCATGTTACTGTTTGCATCCCCCCCCCCACTCTGTTGTTGTTCAGTCACACAGTCGAGTCTGACTCTTCGCGACCCCATGGACTACGTCACGTCAGGACTTCCTGTCCTCTGTCATCCTCTGGAGGTTGCTTAATTTCATGTCCGTTGCATCGATAACCCTGTCTAACCATCTCATCCTCTGCCATCCCCTTCCTCTTTGACCTTCAGTCTTTCCCAGCATCCTCAGGGTCTTCTCCAGGGAGTGCTCCCTTCTCATTGGGTGGCCAAAGTACTTGAGTTTCAGCTTCAGGATCTGGCCTTCCAGGGAACAGTCAGGGATGATTTCTTTTAGGACGGACTGATTTGATCTCCTTGCAGTCCAAGGGACTGCCTTCTCCTTACCACCTATATATATCTCTCTGGCCAGTTTCTTCGTACCCTCCATGCCTCCGACGAAGAGAGCTGTATTTCTCAAAAGCTTGTGCCACAATAAAGTTTGTTAGTCTTAAAGCTGCTACTGGGCTTTCTACTGTTGTGCAGCGACAGACTCAGATGGCGAACTCCTCTGGAGGGACAACCTGGAAGTGATGTCGCACCACTCTAGGAATCACTGGGAACTCTATGGTAGTTTGTGGCTTATTGCCTTTGGGTTTTACGGGCAACGTGGCTGCTAGTTTCATGTCACTTTTAGCTGGGGTTAGCGCCATTCAAGTATCTTGGAAGGGTAGCCTGTACTTTTTACAATCAAGAAACTGTCTCTCCTGTGGCTGGAATACACAAGCCTTTAAAGTAATATGCAAGAAAGGGAAGACATAGTGTCTGCTAACAATGCCTCGATACCATACAAACGCATCCATGCGCACGCCCCACAGGTTCATTGACTGATGCCTTGAGCGACCATACCTTCGGCTTCTATTCATGCTCAAAATGCACAAAAGATCCTGAATTCTGAGCGGCGCTATCAATGGGGAAGTGAGAGCCTGGCTCCGTTGCGAGCGCCTGGGTTTGAAAATTGGGCTTATTATCTACACATTTAATTATCTTCCCTGAGATGTAGAGAGGCGAGTCCTTTGGCTAAGTAATAATCCATAATCCACCCAATGGCTTGCGTGCAGGTTAACGCGAGCGGAGAAAAACTATTTTTGAAAGTGCTTCTGACACCCCGCGTTCCTCCCCCTCCCTCGCCGGGTTATTTTATTAAGCTCGATGAAAATGAATCGCCTTTCCATTTTTGGACCGTTCACCGCACATGTTAATCTGCGCACCAGATGTTGAAAGAATCAATTATTAGAGACATTTTGCTGCCAAGGGAAAGCACCAAAAAAGAAAAAGGAAAATGGAAATGAGCTCCCAGGGAGTGAGAGGCGACTGACATTTTCATCTGGTGGTACGGACGGCGTGCCAGAAATGTACCCAAACAGCTGGCACACAGCAGGCCTCGCTTTCTGAACAACCGCTACGGATGTATCCAGGCCTCTGGGGCGCCGCTTCAGAAAGGATCCCCCAAGTATGGCTCATCTCGGTTGTCTTCTGTTGGTCGCGGCTCAAGAACAGAACATTTGAAATCAGTGCTCCCTCGAGAGCCAGCTTGGTGTCGTGGTTAGGAGCACCCGGTTCTGGGAGAACCGGGTTTGATTCCCAGCTCCTCCACCTGCAGCTGCTGGCGTGACCTTGGGTCAGTCACAAGTTCTCTCAGAGGTGTTCTCTCCGGAGCAGTTCTCGAAGGAGCTCTCTCAGCCCCACCGACCTCACAGGGTGTCTGTTGTCGGGAGGGGAAGGGATTGTAAGCAGCTCCGAGACTCCTTTGGGTAGTGAAGGGCGGGGTATAAATCCAGTATTTTTTTTCGCTCTAAGCTGTGGAGTCTTGTGAGCAGAAATTCTACTTTCCGAGCAACAGGCATTAAAGTTGCGAGCAACCGATTTGGCTACTGCATAAATTAGTTGGCTCTGGAGCCATCCTCCCTGAGCTAAGACAAAAATGTAAGAGCTGGAGGCTACAAAACTGTGAGCTAGCTCACACTAACTTAGCTTAGGGGGAACACTGTGAAATATATCCTATTTTCTTCCTTCCATTGTCATTGGATTAGGTCCTATGGATCCTAGGGTTGCCAGCTCTAGGTTGGAAAATTCCTTGAGATTTGGGGGGGGGTGGAGCCTGGGGAGGGTGGGGTTTGGGGAAGGGAGGGGCTTCTGCGGGGTTGAATGCCACGGAGTCCACCCTCCAAAGTAGCCATTTTCCCCAGGGGAACTGATCTGTGTCGGCTCAAGAGCAGTTGTATTTCTGGGAGATCTCCAGCCCTCATCTGGAGGTTGGCAACCATGGTGATTCCCTTGTCTTCTCGGGAGGAGCCACCTCTGAGGACAAAACTGGGAAGATGCAGGCAGCAGGCTATAATGCCACAGAATCTACCTTTCGAAGTAGCTATTTTCTCGTACGGAACTGGTCTCTGTGTTCTGGCGATCGGTTTTAATTCTGAAAGGCTGGCAACCTTAATGGATCCTGACAGCAGCCGTTTCGCCCAGCGCAAGGAACCCTGGTTCAACCCTGCCCCCAGCCCTCGCGTCCGAAGAGTCTCTCAGCAGCAGAATGGATCCACGGGATCTAGCCCGCTGTTACCCGTCCTGCTCTATCTGCTGATATTCCTGACATGTTTGTTTTATGCCATTTTTGACATTACATGCCATTGTTGTACCATTGTCATGCAAGTGATTGAAAAATAATGTTGAAAGGTGTATGAGTTTTCCCGTGGAAAACTCAGCGTGAAGGAAACAGAAAATAGCACAAAAGAAGACTTGGGGATTTGGCTTGCAGAAAGGCAGCATCTTTCAAGGGAAGTTTGCCCAATGTAGAATAAGAATTATGGGGCCACAGTGGCTCAGAGGTTAAGATGCTGAACTGCAGGCCAGAAGGTCGGTAGTTTGGCTGTTCGAGACCCGAGTGCCGCATGAGGGAGTGAGCTCCCGTCTCAGGCCCCAGCTCCTGCCAACCTAGCTGTTCGAAAGCAAGAAATTGCAAGTAGATAAATAGGGACCGCTTCGGTGGGAAGGTAACAGCGTTCCATGCGCCTTGGCGTCTAGTCATGCCGGCCGCATGACCACGGAGACATCTTCGGACAGTGCTGGCTCTTCTGCTTGGAAACAAAGATGAGCACCGCCTCCTAGAGTCGGATTTGACTGGCTTTTGAGCAAGGGAAACCTTTACCTTTACCTTTAGAATAATAATTGCACGCTGTCAAGTCACAGCTGACACATGGAGACCCTGTGTGGTTTTCAAGGCAAGACATGAGCAGAGGTGGATTCCCCTTTCCTGCCTCTGCATAGCAACCCTGGGCTTCCTTGGTGGTCTCCCATCCAAGCACGGGCAGTCTTCAAGCAGCGGCTGGACAAACCCTTGTCAGGGATGCTCTAATCCAGGGGTGGGCAAATTGCGGCCCGTGGGCCACATGCGTTTTTTGCAGCCCGCCAAGAGTTTTTTGCGGCCCGCCAAGACAGTCGGCCCGATCAACAAGAGTAAATATAGATGCTCTTTGACAGACATTAACTTGCAGGCTGTGATGAGAATCTCCACAAGCAATCTCACTCCTGATTTCAAAAAAATTGTAGAAAAGTATGATAGGGTACATTTTTCTCATTAAACTGATTCTAAAATTAAATGTGCTTACAGCTATAGATGATATGAAATTAGCACAATAAATAAATTGAATAAAACGACCACTATTGTATTTAATTTATATTTATTGATTTTTATGATACAAGTTATACCTTTTCTGAAATGCAAAGTTAACTAATGAATGCAATCATTTTAAAAGGTGCGGCCCTCCACTAACCTCCGCTCCCACAAAGTGGCCCCCGAGCCAAAACAATTGCCCACCCCTGCTCTAGGCTGATCCTGCATTGAGCAGGGGGGTTGGACTCGATGGCCTGTAGGGCCCCTTCCAACTCTGTGATTCTCGGATTCTATGGCAGCCTTCAAGCAGCGGCTGGACAAACCCTTGTCAGGGATGCTGTAGGCTGATCCTGCATTGAGCAGGGGGGTTGGACTAGATGGCCTGTAGGGCCCCTTCCAACTCTGTGATTCTATGGGTGATTCCACACTAGATTTTAAATCCTGGTTCAACCCTGCCCCCAAACTTACCTTCTACACTGCACTCGAGTTCACCCCTGTAATTATCTCGGGGTATTTTTTGTTTCCACATGACATTGAGGCCACCCTGGTTTCGCCCCACCCTTGTCCCAGGATAAACGGATGCTGTTACAACCAGGGATGAATGCAAAGTATCGTGTCGTGAGTTGAACTCTGATAAAACCAGGGATGAGATCCAAGTGCAGAAAGGACCCGTGATTCTACCAGCCAGGGCCGACCCTGCTTGGCGTCCGAGATTTGAGAGCTCGAGATAGCCCGGGCCATCCAGGGTAGGGCAGGGGCTGAAGTTGCAGCCGACTTCCGGCAGCCCCGCAGGCTTTTCGAGGCAAGAGATGTTCAGAGGTGCTTTGCGGTTGTCAGCCTCTGCATAGCAACCCTGGTCTTTCTTGGGGGGGGGGGGGTGTCTACTCATCAGAGTACTGACCAAGGCCGACTCTGCTTAGCTTCCAGGCTCTGAGGAGATCAGACCGCTACTGCTTTGGATTTCCCACTAGCCAGGAAAAGAGGAGCGTCAGACCCAGGGGTGATTTCAAGGGGGGATGAGCAGGAACAGCGTTCCGGGAGTAACAAGCCCAGGGCTAGCGTACCACAGGCTCACTTCAGAGCCCAATTCCCTTTATGGTGCATGGTGGCCAGTGTTCCCTCTAAGCTGAGTTAGTGTGAGTTAGCTCACAGTTTTCTAGCCTCTGGCTCACACATTTTTGTCTCAGCTCAGGAAAGATGGCTCCAGAGCAAACTAATTTACGCAACAGCCAAATCGCTCGCTCACAACTTTAATGCCAGTAGCTCACAGAGTAGAATCTTTGCTCACGAGAATCCATAGCTTAGAGGGAGCATTGGTGGTGGCACATGGCAATAATTTCCCTTGCTGCCAGCGCAGCTCCAGCGCAGCAGGTCTCCAGCTCTGAGTCTGAGGAGTGAGTGCTGGGCTCGGGCAGCAGCCCCGCTCCTTCATTAGTAGCCTCCCGGCTATAGGGCCCCCCGCTCCCAGCAGCCCTCGCTTGTGGTGACGCATGGGGGGTCTGCTGCTTGTTCTTGTTGTCGTCTGCGTCGTCCCTCCATGCCTATTTTCTCTGTGCTTTTGAAACCGTCTTTCTCCAGGTAGGCCCGCCAGCTCTGAGTTGGGAAATACCTGGAGATTTTTGGGGTGGAGCCTGAGCGGTGGGTCTTGCCTTCTGACACACTTCCGGTGATGTCAGGGAGTGTGGCAAATGCAAATGAGTTATGCTAATGAGTTATGCTAATGAGCTCCTGCACCTCTTTTTCTACGAAATGACTCCTGGCAGACCCAATTTCCGGATTCAGGCAAATCTTATAAAAGAATAAACCTCATAATTGCTTCGACGTGAGACCCTGGCTTGGATGCTGAGAGAGGAACTAGAAAGTATCCTCCATCTTGCTCTGGCCTCATTAGTTCAAGGAGGGTTCCTTGGCTAGCCCTCCCCACTGTTCCCTCCTTTGGGGAGTGACTCTATGGCTCAGTGGCAGAGCATCTGCTTGGCATGCAGAAGGTCCCAGGTTCAATCCCCAGCATCACAACTTAAAAGGACCAGGCAATAGATGATGTGAAAGACCTCAGCCCGAGACCCTGGAGAGCCACTGCTGGTCCGAGTAGATGATACTGATTTTGGTGGGCCAAGGGTCTGGTTTAGTGTAAGGCAGCTTTGTTTGCATCAGAACCCGCTGTGGCACACAGGAGCCTGTGGCGAATTTACATCGATGGCCTGAGGCATGTCAGGCAGGGATTCAGCCAGGAATCAGTTAAAAATTGTGGCTGCTGGCGATGGAATAAGCACAAACATTACCATTGCTCGCTACTGTGCAAAGTGTTTTCGCAATGGGGGCAGTGATTGTTACTGTGCAGAGTGTTCTCTCGATGGGGGACAGTGTGCGATCAATACCAATGGGAATTCGATGTCTTCTCCTTGCAATTATTCCATTGACTGCAGCGACAACCCCTCCTCCCCGGTATTTAGTATCTTTGTACATGTTATTTTATAGTTGGCAAATCAATCCCCAGCAATTCAGGCTGAAATGACAGGCAAAGGATGGGGCACGGCAAAAAAGAACAGAAAAAAAGAAAAGAGCCTTAAAGATGTACTTCCTTGCAGTGCTTAAAAAACCAGCACTGCAAGTCCATTATTGTTGAGTTTGGGGGAAACGCTTCAAAGAGGCGTTGTTAGAACTCTGTAAAGTGAAAGCATGAATCATCCGCGAATGGGAGAAATGGCTTCATTACCATATAATTGCCAAACAAGATGTATTCTGGACAGATTAGTGAGTTGTCAGAGTCTGCGGTGCACTACAAAGCGCAACACGTTAAAGGCAGGAAAAATGGATTTCTTTCCTTTTCGTTTCAGGAAAGGGGGTGGCGGGGTAGTGCTTGAGCGAGGGAGGATTTATTGTTGTTGGAAGGCCCAAGAATAGACTGGTTAGTTCAGGTCAGTGTGCAGAACTCAGAGGCTCCCACAGTCTTTTATTACCCCCCCCCATGTTGTGTTCATGTTGGGAATGCACAATGCTACAATGACTGTGGGAAGGTCACGTCTGGAAGAATGCCCTCTTAAATGTAATTCTTAAAGTCCAAAGGCCCTTCCCGGAGCCTGGGGTGAAGGATGCACAGTATTCTTAGCGCTTGGGGGGCAACAGTGGGAGGGCTTCTAGTGTCCTGGCCCCACTGCTGGACCTCCTGAGGGCCCCTGGTGTTTTTGGCCACTGTGTGACAGAGTGTTGGACTGGATGGGCCACTGGCCTGATCCAATATTGGCTTCTCTTATGTTCTGATGTCCTTACATCACCTCCAGATAGAACCCGGAAGTGAGAGTGGGTATCTCTAGGAATCACTGGAAACTGGTATTAACCATAGAATTTCCAGTGATTCCCATGTCCACTTCTGGGTTCTATCTGGGTTCAGCACAGAGGCTGGTGGCATTTTTAGTCTTCTGTTTCTGCCACTTGGAGCAGCGGTGGGAGGCAGCAGCAATCAATGGGAGCACCCCGCCCCTGTAGCCTGTTAGTCCTGGCTTTAATGCCCTCAGTGGCTTGGGGCCAGAGTAACCAAAGGACAATCTCTTCCCATATGATTCAGCCCCTTAGTTAAGATCCGCCTCTCAAGCCCTGCTGCCTGTGCCCCCAGCTCCCGGGGTGAGGTGGGTGTTGACTGGAGAGAGGTCCTTTTCTGTGGTGGCCCCTCCCCCCCCGGAATGCCCTCCCCTTGAGGCTTACCTGGCACCGACTTTACTTTCTTTGAGGCACCAGGCCAAAATACGTCGCTGTACCCAGGCTTTTGATTTGGAGGTCTTATCCTACCAGCTTTTTCGTGGTTTGCCTGTGTGTTATGGATCGTTTTATGTGGTCCAATGGCTTGTCTTTATATTGTGGCTTGATATTAATTATAAGCGGTGCTTCCTCTAAGCTGAGTTAGCGTGGGCCAGTTCACAGTTTTTTAGCCTCCGGCTGACACATTTTTGTCTTGGCTCGGGAAGGGTGGGCTCCAGAGCAAACTAATTCATGCAGCAGCCAAATCGCTCGCTCGTAACTTGAATCCCGGGAGCTCACAAAGTAGAATTTTTTGCTCACAAGACTCCACAGCCTAGAGGGAGCATTGATTGCAAGCTGCCTCAAGCAGCTTTCTGAAAAGACAGCATAAAGATATCCGAAATAAATAAATAGATATCGCTAGACTTTTCCTTTCTGGTTTCAGTTGTTTGTGTTAAAACTTGCTTTGGTTAGCTGAGTTGGGAGACAGGGAGTGGAATGCAACCATGTCTTAAAGAATAGAAGAAGAAGAAGAAGAAGAAGAAGAGATTGGATTTATATCCCGCCCTTCACTACCCAAAGGAGTCTCAGAGCGGCTTACAAACTCCTTTCCCTTCCCCTCCCCACAACAGACACCCTGTGAGGGAGGTGGGGCTGAGAGAGCTCTTTCGAGGTCTGTCCTTGACAGACCAGTTCCGAGAGAACTTGTGAGTGACCCAAGGTCACACCAGCAGCTGCATGTGGAGGAGTGGGGAATCAAACCCAGTTCTCCCAGATTAGAGTCCGCGCACTTAACCACGACACCGAACTGTAAAGTAAAGGAATAAAGATTGGCAGCAACCGGGTAGATTGCAAGCCAGTGTGGTGTAACCTGTGGGACTGGGGATCTTGTGGGACTATGGGATCTTGGTCTGCTTGATTTAGGCTCGTCAGGCCCCTGCTGGGGGGGGGGGATCCCTTACTGTGGGGACTCTTAACCCCTGGAGCTCATCAGTGGCTTGTGGAAAACTTACCAGCCACAAAAGAAGGCCTGGGTCTGTCTTGTGGGCATGGCGGCGACATCACTTCTGGTGCACACAGGAAGTGATCACATCACATTGCCAGTGACACAGGAAAGAGCTGGTATTGGGGCAAAAACTCTATGGTAAAAATGACCTCTACCTTCATGTTTTTTTGCCCAAATACCAAAGCGTTTCTGTGTTGCTGACAAATAGGGAAGTGGGAAGGTAACAGCATTCCGTGCGCCTCAGCATCTAGTCATGCTGGCCGCATGACCACGGAGACATCTTTGGACACCACTGGCTCTTCGGCTTGGAAACGGAGATGAGCACCGCAACCCTAGAATCGGATTCGACTGGCTTTCGAGCAAGGGGAACCTTTACCTTTTACCTTAGCAGGGATGGTCAAAGGTCCCCCAGGGGGCCAGATCCTGCCCACAAGTCACCAGGATGCAGCCCTTGTCTAGAGAAACCAAGTTTTCCTATTGTAAATGAGACTGCAGGTGGAATCCCATGCCTGCCTCTTACCCATTTCTCGTTTGTAATGTTGTGAGTGCAGCCCCCAGACGATCATCTTTAAAGCGTCTTTCCGCCGTTATCCATCAACATTCCACCAGTCCGGTTGGCCCACGGGTCTGAAGCGTGCGTGATCCTTTTTCTTTGTCGAGGCCGCGAGCATTTAATCTGTGTCTTCAGACATCCTGTTTTCTCCCTAAAAATGTAATCTTCCGGTTGACTAATGGTTGACTAATGGTGTGAATCACTTAGAGCCACAGATGGCCCCATAGACTCCAGCAAGGCATCTTTTTTTAAAGAATGGGAGATTGAATAATGACACTCCCTGGTTGCCTGAAGGCTGAAGTGCTGACAAGACGACCCAGGAAAAATGGCCTTTGAGAAGATGCCGAATTCCATAACTCATGCTTGAAAGGTGGAGGGAGGGGGGGGGGGAATGTGCTGAGCCCGTCACTTTTCGCAGATCTGGACGGGAAAATCCAAAAGGCTTCCAGGTACTGTTAGCTGGAGAAGGGCTGAAACTCTGTGGTGCTGGTGGAGGGGGGAGGCGGAAAGTCTTGGTTTCTGAAGCTGGCCTACTTGCCCATCAACATGCGAGGGTGGCCCCTCAACTGTCTAATGCAGGGGTGTCGAACTCATTTGTTACGAGGGCCGGATCTGTCATAAATGAGACCTTGTTTGGCTGGGCCACGTGTGTCATATAGGGTTGCCAAGTCTTACCGAAGTATTAACGGAGGAATACCTGGGGCCTCTTTGGGAGTCCTTGCGCACGTGCGAAGTGCGTGCTGCGATGACGTCGCCCGGAAGCGACGTCATCACGCCAGGCACGTTGCCGGGCGAAGCTCTGGTAATTGCCCTAAAACTCTATGGTACCATAGAGTTTTCAGGGCGAGTGCTAGAGCGTCGCCATAGAGTTTTCAGGGCGAGTGCTAGAGCGTCGCCATAGAGTTTTCAGGGCGAGTGCTAGAGCGTCGCCATAGAGTTTTCAGGGCGAGTGCTAGAGCGTCGCCATAGAGTTTTCAGGGCGAGTGCTAGAGCGTCGCCATAGAGTTTTCAGGGTGAGTGCTAGAGCGTCGCCATAGAGTTTTCAGGGCGAGTGCTAGAGCTTCGCCATAGAGTTTTCAGGGCGAGTGCTAGAGCATCGCCATAGAGTTTTCAGGGCGAGTGCTAGAGCGTCGCCCGGCAACGTGCCCGGCATGATGACATCACTTCTGGGCGACGTCATCGCGCCAGGCATGTTGGCCTGATCTGGCCACTTCAGGGGTGGGGTTCCCCCGCTGTCTGGATCTGGACCGGCGGATTGGGGACCCTTTTAGCGGGGGAATCCCCCCCCCCGGGGGACTTGGCAGCCCTAGTGTCATAATATGTAATGCCAGATAGTGGAGATATAAACTTTATAAAGGACACAAAGATTTTTTTTTACTTAACCCACCCCCAAACTTCGACCTTCCCAGACTCCACCCCCGAAATTTCCAGGTATTTCATAACTCAGACCTGGCAACCCTGGCTATTATATACACCGACCATGTGCCAGCCCTTTGCAGAATAATGGCAAAGAGGAAGTCCCAGCTCTGAGGAACGTCCCTCCTAAATGTTGACTCTAAAACCCAGTTGAAGTGCCATGCTACTGTGGCAGGGTAGGAGCTTTTGTGAGCCACTGCTCACTTCGTCAGATACCGTTAGAATGTGAGTCCATCTGTCCTTCTATCTTGGAGAATGGAGTGATTTCAAATGCCAATTGACAATAGCAGGTGACTGACAATAGTAGGCAGAATGGGATTAGGTGTGATATGCAGAGGGGTAACAGGCGTGGAGAAAATAGGCGCTGGTAATGAGACAGAAAACTTAGGTCTCGATTCAGTCCAGGAGGATGCATTGTCTTGCACTTCATTATCAGTTGCAATTCAGCAGCCTCTCTTTCTACTCTCCCTTTGAAATTACTTTGTAAGAGAACTGCTACTCTTAGATCAGCAACTGAATGTCCTGAAAGGTTCAAACATTCCCCCACTTAGACCATTGGATGGTTACCTAAAGCATTTCATCCTACTGCCACTGTTTATTGGAGGTCCTGGCTATCTAGTTGATTAGTGTTGCATATTTTGGAGTCTTATAGGTAACCTGTTTTTGTTTTTGTTTTTAAACCACACCAATGTTTTACATCCCCATTTTAAAAACACCTATTTTTTAAACCTCATTTAAACCCCCCCCCCATTTTAAAATCCAGTGTTTTAAAACCCCATTTTTTAAAAAACCCATTGGCAGTTTATGTGCTATGATGTCCCGTTTGGGGGTAGCTCTAGGAATAACCAGAAACTCTTATTTTCTCCTGAAGCGACGGCATGTGATGCCACGGGTGTGTGGCTCTCGAACACCACCTTTGAGTCTCTGACAAGTCAGCACCCGTATACCTCCTGAAACATTGTCCCCCACACTCTCTTCACATTCATTTTCCTTTGGAGGGGGGGGGGGGGGTTCAAGGATTTCCGTGAGAGAGGGTAACCTTGCCAAGCTGAACTTGCAATCCACTCGGTGGGGAAAAAAAAAAAGCAGCACTGAGCTTGGAGTGTTTTTCTAAGAACAGTGTGACGTGACACACCTCGAGAGGCTCTCTCGATACCATTAATATTTATAAAGAGCTTGAGAAATCAGCCACTGTGCAGCCATCAAAGGATTCTTGGAGCTGAATTGTGTTGCCTGATCAACAAAGGAGGCTTTTTTAATGAGCGTCTGGTTAAGCCTGCTTGGGTCACCCAGTCTTTTATTTGGCTGAATAAGTGCAGGGATAGGTAGGTAGGTAGGTAGACAGACAGACAGACAGACAGACAGATAGAAGACAGAGAGACAGATGGGTGGATAGGTAGATAGATGATAGACAGACGGATGGATGGATGGATGACGGATGGGTGGATATGTAGGTGGATAGGTAGGTAGGCAGGTAGGGAGAAGACAGACGGATGGGTGGATAGGTAGATGATAGATAGATAGATGATAGATGGATGGATGGATAGATGGATGGGTGGATGGGTAGGTAGGTAGATAGGAAGATAGACAGACAAAAAGACAGACAGACAGACATCACAGATCGTGAGTGTTTTCTCTTGTGGGTTGATTGATTGGGCCAGCAATACACCTGTAGCTCAATGCCCCTAATTTATTTATTTATTTATTCCTTCCTTCCTTCCATCCATCCATTCATTATTCATTCGTTTGTTTTGTTAATCGCCCAGTCCTGCTAATGCAGTGCTCTGGGCAATGGACAACATTTATAAAAGCATATCAAGATAAAACAATTACCATTTCATCAAAGGGCCTTTTCTATGGCCCGTTGTAATATTTTCCCCTCAGAAGTTGTAGGGAGCCACTACAGAAAGACACGGATGGCTGAGTGTGTCTGCCTGTGCAGTACTGGAGAAGTGGATACGATCACACATATTCTGCTTAGTTGTGGGTATTATGATCAAATACGAGCTAGATTTATTCAGCCTATACAGGAAAGATTTTCAGGTTTTTCGAATATTGTAATAAGCAATCCAGAGATCATGTTGGCCTGAGCCAAATTTTTAGCAGCAGCCTATAGAATTCGTAAACAGTATGTAAAGGTGTGGTACAGATATAGATTGTATGATATTCCATTATAATTATTTGTAAATGTTTCAGTTTTGTTCTGTTTCTACATTAGTATCCAAATTTTCAAATTTTGATATGTCTGGGCTGTTTTGTGCTGGTTATGAACTGTAATAAAGCGATGATATGATATGATACGATGATATGATGAAACAATTGAAACATTAATAACACGTTTATTTTATTTTATTTCATTAGGCTTATATCCTGCCCTCCCCACACTGTAGGCTCAGGGTGGATACCAACATCTATGTATCTGCAATTAATGCAGATTTACCAATTAAAAACAGATTACAATAAGCAATTAAAAATTCATAAAATCATCAGCTTTAAGTGACTAAAATCACCAGCATTTAAACAACGACACGCCTCAACGGCAGATAGTGTGGTCCCAGCATGGCTTTCAGGATCTGCGGTCACCAATCAGATGGTGCATACTAATTGATCCAATTTCAGACTGCTGGCCACTTTGTGGGCAAGGGGGAGGAGGGCAGGGCAGATATAAAAAGCAACAGGAGTGGGAAAGGGTGCCAACTAAGATGGAAACGGTTACTGTCCTCAGCCAAAAGCCTGGCGGAACATCTCTGCCTTACAGGCCCTGCAGAATTGCATCAGGTCCCGCAGGGCCCTGATGGTATTTGGCAGAGAGTTCCTCCAGATTGGGGCCAGGACTGAAAAGGCTCTGGCCCTGGTTGAGGATAGCCAGATAGTTTTAGGGCCGGGGACCACCAGCAAGTTGTTATCTGAAGAGCGTAATGCTATCCCAGGGACATAACAGAGAAGACGGTCCCGTAGATACGTCATTCCCTGACCTTATAGGTCAATACTGAAACCGTGAACTTGACTTGGTATTCCACTGTTAGCCAGTGTAGTTGGCTCTACTCCGACTGGCAGCAGCTCTCTAGGGTCTCAGAGGTCCTTCTCATCATCTACTGCCTAGTCCTTTTAACTGGAGATGCCAGGGATGAACCTGGGATCTTCTGCATGCTAAGCAGATGCTCTACCACTGAGCCACAGCCCTCCCCCAGATGTTATGGAGGGAGAACCTCTTTGTATCTAGACTGGAGTTGCTGGTTGCTTACAACACTCCACCCAACACCTGGGTTCAAATCCCTGGTCAGCCATCTGGACATGTGCCGGGTGACCTTGGATCCATTGCCCTTTCAGCCTGGCCTACCTCATGGGGATGTTGTGAGGATAAAACATGTTCAGGACAAAGCAACTTGTACACTGCCTTGGACCTCTTGGAGGCAAAAACAAAAAGTAAGAGAAACAGATATCAGCATGAAAACGGGTGCTTGTCAAGCAAAAGAAAGAAGCTCAGAGGTCTGCTACTGTAACGCACAAATTGCCTCTTGATACTAGCTTTGTCGTTGGGCAGAGCTGTAATTCACAGTCACTTGTTCTGTGAAACCTGGCCATGATATCCCTGTAATTTTCCAAGCAAAACTGGTGGGGGTTTTTTGTGGGGGGTCTGGCGCAGGAAGATCACAAACACCGACATTTCTATATTGACTGCGGTGCATGGCCTCTTATCTGTGACACTAATTTCCCGGCAATAAGATCTCCTAGGTAAAAAGCCGTTACTCACCGCCAAACGGGGCTAATGAAGCCTTATCCGTGCTTCCCCATGTCTGGAAAGAGAAATTAGTAGGGAGGGCGACCAGATGCTGAAATGACGGACCCCTGGAGCATCTTTGTCTCGATGAAGCTGGTGTTCTGCTGTCGTAACCCCTCCTTCCAAATGTGCGGGCCTTTTATTTTTCTTATTCCCAAGAATAGGGAACAGAGAGAGTTTATTTGCAAAACAGAGGATGAATAGGAGTCCTTGTGGATAATGGCTGTAAATCAAGCCAGGGCCCTAGTCAAGCAGAGAATATTTTTTTAAATGATTTATTTGTAGTTTTATGAAATGAAGTGCATAGCTAATATATAAATTTTGAAAGTCCTACCAAGTCCATAAATTACTGAAGCCATTTATACACTCTTGACCATCGTTGTAAGAAAATTTCTTCATCTTTCTCTTGAGGTAGTATCGTCAATCTATCCATCAACTCCATCTCTAAAACTATCTGATCTTCAACGTGGTCTCTGTGATTCACACCAGTGGGTTTCTGCGCCTGCGCCGAAACTCATTGGTATCTAGCAAGCTAACGGATTTTCACGCCCAGCCACCGGGCGCATGCGCGTGGTGCCCACCGCGCATGCCCAAAGGAGCTGGGCGCGGACATCCCGCCAGTTCTCTTCTGACCGCCGTTCGGCTAACAGCCTCCCTCGTCGGTTCGTTGACAACTTCTAGGAAAAGCTAACTCATTACTTCGTTTTTGACCTTGGACTGCCTCTCGACTACTCTTTGGACTTCGGACGTCGGCTTCTTCAGCTCCGGTTCCCCTACGGGTTCCGTGAGTTTTCCCCTTTACCTCCGTCCCCATCGCTCCTGGCCCCGCTGTATGGCTCAGCGTTGGGGCTGCTTCAAACGCTGCACCTCCTGTGGCAGCAAGCTTGCAGCGCCTGACGGCCACTCCCTTTGTATTCTCTGCTTGGGAGAATCCCATAGACCGGAGTCCTGCGTGCATTGCTCCAAGTTCTCCAACCAAACGTGGAAGAATCGAGCGGCACGTCTGAAAGTCGCACTTTTGGAGTCGGCTCTCCGTCCCTCCTCCACAGCGATGGACACCGCACTGCCTTCGACATCGACGTCGGCCCCGATATCGACCATCACATCGAAGCCACCAATACCGAAGGCGGCTTCTGACGTCAACCGCCGACCGTCGAAACGACCCCTGGCTCACTCTTCCTCTTCGACATCTACGAAGAAAAAGAAGAAAGACAAGTCGGAGAAACGTAAACAGCGTCCAGCCAGTAAGACCCGCGACAAGGGCGAGGCTCGGAGCGATGCGGTCCAGGACACTCGACCTCGGGGAACAGCGCCGCCAGCTCCGCCGATGCTTCCCGACATCTCTAGACCGCCCCCGCCTCCGGAGATTATCCAGCTTCTGGACTCTCCCCTCCGGCTTCCGGGCCCAGAACTGCCTGAGACGGTCCTGCAGACACAGGACTTGGCGTCGACGGCCTATCACTCTCCACATGGACACTGTTCCCAGCCGCCTTCCTCGCACTCGGGCTTGCGACGCTCAGAGTCACCGGTCGGCTCCGAAACCTCGCACAGGCACCCTCCCTACCAGAGTCCGCCTCGGGTCCTTGATGTGCCATCTCCACCGCGACATCCAGGTCGCCTGCGAGGCCAGCATCTTCGAGATCCACCTCGATCTCCGCCACAGTATGTTTACCGACAGTGGGACCCCTGCAACTATTATCCATATGGGGCATACCCGCTGTCATCGACGCTTCCCTGGCTCTCCCCTTCTCGATCGGCGTGGGACCGCCCCACCAGCCATCGATCCCGATCGCCAAGACGCCATACCTACGAGCCTATGCCACCACACCGTCACCCAGACCAGGTGGACAAACACCGAGAACACCATCGATCCCGATCACCGGCACCACCGCCCTGGACACAGGTTTCCATACCGCAGACGGTCCCGCCTCCTACCACACTGATGCATCCACCGCGCCAGTCGACGCCGAGGGCCCCATCGACACCGCAGCGGCCACCTACACCTGCCCCGCTGTCGGCCTCGGGATCCTCCAATGTCGACTCCGATGCCGAAGGCTCTTCAGACAGCTCGCCTGATCGCCCATCGCCTAAACCCGACACTTCGGACAACCTGCCCATCTCACCATCTGAGGATGTCTCCTCCTACGGTGACCTCATCAAGCGGATGGCCATGTCCCTCGGTATCCCTATCGCCCAACCGCCACAATCGGTGTCGGACCCGATATTTGACATTGTCCAAATGGACACATCACCCTCTGTCGCCCTGCCGCTCTCAGCTGTCCTGCTCCAGGCGACGAAATTCCAATGGGATAAGCCAGCTTCCGCTCCAGTTTCCTCGCGCCGTCTGGACCATATGTACAGACTCCAGGAAGAGGGTATCGAGTTTCTGTTAACCCACCCGAAACCGAATTCCATGGTGGTCAGCTCCTCCACCAAATCGAAGAGAGCCCATTCCACCCCGCCAGACAAGGAGAGCCGCCATCTGGACGCATTTGGAAGAAGGTTCTACTCTGCAGGAACCTTGAGCATTAAAACTGCCAACTACCTTGCGTGCATGGGTAGATACCAATATGCACTGTGGGAACAAATCTCTGCCCTCACCCAAGGTCTGCCGGAGGAAGCACGGCTAGCCCTGTGTAAGATACAAAAAGAAGGCCTGCTGCTGGCAAAGCAGCAGGTCAACTCTGCAAAACACACATTGGACGCCTCCTCCAAAACTATGTCCACGGCTGTAGCTTTACGTAGACACTCCTGGCTACGCAACACTTCATTGCAGATGGATACCAGGACACTCATTGAGGACCTCCCCTTTGATGGCATGGGGCTGTTTCATTCCACCACAGACACAGTCCTTCAGGACCTCGATAAAAGCATTAAAGCTTCGAGGACCCTGGGAGTCTCTGCTCCTACTGCAAGACCCTTCAAGCCACGCACCTGGTCAAGGCCTTGGTCCCGCCGCTCCTCAGCCAGGAGTTCTCCCGATCGCTCTTGGCGCCCACGACCCTCACCCACCCAACAACGCCAACCCTACCAGGGAAAACAGAGACCAGCAGCGACCCAACCGTCCGGTCGCCAAAAATTTGCAAGAGGCCCCAAGCAGGGCCTTTGACTCTCCCCCCCATCGCGCACAACCTACGCATCTCGCACCCTTCTTAGAAGCTTGGCGCGAAATCACCACGGACACTTGGGTGTTATCCATTATCACCACGGGCTATCTCATCAAGTTTCTTCATTCCCCGACATACCAAACTCTTACCACCACCCCACCAACCCCAGAGCTGCTCGCCGAGATTGCAACCCTGCGCCTCAAGGACGCCATAGAACCGGTTCCACCTGCACAATGGGGAAAGGGCTTCTTCTCTCGTTATTTCCAAGTACCCAAACGGGGCGGGGGCACAAGGCCCATTTTAGACCTCCGGAACCTCAATGTGTTCATTCAGTACAAGCGGTTCCGCATGATCACTCTCCGCTCCTTCCTTCCCCTTCTTCGGCGAGGCTCCTGGATGGCTACCCTGGACCTCCAGGATGCCTATTTTCACATCACCATAGCTCCGCAGCATCGCCGGTACCTCCGCTTCATGGTGGGAGAGGACCAATTCCAATACAAGGCCCTCCCTTTTGGCCTCTGTACAGCCCCCAGAGTGTTTACCAAAACGATGGCAGCTGTGGTAGCCCACCTCCGCCTACAGGGAGTCGTCATTTTTCCCTATATCGATGATTGGCTCCTGGTGGCAGACTCGCCGAAAACCCTCTCCCTCCACATCACCCGCACTCGCAATCTCCTGGCGCGACTCAGTCTCCGGGTCAACGAGGAGAAGTCACACCTCCAGCCTTCTCAGACAGTACAATTCATTGGAGCAATCCTAGACTCCACCCGTCTGACAGCCTTCCTTCCACAAGACAGAGCTTCTGTCCTGTCATCTCTGGCAGAGCACGTCAGAACCCAACTATCAGCGTCGGCCTTCCTCCTCCAACGCCTGCTAGGCCTCATGGCTGCCACCACGGCAGTCATTCCAATCGCCAAACTTCGCATGCGGACTTTGCAGCTCTGGTTCCTCAGCGTCTTCTGCCCGAACCAGGATGCTCAGTCCTCTGTACTGACACCCACTCCGTGCGTAAGGCACTCTCTACTATGGTGGACGCGGACCTCCAACCTCCTTCAAGGTGCTTCCTTCCACCTACCCTCCCCCACTCGGACACTCACTACAGACGCTTCTCTCTGGGGATGGGGGGCACACCTCTGCAGCCACACTGCAGGGGGCCCCTGGGATACCTCCCAGTAATCCAATCACATCAACTACTTGGAGCTCCTCGCGGTCCTCCTGGCCCTCCACACTTTCCGCGACCTCCTTCGGGGCCACTGCGTAGCGATACTATCGGACAACACGACGGCAGTAGCCTGTATAAATCGACAAGGAGGCACAGTATCCCGGTCGCTCTGTCGCCTCTCTCTTCGACTGTGGACCTGGTGCCTCCACCACGACATCTACCCCCGGGCCACTCACATCCCCGGCTCCGAGAACACCACGGCAGACCAGCTGAGCAGAGGACTAGCCTCTCCCCACGAATGGGAACTGTCCAACACACATCTCCAACCAATCTTTCACCACTGGGGCACTCCGGACATCAATGTGTTCGCGACCTGGGCCAACACCAAATGTCGTCGATTTTGCTCCCGAGGAGGCAGGCACCCCGACTCCCTAGGAGACGGCCTTCTCCTCCCCTGGACGAAAGGATTTCTCTACCTTTTTCCCCCGCTCCCCTTGCTCACAAGGGTGATTGCAAAGATTCGGGCTGACCACGCGAGCTGCATCCTTATAGCACCCTGGTGGCCCCGTCAACCCTGGTTTGCGCCCCTATTGTCGCTGGCTCAGGGTCACTACATTCACTTCCCACCCGACCCGCTTCTCCTCAGCATCTCCAACTCCCCTCTTCTCCACCACAATGTTCCCCATCTGAAACTGACGGCATGGAGACTCTTCCCCTTGGCTTCTCCCCCAGAGTAGCCAATGTCCTACTGAACTCACGAAAACCGTCCACGCGGACGTCTTATGCGTACAAGTGGGCCAAATTCAGTCGCTTCCTAAGCTCCGAGACTGCCTCGCCCACCTCAGCCGGCCTCCCACGTGTCTACGACTTCTTGCTCTCGCTGGCCGATTCCGGCTTGTCCCACTCTTCCATTAGAGTCTACCTGGCAGCCATCTCCGCCTTTCACAACAGGGTAGACAATTTCACGGTGTTTACTCACCCCCTCTCCAAGCGCTTCCTCAAAGGGCTCCTGCACTTATACCCACCATCCAAGCCACCAGCACCCCTGTGGGACCTCCCTCTGGTACTGCGTCAGCTTACCAGGAAGCCTTTTGAACCACTGGTAACGTGCGACCTTCGACTCCTGTCCTGGAAAACTGCGTTTTTGATCGCCATCACCTCAGCGCGCCGTGTAGGAGAAATTCTTGCCTTCAGGCACGACACACCCTTCCTCTCCTTTCCTCCGAATGGAGTCCGTCTCCTACCGGACATATCCTTCCTGCCGAAAGTAATCTCAGAATTCCACCTCCAGTCAGAGGTGATTCTACCTGACTTTTACCCCAACTACTCCTCAGAGGAGGAGCGCTTACTCCACACCCTTGACGTTAAGCGTTCCATCCTCTTCTACCTCCAACGCACTAAAGCTACGCGTCGGACTCCACGCCTATTTGTCTCTTATGCCCCAGGTAGATTGGGCACCCCTATCACTTCACGTAGACTTTCCCGTTGGATTGTAGAACTTATCTCCTTATGTTACAAACTGGCCAAGGTCCAGTTACCAGGCCCAGTACGGGCACACTCGACTAGAGCCGTCGCCACCTCCACAGCCTTCCTGCAAGGTGTTGCCCTGACGGACATATGCAAAGCCGCCACCTGGGCGTCTCCTAACACCTTTATTCGGCACTATGCCCTGGATACTCGAGCATCAGACCGAGCGGCCATGGGTAGACTCATCTTATCTACTACCTCCTGATGACCGCCGGCCGGCACCCTCCTCCAGGTAGGACTGCTCGCTAATCTCCCACTGGTGTGAATCACAGAGACCACATCGAAGATAAACAGGTTGCTTACCTGTAACTGATGATCTTCGAGTGGTCATCTGTGGATTCACACCTCCCACCCACCTTCCCCTCTGTGGCCAGGCGGCACACTCTGCTTCTGGTTGCAGCGGTCAGAAGGAACTGGCGGGATGTCCGCGCCCAGCTCCTCTGGGCATGCGCGGTGGGCGCCACGCGCATGCGCCCGGTGGATGGGCACGAAAATCCGTTAGCTTGCTAGATACCGATGAGTTTCGGCGCAGGCGCAGAAACCCACTGGTGTGAATCCACAGATGACCACTCGAAGATCATCAGTTACAGGTAAGCAACCTGTTTTTTTAGCTCTTCCAGTGATGGGATTTTCTCCCCTTTCCAAACTTTTGCGAACAAAATTCTTGCAGTTGTCAAAATACATTTTATCATATACAGGTCAGATTTTTTATAACCATCTGGTAACATATTCGGTAAGTAAAATTCTAGTTCTAAAGGAAGCTTGATATTAAGTATTTCTTGAATTACTGTTTGTATTTTCAGCCAAAATTTATGAGTTTTTTCACATTTCCACCACAAATGGAAATAGGTTCCCACTTTTTTTTACATTTCCAACAGTTGTTATTTACATTTACAAAACACTTTGCTATTCTATCTGGAGACCATTGCCACCTATGGAACATTTTGTGTATATTTTCTTGATAGGCAATAGCTTTAGTAAGTTTCGCCACTTTCCAGATTTTAGACCAATTATCTAAATCTATAGTGTCATAGATGTCATAGTGACGCAGAGTGGCAGAATGACCACCAGGGTTTCAAATTTTTTAGCCCCACCTCGAACAAAATATGTTGTCTCCTCAGCTTCATACTTGTCAAAACTGGATATTCCATCTCATCGAAGGGCCTTTTCTATGGCCCGTTGTAATATTTCCTCCTCATAAGTGGTAGGGGGCTGCTACAGAAAGACACTGATGGCTGAGCATGTCTGCCTGTGCGGTACTGGAGAAGTGGATACAATCACACATATTCTGCTTAGTTGTGGGTATTATGATCAAATACAAGATAGATTTATTCAGCCTATACAGGAAAGATTTTCAGGTTTCTTGAATACTGTAATAAGCAATATGCTTCTATCAGATTCTAACCCAGAGATCACATTGGCATGTGCAAATTTTTTAACAGCAGCCTCCAGAATTCGTAAACAGTATGTAAAGGTATGATACAGATATAGATTGTATGATATTTCATTTTAATTATTTGTAAAAGTTTCAGTTTTGTTCTGTTTCTACATTAGTATCCAAATTTTCAGTTTTTGATATGTCTGGACTGTTTTGTGCTGGTTACGAACTGTAATAAAGCGAAGGTGATGATGAAGAGTGGATGAATGGGGGAGAGGGAGAGAGAGACTCACCTGAAGGGCTGGTTCTCAGGTATGCGCATCAAAGGATGGTGTGCATGAGACAGAATGTGACCAAATGGTTATTGTTGTTTATTATTTGTACAGGGGTGTGGTACTTTTTCAGTGGCTAGTAAGCCAAGCGCCCTGACCTGGATGGGCCATGCTAGCCTGATCTCATCAGATCTTGGAAGCTAAGCAGACTTGGCCCTGGTCAGTATTTGGAAGGGAGACTTCCGAGGAAGTCCAGGGTGGCTATGCAGAGGCATGCAATGGGAAAACATCTTTGTTCATCTCTTGCCTCGAAAGCTCTATTGAGTCACAAGAAGAAGAAGAAGAGATTGGATTTGTACCCCATTCTTCGCTGCCTGAAGGAGTCTCAGAGCGGCTTGCAATCTCCTTTCCCTCCCTCCCCAACAGACACCCTTTGAGGGAGGTAAGGCTGTGAGAGCTCTTCCGAGGACTGCTTGTGAGAGAACAGTTCACAAGGAGCTTATAGTCCAAGGTTGGCAATGTGGAGGATAACGGAGGGAGGGGATGGAAAGTTGAGGGTGGGAGTAGATGGGGAGGCCAACTTAACCCTGGAACGAGAGCTGCCCTGCAATGGAGGGCGGTCTGGATTGGGTGAAACAAAACCCAGGTGCCATCAAGAGGTCCACCCATGGGGCCAGAACTCCAGAAGCCCTCCCACTGTTGCTCTCCCTCCAAGCACTGAGAATACCAATCATCACTGCGCCAGACAAAGTGTTCCATCTATACAGTGGCTAACAGCCACTGATGGACAGAAATTCAGAAATGTGAATGACATATCACCAAAGGAGGAAAAACAAGGCAAAAATAACCGTGGGATACAATAGCATCAACAAGATACTTTCACAAAGGAAGGGTGCGGGTTAAAAAGATTTCTGTTGCATCCCGTACTACTGTTTTCTGACCTGAAATTGAAAATATTTGGCAATATTTAAATATATCCTGTGCTTCAAAAATGGCCTGCCTATGGGAGCTTAGAATATCAGGAAGAATGCAGAGACAAACTCTTCCGGCTGATTTGCTATCTTTTTATATACGTGTAATTTTTGACATGGTGGAGGATTCTACATGTGAAGCTGCCTTCTACTGAATCAGCCCTTTCGTCTACTTTGATTGGCAGCGGCTCTCCAAGGTCTCAGGCTAAAGTCTTTCACATTGCCTGCTACGTGATCAGGGGTCCTTTGGGGCCGGAGCGAGGCGGAGCGCTGCTCTGCCAGCTCGGGAGTGGGCAGTAGGGCAGCCATGAGCCGAATCAGATTCTCTGATCTGATTTGGCCTGCTGCTGAATTGCTGCCGAAATTTGGCCGCGACTTTAAAAGCAGCTGTAGGGGAGGGGGTTTGAGGGAGAGGCTCCAAACTTGCAGGGTAGCTTCTGGGACCTCTCCCTGAAATACCCACCAAGTTTCAAGAAGATTGGACCATGGGGTCCAATTCTATGGGCCCCCAAACAGGTTGCCCCCATTCCCTCCATTGTTCTCGATGGTGGAAAAAAATAACGTTTTTTCCCACCATAGAGAACAATGGAGGGGATGGGGCAACCTGTTTGAGGCCCCGTAGAATTGGACCCCGTGGTCCAATCTTCTTGAAACTTGGTGGGTATTTCGGGGAGAGGTCCCAAAAGGTACCCTGCAAGTTTGGAGCCTCTCCCTCAAACCCCCTCTCCTCCAGCCCCTCATATACCCTATGAGTTTTTGCCATTGACTCCAATGGCCCATAGGGTATAATAGGGCTGAAACTGACATTCGGCCGGTTATGCTAATGAGTTATGCTAATAGGTATGCGAATGAGCTCCTGCACCTCTTTTTCTACGAAATGACCCCTGTACGTGATCCTTTTCAACTGGAGACGCTGGGGATCGAACCCGGGACCTTCTGCCTGCCAAGCAGATGCTCTGCCACTGAGCCACTGCCTAGGGTTGTCAGGTCCACCAGACCAGCCGGTGGGGGATGGACGCGAACTTAACGGGAGCAGGGAGGGAAGAAGCTGGAAATAAGCACAACATGTTGACATCCCCCCGAAGGGACAGAGGCATGGGGAGAACGTTGGGGGCGAGGCTCCGATTTGTGGGCAGAACCTCTATTGTGGGCAAAACCTCTATGCAGGCAAGGCGGGACATAAATCGAAAGTAATAAATAAATAAAGTAACGAGTAATAAATTAGCTTCTGCCATAGAGTTTTGCCTCAAAACCGGAGTGTTGCCAACATCACCAACATGCCTACGTCACTTCCAGGTGATGTAGGAACGTTGTGTTAATTTCCCGGCTTCTTGCCTGGGTTTTTTTTTGGGGGGGGGGTAATCCCCCCCACTGGCCAGCAGGAGAGAGGAGCACCTGAAACCGGGGGACCACCGCCCCCACCAGGGAGTCTAGCATCCCTACCACACTCCCTGGCATTTCGACCGTCTGCATCCTGAAAACCTTCTACAATTTTTTCAGAGTTAGCGAAAGCCATCGCTCCAAGCCAATAACCATCCAGTGACACGCAAATTGCGAACTAGTTTGGTTATGTCCCTAAATGGAGAGGAATGGGAAGTTTTAAACCGTTAGCCCGGAGTCTGGACGGGGCAGACTTTATTATAGTCCTCCCTCCTCCCTCCGGAGGTCCACTTTCGTTTTATTGCCCACTAAGCTGGCGCTCTGCTTCTACAGCTGCGCTTGATAGGACAGTAATTTGAACTCGGGCCCTCATCAAAAGAGCATTATTTGTAAAACAGGAAAGGAATCTCCGGTATCGTAACATTACTGTTAATTAAATCGAGGCAGGGATGTAATGGGGATGCGGAAGGGGAAATGACAGTTCTGCCCTTTCTGCTGAGGTTTCGAGAGCTGCCGTGCTCGCCTGATTAGCGCTTTTTAATTGCCAGCCCTGTGTTCGGGAGAGATACAGCCGGCAAGCAGGAGCTCTTCTGCGTGGATTAGTTTTTGTAAAAGCGTATTGTGTTTTACCGGGAGCTAACAGTGAAACGGATGGTTCTGTAATCTCCAAAGCCACAAACCCAGCCGGCTCAGACAGAAAAAGGTAGCGGTTTCCACATATTCAGGGGACTTCTTGGGTATGTATGCAAAGGAACTGCCTGTCCGAATTAGCCAAAAGAGGGGGAGGAAAGGCAGATGGGGACTGTCCATGATCCAAGAGGCATGGAACCCTGAGCGTGGTTGTGAGTCGTGTTACAGTCGTCAGCTGTGGGTTGGGAAATTCCTGGGGGTTTGGAGCCTGGGGAGGGTGGGGTTTGGGGAGATGAGGGTATAATGTGGGGTATAATTCCACAGAGTCCCCCCTCCAAACTGCCATTTCCTACAGAGGAACACCATGTACATTATTTACTGCTTAATAAAGTAGTTGAGAGGCTGCGGTGGCTCAGGGGTTAAGATGCTGAGCTGCAGCTGGCAGTTCGGAAGTTCGAGACCCGAGTGCCGCATGACGGAGTGAGCTCCCGTCTCTGGCCCCAGCTCCTACCAACCTAGCAGTTCGAAAGCAAGAAATTGCAAGTAGATAAATAGGTACTGCTTCGGTGGGAAGGTGACAGCGTTCCGTGCGCCTTGGTGTCTAGTCATGCCGGCCACATGACCCCAAGAAAGTCTTTGGACAGCGCTGGCTCTTCGGCTTGGAAACGGAGATGAGCACCACTCCCTAGAGTCGGATTCGACTGGCATTCGAGCAAGGGAAACCTTTACCTGTACTTAAATTATTTCAGCTTCAGCTTCAGGATCTGGCCTTCCAGGGAACAGTCAGGGTTGATTTCCTTTAGGATTGACTGATTTGATCTCCTTGCAGTCCACAGGACTCTTGAGAGTCTTCTCCAGCACCATAACTCGAAATCATCTATTGTTCAGTGCTCGGCCTTCCTTGTGGTCCACCTCTCGCAGCCATACATTCCTGCTGGGAATACCATCGCTTTGACCATACGGACTTTTGTTGGCAGGGTGATGTCTCTACTTTTTATCATTCTGTCTTGGTTTGCCATCCCTTTCCTCCCAAGGAGCAGGCGTCTTTTAATTTCATGCCGTCTGTAGTGATCTTGGATCCCAGGAATGTGAATTCTGTTGCTGCTGGTCACGAAGAGTCAGACTCGGCTGTGCGACTGATCAACAACAACAACAACGACAATTATTAGGATTGACTATCATATAGAATATGAAATTCCAACAACATAATTTTATAATAATTCAAAGGGATAAGTCTCCAATCGTTCATAAGGAAGGAACAATAAATGGTTAACACCTATTGCAAAGCTTGTAAAAGTAGCCAAAAAGGTTTTTTTTTTTTTGGAGTAGCTCCCAATATATAACCGTGGACAGTGCATTCCAATTACAATGGAGATGCTATCAGCGGCCAACGTGCGTCCAGGTTTTCTACATGTTTCAGTAGCCTTCTTCCGGGCCGTGAGTTACCAATGGAACCAATGCTCAAGAGTAATTATTTTGATAAGCAGCACAAAACGCCGTCTGCTCTCTCATTTGGTGACCTTGTTCCCGGTTTTGCCTGTTTCCTACAGAGGAGCTGTTCTCTGCAGTCGGGAGATGAGTTGTAGTTCCTGGAGATCTCCCAGACCCCAGATGCAATTACAGGGGGAAACTTGGTGGTGGTGGTGGAACGTGCCATCGAATCGCAGCTGACTTTTGTGACTCCTCATGGTATTTTCAAGGCAAGAGACGTCGAGAGGTGGTTTGGCATTGCCTGCCTCTGCGTAGTGACCCTGGACTTCCTTGATGGTCTCCCATCCAAGGCTGAGGACAGACTGGCAAATTAAAGCACAAGGGAAGCGGGGAAAAAGACCCGAGCCAAATTGTCGTGGGGCTTTCCGTTTGCACTGCGTAGACTGATGCGGGACCATACCGGGGAGGAGGCGGAACGAAGCATTCACACTGCAGGGTGGCCCCTGGCGGCGGCACCATGGCGGTGCACGGCTTTGGTCTGTTTTGCCGAGCTGCGCATAGGCGCATGGGCGCAGCAGCTGGATCAGCGGTTTCACATTATCGGCACCACTTGATGCGTCTTATTTGCATCTACACTGCCAGGAAGCGGGATGAATGCGCACCCAGACAGCTTGACACCGGTTTCACTAGGTACCTTTTTAAAGTGGGAAGAAAGTGCTTGAGGACCAGGTGAGTGCGGCACAGCAACGCCAGGCAGCTGTGGCTGTCTGAACGGACTCTCTTAATCCGCTTGAAAAGTGGATTTATATCAGGCCAAAATGCCAGTCTGTCCTCGGCCCAAGTATTTACCAGGGCCAACCCTGATAAGCTTCCAAGATCTGGTGAGATCACACTAACCCGGGCCATCCAGAAGAAGAGATTGGATTTATACCCTGCCCTTCACTACCTGAAGGAGTCTCAGAGCGGCTTACAAACTCCTTTCCCTTCTCCTCCTCACAACAGACACCCTCTGAGGTAGGTGGGGCTGAGAGAGCTCTGACCGGGACTGCTCTTTCAAGAACAGCTCTGAGAGAACTGTGACTGACCCAGGCTCACACCAGCAGCTGCATGTGGGAGAGTGGGGAATCAAACCCAGTTCTCCCAGATTAGAATCCACGCTCCTAACCACTACACCCAACTGGCTCCAAGTCAGGGCGGGGGGAAACGTAGCAGGGAGGAAGAGATAAATATGCCCAACCTTTCTTCCTGGTGTGCTAATTTACTACATAAAGGGTTTTAAAAAAATGTATGAGGGAGTGTTTGAAAAAGGCATGCTGGAGTCTGAACTGGCACAGTCCACGTTCTTCCATCTCGCAGTATGTAGAATGGTTCCTCTTTCCTAGACGCTGCCGATGTTACATTTTAGCCTTCTATCCGACAGGCCTTGCCTGGCTAGATTGGGGGCCCGCAAAGTTCTTTTCCATCTAATGCGCGCAAGTGGATTTTGCAGGGAATTTTAATTGGGAAGGGATATTAGATTTCTCTGTTGCTCTTTTGTTAAGTGCTGTCTAAATATTGGATCTCTTTAATTTTTCCTTGGGTGGGATGAGAAAGCAGGCACCGGGGGAGTCCTGTGCTTGGATTAATTTTGATTAGTGGATAAGCAAACACATTCCCCCCCCCCCTCTTTAGATTTTCCAGCGCTGTCCGCAGAAAGAGTAATGCTGCTAGTTGATACAATGGGTTAGGGAACCCGGGGTTTTTGGCAATGATTTTTAAAAATGTTTTTAACTTCACTGCAGCCAGTGGACTAAAAAAACCTACATAAACATATGATATACTAGATAACAATAATGCAAAGCAGGGAATACAGAAACATATTTTTATCTCTAAGAAGAGGAAAAAGAGATTGGATTACACTCCACCCTTCACTACCCAAAGGAGTCTCAGAGCGGTTTACAATCTCCTTCCCCTCCCCCTCCCCACAACAGACACCCTGTGAGGTAGGTGGGGCCGAGAGAGCTATTTTGAGAACTGTTCATGAGAGGAAAGCTCTGAAAGAACACGTGACTGACCCAAGGTCATACCAGCAGCTTCATGGGGAGGAGTGGGGAATCAAACCCAGTTCTCCCAGATAAGACTCCGTGCTCCTAACCACTACACCAAACTGGTTCTTTGTGAAGAGAGTATAACACAGGGGTTTCGAACTCATTTGTTATGAGGGCCGGATCTGACATAAATGAGACCTTGTTGGGCCGGACCATGTGTGTCATAAAATGTAATGCCAGGTAGCGGAGATATAAACTATAAAGGACACAAACTCAAAGGTTTTTTTTTACTTAAAATAAAAACATGCTTAAAACATTAGTGCTCTTGCAATATTTTGTTTATTTAACAGTCTCTGATAACCAGGAGTCCTTTCGTAGAAAAAGAGGAGCAGGAGCTCATTAGCATAACTCATTAGCTTAATTTATTAGCATATGCCACATCCCCTGACATCACCAGAAGTGTGTCAGAAAGGGAATGTCAGTTTCAGCCCCATTATATCCTATGGGCCATTGAAATCAATGGTAAAAACTCATAGGGTATATGAGGGGCTGGAGGAAAGGGGGTTTGAGGGAGAGGCTCCAAACTTAAAGGGTAGCTGCTGGGGCCTCTCCTCGAAATACCCACTAAGTTTCAAAAAGATTGGAGCACGGGGTCCAATTCTATGGGCCCCCAAACAGATCGTCCCATCCCCTCCATTGTTCTCTATGGAGGGAAAAAATGTTAACTTTTTTCCTACCATAGAGAACAATGGAGGGAATGGGGGCAGCCTGTTTGCGGGCCTGTAGAATTGGACCCCCTGGTCCAATCTTCTTGAAACTTGGTGGGCCAGCAGCTACCCTGCAAGTTTGGAACCTCTCCCTCAAACCCCCTCCCCTCCAGTGGCTTTAAAAATTGCTGCCGAATTTCGGCAGCAATTCGGCAGCGAGCTGAATCAGATTAGAGAATCTGATTCAGCCTGTGGCTGCCCTACTGGGCCTTGCTCCGGCCCCAACGGCCTTGCTCCGGCCTTGCTCCGGCCCCAACTCCTGCCCCAACGGACCCCTGCTGATAACTGACACCTCTTGCTCTGAATTATTGCATCCAAATGTCTGTACTGTTGCAATCTTGAGTATGCTGTTCAGCGTGAGTATCTGTAAGCGGCAAACCTACTTTTGATTTGTTGACATTCACCACAGAAATCTCATGCTCAGAGTTCTGAGTCTAGGACCCAGGGGGAAACATGAAATGGCTGAGCGATTGAGAGAGTCTGGCGAAGCAAGCTATGATGCAGCAGCAGCAGCAACAGAACGGGAAGCAGGAGGTGGCCAGTTCCAGGGCTGGCCTGATAGAAGCCCTTCGGGGGCTGGATCCGGCCCCCAGGCCGCATGTTTGACACCCCTGCTCTTACCAGTACACATCAACATTGGCTCAATGTGCCTAGGTACTCGGTTGGGTAATTCTTTTTATTAACAACGTATTATCCAGTGGTTTCTTAAAAGCTGTATTCTTGATGAATCTGATCATCTTCCAGATCTTTACCACCCAGAAACCTTGTTCTTCTATTTCCATATCCTTGCTGAAATTATTCTAGGCCTGTCACAGGGCTTGAGCAGCCAACTTCTAAATGGTACCTGGAGATTTCCCGCTATTATGGTTGATCTCCAGACAACCAAGATCGGTTCCCCTGGAGCCGATAGCTGCCTTGGAAGGTGGACTCTACAGCCTTATATCTTGCTGAGGTCCCTCCCCTCCTCAGGCTCCACCCCTCAAATCTCCAGGGCTTTCTCAACCCAGAGTTGGCAACCCTACATAAGCTACAAAACAAAAAGCTAGATACATAACTTCCTTCTCTGCGTTGCTTAATTAGGCAGCCTGCGTACACCTGACTTTATATCATCTAGAAGGCATACCAGCAGGGCTCGATTCTACGTTTTTGTGTTAAACTCAATTCCACATTTTGAAGACTGCTTTTGACTCCTGCTGGCACCCGTCGTCCTTTACAGGGCGGCTACGGAGAGCCGTGAAAAAACAAGCCAACCCCAAAGTCATGCGACACCTTTTGCTTAGGACCAGCCTAAATATCACAGAGCCCTAGAAGCCGGAGGGGCGTTGTGAACCCCGCGCTGCTCCTGACACCGTGTAATCCCATTAAGTCCGCCACACATCCGGAATTCTGCCTGAAGATCCTGCGAACTGCGCTCTCGGGGGCTTTTCTGTCGCGTCCTGAAGCATCTTTTCCTCCTCCTGTTTTTTAAAAATGAAAATCCAGCTGGGTAAAGTGGAAACTCGAAAGCGCTGACGTTATGCTTACATTGTGCTTTGCACGCGTGGGTTCGTATCCCATCCTCGTCGCCAGTTTTAAGTATTGAGCGGGAGGCGATGAATCAAACAAACAGGCTTTTATTCAAACACATTGCTTCAGCTCAAAAGACAGCTCTATGAGAGCGGCACCTTAATTTATACTGTTTCCAACTCATAACTTCAAATAATGTAACTATGTACAAACAATCCTATTGGACCTAAGCGAGGCTCAGCCATTGGTTACCTAGAGTGGCTTAAGGACCAATGAGAATCTTTATTTGTAGCCAATCAGAAAGGGCCTTTTGCATCCCAAAGTCTCTGCAAGCTGTGGCTGTAAAATAATGAGAATACAACAGTCCTAATGGAATGGCACGATATATATTGTTTAGTTTGGAACTGTTCTGCGGATGCGCACAACCGACTTATGGCAACCCCATAGGGCAGGGGTGGCCAAACTTGCTTAACGTAGGAGCCACACAGAATAAACGTCAGATGTTTGAGAGCCGCATTACATGAACAAATATTACACATTTTTACTGGGAAACATGCATACTTGCTTTTTATTAACATTAAATGAGACTGCCAAAAATAATAACAAAAGTGGTAAAAGCAGATATTGGTAATGATATTTATTTGTCCAATTATATTTGTTTGCTAATGATATTCAGCTTCCCCAGCCACCCTGCCGGGAGCCGTAAAATTTGTGTGAAAGAGCCACATGCGGCTCCCGAGCCACAGGTTGGACACCCCTGCCATAGGGGTTTCAAGGCAAGAGGCATTCAGAGGTGTGGTTGGCCATTGCCTGCCTCTGCGTAGAGGCCCTGGACTTCCCTGGTGGTCATAGGCATCGACTTCAGGGGGGCTGGGGAGCTGGAGCCCCCCCCAACTTTTCCAGGAGGTGCTAAGCCTCCACCGGAGACAATGGACTGTGATGTCTCTGGCCCAGCCCCAGCCCCCCCTGGAAATTGGAAAGTCTGCACCCTTGCTGGTGGTCTCCGATCCAAGTACCAGCTAGGGCTGACCCTGCTTAGCTTCTGAGTTCTGATGGGATTGGGCTAGCCAGGGCCTTCCAGGTCCGAGCACCTGGAAACTTCCAAGCTACCTATGATCATCGTCTTTCTGGCTGCGGTCACAAACACGAAATAATCCACTTGCAATCCACTTTCAGTGCGCTTTCCAACTGGATTTTACTGTGGCTGATTTCTGCATTGGCTTTTCCCTCCGTTGTTCGACAAAATCCCCGTTGGAACAGAAATTCCCCTCTCCACTGCATGCTGGTTTCAGTCCTTTGATTATCGGGTTTTACGGTACCCTCCCGACTGCACGCCACTTTCGAGTTCTTTGATCGTTGGATTTTATTGTACTTTCTGCATAGATTTATGGCCGTTTTATTGCCGTTTAGGGGTGACTTTGCAGTCCGTAGGTATTTGACTGTAGTTTTGAGCTGCGCTTTTTTCCCCCAGTTGAGAAAATGTGGAGCGAATGCTAGATACAGAGTCGCCCTGTGTGAACTGGAAAAATCCAGTTGTAAAGTGCATTGAAAGTGGATCCTTTAGTATGTGTGACCACAGCCTATAAGTAGTTATATCCATTGGTTTTATCTTAGCCCCACTCAGGGGTCATTTTGTAGAAAAAGAGGTGCAGAAGCTCATTAGCACACCTCATTAGCATAACCTATTTGCATACGATGCACTCCCTGACATCACCGGAAGTGTGTCAGAAGGCAACACCCACCACTCAGGCTCCACCCCAAAAATCTCCAGGTATTTCCCAGCTCAGAGCTGGCGAGCCAGCTTGACACTTTGACTAAAGACACTTCAGGTTTCCTTTGCTCTTGCAGGGAAGCTACCCTACAACAAGCATGAAAACACAGATAAAGTAGTCTGCTTTTGCCTTTTTCCACAGCGCATCACCATATGTGCCCGCTCCTGGGCTTGTTACTCCCAGAACAACGTTCCTGCGTGTTCCTGCTCGAAATGACCCCTGGCCCCACTCTGAAAAGTTTGGCAAGCCCTGGATCAAACTCTGCTCTGTGTCTTGATGTGTACCCTCCCCCACCTGCCCTGGAGATCTTTTGGCATTTGATTTAATATTTTGAAATCCTGCTCTCTTTTCTGAAGGTCAAAGCGATGTAGAATAGTCGACAGATGATAAATACATTAAGACCCTATCTGATAAACAATCAGATAGCCTTCTGATCAGCACAGGCAGGTAGAGGGCCCCGGACAGTGTTCCCTCTAAGCTGAGCTAGTGTAAGCTAGCTCACAGTTTTTTAGCCTTCAGCTCACACATTTTTGTCTTAGAAGAAGAGATTGGATTTATACCCCACCCTTCACTCGGCATCTCAGAGCAGCTTACAATCTCCTTTCCCTTCCCCTCCCCACAACAGACACCCTGTGAGGGAGGTGGGACTGAGAGAGCTCTCTCTTGAGAACTGCTCTTTCAAGAACAGCTCTGAGGGAACTTGTGACTGACCCAAGGCCATGCCAGCTGCTGCATGGGGAGGAGTGGGGAAGCAAACCCGGTTCTCTCAGATTATTTTTTTTGTAATAAGTTTTTTATTTTTCAAACACACACATAAAACATACAAACACACAAATACATAAACATAAAAGAATCAGAGGGTAATATATCAGAGAATATCTCTAAAATATTTTCTTATATCATCTAGTTATTAGTTTCTATACAGATATTGACCTAAGAAAAGGTTAGTCAAGTAGTGTGCAAAATGTTAACAGTCGTTAAGCGACTCGAAATGTAGTCAGAGAGTATATAGTTCAGTTCATGTAATCTTCTATCCATGTCGAAAATCTGGACCATGTTTTGTAAAATGTCTCTTCCTGTAATCCTTCCAAAAATAAAGTCAATTGATCCGTTTCCGCAGTTTCCAGTATTTTACTTACGATTTCTTCTTCAAAAGGTATTTCATCTTTTCTCCAATATTTTGCATACAATATTCTCGCAGTTGTTAATACATGTATAATCAAATAAAAATCTTCTTTCTTACACTTTTCTGGTCGCACGTTCAATAAGAATAGCTCTGGAGTAAAAGGCATGGTACCTTTCAGCATTTTTTGTAAGATGTCATGAATCCAGGCCCAACCGGTTCTCCCAGATTAGAGTCCATGCTCCTCAACACTACACCAAACTGGAAAGGAGCATCCCCGGAAGAGAGAAAAGTAGGGAGATTTCCAAATTGTTCCCCAGTCCCTGACAGGCATCCACCTCCAACGTTGTCTGTTTTAGAATCCGGGCTGTGCTGTCGTAGCCCCACTCAACTGAACAAACTGCTCCCGAGTAAATAGCCAACGGCATTCAGCCTTACACAGGGAATGTCCTATCTGAGAGGCCTAGGAAATTCACCTTCCAAATCATTAAGCTGCTGAATCAAATTACCTTAAAATATAAGAGCAGCTGTTGCAGCATATTGGCCCAGCAGACACACTCCCAGCCAGTATGTCGGAACAGCTGCTGGAGGTTAATATCCCTAATTATTTATTCATTTATCACCTTTGGAGGGGGGTTGTTTTTGGCCCCCCATTTTTTTTGTTGTTTTTTTTTTAAAACGTCGCTCTCATCATCCGCTTCTTGGCACATGTTAACCGAGCATGTGACAGAAATAATGTACTATCCTGCATGATAAATGCGGGAATCTCAAGAGCTGGACCATTTCTTTCGCTGGCTCCTCCGGGGATGGGGCTAGATGTTATGGGAGGCCCAGGGCTGGGGTAGGGCATCATTGGATGACTGTCGAGGCCCCTGACCTCCGGGAGGGCCTGTTGTAGAAGCAGACATTGTCATTTGTGCCACTGTGTTTGAGTGGTGGCGCTGGGCCCCCTTGGAAAGTAGAGCTGCCAGCTCTGAGTTGGGAAATACCTGGAGATTTGGGGGGGGTGGAGCCTGGGGAGGGCAGGGTTTGGGGAGGGGAGGGACCTCAGCAGGCGATATTGCCATAGAGTCCGCCCACCAGAGCCGCCATTTTCTCCAGGTTTCAGGGTCTTCAAAAGCACACTGTGACTTTCCCTTCCCTCTCGGCCTCCAGACGGTCACATTTAGGCCAGTGCTGATAAGAAAGTTCCTTACTGGTGGAATGAGCTCCCGGAAGAGAGCAATTCCACAGGGCCTGCAAGACAGAGGTCTTCCACCAGGCTTTCAACTAGGAGCCGCCCCCACTAATATCGCCACCAAACCCCGGCTCGGATAGTCGGTGTGAAACTAGAACATCTATACAACCCCAAGCTGTCTCTGAATGTGAAACATCAAAAGCACTGTTGTTATAAATTGTATGTATTGTTTTGAGGATGATTTCATTGGATTTTATGTGTTATTTCAGTGCATTTAAGTGTTCTATAACGTGCTTTATGAGTGTGAGCCGCCCTGAGCCTGCTTCACGAGGAGGGCGGGATATAAGTTGGATAATAAAATAAAAATTCAAAAATTAAAAGTTCAGGAGGAGATAGTGGACCAGTTTCCAGACAGATGGGGCATGGTTATAGAGGAGGCTTTTTCTCTGTCCGCAGGAGCTAGCGGTGCTTGATAGAGAAACAGCTTTCAAAAGTCGGTCCCTGCCCCGAGAGCTTACAGTCAGTTGTTAAGGAAGTGATGAGAAGAGGGAGAGCAAGACCTACCGAAACACAGTGCGCATGAATGAGCGCATGTGCATGGACTTAGCCTTCACTTGGGTTTTTAATGTTAGCACGTCTGGACTACACTGCTGCAGGATGTAGCATTGATTTCTAGTTCAGTTGACTTTATAGCAGGGATGGACAAATTCATTGCTCTGGCCTTGATGGCCCAGGGTAGCCCGATCTCAGCAGATCTCAGAAGCTAAGCAGGGTCGGCCCTGGTCAGTATTTGGATGGGAGACCACCAAGGAAGTCCAGGGTCACGACGTAGAGGCAGGTGATGGCAAGCCACCCCTACTCATCTCTTGTCTTGAAAACCTTATGGGGTCACTGTAATTTGGCTGTGCCTTGACGGCCCATTCCACCACCAGACAATGCCATCGTGGTGTATTAGCTAGGATGACTAAATGGACCCTCCAGATTCAGAAGCAGGTGCCTGTTGAATAATCATGCTCTTGGGTAACTGTGCCCTGCTTGTAGAAGAACAGGAGGAGGAGGAGGAGTTGGTTTTATACCCTGCCTTCACTCAGAATTTCAGAGCAGCTTACAATCTCCTTTCCCTTCCACTCCCCACAACAGATGCCCTGTGAGGTAGGTGGGGCTGAGAGAGCTCTTTTGAGACCTGCTCTTGAGAGAACAGCTGGTCCAGAGATATGGCTTGCCCAAGGTCCTCCAGCAGGTGCAAGTGGAGGAGTGGGGAATCAAACCCGGTTCTCCCAGATTAGAGTTCACGCACTTAACCGCTACACCAAACTGGCTCCCGCTGGTTGTATATGTTCTGGAAGCACCTGACTGGTCCCTGTGTGAAGCCAGATGCTGGATGAGGTGGACTTTTGGTCTGATCCAGCTGCTCTTCTGCGCTTCGTAAAAGGCTCTACCAAAGTCTTCACTGGAAAGATGGATTCTGAGTGGGCATTTGAAAGATGAGAGAGGTGGAACCACACTGGAAAGCCAGAGATGTATAATGGATTAGTACCTGAGGAGTTCTTAGCTTTGAAGCATAATAAGAACTTAGGAACATAAGAGAAGCCAGTGTTGGATCAGGTAAGTGGCCCATCCAGTCCAACACTCTGTGTAACACAGTGGCCAAAAACACCAGGTGCCATCAGGAGGTCCAGCAACGGGGTTAGGTGATTATAGTGATTATAATAATGACTGACCATAGTGTAGTCACTCAGCCTAACGTCCCTTATACAGTTGTGAGAATATGATGGTTTTTTGCTTTTTGGGAAAGCAGGCTGATGCTCTCTTGGGGTGGTATATCAACAGAGGCTGAACGTCCAAATCGCAGGATGTCATAGACCCGCTGTACACTGCATTGGTCAGGCCATGCCTGGAGTCTCGTTTGCGGTTCTGGAGGCTTCACTTCAAAAAAGATATGGATAGAGTGGAGTATATGCAGAGGAGAGTGACGAGGATGATCGGGGGCCTGGAGACCTAGAAGCCCTGCGAGGAAAGGCTGAGGGACTTCTTGGGAACGTTCAGTCTGGAGAAGAGGAGGTGGAGGGGGGACAGGATGGCTCTCTTGAAGTATCTGAAGGGCTTTCACTTCGAGGAGGGCAGGGAGCTGTTCCAGTTGGCAGCAGAGGAGAGGACTCGCAAGAATGGGTTTAAATTAAGGGCGGGAAGGTACCAGCTGGATCTTAGGGAAAACTTTTTTACAGGAAGAGTTGTGTAACAGGGGAATCAGCTGCCTGGGGAGCTGGTGAGCCCCCCCTCCCTGGCAGTCTTTAAGCAGCGGCTGGACAAAACCCTTGTCAGAGATGCTCTAGGCTGATCCTGCATTGAGCAGGGGGTGGGACTAGATGGCCTGTATGGCCCCTTCCAACTCTCTGATTCTATGGCAGTCTTTAAGCAGCATGTGGACAAGCCCTTATCAGGGATGCTCTAGGCCAGGGGTGGGCAAACTTGCTCAGCGTAAGAGCCACCTAGAACCGGGGTGGCCAAACTTGCTTAACGTAAGAGCCGCATAGAATAAACATCAGATGTTTGAGAGCCACAAGACATGAACAAATATGACCTGATTTTATTGGAAAATAAGCAAATTTGCTTTTTATTAACATTAAATGAGACTGCCAAAAATAATAACAAAAGGGGTAAAAACAGATATTGATAATGATATTAATTTGTCCAATGATATTTGTTTGCTAATGATATTTAGCTTCTCCAGCCGCCCTGCTGGGAGCCACATAATATATACGAAAGAGCCGCATGCGGCTCCCGAGCCACAGTTTGCCCACCCCTGCTCTAGGCTGATCCTGCATTGAGCAGGGGGTGGGACTAGATGGCCTGTATGGCCCCTTCCAACTCTCTGATTCTATGGCAGTCTTTAAGCAGTGTCTGGACAAGCCCTTATCAGGGATTCTCTAGGCTAATCCTGCATTGAGCAGCGGGTTGGATTAGACAGCCTGTATGGCCCCTTCCGACTCTGTGATTCTAGAATGTTTGCCTCCATCCTCAGTAGAAGAGCAGGATGAAAATGAATTCCAAGATCAGTGTTCTGGGATGGTGTTCCAGGCATAAAAGGCAGCCGCATAGTTGTTTAAGTGAGCCGGAGACATGAAAGGCCATTTTGGTCATCTTTATCGCTCGACAGGATTAAACAACGCATGCTGCTTCCCCCCACCTGTTGAACCCACAGCCGGCGAGTCTTTTTTGAAACAAGTTATTAAAACAACACGGCAGATCTTAGAACAGAGCTCCTCACATCCATTGTTTGGACACCCCCAGAGCGGACTCTAAAATAGAAATAGCAGGTAAGAGGCGGAGAGGAGCTATGGTGGTTAAATTGCCATCAGTTCAAAGAGACGTTAAAAATAGATTTTTTCCTGACACATCTGAGCTTCCCCGAGTTCATTGTCTGTCGGGCAGGTGGTCGGCCTCTTCTGTGCCACTGAGCAAAATCACTGTGTTTGGCCGGCAAAGAGACTTGTGGCTTTAGTTTGGGTTTCCTCCAGTTTTTTAAAGTGGGAGACTGCGAGACATAGCTGACCGCCGTTTCATCCCATGTCATTATCTGTCCAGCTGGGAGTCCAGTTCTCAATCGGCAGTGTTCCAAGGTGGCTTAAAATATCATTTGCTAAAAAAAAAAAGGCTGACCGGCGTAACCTTCTTCAAGGATGGATAGAAGTAAAAACCATGTTCTCCAACTGTTGAGAAAGAATGTTTCTCCTAAGGTTGCCAGCTCTGGGTTGGGAAACTCCTGGAGATTTTTTTTAAGGGGGTGTGGACCTTGGGGAGGGTGGGGGGGAGGGGAGGGACCTCAGCAGGGCAGCCATTTTATCCAGGGCAACTGATCTTGGTCATCTGAACACAAATTGTAATATCGTGAGATCTCCAGGTGCCACCTAGAGGTTGGCAACCTTGTCCCTCCACCACCACCCAGCATTACTTTTAAAAACTAGCACTGGATCAAATTGCCTGTTAACCAGTTATCACCCTGTTAGACCCCCTTTACCCAAAGAAGCTGGTGGATTGTGTCGTAGAATTTATCCAGGTCCCAATGTCACCGCATTGCCTCCACTTTTATTTGGGAAACCCCTGGTTCAGCTTGCTGATGATTTTTCAAACCTTGGGGAAGTCAGTGGGGGAAGTGAAAAGCAAAGCGGGAACTTCATCCTGAACTCAATCCAAAATTGAGGTCGTTTTTAATTTTTAAAAAAATGGGGAAGGAGAACCGGAGATAATCAGATGCGGAGACAGGACTGAACAAGCAAAGAGCGGAGCCGCCAGCACCAGGACTAGGTCTTCAGGCTCTAGGAAAATAAACAAGCTGTGGATGACGGGGGAAAGTCCATTACTTGGAGTGTGAAAAGGAGGCCGAGGGGTTTTGTGCTTTAAAATCCTGCATTAAAGTGGCCAGCAGACTTATTCCATGGGTGTGCCGCATGCAGATATGGTTCAGCCGTATTTACCCCACAGAAAGATGGACCTGAATGTAAGGTGACCCCCTTCTACCAAAGTTTATACGCAAAACTTTTTTTTTTTTAAAAAAAGATATTATTACTATTTTCATACATACATGCAACCAGTGTTCCCTCTAAGATGAGTTAGTGTGAGCTAGCTCATACTTTTCCGTCTCAGCTCAGGAAGGAGGGCTCCAGAGTAGCCAAATGGCTCGCTCACAACTTTCATGCCAGTAGCTCACAAAGTAGAACTTTTGCTCACAAGACTCCACAGCTTAGAGGGAGCATTGTGAACTTGTATATGAATTTAAGGCGACCACCCCTCCTTTTCTGTATGGAAACAAAAGCTAGTCTTCCTTTCATAGGAATACAGTATCACGTACTGTTATCAGTTATATTGCAGTGGTTATGGCTCTGCATAACGAATTCTAGGCTTGCTTTAGTCTTGTTTTATTTTACTATTTCGATTTATACCCCGCCCTTCCTGCAAGCCGGCTCAGGGTGGTGCACAGCAGTAAATTCAGTACAATCTTAAAATAATTCAAGCAGATACAGGTAACAATATTAAATCAGTACAATAAAGCCAATCTAAAACTTTTAAAGTGGGCAGCGCAATTATATTCAGGTCCAGTTCTTACAAGAGGGAAATGAGTGGGCCGTCGCCAAGCCGTAATGGTCTCAAGCCGCGGTAATAGGGAGGCCAGCTGGTAGGTGCCCGCTGCCTCAACCAAAGGCCTGGTGGAACAGCTCCATTTTGCAGGCCCTGCGAAACCGTAACAGGTCCTATCACCGATAAGAGAAAGGAATAACACAAACTTCTCACTCCTTTCATTGGGGAAAAAAACCCTTTGCCCTATCTGTGCTTTCTGACATAGCCCCAATACTTAGCAATATATCTGCACAGCCATGAGGACTAGAAACCTAGTCTTTTTAGTGGGAAACCCCCCCCCCCCCCAGTAATTCTCCCCAAGTGGAAATCTGATGTTCTCTATTATATTCCGAGTCCCTATAGACACAGGTAGGGATGAGCAATTTCCCCATTTGGATCTTTTATTCCGTAGGTTTTCTGTACACTGCATGCCACTCCTCCTGAGTTCTAATTTAGTTAATTTTTTTCCAGAATATGCAGTTTGTTGTTGGCTTCCGTTTCCCCGCTCTATTTACACCGTTCTGCCCCTACATGTCTGAAATGCATTGTCATCTTGATGCACATACGATTGCATCACGATCTTGCTTTTGCACTGTTTTACTGATGCATGGGTGTGCTGCACATTGGATCGTGATCTAACCATGCATGCAGTGACAGCCAGATTTTTTTTTTTGCAGCGTTTTACCATTATCCACAATTGCACAGGCGCATTGGTAAAACCTTGCACGTAAAGAATTGTGACGCAAATCAGATTTACTTTTGAGTAAGCCGGGTAGACATAGAATCATAGAGTTGGAAGGGACCTCCAGGGTCATCTAGTCCAACTCCCTGCACAATGCAGGAAATTCACAAATACCTCCTTCCCCACACCCGCAGTGACTGTTGCTCCATATGGGCCCAGAAGATGGCAAAAAAACCAGCAGGCTCCCCGGCCAAACGGGCCTGGAGAAAAATCGCCTCCTAGCCCCAAAGTGGCGTTCAGCATTTCCCTGGGTGTGTAAGAAAGGGTCACAAGAACTCAGCACTGAGGCAGCATATATAGGAGGAACACCGGCTTAGCTCGCTCTCCGCCCCGGACTCCTGGGGTTGCCCACGACCCTCTCTTTTGATGCCCCCCCACCCTTGGCGCCCTCAGCCATCACCTAGGCCCTGAATGATGCACACGTTCCACAGGATAGTAATGTGAAGGGGGCTGAGCTGTGGGTGTGATGGGCCCCTGCATAACTGGGCTGAAGTTAGTGCGTGTTCAGTCAGACATGCTGCATGAAAGAGGCCATTTGAATACAATCTGGAAAAGTGTTGAGAGAAGTTAATTTCCATCCTGGCCTCCTAACCTTTATTCTCCTCCTCTCCAGCTGGGTTTTTTGCATATCAACTGTTCCGAATTGTACGTCATTATTAGGAGTGATCAATTTGGACAGATGGGGTAGCCAAATCCTGCAGGCTATCATTTCCAAGGGAAAGGTCAGTTCTTTATCACTCAGCATCTACCTGTGTAACAGCTTCAACTTCCTGTTGGGATTCCCCAGGGAACATCAGGTAGGGGAGGATTTATCCTGCTAGAGAAAATTAATATTAAATCGCATGGGGGGGAGGGAAGGGAGGGAGAGGAGTGGAATAATGTCAGGTTCCTCGTTTTCTACGACTGTGGAACTTGCAAGCCACATTTTAATATTCTTCCAGGGGGCAAGTTAAAAGTTTGGATTCCAGAGATGATTTAACAGCAGTGTGTTAGCAATTAACAGATCCGGCGAAGTAAAATATGCTTCAGGGTAAAATACGATTTCATATCCTGCTTCCTGGTCGAAGGCATGGTGTAGAAGAAGAAGAAGAAGACAGAATCTATTGCACGTGAACTGTAAGCTCGCTGGAGGTGCTTTAATAAAGCTTGTGTGTGTTGCAATAGCTAGAATAGTTGTTTAAAAAAATAGAACATAAGATCATAAGAGAAGCCAAGCTGGATCAGGCCAATGGCCCATCCAGTCCAACAGTCTGTGTCACCCAGTGGCCAAAACCCAGGTGGCCATCAGGAGGTCCACCAGCAGGGCCAGAACTCCAGAAGCCCTCCCACTGTCACCCCCCGAGCACCAAGAATACAGAGCATCTCTGCCCCAGACATATGAATATAAGAGAAGACATGTTGGATCAGACCAATGACCCATCCAGTCCAACACTCTGTGTCACCCAGTGGCCAAAACCCAGGTGGCCATCAGGAGGTCCACCAGCAGGGCCAGAACTCCAGAAGCCCTCGCACTGTCACCCCCCCGAGCACCAAGAATACAGAGCATCTCTGCCCCAGACATATGAATATAAGAGAAGACATGTTGGATCAGACCAATGACCCATCCAGTCCAACACTCTGTGTCACCCAGTGGCCAAAACCCAGGTGGCCATCAGGAGGTCCACCAGCAGGGCCAGAACTCCAGAAGCCCTCCCACTGTCACCCCCCGAGCACCAAGAATACAGAGCATCTCTGCCCCAGACATATGAATATAAGAGAAGCCATGTTGGATCAGACCAATGACCCATCCAGTCCAACACTCTGTGTCACCCAGTGGCCAAAACCCAGGTGGCCATCAGGAGGTCCACCAGCAGGGCCAGAACTCCAGAAGCCCTCCCACTGTCACCCCCCGAGCACCAAGAATACAGAGCATCACTGCCCCAGACATAAGAATGTAAGAGAAGCCATGTTGGATCAGACCAATGACCCATCCAGTCCAACACTCTGTGTCACCCAGTGGCCAAAACCCAGGTGAAGAGAAGCCACGCTGAATGAGGCGAACTGTGGGTATGGTGGTAGAAAGTTGCAGCCATCGAGCTGCTGCCATCGAGTTGCAGCGGACATATGATGACCCTGTAGTTAGATTTTTATCCCCACCCCTCCCCCAGATTGGGGTTCGGGGCGGCTCACAACGTGGCAAGACAGTAACAATAAAAGTATAGTTCTAATAAAATCTAATTAAAGTAAAGTCCAGTTAATTTAACACACAGCTTTGAGTAGAGTCCACCAAAATTACATTTTTTTGAAATGCCTGGTGGAAGACAAACTAGTGGTGGTTTGCCATTGCCTGCCTGGACTTCCTTGGTAGTCTCCCATTCAAGTATTAACCAGGGTCAACCCTGTTTAGCTATGAAGATTCAACAAGATCAGGCTAGCGTGGGCTATCCAGGTCAGGACTGTTGCTATGGGAGACCAAACTTGTTCGCTGCCCTCCCTCAGCTGTTTTGTAGCTTTAAGCCTGACTTCGACTGAGCACAAAGTCCACCCAAGCTGGCGTGAATCTTCAGGGTCATCAGCACGGGACTGACCTCATCCCACAATTCTTTCGGCTGGAGCTTTTGAATTTCTCCTCCCGGCTGTGTTGTCTTGAAATCCTCCTCTTTCTGTTTTGCTTCTCTCTTGTTTGAATCGATGCTGTATGTTTTTAGGGCTCTGTTATCTTTGGTTAGCGTCCACTGGATGTTTCTGTGGCCTCCCCAAAGAGATTAAATCTGCCTCAGACAAATTCATGACTTTTTGGGGGGCTCCTCCGCTCTTCCTGAGGTAGGGAGCAAAGCATTCGGTATGACTCAGGAGGGCATCTGAAGGAGGTTAACCCTCTTTTTTCTGTGAATATTTTTATGGACTTCGGTTCATATATACAGTTTGTTCTTTATTATAGGTTTAAGTATTATTCGCGGATTTTCTCTAGGTGTATCTAGTTCAGTTTTGGCAAGCTGCCTTCATTCCTTTCATGGGGGCAGAACGACAGGAGGTGATTCTCATAAGGATTAGGGAAAATCTCATGAATTGCCCTGGGAAAAAAAGACTTATGCAACATAAACAAATCTCTAAGAACAGAAGAAAAGCCCTGTTGGATCAGATCAGTGGTCCATCTAGTCCAGCATCTTGTCTCACACAGTGGCCAGCCAGTTCCTCTGGAGGGCCAACCACAGGGCAGAGAGGCCGAGGCCTTCCCCTGAACATCAGAAGAGCCCTGCTGGATCAGACCAGTGGTCCATCTAGTCCAGCATCCTGTCTCACACAGTGGCCAGCCAGTTCCTCTGGAGGGCCAACAACAGGGCATAGAGGCCAAGGCCTTCATAAGAACATGAGGAGAACCCTGCTGGATCAGACCAGGGGTCCATCTAGTCCAGCATCCTGTCTCCCACAGTGGCCAGCCAGTTCCTCTGGAGGGCCAACAACAGGGCAGAGAGGCTGAGGCCTTCCTCTGATGTTGCCTCCTGCCACTGGGATTCAGGGGACTTTCTTCCTCCCTTTTTCACCAGCAGAAAAGCCGGATGGATCGAACCCAGTCATCTGTATTTTCTCTCGCCCCTGTTTCGGAAATGTTTCTTGGTGTTTAATAACCACTTAATCCCAGTCACAATTTCCCAGTTATTGACAATGGAGACGGCAGCCCATGAACGGCTTCTTGGCGGTGCTCCCGAATAAATTGTCTGAGTACCAGGGCCAAAGTGGCAAGATTCCTTAATATTTATTTTTTAAAAAGATTGAGTCACAATGGCGAGAATGGCGGAAAATAAACAAGGCTTTGCCGCTCATTACGACACATTTGAATCCCCCAAACACCATTCAGCCGGGAGGAGAGCGCGTTCGAGAAATTGCCACGGATTATAATCATTTTAGCAAAGTGTCTAATTTATCTATTAAGGCCCTTTAATACATTACGTCACCTTGCTCTTTGATCTGGGGTAGTGGGGGGAAGAGGGCGTGAGCAATTTTATCAAATTAAAAGGAGAGAAACAGGCACCTAATGGCCTTCCACTGTAATTTACATTTTAAGAAGTTGCCGTTGCAAAGAGCTGGACCAGGGTTTGCAAACTTCTCCTTTATATGTATTTTCCCCCCCTTTGTTTTACTGACTTCCTTTCAAAAGGTGTTGCTGGGAAAAGAGGGGGGAAGATAATAATAAAGGAAGCCTGTTCTGCAGAAAATGGGTCGGTTCTGTGCCTCTTTCCGCAAAGACAATTGTTCCAAGTACATGCCAGGAAACATTTAGCCAGGGGTCCTTTCGAGCAGGAGCTCGGGGGAGCGCAGCTCCGGGAGTTGGCGCCAGCCCCCCCTTCCCAGCGGAGGAATGCCTGCTTGTGTCATGGCGGCAGCAAAATGACCCTGTCCCCTGGAGAGGTCCTTGTTCCTCCGACCAGCCTTCTGAAGGCTTTCGCCACCACTGAAGCTATCCTCCCAGAATAGTGGTATTTCTGAGGCTTGGATAAGTAGCTGTTCCCCCCCCCCCCTTTCTTCCTTGCCTTCTGACATACTTCCGGTGATGTCAGGTGGTATAGCATATGCAAATAAGTTATGCTAATGAGCTATGCTAATGAGCTCCTGCACCTCTTTTTCTATGAAATGACCCCTGCATGTAGCCATTGCATTTGTCAGGCGAATGAGGGTTGTCGCTCGCTTTCCTTCTTGATTTATGACAGGAGTCTTTTTCTGTTGGGTCGACTGTGTTGCGGTATGTTTGTTGTTCAACTCAGACGGTGAACGGTAGTCAAGTTGTGTCGGGCATCTGTCTCAGCAGGTGGGAGCAGAGCTCGCAGTGAAAGACTTTGGCGTGCCTCTAGAGGAAGGCTCTAGGAAATCTCAGGCTGGGTCCGGCCATTTAGCACAACATCCTGGCTTCCAGTGGTGGGCAGCTAGATGCCCTAGACAGTTTTTAGCATGAACGTATCCACCTTGTGCTATCCACATCCAGAATCTGATGTTTTTGGAGTGGGGCCGTGGCTCAGTAGTAAAGCATCTGCTTGACATGCAGAATGGTTCCAGGTTCAATCCCTGGCATCTCCAGTTAAAAGATCTGGTAGTAGGTGATGTGAAAGACCTTTGCCTAAAAGCTACTGCCAGTCTGAGTAGACAATACTGACTTTGACGGACCAATGGTCTGATGTAGTAGAAGGCAGTTCTACTACTACAAAGATGTGTTTCTGGCAGTCGTGGCTACAAATATCCTTGATCATCTGCTAGTTTGGCTTCCATCTTGTTTGCAACGTGCAATCTTTTGCTAAGCTGCTTGGATGCATCCAATCTAATTTGGCTGTGTCCATTTGTACGGTCAGACTGCTTTCTCGCATCTCACTATCCCACTGGACTGCCGCTGCCACCTCCACAGTTAAAAGGGGGAAAAAATGTGTTTCAGATTTTTGAACTGAGACTTATTACTTTGCTGTCCCTGTGTGGCTTGCTTTCTGCCCACGAACTTAACTGATCATGTGATCACTTCATGATTAGATGCTGCTGACTGTGCCGGCCCAAAAAGCTGGCAATGTTTCCACTGTTGTTCAGTTCAAAGACGTATCCAACTGCACAGGTGCAAAGTGGGGACAAAAAGCAAGTGACTCACAATTGACACCCGGGTCGCTTTAAGGACTGTCCGACCATGACCCTGGGGGGGAGGGGATAGGCGCCTCTGTTCTCATAATTGAGAAGATATAGTCAGGTTTGTTAATTTTATGTAACAGTAAGGCTACTGTACAGGTACAGAGTTGTTCAGCACAATGCTCCAGGCTAATTTTGACAAACCTGCCCAAGTGATCTGCTCGGGAGCCCAGTTCACATGTAATGGAGATACATACATGTGGCAATTCAGTTCTCAGCACTCCGGGGACAAGGCATCTATATGCTTCTCCAGTGCGACTCCCCCCCCCCAAGTTGTGGCCACCTCCCCCTCAAGCACCCCTCCCTTTCCTTAAATGCTGCAGATGTACAGGACCTGAAGTAAATACTCTCACACTCTTTTTAGCATTATTGCCAACAGAGTAATAGGGGTTAGAGCCCTGAGCTGGATTGCCCAGGCTGGCCCGGTCTTGTCAGATCTCAGAAGCTAAGCAGGGTCAGCCCTGGTTAGGACTTGGATTGGGGACCGCGAAGGAATACCAGGGTTGTGACACAGAGGCAGGCCGTGGCAAACCACCTTCAAACGTCTCTTGCCTTGGAAACCCCATGGGGTCACCATAAGTCAGCTGTGAGTTGACGGCAAAAGAGAGAGAGAGAGAGAGAGAGGAGAGAGAATGACCCCTACAGTGCTGGGTAGCATTGCCAGATCCCCTTGTTGTTCCGGTGGGAGGATTTGGGGGGCATTTCGGGACATCCCCGATGTGATGATGTCACCCAGAAGTGACGTCATCATGCCGGGGATGCCATGCGAGGACACTCTGGTTTAAGGGCAAAACTCTATGGTAAAACTGGCTTAAAACCATAGATGTTTGCCCTTAAAGCAGAGTATCCCTGTGCAACGTCCATGGCGTGATGATGTCACTTCCGGGTGACATCATCATATCAGGGAAGTCACGTGGGGACTTGGCTGTTTGGGGTGGGGGAGAAGCCCTGGAAACTGGGGGGGACCTCCGCCCCGACCTGGGGACTGGCACACCTAGCGCAGGGCCCTCTGGGAGGAGGCCCCTAGAGGAGGCAATAAACTGTAATTCTGTTGCCCTCTTCTTCCTTTCCTACCTTCAGGCACATCTCCCATTGGGAAAGGGAAGGTTGACCTAGAATCTGCAATTGTGCGTGGAACGTCTGCCAGGCTGTGGTCTTTGGTAGGCGTCCAGCCATGTCAACTCCAGATGCCAGCCCTGAGCAGCTATCTTCCTTCTATTTATTTTGTCTTTAAGAAAAAAGAAGAAGATGCACAGAAGCACTAGACTTGCAGCAAACATTTGCTGTTGTTTTTTGGTTTCCTGATGTGCAAATTGCATATTCACAGCTGTGGGGAACAGTTTTGAAAATAGCAACCGATTTCTGAAAAATAAGAGGGAGTTTGTGGGAAACAAAATAAAGGAGATTGGTACACTGTTGTCTGCGACGGAGTCCATTATAGTTGGTTGATGGTAAAACTTAATATGGAACAAGTCTAAGCAGTGGTTCTGTGCTCGGTGAGTGCATGGTTGAACGGGGGAGCATGTTCGAGCACAAGTCCGATCCTCTGTGCAGTAAGCTGGATGGTGCTTCAAAAGGAGAAGCGTGCACCAATAAAGCATGCACAGTTAAACCACATCTCCCCACATCCTGAAACGACTGGGAAACCCTTCCTTTGGGGAAACTGCATCATTACGTTTGCAGATTAATTCCCGACATGTGCAAGGCCACGTTTCAGCACAGCAGATGTATCTTAGAAAGTTCACAAGAGAATTTGCACCCTCTAAAACAAGCAGTCATCTCTCGACATTTTGTGGCCATGAATTCTGTAAGTTTAGGAGCTCTGGAGAAGAGAGGAGGAGGAAGTGAATTATGGAGCACGGATGGGGGGTGGCGCGTGAAGGCTTTGTGGGAAATCAGTGGATTTCATTGGGCAGATGTATCTGAATTAACAATAATAATCATCGTATGGCAGTGTGTGTTGTATCGCCAGGAGATCCTAAGATTGTCTGGCAGCCAGAAATTCTAGCTCTTTTAGCATCATGGACCACTAGGTGGCGAGCTAGACTTGGTTTTTTTTAAGGCAAGAGAATGTTCAGAGGTGTTTTGCCATTGCCTGCCTCTGCGTCATGATCATGGTATTCCTTGGAAGTCGCCCTAGTGCCACTGGACTCAAACTTTGTTCTGTTGCTTCAGACCAGTGTGGCTACCCACCTGAATCTATTAAATAATCAGCAATAGGAACGTATGAAGTGGCTGTGTACCAAATCAGATCACTGGCCAATCTTGGCCTGAAAGACCGACATGAGATCTGGCGAGAGCTGCACACACTATCTTGCTAAACTGCAGACTTGAGATCTGTGTCTACTCAGACTGGCAGCCGCTTCTCCAGGGTCTCAGGCAGAGGTCTTTTCCAACACCTCCTGTCTGGTCGTGTTCAACTGGAGATGCCAGGGATTGAACCCGGACCCCTCTGCATAAAAAGCAGAGGCTCTTCCACTGAGCCACAGCCCCTCCCCAGTACACCACCTCGGCTTCCTTTGGATCCTGACCAAAAGCAGGGGCTCTTTAGGTGTGATATTTTGCATACTGGAAGCATAACGTCAGCTAATCTAAGCCTTGATCGGAAGCCTGTATCTCTTCTGCTTGGTTGTCGGTATCGCTCAAACCCGGTCTGCCTCATTCGGTAGCTCTCTCTAAGCCCTAATTGCTTGGGCTTTGTGCCACACTCCCTGATTTAATAGAGTAGCTTCATTAATGTCCCATTTAGTTGTTGCCAATAATCCCTATGTTGGCGGATGCATCCGAGGTGTTAATGGAGAGCGGTGGCAATCACCAGTTGATCTGGATTCTCAACAAGCCTCGGGTGGACCTTCCGGCCTCAATTGACCATCTCGACCATCCGATAGCAGCGATACGCTTGGGGGACACACTGAGACTTGAATAGAGCCATTATCCCCCGCCTCGCTTTTCTGGTCGTTTTCGCCACTTCCTCTGGAGTATTCCTCTCAGCGGTGCCATCTAATCAGCTTTAGATTTTAATTAAACAGCTGTCATTTGCTTCCTAGTTCTGTTGCGACCCGATGTTGTATTAAATTTTAATTTAGCCGAGGCTGAATAAGAAGCAGATTCCTTCAGACAACAAAGAAACGCTATTAGCAGGTTACAGTTGTAATTAAGGAGAGCCCGAATGAAGCTGCTAATGCATTCAGGTTCAGGGGAAGAATTAGGAAGAAACATGGTGATGGTTATTATTCGGGGATGGAGAAGGGTCGGTTTCCACTTGGTGGGAACGAGCCTCCAGAATGCAGTGTGTGCTGAAAATATAACACACTGTGGTTGTGGTCACACATGCGAGATAAAGCAGGGGGGAAGAGAGGCTATTTCCTCCAGTGGAAGTTGACCCGCAGCTGCACAATCACACAGTCTTTTGAAGCTATGGGAGCAGCCCACCACTGTGTGATCAGACGCAACCACAGGTGAGTCGGGTTTTTTTTTGCCATTTGTTTCCAATGTGCTTAAATGAGGAATCGATGATTCGCACCTCCGCACTGAGGGCTCTTGATGGACTGTGCGATGATGCACATACTGAGAAGGGGGGCGGGGAACAATGGCACAGAGTCGGGATGGCCTGATCAGACCATCCTGATGCCATGAGAGTGCGCTGGAGTGATCAGACAGGGGAAAGTCCGCCCATGGCCCGTAGCAACCTGTTTGCTACCGGACTTTCCCCAGTGCCTGTTTACTCCGCTTCTGTGGCAGAGCAACACGGGCTGCTGGTGGCTGCGGGATGCTTCCGAGATGTTCGTGTCTGATCGTGCACTTTAAATCTGCCCGGCATTCACGCCTATGTTGGGGCTAATTGTGCATATGATCGCAGCCTGGGAGAGCTGGAACAAGATCCCTGTGCTTTGAAATGTAGCTCTAAGGCTTGCGGCCAACTGGTCCAAATTTTATTGTCTCCAAAGCCAGGATAGAATTAAGAACTTACGAAGAGCCCTGCTGGATCTGATCAGTGGTCCATCTTGTCCAGCATCCTGCCTCACACAGTGGCCAAAACGTTCCTTTGGAGGTCCAACAGCAGGGCATAGAGGCCGAGGCCTCCATAAGAACATTAGAAGAGCCCTGCTGGATCAGACCAGTGGTCCATCTAGTCCAGTGTCCTGTCTCACTCAGTGGCCAACCAGTTCCTCTGGAGGGCCAACTACAAGGCATAGTGGCCAAGACCTTCCCTTGATGTTGCCTCCTGGCTCTGGGATTCAGAGGCTTAGTGCCTCTGAATGTGGAGGTTCCCCAGTCACCATGGCTAGTAGCCACTGATAGACCTATCCTCCATGAATCTATCCAATCCCATTTTAAAGCTGTTTATTCCTGTGGCCAGGAATAAAGTCCCAGACTCTTCAGGCTTTCCTTATAGGGAATTCCATGCAAGCAGGGTATTTCTTGATTTCATCCTGCATACACCACAAGGATGTCCTGTGTATGCTTACCATTTCCTTTCATAAAGAAGAGTGGGGTCCCATTGAAAGTATGGAGCTTCAAACTATGCTCTTGGGTTGAAGATATGCATTTGTTTAATGGAGTTGTCCATCACCATTCTGTTGAGATATGCAAGGTGGTTTACCATTTAAAATATGTGTAGCAGTACAGTTAATAGGGCACAATTATCATTACAGCAGACTCTGATGAAATATTGTAATGGAGTCTTTGGCTTAGAAGCTGGAACTGAGATATGGTTTAGCAATGCTGGTCATGAACACAGGTAGTCAGAGACAGAAAGTCTTCTACATCTTCTCGTCTCCCTATTTTGCATGTCCCCCCTACTTCTCCTATGATGACCCGTCTAATGATGATCTTCGGTCAGCTTTTTCTGCTCAGGTGGTCCCATGGCCTTTGAATACACCTGGGATAGAGACAGAGAGGAACTCTGTAGACCTCTAAGGGAGTGGAAGATGAGTTCCTTACCATGCTAATTAACAGCTTAGACCTTTTCAGGAGAGGACTCAGAATCAGCCCATCAGCCATGCACGGCTGTTTTGCATCTTCAGAGTCCATTCTGGAGAAGACATTTTAGGGCATTCAGTGGTGTTTGGGTACCAGGTTCTAAACCATTGGAGGGCTCTGGTAGTCATCAAGTCTCACATGAGATAAAAGAAATCTGCCAATGCCTTTCATCAGAGCAACTCCTGATGGCCCCGGGAGCTCTCCAAGGTCCTGTAGCATGTGAGTTTGATTAGTTCACATAAATGGTCCTTTATGGTCTACTCCAGGGGTGTCAAACTCATTTGTCACGGAGGATCTGACATAAATGGGACTTTGCCGGGGCAGGCCATGGGTGTCATAAAATGTAATGCCAGGTAGTGGAGGTATAAACTTTATAAAGGACACACACACAAAGATTTTTTTTAACTTAAAATAAAAACACCCTTGAAACATTAGCATTCTTGCAATATTGTGTTTATTTAACAGTCTCCGATAACTGACACTTCTTGTTCTAAATTATTGCATCAAAATGTCTGTGCTGTAGCAATCGGGGAGGGGGAGGAGCCTCAGCCCAGTGCAGGGAGCAGAAGCTTGCCTATCTATCTCTCCTGAGCGATTGAGAGAGTCTGGGAAAGCAAACTATGATGCAGCAGCAGCAGCAGCAGAACTGGAGGAAGAAGCAGGAGACAGCCAGTCCCTTGTGGGCCTGATAGAAGCCCTATGGGGCCTGATCTGACCCCCTGGCCGCATGTTTGACACCCCTGTCCTACTCTCTAATTATTGCTACTTTACACTGAGAGCCAATTTGGTGTAGTGGTTAAGTGCGCGGACTCTAATCTAGAAGAACCAGGTTTGATTCCCCACTTCTCCACATGCAGCTTCTGGATGACCCTGGGCAAGCCAGAGTTCTGTCAGAGCTGTTCTCTCACAAGCAGTTCTCGAAAAAGCTCTCTCAGCCCCACTGACTTACCTCACAGGGTGTCTGTTGTGGGGAGGGGAAGGGAAAGGAGTTTGTAAGCTGCTCTGAGACTCCAAGCGAAGGGTAGGGTATAAATCCCTCCTCCTCCTCTGCTGCCTGCTACTGATGGCCCCATGCTGTCATTTGGTCCTCCTCAGGTCTTGCCCATTACCTCACAGGCTCTGCCTGGAATACAGCCTTCCCCCCCCAAGGAACCTAGAGAGCTCTCTGCCTACCTAAGGGACCGCCTTTCCCCATATACACCCCAAAGAGCACTGCGGTCAGGCACTCAACATCACCTGACCCTTCCGGGCCTGAAGGAGGCTAGGTTGACAACCACCAGAAACAGGGCCTTCTCGGTGGCGGCTCCCTACTGGTGGAATGAGCTCCCAGAGAACATCAGGGCCCTGCGGGACCTTTTGCAGTTCCGCAGGGCCTGCAAAGCGGAGCTCTTCCGCCAGGCTTTTGGGGCCGCCACCGGGGGGAATGGCCCTTAGTAGATGGCGCGTCGAACCATCTTCAGAACATCTACGGTGGAAGCCCCCTGGCTGGGCGTAAGCTAGTGGCTAGTATTTGGTGCTGGTGTGTTGCTGCCATTTGTGATGATTGTCTGTTGTATTTTAAAATGAGTCCGTTTTATGGTGTGTTTTAACTTTGTGTTTGAGTGATTTTATGTTGTTAGCCGCCTAGAGCCGGTCCGCTGGCTAGGCGGGATACAAATTGAAATAATAAATAAATAAATAAATAAATAAATAAATAAATAAATAAATAAATAAATAAATAAATAAATAAATAAATAAATTCTTTATTCTGTCTTTCCTTTCCAGTCATTTTGTGATCGCTCATCCAAGATGCTGTGCTTGCTAGCATAGAAACCCATAGGCACAACTGCCCAGGCTAGTTTTAATTTTGCCGAGGGACAAGCTTGCCAGTCCGCAGTCCTCCATGATATCCAATTCACTCTCTTGCCAATCAGCCTGCTAGAGATAATCTTTTTGACTTCACTGTATCTTTGTCAATGTTTTCCTGGTGCCCGCTTCCCAGGGGTTTCCGGTCATATTTTTTGGAGGCCGAGAAGTTCTTTTGTCTTATTTTATGAGCGAAGCTGGCAGCCGGCAGAGATTCCAGAGTATTAGATGCGAGCTGCTAAAAGAGCTGAGTCCTGTTCTGTCTCGCCAAAATCTTGCCACTAGGACTATCCATCCGGCCAGCCAATTTAATCCCATCCCAGCACTCCTCTGTTCGATGGCATCCTGCTTCTGAATTTTTGGGGGTGTACGTTCCCCAGATATCAGCTGTTTTCTGAGAACTGTAAAGGAACATCTGTAAAGGCACAAACTGGGGGTCTCTTAAGGAGTCATCGAGAGGGGCTAGACCACGGGTGGCCAAACTTGCTTGATGGAAGGGCCACACAGAATCAACGTCAGATTTTTGAGAGCCACAAGACACAAACAAATATCACACACACGTTTTCATTGGAAAATATGCAAATTTGCCTTTCATTAACGTTAAAGGAGACTGCCAAAAATAAAAACAAAAGGGGGAAAAAACAGATATTGATGATATTTATTTGTCCAGTGATATTTATTTGTTTGCTAATGATATTTATGTGTCTAAGACAGAGAGAGGTGGAAAGAAAGAGGTTGGAAGAAAGAGAGAAAGAGCGAGGGGGGGGGAAAGCAAATATATGGGGAAGGGAGGAGGAAGGATGAAGGAAGAGAGACAGACCGAAAGAAAGAGAGCAAATAGCTCTCAGAGCCTCCTGGGAGCCGCACAATATGTGTGGAAGAGCCACATGTGGCTCCCGAGCCACAGTTTGGCCACCCCTGGGCTAGACAGTTAGGAACTTGCCTTCCTTCTGATCTAAGTCTTCCACTCCAGAATAAGCCATTATGGGATATGCCCTCCCACTTCCTTCCCCCCTTCCTTGTAAGCCATCTGGTCAAGCACATTGTGGCATATCTGTGTGCATTCTGTTGTGAGCCTTGTGTGGGAAAGCACATGATAATGCTCCATAGATATCTCTACTTCCAGTCCAACTCTCTGCATTGCACACAAGGGAAGAGATGGATTGGGTTCCGTCTTTCCTGTGCATTTGCATTTATTGCTTAAATCGGTGGGCTGCCCCCTTCTGACAGATCGCCATGCTTTTCTGTTGTTGGTGTCTATTCCAGCCACCTCTCAGGTGGACAAATATACTCCCCGGAGTGCCTAGATAATGAGAGTCTCTGCTGAGTTTATTAATACTTTATGGAAATGCAAATCCACCAATCTCATGGAGATTTCCCTTTTAATCATCTTCGGTCTATAACCTTTCTAGTAAAAATAATAATAGAAAGCCCCCCTACCCTTTCCTGCATTCTTCGCCCACACCAGCCACAAAATCTGTCTCTCCACGCTGGAAGACAGCTGCACAATAATGAGCCCCATCATCATAAGTGAACATAAAGCAACTGGGGAGGGGAAAGTGTCCAGCTTTGGGTTTATGTCATGCAAAGTGTAGCACGAATGATGTGAGTTCCCATTCTGTAGCCTTTTATTCTGGAATGTGTGCTTTGTTTATCAGCGGTTTTGCCAGGTTCTTAAAGCCCTTCATGTCGTGAAGGAGGTGAGCATTTCTCCCTTCCATGCTAGCTTTCTGTATATGGGATCATGTGTGTTTGTGTGTATGCAAAGTGCCACCAAGTTCCAGGTGACTTACGTTGACCCCAGCAAAGGGCTTTCAAGGTGAGGGAGAAGCAGAGGTGTTTGGCCGTGCCTTCCTCTGCAGAGCCTTCCTTGGTGGTCTCCCTTCCAAGAACCAACCCTGCTTACAGCAACCCCGGCAAGGAGCTTCCAAGGCAAGTGAGAAGCAGAGGGGGTTGGCCATGGCCTTCCTCTGCAGAGCCTTCCCTGGTGGTCTCCCTTCCAAGAACCAACCCTGCTTACCTTCTGAGATCTGATGAGATAGAGCTGTGCTATACCACTTTCTCTCCATCCTGGATATTACATGTATACAGTGCTGTCACGTTGCAACTGACTGATGGGGACCCCAGCAAGGGGCTTTCGAGGCAAGTGAGAAGCAGAGGCGGTTTGCCATTGCCTTCCTCTGCGGCGTCTTCCTTGATGGTCTCCAACCCTAGTAACAACCCTGCTCACAGCAACCCCAGCAAGGGGCTTTCAAGGCAACTGAGAAGCAGAGGTGGTTGGCCATGGCCTTCCTTTGCAGAGTCTTCCTTGGTGGTTTCCAACCCTGCTTAAAGCAACCCCAGCAAGGGCTTCCAAGGCAAGTGAGAAGCAGAGGTGGTTGGCCATGGCCTTCCTCTGCAGAGTCTTCCTTGGTGGTCTCCCTTCCAAGTCCCGACCTGCTTAGCTTTCAAGATCTGATGAGATTGGACTAAACCATGCTGTCTTGCCTCCTTGTTCACTCGCACTGTCTTCCAATTGAAAGCCTGGGAACAGTTTTAACATTTGATGAGCCATTGGCCCAGAGGGTCCCATAATCTTACACGTAGATGGATGTCGATGTAAGATATTTTCACAATTTGAGAACGTGGGGTGGGAAAGCTCATCGTTGCCACAGTGAAGTCCAAATCTGAGCTTAATTGCTAATGCTACTATTCTGGGGCATAATTTTTTTTTTTTTTGCAAGTGCCTCTGGAGAGTTCTTTATTCTCGGTCTTCATTTCTCCTTATGTAAGCCTTGGCTAGTGTGAATGCAGTAGTAGCTCAACCAGAGTAATTAGTCAAAGAGCATCCATAGTGACGTGAAGACGAATTTCCTGCTAATGGACCCATTAACATACTCCATCTGAGAATGCATCCGAGGAGATGGCGATGGCTCGGTGGCCCCTCTGGCGTCTCTAGGTTGGGGTTTATTGATGGGGAAAAAGATTTCTCGAGATTAGCATTTGGCGATCCAGCTTAGTTGGTGCAGGTTCTGTCTGACTAGGACAGGGGTGGCCAACCTTGCGTAACGTAAGAGCCACATAGAATAAACGTAAGAGCCACATAGAGATGTCTGAGAGCCGCAAGACAGGAACAAATATTACACACACATTTTTATTTTTAAAAATATGCAAATTTGCTTTTTATTAACGTTAAATGGGACTGCCAAAAATAAAAACAAACGAGGAAAACTGGTTATTGATAATGATATTACTTGTTTGCTAATGATAGAGAGAGAGAGAGAAAGAGAGAGATGGAAAGAAAGAATTAAAGAAGTGGAAAGAAAGAGAGAGAGAAACTAGGAAAGCAAATAGATGGGAGGGAGGAGGGAAGGAAGGAAGGGAGAAAGAGAGAAAAAGCATGCCTCCCCTTTGCTTCCCCAGCCGCCCTGCCAGGAGCCGCACAATATGTGTGAAAGAGCCGCATGTGGCTCCCGAGCCACAGGTTGGCCACCCCTGGACTAGGAAAATGGAGGTCCTGCTCATTAGTCCGATGGAGAAGGAAATCACTTTACAGCCACCCCGCTTAGGGACATTTGGAAAGTGACCAAAAAAAAAAATCAAAGATGACGATAGCTTCTTGGAGGCAAGGAGTTGGAAGGAGTGAGGCAGCCGTGCGAAGGCAACAGTGTCAGGACTGGCTGGCTGAGGGCAAGTTAATGGTGAGCGGGGATGAGTGAAGGCCGATGTGGCAAAAACAACTCAGTCCCTATGTGGGTGATGAGACTCCTGGACAAGGAAGCTTGGCCCAAGTCAAAGCTTTATCGGGTTCGATGGAATCCTGTCGGCCTCTTATGCCACGTGATCAGTACTGAACAGTAGCTGCAGTACCGCCGTTTGGCCAGGGGCAGCGGTGGCGCTGTGTCACAGTGGAGAACAGTCGGAATTTCCAGTCGGAAAGGGAGATACTAATCATCTATTTAAGATATTTACATCCTGCATTAAACTGGTTGCTCATCTGTCAAGGTCAGTCTTGTATTTTATTGACTCCGACTGGCAGCAGCTGTCCGGGGTCTTAGCCAAGGGTCTTTCACGGCACCTGCTCCCTGAGAAATAAAGCTTGTAGTAGCTAGAATGGTTGTTTAAAAAGCAGAACTTTGGGTATAGTGGTGGAAAGCGTCATCAAGCTACTGCTGAATTATGGCAACCTCTTAGGGTTCTCAGCAGTGTTCCCTCTAAGCTGAGTTAATGTGAGCTAGCTCACAGTTTTCTAGCCTCCAGCTCACAGATTTTTGTCTTAGCTCAGGAAGGATGGCTCCAGAGCAAACTATTTCATGCAGTAGCCAAATCGCTGGCTCACCACTTTAATGCCAGTAGCTCACAAGGTAGAATTTTTGCTCATCAGACTCCATAGCTTAGAGGGAGCATTGGTTCTCAGAGCAAGAGAAGAACAGACTCCTTCTGCGTGGCAACCCCGGACTTCCTCGGCCGTCTCCCATCCAAATATTAACCAGGGCTGGCCCTGGTTCGCTGCCAGAGTAGTCAGTACAGAACTAGAAAGACCAGCAAGCTGGGTGGATATAAGGCAGCTTTATTCATTCATATAGATATGGACAAAGGCTTTGGCTTGGGGGCAGAGCAGCTTGCTCGAAATCCCGTCAACTAGAAGACCCCAAGTCACTGCACAACGAACACATCACATCTGCAGAAAGAGCACTTTATATTATTGGGTTTTGTTTTCTCCCCATCTTTTAGTTCTCGGGACGTAAAATCTTAACATCAGTTCTGATGTTCAGTATAGATGGTTTTTGGAAAGGTGATTTCTTTTTTTTTAATTGCATGCAGACTGAGAGCCAGTTTGGTGTAGCGGTTAAGAGCGTGGACTCTAATCTGGGAGAACCGGGTTTGATTCCCCACTCCTCTGCATGCAACTGCTGGAGTCAACTTGGCTCAGTCACAAGTTCTCTCAGAGCTGTTCTCTCACAAGCAGTTCTCTCAGAGCTGTCTCAGCCCCACTGACCTCGCAGAGTGTCTGTTATGGGGGAGAGGAAGGGAAGGAGATTGTAAGCTGCTCTGAGACTCTAAGTGAAGGGAAGGGTATAAATCCAATCTCTTCTTCTCCTCCTCCTCCTCCTCCTCCTCTTCTACGTAGGATTCCAGGCTCAGACCCTGCTCTCTCCAGTTACAGGTAGCAGCAAATGCTGGGGACCTCCTTTCTCAGTCTGAAACCCTGGCAAGGTGCTTGCAGTTAGAATGGGCGATACTAGCTTGATAGAGCAATGAATGCCCTGACCTAAATGGCCCAGTCTATCCCAGTCTTGTCAGATCTTAGAAGCTAAGCAGGGTCAGCCCTGGTTTGTACTTGGATGGGAGACCACCAAGGAAGTCCAGGGTTGCTATGCAGAGGCAAACCACCTCTGTTCATCTCTTGCCTCAATCTAGGGGGCCCAGGCTAGCCCAATCTTCTCAGATCTCGGAAGCTAAGCAGGGTCGGCCCTGGTTAGTACTTGGATGGGTGACCACCAATGAAGTCCAGGGTTGCTATGCAGAGGCAGGCAATGGCAAGCCACCTCTGTTCATCTCTTGCCTCAACAACCCTACGGGGTCTCTGTGAGTTGGCTGCAACTTGATAGCACTTTCCACCACCACCGAGCAATGGATCAGTCTTCTTGATAACTTCATAAACCATTATTTTTTTGCGCCATTTTAGAGCTGCAGCTCAGTGACTAAGATCAATGAACAGCTAGACTGATCTCGGAAAAGTCTTAAAATGTGCCCAGAAGTCATGCTGAATTAACAGTGTTTCCCCATTTTTTTCTATAGGACACAGAGGTCCTTAACACGGCCATTCTGACAGGGAAGACGGTGTCCGTTCCTGTAAAAGTGGTCGCTGTAGAAGAAGATGGGTCGGTGAGCGACGTGTCAGAGTCCACGGACTGCCGATCGGCCGACGAAGATGTCCTAAAGGTTAGGCAGTTACGGCAAAGTCCTGAAGAGCTCAAGGATGGCCTTGGTGGTCCATCGAGTCTCCATTTCTGATTCTACCCAACGCTGCAGCTTGGCCTCCCTCTGCTAGGTGGCCATCTGACAGCAGTGCTGAGTCTGTGAACTTAGGCAGACCAGGGGAAGGAGGGCAGGGAGGGTTGCATCAGTGCTTAGTTCTTGTGGCCCTTTCTTACATGCCCAAGGAAATGCCAATTGCCACTTTGGGGTCAGGAAGCAATTGTTCTCCAGGCCAGTTTGGCCAGGGATCCTGGAGGGTTTTTTTGTTTGTTTTGCCATCTTCTGGGCATGGTGTGTGTGTGTGGGGGGGAGATAGTTGTGAATTCCCTTCCTTGTGCAGGGGGTTGGACTCGATGACCCTGGAGGTCCCTTCCAACTCTATGATCCTATGCTGTTTTCTCTCACCCTCAGGGATTCAGAAAGAATATTATTTCTGTACATGAGGCTTCATGTTATCAGTCATGGCTAATACCCATTGATCGAGAGCTTTCTCCTGTGAATTTGTCTTGTGTCGAAATTTGCCTTGCGTCGAAATCTGCTTAAGAATGAAGAACATCCTTACTATTTCTGCAGCCTCTAGGAAGGGAAATTTCCTCCTGGATTCCTCAGCACTAATTACCTCTTCTTTTTGAAACGGTGATGGCCTGACACAGCCATTTTGGTTGCTACCCGTGGATATCCGTTTGATTGTCTAAGACTTGCAACTTTGTATTTTTAACTCATCAGTCTAACCTTCTTTGCCAGGGTGGATAATTCTTCAAAGCGTACAGACGCTTTGTCAGGGAATCGTTAACAGGATCTTTAACGGGCAGGGAAATAGTAGGTTTGGCCTCTTACACATTCTGAAAGGTTTTTCACCAGACCTTGAAATCCCCCTTCTTCTCTTACTTTTTAAGGACGTTGAATGAGTTCATTTATTGACTTCAGTGAAACACCTGGAGAGGGAAGGAGGTCCAGCAAATTCAGCGAATGATTTTTTGTGGCTTCCTTCTTCTGCTGCTGAGACATGAAAAAACTACCTTTTGATAACAGTAGACTCAAAGTGACTCAGAGTATCTTCTGAGGGTTCCGTGGTCAGAAACGATGGGGTGGTGGTTCCTTCAGGGTTCCCTGATAAGATCAGAACATCGAGATCACAAGGGAAGGGCTGATGGCATCATTACTTCCAATCTGAACATGGTTGAACAGATGAAGCTGTAGCTGCCTTCTACTGAATCAGACCTGTGGTCCATCAAGGCCAGTATAGTCTACTCGGACTGGCAGCAGCTCTCTAGGGTCTTAGGCAGAGATCTTTCACATCACGTCCTACCTGGTCATTTCAACTGGAGATGCCGGGGATTGAACCTGGGACCTTCTGCATGCCAAACAGAGGCTCTGCCTCTGAGCCATGGCCCCTACCAAGGGAGGAACAGTGTTGGTTTTGGAAGATGCTATGCTTTGGGCCCTCCCTGTAGAAACCCAGCATCATGAGAAACAATCACATGAATGCTTGGTGGTGGAAACCTTCTCTGAACGTTAAGACCTTCGCCAGCCGTCTGGAGTGGGGGAGGGAGTTTGCAGAATAACATTCTGTGAAGGAGGTTTCCCTGTTCGATCTCCTGCATGCACCAATGGGTTAAAAATCTACTCAGATTCAGCCAGAGGAAATAGCTTAGGGGTGGGGAACCCCTCTCTTTTTAGAAGATGGGTGCAAAATGCATTTTCTTTCAGAACTATTTGATACTGAAATATATTTTATTTAATTAATTTAAACCCCTGCCCTTTCTCCCCAATGGGGACCCAAAGCAGCTTACATCGTTCTCCTCCATTTTATTGTCACGACAACCCTGTGAAGTTGTTGTTGTTCAGTCGCACAGCCGAGTCCAACTCTTCACGACCCCATGGACCACATCACGCCAGACCCTCCTGTCTTCTGTCGTCCTCCTGAGTTTGCTTAACTTCATGTTTGTCACCTGTGGGGTAGGTTTGGCCAAATGAGCTTGACTGGCCCAAGCAAGCTTCCATGGCCCGAGTGGGGATTTGAACTTGGGCCTCCCAGATACGAGTCTGGCCCTCTTAACTAGGGGTGGGCATTTGGAAAAACCAATACCTTATCAGTTTCCCCATAGGGAATACTGGACCCCAAAATTCGGAAACCTGAAAAAAAAAAGAATCTGAAGAGCATACCATTACTTGGGAATATTGGGAATACTGATATTTTTGGGGTCCAATATACCCGAGCTGGACGTGAGTCTCATCGATGCTAATCTGACACCCCCACTCCTATGCTTCGCCACCAGTTCTCACAGTGAGGACGTTTCTCCTAATGAGGTCTTCCCTTCTGTATGACTTGACTAATGGACCGTACAGTGTGCAAAGTAGCCTTTCACTGCATTACGGCCACTGTCAGTCCTTTTATCTCTACTGGTTTGCAATTTGCATCAGACACCAGCAGAGACACACGGAGCTGCCTTTTCCTGAAGTGGAATATCAGTCCATCAGGGTCAGTGCTGTCTACTGAGACTGGTAGCATCTCTCCAGGGTTTCAGGTAGAGGTCTTTCACATCCTCTGATCCTCTTAACTGGAGATGCTAGGGGTTGAACCTGGAACCTTCTGCGTGCAAAGCAGATGCTCAGCCACTCATCCACGGCCACGGTGCTTGTCTGACGGGGAACCTTCTTGCATGTCACCTCACAACAAACACTCTGAAGTTCCATGTTTTGGCTGTTCGTTGCTTGGCCTTCTTTGCTTCTTCGTCTCCTCTTTTCACTTCATTACTGCAGACAGAGTTGTGTTAAGATAGCTCTTGTGGACTGATCTCTCTGTGTTAATTGAGTTCCATACTTTTCAGGTGTCTTTCTGTGTCAGTGAGCACTGAGTGAAGTCAGCTGGGGAGATGTAATTTTAGAAGCTTGGATTCTCACTCAAAGTTACGTCTGCGTACTGGGTGGGAGGTGTTGCATTTCCACCCTCTCCTCTTATTGGATGGATGGGTGGATGGATGGATGGATCTAGACATAGAAGAAGGTAACTTGATACCTTATATTGGGTCCAACTCGGTGGGCACACCTGCAAAGCTGTTATAGAATTCTGATGATGCTTCTGCAGAAGAAGGAGAAGAGATTGGATTTATACCCCGCCCTTAACTACCCAAAGGAGTCTCAGGGCGGTTTACAATCTCCTTTTCCTTCTCCTCCTTACAACAGACATCCTGTGAGGTAGGTGGGGCTGAGAGAGCTCCTTTGAGAAGTGCTTGTGAGAGAACATCTCCGAGAGAACGTCACACCAGCAGCTGCACATGGAGGAGTGGGGAGTGGTTAAGTGCACAGACTCTAATCTGGGAGAACCAGGTTCTCCAGTGGTCAGGCAGTGGAACAGTCCTCTACGCTGGGATAAGCTCCTCCTTCCTCTGCAGGGCCGGCTCCGAGCTTTAGGACCGGTGGGAGGGGCTTATCCCCAAGAGGCTCCAGTTCTTGCCGGCCCTGCTCAGCAGTAGGACGTGCTCGAGCAGCTCCAGAGAAGAAGAGCAAAGGACAAAGAAGAAGAGAGTTAAGAAGCAGCAGAAGACCCCCCCGCCGGCCTCACCCGCAGCGGAACCTTGCAGCGGAGGGCCTGCTCCACAGCGGGAGCGCGGGGACAAGAGGAGACACGGGGACGGAGCCTGAAGGAAGGTTTCCACCCACCATCGGAGGTCCGGGAGTCGTGAACGGGAAGCGGTAAGCAGGCGCCGCAAGCCCTAACGGAGGGCGACGTGGCGCTTGGCCCCCCCGCCCCCCCCCAGGCTTCCTCCTGTACACGGAGCCCACTTCCCCAGCACGGGAAACGGACGGCACGATCCCCTCGCCCTCGGCTACCTCCCCTCGCCCTCGGCTACCTCCCGTCGTCAATCCCGGCTTCCTCCCCGACCATCCCGAGCCCTAGGCACCCCCGGCCGACGGGGGGATTGGCGGCATCGCAGACCGACCCTGGGGACGCCGGCGACGGGCGCGGCCTCCATATTAAGTTGATGATCGCACCCCCCAGACTCTCTGAGCTGGCGGGAACGACATAAAAGAAAGAAACGGCGGAAGTTTTCCCACCTCCCCCCTTGAAGCAACGCAGGTTCTTTTGGCGGGGAAGGGGGGCCAAGCGGGAAGAAGGGGACGGCGCGGCGAGGCGCGCACGGTCACTGCCGGGCGATGGCTTTACGGGGAGAGGGGGGCCCCTCTAGAAGACCGGCAGGAGGAGGCGAGCGGCCGTATAGATCCGCGCGGCATGGCGGCGGCCATTTTAAACTGCGGGAGATAGCCTCATGGGGGCGGCCATCTTGGACTAACCACATGATGGCAGCCATCTTGAGAGGAGCACATGGCGGCGGCCATCTTGGGGGGGGGCGCCATGCAGATGGCCAGGCCGAAAGCACATGGTGGCGGCCATCTTAGGGGGCACATGGCAGCGGCCATATTGGGGGAGCACATGGCGGCGGCCATGTTGGTGGAGCACATGGCGGCAGCCATGTTGGGGGATGTGTGGGGGCGGCCATTTTTGGACGGGCCTCATGGTGGCATCCACCCTAACTGTAGCATCCACCCTAGCAGAGGCCTCCCGGATGCGAATGCTGGTCACCCCCCCCCCCCCGCCAAACACACAACGGTACACCCTGGCACAAACGTGTAAGGGAAGATACAGGGTCGCAAAGCGGCCTAGGCTTCATATTTTGATATGGTCTACCCTCTCCCTCTTTGATTATGCAGATGTCGAGCCAATCCACAGACGGTACAGATGCCTTAGCTAAGGGCATGGATAGCCCTAGACTAACAAGCTCATTGTCCTCCAACGGGGCTAGAAGTTCCCCAGAAAGGAGGGAGGCTGACAAGACAGATCTCCTGGCGTGGTTCAGGGGAGAGATGAGACAAGAAATCAAAATGATGGTGAGAGAGACAACGAAAGAGTCCTCCAACAGGGGCAGACCCAGAAAGAGGACCAGAGATAAACAAAGGGAATCATCCGGCTCTTCCAGATCCCCAAGAGGAAAGAGCAGCAAACAAGCCAGGGAGCGTAGCCCGCTGATGGGCGATGGGACCCCAGAATCTGAGGACTCTAACTCCCCTTCCGAAAGGGAGGGGGAACTGTCAGGGGAGGAAGAAGAAGAGTTGGAGGTGGCGATCGCTCAATCCAGGCTGTTCCCGCAAGAGCTTTATTCACGCCTACTAACGAAAGTACTGAGGATGCTGAACCTGTCAGCTAAACCCAAGGAAGAGGAGGAAAAGGAGTCTGAGTTCCAGAAAGGTGCTGGAAATCTCATGCCGAGGGTATCAACCCCCCAGCCGGGGATACCCCTCCCAGCATCATTTTTCGACATAATGAAGGCCGAATGGGACCATCCGGCAAAGTCCAAAACAACTCACCACCTGATCTCAAAGTTCTACGCGGTGGCACCAGAAGCCTCAAAGAGACTGAAGCTACCAGTGGTGGACGAGCCAGTTACTAGCTTGTACTCCTCATCAGTGCTACCGATGGGTGCAGACGGTATGCCAAAGGACCATACAGATAGGAGGATTGAACAGGCTCTACGTAAAGACTTCGAAGCCTCCTCAGCTTCGCTGAGGGCGTCCACGGCAAGTTCTCTCTTCGCAAGGGCAGCCTATGATTGGGCGCAGAACCTGGCATCGGCAGAAAGCGACGCACCAAAGGAGTTCAAAGATGAACTCAAGAAAATAGCCTTGGCACTAGCGTTCTCGGCAGATGCTTCTCTAGACGCATTCCAACTCTCGGCAAGGGCTATGGCATGCAGCGTCACGGCCAGAAGGAACACCTGGCTGCGTCACTGGGAGGTGGACTCCTCAGCTCAGTCCAAGGTGGCGGCAGTGCCCTTTATGGGAGGGGCGCTGTTTGGGGAGGAATTGGGAAAATTCTTAGTTGAAAATAGGGACAAAAAGAAGGTCCGCCCTTCGAGACGGAGGGAGTTCAAACCTAGAAAGCGATTTCAGCCCTTTCGGGAACAGAAGAGGGACCGAAAGCCCTCTTTCAACAGGCAGGGTCAGGGGAAATGGCATCCCAGACCAAGGGGGAACAAGCCTTTCGCCCAAGGTAGAGGGGAAGCCCTCACCAAGGCCCCCCAAAAAGGGGGGTCCGCATGACTACGTGTACACGGAAAGCGCGCTGAGGATAGGGGGACGACTACAGGGGTTCACAAAACCCTGGACTCAATCGGTAAGCGACCGATGGGTTATCGAAACAATCTCCCAGGGTTACCTACTGGAGTTCTCCCACTTTCCGCGGCAGCGCTTTATTCAAGTGCCTCGGCACACAAACAAGACCAAACGCATAATAACCGAAGAAGCCATAAAACACCTATTGCAGATAGAAGCCATAGAGTTAGTTCCTCAATCCCAGGTGGGGCAGGGCGTATACTCCGTCTTCTTTACCGTGCCCAAAAAGAACGGGTCCACGCGGGCCATTCTGGACCTCAAGTGGTTGAACAGGCACGTCAGGGACAGGAGATTCAGGATGGAGACTCTAAAATCCATTCTCTCAGCCCTACAGACTGGGGATTTCATGACTTCCGTGGATCTGACGGAGGCATATCTACACATTCCCATACACCCGACACACAGGAAATTCCTGAGGTTCGCGTACGGGACAAGGCACTATCAGTACAGAGCCCTACCCTTTGGTTTGAAATCATCACCCAGGGTATTCACGAAGGTCCTAGTCACACTAGTCGCACACCTCAGGACGAGGGGAGTGCACCTTTTCCCGTACTTGGACGACTTTTTAATAAAAGCATCGTCGAACCAGGAAGCCAGGAGGGCGCTAGACATAACCTTGAACACACTCCAGAGACATGGGCTAGTAGTGAACAGGGAGAAGAGTCAGTTAGAACCTTCGCAGAGAATCACACACCTAGGGGTAGTAATAGACACGGTCAGGGACCGGGTCTTCTTGTCCCCGGACAGGGTGCTGAAGATTCAGACACTACTGAGAAAAGTTCTGGAGGAACCAAGGACCCCTCTAATGACCTTAGCCAAGGTCATGGGCATGCTAGTATCATGCCAAGACATAGTGCAGTGGTCCAGGTTCCATGCGAGGCCGCTACAGCGTTTCTTGCTACCGCACCAAAAGGACATAGCACGCAAGAGACACAAGTTTCTACGCCTACCGGACCGGGTGAGGCGACAGATGAAATGGTGGCTAAACCCATCACGATTCAAGAGGGGAAATCCCCTGCGGGAACCTCAGAGGACAGTGGTGACAACGGACGCAAGCCTCTCGGGCTGGGGAGCCCACTCGGGAGACCAGATAATTCAGGGTCAATGGACACCAGAGGAGGCACGGGAGAGCATCAACCTACTGGAACTTCGAGCTATCAAACTAAGCTTGTCAGGTTTCCAGAGGATACTCCAGGGGAAGCACGTACTAGTCCAGACAGACAACATGACGGCAAAAGCCTACGTGAACCGGCAGGGAGGATCCAGAGTCAGGAAACTACATACAGAGGCGGCGGAGCTGATGACATGGGCGGAATCTCATGTCCTATCGCTAAGGGCGACCCACGTCGCAGGAAGAGAAAACGACCTAGCAGACTGGCTCAGCAGACAAGTGGTCAATCAGACGGAGTGGAGACTACACGAGGAAGTGTTTCTTCAGATACAGCAAAGGTTCGGAAAAATGACAATGGACTTGTTCGCGACACACACCAACAGCCATCTGCCACGCTTCCTATCGAGGGAAAAAAGCACGTTCGCAGAAGGCACGGATGCGCTAAATTGCATTTGGCCAAAAGGACTACTTTATGCCTTCCCACCAATCCAACTGTTACACAGAGTCCTGCAGGTCATACGCCTTCAGCAAGCAGAAGTAATACTGATCGCACCACACTGGCCCCGAAGGGCATGGTTCTCGGACCTGCTGGAATTGTCAGTAGAAAGCCCGTGGCGCATTCCAGTCAGGGAGGATCTGCTAACGCAGGGTCTAGTCAGACATCCACGTCCAGAAATGCTCAATCTCACAGCGTGGAGATTGAGCGGGAACTGTTAGTGGGGGCGGGTTACCCACACAAGGTGGTAGACACAATGCTAGCCTCGAGGAGGGCCTCCACGATTAGAGTGTATAACGCCACCTGGCAAGTGTTCCAGAGGTGGTGTACAGAGGGGGAGGTTGACCCGCTGAAAGCCCCGGTTAGGGAGGTACTGCGATTCCTCCAAGATGGTTTGGAGAAGGGACTTAGCACAAGCACCCTTAGAAGACAGGTATCAGCCATCTCAGCAGTACAGGGAGCCAGGCATGGCAGATCCCTGTTACACCACGCACACGTTAAGAGGTTCCTGAAAGGGGCGGCCCTAGTAAATCCACCTCAAATTCATAGGTTCCCATCGTGGAATCTAAACACAGTCCTAAGGGCCCTATGTAGGCAGCCTTTCGAGCCCATGGGGACATGTCCATTAAAAGAACTGACTTTCAAGACCCTTTTCCTGGTGGGGCTTACGTCAGCCAGGAGGGTGTCAGAGATACGGGCCCTATCTATCAACAAGGACCTATGTACCTTTCATAACGACAAGGTGGTCCTCAGGTTAGACCCGGCATTCATCCCAAAGGTCAATTCGGTGTTCCATAGATCAGAAGAGGTGATACTACCATCCTTCTGTGCCAACCCAAAAAATGACAAGGAGAGGGAATGGCACTGCTTAGATGTCAGACGGGCATTGGCATACTACATAGAGAGGACTAGGGAATGGAGAAAGACGGAATCCCTCTTTGTGGCATTCACAAACTCAGCCAAGGGGGCCCAGGTATCCTCCTCTACGTTAAGTAGATGGATTAAAGGATGTATCATTCTGGCTTACAAGGCCAACGGCTCGCAGCCACCAGAAGGCATTATGGCGCACTCATTAAGAGGAACCGCCACCTCGGCAGCATATAGAGCTTTTCCCACGTTAGAAACTATTTGTAAAGCAGCCACTTGGAAATCGGTCCACACCTTCACTAAATACTACAGGGTGGACCGGACGGCGTCAGCCGAAGGGGCGTTTGGCCGTAGGGTCCTTCAACAAGTCTTGTAGCTGAAGCCACCTTCTTTCCCTCCCTAGGGACATGGCTTTTTTAAGTCCCAGCGTAGAGGACTGTTCCACTGCCTGACCACTGGAGAACGGAAGTTTTCTATCACTTACCGTTAAGCTTCCTTTCTCAGGGGTCAGGAGTGGAACAGTCCTGCCCACCCATTGCTGTGGGCGCCTTCAGCTACGAGAAAGGTTGCAAAGGAAGAAACCAGGCCCCTGGGGTTACCCAAGGGGGGAGGAAAATGACAATTTTTCACAGTACTACTATAGGTGATGGAGGGGCTGATCAACAACTGGAGCCTCTTGGGGATAAGCCCCTCCCACCGGTCCTAAAGCTCGGAGCCGGCCCTGCAGAGGAAGGAGGAGCTTATCCCAGCATAGAGGACTGTTCCACTCCTGACCCCTGAGAAAGGAAGCTTCACGGTAAGTGATAGAAAACTTCCGTTTGATTCCCCACTCCTCCACTTGCACCTGGCTGGATGACCTTGGGCAAGCCATAGCTCTGTACCAGCTGTTCCCTCCAGGACAGCTTGGGAAAGAGCTCTCTCAGCCCCACCTACCTCACAGGGTGTCTGTTGTGGGGAGGGGAAGGGAAAAGGAGTTTGTAAGCCGCTCTGAGACTCCCTTGGGGAGTGGAGGGTGGGGTATAAATTCAATCTCTTCTTCTTCTTCTTCTTCTTCTTCTTCTTCTTCTTCTTCTTCTTCTTCAAACCCAGTTCTCCCAGATTAGAGTCTGTGCTCCTAACCACTACACCAGACTGGCTCACAGAGGAAACAAGAGAGGTGACAAAAGTTTTTCATTCTTTTTCTGCTCCTGCTGTTCACTGTTCATTCCCATTGCCACAGTTTCCATACCCGTTCATGTTCTTAATTCTTTTCTATCAATTTCAATGGGAAACATGTTTTTGGCTGTACATTTCTCCTTGTTCGTTGGTTTCACGCCCAGTCGGCACAACAATTTGAAAGACTGTGTCCCACACCCATGGGATCCCACCTTGCAATTTCAGGCAGATAAGACAGTGTCCTCTTTTTACAGGCAATTAAAGCAAAAGATGACCCTGGCGACTAAGATCAAGTTAATTCGTGCTATGGTTATTCCCCATTACTATGTATGAGTTTGAAAGCTGGACAATGAAGAAAGATGACAGGAAGAAAGTGGATTTGTTTGAAATGGGATGTTGGAGGAGAGTTTTGTGGATACGGTGGTCCACCAAGAAGACAAATAAGTGGGTTCTAGATCAAATCAAGCCTGAACGCTCCCTAGAAGCTAGGGAAGACCCAACGTGAGATGGATTGACTCAGTCAAGGAAGCCATGGCCCTCAGTTTAAGGCTGGATAGGGCAGCCATGGAGGAGCTGGAAAAGATCCTTAAGTGTAAGGATGTGTTGCTGGAAACGAAGATCAAGTTGACTCATGCCACAGCATTCCCCATTCCTGTGTATGGGTGTGGAAGCTGGACAATGAAGAAGGCAGCTAGGAAGAAAGTTGATGTGGTGTTGGAGGAGGGTATTACAGATACCGTAGACCACCAAAAAGATAAACCAGTGGGTTCTAGATCAAATCAAGCCTGAACTCTCCCTGGAAGCTAGAATGACTCAACTGGGCTATCGTACTTTGGTAACATTGTGAGAAGGCAAGAGTCACTGGGAAAGACAAGAATGCTAGGAAAAGTGGAAGGCCGCAGGAGAAGAGGAAGAAGAAGACTCACCATGAGATGGATTGACTCAGTCAAGGATGCAACGGCCCTCGGTTTGAAAGGCCTGAGCAAGGCTCAGGACATTTTAGAGGGCATAAATTCATACGGTCACCATTAATTGGAACATTAGAACGTAAGAGAAGCCAATGCTGGATCAGGCCAATGGCCCATCCAAGTCCAACGCTCTGTCACACAGTGGCCGAAAACACCAGGCGCCCTCAGAAGGTCCAGCAGTGGGGACAGGACACTAGAAGCCCTCCCTCTGTTGCCCCCTGCCTCAAGCACCAAGAATACAGTGCCTCACCTGCCCCAGACAGAGAGTTCCTATCTGTACTTTGTGGCTAATAGCCACTGGTGGACCTCTGCTCCATATGTTTATCTAATTCCCTCTTGAAGCCGTCCATGCTTGTAGCCACCACCACCTCCTCTAGCAGTGAATTCCATGTGTTAGTCACTCTTTGGGTGAAGAAGTACTTCTTATCTGTTCTAACCCAAACTAGATAGCAGCTGGATAGCACTGAACAGACATAATGCAAAGCAAAGGACATTTCCAGATCTTAACATTTCCAAACACAGTTGAGATTATTTGTATCCCTGATAGGAACCCCCCCCCCCAAAAAAAATCCTCCCCAAATTGTCAGCAACTTTTGAATTTTTCATCCTCCAAATCCTCATTTCCATTTTGCTCCTTCCTTGCCCAAATCTATCCCATAATTTTTTCTTTTTCGCACTATTTTCTCTTTCCTCGCTGCTGTTATTTTCCTTCCTGAAATGCATACATTTTTCAACATGGTTTTTCTATCAGCAATTCAGCATTGTAGATGACACATATACATATGGGTCATGTACGTAAATACCGTGTAGCTATCATAAAAAGCCTATAAGAAATATTTACACGATAGAAACAAATATGTTGAGCCAACAGTGAAAAGCTGAGAACTGAAACCATTGGAAAGAATGTATAATAAAGGAGACATTTGCTCATCCTCATGCTATGGGCAATTAACATTAACACATGTACACGGGAACCTGTGTGCTACTGAATTAGACCATCGGTCCATCAAGGTCAATATTGTCTTCTTAGACTGGCCGTGGCTCTCCAGGGTATCAGGCTGAAGTTTTTCTCTTCACCTACTACCTGATCCTTTTAACTGGAGAAGCAGGGGATTGAACCTGGGACCTTCTGCATGCCAAGCGGATGCTCTGCCATGGCAACTCCCACTCTGCTAGTAGTGACTACTCAGATTGGCAGTGGCTCTCCGGGGTTTCAGGCAGTCTTTCAGATCACCTACTGCCTGGTCCTTTTAACTGGAGATGCCAGGGATTGAATCTGGGACCTTCTGCAGGCCAAGCAGATGCTCTACCACTGTGCCAGGGTCTCAAGTCAAGGTCTTTCACATCACCTACTGCCTAGTCCTTTTAACTGGAGATGCCAGGGATTGAACCTGGGACCTTCTGCATGCCAAGCAGATGCTCTACCACTGCGCCAGCATCTCAGGTCAAGGTGTTTCACATCACCTACTGCCTGGTCCTTTTAACCGGAGATGCCAAGGATTGAACCTGGGACCTTCTGCATGCCAAGGAGATGCTCTACCACTGCGCCAGGGTCTCAGGTCAAGGTCTTTCACATCACCTACTGCCTGGTCCTTTTAACTGGAGCTGACAGGGGTTGAACCTGGGACCTTCTGCAGGCCAAGCAGATGCTCTACCACTGTGCCAGGGTCTCAGGTCAAGGTCTTCCACATCGTCTACTGCCTAGTCCTTTTAACTGGAGATGCCGGGGATTGAACCTGGGACCTTCTGCATGCCAAGCAGATGCTCTACCACTGCGCCAGCATCTCAGGTCAAGGTGTTTCACATCACCTACTGCCTGGTCCTTTTAACCGGAGATGCCAAGGATTGAACCCGGGACCTTCTACATGCCAAGCAGATGCTCTACCACTGTCCCAGCATCTCAGGTCAAGGTGTTTCACATCACCTACTGCCTGGTCCTTTTAACTGGAGCTGACAGGGGTTGAACCTGGGACCTTCTGCATGCCAAGCAGATGCTCTACCACTGTGCCAGGGTCTCAGGTCAAGGTCTTCCACATCGTCTACTGCCTAGTCCTTTTAAGTGGAAATGCCGGGGATTGAACCTGGGACCTTCTGCATGCCAAGGAGATGCTCTACCACTGCCCCAGGGTCTCAGGCTGAGGTCCTTCACATCACCTGCTGCCTGGTCCTTTTAACTGGAGCTGACAGGGGTTGAACCTGGGACCTTCTGCATGCCAAGCAGATGCTCTACCACTGCGCCAGCATCTCAGGTCAAGGTGTTTCACATCACCTACTGCCTGGTCCTTTTAACCGGAGATGCCAAGGATTGAACCTGGGACCTTCTGCATGCCAAGCAGATGCTCTACCACTGTGCCAGGGTCTCAGGTCAAGGTCTTCCACATCGTCTACTGCCTAGTCCTTTTAAGTGGAGATGCCGGGGATTGAACCTGGGACCTTCTGCATGCCAAGCAGATGCTCTACCACTGAGCCATGGCAACTCCCACTCTGCTAGTAGTGACAACTCAGACTGGCAGTGGCTCTCCAGGGTCTCAGGCAGAGGTCTTTCTCCTCACCTGCTATCTGATCCTTTTAACTGGGGATGCCAGGGATTGAACCTGGAACCTTCTGCATACCAAGCAGAGGCTCTCCCACTGAGCCACGGCCCCTCACTCTTACTTGCAGAATGGTCAGGGGGAGGTGTCCGCAGCTCCAGGAGACAGACTGAAAGGCTAAATGGGCAGAGGGAGGTGTTTGGCTGCCTGAGAAAGGCAGAGTGACACAGTCGACCGGAGCCTTGCATTTGAGCGCCTCGCCTGCAAGGTGGCTTAGAAACTAAACTAGCAGATAAATGCAAATCTAACAACGTGGCTTACCTCCCTGTCATTTATATTCAGGTCCTCAGAAATCCCCTATCGATTTTCCTTCTCCAGCTTTGGCCCTTCTCTTCCCAGCCCGGCGTGGGCAAAACGCTGTAATCAGCTTCGTCAGGCCGGGCGTGTGTAATTGCCTAATTTCGTGCTCCTTTACCCCATTAATTCCGTCCCTTGTTGTTCCTTTCTAATTACAGAGATGTGTCATGTCCCCTTGGCCACAGTGAACAGCAGCGTGGCTTTCCTTAACCTTTCGTGCCTGCTTAGTAGATTTTGATTAAGCAGATGAAGTCAGGCGGCTCCGGGGACGGGCCATGGGTTTGTGTTGCTCCCCCCCACCCCCAAATCTGGCCGTTCCAGGAAGGCATGGAAAGACACGGGCCTTGTGCCTGGAAACGCTTGACACTCTCCATTCTCTGTTTGTTCACCTCTTGGAGGAAAGGTCTGGTTTTTGGCTCCGAACGCAGCCAGCGCAAGAGGCCTCGTCACTTTTATTTATTAACTGCCCCAAATGCCCATAACTATGACAAATTCCAAAGGGGTAGCTGGTGCTGGCTTGCTGCAGTGAAAGAAATAAAGCGTCTGGCGGCACCTTGAAATCCCAACGCGTTTATCGGGGCCAAGGCTTTCACGAGAGAAAGCCTGTTTCTTCAGCGGCACACGGTGTTACTTTCAGCTGACAGGAGTAGATATCCGTGGGGGTGAACAGCAAGAAGTCTGAACGGTTTTGCTGGGTCAGACTGAGAGATTCTGTGGGCCGTTGGTTCTGAGGGGCAAGGGACTCAGCAGGGTTGCCAAGTCTTACTTTTTAAAAAGCGGGGGAGTCCTGTTCTGTCTCCGGTAGTCTGACATCACCTGGAAGTGACATCATCACACTGGGCACGTTGCCGGGGCGACGCTCTGGTAATCACCCTAAAACTTGATGGTACCATAGAGTTTTCAGGGCGATTGCTGGAGCGTCATCCTGGCAACGGGCCCAGCGTGATGACATCACTTCCGGGTGACGTCATCACGCTGGGCACGTCGGCCTGATCGGGCTACTTCGGGGGTGGGGGTTCCCCCTGCCGGCCGGATCCGGACCGGCGGATTGGGGACCTATTTAGTGGACTTAGAGGGGGACTTGGGAGCCCTAGGACTCAGAGGGATGGACTAGGCCAGGGGTCCCCAAGCCCTTTTGAGCCTGCGTGTGCCTTTGGTATTCTGATCGAGTTGGGTAGCTGTGTTTGTCTGTAGCAATCGAAAAGAGCAAGAGTCCAGGAGCACCTTAAAGACTAACAAAATTCGTGGCAGGGTGTGGTGGAACAGTCCTGCTCTGACCTGCATGTAAGGCCCTGTTCCACCCTGTCCTTCTGGATTTCACCCATACCTGGAGAGGCTTTTCTCTCCATCTAACTGCTGCCACCACCTGACCTTCGTAGGAATTGCCCACTCGACTCCCAGCTTCCCTTCCAAGTTCTGAGGCCTTGCCTCCGTGTCTCCCACTACCTAGAGTCTGGTTGCCATGGGGACAGCTGGCTGCCTTGGGCACCACTAGGGGAGTCGCCACTTGGCAACTGGCTGCCCTCCCCTTCCTCCTGGTGCTCCTTTTAAAATAGCATGTCCAAGATGGTGGAGGGCTGCGTGGCACAGAGAACTGCTACCGGGATCAAAAGTTACAAAGCATTTATTAAAAAGAAGTGTTCACTAACACAGGGCTTTTTTTTTTTGTAGAAAAAGCCCAGCAGGAACTCATTAGCATAATAGGCCACACCCAACAGCAGAAACTCATTCGCATATTAGGCCACACCCCTGACAGTGCAGCTCCCTCCCAGGATCAGCTTCCCCGGCTTGCAGGGCGCGTGAGGAACCCGTGGGAAGGGAGGCAGTTTAAACTGCCTTCCCTCCCTGGATCAGCGTGGCTTCCCCAGGTGCCCTGCAGCTTGCAGAGTGCCTGGGGAACCCGAGGGGTGAGGCTGTAGGCATGGCCAGCTCAGAGGCCAGCCAGAACTCCGTTCCTGTGCGTTCCTGCCCCAAAATAGCCCTGCACTAGCATACTTTTAGCAGAGCACCAAACTGAGCAAGGGATTCCAAAGAACAGGGTAAAATGCAGTTCTCTCCCTCCCTCTACACATGCCCTATCAGTTGTTATATTTATATTTATTTATTATATTTATTTATTATATTTAAGTAGGGTTGCGAGGTTGCTGGCGTGAGGACTCCCAGTCCTTCCTTGAGTTCCTCTGGTGCAAGCGTTTTTTGTGCATGCCATGATGATGTCACCCAGAAGTGACATCATTGTATTTCTGCTGTTGGGGGTGACACTCTAGGTTTTGGGCAAAACTCTATGGTTTTTTGGGGCCTCAAAACTGTGGAGTTCTGCCCAAAACCTAAAGCGATAGCCCCGATGTCAGAAATGTGATAACATCAGTCCCAGGTGACATCGCACCAGCGGTGCCAGGAGGGTGCTTCTCAGGAGTGGGGCTTCACCCACTGGCCACTGAGCCACAGTGGATTAGGAGCCCTGAAATCAGGGGATTCCCCCGGCCCCAAAAGGGCAATGGTAACCCTAAATATAAGGCAGGCTCCTTAGCTTAGAAAGGTACAGATGTTTTACAGGAATTCCATTACCTTCAAGCCTCCTTCAGGCCAGCACATTGCAATGGCCGCCTCTTCCAGACCTCAGTTAAGAGTTCTGCCTGCTTTAATGGAATCAGCCCAAAAAAGACCCTCCTCCTTACTCCCAGGAGTTTTATTATATCTCTTTCCCCACCCACTGACCTGATCAGGCTGGGTCCCAGAAGCTTTTCCTGAAGTCTCCAGAAGTTTCTTCCTGAAGTCCTTCTAGTACTTAATACCTCCAAACCTCTATTCCCTGCTTGGGGGGGAGAGCTTGACCATCCCATTGTGTCTTTCTAGACCTAAAAGGTGGCTGAGGTAAGCCGGAAAGCCGTTGAACTGTCTCCCCTCCTCCTGCCTGTTCTCTGCCCAGAGAGGAAAAAAAAAATATTTGAAGCAGTGGTTGGCTTCTGTGGGAAAATACACTGAACTGGCACTGGAAGGTTTTTATATATATATATATATATAAACCTTTGATCTTTTTTATTGGATTGATCTCTTTGCATTGTTTTTTTTTTTATTCCAGAAGAGGCAGGTGGATATTTCCCAAGCTTTTTTTCTGGGATCTCTAATCAGCTTTGCCCCCCTCTCCCCCCCCCCCCCCCCCGCGGCTCCGTGAGGTTTAATCAGGTTTCTCTAAACATTGCTGTCAGCGAATGCATTTGTGGTTTTAATTTACCCGCACCTGCCTTTTGGCAGCGCATTCCAAGAGATGTTCCCCGGGGAATTATAATTGACGCTGAAGACGGAGATGATGAGTCTGACACGCCACTGTCGTTGAAGTGCTGGCAGTTAATTTATTTGACATAAAAGCTCCTGCCGTTGACAGATCTCAGCCATCTTCTCCCTTGAGTGGATATTTTATGTTGTTGTTCGTTCCGCCCCCCACCCCCCCCCCTTTAAATCGGCAGCTGGAAATCTGATTGAAAGTGTCCCCCCTAGGGTTGCCAATCTCCAGGTGGCAGCTGAAGATATTCTGGGATAACAACTGATCTCCAGGTGGCAGAGATCAGTTCCCCTGGAGAAAATGGCCACTTTGGAAGGTGGACTCTACGGCATTATACCCCACCAAACTAGGGTTGCCAGGTTGACTTACTTGGCCAGCAGGGGTCTCCCGGCATCCTTCTGGGAAACTGGAAGTGATGTTGGGCATTTTGGGGCCGACTTCCAGTCAGGGGTGACACTCTGGTTTGGGGGCTACACTCTATGGTAAATTTGGCTTCAAACCATAGAGTTCTGCCCAAAAACCAGAGCATCAACCCAACTGGAAGTAGGCCTGAAAAGGTCACTTGGGGACGGGATTTCCCTCCGTCAGCCAGTTGGCTGCCGGAGAGCAAAAGCCTACAAAAGCAGGGGTTCCTCTGCTCCCACAGGGGGACTGGCAACTCTACCCCAAACCCTGCCCTCCTCAGGTTCCACCCCCAAAATTTTCACATACTTCCCAACCCAGAACTGCAACTGTAGTCCCCCCACCAAATGGAGCCACAGTAAATGTTTTGAACTGAGAAGTGTTTATCTTCTCCCACCTGCCCCACCCAACTGCTGTAAGGGGGGAAAGCATACGGTCCCTGGGTACTTTGTGGTAGCCCTCAAGTTGCAGCTGACTTCTGGAACCTTCTAGGGTCTTCAAGGCAAGAGACGACCAGAAGTGGTTTGCCATTGCCGGCTTCTGAGCAGCAACCCTGGACTTCCCTGGAGGTCTTCCGTCCGAGTAGGAACCGGGGCTGACCCTGCTTAGCTTCCTAGGTCTGATGAGATTGGGCCAGCCTGGACCCACCAGGTCATGGCCTCTTAGTGCTTAAAAGACAAGCAAATTTAGTGTCACGTAAGTTCCAGAATCTCAGGGTCATACCCCACAAGTCCCCCGTGCATGGTATTTACTCCCTTGAAGAGGGGGTCTGTGTAGCGGAAGCTCATAATTCCTCACTAGCCAGACAATTGCTTTATCAAGGGTTGGGAAGTATTTGGGTTCTGGGTTGGGAAGTATTTCCTTCTTTTGGTGAGTATTTGTGTGCGTGCATATGCTTGGAAGCCTAGAAGTCATGGTGACTTCTGGCCACCCCTAGTGGGGCTTGGACGTTTCAGACAGGTGGCTTGCTGTTGCCTGCCTCTGCCTCCCAGCCCGGGTATTCCTTGGAGGTCTCCCATCCAAGTACTTGCCAGGGTCGGCCCTGCTTAGCTTCTGAGATCTGACGAGATCGGGGCTTGCCTGGGCTATCTGGACCAGGGCAAGGTCAGTATTTCCTCGAGATACTTGCCACCTGCCAATTCGGCTCACATCCCCTTCGCCAGTTGCAAACAGGAAGTTGATTTTTCAGTCGTCGGCTCAACTGTTCAGCAACCAGTTCATGTCCGTTCAGTGGGTTGCTGCACTGTATTCCTCCCTAACTGAGCACTACAGTGCCGCTGGCTTTTCGTGCGTGCACCTTCTCGTGGAGTTCTTGCTGCGTCACTGCTCTGCACAGCAGGCCGTTGTTTAGGTAGACAAGTAAATCAGTCACAAATCATAATAATCAGTCATGAATAAATGCTGTGTTTTAGTAAACTCCTACCCTTGGGTCTTTGTCCACGTCAGCCCTAGTGATGCTAATGGCTGCCGACTGGTTTGAATCGGCAGTGTCTCGGCATATACACAGCTTTGTGAAAACCTGACGCAAATCTGTTCGGCAGGCATTTGCCGCCATTCAACACCAACAGAACAGTCTGAGGAATCATCTAACATCTGACTGACACTTTTGAACATGGTACACTTGACTTTGGGATATATTTGTAGCAAATTAGGCAACATTAACTATTCTGGCTCTCGGCCCAGGGGTCACCAGAAGTCATCAGTGAGTGGGCACCACCACCACTACCTGATCTTTTAATTGGAGATGACCAGTACCGGATCCTTTTACCTTTTTTCTCCCTCTCCCCAAATCCTAGAACTTAAGGGCATCCGATGAAGCGAATGGGCTGTAGGTTCAGGACAGATGAAAGGAAATAATTCTTTACACAGCGAGTGATAAAAATATGGGATTTGCTGTTAGAGGATGTAGTGATGGCCACAAGCGTAAGCTTTAGAAGAGGATTAGACAGGTTCATGGAGGACGGGTCTATCAGTGGCTACTGGCCACGGTGACTGAGGGGAACCTCCACATTCAGACGCAGTCACCCTTTGAATCCCAGAGCCAGGAGGCAACATCAGAGGAAGGCTTCGGCCTCTATGCCCTGTTGTTGGCCCTCCAGAGGAACTGGTTGGCCACTGTGTGAGACAGGATGCTGGAGTAGATGGACCCTCACTGGTCTGATCCCAGCAGGGCTCTTCTTATGTTCGGATGAAGGCCTCGTCCTCTGTGCCCTATTTTTGGCCCTTCAGAGGAACTGGCTGGCCACTGTGTGAGACAGGATGCTGGACTAGATGGACCACTGCTCTGATCCAGCAGGGCTCTTATGTTCTAATGGATGCCCCAGCCTCTATGTCCTGTCGTTGGCTCTCCAGAGGAGCTGGCTGGCCACTGTGTGAGACAGGATGCTGGACTAGATGGACCACTGCTCTGATCCAGCAGGGCTCTTATGTTCTAATGGATGCCCCAGCCTCTATGTCCTGTCGTTGGCTCTCCAGAGGAGCTGGCTGGCCACTGTGTGAGACAGGATGCTGGACTAGATGGACCACTGGTCTGATCCAGCAGGGTTCTTTTGATGTTCTTATGTGATACCAGGGATTGAACCTGGGACCTTTTGTTTGTAAAACAGGCATTCTGCCACTGACCCCTGGCCCATTTTCATGTGCAGTTGTACGTGTGTATGAGTGAGAGAACAGCCAAGAGCTAGGTATCCAAAAAGCCATACCCTCTAATAACTCTAAAGAGAAAAGAATTATTTTTGTGAATGGGGGAACAATGAGAGATACAAGAGCATTCTCGAGTCAGGAAACCAGGCTTCTCGAATGAATGGAAGCGCTAATGAAGAGGGTGTTCACATCTCTTTGAGTCTTATTGATCTCTTTGTTTGAATGGGGCTGTCAGGAAGACTCAGACCTCTGCAGAATTCATTAACTCCCATCTGAGATCTACAGAGCAACCTGTGGTACCCAAAAGGCTTGACTTGGGTGGGAATTTTGCTTGTCCCTCAACAGCAGACTATCCCATATCACAAATGTGATTTGCCTGGAAGCACAGAAGTCAGGGGAATTGCTTTGAGATGCAAAATCTAAAATCCTGTTTGGTGCACAGTTTCTTGTCCGAGACTTTTTGATAAGAACATAAGAGCCCTCCTAGATCATACCAGTTGTCCATCCTGTCCAACATCCCATCTCACACGTGTCCAGCCGGTTCCTCTGGACGGTCAACAAGAGGGCAGAGAGGCCGAGGCCTTCCCCTGATGTCGTCCCCTGGCTTTGGGATTCAGAGGCTTCATGCCTCTGAATGTGGAGGTTCCCCTCTGTCACCACGGCTAGTAGCCATTGATAGACTTCTCCTCCACGAATCCATCTAATCCCCTTTTAAAGTTGGTTACTCCTGTGGCCATCACCACATCCTCTGGCAGCAAATTCCACATTTGAACCACTCTCTGATGCCACAGATTAAGCTGGGAAGAACCATATGGAGCAGAGGTCCATCAGTGGCTGTTAGCCACATGGTATAGATAGGATCTCTCGGTCTGGGGCAAGTGATGCTTTGGATTCTTGGTGCTGGGGGGGAGGCAATAGTGGGAGGGATCCTGGACTTCTGGCCCTGCTGGTGGACCTCCTGAGGGCACCTGGCACTTTTGGCCACTGTGTGACACAGAGTGTTGGACTGGATGGCCCATTGGCCTGATCCAACATCGGCTTCTCTTATGTCCTTAAGGTGGCATGGTTTAGCCCAATCTCTTCAGATCTTGAAAGGTAAACAGGGTCAGGACTTGGAAGGGTTCACCAAGGAAGGCTCTGCAGAGGAAGGCCATGGCCAACCCCCTCTGCTTCTCACTTACCTTGGAAGCCCCTTGCTGGGGTAGCTGTAAGCAGGGTTGGTTCTTGGAAGGGAGACCACCAAGGAAGGCTCTGCAGAGGAAAGCCATGGCCAACCCCCCTCTGCTTCTCACTTGCCTTGGAAGCCCCTTGCTGGGGTAGCTGTAAGCAGGGTTGGTTCTTGGAAGGGAGACCACCAAGGAAGGCTCTGCAGAGGAAAGCCATGGCCAATCCCCCTCTGCTTCTCACTTGCCTTGGAAGCCCCTTGCTGGGGTAGCTGTAAGCAGGGTTGGTTCTTGGAAGGGAGACCACCAAGGAAGGCTCTGCAGAGGAAAGCCATGGCCAACCCCCTCCACTTCTCACTTGCCTTGGAAGCCCCTTGCTGGGATTGCCATAAGTCAGCTGGGACTTGGCAGTATTTTAAACACACATAGATATAGATCTATAACCTCTCTAAGGTGCGGATTGGCCCACATGGCTGGTGGGAAGACCTCCCTTTCAGCTCCGTTCTCCGGGGGGTTCAGCTGCCCCTTCCTTCCTGCGGCTCTTCTTTTCCCACGAGCAGATTCTGAGCAAATCCGGAGACCGTTTTCCGAGGAAGTCCTTTCTGTCTCCTTCTCTCTCGTAGCGCTGCCTTTGTGCCTGTTCCATTTATTTAGTTGTTTGCTTTTGCTTGGAAGGTTGTGAAGAGAAACTCAAAGGAGACAAAGATCCTATTTACATTTCTTTGCCTCTTCCTTATGCACTGAAGGGGGAGCTGCGTCGACTCTTCCTTCTCTTCTCCCCCTCCCTTAATTTGCTCCTCTCTTCTGCTGGGGCACAACTGACATCTCTCCCCTGCCGTCCTAAAGTGTCTGATCTTAAGAAAGCGGCTCCGCAGTCCCCCTCCATCCCAGGCAACGATTCATCTGGCGGAGTGCTTGAATGAAATATCTTTTTCGCCCCCGATTGGAAACTGTGGTTCAGCTGTGCGCAGTCAGAGCTTCTCCTTCGGATGACTGTAGTGTATCTGTTGTATCCAAATGGGAAAGGCTACATTAAGACATATCCGTAGGTCTTTTCCAGAGAGCGGCTGGTTGGTTCTCTGCCCGAGGCTGAACGGTGGAAGAGGTTTGTGGGAAATGGAACTTCGTGGAAAAACTTGGCTCCATGTTGGTGACCATTGGAGGGGCCAGCAACGTTTAGCGAAAATATAGTAGAATCCTAAGGAGGTCTACTCAGAATCAAACTCAAGACTATTCAGTGGGGCTTACTCCCAGGAAAGCCCTTTTTAAGGATAGCATGGGTAGTCTCCTATTCAAAGGCTGCGGTCACACACACTAAATAGTCTGGGAGAATCAGGTTTGATTCCCCACTCCTCCTTCACGTGTACTCCTCCACAAATTCTTTCAGAGCTGTTCTTTCCAGAGCAGTTCTCAAGAGAGCTCTCTCAGCCCCACCTACCACACAGGAAGTCCATTGTGGAGAGGGGAAGAAGAAGAAGAGATTGTATTTATACCCCACCCTCCACTCCCCAAGGGAGTCTCAGAGCAGCTTACAAATCCCTTCCCCTTCCCCTCCCCACAACAGACACCCTGTGAGGTAGGTGGGGCTGAGAGAGCTCTTTCCCAAGCTGTCCTTGAGGGAACAGCTGGTACAGAGCTATGGCTTGCCCAAGGTCATCCAGCCAGGTGCAAGTGGAGGAGTGGGGAATCAAACCCGGTTCTCCCAGATTAGAGTCCACGCACTTAACCGCTACACCAAACTGGCTCTCGGGGAGGTAAAGAGATTGTAAACCGCTCTGAGACTCCTTCGGGTAGTGAAAGGTGGGGTATAAAATCCAGTCTCCTCTTCTTCAATTTCAATCCACTTTCAGTGCACTTTCCGACTGAATTTTACTGTGTGAACTGGCAAAATCCAGTTGGAAAGCGCATTGAAAGTGGATTGACAGTGGATAATTTAATGTGTGTGACTGCAGCCAGAATGAGGGATGGAGGCATTGCTTTGATTGAAAGAAAATCTAGCTGGCTACATGTTACCATGGTATCATCACATTAGAAGAAGAGGGATTGCTTTTATACCCCACCCTTCACTACCCAAAGGAGCCTCAGAGCAGCTTACAATCCCCTTCCCTTCTTCTCCCCACAACAGACACCCTGGGAGGCAGGTGGGGCTGAGAGAGCTCTGAGAGAGCTGCTCTCAGACAGCTTAGACCGACCCAAGGTCACCCAGCTGGCTTCATGTGGAGGAGTAGAGAATCAAACCCGGTTCTCCAGATTAGACTCCACCACTCTTAACCACTACACCAAGCTGGCTCTCAAGCCACCAAGTTAAGAGACCCCTGACTGGTTGGCTCAGGTAGTCTCCAGGAAGCAAAAAGACTGGTTAAAAGATGGGGGGTGGGGGGAAGAGAAGCCTGGTGAAAATATTCTCACACAGAACGAGGGCAGGAAGCATTGCTCAGAATGGAAGGAAATCTTGTTTTCCCATGATGCCATGATATCAGCATATGGGCCACAGGATCCCTGATTGGCTTGATGACCAAATTACCATAAAGAATATTCTTTTGTGCAAAAGAAGGCCCCCAAAACAGAGAGGTCAGGAAATGGGGGTGAAAATGAGTGAAATAGTACCGTAAAGATCAGTTTTCGGAGGTCGGGCCTTTTGGAGAACATGTCAGGTTCCTTAAAATTCTGCTTGTCACTTAAAAAAACCAAATGGCTCGTGGAACTTTGGCCCAGCCCTATTTCTCCCCTTCCCTCTCTTGCCGTTGACAAAATTAATGGTCTCGCAGCGTGAGGGCGAGCCAATAACGCAAGTTCATCCCGCATTCTGTTGTTTGTGATTTATTTGTGTTAAGTTTTCTAAACAAAAGGAAGAACTTAAGCTGCGGGTCCCACACATTCCTGCATCCGTGAAGGGAATCTTTTGGTGCTGCCGTTTGTCAAGTGGCGTTTCCCCTCCTCCCCATTGTTAAGTAACATTGTGCAGAGTCTTGCGGTTATATCCATTTGGGGGAAAGCCTTCTGTTCTGCTCTAAACTTAACAGCGGGGCCGGTTGCATCTCCTTATGTTGCTGCTGTGCTGCTTAAGTTTCTTTTCTCTTGAGGAAAAGTGTGCCGTTGCCAGAACTGGCCTTCTTAGTCTTGTAGAAGACAGAGGCTGCCATCTCTTTGTTGAAGCAATGTTCCTTTCCAGACAGCTGCGTTCTGTTAGATCCTCTAGAAAGTTTTCTGACACTTGTTAGCCAAATTGCTCTGTTCTTTAATAAAGATGGGGATTACGATATTAATGAGCAATAGCATAACTATAGGATCAGACCTGTGTATACCAGAGTTAGAATTCCCAAGAACCCCGGAACAGACACAGAAACTGGGTGGCTAAAATAATGATTTCTTTACTGAGGGATTCTTAACATACAGCACAAAACCAAGCATTCACACACACAGTACATAACTAAGAAAACAGAGGTGATTGATAGCTTATAGACAGAGAAGGAGAAGGATGCAAAGGACAGGACTTTCAAGGCTTTGGCGACCTAGTTTGGGATCCTGACCCACAGCTTGGAAAACACTGGTCTCAAAGGAAGGCCTGTAATGGCCAAAAGCATTCAAGACCTTGGACAGAGCACCACAGGTGGAGAGAGACTCTCCAATTTAGTGCCCTTCCCCAAGCAGAAGGATCACTGGGCAAGCTACTTACTCCTGCCCACTGACAAATACCCACGGCAAACGTTATGGTATAGATGTATTTTTTAAACCAAATACGTAGGAATAAGACGTGTGCCGCAGATGTGTTATTCCTTCCTTAAGGAACATTGAAACTTCCATTGTTATCGTGTGGCATTTCTGTTCTTTTCAATTGATACTGAAATGGTCTCGTGCAATGGATCTGATCCAGTCTTTCGTTTTAAATTTCATAAAAACAAAACCCAGTCTTTGATTACGGTTGCAGTCCTTGCTCTGTACCTAGCGCAAGAGGAAATGATCCATCTGGGTAACTGGAAGGCCGATGAGGCTCTGCAGATCTAAGAAAAAATAGTTTCGCTGACCTAAAGGCACATAGAAGCGGACGGCAGGAAGCACCCCATTATATGCGCGGGGGTGGGGGCACAATGCAGGCTGAGCCTTTTTTATTTGGAGATTTTAATTAGGGGGTAATCCCACTATTGATTGGTTCCGTTCCCCGGTGCCCTTGCTTTATTGCTGTAATCTTTCTGGTTTTTATTGATGTTGCAGTTTTAAATTGTTGGCTTGCTTTCCGGGGTTTGTTTCTCAGTTGCGGTTACAAATTGCACCTCTTGTGTTGCGAACCACCTCAAGAGTGAAGGTAGAGAGGCACTGTACAAGCTTTACACAAAGAGTGATTAAAATGTGGAACTCTGCTTTGTACAGAGAGTGTAATGTGCTGCCCGAGGATGCAGTGATGGCCACAGGAATGCTGGACTAGATGGAGCGTTGGTCTGATCCAGCAGGGCTCTTCTTATGTTCTTAAATATTTTAAGTCAATAGAAACTGACACCTTCTTCTGCTGATCATTTCAGTACGAAAATATTTCGGGCACCAGTCATGGATATCCTGGGTAATGTCATTTGGGCCTTCTGATTCTGAGATGGGCACTCCAGTTGCTCTGGAAGTCTCCTGGTGCCTCTGCGACAGAAATGGTGGCAAAGACAGGATGCCAGTTGCCAAGAGAATTTTTGGGGATAGGTCTTCAGTACATTGGAGGGGCCACTACACCAGCGTGGACTCTAATCTGGGAGAACCGGGTTTGATTCCCCACTCTTTCACATGCAGCTCCTGGTGTGATCTTGGGTCAGTCACAAGTCAGAGCTGTTCTCTCAAGGGCAGTCCTTGAGAGAGCTCTCTCAGCCACACCTACTTCATAGGGTATCTGTTGTAGGGAGAGGCAGGGAAGGAGATTGTAAGCCGCTCTGAGACTCCAAATGAAGGGCAGAGTGTAAATCCAATCTCTTCCTCCTCCTCTCCTCCTTCCTTCTTCTTCTGTGGTAGAGCATCTGCTTGGCATGCAGAAGATCCCAGGTTCAATCTCCAACATCTCCAGTTGAAAGGATCAGGAGAGTAGGTGATGTGAAGGACCTCAGCCTGAGACCCTGGAGAGCTGCTGCCAGTCTGAGTAGACAATACTGACCATGATGGACCAAGGTTCTGACTCAGTATGAGGCAGCTTCATGTGTTCATACTGAGGCGGTGGGTCAGGAGTCATGAACGAACGCAAGTGAGAAAAGCAGCAGGCTCTTTGGGAGTTCTCCCTCATTTTGTTCAGAGTTCTGTGCAAGAGATGGTCCACCGTAGCTATCTCCCCCTGATGGCCAAGGCAGAAGGTGTCTACTAGTTTCAAGGCCATCAGTGTCCTGGGATAGTTTCCAGATAGATAAGAAGCCCTACATTATCTCCTGGGTGGACAGATTCTGATGCAGAAGAATCTGAGTTGTGGGCCATGCTGCTAAGTTGAATGAGCAACTTTTCCGGTGGCCTTCTAGATGCTGGAGAAGTAGGAGCTCAGAAACCACATTCCATCTGGAACGTGCACATCACGCAGCTCTGTGAATTGCACCCTGTGACGGGGAAGAAGAAAACCTGAACATGCTTGAAGGTGCCTTATATGGAATCAGACCATTGATCCATCAAGATCAGTCTCATCTATTCAGACAGACAGCAGCTCTCCAGGGTCTCAGGGTCTTTCACATCACCTACAGTCCGGTTGTTTCAGTGGGAGATGCTGGGGACTCAACCTGGGACCTTCTGCATGCCAAGCTGATACTCTGCCACTGAGCCACAGCCCTTCCCCTTTCACCCAAGATGGATTACCAGGCTTGTGAAATTGAAATATTTATGAAAATGTAACTAAGGATAGATGCTGATTTGAAAGAAAACGAAACCGTGTAGCTTTGCCCTGTCTAGCCATTCCAAACAATACTTCAGAGGAGATGTAACCAAGTTTTAATTATAGCCTCAAGAGTTAGTGATAGATCCTAATTCCCACTCCCCCACCTCAGATCAATAATCCCCACGTGCTTGGCTTTATTGGTGGGAGCGGAGTGTATCAAACCAAGGCCAGCCAGAAGATCTCTTGGTGAAGATTCATCTGGTGCCAGAAGGAGATGGCTCTCCACCGTCAATCAACATGACTCTAGGTGCGCTGGCGAATCGAAACCCATCCAATTGAAAAATTGGTAACCTAAAACCCGATCCATATCGCCGTCATGGTCCAGGAATCTTAGACAAGAGCAGTGGGGGAAAGGCAGCGAACAGTCCAGGAGCAGAGCTCTTTGCTTTTACGAGTGGTTTTCTTTCAAGTCAAGTCAAGTCAATAGGACCGCGTCTGTGGCTTGCATAAAACATGAGGTTTTAATAGAGTCGTTTTGGCAAACAGGCCAACGAGACGTGTTGGAACAAGTGATTTTGGGGGCCAGGGGTGTTCACGCGCAGAAGAGGCACAAGGTCAAACACAGATTTACCAGCTCAGCATGAACTGAGCCGGACCACATCTGAGAAGGGGGACACCAGGCCAGACTGACTGTTTCTCCATACAAAATGAAAACCAGCATCTCTAAGTAGGAATTAGATGTCAGGAACATTGACTTGAATCTTTGAATGTTTTGCCTCTTAACTAATAAGCTTCTTCAGTCTATCAGTACAGCACATTACTCTTGTGGGTAGGTTCATGGAGGGTAAGTCTATTGATGGCTGCTAGCCATGGTGACTGAGAGGAGCCTCCACATTCAGAGGCACTGAACCTCTGAATCCCAGAGCCTGGAGGCAACATCAAGTGAAGGCCTCAACCTCTCTGCCCTGTTGTTGGCCCTCCAGAGGAACTGGTTGGCTGCTGTGTGAGACAGGATGCTGGACTAGAAGGACCACTGGTCTGACCCAGCAGGGCTCTTCTTCTGTTCTTATGAAGGCCTCAGCCTCTGAGCCCTGTGGTTGGCCCTCCAGAGGAACTGATTGGCCACTGTGTGAGTCAGGATGCTAGACTAGATGGACCACTGGTCTGATCCAGCAGGGCTCTTCTGATGTTCTTATGAAGGCCTCAGCCTCTATGCCCTATTGTAGGCCCTCCAGAGGAACTGATTGGCCACTGTGTGAGTCAGGATGCTAGACTAGATGGACCACTAGTCTGATCCAGCAGGGCTCTTCTGATGTTCTTATGAAGGCCTTGGCCTCTATGCCCTGTTGTTGGCCCTCCAGAGGAACTGGTTGGCCATTGTGTGAGACAGGATGCTGGACTAGATCTGGGCTAGATGGACCACTGGTCTGATCCTGCAGGACTCTTCTTACGTTCTTATGAAGGCCTCGGCCTCTCTGCCCTGTTGTTGGCCCTCCAGAGGAACTGGTTGGCCACTGTATGAGGTGGGATGCTGGAGGAGATGGACCACTGGTCTGATCCAGCAGTGCTCTTCTTATGTTCTTAGTTACTACTCTATATTACCCTTCCACGCTAATGACACTAGAAAATGTAGTGGTGGCCACAGGCATCGAAAAGGGATTAGACAGTTTCAGGGAGGATGGGTCTATCAGTGGCAACTAGCCATGGTGACTAAAGGAACCTCCACATTCAGAAGTAGTCTGAATATTCCTTCTAATAAGGGGATGGACTAGTGGCTCAGTAATCAAGCATCTCCTTGGCTTGCAGAAGGTTCCAGGTTCAAACCTTGGCACCTCCAGTTTAAAAGGCTCAGATAATAGGTGATGTGAAAGACCTCCGCCTGAGACCCTGGAGTGCCACAGCCAGTCTGAGCAGACAGTGTTGACCTAGATGGACCAAGGGTCTGATTCAGTATAAGGCAGCGTCATGTGAGAGGCTGGGGTCCTGGCATTTGACACCCACCTCACCTCCACATTGGGGGATGCCCAGACCTGTCCATCTTTGTTTCCCGTAGACCCCCCCCCCCCATCTGCGCCAGCTTCACCTAAATGAAAGACTGCTTGCAATTAGAATCAGTGGGAAGAGCGCCAGCTCTGTCGGAGGGGGATTCTCTGGATCAACAACGCTTAATCCCAGTCGGGACACCAGCCATTAAATAGGAGGCGTGCGGATGTTTGCTTAAGCTAACGATTTTCAGTGAGGCTTAATCTTCAGAAAGTTGAGGATCAAATACTTGCTCGGGTAGCAGCGGTGGTTTCTGTAAAAAGGGATACAAATACCTTTGATCCTCTTTAGCTCTCAGTGGGACTGGGTTGAAGCCCAGATTTGCAATTGATTGTCAACTGTTACCAGATCAGCAGTTCTCTCCCCCCCACCCCGTCCACTCCAGCAGTTTCCCACTCCCTTTCATGAAACACCAGCGGTATTTGGCTGGCTTTGATGGACAGGCCGTGACTTAACACATAAGGATAATATCATGTGGTGATGATGAGGAGGAGGAGGAGGAGGAGGAGCAACGGTCTATAGGAGGATTGGCTAACTGTCAGCCCAAGTATTGTGTTCAGTTTTGGGCACCACAATTTAAGAAAGACATAGACAAGCTGGAATGTGTCCAGAGGAGGGCAAGGAGGATGGTGAGGGTTCTGGAGACCAAGTCCTGTGAGGAAAGATTGAAGGAGCTGGGTATGTTTATCCTGGAGAAGAGATGACCGAGAGGGGATGTGAGAACCATCTTCAAGGACTTGAAGGTCTGTCATATAGGGGATGGTGCAGAATTTTTTCTTTTGCCCCAAAAGGCCGGACCAGAACCAACGGGTTGAAATTAAATCCAAAGAGTTTTCGGCTAAACGTTAGGAAGAACTTCCTGACAGTTAGAGCGGTTCCTCAGTGGAACAGGCTTCCTCGGGAGGTGGTGGGCTCTCCTTCTTTGGAGGTTTCCAAACAGAGTCTTGATGGCCATCTGACAGCAACGTTGATTGTGTGAACTTAGGCAGACCATGAGAGGGAGGGCAGGAAGGGTTACCTCAGGGCTCAGTTCTTGTGGCCCTTTCTTACATGTCCAGTGAAAAGCTGATCTCCAGTTTGGAGTCAGGAAGCAATTTTTCTCCAGACCAGTTTATCCAGTCATCCTGGAGGTTTTTTGTCATTTTCTGGGCATGGAGCAGGATCACTGGGTGTGTGTGTGTGGTAGGGGAGGTATTTCTGAATTTCCTGCATCGTCCAGGGGGCTGGACTAGATGACCCTGGAGATCCCTTCCAACTCTGTGATTCTGTGATTCTAAGGGCTGGATCCAGCCCCTGGAACAAGCTAAGCCCTTGTGGCACTACAAGCTAGCAAGAGCCCTCAGACTTAAATGTGCAACATGTTCTGTCATGAGGACATGGGGCTGCCGCCCCTTTTCTTTCTTCTGTATGCACCAGCTGACCATTCCTTTGTTAAGCATACACATTTGTTAATTCTGTGGCTGCGCATGTGTATGCATAAACGTATGTATGTGTCACCAAGTCACAAGTGACTTATGGCTATCCAAGCAAGACAAATGAGAAGCGGAGGTGGTTTGCCCTGGACTTCCTCTTCAGAGTCTTCAGAGTCTTCGTGGTCTCCCTTCGAAGAACCAGCCCTGCTTACAGCAACCCCAGCCAGGGGCTTCCAAGGCAAGGGAGAAGCAGAGGTGGCTGGCCATGGCCTTTGTGGCGGAACAGGCCTCCTTTACTGGCAAGCCCCACTCGGCCCACCCCTCCTTTGCTCGATCTGGCACCTGAAGGGGCAGTTCTTCTCTACTGCTTCGGATATGGCTGCCACAACTGTCCCTCTCTGGGACTCTGGTTAGGCGGGACAGATTCCTAACCTGCCTCTCCACAGCCACCAGGAACCCACCCTGGGGCTTCCTGGGACTCTTTGGGGCTCCCCTGGAGTTGGCAACTGGCCATTTTGCCCCTCCTCCTCTACAGGGATTTCCTGACCCACTCCTGGCATGTCCAAGCGGCTGGGGGACTAGGTGGTACAGAGGGATCTCACTCCTTTGTCACTGAAAGGATTTATTTGAAAACACTGAACTATTTACAGGCATGCAGTGGACTGAAGGATAAAAAATAAATAAATGTGACAAAAACCGCTCCAGCCTTCCCTTTCCTAAGCTCATACCCTATCTAGATAGTCAGCAGGGCAGGCACACCACTTCGTTTCAGGGGAGATGGTCAGATCTGCATCTCTCCCAACATGGCCTCTCTGCCTGCTGCAGACTCCAGCCAAACCGTCTGACCGGCTTCAGACTTTTTCACAGACTGAAGCCCCTTCTGACAGACTCCCTTCCCTCTCCTCTCTCGGGATTCCCTCTCCTCTCTCGGGAGCTGCCCTCAGATTGCTGGTTGAAGGCAGGAGGGAAGGGGGGGGGGAAATGAAGAGGAGACTAGGCCAAGGCCTGCCTCAAGTTTGACGGCCTCCTCCTATCCAGCCCACACCATCCAACATACAAAATGGTGTTTCTCCACAGCCTTCCACTTTGGAGTGTTTTGGGGTGGTCTCCCTTTCAAGATCCAACCCTACTTACAGCAGCCCCAGCAAGGGGCCTTCAAGGCGAGTGTGAAACAGAGGTGGTTTGCCCTGGCCTTCCTCTGCAGAGTCTTTCTTGGTGGCCTCCCATGCAAGCACTGGCCTGCTTAGCTTCTGAAACCTGACGAGATTGATGAGATACCAATGCCGTCTTCTCTCCCCTTGTTTCTTTACGAGGCATAAAGTATGTATGTGCGGTCAAGTCGCAACCAACATATGCCTTCCTCTGCAGAGCCTTCCTTGGTGGTCTCCCTTCCAATTACCAAACCTGCTTAGCTTTTGAGATCTGATGAGACTGGGCTATAGCACGCCTCCTTCCCTCGTGTATACATGTATACAGTTCTCTACATAAAGTTCTAAGCTGGAGTACGGTGTGTGCTGTGTGCCGATCAGAGGGCACAGAGAGACTACCCCTCCTCCCCTCCAGCGCCATCGTCCACTGGACATGGGCCAACAGGCCCACGCCTCCAAATTAAACACTGCATTGGAATCGGAAACCCTTGGACAGCTTGCACGATGCTTAGCAAATTCCTGAGCCATGCGCCCTTCATTCCACGTGGCAGGTTTTCAAATGCGCATTGTGCATTCATGGATCATTGCACCCCCTCTAAGCTCCTGCAATTGTCTTTTTATTGTTAAAAAAACCCCCGAAACGTTAATGTTTTTTCATGCTGTTCTTCCCTCTAGTTCAGTGCTTTTTAATGTGGGGTTGAAAGGTAACAAGAACTCGCGGGTGGGGTGAGGGGATCAGAGCACAGCTTATTCGAAGGAGGCTGGAAAATGTATCACTTTGGCATTAGCGTCCATCCACTGTTGATCAGTGTGGGGTACCCTAGGTTTCTAGGCAGACTCTTGTACAAGCTCCGGTCAGTCCCCCGTGTTACAAACCCACGTTCAGGAAGGGCATAAAACCACCACCAGATGCGTAACAATAGGCCATTGTTAATTCAGCTCAGGTCACACCATGACAAAATACAGGCTGTGATCATCTGAGCGCACCAATTACATGAAACGACTGATAATGCCTAATGATGAGCTACATGTTCTGCATTGATATGGGATGCAGTGGGATGGAGTAGCCAAGGCCCACTTTTCTGGCAGGTCGGCCACAGGTCCAGCCCGATTTATGGAACTCTGCCACTCTAGCGCATTCTGCACATGAGTAAATCCATGCGCGAAGGTTTTGACTTTTGGTTTACTGAGTCACAAGCAGTGTTCCCTCTAAGCTGAGCTAGTGTGAACTAGCTCACCATTTTTTAGCCTCCAGCTCACACCTTTTTGTCTTCGCTCAGGAAGGTGGGCTCCAGAGCAAACTAAATTTATGCAGTAGCCAAATCGCTTGCTCACAACTTTAATGCCAGTAGCTCACAAAGTGGAATTTTTGCCCCAAAGACTCCACAGCTTCGAGGGTGCATTAAGTACAGACCTGAGATTCTGTGAAACCCATGACCTTCCAGATCCTGTCTAGGTGTTTACTGAAACTCCTGGTGCAGATTCCACTTATAGGTTAAAGTTGCCAACTCTGGGTTGGGAACTGCCTGGAGATTTTTGTGGGAGAGCCTGGAGGGGGCAGGGTTTTGGGAAGGAAGGGCGCTCATCAGGGTACGATGCCATGGAGTCGACCCTCCAACCAGCCATTTTCTCCAGGTGGATGATTTATGTTATCTGGAGATCAGTTTTGATAGCAGGAAATCTCCAGGGCAATGCTCCCTCTAAGCTGTGGAGTCTTGTGAGCAAAAATTCTACTTTGTGAGCTACTGCCATTAAAGTTGTGAGCGAGCGGTTTGGCTACAGCATGAATTAGTTTGCTCTGGAGCTATCCTTTCTGAGCTATGACAAAAATGGGTGAGCCAGAGGCTAAAAAACTGTGAGCTGGCTCACACTAACTCAGCTTAGAGGGAACACTGCTCCAAGCCCCACCTGGAGGCTGGCAGCCCTACTCATGGATTGGACACCTTGTGGTTCAGAGCATTAGTGCTGATCTTGAAACAAGAAAATGGGAAGTAGTTGTGCTAATGGCTGCTGATCAGTTTGAATTGGCAACGTCTTTGTGGGTACACAGTTTTTGCGGAAACCCAGTGCAGACTGCCATGACCTGGATAACACAGGCTAGCCTGATCCTGTCAGATTGCAGAAACTAAGCAGAGTTGGCCCAGGCTGGTACTTGGATGGGAGATCTCCTTGGAATACCAGCAGGCAGGAGGTGGGGGCAGGCAACCGCAAACCACTTCTTAAGTCATAAGAACATCAGAAGAGCCCTGCTGGATCAGACCAGGGGTCCATCTAGTCCAGCATTCTGTCTCACACAGTGGCCAACCAGTTCCTCTGGAGGGCCAACATCAGGGCAAAGAAGCCGAGGCCTTCATAAGGACGTGAAAAGAGCCCTGCTGGATCAGACCAGTGGTCCATCTAGTCCAGCATCCTGTCTCACACAGTGGCCAACCAGTTCCTCTGGAGGGCCAACATCAGGGCAAAGAGGCCGAGGCCTTCATAAGGACGTGAAAAGAGCCCTGCTGGATCAGACCAGTGGTCCATCTAGTCCAGCATCCTGACTCACACAGTGGCCAACCAGTTTCTCTGGAGGGCCAACAACAGGGCAGAGAGGCCGAGGCCTTCATAAGGACATGAAAAGAGCCCTGCTGGATCAGACCAGTGGTCCATCTAGTCCAGCATCCTCTCTCACACAGTGGCCGACCAGTTCCTCTGGAGGGTCAACAACAGGGTATAAAGGCCAAGGCCTTCGTGAGAACATCAGAAGAGCCCTGCTGGATCAGACCAGTGGTCCATCCAGTCCAGCATCCTGTCTCACACAGTGTCCAACCAGTTCCTCCAGGTGGCCAACCACAGGGCATAGAAGCCTGAGGTTGCCTCCTGGCTCTGGGATTCAGAGGTTTAGTGTCTCTCAGTGTGGAGGTTCCCCTCAGTCACCATGGCTAGTAGCCACTGATAGACTTCTCCTCAGTGAATTTATCTAATCCCATTCCAAAGCTGTTTATTTCCGGGGCCGTCACGACATCCTCTGGCAGCAAATCCCACCTTTGAATCACTCACTGAGTAAAGCGTCTTGCCTTGAGAAGCCTACAGGGTTGCCGTGAGTCGGCTGCAACTTGACACCACCGTTAATGTGCATCAGCCCTGAACTGGGTGGCTCAGGCTAGCCTGATCTCATCAGATCTCAGAGGCTAATCAGGGTTGGCCCTCTTTGATGTTTAGATGGGAGACCACCAAGAAGAAGAAGAAGAGATTGGATTTATACCCCGCCCTTCACTCACTTAAGAGTCTCCGAGCGGCTTACAAACTCCTTTTCCCTTCCCCTCCCCACAACAGGCACCCTGTGAGGTAGGTGGGGCTGAGAGAACTCTTTCCCAAGCTGTCCTTGAGGGAACAGCTGGTACAGAGCTATGGCTTGCCCAAGGTCATCCAGCCAGGTGCAAGTGGAGGAGTGGGGAATCAAACCCAGTTCTCCCAGATTAGAGTCCGCGCACTTAACCACTACACCAGACTGGCCAAGAAGGTCCAGGGTTACTACGCAGAGGCAGGTAGTGACAAACCACCTCTGTTGGTCTTCTACCTTGAAAACTTCAAGGGGTCACCATAAGTCAGCTGTTATGTGATTCCAAAAAAAAAAGCAAATTCGTTTGGTGAACATCTGCAGCGGCTTGACACAAACTGAACAGACCCAATTCACTGCCACAGGAGGTGGTGGCGGCGGCTACAAGCATGGACGGCTTCAAGAGGGAATTAGATAAACATATGGAGCAGAGGTCCACCAGTGGCTATTAGCCACAAGGTATAGATAGGAACTCTCAGTCTGGGGCAAGTATTCTTGGTGTTTGGGGGGGCAACAGTGGGAGGGCTTTCAGTGTCCTGGCCCCACTGCTGGACCTCCCAACAGCACCCTGGTATTTTGGGGCACTGTGTGACAGAGTGTTGGACTGGATGGACCACTGGCCTGGGCCAACATTGGCTTCTCTTACATTCTTATGTTCAAATCAACCACTTCGCATCCAATCACCACCTTGGAACACAGTAGGTTGGACAGTCATATGTGTTTGTGGTGGAAGTCACAGCTTCCCTAACTATGGAGTAGGGCAGGGAGGCCAGATCAGTGGCTCCGAGACCATTCCAAGGCATGGCCAGCGGGAAGGGTTTCTCATTGTTATTTACAAATTAAGTTACATCCACCCAAACACGAGATTTTGCCTGGTTTCTAGTGAGAAGAACTTGGCCACCCAGCCCTTCAGCTGGAAATCGTTGCAGTCTATTAAGAGTGACTATTAATAATGCTGATCATGCTATTGCTAGTAATCTTAATTTGCCCACACTTCCAGCAGTGGGAGAAACCCAGCTTGGACTGCTGCTCCTCTCTCTCTTGAAAATGCTCCGAGCCCATGTTCCAAGTTTGAGGTGGCAAGATGGCCTTCAACAGATCCATTGTTCCTTTGCAATGTACATTATTTTGAGAGAACTTTATAGAACACTATAGTCGCCATGATTATTATCGTGATTACTTCTATAGAATGCCTATCAGCTATTGTACAGGTGAACGGTGAGAAGTTGCCGGTGGACGCAACGATCAAAGCTTGTGCGATGTTTCCCTTTCCTTTGAGGCACAATCTATTAATACAGGCTTCTGAGGGAAAGAAAGCTGTAAAAGGGCCAGGCCAAGTTAGTGACTCATTTCTTTGAATCGTGCCGTTTATAAGAAAACAAATGGGGAATATACTGATTCTCTGAGCTTTAACATAGGCCCTTGTTTTGTGTTTAAAGTTGCATATTGGTTTGGACTGGGCGATGATGAGAATAGTTGGTTTGTGCATTGCCTCTTTTTAAAAAAAACACAGTTTGTACCCTGACAGCTGTGCTTCAAGAGAAGGAGGGGAGTAGGTTTTTATACCCCGCCCTTCGCTACACGAAGGAGTCTCAGAGCGGCTTCCAATCTCTTCCCCTTCCCCTCCCCACAACAGACATCCTGTGAGGTAGGTCTCGGCCTCTACGCCCTGTTGTTGCCCATCTAGAAGAACTGGTTGGCCACTGTGTGAGACAGAACGCTGGACTAGTTGAACCCTCACTGGTCTGATCCAACAAAGCTCTTCTTATGTTAACATAAGAACAGAAGAGAAGCCAATGTTGAATCAGGCCTTGTTTCTCTGATCCAACAAAGCTCTTCTTATGTTAACATAAGAACAGAAGAGGCCCACCCAGTCCAACACACTATCACACAGTGGCCAAAAATATCAGATGCCATCAGGAGGACACTAGAAGCCCTCCGACTGTTGCCCCCCCCCCCAGCACCAAGAATACAGAGCATCACTTGCTCAGATTGAGAGTTACTATCTATACCTTGTGGCTAATAGCCACTGATGGACCTCTGCTCTTACGTTCTTACATGAAGAAGTGTTCAATCATGTGGTTTTCCACCCACAACCTTGGGGGTTGCGCCCAAACACAGGCTTATTGCCTCATCTCTTAGAGCAGATGCCAAGACCTCATGGCCACAGAAGGGCCTTCCCAGTTCTCATTGCCTGTCTTTCGACTGAAGATTCCAGGGATTGAACCTGGGACCTTCGGCACGCAAAGCCACTGTTCTGCCAGTGATCCGTGACACCTTCTGAGAGCAGAGGATTTCTCTTGACAGACCTTGGGAGGATCTGACACTGGAGCCAAAACGCCAACTCCCAGCTTGCTGTTTGCTGTGCATCGTGAATCTTGATAGGCTGCATCAAGCCCTCTGTCCTTTGCGTCTTGGGAAATCTCTAATCGCATTAATCAAGGCCGTTAATAGGAAGAGCAGTTGATACGCTACATCATAAAGGCAGTGTCCGGGGAGTTCTGTTCGAATTAAGATGAGACGACGGTAATTAAGGCACCTCAGACTGGGTAGGGATCAGCGTCAATGCTTTATCCGGGGGATTAAATAGTAACACGACGTGGGGGAGAGTTCACATTTTAGGTGGGCCATCCACGTACCAGCTTATAACTGATAAATGTGTATCTGCATCCGAGCTACTTCGGTGTCTTTGGAAGGGGGCACCAATGAACCCCATGGGCATCCGTGCCCCCTCTACTCCACCAAGGGAAGGTCAGTCCGATAAAATATTTAAACTGTGCCAACTAGTCTCCTGTGTCAGTGTTTCAGGTTGAAAGTAGCCCTGGCAATGGGGTAGTCCATTTGGAATAATAAAAGAATTCAGCTTGCACGAATGTTCACATTGGGGTAATCCTGCTGAGCAGCGCTGGCTGCCAGCGTCTATCGCCTTCTTCGTTTGTTGATCTGATCCAGCCAGGGATCCTGTTGGGTGGGTAACCATGTTGGTCAGCAGTAGCGCCTTAGAGATCAACAGGATTGCCAGGGTGTGAGCTTTCGAGAGCCAAAGCTATCGGACAAAAAGAACTTTGACCCTCACAAACTTATATCCTGGAACTCTTGTTTCTCTCTAAGCCACTATGGATTTGGATTTGGTCAGGGATCCTGTAGTGCTATCTGAAATAGGCGGTCTCCACTAAGTTTGGGGGATTAGCTTAGAGATGGAGCGAAGAGGCGGGTGACAAGGATCAAGGCACCTATGTATATGCGGACAGTCCTCAAGAGAGTTCTTGAAATAACCAGGCTGTTATTCTACCGGGAAGGATTTCTTGGAGAAAATTAAACAGGAGAACACCAGGTTGCACACAGCAAACACATATGAAAGCTAGCTAGGAACATCAGGGAGGAAAGATGACAGTGCCGTAGGAGTGGGTGATGTTTACCGGGCTTGAAGAGGTCCACAGAAGCAGTAAGTTGAAGAGGAAACAGCCAGCATTTGGGGAAGCAAGAGAGGGGATCCACACCCAAGTGGGGGGGGGGAGGTCCAAAAAGACACATGCGCACACACTGCTGGGTCACACTGCTTGGTCACAGAAGCTTTTGTGGTAGTGACTGCAAGCGCCCGTTTGGTGTAGTAGTTAGGAGCACGAACTCTAATCTGGGAGAACCGGAGTTGATTCCCCACGCCTCCACATGCAGCTGCTGGTGTGTCCTTGGGTTAGTCACAAGTTCTTTCAGAGCTGTTCTCTCAAGGGCAGTTCTCCAGAGAGCTCTCTCAGCCCCACCTACCTCACAGGGAGTCTGTTGCAGGGAAGAGAAGGGGAAGGAGACTGTAAGCCGCTCTGAGACTCTTTTGGGTCGTGAAGGGTGGGGTATAAATCCAATCACATCTCTTCTTCTTCATCCTACAACAAAGGACCACAAGGTGGTAGAAACAAGGCTAGGCTATTCTGAAAGACTTCCACGTGCTGCTCGAGCGTCCTCCTTCCAAGGTAGCATTTAGAAGGTTGTGATGATGCAGCGTTGCTGTCAGGCGGGTGTTCGAGCAAGTGAGTTATCTCTTGCCTATGCGGGTCAGGTGAAAGTGAGCTGCAATTAACCTTTTCTGCTTCTGAAGCAGGTGGCTGTCTCCAATGCCCACAAGTAATTCCAAAAAAAAATCTCCCCCCAGATCTCTTCTGAACCATCTCCTGGAGAGACATGGGGTGGGGCTGTGGCTCCATGGCTGAGCATGAGAGACAGTTGCCTCATGCAACAGAAAGAATGGGGAATCGGTCCTTACGAACCTGTCTTTTACTGAGTCAAGCCGCTGACCTACTTAGCTCTTTATGGTTGACTAGCAGCAGCTTGGCACGTGCTGAGAAAGACTTCCTTCTTACTCAAGCTCCTTCAACGGGAGACCCCCATGCCCAAGATGTGGCCCGTGATGGGGCAAATGTTGCTCTGTATTCTTGGGGCTTGGGGAGGAACAGTGGGAGGGTTTCTAGTGCCCTGGCCCAACTGGTGGACCTCCTGAGGGCACCTGGTGTTTTTGGGCTGTGTGACAGAGTGTTGGACTGGATGGGCCAATGGCCTGATCCAACATTGGCTTCTCTTACGTTCTTATCTGATCGCCACTTTCAAACATGCTAAATTCAACATTCAAACCAGTTCACGGCGCAACTGGCAGCATCACTGTCCATCCCTCCTCCTGCCCCAGTGTGAAAATTGGCAGTCCCACCCAGCAAACCACATCACCGGCAGCAGCTGCTTTCCAGCGCAAACAACAACATTTCTACTGTACTGAATAACCAGTAGTAGGCGTGGAGAAATCAGCACTGGGAATGAGATGGGAAACCTAGGTCTCGATTCAGTCCAGGAGGATACATTACCTTGAGCTTCATGCTCCGTTGCAATTCAGCAGTCTCTCTTCCTGATCTCCCTTCAAAATTCCTTTGTGAGAGACTTCTTGTTTTAGCCTTTTGCTTAGTTCTACAACCCTATTCCACTTGCAGTGTTTATCGAATGTCCCATCCTGCCAATCGTATCGACTCTCTCTGTGCGATCCACCTCAAATCCACATGAGAAAGCCCGCCTATAAATAACATAAATAGGAAAAAATGGTACTGGGAATGAAAAGTTGCATCTGCCCAGTCAGATACCGCGTAATGAAACGGTTTATCTCAGACGCATGCCTCCATGGCTATATTGAGTAAAGTCCGAAGACCCCAATCAAGGAAATGAGGGACCTCTAAGCAGGGTCAGGAGGACGGGCTCCGCCTCTGAAAGCATTCGGCACATAGAACCTTTTTATTAGCGCCACCTCAGTCGTGGCAAGAATGGCCATCGTGATGAGATTTTTAAAATAATAATAACAGTGCTGCCGTAGACAGAGAATGGGATAAATGAGCCATTGTTACACCACTTTTCCAATTTGTACTCTTGTGTTATTCCTTGACAGCCAGATTTAGCCGCTCGGCCTGCGGGCATTGTTCCCGGCACGCTGCCGTTTAAAAGGAGTCAGAATGCGCCTTCTGGCACCAGTTAGTGTGCGATCTTCATCCTCGAATATTAATTGTGGCCCTGGCTGAGAGGTATTCAGCTGCTCTAGAACAGCAGAATCGCACTGCAACAAGAGCCCTGGCGCCTGCAGTCGCTGCCAGTTTGGTGTCGTGGTTAGTAGCGCGGACTCTAATCTGGGAGAACCGGGTTTGATTCCCCACTCCTCCGCTTGCAGCTGCTGGGGTGACCTTGGGTCAGTCACAAGTTCTCGCAGAGCTGTTTTCTCAAGGGCAGTTCTCAGGAGAGCTCTCTCAGCCCCACCTACCTCACAGGGTGTCTTGTTGTGGGGAGGGGAAAGGAAAGGAGATTGTAAGCCACTCTGAGACTCCTTCGGGTAGTGAAGGGCAGGGTATAAATCCAATCTCCTCCTCCTCCGCCTCCTCCTCTTCTTCTTCTTCCACAAAAGCTTCTGTGACCGAGTTGCTTTAAATCATAGATTTATAGAATCATAGAGTTGGAAGGGACCTCCAGGGTCAACTAGTCCAACTCCCTGCACAATGCAGGAAATTCACAACTACCTCCCCCCCACATACACACCCAGTGACTCCTGCTCCATGCCCAGAAGATGGCTGGTTGCATATCCACGAGATGGAAAGGAGGAGAAGGCTTTTAATGATGCTACTTTGGAACGCTGATGCGATTGAGGGCTGGGGTGATTTGTGTTCTAAGAAGGAACCTCAAGAAAGAATGTTAAGAACTGCAAATTGACAAAGCGAAATTTCTGTCGAGAAAGGAAGACAGACAGACAGAGGAGGGATAGTGGAGAGCCAGTTTGGTGTTGTGGTTAGGAGCGCGGACTCTAATCTGGGTGAACCGGGTTTGATTCCCCACTTCTCCGCACGCAGCTGCTGGCGTGACCTTGGGTCAGTCGCAAGCTCTCTAGGACCAGTTCTCGAAAGAGCAGTCGTTGAAAGAGCTCTTTCAGCCCCACCTACCTCCTAGGGTGTCTGTTGTGGGGAGGGGAAGGGAAAGGAGTTTGTAAGCTGCTCTGAGACTCCAAGGGAAGGGCCGGGTCTAAATCCAATCTTTTCTTCACTTAAAAACAGGGGTCATTTCGAGCAGGAGCTCAGGGGAGCTCAGCTCCAGGAGTTGGTGCCAGCCCCCCCCCCCCCAATGGGGGAAGGCCTGCTTGTGTCATGGCTGCAGCAAAATGACCCTGTCCCCTGGAAAGGTCCTTGTTCCTCCGACCAACCTTCTTGAAGGCTTCAGCCACCACTGAAGCTATCCTCCCAGAATAGTGGTATTTCTGAGGCTTGGATTAGTAGCTGTCCCCTCTCTGCCAGCTTTCTTTCTTTCTTTCTTTCTTTCTTTCTTTCTTTCTTTCTTTCTTTCTTTCTCTCTCTCTCTCTCTCTCTCTCTCTCTCTCTCTCTCTCTCCTTTCTTGCCGTCTGACATACTTCCGGTGATGTCAGGGGGTGTGGCATATGCAAATAAGTTATGCTAATGAGCTCCTGCACCTCTATCTATGAAATGACCCCTTAAAAATAAATCAGATAGATACCCTTCCCCCCCACACACACACATCTGTTGCCATTAGGAGCCTCTTTATTTACTCCATTTGTGTCCCTTTTTGTTCCCAAACCATTTTTTTAAAAAGGCTGCATTTAGATTATTTACGCAAATGATGTGAAAAGAGGCATTCCTTTTCATGACAGCGTTCGTCTCTAGTTTTGTTAGTGTGGTCAGAAAGGAGAATGGTGGCAGCTTCATCCTGGAGGAGCCATAAAAGAATCTTGAACTTCTGAATTGAACCGGCGGGACATTCATGACCTTTGGTCACATTCCCTGCCATAAATATAGCTCTCGATGAGTCCGGTTCAAGACCACTCGTGCACTGGTGTCTGGTGTTGTTTCCTCCGGGCGCGCTGGGATGGAGGGACGGTTCGGAGATTCGTGCGCGATTACTTTTTACATTCTGAGTTTGGAGAATACATTATGACTCATTAAGGGATCATTGTCTGGCACCAGGTTTTTACAGCCCTTGTATAAAAAGAAGGAAATCGCTGCGTTTTATGGTTCTCAGAAAAGTCTTCCTTCCCCCTGCCAGCATATGTCTCTTTCTCTAAGTAAGCTGTAAATATAATGTTTTGACGCTCATCAAGTCTGATTCTTATGAACCGTCATTTTTTCCCTCTGTGACAAAGACTGGCAGCGGTTTCCTAGTGCTGTTAAGGGGTTGTTGTTCTTTCAGTTATCTCTATGGAGAAATGCAGGATCATTTCTCTTGGGCTCGTCTTCTGCTGCTTGCCTCTAATTAAAAAAAGGCGCGCACGCAAATACAATGGGCCATGATTAACATTCCTAGCATTGCCATGGCGCTGATATGCTGGATCAGTGGTTTTTCAGACTTCCTGTCTTTAGGGAAGCCTTTTTAACGTTAGCACACATCTGCTGTGGAACCCCAACAGATTGTAGAAGATCGATTCTGGACCATGTGCTACAGCACTCTCAGTTCACATGGGGGCTCTGTTGTGGGCTCCTCATTAGCTCACATGAACTGCAGTTGCAGCAGACTTACCCAGTGTTCTCCTGAGCCTGCATGACCACACATGAACACAGGAAGCTGCCTTATACCGAATCGGACCACTGATCCATCAGTGTTGTCTACTCAGACAGACAGCGGCGCTCCAGGATCTCAGGCAGGAGGTCTCTCACAGGCAGGATCTCACAACAGAGGTCTACTGCTTGGTCCTTTAACTGGAGATGCCAAGAATTGAACCTGGGACCTTCTGTATGCCAAGCAGGTACTCTGCCACTGAGCCATGGCCCTCCCCAAGGGGCAGGGGAAGATCACCTGTGGTGGACAAGAGGTCTTAACAGAAAGCTCATCTGCTGTTGCTGATCTTCTCATTGAAGGGCCCTTGCTAAACTTCTGGGGATCTCCATGGTTCCTTCGAGCAGAGTTTGACATCCACTGTGGTGGACTAGTGAGCAATGTTGGACAAGCGTCCAAAGCCCATGACAACTGGAATGCTAGCAGGGAGGGTGGTTTAAGGATCATAGAAGTCATGCAAGTTCTGCATTGTTGTGGTACACATACTAGGGAAATGGCCAGTATCTTGCTTGGGTACGGGCCAAGGTGGGTCCCTCAGCTGAGCTTCTGGGGTTCCTTGTTGTTCCTTGGAACACAGTTTGAAAACCACTTGGAGCCGCTGTTGTTTATGTTACAAATAGTCTGAGGGTTTGCTTGTTTGTGTTTCCCGCAAGGTTTCCGACAACTGCGATGCCATCTTCGTGAACGGGAAAGAAATGAAAAGCAAGGTGGACACCATTGTGAACTTCACCTACCAGCATTTTACCACCCAGCTGGAAGTCACTGTCTGGGTTCCACGACTTCCTCTGCAGATAGAGATCTCGGATACAGAACTGAGCCAGATCAAGGGCTGGCGGATACCCGTCACTACCAACAAAAGGTACGGGCACCGTGCCTCAAGATTTGCTGTCTCGAGTCAAGCCAATGATCCATCTCGCTCGACATCCTTCGTAATTACAATGGCCAGCCAGATGCCTGAGGGAGGTTCACAGGCGCTGCACGGTGGCGATAGCCATCCTTGGTAGTTAATCCTCCACATCTGGTAGTTGGAGGCACACGGTCATAAATATGGAGGTTGGCAGTGCGAGCGGCAGACACTGAGCATGCAAATTCCTTTCATTTGGAAGAACAATCTGGCAGCAGATTTTAATAACCATGCTAAATACCTGCCAAAATGTTGGATAGGCTTCGGCGAGAAGGTGGGGTTATGGATAGCTTTATGCCTGTTTTGTTTTAAGGGGTCGAGAGCCACTTCAAATGGCCGTGCTGCCCTGAAAAGAGTGCTTTTCTTTCGATGGGCATTCGTTGGCCGTGCTGCCAGCTGCCATGCTTCAAGCAGTCCTGTGTCAAGAAGGCAAGGGGCAAAGAAGTCAAAGCCTGTTCACATGAATGGGAGGCCCTTTCTGCACAAGACTTTTAATCCTGGTTCAACGCTGTCTCCCACTAGCTATTCTGCACTACACTCGCGTTCACCCCTCTTTTTATCCCAGTGGGGTTTCTTGGTCAATTCTGTATTATGCTGTGGTCACCCCAGATTTGGACCACCGTTGCCCCAGGGTATATGGATCCTGTTTTGCCATGGGCTTTCCCTTGATCTGGAGTGGCCCAGGTGCAGAATTTTTAACTCAGTTTTGATCCTCCCTGCCCCTTTCCCGCCATACCTAGGACATTAATCCCGGGTTTACTGTTCACAATGCAGAATTAGTGACCCGGGGCAGGCGTGCAAATTGGAGCGGGACAAAGTTAGTTCAGAAAACAACAGATAGAGATAACAGCAAGGTAAACGGCCGCGAGTCGAACACAGAGAAAACCCAGGGTGAGGTCCAAGTGCAGAAAGGGCTGGAGTCAGGGGTTATTGGTGTCCCGGGGTTGGAGTGTAACCAAAGAAGTGGGAGAAAGAGAGCGGTTAATATGTCATATGGACACAAGTTATATATGGCTAAAGTAACTACATGTAGTGAATATAGTGTGGCCACCCACTAGCCCCGCGTCACAACTTTGACCTTCCATCATAGTGTGGCCTACTCTTGGAGGAAGTCTCTAGGTCTTAGTCTGGAGATGGATGGAATTTCTCCACCCTATTCCACCTGTGGCTTCTGCAGTCAGAGTCTCCTCTCTGCCTCTTATGGTTGTCCCTCTATTACTGGAGACATGTCCCCAAGTCACCAAGACCTTGCTGCTGGTTCCAGACAGTGAGGCATGTACCACTTCTGTGAGCTTCCATCTTTCCGATAACAAGGCGGGTGGCTGCTTCATAGAAGGGCTCCTTCTGTGCTGTCATGTCTGAGCCACTGAAGATAAGCTCCTGAGATTGCCCTCTCTTTGTTTATTTATTTATTAAATCGATCAGCCGCCGTCCTCGGTAAAACCAGGCTCGGGGTGGTGTACAATACAGTATTATAAGACATCAAAACAAATTAGAATGTATATAAGGCAATAAAAACATAATAATCTGAGTAATTGCTTATGGATGGAGCTAAAATCCTAGCTAACGGGCGGGGGAGGGGAAATGGAAAGTGGGAGCACCAAGATCTAACCGTTGTTGTCCTCAGCTAAATGCCTGGCAGAACATCTCTGCCTTGCACACCCTACGGAACTGTAAAATGTCCCACAGGGCTCAGATGTTATTCAGGAGAAAGTTCCACCAGGCTGGAGCCGGGGCAGAGAAGGCCTTGGCTCTGGTTGAGGACAGCTGGATGTCTCTTGGGTTGGGGACCACCAATAAGTTCTGATGATGACATCACCTGGAAGTGATGTCTTCACGTCGGGGGAGCCACTCTGATTTGAGGGCAAAAGTCTATGCTTTGAAGCCAGTTTCACCATAGAGTTTTGCCCCAAAACCAGAGTGTCGTGGCGCAATGTCCCCAACACGATGACCTCACCTCCAGGTGAGGTCATCGTGTTGGGGATTTCCTGGAATGCCCCCCAAATCCCCCCACCGGCATGTTGAGGGGTCCTGGCAACCCCGCCACACCCAAAGAAATGCATTTTTAGCAAACTTCTTTGCTGAAGCAAGAATATCCACATCTTTCTGTAATTATCCTTTAGGCAGGATTTAGTCCATGGGACAGAGTGGGCAATAGATTTAATCAGCCCGTCATTCAAGTGGAGGCTGAAGGGTGCCCCTAACTCTGAGAAACTTCATTCATCTTACTGAAGTCTGCCTCCCTTGAATTTACTCATGTCCTGCTTGCTGAGAAACCAGCCATGTTCATTGGACAGAATTTTGGTGGCAGCCGGGATTGAAAGTTCTCCAAAGGAGGACATGAGCAGAAGGAGTGCCCAATGACTCACGAGTATTTTTAACAGCCATCGCTGGCATTTGTGAAAACCAGAAGAACCGGCCCACCCTTCTGCTGATGAAACCCTTCATCTGGTTGCCTCCTCGGTTGTTGTGTTGTAGGGGGTTTGTTTGCTCAAATACCTTTGGAGCCGTTCCCATCGCTGTAGCCATTGCCGGAACAAAGCTGGACTAGTAAATATTGCGGGTTGCACATTTACTGTCGCAAACATTCTGAGTTTCGTCTCGTTCTGCCGAGTCCTCGAAATGTAACCCCCCCCCAAGTGTCTAGTTTATACTTATTGGGCCAACTCAAATAAAGAGAATGGCCCAGAGAGGAACACTGTTTGCAAGCTGGAAAGCCGTCCATGCCAACAGCTACTCAAATGACAGTCGAGCCGCTGGGCACGTCGTCAGCACTCCGTGTGTTTGGGGAAGAGATGAAAAGGGGAAGCCGCTTGCTATGAAGCCTGCAGCTGGTGAAGTGACCTACGGCTGTGCTTGTGCAGCTCTTCATGGTTCCAGGAGGTCTGTCCAAAGTTTGTTTTTGAGCAATCCAAACCTGTGAGTGTCAGGATCCCTCCCCCCACAGCCATTCATTAATTTAATTCCTTATTTCCCAATGCAACTAGGACTGTGACTTCAGTTCCTCCACCTGTGCTACTATAAGACACATAATACACTATAAAAACTTAAGAAGAGCCCTTGCTGGATCAGGCCAGTAGTCCATCTAGTCCAGCATCCTGTCTCATACAGTGGCCAACCAGTTCCTCTGGATGACCAGCAACAGGGCATAGAGGTCAAGGCCTTCCCCTGAGAAGAATGTAAGAAGGGCCCTTCTTGCTGGATCAGACCAGTGGTCTATCTTGCCAACCAGTTCCTCTGAAGGACCAGCAACAGGACATAGAGGACAAGGCCTTCATGAAAACATCAGAAGCGCCTTGCTGGATCAGACCAATGGTCCATCTAGTCCAGCATCCTGCCTCACACAGTGGCCAACCAGTTCCTCTGGAGGACCAGCAACAGGACATAGAGGCCGAGGCCTTTATAAGAGCATGAAAAGAACCCTGCTGGATCAGACCAGTGGTCCATCTAGTCCAGCATCCTGCCTCACACAGTGGCCAACCAGTTCCTCTGGAGGGCCAACAACAGGGCATAGAGGCCAAGGCCTTCCCCTGATGTTGCCTCCTGGCCCTGGGATTCAGAGTTTGCCTGCCTCTGAACATGGAGGTTCCCTTTAGTCACCATGCCCAAAGTCACCACGCCCCACTGGTGGCTCAGGGCAGGCGGGGGGAGACCTGGCAATCCTACTTCCAGGTCAGGGGGGGAATCACAATTAATAACCCCAACTAATTAGGAAACTGCCTATTTGCGTAACAGTGTGAGACAGGAGGCTGGACTAGATGGACCACTGGTTTGATCCAGCAGGCTCTTCTTATGTTCTTATGAACGCCTCGGCCTCTCTGCCCTGTTGTTGGCCATCCAGAGGAACTGGTTGGCCGCTGTGTGAGACAGGATGCTGGACTAGATGGACCGCTGGCCTGATCCAGCAGGACTGTTCTTATCCTCTGCATCCCAGAGCCAGGAGGCAACATGAGAGGAAGGCTTCATCCTATGTGCCCTGTTGTTGGCCCTCCAGAGGAATTGGTTGGCTGCTATGTGAGACAGGATGCTGGACTAGATGGACCGCTGGTCTGATCCAGCAGGGCTCTTCTTAATGTGGAACATGATGTGCAATCCCGATAACCATACAAGAAATGATAGTGATTTCAATCTACCTGGCGAAAAGTTTAGCAGACGAGAACATTGGATGCTGGCAGGCAAAATGGTGGAGAGAGCCACCAAAACGAAGGAACAGGAGGTTGAACTGTGGGCATCCCGGCTATGTTCATTTGCATTAGCCCTGCACAAGGCACTCTTATTGAATCCCCACCGAAATGATTACACCCTTTATGATTCTCCTTCCAGCTTGCTTGATGCTTCCATTGAATAGGAAACGAATGAAAATATAACAGGGAAGTCATGATCCAGATTTTTAATATCTCGGGAGATCATAAAAACCCATCAGAAGAAATATAGCTTATCATACCAAACCCGTAAATAGATAGGGGGACCTTTTCCGTCTTATTTGCAGCCGAGGGAGAATCATCATTTCTTCTGGTGTAGGTGCCACTATCGATACGAGCAGCCCACTCTTCGAGATAGAAATCTGTGCTCCAGATAAGGTGTACGTTCATGACTAATGTACTGCGTGGAACCCTTGAGCGGCACTCGGCTAATAGAAAAACGTACTCGCGGAACGAACAGTCGAAAAGCCCACAATTGCCGCAAATGAAAGGAATAAATTTAAATTAAAGTCAAATAAGAGAAAGGGGGGGGAGTCCAGGCAGGCAGAGACTGATGGTCTTAACAAGAACATTTATTTTGATTCATTATGCAGCTGGAAAATAATTATCCCCTCGTTGGAGTTCATGCATTATCTCTGCGGGTGGACAGCAAGGTGGGAGGAGCTGGGTTTTGTTCATTTTTTTGGTGAGGCCTGCCTAGACGCCAGTTAAAAATAGGCCCCTTGGTATGCTCAAGGGTTAAAGGCTGCCCCTCCACCCATTCTTCTTCTTCCTGCAATCTTACCGCGGCCATTTGGCAGAACTGATGTGATGTCATGGAATGCTGATGAATATTCCATAGCTGTTGAGAGAGGGGCTCACAGCATGTTGGAAGAGAAAGTATCTGCTAGAAGGGAATGGGAAAGGGACTGAAGGTGGAGCAGTTGCAGGGACTTCATTTATTTATATATTTATTTGGATTTCTATTCCGCCCTCCCCGCAAGCAGGCTCAGGGCGGATCACAGCACAATATCAAACCGTATCAAAATGTCATCAAACATATAAAGCATAAATATCAACACTTAAGACAATTTAAAACAACATAAATTAAAACTGAACGCACTGTTTATCCTCACACTGAGGTTTTCAGCTGGCGCCATTGGCCTCTTGAACTTCTTAACCTGGGCCACATGAGATGGTAGCTTCAGCTTCAGCCGGGGAGGCCGATATTTTATCGGACGCCTGCCACCTCACTTCTGAGTCCAAACAACAAAGTAGGAAAGGACATGGGAGTCAGGGAGATTGGGAAGGGGTAAATTACAAGTTCAATTCGCTAGTGACAACCTGTGGTCACTTTAAAACTCACACGGAATGTCAGGGCAATCCTGAATTTCATATACCGTATTTTTCGGACCATAAGATGCACTTTTTCTCCCCAAAAAAGTGGGGAGAAAAGTGTGTGCGTCTTATGGAGCGAAGACTGCACGTTGGGGCGGGGGAGTGACTTTAAAAATTCTGGGGGGGGGGGTACCTGTTGCTGCCACGAGGCCGCCACTGCGAGGCCGGCTCCTGTTGTTGCTGCCGGCCGTGAGGCCGGCTCCTGTAGTTTCTGCGAGGCCGCCTTGTTGCTGCCCTTGTTCTTGTTGCCCTTCTTGTTGCTGGCGGCTCGCGCGAGGCCGCCGCCTTGTTGCTGCCTGTTCTTGTTGCCCTTCTTGTTGCTGGCGGCTCGCGCGAGGCCGCTGCCGCCGCCTTGTTGCTGCCCCTGTTCTTTTTGCCCTTGTTGCTGCCGCTGCCGCCAGCTCGCGCGAGGCCGCCGCCGCCTTGTTGCTGCCACTGCTGCTGTTGTTAATGCCGGCTCGCGCAAGGCCGCCGCCTTGTTGCTGCCGCTGCCGTTCTTGTTGCCGCCGGCTCGTGCAAGGTCGCTGCCGCTGCTGTTCTTGTTGCCGCCGGCTCGCGCAAGGCCGCCGCCACCACCTGGTTGCTGCCGCTGCTGCTCTTGTTGCCGCTGCCGCCGGCTGGCGCAAGGCTGCTGCCGGCTGGCGCGAGGCCGCCACTGACCAGCACGGAAGGTGCGAGCCTCCCCCGCGTCTTATGGTCAGGTGCGTCCTATGGTCCGTAAAATACGGTATACCTTATACTCATGGGATGGCAGCTAGCAACGTCACAGCAGAAACTCCCAGAAAGGCCGAGTGGGAGCCTCTAGCCCATGGATGGTGGAAGGAGACATTACCCCGTGGCCAGGTCCTGATCCCGTAGTCTACCTGTCCTCAAGTTCTCCTGCTCCTGGGAAGACCGGATTAAAGGTGGCGGGAAAGATTAGAGCAGAGGTGTCTAACTCATTTATTACAAGGACTGGATCTGACATAAATGTCACTTTGTTGGGCTGGGGCATGTGTGCCATAAAATGTAATGCCAGGTACCGGAGATATGAACTGTATAAAGGACAGCAACTGGTAAGCACCAAGTTGTTGTATCCTCATTGCAAGGCCCCATGGGCTGGTGGGGGGGGGGGTTGCAGGGGAAAACCCATATGGACGGACTGGAGAGCCAGCGGTGCAGCACTGGGCAGATGCTCCCACGCTGCTTGACTGCTGCAGATGAGGTTGTTCCACCATGCTGAAGCCACAGAGTGGCTCTGCCCACTCCTTCAGAGCAGTCTCCTGTTCCCTCCCTTGCACTAGCTGCTCGCGGGCCACACTGGAGCCCTGGACAGGCTGGTTCGGGCCCCCAGGCCTTATGTTTGACTCTCCTGGATTACAGCATAATTGTGTCTCTGTTGGAGAAGCACATCTCTTGACCAGGAAACATCGCTGTGGCTTTTGGTGAGGGTTGAGGTAGGCTAACAGCACCACCCCCACGGATCTGGGTGCTTTGGGGCTGGAGAATGGGAAGAGGGGAGCATCACAGACACTGATGCTGCTTCTGGGTAGTCAAGTAGATATGACATCACAGCCCCCATAACACTAAAGGCGTGCCCCTAACCTCTACAATAAAGACCAAAAGAGATTAATGGAAGTTGCTAGAGTATTGCAGATGCCGTGATGTCTATTGCAGGACCCCAGAATTTCCCTGCCACTCATTTTTTTTTAACAACATATCCTTCTCCTTAGAACTTACGATAGCCCTAGATAGGATATGCTATCTGATTTTGTTGGTACAATTCATGTCCTAGAGTGTTGCAACTATTCACTTTTATAGGATCAAGGAACTGTCTGTGCATTTTATCTGGACAACAAAACCGTGGGGCTGTGTAAGACGCTATGCCAATATTCTGAAGTTATCACAATAACATATTTAATCAATATACAAACTTCAAGTTACAAATATGAAATACAGACGGTCCAATGATCATATAACGAAGTTTCCGGGCAGCATGTTCATTTCCCACAGGCACAACACTGGGAACCCATGTCCTAACCCTACACTCCAACCACTGCATGACATTTGGTCTTGTCTCTGTTCGTTCTGTCATATTGAGTGGGTCTAGGGAACATAATACAGCCAATCCGTTTTGGAATGGAGGTAAGAAATATGGTACCCAGCATTTCCCCTCATGCTTCCATGACAAGACAGGATTTAATCCCAATGAACCTCTGTGAATCTGCGGGACTGCCTCCTCCGTTATGCCCCTGGGAGAGCATTATGCTCTTCGCAGGACAACTTGCTGGTGGTCCCCAGCCCCAGAGATATCCAGTTGTCCTCGACTGGGGCCAGGGCCTTTTCAGCTCTGGCCCCGACCTGGTGGAATTCTCTGTCACACAACATCAGGGCCCTGTGGAATCTGATGCAATTCTGCAGGGCCTGTAAGGCAGAGATGTTCCGCCAAGCATTTGTTTGAGGACAGTGACGGTTTCCATCATGGCTGGCCCCCTACCTGGATCCTCATCCCTTGTGGAGTTTACTCCCTCCCCCGTGCTTGCGAAGCACCCGCAGACCAGAAATGGGAGGGGACCACAACAATATCGCTACTCGTTTTTGACTATTGTATAATATATTGATTATGGTTTTATGGTTTGAAATCTATACATTGCCTATAGCCCCGCATTCATGGGGATAAGGCGATCCACAAATATAGTGTAATAAATAAATTAAATAAATAAACTGTATGGACAGTTCCATATGCAAACCGTGCAGATCGTGCCCTGTAACCATAATAGTAGACCCTTAAAGAATGAGTTTCTACCAAACTCAACGTGGATATGGGTGCTACGTAGTACAATGATGTAACTGTACATATGTGCATGTAATGTTTTGCAGGCCTACCCGTGACAGCGATGAGGAAGAGGACGATGAGAAGAAAGGCAGGGGCTGTACCCTCCAGTATCAGCATGCCATCGTGCGAGTCCTCACTCAATTTGTCGCCGAGTCGTCCGATCCGGGGGGCCAGCTGGCCTACATGTTGGACTCTGAGTGGCAGTTTGATATCACGGACCTCGTGGCCGACTTCATGAAAGTGGAAGAACCCAAAGTGGCCAAGTTACAAGATGGCCGAATTCTGTTAGGACGTGAGCCAGGAATCACCACAGTTCAGGTACCTAAGCAAGGCAGGGTACTGGTCAAGGGGGCCCCTTGGTCCACTCCAGGGATGGATCTACTATGGAACTAATGAAGCTTAAGCTTCAGGGGCCCAAATCCTTGAGGGGCCCTGAAGCCACTTAAAAAAAAAATAAACGAATTTTTCAACAATATTGATGGAGTTTTTCAGAGTGTTATTAAAATAAGGCTGTTTTAGTGACAGAATCATAAGCCAGTGGGTTGAAGTACTTAATATCGGCCATAGAATTTGCTCTAATACCCATTTCATATGGCCTCAAAATGTCCCTGTAATTGATCAAATTTCAAAATTTTCACAGGGGCTTACAGCACTTTGAACCCCCTGCTGTATGGGCTCGCTGAGCTCGCCAGATCCTCAAATCCTTCACTGGTGCACGGCTTAATAGTTCTACAGCTCAGCTCTTAACCTATCAGAACCATAAAAAGACATCTGAATTCTCTCAAGATTATATTAACTGCGGTCTTTGCTGTGTTTTATTTCATCGTTCTTTAATGCATCATGCATGCATGTAACGTTTCCCTAATATTCATCCCCTGTAACTCGAAAACGATAAGGCATAGCCTAGGAAATTTTTATTTACGCAAGTGTCCTTTGAGATGTGAGATAACCCAGTATAGCAAATTTAATCAAAAACTGAGATGTAATGGTTAATTCTTTTTTTAAAAAATGTAGAGACCTGCCATGGAACAACCCCATTGAAGAAGATAACAGGGGTTACCCAGATCTTGTTGGTGGCCTGTATGGCCCATTGTCAAGAGCTCGCTCCCAATACCTATTCTCTGCCATTTGGGCCTCAAGGTCCTTGCAAGGGCAGCAAGGCCCATTGGACCTTATTAGATGTTGCCCTGTTGTTGCTGGTTGAGAAGGGGCCCCTGTAACAGTTCAAGCTTCCGGGTCCCAAAACTGTAGGTCCACCACCATCTACTCCATTGTTTTTTTCTTCTAATCTTCTTAAAACAGTTTAATGAAGGGTGTTTTCTTGACCCAGTTCCTACAACTTGAGCTGCAGACCCACCAAATAACTGGGGAAGGATTGTGGCATAGGATGTACCTGGAGACCTCTGCTGCATCAGGAATGTCCAAAGGCTGTGTGTGACCAAGGGCTATTTTTGTGTGACATTTTGAGCATGCGCATGTAGTCTGAGAAAGCAACTGGCCCGATATCACCCAGTATGTTTCATGGCAGAGCAGGTATTTAAATGTCCCCGATCCTCGCACGCTCTTGGTTTCAGCCTCTGGCCGCTTGACGTGAATTGTCTCCATCTTTGCTCTTCCGGAAGGTTCTATCGCCTCTCTCCGATTCCATTTTGGCCGAGAAGACCGTGATCGTGCTGGAAGATCGCGTGACCATCACGGACCTTGGGGTACAACTTGTGGCAGGCTTGTCACTCTCGCTCCAGGCGAGCAAAGGCAACAAGAGGGTGATCCTATGTACGACGTCTGCTTCCGATATCCTTCATTCACCGAAACAGGTAAGGGGGATGGGGGATAAGATTCAAAGTTCACAGTCTGCAGTAATTTAAAAAACATACTTCCAGAGGGGGAGCCGTGTTGGTCTGCAGTAGAACAGCTAGATTAGGGTCCAGGAGCAATTTAGAAACCAACAAGATTTTTTTTGGGGGGGGGGGTATACCAGGGCGCCCGCGGGAACCAAGTTGGGGACGCCTGCACTAGATCACAGTGCCACTCTCATTTCTGAGGTGCTTGATATAAAACCGCCGTAGACCAGTATAGTTTGACGTGCAGAGGACTGAAGAACAGAGACTTAACCGTTAAAACGAAGTTTATCCAAAGGATGGACTTGCCTGCACTTCATCACCGTGCTCCTGTATAGAATTGTCACGCTCTCCTATGTCACGTCTTCCGGCATCAAGAAGTGAACAGGAGTTCTTCCATGTATCTTTTTGCAAATGGCGGGATTACTTCTGTAAGAAGAATGGCATTCTTTTTGGATTACGTGCACCCCGCAGGGATTGGATCCAAAGATGTCATCCCTCTTACAGAAGTTGTCCCCAATGTCTGCAAAAGGATATATTCTGTTCCACGAAGGGGTCCCTCTGTTCACTTCCTGGTGTGAGAAGGAGGGGCATGTTGGAGTTAGTGATAGTGTGGTGACTGTGGACGCCAAAAGACACCCACCACTGGGTTTTCTTGCACCCATTTGCATGTTCAGCAAACTGAGGTACAATTCTTGTCTTTCTTCCACTTCACTGAGACGGGTGAGCTTCCACAGAACCCTGGAGGCGTCACCTCTGTGTCTTCAGGGAGAACTCATCTGGGGTCTTCTGCCCTCCCTGGCTGCAGCCCTCAGCATTTTGTGAGTGGCCCCAGTACCACTGGTTGCCATTTTGTTGTCATGCCCTCTATAATGCTAGGAAAAATTGAAGGCAGCAGGAAAAGAGGAAGAACCAACCTGAGATGGATTGACTCAACCAAGGAAGCCCTCAGTTTGCAAGACTTGAATAAGGCTGTGAATGAAAGGACATTTTGGATATCGTTAATTCATAGGGTCACCATAAGTCAGAGGTGACTTGACGGCACTTCACACACCGAGTTCTGCTAGTGGAGCAGAACGCACAGGACAGGGGTCTGATCAGTGTTCCCTCTAAGCTGAGTCAGTGTGAGCTAGCTCACAGTTTTCTAGCCTCCGGCTCACACATCTTTTGTCTTTGCTCAGGAGGGATAGCTCTGCAATGTTCCCTCTAAGCTGAGTTAGTGTGAACTAGCCCATAGTTTTCTAGTCTCCGGCTCACACATTTTTGTCTTTGCTCAGGAAGGATGGCTCCGCGGTGTTCCCTCTAAGCTGAGTCAGTGTGAACTAGCCCATCGTTTTCTAGCCTCCGGCTCACACATTTTTTGTCTTTGCTCAGGAGGGATGGTTCTACAGTGTTCCCTCTAAGCTGAGTTAGTGTGAACTAGCCCATAGTTTTCTAGCCTCTGGCTCACACATTTTTGTCTTTGCACTGGAAGGATGGCTCCGCGGTGTTTCCTCTAAGCTGAGTTAGTGTGAACTAGCCCATAGTTTTGTAGCCTCCGGCTCTCACATTTTTGTCTTTGCTCAGGAAGGATGGCTCCGCGGTGTTTCCTCTAAGCTGAGTTAGTGTGAACTAGCCCATAGTTTTCTAGCCTCCGGCTCTCACATTTTTGTCTTTGCTCAGGAAGGATGGCTCCACAGTGTTCCCTCGAAGCTGAGTCAGTGTGAACTAGCCCACAGTTTTCTAGCCTCCGGCTCACACATTTTTGTCTTAGCTCAGGAAGGATGGCTCCACAGTGTACCCTCGAAGCTGAGTCAGTGTGAACTAGCCCACAGTTTTCTAGCCTCCGGCTCACACATTTTTGTCTTAGCTCAGGAAGGATGGCTCCGGAGCAAACTAATTTCTGCAGCAGCCAAATCACTCGCTCAGAACTCTAATGCCAGTAGCTCACAAAGTAGAATTTTTGCTCACAAGACTCCACAGCTTCGAGGGAGCATTGGATCTGATGCCGCTCCACTCCTGCAGAAACCCACCTAACCCCCTCCCCAAGCTGTAATCTGGGGGGGGGGGGTCAGAGTAGTCTCATAAACAGCAGAGAGGGAGAGATCAGCAGAAGCAGCAAAAATGGCCTCTACCCACAGAATGGCTGTGCACTCTGCTAGCATAAGTGCTGCTTCACCAACGGAAGAGCCCCTTTGGGTCCAACCGGATATTTTCCAGCCTCATCTGCTGCACTGAGTCGCTGAGAAAATTAAATAAGGTTATTGCCTGCAAGCTATCCGGAGCTCCGTTGGAAGAAAGGAGTCATCAAAACGCGATCTGGTAATGAGAGCTGTGCACAAGGCGGTTCTCACTGGATCGGGCCCATTGATTTTTATGGCGCAGCATCTCGGTTTTGATCAATGCTGAAACACATCAGTCACTCGGAGGTAATTGTCTCCAGGTCGGCCAAAGGCAAGGTGCCGGGAAGAATCCCGCTGACGTTATTTCACAGACGTCGACCCGCTTAAGAAGGAATATTTTGACGGATAGTTGGAAGTACGTCGTTCAAATGGCTGCCACGCTGCCACCGCCTTGATTAAAACGGTCTGAATCAGTTGGGTTTGGCTAGTTTCCTCTCAAAATTGGGTTTTTAGGCATTTAGCCAGGAGGAGAAGGTTAAGCCCTAATGTTATTTCTCAAAAGTTCACTGGCAAGAGATGCAATCCTTCTGGGTTCTTAAAAAAAGAAGAAGACACGTTATTTTAGATTGCTGTTTCCCTCTTCCCCCTTTTACACCTGGAATGCTTAACTATGTATTGTTCCTTTAAGCATCCCCAACAAAAATCCACAGGTTGCCCTCCCATCCCAGGTAGAGGATACAGCAGAACACCGTTGGGTTAGGCTATGCTTCATTAAAGACTCATCTGCCTAATTAAAGCCCTGTTTAAATAATACCCCCCGGCCTTGGGTTGCCAGGTCTCCCCCGGCTGCCAGCGGGAGATGGGTGGGTACCATCTTCCAGCCACTTGATAGGGATGGGGGGGATCCAGGTTGGGAAAGTACTGGAGATTTGGGGGTGGAGCCTGGGGAAGAAAGGAACCTCGGTGGGTTGCAGTGGGGTGCAGTGCCTTAGACTCGACCCTCCAGGGCATCTCTGTCATCTAGAGATAATTCCAGGGGATCCCCAGGTCCCATCTAACAGCTGGCCTCTACCAGGCATCTTTAATTGTTTGCCTGCATGTGGTCAACCCCTGGCAGTGCTCCTTCTAAGCTGTGGAGTCTTCTGAGCAAAAATTCTACTCTGTGAGCTATTGGCATTAAAGTTGTGAGTGAGAGATTTGGGTATTGCGTAAATCAGTTTGCTCTGGAGCCATCCTTCCCGAGCTCAGACAAAAATCTGGGAGCCAGAGGCTAAAAAAATGGTGAGCCAGCTCACACTAACTCAGCTTAGAGGGAATACTGCCCTGGGTGGGTTGTCCAGGCTAGCCTGATCTTGTCAGACCTTGAAAGCTAAAGCAGGGTGGGTCCTGAAAGACCACCCAGGATGTCCAGGGTTACTATGCAGGCAATGGCAAACAACCTCTTCCTGTCTCTTGTCTTGAAAACCCAACAGGGTTGCCATCAGTCAGCTGTGGCTTGATGGCCCTTTCCACCACATGGGCAATCCTAGTATGACTTAAAACCTGCCCCAGCTAAAGCTACCATGTCTCACCTTTGATCACCTGCACATAACTTGTACCGAGAGGAACCAGGCTTCACTTTTGCACTGCCTCCCCCCTGCTGTAGGGCTGCCCAGCCTCAAAGGAGCCCCTTCCCCAAACCCCCTCACCATAACAGCTGATAAGTCACTGGTTTGATTGAGCCCCCGGCATTCCTTAGATGTTCCAGGGTGCTTGCCAGTTTCTGCCCACCTAATGCAACCCGAATTGCAACCCATCATCGGTTGCAATTCAGCAGTCTCTCTTTCTAATCGCCCTGCTGAATTGCAATTGATAACCAAGCTCAGGGCAATGCATCCACCTGGACTGAATCGAGACCTAGGTTTCCTGTCTCATTACCAATGCTGATTTCTCCAGGCCTGTTACCCCTCTGCATATCTCACCTAAATCCAATGCCTGCTCTGGTCATTCACCTGCTATTGTCATTGGCCTCCTACTGTCATTCAGCATCTGAAATCACTCCACTTCCCAATAAATAGGACAGATGGACTCTCATTCTAGCTGCATCTGAAGAAGTGAGCAGTGACTCACGAAAGCTCACCCCCTGCCACAAATTTTGTTAGTCTTTTAAGGTTTGTCCTGGGCTCTTGACTCTTTTCTGCTGCTGCAGACCGACTAACACGTCTACCCATCTTGAGTAATGGTGAGTAAGATAGAGGCTTGGGAGTGTGTTGAGAGAATAATAATTTTGACAGAGAGCTAAGAAAGGAAATAGGAACTGCTGTCTTTATCTAATCATCAGATCTTGAAAAGGAAGATTTGCGAATTTGTATAATGTGGTCACCACAACAGTCTGCAGGTGTTTATACAGAACTGTGACATGTCCACAGGCCTTATTGGCCGAGAGACAGTGTGGTGTAGTGGTTAAGAGCAGTGGACTCTAATCTGGAGAACTGGGTTTGATTCCCCACTCCATTGCATGAAGCCTGCTGGGTGACCTTGGGCTACCTGCAGTTCTCTCAGAACCCTCTCAGCTCCACGCACCCTGCAAGGAGCCTGTTGTGGGGAGAGGAAGGGAAGGCAACTGTAAGCCGCTTTGAGAGTCCTTAGGGTAGAGAAAAGTGGGGTACAAAAACCAAACCTTCTTCTGTTGCTGCTGCTGCTTCTCCTCCTCCTCCTCCTCCTCCTCTTCTCTGTCAAAAACTGTTTTCTCATTCAGTCCATTTAATTGACTTTGGTGCTCTTCCTCTGTTTGCCTTCTACTGTAGGAAGCTGTGGTCAGCGCTTGGATTCTGTTCAGTGATGGATCCGTGACACCGCTGGACATCTACGATACGCAAGATTTCTCACTCACTGTTACGTCGCTGGATGAGATGGTGGTGTCGGTCCAGCACAACCAGGAGGATGACCGGCCAGCAGTGGTGGCGGAAGGCGACGGGCAGGGGCCGCTCATCAAAATAGAAATGGTGATCAGTGAACCCTGCCAGAAGTCCAAGCGGAAGAGCAGCTTGGCGGTTGGCAAAGGAAGCATCAAGGTGAAGTTTGGCCAGAAGGACTTGGACCACAAAAGTGACGCCAACGATGTCGAAGATGTGGATGCAGATTTTAGAAACCATGGGAGTAACTCCGTGGACAAGTCAATGGAGCAAGAGAGGACAAGGCAAGATTGGCCCAAACATGGAGCTTCCATTGATCATGAAGAGGCCACCAACCAAAGCACAACTTCCAAGCCTCCCACTGATCACGCTGTCGGGGAGGACCAGCTGCAAAACAGCCCAACTTCCTTAACGAGCTTTCCCACACAAATAGACGTTCCTGGGCCGAACAACCCGAGTGATCTCACTTTGGCTTCCAGAGGCTTGACGGATCTGGAGATCGGCATGTATGCCCTTCTCTGTGTCTTCTGCTTGGCCATTTTGGTCTTCTTGATCAACTGCGTGGCCTTTGCTTGGAAATACAGGCACAAAAGGTTTGCCGTCAGCGAGCAAGGCAACATCCCCCATTCCCATGACTGGGTGTGGCTCGGAAACGAGGTCGAACTCCTCGAGAACCCCGTGGACATCTCGTTGCCTTCGGAGGAGTGCACCACCATGCTAGACCGAGGGATGCAGTTTGAGGAGAGCAATTTCCTCCTCAACGGGAGCTCGCAGAAGAACCTCCACAACCAAATCTATCGGTCCTCCGAATATGCCTGTGAGAAAGATTTCAGAAATGAACCCATCAACCCACCGGGGCCCAAACGGAAACGAGTAAAATTCACATCCTATACCACCATCCTCCCAGAGGATGGAGGACCATACACCAACTCTATCCTCTTTGACAATGACGATAATATCAAATGGGTATGCCAAAATATGGACCTTGGCGATTCGAAGGAACTTAGGGACTATATGGAAAGGCTGCAGGACAATATGTAAAACTAAATGATATATAAATATATATATAAAAATATTATATATATATATATATACTTTCTTATGTTTGTATTCACCTTTATGCCTTCTGTTTTACGGATGATGGAGCAGTCAAACCCAGCCAGCAATAGGAGAAGTCTCTCCAAATTTTGGGAGGTCCCGTGATATTAACTTCGTCTCGTTTTTGATCAGGTGCAAGAAAGAGCTGGCTGCGTTATCCCCCGTTTTGCCAGATACCAGGAGATGACGCGTGTCAAAACAGCTACCTGCAAATTTTTGGAGGTATTACGCACAACCAGCTGTTTTTCTTACGCCACCAGGTACTAGCAAACGCCGATCCGGCTATGCACCGAGACTCAGAAGACGGGTTGGTGTTTCATCGTACGACGAAGAGTTAAACTCAGAAAATGAACACTGGTGGGGTGGGAGGACTGGTGGTTTTTCTAGAGGACGTTCTTTGTAAAAGCACAGTAGACATTCCTTGCTTACAGCCTGAATCGAGGCCTCTTATCAAGGATCAGAATGAATTGGTTTAATGTAATCTGCCTATAAGTAAATGCAGGCTGATACATACTTAGGGTTTTTTAAAAAAAACAACAACAACTATACATCCCTGTGGTTAATTTGTTTAAACTGTATTGTTTTTCAAGCTTTCTTGATTTATGGAACATATCTATATTTTCTTTTGCTATACCCTCCCCGGTCGTACCAAAGTGTACTATGGTATCTTTTCCCTTAGGGCTGCACCGTTTAGTCGAGAAATCAATTTCTAAAAATATGCCGCCGACGAATTGGGCAGCAGATAATTTTTGATTAACTGTTTTTAATGAGTTCAAAAATGTAGATGGCAGGGGGCACCGTAGAAGAGATGTGTGTCCCCCCCCCCCCCCCACTTTCCTACACAAGAATTGTTTCCTGCGGACAACTTTGTGGCGTCTGTCCATGATCTTGTCCACAGCTCACAGCCACGTTCGATAAATCATCCACGTTCAGAGGACTGGGTAATGCTGATACAAGTTGCTGATGGGAAACAGAGTGTGGCTACTGCCTTCATATCCTCTTTGTGTGCTTCTTGGGGGCTTGGGGTTGACCACTGTGGGAAACAGGGCGCTAGACCAGAGTGACCATGGGTCTGATCCAGTTATCTTCTTAAGTTCGTGGAGGCAGTGCCTCTTCTAAGACCACGCCCGCGGTGACATTTGTAAGCATCTCCTGAAAACAAAGAGAAGGTGTTTCATTCTTCAAAATGACTTGTGTTTACTCACCTGCAGAGTTATGTAGATTTAATCAATTAATCGATCGGTCTCTTAAAAATCACAAGGTTAATCGACTAAAATGTATTTAAGTGGGTGACAGCCCTGATTTCTATGTTTTCAGGGTTTCCGTTTGGTTCTGTTTCTGTTTCCTTGGCTTTGTTCCCTAATGATACCTCTTCCGTTTCTTCTTTCCAAATAAGTGTTTTTTAAAGAAATATAGACAAGGTACAAACCTTACACTTGGGGGAAAGAAAAGGTTCTTATCTTCTTACAGGGAAGCTGTATATACAATAATAAAACCCTGGGTGGGGAGAGAAAAGTTCAACAGCTATTTCTGGGTTTTGTTTTTGATGGCTTATAATATTAAAATCTGTGGGAAACCGAAAGAGAACACAGTTAAATGGGATGCCTCCAGGTGAGGCTGTAGAGGCATAGCAGTTGCAATTTGCAGATTTTTGGAAGCCCCCCAAAAGATCCCAAATGGTTCTTACTTCCAGAGGTGCCTGGATGGGGGCTGAACTAGGTGTGTATCGAACCTTAAAGTAATTTGTATAGCACATCCTTTACACAACAAATGTCATTTTTACAGAACAGAGTGGATTGGATCCAGTGGCGCCCTTCCACTAATGGAAGAAGTGTTCCTCTCTCAGACCGTCATCGTCTGCCCATTAAAAGATGCACTCATAGCTCTGACCTGGGTAGCCCAGGCAAGCCCAATCTCATCAGATTTTGGAAGCTAAGCAGGGTCAACTCTGGCAAGTACTTGGATGAGAGACCTCCTTGGAATACCAGCAGTCGGGAGGCGGGGGCAGGCTTTATTCAGCCACCTCTCTGAATATCCTCCAGGCCCCCAGTAGGGGTCAGTCACCAGAGATCACCATGACTTCCAGGTGCACCCAGACTCACATGCATGCGCACACATCAAAAAATACCAAAAGGAAAGGAAAAAAAGACGTAGAGAAGGATGCCTTTTCTTAGCGGAACATTCCATCCATGAATGGAAAGCCACCTTTGGATCCAACCAAAAGAAAGAATGTGTAGATAAAATGACCCTGAATGCACGAACACCCTGAAGCTGCCTAATTCTGAGTCAGAACATTGGAGGGCTTCTAGGCCCCACTGGTGGACCTCCTGATGGCACCTGGTCTTTTTGGCCACTGTGTGACCCAGAGTGTTGGACTGGATGGGCCACTGGCCTGATCCAACATTGGCTTCTCTTATGTTCTTACGGTCTAACAAAAACAACATTGTCTACTCTGCCTGGCAGCAGCTCTCCCTGATCTTCCTGAGTAGAGGTCTTTCCAGTCCTTAAATGGAAGATGCCAGGAACTGAAGAGTGGAAAGCAGATGTTCAACCACTGAGACATGGCCTCTCCTGTATGGTTCAGTCTAAACTTAGAGCCACGGTCAAGCAGAGATGGAAGTTTATTTATTTATTTATGACTTCAACTTCTACCCCACCCTCCCCGCCGAGGCAGGCTCAGGGCGGCTTTCATAAATCCAATAAAACAAAATACATCTCACAGTAAAATACATAGAACATAACTGATATATCATTAATATATCAATGGCGGTACAGTTTAGTAAAGTGCAATTCTGAACACGTTCAGCAGTGAATACCATTCTAGGTAGCTTCTGGCTCTAAGAGGCACAGGGCTGATGAGATGAGCTGCAGCTCCTAGAGGAATGCCTGCCGGAAAAGCTCCATTTTCACGGCCCTGCGGAACCGTGAGAGGTCCCGCAGGGCTCTGATCTCAACAGGGAGCTCGTTCCAGTAAGCCGGAGCTGCTAAGGAAAATGCCCTAGTTGATGCCAACTAGGCATCCTTTGGACCAAGGAGGGCCAGGCGATTTTGCAGTCCTGATCGCAGTGCTCTCCGGGGAACATGCGGGGAAAGGCAGTCCCTCAGGTAGGCAGGTTCCTGACCATAAAGGGCTTTAAAGGTCAAAACCAGCACCTTGAAGCGAATCCGGTATACTATTGGCCGCCAGCACAGTGTCTTTAGTTTGATCCTTTTGTTCATGGACGTAATCTTAGATGGATCTAATTCTGCAGTGGAATGTGAGTTGGTTGTCTTTTTGAGACACCGTGACCATTTCCCACCCTACGGCGGAAATATTTGCCATAGGTGGTAGTTGGCTGGTGGTCTTCCTTTAAGTACCCTTGTTTCAAAGGAGCGTTCGTGGTTGAGAGAGAGAAATACGAAACCATCTGATAAACTTTCAGAGCATTCAGGGGAGCAATTAAAAACCTGTATTTCCGACAAGGATTTTTTTCCCCAAAAGAACACTAAAAGCCCAGGTTTGACTCAGGCGAGATCAAAAGACATCTAAAGTACAGCACACTCTCTCAATTAAAATTGTGTTTGAATTGCTTCGCTCCCCAGTGGGAACTCTGTTCCCCTTTCCAAGGAGCAAAACTATAAAGGTGGGTTTTAGGAATGGTTAATCATTTAAAATAGTAAAATAGCTACACTTTGGGAATACTGAATGCCTCTAATAGAACAAAGTTTGAGTCCAGTGGCACCTTAAGACCAACAAAGTTTACTGGGGACAATTCTGGTCACCACACCTCAAAAAGGATATTACAGCATTGGGGAAATGTGCAGAAAAGGGCAACTGGTATGATAAAAGGGTTGGAACACTTTCCCTGTGAAGAAAGGTTGAAGCGCTTGGAGCTCTTTAGCTTGGAGAAACGACAGCTGAGGGGTGACATGATTGAGGTTTAGAAGATTACGCATGAGGTAGAGCAGGTAGAGAAAGAAGTCCTTTTCTCCCTTTCTCACAAGACAAGACCTCGTGGGCACTCCATGAAATTGCTGAGCAGTCGGGTTAGAACGGATAAAAGGAAGTCCTTCTTCACCCAAAGAGTGATTAACACATGGAATTCACTGCCCCTGGAGGTGGTGGTGGCTACAAGCATGGACAGCTTCAAGAGGGGATTGGATAAATATCTGGAGCAGAGGTCCATCAGTGGCTATTGGCCACAAGGTATAGATAGGAGCTCTCAGTCTGGGGCAAGTGAGGCTCTGTATTCTCGGTGCTTGGGGGGGGGGCAACAGTGGGAGGGCTTCTAGTGTCCTGGCCCCACTGCTGGACCTCCTGATGGCACCTGGTGTTTTTGACCACTTTGTGACAGAGTGTTGGACTGGATGGGCCATTGGCCTGATCCAACATAGGCTTCTCTTACGTTCTTACGTTAATTCTGGGTATCGGCTTTTGTGCGCCTGCACGCGAAAGCTTATACCCAGAATTAGATTTTGTTGGTCTTCAAGTTGCCGTTGGACTCAAAGCTTTGTTCCGTTACTTCAGACCAACAGGGCTCCCCGCCTGATATTTCACTGGTAATGCAGCGTACATTCGGAAACATGGCTGAGGTTGAACCCTGTATGTATATGAATGTGTGACGCTGTCTTATACTGAGTCAGACCTGGGGTCCCTCTAGATCAATACTGCTTGCTCTAGTTGACAGCAGTCCTCCCAGGTTCCGACTCCCAGCTCCTCCTAGCTGAGACCTTTCTCTGCCTGGAACCTTGGAGAACTGCCATCAATTAGAGCAAACAGCGTTGCAAGCCAATGAATGGTGTTGCCAGCAAAGGCATTCGGTCCTTCTGCAGACAAGTCAGGTGCTCTGCTATGCCGTGACCCTTCCCCCTGGCACTGGGGCACTGGGAAGTGTAGTTTTGTACTTCTGGGCATTTAAGACTGTCTAATTGCCAAATATCAGATGAAATTCTATGTGTGTCGAAGTGTCATTGGGGCACACGCCCACGTGTGCAAAACCCCAATGACATCATGTTCAATTAGGGTTGCCAACCTGCGGGTGGTGGCTGGAGATCTAGGATTACAACCAATCTCCAGGTGACCAAGATCAGTGCCCTGGAGAAAATGGCCACTTTGGAAGGTGGACTCTATGGCATTATGTCCCATTGAATTTCCTCCCCAAACCCCACCCACTCAGGCTCCACCCCTCCCAAATCTCCAGGCGTTTCTTGGAGCTGGCAACCCTACTTCCAAGTCCTGACCTTGCTTCCTTTCCGAGATCTACAGGCAAGTGGCTACAAGCATGGACGGCTTCAAGAGCGAACTGGGTAAGCATATGGAGCAGAGGTCCATCAGTGGCTATTAGCCACAAGGTATAGATAGGGACTCTCAGTCTGGGGCAAGTGATGGACCTCTTATCTGATGGATGTTCTTATCTGATGATCGAGCTTCCCCATACTGCCTTCCCTCCTGCTATCACTTTTACCATTCCCTTTTAAAAGATTCCAGCAAAATCTTGATTTTCCACTAATCTATCCAATGTCAAAACTACACATTGTATTCCAGACACAAACCATGCCAGGCTGCTGGTAATGTAGAGTGAAAAATTGTATATGTAATGTTCCGGAACTGTACAAAACACGGTTGTAAATTTAAGACAAGGAACGTTAACAAATACCCTGTGCGATCAGTGTACCAAGTCAGTTGAGCGTGCCTCAGTTTCCCACTGTTAATTATATGAACAGATTCAATTTTTTTTTCTACAGGCAGATGTCCAAAATATTACCAAATGCCATTTTCCAAACAGGAAAACAGAGTGACGTTGTAAAACGATGAGCGTGGGACAATAAAACATTTTCTTCCCGTATTTTGTAAAATGTGGACTCCCGTTTTAATCACAAAGAGGGGACAGGACTTGAGAAAGTGGTGCACACGGGAAAAATGGGTGTGTGTGTGTGCCTGTTGTGGGGTAAAATGCATGCTGAGAATTAATTGTATAGAAGCTGACTTCAAGCTCTAACGAATGCTCACAATTCAAACAGCGTTGGGTGTGTTGCAGCACGCAACCTTGAACAGGTAGAAATGTGGAGGAGTCTGGGGGGGGGGGGAGAAAGATCTGGAACACACTGCAGGAGCTGCAGATGGTTACTACAGCTCTGTGCTGTAGAAGAAGAGGAGAAGAAGGGACTGGCTTTATACCCCGCCCTTCACTACCCGAAGGAGTCTCAGAGCAGCTTATGATCTCCTTTCCCTTCCTCTCCCCACAACAGACACCCTGTGAGGTAGGCAGGACTGAGAGAGCTCTTTTGAGGACTGCTCCTGAGAGAACAGCTCTGAGAAAACTTGTGACTGACAGAGGGTCACCCAACAGCTGCATGTGGAGAAGTGGGGAATCAAACCCAGGTCTCCCAAATCAAACTCCTCCTCTGCCGGAAGCCTTCTGGGTGACCTTGGGCCAGCTTCAGGTGTGTCCATGTCTTTGTATCAGCTTTGATGGATTTTACGTATCAGCTCCGGGAGCTTCAGAAGGGCAGAAACTCCCATGGGGCAGAGACCCAGAAAACTGCGTAGTGCAATGCCATGATGCTCTTTCAAGTCAAGTACCTGGAAGTGACATCACAGGACTGCACGACACTGTAGGGATTTCCCACATCCCTATGGTTTTTACCATAGAATTCCTGGAGCATCACACAATGTCACTTCTCAGCCCACAACTTTAAGCAAGGTCATGGCATTTATCACCTTATGCTGCCACTCAGCCAGCTGCTCCAGATAGCGGGAGTGTGAGCTTGGAGCCCCACCCCTCTACTTTAAACATGGCAAGATTTTGCCAATGAGCAACACACACACACCCAATGAAAATGAACATTTCAGAGCTGGAAGCAGAATTTCTCTTCCCAGGGGTCCGTTGGAGCGGGAGCGCACAGGAGCGCAGCTCCGGGAGTGAGGAGCCCAGGGGGCGGGCACATGACCAAGCCCCGCCCCCTCCTCAGCTTCCCCAAGCAGTGCAGAGGCGCAGCGCCCCAGGGAAAGCCCTGCTAGGGTCTTTATTGTTTTTAATGTTTTGTTTTAATATTGATAATTTTATCATTGTTCCTTTTATGACTGTGTGCTGCTTTTCCAGAGACTTATGCAAGGTGGCATATAAATTTTCTAAGTATATCATTTTTTATCTCGGCACATGGCACATAAGTACTGGAGAAATTTCACCAACACTTCAGCAGCTTCCACCCCATCAGTTTGGTGTAGTGGTCAGGAGTTGGACTCTAATCTGGGAGAACCGGGTTTGATTCCCCACTCCACATGCAGCTGCTGGTGTGACCTTGGGCCAGTCACAAGTTCTCTCAGAGCTGTTCTCTCATGAGCAGTTCTCAAAAGACCTTTCTCAGCCCCACCTACCTCACAGGGTGACTTGTTGTGGGGAGGGGAAGGGAAAGGGATGGGTGGTGCACATGTCCTGGGTATCTCAAGTCTCCTTGAAACCTGGTGGTTTCAAGGGAGCAGGAAGAGAATGAGGGTGTGTTCTTTACGCTTATTTTTATTGCACAAAATATTGGATGGGGAAGGGAATGGAGGAAGAGCAGGTCAGTTTTACTCACCTGAGGGGTGGGTGTTGCCTTCTGACACACTTTCGGCATGTTAGGGGGTGTGGCATATGCAAATGAGTTATGCAAATGAGTTATGCTAATGAGCTCCTGCACCTCTTTTTCTACGAAATGACCCCTGTCTCTTCCACTTATTGTCACCGTACTGGAATCTCTGTGTTGATTAGGAGTGATAAGCTTATTAGAATTACTCCTGTCCGAAGGACTTCAGTGAACAGACATGACATCAGAAACAGATGCCAAGGAATGTACAGCAAAACTCACCCTCTGTTTCCAGGAAGCAAAATGGCCATCCTTCAATGGCAGATTAATTTTGACAGTGGACTTTATTTTATCGCCAATAGATGGCTTAACAGTGTGTTTTATGCATACAATTTGATTCCAGTTTCAGAATACAGTGAAAAGGCTGGGAGACCGAGAAAGTCCAAGTAGATTTGAATACTGCAGATGCTCTGCTGTTAAAAGCACTTCAGTGGGATTAATGGAACCCTTGCCAGATAACCCTGACTTCCCTTCAGAAAGATCTCATGGACCATACAAGGCTGGTCTTTTCTTCTGTGTTGGGATATTTCTTCACCCAAAGAGTAATGAACACATGGAATTCATGGCTGCACAGATAGCTTCAAGAGGGGATTGGATAAACATATGGAGCAGAGGTCCAAGAGTGGCTCTTAACCACAAGGCATAGATGCAACACCTTGTCTGGGGCAGTGATGCTCTGTATCCTTGGTGCTTGGGGGGGAAACACTGGGAGGGCTTCTGGAGTTCTGGCCCTGCTGGTGGACCACCTAATGGCACCTGGGTTTTGGGCCACTATGTGACACAGAGTGTTGGACTGGATGGGCCATTAGCCTGATCCAACATTGGCTTCTCTTATGTTCTTATGTCTGGGGCAGTGATGCTCTGTATCCTTGCTGCTTGGGGGGGAAACACTGGGAGGGCTTCTGGAGTTCTGGCCCTGCTGGTGGACCTCCTAATGGCACCTGGTGTTTTTGGCCACTGTGTGACACAGAGTGTTGGACTGGATGGGCCATTGGCCTGATCCAGCATGGCTTCGCTTATGTTCTTATATATATATATTGATGCAACTTGTGTAGTGGCCTCCTAGAAGGGCTGCCTTCTACAGCAGCTGTGTCATGTGGACAGCACAATTACTGCAGTTGGCTGCCATGACACCTGTGGAAGGCCACCTGCAGAGAAAGGCAAAGGAGAAGACAGGGCACTTGATGGACCATAGCATGGAATGGGGGTGTCAGTACTCACTTGCCTGGGAAGGCAAGACGAACTCCAGGTTTGGAGGGGAGTGGGGAGGGTCATCAAGACGCCATCCAAGGGGTCTCCATGTTAACTGGAGCTGATGCAGACCAATGGAGCAAGCAGCAATAGAAGGATTATCCACCAATGGTCACTCACCTGCTTTCTGCAGCTGGTCCTAGTTCCAGTCACCCCCATTTATCTGTTCAGGCTACCTCTGCCTTGTCTTTTGCTGGCACAGAAGGAGTTAGGGGCATCCTAGCTGCCTCTGCAGGCAGCATCGTGTGTGCCAAAGAAGGGACAAAGAGTCATGTGTGGATGGGTCTATTTCCATCAACCATCTAATGGCCCAGTCCTGTGGCCGCTGCCTCCCAGAGGTAACGATTACTGCACCATAACAGAACAGGGGTTGGAAACACGCCTTCTTGGAGACCCAGCTAGGGTTGTCAATCTCCAGGTGGGACCTGAAGATCTCCCAGAATTCCAACTCATCTCCAAACTACAGAGTTCAGTTCCCCTGGAGAAAGTGGCTGGTTTGGAGGGTGGATTCCATGGCATTGTACCCTGCTGAGGTCCTTTTCCTCCACAAACTCCACCCTTCCCAAGCTCCACCTTCTAATCTCTAGGGATGTTTCAACCCAGAGTTGGCATCCCTAGCCTCAACAGTTGCCCAAGAAAGCCATCCTCTGATAGTAGCCCTGCTCCATGGCCAACAAGATTCTGGGCTGGTTCGATAATATCCCAGATCGTTTTGCCTGCAATTTCCTTTCTTTGATCAGTAGGCTTGGACTAGGGAATTGGGGGGCCTAGCCTAGAGTTACCAGACTTCAAGGTGAGGCCTGGAGTTCTCCCAGGATACAGAGCCAGTCTGGTGTAGTTTTTTAAGTGTGTTGGATGAGTATCTGGGATGTTGTTGTTATTGTTCAGTCGCACAGTTGAGTCTGACTCTTCGCGACCCCACGGACCACATCTCGCCAGGCCCTCCTGTCTTCCGCTGTCCTCCGGAGTTTGCTTCATTTCATGTTCACTGCATCGGTCTGTCCATCTCATCCTCTGCCATCCCCTTCTTCTTTGACCTTCAGTCTTTCCCAGCATCAGGGTCTTCTCCAGGGAGCGCTCCCTTCTCATTTGGTGGCCAAAGTATTTGAGCTCCAGCTTCAGGATCTGGTCTCCCAGGGAACAGTCAGGGTTGATTTCTTTCAGGACTGACTGATTTGATCTCCTTGCAGTCCAAGGGACTCTCAAGTGTCTTCTCCAGCACCATAACTCAAAAGCATCTATTCTTCGGCACTCGGCCTTCCTTACGGTCCAACTCTCGCAGCCATACATTACTACTAGGAATACCATGGCTTTGACCATACGGACTTTTGTGGGCAGGGTGATGTCTCTACTTTTTATTATGCTGTCTAGGTTTGCCATCGCTTCCCCCTCAAGGAACAGGCGTCTTTTCACGGCTGCAGTCACCGTCTGTGGTGATCTTGGATCCCAGGAATATGAGAGGGAATCCCCTCTCTTGCCATGTAAGCTCACCCGGTGACCTTGAGCCAGTCCCAGTCTTTCCCCCTAACCTACCTCGCAGGATTGTTGTGAGGATAAAACAGAGGAGAGGAGAATGATGTAAGCCACCCTGTGTCCCCACTGGGGAGAAGCTTGGGGTACAAATGAATCAAATAATCAAATAATAATAAATCGTAACTGATCTCCAGGTTACAAAGATTAGTTCCCTTGGAAGAGCGCCATTCTCCCGGCGGGGACTGGGGATCCCCTTGTCCCCATCTCCTGCTGCCTGTCACCCCTCAAAGCAGTGGTGGGAGATTTAAAAAAACCCCAGAGAAAATATGTCACCATCTGCAGCATTACATCCATTCTGGTAAAAAAGAAACAAAGCACAAGTGACATATGGTAGCTCTAGGGATCTCCAGAAAGTCGGTGGTAAAACCATAAAGTTCTGGGTTATTCCCAGAGCTACCTATGTCACTTCTGTTTTTAAACATGGAAGCGATGTGACACCACAGCTGGCCTTGGGGGCCCCCTCAGCTCCGCTGAGATCCCTTCCGATCCCCAGACTCTGCCATTCCCCGGGCACAGCCCCCAAGTCTTCAAGAATGTCCAAATCCAAAGTTGGCAGCTTTAACCCGACACAGTTGGAGTGGACAAAGAACAGGGGGACTGAAGCGCCTCTGCTTGTATCGGGACTTTGATAGGCACAAGGCTAGTTGAGCTCCAGAAGGCACCAGGCCTTTATCCTCGCAGCAAAGATGCAGGCTTCAAGCTGTCAGGAGCTCTCAGAAACATCCAAGGGCTGTTTTTTTCCCTCTCCTTCTCGCCTAAGCGAGAAAATGCACAGTCTGTCATTTCTCCCGTAGTCATGGTTTAGTGACCCACGAAATCCGAACCAGTTCATTGAGCAGGGAGCGAAAATGGAAAACAAAACCCCAAATTAGCACAAAATAGGGGCGGTGGGGGGGGGGGGGGAGAGAAAAAGAATTCCTGGGGCCATGGCTTTTTATTTTTTTAGCATTCCTCCCATTTAATGGTGCTGATTTGTTACGAATCAATGCGTCTTCGTGGCATGTGGGTTCGGCTAGACAACTGCTGTTTGGGATGCATCAAGATCTTCCCAAGGGAGCTGATTTAAAAGGGCGGGCTGGGGTTTCTTTTGTCAAAGGATACCAGCTCTTTTTGATCAACAGGCAGGATCCTATAGTTCTCAGCTTAGGGGGGGAAAGGGATGCGGGAGAAACAGGATGGAGGTTTCTTAAACCTTTGGCCCGTTCTGCCTCTAGCATTCGCTCCGTTGTTTTACTAAACTCACACTGGAACAGAAAAAGATGCAGCTCAAAACCGCATTCAAATACCCCAGGCCCAGGACTATTTTGGGGCAGGAACGCACAGGAACGGAGCTCTGGCTGGCTCCTGAATTGGCCACGCCTACAATCAAAACCTCTGGGCATGTGTGGCTACAGAGCATGCTGCCCTCCCCACATTACACACAAGAGGGAAAGGGGGCATGTTAAAATTCTGTCTTTCCCTCTGGGGAGCCCGTTGGGATTTCAGATCCCAGGCACTTCAGCAGTGACTTTCCCTGGCTGTCTAGTGGGGGGGGGGGGGGGTAGGAGACCAGCTGTCTGGTTCAGAGGGGGGGGTAGACTAGAAAGGCGGTGCTGAAGTGGGGTGGAGAGGTTTGGGGGGGGGAGAGGCAAGCTTCCATGCCTGCCCTGTGCTTTCCCAGTCCCCTGCCTAATATGCTAATAAGCTGCGCTGTCAGGGGTGTGGCCTAGTATGCTAATGAGTTTCTCCTGTTGGGTGTGGCCTCTTACGCTAATGAGTTCCTGCTGGGCTTTTTCTACAAAAAAAAGCCCTGGCCGGGCCAGTGCCGTACTGACTGCAGAGTCACCCCCGCATGGCCATAAAACGGCCATAAATCTATGCAGACATTTCCATCAAACCGAGAGATCAAACGGACCGAAAGCGGCATGCCGTCGGGACGCTGCCATAAAAGCCGACGATCGGTCAGAGTGAAAGTCGCCTGCAATGCAGAGGGGAATTTCTGTTCCAACGCAGGTTTGGTAAAACAGCGGAGCGTATGCTGTAGGGTTGCTGAGTCCTACCTGTGCTGCAGTGGGGGGGGGGGCTCCTGGCTGAGTCCGGGAGTCCCTCAGTGTGCGCACAAAGCATGTGCACTACAACGTCGCCCAGAAATGACATGATCACTGGGCGAATCTCTAGCAATCTGGCCACTTCGGGGGTGGGGTTCCCCCTGTCGGCTGGATCCAGACCGGCGGATTGGGGACCCTTTTAGCGGGGGAACCTCTGCCCTTCTGGGGGACCTGGCAGCCCTACCTATGAGAGGCACAAAGACCCCCCCCCCCAGCGGCTAAAACCACCATTGCAGCATCCTGGACGTCAAGCTCACCCCCATCGCTAGATCCATGGAGAGAGAAGGTCTGGCAGCAATTTATAATGGACAAATTCACGAACTCTTTGGAACCTCACAACGCTTCATCTGACGTGACATCCTCCCGTTTTGTACGCACCTGGTATTCATTCTTGGAATATATGTCGAAACACAGCCTATTACCCCAGAATCCCAGTTACGCTTCTTGGCTCTGCTTCTAATCACCACACTTTCCACTTCTCAGCGGCATCTCCAAAAACACACCGTTAATATAACAGTTGGCTTAGTTCATGGTACATGCTAAAGTACGACTGTTACCTACAAATCATTCCTATTCTCATTTTTATGCGTGCATGTTTGGTTGATGAAATCTGTTATTATGCTCACAAAGTTATAATGTGCATGTTTATCTTTTTCTATCAATAAAAAAGTATATATATATTTTAAAAAAGACGCTTTCCCCCCCCCCCATTCCTGCTCTGCACGTGAGCGCCCTCTGAAGGAGTGTGCAGAAGCAGAGGAAGAGAAGAGAAGGTCCTTCACATCGGCCTCCCTTCCTCAACCAACACTTAACCTGTGGGACTCCGGCCCGCCAATCTATTACATTTTAATCCAGCTTTTCTCCGAGCAGCTCGGATGGATCACATTGTTCTTCCATCCCCCATTCTATTCTCACAGCAGCCTTGCCAAGTAGTTTATTGTCTTGCAGGAGGGGAGGGGGAGAGAACCAGGGACCGCCCCATTGGCTGCGGTAGTCTAAGACGAGTCCCCCCAGCATGGTGCCTGTGGGGCTTTGGGCTGTCCATTGAAGAGCTGATTGGCTGTTCAGATCCAGAAAAGCATCGCTTTGGCAGCGTCTGCCACAGCACAACAAGGACCATCTCTGCGCGGCTGGAGGAAGTTTTGTGGAAGCAAGGAAATATTTTTTTAACCATATTGTTTATTTAGCCAGTTTGGTGCAGTTTGGTTAAGTGCGCGGACTCTAATCTGGGAGAACCGGGTTTCATTCCCCACTCCTCCACTTGCACCTGCTGGATGACCTTGGGCAAACCATAGTTCTGTCAGAGCTGTTCCCTCAAGGACAGCTTGGGAAAGAGTTCTCTCAGCCCCACCTACCTCGCAGGGTGTCTGTTGTGGGGAGGGGAAGGGAAAAAGGAGTTTGTAAGCCGCTCTGAGACTCCCTTGGGGAGTGGAGGGCGGGGTATAAATCCAATCTCTTCTTCGATTTAGAAAGACAACCTGTTCGGCAGAGTTTCTGCCTGAAATGTTGCAGAGTTGCTATTAAAGTTAGGCATCACTCCCTGAGAAGAAAAAGAAACTATACCGTGTACGGAACTATATTATAATGAATAAACTCGATTTATGTATTTTATCGTGTCGAATACCCATATCATATACAAATAAGGAAGGTACGTATACAAATTAGGTATCACTCGTGTCCATTCCAAATGTTGAAAATGCAAGAAAATCCTATAGTAGAAAAAAGCCTTTCCATAAAGTATGAAATACTCTCCAAGATCCCTCTGTCGTAAGAAAGTTCGTTCCATCCCATCTGTATTAGGGTGATGGGACATACGATAAATAAGGATCCAAACCCCACTAGAAGAAGAAGAGGAGAGATGGATGGATTTATACCCTGCCCTTTGCTACCCAAAGACATCCCAGAGCGGCTTACAATCTCCTTTTCCTTCTGCTCCCCACAACAGACCCCCTGTGAGATAGGTGGGGCTGAGAGAGCTCTTTCGAGGACTGCTCTTGAGAGAACAGCTCTGAGAAACTTGTGACTGGCCCAAGGTCACCCCAGCAGCTGCACATGGAGGTGTGGGAAATCAAACCCGGTTCTCCCAGTTTAGAGTCCGTGCCCTTAACCACTACACCAAACTGGCTCTTGACCAGTGGTTGATCATCCTGTTATGGTGATGGGGGACTTCTCAGCCTGCTCCCCCCCCCCCCCATTCCACACCACTGCCTGACAGGCTGTGCCAGCTACGGCTGGTCAAACCTACGGGGTGATGGAAAGAGACTCTTTCTATTGAGCAGCACCTGGAACAACAGAAGAATTGGGTTAAATTCTATCCGGTAAGGTGTACTGCTTGTAAATTGCCCAGGGAGGAAATCCCTGACAGGTGGAACAGCAGCACTGCGATGAATAAGCGCATAAAGGGTCTCCTACTGAAAACAAACAGCTATGGGTTCCAGGTAAACAAACACAGCTACAGAGAGCCAGTTTGGTGTAGTGTTTAAGTGCGCGGACTCTAATCTGGGAGAACTGGGTTTGATTCCTCACTCCTCCACTTGCACCTGGCTGGATGACCTTGGGCAAGCCATAGCTCTGGACCAGCTGTTCCCTCAAGGACAGCTTGGGAAAGAGCTCTCTCAGCCCCACCTACCTCACAGGGTGTCTGTTGTGGGGAGGGGAAGGGAAAGGAGTTTGTAAGCCGCTCTGAGACTCCAGGTGAGTGAAGGGCGGGGTATAAATCCAATCTCTTCTCTTCTTCCTCACGAGATGTCCAATCCAGTTATAAAATTCCCTGCTGCCATATGCTACGGTGCTCGTGGGCTTAGATGGCTTTTAAAAAAAGGATTGCCCAGATCTGGTGTCTTGCAACTGCAACACATGTACGAGGGGAACCTTCCTCTCTCAAATGCCTCCTACAATCTGATTTGATTTAATTTATTAATTTTTTACCCTGGCCTCCTGGCCAGGGCTGACTCAAAAGATCTTCTTCTTTAGAATTTTAAGAGGAAACACAAGGACTGGACTTGGAATCTTCCATATGCAAGTAGGCGATCTACCTTTGAGCTGTGGGCCCTCCCTCCACATACCTATGGATGGATGGATGTGCCATCAACTGTCAACCAACTTACGGTGACCGCGGCAAGAGGCTTTCAAGGGAAGTGAGAAGAGGTGATTTGCCCTTGCCTTCCTCTGCAGTCTTCCTTAGGGGTCTCCCATACGAGTGCCAGCGCTGCTTAGCTTCTCCGATATGATGCAATTGGGCTATACCGTACCATTTCACATCCCTAGGACAAGATATTTGCTGTGGGTGCCTCTTTGGGGCCACTGGGCTTGCTTCCAACCAGTGTTCCCTCTAAGCTGAGTTAGTGTGAGCTAGCTCACAGTTTTTTAGCCTCTGGCTCACACCTCTTTGCCTTAGCTCAGGAAGGATGATGGCTCCAGAGCAAACTAATTTATGCAGCAGCCAAATTGCTCGCTCCCAACTTTAATGCCAGCAGCTCGCAAAGTGGAATTTCTGCTCACAAGACTCCACAGCTTCGAGGGAGCATTGCTTCCAGGCCCCCCTCATTTAGCGGTACTTCTCTAAAAAGTAAAGACAAGTGGACTAATTTATCTGCAGAAGTTAGCGAAGACCACATTTGTGCACGCTCAGACCCCCTCAAGTAAAATATAAGCCTCGGCTTCTCCGAAATTTAGAGCCCTGAATCAATAATGGATGTGAAATCATCAAGTTTAATCTCAAACACGGCGAGGCCCAGGTTATCATTCTTCTTGATATAAAACTAATTCAGCCCGATGATAAAATGCGACACGCTCGGCTCATAAACCAATGCGGGGAAATAAACCCGCTCGACTCACCGTTCAGATTTCTTGCAATGATCTTCTTCTGTACAGTCAGCTATTAGAGATGAGGTGCCCAGGGAGGAATGTGGGTTGTTTCACATCTTGCTGATACTCGGGCAGCGTGCTCCCCCTTCCTTTTCTGAATTTGACTTTTCAGATCTCCCATATCTCTTCTCTATATCTCATTTCGCCCGTGGTCCGAATCCCCCAGTGAAGCCTCTGAGAGAAGGCAGGAGGAAAATTAAAAAACCTGCATCGCCTCATGTAGTACCGTGACACTTCTGGTAGAAAAAGGAAGTGACAAAGGGTAACTCTAGGAAGATCTCCACTGCCACCACTCAAAGGGGGGGGGGGGAGAGAGAGCGAGAGAGATTGTTAATTGCTGTTACTCCTCTGCAGTTGGCCCTCCCAAGGCCTGAAGGTCCCCCAAGCTGCTTAACCATGCTGATACTTATCATAGAATCATAGAGTTGGAAGGTACCTCATCTAGTCCAGGGGTGGGCAAACTGTGGCTCGGGAGCCGCATGCGGCTCTTTCACATATATTATGTGGCTCCTGGCAGGGCGGCTGGGGAAGCTAAATATCATTAGCAACCAACTATCATTGGGCAAATGAATATCATTATCAATATCTGCTTTTACCCCTTTTGTTATTATTTTTGGCAGTCTCATTTAATGTTCATAAAAAGCAAATTTGCTTATTTTCCGATAAAAGCAGGTAATATTTGTTCATGTCTTGTGGCTCTCAAACATCTGATGGTTATTCTATGCGGCTCTTACGTTAAGCAAGTTTGGCCACCCCTGTTCTAGGTGGCTCTTACGCTGAGCAAGTTTGCTCACCCCTTATCTAGTCCAACCCCCTGCTCAGTGCAGGAAATTTACAAATACCTCACTCTCACACACCTTCAGTGACCCCTGCTCCATGTCCAGAAGATGACAACTTCATGTTTGGAGGTTTGAAGAGAGAAGAGAAGAAGGGATTGGATTTTATACCCCGCGCTTCACTCGGAGTCTCAGAGTGGTTTACAATCTCCTTTCCCCTCCCCTCCCCTCCCCACCACAGCCACCCTCGGTGGTAGGTGGAGCTGAGAGAGAACACTTGCTCTTGAGAGAACAGCTCTGAAAGAACTTGTAAATGCCCCAAGGTTACACCAGCAGCTGCATGTGGAAGAGTAGCACTCTTAATCACTAAACCAAACTAGCTTTGAAGACAGGTCTCTCAGATTCTAATGGGATTATATCCCTACAAGAGGAGAAGACAAAAAATCCTGACTTCAGGTATAGGCAAATGGGGTATGAACTTGCTGAGACTGAGCGGGGAGAAGACCTTGTAGTCATCATGGATAGCTCAATGAAAGCATCAGCCCAGGGTGCTGCACCAGTGAAAAAGGCACACCCTACGTTTGGGATTATTAGGAAAGGGACTGAAACTAAAACAGCCAATATGGTAATGCTCTTGCATAGATCTATGGTGCAGCCTCATTTGGAATACTGCGTGCCGCTCTGGTCACCACGTCTCAAAAAGGACACTGCAGAGCTGGAGAAAGTACAGAGGAGGGCAACCAAGACGATGAGGGGGTTGGGGCACCTTCCCTCTGAGGAAAGGCTGGAGAGCCCAGGACTGTTCAGTTGGGAAAAGAGATGACTAAGGGGGGACGTGACAGAAGTTTATAAAATTATGCATGAGGTGGAGGGAGTTGACAAAAAGAACTTTTTCTCCCTCTACCAAAATACTAGAACTCGAGGGCATCCCATGAAACTGATGGGCGGTAGGTTCAGGATGGACAAAAGGAAAGACTTCTTCACACAGAGAGGGATCAAAATGTGGACTTTGTTGTCCAAGATCTAGTGATGGCTGTGAGACTTCTGCGCTAGCAATACTAGATCAGACCTTTGGATTAAAGCAAAGTTCTTTATTTCTAATACTGGAACAGGTACTCGATGTTTGTTAGAGATACAGGAAAAGAAATAACATGGGTTAATATACCTTCAGGCAGAGGTGCATAAACATAGAGGGCCAATCAGAATGAATACAGAAAAGCGGGGAAAAATGGCAACCGTTGGTTCTCACCCAAAGGTGGGAAAGTTATAAAAATTCCCTTCTTGCCCTGAGTGCCCCAGATGTGCGAACTCCAGGCTAAACATTTGGTCAGCAACAATAAAACAGTCCCCAAGGTTGCAATAACTTTGATAAAATACTTCAAGCCTGAAAGCGGAGGAGGAGTGGACAGGATGAGATAGCTCTTGTTGTTTATGTGACGACCAAGAATGTGGCAGGCCATCCTCCCGGGAAGAAAGTAACATTAAGCAGGACAGCTATATCTACTTCAAGGCAAGCAATAAAGCAATTGGTTACAGTGTGGTAAAAAGAAACCAAAAGTAATAGAAAGGACAACCACGCTATTGTCAGATTCTGACACAGGTACAGATTCATGGAGGACGGGTCTATCAGTGGCTACTGGCCATGGTGACTGTGGGGAACCTCCATGTTCAGAGGCAGTCATCCTCTGAATCCCAGAGCCAGGAGGCAACATCAGGGGAAGGCCTCGACCTCTATGCCCCATTGTTGGGCATCCAGAGGAAGTGATTGGCCACTGTGTGAGACAGAATGCTGGACTGGATGGACTATTGGTTTGGGACATTTGGGACAACAAACAACTCATTGTTGCTCCAGGGCCTTTGTTTTGTCCCTTTGTTTTATTGCTGCTGGTGCTGTGAGGATATCTTAGAATTCCCTGGCATGTTTTGATTTTATATTGATGTAAAGCTTCCTGGGTGATGGATAGACGGGGCTATAAATGTTTCATATAAACCATCTCAATAAATAAATAATAAATACCTACCTCGCTAGGCTGTCAGAAGGATTTTCGCAAGACAACGTACGTGACACAGGCCTGCGTCCTCCCCCTCGGCTCGGCAAAATGTAAAGTCTCTCTTCCAGTCTAAGGGGCCTTCTTCCCACTTAGATGGGACCGTGGACCCATGGCAGAGGCCCTTCACGTCATGTCTTACCTGGTCCCTTCAACTGGAGATGCTGGCCTGGGAACCAACATAGGTTGCGGTCAGACGCGTGAGATAAAGCGGGGGTGGGGGGGGAAGAAAGTCTATTTGCGCCAGAGTAATTTGACCCACAGTTGTGCGATCACACAGTTCGGTGAAGCTGCGGGTGCCACTCGCCACTGCGTGATCAGATGCAACCGCAGGAGAGTCGGGGGGCGGGGGGGTTTGTCATTCATTTTTGATTCACTTAAACGGGATTGATGAATCGCATCTCCACCCTAAGGGCTTCCTACGGCAACATGCGATGATGCGCATACTGAGAAGGGGGGAAAAAACAACGGCATGGCGTTGGGATAGCCGGATCAGACCATCCCTGATGCCGTGGGTGTGCGCTGGAGCGATCACACGGGGAAAGTCCATCTGTGGCCCATAGCAACCCATTTGATACTGGATTTCCGCTAGTGTTTTTTTTACTCCGCTTCTTCAGCGGAGCAAAACGGCTTGCCGACGGGTGCGGGACGCTTAATAGATGTGCCCTTGTGATTGCGCCCTTAAAATCTGGCTGGGAGTCGTGCCTGTTGCACGGCTAATTTTGCATGTGATCAGGGCCATAAACAGACTCTTCTTTAAAGTGCCTAATGAATAATACACTGGTGCTCAACGTAACGTGTGTGATCCTTGTTGTTTGTATCAATACAACAAATTACAGCATAGTCTGTGTCTTACAATAACCAATAATAACAATAAGACTTCCGGAATACTTCCATGGCGTACTCCTCCTGTTTCCAATCTGTCCATTCATATAGTCTTTAAGTGTGAGGGTTCTTTGATCAGGATAAAGAAACGGGCTGAAAGTAAACTGGGACCCCGTCAGAATCTTTCACAAGCTGTACTAAGCCAAAGGACATGCTGTAAAATCTTCCACAAAGTTGTATGGAACAAAAGGACATGCTGTTGTCTGTTATTGTTGGTTATTGTGAGAAATAGACTAGGTTGTAATTTGTTGTATTGATACAGACAACAAGGATCACACACGTTGCATCGAGCACCAGGGTATTATTCATTAGGAACTTTAAAGAAGAGTCTGTTTATATTGGCTGCCGTCCCATGGTATATATATATAGGCTGAGGACAAACTGGCAAAATGAAGCGCAAGGGAAGCGGGGCAAAAAGACCCAGGCCGAGTTGTCACGAGGCTTTCCATTTGCACTGCATAGATGTGGGACTATACTGGGGGGGGGGGGGAGTCGGAACAGAGTGTTTGCACTGTGGGGCAGGCCCTGGCAGTGGCGCTACAGTGCTGCGTGGCTTTGGTCAATTTTGCCAACCTGTGCATAGGCGCATGGGTGCATAGACACATAGGTGCATGGGTGCAGCAGCCAGATTAGTGGGTTCACATTACCAGCGCCACTTGATGTGCGGCTTATTTGCATCCACACTGCCGAGAAGCAGGAGGAACGCGCGCCCAGACGGCTTGACACCGGTTTCACCAGGTACCTTTTTAAAGCGGGATGAAAGCGCTTCAGGACAGGGTGAGTGCAGCATGGCAATGCCAGAAAGCTGTGGCTGTGTGAACAGGCTCTCTTAATCCGCTTGCAAAGTGGGCCTGTATCGGGCCAAACTGCCAGTCTGAACTCAGCCACTGTGTTAAATGTATGGATAAACATATGGAGCAGAGGTCCATCAGTGGCTGTTAGCCATTAGCCACAAGTTATAGATGGACCTGATGAGAGGGTGGGGCCTGAGTGTACCTGAGTGTACCTGAGTGTACCTTCCAGATCCTTTTGCATGCAGAGTTACAGTATCCAACACGAACTTCCCTGGAGAGTTGATTCCAGAGAGGAGGGGCAGCTGCTTAAAATGCCAACTCCAGGTGAGAGTCCCCCGCCTCCGTTTGCAGCTTTGGTATCCACGAGACTATTGGAGGGAAGGGAGCTAGCAGTTCGTTAGGGATGTGTATGAACTGGGAAACCTAATTAAAAAATGAACATAACAAACAATGAACACAGAAGTTCCATTTGCTACAATATAATGAAAAAGAATGAAAAGACCAATGACTGAGTGAATGCCATGACACTGTTTTGTTTCAGTGGTCTCTGGCAGTCAGGTTTAGAGAGTTCAAGAAGGCAGAGGAGGAAGAAGAAGAGGAGGAGGAGGAGATTGGATTTATACCCCACCCTTCACTTGGAGTCTCAGAGCAGTTTACAAACTCCTTTCCCTTTCCCTCCCCACAACAGACACCCTGTGAGGTAGTTGGGGGCTGAGAAAGCTCTTTCGAGAACTGCTCCTGAGGGAATTTTCTGGTCACTTCTGGTGTGGGACAGCTAGTGCTGATTGTAATTTCTCCTATAGGTCTTAATCCCTGTGACGGGATTGATCAAATTCCTTTGGTTTAGTTTGCTCACATCATGCAAACTGAAGGCCAGGACTTCCTTTATTGAGTCAATTCATCTCAGGTTGGGTCTTTCTCTTTGCCTGCTGCCTTCAACTTTTCATAGCATTATTGTCCTTTCCAGTGGCCATTGTCTTCCCGTAATGTGACCAAAGTCTGATTGCCTCAGTTTAGTCTTTTTAGCTTCTAAGGAGAGTTCAGGCTGGATTTGATCCCACTTACTTTCAGATCATTTTCTGTCTCCTTGTGCCATTTTGTTTGTAGCATGATGCATTTTTAACATTCTGTATACACAATAAAATTAGTTCTATGTGTTACACAGATATTATGGTGTCACATATTGTGCATTTACAAATAGTAAAACACACACAGAGACACCAGGAAGGCACAGTACAAATTTACAAACCAACAGTGAAAACTGAAGAAACAACAAAAGTATAAAAAAATGGGAAAAGAAAAGAAATAGGGGATCTATATATCTAATTCCCAAGTGCCCCCCCCCGCGTGCGGATACCTAAATCCGCGCGGGGGGGGCACTTGGGGGGGAGGGAGGTTTTTCTACACACGGGGGCTACTCCCCCCGTGTGCAGAAAAATCCTAAACGTTAAAAAAACTTCTGGGGGGATATTTAAGTCCCCTCAAAAGTAAAAGCGTTCTCTGCGCAGGCGCAAAGAATGCTTTGGCTGGGTGGAGGGCTCGGTGGGCAGTGGGCCTCGTCGCCACTGCCGCTTTCAGGGAGGGAGGAGGGGAGGAGGCTCGGCATGCCATCACTGCCACCGCTGATTCTTGGGAAGGGAGGGGGAGGAGCTTGGCGTGCAGCCGCTGCCAATTTTTGGGAAGGGAGGGGGAGGAGGGAGGGAGGAGAGGCGGCTCAGCGCACGGCCGCTGCTGCCGCTGATTTTCAGGAGGGAGGGAGGGGGAGGAGGCTCGGCGCACGGCCGCCACCACTGCCGATTTTGGGGAAGGGAGGGGGGAAGGAGGAGGGAGGGGAGAGAGGAGGCTCGGCACACGGCCGCCAATTTTTGGGAAGGGAGGGAGGAGGGAGGGAGGGGAGGAGGCTCAGCACGTGGCCGCCGCCACCACCAATTTCTGGGGAGAGAGGCTCACCTCCCCCCCCGCGAGTATCGCAGGTCCTATTGCTTGTATTTTCTAATTGCCAAAGATAATCCAGCCATTTCTTGGGTTTTGTATCTTTGTATTTAATTTTGGTCTCAAATTTGTCTAGAATTTGGGTTTTGTACGTCTAACCTCTAGAATGACCACATCATGTTCAAAATGCATCATGCTACAGGGGGGGAAACGGCACAAGGAGACAGGAAATCGTGTGAAAATTATCACAAATTAGATTTGCAGAAGGAAGGAAGCAGGGCTCATTTCGTAGCAGGAGCTCCTTTGCATATTAGGCCACCCTCCCCAATGTAGCCAATCCTCCAAGAGCTTACAGAGCTCTTCTTACAGGGGCTACTGTAAGCTCTTGGAGGATTGGCTACATCAGGAGTGTGTGGCCTAATATGCAGAAAAGCTCCTGCTATGAAATGAGCCCTGGAGGGAAGCGATGTCAAAATGGGGATTTTGGTATCCAAACTGCAGGGACAAGACTCTCTCTTGCTATCTCATAGTCTGACATTTCAATTCAAAACCCTCTCTGTTTGGTTATCAATAGACAAAGTTCAGGCGATGTGGATGTTAGCAGAGTGAACAGCGTAATTTCATAATTGTAACTTTCTGGGCCACCTGCTCTTTCCATGGACAATTAATGGGTTTCAGCCGCCCTGCGACTGTGATCTTTTCCACTTGTTTTTCAGGTTAACACGCTCGCAACCAAAACAACCAATATTCGGAGTCACCATGTCAAAAATAATGACGATTTCCCTCGCTGATGCATACATTTATTCCCTGTCGTCTTGCCACCTGAGAACGGTCAGGATCCAGAAGAGAATGAACAAAACTGGAAACCACATGGCCCTTTATTCAATTAGAATTTACCGTGGGCTTCCTTTTGCTGTGGGTCAAGGATATGGCCCACAATGGCCGAGGACAGACTGGCAATGTAAAGCGGGGCAGGCACGCTTCGCAAACGGAAGAAAGGAGCACGTTCAGACATGCGCATCTGTCCGTCGGCTCCGTTTCGTACTTACCCGTCTCCCAGTCGCTTTCCTTTCGCTTTAACAGGACACCGGTTTTACCCGGTGTTCAGGGGCCTTCCTCCGCATGCCTCCCGCTTCCAAACAGTGTGAAAAAGTTATGCGCATATAAACAACAAAAAAAGCGCGGCGGCGCGCGCAAGCCGCGCGCGCTGGCTACGCGGCAGTCTGAACGCTCCGTGGCAGTCTGAACGCTCCGTATCGCCGCTGATCCGCATTGCTCTGGCCAGTGTGAACGGCCAGCTCCGTGGGGTTTTCCCCCCGCTCCAGTTCCCTCCGCTTTGCCTCCGCTTTAGATTGCCAGTCTGTCCTCAGCCAATGTTTTAGCCTCCAGCTCACACATTTTTGCCATAGCTCAGAAAGGATGGCTCCATAGCCAACTCATTTATGCAGCAGCCAAATCGCTCGCTCACGACTTTAATGCCAGCGGCTCACCAAGTAGAATTTTTGCTCACGAGGCTCCACAGCTTAGAGGGAGCATTGGGGGTCTGGTTCAGTATAAGGCAGCCAGTTTCGCAGCTGTTTGTCATCACGGTTGACGATTCTGTTGTTTCCTCCATGCAGTCTATATTTGTATTTATATTTGTACGCGTTCTTACACAGTCCGTACAACATTCAGAATCACACTGAACCGTGCTGACAACGGATCAATATTAATTGCCTTTTAGAGGTTCAGGCCGACTAAAGAGGACCAAATTAAATTTCAAACGAGCCGTACAAGGGAGAGCCATGAATGGATCCCTGGTGGATTTTTAAAGCCAGTAAGGCATCCATGGGGTGGGGTGGGGTACCTGAACTGCCCTAGGATAGGGTTTTTAAAAACTATTTTCACCTGACTGAGAGACAGCACGGTGTAGTGGTTGAGAGCAACGGACTCTGACCTGAAGAACCAGGTTCGATTCCCCACTCTGCCTCCAGAGCCAGCCACCTTGGGCCAGAGACCATTCTTTCCATACTCTCTCAGCCCCACCAACCTCACAAGGTGCCTGTTGTGGGGAGCGGAAGGAAAAGCCATTGTAAGCCACTTTGATACTCCTTAGAGTAGAGAAAAGCAGGGTATAAAACCAGTTGTTGTTGTTCTTCTTCTTCTTGCTTCACAAAGTTATTTGGATAGATTGTTGGGGACTGTGGTCCATGCTACTGTGTATAATTTGCTGTGGGCTGGATCCTGTCATGTAATTTTTACATCATTCAAAGTGACATGTTAACGCTTGTGCTTTGCTTCAGTTTCGGTTTTTAGACGTCTGTTTGGATTTACAACCCAAATCCTGTTTCACTGTCTATTGAATGCCCCCTCTTGCTGATTGTGTGGACACACTCTGTGTAACCCCTCTTGAGTCTCGGAGAGAAAGGCAGACTACAAATAAAATAAAAGTTCCCCCCTCCAAAGCAGCCCTTTTCTTGAGAGCCAGTTTGGTGTAGTGGTTAAGTGCGCAGACTCTACTCTGAGAGAACCAGGTTTGATTCCCCACTCTTCCACTTGCAGCTGCAGGATGACCTTGGGCAAGCCATAGTTTTGTCAGAGCTGTCCTTGAAAGAGCAGTTTCTGTCAGAGCTCTCTCAGCCCCACCTACCTCACAGGGTGTCTGTTGTGCGGAGGGGGAAGGAGAAGGAGTTTGTAAGCCGCTCTGAGATTCCGAGTGAAGGGCGGGGTATACATCCAATTTCTTCTCTTCTTCTTCTTCTTCTTCTTCTTCTTCTTCTTCTTCTTCTTCTTCTTCTTCTTCTTCTTCTTCTCCTTCACTGATCTCTGTGGTCTGAAGACCAGCTATAATTCCAGGAGATCTTCAGGCCATACCTGGAATTTGGCAACTTATCTGCTCCAGTCTGGTGTAGTGGTGAGCCAGTTTGGTGTAGTGGTTAGGAGCATGGACTCTAATCTTGGAGAACCGGCTTTGATTCCCCACTCCTCCACATGCATCTGGTGGTGTGACCTCGGGTCAGTCACAAGTCCTTTCACAACTGTTCTCTCAAGGGCAGTTCTTGAGAGAGCTCTCTCAGCCCCACCTACCTCACAGGGTGTCTGTTGTGGGGAGAGGAAGGGAGAGGAGATGGTAAGCCGCTCTGAGACTCCTTCGGGTAGTGTAGGGCGGGGTATAAATCCAATGTCCTCCTCCTCCTCCTTCCTGAAATGACATCACTTCCCAAAAGACGTGTCCCATTTGCCCCTGTTGCTTCCATCTCTTCAAGGCCCTGCCCCACAAATCACGGTGGCGCTGGACAGATTCAATCTAATCTCTGATCAGATACGACCTGACAGGATTCAGCTGTCAGCTGCCACCGACTCTAGCAGCAAGACAGATTTGAAACATAGTGCAGGCTTTTTTTTTTTTTAAACACCCACCCAAAACTGCACCCCCCCCCATTTCCACCTGAATCTTGCATGCATTGATGAGTTGATTGCAGCAATTACTCCGCGCAGATGCATTCTGTCTCCTAATGAAGTCTGGACTTTTTGAGGAAAAAACAACAGCAAAAACTATGGGGGCCGAATGAGCTATGCGGGTAGGAGAATTCTGACGTTCCGGTCAGTTCTCCCCATTTTTGTTCTGTGGCGTGAAAAGCCCGGGGGCGGGAGTATGTGTGGAGGGAAAAGCTGGTCTCTTTTTTAAAAATGATGCGAAAGGGGTGAGATGAAGGTTTAAGCGAAGGTCTTGGGGAATTGTGGGAAATGCCTGATGGTTTCTGCAACGGGCTGCGATGTCTGCCTGTCGTCATGGGAACAGGAGGCAGGGCCTCCCCCCCCCCGCCCACTTGAGCCAAAGCGAGGCCTACCACCTGGCCAAAGGCAGAGCAAGCCAACGGGATAAATTTTTAATCTCCGCAAATTGCCTCTCCCTCCGCAGAAGGCCGTGCATTCCTTTTTTAAAATATTGATGAATCGGGAGCAAAGTTCTTCTGATGGAGAGCGATCAGGGTGGGCAAAAGGAGGATTGCTGTTCAAATAAAACCCTTATCGTATGTGGGGAGGGGGGGGGGTTTCCCCTCTTTTCACGGTCTTTCCCCTCTTTAAAGTTTGCATTTAAAAATAGTTTCTCGGGCCGGCCAGGATTTCAGCCTCCATGAAAGGCAGCGCTTGCTTTTTCTTCTGAGGGATTCCAGGCGGCAAATGACTGTTAAAAAAGGAATGCAGCAACAAACGAACGCTCAAAAAAAGTAGGTCTTTGTGGAGTCAGCTGTTGTGGTCCGAGAGATCATCACTGTAGATGTAGATTAGCCAGTCTGGGGGTTAAGAGAAAAGGTGCAACAATAGGAGCCCCAACAATGGAGCCCCAATAAAGCCAAGTTGAGCAGGACAACATCTGGCGGAATCTGCTAATTCTTTTTAATCTTTCCTCACAGGGAAGGTGTTCCAACCCTTTTATCATTTTAGTTGCCCTCTTCTGCACTTTTCCCAATGCTATAATATCGTTTTTGAGGTGTGGCAACCAGAACTGTACACAGTACTCCAAATGAGGCCGCACCATCGATTTATCCAGGGGCATTATGATACTGGCTGATTTGTTTTCAGTGCCCTTCCTAATAATCCCCAGCATAGTGTTGGCCTTCTTCATTGCAGTCACACACTGTCTCAACATTTTCAGTGAGTTATCTACCCTGACTCCAAGATCTCTCTCTGGTTACAGTATTTTTCGCTCCATAAGACGCACTTTTCCTCCCCAAAAAAGTGGGGGGGGGGGAAGTGTGTGCGTCTTATGGAGCGAATATGGAGCTTTTCTTACCTGTAACAGGGCTCTTTCTTCAGCAGGAACACAGGGGAACACCATTCAGGCTGGCATCCCAGCCTTCCCCACCCCTCCCTGCTGGGCCTGAGCTGTTAAGACTTAAAAGGGAAACGGCAGGAAACCCCCCACCAGGCTAAGTACTCTTTCCCTTTAAATGCTTTTCCCCTTTAAGACAGCCAGCAGCAGAAAGCCCCGCCCACAGATTAAGCTTCGTGGCTACTTTGCACAGAAAGGCCTGGCTTTGCATGGCATGCCGACGTCTCTCTTCTTTACCCTTCCTTCCTTCCTTCCTTCCTTCCTTCCTTCCTTCCTTCCTTCCTTCCTTCCTTCCTTCCTTCCTTCCTTCCTTCCTTCCTTCCTTTCCTTTCCTTTCCTTTCCTTTCCTTTCCTTTCCTTTCCTTTCCTTTCCTTTTTTCTGTCTGTCTGTCTGTCTTTCTGTCTCTCTCTCTGTCCCCACCTTTCTTTCTTCCTTTCTCTTTCTCTCTCTCTCTCCTCCTCCTTCCTTCATCTCTCTCTCTCTCTCTTTCTGTTTCATTTTTTCCTGTTTTCCTCCTCTAAAAACAAGGTGCGTCTTATGATCAGGTGGGTCTTATGGAGCGAAAAATACGGTAGTTACTGCCAGTTTGAACCCCATCAACGTATATTTGTAGTTAGGATTTTTGGCTCCGATGTGCATCACTTTGTACTTGCCCACATTGAGCTTCATTTGCAATGTTGACGTCCACTTGCCCAGCTTGGACGGATCCCTCTGGATCTTCCCCTTACAAAACCCATGCAGTTTCTTCCTCAATAGCTTTTGTTCATCAGTGTGCCTGCTAATTCTATCTTTAATGACGGATTCCACCATCTTACCTGGTATTGATGTTAGACAGACCAGCCTGTAATTTCCTGGATTTCCTCTGGAAACTTTTTAAATGGGGGGGGGGGGGGTAACATTAACCACCTTCCAGTCCTTGGGAATGGATGCAGATTTTAGTAATAGACTGCACATTTTTTTTCAGGAGATCCAAAAGTTCACATTTGAGTTCTTTCAGAGCTCCTGGATGTATGCCATCGGGGCCTGGTGATTTGTCAGTTTTTCATTTGTCCAGTTGCAGGACCTTCTCTCTCATCACCTCAGCCAGGTCTTTCGACACCCCTCCCCAAAGCAGTGATTCTGGAGTTGGCAAGCACCTCCCATCTTCCACCGTGAATACAGAGACAAAAAATTGCATTCGGCTTCTCCGCCATTTCCCTGCCATTCTTCAGCAATCCTTTTACTCCTTGCTCATCCAAAGGCCCCATGGTCTTTCTGGCTGGTTTTCTGCCACTAATGTATTTGAAGAAAATTTTATTGTTGGTCTCTATGTTTTTTGCAATATGTTCTTCATAGTCCCTTTTTACCTGTCTGATCAACAACTTGTATTGTATTTTGCCACAGCCTGTGCTCCCTTTTATTTACCTTGTCCCGACGACGGGACTCCCAGGGAGCCAGGAGGACTGGCAACCCCCTCCCTCGTCACTCCCCCATCAACAAACATCCTCTCCCCGCTCACCCAGCCAGCGTGGAGTGCGGAGGGGTTGACAGCGAAGAGCCAAGGGGGAACAGCAGAGAGGCAGCAGCAGCCGGGAGGGAGAGCCCACAGCTTGCTCCATGCTCCGTGGCTAGGCTGGCCAGAGGGGAAGGAAGGGGGAGGAGCACTGAGACAGGATGCTGGGGCCTCTCCAGAAGCTCGGCGTCTTGAGTTAAGAAGAGGGGAGGAGTCTAGAAGGGAGGAGAGGTCAGGAAGGGGATGTTGGGAGGGGGAGGGATAAAATTGGGCAGCCAGAAGGGGCCGGGGAGGATGCCCTGATGTGAGACTGATTGATGGTTCCAGAGAGAGAGTGAAACCCAAGTCTGTGCAGGAGGGACTAGGAGAGGGTGTGGTGACGTAACCCCCCTCCCTTGTCCTTGCAACTGAGGCCCTGGCTGCCCTACGGGGTTCGAATTGACAGTGGTGGAAGGTGGCGCCACTCTGGACTCGAGTGACAGCGAGGCGGGGTCTAGCGACTCAGTTGACATACCTCACTCGGATTAGACTTCCACCGCTTCAAGGAATCATTCTTTCCTTTTACTGCTTCCATGACTATGTCCGTTAACCATGCAGGCTTTTAAAAATACCTATTTGTACCTTTCCTAACCTGTGGTATACATTTTATCTGAGCTTCCAGTATTGTAGTTTTAAATAGTACCCAAGCTTCCCAAAGGGACTTTGACCCTCCTTACCTTTTCTTTCAGTTTCTTCTTCACAAGCCCCCTCATTTGAGAGAAGTTGCCCCTTCTCAAGTTAAATGTGGTTGTGCTGGTCTTTTTGGGCAACTCTCTGTTTACATAAATACTGAAATTAATAGCATTATGGTCCCTGTTCCCAACTGGAGCTATCATGTTTACATCTCTCACAGATCCTTGGGCATTACTTACAACCAAGTCACGGATTGCCTCCCCCTTGTAGGTTCTGTGACCATCTGCTTCATCATGGCACAGTCACTGAGAGTATCTAGAAACCCAGTCTCCTGACTTGAACACATATTGACCCAATCAATGTGTGGGTAGTTAAAATCACCTATTACAACGCAGTTATTTCATCTACAGTCCAGTGTTCCCTCTAAGCTGAGTTAGTGTGAGCTAGCTCACAGTTTTTTAGTCTCCGGCTCACACATTTTTGTCTTAACTCAGGAAGGATGGCTCCAGAGCAAACTGATTTATGCAGTAGCCAAATCGCTCGCTCACAACTTTCATCCCAGAAGCTCTCAAAGTAGAATTTTTGCTCACAAGACTCCACAGCTTAGAGGGAGCATTGCTACAGTCCACTCTCTAGGTCTCCCATTTTCATCAGGGGAGCTGGTCTCTGTAGTTTGGAGATCTTTTGTAATTTCGGGAGTTCTCCAGGCCCCACTTGGAGGCTGGCAAGTCTGCAATAATCCTATGAGGTAGGTTAGGTTGAGAAAGAGAGACAGTCCCAAGGTCACACGGCAAGTTGCAATGGCTCAGTGAGGATTTGAACCCGAGACTCTGTGATGCTAGCCCAACACTTTAATGAAATCACCTATGTAAGGAATGGACTGATTTCCCTGACGCAAACTAAAAACAGGGATATCTTTCCCCTTTGCAGAAGGAGGCGTCAGCATGGAAGCAACTGGGGAAAACGCAAAATCAGATTAGATTCTGAGAAGAGTCTGGAAATGTCTTTCAATTAGGCTACCCAAGCAGAGCGATGGCAGGTCTGGGCAAATGTAGCATTGGCCGACCATCCCCTTCCCGCCCTGTGGCATGCCACGTGGAGGCCAGGTCATAAGGAAACTAGCCTTCTCCACTCCGAGCTGCCCACCCTGCAATCACACTCCGAGAAACCTGGTCTCCACCGAATTCTCCTCTGTAGCGGCTCACCAGCAAAGTGTCACGTCTACAAGCAATTGCAGGCCATTAAACGAGAGCCTCAGCTTGCTGCGCTGGACAGGTTAGGCCATTTGTCAGCAGGTTCCGGCAATCTTCTTGTGAGCTAAGTGGCCCCCTGGGCTCCGGAGAGCGCGCTACTGCGGCGCATTACTCGTCACTGACAACTGATGTATTGGATTCATGTCTATCAGAGAGGCCAAACTTTTCTTTAATATACTGTGCAGGCCAAAGGAGGACAATTCCCCATCAAAGTCAGCCTTTATTAAGAACATGGTGCCTGAAAACGAGCCGCACATGGCTCCATCTCATTCTATTAGGGCCTGACAGGGTCGGAGAGATGAAACGCAACCCCCGCTTGGCCTGGCCCTGTGGATCTGTTTGCTGGCTTTCGGGCACAGTGCTGTCCATCACAAGCACGCGGAATCCCGTTGATTTCAGTGGCTTTATAGGGTTGCCAATCTCCAGGTGGGAACTGCGGAACTCCCAGAATTACAACTGCTGTCCCAATGACAGGGATCAGTTCTCCTGGAGGAAATGGCGGCTTCAGAGTATATTCCTGTATAAATCTATGGTGTGGCCTCATTTGGAATACTGTGTACAGTTCTGGTCACTATACCTCATGAAGATATTATAGCCTTGGGAAAGGTGCAGAAAAGAGCAACTCAAATGTTTAAGGGGACAGAACACCTTCCCCTATGAAGAAAGGTTAAAGAGGTTAGGGCTTTTTAGCTTGGAGAAATTATGACTGAGGGGAGACATGACCGAGGTTTATGAAATTATGCATAGGCTAGAGAAGGTAGGGAAAGAGGAACTTCTCTCCCTTTCTCACAGGACAAGAACTCGTGGCCACTCAATGAAATTAATGAGCAGTGGGCTTAGAACAGATAAAAGGAAGCACTCCACTCAAAGAGTAATTAATACATGGAATTCACTGCTGTAGAAAGTGGTGGCGGCTACAAGTGTAAACAACTTCAAGAGGAGATTGGATAAAGATACAGAGCAGAGGTCATAGAATCATAAGAGTTGGAAGGGACCTCCAGGGTCATCTAGTCCAACCCCCTGCACAATGCAGGAAATTCACAAATACCTCCCCCTACTCCCCACCCCCCAGTGACCGCTGTTTCATACCCAGAAGATGACAAAAAACCTCCAGGATCTCCAACCAAACTGGCCTGGGGAAAAATTGCTCTCTAACCCCCAAAGTGGCTATCAGCATTTCCCCAGGCGAAGAAGAAGAAGAAGAGGAGGAGGAGGAGGAGAAGATTGGATTGATATCCCGCCCTTCACTCACTTGGAGTCTCAGAGCGGCTTACAAGCTCCTTTCCCTTCCCCTTCCCACAACAGGCACCCAGTGAGGTAGGTGGGGCTGAGAGAGCTCTGAGACAACCGTCCTTGAGAGAACAGCTGGTACAGAGCTATGGCTTGCCCAAGGTCATCCAGCAGGTGCAAGTGGAGGAGTGGGGAATCAAACCTGGTTCTCCTAGATTAGAGTCCGCACACCTAACCACTACACCAAACTGGCTCTCAAGAAAGGGCCATGAGAACTAAGCACTGAGTCAACCCTCCCTGCCCTCCCTCTCATGCTCTGCCTAAGTTCACAGAATCAGCACTGCTGTCAGATGGCCATCTAGCCTCTGTTTGAAAACCTCCAGAGACGCAGAGCCCACCACCTCACGAGGAAGCCTGTTCCACTGAGGAACCGCTTTGTCAGGAAGTTCTTCCTGATGTTTAGCTGAAAACTCTTTGGATTTAATTTCAACCCATTGGTTCTGGCCCGACCTTCTGTAGTAAAATTCACAGCAATGCCAACCGTAAAACAGTATTCGGATTTCCAGAGGCAAGGCAGAAAAACACGCCCATCTTACCCTGTTTCCAAAAGAGGGCGGAGAAGAAGAGAGACAAACTTCTCAAGGAAGTCAGGCGAGCTTCTCTTCTCAAGAAGACAGAAGATGGAAGATGACAAGAAAATTACTTAAGGAAATAACACAAATTGAGTTGGTTCTTAAGCCAGAAATATTTCTACTTAATATCTTACCATCAGACTTGGATAAGAATGATGTTATACTAATTATATACCTGTTGACTTCGGCGCGAATCTTATGGGCTATGAATTGGAAAGCAAAGGAAGTGCCCACGAAAAACGATCTGCTAGAGAAACTTTTGGAAGTAGCAGAGCTAGATAAAATGGATCAAAGATCTAAACTGTATACGCAAGAAACAAGAAATAAGGAGAAAGACTGTTGGTTAAAACTTTTCATGTGGATAGAAAAGAAATGAACCTGAGGCTCGAAATTATGTTGGAATTATACTTATAAGTTTTGTTATTTTAATTATGGAAATGTAAAACCAATAAAATATCTTATAAAAAAAGAAGAAGAAGAAGACAGAAGCACAAGACAGCAGGAAAAAAACAGTGATGCTGATGAATCATCTTTCTGGGGCTCATAAAACAAAGCCACAGAGATAAATCCTGCCCTCCGGCTTGCGAGCTACAGAAGATAAGATGCGTGAGAGAAGGTGAGAATGGGCAATGATTCAAGGCACACGGAAAGATGAGAGAGTGTGGCAAAGGGGTTCAGTTGTTGGCTGGTAGCTGCGAGATCTGGGTTCAAATCCTTGCACAGCCCGGACGCTCACTGGCTGACCTAGGTCCAGTCATTGCCTCTTAGCCTGACCTGGTTTGTTTTGATGCCCAGCTAGAGGAAGGGAAAACCTCTTATGTGGCCTCTTGAAAGAAGAAGAAGAGATTGGATTTATACCTCGCCCTTCACTCGGAGTCTCAGAGCAGCTCACAAGCTCCTTTCCCTTCCCCTCCCCACAGCAGACACCCTGTGAGGTAGGCGGGGCTGAGAGAGTTCTCTCGAGGACCTCCCTTGAGAGAACAGCTCCGAGAGGACTTGTGACTGACCCAAGGTCACCCAGCTAGCTGCATGTGGAGAAGTGGGGAATCAAACCCAGTGCTCCCAGATCAGAGTCCGCCCTCCTAAGCACTACACCAAACTGGCTCTCAGGAAGGATGGGGTACAAATGTGTAAGATGAAGGGCTGAGGTTTTCTTCGGGCAGTACATCAACAGGAGTAGCATGGCAGACATTGGGAAACCAGGTGCTCCAATAGTTTGGAGCAGCAAGAGAGAAGGATCCTGGCTGTGGAATGAAGGGTGGTAGTTTGGGTTCAAGAATGGAACAGCCACCAAGGAAATAGAGGGCAGGTGAAAAAGACCATGGGGGAGAGGGGGGGAGAGAGAGAGAGAGAGAGAGAGAGGTATTTAGCTAAGTGCAGGGCTATTTTTGGGCAGGAACGCACAGGAACGGAGTTCCAGCTGGCTCCTGAGTTGGCCACACCCAGCAGGAACTCATTAGCATAATAGGCCACACCCACCAGCAGGAACTCATTAGGATTGGCTACATTAGGGGTATGTGGCCCAACATGCAAGTTAATTCCTGCTACAAAAAAAGCCCTGGGTTTTGACAACAAACAAGGTAAACAGAATAAGAAGCAAAAGGCGGGTGTGGCTGGATGACCACTCTTCTGGTAACATGGGGGTGTGGCCTAATATGCTAATAAACTGTACTGTCAGTGGTGTGGCCTAATATGCTAATGAGTTTCTGCTGCTGGGTGTGGCCTATTATGCTAATCAGTTCCTGCTGGGCTTTTTCTACAAAAAAAGCCCTGGCTAAGTGGGAACAAAAGAAATGAATGACCTGTGAAAGTTTGTCTGAAGAACACTAAAAAGTCTACCGAAAGACAGAGGGAAAACATGTAGAAAACGAGGCACGGTTAACTCCATGCTGGACTTGGCCAAAGATTATGGTTAGGAGATGCCACTATATTTTGCCTAAAACAAAACTTTCAAGATGGAACTGGAGGCTCACGCTTGGGAGAGACACCTGTGGGAGGTTTGGGGGCAACAAAATGAGTGCCATTTACGGGGACTTTCCAGGAATGGTTCTGCACAGCCCAGCTTCAGACCCCGAAAGACATGAATGGAGGGTATTCGCCAAGCTTTTACATCATGTGTGCGTGTATGCTAGGCCAGCCACCAAGACCTGTTAAGAGTCTAGAGCCAGTAAAGTAATTCACCACATGGTGGGCAAATGACACGAAGCCTGGGACTAAAGGTTTTTTTGGGGAAACCCAAGAGAATGGTCCAGATAGATCTACGGCCAGTCTCAACACGAACTGATACGAAGCAGGCATCTCATCCAGAAAATTTGTACCCAAAAAAGGTATTGTTTTCCCACGCTTAACCTTCGTCATCTTTATGTACATAAGGGCCATCAAGTTGCAACCCTCTTGTGATGCCCCAGCAAGGGGCTTTCAAGGCAAGTGAGAAGCAGAGGTGGTTGGCCATGGCCTTCCTCTGCAGAGTCTTCCTTGGTGGTCTCCCATCCAAGAACCAACCCTACTTACAGCAACCCCAGTAAGGGGCTTCCAAGGCAAGGGAGAAGCAGAGGTGGTTTCCCATGGCCTTCCTCTGCAGAGCCTTCCTTGGTGGTCTCCCTTCCAAGAACCAACCCTGCTTACAGCAACCCCAGCAAGGGGCTTTCAAGGCAAGTGAGAAGCAGAGGGGGTTGGCCATGGCCTTCCTCTGCAGAATCTTCCTTGGTGGTCTCCCTTCCAAGAACCAACCCTGCTTACAGCAACCTTAGCAAGGGGCTTTCAAGGCAAGTGAGAAGCAGAGGGGGTTGGCCATGGCCTTCCTCTGCAGAATCTTCCTTGGTGGTCTCCCATCCAAGAACCAACCCTACTTACAGCAACCCCAGTAAGGGGCTTCCAAGGCAAGGGAGAAGCAGAGGTGGTTTCCCATGGCCTTCCTCTGCAGAGCCTTCCTTGGTGGTCTCCCTTCCAAGAACCAACCCTGCTTACAGCAACCCCAGCAAGGGGCTTTCAAGGCAAGTGAGAAGCAGAGGGGGTTGGCCATGGCCTTCCTCTGCAGAATCTTCCTTGGTGGTCTCCCTTCCAAGAACCAACCCTGCTTACAGCAACCCCAGCAAGGGGCTTCCAAGGCAAGTGAGAAGCAGAGGGGGTTGGCCATGGCCTTCCTCTGCAGAATCTTCCTTGGTGTTCTCCCGTCCAAGTACCGAGTCCGATCCTGCTGAGCTTGAGGTCTGATGAGCTTGGCGAGTGCCATGCCCCCTTCCCTTCCCCCTCTGTCTTGCCATGAAAGAAACGTCGAGAGCCTAAAGGGGCTTTTTGCCTCCTGGTACTTAAGAGAAGCAGGGGTTGGCTCGGACTCCGAAACTTCCTCCGTAGGTGCACTGCATCTCCCTCCCTTCTTCCCTCGCCCCCATTAATGAGATTCTTCTGTCAAGCTGAGACAGGGTTTGTTTGATTCATCACATCACGGGGGGGGAGGGGGGGAAGCGCGAGGCTTTTGCTGACAGCCCGAATTCTACCCATCTCTTCTAAACACGGAGGCATTAATATTAGATATAAATAGATCGGTCCTCACACACCACTTGTCAGGGAAGCCAGCACCGCTGACATCTTTAGGAGACCCATTACAGTGAAAAGAATGTTTCCTCCGTCGGTTGCATCACCTGAATGCCTGACGGAGGGGGTGGCGAAGGCTCGGGGAGGGGGGGAGGGAGAAGAGGGAGAGGGGCAGAGCAGTCGCCTTCCACCCTGAGAACTAGTGTCCTGGCCCCACTGCTGGACCTCCTGAGGGCACCTGTTGTTTTTGGCCACTGTGTGACAGAGTGTTGGACTGGATGGGCCACTGGCCTGATCCAACATTGGCTTCTCTTTATGTTCTTATGTTTTTATGTAACCACGAGGGGCAAAATCAGTGATCCATTTGGACACTTGTGATCCGCCCATTCAATGAGGCAAGAGTTTGGGGGTGTTCAAGACAGCAGTGGGGGGGATTCTCCAAAAGAACAAGAAGAGATGTGGTGCTCAAGGCCACACATCGGTCTGTCTTGAAAATCATGGACAAAAATGTTACCGTCTTAAAAGGTGTCCCATTTGAAGTTAGGAACAGAAGAAGACCCTATAAGAACTTAACTGTATTTCTGCAAAAAAACAAAAAAAATCTGCTTCTTACAGGTGGATATTCCCTGAAGGCCTAATGTTTAAATACAAAGATAAGAAAGAAAAGATTGACTCTCTTCTGAAAGCAAAGGCTTTCTTGGACTTACAACAAAATCCAAAGAAGGAAACCAAGACAATGGAGGAGAAAGAAGAAGGACAGACCAGCGAACATGATACAGGGAGCCCGGAATCAACAAGTTCCAGCGAGACAAGCAAAGAATCTATCTCTGAGATAGGGGCAGCCACCCCTAAACAACCCAGGGTCCAAGAGACTATTCCCAAGAGAGGCAGAAGAGGGGGGGGGGGAAATGAGAAGATCTAGAAAATGTGAAGCCCTAGCAACATTTATTGAGATACTGTTTTTATTATTCGATTGAAGCACTGATGTATCAGCATATTATTAAGCTACGACAATAATCAGATAATATCTGTTTTGTATTACTATGGGAAACATTTAACTATGAAACTTTATTTAGCAAATCTGATCCTTGTATACTTTAGTTTAGTTTAATTTTTTTTCTTTTGTCGTTGTAGATTAGTTGTTCGATTTTGAAAAAAAACCCCAATAAAATATGTTTTTAAAACAGACAGCAGTGGGGGCAGATGGGTGTGGTGTTTCTCACCGGTGTTAGATCCATCAGAGAGGCACAAGGAATGTTTTGGGATTTCTTTTCCAACTGTAAAAACTGTACATGGTGTTCTTTGGAGGATGTGTGGGGAATTCCTGTGCTGATGGCTTTCATTGACAGAGAGACAGAGAGAAAGAGAGGGAAGTGTGAATGAATCAGCATATTCTGTGATTGTGTCAGGGTTGCCAAGCGAGCCCCTGTCTGGGTGGGGTATTCTCTACTTGAGAGCCAGTTTGGTGTTGTGGTTAAGAGTGTGGACTCTAATCTGGGAGAACTGGGTTTGAGTCCCCACTCCTCCACATGCAGCTACTGATATGACCTTGGGTCAGTCACAAGTTCTCTCAGAGCTGTTTTCTCAAGGGCAGTCCTTGGAAGGGCTCTCTCAGCCCCACCTACCTGACAGGGTGTCTGTTGTGGGCAGGGGAAGGGAAAGGAGAGTGTAAGCTGCTCTGAGACTCCAAGTGAAGGGCAAGGTATAAATCCAATCTCTTCTTTTTCTGTCCCCCCCACTCTCATTGTCTACAGCTGCTCTGAGGGCAGTGGGGGGTAAAATAAAAAAAAAATCACTGATGCCTGCTGCAGAAGCATGTCACTTACAGAGAAAAGCCAGAAGTGACACAGGGTAGCTCTAGGAATCGCTGGAAACTCTATGGTCAAACCATAGTTTTTTGGAGATTCCTAGAGCTACCTATGTCACTTCCTCTTTTTTACCAGGAGTGACACCGCTGCAGGCATCACAGCCCCCTTCCCATATCCCCGCCCACAGCCCTCCCACCAATTGTTTGGCAACCCAGGATTGAATACAGAAAGTCCAGTTAGAAGTTTACCCTGAAGCTTTTTGATACAGCCTGTTACTTATCTGGCACATTTTTATCCTGCCTTTTCTCAAGGAGCTCAGAGTGGTGTAAAAGTTCTCCGGTCTCCATTTTATCCCACAATAAGCCTGTGAGGAGGGTGAAGATGAAAGAATGTGATTGGCCCAGTGAACTTCAGGCCAGTGTGGGGATTTGAACTCTGCTCTCCCAGGCTCTGGTCTGACACTGTCACCATTACACTACGCAGGCTTCCCATCTCCATCCTCAGACCCCATCCGAGGCTTAGTCCAAGCACACTTAGCTTTGGTTCAGACAAGAGAAAAAGCCATGGCCAGTCTGGTGTAGTGGTTAAGTGTGCAGACGCTAATCTGGGAGAACCGGGTTTGATCCCCCACGCCTCTACTTGCAGCTGCTGGATGACCTTGGGCGGGCCATAGTTCTGTTAGAGCTGTTATCTCACAAGCCGTCCTCGAAAGAGCTCTCTCAGCCCCGCCTACCTCCCAGGGTGCCTGTTGTGGGGAGGGAAGGGAAAGGAGTTTGTAAGCCAAAATCAAAAAAAGACCAGAAGGGAAACCCTCCCTTCATCCTTATGACTCTGACATCTGACTGTCTCATTGGTACTTGTACAACTAGGACCTGAAAAGCTATTGGCCTTCTGTGTAGAAGACTGTTCCTAGGTGGGTGGAGGGACTTCGATATCATTGACGGGGGGCGGGAGAGGAAGGAACTGTGTTTGCGCTGGAACACCAACGGAACCCTCTAATAAGAGCGACGCAAATAAACTTTGCCGTAACAAATTATATGTCAGCGCTGAGTTGGTGCCAACAACAGGGTAATAAACTAGTGTATGAAGCATACGTTATAATTACTATAATGCAGCGATTAAACAGCAATTAGTAGTGGTCCGTCTTGCTTTCGACGCATTGCTTGGGGGAGCATCGAGCTTTCCAGCACTTCAAGAAGCTGAATGCAATTAACATCCTTGCTTCCCGTGTTCGAATGGTAACACCGTCGCCGTAGGGTTTGCGCTTGCCGGCTTCATTCGTAGGGTCTCGCCCCTTCTCTTCCTCGACTCGGCTCAATTGAAATCCTCGTACGTTTCCTAATTTGTGCTTTCGCTGTACCTCCACCCCAGCAGTTTCCCCTGGCAAAGCCGATGTACTTGCACGCTAAGCAAGGGTTGCACTGAAAAGGAGAACTCCTAAACAGTGCTGGTCACAAGAAGCGTGCGTATTTTGCACACATGGCGCACATGAAGCTGCCTGATAGGGAACCAGATCATGGGTCTATCAAGATCAGTCCTGTCAACTCAGACTGGCAGCCGCTCTCCAGGGTCTCAGGCTTAGGTCTTTCGAACCACCTACTGCCTGGTTGAGAGCCAGTTTGGTGTAGTGGTTAGGAGTGTGGATTCTAATCTGGGTTTGGTTCCCCACTCCTCCACATGCAGCTGCTGGTGTGACCTGGGGTCAGGCATAAGTTCTTTCAGAGCTGTTCTCTCACAAGCAGTTCTCAAAAGAGCTCTCCCAGCCCCACCTGCCTTGCCAGGTGTTGTGGGGAGGGGAAGGGAAAGGAGATTGTAAGCTACTCTGAGACTCCTTCTGGTGGTGAAGGGTGGGGAATAAATCCAATCTCCTCCTCCTCTTCTTCCTCTTCCTCTTCGTCCTCCTCTTCTTCTTCCTCCTCACTATAGAAACTGGGACCTTCTTCATGCCAAAGAGAGGCTGTTCCACTAGAGCCACAGTCTCTCACCGCCAGTCTCTGAGAAATTAAGGGCTGCAATAAGGCATAAAATGTTGTTCAGACTTTGATAAGCTTAGCATTGTGACAACATTTCACAGCTGAAGCCTGTAGCAGGGTCATAGAGGTGCAGGAAAACTCTCAAAGAACATGCCTGTGGTCATCTGGATACACAAGCTGTTGTCGCCAAGGATATCCTGGAAAATTACAACCTTCTCCTCTCTGGCTTGCTGTCACCTCTCATTTTGAGCCGAAGTCAGACACCAGAAGCCCACTCAGCTCTCTTGTGGCTCCATTACGGATGTTCAAGCACCCACGTTCTGCTTGCCAGTTGTAAGGAGGGAGCCGGTTTTTCAGCAGGCAGCTTGCTGTTCATGGACAGCTTGAAAAGTCACTGTTTAACGCAGAATAAATGCAACCAACATAATTGCCCAACAGGGTCTATGTCTCTATTATACAGAATATCATGCCGGCTGTGGCCCTGTTGATCGGTTGGCCGGGGATGCTCTTGTTTTGGGAATAATCATCTGAATATAACTGAATATAATAGCAGTTGGATTCCTTGTACAGAGGAGATTCAAGCTGAAGAAGCTCCTGACGAAACGAAGGATCAAAGCCGGCATCTTCGTCCTTCGTCTGAAGATCATGTGTTTTGTATAAGAAAGACTTATGTGTTTGCTTATAGACCTGTGGGTTATTTATTACACATATAGACCCTGTTGGGCAACTTATATTGGTTATTTTCTTTGTTTGTAAATCATGTGTATTTGTTTGATGATATTCTGTACAATAGAGACATAGACCCTGTTGGGCAATTATATTGGTTGTATTTATTCTGCGTTAAACAGTGACTTTTCATTTGCTTGTAATTTACTGTGTTTTTCGCTGTATTGTATCTCATGGACAGCTTGAACCAGTTCAGAGGGTTACTTTCTGCGTATTCATACAGCATAGCGTCATGCTTCCTAGAGATGCAGCATAAAACATTCTATATAATAAATCCAACGGCTGGGTGATTTACCTGTCCAAACCCACTGAGAACTTGTGTAGTGGAGTGGTTAAGAGTGTCTGGCTAGGTTTGGACCCAAAAGACAGGCTCTTTCTTTCATATATGATGGACATGTAATAGAGCTAAGAAATTTTGGATATATATTTATGAAATACTCAAAAAAATGTTAGAAGTTGATATACCTTTCCTACCTGAATTATTTTTGTTAAATAGAATACCAGAGCAGTATAAAAAGATGGACTGCTATCTTATTACGCATGTTATAACAACAGCTAGAATATGTTATTCAAAGCTTTGGAAGAATGAAGAAATACCTTCTGAAGAAGATATAATATAGACATTGATGGAAACAGCAGAAATGGACAAATTGTCTTTATTGATGCAAGGAAAAGGAGCAGACACGTTTAGAACTATGTAGTCAGGATTCTACAAGTAGATTCAAGGACTACATGCAATGATAAAACATAGACTAGAAATAAAATATATAGTTAGATGCAGATGAAGAAAATCCAACGACACAAGTGTAAAATCATATGGTACTAATCATGGGGGAAATGCTCCCTGAACATAAAGTTGTTAAAAATGTAAAGATCTAATTAAAAAAAAAAAGAGTGTCTGGCTAGTATCTGCGAGACTTGGGTTCAAATCCCCATGCATGCCTTGGAAGCTCACTGGGCGACCTTGGGCCAGTCACACTCTTTTGCCCTAACTGACCTCACAGGGTTGTTGTGAGGAAGATAAAAGGGAGAAGGGTGTCAACCGCTTTGGGTCCCCGTTGGGAAGAAAGGCAGGGTACAAATGAAGTCAGTAAATAAACAAACCCATGCGCCCTTTGGGATATGCAATGCCAGTTTTATCATAAATCGGGGATTGAACCTGGGACCTTTTGCGTGCCAAGTGGATGCTCTGCCACTGAGCTCATTCCCACTTCCAGCCAGGTGTGTCTGAAGAGCAGGCTGGCTCCTGAGATGTGGATGATGGCTGTGGCTGCCCTGGATAACAGCCTTGGGGAAAGGCAAACAAGCCGCGACGTGAAGGGGGCAGAGTGGAAAATTGGGAGCAGATGAGTAATGAAAGACAAGGTCTCTCGTGATGAGAAGCAGCTGATGATTTGTCTGTGATTTATCGCAATCCCTCGGCAATTTATTTAAACCGAGAAGAGAGAGAGAAGTAGGAAGAGTGCGACCAAACTTTCCGAGTTGTTCAATCAACGCAGTCTCCCCGCACCCCCCCCCCCAATTTCCCTTTGGCTCTTTCAAAACACATTAGGCCAGGCGAAAAGGGTCTAGGTTCTTTGTCTCCTGAGCTGCCCAGACTCTCAATTTCAACACATCACTCTGTTACAAATGAATCTCGTGGCTGAAAGGGAAAAAGAGGTCATAACCGATGCCTTTCGGAAGGATTGGCAATAATGGTGGCAAGAATATAGATTTCTGTTCCATATGAGAGTTGGGGGTGATGGGTTTTGGCTGTGCCTTGGCACCGACGGCGAAGAAGAAGAAGAGATTGGATTTATACCCCACCCTTCACTTGGAGTCTCAGAGCGGTTTACAAACTCTTTTCCCTTCCCCTCCCCGCAACAGACACCCTGTGAGGTAGGTGAGGCTGAGAGAGCTCTGACAGAAACTACCCTTTCAAGGACAGCTCTGACAGAACTATGGCTTGCCCAAGGCCATCCAGCAGCTGCAAGTGGAGGAGTGGGGAATCAAACCCGGTTCTCCCAGATTAGAGTCCGCGCACTTAAGCACTAAACCAAGCCTGCAGGTGGGGCCTGGGGACCTCCCAGATTTACAACTGATCTCCAGACGACAAAGATCAACTCCCTTGGAGGACAGGGCAGCTTTAGAGGGTGGACTGTATGGCAGTAGACTGTTCTGAGCCCCCTCTCTTCCCCAAGCCCCACTCTCCACAGGTTCCGCCTTTCCCAACCTGGTGTAGGCAGCCCTACAAAGGAATGAGGGCTTAGGTGTGCTGGGAAGGACTGTATTCTATAGCATATGTATATGTATATTAAAAATAAGAAGAAGAGCGAAGAGGAGATCGGCTTTATACCATGGTGGCTCAGAGGTTAAGATGCTGAGCTGCAGACCGGAAGGTCGGTAGCTCGGCAGTTCGAGATCTGAGTACTGCATGACAGAGTGAGCTCCTGTCTCTGGCCCCAGCTCCTGCCAGCCTAGCAGTTCGAAAGCAAGAAGAAGAAGAAGAAGAAGAAGAAGAGATTGGATTTATACCCCGCCCTTCACTCAGAGTCTTACAAACGCCTTTCCCTTCCCCTCCCCACCACAGACACCCTGTGAGGTAGGTGGGGCTGAGCGAGCTCTGACAGAAACTACCCTTTCAAGGACAGCTCTGACAGAACTAGGGCTTGCCCAAGGCCATCCAGCAGCTGCAAGTGGAGGAGTGGGGAATCAAACCCGGTTCTCCCAGATTAGAGTCCGCACACTTAACCACTACACCAAACATGAGGTCTCCAGGCCTCACCTGGAGGCTGGCAACCCAAATCCTGTCTCTCTTGGTTTGCTGTCTGCAGCGCTGACATTGACACTAGCATGGTTATGATTCTGGCTCCCCCCTCTTCCTAGGGATGCCAGCCTCCAGGTGGGACCTGGGGATCCCCTGGAATGACAGTTCAACTCTAAAATACAGAGATCAGTTCCCCCAGAGAAAAGGAATGCTTTGGAGGGTGGACTCTGTGGCACAGTATCCCCACCGAGGTCCCTGTCCTCCCCAGGCTCCACCCCCAAATCCCTAGGAGTTTCCTGACCAGGAGGCGGCAACCCTATGCTCCCATCTCCAGTCTATGACCAGGGGGGAACCTGGCATTCCTGTTACATGCCACATGCTTACACATCAGTGGATCTCATAATGGAGGTTAAATCAGAATTCTGGGTCTGGAGAGAGGGTTACCAACCTCCAGGCAGTGACTGAATATCTCCTGGGATTAAAATTTCTCTCCAGGCAATAGAAATCAGTTCCCCTGGAGAAAATGGCTGCTTTGGAAGGTAGGCTCTGTGGCATTGAAGGCTGTCCCCTCCCCCAAACCCACCCTGATCAGGCTCCACCCCCCCAAATCTCCAGGTATTTCCAAAACCAAAGTTGGCAACCCTATCTGTAGATGTTGGAGACCGCTCATATAAATCATGCCTACAATCATACCAACATGGGCACACAAGGCCAACAAGTCTACAGAATCCACTGTGAAAAGGGGAGATCTGAAACTTTGGGGAGGAAATACATAAATGAATAGAAAAAGAAACAAACAGTGGCTCAGTTTCTGTATAGACCGGGGGTGGCCAAACTGTGGCTCGGGAGCCGCATGCGGCTCTTTCACACATATTGTGCGGCTCCCAGCAGGCTCTCAATCTATTTGCTCTCTTTCTTTCTGTCTCTCTTCCTTCATCCCTCCCCCTCCCTTCCCTATTTGCTTTCTTTGTTTCTCTCTTTCTTTCCACCTCTTTCATTCTTTCTTTCCACCACTCTCTCTTTCTCTCTCAGACACATAAATATCATTGGACAAATAAATATCATTATCCAGGGGTCATTTCGTAGAAAAAGAGGTGCAGGAGCTCATTAGCATAACTCATTTGCATAACTCATTTGCATATGCCACACCCACTAACATATCGGAAGTGTGTCAGAAGGCAACACCCACCCCTCAGGCTCTACTCCACAAGTGAGTGAAACTGACCTGCTCTTCCTCCATTCCCTTCCCCATCCAATACTTTGTGCAATAAAAATAAGCGTCAAGAACACACCCTCATTCTCTTCCTGCTCCCTTGAAACCACCAGGTTTCAAGTAGACTTGAGATACCCAGGACATGTGCACCACCCATCTCTTCCCCTTCCCCTCCACACAACAAGACACCCTGTGAGATAGGTGGGGCTGAGAGAGGTCTTTTGAGAACTGCTCATGAGAGAACAGCTCTGAGAGAACTTGTGGCTGGTCACACCAGCAACTGCATGTGGAGGAGTGGGGAATCAAACCCTGTTCTCCCAGATTAGAGTCCAACTCCTGACCACTACACCAAACTGATGGGGTGGAAGCTGCTGAAGGGTTGGTGAAATTTCTCCAGTACTTATGTGCCATGTGCCCAGATAAAAAATGGTATACTTAGAAAATTTATATGCCACCTTGAGCAAGTCTCTGGAAAAGCAGCACACAGTCATAAAAGGAACAAAGATAAAATTATCAATATTAAAACAAAACATTAAAAACAACAAAGACCCTAGCAGGGCTTTCCCCGGGGCGCTGGGCCTCTGCACTGCTCGGGGAAGCCGAGGAGGGGGTGGGGCTTGGTCATGTGCCCGCCCCCTGGGCTCCTCACTCCCGGAGCTGCACTCCTGTGCGCTCCCGCTCCAACGGACCCCTGTCATTATCAGTATCTGTTTTTACCCCTTTTGTTTTTATTTTTGGCAGTCTCATTTAACGGTCATAAAAAGCAAATTTACATATTTCACAATAAAAACGTGTGTGTGATATTTGTTCATGTCTTGCAGCTCGCAAACATCTGCCATTTATTCTGTGAGGCTCTTACGTTAAGCAAGTTTGGCCACCCCTGGTATAAACAGCTTCGAAAGGGGTTAAGGGGGGAATGTGATGGTATGAGTTGGTATTCCATTTTCTGCAGCCCATATTGGGAGAAACGATGGTTTGGAGTGCCAGTTTTCCAGATTGGCACCGTGGAACCAAGCGTGGGGCAGCAAACGACCATGTGACTCGCTGCAGTTCCCTCCTTCGTTCCAGTGCCGAATATGATTCTCAGGGCCAGGCTCAAAACTGGGATTTGAAAGCAAACTTTGCCTCCGTTCTAACGGACTCATCCTGTCCAGCTCGCAGCTCCGGGTGGCCTATTCCTTCCATCTGGGAGTTGAAGTGGGTTTTCAAAACACGGAGATAAAAATGTTTCAGCTGCTCTTGAAATCAGAAATACAGCTTTAGAGAAATGTCAAGCACGTAATTTCGTGTTTGTTTGTTTCCATTCCATTTGGCATGCGCACGGAGAGTTCGGCGGCGGTACTTTGGGAAAGTTCACTGCCATACGGAGGGCTGGGGATGTATGTGGGCAGCATCCAATCCAAAGCCGAACTGAATACAACCCACCGTTTAATGACATTATTGTAACTCATCTGAGCTGGGAAATGAACGACTTTTGAAAATAATGAGTGGAAGTCATTCACCCTCTGCATTTCAGCAACTTTCTGGGGCTGATTTGATTTGACAAGGGCAGTTGGAGCGGTGGGGGGAGTCAATACATAGTGGGAGTGACAGACAGGTACATTACATAAGAACATAAGAGAAGCCATGTTAGATTAGGCCAGTGGCCCATCCAGTCTAATACAGTGCCAAACCCAGGTGCCATCAGGAGGTCCACCAGCGAGTTCAGAACTCCAGAAGCCCTCCCACTCTTGTCCCCCAAGAACCAAGGATACAGAGCATCACTGCCCCAGACAATAGAACCTAAGAGAAGCCATGCTGGATCAGGCCAATGGCCCATCCAGTCCAACCCTTTGCGTCCCACAGTGGCCAAAACCCAGGAGCCACCAGGAGGTCCACCAGCAGGCCAGAACTCCAGAAGCCCTCCCACTGTTGCCCCTGAAGCACCAAGACTACAGAGCGTCACTGCACTAGACAGACTATTCCATCCAGGGGTCCTTTCGTAGAAAAAGAGGTGCAGGAGCTCATTAGCATAACTCATTAGCATAACTTATTTGCATATGCTACACCACCTGACATCACCAGAAGTATGTCAGAAGGCAAGAAAGAAAGGAGAGAGAGAGAAAGAAAGAAAGAAAGAAAGAGAAAGAAAGAAAGAGAAAGAAAGAAAGAAAGAGAAAGAAAGAAAGAAAGAAAGAACTGGCAGAGAGGGGACAGCTACTAATCCAAGCCTCAGAAATACCACTATTCTGGGAGGATAGCTTCAGTGGTGGCTGAAGCCTTCAGAAGGCTGGTCGGAGGAACAAGGACCTTTCCAGGGGACGGGGTCATTTTGCTGCAGCCATGACACAAGCAGGCATTCCCCCACGGTGGGGGGGGGAGCTGGCACCAACTCCCGGAGCTGCGCTCCCCCAAGCTCCTGCTCGAAAGGACCCCTGATTCCATCTATACCTTGTTGCCAATTTCCACTGATGGATCTCTGCTCCATAGGTTTCTCCCCCTCTTGAAGCCATCTATGCTTGTAGCTGCCACCACTTCCTGCCGCAGTGAATCCCACGTGTTAATTACTCTTTGGGTGAAGAAGTACTTCCTTCTTTCTGTTTTAAGCCTACTGCTCCTTAATTCCATGGTGTGCCCACGAGTTCTTGTATTGTGAGAAAGGGAGAAAAGGACTTCCTTCTCTGCCTTCTCTGTCCCCTTCATAATTTTGTAAACCTATATCCTGTCACCCCTCAGCCATCATTTCTCCAAGCTAAAGAGCCCCAAGCGCTTCAACCTTTCTGCATAGGGAGGGTATCCCGTCCCCTTAATCATTTTAGTTGCCCTTTCCTGCACCTTTCCCTATGCCATAATACTTTTTTTTGAGGAGCAGTGAACTGCACACAGCATTCCAAATGAGGCCGCACCATAGATTTATGCAGGGGCGCATCATAATACCAGCTGATTTGCTTTCAATCCCCTTCCTAATAATCCCCATCATAGCATTTGCCTTCAAACAGCATTACATTCACCAGCTAGCTTCTCAAGTGAATTGTACGGGAGCTCTCGGCCACAGAATACAGTAACAAGGAACACTTTAGACATCTTTCAAAGGAGATCGAAGAAATCCAAGGAGGATGCGTCCATGGTGAGATGATACTTCACCCACAGGTATCTATGTGAAACAACGACAGCTTTGGAAATCAAATGTTTTTGGAAGTCAAATGAACATTCAAGGGTGAAACCAGGGGTCATTTCGTAGAAAAAGAGGTGCAGGAACTCATTAGCATAACTCATTTGCATAACTCATTTGCATATGCCACACCCCCTCACATACCGGAAGTGTGTCAGAAGGCAACACCCACCCCTCAGGCTCCACTCCACAGGTGAGTGAGACTGACTCCATTCCCTTCCCCATCCAATACTTTGTGCAATAAAAATAAGCGTCAAGAACACACCCTCATTCTCTTCCTGCTCCCTTGAAACCACTAGGTTTCAAGTAGACTTGAGATAATCAGGACATGTGCACCACCCATCTCTTCCCCTTCCCCTTCCCCTCCCCACAACAAGACACCCTGTGAGGTAGGTGGGGCTGAGAGAGGTCTTTTGAGAACTGCTCATGAGAGAACAGCTCTGAGAGAACTTGTGACTGGCCCAAGGTCACACCAGCAGCTGCATGTGGAGGAGTGGGGAATCAAACCCGGTTCTCCGAGATTAGAGTCCAACTCTTGAGCATTCCACCAAACTGATGGGGTAGAAGCTGCTGAAGGGTTGGTGAAATTTCTCCAGTACTTATGTGCCATGTGCCCAGATAAAAAATGGTATACTTTGAAAATTTATATGCCACCTTGAGCAAGTCTCTGGAAAAGCAGCACACAATCATAAAAGGAACAACGATAAAATTATCAATATTAAAACAAAACATTAAAAACAATAAAGACCCTAGCAGGGCTTTCCCCGGGGCGCTGCGCCTCTGCACTGCTCGGGGAAGCCGAGGAGGGGGCGGGGCTTGGTCATGTGCCCGCCCCCTGGGCTCCTCACTCCCGGAGCTGTGCTCCTGTGCGCTCCCGCTCCAATGGACCCCTGGGTGAAACTATCCAGGCCCTGAGCAGGATGGGCCAACATAACCTGCTCTCATCAGATCTTGGAAGCTAAGCAGGGTCGGCCCTCATTAGTCCAGGGTTGCTGTACAGAGGCAGGCACGGGCAAACCACCTCTGAGTGTCTCTTCCCTATTAAACCCGGCACGGTCACCATAAGTTGGCTGTGTCTTGATGATTGGGGGGGGGGGGAGATAAAAATACCATTCCGGGTGGAGAAGCTGCTAAGCAGGAAGGATGTCAGTTCAGATGGGCAGTGTGGTAGACAACAGAACAAATAACTTCTCAGATGGCCCCTGGGGCCTCCATGACCTGAATAGTCTCAGGGAAGCTCCTAGAAGCTGGTCAGTTTCTATCAGCTCAGAGGCAAAGGATCTCAGAGGGCTTCAGGGAAGAGCTCTGGATGGAGAGATCTCGGGAGGGGAAGGGAAAGGGGGCAACAATCGGAGGGCTTCTGGTGTCCTGGCCCCACTGGTGGACCTCCTGAGGGCACCTGGTATTTTTGGCCACTGTGTGACACAGAGTGTTGGACTGGGTGGGCCATTGGCCTGATCCAAAATTGGCTTCTCTCATGTTCTTATGAGATTGTAAGCCACTTGGGTAGTGAAGGGCGGGGCATAAATCCAATCTCCTCTTCTTCCACCTCCTCCTGGTCCTTCTAGCTGGAGATGCCAGGGACTGAACCTGGGACCAACTGTATACTAAGCAAATACTCTACCACTAAGCAACCACCACTCTGCAGTCTTTTCTTCTCTAACTAACCGTGGCTCTCTGGGGTCTCAGGCGGACCTAATCCTTTTTAACAGGAGCAGACGCTTGGGGTTGAACCTGGAGACCTTCTGCGTGCAAGACAGATGTTCCACCACTAAGCCTGGCCCCTCTTTATTTCGCAGATGGTTCGAACGCCCCGTGGGAAATCATTATTAATGAGAAGTGCTTGAGAACCCAAAGAACTTTTTGTGTGTTTCTAACCTCCTGAGCCAAGCGTAGCAGCCCTTTTCAGATGAACAGCGGTGTTAAGATCCGTCAAGTGCCGATGACGGGGAAATTAAGTGTGTTCTCCACACCCACCCATTATTAGAAGAAATAGATACGCCGCGGGATCATCACATGGGAGTTGTTCTTTGGTGGGCGGCGGAGGGATGGCGTCACTTTGCCAGTGCACCGTCTCTCGTCTATTTTGACATTACTCATTGCCATTAAATATGATAAGCATCTTAAAGCCAGGCCTGCTAATCGCGCTAAATTACACCTTCCTCTCCCACCGCGCTGCCATTGTTTCATGCAATTGCTACTTTTGAGCAGGATTCGGAAAACGGTAAGTTGGCGGGAGTCTTCCAGGAAGCAAGAACAGGATAATGTGGAAGGGAGCAGAGAGGAATTCTAAGCAGCCCTCCGGAGATCGAATTGACGAAACGGCGAATGGGTTTCAAACTGAGGGATGAAAGAAAGCCCCGCCCCCATGACATTTCAGCAGTCTTATCTAATTCTCTGTAACTCTTTGCCTGGATAAAGTGCTATCGGCCTTGAAAACAGACCTGGATGCTTTGTGACAATAAGCTTTTACGACGGTATTGCCAGCAATGCTTCCTCTAAGCTGTGAGGTCTTGTGAGCAAAAATCCTACTTTGTGAGCTACTGGCATTAAAGTGGTGAGCGAGCGATTTGGCTACTGCATAAATTACTTTGCTCTGGAGCCATCCTTCCTGAGTGAAGACAAAAAATATGTGCGCCGGAGGCTAAAAAACTGTGAGCTAGCTCAGACTAACTCAGCTTAGAGGGAACATTAGTTACCAGGAAAGGTGTCTGCAGATACTGTGGAGCCGGTGGGTCCCTTGTTGGGGACCCTTGGTGTGTGGCAGGGAGGGACCGTGGCTCAGCAGCAGAGCATCCACATGGCATGCAGAAGGTCCCAGGTTCAATCCCCAGGCTCTCCAGTTAAGGATCAAGTAGTAGGTGATGTGAAAGACCTCTACGTGAGATCCTCGAGAGCCGCTGCCAGTCTGAGTAGACCCTACTGTCTTTGATTGACCAACAGTTTGATTCAGTGCAGGGCTTTTTTGGGGGTAGAAAAAGGCCAGCAGGAACTTATTAACACAATAGGCCACACCCAACAGCAGAAACTCATTCACATATTAGGCCACACTCCTGACAGCATAGCTTCCTCCTAGGATCGGCTTCCCCAGGTGCTCCGCGGCTTGCGGGGCACATGGGGAACCCAAGGGAAGGAAGGCAGTTTCTGGATCGGCTTCCCCAGGCGCCCCACAGCTGCGGGGCACCTGGGGAACCCAAGGAGGAGAGGCAGGTTAAACTGCCTTCCCTCCCTAGATTGGCTTGGCTTCCCCAAGTGCCCTGCAGCTTGCGAGGTGCCTGGGGAACCTGGGGGGGGGGGGCTGTAGGCATGGCCAACTCAGAAGCCAGCTGGAACTCGGTTCCTGTGCGTTCCTGCCCCAAATTAGCCCTGATTCTGTGTAAGGCCGCTCCATGTGTATGCATATGCTTTTTGACTGCTCAGCAAGCCATTGCGCTGTATCATCCTGCTGATGACAACACATGCCAGGAAGTTCTAACCTTCTTGTCCATCATTGCCCTACCAGAGCCAGGATTTTGTGGCTTGTGGGGCAGATATTTTTCTGGTGGGGCTGAAGTTCTCAGTGCCGAAAGAAAACCCATTTAACGAATAGAAAGCTGTGACCAGGAGAGAGCTCTAAATTGCACGCTGTCAACCACTTCAGATGACAGTTCTCAGCCGCTGCAAGTTAATCACTTCTGCCAGCCTAAGCAACAGTTCTGCGAACAAGTCAGCAGGTTGGGGTGATGACGTCTATAGTCAAGAAAGCTAACTTTTAGGCAGGAAAGCTCTCCTAAAGGAGAGCCGTTTCTTGACACAAAGGGATCCTAAGGGTCACCTACTCCAACCACTTTGCTCAGTGCAGGAATCTGTCAACTAAGCAGCCCACTCTGCTTAAAGGAGCGCATACCTTTTAAAAAATGTTTTAAATGATTGAAAAAAGCATTTACAGGAGAAATCCTTGAGGGGCTGTGCCTTTAAGAAAGGGGGTGGAGCCCCCCAAAGCCCCACTGTAGCTATGGGTCTGGATATCAGTGGATTGGATCTTGCATGTTTGTTCTGCTAGCTGCATTTCTTTCATCTGGGGCAAAGAGCTTTGATACAAGAGGCCTTTCGGCTAACAGAAGAGGCAAGCGGTGCTGTCAGGGGTGCAGGATCCAGTCCACTGCCTCTGTCGCATCTTTCCTGCCACTTTGAGATGGTGACTAATTCCACCTTGTTTTGTTTGCCGCAACGACTCCATTTAATTTCAAATAAATTAGCTAGCTCTCTTCCATGGAAGCTGGAGAGGTGGATGGGGTTGGGGGGAAGATATAGAGCAGCAATTTGAATGCTTTCTGTGCTTAATCCTTTTCTTCTGGGTTAGTTATATCATTGAATGTTCTCGGAGCCGCCAGTGAGTCTGGCTGACTGACAGCTGCACAATAACGCAGTGAGGAAGGGTGGCTCTGCTTGGCAGCACGAGGGATCCTGAAGGGTTTGCATGCCTTGCTGAATGAACAGATCTCATGGCAAAGATCAGCGAAGCCGTTGCTCTGAAAAAAAAAATCCCAGACAACAATGGAGAGGGGGGAAAGGGTTCTTTCTCACCTTCCAGGACCGGATGTGAGACTCCTGAGAGAGAGAGGGAGCTCTTCTTAATGTCAGGAATTCCCCAAGCTGTGTCCCAGAAACTCACTTGGGTCTTACATTCCCAGGGGCCAGCTTATACCATCAGTGGAACAGTTTTCCTCAGATGCTTCCATTTGCAGCACTGTCTGGTGTAGAGCCAGTTTGGTGTAGCGGTTAAGTGCATGGGAGAACCAGGTTTGATTCCCCACTCCTCCTGTTCCTCCTCTTCTTCTTCCTCTTCTTCAAACTGAGGATGTCAGCCATAATCAGAAGGTTTAGAAGTCCCAGTGATATAGGACTAGCCCTGGACTGGTCACTTGATAGTTTGGTCACCTGATCCTATCACCTGATAGGACTGGTTGATCCTTCATCTGATAGGATTGGTCAATAGATTGGTCGCCTGATCCACACTGAGCTGGTAGCTGCAACCCCAGCCTCTGGCTATCAATGGTGGTGGACAGGGCTTTTTTTGGTAGAAAAAGCCCAGCAGGAACTCATTAGCATAATAGGCCACACCCAACAGCAGAAACATATTAGCATATTAGGCCACACCCCTGACAGCGCAGCTCCGTCCCAGGATCAACTTCCCCAGGTGCTCCGAGGCTTGCCCTGGTGGTGGACCTGGAGAAGGAAGACCAGCCACATTCTCCTCCAGAAAGTCTCCAGGGTTGCCCAAAGAGTAGTTTCCTGGATCCTCTGCTAGAAGTCCCAGCGTGAGATAAGAGGACTGTCCACAGATTTGATGTGGAAAGCGACTCTTAGAGTATCTTCAAGTATCCTGACCCTACCTTCAGTCTTTTATTTTGCATGGGAGGGACTATTCTAGGGTTCTCAGGAGCCTTGCAAAAAATGTCATCCTCCTTCACAGCAAGCAAAGCTTTTCATGGCCTGGAGGTAAATAACATCACCTGGTACAGGGCTTCCCATTAAGCCTCTATTAAAGGGACAGGATGTTTTTTCCTCCAGGCTGTTGGCCACCTCGCTGGAAGCAGATGCATAGGTCCAGTGGGGGCTGAAGAACGGAACACATGGGCAAAGCAATAGGCCCCGTGTGTGCAGAAAACTCTGTGGCAAGAGAGCAAAAGAGATTCCACGTGTCCCTGCTTGACGCCTTGTGATTCCTTTCCTTGGAACCCTTCTTCGAAGAAAGCAGCTGTCTCCCCTGGAAGCTTCAGCGTCGATCGGATCCAAAACATAAATATGGAGTCTTTATTTTGGGCTTGTTTTTGTTGCAAGAGTAACTAAATTGCAACAGTAAAGCCATCGAGCCCAACAGAGAAACCGCGGCGGTGATTTATGTTAACTTTGTTCGCACTTCAAAACTTGGAGGAATGCATTATCTTCATCATTGCCTTTTATCTCAGCCCCAGTGTGGGAAATTGCCTTCTGCTGTCACACTTATGAAATACTCTCTGAATGTTTATCACCCATAGATGATGATCGTAACGACGGCAGAGGAGCGGCTCCTCTTAACTGCTGCCTGCGTTCCTGGAGGATTTGTAAATTGCAGGCAAGGATTGGGGGGGGGGGGAGAAGAAGATGACGAAATGGATGGTTGTACTTGAGGATCAGGAGAGAAAGCTGAGCTTCATTAAGCATGGAGCCGATTCACACTTTGGCGGAACTGGAAGCTGACAGTCAGTCAAGCAAGGGAGAGGAGTGTCATTGCCAAGAACATCTCAATCAGGTTGGACTCAGCAGCTTTATAGGTCCGGCGGGAACCTAACTAGCTACCTGCATCACCTGATTACTGATCAGCTGATAACTGCAATACCACCCTCTGGCCATTGGCGGTGGTGGTGCCAGAGGGCAGCAGAGAGCAGCTCAGCCACTCCCTCGTCTGGAAAGACACCATAGAGTTGAAAAAGAATAAGAGGAGAGGGCCCCTTTCTTAGCCTTTAGTTCAAAACTGCTGGGCTCATGCTTGCATCCATAAGTCAATGTCACAGACACAATCGAGAGAAAAATGCATGAGAGGGAGAGAGTGCTTGAGCACTGGCCAGTGAAGCTCATATCTTGTTTGTAAGTTGCAAATAGGAAGCCTGCAAATAGGAAGTTCTTCTTATTTCAATTAATAAATCACCTATTCCCTATGATGTAAGGCTCTAGGCGATGTACAACAATTAAAAACAAGTTAAAAACCAAGACCAGAAAGGGATGACAACATTATTTCAGGTGGCAGTTTCTTCGCTACCCTGCTCTGGATGGCGTCACTGACTTGCAGGCAGGTGAGGAGAGGGCTGAAGTGAGGATGGAGGAAAAAGAAGAGGAAGACGAAGGTGCCGGCTATGATGGAACCGTCGCTGTCCTCAACCAAAGGCCTGGAGGAACATCTCTGCCTTACAGGCCCTGCGGAACTTCATTAAGTTCTGCAGGGCCCTGGTGGTATATGGCAGAGAGTTCCATCAGCTTGGGGCCAGGGCTGAGAAGGCCGTGGTTCTGGTTGAGGACAGACGGATGTCTTTAGGGCCAGGGACCACCAGTAGATTGTTCTGAGTGGAGCATAACGTTCTTCCGGGGACATACCAGAGGAGGTGGTCCAAGGACATACAGGTTTCTGACTGCTCAAGGGATGACCATTTCTCCATCAACCTCTATCTATCTATCTATCTGTCTGTCTGTCTGTCTGTCTGTCCGTCCGTCCGTCCGTCCATCCATCTTATCTATCTTATCTATCCATCCATCCATCCATCCATCTTATCTATCCATCTATCCATCTATCATCTATCCATCCATCCATCTATCCATCCATCCATCCATCATCTATCCATCCATCCATCTATCCATCCACCCATCCATCATCTATCCATCCATCCATCTATCCATCCATCCATCATCTATCCATCCATCCATCCATCCATCATCTATCCATCCATCATCTATCCATCCATCCATCTATCATCTATCCATCCATCCATCTATCCATCCATCCATCCATCCATCTATCTTATCTATCCATCTATCCATCCATCTATCATCTATCCATCCATCCATCCATCCATCCATCCATCCATCCATCCATCCATCCATCTTATCTATCTTATCTATCCATCCATCCATCTATCCATCCATCCATCCATCCATCTATCATCTATCCATCCATCCATCCATCTATCTATCTATCTATCTATCTATCTATCTATCTATCTATCTATCTATCTATCTATCTATCTATCTATCTATCTATCTATCATCTCTCTGTCTGACAGATTCCTTCCCAAAAGTATAGCATGCCCAGTCCTGGATGGCCTAGCCTAGTCTGATCTCATTAGATCTTGGAAGCTAAGCTGGGTCAGCCCTGGTTAGAACTTTGATGGGAGACCATCAAGGAAGTCCACGGTTACTACGCAGAGGCAGGCAAGGGCAAACCACCTCTGATCATCTGCTGTGACCTGGATGGCCAGGGTAGCCCGATCTCATCAGATCTCAGAAGCTAAGCAGGACTCGCCCTGGTTAGTACTTGGATGGGAGACCGCCAAGGAAGCTCGGGGGTCGCTATGCAGAGGCAGGCAATGGCAAGCCACCTCTGAATGTCTCTTGCCTTGGGAGCACCCAAGTACAGCACAAGCACGATAGGCTTTTCATATACGCACATTCCTGTACTGCCCAAGGAGTCCTACTTTCCTCCCCTTCCTTGATGCACTTCCACTTCGCTCGGCTAGCCATTTTTTTTTAAAAGACCAATCCATCACAAACCATACCAATCAATCAAAAATAAGCCCAGCCATGCGGTGCTCATCTAAGTAGTTCTAAGCAACGTTAATGGCTGCATATCTGTTGAGATGGGCAGCGTTTTTTGCACAGGGACAGTTTTTCGAGGGGGAAGTTGACTTGAACCCGTTCGACAGGAGTCTGAGTTGTTTGGTGCCAGAGCAAACAAACGCAGTGATCAGCTCACATTTGATCCGCACCATTGAACACAGCTCAGTTCAAGTGTCAGACAACGTTCGCCGCAAAAATTGCAGCATCCCAAATTCATTTGCATCCCACTGAAGTTAGTGAAACTTGAAGGCTTCAAGCCCATTTTAAGAGAGACTAGATGCATCAAGAAGAGAAGAGATTGGATTTATACCCCGACCTTCACTATCCAAAGGAGTCTCAGTGCGGCTTACAATCTCCTTTCCCTTCCTCTCCCCACCCCACAACAGACACCCTGTCAGGTAGGTGGGCTTGAGAGGGCTCTTTCAAGAACTGCTTGTGAGAGAACAGCTCTGAGAGAATTTGTGACTCACCCAAGGTCACACCAGCAGCTGCATGTGGAAGAGCAGGGAATCGAGCCCCATCCTCCCGGATTAGAGTCCGCGCTCCTAACCCCTACACCAAGCTGGCTCTCAAGAGCCAGGTAGGTAAGCCTAGCATCAGGTCTAATTAATTAATTAACTAATTAATTGGTTCGACTCCAGTCCAGTAGCATCTTAGAGATCAACAAGATTCGGTGGGTGTAAGCTTTCAAGAGTCCATGTGCCCTTTGCCATGTTGATTTACAGAGTGTTGGCAAACCCATGTTTTGTACTATGCCTACTATTTATTTTATTTTTCAAAATTAACACTGTTTATAGTCCTCCTTTCTCTCTTGGACTCGAGGCAGGTCACACACAGAGAGTCAAGACAATCGACCAGATGGGACAGTCCGTAAACAGTGCAATAAGATTTGGGTTGTGGAACCCCACCAGAAGCCTAGAACCAGAACAGAAGGAAGGCATGTCTTTTTAATTTTTTTTATTCTTAATATAAGACAAACACAAACAAACCAACAAATGTAAAAAAAAAACCATATAGGTCGGCGGGTTACATATACCTTCTAATTATATCTGCTAAAAAACTTCCTACATTGTATAATTGTATATATACTTATATCTAAATGTTCTGCGTTACACTAAGAGTTAAATTCTAAAATGTCTCCAAATGTGATTATAAATCCGTATTGTTCATTTACTGTAATCTTCGAACCATTTATAAAATCTTGACCATGTACTCTGGAATCTCTCTTCTTTTTGTCCTCTCAAAAATAAAGTCAGTTTATCCATCTCAGCAGTTTCTAGAGTTTTGCTTAACATTTCTTCTTTGAAGGTACTTCATTTTCCCTCCAGTATTTAGCATACAATATTCTTGCAGTGGTCAGTACATGTATAATAAGAGAAAAGTCTTTTTTTTACAAGTATAAGTTTTAACAGGACACATTAAATGACGCAAACTTCCATAGTAGGGTCCTAGTTTCAGCAATCTATATACAGAAGAAGATGATGAAGAAGAAGAAGAGGAGGAGGAGGAGAAGGAGATTGGATTTATACCTCACCCTTCACTACCCAGAGGAGTCTCAGAGAATCTAAGAATGAGGTAGGTGGGGCTGAGAGACCTCTTTCGAGAACTGCTTGTGAGAGAACAGCTCTGAAAGAACTTGTAACTGACCCAAGGTCACACCAGCAGGTGCATGGGAAGGAGTGGGGAACCAAATCTGGTTCTCCCAGATTACAGTCTGTCCTACACCAAACAGAAGAAGAAGAACAACAACATCTTGGTTTTTATACCTTGCTTTTGTCTGGCTCAAAGAGTCTCAAAGCAGCTTACAATTGCCTTCCACTCCCCACAACGTACACCTTGTGAGGCTGATGGGGCTGAGAGAGCTCTGAGAGAACCATGACTGGCCCAAGGTCACCCAGCTGGCTGCATGTGGAAGAGTGGGGAATCAAACCCGGTCCTCCAGATCAGAGTCCGCCGCTCTTGACCACTACACCATGCAGGATCCCTTACGCTGGCAACTTATCATCCGCTCTCAGACTGTGCTGGTCTCGACCATCTCATCCTTGTTTGATGGCCCACTTGCCACCGTCGACTTGGATGCTCCCAAGAAGGGTTGTGTGCACACGTGTGTGTGTTAACCTTGAGCTATTGAGTGACACCAAGAAGAGATGGAGGATATTGGCTACCTCTGGATGGTACTGCCGTGCCACCCGAACGAAAATTACAGCGGGTGAGGGAGGGAAAAAATTTCTTTATTGGATTAGTCAGGGAATTTAGGGCGAGGCGGTAATATGTTGTGTTGCTATTGCCAAAATGAAAAGGTACGCCAAGGGAACCCCTCGGCAGATGTACCGCTCCGTCTTCCTGGAGTGCCAGAAGGATTTTGCCGCTCCAAGAGAGAAATTAATATCCCACACATATAAGGAATGGAAACAGGAGCTCGGATATGAACTGGAGACATCCCGGCCTCAGAACAATAACTTCCTCCGTCGAGTTAAATGCATTTTGACTCCGTCAACGCAGCTTTTCTATTGACAGCAGATAATCACATCCTCGAGCATGAAATGATTATAGGTGTGGATGCTGAGCTGGGCCGGAGCCATTTCAGAAGGTGGTCCTACACAATTATTATGTTGCCGCTTGTTTATGGGGTTTAATATTTTTTTTTAAAGAACAGTTTGAAGACACCGTTGGTTGCCCTTGCTGGGATTTCACTCCACTTTGAGTTAGGCAGGCTGAAAACAACATGTTTCCAAAAACGATGAAGAGACATTTGATGCAGGTGGCTAAACAAAAGGGGGGTGAATTGTGCGCAGTCAGGATGAGCTAATAGTTGGGGAAGGGCTGTGGCTCAGGAGTAGGTTTGCCAGGTCCCTCGCCCTGAGCCACCAGTGAAGCATGGGGGGTAGGGTTGCCAGATCCAGGCTGGGAAACTCCCGGAGATTTGGGGATGGATCTTAGGGAGGACAGGGACCTCAGTGCGGCATGCCCACGGCCAGGATTTTGCGGCTTGTGGGCCAAATTTTTTTCTGGTGGGGCTGAAGTTCTCAGTGCAGAAACAAAAGCCATTTAGCCAAGAGAAAGCCGGGACCAGGATAGATCTCTAAATTGCAGGCTGTCAACCACTTTAGAGGACAGTTCTCAGCTGCTGCAAGTTAATCGCTTCTGCCAGCCTATGCAACAGTCCTGATAACAAGCCAGCAGGTGGGGGGGATGACTTCTGTAGTCAAGAAAGCTAGCACTTAGGCAGACGAACTCTCTTAAAGGAGACCAGTTTCTGGACACAGAGTTAGAAGGCATCCTAGAGGTCACCTACTCCAACCCCCTGGCTCAGTGTGGGAACTAGTCAACTACAGCACCCCACTCTGCTTAAAAAAGTGCGCACCTTTAAAAATGTTTTAAAATGATTGGGAAAAAAGCATTTACAGGAGAAATTCTTGTGGAGCTGTGCCTTTAAGAAAGGGAACAGAGTCCCCCCAAGCTCCAGTGCAGCTACGGGCCTGCAGTGGTGTACAATGCCATAGAGGCCACCCTCTGAATCATCCATTTTTTCCAAGGGAAATGATCTTTGTAATCTGGAGATGAGCTGTTATTCTGGAAGATCCTTAGGTCCCACCTGGAGGCTGGCGTCCCTACTCAGTGATCGAATGGGATGTTCCCTCCTGGCTGGCCCTGAAGCCTGTCCTTCAACTGTTGGGTGGGCATAGGGTTGTCAGCCCCCCCAGCCACTGGCAGGGGATGGTGGTGGTAGGGCGGCCATAACCAGGTTGGGAAATTCCTGGAGATTTGGGGATGGAGCCTGGAGAGAAGGAAGACCTCAGTGGGGTACAATGCCACAGAGTCCCCCCTCCCAAGCATCCATTTTCTCCAGAGGAACTGATCTCTGTAGTCTGGAGATGAGCTGAAATTCCAGGGGATCCCCAGGTCCCACCCGGAGGCTGGCATCCCTACTCAGTGATGTAACGTGAGGCTTTTCCCTGGATGGACCTGAAGCCTCAGGTGGTAGCTGGAGATCTTCTGGAATCACACCTGCTCTCCAGGCTGCGGAGATCAGTTTCCCCTGGAGAAAACGGCTGCTTTGGAGGGTGGTCTCGACGTACGGAATTCTACCCTGCTGAGATTCTGACGTTTCCCTGTTTACAATAGCCAAACCAATCACCGCCATGTGTGAAGGTGCCATGGCTCGGGGGAGAGCATCTGCTTTGTAGGCAGAAGGTCTCTGGTTCAGTCTCCGGCATCTCCAGCTCAAGGGTTCCAGGTAGACAGAGAGCTTCCTTCGCTTGAGACCTTGGAGCACTGCTGCCAGTCAGAGTAGACAGCGCTGAGGTAGACCAAGCCCAAAAGACAGCTTCCTATGTGATAGATGACTTCCGCTTGGGCAACCACAAAGGACAGGACATCTGTCCCCTCAGATCCCTGCCCACGGCTAGTTTCAGCTTCCTCGACTACCCTGAAGGACAAACACCAAAAGCATGGAGGAAACAGCCCCTTCTCGGCACCCTTGAGCTTCGACCTTGGATTTATGGACAAAACTTTGCCCTGAAATATGCCCACCTGGTTCCCATTTGGGCTCAAGGTTTATGCTCTCTTCCCAGATTTTCCCCATAAATCTCAAGCCATAAATTGCCATAAACAATGCGACTGGTGCTCGCAAAATGTTGGGCCGAGAGATCTTCATCGATCACCGCTCTTAAGTGTTCGGGAGAGGGGACGGCCATCCGTCTGCTCTCTCTTTCCCTGGAAATTCGTTCGCATTTATTCTTCACAGTGGAACATTTACCCCCCTTTTCTATTAGCCACCTGAAGTAATATAGAAAAAAAATTAGTTATGGAATGACGAGAGAAGGAAGTTATGTGCCTTTTTTAAAAAACGCAGCCCTCATCTTTCATATTAAATGAAAAGTCAATAGTTTTAATTGGAATTTTTATTTTTTAATGCCGCTCATTTATCTTTCCAGCCCCTTCCCCCTGTTTGCTTTTCGGGATCCGAGCCCTTGGCTTTATCTGCAGGCAGCTCTGAAATAGTTATGCAATGGCAAGTAGAGTCCTTCTTCTGTTTGCTCTCAATGAGTTCTCGTAATTGCTTTTATCTCTGCGGCCACCCCAGCTTGAGGGAACAGCACCTCTTGGGAGTGTCATTTGTCTGTGACATGAAGATCTGATGTAATGCTACTGATGCTGTTGGTGTTTGGCTGTGATGTTTTCTACTCAACTGGCATAGCAAAGGACAAAGGGAGGAATGGGGAAAGTGAGGGCTCTCTCTTAACGTGCAGTGGAGAATATGAGGGTCCCTTCCTAACTTGCAATGGAGAAAATGAGCCCTGCTCTAACTTACAGTGTAGCAAGTGAGGGCTGCCTCATAACTTCCAATGGAGAAAGTGAGGTCCCTTCCTAACTTGCAACGAAGAAAGTGAGGGCTGGAGCTGGGCTGGCATGCCTTCATACGGTACGAGAAGAGTGCTCATAAATATTTTAAACAATACATATTAAGGGCATCTCTTCTAAAAGTATGGGAAGAGGCTAAAAACACATTTTATACAAAAATTCCCAAATGGATTTCACCATTGGAAGCATTCATATACCCCACTGTTTTTTTACTAAAGAACAACTTTGGAGATATGAAGAACTTTTACAAAAAGATAATTCTTTGAAATCGCAAGATGCACTACAAGGACAAGGCATTAATTTAAACTGGTGGGAAAGAGTACAACTTGACTCTAGATATGTGAAAGATAAACCAATTGGTTTTGCTGAGAAATCAAATGGGCTAGATAAAATATTGCTGGCAAATGATGTTAAATATATAAAAGCATTTTATACTCTATTATTAGAAATGAGAATGCAGGATGAAATAGTAAAAACTGCTATGATAAAATGGGCACAAAATATAGGACATAATATTCAACTAGATCAATGGTTGAGAGTATGGAAAGCAAATATAAAATTTACAAACTGTATGGCATTTAAAGAGAATATTTATAAGATGTTTTATAGGTAGTATATGACACCCGAGAACTTAGCAAAGTGGTATCCAAATATGTCGAATGAATGTTGGAAGTGTAAACAAACTGTTGGTTCCTTTGTTCATATGTGGTGGACATGTAAATGTGTAAAAAAATATTAGACCTGGATTCATGAAATATTGCAAAATATGTTGCATTTCATTTGTGCCAGAATTCTTTTTGTTGAATATGATTTCAGAAACTTTTAACAAATTAGATAAATATCTGATTATCCATGTAATAACTGCTACTAGAATTCTTTATGCAAAACACCAGAAAGGAGAAGAAGTTCCTTCTAAGGAGAAAACAATCTATAAACTATTGGAGACTGCAGAAATGGACAATTTAACATTGAAATTAGCAGATAAAAGCGATTAAATCTTCAAAAATTACTGGTTAAGGCTTTATAAATGGTTGGAAGAATACTTTTAAAATGAACTAATTTCAACTGTATGCTCCTATAAAACTGGGATAAGCTAATCTGGTGAATTAGAAACTGATTCTAATAGAAATGTTAATATAGATGTATATAGTACGGACTCTGTATTTGTTAGTATGTTTTTATCTTTGTATGTTTTTTCCTGTTTTTTTCTCTTTTCTTTTCTTTTATAAAAACTCAATAAAATGTATTTAAAAAACAAACAAAAACAAATACTAACCAAGGCTGACCCTGCTTAGCTTCCAAGATCTGACAAGATAGGACAAAATTAACACCTCCAAGAGAGAGGTGTTGTTGGAAAGTGCTGTTGTCGCAAGCGGCATCGTAATCCCATAGGGATTTCAATCCCATAGAATTTTCAAGGTGAAAGATGAACAAGAGGTGTCTTGCCATCACCTCCCTCTGTGTAGCAACCTCGGACTTCCTTGGTGGTCTCCCATCCAAACACTAACCAAGGCTGACCCTGCTTAGCTTCCAAGATCTGACAAGATAGGACAAAATTAACCCTCCAAGAGAGAGGTGGTTTTAGAAGTGCTGTCATCGCAACCAATCCTGTAATCCCATAGTGATGTCAATCCCATAGAGTTTTCAAAGGTGAGAGATGAACAGAGGTGTCTTGCCATCACCTCCCTCTGTGTAGCAACCCTGGACTTTCTTGGTGGTCTCCCATCCACATACTAATCAAGGCCGACCCTGCTTAGCTTCCATGATCTCATGAGATCAGGGTCAAACTAACCCTCCAGTGTAGAGGTGGTATTGGAAAGGGCTGTCAAGTCACAACTGACGTGCCAATCCCATAAGGTTTTCAAGGTGTAAGGACCTTAGACTTCCTTGGCGGCCTCCATGTACTGTTCATGGGACTTGGAGCATGCTTGGCCACTGTGGGAATCAGGATGCTGATTAGGGTGGGCCTTTGATTTGATCCTGCAGGGCTCTTCCTGAATTATTGCCTCTTCCTTTTCCACTGGATGAACCCCAGTCATCGAATGCTGTACCGGGCATTCAAAGTGGGTTTTGCTGAAGAAGCTCAACGCCTAACATTTTTGTCCCCCGGACTGTCCTTGTCGATCCATAATAGACCATTGTGATGCCAGGATGGCATCATTCCAGCACCTTGGACTGAGTCCACGTCTCCACTTCTCCACCTCCTCTCCCCCAACTCTTCTCATGGCTCGAAAAGTGTGAAATCCTGCTTTACTCCAGCAGCAGAGCTTTGATTTTCTACCCATTTCCTTACAAGCGTAGAAAGGAAAATAAAAATTTTAAACGGTGCAAAAAAGATTAAAGCGTGCGCGCGTGCTAATGAGAGCCATCTGTTTATTTCTTCTTCCTTTATTTATATAAAAAAATCTTTGCCCGCCCCCATCCCTGAATAGGTAGGGGGGGGGGAATCAAAGAGTTTTCAGAGGCGTTTTCATGTCTGAAGCATCAGCAAAGAGCGGCACAAGAACGACAGCTTCCGCTAATGAACTCTCCGCAGAGGAGAGGGGGGGGGGGGAAGGAATAACAGACAATAGAAACGAACTCAAAGGCTATATCTGCATCAAATCCTCCCCAAACAACGTTGTTGTTGTTGTTTTTTGTTCGCTTATTTCTGACTACTTCTCAGAAAAGTTGTCAACTTGTGATCTTCCATTCTCTTCATCATAATCTGGTGAACCACCCAGTCAACGGCTGCAATAACAACATTATCTGACGCAGGGAACCAGGGCCAGCCCCAGGGTTTTTTGCGCAGTAGGCAAGGCTGCCTTGTAGTGCCCCCCACCACCACAGAGCCACTCTCTCCACTGCTGGAGACCCGCCTGCAAGGGACACCCCCCCCCCGGCCCCAGTGCCCACCCGCCTGCCTGGGCTCACAAGCTCTCCAGCCCCGCCAACAGCCACCTGCACCAGCTGGCCACAGCACCTACAAGTCTGTCTGCATTGGCCCAAGGCTAAGTTTGGTTCTTAGCTTGAATGGAAAGCTGCATTCAGACATAATGGTAAATCATAGTTTGCATAAAGCACACTATCTCCTGGTTTGAGTCTCTCTCAGTCTCTCCGCTGCCCCGTTTGCCAGCTGCACCCCTAGGTGGCCACCTAGTTGGCCTAGTGATAGAGCCGGACCTGCAGGGAACTTTTACTTTCAAAATCTTACAGCCTGAAAATATTGTTGGTCTTGATGGTACGACTGGACTCGAATCTAGCATTTTAGTTGCCAAAGCTCCCTTTTATTTACGTCACTCAGACTAGCCTTCCACCCCTTAAAGGAATCCTTCTAACCTTTTATTGCTTCCATTACTATGTTCACTAACCATGTAGGCCTCTTTAAATATGTATTTGTACCTTTCCTAACCTCTGGTATACATTTTATCTGAGCTTGTAGGCTTGTAGTTTTAAATAGTCTCCAAGCTTCCTGAAGGGACTTGACCCTCCTTACCTTTCCTTTCAGTTTCTTCTTCACAAGCCCCCTCATTTGAGAGAAGTTACCCCTTCTCAAGTTAAATGTTGTCGTGTCGGTCTTTTTGGGCAACTACCTATCCATAAATGTTGAAATGAACAGCATTATGGTCACTGTTCCCAACTGGAGCTATCATATTTACATCTCTCACCAAGTCTTGGGCGTTAATTAGAACCACGTCCAGGATTGCCTCCCCCTTGTAGGTTCTCTGACCATCTGCTCCCTGGCACAGTCATTGAGAGGATCTAGAAACCCATTCTCTTTCTCCTGACTTGAATGTATATTGACCCAGTCAATGTGTGGGTAGTTAAAATCACCTATTATGACACAGTTATATTGTCTAGCTGATTTCCTTAATTCTTTTGCTCTTTCTAAATCAGCCTCTAACCCTTGATCTGGTGCGTGAGAAGAAGTTCCCAGAGCTAAACTTCCTTTGGGGCACACTATTTCCTCCCACAGTGTTTCTGTAAGTGAATCTATTTCTCTTACTTTTTCAGTCTTACTAGACTATATACCATCTCTAACATACAGAGCCACTCCACCTCCAACCCTTCCCTCCCTTTCCTTCTGATATAATATATCCAGGAATCACTGTATCCCACTGATTTTCCTCATCCCACCAAGTTTCTGAAATGTCCACAATGTCTATGTTCTCCTCTGACACGAAGCATCCCAGCTCCCCCATTTTACCTCGAACACTCCAAGGATTTCCATACAAACATTTCAGAGACATTTCATCTCCTGCTGGCTCCCACCCAAGATTTAGTTTAAAAACTGCTCTGCCATCTTTTTGATTTTAAGCCCCAGCAGCCTAGTTGCTTCTTGGGACAAATGGAGGCCCTCTCTTTTGTACAGGTCCTGCTTGTTCCCCAAACCCTTCCCCCTACACTACCATCTCATCCACGTATTGAGACTCCTAATGTGCCTGTCTGGCTGGCCCTGCACGTGGAACAGGCAGCACTTCTGAGGAGGCCACCTTGGAGGTCCTGGCTTGAGTCCCCTGCCTCTGGAAGACCCTGGACAGCTGACACAAAGCCACTGACTTACCTTGACAAAGGCTCAGTGGCATGGTGAAGTTCACAGAGACAGTTAGGCAGATGGGAACCAGCAGGCAATCTGGGTTGTTGACCACCTGAAGGTGTCAAATATCGTAAGCATGGTTTACTGGCTCACGAGTCTGGATGGAAGCAAGAGTTCAGGACCCCGGACAGCTCACAATAAACCTCTGACCTGCTCTGAGAAAAACTCATAGCCAATGGAGCTCTTTTGTCCTCCTTGGCCTGGTTCTGTCTCTTCTCCCTGCAAAACAGTCAGCTTTGAAGGGTCTGCACCTGGAGGCCTTTCCCATAGCTCCTTTCAGGTGGAGTTTCTGTGCTGGTGAGCCAGTGCTAACTCCTCAGGCTGGTCCTGTTGAAGTGGAGCATCTCCTGGGGTTTAGAGTCTGAAGGCCCCTGGTTCAGTATTTCACCCCCGAGGTGTTCAGAGCTGGTTACTACATCCATACCTGGTTCCTCGTCAGCAGGTACTCCTGTCCTTTCAAATCTACATGGGTCAAGATGGGGTGTCTGCATGTCATGGAAACTCTCACCAGCATCAAAATGTGCCCCCCTCCTTTGAGTGATTTTTTTGTGTGGGGGGGAAGCATCTCAGTTTCTTGGGGATAAAACTGAGGCTGGTGTCTCTCCTCATCCTCCCAATCAGGTCGTTTCCACCTTTTTTATTATTATTATTATTATTTCTTTTCAAATTAACATTCAACATTCAAGAAGAAGAAAAAGAGATTGAATTTATATCCCGCCCTTCACTCACTTGGAGTCTCAGAGCGGCTTACAAACTCCTTTTCCCTTCCCCTCCTCACAACAGACACCCTGGGAGGTAGGTGGGGCTGAGAGAGCTCTTTCCCAAGCTGTCCTTGAGGGAACAGCTGGTACAGAGCTATGGCTTGCTCAAGGTCATCCAGCAGGTACAAGTGGAGGAGTGGGGAATCAAGCCCGGTTCTCCCAGATTAGAGTCCGTACTTAGTACGTCTGAATATAGATACGTTAAGTAGTACCATACCCCGCAAAACAGTTCTAATAATAGATTGTGATAAGTGCAATTGGTTATAAATTGTGACTGATGTTGCCGAGTTGATATTAGGGAGGCATTAGTGGAGAATTGAGATGATGGATTAAAGGTCAGATTATTATCCCAGATGTTAAGGAGTAGTCTCATGTTCCTTCTAACTCTGTTTTGAATAGGCTCAATTCTATAGTGTTAGCCATTTATGGTAAAGAAGGTTTGGGGGGAGTATTTCCTAAGTTTGTAAGTAGGATACAACTAGTTACCATGTTGTCACAACTTTCAAGACAATTCCACCTTGAATCCATACCTATCAGCAGTCCTCTGGAGATCCAACAAGAGGGCACAGAGGCTGAGGCCTTCGTAAGAATGTAAGAAGAGCCCTGCTGGATCAGACCAATAGTCTGTCTAGTGCAGCAGCCTGTTTCACACCGTGGCCAACCAGTTCCTCTGGAAGGTCAGCAACAAGGCAGAGAGGCCAAGGCCTTCCCCTGATGTTGCCTCTTGGCTCTGGAATTCATAGGTTTACTGCCTCTGAATGTGGAGGGTCCCTTTAGTCACCATGACTAACAGCCACTGATAGACCTATCCTCCATGAACCTATCTTTTAAAGCTGTCTGTACCTGTGGCCATCACTACATCCTCTGGTGGGGCATTTCAAATTGTAACCACTCCCTGTGTAAAGAATTTACCTCCTTATGTCCATCCCGAACTTACTGCCCGTCCACCCAAAGCATTCATACATCGAGAACAAAGACGATGCTTCACAAAGGCAGCTTCATCTGCCACCAGCAGCCAAATCCAAATTGTTACGTATTGCCATGATGTCATCCCATTAATGACATAATCCACGGTTGGCTCAGATCGCCCCCAGGAATATTTCAAGGGGGAAGCCTTAATAAATATATGAAAAATGGTGACAGAGCAACGGCTGACTGGGAGGTGTGTGGCAGACAGCAGATTCGGGGAAATACGGCAAATATCCGTATTACGGGAGTTTCGGGGGTAACGTATTGCCCCTTTCCCCATCAGCACTCTCAACTGGAAAGTCAAGACAAGAACACTTCCAGCTCAGCCCTGCTGCTTCCTAATTAATTGCAGTTTTCAACTAAGACCGTGTTGTTGTCGTCGTCCCCCCCCCCCCCCCGCAACTCTAAGCCTCTTAAAGTTTTATCCATTCATTGCGATGTGGGTTTACATTTGCAATCGCATTATGCTCCGAAAGGGCATTGTGTGGCAGCAGGGAGGCAAAGCAATCGGGCTGGTAATTGCTGACCTGAATACCGAGATGGGTTTTTTTTAGTCGAATCTTGACATGCTGGGTCTACAAAGGGCCGGTAAATGGGCTTTCCACGGGACCCCGCTTGAAGACAGCTCAGAAAGTTCAGCTGGCAAAGGAGGCCACAGCTTGATTTGATTGCTGCCAAGGAACTAGGGGGAAGGCACACTTCACTCTCCTCCTGAGGTCTCTTTCTTGGTTGCTGAGGTTGCTTTTGCCTTCAGTCACAGTCTGACTTGCAGCAACCCCCGGTGGGGTTTTCAAGGCAAGAGACTTTCAGAGGTGGTTTGCCCTTGCCGGCTTCTGGATTACAACCCCGGGCTTCCTTGGTGGTCTCCCATCCAAATACTGGCCAAGGGTGACCCGGCTTAGCTTAAGGATGCCAGCCTCCAGGTTGGACCTGGGGTTTCCCTTGGAATCACAGCTCATCTCCAGACTACAGAGATCAGATCCCTTGGAGGAAATGGATGCTTTGGAGGGTGGACTTGGTGGCATTGTGCCCAACTGAGGTCCCTGTCCTCCCCAGGCTCCACCCCAAATCTCCAGGAGTTTCCCAACCTGGATCTCGCACCCCCCATCCCCTGCTGGTGGCATGGGGACACTTGGCCACCCTAGCTGACAGCCCTTTCTACCACTACATCAGTAAGTTACCCTGACCTGGATGGCCTAGGCTAGCCCAATCTCATCGGGTCTCCGAGGCTAAGCAGGGTCAGCCCCGGTTAGTACTTGGATGGGAGACCTCCGACAAAGTCCAGGGTCGCTACGCCGAGACAGACCACAGCAGACCATCTCTGAACATCTCTTGCCTCGAAAACCCTATGGGGTTACTGTAAGTTGGCTGAGACTTGATGGCACATTAAAGACACCGTCTGCCTTGACCCTATGCAGGGCACGTGCCTTGGATCCCATGCTGAGAGCCTCCATCCAGAGTTGCCCTGACAGAGATACCCATACCCAGAGATACCCTGCCCGTGCACTGCTGGTGACCATATCATAGGGATTGCAGGGGCAGGCAATCAGCTGTCGACCAGTGGGAGGTGGGAGGAGCTGTAGGGAGGTGGGAGGAGCCCTGTCCCCTGCCCAACTCATGCCAGTAGCAGCTATAAGACAGAGTGTGTGTTGGGGCTGTTGATTCTATGGCCTCGTCATTGAATTTTGCTTGGGGTTCCAAAATCACTAAGACCTCCCTTGGGGGAGTGTTTTGCCAGAGGCCATATTCTTGCCTAAGGCTATGGTCCTCTTTAATGGATTTGGGTAGTCAAAAGAAGCCAGTTTGGTGTAGTGGTTAAGAGCACGGACTCTAATCTGGGAGACCTGAGTGTGATTTCCCCACTCCTCCACATGCAGCTGCTGGTGTGACCTGGGGTCAGTCTCAAGTTATTTCAGAGCTGTACTCTCAAGGACAGTTCTCGAAAGAGCTCTCTCAGCCCCACCCACCTTACAGGGTGTCTGTTGTGGGGAGGGGAAGGGAAGGAGATTGTAAGCCGCTCAGACACTCCTTCAGGTAGTGAAGGGCATGGTATAAAGCCAGTCTCCTTCTCCTCCTCCTCCTCCTCCTCTTCTTCTTGCAAAGAACTTTGTCAGCACAAATATATTTTAATTACAGGAAAGAAAACAAGCTGCAATACACATAACACCAGTTTTTTGATGTCCCTTTAGTCCCTGGGGGGCTTCCTACAGCAACAACTATTCCCAGCGGTTCCGAGTCTTCAGTGAAGCTCCCTTGCTACTGCTTCCTCTTCCTGTTCTATACTCTATATAGCCTGCTTCAGGGCAGCCTCCCAGTATGAGTATCACCTTGGGATCTGGTTGAGTTGGGTTCTGGTGCTTGCACCTGAGACTCCCTTCTTAGGCAGGCTGAAGTCCAGGAGGGAGTGATCCCACAGCCCCATGGATGGAGCCAAGCTCCCAGCTTGCTCTAAGCCAAGACAAGAACAGCAGATTATATGAGACGCCAATGGCCCACCCAGTCCAATGATCTGTGTCACACAGTGGATGAAACCCAGGCGCTATCAGGAGGTCCACCAGTGGGGCCAGAACTCAGGGGAAGACCTCGCCTCTATGCCCTGTTTTTGGACCTCCAGAAGAACTAGCTGGCCACTGTGTGAAAAGGGATGTTGGACTAGATGGCCCATTGCTTTGATCCAGCAGGGCTCCTCTTAAGTTCTTATGAACCCTCCAGTTCCCAGTCGAACAACTCGGGAAACAAATCTATGGCAGGTAGTGTTGTCTCTTGCACGCTTTCAAAGACTCATGACATGCCTCATCGGATGCTCATTATGTCTGTCAAGGCTTTGCCTTCTCAAAGCTCCTGTAAAATATTAAAGCAACAGAATTGGGAAGAAGTAGCAGTGAAGCCTTTCTCATCTGTCGGGGATGACATTTTGAGCTTGTTTCATCTCCTCCCCATTTCATTCTCACTATAACCCCATGAGGCGGGTGAGGCAAAGAAGATACCAAACAGCCCAAGACCACTGCATGAATTTCGAACCCGTGTCCAAAAGATCAGCCGTGCATTCTCCATGATGCTGCGCTGGCTCTCACACTGACTGAGGCAGCAGCACTCTTGGCTGTTTCTTCTGCATCTTCAGCGAGAAGCGATTTCAATTTTAAGGTGCAGTTAAACTTGACGTCGAATTACAGCCGCTAACGGTTACAGAAGCCTTCTCGGCATGATTAACAAAGCTGTGACTACCCAATCCATTAACTTAACACTGGTGGTGTGTCTTGTACAGCTCCTGAATCAGGACAGCGAGTGAAAGTTTTTAAAAAGCTATGTATACACATCATGCATTGCAGAATTGCTGGAGGCATTAGTGTAATGATGACCAACTTTGAAATGGAAGGGGGTGAACAACTAATTCGTGCAATTAATCCCCTTCATTGGACCACACCATTTTGTATATCATTAACACATGGAATTCACTGCCATGGGAGGTGGCGGCGGCTACAAGAGAGCCAGTTTGGTGTCGTGGTTAAGTGCTCAGACTCTAATCTGGGAGAACCGGGTTTGATTCCCCCCTCCTCCACTTGCACCTGGCTGGATGGCCTTGGGCAAGCCATAGCTCTGTACCAGCTGTTCCCTCAAGGACAGCTTGGGAAAGAGCTCTCTCAGCCCCACCTACCTCACAGGGTGTCTGTTGTGGGGAGGGGAAGGAAAAGGAGTTTGTAAGCCGCTCTGAGACTCCCTTGGGGAGTGGAGGGTGGGGTATAAATCCAATCTCTTCTTCTTCTTCTTCTTCTTCTACAAACATGGACAGCTTCAAGAGGGAACTGGATAATCATATAGAGCAGAGGTCCATCAGTGGCTATTAGCCAGAAGGTATAGATAGGAGCTCTCGGTCTGGGGCAAGTGATGCTCTGTATTTTTGGTGCTGGGGTGAGGCGAGAGTGGGAGGGCTTCTAGTGTCCTGGCCCTGCTGGTGGACCTCCTAATGGCACCTGGTGTTTTTGGCCACTGTGTGACAGAGTGTTGGACTGGATGGGCCATTGGCCTGATCCAACGCTGGCTTCTCTTATGTTCTTATGTACCAGCTGCAGATTATCTTCCGGGCCTATGTAGAGAATGTTGCAGTAGTCTTATCTACAGCTCAGTGAGGGATGAATTTCCAGGTCTCTAATTTCCTGTTCCGGATGAACCAGCCAAACTGGGGGACAGGTGCACTAAACCTGAGAATCCTGAGCCAGTTTGTGAACCTTTCGAGAGAAATTTGAACAAGTGAGTTGTCCCTCATGTGGACCTCTTCCACAGAATCCCCTACAGTTTTCACTTCCATGTCATCACGAAGACAGTTTCAAATGGGTAGCTGTGTCAGTTGTGTAGCAGTAGAACAACATTTGAGTCCAGCCGCACTTTAAAGATACACTAATGAGGTGTGAAATGAAAGCATCTTCCACTTCTTAAGGAAACCCTTCCCTTTTGTTGAACTTTTCACCTAAGGACTTAACCCCTTCTGGTGAATCTCCTTAAGGTAAAGGTCAAGGTTTCCCTTGCTCAAAAGCCAGTCGAATCCGACTCTAGGGTTGCGGTGCTCATTTCCGTTTCCAAGCTGAAGAGCCAGCACTGTCCGAAGACGACTCTGTGGTCATGGGGTCGGCATGAATAGACGCCGAGGCTCACGGAACGCTGTTACCTTCCCACCAAAGCGGTACCTATTTATTTACTTGCAATTTCTTGCTTTCGAACTGCTAGGTTGGCAGGAGCTGGGGCCAGAGACGGGAGCTCACTCCGTCATGCAGCACTCGGGTCTCGAACTGCCAGCCTTCTGGTCTGCAGTTCAGTGTCTTAACCTCTGAGCCTAAACTTTCCTAAAATTCCTAAACTTATATACAAAAACAGAGATTGTATTTTTCTATGAAACTCATTTATATTTTTCACACGATACATGTATCGCACTGTTCATTTTGAAAAATACAACAATTATAAAATGTATTTGTAATTCATTATCATTAGTTAGTCTGTTATGGTTTAACCTTATTTGGCATAGATGTTTCCATGATTCTGTCTTTGTTTGGGTTCGGCACTTTAAAGAGGAACGAGATTTTCCAGGGCATAAGCTTGGTCTAAGCAACAGACTCATGAAAACTTATACCCTGGAAAATCGCATTGTCTTGATTGAGCTAAAGTTTATACCTCCTATTCCAACACATTAAGAGCTCAGACAGATGTTCAGGACAGATAAAGTTTCACTGAAGAAGATAAAATGAAGAAATGGAACTGGGCGTCCTCTGCATATTGAGAACATGGTACGCCCGATGACTTCCCTCAGCAGTTTCATGTGCACATTTTAGGAAATTATGGGATAACACTGATTCTTAAGGAACCCCGTCAAGACATTGCCAAGACAAACAAACAAGGACCTCTCCAAACTGTTTGTGTGAGGCGAACCTCAAGGGGGAGGGTGTTCTAGAGGTGAGTTGCCACCTCTGGAGGCAGGGGTAACAGCATCAAAAGCTACTGAGATCCAGGAGAATCAATGCTTCTCCTTCCTTTCTCCAGGCATAGGTCATCCATGAGGGTCACCAAGGCTGTGTAAGTGTGTTAAGTGCTGTCAACTTGCTTCCATCTTATGGTGACCCTATGAATTAGAATCATTGAATCATAGAGTTGGAAGGGACCTCCAGGGTAATCTACTCCAACCCGCTGCACAACACAGGACATTAACAAATACCTCCCCCCACACCCCCGGTGACCTCTGTTCCATGCCTAGAAGATGACAAAAAATCTCCCGGATCCCTGGCCAAACTCACCTGGAGAAAAATTGCTCCCTGACCCCAAAGTGGCAATTGACATTTCCCTGGGCATGTAAGAAAGGGCCACGGGAACTAAGCACTGATGCAACCCTTCTTGCCCTCCTTCTCATGATCTGCCTAAGTTCACAGAATCTGCATTGCTGTCAGATGGCCAGATGGCCTCTGCTTAAAAACCTCCAAAGCAGGAGAGCCCACCATCTCCGAAGGAAGCCTGTTCCACTGAGCAGGGCTCATTTCGTAGCAGGAGCTCCTTTGCATAATAGGCCACACCCCTTAATGTAGCCAATCCTCCAAGAGCATATAGAACTCTTCTTACAGGGGCTACTGTAAGCTCTTGGAAGATTGGCTACATCAGAGGGGTGTGGCCTAATATGCAAAGGAGCTCTTGCAACAAAATGAGCCCTGCCACTGAGGGACTGCTGAATGTTTGAGAGGGTTGGTGATGAAACCAGTTCCTCCAAGCATCCGTCTGCCGCATTTGATGAAATCACGAGACCTCTCATTCAGTCGAGGGCGTCCTTTGCGACACCAAGTGCAGAGTCACCAGCTAAGCTGGATCAGATTGGAATGGTTCTATCCTCAAAGCGCTTTAGTGAAAGAGCCACAGAAGGCTAATGATGATTCCACGGGATCCTGTGAGAGGGCCGAACCAGCTTTTAAAATCCTCTGAAAAGCTCTGCTGGTTGGCAGCCCACGGGCGCAGTTAAGTATGGAGTTGTGGAGGACACCTCTAACAGGGGGGCTGAATTCTTCAAGTCGCACTCCACAACTTCTGGTGGTAAATCAGTGTCCCTTGAAACAGTAGGAGAGACATCCAGGTGCTTTGTCCATTCCTGGTGGTACCTCCTCCTTGCCGCTTAGTCTCTTTTCATTAATTATATGTGTCTTTCTTCCTCGCCACCACTGTTCAGCCAAACGGCAGTCCAGACTTCTAATCTTTCCTTCTGTATCGGGCCACCCACTGGCCAGTTTCCTCTGAGCAGAGTCCAATTCACAGTACCGTTCAGATTCCAGAAAAAACCTGACAATGTCTGTGTTGGAAGTCATTGTTCTGTGGCCAGGAACAGCCTGTTCTCTGTGTGCTCCAAGCTAGCTCTACGAAGAGGCTTTTAATTAAATAAAACCGAGAGAAAGGCACTCTCTTTCAAGAATTTCCTTGGGAACAATTTAAGTGTGAAGTGCAGGTTCTTACTCAAAGTGTCATTCCCCAGTGCCAGAAACGAGGCCCGTGAAAGATGTCTTCTTTGTTTTGTATAGCACCCCCTATGTATGTATATCCGTACGTAAGTGCCATTAAGATGCAACTGACTTATGGCAATCCCAGCTAGGGGTTTTCAAGGCGTGAGAAGCAGATGTGGTTTGCCATTGCCTTCCTCTACAGAATCCTCCTGGATGGTCTCCAACCCTGCTTACAGCAACCCCAGTGAGGGGCTCTCTAGGCAAGTGAGAAGCAGATGTGGTTGGCCATGGCCTTCCTCTGCAGAGACTTTCTTAGTGGCCTCCTTTCCAAGAACCAACCCTGCTCACAGCAACCCCAGCAAGGGGCTTCCAAGGCAAGTGAGAAGCAGATGTGGTTTGCCCTGGCCTTCCTCTGGAGAGCCTTCCTTGGTGGACTCCCATCTGAGAACCAACCCTGCTTACAGCAACCAAAGCACGGGGCTTTCAAGGCAAGGGAGAAGCAGATGTGGTTGGCCACTGCCTTCCTCTTCAGAGTCTTCCTTGTTGGAATCCCTTCCAAGAACCAATCCTGCTTACGGCAACTCCCACAAGGGTCTTCCAAGGCATGTGAGAATCAGAGGTGGTCTGCCATGGCCTTCCTCTGCAGAGCCTTCCTTGATGGTCTCCCACCCAAGTAACGACCCTGCTTACAGCAACCCCAGCAAGGGGCTTTCTAGGCAAGGGAGAAGCAGAGGTAGTTTGCCATGACCTTCCTCTGCAGAGTCTTCCTTGATGGTCTCCCACCCAAGTAACGACCCTGCTTATAGTAACCCCAGCAAGGGGCTTCCAAGGCAAGGGAGAAGCAGAGGTGGTTTGCCCTGGCCTTCCTCTGCAGAGCCTTCCTTGGTGGTCTCCCTTCCAAGATCCAACCCTGTTTACAGCAACCCCAGCAAGGGGCTTTCAAGGCAAGTGAGAAGCAGAGGTGGCTTGCCCTGGCCTTCCTCCGCAGAGTCTCCCTTGGTGGTCTCCAGCCTTGCTTACAGCAACCCCAGCAAGGGGCTTTGAAGGCAAGGGAGAAGCAGAGGCAGTTTGCCATGGCAGAGTCTTCCTTGGTGGTCCCCCTTCCAATTACCGATCGTGCTTAGCTTCCGAGATCTGATTAGATTGGGCTACATCATACCATTCCACATCCCAAGCGATTACTAAAAAGTGACATTTACTTTCAAAGAAAGCCAGATCCGTCCCAAGGGAAATGTCACTCGAGGAAATGTCAAACCACCCCCTTCTTTTCCCTAGTAGAATGAAAGCGAATGGCCTTGTGAGAACTCATTTGAAAAGATTATAAGAAAGGTCTACCCTATGCAAATACTTCCAAGTAGACAGAAGATCGCCTAATAAAAAATCTCTCTCGTTTTGGTAGTGGGCAATAGCTGTTTAAATGGACTTCTGAAAGAAGAGCCGCTCAGTTGGTTTCAGTGCTACAGCTTTTGTGACCTCTCTTTTAAGAGAAATTGAAGCCAATTCCAGCAGCTCCTGTTAACAGGAAAGCCTCTTGTGACATTTCAACACTAGACTGTCTGACAGTGTAGATGTAGATCTCAGTGGTATCTGACATCATTTGCCAGTCCAGAAATAACTGCGCCGATCTCATCTCTAGCATCAGCTATACACACCGATGGCTGTTTTTTGGCTGCTTCCATATAATACAGAGACTAAAGCAGTCCATAAATACTAGTATTAAACAAATTCCATCCATAGGGTTGCTAGTTCTGGTTTTGGAAATACCTGGAGATTTGGGGGGTGGAAGCTGGGGAGGGGAGGGACCTGAGTGGATACAATGCCAGAGTCCACCCTCCAAAGCAGTCATTTTCTCCAGGAGAACCGATATTGGTCATCTGGAGATTGATTGTAATCCCGGGAGTTCTCCAGGTGCCACCTGGAGGCCGAAAGCCCTACCTGTCTCTTCTGGAAAAAAAAATACACGTGCACTTCACCCGAACTATCTGAAATGTTCTCAAAGCTCCTACAGGGGCTTCATCTTTAAGCTTGCCAACTTTAGCTTGGGAAATTCCTGGCAATCTGGAGTCAGTGCTTGGGGAGGGTGGAGTTTGGGGAGGGAAGGGGATGTGATGTCATAGAGTCTGCCTTCTGGAGTTGCCATTTTCCCCCATGAGAACTGCTTTCCCTAGTATGGAGTCCTGCTGTAATTCCAGGAGAACTTCAGGCCCCGCCCCGGACCCACCGAGCCTTCCAAATTCAAATTGCATTCTGAGAAATGTGAGGACTCCTGTAGGGATTTGCAGAAGCTTCCTGGAAAAATGTTCCCTGGACACACGAAGCTGCCTTATACCAAATCAGAGAGCCAGTTTGGTGTAGTAGTTAAGAGCGCAGACTCTAATCTGGGAGAACTGGGTTTGATTCCCCACTCCTCCACATGCAGCTGCTGGTGTGACGTTGAGCCAGTCACCATTCTCTCAGAGCTGTTATTGAAATCGCAGTCCTCAAATGAGCTCTCTCAGCCCCACCTATCTCACAGAGTGTCTGTTGTGGGGAGGGGAAGGGAAAGGGGATTGTAAGCCACTCTGAGATTCAGTGAAGGGCAGGGCATCCAAACTCTTCGTCTTCCTCCTCCTCCAGACCCTTGGTCCATCAAGGTCAGCCCTGTCTACTCAGACTGGCAGCTGCTCTCCAGGAGCTTGGGCGGAGGTCTTTCACCTCACCTACTGCCTGGTCCTTTCAAGTGGAGGTGCCAGGGATCGAACCTGGGACCTTCTGCATGCCAAGCAGATGCTCTACCACTGAGCCATGGCCCTGCTCCCTACCACCCCTACCTGCTTGAAACTCTTTTAATGACATCTAACAATTTTACAGATGTCTGAGTATCCTTTCATTTCCATTTCACAGTCAGTCACGTATCTCCCTCTCTCGCTTGCAGCTGCCTGACTCACAATGCCAGCCTAGGCTGAGTTATATCCCTCTAAGTCCACATGAAGTCAATGGATTTTGAAGGGTGTGACTCTGGATCTGTAACAGTGCATGCGTCCACTGAATAAAACGGGGCTTGCTTCTGAGTAGGACAGCTGAGGCTTGCTCCTCTGGTTTTTGTCTCTAACAGGCAACTCTAATGCAGTGTCCACAAAGCGCCTCCAGGTACCACAAGGTTGGGGACCTCTAATTACCAGCGACGGCAGGTGGCAGTGACTGCACAAAAAGCAGCGCCAAGACGGGGGGGCCATGTAAATGCGTCATCATTGAAACGAAGCACAAAGAGGAAGAAAGAGGTGCTTGATCTGTGCTTGAAAAGGAGGTCACTTTTGACCATGACCCCGGGGAGAGACGGGCCTTCACTGGCGAGACAGAGTGTTCTGTCCACCAACTGTGTGAGCACAAAAGCCACAGCACTGCAAGACACAAGTGATAAATGTCGCTCGTTCACCAAGGGATGACATACGAGAAACCGATAAGAACCTATAAAGCTGCTCTATGCTGGATTTGATCATTGGCCCATCAAAGCCAGTATTGCAGCTGCACGGCAGGTGATGGCGGCCAATTGGAAAAAACCCAAATGGACCTTCCGTAGATGCCTGGTTTGACAAACTTTGGGATGTCTGTATCATGGGGAAAACAGTCAATGGTTCTTTCTTTTGTTGGTTCCCCGTTGTCTTTTCCACCCTGTGATTGTAATGAAGCCTGGAAGCTGGTGATTGGGTTTCTGAGTGACGTTCTTCCGTGTTGATGATAAAATCTGCTTAAAATGGTAAGGTTATTGTAAACATGTATCAATATGAGTTGTTGTTTATTTATTTATTTATTCAGATTTATACCCCGCCCTCCCCGCGAACGGGCTCAGGGCGGCTTACATGGGCACACAGGCCGAATCAATACATTAAAACAGATAAAATCAACTAAGACACATTCCAATAAATAAATACATTACCGTAAAAGCTTCCAATAACATAAAATCAGATGGCAACCCAGTGGTAGGTCCGAGCCCCCCTGCTACCAAGCCTGGGCTATACTGGGCCAGCTACATCCCAGATAGTATATGTGATGGATGGTGTCACCGGGGGTGGCTCCTAACTGCATTAGGTCCCGCAGGGCCCTGATCTCCTCCGGGAGCTCATTCCACCAGACAGGAGCCGCCACTGAAAAAGCCCTGGCTCTTGTTCTGGCAAGCTTGATGTCCCTGGGGGCCCGGGACGCAAAGTCGATGGCATGACCCCCAACCGCAGTGCCCGCTGGAGTATGTATGGAGAAAGGCGGTCCCTTAGGTATGTTGGACCCTGGCCATACAGGGCTTTATAGGTAAGAACCAGCACCTTGAAGCGAACTCGGTATGCTATAGGCAGCCAGTGCAGCGCCGCCAGCACAGGCCCGATATGGTCCTGCCTTGCGAAACCTATCATGTGGGTGTACGAAAATCATATGGAAATTTAGGTTTTACCTAGGTTTTCTAGCCGTTAACTACCGGTCGATAATGGTATAATAGTTCTACTTTTGGATTGCTCTTTTTTTTTTGTGAACTTAATAAATATTTTATATCATTTAAAAGAAAAAAGGGGGGGGGAGCCAGTATTGTCTACTCAGACGGGCAGCGGCTCTCCAGGGTCTCAGGCAGAGGTCTTTCCCATCACCTACTGCCTGCGAGGCAGATGCTCTAACACTGACACCGTGGGAGGGGCCACAGCTCCATGGGAGAATCACCTGTTTTACATGCAGAAAGTCCCAGGGTCAAGCTGCAGATTATTTTTAAAAGCCCGGTGTATAGGTGTCGTGAAAGACCAGAGACCTGAGATTGCGGCTGCTGCCAGTCAGAGTAGACAATACTTATGTTATATTTATACATCACAACCCTACTTATCTAGGATAGCGATAGGTTATTACGTCTGCTGCGAGGGTTCCGATGTGACCCTAGAAAATAGGCTGCTATCTTCAGAGTTTTTGTGCTCACAAAGAGAAACCATTGTACCTTGTGTCCTTTACATATATCACAGTCCTTGAAAAAGGCTGCATTTGAAACGGGTAAATTACGAGACCCCCCTGAGGACTGGTGATTGTGATATTGACAAGCTGCTGTCTGAATAGAACGTAAACCTGTACTTGGATGTTTTGTTTGGGTAACCCCCCCCCCCTATTTTTGATAACATTTGACACCAATTTATATAACAGTATAGAAAAAGAAAAAGCACAAAATGGATCTACCTTGAACAGATATCTATTATACATTGGGCTATATATTTTTGCATAGCCTCCAGGTGGTGATTGAATCTTTTAGGATTACAGCTAATCTCCAGGTGACAGAGATCAGTTCCCCTGGAGAAAATGGATGCTCTGGAAGGTGGACTCTATAGCATTACACTGCAATGAAGTCCCTCCCATCTCCAAACCCCGCCCTCCTCAGGCTCCATCTCCAAAATTTCCCAACCCAGAGCTGGTGACCACATCAAAAACAGAAGCAATCTGATGAAAGGCACAATTTACATATAGAGGATCACTTCAGTCTAGGGTTCCCAGCCCCCAGTTGGGAGTGGAGGGTCCCCCAATTTCAGGAGTGCCAGCCCGCCACTGGCCAACTTGTCAGTGTGGGGGGGGGGGGGGGGGAAACAGCCACTGGCAGGCACAATGTCCCTGGTATGATGACATCACGTGGAAGTGATATCATCATGCTGGGGACGTCAACATGATGACGCTCTGGTATTTTGGGCAAAACTCTATGGTTACCAACAGCCATAGGTGGGCGCAATATCCCTGACATGATGACATCATGTGGAAGTGACATCATCATGCTGGGGATGTCGATGTGATGACACTCTGGTATTTTGGGCAAAACTCTATAGTTACCATAGAGTTTTGCCCCAAATACCAGAGCGTCGCTGCACAACATCCCCGGCATTTTGACATCACTTCCATGTGCCGTTGTCACACTGGGGGCATCACACATGGCGATGTTGCCCCCCCGGCAAGCTCCCTTTCACCCCCCCGCCAGCAGAAGAAAAAGACCTTTCAACCCTGTTTCAGTCACCATACTTTTGAGCACTGATCACACTGTTTGTGATGTTTGAAGCATCCCAGGGCTGGCCCCAGTCCCCAGCTTCAGAAACCAACCTTGGACCTCCTGGAATTAAAGACATTATACTCTCATTGGGGTCTGTCCACATGCAGGCCTTGTGAGGCTTTCACTTGTAGGTCAAGACAAAAGGGCTCTAATACGTCACTGTATGAGTGGAAAATGCTTCTACTCGTGCACAGGGACAGGATGAAATTCCTGTATGGTGGCAACTTGGGTTCTGTTATTAGAGAGTCAACATGGAATGTTTCCTTCAAGAGCTGATAAGTAAAAATTGATAAGAATTGTGATTGCTACATGCTCAGATGAAGCAATTATTGTGAAACAAATTCTTTACATTGAGCAGCATTCGTTGCATGTGAGCGATTATAGAAGAGAATTTTCTACAGTAATTACTACAGTAAATGATTTTGCAAACATATCTTTATTGACTCTCCATTATTTTCGTCACGGATGTTGTTTTGGATTTCCACTTCCTCCTGTGATCTCTCATTTTTGGTTCCAACCTGGAGGTTGGCAACCCAAGATGCCACCCAGTTTGGTCACCACGGTAGCTGCCCCTGGAAAGTGGACCTGAAGGGCATTCATTTTTGAACAGAACACATTTACTTATTGCTTTGGATCCGGCCCCACACTCTTGGCTGCTTGGCTGTTGGATTGACGTCTGAAGAGCTCCAGAAGAGGCATTTCATTTGGAAGGGCTTGCAAAAATGAGTTGAACAGGCATCGTTTGGCATTTGTGAATCAACGGGAATTTCTCTAATCAAAACGGGACGCTTTCGATAGCAGTTCTCCACCACGCGACGTGGGGATTGAGTGCCACTTTGTTTTATGACACAGTAAATAATGGATCGGCAGCCGTTTCATTTTTAACGTGAGGAAATTGATCTCATTATGTCCGGCTATGATGACTGCTGATTCATGACACTCAGGCAAACGAGAACGTTTCCAAATGGATGTTTGCACCTGTGACGAGCTTGACCCCTCTCTACATCATCCCATAAAAGATGTCCTTCCCCACATCACGCTTGTGAGCATCCTTTCAAGAGCAAGACATGGTTTAAAGACAGGGATTTAATTGGATGCTTGTGGGATTACCCCTGCAAAGTGATAGAGGTCGTCTGGAAAAGAGGTAGTCTGGGGTTGAGCATTCTGTTTTGTTCCCATTGAGAAATTCACATGTTCAGGTTGATCCTACGCCGCTGGCACTGTGAACTCTGCCAGCTCAGGTTTCCTAGGTAGATGAAGTGGTAGCACTTCATTTGAAAAGGGGGGGGGCATCACGTCGCACCTGATTCATGGTCAACCAATAGGGCTTTCAAGGCGAGAGACATTCAGAGGTGGTTAGCCATGGTCTGACTTTGCACCACGACCCTGGGTTTCCTTCCAAATAGTGACCAGGGGTGACCCTGCTTTGGAGTTCTGAAGATGAGGCACTACCACCCTGAAGGCCCTGTACCTGGTGGCCACCCAGATCACCTCTGAAAGTGGGTGCAGAGACAGCAGCTCCTCTACAGAAGATCTCCGTGGTCAGGCAGGTGCACATGAGAAGAACATTGGGAGGGGGCTGTGGCTCAGTGGTAGAACCAGGGCTGTTTTTGGGCAGGAGCGCACAGGAACGGAGTTCCGGCTGTCTTCCGAGTTGGCCACGCCTACAGCCCCCCCCTTTGGGTTCCCCAGGCGCCTCGCAAGCTGCAGGGTGCCAACGGAAGGCAGGACTGCCTCCCCTCCTTCGGGTTCCCCATGCACCCCGCAAGGCACGGGGCACCAGGGGAAGCCAGTCCGGGGAGGGAGCTGCACGGTCGGGGGTGTGGCCTAACATGCTAATGAGTTTCTGCTGTTGGGTGTGGCCTATTATGCTAATGAGTTCCTGCTGGGCTTTTTCTACCAAAAAAAGCCCTGGGTAGAACATCTGCTTGGCATGCAGAAGGTCCCAGGTTCAATCCCTGGCACTGCCAGCTAAAAGGATTAGGTTGTGTATGATGTGAAAGACCTCTGCCTGAGACCCTGGAGAGCCAGTCTGAGTAGATAATACTGATTTTGATGGGTCAGGGGTCTGATTCGGTAGAAGGCAGCTTCATTGCCCCATTGCGATTAACTTTCTTCTCCGCTGATAGAAGTGTCTTGGGTGAGTGGAAAAGGTAGTCTAGATGCAGCCTTAAGGTATAGCCTAGTATTGCCCCGCTTTTACTTGGCTCCGCCAACAATCTCTTTTTAACTTCTCAAGTAAAGGTAAAGGTTTCCCTTGCTCCAAAGCCAGTCGAATCCGACTCTAGGGGACAGCGCTCATCTCCATTTCCAAGCCAAGGAGCCAGCACTGCCCAAAGACTTGTCTGTGGTCATGTGGCTGGCATGACTAGACGCCGAGGCACACAGAACGCTGTGACCTTCCCACCGAAGTGGTACCTATTTATCTACCTGCAGTGTCTTGCTTTTGAACGGCTAGGTTGGCAGGAGCTGGGGCCAGGGACGGGAGCTCACTCCATCATACGTCACTCGGGTCTCGAACTGCCGAGCTACCGACCTTCCGGTCTGCAGCGTAACCTCTGAGCCACCGCGGCCCTAGTTTAACTTCTGAAAAACAGCTAAATATCTGGCTTAGAGGAGGGGCCCATGCACGGTCAGTCAGCTCACATGAGAAAACTGTTAGTGGGATTGTCTTAAACCAGAGGGCAAGTGGGTTGAAACAGTCTAGTCTTCCTCTCTTACGTATTAAAAAGCTCCCTGCCAACACAAAACCCAGCAGCTCATGTGTTATGTCTGCTGGCTGCCACGGGGCATCAGCAGCCTACAGCCAGAGCTTGAGTCCTGGAAACAATAGGAATCAAGGATCCTAGACCACCACTAGACCTCCAATAAGAACTCTGGCGGGAAATTCAAACCCCCCAATAGGACTTGTGGGTGTGTCCCAGGGATTGTATATAGTTGGCCATCTCGGCCAGTACTGCATGCTTATTGTGTACTCCATAAACCAATGCTTATCACCACCTCATAGTCCAAGCTTCCATGCACTGAACCCAGTACACAATATCATGGAAAATAGTTCTTCTTCTTCCTCGTCTTCTTCTTCTTTGGTTTATTTATTTATTTAATTTTTTGGATTTATATCCCGCCCTCCCCGCGAACGGGCTCAGGGTGGCTTCCACGGGCCTAGGGCCTAAATATTACATTAAAAGACATAAGGTCAATTAAAAACATTCCAAGAAATACATAATTAATACATATTAAAGCTTCCAGTAATATAACCTCTGGCGACCTGATGGCAGGTCTGAGCCCCGAGCCATCTTGCTTGGGCTGTGCTGAGTCAGGGTCCATCACAGCTGGTTAATATGATGGGTGGAATCACCGGCCTAACCGGTGTCTCCGGTGGCGGCTCCTATTCGTAGGCCTGGCGGAAGAGCTCCGTCTTACAGGCCCTGCGGAACTGCATGAGGTCCCGCAGGGCCCTGATCTCCTCCGGGAGCTCGTTCCACCAGACGGGAGCCGCCACCGAAAAAGCCCTGGTTCTCGTCCTGGTAAGCTTGGCATCCTTTGGACCTGGGACACTGAGTCGATGGTCTGATCCTGACTGCAGTGCTCGCTGGGGTATATATGGAGAGAGGCAGTCCCTAAGGTATGTTGGACCCTGGCCATATAGGACTTTATAGGTAAGAACCAGCACCTTGAAGCGAACCCGGTATGCTATAGGCAGCCAGTGCAGCGCCGCCAGCACAGGCTTGATGTGGTCCTGCCTTGATGTGGTTTGCCTTTCCCCTACTTAAATAAGTTATCTTTCCATGTGCAATGAGTTTAACCTTAAAAGCATCTTCTGAAAAAACAAACACGTTTCAAATTTCAAAACTAACACATCCCAAACCAATTTCCCCATGAAGTAGGGCTGCCAGCTCTGGGTTGGGAAATACCTGGAGATTTTGGGGGTGGAGCCTGGGGAGGGCGGGGTTTGAGGAGGACAGGGACTTCAATGGGGCATAGTGCCATAGAATCCACCTTCCAAAGCAGCCATTTTCTCCAGGGGAACTGATCTCTGTCACCTGGAGATCACCTGAAGTCGTGTTTGTGAGCCTTGTGGAAGCACAGAATGGAAGAGAAGTTGGCTGACAACCTCTGTCACTTCCGGCTTTCAGCAAGGTCAAATCACAGCAAGGACACTCGATGGCTGAAATATATGGAGGTCACTTGTTTCCAAGCTGAAGAGCCAGTGCTGTCCGAAGACTTCGCCATGGACATGTGGCTGGCATGACTAGACGCCGAGGTGCACGGAACACTGTTACCTTCCCACCAAAGTGGTACCTATTTATCTACTTGCATTTTTTTGCTTTCGAACTGCTAGATTGGCAGGAGCTGGGGCCAGAGACGGGAGCCCACTCCGTTATGCAGCACTCGGGTCTCGAACTCCTAAACTACCGACCTTCTGGTCTGCAGTTCAGCCTCTTAACCACTTGAGCCACTTGAATGAATGTATGTGACCGTATCAGCAGTTTGTAAGGGACACTAAAAGGTGGTTGAATTTTTGATACCTAGAAATTGAGATATCTATTGCATTAAATTTAGTTCTTTATATGTGATATTTCCTTCATAAATATATCATGGTTGTCTTTGACTATTTTCTACAACCTTTGGGTGGGTGCTGGAGGGCTCCTGGGATTACAAATGATCGCCGGACAACAGAGATCGGTTCGCCCACAGAAAACAGCAGCTGTAGAGGGTGGCCTGACCAACGCTCCCTCTAAGCTTGCGAGTCTTGTGAGCAAAAATTCTACTTTGTGAGCTACTGGCACGAAAATCATGAGTGAGCGATTTGAGTGCTGCATAAATTAGTTTGCTCTGGGGCCATCCTTCCTGAGCTGAGACAAGAACATGTGAGCCGGAGGCTAAAAAACAGTGAGCTAGCTCACACCAACTCAGCTTAGAGGGAACACAGGTGGCCTCTATGGTGTTACAGCCAGTTGAGGCCCCTCCCTTCCCAAACTCCATCTTCCCCAGGCTTCACCCCCCCCCCCCGCCAATCTCCAGGAATTTCTGAACTCAAGAGTTGGCAGCCCTATATAATAGGACGATGTCCTAAAAGGAAACAAGTTCTGGAGCCACTTTTTTCTGAGTTCTAGCAAAAAAAGTTCCACTGGGGGAGCTAATTTATTCCAAAAGTGTTTTCAGAGTTTAAACATCGGGGAAGAATTCAGAGATTTTGATCCTCCTCCTTTAGTCTCGAGTGGTGTGGTCCAAAACCAGATTGGCAACGTCTGCAGAAGATGCATTTCAGCTCTTGGTCAACCCCCAGGAGGCACCACGAGCTACCCTTGCCTTCATAAGTCAGTCGGTCGATTAATTCCCAGAAATGATATTTCTGACATTAGATATATGAGATGTATTGTATGTCCTCCTTCTGCTTAGGTCGGGAACACAAACCTGTTTCCCTGAAGGCACAGAGTTGCTGAGGGCACCAAGAGTTTGGATGATTGGGAAACAAGAAATCACTAGAGTGGCACAAATCCACTGGCCTCCAGTTTTGGGTCCATTTGGCATCTGGGAAGGACCATTTAAAAACAGATCACCGAGGTGCTGACCGAGCATTTTAGAAACTTTGCTACTTTGAGCATCTAGGTGTCCATCGCAAACTTTAAGCACTACTTGCTTCTTGAAGGAAGTGACATTTCGCATGCTGAGGGAGGTGGAAATGTCCTCCATACCTGAGGTCTATGTGTGTGGGGGAGGCAACTCTGGTTAGGGAAATTTCTGGAAATTTGGGGGTGGAGCTGGGGAGGAAGGGTTTGAAAAAGAGAGAAGAAGAAGAAGAGATTGGATTTATACCCTGCCCTACACTACCCAAAGGAGTCTCAGAGCGGCTTACAGTCTCCTTTCCCTTCCCCTCCCCACAACAGACACTCTGTGGGGGAGGTGGGGCTGAGAGAGCTCTGAGACAACTGTCCTTGAGAGAACAGCTGGTACAGAGCTATGGCTTGCCCAAGGTCATCCAGCAGGTGCAAGTGGAGGAGTGGGGAATCAAACCCGGCTCTCCCAGATTAGAGTCCGCGCACTTAACCACTACACCAAACTAGCAGAGAGATAAACTTTGTAAAGGACACAAACACATTTTTTTAACTTAAAACATAAACATGCTTGAAACATTATCATTGTTGCAATATTTTGTTTATTTAACAGTCTCTGATAACTGACACTTCTTGCTCTGAATTATTGCATCAAAATGTCTGGGCTGTAGCACGATGGGAGGGGGAGGGGGAGGAGCCTCAGCCCAGTGCAGGGAGCAGAAGCTTGCCTATCTATCTCTCCTGAGCGATTGAGAGAGTCTGGGAAAGCAACCTATGAGTCAGCAGCAGCAGCAGCAGAACTGGAGGAAGAAGCAGGAGACAGCCAGTCCCTTGAGGGCCTGATAAGGCCCTCTGGGGGCCTGATCCAGCCCCCGGGCTGCATGTTTGACACCCCTGCCCTAGAGTCCACCCTCCACAGCAGCCATTTTCTCCAGGAGAACTGATTGTGGTCTCCTGGAGATCAATTGAAATAGCAAGAGATCTCCAGGAGTGACCTGGAAGTTGGCAACCCTTTGGCAACCTTATAATCCGGCAAATGAATGAAGATAAGTACAGATTCCTGAGAGGAGGGATTCTGAGTGAGAAAGAAGCCCGTCAGTGGTTGGATGGCCTTGCATTCTTGAATGCCACTGAGCCGGCTTTAGAAATCACCCATCTCCTTGTATTCTATAAACTCCCGAACATTTTGATGGCTAAATACAGGAAGAACATCAACAGAATTTATTATTAATTCAGTGTGGTGTGTGCAGAAATAAAATTTTATACTGACTGATGAGCTGCTGGAAAGCGATACTGTAGAGAAGCCCCCAAATGAGGTGCTTCATCCCTTTAAAGGCTGGGATTATGGCTTTGTGGATTGGGGTGATAGAGACAGTATCCTGTGTGCTGTCGTCTTGCAATTATTTGAAGGGAGACAGAGCAGGTGCAATTGCTCCATTTTCAGCTCCGGTACTAGGCTGTTCAGTAGAACCTCTAGTCACCATGCTTCTTGCCAGTTTGGTGTAGTGATTAAGTGTGCGGACTCTAATCTGGGAGAACCGGGTTTGGGTCCCCACTCCTCCACTTGTGCCTGCTGGATGACCTTGGGCAAGTCGTAGTTCTGGCACAGCTGTTCTTGAAAAAGAGCAGTTTCTGTCAGAGCTCTCTCAGCCCTGCCTACTTCATAGGGTGTCTGTTGTGGGGAGGGGAAGGGAAAGGAGTTTGTAAGACGCTCTGAGACTCCCTTGGGTAGTGAAGGGCGGGGTGTAAATCCAATATCTTCTTCTTCTTGCTGTGGAGAATGGACACATTACTGGAAAACTGACCATGTCATTGATAAAATCCCGGACGGTGAATCAGATCTGTCATCTATATAGTATTAGTGACCTGTGGCTACCACTTGCAGATATCTAAATTTGAGGATCGGGGCCATATGAATGCTAAAGAGATTTGGGGGACTCCCTAGGTGTGCAGAAAAATTGGAAATGTTTAAATTTCTCCCCAAATTAAAAATAAAAAGTTGTTTGCGCATGAGCAAATTATGCACTTACTTCTCTTCTGCAGCGGCAATTAGTAGCTGCGGTGGAGTCCAGTGGTGGACACAAGGAGGCATTGCTGGCACAGGATGTACCAGTTCATCAATGGGGGGAGGGAGATGGAATTCCCCCCCCCCCCGTGCACAAGTTTTGTGGGCTCCTTCTTGTATTTGATAATCGTTATGTTCTGTTTTAATGCTTGTATCTTACAGATCTGTTGACTGTATAATAAAGTGTTGTTCTTAAATAAGATGATAGTGGGTTTTTTGGACATAGACCTTTGATGGACATGGTCAAGACACTAAAAGAGGAAGAAGAAGAGAAGAGAGAGATTGGATTTATACCCTGCCCTTCACTACCTGAAGGAGTCTCAGAGTGGCTTACAATCTCCCTTCTCTTACCCACCCCACAACACCCTGTGAGGTAGGTGGGGCTGAGAGAGCTCTTTTTGAGAACAGCTCATGAGAGAAGAGCTCGGAGAGAACTTGTGACTGACCCAAGGTCACACCAGCAGCTGCATGTGGAGGAGCGGGGAATCAAACAGCGTTCAGAGATCAGAGTCCACACTCCTAACCGCGACACCAAACTGGATTAGCACTGAACAAAGTTTCCTCCTCCAGTTGGCAAATGTTGGTGTTAAAATGTTCTCAGAACGTGTGAAGATACGTTATACCAAGTCCGACAATTAGTATATCAGGTTTAGAGGATTCTACTCCAAGGTCTCAGGAAGAGAAGAAAAGTCATTCCTTGCTACCAGTTTGGTGTAGTGTAGTGGTTAAGTGCGCGGACTCTAATCTGGGAGAACTGGGTTTGATCCCCCACTCCTCCACTTGCACCTGGCTGGATGACCTTGGGCAAGCCATAGCTCTGTACCAGCTGTTCCCTCAAGGACAGCTTGGGAAAGAGTTCTCTCAGCCCCACCTACCTCACAGGGTGTCTGTTGTGGGGAGGGGAAGGGGAAGGAGTTTGTAAGCCGCTCTGAGACTCCAAGTGAGTGAAGGACGGGGTATAAATCCAATCTCTTCTTCTTCTTCTAAAACCTTAGATGCTGGGACTGGAGTTGCCGGGGACTGAACCTGGGATCTTCTGAATGCAAATCTATGGTCTTCCTTTATGTCCTCTCCTATATTCTCTAGTATGTGCTGGATATTTAATGACTGGTCTTGACATATTACGATACTTGATTTCAGTATTTGAATTTTGACCATTAAAAACTGGATGGCATTGCAATGGCATTTGTTTCTTGTTGGCAGCTGAGCTTCGGCAGGTAAGGGTACCTACTTCCGTACAGCTGATGCCCAACGTCTTTCAAAACCACCGAGGTGATGCTAAACAGCTGGAGCCAATTTCCAACTTCATGTTTGCAACATGTACCTAAACTTGGAATTTGCAGTGACACATCTTAAAGTGAGTGATAAAATTAGAAAGCTGGAGAGATTTCAAATAGTTACAAATGCTCCGAGCTGCTATTTGCACCTTTTACATAAGGCAAAGGCTTTCGTGTGTGGGGGGGAAATCTCAGAAATGGAGGAGAAGCTGTTATCATTAGTAGACGGTATGGAAAACTGCTGGTCTGGATATCCGACAACAAAGATAATGTCTTGCGCTGACGAAGGGAGCTTTGACTCTCAAAACCTTAGACCTCAACAAACTTGTTGATCTCTAAGTGCTCCTGGACTTGAATCTAACCCTTATAATCTTGAAATCTTTCTGGTCTCTGAGTTGCTAACAGACTTGAATCTAACCTCTATACCCTGGAAATCTGGTTGGTTTCTAAGGTACTACTGAACTTAAATCTAACCCTCATATCCTGGAAATGCCCTGACCTGGATAGCCCAGGCTAGCCCGATCTCATCAGATCTCGGAAGCGAAGCAAGGTTGGCCCTGGCTAGTATTTGGAAGGGTGACCTCCAAGGAATACCAGGGCCATGACACAGAGGCAGGCAATGGCAAACCACCCCTGAATGTCTCTTGCCTTAAAAACAAGTCTAGCTCACCACCTAGTGGTGCATAATGCTAAAAAGAGCCAGAACTTCTGGCTGCCAGACAATCTTAGGATCTCCTGGCTATACTACACACACTGCCATACAACGGTAGTGATGATGACGATGACGACGATTACCCTGGAACTCTTGCTGGTCTTTAAGGTGCTACTGAACTTGAATTTCGGACCACTGCAGCCACCCACCTGAAATTATCGCATAAACACCTGAAGCTGCCTTATAATGAGTCAGACCCTTGGTCCATCACAGTCGGTATTGTCTACTCGGACTGGCAGCAGATCTCCAGCATCTCACAAGCCCTGGGAGGAAAGGCTGAGAGACTTGGGAATGTTCAGTCTGGAGAAGAGGAGGTTGAGGGGGGAACCTGATGGCTCTCTTGAAGTATCTGAAGGGCTGTCACTTAGAGGGGGGTAGGGAGCTGCTCCTGTTGGCAGCAGAGGAGAGGACTTGCGAAGATGGGTTTGATTTAAGAGCAGGAAGGTACCGGCTAGATCTTAGGGGAAACTTTTTGATAGTAAGATCAATGCTCCCTCTAAGCCAGTGGTTCTCAACCTGTGGGTCGGGACCCCTTTTGGGGTCGAACGACCCTTTCACAGGGGTCGCCGGCTGGAATCCAAGGCCGCCCCACCGGCAGGAAAGGGCCCCATGCAAGCTGATTGCCATCGGAACCTAACTTTTAGGAACTGATTCCAATCCAGTGTATGAATAATGGTTGGACATAAGATATTGGTTCAGGCAAGATTTTGTATAGATGGGACAGAAAATAATGTTTTTATTGGTTTTGTCAAAGCCGTTTAGACAACACAACAAATAATTTTATGGTTGGGGGTCACCACAACATGAGGAACTGTATTAAAGGGTCACGGCGTTAAGAAGGTTGAGAACCACTGCTCTAAGCTGTGGAGTCTGGTGAGCAAAAAATTCTATTTTTTTGAGCTACTGGCATGAAAGCTGTGAGTGAGCGATTTGGCTGCTGCATACATTAGTCTTCTCTGGCGCCATCCTTCCTCAGCTAAGACAAAAATGTGTGAGCTGGAGGCGAAGAAACTGTGAACTGGCCTACTCTATCTCAGCTTAGCGGGAACACGGTAAGAGTTGTGCCAAAGTGGGATCGGCTGTCTAGGGAGGTGGTGAGCTCCCCCTCCCTGGCAGTCTTCAAGCAGTGGCTGGACAAACCCTTGTCAGGGATGCTCTAGGCTGATCCTGCATTGAGCAGGGGGTGGGACTGTGGGACCCCTTCCCACTCCGCGATTCTATAATCTCCGGCCTGGTCTTTTTCAGATGGAAATGGCGGGGATTGAATCTAGGATGCCAAGCAGAGACTTTACCCCTGAGCCGCAGCTCATCGCAGTTGGTTTCGGACTGACTGGCTTTGGAAACACGAGGCCCTTCAGGCGATGACGAGCAAGACCACTTCCTCATACTCCCGACTCATTCATTAGATGAATCAGGAGGTGATCAGAAAGTTCCAATATGGTACAAAATGAGCTGTGCCTCACTCACGCAAGCAAAGATTTGAACAATGACACAGTGGAAGAGTGAGCAGTGATGCTATGACGAGCCGGAGATGCATGATCAGAACATGACTGTCCCAGCCGCCTCCCCCGTTGGGAACCTGGCTTGCATCCGAAGGCCTCTCGGTAGGTGACGTCAGCGCCAAAAAGGACACCTTGCACGGGATCCTGCTTCACAGGTGCCGAACCCACTGACATTCTCATGCTTTCTGCTTCAGAAATGACAGACAGCTCCCCACAAAGCTTGAGCATGTGAATTCTCAGGCTCCGTCCTTGTGCCTTTCGCTCCCAATGTTCAGTGCCTTTCGCTCCAAATGTTCAGCCACGGCCACCTACAGGTTTTGGGGCTGGAGAGACCCGGATTCAAATCCCACCGGAGAGCTGAAGTTTGTTCGTTTGTGTCAGGCCCCTCCTTGTCCGCCCTCGGGGTGCTGCCAGTGGCTGTCGTGGCGGAGGGACTCAGGGGCGGTCCTCCATGGAGTTGGGGCCCAAAGGCTTTGGAGGCCTCAGATAGGCCGGAAGCGGGGGTTTACAGCACCCTCTGCCGCCTCCTGGTGCCGCCTCCATTGGAGAGCGTTACTAGCTGTTCACTGTTTTTCCCTCTCTCTCTCTCTCTCTCTCTCTCTTCCTCGGCCTGCTACTCCTCCGGCATCTCCTCCCTAGCCTCCGCGCAATGGGCAGCCTTTTATCCCCTCCCTCCTCCTGGCAGGACCGCCCCAAGGGTCTCCCCCCTCCTTCCAAGCTCTGCCCCTCCCCTCTTAAGGATCGACGCCGTGCCGACTCATTCAGCCTGGCCCTGCCCAACCGTTGCTCTGCCGGCAGGCCCGGAAATGGCCCGTCATCACGGTAGCACCTGTTGGCCCTTGCCTTCTCTCTCTCCTGCCCCAAGCCCTCCTGGGGTGGGGCAGAGATGCCGACGGCACCAAGGGGGCCAGTAGCACTTCCTGGTGCGCATGGGATGCCAAGCCGGGGCCAGCGATGCACCAGCCAGGCCCGGCGAGGCTAGGGAACAGCCGTCGTGGCGGGTTGTCGGCCGGCCTCCTCCCCCGCGGGCAACGCTTCCCCAGAGGGGTGAGGTAAGTCCTGTGGGGTTGCCAGGGGCTGGGGGGGGCGAGGCCCGGAGCCATGGCGACGGGACAGTTTGTTTGTTTGTTTGTTTGTTCGTTCAATTTTATACCCCGCCTGCACTCCTCGTGAGCAGGCTCAGGGCGGCTGACATAGATCGGTAACCAGTGCCATAAAACGGCATACAAAAGTTAAAACATTTTCAGCATTAAAACAATCAAAATCCAAGTGCTCGTAGTAATAATCAACTTCCAGTCGTAAAGATGGCATACTGTGTAATGTTCTACCGGATCATCGATGTTCGGGATTGCGCAGTGGTATGGCCCAATCTCTGGGCCAGGGCTGGCCCATAACCACAGGTGTTGATAGTGGTGATGTTGGTAGTGTGGCGGCCCCTTAGTTGAAAGCCTGGTGGAAGAGCTCCGTCTTGCAGGCCCTGGGGAACTGTAAAAGGTCCCACAGGGTCCTGATCTCTTCTGTGCGTTACCTCGGCTCGGTCCCTCTTTCTCAGACTACCCACCTCCCAGTGTTGTGCTGAGGCTGGGAGAGAGCCTTGTACCCTCTCATCTCTGTAGAGGCAGAGAGGGAGCAGAAAATATCATTGCTCCCTGCCCACAGTCTTCCAGTACCACTGCTCCTGTTCATGGGTCACTATGATCTGACAGCTGATCTCTCCCCGCAGACTTATTAGAAATGCTACAAGAACCTGTAAGGGATGAAACCCTCATTTTTAAGTCCATAGGGTCAGGGCTCATTTTATAGCAGAAGCTCCTTTGCATATTAGGCCGCACCCCCCTAATATAGCCAATCCTCCAAGAGCTTACAGAGCTCTTCTTACAGGGGCTACTGTAAGCTCTTGGAGGATTGGCTACATCAGGGGTGTGTGGCCTAATAAGCAGAGGAGCTCCTGCTACGGAATGAGCCCTGCATAGGGTTGCTAGCTCCGGGCTGGAGATTTTAGAGGTGGAGCCTGAGATGGGTGGGGTTTAGGAAGGGGAGGGACTTCGATGAGTTATAAGGCCATTGATCCCACCCTACAAAGTTACCATTTTTTCCAGGTGAACTGATCTCTGTCGCTCAGAGATAAGTTATAATGCCTGGAGATCTCCAGCCATGACCTGGAGGATGGGAACACTATCAAGCCCAGCGAGGATTCCAGTGGCCAGTTTTGGAGAGCAAAACTGCTTGTCTTCTACTGGACCACAAAAGCACAGCCTGCGGAGTACAATATGGATGAACAAAATCAATGAGTCTTTACAGAATGTCTCTGAGAAGGGGAAATGTATTCAGATGGGGGGGAAGTGGAACGCCGCCACCCTTTTCTTCTTTATTAGGCCAGGTCTCCACCAAGAGAAATCGCCAGACCAGTAACTGTTCTGGCTTGTTTCTGAATAGCTCTTGGTGATATTATTTTGTATATTTTCAAGTCTGAGACCCTCTTATCTGTTCTTCTTGGTGCTTAGTGGTCTTCTTTTCTTTTAGTAGTCTTGGTGTGTGTATATCCCATAAACCATTCGCTGAGGGTCGTCCCAAATATTTTAGCAGAACAGTTAAATACAAGTCCAGTAGCACCTTAGAGACCAACGATATTTTCAGGGCATAGGATTTTGAGACTCAGAGCTCCCATTATCTGACACTTTGACACTCGAAAGCTGATACCCTGAAACTCTTGCGGGTCTCTAAGGTGGACTCGAATCTAACCGTTCCACTTCAGACCAACACAACTTCCCTCTGAAGCGATATTTTAGTAGTATTGTTTTTATTTATTTGGCTGATTTTTATCCCACCTGTCCAAAAATCTTGCTTGAGGCAGCGAACAAAAGAGAAAAGGAGAAGAGAAGTCTCGGAGCAGCTTACAATCTCCTTTCCCTTCCCCTCCTCACAACTTGTTTGGAATCTCTCTGGCAAGGAGAAAGCGAAGGACCTGTCCCCCGCCCCCAGCCTTGCATTGTTTTGAAACGTTGCCGTCACCATCTTTGCAAGAGCCCCGCTTGATCTGCCTTCCCTTTGCCCTGCGGCCTTCTCTTTTCTCACCGGCCTCAGATACATATCAAGGCACACGATTTGGTGGGAATAAGGCCTGGTCTCGAATCTTAATTGCCCTTTGATCGCTGTATTTGCTGCTGGGCTCGGGGACAGAAAGCCGGCTTTGATAGGGGGAAGAAGAGAAGCCGCCGTTGCAGGGACCAGAGCTGTCACTCCTTGCTGTGGACAGAGTCTCTCCACGCTACCGGCAGGCGAGTCATCCGCTCACCCAGGACCGGCTTTGCCAGAAAGCGATACCAGGCAGCTGTCGAGTGTTCTCTCTCGTGCTTCTCCCTCAGTGAGTCATCTTTTCGTTCTGCCAGTGAGCAACGAAAAAGCAACCTGGAGTCCGGAATGGAGCTGCTCGCAACCCTTTGGCAGATCTGGGCCCCGGACGGTTGGATGGGAAGCGAACGGCATTGGGTCAGGAACAACGTGGGCATTGAGTCTTTGGGGCCAACGTGCTGGGGATGCATCACAGGCAATGGGGACTCTTCCCTTGGAAGAAGCAAGGAAGGAGAGGAGCTCTTCTCTTCTGGGCATGGAGCAGGTGTCTCTGGGGGGCTCTGGGGGGCGGGGTTTGTGAATTTCCTGCGTTGTGCAGTGGGTTGGGCTAGATGACCCTGGAGGTCCCGTCCAACTCTGGGATTCTATGATTCTGTGGCTAGGGCTGCCAATTTCCGGGTGGCACCGCTATTACAGTTCCGGGATCTCCCGCTATTACAGTTCCGCTATTACAGTTCCGGGATCTCCCGCTATTACAGTTCTTCTCCAGACTACTGATATCAGTTCCCCCGGAGAAATGGCTGCTTTGGGGGGTGGGTTCTATGGCATGGCACCCTGCTAAAGTCCCTCCCCTGTCCAAACCCCGCCCTCCCCAGGCTCCGCCCTCAAAACCTCCAGGTATTTCCCTACCGAGAGCTGACAACATTCTTCCATCTTAGGCAGATCAGGCTACTGAAGACCTCTCTCTCCCCCCAGGACCTAGCTACAGTGACCCATGCAATGGTCACTTCCGGGCTTGATTGCTGTAACTCGCTCTACCCATGAAGCTGATCCGGAAATTACAGCTGGTACAAAATGCGGCGGCATGCCTGCTGATGTCGACACCCATGCGGGCTCATGTTCGCCATGTGCTCTGTCAGCTGCATTGGCTGCCAGTGGAGTACCGGATCCGCTTCAAGGTGTTGGTGATTACCTTCAAAGCCTGGGGCCAACATACTTAAGGGACCGCCTCTTCCCATATATGCCTCGGAAAGCATTACGCTCAAAAGATCAACACTTCCAGGCGATCCCTGGCCCAAAGGACGTCCACCTAGCTTCAACCAGGGCCAGGGCCTTTTCTGCCCTGGCCCCCACCAGGTGGAACGTGCTCCCTATTGAGATCAGGGCCCTGCAGGATCTAATTCAATTCCGCAGGGCCTGCAAGATGGATCTATTCTGCCAGGTCTTTGGCTAAGGCAGCCGGTGTCCACATATGCCCCCCCCCTCCCAGAGAGCCAGTTTGGTGTAGTGGTTAAGTGCACAGACTCTAATCTGGGAGAACCGGGTTTGATTCCCCACTCCTCCACTCGCAGCTGCTGGATGACCTTGGGCAAGCCACAGCTCTGTACCAGCTGTTCCCTCAAGGACAGTTCTGCAAAGAGCTCTCTCAGCCCCACCTACCTCACAGGGTGTCTGTTGTGGGGAGGGGAAGGGAAAGGAGTTTGTAAGCCGCTCTGAGACTCCCTTGGGGAGTGAAGGGCGGGGTATAAATCCAATCTCTTCCTCTTCTTCTTCCGAGGTTGCAGTCTCTCACCCACTGATAACCGGCCATTCCAACTACATGAATGGGCCGGATTCTCCCTACAGCGAGCATCACTGTTGAATCTTATATGTTTTAGCGTGTTCTATATTTTATTGTATTGATTGAAATGTTGTCCATTGAAATGTTTATTTATTGAAATGTTGTACCTGCCCTGAGCCAGTTTACAGGATGGGCGGGATATAAATGCGAAAATAAATAAAAAAATAAAAAAATAAACAACCCTATTGGTGGCACTGGGAATGGCAGATCCATAAGCCAGGAACACTCCATTGGTGACCCCCTGAATGACCCTTGCTCCATCTAGGGTTGCCAATTTCCAGGTGGTGCCAGGAGTTCTCCTGGAGTTGCAACTGATTTCTGTACTACAGAGATCAGTTTTCCTAGATGGAACGGCAGCACTAGAGGGCAGACTTTATGGCCCCAAACTCCCACAGAGCTCCCTCCCCTTCTCAAACGTCACTCTCCCCAAGTACTGCCCACTACGTTACCAGGAATTTCCCAAGCCAGAGTTGGCAACCGTACCTCCAATGATGCTCATGGTCACATGAATATATGAACACAAGAAGCTGTCTTATAGTGAATCATAGAATCATACAGTCATAGAGTTGGAAGGGACCTCCAGGGTCATCTAGCCCAACCCTGCCACACAATGCAGGAAATCCACAAATACCTCCCCCTCCACACCCCCAGGGAGCGCTGTCTTACTCTCAGAAAATGACAAAAAACCCTCCAGGATCTCCAGCCAAACTGGCCTGGAGAAAAATTGCTTCATGACCCCGAAGTGGGGATCAGCATTTCCCCGGGTGTGTAAGAAAGGGCCATAAGAACTAAGCACTGAGGCAACCCTTCCTACCATCACTTCTCATGATTTGCCTAAGTTCACAAGATCAGCATTGCTGTCAGATGGCTATCTAGCCTCTGTTTTAAAAACTCCCAAAGATGGAGAGCCCACCACCTCCCTAGGAAGCCTGTTCCACTGAGGAACCGCTCTGTCAGGAAGTTCTTCCTAATGTATAGCTGAAAACTCTTCTGATTTAATTTCAAGCTGTTGGTTCTGGTCCAACCTTCTGGGGCAACAGAAAACTACTCCATCCTCTACCTTCCTCTGTATGACAGCCCTTCATGAGGATGGTTATCACATCACCTCTCAGTCATCTCCTTTCCAGGTTAAACATACTCAGACCCTTAATCCATCACGATCAGTATTGTCTACTCAGACTGGCAGCTGCTCCCCAGGGTCTCAGGCTGAGATTTTTCATATCAGCCAGTACCTGTTCCTTTAAAGTGGAGATGTTGGGGGCTGAGCCTGGGACCTTCTGCATGCCAAGCAAGTGTTCTAACTTCTACCCCTGAGTGAGGGCCCTTCCCCATGGGAGGGACTGCATCTATCCCTGCTGTGCCCATAGCTCCTTGACCCGAGTGGGGCAAAGGCAGTTATTGGGAGGAGATACCTTAAAAACGGGGAATCCCAAGTCTTGCTTGAAAGCACCTTCCATTGCATTGCATGCAATTCAACTTCCCAAAAAAAGAACATAGCAGGAGGCACAAATGAACTTCACGTAGCAAGGGGATATAAACGCCCCTGTCACTCCTGGCTACGAGGCATCTGTTCGGACGGCAGATGTTTCGCCACGAACCCAGGAAGGCTCCTTTCCCGCCCATGACCCAGATTGGTCATGTCTGCTCTCTGTCTCTTGCCAAGTGTCCAGAAAGGACAACCTCCCCTCAGGCTCCCAGCTCTGACTTCTGTTCCAGTTGCTCTGGAGGAAAAACCTTGCTCCTTCCCTGCTGACGCAAAACTGGGACACGAGGAATGTCTTTTCGATTTATGATCCACACCTGCTCCTGCTGCATCTGACTTGCAGTTGTCTTCCTAGCTTCCTTTCATCCCCGCCCCCCTCAAAGGGATGCAGGATCAGGTCTCCACTGAGATGCTGAGAAATGACATCCTGGCCAAAGCTGTAATGTTACACAGCTTTAAGCCTGTTGGGCTGGGAAAGATCTGCTGAGCACCTGAACACCCCCTTCTTTAGGGAATCAGAGCACGCCCAAGAGCTCTTTGCAACATTCGGCTGATTGACGAGGATCTCCTTGGGGCTTGGATTGATGACTTGGGTTAGCAGCTGTGGAGGGCAGAGGAGAGGAGACCCCCTCACCTTCTGCAAGAGAATGGCTAGAAGTAGGGTTGCCAACTTCCAGGTGACGTCTGGAGATCTCCTGGGAGTACAACTGATGCCCACGCAACAGAGATCAGTTCCCCTGAAGCAAATGGCCACTTTGTTAGGTGGGCTCTGGTGTTATGCCCCATTGAAGTCCCTCCCCTCATGCAAACCCCGCCCTCCTCAGGCTCCACCCCCAAAACCTCCAGGTATTTCCGGACCCAGAAATGGCGACTCAGCTGGAAGCGTCTGGTTTTGTCCAGTGCTTCCTATTTCTGGACACATTTTATTTTATTTTCCCGTGCCCCCTTGAAGTGATGTAGTGTGCTCTACTTAGCTATGCATGGAAGCTGGACAGTGAAGAAAGCAAACAGGAAGGAAATGGATTTATTTGAACAGTAATGCTGGAGAGGACTTTTACAGATACCGTGGACTGCCTAAAAGACAATTCAGTGGATTCTAGATCAAGTCAAGCCTGAATTCTCTCTGGAAGCTAGAATGACTAAACTGAGGCTATTGTAGTTTGGTCACATTGCGAGAAGACAAGACTCACTGGAAAAGACAATAATGCGAGGGAAGTCTGAAGGCAGCAGTAAAAGAGGAAGAGCCAACATGAGATGGATAGACTCTGGTTGTGGTCACATGGTGAGCTTATTACGGGGATGGTTTTTTTTGCAGGTTGGGATGATCACACATCCCTCACGAAACCACTTGCATCGTGCGACGAGGCTCCAGGCACCATCCAGATAGCTGCGCCGCCCAAGTGGTGGCACAGTGCGAGTTTTAATTTTTTTTTTTTGTGCACATGGGTATATGTGCATGGCCAAATCACTGCTCCCATCTGGATACACTGTGTTCCCTTGTTTTTGCAGTGTTTTTCCCCCCTCAAACAGCAAACAAAAGGAACCACCGACATACAACTGAGCACTGGAGCCTATATATGTATGCTTGAATGTTCGTGCATTGAATATATTCAGTGCAGGATTGCTCATGCGCACAGTAGTGTAAGATGGAAAAAATTTAGTGCGAGAAGGACGTTCAGATGACCTAATCACATTCATAGCGAGAGATGGGTGTCTAAACTGGTGAAATTGCAGATACACCGCACAAATATTTGGAATGTACTTGATTTTCCCGGTGTTGGAAAAATTGCTAGGAAACTGGGAGGATTGCAGGGGTGAATCCACTTTGATATGGGAAACAGATGTGGCTGCCTGATCAGCCCTTTTAAATGTGATAGTGTAGGGAAAAGGAAAAGGAATGTGATTTTTGAATGTGATTTCTGACACTTTCTCCTTGATATATATATGACAGCTGTCGCTGAGCCTTCAAAAGTTTAATCCTGGTATGTAACTCAGAAGCTTCTGATTAGAGAAACTTATAGCAGAACATATATATTTTATAATTGCGCCTTTTGTATAAGAAGTCTCTGAGGAAGGAATTAGGATGCGATAAGAATGGAATGCTATTTAGAAGTTGCAAGGCTGCCAAGAGAGAAGTTTAGTGTGATTCATAACCCCTTATCAACAAGCCCTCCATGCCCAGGTCAGAAAGGAACCCACAGTTCTCTAATGTTCCCATTGTCCTGGAAACCAGATAAGTGAATACAACCACTGACATAAATGACCAGTATAAGGAGAGACCAATAATAAGGTTTAGAGTCAAATTATGCTTATATGATGTTAACTGCCTGGTACCAATTAGAGACCCTTTAATGTGTAAACTTTATGTCATTTGGGGTATAAGATCATCTGCCCTTCCTGGTTATGGCAGAATACAGCTTTGGAATTGCTGGAGTGCTAAAGCACTCATCAGCCCTGTATTCCCTGTTATGAATTCATTAAACAGATATTCATCTAACTCATTCGACTCAGACTGTGTGATTCCAATTCGGCCAAGGGGTCACGCAGGCACAGATTTGTGTATCAAGAGGGAAGAGTGGTGAAACCCAATCAAAATGACCATGTGACCACAACCTCAGTCAAGGAAGCCATGGCCCTCCGTTCACAAGACCTGAGTGAGGCTGTTAACGATCAGACATTTTGGAGGTGATTAATTCATAGGGTCACCATAAATGGGAAATGCCTTGATGACACACAACACACAGTGCACTATGCATGATGTGATATGTTATACACAGCCCCAAATACACACAGACCTCTTCGAATTGGCACGTTATGGAAAAAGCAGTGTAAAATTAGACATGATAGTCTTTCACGCACGTTTTGAACAGAACTGTTACAACTGGACGTTCATGGGGAATTTTCTGAGAACCAGGCTGCTTCTCACTTCTTGGAATTTCTCCATTCTTTTGGCAAGTCACAGATATGAATATCAACCACTAAATACCACTGTGAATCGGCTGCTCAAGAGTGTCCAGTGCTACAAACCACTGCATGCCAAGTATCAAATGCGGTTAGCGACATACTCTTGCATGTCTGTCAAGATCTGTCAACTGGTGGATACCTCTGCATGTCAGTGACCAACTACCATCAAGTGTTAAAGGCAATTACCTGTCAACTGTCACTTACTGTCACCTACCAAGTACCATGCCATCAGTTACTCAATACTACCGGGTGCCAACCATGATGGCAGATACGAAATACTGCTGCATGCCCATTGTCAAAGAGAAACCCAGTGTAATACCTGATATATACATACATGAAGCTGCCTTGTACTGGGTCAGGCCACCAGTCATTAGGGTCAGGAATGTCTAGTTGGACTGGAAGCAGATCTCCTGGAACTCCATCAGAGGTCTTTCACATCCCCTCCTGCCTACTCCTTTTAACTGCGAGTACTTTAATCTGTTTGATTGTTTTACTGCTTTAAACTATTTAAATGCTTTATGCTGACCAGGTACACTGTACCGATTTTTGTAAGCCGCCCTGAGCCCGCTCGTGGGGAGGGCGGGGTAGAAATGTGATAAAATAAATAAAAATGAATAAATAACTGGAGATTCTGGGGATTGAACCCGGGACCTTCTGCAGGCCAAGAAGAGGCTCTTCCACTGAGCCACAGCCCCCTCCCAAAAGGAAGGTCATTTCTTTTTCCTTAGCAATGCTCCGGAGGGAAGGCGGCATAGTATAGCTCGATCTTGTCCGATCTCAGAAGCTAAGCAGGGTTGGTCGGTACCTGGAAGGGCACCAAGGAAGGCTCTGCAGAGGAAGGCCAGGGCAAACCACCTCTGCTTCTCACTTGCCTTGAAAGCCCTTTGTTGGGGTTGCTGTAAGCAGGGTTGGTTCTTGGATGGGAGACCACCAAGGAAGACTCTGCAGAGGAAGGCCAGGGCCAACCACCTCTGCTCCTCACTTGCCTTGAGAGCCCCTTGCTGGGGTTGCTGTAAGCAGGGTTGGTTTTTGGAAGGGAGACCACCAAGGAAGACTCTGCAGAGGAAGGCCAGGGCAAACCACCTCTGCTTCTCATTTGCCTTGGAAGTCCTTTGTTGGGGTTGCTGTAAGCAGGGTTGGTTCTTGGATGGGAGACCACCAAGGAAGGCTCTGCAGAGGAAGGCCAGGGCAAACCACCTCTGCATCTCACTTGCCTTGAAAGCCCTTTGTTGGGGTTGCTGTAAGCAGGGTTGGTTCTTGGATGGGGGACCACCAAGGAAGGCTCTGCAGAGGAAGGCCAGGGCAAACCACCTCTGCTTCTCCCTTGCTTCAAGAGCCCCTTGCTGGGGTTGCTGTAAGCAGGGTTGGTTCTTGGATGGGAGACCACCAAGGAAGACTCTGCAGAGGAAGGCGAGGGCCAACCACCTCTGCTCCTCACTTGCCTTGAGAGCCCCTTGCTGGGGTTGCTGTAAGCAGGGTTGGTTCTTGGAAGGGAGACCACCAAGGAAGACTCTGCAGAGGAAGGCCAGGGCAAACCACCTCTGCTTCTCATTTGCCTTGGAAGCCCTTTGTTGGGGTTGCTGTAAGCAGGGTTGGTTCTTGGATGGGAGACCACCAAGGAAGGCTCTGCAGAGGAAGGCCAGGGCAAACCACCTCTGCTTCTCCCTTGCTTCAAGACCCCCTTGCTGGGGTTGCTGTAAGCAGGGTTGGTTCTTGGAAGGGAGACCACCAAGGAAGACTCTGCAGAGGAAGGCCAGGGCAAACCACCTCTGCTTCTCACTTGCCTTGGAAGCCCCTTGCTGGGGTTGCTGTAAGCAGGGTTGGTTCTTGGAAGGGAGACCACCAAGGAAGACTCTGCAGAGGAAGGCCAGGGCAAACCACCTCTGCTCCTCTCTTGCCTTGAGAGCCCCTTGCTGGGGTCACCATTAGTTGGCTGTGACTTGAGGGTGCTTTACACACCCGCAGAGCAATGCACCCTTTAGGGTGGCCCAGCTGCATGATCTCAGCCTGCTCCCCTTTGATATATTAGCCTCTACAATCACCTTAATCGCTTCTTCATTTCACAGCTGAACACAGGCCAGGGGAAAAATATGATTAATTGGACAGTTTTTAAAAACTGTCATCTTATCTGCCATTTGCTGTTTGTGGTGCATCTTTGATGGGAGTAGACAATTTGCCATTCGCCCCCCCCCCCCCCCAATCCCTTGCTCGCGTCAGAGCTGCTGGCCTGTGGAGACGTATAATTTGGGACAAAACAAGTGCAGGGTCCCTTCCGGAATCCATCATCTCTCTTCCTGAAGTGGTGGGTGATGCATCATAAGTGCGGGGAGACAAAAAAGCCACTGGCTGTACACTCGAGCGAGTTAATAATCATCACGATGATAGAAACATCGGGGCTGATTCCAGTGGAAACACATCCGGCTTCTTCTTTTTCGGTTTGTTGATGTGGTTATGCAAGTCTCCCTTTGGAATTAAGCAGTAGGCAAAGAGCCCAGAGCCTAGCGTTGGCATGGCATAGTGGATGGCGTGGAAAACCCAGATTCAAATCTCCAACTCTACCACGGAAGCTTGCTGGGTGACCTTGGACACAAATACTCAGCCTGGCGTGTTGTGAGAGAATGGAAGAAGAAGAGAGAAGAGATTGGATTTATACCCTGCCCTTCACTACCCAAAGGAGTCTCAGAGCGGCTCACAATCACCTTTCCCTTCCCCTCCCCTCAACAGACACCGTGAGGTAGGTGGGGCTGAGAGAGCTCTTGCGAGAACTGCTGGTGAGAGAACAGCTCTGAGAGAACTTGTGACTTAGCCAAGGTCACACCAGCAGCTTACCTGTGGAGCAGTGGGGACTCAGACCTGGTTCTCCCGGATTAGAATCCGTGCTCCTAACCACGACACCAAACGGGTGTAGGGGAAAACTCAAAGCTGCTTTGAGTCTTGTCGGAGGAGAAAAGTGGGAAAGAAAGAAACAAACAAATGCAAACGCAAAGCCCAGAAAATTTCAAGCCGGCAATTTCTGCTACAGATCCCAGAATCTAGGTCTCCTGGGTGGGTCCTCAGCTCAGTGGTAGAACAGTGGAGCCTTCGGCTTCAATATGCCGAAGGCCCCAGGTTCGATCCCTGCTATCTCCAGTTAAAAGGACCAGGTTGTAGGTGATGTGAAAGATCCCAGCCTGAGACCCCGGAGAGCTCCTGCCAGGCTGAGCAGACAGGACTGACCTGGAGGCAAATTTGTCACTCATTTGTCCCTGTTGCCCCAATGTGTTTTGCTGTCTCTAGTAGTCCCAGAGGGAGCAAACCACATGTGGAAAATGGGAGTGCCAGACCCAAAGCAATAGGAACAAACGAGTGAGAAAAATGAAAATGCGGAAGAGTCCGTCTAAGGTAGCTTTATATGTACGTAGTTTTGCTGTGAGTGTAGGAACCTCACAGCCAAGCATCTCCTGGGTGTCTCCCATCCAAGTCCTAACCACGGCCAATGCTCCTAGGTTCTGGGATCTGACAAGATCGGGCTAGCCTGGGCCATCACGGTCAGGGCAAAAGACAGACGGAGGTGGCTTGCCATGGCCTGCCTCTGCAAAGCAACCCTGGACTTCCTTGGTGGCCTCCCATCCAAATACTAACCCAGCTTAGCTTCTGAGATCTGATGAAGAAGAAGAAGAAGAAGAAGAGATTGGATTTATACCCCACCCTCCACTCCGCAAGGGAGTCTCAGAGCGGCTTACAGACTCCTTTCCCTTCCCCTCCCCACAACAGACCCCCTGTGAGGTAGGTGGGGCTGAGAGAGCTCTGAGACAACTGTCCTTGAGGGAACAGCTGGCACAGAGCTATGGCTTGCCCAAGGTAATCCAGCCAGGTGCAAGTGGAGGAGTGGGGAATCAAACCCGGTTCTCCCAGATTAGAGTCCGCGCACTTAACCACTACACCAAACTGGCACTACACCAAACTGGCTAGCCTTATGAGATAAGGCTAGCCTGGGCCACTCAGCTCAGGGGATGCCAGTTCCCGAAATCTGTATTTTGCTAGTTCTACATGGGAAGAGAAAAGATCCAGGGCTTCCCTCCTTAAAAAATACAGCCCTTCTCACTCCTTATCCGCCATGACCGTTTTGGCAGGATTCAACAGTGAGAGCTCCCCCATTCATCCCATTCCCCCTCCCACTCTTAACAGTGAGGCCTTCCTCCTCTCAGTGGTGAACTCGCAATGATCTTTGAGGGTGCTCACAAGATCAATACAAAGTGTGAAACGTTTCAAGACTGTGCCAAAATTAGTCACTTGACTGTAATTGTTCTCTTTCAACCAGGCAGAAAAGGGTTTTTTGGGGGTTTTTTTTGCGCGTTTCCAATTTGGGAAGGTTTTTGTGTGGTTCCCTCTGCTGAAAGCCAAGGGTCTTTGGTTAACCAACAGACAGATTTAGGGCTTCTACCTGACTGAGGCAAAGACCAGTTTTGAGTTGCTCATCCCTGATGTTTTGATGCTCAGTTCCCATTCAATTTGTTTTGGTGCAAACCGAACTCAAGATTCTTTAGTTATGCTTTATGTTCCAGTTATTCTTAGGGTTGCCAACTCCCAGTTGGGAAATACCTGGAGATTTTGGGGGTGGAGCCTGAGGAAGTTAGGGTTGGGACAAGGGGAGGGACCTCAGCAGGGTATAATGCCATAGAGTATACCTTTCAGAGTTACCATTTTCTCTAGGGGAACAAATTTCTGTAGTCTGGAGAGCAGTTACAATTCCGGGAGATCTTCAGGCACCACATGGAGGTTGGTAACCCTAAGAGCCACAGAGTCTACCCTCCAAAGCAGCCATTTTCTCCAGGGGAATTAATCTCTGTTGTCTGGAAAAAAGTTATTATTCTGTGAGATCTCCAGGTCCCACCTGGAGGTTGGTAACCCTAAAAGCCTTAGAGTCCACCCTCCAAAGCTGCCATTTTCTTTAGGGGAACTAATGTCTGTTGTCCGGAGAACACTGGTAATTCCGGGAGACCTCCAGGCACCATTTGGAGGTTGGTAAGTTACTAAGGCTGCGATCATACGCACAATTAGACTCGACATAGGTGAGAATGCCGGGCGGATTTAAAGGGCGTGATCAGACAACAATATCTGGGAAGTGCCCCGCAGCCGTCGGCAACCCGTGCTGCTCTGCCGCAGAAGTGGAGTTAAAAGACACCGGGGAAATCCGTAGTAAACGGGTTGCAGCAGGCCATGGATGGACTTACCTGTGTCTGATCGCTCCAGCGCTCTCTCGTGACATCAGGATGGACTTTGTGCCATTGTCCCCCCCTTCGCAGTATGCTCATTGTCGCGAACTCCATAGGGAGCCCTTGTTGCAGAGGTGTCCTTCGTCTAAGCACTTGGGAAATAATGGGACAACCCCCCCCCCCCGACTCACCCGCAGTTGCGTCACACACTGACGGACTGTACCCACAGCTTCAAAGGGAGGTGTGATCATGCAACTGCAGGTCAAATCCCTCCAAAGGAAATAGCCTCACTTCCCCCCTTTTTTCCTGGCGCGTGTGACCACAAAGAGTAACCCTAAAAGCCATAGAGTCCACCCTCCAAAGCAGCCATTTTCTCCAGGGGAACTAATCTCTGTTGACTGGAGAACAGTGGTAATTCCGGGAGATAACTCCGGCCTCCACCCGAAGGTGAGCAACTGTACTCCTGCCTGGATATTTTCCTGCAAAATTTGCCCATTTTTTTCAATGAGATGGCACCAGGAGAAACTGGAGCCATTTCTTGTTTCAGATTGCCTCTAGCTCTCTGCCCCCAACAAAGGCCCTCAAGGTGGGTTGTGGACAAGTAAAACAGCATAAGCAATTTGTGAAATACTGGCATAAAAGAAGAATATATTCAAACAGCGGGAACAAAAGAGACATCCCTAGGTACCCTACTGCCACCCCATACCCCGAAGATTCTCTCACTGGCTGTTTTTGGGAGCTAGATGGAGCACACGTATTGCTCCCATTCAGCAGTCACCAGCTTCCGCTCAGTTAGTGGGTTCAATTTAAGGGATTGGCTGTCACACACAAAGCCCTTCATGGCTTTCGTCCCTCAAATCTGCAGGATTGCCTCTGTGCAGGACTGTGCAGGACTGCAGGACTGTGCAGGACCACAAGAACTTCAGACATCCCAGCAGGGTCTTCTGCAGGTGCCAACCTGCCAGTGGGCAAAACCAACAACTGCCTGTACGCGTGCCTTCTCTGTGGTGGCCCCCACCTTGTGGAACGACCTGCCTGAGGCAGTCAGGAGGACTCCCACTCTTGTGACTTTCTGCAAACAATACGAAACTGAAGGACAAAGTTCGAGTCCAGTGGCACCTTTAAGACTGGCAGAGTTTCATTAAAGGTATAAGCTTTGATGTGCACGCATGCACGCTTTGTTGAAGTGGAAGTTACCAATTGATACATATAGATAGAGGGTGAGCTGCGAAACTGAATTATTCAAGAGGGCGTTTCTACACAGGCAATAGAGTTGCGCTGTACTGAATGATTCGCAAAATTTACTTGCATAAATTATTTGTGGTCTACACTACTGTGTTTAGCTTACTGAAATGAGGAGTCTGCGACGTCATCTTTGCATCCTTTAATGTGTCATGTTAAGACTCATGCTTTGCTTCAGTTCCGTTTTTAGGTTTCTGATTGGCTCTAGGACCCTAATCCTATTGTACCGTTTATTGAATACCCCACCCTGTTGTATGTATTGACTCTGTCTGTATAATCTGCCTGGAGTCCAAGTGAGAAAGGCGAAGTACAAACAATGCAAATAAATCAATACATATATACATTTGGGGTGGGGCCACAAATGACCTCAAGAAGCAGCAGGGCGTGCACTGGGCTTGTAGTTATAACCATAAACTGGGTTGTTGTAGATCAGGGTATTGATGAGTTAATATTTGGATGCAACCCATAATGAGTTCATATTTTCAGATGGTACCAAGAGGCAATGGAAACTACAACTCCCATGAACCTCACTAGGAAATGAATTTAAAGAGGATGTTGATAAGGCCACTTGGTGAGCCTTCCCCGAGGTTGGGTCCTCTGTTCACAAGGGTGTTTTCCTGGGGAGGAGGGAGGGCTGACAGCTCCGGGCTGGGAAATACTGGGAAATTTTGGGGGTGGAGCTTGGGGAGGACCTCAGCTGGGTATAATGCCATAGAGCCCACCCACCAAAGCAGCCATTTTATCCAGGGCAACTGTGACTGGGAGATCAGCTGTAATTCTGGGAGATCTCCTAGCCCCACCTGGAGGCTGGCAGCCATACAAAGAGATGAACTGGGAAGTTGGTTGTCTGGCAGTGAGAAGCCCATTGTGATCTGGACTTGAACCTCAGAGAGGGCCCCAGCTTGGCTTGTAACAGGTTTCCACACTGCAGGCATTCCTCTTCTGAACTCCCCATTGCTGACATCTGCTGCAATCCCTCGCTGCCACAGCGTTCTTGACTTTTGAGCTCATTCCAGTCATCCTTTTCATTTTTTTGTTTGCGGAATGACGCGGCATCCCCCAGAGGACTCCGAAGTGACTGATGATGCACCATTGGCTACACCATCGATGTGGCAGCCGGTTAGCCCCAGCACAAGAGCCCCTCGTGCGTAAAAGCACATTAAGAAGCAAAGCGGCGTGTCCTCATCTGATTTCCGATTAAAAGACACCACACATACTTTCCTGTCTTGGGATGATGCTGACCTTGAACACCGAAGGGGAGGAAACGAAATTTTCCGGCTCGCATGCCAGAGATGATTAATGAGACAGGAAAAAAAGGACCCTGTTTGACAACGCCATTCAGATTAGGGATGGGGAAAGTTCAGGCAGCAAAAAGTTCAGCGCGAAATCACACCTGAGAAACCCCCCAGAGCAATGCATGCACGGGTGATGCAAGCATTAGACCGTGCGGTCATAATGGTTTCTGTGTTAGAGTAGGACCTCTTCTGCACAGGTAATAAGGCTGCACACTACAAAAGGGTTCATAAACTTACTTGGATAAATGATTGGGACTTAGGGCCTATACTAGGGGTGGGTGTGAACCAGCTTGCAAGCTAAAGTTCGTGATGAATTTTGGCCAGTTCATGCTTCACCAAGTCAAGTTCGTGGCAGGTAACCTGGCACAAACTTTCCATGAACTTTCAGGCTTTTCATGGAGGTTCGTGCCAGTTTGTGAGAGGAGACATTTCCAGACAGACTGTCTCCACTCAGTCGAAATGTTTACAGAACCTCAAAGCAACAACTTGGAGGGCATGTAAAGGAGCATCCGGGGGAGGTTCCCTGCAACTTTGATGTCTCTAGCTTGTACAGGATCCATTCTATATGCTCCTGAACCTGCACCTGTCAAAATGAGGTCTGAGGGCACCTTCTTTGGGGGGGGGGCTGTTACTAGGACCCCGTAAATTCAATCATCGCCAAACTTGGAGGTCAGATAGATGAGAGCCATCCTGAGATCCTCTGTGAGCTTGGTCTTTCTAGCAGGCTGGGGGGATCATTCTACCAGGACACAAACCTCACAAACTGAACCAGTTTGGTTAGCCCCTAAAAATTCATTGACATTTCTTGGTCCGTGAATTGGGCATGCTATGAACCATGAACTGAACTGAACTACGTTTTCCTGATTTGTGCCCATCCCTAGGGGTAGAGTTGCCAGATCCAGGTTGGGGAACTCCTGAAGATTTGGGAATGGAGCCTGGGGAGGACAGGGACCTTAGTGGGCGCAATGCCATAGAGTCCACCCTCCAAAGCAGCCATTTTCTCCAGGGGAACTGATCTCTGTAGTCTGGAGATGAGCTGTAATTCTGGGGGATCCCTAGTTCAGACTAGGGTAGAAGGACTCAGGGATCTCCATTCCAGCTTGTGACTGACAAAGGGACTCTTGAAAGCTCATCCCCTGAAAATCTTGTTGGTCTTTAAGGTGCTACCTGACTCAAATCTACTACTTCTACTGCAGATCAGACCAGAGGGTACCATGGCTACCATCTGAAACCATCTTTAGTCACCCTGTCTGTCTGCCACCAATCAGTGGAGTTACTCCAGGTTAATGCTATTACAGCTGAGATCGGATTTTCACCTTTAATCGCGTCTAACAAGGCTTTAAAAAAGATGTTACGCAGTAAGCTATTTGATTGCATAACTTGCCGTTCCACCTTTTTTGCTTCCTTAATCGAATCTTCCCCACTGCTCTAGAGAGAAAGCAGTAAATCCCTGCCGACTGTATACTTTCATAGCTAGCACAATTAAAAAAAAAGAAGAATTGATGAGGCAGCCTGCCTTTAAATTATCTGCTCCAACTCAAACTTCTCGCGTAGAGTTATGAAACTGCACTAAATCGTCGCTGGAAATGGAACAATTTAGAAACTGTCTAACCTGGGGCGGGCTTTGGCAGAAATAAGGTTGGTATTTAAATAGGGTGGAACCGTATGTTGGAGAACATCCAGAGAAAATTTCTAAGAAGGCGCTGAGAGAGACAAGTCAATCGAAAAGTTGTGGCTGGGGAATGGAGGCACAGACTACAGTGGGTGGTAGGACTTGGGAGGAACTTTGTTCTTCTTCTTCTTCAGTCACACAGTTGAGTCCGACTCTTCACAATCCCATGGACCACATCATGCCAGTCCCCCCCTGTCCTCTCCTGCCCTTCAGAGCCCACTCAACTCCATGTTCGCTGCATCGATAACACTGTCTAACCATCTCATACTTTGCCGTCCCCTTCTTCTTTGACCTTCAGTCTTTCCCAGCATCAGGGTCTTCTCCAGGGAGCGCTCCCTTCTCGTTTGGTGGCCAGAGTATCTGAGCTTCAGCTTCACTATCTGGCCTTCCAGGGAACAGTCAGGGTTGATTTCTTTTAGGATTGACTGATTTGATCTCCTTGCAGTCCAAGGGACTCTCAAGAGTGTTCTGCAGCACCATAATTCAAATGCACCTATTCTTCAGTGCTTGGCCTTCCTCATAGTCCAAATCTCGCAGCCATACATTACTACTGGGAATAGCATTGCTTTTGACCATATGGACTTTTATTGGCAGGGTGATGTTGTCTAGGTTTGCCATTGCTTTCCTCCCAAGGAGCAGGTGTATTTTAATTTCGTGGCTGCAGTCACTGTCTACAGTGATCTTGGATCCCAGGAACGTGAAGTCTGTCACTGCTTCCATGACTTCCCTTTCTATTTGCCAAGGAGTGATGGGGCCGGATGCCATGATCTTAGTTTTTTCGATGTTGAGTTCCAAGCCAACTTTTGCGCTGTCCTCTTTCATCCTGAGCAAGAGGCTCTTGAGGTCCTCTTCACTGTCTGCCATTAGAGTGGTATTGTCTGTATATCTGAGGTTGTTGATATTTTCCCTGGCAATCTTAATTCTGGCTTCTGATTAATCCAGGCCGGCATTTCACATGATGTACTCTGCATATAAATTAAATAAACAGGGTGACAATCAATGCTCCCTCTAAGCTGTGGAGTTTTGAGAGCAAAAATTCTATTTTGTGAGCTACTGGCATTAAAGTTGTGAACAAGCAATTTGGCTACTGCATACATTAGTTTGCTCTGGAGCCATCCTTCCTGAGCTAAGACAAAAATGTGTGAGCTGGAGGTGAAAAAACTATTAGCTAGCTCACACTAACTCAGTTTAGAAGGAACACTGGTGACAATATACATCCTTGTTGTACTCCTTTTCCTGTTCTAAACCAATCAGTTGTTCCATGTCCAGTTCTAACTGTTGCTTCTTGACCCTTATACAGGTTTCTCAAGAGACATGTGAGGTGTTCTCGTACTCCCATCTCTTTAAGGACTTGCCACAGTTTGTTGTGATCCACACAATCAAAGGGTTTAGCATAGTCCAGGGGTGGGCAAATTGCGGCCCGGGGGCCACATGCGGCCCGCCACAGTTTTTTGTGGCCTGCCAAGACAGTTGGCCACTGTCAGCACCTGAGGAGCTGCAGCTTGAACTTATTGACATGCAGTCAGATCACACTGTGAAAGAAATGTTTAATGCTGTGACATTAGTTGACTTTTACAGATCTTTGTCTGCTGAAAAATTTCCATGTATGAAGAAATTTGCTGGGAAAATGTTCTCTATATTTGGGTCTACATATATTTGTGAGCAAAGTTTTTCTTGCATAAAGATCAACAAGAGTAAATATAGATATTAACAGACATTTGACAGACATTAACTTGCAGGCTGTGATGAGAATCTCAACAAGCAATCTCACTTCTGATTTCAAAAAAATTGTAGAAAAGCGTGATAGGGTACATTTGTCTCATTAAACTGATTCTAAAATTAAATGTGCTTGCAGCTATAGATGATATGAAATTAGCACAATAAATAAATTGAATAAAACTACCACTATTTTATTTAATTTATATTTATTGATTTTTACGATACAATTTATACCTTTTCTGAAATGCAAAGTTAACTAATGAATGCAATCATTTTAAAAGGTCCAGCCCTCCACTAACCTCTGCTCCCACAAAGCAGCCCCCGAGCCAAAACAATTGCCCACCCCTGGCATAGTCAATGAAGCAGAAGTCAATGTTTTTCTGGTACTCCCTTTCTTTCTCCATAATCCAGCAAATAGTCAATGAAGCAGAAGTCAATGTTTTTCTGGTACTCCCTTTCTTTCTCCATAATCCAGCAAATGTTGGCAATTTGATCTCTAGTTCCTCGAACTCTCCAAAACCCAGCTTGTACTTCTGGTAGTTCTCTATCTATGTATTGCTGAAGCCTAGCTTGTAAGATCTTGAGCATGACCTTGCTAGCGTGTGAAATGAGTGCAGTTGGGTGATAGCTTGAACATGGGACCATCCAAACCCTCAGGATGTCCTAATCCTGGAATCTGGAGTTCCTAATTACTTGGTCTCACTTCTCAATAAGGTTGGCAGCTCTGGGCTGGGAAATACCGGGAGAATTTGGGGGTGGAGCCGGGGGAGCGTGGGGTTTGGGGACCGCAGTTCAGTGTAGTGGTTAGGAGTGCGGACTCTAATCTGGGAGAACCAGGTTTGATTCCCCACTCCTCCACATGCAGCTGCTGGGTGATTTTAGAAGTTCTCTGAGATGATGAAGAAGAAGAAGATAAAGCTGGAATAGAGAAGGAGAAAAATACAGCACAACAGTTCTGGAAACATAACAGAGATCAGTTCCCTTGGAGAAACTGGCCACTTTGGAAGGTGGACTCTATAACATTGAAGTTCCTCCCGTCCCTAAACCCCACCCTCCTCAGGCTCCATCCCCCCTAATCTCCAGGCATTTCCAACCTGGAGCCAGGAACCCTATATCCTGGCTTTAACCCATTGCCTCGTGGGGATTCAGATATGGCCAGCCTGACCTTGTCACATACAGTGGATCAGAAAACTGAAATTCGGCACGTCTTAGCCTGTGACGAAGGGGGAATAAATTTTGGAAGGGGGAATAAATTTTCCCATGTAGACAGGACACTGATGGGGGGGGAAAACCAATATATATATGTACATATATACATGCACACTCATAGGCCCCGACATTTGACAAAAGAGAATCTCATTGTCACATTTGTACATCCAAATTAATCCTGAATTATGGGTGATTTGCAAGAAAGCAATACAGCGGAGTATCTGCCGGGCCCGTATCCAAAACCTTGAAATGAATTTATGACAAACTTGCTATTGACCCATTATTTATAAAGTCCGTTAAATTCATCTTAGGCCGAGGCTTTCCGCTGGGGCATGATTGATGACATAGAGTAATATAAATGGAATGAAATAGATTAAGTCTCATTTTGAAATATTGTTCGCCATTAGGACTGGCGCATTTAAGTCCGTTTAAAACATGAAATACCACTTGAGTAGCTACACTGGTCTTATACCTAATTGTCGGGCTGCTAATGGACCTCAGCTCTTGGGTTGGCACCAGGATAGAGCGATATGCCTTTTCTCCCCTTTCTGGCTTTCAAGTTTGCTTGAAACACCGCATGCTAACGGGTGCCTTTGGGACAGTTGCTCCCCAATTGCTGCAGAAAGAATAAAGGGGAACAAGAAACACACACAAGAAGTGGGGACACATGATACTCACATGGGGGGGAAGCTCCATACAGAGGAAGCTGCCGCAGGTAAGCTTTCTTCCCTGGCTCTGCCTGCCCGCTGCCAAGCTCTCTCTCTCCCTGCCCCCTGGCAACGACCGCAAGGCCTGTGTGGCTCCCAGCCTTCAGGCCCGCCAAGCTCCCCGCCCTCATTCTCACGAGACTAGTTTAAACAGAGCTCCTAATCTCTGGTAGACCTATTCTTACACAGTCAGCTGGCTTGAGAATGATGGATATCCATCCTGTATGATTGGAAGGCTGCTGTAGCATTGAGCCCTGTATGAAGCTGTATTGCAATAGTGAAGAAGTAATAACGAAACGAAGATAGAAATCCGGAGTCTTCGTCCTTGTTCTCCTGTGCTCCGTGCCGGCTTGTTTGCAAAGACGGTATAGTTTCATGTTCACTGTATGTTACTGTCTATATGCATTTTTTTGTATAAATACACTTATTTCGGCACATTATTGTAAATGCTATTGTTTGCGTCATTGATACAGTGCTTTTCTTGATTCAGATATTAGCAGGGACCCAATGTGTTGTGTTCCGAATGTGGCACTAGGATGATCTGTGCTGAGCCGTGAGGCTCATGGGATGATCTTGAGTGCATCACCCTCTTTCAGCCTAACCTACCCTGCAAAGGGGTTTTGAACATAGGGTCACCAGGTCCCTTCTGGCAACCAGTGTGGAATGAGGGGCGGGCTTACCAGGAGAAACAGGAGGGCCCAAGCCACTTCGCCAGTATTTCACAGGAAGTGATATCATCATACCAGCAACATCTGGGTGATGCTCTGGTACATGGGTAAAAACTCTATGGTAAAAAACAGCGCCTACCCTACAGGTTTTGCCCAAATACTAGATCACTGCCCAGATGTCACTATCATGATGACTTTACTTCCTGAGCACACCAGTGATGTGGCTTATGCCTTCCTCTTTCTCCTGGTAAGTCCCCCTGCTGGATAGCTGATCAGCGGCTGGGGGGCAGGGCCTGGCGGTGAGGGACCCCAGCCTTCACTGGGGGGGGGGGGTTGTCTGGCAATCCTATGTGAAGATAAAATGGAGGAGGTAAGAAGAGGAGAAGAGATTGGATTTATACCCCACCCTTCACTCACTTGTAGTCTCAGAGCGGCTTACAAACTCCTTTCCCTTCCCCTCCCCACAACAGGCACCCTGTGAGGTAGGTGGGGCTGAGAGAGCTCTGACAGAAACTGCTCTTTTTCAAGAACAGCTGTGCCAGAACTACAGCTTGCCCAAGGTCATCCAGCAGGTGCAAGTGGAGGAGTAGGGAATCAAACCCGGTTCTCCCAGATTAGAGTACGCACACTTAACCACTACACCAAACTGGCTCTCGTTCTCACATACGCTGCTGCAAAATCCTCAGAAGATGGACAGGATAAAAATGTGATCAAGTGTGGACTGCTTCGGAGGCTACCAGGAATGTTTGCAACAATGTCTTAGCCGTCTAGGATACATGACGTTTACAATTCTTACCGATTTTGCATAAGAGAGATCATTATGCGCGTGAAGTGGTGACACACACACACCTATGTAATATCAGAGAATCCTTACTTTACGTGGTCCTGATTCAGAAGAAGTATTATTGAAACGGGAGCGTAGTCTGGAAAATTCCATCAAACAACTTGAGAGGACTTCTTTGTACTATTAGACGATTAATTTTATATAATAATAATTTTTATAATCACGATATTTTTGTATAATAGTGTGTTCACACAACTTTTTGATCATCTTATGGCTTTGTATCAAGAGTGGACTGCAACTGAGGACGGAGCAAACTTCTGGAGTTAAAAACAGAATGGAAGAAGGAGGAAGTCTGCTCATCTGTAGCGGGTGTTCCAGATTCTTGGGTCTTTGCAATCTCCCCGTTGTGTGCTAAAATCATTTACCCATTTGCAGATTAGCACTGGGATGTTTCATTTCCTCCCTTCCCATGGCAAGATCTCGGTAGCCAGGGCGGGCCGACTCCCTCTCCCATTAATTCGCTTGTAATGACTGCTTGTAAAGATAGCATTGGAATATTAATGCTTTATCCGTTTTTACGCTTCTCCATTTTTATTTCCCAAATTAATCCATTTCCTTATCTCGCCTTCCCCCCCCTCCAGTTGGAGGGATTTCTTTTTACAACCATTCACCATTTCTCAGCTTTAGCACCCGTGCAATAACGTAATAATCAACATGCCGGGGGGGGGGGGGGAGAAAGCCATTGGGGGGTGCTATTTTTTCATATTTATCTATAATTAAAATGCTCATGCTCATGACAGTTTTCAAAATATGACATGACATTTTTATAATCTTGTTAATATCGCCAAAGTTTTTTTTTTTTTTTACTGCATTGCAGGCCAGGAACTTTTCAAATGATAGATATTCTGCAAAAGAGAGGCTGAGACTATCACCCCTACTGTGTTGTTCAAGCATAAAACTACAACTGAAGTATTACCCTTAGGAACAAATGGCTTTTTCGCTTGCAGAAAGCAAGTACTTTTTTTTTTTTGGCATGGGAGAGCCATCTTCAGTTATCCTAGGTGGTGACAGCTGGGAGAAGTGTCCATCTTCTCCCCAGGATTAAGGTTATGGATTCCTAGAGGGGCTCCTAGCTCTTGCTAAACACCCCGGATTACAAGCTTCACATCCAGTGAGACAAAGAGAGAAATGAAGGGGAGGGACTGCCTGGCTTCTTGGGGTCTCCTAAGCAACCTGGACCTCCCAAGGGATGGAATTCTACAATCATAAGAACATCAGAACGTAAGAGAAGCCATCTTGGATCAGATCAATGGCCCATCCAAGGCTGGCTGTTAACAATAGGATGTTAGTCATTAATTTGTGTCCATACATGAAGTTCTGTCAAGCCACTTCTGACTTATGGTGACCCTATGAGTTTAAAGTTCTCCAGAAATCCCTATCATTAGCAGCCATTCTCAGGACTTGCAGACAGAGGGCCGCTTGGCTTCTTTTACTGAGTCGATTCATCTCGAGCCTTCCTCTTTTCCTGCTGCTTTCAACATTTCCCAGCATTATTGTCTTTTCAGATATACTTCAATGTATTTCAGTATATTTCACCTGGTTCATGAGCTGAGGGTCATATGATTGCACTCACAAGAAACCTCCAATGAACCTCCATGTTTTTCATGGAGGTTCACAAGGTTTGTGTCTGCAGTTCATGCACAAGCGAAGTCCAAGCTGCGAGTTCACTCACTTCCAGGTGAACTCACCGCTTGGACTTCAGTTGTACGCAACGTGCAACGCGGCTTGCAAAAGCCATTTAAAGGGAACGTTCCTTTTAAATGGCTTTTGCAAGATCTTCTCCCCTTCCATTCTGCTGGCCTTGCGGATGGGTACAAACTGGAAAAATGGAGATTCCTCCCGGTTCATGGTTCGTGGGGTCACACAAACCACGAACCTTCACGAGCCTCCCCGTTTACCGAACCGTTTCATTTTCTGAGGTTTGTGATGCAGTAGGGGGAAGATCTGGGTGTCTTCCCTCCCTCTTTTCTGCTGGGGGCAGCTCCCAAGGCCAGAAGAATGCAAGGGGGGGAGAAGATCTGAGATTTTTGAGACATGGCGACTCTCACTTCACTTGCTCCACCCCGTTCGTCATTTTTGTGAGCCTTGACAACACCTCTCCATTGTGTAATTAAGAAATCCGAAAAGACTGTCTCGTTTGACAAGACTGTCTCATTTACCCCAAGGTATCCTTCTTATATAAGCCCCAAAGACAGCCTTTAGCATAATTTATGAAGGCGGCAGAGCGGATGTTTACGGCTGCTGTAGGTAATCAGAACGCGGAACCTCAGATGTGGCTTGCCTTTCTCAACGAGGTAACCCAATACTGTCAAGGGGGGGTGAGCCTGACGTGAACAGTGCCACAGAAGCATTGTCATATTCTTTGTTCAAGACAGTTCCCTCCACTCAGTCTTCAAGCTTCAGATGTTCCGATTATGACTTGCTGCAGCTAATTACCCTCCAAAGTTTTACCAAGGAAAGGGAAAGTCGGGAAGCCAATTCCGGCTCCACCACAAGGCAAGCTCTAATGCCCCACCACCATGATTCTGAAAAAAACAGGTTTTACCAGGAGAATGGAGAGCTACCAAAGGTCCCAATACAAGATCCCCTCTCCACACAACATCCAGTTGGGCTGTCTTCAAATTCTGAAGCTTAAGTAACTTTATTCCAACAACATTCAACTAGAAACTGTACAACCAGGTGCTCCCTGGAGAGATCGTGTTTCTCCTGTGTTTTGCAGTCAAGCCCAGTCAGGTGTCCTCCAAAGTGGGGCCCTCAGGTCTGGCCTGGTAAGGCTTGGGACTAAAAGCTCAGAACCTGCAATCTTGGAGTTGGCAACTCTAGGTGGTGGGCAGCCCGTCCGGCAGTTGGCCTCCTCTGCGTCACCTTGGCCCAGGCCGTCTGTCACTGCCGTGGAGGAGGAGGAAGAGATTGGATTTATACCCCGCCCTTCACTACCCAAAGAAGTCTCAGAGCAGCTTACAAACTCCTTTCCCTTCCCCTCCCTGCAACAGACACCCTGTGAGGTAGGTGGGGCTGAGAGAGCTCTCTTGAGAACTGCCCTTGAGAGAACAGCTCTGAGAGAATTTGTGACTGACCCAAGGTCACAACAGCAGCTGCATGTGGAGGAGTGGGGAATCAAACCCGGTTTCCCCAGATTAGAGTCCATGCTCTTAACCAAGAGGAAGAGGAGATTGGATTTCTACCCTGCCCTTCACTAGGAGTCTCAGAGGGACTTACAATCTCCTTTCCCTTCCCCTCCCCACAACAGACACCCTGGGAGGTGGGCAGGGCTGAGAGAGTTCTCTCGAGAACTGCCCTTGAGAGAATAGCTTTGCAAGAACTTGTGACTGACCGGAGGTCACACCAGCAGTTGAATGTGGAGGAGTGGGGAATCAAACCCGGTTCTCCCAGATTAGAGTCCACACACTCAACCACTACACCAAACTGGCTCTTCAGCTGGAGAACGGCTCCCTGAAGGAAGGTTGGATCCATATAATTGTATCCTTCAATTTTGCCCATTGAACTCACCACCATCTGTGCATTTAAAGAAAAAAAAAGACGTATTTTACTCATCTTTCAGCACAAGGGACCTGATTTCAGTGCGCAAAACTGGATGGAGGAGCAAGGGTGAACCCTCTGTTGGCCTCCCCATGTGGCCTGGATTTGAACTGAAAATTGGAGCGACTGTAATGGAGCTTAAGGTGATACTGGGATCATGGAGCTCCCAGTATCTCTTTTGACCCTTAGTTTTCCCCCCTCCACTGGACCTAATTGCTCACTTCTTCCATGTCTGTCACCTCCCCTCTGCAGCGTGTCTTACTTTGACCTTCATATTCCTCCCTTGCCGACATGCTGTTGTCCTGGCGGGCTTCATTCCACCTATGCTGGATCCTCCTGTTGCCTTATTAGTCACCCTCCTGTCCTGGCTGAGCCCCAGAAACCCTGCCAGAAGCAGGCATCTTTCTTATCCTTCCTTTGTTCTCCAGGTCAGTTTGTTTTTCTTCCTGTCCGACTTTCCGTTGAAAGGCAGAGATTACATTCTAATCACCAGCACCTGGGCAAGCAAATGAGAGAAGGAAACAATAGAGTCGGCCTTCTTGGCTGTTGTTTTCCTTTTCAGAAAAGAGAGAAATCTGTCGGAAACCGTATGGAAAACCTGCTCTAAACTCATGCTCTGAAGCTCAGGTGGAGGATGGAAGGAAACCACAAAGGCAGTCAGTCACATAAGCTCCTAAACATTTGCTCTCACTCAACAGTACAGAAAATAAAGCCATCTGTTATATCTTTATCTCACAGTCCCACCAAGAAGCTCAGGCTGGTGTATGTCATTCTCTCCTCTATGTCAACCTCACAACATTCCTGCAAGGTAGGTTAGGCTAACGGAGATGGGCCCAGTGAACTTCATGGCAAAATGGGGATTTGAACCTGCGGACTTGACTATTAGGGTCAGACAGTAGCCATATATACACAAACCAGTATGTGTTGAATCAATCTGTGGCCAGAGTGAGCATGAATGCATTGCCCCTGCCCTCTGCCTACACATGATAGCTGGCTTGTGAGCATGGTGTCAACCTGTATAGGAAGTGATTGGGAACATATGATTGGGAACATCCCAGTGATTGGGAACATATGAAGAAGAAGCAGTTCCCCCATGTGAAGGAATAGACTTGCAAGCCCCTCCAGTTCCTCCAGGTAGGTCCCTGAGAGGTTGGAAAACCCTGCAGCCATCCCAAGTCTCTGTTTGGTACTGCCATCCACTCCCCTTGCTCCCAGGAGCAAAAACAAACCAGGTAACAATAACTGCTGCTGGTATCTCCTGTTATCTCCTGCTAAATGGAGCTGCATATCACATTCTGTATCTGTGTTCCTGGCCATCTAGAGCTTCCACCTGCTCCTTGGTTCTCCCACAGTTTTGAGTTATTGCATTCCAGGGATGACAAGCTTACTGTACTTCAGATAAGCATGTTGTGTTTCTGGAGATCAGGCTTAGAGCATTCAAAATATTGAAAAGTTTAATCAGGGCTCATTTCGTAGCAGGAGCTCCTCTGCATATTAGGCCACACACCCCTGATGTAGCCAATCCTCCAAGAGCTTACAGTAGCCCCTGTAAGAAGAGCTCTGTAAGCTCTTGGAGGATTGGCTACATTGGGGGTGTGTGGCCTAATATGCAAAGGAGCTCCTGCTGCAAAATGAGCCCTGAGTTTAATAAATGAATAAAAAGAATACACACAGTCATTTCAAGCATTCAGGCTGACAATGGGTACAAAGAAAAGGTGAAAACATTTAATCCCTTTCCCCTATACTTGGTGCTTATCCAAAACAATGTTTAAATAGGACAGTCTAGTATTACTTGAAGCTGCTGTAGTTAAAGTTCAGCATCACCTTAGTTCTCATGTTTCAGACTTCTCCCCATTGTCCCTCACTACATGGACAAGATGGAGCCCCTAGGTTTAGTCCTTCATGTCTTGTGCCTCTCCAAAGAGCTGCTCCAGGTGGAAGAGGGTTACTTTTCTGTGCCTAGGAAATATATATTCTTCCCCTGGGAGTCAGTCCCCCCCCAGGTCATTCAGCCCTTCCTGCTTTTCCAGGAAGGGTTTACTAACTAGCCTTTTGGTTCATAGCAATCTCTGTCCATTTTTGATGTGGCATTCTAGCAGGGTGTGAGATGATAACCTATTGTCTTACTGTTGCCAGAGCCATTAAGGTATGCAAGTCCTCAAGTACCCTGAGCTCAGAACTTGATGGTTCATTCCTCGGTGTCCTCATTTTTGCCAGCTCTAAGTTAGTATCTGGGTTTCAAAATTGTGCAGTCACAATGCTTGAAATATTGGGGTGAATTCTTGGGTTGGGGCATTTCTGCATGCTTCATCATGGGGATCATGTGTATATGCATACATTTCCTATGGGTCTGTACTATGTGTCTGTACTGATGCTAAGCTCAGTAGACAGTGATTGTGTATAGGCAAGGTATGGGGCCACTGCAGCTGCGCCCTCTCTATGTGAATTGATCCAGCATGTGTTTCAGCTATGTGTGGAGGGCTAATTTCACTTGCTTCTTTTGCAATTTGTTCTGTAATTTTGACTCATCAAGTGTTCAAGGTTAGGTTTATGTCCATCTGCCAATGGCCAGAACAGGAAAAGCAGATACCTTAAAGGAAGCAAGCCATGGAGCCACTGTCTTCCGATGAATCATAAAAGCAATAAACAGTACGGGATTTAAGAAAACTGGCACAGAATGTTGATAATGCTAATTGTCAGTTTCTGAGAGTTGTTAGCCAATAACACATTTTCAGGGATCTGACCAGTTTTCTTTACCCAGCATCACCTGAGGAAGAATTCTATTTTGAGCTGATGTACAAATACGGCCTTTTAAAATAAGGTTGTGGATGAGCACCTTTTAAAATACGGCCTTTTAAAATAAGGTTGTGGATGAGCACCTCCCTTTCTCCTGTACTACAGAAGCAGCATTGGGCAGAGCATCCAGGGTGGTGTCCCCCCTCACTGTTCTGCTAACCCCTGCAAATTTCTGTGAATTACTTTTGTGGTGGGTGTGTCCATGATCCACATCTGGATACTTTCTGTACAGGTTGCAAGCCACAGTTCTGGCATACGTAATATAGATTATGTATGTACAAAATGTGTAAAAAGCTGATTAACTGTTGCATGTGAAAAAATATGTACTTTTTTTTGGAGTGGGGGGAATTCAATGCAAAGAAACAGAAAACAGGGTAAAAAGAAACTGAAAGGTTTTAGCTGAAACAAAGGAGAAACTCAGTCCGAATGGAATTGAACCAGTGAGCTTGTGAAATTCGATAGCTGAGCTCTGGCTTGAAGGAACCCTCTAAATACCCGTTGCCAGGAGAATGGTTAAGAATTCTCTTCCTCGCCCTTTTATTTTTCCAGTTGACTTCTTTTTAACCCTCTCCACAGTGTCCCACATTCCGATTAACATAAATAAAATGCATTGGATTGTTGTTTTCAAACGTTATATAAGGGAGGGCAAGGCTACGTGGATAAAGCAAACTACCGAAATTAGAGAGAGGGGGAGGGAGGCCCGTTGAGTGGCTAAAAGACACAATTTCCTTCCCTGGTGCTCCTTTCTTTCATCTCTGCTCCCTGCCAAGGACCCTTCTCTTTCTCGTATAATGAGCCATGCCCTGAGAGTGAATATTGATGAATCAGTCCCTGTGCCTTTCTCCGTGTTAGGTAATCGCTTCAAATTGAAGTGAGGAGACAGAGCCATATGACAGCTGCAAAAACATACCACCTTCTCCCTTCCAGGGAGACATAAATATGGAGCTGCATCAAGGCTGATTCTCTCTGGATGGGTTTTGGCACACCTTCCAGTGATATCCTGTAGGATATAAACATATAAAGCCACCTCCTACCAAGTTAGACCATTGGCCTACCTAATTCAGTGTTGCCTACTTTGACTCGTAGCTCTCCAAGGTATCCAACAGAGATACAACCTTGCAACCTTGAGGACTGCCTGAAAAATCTGTATTGACCAGGAGGAGGGGAAATTGCCACCTTAATAAGGAGATATTGCAAGAAATAAAAGCCCTTTCGTGTGTTCAAGTCCTATCATTGACGAGGAAAGAAAAGTACCATTTGAAAAAAAAGAAAGGGGTTTGTACCAGCAATCATGGGAGTGCAGCCTAACCAGCAAGCTTTCATTCCTGCCCTTTGCACAATGGCCTTTAATAGATTTCAAATGGTCTTTCATTCCCATTGCTTTGATGAGCCAGTCTGGAATTACTTCGCAGCGAGTTTGTGCTAAATGCAGATTTGGGTTCCAAGAGCATTCCAACCCTCATTATCTCGCTTTTTGTTCCAAATTACTTTGATATCAAATTGCTTTCCTTTCTGTCCTGGGTCCATTAAGCCTTATGATAATTATTCCAGTGGCAAACCACACCTTTTTGTGGTACCGATTTAAGTGTCCCGCTTTTGTTCTTTTTATTGGTCCTTTTGACATATCAAACAGCTCAAGTAGAAGAAGAAGAAGAGATTGGATTTATACCCCGCCCTCCACTCCCCAAGGGAGTCTCAGAGCGGTTTACAAACTCCTTTTCCCTTCCCCTCCCCACAACAGACACCCTGTGAGGTAGGTGGGGCTGAGAGAGCTCTTTCCCAAGGTGTCCTTGAGGGAATAGCTGGTACAGAGCTATGGCTTGCCCAAGGCCATCCAGCCAGGTGCAAGTGGAGGAGTGGGGAATCAAACCCGGTTCTCCCAGATTAGAGTCCGCGCACTTAACCACTACACCAAACTGGCTCTCTTAAGGGCTTCACATCTTTGATATCATCGTTGGGAAAGGAAAGACATTTACTATATCTCATGTTTTCCTTCAGCCAGCTCCATACCCCTGTACACATTTCCCCTTCTGAAGAAATCACCTAGTACTTCAGCACTTAGTGGGTGATAACAGAATCAGAATAAAATTGTTTAATTTTTTTAGAACATTTCTAACAGCACTGAAAAATGCCCACTTTTGTAGGGGAGGGGGCATGCCCCAAAATCCCTAATGAAAATGTTCTTTCAATTGACCTTACTTACATTCAGTAGCCCTATGTTTGGTATAGTTTGGTGTAGTGGTTCAGACTGTGGACTCTAATCTGGGAGCAATGGACCCTCTGAGCTGTGGAGTCTTGTGAGCAAAAATTTTACTTTGTGAGTTACTGGCATTGGAGCTGTGAGCAAGCCATTTGCCTACTGCACACATGAGTTTGCTCTGGAGCCATCTTTCCTGAGCTAAGACAAAAATGTGTGAGCCGGAGGCTAGAATGCTGTGAGCTAGCTCACACTAACTCAGCTAAGAGGGAACGCTGTCTGGGAGAACCGCGTTTGATTCCCCACTCCTCCACAGACAGCTGCTGGTGTGACTTTAGGTCAGTTACAAGTTATTTCAGAGCTGCTCTCTCATGAGCAGTTCTTGAAAGAGCTCTCTCAGCCCCACCTACATCAGACAGTGTCTGTTGTGGGGAGGGGAAGGGAAAGGAGAGAGTAAGCCGCTCTGAGACTCCTTCAGGGAGTGAAGGGCGGGGTATAAATCCAGTCTCTTTTTCTTCTTCCTCTTCTATGTTATTACTTACATTCAGAAGCCCTGTGTCATTACTCACCTTCAATAGCCCTATTATTCAGTAGACCTCTGTTATTACTTACCGTCAGTAGCCCTATTACTTAATTTCAGTAGCCCAATTGGTTACATAGCACCTTGGACAACACCCATGTGGTTAATCCATGAATCCAGACCAGAAAAAAAAATATTCTCACAATTTAAGTATTTTTCAGGAGAAATTTCCACAGAGCTGAAATTACTATTTTCTACCTGATAACGAGACTTGGGGGATATATTTATTTCTGCAGCCTCGGCAAAGGCTGAGACTCCTGTGAGCCATTGGGTCGTCACGTGTCCATGTACAACACAGAAAAGAGCTGTAATCCTCCATGTATTGCCTAGGAAAATCTATAGGTTTATCAACATTTATCTCCATTTGCTCAACCACTGATAATTCGGCAGCTCTGACTATCAGCATGGTGTTCCCGTTCTTCCTTACAAATCCTCAGCTATGTTTTCTCCCAGAATGTCTCTAAACAAGATGTTGGGCCTCAAGCCAGGATATATTTAAGGTCAGTAATTTTCCATTTCTTCTTTTCTGTATCCTAGGGATCTTTGTCTTTCTTCTAGCAATTTCAGAATGAAAAGTGAAGGGCTTTTTTTTTTTTTTAAAGGAATAGATATGCATTTATTTTGTGCATTTATACCCCTCTTTTTTCCATCATGGACCTCAGGGAGGGAGGGCAGGCATGGGGTTTGGGTTGACAACCTCCAGGTGGGTCCTGCTGATTGCCCAGAATTGCAATGGATCTTCAGGCTACAGAAGTTCCCCTGGAGAAAATGGCTGCTTTAGAGGGTGGGCGCTATACAATTATACCCCGTTGAGCTTCCCCAAACCCTGCCCTCCTGAGAATTCACCTGAAAATCTCCAGGAATTTCCCGTTTTAGCCCTCCTATATAGGGGCTTTGTCTTTGTCCCATTCGGGGATTGTCCAAGCATGATATCTATGGAACTTCCACAAACAAGGTTACTCTATCGCAGACTTGAATGCATGCCTCCATGAACCTCCTTCTGTCACCACCATTTTAGTGTCAGGCACTCTGGGGATCAGGGGCGTAGACTTTTTAAATTCCCGGGGGGGGGGGCGGAGGCTCTCTCGTGCGTGCGCGCGAAGCGCGCGCGCACACTCGGGACCATGTCCCCGCCGCTCTTCCCCCCCAGGGAGCCGCCACTGCCGCTTCCCTCCCCCGGGCCGTGCCCGCCCGCCCACCGCGCTCCCCGCCCCCTCCCTCCCTCCCTCTCCCCGCTCACCTCGGGGATTGCTGCTGGCTGCTGCTGCCTGCAGCCGGGGCCGGCGCGTCGCCCTTGCGGGCCCCGGGCTCCCGCTCCGCCTCGTGCCTAAGTTTCCCGGGGGGGGCTCAGCCTCCCCCGGCAAAATGGAGCGCCTGAGGGTGGCCAGTCAGCCGGCCATCGCCGCCTCTCTCCCCCCCCGCCCCAGGGAGGCAGGAGGGCAGGCCGGCAGGGCGCTCCATTTTGCCGGGGGTGGCTGAGCCCCCCCCGGGAAATTTGGGGGGGGAGGCTCGAGCCCTCGAGCCCCCCCATAGTTGACGCCCATGCTGGGGATTACATTTCCCAGGGTGCACCTTGGCTCCTAAAACACATTCTGAGGTGCCAGGAAAGAAGGGCAGGCATTGGAGATGGGGAAGGGAGGGATAATTCTGTGGAAAGGTTCATCTAGTCCAGCACTGGCAGCCAGCCAGATGATGATGATGATGAAGAGACTGGATATATACCCTGCCCTTCATCACCTGAAGGATTTTTAGAGTGGTTTACAATCCCTTCCCTTCCCATCCTCACAATAGACACCCTGTGAGGTAGGTGGAGAGCTCTCTCTCGAGAGCTGGCCTTGAGAGAACAGCTCTGAAAGAACTTATGACTAACCCAAGGTCACCTCAGCAGCTGCATGTGGAGGAGTGGGGGACCCAGCCCCGCTCTCCCAGATTAGAGTCCACACTCCCAACCACTACACCAAACTGGCTTTCTGAAAGATCATCAGAGGCCACGGAGGTGATGGTCTTTCCCTGCTCGTTATCCCCGGCATCTGTTTCTAATTATCAAGCCGAGATCCAGACTCGCTTTCACATTTTGCAAAGATCTCTCCCCCCCCCATTCCCGCCCCAAGCTCTATTTTAAGGGATTTAAATTCCCCCGCAGCAATTTTCAGGAGAAAGAATTTTGATTGTAATGATAATGATCGCCCGGGGTCCCGTTTAGGGGAAGCAACGCCAGGCCAGAATTGCTGTTCCTCCGCAGCCGCAGAGACTGAATGGGATCTGCAGCATTACGGGAATGATGAGAAGAACAAGAGTGTTAGATTGGCATCATCTCGTCGTTCGCTGGGCAAAATGTTAGGGAATAACAAGCAAAATGGAGGAGGCCTTTCAAGCCTCAACGAGCTCACTCTCTTCTGGCTGTGACAGAGGTCCCAGTGAAGTCTCTGCGCCCTGGACTCAGAATGTGGCAAACGGAGTCCAGTGATGGTAAATGTAAGGACAAAAAAAATCCCTATCTTCAAGTATAGGCCACTGGAGTCTGAACTTGCCGAGACTGAGAGGGAAAAAGATCTCAGGGTCGCAGCAGATCACTCAATGAAAGGGTCGCCCCAGTGTTCTTCAGTGGTGAAAAAAGGCAAACTCTATGGCTGAAGACAGACTGGCATAATGAAGTGCAAGGGAAGCGGGGCAAAAAGACCTGGGCCATGTTGTCGTGGGGCTTTCCATCCACACTGCGTAGACTGATGCGGGACCATACTGGGGAGGAGGCAGAATGGAGCGTTCACACTGCGGGGCAGCTCCCGGCAGTGGCACCATGGCAGCGCGCGGCTTTGGGCTGTTTTGCCGAGGTGCGCATGGGTGTATGAGTGCATAGATGCATGGGCGCAGCAGCCAGATCAGCGGGTTCACGTTACCGGCGCCACTTGATGTGCAGCTTATTTGCGTCCACACTGCCAAGAAGTGGAATGAACGCGCACCCAGGTGGCTTGACACCGGTTTCCCGAGGTACCTTTTGAAGTGCAATGAAAGCGCTTGAGGACCGGGTGAGTGCGGCATCGCAACGCCAGGCGGCTGCGGCTGTGTGAACGGGCTCTCTTAATCCACTTGAAAAGCGGACCTATATCGGGCCAAACTGCCAGTCTGTCCTCGGCCTATGTTAGGGGTTATTAGGAAAGGGATTGAGAATAAAATGGCTGATATTGTAATGCCCCTGTGCAGAGAACTAGGGTGCAGCCTCATTTGGAAGACTGCATACAGTTCTGGCCACCGTGTCTCAAAAAGGTCACTGCAGAGCTGGAAAAAGGACAGAGGAGGGCAACCAAGATGACGAGGGGGTTGGAGCTCCTTCTCTGTGAGGAAAGGCTTGAAGAGTCTGGGACTCTTCCATCTTAGAAAAGCCCTGGCAAAGACATGATAGAGGTTTATAAAATTATGCACGCGGTGGGGAGAGTTGACAAAGAGACATTTTTATCCCTCTCCCAAGGTACTAGAACTAGAGCTGATGGGCAGTAGGTTCAGGATGGACAAAATGAAAGATTACTTTACACAGAGAGTGATTAAAATGTGGAATTTGCTGCCAGAGGATGTGGGGATGGCCATAGGAATGAACAGGTTTAAAGGGCAACTCAATGGAGTCATGGAGGATAAGTCTATCAATGGCTACTAGCCATGGTAACTGAGGGAAACCACCACATTCTGAGGCACTAATCCTCTGAATCCCAGAGCCAGGAGGCAACACTGGGGGGAAGGCCTCGGCCTCTCTGCCCTGCTGTTGGCCCTGCAGAGGAACTGGCTGGCCACTGTGCGAGACAGGATGCTGGACTAGATGGGCCACTGGTCTGATCCAGCAGGGCTCTTCTGATGTTCTTATGAAGGCCTCAGCCTCAATGTCCTGTTGTTGGCCCTCCAGAGGAACTGGTTGGCGACTGTGTGAGACAGGATGCTGGACTCGATGGACCACTGGTCTGATCCGGCAGGGCTCTTCTCATGTTCTTATGAAGGCCTCAGCCTCTCTGCCCTGCTGTTGGCCCTCTAGAGGAACTGGTTGGCCACTGCATGAGACAGGACGCTGGACTAGATGGACCACTGGTATGACCCAGGAGGGGCTCTTCTGATGTTCTTAGAATGGGAGCTTTGGCTGTTTGTAACAGCTACCATCAAGTGAGAGATAAGAGCCTCTCTAAGCTAGAGAGGCAGTTCCTCCCGACTGAATCCCAACTCCATTTACCTGGCAGGTGTTCTGGCTGCTGGGGCAGGTGGGTGCTGTTTAGGAGTCCCATTCTATTGGAGACAGTGGGTCATCCCCCAACCCCTGCTGCCATTTCCCACTACTACTCTATGTAGCAGTGGGAGGGGCAAACCCCCCACAGCATCATGCGCAGCACCATATCACTTCTGGGAAATAACTGGCAGCGAAATGGGGGTACCTCTAGGAATCGACAGCAACTCTATGATTTTGCGAGAAATTCTGAGCCCCCATATCATTGCCCACAGCCCAGTTGTCAAGCACAACTAGTGCTGGTAACAGAGGGCAGTCAGACAACTAAGGCTGCCAACCTCCAGGTGCGGCCTGGAGATATCCCTGCACTACAAGTGTTCTCCACACTGTGGAGAACAGTTCCCCATGGAGAAAATGGCTGCTTTGGCGTAATCCCTGTGCCCATGAAAAGTCTGGTCTGGATCCAAGGCTCTGTGTTTACATGTGTGTGAACGATACGATACTCATAAGCCTGAGTGTTTTTTTAACTCATAAGTAAAGGAGTTTCTGGATTTTGGGGGGGATGCTGAAAATTGCGGCTTGGGGGGGGGAATCTAATTCACCCCAAACACTTCTATCAGCAGCATCAATGAAACGTAGCAACAGAGCCTTGGGAAGGGGAGACGTTTCCAATCATTGGAACACACTCAGCGTTTAATTTGTATAACTGGTAGGCCAACAGGGGGACTCTGTTTCTGGGGGGAAAGGATTTTCTGGGGCCTAGAAATCCATTTCTTCAGCAGGAAAACATCTGGGGGAACCCTTGATCATTGCGTGCTCAATTTGACCCTTTCCACACTCCGGCCATATGCCTTATTAGGAAATTAGTAAGCGCGAGTTCCCTTAAACCAGCTGGCCATTAGGCACCTGAAGACAACTAGGGGCTGAGATTAAATGTGACAGTCCCTGTAAAAAGAGGGAGCAGGAGACCCCGGGGCACTAATGAAATATTGATTGCCCAGGCAAAGAGCTCACTAATTGCTCTGGAACACACCAGCAGTCTGCGTGCAAAGCTGCTACCGAGGTATGTGGAGTCCCGCGCACCCTCAAGGCCAAACGCCCATTTCACTTTTTTTCTCTACGACCTTTCTCTATTTTATTTTATTTTAACCTGGAATCATAGAAGGCCGAATGCTGAAGAATAGATGTTTTCAAATTATGGTGCTGGAGAAGACTTTTGAGAGTCCCTTGGACTGCAAGGAGATCAGATCAGTCACTCCTAAAAGAAACCACCCCTGACTGTTCCCTGGAAGGCCAGATCCTGAAGCTGAAGTTCAAATGCTTTGGCCACCAAACGAGAAGGGAGCGCTCCCTGGAGAAGACCCTGATGCTGGGAAAGATTGATGGTCAAAGAAGAAGGGGACGACAGAGGATGAGATGGACAGACAGTGTTAGCGATGCAACGGACATGAAGCTGAGCAAACTCCGGAGGACGGCGGAAGACAGGAGGGCCTGGCGTGATATGGTCCATGGGGTCGCGAAGAGTTGGACTCGACTGTGCGACTGAACAACAACAACAACAACAACAACAGCAACAACAGAATCATAGAGTTGGAAGGGACCTCCACAATGCAGGAAATGCACAAATATCTCCCCCACACATACGCCCAGTGACCCCTGTGCCACGCCCAGAAGATGACAAAAAACCTCCAGGATCTCCAGCCGAAGTGGCCTGGAGAAAAACGGCTTCCTGACCCCAAAGTGGCGATCAGCATTTCCCTGGGTGTGTAAGAAAGGGCCATGAGAACTAAGCACTGAGGCAACCCTTCCTGCCCTCCCTCTCCTGATCTGCCTCAGTTCACAGAATCCACATTGCTGTCAGGTGGCCATCTGGCCTCTGTTCGAAAACCTCCAAAGAAGAGGAGCCCACCACCTTCCGAAAAAGGAACCTCTCTAACTTCATTTGTTCCCCAACTTTCTCCCCAATGAGGACCTGAAGCAGCTTATGCTGTTTGCCTCTCTTCCATTTTATCCTCACCATGCCCTGACCTGGATAGCCTAGGCTAGCCTGATCTCATCAGATCTCGGACACTAAGTAGGGTCGGCCCTGGCCAGTATTTGGATGGGCAACCTCCAAGGAATACCGGGGTCATGATGCAGGGGCAGGCAATGGCAAACTACCTCTGAAATGGCTCTTGTCTTAAAAAACAAGTCTAGCTCGCCACCTAGTGGGGCATCATGCTAAAAAAGCTAGAACTTCGGGATGCCAGACATTCTTAGGATCTCCTGGCTATACAATAATTATTATTTCTCCTCACCACAACCCTGGGAGGTAGTTTAGGCTGAGAGGCTGTGACTGGCCCAAGCGCACCCAGGAAGCTTCCATGGCAGAGTGGGGATTTGAACCTGGGTCTCTCAAATTCTAGTTGGGACACCATAACCACTTTCCCGGTCCCAGTCACGGTGTGCTCCTCAGGCTCACATCACTGTGGTGGTCAGAATGTTGGGCCTGAGGCTGGGAATCATGGGTTCAAATTCCTGCTCAGTCCTCAAAGATCACGAGATGACTTGTGCATCCTGTCTCATTCTCAGCCCAGTCTACATCACAGGGCTGTTATGAGGATGCAAGATAACCCTTTCTGTGCAAGCCGCTCAGAGGAAGGATAAGCTATGAAGGTAAGGAATTAAAACGCTTCCAGCTTGTTTTTCCGACAGTTCAAAGCAGCTTCCAAGAGAAGGAAAACAAATCATGCAAAAATATTTAAAGCACCTACTAAAACACACACAATTAGTAGCATGAAACCAAAATAGCAGCCGCCATAAAAATAGCAGCCGTTTTGACATCTTAAAGATCACAGCTTCGGAGACACCATCCCGAGGATGAGCAACAAATCATAAGAACCTGCAATCATTTAACCGGGATAATTTAATGATGAAAGACTGCTTCTCCTGGTAAGAACCCCTGTGTCACTTTGCCCCCCCCCCCGGTGGATCTTTTGGTGACCCATCAGGAGTAACCTTCTGGAGGATGTTCAAAAACCACCCACTTTCACTGTTTTCCCCAGGACATGGAAGAGTTTTATCTTCCAATAGCATTCAGCAACGAGTTCTTTTGGGCACTGGATTTGCACAAGCTGTGGGAGATTTTTTTTTAAAACCCAGTGATCTTGGTGACATCTCTATATCACTTCCAGGTACAGCTCAGAAGTGACAAGGGGTAGCTCTAGGAATTGTGGGAAACTCTATGGTAAAGAGGTTCCCAGAATTCCTAGAGCGATCTGTTGTTGCTTCCAGGTTGTGCCGGGAAGTCATGTGGCAATACCAGTGACATCATGCCCACCCCCTTGTCCCCACCCCCAGCCCTCCCATCAGTTGCCAGGCTTGGTCTGCCGATCCTAGCGCAAATTGAGAAGGTCCAAGTGAGGAAGAGAGAATTCCACAATCGTAACACCACCACCAAAAAGGCCCTGTCCCAGTTACCTCACCTTGGAAGGCTTGGGCACATGGAAGAGGATTTCAGTTGAAGAGCTTAATGGAAGAACAGCCTTATACACAAGTGGCTCTTCAGATACTCTTGTCCTAGCTTGCTTATCGCCTTGCTGGCAACATTCATGCTGGTAATTTAACAGTTACGTGGCTGTTCTTGCTCTGGGTTACTTTGTCCCATTCAGGGAGGTGTTCTAGATACCTCATCTCATGTCAAGGGTGTTAAACTCTGCCTCTTGAGCCGGGCAATGCCAGGTCCTAGAAAGGCATGGCTCTATGGGTTGCCGGCCAACCAGGAGGAAGGGAAACTCCTCCCCCCCCCAAGATTTTAATTTTCCAACATAAGTTAGAACCAAACATCACACAAACATTGAAAACAAAAATGGTTCCTTCCTTTCAGCAAATTTTTGACATAAGAATTTGCAACTAGTATAAGTCATTTTGTTCGTTTTACGATTTGGTGTTCTCTATCCCGACATAAAATTTGGACCAAACGTCTCTGAAAATATTTTTGTCTTTTCTTTGGGGCAATACAGGTAAATTGTCCATATCTGCAACCTCCATTATTTTGTAAATTAAGTCGTCTTTAGATGGTGCCTCCTCTTTCTTCCACATACTTGCACAGATGATTCTAGCAGCGGTTACTCTATGTGCAATCAAATGACATTCTTCTTTCTTGTATTTTTCCGGGATTACTTTCAACAACGCCCCCCCTCAGATTGAAATGGTGTATTAATTCCTAACATTTGATTCAACATTTCATGCACTCCCTCCCAATTTTTTTTTACTCTTTTCACAGGTCCACCACATATGGTATAGAGTACCAACTCTTGCATTACATTTCCAGCATTTATTAGATACGTTATAACATTTCACCATCCTATCAGAAGTTATATACCACCTATGAAACATCTTATATAGAGTTTCCTTCAAAGAGACAGCTTTAGTACATTTAACAAGGTGGAGACCCGCGATACTCGTGGGGGGGGAGAGAAGGAGCTCGCCCCCTTCCCCCACCCTCCCAAAGAGTCCCGGTGGGCCTCGCCGGGCCCGCCGCTCACCCCCTCCCTCCCTGGCCAGCGTCGTTGTCCTCCTCCCTTCCTCGAGTGCCGCCGTCCAGAGCCGCCCCAACTCCCCCGGGAGGTTCCGCCTGACAGGTCCTTCTTCTCCCTCTCCTCGTCGTCGTCCTCCTCCTCCGCGTGCCCGCCGCTCGCCCCCTCCCCCCAAAGAGTCCCGGCGGGCCTCGCCGGCCCCGCCGCTCGCCCCCTTCCCCCCCGGCCGCGACCGTTCGTAGAGCGTTCCCTGCGCACGCGCAGGGGACGCTCTTTTACTTTTCGGGGGATTTAAATATCCCCTGAAAAGATTTTTAAGTTTTGGGATTTTTCTGCAAGCGGGGGGGTCACCCCCACCTGCAGAACCCCCCCCTCTGCCCTCCAAGTGCCCCCCCCGCACGGATTTAGGTATCCACACGGGGGTGGGCCACTTGGCTATTAGATATATAGATATTATTTTTCCATATTCTGGTCCATTTGTCTAGCTCAATATTATAACCAACATTTTGCGCCCACAGTGTCATTGAGTTTTTAACAACTTCGTCCTGCATGTTAAGGTCTAGCAAAGTCATGTACAGTTTTTTAATGAGTTTTTTCCCCTTGCGGTTAACATTATTTTGTCAAAGTCTAGTTGTTTTTCATAGAATCCCATCTGTTTATCTTATACCCACAGAGGAATGAATGCTCTCAGTCACTCCAGCGATCTGCAAACCACTATGGTGTATCTGCAGTTAAGATGCTTCTAAATTCTTGTGTTTACCTCTGACGTTTGGAGTTCAAATTACCTGATCCTGACCTTTCTTTTTGGGTGTAAACATTGCACAGAGTGATATGTATGTACCATTAACCACGGCATTCACTTCGTTTGCATCTCCCTTCCCTGCATTATAGATGTGCAGGTGCGGATTGATAAAACACTGCAAAAAAGCAATCTCGATGTAAGTGTACGTACCAATGGATGAAGATTCATTTTGTGTGGTGTTTTAGCAGCGTACAGGAACTCCGGTGCACACTGGTAAGGAAGCTTGCGAAAAGAATCTTAATGTAACCATCCATACAATCACCAGAAAATTGTTTGTCTGTAGTGTTTCATCAATGGGGACCCGCACATCAGTAATGCGGGGGGGGGGGGAGTAAGCTGCAAAATAAGTGTCTGTGTGTCTGCACACCAACATTGTGCCTGTGTCAAACCCTTAGAAAGGCTCAAGCATCTTGGAGTATTCCACCATGGTGCTTGCAAAAATATGAGGAGTTTCAGAGAGGTCACAGTGTGGGATTAATTTTAGAGATTCTCCTTGTTCAACTGGAACCAAAAAAGAAGTGGCAGGCAATAGAAAACACAGGTCTGGGATGCTGAAGAAATAGAGCAGTGGAAATGCGCCCTGCAGATTGGTTACCCCCAGCTGGACAACCCTATTGGGACTGCTCAAGTGCATCAACAGAAGTATTGTGTCCAGATCACATGAAGTGATGGTATTGTTTGACTCTACTCTGGTTTGACCTCATCTTGAGTATCGTGTTCAGTTTTGGGCACCACAATTTAAGAAGGATATAGACAAGCTGGAACATATCCAGAGGAGGGCAACAAAGACGGTGAGAGGTCTGGAGATCAAGTCCTATGAGGAAAAGTTGAAGGAGCTGGGTGTGTTTAGCCTGGAGAGGAGACGACTGAGAGGGGATAAGATAACCATCTTCAAGTGCTTGAAGTGCTGTCATAGAGAGGATGGTACGGAGTTGTTTTCTGTTGCCCCAGAAGGTCGGACCAGAACCAACGGGTTGAAATTAAGTCAGAAGAGTTTTCAGCTAAACATTAGGAAGAACTTCCTGACAGAGCAGTTCCTCAGTGGAAGAGGCTTCCTAGGGTGGTGGTGGGCTCTCCTCCTGTGGAGGTTCTCAAACAGAGGCTAGATGGGTGTCTGACAGCAAAGCTGATTCTGTGAACTTGGGCAGATCACGAGAGAGAGGGCAGGAAGGGTTGCCTCAGTGGTTAGTTCTTGTGGCCCTTTCTGACACACCCAGGGAAACGCTGATCACCATTTTGGGGTCAGGAAGCAATTTTCCTCCAGGCCAGTTTGGCTGGAGATCCTGGAGGCTTTTTGTCATCTTCTGGGCATGACACAGCGCTCACTGAAAGTGTATGTGTGGGGAGGTATTTGAGGATTTCCTGCATTGTGTGGCAGGGTTGGACTAGATGACCCTGGAGGTCCCTTCCAGCTCGGACTACTCAGACTGGCAGCAGCTCTCCAGGGTCTCAAGAAGAGGTCTTTCACACCCACTACTACTTGGTCCTTTATAACTGGAGATGTTGGGGACTGAACCTGGGACCTTCTGCATGCAAAGCAGAGGCTCCTCCGCTGAGCCACAGGCCTCTCCTAGGGTGAATGTTTACGGTGCTGCTGCCACCCCCATTTTTCTGTTTATGCATCCACTGGAAGCCTCCCAAAAGACAGCGCAAAGACACGAAATACCATTGCCAGTAACTGGGGGTGGGGGCTGGAAGCGCGACAAGAAGCAGTGCATTTGCTTCCCACCTCTGTGATCGAAAGCCCATTGATATTCACCGTGACAATCTGTTATAATTCAGATGGCTTCACAAACGCCGGCGTCCCGGTCCTTAATGCTCTCAACAAATGAATCGTTGCAACAGGTTTCCTGCAATTTGGAGCACTGGCGATGGCAGAAACGGAAGCATGAATACCATTTTGGCTCCCCTTTGAACCCTGATAGGCATTCGTCAGCATTGACGGGCCAGCGAGGGACTTCACGAGGGACAGAAACCATTTCCTTGCCTAATGAAGAGCAGACTACAGCCTTGCCTCTAGATGCGAGACTCACGGATGCTGCCTGAGCATATGCAAATGCCTCAGTAATTGAGCATATTTCGCACAAACCGGATCAGGACGCACAGATATATGGTCATTGTCAAAGACCCTCAGATTCATTCTGGTCACTGTTATTATAAAGCCGGATTCCCATCATTATTCCAGGTAGCTTCTTCTATGCCGTCTTTGCTAATTTAATAGAATATCTTTGTACCCGACTTATGTCTTGCACTGGACATAAGAAGAGCCCTATTGGGTCAGACTGATGGGCCATCTACTCCCATCATCTTGTCTCACACAGGGGCCAACCAGTTCCTCTGGAGGGTCAACAACAGGGGAGAGAAGCTGAGGCCTTCGTAACATGAGAAGAGCCCTGCTGGATCAGACCAGGGGTCTATCCAGTCCAGCATCCTGTCTCACACAGTGGCCGACCAGTTCCTCTGGAGGGTCAACAACAGGGCAGAGAGGTTGAGGCCTTCATAAGAACATCAGAAGAGTTCTGCTGAATCAGAGCAGTGGTCCATCTAGTCCGTCATCCTTTCTCACACAGTGGCCAACCAGTTCCTCTGGAGGGTCAGCAACAGGGCATAGAGGCCAAGGTCTTTATAAGAACATGAGAAGAGCCACGCTGGATCAGACCAGTGGTCCATCTAGACCAGCATTCTGTCTCACACAGTGGCCTACCAGTTCCCCTGGAGGGCCAACAACAGGGCAGAGAGGCTGAGGCCTTCGTAAGAACATCAGAAGAGCCCTGCTGAATCAGACCAGTGGTCCATCTAGTCCAGCCTCCTGTCTCACACAGTGGCCAACCAGTTCCTCTGGAGGTCCACTGTGGGGCTCAACATGGCTTACACAATGGAGTCCACAAATTACAGTCCAGGATACTATGGTACAACCCCCCCCCCCCAGCCTCTCTATCACCTTTAACTTCACCATCCCTGGAAGTCTTAGGCAAAACAAGTCTCAGCCTTTTCCCTAGGCAGACGTTCTTACAGAGCCACAGGCAGAGGAGAAGGTGGGGCTGAGGAGATGGTCTTCAGCCCTGACTGGAATACTCACTCCTTCCCCTGAAGCAGCAATCATTTCACGGGTGGGAGGTGGGACTTGTATATTGCAGGGATTCCAAGTTCCTGCTTTGGGCATACAGACACCCTCCACCTTTGTTCATGAGGTCATATCCAGTTGAAGCTGCAGCAGCCGTGGTCAATGGTGCAACATCGGTTCTGCTGCTCCTCCTCAACCTTCTTCAAGCCTGCAGTTGAGTTCTGTTTACTTTGTGTTCCCTGGGAGCCTCTGAGAACTGATTCATCCCCTCTTCTGCATAGAACCTGTTGCGTCCCATTTCTTGCTTATGGTCCAGTCCAGTGGAACTCATGAAATCCATCTCTGTTTAGATAATTTGCCTTGAGCAACCTCTCCCAGTCCGAGTAGACAACTGGGAGCTAGCTGGACCAATGGCTTGACTCAGTAGAAGGCAGCTTCATGGGTTCAATGCTAGTCTCTCTATTAATGTGTCCCCAGCCATGCCCTCAACTTCTACCTGGGTTTCTGTGTCCTCCTTGGATGTATTCTTGCCCTCTCCTTCTCATCCCGTTTCTCCAGTCTTAGTGCCTTGTGGTTTACTTCCACAGCAGGGTATTCCGCCTAAATATCTGTCCTCTTACTCTGTTGCACATCACCATCCCTTGTTGCCAATCTCCAGGTGTTGGCTGGAGATCTTCCAGAATTACAATTGGTCTCCAGGTTACAAAGATCAGCTCCCCTGGAGAAAATGAATGCGCTGGAAGGTGGACTCTATGCTGAGGTCACTCCCCTCCCCCTCCCCCACCCTTCCCAGGTTCCACCCTGCAAATCTCCAGGTATTTCCCAACCCAGATTTGGCAACGCTATCATAATTCCTTTCCAGATTCACTGCAATCGATCACAAAACTCCTGGGTTCATTTTCTCCGGATCCTTCAGTATCACCCCCTGTGTCCTTCCCCTTCTTTTGTTTCTCCATTTCTCAAATCTCCCAAGACTTATTCTCACCTCCGACATTTGCTCCAGGCTAGAAATATTTCTTCTTCTTCTTCTTCTTCTTCTTCTATTCCGTTGTTTCTTCAATGTAGATCCCCTTCATGCCAGCAGTAACTGAACTCTGCAACCTCGTGAAGTCCAATTCACGTCACGTCTCCTTGCCAGCTGTAGACTTCTGATCTGCCCATGGCCTCTGCTCTCGGGAGTTCCTCCCAGATCTTCTTGCCTTAGAATTAGGGCCTTCCTGAACAAATCTCTTCTGCCAAATGAAACCGATTGACTTGTGGAGCTTCGCTGAGCAATAGCAGCCGGGAAGGGAGAAATCATGGCTAACAGTCAAAAATGCTTTTAAGGGAGGGAAAATCCTCCCCCCTTACACATTACGATCATCTGGTTTCTACTCCATGCCCTCTGTGGAATGTTGGTTGTGATCCAGCCACTAATGGATGAGTGTTTTCATGCCCAGACACAGCTACGATTGGAATCCTCGTCAGCCATGTCACCAACAAAAGCCAACAGCGACAAGCCCTGTGAGATCTTCCTTCATTTCTTGAGCGGAGCCCATTTGTATTCCATGTCAGGTTGGCTTTTCCTCAACAAGGCACTGGAGAGAGAGTAGTAGAAACTCAGCTTCAGGGGCTTCAGGATGACATGTGTCTTGTCAGTCTGACTTAGGGTGGGACTGCGGCACAGTGGCTGAGCCTCTGCTTCGCATGCAGGAGGTCCCAAGTTCAATCCCCAGCATCTCCAGTTAAAAGGCTCAGGTAGTTGGTAGTTAAAAGACCTGAGACTCTATAGAACCAGTGTCCCTCAGATTAGATAATATTGGTACCTTGGTCAGAGTAGATAATACTGGACCAATGGACTGATTCAGTATAAGCCTGTGTCAGATGATCTGCATGACTCTTGACCTGGCTATGGAAAAGAAACTACTTTTGTTGCCCTGACCCTAATAATCAAGGGGCTAGCCCAATCTTGTTAGATCTCTGAAACTAAGTAGGGTCAGCCCTGGTCAGTATAGGGAAGAGAGACCTCCAAGGAGTACCAGGGTCTCTACGCAGAGGCAGGCAATGGCAAACCACCTCTGAACGTCTCTTGCCTTGAAAACCCTGTGCAGTCACCATAAGTCGGCTGTGATGTGATAGCACTTTCCACCACCACTAGATGGAGTGGTATGCAAGACTTGAGACTCCACAGAAACACTGGCCATCAGATTAGATTGGTCAGAGTAGATAATATTGACCTTGGTAGACCAATGGTCTGGTTTGTCATAAATCTGTTTCAGATGATCCACCTGACTCTTGACCTGGCTATGGGAAGGAAACCGCTTTTGTTGCCCTACTAGATGGAATGCATCTATGTTGCATTTCCTAAACCTCTTCGGCTGCGATTGTATGCACAATTAGACCCGACACAGGGACAAATGCCAGGCAGATTTAAAGGGTGTGATCAGACAGCAACATCTGGGAAGCCTCCCGCAGCCATCAGTAACCCATTCTGCTCTGTCGCAGAAGCAGAATTAAAAGACACCGAGGAAAATCCGGTAGCAAGCGAGTTGTGACAGGCCACAGATGGACTTTCCCTAGTCTGATCACTCCAGCGCGCTCTCATGCCATCAGGATGGTCTGATCAGGCCATCCTGACTCTGTGCCATTGTTTTTTCTCCCTTCTCCGTATGCGCATCATCGCACACTTCATAGGGTTTGTCAGTGTGGAGGTGTGATTCATCGATTTCTCATTTAAGCACATGGGAAACAAATGGCAAAAAAAGAGATACTCACCCACAGTTGTGTCTGATCACACACTGATGGGCTGCGTCCACAGCTTCAAAGGGAGGTGTGATCTCGCAACTGCGGGTAAAATTCCTCCAAAGGAAATAGCTTCACTTCCCCTCCCCCGCTGTATCTGGCGTGTGTGACTGTAACCTTAGTGGCTTTTGTTACCACGTACAATGATTTATTTCTAGGTTGTTTGCCTTGGATGGCTCCAAGTCTAGAGGCCACCATTACTCAGTGACATTGTTCCTTCCTGGTAGAAGGTCCTAGAAGGTGATGCTTGAACACTATTCTTCTTCCTCACGGACCTTGGTCTACCATGCTTCTTAAAATTTACATGAAATGACCAGAAGAAGCCATCTGAAGATTAAAAGCACAATGCTCTCCTTAAGCCGAAGGCACACCACTCTGTCTCTCATTTCCATCTAATTCCAGAATTCCAGAATTAGAGTGGCAGAGTTTTTAAATTGATGGGCGCAAGTAGAAAACAGCAGTATTTGGACTGAATTCCAATCCACACAAGGTAGAAGTATTATAGGTAGGTATCAGATCCGGTCTGGGACTTGATTTTCAGCCTGTTCCCCCTGAAGGATCATCTTCGCAACCTGGATCTCATTCTCCTGCTCAAGTGTCTGGGGATGCTGACAAAAAATGGGACCAGGTGTAGATGAGAGAGAAGAATGCTCACCTGTTATTGCTTACCCAAAGTCAAAGCCTTTCATCATTGCAGCAGGGTAATTATTCTAAAACATGCACCGCTGAAGAGAAAAAGGCACCAACAAAGGACGCTGGAGTCCCGTGCTTGAAATTTATATAAAGATTTTCTCCAGATAGAAACTTGGAAATGGCTTTTCCCCCTCCTACAAGTGATTAATTCTCAACACCCTCCCCCAATTGGAATTCCGGTGCTCACACAAAATATCATGGCTGGCTTTCAGCAAAAGAGAGAGAGAGAGAGAGAGAGAGAGAGAGAGAGAGAGAGAGAGAGAGAGAGAGAGAATAGTATCGATTTTGGGGTTGTGTGGAAAAGCTGAAAAAACAGCAATAGCTTAACTCAAGGTATGGCTGGATATATATTTCCTTTGTTTCAGAAAACTTTAGGAGAATTTTCGACAACATGCCCTTAAGAAAATCAATTTCCCATTACTCTGAAATGCTGGCATTTAGTCAATTATGATTTATTGATTGGGATTCTCCACTCACTGATTTAAAAGTTTAAAACAGAGTATCTCGGAACGGATGTCCCCTCGCCTAAAGTCTTGAATCTGAATGCTCACATCAGATATTTACCTATTTGTAGATATATGATTTAGACCATCTATTCCCAGCTGTGTTTCAAGGCACACTGATACGGTGTGGACTAACTGGTAGTGGCGGTGAGGGGTAACAAACACTGCAATTCCCATGTGACAATGTGAAAACACAAATGCAGGAATTAGGTTTCCCAGATCACTCACTATGGCAGGAAATCTCCTACCCCTGAGCTCTGGCAACCGCTCTACGGAGCAATAGGAGCACAAATGGGGGGGTGGGGACACAGCATCCCTTGATGCCACCGCATCACTTTCGGCTGAGTACCCAAAGGTGACGTCACTGTGTCACGATGCTCTAGGAACATCTCAAATTTCCAGGGGTCTGTTGGGGCTGGATCTCTCCCTCAGGACTGGCCAGTAGGGCAGCCACGGGCTGAATCAGATTCTCTAATCTGATTCAGCTCGCCGCCGAATTGCCGAAATTCAGTGGCAATTTTAAAAGCCACTGGAGGGGAAGGGGTTTGAGGGAGAGGCTCCAAACTTGCAGGGTAGCTGCTGGGGCCTCTCCTCGAAATACCCACCAAGTTTCAAGAAGATTGGACCACGGAGTCCAGTTCTACAGCCCCCCAAACAGGTTGCCCCCATTCCCTCCATTGTTCTCTATGGGAGGAAAAAAGTTAACATTTTTTCCCTCCATAGAGAACAATGGAGGGGATGGGACAATCTGTTTGGGGGCCCATAGAGTTGGACCCCGTGGTCCAATCTTCTTCAAATTCGGTGGGTATTTCGAGTAGAGGCCCCAGCAGCTACCCTGCAAGTTTGGAGCCTCTCCCTCAAACCCCCTTTCCTCCAGCCCCTCATATACCCTATGAGTTTTTGCCATTGATTTCAATGGCCCATAGGATATAATGGGGCTGAAACTGACATTCCCTTTCTGACACTCTTCTGGTGATGTCAGGGGACGTGACATCTGCTAAGGAGTTATGCTAATGAGTTATGCTAATGAGCTCCTGCACCTCTTTTTCTACGAAAGGACCCCTGCAAATTTCTATAATTTTTACCATAGAGATCTGGAAAATCCTAGAGCATTGCATGATGCGGTGATGTCACTTCCAGGTTCTCAGCTGGAAATCATAGAATTATAGAGTTGGAAGGGACCTCCAGGGTCATCTAGTCCAACCTCCGCACAATGCAGGAAATTCACAAATACCTCCCCCCCCCACCCCCCCAGTGACTGCTTTTTCCACACCCAGAAGATGACAAAAAACCTCCAGGATCCCCAGCCAAACTGGCCTGGAGAAAAATGGCTTCCTGAAATGATGTTGCAGCATTGCACAATGCCATTTCTCCTGATCTTTTCCCCTCCCCCCAATGCTCCCAAGAGTTGCCAGTGCTGGGCTGGTAACCCTAACATGAACGATTCTTTGCCTTTAAGAAATAATGAGACATGAATCTGTATCAAAAAAGAGGTTAACAGTTCATAAAGTAAAGGTAAAGGTTTCCCTTGTTCGAAAGCCAGTCAACTCCGACTCTAGGGGGCAGTGCTCATCTCTGTTTCCAAGCTGAAGAGCCAGCGCTGTCCGAAGACGTTTCTGTGGTCATGTGGCCGGCATGACTACATGCCGAGGCACATGGAATGCTGTTACCTTCCCACCAAAGTGGTACCTATTTATCTATTTGCAGTTTCTTGCTTTCAAACTGCTAGGTTGGCAGGAGCTGAGGCCCGAGACGGGAGCTCACTCCATCACGGGGCACTCAGGCCTCGAACTGCCGAGCTACTGACCTTCCAGTCTGCAGCTCAGCATCTTAACCTCTGAGCCACCTGCATACCTGCAAGTAATTAACTATGAAATGTTTTATGCATTTAAGGAACGTGACAAACAGAAGACATGGGGGGGGGGGGTGCATCAGTGGATGGTGAGAGTGGGGAATGATAAGAAAGCATGCAGGCTTGTAGGGAAGACCCTGCTGGCTGGCTAGCAGCAGCTGAGTAAGACCTGGCTGACTTTGTTTCTCTTCTGCTTGCAGGTACTTAAAGCCTGGGCATCTTCATAGCTATAAGCTAAAAACAGGCCTTCAGCTCCTAGCCTGAGGGAGGTACCCTAGAGCTGGGCGGAGGGTCTGCTCGTGGAAAAGGTGAAGACAACTAGTTCTTCTGCATTCAAAAGTCTCTCCCCCCCTCTTCGGTTTGTTTGTTTTATTTGTTGTTGCATATTTGCAGGGGACATTTCGTAGAAAAAGAGGTGCAGGAGCTCATTAGCATAACTCATTAGCATAACTTATTTGCATATGCCACACCCCCTGACATCACCGGAAATATGTCAGAAGGCAAGAGAGAAAGAAGAGAGAGAGAAGGAAGGAAGGAAGGAAGGAAGGAAGGAAGGAAGGAAGAAAGAAAGAAAGAAAGAAAGAAAGAAAGAAAGAAAGAAAGAAAGAAAGCTGGCAGAGAGGGGACCGCTACTAATCCAAGCCTCAGAAATACCACTATTCTGGGAGGATAGCTTCAGTGGTGGGTGAAGCCTTCAGAAGGCTGGTCGGAGGAACAAGGACCTTTCCAGGGGACGGGGTCATTTTGCTGCAGCCATGACAGAAGCAGGCATTCCCCTGCGGCGGGGGGGGGGCTGGCACTAACTCCCGGAGCTGAGCTCCCCTGAGCTCCTGCTCGAAATGACCCCTGCATATTTGTACTCCGCTTTGGGTCTCCACTGGGGAGATAAGCATCATCAACATATTTCAATAAACAGCTTCTTCTTTGCACCGTTGAATATTGGGAAAGGGATCAAAGGACAGAGGTTTGTTGAGCTTTTGCAGGGATCATCATGGACGATTCTGGACTGGCTTTTCCCTCCATTGTTTTACCAAACCCACCTTGGAACAGAAATTCCCCTCTGCATTGCACGCGGCTTTCACTTTCTTTGGTCGTTGGGTTTTATGGTACCCTCTGCATAGATTTATGGCCATTCAGGGGTGACTTTGCAGTCAGTACAGCATTGGCCCCGGGGTATTTGAATGTAGTTTTAAGCTGCAACTTTCCCTCGACACGGAGAAAATGTGAAGCGAGTGCCAGATGTAGAATCGCCCAGTGTGCGATTGTGTCATGAGTCGGCTTGGGCGCTTCACCAGTTCACCGCTGAAGTCTTGTAGCCTCTGTGCTACAACACCTCTCGGAAGTCAGTGTCGGAGGCAGCGTTGGCTCCAGGTGAAGCGACGACCACCTCCCTGCGTCCCTCAGTCTTCTCCGCATCCCTTCCTGTCTCCAGAGAGAAGAATCGCTGTCACTCTGCCTTCCCGCTAATGAAACTAATAAAAGCGGCACCTGAAATGACAAACAACCTCAGCCATTTTTTTTTTTGCAGCAAAAGAAAAGCTTAAGTGAGACTTTTGTCAGAAAAGGAAGAGGAGATCACCTGAATGCATTATTGCCTGCCGTGAAGGGTCCCTGGCAGGGAGAGCAAAGCAAAGCAAAGCAATTTTCGCTTCGTGCTAAGTGCTAATCATTTTATGGTACCATGAATAGCGATTGTTGGCAAACTCGAGATCTGTCACTGAAAATGTATTTACTCCGTGGGGGGGGGGGGGGAGGGGAAACGGGAATTAAACTATTCAGCACCTTTAGGCAGTTTTCTGGATATGACCACCGAGGGCTGCTCATCCACTCGCATCAGAAGGCAGCATGCATTGGCCACATGGTGATAGACATGGGCAGACTGAACACGAACACGAACATGCAAAGCTGCTTTGTACCAAGTTAAGAGAGCAATCCTGAGGAGAGGGGGGAAATCGGTATTGGGAGCCAACTGACCCCAATGCCTGGCTTGTAGCTACAGGGGGGGCATTTGGGGGCTCCGCCCCCTCCAATGTGAGGCATGCCCCATGACAGCTGCTGCCCCTCTTCCCCTCCCTCCCCTCCTGTGACATTAAAAGGGTCTCCAGCTGATCAGTGGGCCCTTTATATCTTGCAGGAAGTGAGGGAGAGGGGCGGCTGCCGGCTCTGCACCTTCCCTGGATTTGCCGCTTAGAGATCAGGCGCAGGTTCCCTTTACATTTTTCTAGCAGGGGCTGCCCTCGCCTGACCTCCAAGCAGTGAGATTGATGCTTGGAGTTCAGGGAAGATGTGTGGCCACACATCTCCCTTACCCTCCCCCACCCCTGCTGCCTCACAAAATTCCCCCGCACCCCACCAGCCCAAAATTTTTGGCAATGGGGCTGCCTGATGCTGATGTGAGAATGGGTGATGCCAGTACAAGGGCAGTTAACATTGGCGTAGAGCACTAGTGGCGCTGTGGCACAGAGTTCCACCAAAGCGGGAGCACCGCGGCGGCATGCCGGCAGAGGAAGGGCATGGACCCCACTGCTGGTGTAGATGTGGGCATTCCTGGGGGCATGTCAGCAGTTAGGTGGCCTCCGAAGCCTTTTCCGTGTGGGAAACCCCCCCCCCCCCCCTCTACCTGACAATGCAAAAATGGCACTGTTGCCCATTGACACTCGCTGTAACTCCACATTCACTCCCCCTCACCCATCTGCGGCCATGCCCACAGGACCCCAAGCAGCTCAGGATACAGACTAATTGTGCACCCAATCAGCTCCGGACACGCCTCCCCTTGGGACCCAATCACGGCCCCCCACCCAATCACAGCACTCCCGCCTTTGTCACCCTCACCATTGGGTGCCTGCAGAGCTGACAGATCAAGCAGGTCGAGAAAGAAGTCCTTTTCTCCCCTTCTCACAGTACAAGAACTCGGGGGCACTCCATGAAATTGCTGAGCAGTCGGGTTAGAATGGATTAAAGGAAGGACTTCTTTACCCAAAGAGTGATTGACACATGGAATTCACTGCCACAGGAGGTGGTGGTGGCTACAAGCATGGACGGCTTCTAGATGGAATTGGATACACATACGGAGCAGAGGTCCATCAGTGGCTATTAGCCACAAGGTATAGATAGGAACTCTCAGTCTGGGGCAAGTGATGCTCTGTATTCTTGGTGCTTGGGGGGGCAACAGTGGGAGGGCTTCTAGTGTCCTGGCCCCACAAGTAGACCTTCTGATGGCACCAGGTATTTTTGGCCATTGTGTGACACAGAGTGTTGGGCTGGATAGGCCATTGGCCTAATCAAACATTGGCTTCTCTTATGTTCTTATGACGGGTTATGCCCCCTACCCACTGTCAGATGGCCAGCTGTCATTACGGGAGCTGGTCTCTTTAAGGGGGGATCCCAGGAGGGGATTGTTGCTCTTGGAGGCCACCCCTTTCTGCCCCCTGCCTGTGACAGAGGTTGGCTGGGACTCCTCCACTCAGGAACCCCAGTAGTACTGCCTGCCCTCTATCACCCTGCCCTGCCAAACAACAATACTGGAACAAATTGCTGCAGCAGAATGGCCATGGATGCCGCTGTGGCAGTGCCCAGCAACACTGTTGGAGGATCCTTTTTCCCGTTCGGCCACCGTGTAACTATCCCCTTGGAGAGGTGACTAGGAGCACCACTGCTTTGCTGTGGCTGGGCGCCTCAGCCCTGGCACGGCTCAGGATTGGAGACGCCAGGGATGGAAGGTGGGATGTTCTACCACTGAGTATGTCCTGGAACACCACATGTCTGAGATCCCTTACCCAGTCCCAAACACGCCTGGATCTGAAGCTCCCATTGAGCTGTGGTCCATCCTCTTGTGAAAGTGATTGTTTGAGGGTGCCTGTCACCTTGGCGCTATGCAGTGCATCCATGGGACAAAGAGGAAGAAAATGTCCATCAGACCTTTGCCCATCGCCCGACAGTTTGGTCGCGAGCCGAGTTCAATCCTGAGATGAAACAGAGAAGAGTGGCGAAAGGGAAATGAGATATCAAACAACATCCTGCAGACACCAGAATGGGTGAGTGCACCAATTAAGCTGCTGTTTATCATTTAGATATATTTCCTTAATGAGTTCAGCGACTTCGGCATCTCTTAAAAACCCATAAAGCATATTACGCCATCCCCTAGGTCTAATAGCATCACGGGTAATATAACCTGGCATATGAAAGTAAATGCCTCTATGTACAAGACTGTTCTCCATATTTTCTCTCTTTGTCACACTCTTGAAAGCCAATCTGGCATCACATCTGAATAGGCAGAGAGGCACTGTTGATGGGAAGGCAAGGGTGGACTCAGTTCTCAGCCGCTCCCTTGAGAGTAATAGGGGGTCATGGTAGAGAGAGGGCAAAATCTGACCCGCGTTCTGGGTCCTGGGTCTACAAGTGGAAATGTCACCAGTCACCACCATTGATGGAGCCCATCCTGTATTACAATAAGCATCTTGGTGGTGGCAGGATAGGTTGTCAAGTCGCAACTGACTTATGGCAGTCTGGGGCATGGTTTGCCATTGCCTGCCTCTGCGTTGAAACCCTGGACTTCCTTGATCTCTCATCCAAATACTAACCAGGGCTCATCCTGCTTAGCTTCTGAGATCTGATGAGACTGGGCTAACCTGGGCCATCCAGGTCAGGGCAAGGCAATGAACTTCTTTTGTTGTTGTTGTTGTTCAGTCGGACAGTTGAGTCCGACTCTTCAGGATCCCGTGGACCACATCACGCCACGCCCCCCTGCCCACCGCTGTCCTCCGGAGACTGCTCAATCTCATGTTCATTGCATCAATAACACTGTCCTAACCATCTCATCCTTTGCTGTCCCCTTCTCCTTTTAGAAGAAGAAGAAGAAGAAGAGATTGGATTTATACCCCGCCCTTCACTCCCCAAGGGAGTCTCAGAGCGGCTTACAAACTCCTTTCCCTTCCCCTCCCCACAACAGACACCCTGTGAGGTAGGTGGGGCTGAGAGAGCTCTTTCCCAAGCTGTCCTTGAGAGAACAGCTGGTACAGAGCTATGGCTTGCCCAAGGTCAACCAGCCAGGTGCAAGTGGTGGAGTGGGGAATCAAACCTGGATCTCCCAGATTAGAGTCCGCGCACTTAACCACTACACCAGACTGGCTCTCTTACCTTCAATCAGGGCTATTTTGGGGCAGGAACACACAGGAACGGAGTTCCGGCTGGCTCCCAAGTTGGCCACGCCCAGCAGGAGCTCATTAGCATAATAGGCCACACCCAACAGCAGAAACTCATTAGGATTGGCTTCATTAGGGGCATGTGGCCTAACATGCAAATTAATTCCTGCTACAAAAGAAGCCCTGGGTTTTGACAACAAACAAGGTAAACAGAATAAGAAGCAAAAGGTGGGTGTGGCAGGATGACCACTCTTCTGGTAACACGGGGGTGTGGCCTAATATGCTAATGTGCTGTGCTGTCAGGAGTGTGGCCTAATATGCTAATGAGTTTCTGCTGCTGGGTGTGGCCTGTTATGCTAATGAGTCCCTGCTGGGCTTTTTCTACAAAAAAAGCCCTGAATATATTAATACTTGGTTTTATACAGTTATGGATAATTCCCCCTTTTCCTCTTTTTGTGTGGCCTCTGGAACTCAGTACCTTTTGTGCTTTCCAACAGAGGTCTCTCCCCTTTTCCACCCAAGAAGAAGAAGAAGAAGAAGAAGAAGAAGAAGAAGAGATTGGATTTATACCCCGCCCTTCACTCACTTGGAGTCTCAGAGCAGCTTACAAACTCCTTTTCCCTTCCCCTCCCCACAACAGACACCCTGTGAGGTAGGTGGGGCTGAGAGAGCTCTTTCCCAAGCTGTCCTTGAGGGAACAGCTGGTCCAGAGAGCTATGGCTTGCCCAAGGTCATCCAGCCAGGTGCAAGCGGAGGAGTGGGGAACCAAACCCGGTTCTCCCAGATTAGCGTCCGCGCACTTAACCACTACACCAAACTGGCTCTCAAACAAAGGTTGGGGACCCGTGCCATAGACAAAGATTTGGATCCTGCACGGCGCAAATGGGCTTCGGGTGCCTATTTCACACCTCCTCTATGCAGATGTTAACCCCTTCTTGTTATTACTGATGTCACGAGCTGATGTTCTCGGAAAGTCAAACTCGCTTGCTTTCATATCACTTGCTGCAGGTCCATTTGAAGGAACCACTAACTGAGACTGGGGGGATGGCGCAACCCAGCCTGATTTCCACAATTCCTTTGTTGGCAAAGAGAAAGAGGTTCCGTTTAATGCGCCTTGATTATCTCCCCACTCCACCCCCCACCCTTTGCCAGCATAGATTCCTCTCCACCCCCCCACACCACCTTCCAATTAATTCCACTTGGATTTTAATTGCGCCAGCCACATTAGCATCAATATTAATCAGGTGCAGATACACGCAAAAGGTCAGGAGGGGATCCACTTCACACGGAGGAGAAGAGGCAATGTTTTCTTCACTGCAAAGCGTGTGCCAATTAAACTCGGAATGTTGCCGGTTCCCAGGGCCAGAAGACGTTGAGATTTTTTGTTTGCTTTGCTCTATGGACTGGATTTTTTCAAATGGGGAGATGATTCCAAGAGGGCACGCAACGTATGTTATTGAAGACTATCCAAAGTTAGCCTTTTTGTCTTGTTTCCGGCCAGTGTGGTGTAGTGGTTAGAGCATTTCACTGGAGGAGGAGCTGTGGTTGAGGGGGGCATCTGCTTTGGAAGAAGAAGAAGAGGAGGAGGAGGAGATTGGAATTATACCCCGCCCTTCACTACCCAAAGGGCGTCTTACCATCTCTTTCCCTTCCCCTCCCCACAACAGACATCCTGTGAGGTAGGTGGGGCTGAGGGAGCTCTGAGACAACTGTCCTTGAGGGAACAGCTGGTACAGAGCTATGGCTTGCCCAAGGTCACCCAGCAGGTACAAGTGGAGGAGTGGGGAATCAAACCCGGTTCTCTCAGATTAGAGTCCGCGCACTTAACCACTACACCAAAGAAGGTCTCAGGTTCAATCCCTGATCAATGTCCCAAATAAATAGGTTCAGATAGCAGGTGATGAGAAAGACCACTTCTTGAGACCTTGGAGAGCCTTGGAGAGCCAATGTAGTGTAGTGGTTAAGAGTGGTTTATTATGTTCTTATGTTACACCTCAGCATGGTACAATGCCCTAGAGTCCACCCTTCAAAGCAGCCATTTTCTCCAGGGGAACTGATCTCTTATCTGGAGCTCAGCTGTAAAAGCAGGAGACTCCCCAGGCCCCACCTGGAGGCTGGCAACCATACCAAGAATACAGAGCATCACTTGCCCCAGACTGAGAGTTCCTATCTATACTTTGTGGCTAATAGCCACTGATGGACTTCTGCTCCATATGTTTATCTAATACCCTCTTGAAGCCCTCCATGCTTGTAGCTGCCACCACCTGCGGTGGCAGTGAATTCCACATGTTAATCACTCTTTGGGTGAAGAAGAACTGCCTTTTATCTGTTCTAACCTAACTGCTCAGCAATTTCATGGAGTGCCCATGAGTTCTTGTATTGTGAGAAAGGAAGAAAAGTACTTCTTTCTCTACCTGCTCTATCCCATGCATAATTTTATAAACCTCGATCGTGTCACCCCTCAGCCGTAGTTTCTCCAGGCTAAAGAGCCCCAAGCGCTTCAACCTTTCTTCATAGGGAAAATATTCCAACCCTTTTATCATTCTAGTTGCCCTTTTCTGCCCTTTTTCCAATGCTATAATATCTTTTTTGAGGTGTGGCAACCAGAACTGTACACAGTACTCCAAATGAGGTCTCACCATCGATTTATACAGGGGCATTATGATACTGGCTGATTTGTTTTCATTTCCCTTCCTAATAACCCCCAGCATAGCGTTGGCCTTTTTCACCGCAGTCGCACACCGTCTCGACATTTTCATGGAGTTATCTACTATGACTCCAAGATCTCTCTCTTGGTCAGTCTCCGCCAATTCGGACCCCATCAACGTGTATTTATAGTTTTGATTTTTGGCTCCACTGTGCATCACTTTGCACTTGGCCGCATTGAACCCCATTTGCCACGTTGACGCCCACTCGCCCATCCTCAATAGATCCCTTTGGAGTGCCTCACAATCCTCCCTGTTCTCACCACCCTGAACAACTTCATGTCATCTGCCAGGTTAGCCACTTCACTGCTTACTCCCCACTCCAAATCATTAATGAACAAGTTAAAAAGCATCGGACCAAGTACCAATCCCTGATAATAAATGTCTCGAAATATATTTATGGTCTAGTTCTTTTCACAGATTTTTTTTTCCTGGTATTCCTACGCCGATATCCATGTTTTTCTTCTGCTTTTTGACTTCTGGGGAAACTGATCTCTGTCATCTGGAGTCCAGTTGTAATTGTGGGAGATCTCCAGGCCCCACCTGGAGGCTGGCAACCCTACAACACCCTCCCGCTCTTCCCCAGCAGTGCTGGGCCGCCCAGGTGGGCAGGAGCACAGGTCGGAGAGTATTTGCATGCCCTGTGGGCAAGGGAAGGGAAATGAGGTTGGCAGTCCCCCTAGCTACTGGCTAAAGATGGGGGGGGGGGTCATAGGGTTGCCAGATCCAGGCTGGGAAACGCCGGGAGATCTGGGGATGGAGCCTGGGGCGGACTGGGGCCCCAGTGGGGCATGATGCCACAGAATCCACCCTCCAAAGCATCCATGTTCTCCAGGGGAACTGATCTCTGTAGTCTGGTGATGAGTTCTAATTCCTGGGGATTTTCCAAGTCCCACCTGGAGGCTGGCATCCCTAACGTGGCAGAGGAGGTGTGTGGGAAGGGGCAGGTAGCAGTGGGCACTGCCAGAAGCTGTGAGCCCTGGCAGATGCCCCATCTCAGGGCATGCTGACACCAGGCCTGAGCAATGGTCCCAGGAATACCATCCCCCCCACTGACTGGCCCCCGCCCCTCGTCTGCTTTGGGGCCATTAAAATGGAAGTTAGAACGCATCACAAAGACGAGAGAGGCCTGATGTGATCGGGCTTGTCAGCCAGTAATCGGATTTCTAAACATATACGTGTCTCCCGTCGCCTTGCATTAAAGCCACAAACAAATGCAGATTTGGCAACGGAAGGCAACGAGGTTGGACTGTAAGAGACAGTGGGAGAACAGTATCATCAGCCAGAGGTTTTGCGGAGGCTTGTGGGCAAAGTGCATGGCTGGGATGATATCTCAGTTTGGCAACCGCCGTCGACATAATGGAAGAAGGCGCATTTGCTGGCGTGCCTGCTCAGACACATGCAAGAGCCCACCTCCCCTGCTTCAGTTCCACACACACACACACACAACACACACACACACACACAAATGCATGCATGAAGCTGCTTTATACTGAATCAAGCCATTGGCCCATTAAGGTCAGTATTTCCCATCACCTCCTGCCTAGTCATTTCACTGGAGATGCTGGGGATTGAACCTGGGACCTTCTGCGTATTAAGCAGATGCTCCACCACTGGGCCACAGCCCCTCCTGGAATAGTAATCTAGAGATGTAATATGCATCCCTGCCATCACAGTATCATCACTACAGAGGAGTGACTGATTCTCTTTGCCATTTAGGATGGCATTCCAGATGACTTGCTTACCAAGCATTGACATGTACCTAGTAATCAATATCCTAGTCTCAATGGCCCCCTGGGTTCGCCCGACATTTCTAAGGAACTCCGGAAGGAGAGTTGAAACCGGTGTCTCTCTCAAACTAAAATTCGGGCTGAATTCAGGGCTTCCAAGCAAGCAATGATCTGTAACCGTTTGTAGGAAGTCCAGAAGGGCAACATCATTTTTCAGGGGCGCTCCTTGTTCCTTTAGGTTGACGCTAGGCTTTGCCACAGATGAAATTCAGAGTTAATTTGGAGGTTCCTCCTCAGGCAACACATCTGCGGAATTGAGAGGGAAGTCTGAAGAGTTTCTGTAAGCCTGGTAGAGAAATTTTTTTCAGCGAAGTACACTTAAGCTCTGACGGCCTCCTAGCCTTGGGAGTTTGGAACCAGCTGTTGGAGGTGATGAAGGAGGACCCATTCCCAACACTTCTCCAGAACTGGACCATTGAGTACGGGAAGCAGAAATGGCAACATTCTGGAGCACCATAGAGGAACTGAGTTGATCCTCAGTAGGTAAGTGAAAGACAACGTCGTGTAGTGGTTAGAGTTTTGGACTAGAGCTAGTGAGACACAGGCAGGCTGTCGTGTCGATCCTTCTAATTGCTTGCTATGAGTTGGATCCCGCCATCTTTGTGTCCATTTGGATCCTTTCCCTTGCTTCTTTTGTAACTAGCAAGAAGTAAGAAGCCAGGTCCTGAAGCTGAAGCTCCAATACTTTGGCCACCAAATGAGAAAGGAGCCCTCACTGGAGAAGACCCTGATGCTGGGAATGATTGAAGGCAGGGGTCATTTTGTCGAAAAAAGAGGTACAGGAACTCATTAGCATAACTCATTAGCATAACTTATTTGCATATGCCACACCCCCTGACATCACTGGAAGTGTGTCAGAAGGCAACACCCACCACTCAGGCTCCTGGAATCTCCTGGAATTTCCCAACTCAGAGCTGGCGAGCCAGCTTGACACTTTGACTAAAGACACTTTAGGTTTCCTTTGCTCTTGCAGGGAAGCTACCCTACAACAAGCATGAAAATACAGATCGAGTTAGTCTGCTTTTACTTTTTTCCCACAGTGCATCACCATATATGCCCGCTCCTGGGCTTGTTACTCCCAGAATGGCATTCCTGCACGTACCTGCTTGAAATGACCCCTGGCCTTTAGGAGATAACGTGTCTAATGTCAAAATCCAAAAGGCCTAGGGTTGCCAGCCTCCAGGTGGGGCCTGGGGATCTCCTGCTTTTACAACTGATCTCCAGCTGACAGAGATCAGCTCCCCTGGAGAAAATGGCTGCTTTGAAGGGTGGACTCTATGGCATGGTACCATGCTGAGGCCCCTCCCCTTCCCAAACCCCGCCCTCTCCTGGATCCACCCCCAAAGTCCCCAGGTATTTTCCAACTCAGACTTGGCAACCCTAAAAAGGCCTCTCTCTGAAACAACAACTTATCATGAGATTGACAAGGCCTAGACTGAATCTTCCCAGCAATGAAAAACTGAGCCTGTGAACACCTTTGGGATTTTGAGATGGGGGGGTGGGTGCCAGTAAAAAATGGCTGCTGTAGGAGGTGGAGCCAAGCACAAAATGGCTGCCACAGGAGGTGGAGCCTAGCATACACACAAGAGGAAGGGGGATGGGGAATATAAACACAAAACACACACAGAGAAGAAGCCCAAGGCGGAATAGCACACACAGAGAAGGTGACCAATGGGAGAAAAGGAGGATAAAACACAAAAGAAGACCAGGGGGAAAGGGGTGCTCCTCTGCTTTGGGGCTCTCAAGCACTCTTTCCTCAAAGTAGACCCATTTGTGCTGTTCACAGGAGCCTGATGTCAGAATCTGACACATCTGACAATAGCTTGCTTGTTCAATGGTCGCCCTGATGTTACTTTCTGTTTCTTTGTGCCTTGCTATCACCAAATGTTTTATTGCTTGCCTTGAAGTAGAAACTGCTGTCCTGCTTAGTGTTACTCTTTCCCCGGGAGGGTGGCCTCTCACATTCCTATGCGTCACATAAACAACTGCAGCTATCTTGTCCAGGTTCCCTCCCCCTCTCACTTTGAGGCTCTGAGTATGTTATCAGAGTGGGTACAACCTTGGAAGTTATTTTATTGCCACTAGCCAAATGTTTTGCCTAGAGTTCTCACATCTGGGTCCCTCAGGGCAAGAGGGGAATTTTTATAACTTTCCCACCTTTGGTGGGAACAAACGGTCGCCATTTCCCTTCCCGCTTTTTTGTATGTATTCTGATTGGATGTTTATGTTCAAGCACCTATGCCTGAAGGTATATTAACCCAGGTCATCTTTATTCTGTATCTCTAACAAACATCGAGTATCTGTTCCAGTATTAGAAATAAAGAACTCTGTTTAACTACAAAGGTCTGATCTTTTGCTGATAGTACAGAAGCCTCACACCTGGATCCTTCTCCAGTGAACTCTGGAGAAGGTCCAAATGAAAAAGCCCCTTTGTTCGTAGTATGAAGGTGGCCAATCATGGGCTCTGCCTTCAGAATGGCCCCGGCTCCTTTCCCGAAGGACATGGCAGGCACCCAATTGGGGAACCCTGGTCTACGGCTGAGAAGAGTAAAAGCGCAAAAGGGACCCATAAAGGGCTCTGAGTGCCAAGAATGGGTCTGAAAGGAGGGTTGCCAACTCCTGATTTGGGAAATTCCTGGGGACTTTGGGGCTGGATCCGGGAGAGGGCGGGGTTCGGGTGTGAGTATCAGGAGGGAAGAGTTTGTGGAGGGGGTGGGGTGGGGGAAGCTCAGCCAGGGTTTCATGCCACGGAGTCCACCCTTCAAAGCTGCCATTTCCTACAAGGGAATTGCTCTCTGTGGTTTCGTGTGAGGCTTCTGAATCAAATCAAATAAGCCAGGCTCTTTGGTGAAGTAAAAGATCCTTTTATTCTTAATGATGGTTCAGGTACTCAATGTTTGTTAGAGATAACTTGCTTACAGGCAACAGGGATTAATGTACCATACACAGTAAGGTGAGAGCAGGCAAAGAGCCAATCAGAGCCAATACAAAAAAGTGCGAAACCCCCCCAAGCGTTGGTTCTCACAGAAAAGGCGCAAAAGCACTGAAATTCCCCCCATGCCCCGTGGTGACCTCTACTTGCAATTCACAGGCTAGGCACCTGGCTAGAAACAGTTCAACAGTTCTCCAAGGTTACAAAAGCCAGACTGTTTATGTGACGCGGTGGAATGCTGCAAGCCATCCTCCCGGGGAAGAAAAAGACACATTAAGCAGGACAGGCAATAAACCTCAAGGCTGGCCATAAATTACAGATGGGCAATTACTGATAGAGACCCCAGCCCGAACAACTAATGGCAGCAGATCTGACATTTAGCGATCGCTTGCAATTCTGGGAGAACTTCAGCCCCCACCTGGAAGTTGGCAACTCCAGCCTGTCAACTGTGGCATATGGGAAGAAAGCTCCAGGTGCCCCCATGCATTGTGTTTCCTCGTGCAGAACAGATGCATTTGTGCTGGGGCTACGCGGAACCTGCATTTAAAAATAATTAAAATTCCGTGTGAACAAAAGCTGAATTTGGCATAACGCATAACGGCCCATTTGCATACGCTTTGTATAATTTATTCTGCAGTTCTTGCTCTTTTGCATGATCGATTTTGGGTTGTTGTTTTTTGAGGGGTAGTCGTTTCATTGTTGTGTATTTCTAATTGTGTAATTGCATAATTATAATTATCTCCCACCACGAGGCTCCGGTGGGCTCTGGAGATCGCAGAAATACCAAAATGCTCGCAAATGCCTCCGAAAGAATTGTTTAAACGCTCCTGCAATTACAGTGAAAGAAACACTGCAATTAAGACAAACACGATGACTTACTGGAAAATGCAAAACAGCCATGCAACGGCGGACCACGTTTTCCCCAACACACCTTTACAAAACTCGAAGCAATCTGCTAGCACAAGAACATTGTTATTTTAAAATAAAAAACGGAAACTGAGATTTGCCCCCCCCCAGTGATTCCAAAGTGGCGAATGGAGATGTAAATAGAGCTTCATAGCCATTTTATAGCAAAGGTTTGAACCAGGGTCTTCATCATAAGAGCTCAGCTTCTGGGCGTGGAACAGAGATCACTGGGATACGTGTGCGGGGGGAGGTATTTGTGAATTTCCTGCATTTTGCACAGGCGTGGACTAGATGACCCATTCTCTAATTCCGATTCTAGGATTCTTAGCCACTATTCTAAGACAGGTCAGATGCAGCTAAAAAGAAAAATCCATCAACTAGAGAGGAAACTTTGGAGTTCAGTAAAAGGCTTCTTCAAGCTGGATATCGCTCCTCCTCCCAAAGAGGGGGCGGGGCAAGTATAGGGGCAAGGCTATTGATTTCAGATTGATGAAGGATCCCTGACTGGGACGGCCCGGGCTAGCCCAATCTCTTCAGATCTCGGACGCTAAGCAAGGTTAGTCCTGGTTAGTACTTGGATGGGAGACCACTAAGAAAGTCCAGGGTTGCTATGCAGAGGCAGACAAGGGGAAACCGCCTCTGAACGTCTCTTGCCTTAAAAACCCCACCAGGGGTCCCCATAGCTTGGCTATGACTTGACAGCAGTTACCAACATCATCTCAAGACTAGAGAGACCCAAGTTCCAATCCCCATTCAGCGATGAAGCTTCAGTTTGGAAAATCCCTAGCGATTTGGGGGTGGCGCCTGGGGAAGGGCCTTGGCAGGGTATGATGCCAGAATGGCATCCTCTGGAGCTGCCATTTCTCCCGGGGAAGTGATCTCTGTCACCTGGAGATCAGTCGTAATTCTGGGAGATCTCCAGGCCCCACCAGGAGGTTGGCAGCTCTAGCCTTTGGGTTCACGTTGCAACTGATCTGCCCGACTGATCTGCTCACCCCACATCCTTGTCGCTAATGGCCGATACAGCCTGACTTTCGGGTGCAATTTAATGTAATGAGAGAATCGGCGCGTGGCAGAACTTAATCCCATTGTTATATTTGCACAATGGCTTATCAACAATATCGCCAGCTGATCTGCTGGGTCCTCATTCCCGAGAAGAGACCCTCTTGATGTGGAGGAGGCAGAGAGAGAAATAAAACTTTGCCGTGCTGTGCTTATGAGAGGCAGGAAGAAATTTTAGAAGAAGAAGAAGATATATTGCAATTACATTCTCGGCAATTCAAGGGAACACAGAGCACATATTTCGCAGTCCTCAACCCTCCCCCCCCCCAAGCGTTTTTTCAAACAGCGCTTGAAAACGAGGGATGTTACAGAACGGTGCGGCTATTCTGGTTTGATTGGAAAGCCGGAGTTTCTTTGTTGATTGCTCGGCACCCGAGACCGAGCCGTGGCCGCCTTTCTTCCGGACCAAAATAACAACAGCTGGGGGCTGACATCAAAGACGACCCCTGCCTTGGTGTTAAAAGGATACTGTAATGCCACGGAGGACAACACAAAAGGAAGAAAATAAGAGGGAAGAAAACGCTGAGGATGTATGAAAAGAATATAATCCCTGCCTTGTAAAGCTGGGGTATGGGCTTTGCACCCTAACCCTGGATAGCCCAGGCTAGCCCATTCTCATCAGATCTCGGAAGCTAAGCAGGGTCGGCCCTGGCTAGTATTTGGAGGGGAGACCGCCAAGGAATACCAGGGTTATGATGCAGAGGCGGGCAATGGCAAACCACCTCTGAACGTCTCTTGCCTTGAAAACCCTACGGAGTCTCCATAAGTCAGCTGTGCTTTGATGGGAAACGAAACAAAACAAGGTTTTGTTCCAACTCCTGTTTTAAAGGAGGTACGATACCCTAGTTTGCTTGCAGGACGGACCGTTTCTCCCCCTGGGGTCAAGCCACATGAACATGTGTAACTGCCTTATACTGAATCAGACCATTGGTCCATCAGGGTCAGCATTGTCTACTTTTCAGTGGTGGGTCTCCAGGGTCTCCAGAAGACATCTTTCACATCGCCTACTCTCTGAACCTTCCCCCCACTTAAGCTGGAGATGGTTGGGACGAAGTCTGGGACCTTCTACGTGCCAAGCAGATGCTCTACCACCAAGGCACAGCTTTTCCCCTTCGAAAGGCCAATACAAAAGGAAGTTGGGAACAGCTGACTTCTACCCCGGTTGCAAGCTTTGCTGAAAGCTGACTTATGCACCGTCCTTACAGGATAATGTGGGATTCACTGATCAAGGTTTTAGGGGATGAGCAGGAATAGTTGGTGGTCTTTGGGGGTTGAACTACATCTAGGGGTGTCAAACATACGGCCAATCTCTTCTCTTCTCTCCTTGGATGGTGGCTTTGGCTCCTTGGTTTCTTCCCCCAAGGACTCTGAGTTCCTGACAGGACCTTTTCCAAGGTGAGCAGACGCTCTCCCACTCAGCCACTGGTCCTTCTCCCTCAGTGTACAAGCTGGTGGAAAGGCTGGCCAGGTTTGCAGCCTGGGACTGCCCAAACTGCTCATAGCCAGGGTAGGCTGCTATTTAGGAGTAACAGATAGGGTTGCCAACTCCAGACTGAGAAGTTCCTGGACATTGGAGGGGGGGGTAAAGCCCGGGGAGGGTGGTGTTTTGAAGAAAACCTTTTGATCTATAACTTTCCCAAATATACGATATTAAACCTGTAACACATCACTCATGATGTAACACATAGCATTCTCAACGTGTAAACATAATTTTCAATAAAATACAAAATCTGCACGGGGGGTTGGTTTAGAAGAAGAAGAAGAAGAAGAGATTGGATTTATACCCCACCCTCCACTCCCTAAGGGAGTCTCAGAGCAGCTTACAAACTCCTTTTCCCTTCCCCTCCGCACAACAGACACCCTGTGAGGTAGGTGGGGCTGAGAGAGCTCTTTCCCAAGCTGTCCTTGAGGGAACAGCTGGTACAGAGCTATGGCTTGCCCAAGGTCATCCAGCCAGGTGCAAGTGGAGGAGTGGGGAATCAAACCCGGTTCTCCCAGATTAGAGTCCGCGCACTTAACCACCACACCAAACTGGCTCTCATGGTTTAAAACACGGTTGGCATTTGCGTTGTTTGAAAGATAGCCCAAAAAATGAGAACCATCACTCGACAAAACAAGATGATTTCAATAGGTTTCCGGTGCAAGCTGTTTGAGAGGAAAGTTGATCCACCACCACAACATCCCATTGTTTTGTGAACCATTGTTTGACTGAGGGCAGGGTTTAAGGAGGAGAGGGACCTCAGCAGGGTATAATGCCACCCAGAGCATCCATTTTCCACAGTGGATCCGATCGCTGTGGTCTGGAGAGCGGTTGTAATTCCGGGAGATCTCCAGACCCCACCTGGAGGCTGGCAACCCTCGCAGCAGACTTTAGAAGTTGGGGTGAGTTACATTGGCATCGATCCACTGTTGACAAAACCTAGTTTAACCCATGTATTTGGTCCTTGGCATGTCTGTAAATCCTTATTTGGGACTACTGTCAAGAGGGTAGGCCTTTATTTAAATCTCAGTCCTTTATCTGAATCTAGCCTCTGCCACACATTCACTCGGTAGCCTTGGGCATGTTTTTCGCTCCCCCCTCATCTGAGCTCTTTATGTGTGTGTGGGCGGGGATAACAACACAGGCCTGCTTTGCTATTCCTCTGATGTGCTTTGCTGCCACCTTACCCTCCTCGTTTGGGGCAATCGCCAATAAATTATGTCGGAACAGACAATGAAATATTATAGAGTCAATTAAAAAAAGGTATAAAATGGGAAAGCATCATGAGCCAGCAGAAAAAGCGGATCGAGGTAAAAATGAAGCTACTATGAAAGCTGGAAGCACATCCTTCCCTTGTGGCAGAGACCTACACTAAGTTCAACAGGACGGAGGCCATTGTAAGGCTGATAACTGCCCAGTTCATAGATCATTTACTTTATTTAAATTGTCGACAGCCTGCCATTCTCATTGAGATTCAGATGAATTACACCCACACCCACACACACTTAGTCAAGCAGCACAAGACATCCAGTACACAGTGCCATACCCTGACCTGCCTCTCAGATCTTGGAAGCTAAGCAGGGTCAGACCTGGTTAGTATTTGGATGGGCGCCCGCCAAGGAAGTCCAGGGTTACTGTGCAGAGGCAGGCTAGGGCAAACTACTTCTCTTTATGTCTTGCCCTGACCTGGATGGCCCGGGCTGGCCCAGTCTCACCAGACCTTGGAAGCTAAGCAGGGTCGGCTCTGGTCAGCATTTGGATGGGAGACCACCAAGGAAGACCTCTGGAGGACCAACAACAGGGCAGAGAGGTTGCGGCCTTCTGAGAAGAGCCCTGCTGGATCAGACCAGTAGTCCATCTAGTCCAGCATCCTGTCTCACCCAGTGGCCAATGCAACCAGTTCCTCTGGATGGTCAAGAACAGGGCAGAGAGGCCGGGGCCTTCATAAGAACATCAGAAGAGCCCTGCTGGATCAGACCAATGGTCCATCTAGTACAGAATTCTGTCTCACCCAGTAGCCAATGCAACCAGTTCCTCTGGAGGACCAAGAAAAGGGCAGAGAGGTTGCGGCCTTCTGAGAAGAGCCCTGCTGGATCAGACCAATGGTCCATCTAGTACAGCATCCTGTCTCACCCAGTGGCCAATGCAACCAGTTCCTCTGGATGGTCAAGAACAGGGCAGAGAGGTCGGGGCCTTCATAAGAACATCAGAAGAGCCCTGCTGGATCAGACCAGTGGTCCATCAGCATCCTGTCTCACACAGTGGCCAACCAGTTCCTCTGGAGGGCCAACAACAGGGCAGAGAGGCCGAGGCCTTCATAAGAACATCAGAAGAGCCCTGCTGGATCAGACCAGTGGTCCATCTAGTACAGAATTAAGTCTCACCCAGTGGCCAATGCAACCAGTTCCTCTGGATGGTCAACAACAGGGCAAAGAGGCCAAGGCCTTCATAAGAACATCAGAAGAGCCCTGCTGGATCAGACCAGTGGTCCACCTAGTCCAGCATCCTGTCTCATACAGTGGCCAACCTGTTCATCTGGACCACCAACAACAGGGCACAGAGGCCAAGGCCTTCCCCTGATGTTGCCTCCTGGCACTGCAATTCAAAGGGTGACTGCCTCTGAATCCGGAGGTTCCCCTTAGTCACCATGGCTAGTAGTCACTGATAGACTTATCTTCCATGAATCTATCTAATTCCCTCTTAAAGCTGTCTTCTATCAGTTCCTCCTGTTTTTACTGCATAATTCTGCACTTGGCATTCGCTCCACATTTTCTCAACACTGAGGAAAAGGTGCGGCTCAAAACCCCTTTCAAATATGCCGGGTCAATGCTGTACGGATTGTGAAGTCACCCCAAACGGCCATAAATCGATGCAGAAAGTACCAGGAAACTCAACGATCAAAGCAAGCGAAAGGGGCATGCAGTGTGGAGGGTACCATAAAATCCGGCGCTCAAAGAAAGTGAAGGCAGCATGCGATGCAGAGCGGGATTTCTGTTCCAGGGTGGATTTGGTAAAACCACGGAGGGGAAAGCCAATGCAGAATTGCCTGCTCTTCTGCCCTTGCCGGGCCCCACCTCCTCTCACGCCGCTCGCCAGTGTTCCAGCTGTGACACCGGATGCCCCTTCCCTTCCAAACACCTCGTGGGCCCAGATTCTCTGCAACAACAGTGGGCGTAATTGCAATCTGTGGGTGAGAGGGTTCTTTGGTGGCAGGGAGGACTCAGAGGAAATTAGACGGCATCTCACGCAAGGCTGCTTGGCAACCAGTATTCCCTCTAAGCCGAGTTAGGGTGATCTAGCTCACCGTTCTTTAGCCTCCGGCTCACACATTTTTGCCTCAGCTCAGGAAGGATGGCTCCAGAGCAAACTGATTTACGCAGGAGCCCGATCGCTCACTCACAACTTTAATGCCAGCAGCTCACCAAGCAGAATTTTTGCTCACCAGACCCCACAGCTTCGAGGGAGCATTGCGTGGCAAGCCGAGCCACTTGGGTTTGAGCCTTTCACCCGCCAGCTCGACTGATGAGCGTCTCTTTGTTTTTAATTCGGCTCCCTTTATTCCCTTCCTCCCCCTTCTGACCCCGGTAGGAGTTAGCAGGGGCTTGGCCTTCCTATTAATTCTGCGTCACTGCTGCCGGCGGCGGCTTGACTTGGCCCGACTTCACAAGGCTGGCTCCTGCCCACAGAAAGCTGACAAATTCAGGATGTTATTTTCCTCCCGCTTCAAGACGGTCGCACTAAGAGGGAGAAGATGAAGGGCCTCCGACTGGCAGCCTGTCACGGTAACCGTTGACTGCGTGCCTCTCTCTGTCATGGAATCTTCTTCTTCATCAGATCCTCTGAGCAGCATCTTTGCTTTCTTTTTTTTTGCTGTGCTTTCGATGCCTGCTGGGGGAGGACATTGAAACCAGGCGTCCTTTGTTCAGCCAATGGTTGCTCTTGTTCGGACTCGAGCTGGCAATGGGATTTGAACTGGCAACCTGGGGGTGGATATCAAGTGGGAAATCCAGCCAGTGGGCTTCTGGAAATCTAGCCAATGTGGAGGCCTTTGAGAATCAGTAGGACAGATGCTGTTCATGGGATTCTCTTCAACTGGGGGGCTCCATAAGTCCCCTCTTGTGACCCATTAGATTTACTGTTGCCCTCTGAAGCTTGGTGTAGTGGTTAAGTGCGCGGACTCTGATCTGGGAGAACCGGGTTTGATTCCCCACTCTTCCACTTGCACCTGCTGGATGACCTTGGGCAAGCCATAGCTCTGTACCAGCTGTTCTCTCAAGGACAGCTTGGGAAAGAGCTCTCCAAGCCCCACCTACCTCACAGGGTGTCTGTTGTGGGGAGGGGGAGGGAAAGGAGTTTGTAAGCCGCTCTGGGACTCTGAGTGAAGGGTGGGGTATAAATCTAATCTCTTCTCTTCTTCTTCCGTAGCCTGAGTTGGTCAGACACCTGCTGTTGTTGAGGACAACCTTGGCTTTATTTCCCCTACACCTCTGGATCATGCCACCCCATAATTATCAACTGTCTGTACTGACCAGGCATGACCGAGGGCCCACATATTGTGCTCTTCATATTCTTGCACAGCTGTTCTAAGGAAGAAAGTGGAGAAGAAGAAAAAGAAGAAGAAAAAGAAGAAGAAGAGGAGGAGGAGGACATTGGATTTATACCCCACCTTTTCACTACCTGAAGGAGTCTCAGAGTGGTTTACAATCTCCTTTCCCCTCCCCTCCCCACAGCAGACACCCTGTGAGGTAGGTGGGGCTGAGAGAGCGCTTTCAAGAACAGCTCTGAGAGAACTTGTGACCAACTCAAGGTCACACCAGCAGCTGCATGTGGAGCAGTGAGGAATCAAACATGGTTCTCCCAGGTTAGAGTCTGCACTCCTAACCACGACACCAAGCTTCAGAGGGCAAGAGTAAATCTAATGGGTCACAAGAGGGGACTTCCTGATGGTGAGGGCAGTTTGATGATTCCCTGTGGGGGTGGTGGGCTCTCCATCGCTGTAAGTCTTTTAGCTACGGTTACCACCAGGTCTCCTGCTATAGTGGGAGATCTACCACTGGGAGCACCCTGCCACCTGCCACTGCTAGGGGGACTATATGGCAAAAATTGCCATTTCATCAACGATGTGATGTCATTTCCGGGGCAAACCCAGAAGGGATGTCACACCTCTCTAAGATCCAGGGAAAATTCTGTTGTAAAACCATAGAGTATTCACTGAATCCTAGAGCAGCACATGGGCACAATGCACGTCCAGCCATTTTGCACGTTGGTGATGTTTATTGGGAACCACTGAAAACGTACTGTGGGGAAACTGTGCTCTGCAAATGTCTCGTTAAATTAAAGAATGGGTTTTTTTTTTGGTTTTACAGCCAATCAGGAGGGGCTGTTGCCGAAGAAATAACTACAGCTGCCAGAGTAAACTGTGATATGGGGCGGACTTAGTAATCCTTGGCATGAGGGAGACAGAAAGTCAGTCTCGATTTTCCACTGTGAAATGTCAGGAGATGTGCAATTTACACACCAAAACTGACAACCCTGGATGATTTTTGTCAATATCCTACGGAGAGAGGCTGACTTCCCTGTTTCCCATAAACTGGTGAATACTGGTGAATACATTTATGGGCTGTCAGCATTCACTGGGCTCTCTCTCCGTTTTCAGATATTCACCATCTTCCTCTGGGAATTCAAACTTTATGACATAGGTCACCAAACATATAGACTGTATGACATTCCCTGCCTGTCCATGAGCTCAGACAGAAGAAATGAAGATCACATCTTTGCAAAATTTTAAAGTCAGGCACAAGCAGCCTCAGTTTGCCTCAGGGCCGTGCCAGAAAGAGGCTTCACCAGGCACACACAGCCTCAGTTGGCCTCAGGGCAGTGCCAGAAAGAGGCTTCACCAGGCACACACAGCCTCAGTTGGCCTCAGGGCAGTGCCAGAAAGAGGCTTCACCAGGCACACGCAGCCTCAGTTGGCCTCGGGGCAGTGCCAGAAAGAGGCTTCACCAGGCACACACAGCCTCAGTTGGCCTCGGGGCAGTGCCAGAAAGAGGCTTCATCAGGCACACGCAGCCTCAGTTGGCCTCAGGGCAGGGCCAGAAAGAGGCTTTATCCGGCACACACAGCCTCAGTTGGCCTTGGGGCAGTAAGCCGCTCTGAGACTCCTTTGGGTAGTGAAGGGCGGGGTATAAATCCAATTTCCTCCTCCTCCTCTTCTTCTTTTTCTTCTTCTTCTAGAAGGCCTTTAATACACAGAAAATACATAGTGTGCATTCCTCAGTTCACATTCTTACTATGTTAGTCAATCTCAGCCATTCTAAAAGAAGCAAAAAGCCAAGATAACAGACAAACATAACAGCATGGCCGTGTACGTTTCTTACTGGTCCCAGTGTGGAACTTGGAAGGAGAGGGCCCACTATTCAGGCTTTCCCTGCAGAAACAGAAGTGAGGTGAGAGAGAGGGCAGGTGCAATTCTCTCTTGACCCAACCTCCATTAAACCATCCTTCCGTTCTACTTTTTCCTGGCACATCTCTCCACTTCTGCTATCCCATCAGAATCATCCCCTGCCTTTGGATCCTTGCCCTAGTCATCACTTTTACTAGCTTGTCTTTGGGGCTTTCTGTGGGGGATTTCCCCCTACGTCACCCTCCTTATAGAAGTTGTTTCGTGCCAAATGTCAGTGTGACCTTCTACTCCAAAGGGTGGGTGTTTGGGGCTTAAGGCTCCCAAGGTTTCCCCTTAGCTGTAGCCTGTTAACTTAGCAGGGGTCATTTCGAGCTGGAATGTGCAGGAACGCCATACCGGGAGTAACAAGCCCAGGAGCGGGCACATATGGTATTTTCATGCTTGTTGTAGGGTAGCTTCCCTGCCACAGCAAAGGAAACCTCAAGTGTCTTCAGTCAAAGTGTACAGCTGGCTCGCTAGCTCTGAGTTTGTGAAATACCTGGAGATTTTTGGGGTGGAGCCTGAGCAGTGGGTGTTGTCTTCTGACACACTTCCGGTGATGTCAGGGGATGTGGCGTATGCAATAGGTTATGCTAATGAGTCACGTTAATGAGCTCCTGCACCTCTTTTTTTGACAAAATGACCCCTGTAACTCAGCAATCTTATTATTTCTTAGTATAGATTAATATAATGGAGGGAGCTTTTACCTCCCTCAGATCTTCTGTGGGTGGAGTTTATCTGTCAAGAAGCTGAGGGCACTGGAAGACATCAATAAACAAAGAGCGTCTCTCCCCCACCCTCGGTCTCTCTTCTTCTCTTCAAGTCTTAGATCTGTGATCTTAATGGCTGGACCGCACAAACACTTGCTTTTGTGTTTGTGTGTGTGTTTGTGTGAGTGCGTCCGTCGTCAACGCCTAAAAGTACGGGCAGAATTATGACAGGAGAACTTTAATGGGCCATTAGTCACCTGAGGAGTGCATTAGTGGACCATTAATGTGGGCCTCCTTACAGGACTGGATGCAGCTAATATTGGAAAAGGGAGTTCAGTCACCTTGGTTTTCACCTTTGGGAAAGTTCAGAAAGCTGTTGAATATACACCAGACAAGCCTTTGTAGTTTCCATTCATTGCTGGGTTTAGCTCTGCCTCTGATTGGTCACTGGATCACAAAAAGCGATGATCTTGTCGGGGGGGGGGTGTCCCCTCCTCAGTGTGACACCCATATTTTGCTTCACCCAGCGAATTGTATTTCAGTGAAGCTGATGGGCGGTAGGTTCAGGATGGACAAAAGGAAGTACTTCTTAACAGAGAGAGTGATTAGAATGTGGGATTCTCTGCCAGAGGATGTAGTGATGGCCACAGGCATAGATGGCTTTCAAAGGGGATCAGATCCCCTGCAGAAAATGGCAGCTTTGGATGATGGACTCTACAGCATTACATCCCTGCTGTGAGCCAGTTTGGTGTGGTGGTGCAGAACAGCGAACTCTAATCTGGAGATCCAGGTTTGATTCCCCACTTTTCCACATGCAGCTAGCTGGGTGACTTTGGGTCAGTCGCAGTTCTCTCAGAGCTGTTCTCTCGAGGGCAGTTCCCGAAAGAGCTCTCTCAGCTCCTTCTACCTCAGGGTGTCTGTTGTGGGGAGGGGAAGGGAAAGGAGGTTGTAAGCCGCTTTGAGACTCCAAGTGAAGGGTGGGGTATTTTGTGACATTTTGTGGTTGGCTGCCCCGCCTGCAGCAGCCATTTTGCGACTGGCTCCACCTATTGTGGCAGCCATCTTTTGATTCTGCCCACTGCCCGTTGTCAGAATTCCAAAGGTGCCCGCAAGCTCAAAAAGGCAGGGGTCCCCTGATCTTGACTGGTACAGTGTTCACAAGCACAAAATAAGAATTAGAAAGGTGTGCAGAACCTGTGTTTGGTTGCTGAATTAAATTAAACCTTTAAAATAAACCAAAATGCATTTTTAAAAAAATCTATTGTTTTCTCTTGACCTAGCACAAGCAAATGCTTAATTAAAATCTCAAGGTGATAATAACTAGGTAGGCTGGGTCCTGGCTGTTAATACTTTAATAAACAAAATATACCTGACTCTTGAATTAAGCCGTTAATCTTGAGAACCGCCTCAGCGGCTACCCTCCATCCCACCTTTTGAAGTTGCATTTGTTGTTCCCAAACAGTTATTGTAAAAGAGGAAAGACCTCTTGTACAGAAATAGCACAAACGAGGCAATGGTAGGAAATCAGCCGAACATACTCCACTCTATTAGATTTTTGTTGTAATGGAGACTCCACGCAATAAGGAGAGTCGTAAACAAGAGCCATCATTTCCCGCCAGTAGGTGAGGCAAGGAGCGTACGGCAGGAAAGATCAATTGTGTGTTGTTCAGCAGTGACCAAGAAATCCACAAGCAGCGAGGCAGCTGGAGAATCGGGCCGTAAACAATATTTACAATGCGCCGGCAAGAGAGGTTTCGGCAACGGGCAGTAAGTGTCAAGTCCACAAAGCATTATCGGAAAATTACAACCAACACAGACTCTTTGTTTCCTTAATCCTTTGCATCCCGAGCTTGCGTTCGTCGAGCCGCTCGGCCCTCTTACATTGAAGAGCTAACTGAATTACCAATCATATCATGTCCCATTTCAAAAATAACCTATAATGGCCCTCATTTCAATATTGCACGGCGGCTGATTTCCTATTCTCATCTTACCATCTCCTCCTTGCGGTAGCAATTTCCATATGTTCCTTTGCCCTGAATTTCAAAGCATACGTTCCATCTAATGGAATTTGAATATTGAAATCTGCTTTCTAGTGATCTGGGTGGGCGGGCAAACCAAAAGTGAGAAGGAAGAGAGAGAGAGAGAGAGAGAGAGAGAATGACTGGGCATTGAACCCTGGGCAATGATGAACAGTGTCTTATCCATTCGTTGACTTGTGTCTTGTTCATTTATTCTTCCCCAAGTCTTTTGGTGCCAAGAATTAAGTTGCATTCCATTCTTGCAACCAGCCTTCTAGGGAAAGCCATCGGTATGCTCCACTGTACAGAAATGCCATTTTCAGTCCTATTCTACCTTAGGTCAGATGTTGATGTTCCACTCACGGCAGACACGCAGCCAAAGAATGGCAGGTCCTTATCCGTAGTGCCCCCCTCCCCCCCACAATAACATTTAGACTCACTTCCTCCATGTTGTGATGTCATCATTGTTTCTAGGGCTGAGCAAACTTTCTCGACTGAGTTTCTTTTTATATTCTTTTCTGTTCTGGTTCTTTGCTTTTTAACTGGTGGAACAGTAGATTCGTTTGTATTGGGTGCACGTTTCATTGTTCTTATGTATAATACATACAGGATCTATATACGCAACATACATTGTTTACACAGATAATAGACGTATCTGGATGGAGCTCACAGAACTTTTCTACTAACGGTGGGGTTGTATGCCTCTTACGCGAGAAGCTTTCTGCCAGCAGACGAGCCTCTTCCTGTAGAGGAAAACATTGACAGCAGCAGAACAGTTCCACCGGATCAAGCCCACAGTGCTGATTTCCTGATGCACAAATAACTTTGAAAATTGACAGGGGAAAGCAGAAAGAAAATGGAAGCCATAGCTTTGATTTGAACAAGGGGAAGAGAAACCAAGATTTCAAGTGGGGTTCAGGCAGGTCCCTATTCTGAATCTTTAGGTACCATTGGCCAGGATTTGGGGATAGACATGGATTGTTCAAAAGGTGCAGTTAATACAGAAAGCTGTGGCCAGGGTTTTGACTGGAGTAGGTCATAAAGACCATATCACTCGTGTCTTGTTCCACGAACACTGGCTTTCAGTTTCAGGCTCAATGCACAGTGCTGGTATTGAGCTTTACAGTCCCATGTGCCATGGTACTAGGGGTGGGCATGGACTGGGGAAATACCTTTTGTTTCATTTTGTGGTTTGTGATGTGCCCAGTTCGTGAGTCACAAACTGTCATGAACTTTTAGGCGTCAAACTGGTTCAGTTGGCAGGGTTTGTGATGTGGTAGAACACCCCACCACCCCCATGCTAGAGAACCAAACTTGCATGGGATCACTGGCTGACTCTCCCCTACGAGTCTGGTGAGGATTTATGGGGTCCAAGTTAGAGCCCCTCAAAGAAGGTGCCCCCAGGAAAATGCTTTCTGGGGAAACAACAGGAGCAAGTTCAGGAGGTTCAAGAGTGTGTAGAATGGATCCCGTGCAACCTAGATACATCAACCTTGCAGGGGACCTACCCCTGATGCTCCTCTACATATCTTCCAAGTTATGTGAAGATTGGATTTAGGGGGGCTGAGTTATGCCCCCCCCCCCAGAAGATGCCCCTGGGAAAATGCTTTTTGGGGGAAATGTCAGGTGCAGGTTCAAAAGTGTATAGAATGGACCCCCTGCAAGCTATTTCCAAGGCTGGAGAATTCCACACCCCCCCTGTTGTTTTGATGCTGGGTAAACATTTTGATTGAGCTTAGACAGTCTGTCTGGAAATGTATTCATTCATGAACCACCACGAACTACTTGACAGTTTGAGGAAATTTTGTACTGGTTGACGCGGAACGAACTTCAGTTCACGAACCACAAACCATTCAAAATTAATAATGAACTTTAGTTCATGAGTTAGTTTGTGCTGATCCCTACTTGGGCCCAACATACCTTGAAGGACCATCTTCTTTCATATGGATCTATGCGCTTATGCTGGTCTTCCCTAGAGGCCCTGCTTTCGTTGCCTCTGACGTCTGATACTAGATGTGTGGCAGCCTGAGAAAGGGCCTTCTTGGTTGTGGTACCAAAACGTTGGAACTCCCTTCTTCACTTTGGTGTAGTGGTTAAGTGCACCGACTCTCATCTGGGAGAACCGGGTTTGATTCCCCACTCCTCCACTTGCACCTGCCGGATGACCTTGGGCAAGCCATAGCTCTGTCACAGGTGTTCTCTCAAGGACAGTTCTCTCAGAGCTCTCTCAGCCCCACCTACTTCACAGGGTGTCTGTTGTGGGGTGGGGAAGGGAAAGGAGATTGTAAGCCACTCTGAAACTCCAAGTGAAGGGCGGGATATAAATCCAATCTCCTCCTCCTCCTCTTCCTCTTCTTCTGATTCCTCAGTCTCCCCCACTGGTGTCTTCTGCCAGCTTGTGAAGACATTTTTTGTTTTGTTTGGCATATCCCCAATAATGGTTACTGACCCTGTTCTTATTTTGAGTGTTATGTGTTTTTATTGAACATATCCAGCCTGTGCTAAAGGCATTGCACTGGCTGCCAATAGCATTCCGGATTCACTTCAAGGTACTGGTTTCTACCTTTAAAGCCCTTTATGGTCAGGAACCGGCCTACTTGAGGAACCACCTCTCCCTTCATGTTCCCCAGAGAGCATTTCAATCAGGATTGCAAAATCGCCTGGCCCTCCTTGGTCCAAAGGATGCCCGGTTGGCATCGACTAGGACCAGGGCATTTTCCTTAGCAGCTCCGGCTTACTGGAACGAGCTCCCTGTGGAGATCAGGGCCCTGCAGGATCTCTCACAGTTCTGCAGGACCATGAAAATGGAGCTTTTCTGGCAGGCCTTCCGGTAGGCTCCGGGCCGGCCTAGAGCTGAAGCTTTTTAGAGCGGTAGCACAGCCGACCATGCACGAACACACTTTATTCAGAGAACTGCCATTGATATTAATGGTTTTAAATTCTTATTATGTTGTGTTTTAGATACTGTATTTTTCACTCCATAAGACGCACCTGATCATAAGACGCACCTTGTTTTTAGAGGAGGAAAACAGGAAAAAATGAAACAGAAAGAAAGAGAGAGAGAGAGAGAGAGAGATAAAGGAAGGAAGGAGGAGGAGAGAGAGAAAGAGAAAGGAAGAAAGAAAAGTGGGGACAGAGAGACAGACAGAAAGACACACAGACAGACAGAAAAAAGGAAAGGAAGGAAGGAAGGAAGGAAGAAAGACAGAGAAAGAAAAGAAGAGAGACGTTGGCATGCCATGCAAAACCAGGCCTTTCTGTGCAAAGTAGCCAGGAGCTTAATCTGTGGGTGGGGCTTTCTGCTGCTGGCTGTCTTAAAGGGGAAAAGCACTTAAAGGGAAAGAGTACTTAGCCTGGTGGGGGTTTTCCTGCCGTTTCCCTTTTAAGTCTTAAAAGCTCAGGCCCAGCAGGGAGGGGCGGGGAAGGCTGGGATGCCAGCCTGAATGGCGTTCCTCTGCATTCCTGCTGAAGAAAGAGCCCTGTTACAGGTAAGAAAAGCTCCATATTCGCTCCATAAGACGCACACACTCTCCCCCCCCCCACTTTTTGGGGGAGGAAAAGTGCGTCTTATGGAGCGAAAAATACGGTATATTTTGTAATGAATATTGTTTTATTGGTTTTATGTGAGCCGCCCTGAGCCTGCTCCGGTGGGGAGGGCAAGGTAAAAGTTGAAATAATAACTAAACTATTTTATAATTTTAACTGTTATTAATTATTCAATGTTTTAATGGTTTTTTTTTTAATGTACACTGCCTTGCAGACTCTGATTGGGTGGAAAGATTAAAATGTTTTAGATAAAATAAATAGATAAATAGGTTGGCCTAAGCATCATACAGAGATAAAAGAGGTGAGGCTATGGGGATGTTTTGTTTCGAAATGCTAAGAAGGATAAGGACACGAAACGAGGATATTATATTTCCATAATGACCATAATAAGGAAAATATAACGGCAAAAGATGCTCCAAACCTAAAATGCTCCCTGATTTTTTAGAGAAGGCCATGGCATTGTAACTTTCTTTCTTTCTTTTCTTTTTCTTTTTTTTTTTTAAAATGAATTCTATTTGCAGCATAATTGTACCTTATGCATGGTGTTGAAAAATGATCCCTCGTATTGTCAGGAAGGCACAGCGAGACTGATAACAAGCATCCATCAAGTTACAAAAGGTACCAGACATTGATTCTCAGACTACTTGGATCTGTTTTAATGGCCTTGTGCATGGTTTATGAAACCCTGAAATTCAATTATGAACTCCCCGCATCTGAAAGCAAGACGCAAGCGATGAAAAGGTCTCTCGTAAATGTTTTCTCAGTCAGCTTAGTTACAAAACTCGCCTATTCTTAGCATTGCCATTTGGGTCAGGCCGATATGACCATTTTCAATGTGTTTGGATTTCGTACATTGTTGTTATCCTCTGTTTTGGTCCATCTCCATTTCCATTGCTATCACTGATGGTCCTTTTCTTCCTTTACATCATTTACCAATTATTTATACACCGTTTTGACAGTAATTATAATGGTACAAGAAGAGGATCTGTGAGGACTTTGCATGGGCAGCCACGTTCCCCAAGTACACTGTCTTCCCCTCCTCTGGCAGCTCATGTAATTGTTCACTTATTCCTGCTTTCCTCCTGCCGTTTCTACCTCACTTTTCTTTTTTGCTGTCAAGTTGCAACCAGGTTATGGAGACCCCGTAGGGTTCTCAAGGCAGGAGACATTCAGAGGTGGTTTGTCATTGGCTGCCTCCACATCACTATCCTTGTACTCCTTGGTGGTCTCCCATCCAAATAGTGACCAGGGCTGGCTGAGCTGACCCTGCTTAGCTTCCGAGATCTTATGAGATCGGGCTAGCCTGCACCATCCAGGTCCTATCGATACTTATTAATATTTTTTTTTGTTTTCTTTCCCACTGATCAGTTGACACTGACTGAGGAATGGAACCCCCAAAATGGCTGCCAGGGACAATGTCTCATGAGATCTTGACGAGCATCTTTTGAAAGTGGTGAGGCCTATTCTTGTGGAATGATTTGGGTTTCCATTATCCCCAATTTTTAACTAATTGATTAAGGATTTTTCTACATTGCCTCTTCAGAGTCCTGCTGGAGGTGCCTTATAATTCAAACATCATCATGATTTTCCGGTTTTCGGCGACTCAGTGGCGGACAGTTAACTTATTAAATCACTCACAAATCGTATCAACCAGTCATCAATGAAAGCTGTTCTTCAGTGAAATCCTGCATAGTCCTTAGTAGAGCGAATGACCCCCGATCAGTTTGAATTGGCAGCATTTTTGTACATGTACAGTTCTGGGAAAACCCAGTGCAAACCAGTGTGATAGGCGTTCTCAACTGCTCGGCACGAACCAAACAGACCAAGTGATTGGCTCGCATCTAATCACCGCTTTTGAATACGGTAAGTTCAACCGTCGAACATGTTTGCAGTAAAATTCGTGACATCCTGAATCAATCTGGATAATTTCTGGTTTTAATTCTTGCTTGATTTGTGATATGAATACTTACCGGCTATGCTCCCTTTGAGCTGTGGAGTCTTGTGAGCAAAAGTTCTACTTTGTGGCCTACTGGCATTGAAGTTGTGAGCGAGAGATTTGGCTTCTGCATAATTTAGTTTGCTCTGGAGCCATCCTTCCTGAGCTAAGACAAAAATGTGTGAGCCAGAGGCTAAAAAACTGTGAGCTAGCTCACACTAACTCAGCTTAGAGGCAACACTGCTTACCAAGGGAGGTAGATTATGCTGATGGTTTTAAAATTTTTTAATTGCCTGTAAACTGTTGGAGAAGCGATGCTTTCCACTGTACTCAAATCTGAAATAAAGAATGAATGGGTGGAGAGGCGAATGAATGAATAATATTTCATGTTCTAAGCTACATAGCAGACTGAGCAGGAAGAGGCTTAATAACATTTAAGCCTTTTGTGTTATATTCTTTTTTGCATCATAAAATGATTACCCTGGTCTGAGCTCTGCTTTTACCTCACCCCCCTCCCCGGTAGGCTCAAAAAAAAGTCTTTATGGTAATGTCATCAGGCATAAACTAGGGATAAAGAGAATAAAAACCGATTAACATAAATGCTCCTCCAGCTTAGCAGAATAAAGGAGCAACGTTGGGAGAGCTCCCAAATTTCTGCACAATGAACGAGCCACTTCCCTTCTTAAAAACACAAAGGAGAGAGTGGGCTCTGTATTATAAAGTCATGACAAAAATTATTTGATTGTAAATTGTTGCCAAGAGACACGGTAATGGAGAGGCAGTCTGCATTCCTGACCCACGCAGACAATTTAGGCCATAGACAGGAAGCAGAAACATGGGGGCTGTGGGAACCTGTTCTTCTCAAGTACATTGCAAAACCCCTTTACTGAATTTTCAAATTTCATGAGGTCTCTCTCTCTCTCTTAAATGGCATTGTCTAGCTCTTTCTCTTACAGGTAGCCAGTTTGGTGTCGTGGTGAAGTGCGCAGACTCTAATCTGGGAGAACCGGGTTTGATTCCCCACTTCTCCACTTGCACCTGCTGGATGACCTTGGGCAAGCCGTAGTTCTGGCACAGCTGTTCTTGAAAAAGGGCAGTTTCTGTCAGAGCTCTCTCAGCCCCACCGACCTCACAGGGTGTCTGTTGTGGGGAAGGGAAAGGAGTTCGTAAGCTGCTCTGAGACTCCCTTGGGGAGTGAAGGGCGGGGTATAAATCCAATCTCTTCTTCTTCTCTTCATTTTGGGATCCAGCCCCATATTTGTATCCTGTGTTTACCATCGGAACCTCAAGGGGATGGACAAAATGATATTCCATCCAGGCATCAACCACAATTAGGACTACCCAAGGTTACTGCATCATATGACTTCAGGTTAAGAAAAGCTTTCTCACACAAAACTCTGACAGCAGTGCTGATTCTGTGAACTTAAGCAGATGATGAGAGGGAGGGCAGGAAGGGTTGCATCGGTGCTTAGTTCTCGTGGCCCTTTCTTACATGCCCAGGGAAATGCTGATCGCCACTTTGGGGTCAGGAAGCAGTTTTTCTCCAGGCTCAGTTTGGCTGGGGATCCTGGAGTTTTTTTGTCATCTTCTGGGCATGGAACAATAGTCACTGGGGGTATGGAGGGGGAGGTATTGTGAATTTTCTGCATTGGGCATGGGTTTGGACAAGATGACCCTTGAGGTCCCTTCCAACTCTACCATTCCATGATTCTATGATTCCTTTCACCTGTGTTACAAATGGATATCAAATAAAAAGGTGGATGTGGGGGCGGTTGCCTGAGCAGCAGGGATAAGTGAAATGTCTCCTCGTTCATTGCTTTTTATATTTGTGCACATTTCCATTGAATTGAAATTCCATGCAATGGTTATAGTTCTCCATTTTTTTCACTGCTGGTTTTTGTATAACCCTTTGCACCATGTATGTGAGATGTATGGTTTTTGAGAGACAATGGGTCTCTGCACAAGGCAGTCATTTGTATGTATGTCTAAATACCATTCAGAAACAAGAACATTTTCTGGGAAAAATGAGATCATATTCTGGGGAAAATTCAGTGCAGAGAAACAGAAAATGGTGTGAAAAGAAAGAGTACGGTGTAAAAATAAATAACTGTTTGTTCAATTCTCATGAGGAGTGAATTAAAAAAAATGGAACTGGGAATTGGAATAGGAGGAAAGAGAAATTCAAAATAATGTCTCTTAGAAGGACTTTCCATTGTGTGCCCCCTAGTCTGACACAACTTGCTCCAAATAGATCCCGGTGCCCAGGCTCTGGAAAAACATCCTAAATATCCTAAATTTATTGTTAATTGCCAGACTTTCATACCAGTGTGGGAGGGTGGGTAAGCCCGCATTGTGCATGCAGAATTCCCAGGTTCAATCCTTGGCATCCACAGTTAAAGGATCTCAGTTAACAAGTGCTAAGAAAAACCCTTCTCATAGTAAGTTACAGTATATTACATTGAGCAAGGGAGACCCCTCCCAGAAAGGAAGACAGGGAGACAAATGCGCCCTTCCCAGCAATGTCCCCCAGTCTCTGCTGGCACTTCACAGGCAGGCGGGGGCAAAATCTATGTGAAGTGTGCTGGTGTACTGGCACAAAACTGGAAGGGATGTCATTGCATTGATGTGATGGTCCAGGATTTGCTCCAAACTCTATGATTTTACCCTATTGCCATAAGTCAGTCTGTGCTCAGTGACAGCACAGGTTCTGCAGATGAAGAGCTACCTGCAGCTGGCCCTCAGCCAGGAATTGAACAACCAGCTGCAGCTGGCTCTGAGCCAGGAGGAGAGCAACAAGAGATCAGGGTACTGACTGATCAGAAGTCACAGCCTACAGCTGAAACTGAGCCAATGCCTTCTAGCTCTAAAGCAGTAAACAAGGCTTCAGGAGCCACTCCCAGCCCACCTAGGTCATCCACAGCCCTGCAGCGCCAATATTGTCAGTGGTGTGTAGAGTTGCAGGAAAGGAGAAGGAGTGTGAGACTCATGGTCCATTGCCAACTGATGAGATGGATGAGTAGTTTTCGGATGATTGCCAAGGAGATGACTGGGAATGTAGCTTGTTAAGACTGGCTATAAAATCAGCCAGAAGAAGCAGCAGTTTCATGGATGCAACAAGTACATATTGCTGTTACCGGATCACTGGAACCTTGACACTTGGACTGGACCTGACTATTGGCTTTTCTGGAACCCCTGACCCTGGACTTGGACCTGCTGCCTAAATCCCTTGATCCCAGACTGGACTTGGCATACCTGCTCTCTGGAAACCCTGCCTTTTGGATTGGACCCTGGTTCCTCTCTGCAACCTTGCCCATGACCTGCCCTGCTGAACCCCAGCCCCTGCTTCCTGGGAGGGCTGCACCAGTACACCTATAATCTTGGGTGAATCCTAGAGTGTCACCCCAGCTTGATGATGTCACTTCCGGTGTTGTTCCAGAAGTGACATTGTGAGCCAGTGCTACTCTGGTACACTTGTCCCTGCGCTCCAGTTCATCCTGGTGGGCTGCTGGCTGCAGCTGGCAACTCTGACTCAATATAAGTGAGTTTTGTATGTTCTACTCTGACATGTACAATGGTATGTGAGTCTGAAAAGTGAAGAACAGATGGTCTCTGTCCATGGCTAGTTATCCGGCGTGGCCTTGTCCATAACCCACCTGGTTCCAAACATTAATGCGGCTGGGGAGCTGTCCCCACACAGCAGCTGGACACCTTGACCGGCCTGATTGGAAGAAATGATGATCAGGCTGTATGAGGCAAAGCACCTTGATTTCTCCCCAAACGTTAACATGAATATTAGCAGGCCTGCTCCAGTTTGCAGGTGTCTGTAACTGGGCCTCCCTGTCCATACCATCCTTATCTCCTTCAAGGCCGTATTCAAGAATGTGGTAATTGACTAATCGTGAGAGCCTGTGCTCAGTTCTGTAACTAGACGGGAGAGGGGAAGCAGGAGTGGATGTCATCATCTGCTGGAAGATTCCATCCAGCAAGCTCCCTGACTGGGTTTGGGAGACCACCTGGTGCCAGATGGCCAAAGACTATAATTAAGCCATAGATAAGACGGAAGCCATGCTAACTTTATGATTTGACGGGGCAGTGGCTCTGACTATGCCAAGCTTCATCATGATGGATTACTACATAGTAAAGGTTGAATATGACTCTAGGGATGCAGTGCTCATCTCCGTTTCCAAGCTGAAGAGCCAGCGCTGTCCAAAGACATTTCTGTGATCGTGTGGCCAGCATGACTAGATGCTGAGGCACACGGAACGCTGTGACCTTCCCACCGAAGCGGTACCTATTTATCTACTTGCAATTTCTTGCTTTTGAATTGCTAGGTTGGCAGGAGCTGGGACCAGAGATGGGAGCTCACTCCATCACGCGGCACTCGGGTCTCGAACTGCTGAACTACTGACCTTCTGGACGGCAGTTCAGTATCTTGCCTTCTTGAGCCACTGCAGCCCCTGGATTACTACATAGGAAACGTTTAAGCCTCTAGTTTAAACTCTGATATTCTAAAAGATGTCCCCCCCCAAAAAAAATAAAGGGGGAAAATCTAAACCAACCAAGCAAAAACCTCCAAAGGAAGTTTAGAAAACTTATTTACACCAAAAGGTTTCTATTTGGGGCCACAAATATATCTGGCCCTGTGTCAGAAGTAGTTGAATATACTGGAAATAATATCAGTACCAATATGTACCTTCTAGTTTAGGTCCTAAGAGTGCAAGTAAAATTGCCTCGTCAGGGACAATGTGCCATCAATATGTAACAGAAACCTTTTGGGGTGTCATTCAAGTCCACACTGGAACATTCCATTTTTTGGTCCTATATTATTTATTGTTCATTGCCCTACATGTGTTACAGGGATTCTGCTGTTTGGTGCATTTTGTACTATTTGACCTCTGAAGAAGGCTCTTGTGAGCCAAAACGCGTCAGGTCATACACTGTTCTTTTTTGTGTGTATTTGTAACGTTGAACATTTTATGAGGCTTGATTTGGGTCTTTGGAATAAACACTCTTTTGTCTATACTTACTTATGTTTTTAACTTTTGGCCCTCAATCTATATATCTAACAGCCAAGGCGCCCCCTGTGCGCAGATATCTAAATCCGCACGTCGGGGGCACCTAGAGAGCAAAGAGATTTTCCTGCACACCTGAGGGACTCCCCAGGTGTGCAGAAAAATCCGAAAAGTTAAAAAATTATTCGTGAGATACTTAAATCCCCCCCCCCCAAGTAAAAGAGTATTCCCTGTGCATGTGCAGAGAACACTCTGGGAACTGTCCGTTGCTACCACTGCTGGGAGGGAGGGAGAAGGGCTCACCTGCTGCCGCTTCCCCCTCCTCTTCCAGAGCTCCTCTGGCTTCAGCAGGCCCTGAGCTGTGGGGAATAACCCCCCCACACAAGGGGGCAGGGGAGAGAGCTTGGTGGGCTTGGTGGCTGGGAGCTGCACGGGCCTCACCATCGCTGCTGGGGGGTGGGGGTGGGGGAGAGAGAGCCTGGTAGGCACCAAACAGCGGCAGGGAAGTGGGCTCACCTGAGGTGGCTTCCTCCTTTGCGTGGAGCACTCCCCCCCGCCGTGAGTATCGCGGGTCCCCACTTCTTGTATTTTAAAAGGCGTGCTATCTAATACCAGGTATTGAAGCGTTAGATCGAAAGTTCGCTTTTCTTATTTTCTTGCGGCAGAGTTGCAGAGACGGGGTTGCCTAGTGATATCTGAATTTCTTCATATGTTTTATGAAGGTCTGATTTCTTGGGTGCACTTAGGATCCATGGGTCTGAGCTCTGCTCGCTTGGCCTTCGCGTAGTGACTCAGAGGGACCCAGGCTTGGGTCCTTGACAAGCTGGAAGTGATGTGCCATTGCTGTCAGAACTGGCTGGCCAGCCCAGGGGGTTAAAAGCCAGGAGCCAAGAAACAGAGAGGGAGGTGGGAGCCCTGGTCTGAGGCCAGGGCAAAGTTAGCAACCAGCAGGGGTCATTTCGTAGAAAAAGAGGTGCAGGAGCTCATTAGCATAGCTCATTTGCATATGCCACACCCCCTAACATACCAGACGTGTGTCAGAAGGCAACACCCACCCCTCAGGCTCCACTCCACAGGTGAGTTAAACTGACCTGCTCTTCCTCCATTCCCTTCCCCATCCAATACTTTGTGCAATAAAAATAAGCGTAAAGAACACACCCACACTCTCTTCCTGCTCCCTTGAAACCACCAGGTTTCAAGTAGACTTGAGATACCCAGGACATGTGCACCACCCATCCCTTCCCCTTCCCCTCCCCACAACAAGACAACCTGTGAGGTAGGTGGGGCTGAGAGAGGTCTTTTGAGAACTGCTCATGAGAGAACAGCTCTGAGAGAACTTGTGACTGGCCCAAGGTCACACCAGCAGCTGCATGTGGAGGAGTGGGGAATCAAACCCGGCTCTCCCAGATTAGAGTCCAGCTCCTGACCACTGCACCAAACTGATGAGGTGGAAGCTGCTGAAGGGTTGGTGAAATTTCTCCAGTACTTATGTGCCCAGATAAAAAATGGTATACTTAGAAAATTTACATGCCACCTTGAGCAAGTCTCTGGAAAAGCAGCACACAGCCATAAAAGGAACAATGAAAAAATTACCAATATTAAAACAAAACATTAAAAACAATAAAGACCCTAGCAGGGCTTTCCCCGGGGCGCTGCGCCTCTGCACTGCTCGGGGAAGCCGAGGAGGGGGCGGGGCTTGGACATATGCCCACCCCCTGGGCTCCTCACTCCCGGAGCTGCGCTCCTGTGCGCTCCTGCTCCAACGGACCACTGGCAACCATATTCTGTCCTTCTCCCCCCCCCCCCAGCCTGCTAATCTCTTGTGCCCTTGACATACCGTAGTCAACTGTAGCTCCACCCTTGGCTGCACTCCCAGTGGGGGGAGCTACTTTGAAAATCTTAAGTTGCCAACTTCACTCCTGCCCAGACAGCTGATCTTTCCATCTCTTTTATGAGGCATTTTGTTGGCGAAGGTGATTGTGAATGCAGCTGAGATATACAAAATGCAAATCGCACCCACAGCAGCTGCAGAAGGAATTGAGTAATAAAAGGGGGGGGAAAGAAACCAAAGAAGGGGGTGGGTGGGAAGGAAGGGATGGCAGTCGCCGTCTTTTCTGCCTTGTGTTTTTAAATATCAAAAGAAACGCCATCCTCCGTCGGAACGGAGCAAAAGACAATTGGCACAGATTGCCTAGTGATAGAAAATGACGCTCCTAACTATGCCGCAGAAACGATTCACTGAAGTCATTTTTTTGTTTTTAATCAAAAGCAGATTCCTTTAGGATTTATTGGGGGAGGGAAAAAACACGCTGTATTCATATTTTGCCTGCGTAGAAGTCACTGTGAAACCCCACAGAAAGCCTTGTCAGTGGTTCTTAAACTTTTTATATATATAAAGTGAAGCCATTTTGACTGCTGGGCCTTACTGCTCAGCTCTGCCCTTTGACCTGGAAGGAAAGAGTCCTCCATTCCTGGTGCTGTATTGCCCCTCAAAACGGCTGTAACGCTGCTCTGGAGATCCAATTTGATGTAGAAGTTATGAATGCTGGATTCTGAGCTTTGGGACCTGAGTTTAAAACCCCAGCCAACCTCAAAGCTTGGGGTGGTCCATTTCCCTCAGAGGCCCAACCTACCTCACAGGGTTATTCTGAGGATAAAAATGGCAGGGAGAAAGAACCATAGGGTGCTTGGAGGGAAGTCAGGATAACACGTGGTACCGAGGCTTCCTCTGAAAATGTTGCTAGGGGGCAACATAGGGGGAAGACAATTGGTTTCACACACTAGACTGGGCTTCCTGGAGGTATCTGAGAACAGGATGCAGGACCAGACTGGTCTTTGGTGTGAACCTCCAAGCCTTTCTTATGTTAGCACCATAGGCAACAGGGAGCACAATAATGCCCTTTCTAGAGAGCCAGTTTGGTGTAGTGGTTAGGAGTGCAGACTCTAATCTGGGAGAACCAGGTTTGATTCCCCACTCCTCCACATGCAGTTGCTGGTGTGACCTCGGGTCAGTCATGAATTCTTTCAGAGCTTCTTCTGGAAAGAGAAGTCCTCAAAAGAGCTCTCTCGGCCCCACCTACCTCACAGGGTGTCTGTTGTGGGGAGGGGAAGGGAAAGGAGAGATTGTAAGCCACTATGAGTGAAGGGCAGGGTATAAATCCAATTTCCTCCTCCTCCTCCTCCTCTTCTTCTTCATCTCCTCCTTCTCTCTCTCTCTCTCTCTCTCATGTTGATAGAAGAAGAAGTGTATCTGAAGAAGTGAGCAGTGACTCATCCCCTGCCACAAATTTTGCTAGTCTCTAAAGGGCTACCGGACTCTTGCTCTTTTTCGCTCTCTCCTGCAGGCGGAAGAGGGAGCGGAAAGCAAGTTCACACAGCCGCCGAGTTCCCATCTGGCACAGCGAGGAAGAAAAAGCAGGGAGCTTGACAGGAACTTGCTTGTGACTAAAGGGCCATCGGAGAGTTTTCGAGAAGCGAAAATTCCTGTCAACCTCTCTTCCCTTTGTCTGACAGAGACCCCCAGAAGGCCAGGAGTCCAATCTAAAATGAATCCAAAACATGGAAAGTGGGACATTCTTGTGGCTACTGGGATTGGGTATTACATCACATGGAGCTTCAGATTTGGAAGCTAATTGCTGCAGAAACAGCTGATAAAATGCCCTGAGAGGGAAGTCTCTAACGTGTCAACGGAAATGAATGGAGGACAGTAAATACCCACTAAAATCTATAGTCAGAGATCAATAACATCCTACTGTAGCTCCATAGCAGGCAATAAATTTATTAATTCTGGTGTCACCTTAACCATTTCCTTTCCGAATCACATAACCCAGCAACGAAAACTGATTTCATCCAGATTTCAGAGGCAGAACCCCAGGCCAGCACAGACCAATAAGGAAGCCATTCAGATGCCCAGGGACTGTGTAGATGCCCCGTCATACATCTAATAGTCCACTGGGGGCCCATCTGCGGGTACTTAAATCTGCAGAGTGGGCTCGTGCAGAGAGAAAACAGATATTTCTGTAAACTTGGAAGACTCCCCAGGGTTGCAGAAAAATCTGAAAATGTTAAAATTCAGGGGTGGGGGTTAAATCCCCCCAAATAAAACAGTTGTCTGTGCATGCAAAGACAATAATCCGATATCCTTCTCTGTCATACGGCTTAGACAATGATGGCTGGGAGCCATGGTGGGTCCGGCAGCCGAGATGAGGAGCCGTGCCGAGCCTGGTGGCCTGGTGGCAGTGTTGGGACAATAAAAGTAGAAGAAGAGGAGGAGGAGGAGGAGGAGGAGATTGGATTTATACCCCGCCCTTCACTACCCGAACGAGTCTCAGAATGGCTTACAGTCTTCGTTCCCTTCCCCTCCCCACAACAGACACCCTGGGAGGTAAGTGGGGCTGAGAGAGCTCTTTCGAGAACTGCCCTTGATAGGACAGCTCTGAAAGAGCTTATGACTGACCCAAGGTCATCCCAGCAGCTGCATGTGGAGGAGTGGGGAATCAAACCCGGTTCTCCCAGATTAGCGTCCACACTCTTAACCACTGCACCAAGCTGACTCTCAGCTTAGTTATTTAGTTAAAAGGGGGAAGGGATTCTCCCACAAGCACTGCAGATCCCCATTTATAGATAATATAATCCAGTCATCAATACATACGTTATATCATCACGTTACATTATATCATCATATATGATATCGTAAGAGCTGACACCTGCATAAACTATTTTATCTGTTGTAGGTCTTTAACAGTCCTTTGCCTGTTTGCTGGGAGGTGTCTCCCACTCTGTCCAAAGAAGCTGTTTTATTTATGAAAATAGTTATTTATTTAAAATGTTGTTATCTTCCCTGCCCTCGTGGCGCAGAGAGAGTGGGATATTGTCTGTCTTGCCTCGTGATGCCAGGGAGTTATGCAGAATAGGCTATTTATTCGTTAACACCCTAAGAATGTTTTCCGGGGGGTTGTTGGAAAAGGCAATGTCTGGTGTACGAAGAAGAGAAGACGACCCTGCAGGGGGCAGCAAGAAGACAATTAGGTAGGATTGTGAGGTCAGCACCTTCTCTCCTGTTAAGTGCCATTCCTTGTCTGTCTCCAGACTGCTACGCTCGGGGCAATTTCCCCCTTCTTCTCGGAAGTGCCACATTTCAGTCTTTCTCTCTCTGCTAGAGATGTCATTAGGAACCTCTGTCTCTCCTCTTTCCTATTGTATAAACCAGGGGTGGCCAAACTGTGGCTCAGGAGCCACATGCGGCTCTTTCACACATATTGTGCGGCTCCCAGCAGGCTCTCCAACTATTTGCTCTCTCTCTTTCTGTCTGTCTCTCTTCCTTCCTTCCTCCCCCTCCCTCCCCCATCTATTTGCTTTCTTTATCTCTCTCTTTCTCTCTTTCTTTCCTCCTCTTTCATTCTTTCTTTCCACCTCTCTCTGTTTTTCTCTCACTTAGACAAATAAATATCATTATAAATGTCTGTTTTTATACCTTTTTTGTTTTTGGCAGGCTCATTTAATGTTAATAAAAAACAAATTTGCGTATTTCTCAATAAAAACGGGTGTGTAAATTTTATTCATGTCTTGCAGCTCTCAAACATCTGACGCTTATTCAGTGTAGCTCTTACGTTAAGCAAGTTTGGCCACCCCTGCTATAAACCTTTATTCTACTCTTTAATCAGGTTGTGCACCATTGCTGTGTTAATTACTTTCAACAAGGGTAAGCTGTATTAACTATAGTCTCCCATAGCGGATCAAAAAATCCACAATGGGGGAGCATCTATAGTTAAGTAATTTCTACAAAATATTGGAAGTTTTAAGAAGTTGGAATGAATGCCCTGACCTGGATAGCCCAGGCAAGCTCCATCTCATCAGATCTCGGAAGCTAAGCAGGGTCAACTCTGGCAAGTACTTGGGTGGGAGACCTCCTTGGAATACCAGCAGTTGGGAGGTGGGGGCAGGCTTTATTCAGCCACCTCTCTGAATATCCTCCGGGCCCCCAGTAGCAGTCAGTCACTGGAGGTCGCCATGACTTCTAGGTGCACACACACTCACATACATACACAGAAATTTAGAGTTCAGTGACCTCTTTAAGACCAACAAAGATTTATTCAAGGTATGAGCTTTTGTGTGCATGCACACTTCTTCAAATACACTGGAATGGAAGATAGAGTTCAAACTTATAGACAGGATGAACCACAAATTTACATGTAAATTACATGAACATTTTCAGCCTGTCTATAAGTTTGAACTCTATCTTCCATTCCAGTGTATTTGAAAAAGTGTGCCTTGCACACAAAAGCTCATACCTTGAATAAACCTTTGTTGGTCTTAATGGTGCCACTGGACTCTAAATTTGTTCTACTGCTTCAGACTAACATGGCTGAGCACTTAATGCACACATACGCACAGGTGCATATAAAAAAAAGAAATAACCCCCCCCAAAAAAGAAGTGGGATTGAATAAAATTTAAAACTGTAAAAACACTGTGACCTTGGCCACCATTTTGAGTTGCCTAGGCAACCAAGAAAGCTGATAGAGTTCTCACGAGACTACCTCTTAAGATGTCAGCCAACCGTTGGGGTTGCCTAGGCAACTTAAAACAATTTTGCTTCGGCTCAAGGCAAGAACAGAGGAAGGGGGACTGACGGAAGGGGGGATTTCCCCTCTCCCTCAAATCTCTGCAGGCCCCTTTCTCGGTTGCATAGAATTCTGAGACAAAGCCCACGTATTCTTGGGGGGGGGGGATGTTGTACATGCCACAGCGAGTTCCTTAAGAAGTGGCATCGTCCGCATCTTGCATGTGCAGGAAGAGTCGAATATCTCTTCCAGGATGGTAATTCCTATTGATTGGGGGGGGAGGGGATATTAAAAATGGCCCCTTTGGGTATAAAATTCTGCAGCTTGATTAATTGCAGGCCTCATTTTAGTTGAACCAAAGATTTTCAGTCAATTATTCTACATGATTAATTGGTCGTAGTGGTGGAAGTCATCACGCATACTGAGATCCAGTTGTGGAGCAGAAACAGGAACTTGGGGGAGGGGGGGGAACCAGAACAGAAAAAGTCTCGCAAGAGTTACAAGTAGGAAATCCACTTTTGTGATATTATTTTTTTAAAAATAATTCATTCAGCCGCTGCGGCAGAACCGGGACGTTGTGTGTTGGTGTGTGTGTTTGTATAGATATATTCAGGCACACACATCTACATACACAGCTGTGAAGAAGTGGGGAACAGCTGTTAATCTAAATAATTTACGGTTAATTGGTTTCAGGGGCATTGCTGGGATAGTCGTGCCAAGAACTCGCATAGGAGGGTGACAACAGAGGAGAGGGAGGCTGGCAAAAGCCAAGGGTTCTCTGCACGCCTCCTGAAAGCCAACCTGATCTTTGTGGACCTTGTCTGGCTCAGTGCAGGATGGTCAACGGTTACCATGACAATTGAGCTTCAGCCTCACCCCACCCCAACTACGAATCGGCATAAGAAGCCAAAATCGTATTGGGTGAAAATGTGACCAGGGTGAATGGCAATACAGAAGACTTCTGTCTGTGAGTACAACCACCTTTTTATTGATCAGTTACCAACCAGGAACGTATTCAGACATTATGCTAAACTGTCACTGGACCCCCTGATTCAAGGAGGGGGCATGAGCACGGCTTAGTGGTCCCCCCTCCTGCTCCCCTTCTCCTTTGCCGGCCACATGACCACGGAAACGTCTTCGGACAGCGCTGGCTCTTCAGCTTGGAAACAGAGATAAGCACCGCCCCCTAGAGTCGGATTCGACTAGCTTTTGAGCAAGGGAAACCTAATCAACTGTGTGCTGCTTTTCTGCTCTGTTCAAGAAGTGGGGAGAAGTGGGGCAAAGGAGAAGGGAGCCATGCCGGCCACTTCTTGAACAGAGCAGGGAGCCATGCCAGCCACTTCTTGAACAGCGCTGTCTGAAGACGTTTCCGTGGTCATGTGGCCGGCATGACTAAATGCTGAGGCACGCGGAACGCTGTTACCTTCCCACCAAAGCAGTAATGGTTTAGCTACTTGCAATTTCTTGATTTCAGACTGCTAGGTTGGAAGGAGCTGGGGCCAGAGACGAGAACTCACTCCGTCGCGTGGCCCTCGGGTCTCAAACTGCCGAACTACCGACCCTCCGGTCTGCAGCTCAGCTGATATGGCTGAGAGCTGCTCAGGCCTTGCTGCCAGTGCCTGGGGGGGGGAGATTGGTGGCAAGCCCGGTGGCCAGGAGCCGCTCGGGCCTCGGTGCTGGGGGGGGGAGAGGATTGGCAGGTCTGGCAGCCAGGAGCCACTGGGCCCTCACCGCCAGTGCTGGGGGGAACTTACCTGTGGCCGCTTCCTCCTCAGCACGAGGTCCTCCTGCTTCTGCAGGGCAAGAGCCATGGGGAATACTCCCCCCCCCACGAGTATTGCGGGTCCCTCTTCTTGTAATATGGAATTCCCAAACCTGGGGAGCAATTTGGATGAAGGCAGTTTCAGAAGCAACTACTCTGCAACCTGCCTCCGTGGGCGAATGGATCATCCAAGATTACACATCACCGGCCATTTTCAGTAGATCCACGTTCTCGTCATCAAGGGCTGGGTTCACATGTACACCTCTCGATTTCTCACTCTTGCTTACTGTACACTTGGGCTTGGATCCTATGGGACTTTATCTCTGAAATCACGCAAGCGTTGAAGTGGTGAGGGGACTCTGGATTTTGTCGCTGGCCAAAGGGTCGGTGGAAGGTTGCACCATCTCTGACCCAGCAAGAGAAGATAAGTCTGTTCCCACCTCAGTATAAATTACTGGTAGCTACTCACTTCTCAGCCCTGGCATTTTTAGGCTGACCATATGAACACCCACGAAGCTGCCTTATACTGAAACGGAGACCAAGCCCTATGAGGAAAGACTGAGGGACTCGGGAATGTTCAGTCTGGAGAAGAGGAGGTTGAGGGGGGACAGGATGGCTCTCTTGAAGTATTTGGAGGTCTGTCACTTAGTGGAGGGCAGGGAGCTGTTCCTGTTGGCAGCAGAGGAGAGGACTCGCGAGAATGGGTTTAAATGAAGGGCAGGAAGGTACTGGCTAGATATTAGGAAACACTTTTTTACAGTACGAGTTGTGCAAAAGTGGAATCAGCTTCCCAGGGAGGTGATGAGCTCCCCCGCCCTGGCAGTCTTCAAGGAGCGGCTGGCCAAACATTTGTCAGGGATGCTCTAGGCTGATCCTGCATTGAGCAGGGGGTGGGACTAGATGGCCTGTAGAGCCCCTTCCCACTCTGCGATTCTACGATTCTATGATTCTAGAACATTGGTCCATCGAGGTCTATATTGTCTACTCAGACTGGCACCGGCTCTCCTGGGTCTCAGGCTGAGGTCTTTCACTCACCTACTACCTGGTCCTTTAAACTAGAGATGGCGGGGACTGAACCTGGGACCTTCTGCATGCCAAGCAGATGCTCTGCCACTGAGCCACGAGCCCCTCCCATAATCTCCCTGCTGACCCCTCTTCCCTTGCGCAGCTTGTAATTTGTAGGCCTGGAGGCAAGGCTAGTGTCTCATTTTCATTCATGTACATCACCTGTCACTAGCATTCTGCTGTGAATTTTGATGGCTGTGAGCCTCATCGGGCGACGTTTTTGGTGGAAAGGAGAAGGAAGGAGATGACATCACCAGCAGCAATGATTCAACTTGCTTTTGTTAAATACTGTTGCTTTAATAATGCAGAATTGTGACACTAGAATGTGGTGGAATCCAAGAGCATGTACATGGACACACATGAAGCTGTCTTATACGGAATTAGACCCTTAGTCCGCCAAGGTCAGTATTGTCTACTCAGACCACAGCAGGATCTCAAGCCGAGGTCTTTCACATCACCTTCTGTGTGGCCTCTTTAACTTGAGATGCCGGGAATTGAACCTGGGACCTTCTGCCTGCCAAGCAGACACTCTACCGCTGAGCCACAGCCCCTCCTCCGTATGAGCACATGAGCTGCCCTTGGTCCATCAAGGTCTGTGTCTTCCAATGCAGTAGGAAAGAGTAAGAGTCCATTAGCACCTTAAAGACTAAGAATTTTTTTTTGGTAAGGTATGCACTGCTGGACCTCCTGAGGGCACCTGGTATTTTTGGCCACTGAGGGACACAGAGTGTTGGACTGAATGGGCCGTCGGCCTGATCCAACGTTGGCTTCTCTTATCTTCTTATGTTCTTATGTTCACTTTCGTGAGCTCACAGAAGTGAGCAGTGACTCACAAAAGCTCATACCCTACCGAATTCTTTTTGTTAGTCTTGAAGGTGCTACTGGACTTTTACTCTTTTCTACTGCTATAGACTGACTAACATGGCTGCCCATCTTGTGCTGACTACTCTGATTGTCAGTGGCTCTCCAGAATCTCTGGCCGAGGCCGTTCCTCTCACCTACTGCCTGGTCCTCTTAACTGGAGATGGTGGGGATTGAACCTGGGACCTTCTGCATGTCAGGCAGAGCCTCTACCACTGAGCCACGGCCTCTCTTTAAAGCTCTTCATGGTCTCAGGCTGGGGTCTTTCCCATCACCTCTTGCCTGGTCCTCTTAACTGGAGATGGTGGGGATTGAACCTGGGACCTTCTGCATGTCAAGCAGAGCCTCTACCACTGAGCCACGGCCTCTCTTTACAGCTCTTCACGGTCTCAGGCTGGGGTCTTTCCCATCACCTCTTGCCTGGTCCTCTTAACTGGAGGTGGTGGGGATTGAACCTGGGACCTTCTGCATGCCAAGCAGAGGCTCTCCCACTGAGTCCCAGTCCCTCCCTTAAATATAAGATCTGTATATTTGTGGCAAGCTCTGCCGCATATGTCTATTGATAAGACTGTTTAGACTTCAAGAAGCCATTCTATTCCCCATGGAGACTTTAAAAAAAAAGGAAGGAAGAAAGAGCCACTGACTTGGATGTCTCAGACACCATTAGTTTAAAAACACAGCCTCCCCGGTGCCGAAGTCAATTATTTGCTTCTAAGAACTCTGCAGCCATCTTTCTTCATTTATCCTGGAAACGTATTCATTTTTTTTAAAGGTGACCCACATTACTGTTGTGTTAATAAAAATGCAGCAAGCGTAGCCGGCTATTTTATCTCTTCCCATAGCTGGCTCTTCAAAGACAGATGGGCTCTCAGGGGAGGTGATGCGACCGCACAGGTGAAAGCTCATCAGTGGGAATGAGATCGCCAAAGGGCTGTGTCCGACCACGCTGCTTAACTAAGTGTGAAGCTTTCCTTGGGAGGAAAGAGCTGTATGGTGTTATGCGAAGCACAGTTACGTCCTTCGGAGTCCACTGGAGTCTGAAGTCTGCTGTGTTTGGGGTTGTGCTGTGTGTTAGTGTCTGCTGCACTGCTAGGGTTGGGTGCGGCCAACACACCCTCCAGGATCCCTCTTGGAGGCCTCAACAGGCCTCAGAGTAGAGAGGGGAAGGGGTTAACAGCACCCTAGGTCTTCCCCCTCTCTTTCTACCAGAGAAGGATGCCAGCATCCAGGTGCGGCCTGGAGATCTCCCAGAATTACAGCTGATGTCCAGATAGGGTTGCCAAGTGGCCTACTGTCTGCAGCTGGGGAGCGGTAGTCCCATTCCAGGGCATTCGCATGCGCCATGATGACGTCACCTGGAAGTGACATCATCCCACTGGGCACGTCACTGGGCGATGCTCTAGCAATCACCCTGGAAACTCTATGGTACCATAGAGTTTCCAGGGTGATTGCTAGAGCGTCGCCCGGTGATGTGCCCAGCGGGATGACATCACTTCCAGGTGACATAATCACACCAGGCACGCCAGCCCGATCTGGCCACTTTGGGGGTGGGGCCAGCCCCCCCACTGGCCGCTTCTGGACCAGCTGATTGGGGGCCCTTTTAGCGGGGGAACCTCTGCCCTCTCAGGGGACCTGGCAGCCCTATATCCAGACTACAGAGCTCAGTTCACCTGGAGAAAATGGCTCATTCAGAGGGTGGACTCTGTGGCATTATACCCCACTGAGGTCCCTCCCCTCCACAAAGCCCTCCCTCCCCCAGCTCCCCCTCCCAAGAATTTCTCAACCAAGGGCTGGCAACCCGACAGGATCCGATTTCTCTTCCATCCTTCTCCACAGGGCCCTGGGTGGCCTCAAAAGTTCTCCCCTTTGTGGTTCCCATCGTAACACCGTAAGAACATAAGAGAAGCCAATGTTGGATCAGGCCAGTGGCCCGTCCAGTCCAACACTCTGTCACACAGTGGCCAAAAACACCAGGTGCCCTCAGAAGGTCCAGCAGTGGGGCCGGGACACTAGAAGCATTGTCACCCTTCTCCATCTTATTCACGGAACAACTCTGAGGTACCTGAGGTTGAGAGAGGCTGTTGAGAGACTCAGTCAACTGATACCAGCTTAAGAAACCAAAGCTATCCTGCATGGCCTTCTCTCTCTCTCTCTGAAACGGCTGTTGAGAAAAACAAATCTGACTGCTCTGAGCTGAAAAGGTTTACAATCTCCTGTCCCTCCCCCTCCCCACAACAGACACCCTGTGAAGTAGGTGGGGCTGAGAGAACTCTTTCAGGGACTGCTCTTCAGTGAACAGCTCTGAGAGAACTTGTGAGTAACCCAAGGTTACCCCGCTGGCTGCACGTGGAGGAGTGGGGAATCAAACCCGGTTCTCCCAGATTAGAGTCCGCGCTCCTAACCACTACACCAAACTGGAGCAGCCATTTTCTCCAAGGAGACTGATCTCTGTCGTCTGGAGATCAGTTGTAATTCCAGGAGATCTCCCGGAGGCTGGCAACCCAAGCTCTAGTGGATAACCCCAGTAGTAGGGGATGGTTCCCCAGTGTTTTGTCTGGCCAGACCAGGTAATTAAATGACGCACAGAACAAAACTACAAATGTTATAAGGATGTGTGAAGATGAAAACACATGAGGCTAAAATAGCCTCAATGTTAACAAGTACTTGAAAAAAACCAGAATGTATGACTTAATAATATAGATTCGTAAATCTCTCTCTGACTAATTAATTGGCTCAATGTTAATTTACGGGATTGGCTTCCCAGCAGCCACTGTTGATTCCTGTTCTTGGCCTTCCCTGCTGATAGGCCTCGCCTAGTAGCCTCAATACATCACAACACCACCCAGCAGGTGGACCTCCAAGCGTCGCTACAGAGGCAACTTTACTCGGTTTTTAATTGTTGAACTTTATGTGTTGTTTTCCTGTCATTGTAAGGGCTGCAGTGGCTCAGGTGGTTAAGACGCTGAACTGCAGACTGGAAGGTTGGTAGTTCAGCAGTTTAAGACCTGAGTGCCGCATGACGGAGTGAGCTCCCGTCTCTGGTCCCAGCTCCTGCCAACCTAACAGTTCAAAAGCAAGAAATTGCAAGTAGAGAAATAGGTACCGCTTCGGTGGGAAGGTAACAGGGTTCCGTGCGCCTCGGCGTCTAGTCATGCCGGCCACATGACCACGGAAACATCTTTGGAGAGCGCTGGCTCTTCGGCTTGGAAATGGAGATGAACACTACATCCCTAGAGTCGTATTCGACTGGCTTTCGAGCAAGGGAAACTTTTACCTTTACCTTTACTGTCATTATATTCTATGGGCCTTGTAAGCCGCCCTGAGCCCATGTGCAGGGTAGGCGGGCTACAAAGCAAATAAATAACTAATTAATTTAAAAAATAGCTGGAGGAGAGGGTTAACTAGTGCTCCCATCAGGCGGTGGGCAAGTGCGAAAGGGTGCCAGTTGCATTTCCCTGTATTGTAGAAGAAGAGATTGGATTTATACCCTGCCCTTCACTCGCCGTCTCAGAGCGATTTACAATCTCCTTCCCTTCCTCTCCCCACAACAGACACCCAGTGAGGTAGGTGGGGCTGAGAGAGCTCTCTCGAGGACTGCTCTTGAGAGAGCAGCTCTGAGAGAACTTGTGGCTTGCCCAAGGTCACCCAGCAGCTGCATGTGAAGGAGCAAGGAATCAAACCTGGCTCTCCCAGATTGGAGTCTGCCACTCTGAACCACGACACCAAACTGGCTCTCTGTTTTTGTACCCAAACAGGAACCTGACTGAGTGTAAAGGACCACTGGAAAATTGGCTCCTTGCTCGTCGCCTGCGAGCTGAATGTAAGCTGGACCATCTGGTGCTCCATCATCCCTCCACTCAACATGTCCAGGCAGCCATGTTCTCACCCATGCGATAGGTGGCTCTCCCCAGCATTAGTTCCCCTCTCCAACCAAACCCCCCAGTCTATTCCCAGTGCCATTTAGGCAGCGTGTGCCACAGTCAGATCTCACAGGCAACATGACACCTTCACTGTTTCCAGGCAGATAAGACTCATCTGGGAGGAGGGAGATTATCTGGTGCATTTGTATGCAACCCCACCAACCCAGGCATCCCTGGAAGGCAACCGGCAGTATGAAATAACAGTGTGTCTTAAAATCATTAAGGTTCCAATCTGAAAACACCTACGGCATGCAAAAATGACCGACCATCTGGGGAGGAGAGAATCGTGGAAGTTGTCCTGAACTGCTTGGAGGAAGGGTGGGATAGATAGATGGACAGATGAACAGATGGATGGACAGATGGACAGGGAGGAGGAGGAGGAGGAGAAGAAGAAGATGATGATGACGAAGAACTTTGCTGGATCAGACCAGTGGTCCATTTGGTCGAGCATTCCATCTCGCACAGTGGCCAACCTGTTGCTATGGAGGGCCAACAATATGGTATAGGACCTTGATGTTGCCTCCTGACACTGGTATTCAGAGGTCTACTGCCTCTGAATGTGGAGGTTCCCTTTAGTCACTAAGTCTTGGAGCCATGACAGACAGACAGACAGACAGACACCAGTAAAACTGTAAAATTATCTGTCCTGGAGGGTGAAAGCATTCAATCAATCAATCAATCAAATGAACAATATGGTAAAAATGCTGGAGATAATCACGGCTGTGAAAACTGAGTGGCAGGTGCAAAACAAGTGGGAGGGAGTGAAGGGGGAGTGGAGGGGAGATTGGGGGCAATTTGCCTCCCCCCCTGGCCAGCCTGTTGAAAATATTCGCCGTCATACATTCATTAAGTTTTGCTTGTGCCTAATCCATACATAGGCACTGCCCCCTAGAGACAGATTCGACTGGCTTTCCAGCAAGGGAAACCTTGACCTTGACCTTTTTCCTGAATACCAGAGCATCACCCAGAAGTCCCGGGCATGAATGATGATGTCACTTCCGGCGTGACACCGGCGATGTGGCCTGGGCTTTCCTCCTGATAAGTCTCTCCCATCCCCTGCCGGCTGCCAGGAGGGACCTGGCAATTCTACCCAGGTTCAAATGCGCACTAGATCATGGAATCTTGCTGGGTGGCCTTAGGTCAGCCACACAATAAGCCTATCTTACCTCACAGGGTTGTTATGAGGATAAAACAGAGAAGAGGACAACAATGTAAGCCACTTCGGCGTCCCGACTGGGGAGAAAGCTGGGGTACCGTATAAATGAAGCACATTTCTTTATGTATTAATGTTTTTCTTCTTCTTAATAGCTCTCCCGAGCGGCCTTGAAATAATTTTTAATGGTGTGTGCAAGTCCTAAACCTTAAAAGAAAGAAGTTTCTTTTCAAACCTGACCTACCTACAGAAATATCTACCTTGGGATGGTCCACCTCGAACCAAACTTCCAAAACAACTGTCTCAAACGGAGCCACACTTCTGAAAGTGACCTACTTATCTGGCGTGCGTGTTCTTTTAACAGAACAGCACTTGCGGTTCTAAATATGGGATAACTCCATGTACCTGTCCAGTGCTTATTGAGAAGGATGTGCAATGCCAGCGTCATTGCCAGCTGGACCCATTGTTTACCCACAGGTGGGTGGCGTAATTACCCAAAGCCCCTTCCCTCGCCTAGCAAACCTGAGTCGATGCACACAGGCCAGCTCCCTTCCAATTAAATTCGCTACACACCTTTAAAAAACCGGGAGACAGAGAATGGGAGAAGCATTTTTGAATAATTGACGGTATTTGTTTTATTTTAAATGCTTGGGCTGGAAGAAGTCCCCCAGTGTCCCTAATGAGCATCCACAGGTTTCAGCCAATAATCCCGAATTAGGCCAAAACCTTTCCGATGGATTTTGAAGGACAGGCTGTCATGGCCACTGTCAAGCGCATATTGTTTGGGGAAGCTGATGCGCTTAAGTTATGCATTTGAAACCTGGACTCCCATGTCCAGCATCCGCACTGCCTGAGAAACAAGCTGTCACACCCAATCTCGGAGGCTGCTGTCAACAAATGGACATTTCGGGAGCTTAACTTCTCAAAGAAGCACAGCGCCTTAGAGATTCCGCACGACAATGGGCACCTTGAAATCAGTTTTAAAACGGCTCTCCAGAAGGTAGAATTGCCTGGAACTGGAAGGGTTCAAACCCCCTTGCCCTGGACGACTGCTGGGAACTGTCCCCTCTTGCCTGTGGAGTCTTGTGAGCAAAAATTCTATTTGGTGAGCTGCTGGCATTAAAGTTGGGAGCGAGTAATTCGGCTGCTGCATAAATGAGTTTGCTCTGGAGCCTACCTTCCTGAGCGAAGACAAAAATGTGTGTCCCAGAGGCTAAAAAACGGTGAGCTAGCTCAGACTAAACTCAGCTTAGAGGGAACACTGCTGGTGGGTAAAGAGGTGGGAAGGAATAAAAAATTGGCAGGGCCAATGCCCAGGTGAGAAAAAGGGAGAGGAGTTCCTAGAAGTACAGCTGCAGCGTGCATTTCGAGTCAAGGAAAAGGCTGGTCCGTGGTAGAGTACTCCAGAAACTGTGGCACCATCCTCATTAAGCCTAGAATTGCCAACCTCCAGGTGTGGCCTGGAGGTGTCCAGAATTACAACTGGCTTCCAGACAACAGAAATCAGTTTCCCTGGAGAAAATGGCTGCTTTACCGGGGGGTGGGGATGGGGATGGGGGACACTATCTCATTATACCCTGCTGAGATCTAGGTCCGTAGCCACAGTGGGGCATCTCAGGGCTACGCCCCCTTAATTAACTGCCACACCCCACAAAACATGCTCTCCAAAATTATAATACTTTTTTTAAAAAAAATCTAAATTTAGCCGGAGTACAGCTGCTGCTGCTTCTTCTTCTTCTCCTCCTCCTACTCCTCCTCCTCCTCCTCTCTCTATACCCCTGCTCTCTATACCTCTCCCTCCCCAAATCCTGTCCTCTTCAGGGTATACCTTCAAATCTTCAGGAATTTCCCAATCCAGAGCTGGCAACCCTGAGGCTGATAAAAAATGTAGGCTATGGACCTCTTTGGTATGCTGTTCTGAGGCCCCCACTCAGTACACACTGAATAGGAAGCACTGTTGAACTAGGCTCGTATGTCTGTAGAAGGCAACAGACTTATAGTGACCCCAGCAAGGGGCTTCCAAGGCAAGTGAGAAGCAGAGGCGGTTTGCCATTGGCCTTCCCCTGCAGAATCTTCCTTGGTGGTCTCCCTTCTAAGTACTGACCCTGCTTGGCTTCCAAGATCTGACCATGCCATGACACCTTGCACCACCAACAAAGCTTAGACATGGTGTTTTATGTCTAAAAGTAGTGGCTTATCTGGCTGACCATTTCCCTAGAGATTAAATAGTCAGCAGTCCTTCCTCAGAAATCCCCTCCTCCATATGGTTCACATTCCCCTTCCATTTTGTTGTCTTACCACCTGTGCACTGTACGTTAGGCTGAGAGAGAGCAGGACTGTTCAAACACACTTATTTGGCTTTTTGTGTGGGTTCAAGTGCCAAAAGTCACTGACGACTTACGACAACCCAATAGGGTGTTTGAGGCAAGAGGTGAACAGAGGCAGCTGGCCATGGCCTGCCTCTGCATAGCAACCTTGGACTTCCTCGGTAGTCTTACCTTGGTTTGGTGTTTGTTTACGTTATCATTTATTATTTGCATTTATATCCTGCCCATCCCACGAGTGGGCTCAGGGCCGGTAACATCATTATAATAAATACAATTTCAGTTTGAAACACGATAAAACATTCTGACACTTAAAACAACATGTACAGCTTGAAACAGCGTCAGCTGGCTATAAAGTTCTGGCCCGATGGTGCAGTGAGTTAAAGGCCAGTTGTCGGTGGTCAGTAAATAGATGGGTGACAGCAACCTCAGGGAGACCATCTATGGGTGCCCGTTGCTTCAATTAAAGGCCTGGCAGAACAGCTCCGTCTTGCGGGCCCTGCAGAATTGAGGAAGATCCCACAGGTCCCTGGTCTCGATAGAGTGCATGTTCCTCCAGCCTGGGGCCAGGACAGAGAAAGCCCGGGTTCCGGATGAGGCAAGATGGGCATCCTTCAGGCCAAGGACCACCAGGAGGTGTTGATCTTCATAACGCTCTTCGAGGCATAAAAGGGAGGAGGCGGTCCCTTAGATAAGTTGGATTCATGAGCTTATTTTGCATGTGTGCATTTTCAAACAGCCTTATCGGTACTGTAGCTCCACCCCCAAATCGTTGAGTGCAAGTTGGCCATATTGTGAAAGGCTAAAAAAAAGAGGACATATTTCCCGACTGACTACTTCAAACAGAGATTAATTCCGGGTATAAGATTTTGTGTGGATGCTGTAATCCCAGCCAGGGGTCATTTCAAGCAGGAACCTGCAGGAACACCGTTCCGGGAGCAACAAGCCCAGGGGCGGGCACGTATGGTGATGCGCTGTGGGAAAAAGCAAAAGCATACTAACTTGATCTGTCTTTTCATGCTTGTTGTAGGGGAGTTTCCCTGCAAGAGCAAAGGAAACCTAAAGTGCCTTTAAGTCAAAGTGTCAAGCTGGCTCGCCAGCTCTGAGTTGGGAAATAGCTGGAGATTTTTGGAGTGGAGCCTAAGCAGTGGGTGTTGCCTTCTGACACAATTCCGGCAATGTCAGAGGGTGTGGCATGTGCAAATGAGTTATGCTAATGAGTTACACCTCTATTTCTACAAAATGGCCCCTGATCCTAGGAGATCTCCGATGACCGCCTGGAGGCTCGCAGTCCTAATACCCCTCTAGGCTTCTTGTGGGGGAATCACATTTGCCTGCTCCCCAATATATATATTTAAAAACTCTGCAACAGATAAGACTGGTATCTGAGGAAGAAAGGTTCTAGCAGACCGGTCTCCCTCAAATGCTACTTTGAAACAGGCAGTTTCCCCACCTTCCATGTGTAATGGTAGACTCCCAGCGCTGTACCGTATGACTGTCTCATTCACATGGCTTAGCTTCACTTTTTACTCCAGGAGTTCACCAGGAGCAGAAGTCTGAGAACTTTCCTTCTTCCTGCGATATCTAAATTGCATCGTTGTTATGTACTGGGATTGAATCATCCCTGATTAAATCACCCTAGAGATTGGCTGAGCTTGGAGCACAAGAACAATAGCCGACCAGGACTCTGGAGTAAACCAATCAAGTAGTAATATTTTGTAAATAGCATATTATGGGGAGTGGGTGTGTGGGGGGGTGGAGTGTTTTGCATACATATAAGCAGGGCTTCGGGTAGTATTGTCTTGTTCTGGCTTAACTCACTTAATGAACTATGAGCTGATCACTCTACGTGTCTGAACCCAGTATATTTCAATAGTCAAAGTCACCTTGTCAGATGTCTTCACAAGAATTTTTCTTGGTGTTTTTTTTTTTTTAAATCTGCTTTGGTATTTATGACAAACGCCAGGCATTTTGGGGGGAGGCAAATCTAATTAAGCAAAGAACAAAAGACCCCAGTGTGGGAACTTAAACAAAAAAACCCCAACGAAATAATGTTTCCTTTTAAATAGCACCTCCGTCCTGCTCAGTGTTAGAGAGCGTGTGGCAATTGAGATTACATTATGCAAGTCAGTTGGGGGAGGAGCGAGCGAGGGGGCTGCATTTGAGACAGCCGGATGGGGGATACAAAATCTCCCCTCGATTGTTTCTTGAATATACTTTTTTTGGATGAGCTGACATCATTTTCTCATTAAAGATGAGAAGCTGGCCTGAAACGCTACGGGCTCTATTGACAATCGAAATCTTCGTTCTGCAGAGGGTTGATTCACAGGACCTGAGCATACAAGTTCTACATGTGCCGGAGCATAACCGCATGGCTCCAATTTGCAGACTTTCTCTCCTCACTTAAGGGTGACTGTTCACTGCTCCTATCGTAGCCCTCAATTTGCTCCTCCATTGTGCAAGCCAAACCCTTGACTCCTTCTTTTCCTGCCTCGTTCTGTTTCCTTGTGCCACGTTTCTCCCGTAAAGCGTGCGCACGCATTTATTTGCACATCAACACATCAGCATTCTACGTAGGTAGACCATACATCTAAATGACGGAGGCAGTCTGTGTAAATACCTCTTCAATTGCACACGACGGCTCTACAGTATGCCAATCTGCAAAGCAGACAGGGAAAAGATGAAACGTGGAAACGCTGACAACAGCGGACATAAAAAGAAATTGTCAGTGTTCAGATTGTGTTCAGTGGAACTGAGTGTGGGGTTGCCAGCATCTAGGTGGGGCCTGGAGATTTCCCGCTATTACAACTGATTAACAGATAACAGTGATCAGTCCCCCTGGAGGAAATCGCTAACTGGGAGGGTGGACTCTATGGCATCGTACCCTGCTGAGGTCCCTCCCCTCATGAGATAATCCGGCAGGCTGATTGGAGGCCAGCCGACTCAACAAACTATCCATCGATCCCCCCTGGGAGCTTCTGATTCTGTTCAAATGCTGCCCATTTTTACCAGACCCGTCTCCTAATAAAGAGCATCCCAAAGTTTCATTTAAGCGGCAGTCCCTTTCCTGACACTTCTTTCTTAAATAACTTTTTAAAAATATGACACAGAAAACTAAAATGAAAGCGGGGGGGGGGGGGGGGAATCATTTTCTGTCGCTTCCCCTGCACAATAGGTGTTCTGAGGTGAAAAAAACTCTACCGGTTATTATATCCCCTAAAATGAATGGCTGCTATTTTAAGGATACGTTCAGCCTTTATCGCCCCAGCGGTGCTGGAGGTGGGAGAACTTTCCTGTTCTCAGCGTGTAGAGGAACAGCTGTGGTTGGAAGTCGATCATTCTGGAACATGCAGGCCCAAGGAGCAAATGGCCTCTTCAGGCACTCGGGAAACCAACCTCAAGGTACGGCTGGAGTTCTGGAATTATGACTGCTTCCCAGTTACGGTTGCCAAGTCTTACCTTCATAACAGCGGGGGAGTCCCAGTCCATAGAGTTTTCAGGCGACTGCTAGAGTGTTGCCCGGCGATGCGCCCAGCGTGATGACGCTGCTTCTGGGTCACATCATCACACCGGGCATGCTGGCCTGATCGGGCTACTTTGGGGGTGGGGTTCCTATATTTTGTGCCCATCTAATCATTGAGGTTTTTACTATTTCATCTTGCAGTTCTCTGTCTAATAACACATTGGCGTGCCTGAAAGAGGTGGATTCGGCTGGCTTGCCTCTCGCCTCCCTCCTGGGATTGCATGCAGCACTGTTGCCCACCTATATGGGGTAAGAGGAGGAATGTGTCTTGAGCAGGAGACTCTGTGGCTTGCGCATCACGAGAGTTGCCAATACTGAGCTGAGAAATTCCTGGAGATTGGGGAGGGGGCGGCTTGAAGAGGGAGCGCAGCAGGGATGGGATACCCTGGAATCCTCCCTCCAAAACTTCCTTTTTTTCTCCAGGAGAACTGATCTTTGTTGAGGCTGAGAGTGTGTTACTTACTGGACCAAGGTCACTCACCAATTTGAACCCAGGTCTCTCACCAACCCTTGAGATCGGAGACCAGATCTGAAACCCCCAAGCTATCTGCATGGCACGCCCGCCCTCACATCCGAATCCGTCCGATTGCTGATGGCAGAAACGCACCATTATCCGCCTCCCACCTTGAGGAGGCTGCTTGCCTTGCACTTTCTTGGGAGTCATCGGGATTCCATTTATTAAAGATGTGAAGCGAGATCAGAGGGAGACAATGCAAAATGATTGGCTTTTCTTGCCCTTTGCCTGCTTCCAGGCCCTCCGTAGAAACAGCAGAAAGAATGCGTCTTTATCATTGCTCCCGTGGCTTTGACTGCCTGTCAGCCGAGGCAGTTTTCTTGTTGCTTTTCGGATCTCCTAATGGAGAGGGCGGATGAGTCATTTTGACATCGGACTGGGAGGAGCGGTAAGATAAGTTGTTGTAATGGAAAATAGATGTGTGCAACACTGTAATTACTTAGAGTCACTGGAAAAAAACAGTCTGCTTTTTCCATCTCTCTCCCCTCCCCCCAAAGAGCTTGTGCTGCAGAGGAGCTGTGAGTTCAAATCCGACCCAGACTACTAAATTGCTATATTTTCCTGGGCCATCTGTCTAGCATGTTTTGGTCCCACCCTTCCCTTCAAAACTCTCAGAGTGGCAAACATTTTATTCTAGGCTAGCCAAGGGGATCTCAGTCTCATCAGATCTTGGAAGCTAAGCAGGGCCCCCGATCACACGCAGATTTAGCTGCGCGATAGGTATGAATGCCATGTGGATTTTAAGGTTGCGATCACACCAGAACATCTGGCAAGTGTCCCACACCCGTCGGCAACCTGTTTCTCTCTGCCAAAGAAGTGGAGTTAAAAGATACTAGGGAAAGTCCAGTATCAAACAAGTTTGCTATGGGCCAAAGACGGACTTTCCCTGTGTGATCGCTCCAGCATGCAGTCATGGTGTTGGGATAGTCTGATCAGGCTATCCCAATGCCATGTTGTTGTTTTTCCCCCTTCTCAGTATGCGCATCATCGCATACTGCCATAGAAAGCCTTCAGGGCGGAGATGCGATTCATTGTTCCCCCGTTTAAGCGGATTGGAAAAAAACAGCAACCCCCCCAACTCACCCATGATTGCGTCTGATCATGCAGTGGTGGGTTGTGCCTGCAGCTTCGCAGAATTGGGTGATCACGCAGCAGCGGGTCAAATTACTTTGGAGCAAATAGCCTCACTCCCCTCTTCCCAGATTATCTCACTCATGTGACGGGGACCAGGTTTGGTCCTGGTTAGTACTTGGATGGGAGACCACCAAGGAAATCCAGGGTTGCTATGCAGAGGAAGGCAGTGGCAAATCACTTCTGTTGGTCTCTTGTCTTGAAAAAAACCTATGGGTTTGTCACAAGTTTTCTGTGACTTGATAGAGCTTGACCCACATAGACTCTCATGTACAGATAAGTTAGCTTTAGAGAGTGTGGCCCACCCAAGACCACCCAATGAGCTTCATGGCAGAATGGGGGTTTGGACCTGGATCTCTATAGGGTTGCCAGGTCCCCCGGAGGGGAAGGGTTTCCCTGCCAAAAGGGCCCCCAATCCGCCGATCCAGATCAGGCTGGCGGGGGAACCCTGCCCCCTAAGAGCTCAATTTGGGCTGATGCACATAGCAGGATGACGTCGCCCAGAGGTGATGACATCACACTGGACACGTCACCGGACAATGCTCTAGCAATCAGTATCCAGGCTGATTGCTAGAGCATCGGCTAGTGACGTGCCCAATGTTAACAGGACCAACTCTCCCCTGCTAAAAAAAGGTAAGTCCCTTGGCAACTCTAGGTCTCTACAACACTACACCATACTGCTGAGACCCCAGGGGCCTCAGTTCCAACTCTCTTCTGTAACTGGAAAACAATCATACTAGCCTTCCTTACAGGGCTGTGTCAATTATTATAGACTAGCCTGATACCCGTGCTTCGCTATGGTATTTAAGTTCCGTAAATCCAGTTATAATACTGATGATGTGAAGCTTGAAATGTAAAATTTGTTGCAGGAGTTCTAATGGAGAAGATTGTAGTGTAAAAAATGAAGTGAGACATATGTACTGTTTTTTTCCTCTCTACTGAAGGACCTCTCTGTAGACCACATTGGTGGTTCTGCCCTCAGGTGCTAAGATCACCAGGCTGCTTGGTGAGCTCACTCTGGAGCAGGCCACATAGAACTGTCCATTTAAGAAGCAGTCGTCTGTTAAGTCAACTCCTGTCACCTTCCGCAAAAGTGATGGCCTCTCTACTGGTGTTCCTGGATTGTTTTGCTGTAAGCATCCCACCTCCTCTCCTACACCTAACAGGCAGCTGCCTGTCCAGTGTGGGAGGGGGACGGGGGAGGAGTATTAGAAGGAGGCTGGGCTGGCAGGATCACTAAAGCATTATTGCTGGGGTGGGCTCTCTTTTGGCTTAAAGACATCTGGGAGGCTGGGCCAGCAGCTGGGCTAAGGCAATCCTGATTTCCTGCCACTAGTTCACTGCAGTCTCCTGTAACTGTTTATTTTTTACCCCAGAATGCTGAGCTCTGCAGCTGACCAACCAGAGAGTGGGGGGTGCAAATAGACAGCAGCCTGGCAGCCTCATAGAAATCAATGGGGGGAGCACATTTTTCCCTTTTGACCCACTTACGAGTAAAATTTCTAAAAATCCCTTCTTAGTGAGCACCTACGCCATGGTAGGAGTGCTCTCCCCGAATTTGGTGTTTCAAGGTCCAACAGTTTGGTCTGGGCATTGATTTTACGGTGAGGGGACTTTCTTTTATATAGATGTAATGTATGGGGAATATGTTATGATATAGCTAGGGTTTCCCCTACAATAATAACCCCATTTTCTTCCTATTGGGGAATAAAAGAGACATCATTCTCCTCTCCTCTATTTTGTACTTACATCAATCCTGTGAGGTAGGTTAGGCTGAGAGACTTTGACTGGCTCCAGTGGGACAACTGGATTCCATACTGACCAGAGGCCTTTCCCAGAAATCCTCAAGCAGGATCCTCAACACAGCTTTGGTAGCAGCTGATAGCCCAGCACAAGAATCTTCACTGTATAACTGAAGGTAAACTGTGGTAGCCATTTTGTGGCTGGCTCCACCTCCAACAGCAGCCATTTTGTGGCTATTCCCACCATACTTTCAGAATCCCAAAGGTGCCCACAGGCTCAAAAAGGCTGGAGACCCCCGCTATAAACTATGTGCGTTATATAAACTACAAGATGGGGCACCCACGATACTCACGGGGGGGGAGTACCCTAGTCTTCCTGCCCCCCCCTGGGGCAAGTGGCGGCAAGCCTCGGTCTCCTCCACCCCCCTCCCCAGGGCAAGTGGCGGCGGTGAGCCCCGCCGCTTTTCCAGCCACCCCCCCATCGGCGACAGTGAGCCCTGAGCAGCTCGCAGTCACTGGACCCGCTGAGCCTCCCCCACTGCTTCCCTCCTGCCCTCCCACCTCGTTCTCATTTGGGCTCAAGTGACGCTAAGCCACTCGGGCCCAGTGTTTCGGCCCCCCCACCCCGGTGCTTCTCCCTCCCTTCCGGATCGTTCAGGCCTGAGTGGCGCTAAGCCACTTGGATGCGGCGTCCCCCCCACGCTTCCCTCTCTCCCACCCCCTCGGCCCATTCTCATTTGGGCCCAAGTGGCGCGAAGCCACTCAAGCCCGGCTTTTCGGCCCCCCCTGCCCCGGCGCTTCCCTCCCTCCTGGCCCATTCTTGTTCCCTCCCCCCAACCCCCTCCCCCGTTCTCCAGACGGCAAGCCTCTTCCCCTCCCTCCCCCTGCCCTCTTCAACGGCAGCAGCGGTGAGGCCCGCCGCACGCCAACCCCCCCACAGCTAAAGCGTTTTCTGCATGTGTGCAGAGAACACTTTAACTTTTCGGGGGATTTAACTATCCCCCGAGAAGTTTTTTAAAGTTTTAGGATTTTTCTGCAAGCGGGGGGGTTACCCCCCACCTGCAGAACCCCCCCTCTGCCCTCCAAGTGCCCCCCCACGCGGATTTAAGTATCCGCACGTGGGGGGCACTTGGGAATTAGATATAGAGATATGGACAAATGGACATAATTCAATCCCTGTCTCGATTGCTTATTAAGTAAATGTCCTGTAGCAGAGATGTCCACTGAAATGTGCATCTTGTCTTTCAGGTAAGTGCAGCGCTTGTCCTGCCTTCGCTCTCAGTTTCAGAATCTGCCTTTCCTTTGAGCAGAGAGCCCAGATCCCTGTGGTTCCAACTCAACTTGTTCAGGCTGTTTGTACATGTTAACCATTAGACAAAGAAAAACCTGGCAGCCCCCCCTCCCCCCAGTACTACAGAACAAAAACAGCCCACCGCTATCTTCATTATCTTCTGATTCCTTTAATGTCCCTGCCTGCCAGGAGGACCAAATTTTCACTCCGAAAAGGGGAAATGTGCATTTTTGAGTATTCAAATAATGTGATTGCGAGAAAACCGCACCGCTTCGACATCCGAAGGAGTGATGGGAAGCCGAATGAGGAGATACAATGATGGTTATTAAATAGCGGCCGAGAGCGAATGAGTGAGCATTCGGCAAACGAGATATTGCAGCGGCAACAATGCGGAGCTGTTATATAAGAAAGCTATTTCGTTGCAGGCCAAAGTTGACACTCGATGTGCTCATGTTTTCGGTATGTTGATGAATTGTCAGGTGGGGAGAGGGGAGAAGGAAGCAATGAGAGTCACAGATCGGGTCACAGACAAATCGATATGGGGATGGAGCTGCCCTTCTGTGCGCTAGGTAATTTCAGGAGGGTGGTCCTGTTGGTCTGCAGTTGTTATTGTTGCCATCAAGACACAGATGACTTATGGTGACCTTGTAGGGTTGTCACGGCAAGAGACATCCAGAGGTGGTTTTCCATTGCCTGCCTCTGTGTCACGACCCTGTTCTTCCTTGGTGGTCTCCCGTCCAAAGACTAGCCAGGGCTGACCCTGCCTAACTTCTGAGATATGATTTGAATAGGCTAGCTTGGGACATCCAGGTCAGGGTGTCAGTCTGCAGTAGAAAGGCAAGATTCGAGTCCAGTAGCACCTTGGATACTAACAAGATTTTTGAGGTATGAGCTTCTGGGAGTCAACGTTTTCTTCATTCATTTCCTGCCTTTTACCTCGAAGGAGGACCCAGAGCGGCTTACAACGTTCTCGTCTCCTCTGTTTTATCTTCACAACAACCCAGTGAGGTAGGCTAGTCTGAGAGTGTGAGACTGGCCCAAGATCACCCAGCGAGCTTTCACAGCACGAGAGGGGATTCGAACATGGATTTCCCAGATGCTAGTCCAACACTTCAACCACTTCACCACTCTGGCTCTCTAGAATTACCACTACCATTTGCTTGAAATGAAAATGGGCAGGTGGTAGCCAGGAGGGTAGCCATGTTACAGTACAGTCTCTCTCTTTTTTGTAGTTTTCAAATGTGCATGTATGCACTGAGAAGTCATGGCGACTTCTGTTGACTGACCCCTATTGGGGGCCTGGAGGATATTCAGAGAGGTGGCTTTAAAAGCCTGCCCCCACCTCCCACCTATGGTATTCCAAGCAGGTCTCCCATCCAAGTATTTGCCCTAGTTGACCCTACTTAGCATCTGAGATCAGGCTTGTGTGGGCTATCCAGGTCAGGGCTCCCCCCCCCACCTGGCCACTCTTCCATCCTTCCCTCTCCCTCCCTCTTTTCCTGGTGAAGGGAGAGGGAAGGAGTGGGGGGGGGGAGAGAGAGGCCTGGCAGCAGGAGCTGGCGGGCCTTGGAAGGGCTCAGGGAGGCGCGGAGGTTTCCCGGTGGGGGGGGACATCGCCCCTCTAAAGAGCCCCCCCCCCGGAATTTACAAAACTCTACGCCCCTGGTTTGGCCCTTAGTCTATTGTAGCAGAACCAAACAGTAGTGTCAAGAGAAATTCTCTTCATTCCCTGTTAACTCAATTTATTCCTGGAATCGAACAATCCATTCCTTTCCATCTGTTTTTTTTTTTTTAGGGATTTGGACTCTATTTTTAATTAATTCTGTTTTGATTAAAGAGAACTTTAAAGGGAGGTGGGGCAGGAGGGGAGGCGCTGCAAAATTTCACTTTGCACATGCTCAGAGGACAGCAGTGTCTTCCCAAACCACCCTGTCCTCCTGCTACAACACCCCTCTAGGGTGTGTAACATAAAACAACGGCAAGGGCTAAAGTTACAAAGGGAGGCATTGATTTCTCTACAGAAGGGAATCACAGAGAAATCCGTCTTTCAAAAGAGACAAAAGAGCAGAAGAGGAATCAATGGCTACGGAAGTGCGGCAAAACAAGGGGGAGAAAAAACACAACCCTACGTGAGAAAGTTAACCAAAAAAGGTTGAGACACAAAAAAGAAACTAAAAAAAAGCTACACATGTAGTGCTAATGTTCAGAATATCATATATAATTTAATTGCACATTCAAAAGTGCTAAAATATTATTTAAAACCCATAATCCCATGGTTCTGCACAGGGGTCCTTTTGTAGAAAAAGAGGTGCAGGAGCTCATTAGCATAACTCATTAGCACAATTTATTTGCATGTGCCACACCCCCTGACATCCCCAGAAGTATGTCAGAAGGCAAGAAAGAAAGAAGAGAGAGAGAGAGAAGAAAGAAAGAAAGAAAGAAAGAAAGAAGAGTGAGAGAGAGAAGAAAGAAAGAAAGAAAGAAAGAAAGAAAGGAAGGAAGGAAGAAAGAAAGAAAGAAAGGAAGAAGAGAGAGAGAAGAAAAAGAAAAAAAGAAAGAAAGAAAGAAAGAAAGAAAGAAAGAAAGAAAGAAAGAAAGAAAGAAAGAAGAGAGAGCTGGCAGAGAGGGGACCGCTACTAATCCAAGCCTCAGAAATACCACTATTCTGGGAGGATCGCTTCAGTGGTGGCTGAAGCCTTCAGAAGGCTGGTCGGAGGAACAAGGACCTTTCCAGGGAATGGGGGTCATTTTGCTGCAGCCATGACACAAGCAGGCATTCCCCCATTGGGGGGGGGAGGCTGGCACCAACTCCCGGAGCTGTGCTCCCCTGAGCTCCTGCTCGAAAGGACCCCTGGTTCTGCATATAAGTACCTTTTCCTAACATAAAATGTCCAATCATATAAATACAGGGAGGATGAGGAGGAAGAAGAAGAGGAAGAAGAAGAAGAAGATGAGGAGAAAGAGGAAGTAGAAGACGAAGCAAAGGAACAACAACAGCAATGGATTTATACCCCAGATTGGCTTACAATCTCCTTCCTTTCCACACCACAGACACACTGTGAGGTAGGCGGGGCTGAAGCTCTCTCGAGAACTGCCCTTGAGAGAACAGCTCTGAGAGAACTCATGACTGACCCAAGGTCACATCAGCAGCTGCATGAGGAGGAGTGGGGAATCAAACCCGGTTCTCCCAGATTAGAGTCCGCGCTCCTAACCACGACACCAAACTGGCTCTCAAGGTACAAATTATATCCATATACAAGAACCAATACCAAACACGTTTCAACTAAAAGCCTCCCTCAGTGGTAGAATTCAGACTGGGCGCTCCATAAATTTAACAAAAACATAGATAAAACTCATAATATACAGAATGGACCTTACTCACTGAGATCATCCGTGGAGTAAGTGATGATAAATATACTTGAGGTGCAACATGGGAAATTTATCAAGATGTAGAATATTTCATATACTTGTGGATCAGTTTAGGCCCAGTCTGCAAAGCATAAAGCTCCAATGGAGTGCTCAGGTACAACTAGAAAAGAAACTAGATCCATGGGCCTACGAAATATGGATATAATTTGTACTTTTAACCTGTATTTATATGATTGGACGTTTGTCTTTATATTAGGATTAGGTACTCAAATGCAGAACCATAGGGCAGTGGTTTTTAAATGATATTTTAGCACTTTTGAATGTATAATTAAATTATAAAAGAGACAAACTGTTTGGAGTAGTGGTTAGGTGCATGGACTCTCATCTGGGAGAGCTGGGTTTGATTCTCAACTCCTCCACATGCAGCTGCTGGGGTGACCTTGGGCCAGTCAAAGTTTTCTCAGAGCTGTTCTCTCAGCAGTTCTCTCAGAGCTCTCTCAGTGCCACTTACATCACAGAGTTTTCTGTTGTGGGGAGGGGAAGGGAAAGGGATTGTAAGCCGCTCTGAGACTCCTTCGGGTAGTGAAGGGCGGGGTAGAAATCCAATCTCTTCTCTTCTTATATATAATATTTTGAACATTAGCACTACGTGCATAGCTATATTTTAGTGTCTTTTTTTTTTGTTTCAACCTTTTCGGTCACCCATCAATGGCTATGCATCCATTTGACATTGGTCGTTATTTGCAAGCTTTTAAAAATGTATATTTTTGCACACTCAACCCAGGAATCGACCCAGAATTTATGTTTTTGGTTGTTATGGTAATTTGTATTGTCACCATAGTAATAACCTCCTCTAAAGGAAGGCATTCAGAAGCGATCCGGGCACCTCTGCATAATTTAGTACCAACCCATTTGCAACACCCAGGCTAGGGAGATTAAAAACAAATCAAAATAAATCACTCTCCTTCCGAAGTCAATAAATATTTGTGCTGGGGAGCCATTAGCAGAAAATGCACAATGCAAAGGAAAAGAGAGAATCGTTCCCTAATGTGCCCAGGTCAAAAGCCGTGGTTTGTATTCTCAGTCCCATTAACTTCCACCGACGAAGCTTTGTGCTGTGTGTTTCGCTGAGGTTCAGTGGAAATGGGGAGGAGCCTTTTTGGCGGGAAGAAAAATCGTTTCCAGTGAAATCTCCCCCTCCGATTCAGTAGTCATTTGGGTGGAGGAGGGGCTGTGAGAGGAGAGATTCTCGTTTTCGGGGTCAGGTCAGGATTTAACTTTTTTCAGGGAACCCTACAGACTGAGGTGATTGGTTCCAGGACATTCCGATAGCCTCCGATTGGCTGCGTGATCTCTGAGCAGCTGGATGGTCTCGCCCAGGGGTGACCAAACTTGCTTAACGTAAGCACCACATAGAAGAAACGTCAAATGTCTGAGAACCCCAAGACCTGAGCAAATATTACACGTTTTTTTAAATTGAAAAATATGTACATTTGCTTTTTATTAACATTAACATTAAATAAGGCCAAGTTCAGACTGGCAGTTTGGTCCGATATAGGCCCGCTTTGCAAGCGGATTAAGAGAGCTGGTACCTGGTGAAACTGGTGTCAAGCCATCTGGGTGCACGTTCATCTGGCTTCCTGGCAGTGTGGACGCAAATAAGCTGTGCTTCAAGCAGCACTGGTAATGTGAACGTGCCACTCCAGGAGAGATGCGCATGACTGCCCATGCACCTATGCACACTTTGGCAAAACGGCCCAAAGCTGTGCACTGTGGAGGCTGCCCCGCCAAAGGCCGCTCTGCAGCAGTGTGACCACTTTATTCCGCCTCCTCCCCGGTATGCTCCCGCATCAGTCTGCCCAGTGTGAATGGAAAGTCCTGCGACAACTTGGCCTGGGGCTTTTTGCCCCACTTCCGTTGTGCTTTATTTTGCCAGTCTGTCCTCAGCCTAAGACTGCCAGAAATAAAAACAACAGGGGTAAAAACAGATACTGATAAAGACATTTAAAGAGACAAATGCTGTCTCCAAGCTGGCTGAGGTGGGGGACTCTGAGAACACATTTAAAGTTGCTTTCTTTCTGTGCTCCCCACCACCTCAAGCCTACTCAGGGAGGAGAACACTGGCTAGGAAAGGGAAGACAAGTTGTGGAGGCATACTTCCCCACCTGCCCTGTTGGGAGCCACACAGTATGTGTGAAAGAGCCGCATGTGGCTCCTGAGCTGCAGTTTGGCCACCCCTGGTCTAGCTGATAAAATGAATAACTTCTTTAAAAAAATGAACTCATCCCAGTGACGAATGATCCATGACAGGCTGGGTCATGATTTTAAAGAAGTCCAAAAAGGGACTTAAATTCTCACTGGTAGAATTGCCAGGTCCCCCCGGCTGCCAGTAGGGATTGTGTGGGGGGGGTACGGTTGTCAGCTCCAGGTTTGGGCATGCCTGGAGATTTGGGGGTGGAGCCTGGTGTGGACAGGGATCTCAGTGGGGTACGATGTCACAAAACCCACCCTCCAAAGCAGCCATTTTCTCCAGGGGAACTGATCTTACTAGTCTGGAGATGAGCTGTATTTCTAGGAGATCCCCGGGCCCCACCTGGAGGCTGGCATCCCTAATGGTTAAGAAGGCTAATGGCAAGGAATGGCAAACCAACCCTGAATGGCTCTGGCCTTGAAAACCCTATAGGGTTGCCATAAGTCTGCTGCAACTTGAGGGAAAAGAAAAGAGAAGAAATCAGGGACATTGTGGGGACTTGTTGCCGTGGAGTTTAATTGATTTAGTACCCCTTGCCTTTATGGTGACTGGCTTGTAGCAACTGACTGCCCTGTGTCTGCCAGAAGAGCCACCGTATGCTGCCATGACAAGATCATACAATCATGACCCGAAAAAACTGTTTTCTCCCCCTTTTTCTTATTTTGTAACATCTGGTGAAGAGTTCTGCCGAGCTCGAAAGCTTGCACACTGTTGTGGGTCCTTGTGTTGGTCCCAATAAAAGATATCACAATGATTATGTATTTATGTATTTGTTGGATTTATACCCCGCCCTCCCTGCCGAAGCAGGCTTGTGTTCTTGCATGAGCAGATACAGCAAAAAAAGGGGGGCCACCAATCCAGTCACTCAAGAGCCATGCCACAGTGGGCGGGCAGAGGAAGCCGGGAGGAGGTATTTAAATGCCTCTCCTCACCCCCCCGCCCTTCCTAACTCAAGCGCCTCAGCTAGCGGGAGAGCTAGGAACGGTGAGGGTGGAGCTCTGCAGGGCTTCTTCCTTTTCTCTAGTGTCATGCTACAGCAGCAGCGCGACTCTTAAGAGAAGGAGCGTGGGGGTGGGGCTTGCCGCCACCACCATTTGTGCCGGCTCCTGAGCTCCTGGAGCAGCGCTCTGGTGCGCTCCAGTGCCAAATGACCCCTGGAGGTGAGCTTTCAGAGGGTATTTTTGGGCCCCTCCAATTCCCCCCTTTCAGATTGACTATGTTTGTCCTCGAGATTTCGGCTCGGCACAGCGTCAGAACAACTTATATTCTTTCCCCAACCAGGCTTTAAAGTGAGGGCTCAGTCTATCAGGACACTCATCAGATCAAACTCATCTTAATGAGAGCTGTGCAGCGTGTCCTACAGCCCCAGGGATTCCCGCACTGTGTAAGCTCACTGAAATTATGAATTCTGGAGAAGTACATTTTCCCCTACCACTTAGAAGGTATGTAATTCCATCTTCCTATCCCCATACATTTATCTTGCTTTTCGGGCTTTGGACAAATCTGGCTCCCACGTTTTGGTTTTGCAAACAAGGCAGACTTGAGTAAACTCTGGCCCATTTTGCCTCTAGCATTTGCCACTGTTCTACCAAATCCACGCTGGAACAGAAATTCCCCTCTGCATTGCATACCACTTTTGCTATGATTGATTGTCGGATTTTATGGCAGTGTCCAGACTGCATGCCCCTTTCACTTCATTTGATCTCTTGGTTTGATGGTTACTGACTGTGTAGATTTATGGCCGTTTTATGGCCATTCAGAGGTGACTCTGCAATCAGTACGGGGTTGGCCCAGGGTATTGGAATGTGGTTTTGAGCGCATCTTTTTCTGTTCCAGTGTGGGTTTGGTAAAACAATGGAGCAAATGCTAGCTGCAGAATGCCAGGCCAGAGATCACTCGCAGGTAAAGGGGGGTTATTAACGAGCCACATAGAGCTCCCCTCCCCACCACTTCCCAGGGAGACTTCATCCATTTCAAAGGAATAAGTAAAGAAGAAATACAGGAAGTTTCTTGTTGGACCAAAGTGAATAGGAGGGTCTGCCCGAGAAGGGTTCTGCTCATGTATTTGTGGATATGGAGGTCTTGCTTCAGCACTTCTTCATCCCTACAAACCCCTGCTTTGAAAAACTAAAACAACAGAAACAGAACACTGCTGCACCAAGAGGCACATCTGTTATCTTGAAGGAAGCCTGAATGAACATCTCAGTGCTGCTGTTCATCTGTATCAGATACAGGGACACACATGGATCCCCTTTGCTGAACTTCGGTGGCCTCATCAGAGCAAGATAGCCTATCAATAAAATAATTAACTTTGTCACAATATGTTGAAATAGTCACTGTGGCTTATCTGCCGGAGCAGGGTCCCCCAACACGGTGCCCATGGGCACCATGCCCCCCACCAGTATTCTCCCTGGTGCCAACTGAGCTTTTCAGAGGCTGTGGTCATATGTGCCTTTAGATCTGACATAGCTGCTGCAAATGCCTGATGCCTCTAAAGGGCACAATCAGACAGCAACAGCTGGGAAATGTCCTGCAGTCATCGGCAACCCAAGCTGCTTCACCACAGAAGTGGAGTTAAAAGACACCGGGGAAAGTCTGGCTCTAACTGGTTCCGATGGGCCACAGATGGACTTTCCCCTGTCTGATCGCACAAGCACGCTCTCATGCCGTCAGGATGGTCTGATCATTCCATCCCCGCTCAGTGCTGTCCCCCCCCCCCCACTTTGCAGTATGTGCATAATTGCATACTTCATGGGGAACCCTCAGTGTGGAGGTGTGATCCCTCATTTATGCGCATGGGAAACAAATGGGAAAAAAAGAGAGACTCACCCACAGTTGTGTCTGATCACACATAGTGATGGGCTGAGCCCGAAGCACAAAGGGATGTGTGATCTCACAACTGCATGTCAAATTCCTCCGGAGGAAATAGCCTCGCTTCCCCTCCACTCTAACTGGGGCATGTGACCACAGCCAGAAGGTTGGGGGGGGGGGCATTTTAAGGCAGGACTTGTTAGCTGTGCTTGTTCAGATGTAGCAAATGTCTATGCCTGCAAAAGCAGCCGCAGCCACTGGAGGATCATTAGGACAGGTCAACACCCGGGCTTTCCTTAGTCAGCATGAGGATCCATTAGTGCTTTGGGCTTTTGTTCCTTTTATTTTCCTCTCTGTTTTGCCCTTCCTTGTCTTTATCCCACTTCTACAGTTCTTAAGTGTACATCGTTCCAGAAATGAATGATATTTTGTGTCTTCAGACAGGATTTCTTTTGTCTGTCCAGGACAAATGGCTCATCCACTTTATTCAGGTGCTGAAGAAATTTCTCTGGGCATGATACCAGTTTGTGACATAGTCGATCCCTGACAGGATCCCATTCTGGTGAGCCATGAAAGTAAACATTCTATTTTATTCCCAAAATACCAATGGAATGTCATAGTCAGAAGCTTGGAGACCCCTGCCTTCCCCCATAGGCCCTGGGGAAAGTATACCCACTACATACTGGTGTGTGTCCTGAATTCACTGAGAGACCCCCATTCTAGTAGAACGGAGGAAGGAATAAACGTTCTCTTTCTTTACACTATGCATACTTTTGAAAACCAGCCGATGCTGTGTGAGGATAAAATGGAGGAGATGAGAACACTGTTGAAAAGTACCGGAGACTGGAGGCCAGTGGAGTGAGTTTCAGCATGATCAAGTTTATTGTAGGTCAGGAACAAGCATACCTGAGGTGACCCGGGGGTCAGCTTATATGCACAGAAAAGCCTCGCCCCCGTCCACACCCACACTGCAGGATAGGTTAATCTTCCCGCCAGAGATTACATTGGTTCATTTGAATGTGCTAAGCCCCCCATAGGTGGATCTTTAGGAGCCTGGGTGCTATTGTTCTTTTACCACAAGTTTGTACCTTTTCCAGGCCATGCGGTCAGACTGCATGGCTGGCGCCATTACATGTTTGGTCACATCAAACAACCACACAAGGGTACACATAGAGAATCGTAGCCTGGTTGTCTGTGGGATTGCGTCCTGGACATAACAACTGTCATAAACTGCTTTGGTCCCACTTGGGGATTAAAAAAAGGGGGGTGTAAATACCCAGGACCTTTTTGTGATAGTGTTCACTAATACACAGTACTGGCAACTTTCACAGGGCTCTCCCAAGTCCTGAAATGGAATTGGTAAGAATCAATGCAATGGCTAGGGAATCTCCTTTTCTACGGGACATGTTTGTCTGCATCCCAAAAGGATACCGCCGAGAAACTGGTTTTATGTGTTTGATATCGATCGTGTACATTTTTTTTATCCCACCCTTCCTCCAAGAAGCTCAGAGCTGTTGCAGGCCTCTTCTCTCCATCAGCAGCTGGTGATCTGCTCCCATCTTCTATCAGCTGCTTGAGCATTTTCCCTTTCCTTCCTACACCTTTTTTTAAAAAAGATTGGTTGACAGACATATTGTTGGGACTATTTCAGAAAGGAGACCGGAGTTGTATGGGTTTCCCATTGAGTGGCTGTCAGTGAAATGTATTCACAAATAAGCCGGTGAGCAAAAGACAGCAAAGATGACAAATTATATAAGGAACGGGGAGGGGATGGGGGATGGAGAAGGATATGGCTGTCAGGAAAACAGAACTCAGAAGAACGAGTTACAAATGCTGTGTGAATATTGGACAGGCAGTCTGATGCTGAAGATAATCCCCTTTTCTCAGGTTCTTGAGTGGCTGATCTTGCTTACACAGGTAAAGTTCATGGCTGCCAGGTCAGGAGTTTCATATAGGAGGAGGAGGAGAGGAGATTGGATTTATATCCTGCCCTTCACTCACTTAAGAGTCTCAGAGTGGCTTACAAACTCCTTTTCCCTCCCCCTCCCCACAACAGACACCCTGTGAGGTAGGTGGGGCTGAGAGAGCTCTTTCCCAAGCTGTCCTTGAGGGAACAGCTGGTACAGAGCTATGGCTTGCCCAAGGTCATCCAGCCAGGTGCAAGTGGAGGAGTGGGGACTCAAACCCAGTTCTCCCAGATTAGAGTCCGCGCACTTAATCACTACACCAAACTGGAGTTACATATGATACATCTATATGAAAGGGTTTGAGCGTAGCTTTCTTCCCTGAGATACTATTTTTCAGGGTGGGGGTATTTTTTTTTTCATGTGGATGAGCATTATTAGGAAAGGGATTGAGAATAAAATGGCCAATATCGTAATGCCCCTGTACAGATCTCATTTGGAATACTGTGTACAGTTCTGGTCACTGTATCTCTAAAAGGAGATTGCAGAGCTGGAAAAAGTACAGACGAGGGCAGCCAAGATGATGAGGGGGTTGGAGCCCCTTCCCTACGAGGAAAGGTTGGAGAGTCTGGGACTTTTCAGTTTAGAAAAGAGATGACTAGGGGGGGGCATGATAGAGGTTTATAACATTATGCATGGGGTGGAGAGAGTTGGCAAAGAGACATTTTTCTCCCTCTCCCAAAATACTAGAACTCAAGGGCATCCAATGAAGCTGACGGGCAGTAGATTCAGGACAGACAAAAGGAAATACTACTTTACACAGAGAGTGATTAAAATGTGGAATTCACAGCCAGAGGATGCAGTGATGGCCACAGTAATACACAGCTTTAAAAGGGAATTAGATAGATTCATGGAGGATAAGTCTATCAGTGGCTACTAGCCATGGAGACTGAGGGGAACCTCCACATTCAGAGGCACTAAGCCTCTGAATCCCAGAGCCAGGAGGTAACATCAGGGGAAGGTCTCAGCCTCTATGCCCTGTTATTGTCCATCCAGAAGAACTGGTTGGCCACTGTGTGAGAAAGGATGCTGGACTAGATGGACTATTGGTCTGATCCAGCAGGGCTCTTCTGATGTTCATTCAGTTGTGGAATCTGCACCTAAACTTTGAAGCGGTACAGCCCACACTTTCACTATCCCAATCCAATGTTGTGTCGTGGTTGGAGACTAGGTCTGGAGACTCTGAGTAGACAATATTGATTTTGATGAACCAAGGGTCTGATTCAGTTTAAAGGAGATTCATATCTGTTCATATGATTCTTTCAGCTGTCATTTTCTTTACCGCTCAGACTGTAACGTTTGAGGAAGCCAGCCACTGTGCGGTTCTTCAGCTTTGCTTTTTTTCTTCGCTTCCCCAGCTTTGCCTCCTTTCAGAAATTGTCACGAGTAGCTAGAAGCATCTCTCTTCCTTTCCTCCCCGCCCCACCCAACTGGGAGAAATCTGATGATGTTATCAAAAGAAATTGTTCTCTTTGGCAGTAAATACATCAAACAGTGATAATCCTGAGCAAATTCATTTTGAATAGCGACAAGAAGGAAAATAATGGGAGAGCTCGTTCACAAGGACTTCATTAAGACAGTATTAAGGGGCAGAGATGCTAAAGAAGGCATGAAATTCAGCAGAGAAGGGCATGCCACGGGGGTCATCAAAACACTTTGCAGCTCGGGCATACAGGTCGCCTTAATCTCCATCTTGCTTGAAAGCAGATGCTCCAGCTGCCGTTATTTTAAAGTCACGCTGAGGAAGAGAGAGATGTCTCTGCTGAGGGACAGCTCCAGCTCTCCCAGAGCAAGAAGAACTTCTTTACTCAGAGTGGCGGCATTTGGAACTGGCTGCTGCAGATTGTCCTGATTGGCTATTGATTCAAGGGGGTTGAAAAAGGAAGTAGACACATTTAGCCCTGATGACCTGGATGGCCCAGGCTAGTCTGATCTCATCAGATCTCAGAAGCTAAGCAGAGGTGGCCCTGGTTACTGTTCGGATGGGAGACCACCAAGGAAGTCCAGGGTCGCTCCACAGAGGCAGGCAATGGCAAATCACCTCTGAATGTCTCTCGCCTTGACTAAGGTCATTTTTATTCAAACTGGCTTTGGGTCATCTGTTCAGAACACACTTTCCCCCGCTCTAAGTGCCAACGAGTGAAGGCTTAAGATAACTGAATAGAGTTCTCATGATTGTTAAAAAGTTGAGCGGATACCAGGTGGCTTTTGGAGAATCCAAAAACAACAACTCCACCCCCCAATTGCGACAATTCTTTTGGGCACTGAAGTCCATCAAAGCTAAGGGGCTTAGAAGGGTGCTTTGGATGGTGTGGCAGAATGGGCCTACTCTGGCCTGCAGGCCTTATTCCACCCTGCATTCCTAGGTTTCCCAAACACCTGGAGGGGCTCTCACCACCACCTGACCTTTGTGAGAAATTGCCCACTGAGAGGGTCAAGGCTCCCAGCTTCCCCTCCACATTTTGAGGACTTGCCTCTGAGTCCCCCACTGCCCTGCATGTGGTCACCACAAAGGCAGTTTACTGCCTTGCATGCCCCTGGAGGAATAGCCACTTGCCAACTGCCTGCCTTCCCCTGGCACGCCTTTTAAAATAGCATGTCCAAGACAGTGAGGATCTATGTGGTACAGAGAACCACTGCCAGCATCAAAAGTTATAAAGTATTTATTAAAAAGAGAACGTTCACAAGCATACTTTTAGCACAGAACCAGACTGAGTAAGGGATTCCAAAAGAAATGGGTGAAATGCAGATCCTCTGTCCCTCTCTCTATACATGCCCTACTAAAAGTTAAAATATAGGACAGACCCATTAGCTTCGAAAAGTTACAGATCTCTACATACATAACTTTGAAACTTCCTTCTGCTCTCCATGGTCAATTGCTTCCCCTTCCAGACATCAGTTAAGAGTTCTGTCTCCCCTGATGGACCCAGCACAAAAGAGACCTCCTTCCTGCTGCAAGGAGTTTTTATTGCCTCTTTTCCCCACCCTTTGACCAGGTCAGGTCAGGCCAGGTCAGGGAATTGTTTCCTGAGATGTCTTCCTGAAGATTATTCCTGGATCTGTTCTAGTCTAAAGTCCTCCAAATCTCTGTTTCCTGCTTGGAGAAAAGGGGGGGAGAACATGACCCACCCTATTGTCTCTGTGGAGACCTGTTAACATTTCTATGAAGGAAAGCTGGAAAGCAATTGGGCTGCCTTCCCTCCTTCCAGCCTGTTCTCTGCCCAGAGGGGAAAAAAACCTTTAAAAACTCAGAGGGAAGTTTTTGCTCCTTTCAAACCTCCAAGGAAAAAAATGCATTTCTTCAGAGATGGCACTGTTAGTTGCCCTCACCACTCTGTGATGTCAGTGATAAGCCATTTCCATTGACTATTTATTGTGGTGACATCACAGCAACCACTCTGTGTTCTCTTACTGCAGGGGTCCCCAACGTGGTGCCTGTGGGCACCATGGCACCCAGCAATACCTTTCCTGGAGCCTGCCAGGTGTTTTTAGAAAGTGGGTGGGGCTTCTGATTGGCTGGGTTTCTATTTGGCAACTGGAGATCTGATTGGCCGCCAAGATTTTTTTTAATGTTGCTTCAGAAGCAGCTGCCATTACAGCACAAGGATCATTAATGAATGCCTGAATGTAGGCTGCGTGCATGCAAAATGACATTTCTAAACAATGTGTTAATTTTAAAAGGCATCCTGTTAAAATAATGCTGCTGCCTGAAATGTTGAATAGTTGTTATTAGAGCTGTGCATGAATTCATCGTGTAGTTGGCTCCGCCTCCTGCAGCAGCCATTTTGGGGTTGGCTCCTCCTCTTCTGGCAGCCATTTGTGGTTTTGCTCAGCAACCTGTGTCAGAATTCCAAAGGTGCCCACAGGCTCAAAAAGGTTAGACCCCCTGTGATTGTATGTGATTGCCAATATGACTTTTCTCAGAAAGGAGATGACAATTCCTTTAAAAATTAACTCATGCCAAAGTATAGGAATCTATGCCTGCACTACAATTCCCATGTTGCAGTGCCAGAACGTGCATGCACAGACACACACCTCTCCCAAGCCACTTTTTGAAGAGGATTTTGAGCATTTGCAAATGCCACTTGTAGCAGCCAACCCAGTTACTGTTTTAGCTGTGAGCTGCTTGCATGTCACTAGAAAGTTCTGTCTGCTCTGTTTATTTGCTCTGCCTTCCTCACAGGTACTGCTCACCTCTTGAAGCTGCAGTTGCCAAGCGATGAACAGCCAGGGATAAACCAGCCCTGAGCAACTGTCATTAGTCTGTGTCCATCGAGATTAAGGGGGGCAGCTTCCTAATCAGAAAGTGTGGCGTGCAGGCTTGCTTGAAGATCTTTCTAGGTGGTCTTCCTGTTTCAGACTTCCATGGTGTGGCAAGGTGTATCTGCAAGTCCTACCTCTTGTGCTCGTGGGAAATAGAAGAACCAGCCATGAGACTAGAGCTAGTGGAAGCTGTGTTTGCTGTTCCACTGGTTGGGAATGACAAGAAGTCCAGCAATATTGCTTATACCCATGTATGTCTGATCAGGAAAATATTGCTAGCAGACAGTCCTAATCTAGATGACTTAATTTAGCCTGCCTTCCCCTGACTTAATCATTTTGAAAATGCAGAAAGGTTTTGTATACAGGGGAGCATTCCTACGTGCCATTGCTGTAATCTGTAGCCTAAAGTGTGCCTCTTGTCCCATCCTGATTGCATTCCAAGGAGGGCTCTCCATTCAGCCCAGAGAGAGAGAGAGGATCAGGGCCATCTGCTAAGACAAAAATTTGCACAGCGCTTGATTCATTCTGCTCTCCGAAGTCCTCCAGGTGGACAGTTCTAAATGAACCCAAAATTGGATTTCCAGGTTCTATGGGGAAATGATATACCGCGTCTGAATTCTGATTGATTACAGGGTGTCACTTAACATTAAGGATGAAGGAACCTTAAGGAAAAAAAAAACAGTGTCTAAATATTTTAAAGCAAGGTGACCTTGGCCCGGAGAACAAAGACCGTTTCTGCCGCATTTGCGATGCAGAAACCCTGTAATATTATATCTTTGAGATATTACAAAGCTGAACAAATACAAGAGAGGCGGTCAGACAGGAGAGCGTTTGCCTAGGGAATTTCAGCCGTTCAAACGAATTAATGAATCGCAGAGCAGAGACAATCCAGGTTAGGGTAAGGTTGCCAGCCTCCCTCCCTCCCCCCGGATGGAGGTTGCCTCCAGGCCCCACTCCCAGCCTCCAGGCCCCACCCCCCCACTGTTGATCATCTGGCTGATGTGTATTGAGAAGAACAGCAGGGTGGTAAGGCAAAGGCACTCCCCGTTGTAGAAGGCCCCGCTGTGGCTCAGACCCATGGCTTGTTTTTCACTACAGTCCACCTCCTGGAGCTCAGCTTCCATTCCCTGCCCCCATCTCTCGTGGCCTGCTGCCAACAGTTCTACCTGTGAGACTGGAATGCTGCAGCCAGGTTTCTGATGGGCCTCCCTAGATGGGAGCACATCCAGCCTGTGCTGAGGACATTGCACTGGCTGCCAATAGCATACCGGATTCACTTCAAAGTGCTGGTACTTACCTTTAAAGCCCTATATGGCCAGGGTCCGACATACCTGAGGGACCATATATACCCCAGAGAGTACTACGGCCAGGTTCTCATGATCGTTTGACCCTCCCAAGTCCTAAGGATGCCAGGCTCGTTACTACCAGGACCAGGGCCTTTTTGGAGGTGGCTCCATCCTGGTGGAATGAGCTCCCGGAAGAGATCAGGGCCCTGCGGGACCCCTTTCAGTTCCGCAGGGCCTGCAAGATGGAGCTCTTCCACCAGGCTTTCAACTAGGAGCCGCCCCCACCAACGCTCCCTCTAAGATGTGGAGTCTTGTGAGCAAAAATTCTACTTCGTGAGCTACTGCCGTTATAGCTGTGAGTGAGCGATTTGGCGACTGCATAAATTAGTTGGCTCTGAAGCCGTCCTCCCTGAGCTAAGGCAAAAATGTGTGCGCCGGAGGCTAAAAATCTGTGAGCCAGCTGACACTGACTCAGCTTAGAGGGAACAGTGGCCCCCACTGTTACCACCAATAAATCTATTATGGATTCTGGCCCATGTCCCAGATGGCTGGCTGTGCCGCAGGATGATCCAGGATGAACATCGAGCAAAGGATTGTCAGCTTTTCTACGCACCACCTAGTACACCTTCTATGCAACTAGTGGAACATTGACAGCACTTTATTACGATCATTATTGTAACTGAATTGTTTTTAATTGATTTTATCTGGATTTTAACTATTGTTATGTTTTATGTATGATGTAGCAATGAACATAAGTCGCTCTGAGCCGGCTTGCAGGGAGGGCGGGGTATAAATTAGATAAATAAATAAATTTAAATAATAAATCTGCCCCCTCCTTTCCTTGCCATGTAACCAGCGCTGTGTGTTTACCACTCCATAAATCAAATAACTATTGGGTCCTGGATCTAGAAAAACCCTGATAAGAACCCAAGAGAAGCCAGTGTTGGATCAGGCCAATGGCCCATCCAGCCCAACGTTCTGTCACACAGTGGCCAAAAATCCCAGGGGCCACCAGGAGGTCCAGCAGTGGGGGCAGGACACTAGAAGCCCTCCCACTGTTGCCCCCCCAAGCACCCAGAATACAGAGCATCACTCGCCCCAGACTGAGAGTTCCTATATGTACCTTGTGGCTAACAGCCACTGATGGACCTCTGCTCCATATGTTTATCCAATTCCCTCTTGAAGCCATCCATGCTTGTAGGCTGCCAACCTCTAGGTGGCAGCTGGAAGTCTCCTGGTATGACAACCTGCTCAGGCGGGGAGGGCGGGATATAAGTCAAATTAATAAAATAAAATAAACTGATTCCTAGCCTACAGAGATCAGTTCCCCTGGAGAAAATGGCTGCTTTGGAAGGTGGACTCCATGGCATTCTATGCCGCTCAGGTTACTCCCGTCCCCCAACCCTGCCCTGCCCAGGCTCCGCCACACCCATCCCTCAAATCTCCAGGCTTTTCCCTACCCAGAGCTGCCAACTCTACCAAACTGACTCTCTGGTCACCTCATACTCAGTGTCCCCCGACACCTTTAGTTATACACGATTGAACATTGTGAAATGAGAAGAATTCAGGTCCTGGAGGAGGAGGAGGATGATGATAAGTACCATTGCTGCTGCTGTTGTTATTATTATTATTACAAGATTGTGGGGACCTGCAATACTCGCAGGGGGGCAGAAGCTGAACAGCCGCTCCTCCGCCCCCCCCTTTCTCCCCGGCCCAAGTGGCTGTTCCTCCGTGCACCCCCCTTCCTCGCATCCTGTGCTCGGCGGCACAGCAAGGCCCGATGCCTGCCATGCCGCCTCCCACCTCCCCCGTCCTCCACACGGCGGCGCGGCAAGATCCAAGGCCTGCCGTGCCGTCTCCCACCCCCCCGACCCCCTCCCCCATTCTGCGCTCGGCGGTGTGGCAAGGCCCGAAGCCTGCCGCGCCATCTCCCCCCCTCCCCCAAATTGCCCCGGTGAGGCCCAGAGACGCCAGGCCTTGCCGTTCCCCCTGCCGCCCCCGTGTTGCCCCGGCGAGGCCCGCACGGCACACAGCCGCTGGGCCTCACTGCTCTCCCCCTCCTCCGGCTCCGGCGGCAAGGCGTAGATACCATTCAACTGCCGGGCCATCCCAGTCCCCTGAGTGTTCCCTGCGCATGCGTAGGGAACGCTTTTACTTTTAGGGAGATTTAAATATCCCCCGGAAAAAAATTAAACTTTTTGGATTTTTCTGCACACAGGGGGAGTGCCCCTAGGCCTGCCAAGTCCCCCGCTTGGGCGGGGGAAACACCGATTTTTAGAGCTTACCTCCCGCTTTTCCAAAGATGGCCACCGGGGGGACTAAATGGCTGCCTTAAAAGGGAAATGTCTGCAGAGAGCCTGCCCTGCAGTAAAAAGCCTCGCCAGACATTTCCCCTTTAAGAAGTCAGCAAGAGAGCTTCTTCCACAGCAAGAGAGGTCCGCCCAGAGATTAAGGAGGGACTGAAGGAGCTGCTTTTGCATGTGGCTGGCAAGGTAAGTTTCTCTTCCAGCTCTTTTCATTCTCTCTCCCTTTCTTTTTTCTGTCTGTCTGTCTGTCTCTCTCTCTCTCTGTCCCCATCCAGCAGAGGTCTATCAGTGGCTATTATAGCCACAAGGTCTAAATGGAAGTAAGTGCCTCTGCCAGTTTTTTTTCCTTCTCTCCCTCTTTCTTTCTTTTTTCTGTCTGTCTGTCTGTCTCTCTCTGTCCCCATCCAGCAGAGGTCTATCAGTGGCTATTATTAGCCACAAGGTCTAAATGGAACCCTTTGTCTGGGGCAGTGAGGCTCTGCATTCTTGGTGCTTGGGGGGCAACAGTGGGAGGGCTTCTGGAGTTCTGGCCCCGCTGCTGGACCTCCTGAGGGCACCTGGTATTTTTGGCCACTGTGTGACACAGAGTGTTGTACTGGATGGGCTGTACTGGATGGGCCGATCCACTGTGGCTTCTCTCCTGTTCTTATGATATGAAAATCATATTTAGCACTTGTGTAGCACTTAGGGCTTCATATTCTGCCGAGATGAGGAAGGATTCAGTAGGGCCGTTGCTCAGTGATAGAGCATCTGCTTGACATGCAGGAGGTATCAGCCTCTTCAGCTAAAAAAGGATCAGGTCATAGGTGACATTAAAGATCTCAGCCTGAGACCCTGGAGAGCCACTACCAGTCTGAGTAGTCAATACTGACCTTGATGGACCAATGGCCTGATTCAGTATTAGGAAACTTCATGAGTTCATGTGTCAGCATGTGGAAGCAACATCACAGGATGTGACATCACAAAATGATGTCACTTCCTTTCTCCTGGCTCCACCCCCAAAGTCTCCTGGCTCCACCCCCAAAGACCCCAGATATTTCCCAAGTTGGACTTGGCAGCCCTAAGTGCCCCCCATGTATAGGAAAACCTCCCGCCCCCCCCAAGTGCCCCCCCGCGCCGATTTAGGTATCCGCACGCAGGGGGGGCACTTGGGAATTAGATATATAGATTATTATTTCTGGATCATCCAGTCCCTGACTACACACGGCCCTGGGCAATTTACAACAGGTTAAAAACAATCTAAAATCACATATTAAAACCAACCGTTAATCCTAATTTAATAGTCTCCATATGGCATCCATGATTTAATCCAAAAACGGCTTTGGACTGTTCTCCTATCTCATGGGCAAGATGGAAGACAAGAGGGTGCCAGCTGTGATGGAAGACCGTTGCTGTCCTCACCCATAAGCACATGCGAAGCACCTTCCATGATTCGATGAAAAGCCACCTTTACTTTCTCCTTTCCATCCTCTGCTCTTTGTGTTTTGTGTCTTAAGGGTGGGGGGGGGGAATATCGCCTGCTTTGCCTTGTAATTCTGCCCCCAGGAGGGCATATTAAATTCCTGTAATCTCTCCTCAGGGACAGGGCCCGTGGAAGAAAAGAAAGCCTCGCCTAATCCACTGCACACAGTGAATAATATTTTAATGGTTTTAGCTAATCTTATGGTTTCAGAGTTACAACAATGTAAGGGTGTTTTTTTCCACCCTCTAGGAAGAAAAAGCATTCCGGGAAACTTTCAACCTGACCCTCGCCCTTAGAAATAAAGGGCATTCCTCTCATCGAGGTGACAATCTCTTTGTTACCTTTGGAACAACAGACAGTGGGCACGATCCAACCGGCATCTTTTCTCCTCCCTTGAAATTTAGCAAAGGAGCCTCCCAAGCAGGACTCGGGATGCCAGGTTCCAGGGGAGACCCGGGGTTCCCCTAGAATTGCAACTCATCTCCTGACTACAGAGATCAGATCCCCTGGAGAAAATGGCTGCTTTGGAGGGTGGACTCTATGGCAACTGTACCCCACTGAGGTCCCTGTCCTCCCCAGGCTCCACCCCCAAATCTCCAGGACAACCCAGGGCAACCCTATCTTCGTCCCCTACATGTGTGAAACTGCCTTATACTGAATCAGACCATCAGTCCCTCAAAGTCAATATTTGTCTACTCAGACTGGCAGCAGCTCTCCAGGGTCTTAGGTAAAGGCCTTTTAGATCACCGACTTCCTGTTCCTTTTGACTGGAGATGCTGGGAATTGAACCTGGGACCTTCGGCATGCAAAGCAGAAGGCTCTTCCACTGAGCCACAGCCCCATTCCCTCGAAGGCCTCACCGCTCTGCTGGTTGCTGTGGCAACCACTTTATTACCTGAGAGGAACACATGCTTCTGATCAGCGGAGGTGTCATGGCAGGCCTCACGAGAGGAAAGGAGATTGCGGGGCATGTCATAGAATGCAAGGCCTTGTTTAGAAAACCAGTGTGTTATGGGGGGGTTAGAGGGTCACACAGACTGAGGGGGCCTGAGTTCAAATCCTGACATAACCTTGAAGCTCACTGAGACTGCACTGAGATGTCTCGTTAAGTCCTACATTGAACTGGTGTGAAAACCAGGACTGCACATGAACATTACTAATCTTCATTCACACACACGCACCAATAGGGAATCCAAGTTAGGGATTCACTCCACTTACCCATAGCGTTGCCAGGTGAAGGGCCTTCTCTGTCGTGGCACCAAAAATTTGGAACTCCCTCACCAGAGAGATTGGTCTGTCTCCCTCTACTGGTGTCCTTCAGCAGCAGGTGAAGACCTTTTTTGTTTTGTCTGGCATACACTCGGAAATGGTTGCTGGCTCTTCTTCCAGTGTTTTAATATGTTTTTATTTTATAATTTAAATGTCTTCTTAATTGCTTAAATGTTTTGATGTTTCTTAGGAAAGGTGGAAAGGCAGCATACAAATATTTAAATAACTAAATAAAGTGGGCAAGTTCAAAAGGGAGGCTGCCATCCTGCCAAATTCACTATTTATTTAACTTCATGGTGTCGCTAAACATGAGCATCAGATCCAAGTGAGCCAGTTTGGTGTAGTGGTTAAGTGTGCGGACTCTAATCTGGGAGGACCAGCTTTGATTCCCCACTCCTCCACTGTCAGGGGCCCCTGACAAATCCCTCATTGTCTGCTGTGATGAAGTGAAATGCTGTATGTCTCCCTGTCTGTCTGCTTCCCCGGTCCGCCCCTGTCACCTTGAAATGTATTGCTTTTAGATGTCCTGGACAATGTAACCATTTAAGTCGGGAGAGTGGCGACCCCATATCTTTGCACGTCACTGACAAACAAATGGCATTTCCTCCCTTGCATTCCCTCCTCCCTTTTCCTGGGACAGTGAATGTCTTATCTTGTTGTGAGAACCTTGAAGGTCTGTTATTGCCACCCAAAGCTGTTTGTTATGCATGGGCTTCACACATCTGGGTCAGCTAGTTCAAGAAGGGAATTTTTATAACTTTAGCACCTCATCTTCCTGTGGGAATCCAAACGGCTCGATCCGTTCTCCCACGGTTTTTATTCTGAATGTGATTGGTTTCAGGTGGGGGGTTCAAATGAATGGGAGGGTATATTAACCCTGACTGTCTTTTACCTGGCATCTCTAACAAACATCCGAGAACCTGTCAAGCAGTATTAAGACTAATAAAGAACTCTGTTTTCATCAACAAAGGTCTGATCTTTTACTGTTAGTACAGAAGCCTCACATCCACTTGCACCTGCTGGATGACCTTGAGCAAGCTGAAGTTCTGGCACAGCTGTTCTCAAAAAAGAGCAGTTTCTGTCAGAGCTCTCTCAGCCCCCACCTACCTCACAGGGTGTCTGTTGTGGGGAGGGGAAGGGAAAAGAGATTGTAAGCTGCTTGGAGACTCCCTTGTGTAGAGAAGGGCTGGGTATAAATCCAATCTCTTCTCTCTTCTTCAAGTGGTATTGACAGGTGCTGTGCGTGCCATGATGTTACTCCCCTCCCTCAATCATGATGTTACTTTCAGGAAAACCTCATGTCATTGGGTAGCTCTAGCAATTGGCAGGAACTCTATGGTGAAACCATAGAGATCCTGCCAATTCCTAGAGCTACCCAATATCATTTCTTGGTTTCCCCCAGCAGTGACATCATGGCACACACAGTTCCATGCACCTCCCTATGTCACCACCCCGAAGCAAGGCGAAAGGAAGTAGTATGAAAAGGATTCCCCTTTCCCTCCCAACTGGAGCTCACTCCAGAGGAGAATTGGGGAACGAGAGGATGCAGTCAGCATGAACTGATCCATCAGCATCCGGAGCTACCGAGAGGCACACAATACCCACTGTGCAATTGGATGCACGACCCTCATTCCCAGCGACTACCAACCCCTTGTTAAAACGAGCCAATTAATTCTATCCAGGAAGGTGAATTTATCGAGGAGGTAATCAAAGAAGCAGCATCAAGGGTTTCTTCCCCCAACTTGTTATCTGCAACTTTTATGTGAAAATAATGTACCGGGGGAGGAGAGAAGAACATCTAGGCCTGGTTCTGTCATCGGCGTGTAACAGTGAATCATGCGGAAGTTCTAATTAGGCCAATGAAGCGTTCTGCTAGCAACCACCCCTAAAATATGATGCCCGTGTCGCCATAAAGTTAATCTTTCCAGTGGCATCTGAGTGGCTGGAACGACTGCAGAACCATTTCTCCTCCCCATTCTTTTAAGACTCGGTGCGGTAACGAGATCCTAATTGTCAGACGAAGGCTTAATACAAGGAGAGGTCGGGGAGACGTGGGGCTTAATTGATTTTTTCTTCCAGAAAATAAAGCTCACCCGCAAAGGATCTGGTACGGCCACAGCAGTGGGAACCGTCATTAAAAGCTTATTAGCACGATCGGCCCCAGCAATAAGACATAAAAACAGCACATTAAAGGGATATAACAGTTGCCCACCACGAGCGCGGTCTGTTTTTATTTTCTCACCCAAGTTTCTCCAGCGCTCCAATATGATGGGGTTTAATTACCATACGCTTGAAAAATGAGGGGATATTAAGGAGGCTGGTTGGAGAGGCAAAGACACAACGTTCGCCTAATGGATTCTGAAGATCAATTATCTTTTTAAAACCCCGCAGTAGGGCTGCCGTTCAAAAAGGAACGCCGCTGAAGTTGCGATCGGGAAGCAGGCCTGACTGTGGGAAACAAAGCGGAGACTTTTAAGGGTGAGAAGTAAATTGCGATACAAACAATTGAAGAACGTGATCACCCAGAAGAAACATCTCTCAAGTGTCTCTTGATCTGCGAGGCCTCTTTCATTGCCTGGGCTTTGCATTTTTATTGTGTTCCCCTGCTTCTCTCTGTTCATACAGACCTCGCGGCAGGTTTCAGCCTGAGCTTCCTTTCCCATGGAACAAGGAGCCCTCTTTGAGGGCCACAGTCGTGCGCACGTGGACTTTGTTCCTAACTGGAAGGGAAGGAAGGAAGGCAGAGAAGAAGAGAAGCAAGGAAGGGAAATGAAAGGAAAAAGGAACAAAGGGAAATGTCAAAGAACTAGGAAGGGAAGAAGGACAGAAGATAGGAAACTGACAGTGGATATGGAAGGAGAAAGAGAGAGAGAGAGAGAGAAAGAAAAAGAAAGAAAGAAAGAAAGAAAGAAAGAAAGAAAGAAAGAAAGAAAGAAAGAAAGAAAGAAAGAAAGGGAGGGAGGGAGGGAGGGAGAAGACGAGAGAAGAAGAGATTGGATTTATATCCCACCCTTCACTCACTTAAGAGTCTCAGAGCGGCTTATAAACTCCTTTCCCTTCCCCTCCCCACAACAGACACCCTGTGAGGTAGGTGGGGCTGAGAGAGTTCCCAAGCTGTCCTTGAGAGAACAGCTGGTACAGAGCTATGGCTTGCCCAAGGTCATCCAGCCAGGTGCAAGTGGAGGAGTGGGGAATCAAACCTGGTTCTCCCAGATTAGAGTCCGCGCACTTAACCACTACACCAAACTGGGAGGGAGGGAAGAGGGAGGAAGAGGAGGAAGAGAAAGAAGAAAGAAGAAAGAAGGAGAAGGAGGAGGAGGAGAAGAAGAAGAAGAAGAAGAAGAAGAAGAAGAGAGAAACCAATGTTGGATCAGGCCAATGGCCCATCCAGTCCAATACTCTGTCGCACAGTGGCCAAAAATAGCAAGTGCCATCAGGAGGTCCACCAGTGAAGCCAGAATGCTAGAAGGAAGAAGAAGAAGAAGAAAAACCACCCCCACCCCCACCCCCTGCTGGATTAGGAGGAGGAGGAGATTGGATTTATACCCCACCCTTCACTCAGAGTCCCAGAGCAGCTTACAAACTCCTTTCCCTTCCCCTCCCCACAACAGACACCCTGTGAGGTAGGTGGGGCTGAGAGAGTTCCCAAGCTGTCCTTGAGAGAACAGCTGGTACAGAGCTATGGCTTGCCCAAGGTCATCCAGCCAGGTGCAAGTGGAGGAGTGGGGAATCAAACCTGGTTCTCCCAGATTAGAGTCCGCGCACTTAACCACTACACCAAACTGGGAGGGAGGGAAGAGGGAGGAAGAGGAGGAAGAGAAAGAAGAAAGAAGAAAGAAGGAGAAGGAGGAGGAGGAGGAGGAGGAGAAGAAGAAGAAGAAGAAGAAGAAGAAGAAGAAGAAGAAGAAGAAGAAGAAGAGAGAAACCAATGTTGGATCAGGCCAATGGCCCATCCAGTCCAACACTCTGTCGCACAGTGGCCAAAAATAGCAAGTGCCATCAGGAGGTCCACCAGTGAAGCCAGAATGCTAGAAGGAAGAAGAAGAAGAAGAAAAACCACCCCCACCCCCTGCTGGATTAGGAGGAGGAGGAGATTGGATTTATACCCCACCCTTCACTCAGAGTCCCAGAGCGGCTTACAAACTCCTTTCCCTTCCCCTCCCCACAACAGACACCCTGTGAGGTAGGTGGGGCTGAGAGAACTCTTTCCCAAGCTGTCCTTGAGGGAACAGCTGGTACAGAGCTATGGCTTGCCCAAGGTGGAGGAGTGGGAAATCAAATCCGGTTCTCCCAGATTAGAGTCTGCGCACTGAAACACTACACCAAACTGGCTCTCAGAAAAACCACCCCCATCCCTACCCCCTCCTGGATTAGGAGGAGGAGATTGGATTTATACCCCACCCTTCACTCAGAGTCCCAGAGCGCCTTACAAACTCCTTCCCCTTCCCCTCCTCACAACAAACACCCTGTGAGGTAGTTGGGGGCTGAGAAAGCTCTGAGAGAACTGCAGCGGCTGGACAAACACTGGTCAGGATGCTCTGGGCTGATCCTGCATTGAGCCGGAGGTTGGACTAGATAGCCTGCATGCCCGCTTCCAACTCTGTGATTCTATGATTCTAATATTTGGGGATGACTATGGGACATGGGGGGATGATCTAGAAATTGAACACTGTCTTAGCAATCACAGAACATAAGAGCAGCCGAGGAACTGGCTTTGCGAGGCTATCTGTCGCCCACCTCTTGATCTCAGCCCACAAAGATTCTCTAGTCCTCAAGCATTTTTCTCCATCAGCAGGAAAACACCTCCAGTCTGGCCATCATCCATCATCTCCCCCCTAGGAGAAATGTAGATAAAGGAAGTAAACAGATAATGCCCAGGAACAGTGAAGTGGCCCTTCCCGGTCACTGTGTCTTGGAGAGGGGGTGTGAATGTGTGCATACGTGTGTATGTGTGTGTGTGTGTGTGTGAGAGAGAGAGAGACTGAACTCCCACACCGAAATTGACAGGCTCCTGGCAACACTTCTCAGTTACAAGGTAGTCTGTGCATTCCCCCCCCCCCCCCCCCCATGAATCGAAGACCTAGCTGGATCTGCATAAATTGGCTGTGCTGGAAGAAAAGATGTGGCATTAGACGCGTTTCTAGTTCGCGGCTGGGAAATGAAGAATCCGAGATCAGACGGTCGGCTTTGCAGCAGGACAGGAAAAGAAGCAGTGGCGACTGGTGATCTGTCAGAAAGGTTTCCTTGCAATTCAGATCGCAGCTGGACTGGAAGGTAGGCTCGGGAGAGCTAATCTAACTCCATATAAAAAATAAAAGAAATCCCCCCACAGATAGAAAGTTAGCATTTCAGACAGAGGGCAGGGCTAGGACCCTTTCTCCTAATGTCTAATTTTCTAGGTTAAGGGTCCCCAATCTGGTACTCCTGGGCGCCATGGCCAATGTTCCCTCTAAGCTGAGTTAGTGTGAGCTAGCTCACTGTTTTTAGCCTCCGGCTCACACATATTTTTGTCTTCGCTCAGGAAGGATGGCTCCAAAAAGGGAACATAAATAAAAATTGTCCCCCCAACAAAGATGAATGGACAGAAGTCTGATGTTAGAAACCATAACATTTTTTAAAAATGGTGGGGGACATTTGAACCTTCCAGAACAGTCAGTCGCTGACCTAAGAGTAGCAGTTCTCTTACAAAGGAAGTTCAAAGGGAGATTAGGGAGTCTGCTGAATTGCAACTCATAATGACGCTCAAGGCAATGCATCCTTTTGGACTGAATCGAGACCTAGGCTTCCTGTCTCACTACCAAGGTCAATTTCTCCACGCCTGCTACCTCTCTGCGTATCACACCTAATCCTGTCATGCCTGCTATGGTCAGTCACCTGCTATTGTCATTTGCCTGCTACTGTCATTCAGCATCTAAAATCACTCCACTCTCCGAGATACAAGGACAGATGGACTCACATTCTTGCTGTATCTGAAGAAGTGAGCTCATCCCCCGCCACAAATTTTGTTAGCCTTTAAGGTGCTCCTGGACGCTTGCTGTTTTCTACTGCTACAGACTGACTAACACGGCCACCCGTCTTGATCAACTGAAATTATTAGCTGTTAGGTGCCTTGTGGAATAGAATTCCCTGGGTGTTTGGGGCACACCTAGTGTGCTGCTGATACAGCAACCAAGGCACTGTAAAGTATAGGGGAGAGGCAGCCGAGAGATTCTCTCTTCCTGCCCAACTACTGGCAGTTCTGGAGTGAGACTCTGGATGGTAACGACTACCCTTTGCATTGAAGCTATGCATTCTGGGCCCAGGGAAAGCACATATGGGCATATTATGCCACTGCAATTTGTGCAACAACCCTGCAGTATAGGGGACTATCATTATCCTTCTATTGTGCACACTAGGAAGGAGGTTGAGAGGCATGCACCTTCCCTGGGCTAACTGTGGAGCTCACAACGTAAGAAATTCCAGCCTGCAGCTGTCTCACTCATAGCTCCCTATACTGTACCATACACGCCTATCTTTATCTCATCTTTCCTCCAGGGAGCTCAGAGTAGCACACAGGATTCTCCCCTTCTCCCCTTTATCCTCACAGCAACCCTGTGTGGTAGGACAAGCTAAAAGACCAAGTGACAGGCCAGACACGACCCACTTGCCAGCTCTATGTTGTAAAATTCCTGGAGAGCTGAGGGTAGATTCTAGGAAGGGTAGGGTTTCAAGAGGTGAGGGACCTCAGCAAGTTGTAATGCCATCGAGTCCACTGTCCAAAGCAGCCATTTTCCCCAGGGGAACTGATCTCTGTTATCTGGAAGCAAGATGCAATTTGGAGAGATCTCCAGCCCCCAACTGGAGTTTGGCACCCATACCAGTGAGCTTCATGGCTGCATGTCAAAGTAGGGTTCAGATTCTCAGCCTAAGCACTGCCCAATGCCAGATGGCTCATCAAGGATGACCAAACCCAAAGGCAAGGATGCTTGGGCAGTGTTCCCTCTAAGCTGAGCTGGTGTGAGCTAGCTCACAGTTTATTTTAGCCTCCGGCTCACACATTTTTGTCTTAGCTCAGGAAAGATAACTCCAGAGCAAACTAATTTATGCAGTAGCCAAATCACTTTAATGCCAGTAGCTCACAAAGTAGAATTTTTTGCTCACAAGACACCACAGCTTAGAGGGAGCATCGCTTGGCAGAATTCATGGCAATTGGTAGGAGGGAAAGGTTGTGGAGAAGGGAAGAAAAGAAGAAAAGAAGGTTTTTTATATCCCAACTTTAACCACCTTTAGCGCAGCTTACAGCCCTTCTTCGCCCCGCAACAGGCACCGCGTGAGGTAGTTTGGGCTGAGAGAGTTCTGAGAGAACTGTGGCTGGCCCAAGGTCACCCAGAATGCTTCAGGTGGAGGCAGAGTGGAATTGAACCCAGTCCTCCAGATTAGAATCCACCACTCTTAACCACTGTTCCAAGTAGGGTCCTTTCTGCATTATCCTGCCACTCTGGGTTTTCTCATTGTTCCAGTCGAGGCAATTTAAGCCCACGGCAAAACAGCATCCAAATAAACCAGGGCAACAGCAGGCTGAAACCGGGCTGACCACTAAAGGGAGGCGATGTAATGCAGAATTGGGGGGGGAGGAGACCCAGAATTTTTTTTAAAAAGATGGACCTTGATTTTAGTGCAAAACAGGGAAAGAAAACCTGGATTAAATAGAAGGTTTTGGTTTTAGTGCAGAATTGCTTGGAGGACCCCGCGGTGAACATGGATTAAAAGGAGAGTGCTGGAAGGGCCCAGCTGTTGCTGGAAAGTGGCATGGTAGAGCCTGAACCAATCAGATCTCAGAAGCTAAGCAGGGTCAGTGCTTGGAAGAGGGGCCTCCACAGAAAACTCTGCAGCGGAAGGCCAATGACCAACCACTTCGGCTCCCCACTTGCCTTGAAAGCCCCTTGCTGGGGTCGCCATCAGTCAGCATTTTACACACACACACAGTAGGAAAGGGGGGGGAGAAGTGGCAAGCACTTTTGGAGAGGAGCAGTTTTCATCAGCATGGAAACAGTTGCTCCATTGCCGCGCAATCACTTCCTTTTAATCATGAGGGTCGATTTGGCTTTAATTAGGAAACCCAGTTCTAAAGCCCAAATGCCCCCCCCCCCATATGCCTTCCTCAAGCAACGATATCCTGCTAATGGCGTGGGGAACTTTTTAACAGGTGGTTAACAAACTCATTATTGCCAGCCGTCTCTTTACCTACCTTTGTTTCTGAAGGCAAAGGCTGGGGGTGGGGTGGAGTGGGGGGGGGAAATGTCTTTATTGTTACATGTTTCGGGGTAATGCACCAGCTGCTGTTTATGCTAATTTCTGCTTAACTTGCAAATAGACCCAGGTTTAGTTTGTACCGTGCCAGCTGTTATGAAAGACATCGGAAGAAGCGGTTCCCGGCTTCAAAGGCTGCCTCTGCTCCCCAGTCCTGTGGTCCAATTTCTCTCCCATGTCTCTGGAGCGAAGGCCATTCATTTGACAGAAAGGTGATGAGCGGTAAGGAACATATGGCCCCTTACTGGCGGCTGTTGTATTGACACCCAAGCCCGGGTCAGGTGCTTGGTTTCCTACACTCCGGTATCCCCCGCTGGCATCTAGACTATGATGCTGAAGCCTCACCACACAAGGCCGAGCTAGGTTGTGTCCACATTTGCACATCACGCAAAACCACATCAAGACCAACAGTGGCTAATAAATAAAACTCAAACCAGTCCTGCTGTAATGGACCCTATCTACCCACCATAAGTGTAATGGCCCACACTCAGACAATCAGCTAAACATAGGTTGTGGTCACACGCCTGAGATAAAGTGGGGAGGAAGTGAGGCTATTTCCTCCGGCAGAAGTTGACCCACCATTGTGCGGTCACACGAATGTTTGCAGCCCGCCACTGGGTGATCAGATGTAACCACTGGTGAGTTGGGTTATTCTTTTAACTGTTTGTTCCCAATGCACTTACATGAGGAATCAATTATTTGCACCTCTCCCTATGGAATGTGTGGGTGTGTGCGCGCTGATGTGCATACTTCGATGGGGGGGGGGACAATGCCATGGAGTTGGAATAGATCAGACTATCCTGACACCATGGTGTGATCAGACACAGGGTCTGTGGCCCATAGCAACCCATTTGCTACTGGACTTTTCGAGGTGTTTTTTTTACTCTGTGTGTGCAGCGGAGCAAAACGGGTTCCCAACGGCTGCGGGGCGCTTCCCAGGTGTTGGCGTCTGATCACGCTCCTTTAATCTGCCCGACATTCGCACCTATGTTGGGGCAAATTGTGTGTGTGATCTCAGCCATAGTTCAGTTAAACCTCATCCACAACAATTAAAAGAGAATTAGCCAGAACCCTGGGTGAAGAGACTCTTGAAATGAACAGGCACCATAATTGTATCTCTAATAACCGTTCTGGCTTTGTATTATTTTTGTGTCTAAACTGCATTTTGGAACGCTTTAAAATTTACGAATTATTTCAATGCATCAAGACCCAATTAGTCGATTGTTGTATAATTTCTTTCTCTACAAGATCTAAATTGAAGAAATAATTTGAGATGGATCCAATTGCAGATGCCAGTTTGCTGCATAAAGCCCTGTTAGGTCTTCTGTTGAATTTTTTTCTTCTTCTCTTGGTTTATTTAGCTTATTTTTTTGCTATAGCTTTTATATTACACCGTGATGAGATAAACTAAATTTTGCAAAATTTTCCTGTTAAGAAAGAATTAAATTTAAAAAGGGGGTGGGGGGAGAAATGAGCAGGCACCAGACAAAGAGCTGTGGAACAGAATCTCAGTTCTGTTTACACTGCAGTTGAAATGATTCCCTGAAGCGACCTAATACTGATACAGACAGCTGACCTATCAGGGTTTGCATTCTCTACTTGGACTGTCAGCTGCTCTCCAGGGTCTCAACTGAAGGTCTTCACATCACTTTCTACCTGACTCTTTTAACTGGAGGTGCCGGGGATTGAACCTTCGGCATGCAAAGCGGATGCTCTACCACTGAGCCATGGCCCCACCCTAATGTACAGATGTGCTCATGAGCAGGGGTCATTTTGTAGAAAAAGAGGTGCAGGAGCTCATTTGCATAACTCATTTGCATATGCCACACCCCCTAACATACCGGAAGTGTGTCAGAAGGCAACACCCACCCCTCAAGCTCCACTCCACAGGTGAGTGAAACTGACCTGCTCTTCCTCCATTCCCTTCCCCATCCAATACTTTGGGCAATAAAAATAAGCGTAAAGAACACACCCTCATTCTCTTCCTGCTCCCTTGAAACCACCAGGTTTCAAGTAGACTTGAGATACCCAGGACATGTGCACCACCCATTCCTTCCCCTTCCCCTCCCCACCACAAGACACCCTGTGAGGTAGGTGGGGCTGAGAGAGGTCTTTTGAGAACTGCTCATGAGAGAACAGCTCTGAGAGACCTTGTGACTGGCCCAAGGTCACACCAGCAGCTGCATGTGGAGGAGTGGGGAATCAAACCCGGTTCTCCCAGATTAGAGTCCAGCTCCTGACCACTACACCAAACTGATGGGGTGGAAGCTGCTGAAGGGTTGGTGAGATTTCTCCAGTACTTATGTGCCATGTGCCCAGGTAAAAAATGGTATACTTAGAAAATGTATATGCCACCTCGAGCAAGTCTCTGGAAAAGCAGCACACAGTCATAAAAGGAGCAATGATAAAATTATCAATATTAAAACAAAACATTAAAAACAATAAAGACCCTAGCAGGGCTTTCCCCGGGGCGCTGCGCCTCTGCACTGCTCTGGGAAGCCGAGGAGGGGGCGGGGCTTGGTCATGTGCCCGCCCCCTGGGCTCCTCACTCCCGGAGCTGCGCTCCTGTGCGCTCCCGCTCCAACGGACCCCTGCTCATGAGTATTAGGGGAAGAAAGGCACCAAAACTTAACACATGCAAGAATCTGGACAAACTTTGCAAAAGAAAAAAAAAAGGAATTGTGAGTAACTCGGCATGCCTGGACATTGGGGGCACTGCATCACTCCAAGTGTGTAGAAGTGTTTACTTCCTTGAGTGGGATGTCTATCTCTCTGTCCTAACCTGAGAGCTGCCCTCTGGCCCCCTCCTCTTCCTCTGTACACTTTGTTCTCCCTCATTCTTCACATGGCTCTCCATGGAGTCACACGTCTTTTTGGGTCTCTCCTGTAGAAACAATCCTTTTTAAAACCACTTTTAGGAACCATTGGATCTCACCGCTTTTAGCATGTTCTTTGTTCAACAAACGAAGGGGATCATATTCCCCATCTGATGCTAGACAGTGACCCAAATACAACCTAATTGGTCACCAAATTTCTGTCTAACGTATTTTCCTTTCGTAAATGATGTATTATTCTATTAGTCATTGCTCAAGATCATCTAATCATAAGTTAAAGGTAAAGGTTTCCTGTTGCTTGAAAGCCAGTTGAATCCGAGTCTAGGGATGCAGTGCTCATCTCCATTTCCAAGCCAAAGAGCCAGTGCTGTCCGAAGACTTTTTCCGTGGTCATGTGGCTGGCATGACTAGGCGCCAAGGTGCACGGAGTGCTGTTACCTTCCCACTGAAGCGGTACCTATTTCTCTACTTGCAATTTCTTGCTTTCAAACTGCTAGGTTGGCAGGAGCTGGGACCAGAGACGGGAGCTCACTCCGTCATGCGGCACTCGGGTCTCGAACTGCTGAACTACCGACCTTCTGGTCTGCAGTCCAGTGTCTTAACCACTTGAGTCACTGCAGTTCCCTATCATCTAATCATAGGAGCTTGATAAATGAAGGTAAGTAAGTAAGTAAGTAAGTAGGTAATGCAAGTCGGACTTTTGCAATATACTTCTTGGGAGATTTATTTTCGGCGCCCATATCAGGCTTCTACAATGATGAAAACTCTGCTCCATTAACCAAATATCCCAATAAGAATGGCAGCTAGTTAATGCATTGATGTCACTCTGCAATGAGATCAGGTCTTTCCTAACCCCAACATCTGGGGAGAAATGAGGCTGGATATGACTTTGTAAGCAGCCGCCTCCCTAGCGGAGACTTTTTGTTTTGCGTGGCAGAAAATGTTTCCCGAAATCGTGAGCGACTCCAGCTCTGAACAGACTCCAAAGGAGCTCCATGGGCCGAAAGTCAGGTGTGAAGCGTATGCAGGTACGCAAAGTTTTGAGCATTGACAATGTTATTCAAAAACGCCTCTGTTCCTTTGCCAAAGCGCTGAGATGCAGTTCAAAGGTTCAGAGTACCGGAATCTCAAACTGATTACGAGTTCAATAAGCTGGAATGTCTTCATCGGCCAACAGCCACACTTCTGCATACTGTGCCGTGAATTATTTCTGGCAAGTCCCGCTTGGTCTCCTACCAAAATCTCCCCTTGTTTATGAAGTCTCCTGTTAGAGTTATTTTCAAAGGGCTCTCCCTGTCGCGGGCGAAGTGTCTCTTTCTCTCCCCCATCCTGGTGGGAAAATCAATAAAGAGGGGAATGGAGGAGAGGCCTGTTCTCTTGATAGATGCTGAGCACCGCGGGGTCAAGCAGCTAGCACCATCTCCGGCATAAAACACAACAGCTGTCAATGCCCAGAGGCGGCCAGGGAAGGTCAGACTGAAATGTGTTCGAAAGCAATAATGAACCTCTGTATAAATGTTTGGGGGGGGGATCCATTATTTGCTGACAGGAGGAGACGAGATCCAGATTGCCTCTACCACTGAGCAATCGAACGTCCCGTTTAGTTGTAATACTTGCCGCGGCTAGCTGTTTCTCTTCTGTTTCAGAGCTCATCTGGTAGAAAAGTTCATTGCTGTGACATTTTAGGAAGTTCGGAGGTTTATCAGATTATGCATGGGCTGGAGAGGGTCAACGGAGAGACATTTGTCTTCCTCTCCCCAAATGCTAGAAGAACTCAAGGGCATCCAATGAAGCCAACGGGCCGTAGGTTCAGGATGGACAAAAGGAAATTCTACTTGACGCAGAGAGTGATTAGAATGTGGGATTCGCGGCCAGAGGATGTAGTGATGGCCATAGGAATGCACAGCTTTAAAAGGGGATTAGACAGATTCGTGGAGGATAAACGTATCAATGGCTACTAGCCATGGTGAGTCAGTAACTGAGGGGAACCTTCACATTCAGAGGCACTAATCCTCTGAATCCCAGAGCCAGGGGAAGGCCCCATCCTCTATGCCCTGCGGTTGGCCCTCTAGAGAGGAACTGGTTGGCCACTGTCTGAGAGAGGATGCTGGACTAGATGGACCGTCGGTCTGATCCAGCAGGGCTCTTCTGATGTTTTTATGAAGGCCTCGGCCTCTATGTCCTGTTGTTGGCCCTCCAGAGGAACTGGCTGGCCACTGTCTGAGACAGGATGCTGGACTAGAAGGGACGACTGGTCTGATTGAGCAAGGCTCTTCTGATGTTCTTATGAAGGTCTCGGCCTCTCTGCCCTGTTGTTGGCCCTCCAGAGGAACTGGCTGGCCACTGTGGGAGACAGGATGCTGGACTAGGTGGACCACCGGTCTGATCCAGCAGGGCTCTTCTGATGTTCTTATGAAGGCCTTTGCCACTCTGCCCTGTTGTTGGCCTTCCAGAGGAACTGGCTGGCCACTGTGTGAAACAGGATGCTGGACTAGATGGACCACTGGTCTGATTCAGGAGGGCTCTTCTTCTGTTCTTATAGGATTGCCAGGTGGTGGCTGGAGATCTCCTGGGATTAAAACAGAGATCAGTCTCCCTGGAGAAAATGGTGACTTTGGAAGGTGGACTCTATGGCATTGTACCCCATTGAAGTCCCTCCCCTCCTGAACTCCCTTTTCAGGTCCCCCCCCCCCCCCCCCGCAATCTCCAATTATTTCCCAACCCAGAGCTGGAAACCCCAGGAAGTCAAAAGGATGGATTTAGCACTTGATGGAGACATTCCCCCCCCCCCCCAACCTTGCAAATATTTATGACTGTCAACTTCGTGGTTAGCATGTCAAGATCAGTGTTCCCTCTAAGCTGAATTAGTGTGAGCAAGCTCACAGTTTTTAAGCCTCCAGCTCACACATTTTTTTTGTCTTTACTCAGGAAGGATGGGCTGCAGAGCAAACTAGTTTATGCAGCAGCCAAATCGCTCACTCACAACTTTAATGCCAGGAGCTCACAAAGTAGAATTTTTGCTCACAGGACTCCACAGCTTAGAGAGAGATGCAGGTTCAAAATCTCCGCACCGCTGAGATGTCCGCTGGGTTACCTTGGGCCAGCCACATACTCTCAACCTAATCTACCTCACAGGGTTGTTGTGAGGGTAGATGGGGAAAGGAGAACCAGTCTGAGTTTCATGGAGGAAGGATGGAGGGAGGTAAAAATGTAAAAGTTTATGAGAAAGCAGAGATCGGTCAGGTGAGGTAGCCAATCTGGAAATGCTACGGAGGGCGACCTACCAAAATATTCCAAAAATGTCCCTGAATTACAGTCAAAGCAGACGAACTCCTTCCTTCCAGTTTGGTGTAGTGGTTAAGTGCGCGGACTCTAATCTGGGAGAACCGGGTTTGATTCCCCACTCCTCCACTTGCACCTGCTGGATGACCTTGGGCAAGCCATAGCTCTGTACCAGCTGTTCCCTCAAGGACAGCTTGGGAAAGAGCTCTCTCAGCCCCACCTACCTCACAGGGTGTCTGTTGTGGGGAGGGGAAGGGAAAGGAGTTTGTAAGCCGCTCTGAGACTCCAAGTGAGTGAACGGCGGAGTATAAATCCAATCTCTTCTTCTTCTTCTTCTTCTTCTTCTTCCCTTACTGTCACTTGGAATTCTGAGAACTGAGGGACCATCAGTCTGTTGTAGAGCAAAGCTTTGCCTACAGAAGTTCTCAGGTTCAAGGTTCAATGTCTTCAGTTAGAAGGATCTTAGGTAGGGGTAGAAAGGTCCCTTCACTGCTTGAAACCCTGGCGAGTGGCTGCCCGTCAGAGCAGACAACACTGAGCTAGATGGACCAGTGGTCTGACTCAGTACACAGCAGGCTCCTATAAGTTAATATGAAATATTCACATTGCAAGTCTCCCAAGATGCTGAAGTCTATCTATCATTGGGTTCTCTCATCACTAGCTTTGCCTAAGTAAGTTGGAGCCTGACCATTGGTCTCTTTTGCTGAACTGTGCCGGTATCTCCAATTCCCCACAGGCTTGCCCAAGAATATGCGGTGGTGGAAAGGGCTGACGTAGAAACCCCATTGGGTTTTCAAGGCAAGAGGCTTTCAGAGGCGGTTTGCCGTTGCCTGCCTCCACGTCGTGACCCTGGTATTCCTTGGAGGTCTCCCATCCAAATTCTAGCTAGGGGCAGCTATGCTTAGCTTCCAAGATCTGACAAGGTCGGGCTGTCTTGAGCTATCCAGGTCAGGGTGCCCAAGAACATACATCAGTCCAAAGAGTACATGCCCCGCTACATCACGGTCAAATTGAGCCCCCAAGAGTTTGGCTGCCGTTCTCAATTAGCAAGAGCGTTGTACGACAACAAAAAGGAAATCACCTGGGAGCAGAAAAGGGCTCTTTTTTCTTCCCTGTCTGTTGTCTTGAAATCTAATCAGAGAAAAAGACAAAGCTGCGGGCAGAACATCTGTAAAGCAGACAAGCAGATGTTTACAAGGTAGAGCTCCACATTTTCCCCACTCAAAGACATCAGCTCATATTAACAGAACCAGCTCCACTGAATGAATTTGATTTCTCCCAGAACCAGATCCTCCCTCCCTTCCCCACTCCCTCCCTCCCTCCCTCCCTCCCTCCCTCCTTCCTTCCTTCCTTCCTTCCTTCCTTCCTTCCTTCCTTCCTTCCTTCCTTCCTTCCCCCCCTCCCTTCCTTCCTTCCTTCCTTCCTTCCTTCCTTCCTTCCTTCCTTCCTTCCCCCCCTCCCTCCCTTCCTCCCTTCCCCCCCTCCCTCCCTCCTTCCTCCCCTCCTTCCTCCCTCCCTCCCTTCCTTCCTTCCTTCCTTCCTTCCTTCCTTCCTTCCTTCCTTCCTTCCTTCCTTCCTTCCTTCCTTCCTTCCTTCCTTCCTTCCTTCCTTTTCCTTCCTTCCTTCCTTCCTTCCTCCCCTCCCTCCCTTCCTCCCTTCCCCCCCTCCCTCCCTCCTTCCTCCCCTCCTTCCTTCCTTCCTTCCTTCCTTCCTTCCTCCCTCCCTCCCTTCCTTCCTTCCTTTTCCTTCCTTCCTTCCTTCCTGACTTTATTCTTTCATTTTACTACAGTAAGGAGGTCAAAAAGATCTGTTTATGAATTTGGACATAAATATTTAGCAGATTGACAAGCCTTTTAAGCAAAAGGGACCAGGAACCAAATCTGTATCGTTTTCTTAGCAGAGCACCTTTTGGGAAGCTTTCCAGCTCTCTCTTTTAATTTTCTGGCTTCTTGTGTGTGCGTGCGTGCTCGTCTTCGGAAATCTAAACAAACGTTTCGAATGAATGGCACAAATGGAACCAACCCCCCCCCCCCAACATACATAATTCAGAAGCAAAATTAATAAGATTCACGAAAGTAGCTTCTGATTATCAACATTTGGGGCTATTTCTAATGCCAGCAAGCAGCTGCCATGCGACATAATACTAATCAGTTAGCGCCTTTCATTGATAGTTTCCCCCCCTTTCCCCTCCAGTTCTTGGGGTTTTTTTCATACTCCTTGGAAATGCATCCCCCATTTAACTACTCTGAAGTTCAATTTTAATTTAGATGCAAACTACCCCAAAAGTACTTGTCCTCTGAAAGGCGCCGGCGGCAGTCTGTAATGACAAGGCAATACCACTGTCGAATTTGATTGGGATGTCATTTTCTTCAGTCCTCCCTGAGCGGTGTGGTTCAGCCGCATTCGACCACACAAAGGGTCCCTCTTGGCCCACTCAGTGCTCGGGACAGCTCTTTGCGGAACATGAACAGAGAGCGCTGCTGATGCGCGTGTCGAGATTTTGGTCATTCGTGGGGACGCTGGGAATGCTGACATGAACCCGCTCCCCAGTTGAATTGGCCACCATTGCACTCTCTTGCCGGCATGTGAAGTGTGTTCCAGATTGGACAGCCGCTATTGTTTTAATCAAAATTTATCTCAAATGTTGGGGTGAAAGGCTGAATGCTTGGGCTGTAGCCGCTGAGATCCATGTAGCCAGGGGTCCATTGGAGCGGGAGCGCACAGGAGCGCAGCTCCGGGAGTGAGGAGCCCAGGGGGCGGGCACATGGCCAAGCCCCGCCCCCTCCTCGGCTTCCCCGAGCAGTGCAGAGGCGCAGCGCCCCGGGGAAAGCCCTGCTAGGGTCTTTATTGTTTTTAATGTTTTGTTTTCATATTGATAATTTTATCATTGCTCCTTTTATGACTGTGTGCTGCTTTTCCAGAGACTTGCTCAAGGTGACATATAAATTTTCTAAGTATACCATTGTTTATCTGGGCACATGGCACATAAGTACTGGAGAAATCTCACCAACCCTTCAGCAGCTTCCACCCCATCAGTTTGGTGTAGTGGTCAGGAGTTGGACTCTAATCTGGGAGAACCGGGTTTGATTCCCCACACCTCCACATGCAGCTGCTGGTGTGACCTTGGGCCAGTCACAAGTTCTCTCAGAGCTGTTCTCTCATGAGCAGTTCTCAAAAGACCTCTCTCAGCCCCACCTACCTCACAGGGTGTCTTGTTGTGGGGAGGGGAAGGGAAAGGGATGGGTGGTGCACATGTCCTGGGTATCTCAAGTCTACTTGAAACCTGGTGGTTTCAAGGGAGCAGGAAGAGAATGAGGGTGTGTTCTTTACGCTTATTTTTATTGCACAAAGTATTGGATGGGGAAGGGAATGGAGGAAGAGCAGGTCAGTTTCACTCACCTGTGGAGTGGAGCCTGAGGGGTGGGTGTGGCCTTCTGACACACTTCCGATATGTTAGGGGGTGTGGCATATGCAAATGAGTTATGCTAATGAGCTCCTGCACCTCTTTTTCTACGAAATGACCCCTGCATGTAGCTTTACAACCTCAAGAAGATGGAGGACAGGAGGAGGAGGAGGAGAAGAAGAGAAGAGATTGGATTTATACCCCGCCCTTCACTACCTGAAGGAGTCTCAGAGTGGCTTACAATCTCCTTTCCCTTCCCCTCCCCACAACAGACACCCTGTGAGGCAGGTGGGGCTGAGAGTGCTCTTTTGAGATCTGACCTTGAGAGAACAGCTCTGAGAGAACCTGTGATTGACCCAAGGTCACACCAGCAGCTGCATGTGGAGGAGCGGGGAATCAAACCTCCTAACCACTACACCAAACTGGGTCCCACACCAAACTGGCTCAACGATGGGGGGCAGTAAGTCGAGACCCCAATTGCCCATCCCTAACGATGGAAGATGAAAGAGAGGTTCATGGTGTTGACATCCAAGATCTGGCACCAAAACGGAATGCTATTTGGGGAGAGCAGACCTGGCAGGAGGGAAGCAGCTGAGAGGTGGGGAGGGACTCCATTAAAAGGCAAACTATCCATTATCCGGCTTCTCATACTCACTCTGTCCAAGGGTAATGTCAAAGGAGGAAGCGGCAGGCAAGCAAATGAGCTGTCAGATGCGAGAGTCTCCTAATGAAGAAAGATTCGAAATGCAGAGGAAAAATGGAGCCGATAAACCATTCTCGAGTCGGCGGGCAAAATGGATGGGGACATGGTTGGCAAAGGGGTAGGGGGGCACTTGCGAAAAAAGAGACACGGAAGGAGATGGCTTGCAGGAAAATGAACAAGAGAAGACTGGATTTATACCCCGCCCTTCACTACCCGAAGGAGTCTCAGAGCGGCTTACAGTCTCCTTTCCCAAGTGTGCAGAAAGACTTGCTTATCCCCCGCAGATAAGCAGATCTTACGGTCCCGATCTGCAGATTTCGCTATCCACAGAATGGGGCCGCGGGTAGCTAATAGTATATAGATGATATATTTCAGGGACAAGCTAAGAGTACCAGCTGAAATCAAACCGAGGAGGGCTGTAACGAACAAGTGTTGCAATGACTTAGCTAAGGAGGGGAAGTTTCTTTTGCGAAAGGTAACCCAAGCAGGGTTCTTCTTGTAAGAAGAGAATAAAACAGAAAGTTCTCCAGAGGAAGGTCAGGTTTTTGCTCCACTGTAGATTTTCGCTTTTCCAAAACAGCCCTACTCTTGATCTCAGAAGGCAAGTTTCCTTTGGTCCTTCTCTTGAAGAGAAGAAAGTTGACCTGCCTTTAACTCGAGCTTGATTGGAAGCTGTCGAATGCTGTCCTGGGGGGACTAAATTCTGAAATTCAATGCTTGCAGCCCTCAAAAGTTTTCTATGGGCTTTCGACCTCTACACGTGCTCTACGGGCAACATGCATTGTGCAGCTGCATCAGTGCCCAGCTCAGACAGCCCTGGATCCATTCTCTGTAGGGGTGAGCTGCAAGTTCTCAGCCATGCCATCTCTGACCTCAACATCCCTGTTTTTATGTGATTGTTTCAGGCCGATGGCAGTGTTCATTTGCAGCAGAAAAACAACACTTGAGTCCAGTAGTACTTCAAGAAGAAGAAGAAGAAGAAGAAGAAGAAGAAGAGATTAGATTTATACCCCGCCCTTCACTCCCCAAGGGAGTCTCAGAGCGGCTTACAAACTCCTTTCCCTTCCCCTCCCCACAACAGACACCCTGCGAGGTAGGTGGGGCTGAGAGAGCTCTTTCCCAAGTTGTCCTTGAGAGAACAGCTGGTACAGAGCTACAGCTTGCCCAAGGTCATCCAGCCAGGTGCAAGTGGAGGAGTGGGGAATCAAACCCGGTTCTCCCAGATTAGAGTCCGTGCACTTAACCACTACACCAAACTGGCTCTCAAAGAACTTAAGAATGTAAGAGAAGCCAATGTTGGATCAGGCCAGTGGCCCATCCAGTCCAACACTCTGTGTCACCCAGTGGCCAAAAATACCAGGTGCTATCAGGAGGTCGAGCAGCAGGGCCAGGACACTAGAAGCCCTCCCACTGTTGCCCCCCCCCCCCGGAACCAAGAATACAGAGCATCACTTACCCCAGACTTAGAGTTCCTATCTATACCTTGTGGTTAAGAGCCACTGATGGACCTCTGCTCCAGATGTTTATCTAGTTCCCTCTTGAAGCCGTTCATGCTTCAAAGACCAGTGCAGTTTCCCAAGGTATAAGCTTTCATGAGTCAAAATGCTCTTCATCAGATCTGATGAAGTAAGCTTTGACTCACAAATGGATACACCCTGGAAAATTGTGGTTGTTTTTATGGTCCTGAACTCAATTTTCTTTCCCATTGTGCAAATCTGTTTTTATTTGAGGCAAATTAAAGCATGCTTTATTTTTTTCCCCAAAATTTTGTACAAATGCAACTAATTAGTCAAACTAACAATAATAAAAGAAACTCATAACGTGAGTATGTTTTAAGCACCATCAAGTTGCTTCCAACTTATGGTGACTCTACGAATCAATGTCCTCCAAAATGTCCGATCATCAACAACCTTGCTCAGGTCCTGCAGGCTAAAGACTGGGGCGTCCTCTATTGAATCAATCCATCTCATGTTGGGTCTTCCTCTCTTCCTGTTCCCTTCAACTTTTCCTAGCGTTATTGTCGTTTCCAATGAGTCTTGTCTTCTCATAATGTGACCAAAGTATAATAACTTCAGTGTATTTAATGTTTTAATTTTTCACATTTATATCCCACACAGCCTGTAAATGGGTTCAGGGCGAGTTACAACATTTCCATAAATACAATAAAATTTTAAAACACATTATAAGCATATCAAATCAGTAGTCGTAGCTTGCCGTAGGGAGAGTCCGGCTTACTGATTTAGGTGGGTGTGGCCAGTTATCAGTAGGTGAGAGACAGCAATCTGGGGGGGCCCACTGCCTCAGCCGAAAGCCTGGCGGAAGAGCTCCGTCTTGCAGGCCCTGTGGAATTGAATAAGATCCCACAGGGCCCTGATCTCAGTAGGGAGCATGTTCCAGCAAGTGGTCAAGGCTAGGTGGACATCCTTTGGGCCATGGATCACCAGGAGAAGTTGACTCTCAGAGCATAATACTCTTTGAGGCAGATATGGGAAGAAGTGGTCCCTTAGGTGTTGGTCCCAGGCCATATAAGTCATTTTAGCTTGTGGGGAGAGTTCAGGCTCGATTCAACCCAGAACCCACCGATTTGTCTTTTAGGCAGTCCTCCTCCAACACCACATTTCAAACTAATCTACTTTGTGCCAACACATTTTGTTTGGAAGACGATTAAATACATTCAGCTACCAGACTATAGCATCAGGGTACTTTTGCCATTCACAGAACGGTAAGTCTAACCATCAAATCAGATTCATTCAATTTACCTAACCAAGCCTGAATATATTGAACCTCCTTTGACTTCGAGCACTGTGCAGAAGTTAATCTAGCTGCCGTAATTGAGTTGAACAATACAAGTTGTAAATTGCCCCAAAATGAGGAGACAGAGTTAATCAGCAAAGTTTCAGGCGTCTTCAAAACATCCCTATTCAAGCCATAAGCCTGCTTACAGTTCTACAGTCCTTTATTTTTCTACCATTTTCTGTGGTTTCTCCCCCCCTCATGCACACATAGGATTTCCCCAATAAAATGGAGACATATTTTCAGTATTTTCAGTATTATTTCTGCATCAAGAATGGTACGATCTTATTCAAGGTTATTCGAGGTTAAGCCTTTTGATTTCAGTCAGTTTTCAGATTGGATCAGTTCTGCATAAACTTGTATTGTAAGTCATAGAATCCTAGAATCCCAGAGCTGGAAGGGGTCCTAGAGGCCATCTAGTCCAACCCCCTGTTCAGTGCAAGATCAGCCTAGAGCATCCCTGACAAGAGTTTGTCCTTGTTGTTGTTTAGTCGCACAGTTGAGTTTGACTCTTCCCGACATGGAATTCACTGCCACAGGAGATGGTGGCGGCTACAAGCATTGGCGCTTCAAGAGGGAATTAGATAAACATATGGAGCAGAGGTCCATCAGTGGCTCTTAGCCACAAGGTATAGGTAGGAACTCTAAGTCTGGGGCAAGTGATGCTCTGTATTCTTGGTGCTTGGAGGGGCAACAGTGGGAGGGCTTCTAGTGTCCTGGCCCCACTGCTGGACCTCCTGAGGGCACCTGGTGTTTTTGGCCACTGTGTGACACAGAGTGTTGGACTGGATGGGCCACTGGCCTGATCCAACATTGGCTTCTCTTATGTTATGCAATGGTGGGTCTAGTTCCTTTGGAGGAAATAGCCTCGCTTCCCCTCCACTTCAACTGGCACGTGTGACCACAGCCAAATTAATGATGAAACATTTTCAAAGACATTGATTCGCCATAAGTTGGAAGTGTCTTGACGACACTTAACATGTGCACATATTTCTGGAATGTCTTTCTTTCAATCTGTATTGGGGGGGGGGGGGGGAAAGCCATAGCAACCACACAAAGTAAAATGGAAACGTCCAACAAGATAAAGTTTGAAAAATAATAAAATAATAACAAATTCAACATTTTCACAGAAAACATCAAAATACAAAGTCATTATTAAAAGTACTGTAGATTCAGAACACCACGTCGATTGTGTGTACAAACCTCGCATGTGCGCTCACTACACAAATCTGCAAAACCAAGAACAAAAATGGAGAGCCAAACCTGCACAGGTATGCCGTGTCTATTTGAAAAAGGAATTATTTCTTATTCCCCAATTCTCTGCTACAATGAAAAGGAGTCTTCCTCTCCAAAATGGTCTTGGGCCAAATCTGATAGTTAATATTCTCTGAATGTGTGAATGTTCAGCAAATACTTCACCTGGTATTTAAGACTCATCATCATCATCATCTGACATCTGACGAGTTTGCAATCACAGTCGACAGTTTTGTCAGTATCTGCCAGATGTTGCATTGTTAAATAAAAGTATTCAGTCTTATCATTTTAGCATTATAAATATTGCTTTGCTAAATAGATTCCCTCCCACAGAGGTAATGTTTCACAGTACCAGACATCTGGCAGACAGTAACAATAAACAAATGTTCTCTATTTGGTTACTTATTATATTTGCTTATGTGAATGGTTTCTTTCTATGGAGTTTAGGTTACTGTAAGTCATTTATATTATGCACAACCCCCCCACCCATCAACTCATAATGGGGATTCTCAAGTTGAAACTGCAGGGCTGAGACCTTCAAAATAGTCCCTAGCTGGGAACATAGGCCATTGACAGCAGAGGTTGCAATAGATTGTTGAAGGCTTTCACAACCAGAGTTCATTAGTTGTTGTAGATTTTCCGGGCTGTATGGTGTTGTAGGGCTGGTGTTTCATCAGCAGCTGTGACTGGCATCCTCAGAGGTATAACACAGAAAGATGGAGTACTCTCTGTGTCAAGGTGAGAAGAAAAAAATGGTAGGCAGGTGATTTATATCTACTCAGGAAGGTGGGGTAGGGCTGAGTCATTATCTTGTAGGAGCTTCCCAGGTTGTGACATGCTAATGGAGGAGCTTTCCAGAGGAGTTTCTTTTGCATATGGATTGGCTGTTGAAATTCTAATCTTACCTGTAGTGCTGTTGTCAGATGGAGAGCATGCTGTGTTTTTCAGGACTGGAAACCATGCCCTGTTTATTTTTAAACTCTCTTCTTTCTTGTTGAAGTTGTGTTTATGTTTATGAATTTCAATGGCTTCCCTGTGTAGTCTGACATGGTAACTGGATGTGTTGGTCCAGCCTTTCAGTGTCTTGGAATAAGATCCTGTGTCCTGTTTGAGTTAGGCTATGTTCAGAAGTTAGTATATTTGCCTTCAATGGGAGTTATTCAACTGCCAAGTTCTGGTTTCTCCAGGTGCGTGTTAGCCGAATTGCTTTAATTTAAAGTTTAGCAATCAGCAAAATACACGGGATCTTAGCCAACTATACCAGGGTCCCACCCCTCCCGGGAGTTCTCAAGGAAAGAGGCACGTGAGGCAGATAGCCAGTTAAATGTAGTTTACTGGGCAATGTTGTTCAATCACACCAAAAATGTAATCACACACACATTCACACAGGCCTAAGAAATAAAGACAGAAAATAGCACGTTTGCATGAGCAGGTAATCGTTGGTGGGGAAGCAGTGCCTTACCTTAGATGCGTTGTCCGAACGATGGCAGAATTGGATGGGGAGAGAAATAGAAAGGCTATGGGGACACGAGGCTCGGACCTGCGAGACCACGTGGTTCTCCTGGATTGTGAGTCCAGAAAGAGAGAGGGTTAAAGATGGAGGCAAGGGTTGGGTACAGCAAGCTGGACTGAAGAGGTATTTTAAAGCAGATAGGGGACGATGGCTCAAGAGACCGAATGCCTCTGCTCATGGTCTTTTATTAGGGGGTCTTGGGGCGGGCTTATCAGGCCACATCCCACTAACATACCTACTAGGCGGTCCGTCCCTCTTGGACCTTTCCATAGGTTAAGGGTGGACAAAGGGAGGAGGGCCAGGGGATGGACCAAGTTGCAAAACTATGATCTCACCCGGAAGTGGACACCTGGGCTGGGGTCCGATGACTCACCGAGCCACATCTATTGTTAGTCAATTACTTCGGCCGGCTGGGTGGTGGCCCGAACATTGGTTGCTAAGCAACTGCGTTAGCATAACTATGCAGGTACGTTGGAGGGGGCAGGGGTTGACCAGCGTGCTGAAACAGAAAGAAACCTCATGGCTTTGTCTCTGTCTCAGGTGAACTATCTAGGGTGTCAGCCTCCTGGCATGGGCTGGAGCTGGCTCCTCATGAAGAAAGCCCATGGCCCTTCCATTATAGGCAACCCAAAGTTCAGGCTTATGAATATCACAATTCATAAGAGCACTAAAAGTGCCTTGCTGGCCAACATGCGGACACCTAAGAAGTTGGGGTCTCCGGGACGTGATTTTGTAGCCAGTAGCAACAGAAGGGCAAGCCTCAGATAAAGCTGGAGGAGGGTGTTTAGCCTCACCCATGTTCCTCTCTCCAGCCCCCTCACTCTTGGGAGCATGGTGGTCTCTCCAGGCATTCTTGCTCCCCTTTGAGAGACACACGCTCTTCCTCCCTGCCCTGCCCAAGCCCTCTGGCTTAAATCAACCTTCCAATCCATCCCCTCCTCCTCTCCCACCAATCCCCATCTTCCTCCAGAGAAGAAGAAGAGGAGGTTGGATTTACACTCCACCCTTCACTACCCGAAGAAGTCTCAGAGCGGCTTACAATCCCTTTCCCTCCCCCTTCCCACAACAGACACCCTGTGAGGTGGGTGGGGCTGAGAGAGCTCTTTCCAGAACTGCTTGTGAGAGAACAGCTCGGATGGAACTTATGACTGACCCAAGGTCACACCAGCAGCTGCATGTGGAGGAGTGAGGAATCTGGTTCTCCCAGACTAGAGTCTGTGCTCCTAACCACTACACCACTACACCAAACTGAAGCAGGGGAGGGGGTTTTCTGCTGTCCCCCCCGAGCATGCTTTCTGGTAGACATCCTCCATCTCTCTTCTCTTAACCTCAGGTGGGGTAGCCGCTTCACCCAGCCCAGCCTCCTTTCTGGCTGGGTCCTGGTGCTGGCTTTCCGGGATGTCGACCAGGGGTAGGACTTGTCTTCTCTCCGAGAGCCAGTTTGGTGTAGTGGTTAAGTGCGCGGACTCTAATCTGGGAGAACCGGGTTTGATTCCCCACTCCTCCACTTGCACCTGGCTGGATGACCTTGGGCAAGCCATAGCTCTGTACCAGTTGTTCCCTCAAGGACAGCTTGGGAAAGAGTTCTCTCAGCCCCACCTACCTCACAGGGTATCTGTTGTGGGGAGGGGAAGGGAAAGGAGTTTGTAAGCCGCTCTGAGACTCCAAGTGAGTAAAGGGCGGGGTATAAATCCAATCTCTTCTTCTCTTCTTCTTCTTCCTTTTCCCATCAGGACTGCTGGGTCCCTTGCAATGCTCCCTCTAAGCTATGGAGTCCTGTGAGCAAAAATTCTATTTTGTGAGCTACTGGCATTAAAGTTGTGAGCAGGTGATTTGGCTCCTGCATAAATTAGTTTGCTCTGGAGCCATCTTTCCTGAGCGAAGACAAAAAAATGTGTGAGCCGGGGGCTAAAAAACTATGAGCTAGCTCACATGAACTCAGCTTAGAGGGAACACTAGTCCCCTGTGGCTCTAATGAACCCTTGTCGTCCAGGCCTCCTGCGGCTCTGGGGGTTGCAGCCTGAGGTCTGGTGGAATCTGGGGTGGCAGACCCTGGACATCAGCTAATGAAAAAAAATGAATCCTGATGACTGCTCCAGATGTCCTGACGTTGTGGGAAGACAGTGATGGAGGAGGACTGATGACTATCCCTGGAGATCGGGTTCCACCATCTTGGCACCACAACTGAGATGGCCCCTTTCTCAGGTTGCTACCTGCCTCATCTCAGAAGGCAGGAGAACCTGAAGGCCCTAGCCTCGGAAGATGACCTTAGCAGACAGGTGGGTTTCTATGGGAGTTGGCAGTCCTTCATGTATCCTGGGCTGTTTGTATAAGGTAGGGGTGTGCCTTCAGATATGCCTGGGCCAAAATTGTACCTGACATTAGCTACTTGGTCAAATCAATCCATCCTAAAGGAAATCAACCTTGACTGTTCCCTGGAAGGCCAGATCCTGAAGCTGAAGCTCAAATACTTTGGCCACCAAATGAGGAGGGAGCACTCCCTGGAGAAGACCCTGATGCTGGGAAAGATTGAAGGTCAAAGAAGAAGGGGACGGCAAAGGATGAGATGGTTAGACAGTGCTACCGATGCAACAAACATGAAATTGAGTGGACTCAGGAGGACAGCGGAAGACAGGAGGGCCTGGCGTGATGTGGTCCGTGGGGTCGCGAAGAGTCGGACTCGACTGTGCGACTGAACAACAACAGACAGGTTTCTGTTCTGCTGAGGGTACATGAAGCCAGTGGGAATGCTGGCCAAGTCTGGAACCAAGGTGGGTCTGTCCAAAATCCTAGCAGTTGTGAAATGATGCTTATAGGACTGCCAGGTGCCCCCTGGCGCCAGTGGGGGGTGAGGCAGGAACCCTTTTTAGTGAAGGCCAGCCACTAATAAAGCTCGGGTTAATCTGAGCCTCCGATCTTCAACCGAGATGCTGCTAAAAATATCAGTATGAGCCTATGTAGCTCTCAGCTTGAGAGAAAGCAAGCCGTGTAAACAGGTAAGCTTGATTTTTAGCATGTTTGAGAGGACTGCAGCATCCCTCAAACTGACCTGAGAAAATTCAGATTCGGAATGTTTCCAACAACCTGTAAGGTAGATCTGTATTCTTATCCCCGCATAGCTGTTGGCAAAGCCCCACAGTTTCCCCGGCATCTAGTTGCCCTACCTTACCCTCCATTCCAACGAAGATGATAAAATAATGCACAATTATGCACACCCCCTCAGCTCCTAAGATGGGTTTCATCTCCGGATTCGCTCCTTTCCAGATGCTGCGAAGATCGGAGACCGCAAATGAGAAAACAGAAACAAAGCTCTGTATTCTCGCAGGGGAGAGAAAACGTGTTACCAACAAAACATATTAATTGCTCGTGGAAATCAATGCGGAGCAGCGAGACTTTCCGAACAAGACACAGAATTAAATACACAAGGCCTGTCAAATCTGATAATCCCCTTCTCAGAATCCAGGCGCTCGCTTGGCAAAGCAGGCGGGAGGAGCCAAGGTCACCACAAAATGCAACAGTTTCTGAAATGCGGCGCCGGATAATGAAACAAATTGCTCGCCCATGTCTGCAAATCTATATCGTGCGCCGTATACAGCAGTGGATAACAATGCTCAAGGCCTGTCCGTCAGCTGCCCGTCTTGTCAACTTCTTTTATTTCCTGTATGAAGGAAGATAATACGTGAAGAGAATAAAAGCACTTGTGGTAGATAAGAGACTTTGTTTCCGTGGCTTATGGAAAGGACTGGGGCTTAGTGGTAGGGGGCATGCTTTGCGCATAGAAGGTCCCGGATTCAATCTCAGATTTCCTGAGTTAAAAGAATCTTGGCTGGCAGATGTCAGGAAAGGCCCTTCTCAACCAGTAAGTCTGGAGAACTGCTAACTGTTGAGATAGACCAGGGGGCCCCCAACCTTGTTGAACCATTGGACGTTTTTGGAATTTTGAGACTGGATGTTGAGTACCGTAACAAAATGGCTGCCGTGGGGGACTGGGTCCAATCACTAAACGTTGGGGGGAGGCAAGGTGGAGGCAGCTCTTTTCAAATTAGCTGTCCCTGTCGACACAGAGGGAATGCCCCCACAGGCTCTTCTGAAGCATCGCCTACCCCAACGAAGTGGAGGAAAGTCAGAACTGGGTCTTTGCTTTAGGGAAGAGATGCTCTGGGGAAGAAACAAATGGGTACTGGGACATACAATAGTGGGTGCCTTGTTGTCCCTGAGTACTGAGACAGACAATACAGAGAAAAGGAAGGAGAGGAGGAGGAGGAGGAGACTGGATTTATATCCCACCCCTCACTCAGAGTCTCAGAGCGGCTTACAATCTCCTTTCCCTTCCCCTCCCCACAACAGACACCCTGTGAGGTGGGTGGGGCTGAGAGAGCTCTTTTGAGGACTGCTTTTGAGAGAACAGCTCTGAGAGAACTAGAATGATTGTCACAATTTTTATGTGACCTTGTAACCTGCCCGGAGCCCGCTTGCGGGAGGGTGGAATATAAATGCAAGAAAATACAAAAACAAACAAACAAACAAACAAACAAACAAACAACTGGCCCAAGGTCACCCCAGCCGCTGCAAGTGGAGGTGTGGGAATCAAACGCAGTCCTCCAGATTAGAGTCCGCAGCTCTTAACCACGACACCAAACTAGCTAGGTGGGCCCTCTGACTTGGGAGGAAGGGCTGTGGTTCCGTGTCAGATATGGCCTGGGGTTACAAGCGTTCTCTTGATCTGTCATCCACATGGCCGAGAGCCTATTGTGGCTCCTTCTTGGGAAGGAGACGTTTTTTGCAGCGCTTGCTGTCTGGCAATGTTGCGTGGCAACCAGGGTTGCCAGGTACCCCCTGACAACTGGCATATGTGTATGTGTGTGTGTGTGTGTGGGGACCTTATTGACTGGCTAACGATGCCTAGGCCTGTATTGCTGGTGAATGGGTCATGCTTAGTTTCAACTTGGTTTTTCTTCACTGTTTTTATTTCTTTATACCCCACCTTTCTCCCCAGTGGGGAGCCAAAGCACCATACATCCTCCTCCTCCTCTCCTCCTTTTTATCCTCGCAACCATCCTGTGAGGTTGATTGAACTAAGAAGGTGTGTGACTGGCCCCAGGTCACTGAGTGAGAAGACGAAGAAGAAGAAGAAAAAGAAGAAGAAGAAGAGATTGGATTTATACCCCGCCCTCCACTCCCCAAGGGAGTCTCAGAGCGGCTTACAAACTCCTTTTCCCTTCCCCTCCCCACAACAGACACCCTGTGAGGTAGGTGGGGCTGAGAGAGCGCTTTCCCAAGCTGTCCTTGAGGGAACAGCTGGTACAGAGCTATGGCTTGCCCAAGGTCATCCAGCCAGGTGTGAGTGGAGGAGTGGGGAATCAAACCTGGTTCTCCCAGATTAGAGTCCGCGCACTTAACCACTACACCAAACTGGCTCTCAGTGAGCTTCAGTGGCAGAGAGGGGATTCAAACATTGGTTTCCTGGATCCTAATCCAGCACTTCAACCACTACACCACACTGGCTCTCTTTCACCTCTGGATTCTGTTCAGATTCCTGCTCGTCTTCAGATTCCAGCAAGCCAAACCATGTTTCACTAAATGCTACATGCCCATTGATCCAATTGTCTTAAGAACATATGAGAAGCTATGCTGGAGCAGGCCAGTGGTCCATCCAGTCCAACACTTTGTGTTACCCAGTGGCCAAAACCCAGGTGCCATCAGGAGGTCCACCAGTGGGCCCAGAACTCCAGAAGACCTCCCACTGTTGCCCCTCAAGCACCAAGAAGACAGAGCATCACTGCCCCAGACATAAGAACAGAAGAGAAGCCATCTTGGATCAGGCCAATGGCCCACCCACTCCAACAGTCTGTGTCACACAGTGACCAAAACCCAGGTGCCATCAGGAGGTCCACCCATGGGCCCAGAACTCCAGAAGCCCTCCCAGTCTTGCCCCCCAAGCACCAAGAAGACAGAGCATCACTGCCCCAGACATAAGAACAGAAGAGAAGCCATGCTTAATCAGCTCAATGGCCCACCCACTCCAACACTCTGTGTTACACAGTGGCCAAAACCCAGGTGCCATCAGGAGGTCTACCGTCAGGGCCAGAAGACCTCCCACTGTTGCCCCCCAAGCACCAAGAAGATGGAGCATCACTGCCTCAGACAGAGTGTTCCATCTATACCTTGTGGTTAATAGCCACTGATGGACCTCTGCTCCATACGTTTCTCCAATCCCCTCTTGAAGCCGTCCATGCTTGTAGCCGCCACCATCTCCTGTGGCAGTGAATTCCGCTGTTAATCACTCTTTGGGTGAAGAAGGACTTCCTTTTATCTGTTCTAAGCCTACTGCTCAGCAATGGAGTGCCCATGAGTTCTTGTGTTGTGAGAAAGGGGGGAAAGTATTTCTTTCTCTACCTTCTCTATCTCATGTACAATTCTGCAAACTTCGATCATGTCACCCTCTCCATCATCATCTCTCCAAGCTAAAGAGCCCTAACCTCTTTAACCTTTGTGCCGCGTCATCTGCCTTGACAAAGTTGGACTATAATGGGCTATAAATTATGTCAACCAATAAATATTCTGCTGCTGGCTTTGAATGGTTCTTCTCGATGGCCAGCTGGGTTTTACTGTAAGGATTTATAGTGGTTTTACTTTTGGCTTTGGATGCTGGGGATCAGGCAACTGCTATAAACTGTGTTGGGAACAGCATAGGGATCTGTAGTGGGACATACACCCACACTGAAAGAAATGGCATTCCATCAGTGGGAAATGAGCTTATTCTTTCAGTTCATTCTTAAGCAAACAAATGTTGGATTCTTACAACTCAGTAAGGCTGCCTTGAATTCTCACATGTGGTTGCTTCCCCCCATCTCGAATGCTGCAGTAAAATTTCACGATATCTAATTTTCAGCTCAAACGTCCCATTTTGGAGCACCATGGATATTTCAGTAAAAGCAAAGTGGCTTTTATTGTTAAAAGGCTGGTGTGGGAAAATACAGGGCAGCCTCAGACGGGTCTTTGGTGAGAGTGAAATGACTGTAAAATCTTTCTTCAGTGCCTACCCCCCCCCTTTTGTGCTGGTGGATGAAGCTCATTGCAAAATGAACCCCCTCTTTGAGTTTGGTTCGGCCATGACAAAATGGTCACTCTTGTCCACATCCTCGGGGCTTTAGCATTGCCAATTCCAGCTTTGGAAATTCTTGGAGATTTGGGGGAAGTGTTTGGGGTGGGCAGTGTTTGGGGGTAAAGTGTGAGTTCAACAGGGAGGTAATTAAACAGAGTTCACCCTCCAAACCTGTCATTTCCTCCTGGGGAGCTGATCTCTGTAGTCTAGGGTTGAAAGGCTAGGGATGATTAGAGTTGCCAACTCCAGCTTGGGAAATTCTTGGAGATTTGGGGGAGGTACCAGGGGTGGGTGGTGTTTGGGGGTAAAGCGTGAGTTCACCAGGGAGGTAATTCTGCTGAGTTCACCCTCCAAACCTGTCATTTCCTCCTGGGGAACTGATCTCTGTAGTCTAGGGTTGCCAGGCCAGCTGGCAGAAGGATTGTGGTGGGGACATGAGTCACTCTGCTTCTTTCAGGGAAAACCTCAGAGTGGTGTAGGGTAGCTCTAGGAATCACTGGGAAGTCTATTGTTTTGACATACTGTTTCCAGCAATGCCTAGAGCGACCCTACATCACTTCTGGCTTTCCCCAGGAAATGATGTCATGACATCAGTGATGTTGTGGTTTTATTTTTATTTGAAAGGCTGCCAGCAGGAGACCTCCCACGATAGCTTTGGGAGCTTGGGAGGGGCTGTGGCTCAGTGGCAGAGAATCTGCTTGGCATGCAAAAGGTTCCAGGTTCAATCCCCGGTATCTCCAGTCAAAGGGATTAAGTAGAAGGCACATGAGATCTTGGAGAGCTGCTGCCAGTCTGAGTAGACAAAACTGACTCTGATGGACCAGGGGTCTGAACTGGTGTAAGACAGCTTGGATGTGTTTGGCTCTAATGTTGTCGGGAGATCAGTTGCATTTCTGGGACTCTTCCAAGCCCCACCTGGGGGCTGATAACCCTAGTTTGGGTACTGTGTTTCCCACAGTGCTCCAGGCTTTCATCACGATCTCGTTTTCTCACCACAGGCCCCAACCATACACACCCATTAGCCGTGCAAGAGGGACGACTGAGGGGCGAATCAAACTGGTGCGATCAAACGAGCACATCTGTGAAACATCCTGCACCCGTCGGCAAGCCGTTTTGCTCTGCCAGAGAAGTGGAGTAAAAACCACTAGGTAAACTCCAGTATCAAACGGGTTGCTGTGGGTCACAGCCGGACTTTCCCCATGTGATCGCTCCAGTGCGCACTCATGGCATCAGGGATAGTCTGATCAGGCTATCCTGACGCCATGCCGTTGTTTCCCCCTCCTTTCTCAGTATGTGTATCATCACATACTGCCATTGGAAGCCCTCAGGGTAGAGAAGCAATTCATCAGTTCCCCGTTTAAGCACATCAGAAACCAATGACAAAAAAAAAACCCCAACTCGCCCGCAGTTGCATCTGATCACGCAATGGCAAGTTGCGCCGGCAGCTTCACAGACCTGTGTGATCGCGCAACTGTGGCTCACGTTGCTCCAGGGCAAAATAGCCTCGCTTCCCCCCCAGATTATCTCACTCGTGTGGCCGGGACCAACGTGCTCCAGCAGCGTGTGCTCCGTTGAGAAGTATTTGGTTCCTTCTTATGTACATTTTAGTGCGAGTTATAAAGTTGCTGATGTTTCCAGCCTAGCTTGACCTTCTAATGAACCCTAATCACCTATATCTTTCCCAGCGTTTCATGCAGCCAATAAGGCACCGTGTCTGGGGAAACATTATGTTGCATGGGGGCATCCTCCTGGTTCGGATGTGTCAGCAGCACCATCCCATGCATTCAAGAGAGCAGATCACGGAACACACGGGAATTGCTCCCAGCCATAATTCAGTGCTGTTCCAACTGGTCTTGCAAGCCAAATTCTGCATGAACGAGATGGCTGAATATATCAGAGGAGAGAGCCAATGGAAATCCCACAGGGGAGAAACAGCTACGGGATGATTATTCTCTGCTCCGTTTCGTCTTAGCTTCATCTATTCTCCCTTTCCCCCCCCCCTGTTGATAGTGTGTGTGTGTGTGTGGGGGGGGGAGAGATTCGTTTGTATGAAGAGGAGAGAGAAGGATGGTCAGGGGCCTGGAGACGAAGCCCTTTGAGGAAAGGCTGAGGGACTTGGGAATGTTCTGTCTGGAGAAGAAGAGGTTGAGAGGGGACAGGATTGAGCTCTTGAAGCATTTGAAGGGCTGTCACTTGGAGGAGGGCAGGGAGCTGCTCCTGTTGGCAACAGAGGAGAGGACTCGCAAGAATGGGTTTAAATTAAGGGTGGGAAGGTACTGGCTGGATATTAGGGGAAACTTTTTTTTACAGTCAGAGTTGTGCAACAGTGGAATCAGCTGCCTGGGGGGGGGTGAGCTCCCCTTCCCTGGTAGTGTTTAAGCAGCGGCTGGACAAGCACTTGTCAGGGATGCTCTAGGCCAGGGGTGGGCAATTGTTTTGGCTCGGGGGCCACTTTGTGGGAGCAGAGGTTAGCGGAGGGCCGCACCTTTTAAAATGATTGCATTCATTAGTTCACTCTGCATTTCAGAAAAGGTATAAATTGTATCATAAAAATCAATAAATATAAATTAAATAAAATCGTGGCAGTTTTATTCAATTTATTTATTGTGCTAATTTCGTATCATCTATAGCTGCAAGCACATTTGATTTTAGAATCAGTTTAATGAGACAAATGTACCCTATCACACTTTTCTACAATTTTCTCTGTGCTCCGGGCCCAATGGAGGCCTGACTGAAACCACGTGGCCGACTGTCTTGACGGGCTACAAAAAACTCTGTGGCGGGCCGCATGTGGCCCGCGGGCCACAATTTGCCCACCCCTGCTCTAGGCTGATCCTGCATTGAGTAGGGGGTTGGACTAGATGGCCAGTATAGTCCCTTCCAGCTCTTTGATTCTGTGATTCTATTCTGTGATTCTATGATTGCCCTATTTTGCCAAAGCAACGGGACATGGCCTTAAAGTCTATATCTACTCTTGCAATGGATCTTCAATTGAGACTTATTCAGCAAAAAAATTACATTTAGAATGTACTGGACACCACAATGACTTTTCAGCAAAGGACTGAGTAAAGTGTCTAATTGTTGGTATCATAACTTACAGGATATGTCCCTTAGATATATGCTTTGGGCACGTCCAGTCATTTGGTCTTTTGTCAAACTCGGGCCTCATTTGCCATGTATTTTTCTCTGTTTGCTCTGCTTTCGTTTGCTCAGATCTCTGTAACCCTGCCATATTTTCATTTCTGCTGGGAATTGGGGGGGGGATGTGCGTGCATGGAGCTGCTTTGCTGGGAGTTGCGCTGGCTTGTAACTTCATCTAAGTGGGGCCTCCCCATTGTGGGAAGTATGTGTGCTTGACCTTGAGTACCAGACACTGGTAGATAATGTAACTAGATGCTCGCATGTGTTGGAGGGGGTCAGAAGAGTGCGTAGTAGATTTTGGCGGGCTGGATGTCAGGGTGTGATTGGACTGAACATGGGGGGGGGCTTATCTGAACCAGGTGTGATGTAGGAACTAGCACCGAGGGAGCCAGTTCTGACACAGAAACGTCTATGCTTGTAACCGCCTTACCTCTCAATAAACAAATCACTGCCAAGAGTAGTGTTGTTGAGAGTGAGTTCTGCTCAAGACCTGACATCTTTCTGGGAAAAAGTTACTGCTCGTATCAATTTTGTCTTCTAACGTTCATTGATTTTTGAGGACTTAGGTACTTTTAAAACTATCTGCCCATCTCTTGGAGGCTAACTGGTGGTCAATGGAAATTGACCCTCTGTGCCCTTACTACAGCTAAAAGACTCACATTACGACACTGGAGAGATAAAAGTTCACCTCTGGTAAATCAACGGATCGAAGACCTCAGAAGAAGAAAAGAGAAGAGACTGGATTTATACCCCGCCCTTCCCTCGGAAGTCGCAGAGCAGCTTACAAACTCCTTTCCCATCCCCTCCCCACAACAGACACCCTGTGAGGTAGGTGGGGCTGAGAGAGCTCTCTCGAGGACTGCCCTTTTAAGGACAGCTCTTGTCAGAACTATGGCTTGCCCAAGGTCATCCAGCAGCTACAAGTGGGAGGAGTGGGGAATCAAACCCAGTTCTCCCAGATCAGAGTCTCCGAGACCACTACACCAGGGGTGGGCAAACTGTGGCTCGGGAGCCGCATGCGGCTCTTTCACATATATTATGTGGCTCCCGGCAGGGCGGCTGGGGAAGCTAAATATAATTAGCAAACAAATATCATTGGACAAATTAGTATCATTATCAATATCTGCTTTTACCCCTTTTGTTATTATTTTTGGCAGTCTCATTTAATGTTAATAAAATGCAAATTTGCTTATTTTCCAATAAAAGCAGGTAATATTTGTTCATGTCTTGTGACTCTCAAACATCTGATGTTTATTCTATGCGGCTCTTACGTTAAGCAAGTTTGGCCACCCCTGTTCTAGGTGGCTCTTACCCTGAGCAAGTTTGCCCACCCCTGCACTACACCAAACTGACTATCAGAATTTGAACGTGTGGCATATTGATGGCAATTGCATATAGACTTGTTTTTAGACATTCAGAACTCATTTCTAGAAGCTTATGTGTAGATCTGTCACCACTGTGGTTATAATTTCATCTCGTATTTGCATTTATGGCATTTAAACATTCACTGTGCATCATTCATCCACATGCTTGTTCATTCTATTTCTTTCTTTTTTTATTTCTATCATGCTTTCTTCCTAATCAGGGCCCAAAGTGTCTTATCACATCATTCTCCCCTCACAGGGTTGCCAACTCTGGGTTAGGAAATACCTGGAGAATTATTGGGTTGGGTCTGGGGAAAGCAGGGTTTGGGATGAGGAGGGACCTCACTGGTATATCATGCCATAGAGTCCACCTTCCAAAGCAGCCATTTTCTCTGGGGTAACTGAGCTCTGTTGCCTAGAGATTGGCGGTGGGATTTTGGGATTCTCCTGTAACTTTTGACTGGCACCTTGGTACATGGGCAATGCATTTTTTCCCGTTGCTTTCTTCACCCCCACCCTGATTACATCATCCAATCTTGATTGCATCAGGAATGCATCGTCCTATTGCTTGTTATATCGTCATTTAGGCACCAGCATACCATTACAATACATTGGCTCTGGATTGCTTTTGAAACTGTATCTTCTGGACCAAAATAGGAAGGGAATTAATATGTTCTTATTTGTTGGACTATTTAATGGATGTTATTTCTCAATATTAAAACTGGCTATTAGGACACTGGTTTAATTGTTTAATTGTCACTGCCCCAGGAGGTGGTGGCGGCTACAGGCATGGACGGCTTCAGGAAGGAATTGGAGAAACATCTGGAGCAGAGGTCCATCAGTGGCTATTAGCCACAAGGTATAGATAGGAACTCTCTGTTTGGGGCAGGTGATGCTCTGTATTCTTAGGGCTTCGGGGGGGGGCAACAGTGGGAGGGCTTCTAGTGTCCTGAGTCCCACTCGTGGTCCTCCTGAGGGCACCTGGTGTTTTTGGCCAGTGTGTGACAGAGTGTTGGACTGGATGGGCCATTGGCCTGATCCATCATTGGCTTCTCTAATGTTCTTATGTTTTAAGCATATAATTGAAACATCACCCAGGTTATAGGCACCTGACTATGACATAAGGCGATATCAACTGAGGCCTCCATGATGCTCCTATGCCTTACATCATTGATTATAACTACAAGTTAGTAATTTAAATTGGTCGTTTTTTGATACTATTTTACATTCACAATTAGATATTGGATGCAATTTGTTAATAATTCTTTTTCTTTCCTTTTCAACCGAACTCCTTTTTGGGCCTACATTGGTTAACTATTTGTATTATTATTGCAATGTTCAGCCTAAGGGTACTCTGCTTTGGGGAAGGCATGCCATCCTTTGGGGTGCCAACCCCCAGGTGGCACCTGGAGATCTCCCGCTGTTGCAACTGATCTCCAGATGACCAGGATCAGTTCCCCTGGAGAAAAATGGCTGCTTTGGAGGGTGAACTCTATGGCATCATATTAGGGTGACCAGATGTTCTCTTTTGGAGTTGGAATTCCTAGTTAGTAGCAATGACCGCAGCTTAAATAGTCGGGGTGTTTAAAATGAGATTTGTCACGGTGATCACTCACTTGACGTAGTCAGTCGGGAACAATGTCCTCTTTTTTGCTTTTCAAAATATCGTATCCCTACATTATACTTTACAGGGGCCGCAGTGGCTCAGAGGTTAAGATGCTGAGCTGCAGACTGGGAGATTGATAGATCAGCAGTTTGAGTCCCGAGTGCTGCATGACGGAGTGAGCTACCGTCTCTGGTCCCAGCTCTTGCCAACCTAACAGTTCGAAAGCAAGAAATTGCAGGTAGATAAATAGGTACCGCTTTGGTGGAAAGGTAAACAGCATTCCGTGCACCTTGGTCTTTAGTCATGCCGGCGACATGACCACGGAAACGTCTTTGGACAGCGCTGGCTCTTCGGCTTGGAAACGGAGCTGAGCACCGCATCCCTGGAGTCGGATTCAACTGGCTTTCGAGCAAGGGAAACCTTTACCTTCACCTTATACTTTGCCAAGGCCCCTCCCACTACCCTTCCTATGCTGAAGACAGACTGCCAGTCTGCCGCACCTCCGCGGCGCAGCAGACTGGGGCGGGGGGAATTTCCCCCGCAGCGCGGCATTCGCATGACGCCGGAAGGAAGCCGGCCGCAGCATTCAGACTGCGGGCGGCTTCCTGCAGCGGCGGGCGGACGCCGCGTAGTTGCCCCTGCCCGCGCGTGTTCACACCCGCTCCGGCGGGTGGAACGCGCGTGCGTGGCGCGCAGCAGCAGCCGAGCACCACTTTGAAGTGGTGCTCGGCTGGTGCAGGAGGAGAGCGGCGCCGGACACGATGCGTCCGGGCCACCTCCTGGGGGCAGATGTGGCTGTCTGAACGGCCGCTCTGCCTCCGCTTCTGAAGTGAAGGCAGAGCGGCCGAGACTGCCAATCTGTCCTCAGCCCTAGGCTCCACCCCCCAAAACCCCAGGTATTTCCCAACCCAGAGCTGGCAACCCTGGCCATCCTGCTTCAAGAAACATCAGCTTACTGGTGGTGATTACTGGCATGCATACTCACAAGTACAGGAGCTCGCAGCTATGCAGGCCAGCTTGTGCATAGCCAAGGTTGCGGGCAGCCTCTCCTCTTAGCAGATTTTCCAATCTGATCGAAATCTCGTGGATCAAAAATACCTCCCTCCTCCCCCTCCATTTCTGTCTTTCCGATAGTGTTTCTTTGATGGATGATCCCAACCCGTTATTAAAATAATGAATTGTGTATTGGTACATTACATTTAACATTGTATACACAGAGGCAAGTTGCATCTGCTAGCTATTCATCAAATACTCAGGAACAAAAGGTTGATTAACTGTGTTTTGCATATTTACAGCCGGGATGAAAAGTATAATAAAGTGTCAGAAAAGTTACAGGGAGATAAATTATTGAAATGTGTTTACATACAAGTGCGTGTGAGGCAGACAGAGCGGCGAGTGAAGTCGCCTCGCTGAGTAACATTTGCATATTGATAAACACAACGCAAGGTATTTGGATCTGGGGAATTTTCCAGTAAACTACCTTTTGCTTCTTCTGATGGGCTGTTTTGTGCACACTTTCTGGCTATGCTGAATTACATATCCCTTCTTCGGAGGGATCTTAAGGAGACCCAGGTGAAATTTAGGGTTTTCGATTTGGGACAAAAGATGCTCTCTTAAGAATACTTTCCTGGGAGTAAGCCTCATTGAATAAGATGGGGCTTACTACTAAGTAAGAACATAAGGAGAGCCCAGATGGATCAGACCAATGGTCCATCTTATCCAGCATCCTGTCTCACATAGTGGCCGAAGAGTTCCCCTGGAGGGCCAACAACAGGGCAGAGAGGCTGAGATGTTCTTAAAAACTTCCAGAAGTGACATCATCACATCGCTGAAATCCCTGCCCACCTGCTGGATCAGACCAGTGGTTTATCTAGTCCAGCATCCCGTCTCACACAGCGGCCAACCAGTTCATCTGGAGGGACAACAAGAGGGCAGAGAGGCTGAGGCCTTCATAAGAACATCAGAAGAGCCCTGCTGGATCAAGACTTGCCAGTTCCCAGGTGATTAAAATGTGGAATTCACTGCCAGAGGATGTAGTGATGGCCACAGGAATAAACAACTTTCAAAGGGGATTAGATAGATTCATGGAGGAGAAGTCTATCAATGGCTATTAGCCAAGGTGGCTGAGGGGAACCTCCACATTCAGAGGCACTAATCCTCTGAATCCCAGAGCCAGGAGGCAACATCAGGGGAAGGCCTCGGCCTCTCTGCCCTGTTGTTGGCCGTGCAGATGAACTGGTTGGCCACCGTGTGAGACAGCATGCTGGGCTTGATAGACCACTGGGCCAATCCAGCAGGACTCTTCTACACATTTCTATAATCTGCTAGGTGTTTTGATAGACATCAGTAAGTCCTGGATACCAATTAAACATTAAAATATGTGCAACAGAGTAAAAGTGTCAGAATCTGCTAATTCAGACAATATATGAATCAGGCCTCCTCCCCTTAGTTTCATGTATGCCTTTAGTTTTCCTATGTATCTGTCATGTATTGGGATTCTATGTAACCGTAATGTAATAATGCTTGTCCAGACCGGGAGGGTGACACCAATGATTTGCGAGAACAAGGAGGCCCCACATCCCTGCCTCCGCATTCCAGCTGCTCCGGCAGGAACTTCAAGGGAGGATGCCTCTCATCTCTTATCACATGCAAAAACCTTGAAGCCATTGATTGTTATGTGAACTGGTAACATCTGAGGGGTCTGGTTTGGGAGAGGAAATTTACTGCTTAACACCTCACTCTTTTCCTGTGAGAACCAAACGGTCAAGACACCTTTCTGCCCGCCAATTTTCCCTTAAGGGGATTGGCTACCTATGGGTAATTCAAACTCCTTGGAATGGTATAATAGACCCGCTTGTGTAATTTGTCTCATCTCTGACAATAATCCGAGATGCTGTACTAATGTAGAGATTGGAAATAAAGAACTGTGGTTAACCAACCAAGATCTGATCCTTGACTACTTTGAGCAGAACTCTCACAAAAAGTGGGTCGACATGGCTATTTCCTATGAGAACAGAGTTTGAATCCAGCGATACCGTTAAGACCAACAAAGTTGGACACTGGACTCAAACTTTGTTCTGTGGCTTCAGACCAATGCTGCTGCCCACCTGAATCTATTTCTTAGGAGGTTCGGGAGCGAGTCCAATGCTCCCTCTAAGCTGTGGAGTCTTGTGAATAAGTTCTACTTTGTGAGCTACTAGCATTCCAGTTCTGAGCGAGCGATTTGGCTGCTGCATAAATTAGTTTGCTCTGGAGCCCTCCTTTCTGAGTGAAGACAAAAATGTATGAGCCGGAGGCTAAAAAACTGTGAGCCAGCTCATACGCACTCAGCTTAGAGGGAACACTGGGAGCCAGATGTTCATTCTCACCAGCGAAGGGCTGCATATTAAAATGAAGTCCTTTCTATCGCTTCTCTAACACCACCGCTGCAAAATCATTTGCGGAGAGTAAAATACTTTATCTGTCTTTCTCAGAATAACATAAAGAAAGGGGTGTGTGTGTGGGGGAGACAAATGTAGACTTCCAGGTTTAATTACAATGAATGGCACTGTTTGGCCAAGAAAGCAATTTATTAAAAAAAGACCATGTAATTAGACTGACCTTCACAGTTTTGCAGACCTGGCTAAGGCAGGCTGCTGCAGAGAAACGCAGGTCTTAATGAACTGGTCCCATTCATCAGATGAGCACAGAGGGAAGAAAGAGAGCCCTGATAAACTGCAGGGAAGTTCTAAAAAGAAAGTTACTGGGAGGCAATTCTGCCTGGAATCTGTATTTTAAAAATTCTCTCTTTGGTGAAATTGCAAACCAAAATTAATTACAGAGTATATCTTTGCTCAGAATGGCCCTGGCCGGCCTGATCTCATCAGATCTTAGAAGCTATGCAGGGTCAGCCCTGGTAAGCATTTCGTAGAAAAAGAGGTGCAGGAGCTCATTAGCACAACTCATTTGCATATGTCACACCCCCTAACATGCCGGAAGTGTGTCAGAAGGCAACACCCACCCCTCAGGCTCCACTCCACAGGTGAGTGAAACTGACCTGCTCTTCCTCCATTCCCTTCCCCATCCAATACTTTGTGCAATAAAAATAAGCGTAAAGAACACACCCTCATTCTCTTCCTGCTCCCTTGAAACCACCAGGTTTCAAGTAGACTTGAGATACCCAGGACATGTGCACCACCCATCCCTTCCCCTTCCCCTCCCCACAACAAGACACCCTGTGAGGTAGGTGGGGCTGAGAGAGGTCTTTTGAGAACTGCTCATGAGAGAACAGCTTTGAGAGAACTTGTGACTGGCCCAAGGTCACACCAGCAACTGCATGTGGAGGAGTGGGGAATCAAACCTGGTTCTCCCAGATTAGAGTCCAACTCCTGACCACTTCGCCAAACTGATGGGGTGGAAGCTGCTGAAGGGTTGGTGAAATTTCTCCAGTACTTATGTGCCATGTGCCCAGATAAAAAATGGTATACTTAGAAAATTTATATGCCACCTTGAGCAAGTCTCTGGAAAAGCAGCACACAGTCATAAAAGGAACAATGATAAAATTATCAATATTGAAACAAAACATTAAAAACAATAAAGACCCTAGCAGGGCTTTCCCCGGGGCGCTGCGCCTCTGCACTGCTCGGGGAAGCCTAGGAGGGGGCGGGGCTTGGTCATGTGCCCACCCCCTGGGCTCCTCACTCCCGGAGCTGCGCTCCTGTGCGCTCCCGCTCCAACGGACCCCTGCTGGTAAGTATTTGGATGGGAGACGACCACCAAGTCATACCAGGTGCTCTACGCAAAGGCAGGCCATGGCAAACCACCCCTGAGACCGTTTCCACCGTAGTGAACTCCCCGCACTGACATTTTAAAAACTGCACTTTATGTGAAATTTCCCATTTTCGGAATCCCCAGTTTCAGCGAGTCCCAAAAACGTGGTGTAAGGAGGAGAAAAACTGGGGTCTGCGCCTGGTGCAGAAAAATCTACTGCGGGAAATTTCCCATCGCTCCCAGGGCTCAGTGGGAGTTTCGCATACTTTTCACGTGGAAGGTCCATGATTCCATCCCCAGAATCTCCAGTAGGTATTGAGAAGGACCATTCATCTGCCAGAAATATCTTCCTTGAGATCTGGGAAAGGTTTTTCTCTGGCTCAGCGGCAGAGTACCTCGTCTGCATGCAAAAGGATCCAGGTTCAATCCCTGGTATTTGTGAGAATGTCTCAAAAGATATAGTCCACAAGAGGTCTCCTTAAGCAGCAAGTCCTTTATTTGTAGAGAAGATCACTGGAGTCAAACACTTTCACTGTTAGTAATACTGGGGTTAGGGATTACAGGTATTAATATACTGGATATGAAATATGGCTTAAGGATATTCCACCAATCACTAGGCAGGATTTTAGGCGCTCAAATATACTGGCTAGGAGTTCCCATAGAAAACGCGGGCAAATGGGTTCCCAGAGAATAATGATGTTGAACATCTCTGAAGTTCAGTTCTCAAGACATGGATAAGAAGAATACAAAATACCAGTGTGTTTGGCTCACACATAACTGCTGGCACTCCTGTTCAAGGACAGGGCAAAAGAGATAACAAGGAAGAGGCAAATTACTTAATCAGGCATACGCAAGCGAAACAGCCAAGCAAGCAAGCGGAGCAGAGCACACATTCCAGAGGAGGGAGTCACGGCTCTGTTGAGAACTCCCGGGCGGGACCAGTCACCAATCAGGAGGGAAAAAATACATGAAAGCCAATAACCTTTTCAGGGGTCATGTAAATACACCCAGTTGCAGTCGTACAGTTGTTGAGAAGAATTTATGGCAGTTAACTGACAGTACTTCCAGAACCTCAGGTTCTGGGAAGGCCTTTCTCTGCTCAAGACCCTGGAGAGTTGGTGGTGGAAGGTGCCACCAAGCTGCAGCCGAGTTATGGTGACCCTGTAGGGCTTTCAAGACAAGAGATGAACAGAGATGGTTTGCCATTGCCTGCCTCCGCACAGCTGGCCTGGACTTCCTTGGGGGGGTCTCCCATTCAAGTACTAAGCAGGGCCAACCCCATGGAGCTTCCAAGATCTGAGAAGCTCTATCTCTAGTACATCTTACTCCAAATTTTCTCCAGGCAGCGGCATCCTTGGTTCTCCCTTTCCAATTTTATCCTCATGAAAACCCCAGTCCAATCCAATTATTGTTCCTTAGACAATTGTCATGAACAGGAATCACCACAACCCTCTGAGGTAGCCTAGACAGAGAAAGAATGACTATGGTGACCAAATGGTGGAGTGCAGACTTTGAACTGTAACCCTGTAACCACGTTGCCGCCCACTCGCCCATCCTCGACAGATCCCTTTGGAGTTCCTCACAATCCTCCCTGGTTCTCAGAAGAAGATGAAGAGGAGACTGGATTTATATCCCGCCCTTCACTCACTTAAGAGTCTCAGAGCGGCTTACAAACTCCTTTCCCTTCTCCTCCCCACAACAGACACCCTGTGAGGTGGGTGGGGCTGAGAGAGCTCTTTTCCAAGCTGTCCTTGAGAGAACAGCTGTGTCAGAGCTATGGCTTGCCCAAGGTCATCCAGCCAGGTGCAAGTGGAGGAGTGGGGAATCAAACCCGGTTCTCCCAGATTAGAGTTGGCGCACTTAACCACTACACCAAACTGGCTCTCAGTTACTCACCACCCTGAACAACTTCCAGGGCCATCCAGGTCAGGAGCCCTGGAGAGTTACTGTCTATCGAAGTAGACCGCACTGGGTTAGGTGGACCAATGTCCTGAGGCAGCTTCATGTTCGAATCCTCTTCTCACCTGTTAGAATGCCTCTATGCTGCCATGCTGCAGGCGGTTGTGCAGCCTGGCCATTCATGTCAGACTCTTCCGTCCCTCCCCGATGACTTTTTCCCGTGCTCCGTGATCTCTAAGGCTTTCTTCCTGCATACTTTTTTGACACTTCTAGACAATGTCCTCTTTCTTTCAGTGTACGTTTGGAATCGTCGTGTGCGTCGGTTAAAATAAATGCGCGTGTACGGCAAGGTCACAGGCTGCCGTTCCTTTGCGCAAGGACACGGATCTCGTTGGATGCAGCCCAGCATCCCAGCAACACAGTGAGAAGAACTTCCTGCCAAGCGGAGCCAGAGTCAGCGTTAAGCTCCTTGTCTGTGAAGAAAGGAAGCATCTGCCCACGACAGACCCCACAGAATGGCCTGGCACTGCCTTGCGTGCCAGAACATATGGTATCTATCCCTATAATCCGTCGCTCTTCTCCATCTTCTCCTTAGGATAGTTTATATTGGAGGCAGAACATCTTGGCATGCAGCTCAGCTAGAAAAGACATTTGGAGCTAACGCCCTTCACCAAGCTCTGCCCAGGCGAACGGATGTCTCATTTTTGTAGCAATGGGTTTTGGCAGCAGAGAACAATTGCCTGCGCTATAGAGCAGTTGGGGACCATGGAAACTCATGGAGAAGCGATAGCGCAAACTAGCAAGAGCCATCATAATTAAACAAAAGTCTCTGTGTTGTAGAGACAGCATGGTGTAGGGATTAGTCTGGGATCTGGGAGACCCTGGTTTGAATTCTCACTCTTCCAGGGCTGAATTGACTCTAGAGGCTTTCAAAGCACAAAAACTTGTTGCAGTATCTCTGATTCTGCATGTTTTCCGGTTAAGGGGAAAATGCTGGTCAAACAAATGACAAAGCTGACCTGATTCCAATGGTAACGATAGAAAGAAATTTTACTGACAGAAGTAGAAGCATATCTTACATGACATATTCACGTGGGTCCATTTAACAATAAATAAATTATTGTTAACAGGATGACTTCAAAAAGGGTTAACCTGCTACAGCTCCAAGGCCAGGTAAGAGAGGAGGAGGAGGAGGAGGAGAGTTGTTTTTTATACCCCGCTTTTCTTTACCCTGAGGAGTCTCAATGTGGCTTACAATCACATTCCTTTCCTCTCCCCACAACAGACACCTTGGGAGGTAGGTGGGGCTGAGAGAGTTCTGAGAGAGCTGTGGCTGGCCCAAGGTCACCCAGCAGGCTTCATATAGAGGAGTGGAAAGAAGAGAGGCCCTGTATAAGTTGGAACAGAAGGCAAGCAAGGGTCAAAGAGGCTCAACACCTAACCGATGAGAGGGTGGGGCCAACTGCCAAGTGGCCCTGCATGAGAGAATTCTCTTAACCCTTTCCCTCCCGGATCCTCTTGCATGCAGAGTTACAATATCCACCAGAATTCCCACTCTGCCAGGACAGTATTGACTCCAGAGGAAAGTGATTACTTGAGAAACCGACTTTAGAAAGAATGGCGGAGGCAAAATTAATAAATAAATCCCGAAAGCCTGTAACAGACAGGCAGGTTGGTAATATATAATTGAAGGGAAAGGAAGGTTAATGGATTGAAAACTTCCCTCATTAACAACTAACGTGTCTCTTTGAAGTTTTCTGCATGATGCAGCTTGCCCTTCAGTTATTTTATTATTATTTTTTTAAAAACCACGATATTTCTAAGCAGAGATACTTGATTTTACTCCAAAGTATATTAAAGGCAAAGAGAAAGAGAGAGTACATAATTGAAAACAGGAAGAAAAAAATTGCATTGACTCAGGTGGGGCCATGAGCAGAAACCAGTTTCAGCTGGCTGAGTTTGTCTTCAATATACACAGAACTTCTTCAGCGAAAGCTCTCCCCCTTGAATTTCCACACGCTTATGTTTTGGGGGTTTTTTACACTGCATCATGGGTTTTGTAGTCTTAAAACTGTGAGAATAGTAAGTCACTATACATTCACGTTTAGCAGATAGATGGACAGACAGACAGACAGACAGACAGACAGACAGATCGATAGATAGATAGATAGATAGATTTGAATATATATAAAATATACATTCAAATTTAGCATTGGAAAAGGAGTACGGCAAGGATGCATATTGTCACCTAGCTTATTTAATTTATATGCAGAGAACATCATGCGAAATGCCGCCCTGGATGAATCACAAGCCAGGATTAAGATTGCTGGGGAAAAGATCAACAACCTCACATATGCAGACGATACCACTCTAATGGCAGAAAGTGAAGAGGACCTCAAGAGCCTTTTGCTGTGAGTGAAAGAGGAGAGCGCAAAAGTTGCCTTGAAACTCAACATCAAAAAAACTAAGATCATGGCATCCGGCCCCATCACTCCTTGGCAAATAGAAGAGGAAGTCATGGAAACAGTGACAGAATTCACATTCCTGGGATCCAAGATCACTGCAGACGGTGACTGCAGCCATGAAATTAAAAGATGCTTGCACCTTGGGAGGAAAGTGATGGAAAACCTAGACAGCATAATCAAAAGTAGAGACATCACCCTGCCAACAAAAGTCCGTATGGTCAAAGCCATGGTATTCCCAGTAGTGATGTATGGCTGCGAGAGTTGGACTGTAAGGAGGGCGGAGCGCCAAAGAATAGATTCTTTTGAATTATGGTGCAGGAGAAGACTCTTGAGAGTCCCTTGGACTGCAAGGGGATCAAATCAGTCAATCCTAAAGGAAATCAACCCTGACTGTTCCCTGGGAGGCCAGATCCTGAAGCTGAAGCTCAAATACATTGGCCGCCAAATGAGAAGGGAGCGCTCCCTGGAGAAGACCCTGATGCTGGGAAAGATGGAAGGTCAAAGAAGAAGGGGACGGCGAAGGATGAGATGGCTAGACATTGTTATCGATGCAGTGAACATGACATTAAGCAAACTCCGGAGCATGACAGAAGACAGGAGGGCCTGGCGAGATGTGGTCCATGGGGTCGCGAAGAGTCGGACTCGAGCGTGCGACTGAACAACAACAACAACAAACACATTCATGTTTTACACAACACCAATACAGAAATAGCCCCATGCCATAATATTACATCAATAGTTCCTCCTCAAGTGTGGCCCTCAGGATTGGCTTGTTGAAAATCCTGCCACCCCAGATAGGAGGAGGTAATGAAGCTAGGGCAGACGATCGCAGGCCATATCTTCGTGGGCAAGAGCAGGACAGATAACTGGTCAGAAAAGTAAAATGCTAGCCATCTGGAAACTCTGCTCTTTCCCTTCAAGTGGGCAGTCTGCACTGACTGTCTGCAGCCGAGAGACTTCGTTGAAGCGGCGACAAACAGTTCTTCAGAACGATCAGGGAGAGCATCCGCTTGGCATGCAGAAGTCCCCAGGTTCAGTCTCCAGTTGAAAGGATCAGGTGGTAGGTGATGCAAAGGATTTCTGCCTCAAGACCCTGGAGAGCCACTGCCAGTCTGAGTAGACAACACGGATGTTGATGGACCAATGGTCTGATTCAGCAGAAGGGAGCTTCATGTGTTTCATTGAGTTCTTTCGGCTCCCCACAAGGCGGCTGCAGAGGCTCAAGTGGTTAAGACGCTCAACTTCCAACTGGAAGGTGTCTCCCTGAGCCAGCCTTGGCTGGGAAGGTGGGGTAGAAATTTGAAAAATAAAATAATAATAATAATAGGAAGAGGAGGAGGAGGAGATTGGATTTATACCCTGCCCTCAACTACCCAAAGGAGACTCAGAGCTCCTCGCAATCTCCTTTCCCTTCCTCTCCCCACAACAGCCACCCTGTGAAGTAGGTGGGGCTGAGAGAGCTCTCTCGAGGACTGCCCTTGAGAGAACAGCTCTGAGAAGAACTTGTGACTGACCCAAGGTCACACCAGCAGCTGCCTGTGGAGGAGTGGGGAATCGAACCCGGATCTCCCAGGTTAGAGTCTGCGCTCCCAATCACTACACCAAACTGGCTCTCACCACCATACATAAATCAAAGAAACAAGCAAAGAAAAAGAATTAAATAAATGTTAAAAGCCTTTGGTCAGCCCACTGGCACTGCCCATCTGCACCAAGCACTCGTGGCTCAACGACTGATTTTATGTAGGGCACATTGGAAGTGAGAGTGTCTTGAAGTGATCTTTTCGGAGGCAGATCGCTATTTCACATTCCCTTGGAGAGGAAAGACTTCCTGTCAACTCTGAATATGCTCCCCTATTGTCGCATACACAAAACAGAATAAATACCTAGGCGATAAAACCTGTAGAGTTATACAAGACTGTCGGTTTTATTTTTAGCGTGTGAAAGATAGGTTGTTTTCTGAGCACCAGGATAATAATAAGCCTTTCAGATCCATCTTCCCAGCTTGGAACAGTTCTGGCAAATATGATTTCTGCAAAGAGAATGGAGCGTGGAAGTCAATAAGCCCAGACGCCTCTTAGCCTATCAGGTTTTCTGTCACACAAGTGCAGGTGGATCTGATGTACTGTGTCTGCAGCTTATCAGCACAAAGGAGAGGAGGTTGAGTTTGTCTCTGTCTCGATGGGTGTGGGAAAACAGGTCGGCAAAATGACAGAAATGGGTTCTGGCTCCTGAAATATGCAGCCAATTTTATACTAGCCTTCCTTCATAAAGTACACGTACTCACCTAGAGAAAAGTACACACGAAATAGACTCTGGTTGTGGTCAGACGTGCCAGTTGAAGTGGAGGGGAAGTGAGGCTATTCCCGCTGGAGGAATTAGACACACGGTTGCGAGATTACACAGCTCTTTGTTGCTGTGGGCCCAACCCGTCACTGTGTGATCAGACGCAACTGTGGGTGAGTCAGTTTTTTTGCCATTCCCCCACCGTGCGCATAAACAAGGACTCACACCTCTGCTCTGAGGGGCCCCTGTGGGTATGCGATAATGCGCATACTGTGACGTCCGGGGGGGGGGCGGGATGGCACCGAGCTGGGATGACCTGATCAGACTATCCCAACATGGAAGGCAGTTGGATCTATCCCACTGTTGCCAACATGTACTGTTCCCTCTCGCTTTCTCCCTCTCTCTGGAATCGGCAACAGGGAGTCAGTGCGAATTCCGGGTTGCTGGTTGGAATGCACTCGTGACGTCAGCCCCAACCAAAAGGCCGACCGCATCTTTGCATCGTATCCATATACCATGATTGATAAATAAATAAATAAATACCAATCAATCATAGCCTTGAATCAAGTCTAGGGGAGCCACGTTAAGCCGCCAAAATCCTCCCCTTAAGCCTTTCTAAACCATGGGGGCATCTCTCACATCGATTTTCCCACCCATATTCATATTTGTTTTTCATCTCATCCGGCTTCTGCAGAAGCTGGCAAATCCCTTAATTACACAGCTTCTTCCCCGCTCATCTTGATGTGACGGAGGTGGCTTCGCTGTCAGGGAAAGACTAGGAGGCATCGTGGGCTCGGAAGGACAGACAGAGGCTTTTTGGTTATGCTGCGGTTGTTACCGCTTTCGCAACAAAGCCCAAAAAGTGATTGTTGAATGTACACATCTCACAATCAATACTTTTACCCCTTCTTTTTCACAGCAGTCTTTTGCAAGATCCTGGGATGTTAGCTCTGTGGATTTTCTTAAAGGCTGTGTTTTTGTTATGGGAGACATGAGGAATTTGCTAGGGACGAGTGGATTTTCATTGTGTTTTCCTCTTCTGTTTTGAAATTTTACTCTGTGCTGGGTTTCACCCTGGCTGAACTATGGTTTAACTAAGGGAAAACCTAAAATTAATTCCAGAATTTGGAATATCTGCAGCTGTCTGTCATAGGGTTGCCAGCCTCCAGGTGGGGCCTGGAGATCCCCCGCTTTTACAACTGATCTCCAGCTGACAGCGATCAGCTCCCTGGGAGAAAATGGCTGCTTTGAAGGGTGGACTCCATGGCATTGTACCATTCTGAGGCCCCTCCCCTCCCCAAACCCTCCCCTCTCCCAGATCTACCCCCAAAGTCTCCAGGTATTTTCCGACCCAGACCTGGCAATCCGATGTCTGCGGTTTTGTGGTTCCTTCAGCTGATTTCTGTTTCTCAGCCCAACTTACCTCACAGTGTTGTTGTGAGGGTAAAATTGGAGAGGGAAGAAGAAGAGGAAGAAGAAGAGATTAGATTTATACCCTGCCCTTCACTCACTTGGAGTCTCAGAGCGGCTTACAAACTCCTTTCCCTTCCCCTCCCCACAACAGGCACCCTGTGAGGTAGGTGGGGCTGAGAGAGCTCTTTCCCAAGCTGTCCTTGAGGGAACAGCTGTGCCAGAACTATGGCTTGCCCAAGGTCATCCAGCCAGGTGCAAGTGGAGGAGTGGGGAATCAAACCTGGTTCTCCCAGATTAGAGTCCGCGCACTTAACCACTACACCAAACTGGCTCCAAACTGAAGGATCAATAATGCCTGGGTTCCTTGAAAGAAGGGAGAGACAACAATATAACAGCATGCCAAGTAGGGAACATGGACTAGGGAGACTCTAGGTCAAATTTCATATTTTTCCATGGAACTCCCTGGGTGAACTTGTGCCCTTTGAATGAATGAATGAATGAATGAACGAACGAACGAACGAATGAACGAACGAATGAACATACAAACAAACAAATGGTATGTTATGGTTGTAGAGCCGCGCAATAAGACTACTTGCTGAATCTCTCAACTAGGGATTCCAAGATCATGGCAAATATGTTCACCATTGAGAGATACCCTTGACTCCCGCAAATCTGTGCAAAAACTCTGATGAACACCAGTGACAGGAACTGGGATGAACATAAAATGCTAAAGACTTCTTAAAAACACAGTGTTCATTTTTACAAGCAATCAGCTGGTTTGCTCACTTGGATGAGCAAGTTTGGTGCAGAAGTTGGGTGCACAGACTGTAATCGGGGAGAACTGGGTTTGAGTCCCCACTCCTCCACAGGCAGCTGCTGGTGTGACCTTGGGTCAGTCATAAGTTCTTTCAGAGCTATTCTCTCAAGAGCAGTTCTCAAGAGAGCTCTCTCAGCCCCACCAACCTCACCGGGTGTCTGTTGTGGGGAGGGGAAGGGAAGGAGATTATAAGCCACTCTGAGACTCCTTCGGGTAGTGAAGGGCGGGGTATAAATCCAATCTCCTCCTCCTCTTCTTCTATAGCCAGTCAGAAGCCTTGCTGGGGAAAAGCCCCATCTGGCTCCACCTACTTTCCAAAAACACTTGATGGGAACCAGGAAAGTTGCCAAGAACCATGGCACTTACAGGCACCCTCGCGAGGAGCCCTGCTTTAATCCACAGCATCCACTGTGCACCAGTGAAATCTGGAGAATGTAACAATTCACCATTTGTGAGCCAACGAGTTCTAAGTCTACAATGTGCACTTTTGGGAGAAGAAGATGGACATTGAAATGGACATGCTGACATATCATATCAGAGGCCTCTCTGGTCAGTCCCTTAAACAAGCCTTGGATGCCATTTAGGACTTACAGCAGGGGGCGCTTCCCACTGGAATCTGAGCAGGTTTGCCTCCCATTCCCCAGATGATTGGACTTTAAGGTTTCTTTACATTACACGATCCAGTCTTCCATTGCTGGAATATCATCTGACTTCCAATGTCTTGTGAAGCTAATTCTAGCCGCTGTTATCTTATGGCAGACCGTATTTTGAAATCCATTCGGAAACACGGGTAGATGGTTTCACAAGATGACCTCAGAGGAACTGGGAAAATTCATATCTAAGCCACATTTCCTGAAGTCTCCCCTAACAGACAGTGTTTTCCTGTTCGTATGCCCAGAGCTTGCAGTACCAGCATGATTTTTAAATAACTTTTTGCTATTTCATGTGGTGTCAGGTGGTCATTTATGGAGCATCCCCACTCTATTATAACACAATACGTAGAGCCAGCTAGACGCTTGCTGTCTAGCATGAGGACCAGCCCCTTAAACAGTCACAAAGTATAGACAGAACACTCTGTCTGGGGCAGTGATGTTCTGTGTTCTTGGTGCTTGGGGGGGCAACAGTGGGAGGGATTTTTGAGCACTCGCTCTGCTGGTGGACCTTCTGCTGGCCCCTAGATTTTGGCCACTGAGTGACAGTGTTGGACTGGATGGGCCATTGGCCTGATCCAACATGGCTTCTCTCATGTTCTTATGTCTGGGGCAGTGATGCTCTGTCTTCTTGGTGCTTGCGGGGCAAGAGTGGGAGGGCTTCTGGAGTTCTGGCCCCGCTGGCGGACCTCCTGATGGCCCCTGGGTTTTGGCCACTATTGCCCTGATCCAACATGGTTTCTCTTACATTCTTATGTTCTTAAGGTCCATGCTTGTCCTTTCAGCAACACCCTGTCAGAGCTAAGAGATCTCTGGTCAGACTCTCCAGCATCCCTCATCAGCTGAATATGGTGACCAAGGTCTCTGGGGCAGAGAGGGACCAGACTGCTGGCTTGGGGATTCACCATTGCAGGTGCAGTTTTGTCTTCAAGCCCGTTCTCTCCCAGCCTGGGCAACTGACTCGGCCAGTCTTGGTGGGTCTTCCATAGCTGTCTCGTCCTTGCTGGTCTCCACATCTACATGGGGTTCAGGTATGGTGTCTCACCCTCTCCAGCAGCCAAGTCCCTACCTCGGAAGAGGGCCATTCCTCACTATGCATGAAGTGCCTGGTGTTTCCCATTGTATAATGCGCTGAGAAAAGCCAGCGAGCCAAACGGAGCAGCCCCTGCGACGGTCACATGCAAACCATGCCGTGTGTCCAGAGGCGGCAGCTGGGTCACCCTGGAACAGCTTCTGAATTGTGAAAGGTCAGAGGATCCACCAGCTGCTGCCTTTCCCTTTCGCTGGATGACGGCTCTAATTATTAATCTGCATGCAGATGACAACAACGAGGTTACCATCTCACTTGCCTTCCAAACAAAAGAGCACCGCCAAACGATGCTCCGCTGCACATAAGAACACGAGTTCTCCCCTCTCCTAGCCAAGATGGCTTGAGTGCCGCTGTCATGTCCTTCTGATGATAATTGAAGCCTTGCTGGGTATTTTTCCCTCTCCCCCTTTTATTAAGTCCTCATTCCTGTTGCCTATTAGAAAATGAGAACGGAGGATCAGGACTTTTCAAATTAATTAACAGCTTAGATGCTGGCTCACAAACTCACTCGAGCCGCTTTAATCAGGCTGCCTCTGTGGGCGTCAGATGCAGAAAATCAGCCAGCTTCGTTGAGATGTTCTGTGGTGGTCAGACTGTCAAGGGTCTTACACCAGATGATTCCAACTGGCTTATTCACACCTAGAGAGTGGCCAGAAGGGAGCAGAGGACAGCCCACATCTGGGGGTTGCCGAGCATCGGCAGGCCTTCCTTACATGCGTAGGATGAGTGTCGTCAAGTCACAACTGACTTATGGTGACCCCAGCAAGGGGCTTTCAAGGCAAGTGAGAAGCAAAGGTGGTCTGCCATAGCCTTCCTCTGCAGAATCTTCCTTGGTGATCTCCCTTCCAAGAACCAACTCTGCTTACAGCAACCCCAGCAAGGGGCTTCGAAGGCAAGGGAGAAGCAGAGGTGGTCTGCCATGGCCTTCCTCTGCAGTGTCTTCCTTTTAGGTCTCACATCCAAGAACCAGACTTGCTTACAGCAACCCCAGTAAGTGGCTTCCAAGGCAAGGGAGAAGCAGAGGTGGTCTGCCACAGAAGAAGAAGAGATTGGATTTATACCCCGCCCTTCACTTGGAGTCTCAGAATGGCTTACAAACTCCTTTCCCTTCCCTTCCCCACAACAGACACCCTGTGAGGTAGGTGAGGCTGAGAGAGCTCTTTCCAGAGCTGTCCTTGAGAGAACAGCTGTGCCAGAACTACGGCTTGCCCAAGGTCATCCAGCAGGTGCAAGGGGAGGAGTGGGGAATCAAACTCAGTTCTCCTAGATTAGAGTCTGCACACTTAACCACTACACCAAACTGGGAGAAGCAGAAGTGGTTTGCCATTGGCCTTCCTCTGCAGAGTCTTCCTTGGTGGTCTCCAACCCTCCTTACGACAACCCCAGCAAGGGGATTCCTAGGCAAGGGAGAAGCAAGAGGTGGTTTGGCCATTGCCTTCCTCTGCAGAGTCTTCCTTGGTGGTCTCCCATCCAAGAACCAGCCCTGCTTACAGCTATCCCAGCAAGAGGCTTTCAAGGCACGTGCGAGGCAGAGGTGGTTTGCCATTGGCCTTCCTCTGCAGAGTCTTCCTTGATGGTCTCCAACCCTCCTTACGGCAACCCCAGCAAGGGGCTTCCAAGGCAAGTGAGAAGCAGAGGTCGTTGGCCCTGGCCTTCCTCTGCAGAGCCTTCCCTGGTGGTCTCCCGTCCAAGAACCGACCCTGTTTACAGCAACCCCAGCAAGGGGCTTCCAGGGCAAATGAGAAGCAGAGGTGGTTTGCCCTGGCCTTCCTCTGCAGAGTCTTCCCTGGTGGTCTCCCATCCAAATACCAACCCTGCTTACAGCAACCCCAACAAAGGGCTTCCAAGGCAAGTGAGAAGCAAGAGGTGGTTGGCCCTGGCCTTCTTCTGCAGAGCCTTCCCTGGTGGTCTCCCATCCAAGAACCAACCCTGCTTACAGCAACCCCAGCAACAGGCCTTCAAGGCAAGTTAGAAGCAGAGGGGGTTTCCCATGGCTTTCCTCTGCAGAGTCCAACTTAAGCCCAACTTAACTCACAGGGTTACTGTGCAGATAAAATACGGAAGGGGAAACAAAAACATTTATACCATCCTGAGATCCTTGGAGGAAAGACTAGGTGTAACGTAGATATACAGTGGCCCTCACTGACCTCACTTGTGAGCAGATGGTCGCCCTGCCAGTGGTCTTCATTAGTGGGCAGGGTCGTATGGGGAGAAGCATGCTAGTCTGTGGGTCATCGTCCATTAAAGGATCTAGAGTTAAGCACCAGCACCTTGAACTGAACTCAGCAAGCTAATGTAAACCGTATGTAACATATCAAACCAACAATAAAGGCATGCTTTAAAAGATAGTGCTTCTGAGCATGTACAGAGAATAATGAAGAGAAACAGGGATAAGACGTTTGTGAACCTTGTTCTTTTCTCTTTCATTTTTAATATATGCATAGAACACCCCCCCCCCCCGAGTAAGCTTCATATAAAGCATGACGGTGTATTGATGTTCGGAACAAAGAGTCCCGTCCCGCCCCACACTGCACCATGTTTTTCTTTGTCTCTTTGCTTTCAGGAGTAGCCAGTTGCTGCTTTTCACACAAAAAGGACACCAGAGGAACTAAGCACAAATGGAAAGCCTGCAGTAACAGAAGTGCTTTGTTAGTTGATTGCACCAGTCTTCCCCTGGCTATTATGGACAGCAGAGAAGGAGATGGAAAAAGAGAAGGAGAAGAAAAACAAGAACAAGGAGAAAAAACAAGAACAAGAAGAGGAGGAGGAGATTGGATTTATACCCTGTCCTTCACTACCCAAAGGAGTCTCAGAGCGGCTTCCGATCTCCTCTCCCTTCTGCTCCCCACAATAGTAGGTGGGGCTGAGAGAGCTCTGAGAGAACTGCTCGTAAGAGAACAGCTCTGAGAGAACATTGACTGGCCCAAGGTCACACCAGCTGCTGCCCATGGAGGAGTGGGGGATCAAACCCGGCTCTCCCAGATTAAAGTCCGTGCTCTTAACCACTACACCAAACTGGCTCTCGTATTGTGTCTGCCGTTCCCAGAACACAACGCTGCCCCAAACTGAAGCATCACATCTCCAGTTCAACAGATTTCAGGTAGGCAGGACCAGGAGAAGAAACGCCTTCAGCTCAGACCTTGGAGAGCCACCACCAGTGAGAGCAGACGATACTGAACTAAGTGGACCAGCGGTCTGGCGCAGGGCAATGCCCCTCGATATGTTCCATCCTCCGCGAGTTCTTCCACTCTAGAAGCTGCCTGGTATACATTTCAAAACCCCTCAGCCAGCTGCTCAACCATGGAGCAAGGACGTATTTCCCTTTCAAAATCTCCTTTCTGCTTCAACAACACTTATAATCCCATTTTCGTTGGCAGAAATGAATCATATCCCTCACCAGCCGTTTCACCGAGGATGGAGGAGAGTGGTCACACGCATTGATTTCCCCCTCCTTCCCTTGCATTTCATGTTTGTTTCAGTCAAAGAGCTACTAGCCCTTTTTTTCCTCGCAGCCTCATTTCCAGCCAGACAGTATCGATAATCTGATAGAAAAGAGCCCATTTTGCAGTTCAAAGGAGTAGAATGAGGAATTACTTAGGGCTGCCCCATGGCTGCTGACCTGGATGGAGCAGGTTAGCCCTATCTTATCAGATCTTGGAAGCTGAGCAGGGTTGACCCTGGCTAGTATTTGGATGGGAGCTCACCAAGGAAGGCCAGGGTCACTACACAGAGGCAGGCAACGGCAAGCCTCCTCTGTGTTTTTGCCCTGGCAAGGGTGGCCTGGGCTAGCCTGATCTAGTCAGATTTCAGAAGCTAAGCAGGAGAGGTCCTGGTTAGGACTTGGATGGAAGACCCCCAAGGAAGCGCAGGGTTGCTACACAAAGGCAGGCCATGGCAAACAACCTTTGTCTTTTTGCCCACACTTAAAAAAAGAAATCCAAGATTACGGCAAACTGGCAGGGCTAAGAATCAACTTTCAAAAAACAAAAATTCTGACCAAAAATTGTACCCCTTCTCAAAACAAAAGGATTCAAGAGATTTTGCATATGGATGTAGTGAAGAAAACTAAACACCTAGGAATAACTATAACTAATAAAACTTTGATGTTATATGAAGATAACTGTGACTTTAATTAAATATATTTAAAAAGATCTATTGAACTGGAATAACCTGCAAATTTCCTTTATGGGGAGGATAACCACCATAAAAATGAATATACTTCCTAAATTCCTGCTCTTGGCACAAAATTTGCCAATTATCGAAAAGCAACAATATTTTGCAGAGTTGGATAAAATTACTAGACAGTTTATATGGAATTACAGAAAATACAGAATAAAATGGAAGATACTACATGAAAGGAAAAAACGAGGAGGTTTTGCAGTACCGAACTGGTCTCTGTATTACACTGCAGCAGCACTTGGGTGGATAAGAGACTGGATACTGTTAGACAATGCAAGAACATTAAAACTAGAGGGTGCTGAATTGAGTATGGGTTGGCACGCTTATGTTTGGTATGGAAGAGAGAAGATACACGCAAATTTCCATAACAACGTTATAAGAAGTGCACTAATGACAATTTGGTCTAACTTAAAACACTGCATATACCAAAAAATCCCAAAATGAGTTTCCCCATGAGAAACCTTTATAAGACCCTCGTTGATATCTACAGAGAAAAAGGAATGTTATGAAAACTTATTAGATAAAAATAATGAGCTAAAAGCAGAGGATGCATTACGAAGACAAAATTTAGAATTATCTTGGGTCAAAAGGCTGCAAATGACAAATAGACTTGAAGATAAGAAAATAGGTTTCCAAAACAAACCGAATGAACTAGATAAAATTTTGATCTCCTAACAATAAGTTGATAAAGAAAACATATAATTACTTGTTAGATGACTACATGCAGGATGACACTATTAAACCGTCAATGGAAAGTTGGATGAAAGATACAGGACACATCTTAAATATCGACAGCTGGGCAAATATTTGGAGAGCAGTGAAATACATGAGATCAATACCATATAAAGAGAATGTCCTTAAGATGTTTTATAGGTGGCACTGGTCCCCAGAGAAAATGTCAAAATGCTTTACTAACAGCTCTAATATTTGATGGAAATGCAAATCCAATGGAGGATCCTATGTTCCTATGTGGTGGAGATTCCCAAAATTACAGAAATTCTGGCAAATAATACATGATTTATTACAAGAAATACTTAAGGTTAACGTACCAATGAAATCAGAAATCTACCTACTAAATATAATACCAGATGACTTTAAGACAGAGACTTATCTAATAACATATATACTTACTGCTGAGAGAATTCTAATTGCAAAAAACTGGAAACTAGAAGAACTCCCTACAAGAGAAGAGGTAGTTTACAAACATTGGATATAGGAGAGATGGATAGACTTAATTTAATACGGCAAAATAAAAATGAAGAGTTGTTCTGGGAAAGATGGTCAAGTGTGTACATATGCTTAGAGACTAAAATAGAAATTCAGACTCGAAAAATATAATACATGTAAATACAGAGTATAGAATATATGTAACGTTGTTTATTTTCTTTATTGTAACTTAATACGGATGTCTTTCAACTTTATAATTGTACCATATGGAAAATGAAAATAATGGGATTTGCCATTATCTGCCTCCACGTCATGATCCTGGACTTCCTTGGTGGTCTCCCATCCAAATGCTAACCAGGGACAACCCTGCTTAGCTTCCAAGATCTGGAGAGATTGGGCTAGCCTGGACTATCCAGGTTAGGGCTATAGGGCAAAATACATGGATGTTATCCCATTTCATCCTCATGAAGACTCTGTGAGGGTGAGAAAAGAGTATGACCAGCCCAAACTCACCCAGGGGGCACCATTGCTTTGTGAGAACTTGAAACTGGGTCTCCTCACCCTAGGACTCCAACCACTATATTGTGGGTCTCAACATCTGACTTCGGTGGTGATTCCATCTAGCCTTCCACCCACCCACCTGGGGCCCTTCCACCCTCTGGAAATCCTCTGAGGATCAGGGCCAAAATAACCTCATCCCTTCTCCATAGCTTTCGAACGGTATCCTCACGTCACTGATCCCTTTAAGATTTTTGCACTCTGTCGTAAAATTTCCTTTAGAACATCTACAAGATAGGAGATAATCCCCCCCCCCCCGACAAAATAAGCTGGTTTCTCTTTCCCCCTTGTCTATTTTTAAGTTCTAAAGAAAATCCATCTCCTTTGTTCCTGCCTCCTAGAGGTCTCGGCTCCCCCGTTCTTGGTCGTCACATCATTCCATTGACTTTCAAGTCAAACATCTCTTCAAACAGCTAAAAGGTGGGAAGAGTTCTTATGCGGGGGAAGGGGAAAGCTGAGCTATTTCTACTTTGCTCTCTGCACAGCTCTCTCTCTTTTTTGTTCTATCCTCTGTCTTTCTTTCCCAAATTACTACGTATACTGCCATGCTATATAAAGGCATTGAACCCACTGGGTCAATGGAAGGGCCAGAATTTTGAGTAGACCGTCGGTTTATCAGAAGCATCATAACAAGGAAAGTCTAATGGCCTGCAGGAAAGTATAGAAATTCTTGTATGTAAGCAAGGGATGAATAGATAAGGAGCTTCAGCTTACCCGCTGTGAAGAAGTGGATCGTGGCCTGGAGACCTGTGGTTTTATTTGATCTCTAAAGATATGGGATGTGTAGCTGGATAATAACAAATCCCTATGGGACCCAAATCATATATCATGTCAATACAACGGCGCTATTCTCTGACATTCAGTGACAACTGGGAATATTCTAATTTAATTGTTACTTCTGGCATCTTGCTGTGCAGTTTCAGCTTCTCTGGCAGCAGCAAAGATAATGAGGGAGGCAGATTGTCTCCCAGGAAATGCGAGCCTGATAGAGATGGTATCCCACCAGAACAGTTAGCCAATGTGACTGCCGAAGAGGGTTTTCTTGATTGGCCATTACTATGCAGTTTTAATACGGATAATTTTCATGTTGTTTCTTCTTAGGATTTTACTGTATTGTGTTATTGTGTTGCTTTTATTTTTCCTCCCTCTGCCCACTATGAAAGTGAGAATTTTAACTGCCCCCTTTCATCTAGTTTATTCCCAATGTAATCATACACCAACATGGTGTAGTGGTTGAAGTGTCAGTCCAGGATCTGGGAAACCCAGGTTTGAATCCCCACTCATGCCTTGGAAGCTCGCTGGGTGACCTTGGGCCAGTCCGGCTCTCTCAGCCTAACCTACCTCACAGGGTTGTTGTGAGGATAAAATGGAGAAAAGAATGATGCAATTCATTTTTGGTCTCCATGTTGCCCCTACCAGCTTTATTAAATAATATTCTTGCCTTTGGTTTGATTGTGGGAATTAGCATCAGAGGTAGAGCTTAGTGAAAGATGGGGCAATAGCGAGATCTGGCTATCAGTGTTTATGGAGATAGTCCCTTTAAGACCCCTGGCTGAGTCAATAATCGATCCAAATTGTAAGGAGAAATGGGTTTTATTATTGATGGAAAATAGTAAATTAGATATTTACACTCAAATCAAGGATTGCAAGCATACAAGGCGATATAAAAAGGAGTTAGCAGACAAATAGAGAAGATGGGGTGATACTATACCTATCCTGTAGAGGTGATACTATACCTATCCTATCCAATGGGAAGTCTTGAGGGGCTTGTCTCAGGTGAAGACAAAAGGTTTCCTGGACCAATAAGAGGTCCAAAGGGGTGTGACATCGGGAGGAGTGAAACTGAGGTGTGACCAATGAAGTCCCTGAGGGGCAGAGTCTGGATTCACAATGGCGTTGAGATTAGCCAGGTGCTGGATGGCTGGGCTGGGGGTGTCCACGGGTTCCCAGGTAAGGGACAAACGACTAGATTTATCTTGATGGGATTTATCAGAGGTCAAACAATGTCCCTTTGGGCACGTGGCAACGAGTTCCCAGGTCTGGACAGAAGGAACTGGAGGTTTCATTGACACGCAAAGTAGAAGTTCAGGTTTGATCGCCTCCCCGGTGGTAAAACGTTACGTGCTTGTCCAGTCAAACTCACCAACAGGCTGCTGAAGGGCACCCCTGGCCACTGTTGCCACCAGTTTTCCCGACGAGAATCCCAGGTCCCGGAGTGAGCCCAAGCTACGAACCTGCTCCTTTAGGGGGAGTGCAACCCCATCCAGAACAGAGGACAACCCACTTCCTGGGTCAGACCTCCCCCCCCCCCAGTAGCACCACCGTTTTGTTGTTAAGTTCCCCCATTATCTGAATATTCTCTACAATCGGCATCGATCCAGATAGATATTTTTCAAGTTGCAGGACTGGATCCCATCACGGCACCAGGCACAAGGATTTTTCTTCTGTAAACGGATTTTTTTTTAAACCCCCAGGGCTACGATTCCTAGCTGTAATCATGAACACGTGAAGAGCCAGTTTGGTGTAGTGGTTACGTGCGCGGACTCTAATCTGGGAGAACCGGGTTTGATTCCCCACTCCTCCACTTGCACCTGGCTGGATGACCTTGGGCAAGCCATAGCTCTGGACCAGCTGTTCCCTCAAGGACAGTTCTGGAAAGAGCTCTCTCAGCCCCACCTACCTCACAGGGTGTCTGTTGTGGGGAGGGGAAGGGAAAGGAGTTTGTAAGCCGCTCTGAGACTCCAAGTGAGTGAAGGGATATAAATCCAATCTCTTCTTCTTCTGAAGCAGAGCCTTGGTCCATTGAGGCCATCATTGTCTGCTCAGACTGGCAGAGGATCTCCAGGGTCCCAGGCTGAGGTCTTTCACATCACCTACAACTTTGTCCTTTCAGCTGGAGATGCTGGGGATTGAACCTGGGACCCTACGCCTGTCTGGCAGAGGCTCTTCCACTGCGCCATGGCCCCGCCCCATTGGACATATTGTCCCATATTGCTCCCCCAGCCAACATTTCATCAGCTGCATCAACTGCTTTTGGAGCAGACCAGTGACACCAAATGGGCTCTAGCAGACCAAAAAAAGCGTGTCATGGTAACCATGATAAATAACGAAGAGACTGCAATCGCTTGGCATTTGGGTAACCACTGTAATAAGCATGCAATCCAATGATAGTCTGGCCTTCAAAGAGACGAAAATGGTTTAGGAATAGCAATTTGCTGTTTAAAGGAGCGAAAGAGAGAGCAACACATTTGTTGATAAAAATCCACGGCAAATTATAGATCGATCTGCAAGGAGAAATTGCTAAACCAATCCTTTTATGTCACCCTTCCAAACTTCTTCCACCCACTCCTGACCTACTTGAGAGGTGAGATGCTTAACCAGAATTTTCTTCATCTGAATTCTTCTTCAGAAAGAAGAATGCCTGGGAATACAGTTCCTGCTCTCAGAAAGGGAAGGGAAGGGAAGGGAAGGGAAGGGAGACAGGCAGGCAGGCAGGCAGGCAGGCAGGCAAGAAGGAAGGAAGGAAGGAAGGAAGACTTCTAGCTATGCAGAACAAGAAGAAACAGAATAGAGCCATCAAGTTGCATCTGACTTCTAGCAACCCTGTAGGATTTTCTCAGCTAGCAATGAACAGAGGCTGCTTGCCATTGCCTCCCTCTGCGTAGCAACCTTGGACTTCCTTGGTGGTCTCTCATCCGAATACTAACCAGGGCTGACCCTGCTTCGCTTCTGAGATCAGATGAGATCGGTAGGGTTGACAAGCTCCAGGTGGTGGCTGGAGACCTCCTGGAATTACAACTGGTCTCCAGACGACAAATATCAGCTCCCCTGGAGAAAACTGGCTGCTTTGGAAGGTGGGCTTAATGGTGTTATAAACTGCTGTGCTGAGGCTCCTCCCCTCCCCAAATCCCACCCTCCCTGGGCTCCACCCCCCAAATCTCCAGGTCTTTCCCAATGCAGGGCTGGCAACCCTAGTGATCAGGCTAGCCTGGTCAATTCAGGTCAGCGTTATAGAATTTTAGAGAATTGGGATGGAAGGTCTTTTGATGGAATCATCTGGAACAGGGAAGGTTTGCATTGTTAGCAGGAGGGGTCATTAGGAATTTGGCAGTACAAGATGGCTCGCTTTTTGCCCTTCACTGCCGGGACAGGGAAGGTTTAGAAGGCAGATGAATGGGGGAGGTTTGGATCGGGCAGACCGATGTGCCAGTCTCTCTTCCAAGTTACCAGCTTTCCTTTATGCTTTGGCTGGGCAGCTTGACGTCTTTTTCCCACATCCAGGCCAGACTCTTTCCTCTTTCTCCCTGCCTCATTTATTTCACAGCTGCTGTTGTCATCGCAGGCCGGCCCAGACTATTTAGCAAAGTGTCCTGTGGAAATGTGTTTCTTTCTTCCTCCCTTTTAAAAGTGCACAAACTCATTTGCTGGACCAATTTACGCCAAAGGCCAGGGGCAGCCTCTTGAAAGATTTGCAGTCGCTTCCCCAAACTTTATCTCCTCTCTTTCTTCCCCAAAGAAGTTTCTATCATGTAGCTGAAGCCTACATTAGACACAGTCACTGGGGGTGTGGGGGGATGGGAGGGATTTGTGAATGTTCTGCATTGTACATGGGGTTGGACTAGAGCAGGGGTGGGCAAACTGTGGCTCGGGAGCTGCATGCGGCTCTTTCACATGTATTATGTGGCTCCCGGCAGGGCGGCTGGGGAAGCTAAATATCATTGGACAACTAAATATCATTATCAATATCTGCTTTTACCCCTTTTGTTATTATTTTTGGCAGTCTCATTTAATGTTCATAAAAAGCAAATTTGCTTATTTTCCAATAAAAGCAGGTCATATTTGTTCATGTCTTGTGGCTCCCAAACATCTGATGTTTATTCTATGCGGCTCTTACGTTAAGCAAGTTTGGCCACCCCTGTTCTAGGTGGCTCTTACGCTGAGCAAGTTTGCCCACCCCTGGACTAGATGACCCTGGAGATCCCTTCCAGCTCTATGATTCTATCTGAGATCTCCACTTTCGTTCCATTTTTTGGGAACTGAGGGCCAGACTTCGCAATGTCTGTGACCGCATGCCAAGCTGGGGTTCCATGCAGCCCCACGGTGGGGTCAAAAAGCACCCAGGGGCCATTTTAACTCAGCCAAACAGTGCTGGGCTGGATGAAGTCTGGGGCTCCTCCCCTCTCAGCCCCATGTCCCTGATTCGAATGGAACCGGGCAGCACACGGGAACGCCAACCCAACCTGCGGCCAAATGCATCATGTAGCTTGGCAGTCTGCAAATCTTTTATCATAGTTCCAAGGAGCCCTCTGCATGGACAAATCCCTTGCTTCCCGTCCCACATTCTCGGCATCAGATTCCCAGGGCTGTCACCGGGACATCTGAGACAATTAGAAAGTCCACGTGATTGTTTAACGGCGACAGGAAAGGGATTCTCTCTCCCCATCCCTTAGGGGGAAAAAAACCCCTTAAACGAGGCACAAAAATTCAATCATTTCCCTTCATAAGAGACGCCTGCCTGAGAAGCCAAAGCTGTGTGGCAGATTTATCTCCCCACAGTCAAAACCAGCTCTTAAGAGCAGGCAGCGTCAGTCCTTTACCCCTATCTAGGCCTTCCAGTTGGGAAGCCCTTCTTCTAAAAATGCAAAGTCGGAGGCTTCCTGAGAGCACATAAAAAAGCAATGTTCGTATTGTTACTTGCAAGAAGTGGGATTTATCTTCTGGATTTGGCAGGGTGTGTGTGTGTGTGGAGACACAACTGTTTTAGTGACACGGCCATTTTTTTCCTAGTGAGGGCCTATCTGGTTATTAAAAGAGGGGATTGGGCCTACAAGAAGGAGCTGGCCAGTCTTCCTCCCTTTTCAAACAGAGCAGCGGCTACAGTGTAATGTCACGGAAAAACAGAACTTTTCCTTGGGGGGGGGGGATGGACAAAAAGGAAAGGGAAATGGGAGAGAGACGGAGCGAGCAAGAACGGGCCTCCAGTGCATCAGTGAACAGACCAGGAACTAGTTTGGTGTAGTGGTTAAGTGCGCGGACTCTAATCTGGGAGAATCGGGTTTGATTCCCCACTCCTCCACTTGCACCTGCTGGATGACCGTGGGCAAGCCATTGTTCTGGCACAGCTGTTCTTGAAAAAGAGCAGTTTCTGTCAGAGCTCTCTCAGCCCCACCTACCTCCCAGGGTGTCTGTTGTGGAGAGGGGAAGGGAAAGGGAAGGGAAAGGAGTTTGTAAGCTGCTCTGAGACTCCTTCGGGTAGTGAAGGGCGGGGTATAAATCCAGGGGTCATTTTGTAGAAAATGAGGTGCGGGAGCTCATTAGCATAACTCATTAGCATAACTTATTTGCATATGCTACACCACCTGACATCACCGGAAGTATGTCAGAAGGCAAGAAAGAAAGGAGAAAGAGAGAGAGAGGAAGGAAGGAAGGAAGGAAGGAGCTGGCAGAGAGGGGACTGCTACTAATCCAAGCCTCAGAAACACCACTATTCTGGGAGGATAGCTTCAGTGGTGGCTGAAGCCTTCAGAAGGCTGGTCGGAGGAACAAGGACCTTTCCAGGGGACGGGGTCATTTTGCTGCAGCCATGACACAAGCAGGCATTCCCCCACGGGGCTGAGGGAGGGGGCTGGCACGAACTTCTGTAGTTGTGCTCCCCCGAGCTCCTGCTCGAAATGACCCCTGTGTAAATCCAATCTCCTCCTCCTCCTCTTCTAGATTTCAACAACTGTTCATTTTTTCCTTGATCAGGGGAGCAAAACAAGAAAAAAAGAAACCAAAGGAGCACTGGCCCTACAGAACGGTGGTGGAACGTGCCGTCAAGTCCCCGCTGACTTATGACTTGACAGCCACTGGTGGGGTTGTCAAGGCAAGAGATGTCCAGAGGCGGCTTGCCTTTGCCTGGCTCAGCGTCGTGACCCTGGACTCCCTCGCTGGTCTCCCATCCAAATGCTAGCTAGGGCCGACTTTGCTTAGCTTCTGAGATTTGACAAGCTCTGGCTATGGAGATTGGGTTGCCAGCTCCGGCTTGGTGAATACCTGGTGATTTGGGGGGGGGGGTGGAGCCAGAGGAGGGTGGGGTTTGGGGAGGGGAGAGACTTCAATGGGGCACAGTGCCATAGAGTCCACCCGCTGAAGCAGCCAACGTCTGCAGGGAAACTGATTGCTGTCTCCTGGAGACCAGTTGTAACAGAGGGAGATCTCCAGCCATCACCTCCCAGTTGGCATCATATATGGATGACTTCTTCATCTCTTTGAGAATTCTGTTGTCCCTCTGTAATCTCAGGCGGCAAAGCTGAGTAGGGGAAAAAGCCATTTTATTGGAGACTAATGTGATTGACTTCCCTCAGAGGTCGCGGCTAGGGAAAACAGAGAGCAGGAACTGATACATATTGAAACAATCCATTCTCATCTCGTTCCCCTGGCTGTTGGAGGGGGGGAAACAATGCTGTCTGGAGGCCTTCGCTCTGCGACGCATCCGCCGCCTCTTGCAACAGGGAAACCGACAGACGGCGGGAAGCCGCAGAGACCACATCTGTGGTTTGTGCCATTCTATTCTAGGCCAGACCTGTTAGCATGACAAACTGGCGACACATGCTGGGATCACACGCTGGAGAATTTCTCCCCCCTGGCCGTACTCTGTTTTGTGTGAAAATTCTGAGCGATTAAGCATTAGTGCAAGGGAGGGCATGAAAATGTGCATCCCAGTGGTTTGGAAACGGAGTAGGGAGACTGCAGACTTCACCATGACTGTGTTCAGTTGTCGGATATCTCCTGTTCGACAGTGGCAGTTAGAAGAAGTCACTTGGTCGGTTTGGTTTGTGCAGAGCTGCTGTGATGAAGGATGGGCATGAACCGCATTTTTACAGTTCATAAGAACATCAGAGAAGCCAATGTTGGCTCTGGCCAGTGGCCCATCCAGCCCAACACTCTGTCACACAGTGGCCAAAAATACCAGGTGCCATCAGGAGGTCCACCAGTGGGGCGGCCAGAACAGTAGAAACCCTCCCACTGTTGCCCTCCTTCCCCTAGCACCAAGAATACAAATTGCAGGACTTTTGATCTCCCCCCCCCCCCGCCCCGGAACTCCGGGAAACGTGAAAATTTGCTTGTTGTAGACAAGGGCGAAACAGTGTTGTGAAATCCATTCTAAACCTTACCCACATGCTCACCAGCATACAAGAAGGGATCATACAAGAAGCCTTTCATGCTTGTAGCCACCACCGCCTCCTGGGGCAGTGAACTCCACGTGGCTCGGTTCAGTTCGTGGCTGAACCACAAACTGAGCCATGAACCCATACAAACCAGGAGGCTGATTCATAAACTGAACCGGTTCGTAACGGTTTGTGAGCCAGTTAAAGTTTAAACTCCTGCTTTCTGCTGTTTTTGGTGGGGAGCAGAAAGCAAAGGGGCCATGTAAACTAAACAGCTGAGTAGCAGGGAGCTCCCCACTGCTCAGTTGTTTGTTTGTTCTGTGAAGAGCAGAAAGCAGGAGTTTAAACCTATTCATGGTTCAGTCAGATCTAGCCACAGTGATCCATGCCTTAGTTATATATCTAGACTGGACTGTTGCAATGCACTCTACTTGGGGCCACCCCTGAAAAGTATTTGGAAGCTGCAGCCATTGCAGAATGCTGTGTCTAGACAGCTGGTTGGGGCAAGCTACCAGGAGCATGTGTCCCTGATATGACAGCAACTACACTGGCTATCAATCCACCCCGGTGCCCAGTTCAAGGAGGAAGAAGAGGGTGAAGAAGAGGAAGTGGAAGAAGAAGAGGAAGAGGAGGAGGAGGAGGAAGAAGAAGAGTTGGATTTATACCTCGCCCTTCACTCAGAGTCTCAGAGTGGCTTAAACTCTCCTTTCCCTTCCCCTCCCCTCCCCACAAACAACACCCTGTGAGGTAGGTGGGGCTGAGAGAGCTCTTTCGAGGACTGCCCTTGAGAGAACAGCTCTGAGAGAACTTGTGACTGACCCAAGGTCACACCAACAGCTGCATGTGGAGGAGTGGGGAATCAAACCCACTTATCCCAGATTAGAGTCCGCCACTTTTAACCACTACACCAATCTGGCTGTTTTGGGAAACCTGAATGTAGGGGAGAAAAGGAATAACTGAAAAAATACACTGGAGGGAAAAGGAGTGAGAGAGAACAACACCGATAGTGTGGTGACAGCTGCTGCTGAAACAACATTTTCATTGACGCAGCCAATTGGATCTCCAGTGGCCAATCAGGAGCCTTGTTAAGCAGGAGCCCCGCCCACTTTCTAAAAAAAAAACCACTTGACAGGCACCAGGAAAGGTGTCCGCGGGGACCATGATGTCCAAAGGCACCACGTTGGGTACCCACGTTCTAGAAGAAAAAAAGATGACAAAGACCCGCACTTCTGCACATCGGAAGCTGAAAGAACATAGCTATTAGGCAGGTACCACAGTTAATAAACCCATTGCACTAAGTAAATGATAACGGATTGAATTCCTATCAACATTAATCAGTATTAATACTTTCATTAACTACTCCCTTCAATACAAATTGTCATTAATACCAATTAATTTAGTGCTAATTTAATTACTTATGGTATGCCCGACCTGGCTGAGTGACCCTTATTCCAGAACTGGCTGTCCATGATATGTTACACCACCCCGGTTATGGCTTCTTTGGGTCTTCCACTGTTCAGACAAGGGGTGGAGAAAGACACGCTAGCGCATATAATCTCGACTCAAGTGTATCCTCAGAATGGCCCACCCCAAACAGAAGTACAAAGGAATGCACATACAGGGCGGGGGAGGGGGGGAGTGGATGCTGCTAATTAATTTTCGTTTCTCCCGCACACCGTTTGAAAGGAGACCAAAACTGACATGAAAGCCGAGGCAGACAAGGGTTCCTGGAGGAGATAAATTAATCAACCTGATGATAAACCACTGTGGCTGAGTGTTTTTTTCTTTAAAGGAAAGGGGCTGTGTAATGGAAATAACAGCACTATTGAAGTTTAAGTCTCTCACCGTAGTGTAGCGCATGATTCCAAATGTCAAAGGACAAACTCCTGTTCTATTTCAAGAGCATCAAACGTACACCGGATCGCCAATGGGAATCGCTTGCTCCCCCCTCCCCACTAGGCCAACAAGCTCTCTCCGAAAGTGAGCATCAGACAGCTTTGTTGACGCCAAACCTGAATCAGAAACCAGGGCCCATCTTAGAGGTCATGGGACAGGGTAGAGCCCAGCACACAAAGTTGCCTTCTTCTGAATCAGACAATTGGCCCATCAAAGTCAGCTATGTCTACTCGAACTGGCAGCAGCTCTCCAGGGCCTCAGGTGGAGGTCTCTTCATGTCACCAGCTGCCTGGTCCTTTAACTGGAGACCCTGAGGAGTGAACCTGGGACCTTCTGCAGGCCAAGCAGATGCTCTGCTGCCACTGACTCATGGCGTCTTAGAAGACTTTCAAATAAACTGCAACAAAAGCCTTTACGCACGGGTCAACATGAATACAAACAAAGTTGGCTTCCACTGAATTAGACCAATGGTCCACCCAAGTCAGTATTCTTTAGGGTTGCCAGGTCACTTCAACAGCAATCTTCCTCAGGAGTAATCCTATAATATAAGGAGGTGTCAGCTTCTTAATCCAGCTCAGTATTGTGATAGGAGCAAGCCCATGCTTAACTTCTTTATTTTCTTCAAAGTATCCTGGGGAAAAAACCATGGCATTTTAAACGAAAGCCAACATGAAGCTGAATGGAATATAGCTGTTTTGAAATTTTAATTATTGAATTTTATAGAACTTTCTTCTGGTTCCATTTTAAGTGTCTGTACTGGGAGCAAGCCAGTCTTTTCTGCTTTAACTAGGTACAGAAAGGCTGCATTCAGACTGGCCCGATATAGGCACCTTTCACAAATGGATTAAATGGGCCCATTCACCCAGCCACAGCTGTCAGGCGTTCCCCGGGTATACTCACCCCGTCAGAGGACAACTTGTTAAACCAGGTTAAAAAGCCGGGTTAAAAAGCCACCACCTCTGAAGTGGAGGTTTCCCCCCCCCCCTTGCGCACTCATCGTGCATGGGCAGCTGTCTGAACATGGGGGAGCACATGCAGAATCAATTTGGCAGTCTGAACCTGAAGATCCATTCTGTTGCTAGGGAAACAGGGTTTTTTTTTAATTTGCTCACATGCGCACATGCGCATATACATGCACATGAATTTTTGCTGTTTTTGCAGTGTGCTCCATGGCTGATGTGCTACAATAATGTGGATGCTTTCCCATGGGATGTCTTCATGGGTAACCCGCAGTAGGGTGTGCTGTGTGGCTGATAAGTCCCACAACATTTTAAACTGGGTCAATTAGAGGTGGCCCTATATCACAACAAGCTGCCAGTCTGCCCGCAGCCAAAGCCTTCTGAATTTTGCTGGCTGATGCTCTCCATGAACACTATCTTTTATAGGAGTAGCGAACCAGTCCTCTTTTCTACTCGGCTAGAAGCCTTCGATTTTCAAATTGGCTGGCAAAATGCTCTCTACCGCAAACTGACTCCAGACTCTATAAAGACTGTTCTAATTGATTCCATGCAGCTGCATGCTGGACATCTCTTTCTTAAAGCCACATGACATTAACAAAATTATTAGAGGCTGAACTTCTGTCACAGGGTTTGTTTGTGTGTTGTTTCCTACATGGATACCTGTGATCCCTTCTCGGTTTGGGTCCCATCAGGGAGATGGCAACCCTAGCATTCTCTACTCAGACCAAGAGCAGCTTTCCAGGGTCTCAGGCTGAAGTCTTTCACATCATCTACTACCCAGGTCCTTTAACTGGAGATGCTGGGGCTTGAACCTGGGACCTTCTGCATGCCAATCAGATGCTGTTCCACTGAGCCACAAGCCCTTCATGGCACCAAAAGGATCTGAACCTATTTAGGAAAGGTAAAGCCATCCCTTGCTCGAAAGCCAGTCGAATACGACTCTAGGGATGTGGTGCTCATCTCCGTTTCCAAGCCAAAGAGCCAGCGTTGCTCAAAGACATTTCCCTGGTCATGTGGCCGGCATGACTAGATGCTGTGGTGCACGGAACGCTGTTACCTTCCCACAGAAGTGGTACCTATTTCTCTACTTGCAATTTCTTGCTTTCAAACTGCTAGGTTGGCAGAAGCTGAGACCAGAGACGGGAGCTGACTCCGTCGTGCAGCGCTCGGGTCTCGAACTGCTGAACTACTGACCTTTCAGACTGCAGTTCAGCATCTTAACCACTTGAGCTACTGCAGACTCTCCTGAACCTCTTTAGCAGGGGACAATTCCTGGGGACAATTCCTAGGGATAAAAAATATTCCAGAAGCACCTCTCCTTTCAAGATGTTCGGGGTGGGTGGAATAAGTTTGGAAGGGTAACATAAAAGGATTGCTTTAGCGGTTTCCCCTTGCATGTCGATCTATAGTTCGAAGCAGAGTCAACCCTGATTAGAACTTGGAGGGGAGACCTCCCAGGAAGTCCAAGGCTGCTATGCAGAGGCAAGCCATGGCAAACCACCGCTGTTCCTCGCCTTGAAAACTCTACAGGGTGTGCTGTAAGTCAGCTTCAGCTTGGCAGCCCCCACCCCAAAAGATCATGCAGGGCATCCAGCTGTGGGTTTTAGGGGCAGCTGGGGGAAAGAGCCTGCCTCAGCCGGGTCTTGAGAAACGGCACTATGTTTCCCCTCCTCCTGGAGCACGGCACCTCTGCCATCGGAACAGACTGATCACCGTCACAGACCGCAATCTGCTGAGACAGCTCTCTTCGGTGCCAGGCAGTCCATAAAGGGAAGTGAGATTGTTGACCCTGGATGGCAAGGTTAAATGCAGTTGGCAAGACAAACAGAAGAGGACGGCACACTATCTATTCTTATAGCTAGCTAGCAAGGCTTGTTACTGTACATTCTTATTATTAAAAGAACCCTGAAGTGAACCCAAGGCAAATATTTGAAGTACAGGGTTGTTTTTTAAAGTCTCAATTTTTCAACGTCTTATTTATTTTCTCCCCCTTAAGAATGCTTTAACTTCTCCCAGCCAGCTCTCTAAACTTCCCTTGTAACCGCAGTATATATTTCACAACCTTGAGTGCATTCTAGATATATTGGTCCACGCAGCAGGTATGGGAAAGTGCTTAAGGGCATCCGGATTAAGCTGGAAGCCCTGGGTTCAGGTCCAACTATCATAATACATGCATATCCCACCCTTTCTCGAAGGAGCTCAGGGCGATGTATGTGATTCCCCACTAGGGATGCCAGTCTCCAGGTGGGACCTGGGGATCCCCCAGAACTACAGCTCGTCTGCGGACTACAGAGATCAGTTCCCCTGGAGAAAATGGATGGATGCTTTGGAGGGTGGACTCTGTGGCATTGTACCCCCCGGGGTCCCTGTCCTCTCCAGGCTCCATCCTCAAATCTCCAGGAATTCCTCAACCTGGAACTGGCAACCCCACCCCCTCCTACTCCTCACCAGTAGCCAGGAAGGATCTGGCAACCCTATTCTCTGCCCCCCGTTTTGTCTTCAAAACCACCCTGCAAGGTAGGTTAGAGGGTGAGGACAACTGACCCAGATTCACGCAGTGAGCTTCATTGCTAAGGGAGGACTGGAACCCAGGTCTTCCAGGTCCCTGATTTAACCACGATGCGACACTGCTTCCTTCAGTGGAGCCATGTGTTCATTGGATGGCCTATTCTCTCTGGAACACGGGATCCCAATATGCAATGTGGGGTTAATAATACTAGCCTGACACACAGGGTTACTGTAAGTGTTATGTATTAGGGCTGGAACATTCCAGGACTGTCTACCAGAGACTGGCTGAGCTTGGAGCTCTAGAACAATAGCTCACCATGACTCTAGAGGTGACTATAAAGTACTGAGTCCAGAGACACATTGCAGTGAAATTAGCTCATAAATTTATTGATGGTACAATTCCAGGCTGCTGAACGGGGCTCAGGGATCTGCTTAAATACATGTCTAAACCGCACCCCCGGCCTTGCCCAAACTCCCTGATAGGGTTACCCTGATAAGATTACGCCCACTCCCTGATAGGATTACCCTGATAAGATTACGCCCAAACTCCCTGATAGGATTAGTCATGAGTTACCTTAAACCATAGGTCCCCTGGTGGAACCTGGGTGGCTGATTGGTCTAATTTACAATCCGGCTGGGCTATTGTCTCCCAAAGCGAAGCTCTGGTAGCCAACCCGGCCACGTGTGTTTCTCTGACCGTGTGTGCGGTTGCCATTAGGACATAAGAAGAAGAAGAAGAAGAGATTGGATTTATACCCCGCCCTTCACTCACTTGGAGTCTCATAGCAGCTTCCAAACTCCTTTCCCTTCCCCTCCCCACAACAGACACCCTGTGAGGAAGGTGGGGCTGAGAGAGCGCTGAGACAACTGTCCTTGAGAGAACAGCTGGTACAGAGCTATGGCTTGCCCAAGGTCATCCAGCAGGTGCAAGTGGAGGAGTGGGGAATCAAACCTGGTTCTCCCAGATTAGAGTCTGCACACTTAACCACTACACCAAACTGGCTCTCTCAGTGACCAATGAGGAACAGTGACGAATGAGGAATCAATGTTATGTAAATAGCCTGCCATTGGGAGTTGGGTGTGGTTGGGTGTGGCTTTGCATGCTATTTAAATGGCTGTTGCATGGGATACATTGAACTTTACAAAAAATGTAGAAAGTTACTATACCTTTTACCCCTAAGTTATTTTTATTGAATATAAGGCCTGAAAATTGTAAATATGAGGACTTTTATCTGATCATACATTTATTAACAACTGCGAGAACATTGTATGCGAAGTATTGGAGAAAAGATGAAATACCTACAAAAGAAGAAATTATAAAGAAAACACTGGAAACTGCAGAAATGGACAAATTGACTTTATTTTTGAAAGGATTACAGGAAGAGAAATTCTACAGCACACGGTCTAAATTTTATACATGGCTAGAAAGCTCTATGAATTGAACTGAACTGAATTGATCTATATACTCCTTAACTACAACTTGAGTCACTCAACTATCTGAAAACTACTGTAGACTATTTGAATTAGTTTATTTATTTTTCCTCAGGTCACCTATCTCACTTACTATAGAAACTGCTAACTAGACAATACGAAAGACGACTTTGGAAATACTTTCAAATCTATTATCCTCCACCTGTTTTATGTATATTTGTTTGTAAGTTTTGTATGTCTGTTGTTACGTTTGAGTGTTCAAAAAGAATAAAACTTTATATAAAAATAAATAAATAAACAGGGCTGTTGCCCTGGGGTTTTGTCCTTGTTCTTGCCGAATCACATATAAAGCTGAGCTGATATCTAGAATTGGGGGTCTGCTCATCCATGGGACCCAGTATTCAACAGTAAGGATGAATGAAATAATGCTACGGAAGCACCTGAAATATATACACACGTGGCTGGCTCTCCGAAATTGGTTCAGGCACTCCCGAGTGTAAATTTTCTTTTTCTTTTGCTTAGTGCTGTGAACCTGATATCCATTTCTGGACTGGAGTTCCCGACAAGCTAGCATGCATTCCAAGGCCAAAATCAATGTGTGTCCTGTCCCCCCCCCCCCCACCCGCCCCTCTACTTGCTGTCCGTTGCACCGCCCATCGAACAAAGGGCTTTTGTTTATGCACAAAAACCTACGGTTGCGGGAAAGCGTTCAAGGTCAGGGCAAAGAAAAATAAGAAAAATGGCAAGCCGGGGAAAGTCTGACACCGGCTGATAAGTCGCCTTTTGCATGTGCCGGGGCTCTCATCAATCATGCTTTGAGGTTGCAGCACGGAAGATTTGTCCCGACGACTCAAATTCATAAATTAGAACATGCAATGGGAATACAATGAGCTGGGCCGCGGGAGAACAGAGCATTCCTCCTGACCCGGATTAGAGGCCGTGGACGGGGAAAAGAGCACTGTGCGGCGATAGAGAATCTAATTTAGGAAGCGGCGTTGAGCAACGAGGGCTGATAAATGAAAGGATTTCCACTGCGAAACGCAGAAAGGTGGACATTGAGAGTTTGCTCACGCTTATGCGCGTCGATCATTTGATAGGCGCATTCCGGGAAACAAAACATCCATGCCGTTGACTGTATCATCCTTGCGACTGCTGAAAAGGATATACAACGCCCATGCACAGAGGAACATCTGTGCGCTGTAGTTACGTTCGTGTCTTTATTTGGGTTTCTAGACTCTGGAATTTTGGGATGCACTTTGAAAGGGGCGAGGAGTGTACTAAAGCTCTGCCAGTCTGACAGTTCTGTAGCGGTATTCAAACCACTCCTGTCTGAAGAGCTATGAAGCCTCTCATCAGTTTTTAGAAAAGAGTGGATTGATAGAAAAATATGACTCCTAGACATTCATCGAACTACACAGATTTATTTCAACCAGCTTACGGTCCATGGTGACAGTCATCATCTGCATTCGTGCTGGAACTCCTCCTTCTGTGTAAATATCCCACCCCTGCTATGTTTATGTGAATAAAGAGTTGTGCATTTTGCTGTTAAAAAGCAGTGGTGCCTGACTTCTTGAGAAGAGTTTGTATCTGACAGATATACCTCCACCCACAGGCAGAAGAAGAAGAAGAGGAGGAGGAGGTGGTGGAGGAGGAGGAGATTGAATGTATACCCCGCCCTTCACTCCGAGAGGCTTACAAACGCCTTTCCCTTCCCCTCTCCACAGCAGACACCTTGTGAGGTAGATGGGACTGAGAGAGTTCTTTCGAGGACTGCTCTTGAGAGAACAGCTCTGACAAAACTATGGCTTGCCCAAGGTCATCCAGCAGCTGAGAGTGGAGGAGTGGGGAATCACACTTAACCACTACACCAAACTGGCTCTCGAAGAGACTTGTTGTCCTAAACAGGTTATTCCAAGAAAGAACCAGTGATCAGTCATAACCTAGTCATGGTTTGAGTCCAGTTTTAACCAGCCAACTGGCCACCTTACAAGTACCTTTTTAAACGGACGCTGGGAAAGCAAAGTCAGCGAGAGAATGAAACCAACACTGTTAACAGCAGCTGTCACTGAAACGTGATTTTAATCGGCGCAGCCAATCAGATCTCACAAGGGGCAGTTAGAAGCCCTACTGGGTAGGATCCCAGCTGGCCCCGCCCACCCTTTAAAAACAGGCACCAGGAATGGTGTGGGCGGGCACCCTTGGCTGCCGGGGCTGTGGATCCCTGAAACAGAAAAGAGGGAAGAAGAGATCTCCTTGTAAGACTTTCCCCTGGAGGGACAGGAAGCCGTTGAGGATGAGGCAATCGAAGCTCAGATGCCAATAGACAAGGCGGCCCATCGGGAAGACAAACAGATGGTACTTCAGCGGGCTAATGAGACGGAAAGGCTCCGAGGCAGAGAATACAATTCAGGCAACGCGGAGGACCTTTCAGCAGCAGGGCTCTGAAGCAATTAGATGCGAGGCCTTTGCGGAGACCGACCTTCCAGTTGGGCTTCTCTCCTCCTCCTCCTCCTCATTTTTCATCAGTAAGCCGAATGTCTCTGCTTGGCCTCTGTCAAGCTTTTTGGCAAAAGGGGATTTATTAATGTTTATTAATAGCCACCGGCGAGGCTCCGGCCACTGAGTATGCCTCTCCTCGTTGCTTCATGGCACCGCCCTCGAGCTGCTTTTTTAGGGTTGCCAGCCTCCAGGTGGGGCCTGGGGATCTCCCGCTTTCACGACCGATCTCCAGGTGACAGAGATCAGCTCCCCTGGAGAAAATGGCTGCTTTGAAGGGTGGGCTCTATGCCATGGTACCGTGCTGAGGCCCCTCCCTCCCCAAACCCCACCTTCTCCTGACTCCACCACCAAAGTCCCCAGGTATTTTCCAACCCAGACCTGGCAACCCTGTGCTTTTTTAAATGGGATAAACAGTGTCTAATGGGGGCTGGAAGAGTCGGCTCTTGCCCAGTAGGTTTGGTAGGTTCATCAGGTTGGGCTCCAGGAAGCTGGGGTGGCAGAGTTGCCAACTCTGGGTTGGAAGATTCCTGGAAATGTTCGGGTGGGCCATGGGGAGGGTGGGGTTTGGGGTAGGGGAGACACCTCAGGAGGATGTAATTGTTGGGACAGGCAAAGTCTATAAGGCAGCCTTATGAAGAAGAGCTGAAGATCATCCTACAGGGGGAACAGCTGAAGGAGTAGCAGTGAGCATAGCTAGCCTAGGGACTTCCTGCTTTTTCAAGTCGTGTCCTTGCTGTCTCCTGATTGGCTCTTCTGGAGACTTCCTGCTCCCACAGAGCATCCTTCTTCTTGTTGCTCTTTTACAAAACTGGTTAGATTGGTTAGTTTAGGCTTCCTCTCTGTGTCCTGTAACAGTTTGGTGTAGTGGTTATGTGCGCGGACTCTAATCTGGGAGAGAACCAGGTTTGATTCTCCACTCCTCCACTTGCAGCTGCTGGATGACCTTGGGCAAAGCCATAGCTCTGTCAGAGCTGTTCTCTCAAGGACAGCTCTGGAAAGAGCTCTCTCGGCCCCACCTCCCTCACAGGGTGCCTGTTGTGGGGTGGGGAAGGGAAAGGCGTTTGTAAGCTGCTTTGAGACTCTAAGGGTCATTTTACACCTCCCGTCTAAAGTAGTTTGACTGCTGTCTTTTCCTGTGCTGATTTCACAGTGGTGTGAAATTTCACTCCAGGGGGTCTAAGTGCCCTAATCAACAGCAATTGTTTAAAGCAGAATCAAGCCGGTTGAATACTAGCTTGACCACAGGAGGGCAATTAGTAGATGTGGACATTTCAGTAGCAGCACGGTTTCACACAGCACAGAAGTGTGGGCAGTTTTTTTTGGAACTAGAATGATTCCAGCGGGAAAGTCAGGTGTAAAAACAGCCTAAGTGAAGGGCGGGGTAGAAATCCAATCTCTTCTTCTTCTTCTATAATTAAGCTACTGATTTTTCTCTGAACAGGCAGTGCTCCACTTCAAAGAATCATAGAGTTGGAAGGTACCTCCAGGGTCATCCAGCCCAGGCCCCTGCACAAAGCAGGAAATACATAACTACTTCCTCCCCAACAGCCCCGGTGACCCATGCCCAGAAGATGGCAAAAAAACCCTCCAGGATCTCCAGCCAAAGTGGCCTGGAGAAAAATGGCTTCCTGACCCCATCGTGGTGATAAGCATTTTGCTGGGTGCGTCGGAAAGGGCCACAGAAGAACTAAGCACTTCGCATTTTTAAACTCCGCCAACAATAATGCCATAGAGTCCACCTTCCAAAGCAGCTGTTCTCTCTTGGAGACCTGAGCTCTGTTGTCTGGAGAGCAGTTGTAATTTTGGGAGATGTCCCCAGGCTGGGTTGCCATTGAAGTCCCTCCCCTCCCCAAACCATGCCCTCTTCTGGCTCCACCCCCCCCCCCCCCAGATCTCCAGGTTTCCCCCAACCTGGAGCTAGCAATCCTACCTCCGGCCCCACCTGGAAGCTGACAACCCTCTGGGATGTTGACTCACTTCCAGGGGCCAGACAGTCACTGGGGACATGTTGCTGAATGCAACTGATCTATCGTCTGCTTTCTTCCTGAGAATCAGACTTCCAAAACCTCTGGGAGGCAGCCAGTGCTATGCAATGTTGTGCTTTATTTTTTTAAAAAAAATAGAAAGTAACAAACATACGTACACATGTAAAGTGTGCAGTCGATTCGCAGCTAACTCACGGTGACCTTCATGGGGTTTTCAGGGCAAGGCGATGAGCAGAGGTGGTTTGCCCTTGCCTGCCTCTGTACAACAACCCTGGACTTACTTGGTGGTCTCCCGTCCAAGTACTAACCGGTTGCTCAGCTTCTGAGATCTGATGCGACTGGGCGAGTCTGGGCTATCTAGGTCAGGCCATCTAATTCAGAGCTGTCAGGTCCCAACTGACTTACAGGAGCCCCTCAAGGGATTTTCAAGGCAAGAGATGAGCACAGGTGGTCTACCGTTGCCTGCCTCTGCCCCGCAATGCCAGCCTCCCTTGGTGATCTCCCATCCAAGCACCAACCCTGCTTAACTTCCGGGCTCTGATGTGATCAGGTGAGTGGGGGCTCCTGAAGCGGCTAGACAAAAATATAAAATGTAATAAATGTATAATAAACCTACAAGTTAACCTTATGCAAATTTTAACATTTTCTCTGCAACAAGGAATTCCTCGTTCTCATGTATAATGAAGGGAGGCCGCCTTTGACCAAACGATTGGTTTTGGACTGAATCTTCCCGTCACATCTGAGACTTTTGCCTAGCAATGCTACAGAACTTGGAATACCATGGACATTTCTGGTCGCTGTATCTCCAAAAGGACATCCCAGAGCTGGAGAAAGTACAGAGGAGGGCAACCCATATGATGAGGGGGTTGGAGCACCTTCCCTGTGAGGAAAGGCTGGAGAGTCTGAGGCTTTTCAGTTTAGGAAAGAGACGACTGCGGGGGAACATGATGGAAGTTTATAATTTATTTATTTATTTGATTCAATTTCTAGGCCGCTCTCCCTGCACAGCAGGCTCAGAGCGGCTTACACATTTTAGTGGACCAAGTCCACAATAAAACAATGAACATTAAAACTTTCATCATTAAAATACAATACAGTACAATACAGTTATTAAGTGCTCACAGTATCGATGGCGTACTGTCTAATGTTGAGTGCACGCCGGGGTCGTCGGCAACCAGATGGTAATACCTGGGCGCACATTGATAGTTGTTGATGGTAGGGGGGTACACAGAGGCAGCGGCCCCTATTCATATGCCTGGCGGAAGAGCTCCGTCTTACAGGCCCTGCGGAACTGCATCAGGTCCCGCAGGGCCCTGATCTCCTCTGGGAGCTCATTCCACCAGCGAGGGGCCGCCACTGAGAAAGCCCTCCCCCTAGTGGCAGTGAGCCTGGCTTCTCTCAGGCCAGGTATGACCAGGCGGTGTTGGGCCCCAGACCGAAGTGCTTTCTGGGGTCTGTACGGGGAAAGGCGGTCCCTTAGGTAGGTCGGACCCAGGCCATTTAGGGCTTTATAAAATGATGCATGGGGTGGAGAGAGTTGGCAAAGAGACATTTTTTTCTCTCTCTCCCAAAATACTAGGAGTGGAGGGAATCCGATGAAGCTGATGGGCAGTAGGTTCAGGACGGACAAAAGGAAACACTACTTTATGCAGAGACTGATTAAAATGTGGAATTCGCTGCCAGAGGATGTAGTGATAGCCACAGGGATAAATGGCTTTAAAAGGGGATTTGATAGATTCATGGAGGATATCAATGGCTGCTAGCTATGGTGACTGAGGGGAACCTCCACATTCAGAGGCACTACTCCTCTGAATCCCAAAGAGCCAGGAGGTAACATCAGGGGAAGGCCTTGGCCTCTCTGCCCTGTTGTTGGCCTTCCAGAGGAACTGGCTGGCCACTGTGGGAGACAGGATGCTGGACTAGATGATTCATCTAGTCTGATCCAGCAGGGCTCTTCTGATGTTCAGGGGAAGGCCTCAGCCTCTCTGCCCTGTTGTTGGCCCTCCAGAGGAACTGGCTGGCCACTGTGGGAGACAGGATGCTGGACTAGATGATTCATCTAGTCTGATCCAGCAGGGCTCTCCTCATGTTCTTATGAAGGCCTCGGCCTCTCTGCCCTGTTGTTGGCCCTCCAGAGGAACTGGCTGGCCACTGTGGGAGACAGGATGCTGGACTAGATGATTCATCTAGTCTGATCCAGCAGGGCTCTCCTCATGTTCTTATGAAGGCCTCGGCCTCTCTGCCCTGTTGTTGGCCCTCCAGAGGAACTGGATGGCCACTGTGGGAGACAGGATGCTGGACTAGATGGACAACTGGTCTGATCCAGCAGGGCTCTCCTCATGTTCTTATGAAGGCCTCGGCCTCTCTGCCCTGTTGTTGGCCCTCCAGAGGAACTGGATGGCCACTGTGTGAGGCAGGATGCTGGACTAGATGGACAACTGGTCTGATCCAGCAGGGCTCTCCTCATGTTCTTATGAAGGCCTCGGCCTCTCTGCCCTGTTGTTGACCCTCCAGAGGAACTGGTTGGCCACCGTGTGAGACAGGATGCTGGACTAGAGGGGCCACTGGCAGGGCGTTCTGACGTTCTTAACTTTTTGCGGTTTTCTACTTCTGTAAATTATTCTGGTTATTTACTGTGGCTTTGACGGTTTGTCGTTTGAAGCTGCTTTGACCTCAAGAAAACGGAAGGGGGTACATTTTAAAAATTAAAAATAAAACTACATGCATGAGAAGGTGGGGCAGGAATTGGTTCCTTCCACATGGAGGATGGTGATTTTCCTCCATTCTTTTTGCTGTGAATGGCCAGACCCAGAAACAGTACCTGGGAGCCTATATAAGAAGAAAGGTATGTGGGGGGCAGAAAATCTGACAATGGTCTTTCAAAGAGGGTTACCGGGTCCTCCCTGCCACCGACAGAGTGCAGGAATTAGGGCTGCCATCTCCAGGGTGGGAAACTCCTGGAGATTTGGGGGTGGAGCCTGGAGAGGACAGGGACTGCAGTATCATGCCATAGAGTCCACCCTCCAAAGCATCTGATCTCTGTGGTCTGGAGATGAGCTGGAATTCCAGGGGATCCCCAAATCCCACCCGGAGGCTGGCATCCCTGCTTCCAAACTTGCAAGAAGGTATCCCGCTCTGACAAGTGATGGATTGTGGGTGCCATCTGAAAGCCGCCCTAGCTCCGACTAGCAAAAGTCTGCACTAAGAGGTCAGATAGGCACAGACAACAAAACATTACAAGGTCCATTTATCTGTAATTGCATTGCATTATCAGGCTGGCGGAAATTGCTAATGCGTAAATTGACAAGAGGTTGGGAAGCACAAACACAGCGGTGGAATTGTAAAACAGAGACCAAACGCTGGACCAAAGGGAGCGGGAAGGAACAGCCTTGCAAACCCTTCCCTGTTACTTTAGACTGGAAGAACCCGGTGGCCACCCCGAGCCTCCACTTGGCGACATCCCAGTTACGAACTGGGCAACCATCCACCGCCACCAGTGGCAATTAGGAGCATCTCATGACACAGGAACACACATGAAAGTGCCTTATACTGGATCAGAAAAATAAACCCACAAAAAAGGTAAAGGCAAAGGTTTCCCTTGCTTGAAAGCCAGTCGAATCCGACTCTAGGGTTGCGGTGCTCATCTCCGTTTCCAAGCCGAAGATCCAATGCTGTCCAAAGATGTTTCCGTGGTCATGTGGCTGGCATGACTAAACACCGAGGTGCATGGAACGCTGTTCCCTTCCCACCAAAGCTGTACCTGTTTATCGACTTGCAATTTTTTGCTTTCGAACTGCTAGGTTGGCAGGAGCTGGGGCCAGAGACGGGAGCTCACTTTGTCATGCGGCACTCGGGTCTCAAAACTGCCGACCTTCCAGTCTGCCGTTTAGCGTCTTAACCACTGAGCCACCACGGCCCCTTGTCAGTTAGGAGCATCTCATGACACAGGGACGCACATGTAGGTGTCTTATACTGGATCAGAAAAACAAACCTGTAAAAAAGGTAAAGGTAAAGATTTCCCTTGCTTGAAAGCCAGTCGAATCTGACTCTAGAGGGCAGTGCTCATCTCCTTTTCCAAGCCGAAAAGCTGGCACTGTCTGAAGACGTTTCCGTGGTCTTGTAGCCGGCATGACTAAACGCCGAGGTGCACGGAACGCTGTTACCTTGCCACCGAAGCGGTACCTATTTATTGACTTGCAGTTTCTTGCTTTCGTAGGTGCCTTATACTGGATCAGAAAAACAAACTGGCATCACAGTGTAAAAAAAACCCCCCAAATAAAAAATCACTGTGATTTATGGCTCCTTTGTTTTACAGTTAATAAAAATGCAATGGTCCTTACGCATTACATAGATAACAGAAAAACATCACAATAAATAATGTGATCCTGCATCACGAGTTTAGAAAAGTCCCGCCCGTGTGATATTGAAAACAGCTTCTGTAATAAGCTGTAGTAAACACAAGCATCTAGATGTCTGCCCGTTTTGTAGCTGAGCTTCCTCAGAAGTTATCTCCCTAGAATTAACCATTATCATGCTAACTCAAGGGACACCACGTAGCTGAACGGAATATTAGTATGATAAAGGAGCACATGCTGTTATTAGATTCACGTGGGTAACCGCGTTAGTCTGAGGCAGCAGAACAAAGTTTGAGTCCAGCGTTACCTTTAAGAACAACAAAGTTTTATTCAAGGTGTAAGCTTCCGTATGCAAGTACACTTCCTCAGATACAACGGAACAGAACTTCCTCAAGCCTTACATACAGGAAGAGGGTGTGTATGTGCCTGTAAGCATCAGGAAAGACCAGTGTTAAGATGCATAAGTGAAGCTGAGATTGGTTCAAGGCGGCAAGATCAATGAACGGCAGCAGATTAGCACAGTTTCTGTAATTTGCTGCCATTCACTGATCTTGCCACCTTGATCCAATCTCAGCTTCACTTCTGCATCTTAACAACGACTGGCCCTTCCTGATGCTTACACAGACCCAGACACACCATCTCCCAATATGTAAAGCTTGAAGAAATTTTGTTTCAGGTTGTCTGAGGAAGTGTGGTTGCATACAAAAGCTTACACCTTATATAAAACTTTGTTGGTCTTAAAAGTGCCATTGGACTAAAACTTCGTTTCACATGTTGTATTATTTAGACTTACTTCTTATTTACAACTCAACATTTACCGAGGAAGCAAGCCAGTCCATTAGCCTTTCCTCAATCGGGTACAAAGCCTTTCACATCACACACTGCCTCGCCCTTTCAACTGGAGATACTGGGGATTGAACATGGGACCTTCTGTATGCCAAGCAGATGCTCTACCACTGAACCACGGCCATAGCCTCTCCCCAAAGAATCCTTCCAGACCTGCCAAATAGAGTTATACGTCTAACACTCTGTACCTGCAATACCTAGTTACCATGCCTCCTGCTATACTTCTACAAGCAAGGACAGATCTATCACAGCTATTATGCTCCAGGGATGATGAGTATCAATGCTTCTGCTCCCCATCACCACACTTTAGATAGACACACTGAGTAGTCACGATGAGTTTCCAGAGATCAGACTTCAGAGAATTCAAACAAAAAGAAAGTTTAATAAACAAATAAAAGAATACACTTGTTCTGTTCAAGCTGTTGGGTTTAGCAAGGGAACAAAGAAAAAGTGAAAACATGCAGTCCTCTCCCCCTTCTGTAGGTACTTCCAAAATCATGTTTGATTTAGGACAAGCTAGCTTTACTTTTATCATGCTACGGTCACTTCATGAGAAGACAAAATTAACTGGAAAAGACAATAATTCTAGGAAACGTTGAAGGCAACAAGAAAAGAGGAAGACCCAACATGAGATGGATTGACTTGATAAAGGAAGTCATGGCCTTCAGCTTGCAAGACTGTTTGCAAGGTTGTTAATGATAGAATGTCTTCGAGGTCATTAATTCTTAGGGTTGCCCTGAGCTGGAAGCGACTTGCCAGCACATAAAACACAGCTTTACCTGAAGTTGCAGTATGTCGGAGTTCATCATTACCTTCGATCTCCAGGTTGGGACTCCTCTCCATTGTCCTCTGCCTCATGGACCAGGTAAAAGCTTAGTCCATCATGTCTTGTGCCCATCCAAAGCGCTGCCCCAAAATGGAAGAATTCCTCCTCATGTCCTGAGTTTAAATAACCTCTTTCTCCTCTCCTCTGACCTTGGAATGACCTTCCTGTCTCTTCCTGCCTCATAAGACAAATTTTCCTTCAATCACTTCAGTCTCCCAGCTTTATGGCTCTAGGTGGGACCTTGGGCTGAATTTGTTCTGCTGGCTGGGGTCCCTCTCCATTTCTGTATCACTAGCTGGCACTTGTGCTGGAGTGTGACTCTTTCCCCTACCAGTATTTTCTCTGTGTTCTGTTTCAAGCCACGAAAGGACTCTTCTTCTCCCTGGCCCTGAGAAGGACACAGACCCAGATTCATAAAACCTTGATATGATTTGTGGGTTGAAAGGCACTTCACCCCAGTGACCTTTTCATTAAATAAACACACAGTGTGATAGGGTTGCCAGCTTCCAGGTGGGGCCTGGGGATCTCCCAGAATTACAGCTCAGCTCCAGACTACAGATATCAGTAGAAATAGATGCTTTGGAGGGTGGACTGTGCGGCGTTGTACCCCACTGAGGTCCCTGTCCTCCCCAGGCTCCACCCCCAAATCTCCAGGGGTTTCCCAGCCTGGATCTGGCAACCCTGCCCCCCAACCCCTGCTGGTGGCCAGAGGGGACCTGGCAACCCTAAATGAAAACTGGCTAATTAATTTGAAAATTAGAAGCAACCAAAGGGACACAAAAGTGTGTACTAGCTTTGGAGTTCTCCAGAACTTTTCTTCAGGCCAAAAGGTAAAAACAAAGGAGGGGGGAGAAAAACACATGTTTTCGGGCATTGTTTTTAAATGTTGGTTTGTCTGTATTCCACGAGATGTCTATAGGATGCTTAGCTGACTTCTATGGTTGCCAGCCTCCAGGCAGTGGCTGGAGATCTCCTGGAATTACAGCTGGTTTCCAGACGACAGAGATCAGTTCCCCTGGAGCAAATGGTTGCTTTAGAAGGTGGGCCGCATGGCATTATATCCTGCTGATGTCTTTCTTCTCCCCAGATCCCACCCTCCCTAAAATCTACCCACAAAATCTCCAGGTATTTCCTAACCCAACTCTACTAACTTTGGTGGGTTTAGGGGATGACTGAAGGTGGGGAGGGGGCTCCATGTATGAATGCATAATTCTCCATGAATGGGAAACTATGGGATCAGGGAGAAGGATTCTAACCTAGCTTTCTCTCCAACATGTTTATTGTCAATAGTGCAGGGCATAGTGATGTGGGAACTATTTGAACATGCAGTTCACTGACCTGTGTGTGGACAATATATGGACTTGGGAGATGTGGAGCTCAGTCTACCACCATGTTTGGCACACATGCCTTTTGATATCGTTGGGCATCTGCCTAATTTTTCATTCGAATGTGGCCTTAAAATATGGATGTAATGTGACTTTGTACATAATTGTGTGCAGGTAACTAAGATTGGCTGCAGCTCCCTATTAGGTTTACATTGGATGGCCAATCCAGATTGAATTCTGTGTCAGTGTGAAAGGACCCTCTATCATGAAAAAGAAGAGGAGGAGGAGGAAAAGGAGGAAGTGGTGGTGATGGTGGAGGAGAAGGAGATTGGATATATAACCCATCCTTCACCACCCAAAGGAGTCTCAGAGTGGCTTCCAATCTCCTTCCCTTCCCCTCCCCACAACAGACACCCTGTGAGCAATGCCCCCTCTAAGATGTGAAGTCTTGTGAGCAAAAATTCTACTTTGTGAGCTACTGGCATTAAAGTTGTGAGCGTGCAATTTGGCTACCACATAAATTAGTTGGCTCTAGAGCCCTCCTTCCTGAGCTAAGACAAAAATGTGTGAGCTGGAGGCTAAAAAACTGTGAGCTAGCTCACACTCACTCAGCTTAGAGGGAACACTGCCTGTGAGGAAGGTGGGGCTGAGAGAGCTCTCTCGAGAACTGCTGCTGAGAGAACAGCTCTGGGAGAACTTGTGACTGACCCAAGGTCATACCAGCAGCTGCATGTGGAGGAGTGGGGAGTCAAACTCGGTTCTCCCAGATTAGAGTCCGCCACGCCTAACTGCTACACCAAACTGGCTTTCATTCCTGTGACATCAGTGGCTTTTCAACTGTGCCCTCCTTTCTTTACCTTCCTCAGCACTATTTCATCTCTCCAAACCTTCCAGACGCTTTCATCACGATTAACCTTTTGGAGCACAGGACTCATTGATCTTCATTTCGTAAGCTGTGAGTGACTTCGGATAATTTTCCAAACACCTCTTATCTTCATTAGTGAACTCTGTCTGGTCCCCGCCAGCTATTTAGAGTTTCCCAATAGGTTCCAGGGAGCCATTGTGCATGCACAACAACAAACCTCTCCATTTTCTCCCTTAGTGATGCCACTTACATATATTATGGATGCTCTGAAACTTCACGAGTTCCCTGTTGAAAGATTGACCAAATGGCAGGGATCACAATAGTCACAGGAAAACATCAAAAGAAAGTTTTCAGACATCCAGAAATGGAGGTAACCATCTTTTCCACTCAGTGTGGTGTAGTGGTTAAGAATGGTGGATTCTAATCTGGAGTGCCGGGTTCGATCTGGAGTGCCGGGTTCGATTCCCCACTCCTCCTCTACATGAAGCCAGCTGGGTGAGAACTCTCTCAGCCCCACCTCCCTCACAAGGGGCCTGCTGTGTGGAGAGGAAAGGAAGGTGATTGTGAGCCAATTTGAGACACCTTAGGGTAGAGAAAAGTGGGGTATAAAAACCGACTCTTCTTCATTCTCATCTAGTTCCCTTCATCGTAACAGTTCCTGTCTCTTATGGCTGTTGGTCTGTGCAGGTCCCAAGATCTCCAGCACAACATCTTTGGCAGGGGCGTAGCCAGAACATGTTGGTTGGCAAGGCATGGGGAAATCTGGGGGGCACCCCAGCTGCAGCTGCTGCTCCTCTTGCAGCACCAACTCCGCTGCGACCTCTAGTCCTCCTCTAATCCTCTAGTTCTTTCAGTTGGAGAGACTCGATTCTGAGCGGCTTTTCTGTGAAAGTTGGGGCGGGGATCTCCAACTCTCTCTCTTTTTCAATTGTTGTTGTTGTTTTGCAATTTTATTTTATTTGTATTTTTAAAAAACTTATCTATTTTTCAGCCTGGAAAAAAAATGGGATTGAAGCTTCCCTGACTGTGCCCAGGGTCATTTTGGAAACCCCATGCACATCTTACATCATCATCATCATCGTCAAATTTTTTTGAATTTTTCAACTGAGGGGGCAGTGCTCATCCATGGGGGGCATTGCCCCCCAAATGCCCCCCTGTGGCTACAGGCCTCATCTTTGGATGATCAAAGGGAAGGGATCCTTGCTCCATTTTCATCATTAGAAAAACTGATTGGATCCACACATCCCCCCTTCATTTGGATCGCTGGCATTCAGACCAATATCACTATGGAGAGCTCTCGATTATGGCTTAGCTTTTGGGGCGACCTTGGACCAGTCACTCTCTCTCAGCCAAACCTCCTCCTTCTCTTCCATCAAGTCACAGCTGACTTATGGCAACCTTTTTTTTTTTTTGTAAAGAAATTTTTATTTTTCAAAACATTAAAATTAATACATTTATCTTATACAAATTCTTTTTTCCATATTATATAACATTTTGTTCTATTTGTATAGTCTTATTTTTATCTTGTATTTACGGTTTCCCACCACATCTGAAGCATAACACATTTTCCATTTTATCCAAAATAGTAATACTTATATCTATGTTTACATTTCTGGTAACGGTTATATATCTTTAAAATACTTATATACTAATTCTTACATTCTATATTCTTATATAATTCTAAAAAAACATCTTCATTATCTAATTATCCTTAATACATTCATATACTCTAATTCTATTCCTTTATACTATTATAACCATGTATAAATGTAGTTTTTCATGTCCCAATATTTTTCAACATATTCTTTCAAATCCTTCCAATCTTCTAAAAAGGTCTCTGAGTACAGATTATTCAATTTTCTAGTCCATTTATCCATTTCAGCCATATATAACAATTTTTTCAATCATTCCCACACTTCTGGTATTTTTTCATTTTTCCAATTTTGTGCATACACCATTCTTGCTGTTGTTATCATATACCATATTATTGTCCTTTTCTTTACATTTATCTCTTCTAGTTTAAGACCAAGCAATAACATTTCAGGCAACTTCTTAAATGTACATTCCAAAATTTTTCCCATTTCTGCATGTATTATAGACCAATAAGTCTTCGCTTTATCACAAGTCCACCACATATGATAAAAAGAACCTTCTTTCTTTTTACATTTCCAGCATTTGTTAGATAAATTCTGATTAATATTTGCAATTTTTTTTGGTGTCATATACCATCTGTACATCATTTTAAAACAGTTTTCTTTTAAATTATAACATGTAGATATACTCATAGCATTTTTCCATAAAAATTCCCAAGATTCCATTTCAATATCTTTGTTAAAGTTTATCGCCCATTTTACCATTTGTTCTTTTACCATTTCATCAGCGTTAAACCATTTTAACAAAATTTTATACATTTTAGAAATCATTTTTTCCCACCTTCCTCCCACACTTGTTCGATTTCATTATTCTTTTCTCTAAAACCAGATTTTTTATCACTTCTGTACATGTCATATATTTGTCTATATCTTAACCAACCATAGTCAAAGTCCATCTGATGTTGCTCCTTCATTATAAAGTCTTTACCATGTCTTGTTAACAAGTCTCTATACTTCAACCAGTCTTGTCCTTTGTAGCGTGATGATGGATTTAAAACTTCTGCAGGTACAATCCACATAGGTATTTCTTCTGGAAAAAAGTTTTTATATCTTGTCCACGTATCCATTAGCGTTCTTCTCAAATAATGATGCTTAAACATATTGTCCATCTTCCTCCAAATATCTTCCAGCTTTTCTTGTTTGATCAGTTCAAAAAAGTTTTTTGGAAGCTTCCCTAATGTCTCATCTTTTCTCTTAGAGCGCCTGTCTATTTTGTTGTTCACAGTTCCATTAAAGTCCCCTAACATCATGATTTGATCATAGTTTACATTGTCCAATTCCACTTGTAATTCTTTTAAAAAAATTTCTTTGGCTCCATTGGGGGCATAAATATTCACAATCAAAGTTTTCTGCCCTTGTAAAGAGACTTCAATAGCTAAATATCTTCCTTCTTTATCTTTAAATATTACTTTAGGTTCCAAATTTTTTTTAACATATGTTACAACACCATTCTTTTTATTACTTGCCAAAGAAAAAAATTCCTCTCCCAGCTTCTTCCTTATTAGATATTTGTGGTCTTGTTTTTTAAGATGAGCTTCTTGTATACAAATTACACTACATTTTTGTTTCTCCAGCCAATGACCTACCATTCTACGTTTTTGGGGTGAATTAAGTCCATTTACATTCCATGTAAGTACTTTGTAATCCATCTTGACATATTCTTAAATATCACCAAGGTCTTCCTTGTTCTCTCCAAGAAATGCGTACATTTCTCCTGAACTTTTAATCACTACTCTGGTGTTGCCATAGTAAAAGCTTAGTCCTTGAGGTATTTCCTAACGGAATCTAATTTTTTTCTCCTTCAGCTTATCAGTCAGACGCTTGAATTTTTTCCTTTTTTGCAGTATTGCTCTGGGCAGTTCTTTCATTACAATAATTTTCTTTCCATCTATTTCAAAAGGATCAGTAAAACACTTCTTGTAAATTTGTTCTTTTGTCCTTTTCATTGTAAATTGGACTACCACATCTCTTGGTATATTTTTATCTCTTGCATATGTAGAATTGACTCTATAAACAAGATCCATGTGTTCTTTAACAACCTCTTCCTGTTCTTGTAAAAAATCTGCTATTGCCTCTTGCATTCTTGCAAAGATGTCTTCACTCAATTTTTCCTCAATACCTCTAAATCTCAAATGGTTTTGCATATCTTTATAATGCATCATCTTTTCCATCCTGTCATTATCTTTCATTGTCTTTTGGGTACTTTCTTCCAGTTCTTTTACTTTAGTTTCTATATCTTGTGTTCTTGTGGTTAACTTTTGTAATTCTGCTTTTAAGTCTATGAAGTTTTTATCTGCTTGTGCAGCTATGCCATTCATTTTAACATTCACCTCTCCTATAGCGTCTAACATTTTTTTTTCCATTGCTTCCATCACGGCTAATAATTCTTTTTCTTTTTTTGCTGCCATTGTAGGAGACGACCATGTAGCTGCTCTCGATCTTAGTCCGCGGTTCGTCTTGTCTCTTTAAAAAAGATCGATTTTATTTTGTTTTCCAAATTAAACACCAATTAGTGTGTTCAAACAAGCTAATCTTGCCAAGTCAAATTTCGTTGGTTTCAGCCTTCTAGGTTATATAGTTTATGAGATATTACTGTTTAAAAATTTTATAAATCCAAAATGGCGGGCGCAACTTCTCTATGGTTTGTGTCAAAGGTTACAGTCTTTTTACCTTGCTTCTGTCTTGCCGTAGTTTCCTTTTGTCCCTTCCTCTTGCTTACTTGTCTGCTCTCCATGCGTCACTTCCTGTTGTAGTCCTTTTGGTCCGGCAGTTTTTACAGTCCCTTTTCTCTCTTCTGGTTCTTCTTCGTTTCCCTTCTTGTCTGCTCCCCAAGCCGTCACTTCCTGTCTTAGTCCTCACAGCTTGGTCTCGTGATGCTTGGCTCCCTCCTCCCCTCCTTGTCTTGCGATGCTCCCCCTCCCGATTCTTCTTAACCGCAGGAATGTTAAACAACTTGTTTTTTTGGCTTTTTAAGTTCAAATTTGGCTTTTTAACGTTTCAAAACTGCACTCATCCAATCTGCAACAGTCTATTGCTTCACCAGTTCTGCTTTTCGTCTTTCAAAACGCGGTAATGGTAATGCAAAAACTTTTTTCCCGTTACCTTTTGTTGTTACTTCGCTTCAGATGTGGTCCCAACGTTTAAACTTTGTCTTCTTTGTTAAGGAATCAGGGGAATTGGCGATTTTATGCTGATTTAATCAGCTCGGCTCGGCTCCTTAGAGATACTTGCAGGAATCTTCTTCGGTTGCAGTGCTCAAGGTGTTGTAAAAGTCTCCTCCGAGACTTCTCCTTCACCGAGCTTGCTCAAACCTGGATTATATTGCTTGCTAGTCCTCACACTACCTGTGTGAGGTTGCGTCAGGTGGGTTTATCCACCCGAGCTGTCAAGAAGAGCCGCCGTCTGCTTTGCCCACTTGCAAAGCGCGTCAGATCGCCATTCCTTCGACCGGAAACCTCGACTTATGGCAACCTCATTGGGTTTTCAAAGCTAGAGATGGTCAGAGGTGGTTTGCCATTGCCTGGCTCTGTGAAGCGACCTTGGATTTCCTTGGTGGTCTCCCATCCAAATATCAACTAGGATCAACCCTGCTTAGCATCTGAGATCTGATGAGATCTGACTAGCTCTTGGCTGATCCTGCACTGAGCAGGGGGTTGGACTAGATGGCCTGTATGGCCCCTTTTTAACCCTGTGAGTCTATGATTCTAGCCTGGGCTAACCAGGTCAGGAATAAGGGGCTCCTGGACTCGAATCTGGAACTGGGTAGTCTCAGTTCTGCAGACCCACCTCTCTAGGGGCCCCTTCTGTCTCGGAACAACCATCCAAGATAGCTGGGGGGCTGTGACATGCTTGGGATTTATAATTATACAAGATTATTGTAACAGTTGATGCGACTGTGGAAATGAAGCATTTCAAGCACTTGGGAAAACTACTGTGTAAACGCTAACTATTACGGTTCGAAGTCAGGGATGGAAGCCGCTTGACTTAGCATTCAGAGTGGGGCAGGCCGGATAAACTCTGCCGGCTGCAGTACATTGTGATACAAAGCAACTTGTAAAGAAACCATATGTCCGCATCTCCCCAACTGATGCGTGGCTTTGAAAGCTGAACTCGGGAAAGCTGTCAAAAGCAGGCGAGTTTATGTATAATAAATAATGCAAAGCTGTCCCGATGCACGGGCTCCTGATGCTACTCCGGCAGAACATGAATTTCAAATAATAAGGCTCAAGAGATCACTGGGAAATCAATAAACTCAATCAGCTTGGATCTTGATGCTGTCTAGGACATGGGGACGGGGAAAGTGAGCAAGGCTGGAAGGTGAGAAGGTGAACTTGGAAGACAAAAGCAAAACAAATCTCTCAGGCTGCTTTTGTGTGTGTGTGTTTTGCTCGAGAGACACCGACTCTGGGCAGATTCATGCATTTGGTACATCACGGGGAGAAAGCTTCTCTTAGGTTCAGGCAGCAGGAAGGGAAAGGTATGCTTGAAAGTCAAGGGGGTGGGTAGCGGTCAGTGCAGGTCTAGGGATGGAGTCCCTGATCCGGGTAGCCCAAGTGAGCCCGATATCATCAGATCTGGAAGCTAAGCAGGGTCGGCCCTGGTCAGTTCTTGGATGGGAAACTGCCAAGGAAGTCGGGGGTTGCTGCACAGAGGCAGGCAAGGGCAAGCCGCCTCTGTCTGTCTCTTGCCTTGAAAGTCCTCTGTGCGGTCGCTGGAAGTCAGATGCAACCTGATGGCACTCTTCCACCGCTAATGGGGAGGTCCAGGTTCAAATCTCCATTAAGTCATGACATCCCTTGGTTGGTTGGGGGGCAAGTCTCTCTCTTCCAGCCAAGCCTACCTCTCAGGGTTGTTCTGGGGATAAATCTATAGGGGCCCCCTTGGAGGAAGAGCCATGGGGCTCTATGGCCCCCTGGGAGGGATAAAATTTTAATAGGTAGAACCTAGACTTTTAATAGGTAGAGCCAGTTTGGTGTAGTGGTTAGGAGCACGGACTCTAATCTGAGAGAACCAGGTTTGATTCCCCACTCCTCCACATGCAGCTGCTGGAGTGACCATGGGTCAGTCACAAGGTCTCTCAGAGGTGTTCTCTCAAGGGCAGTCCTCGAGAGAGCTCTCTCAGCCCCACCTACCTCACAGGGTGTCTGTTGTGGGGAGGGGAAAGGAAAGGAGATTGTAAGCCGCTCTGAAACTCCCTTGGGTAGTGAAGGCTGGGGTATAAATCCAGTCTCCCCCTCCTCCTCCTCCTCTTCTTCTTTTTCTTCTTCTTCTTCTTCTGGGACCTGTACCTGTAATGCTGTAATGCTGACCTGTAATGCTTGTTGTCATATTTCACTAAAAAACCCAAAGTAAACTGCAGGAGTCCCCCTTCCAAGTGCTGGCATGTTTCCTCAGCACAGGGAGATGGTCCAAGACCAGGTCTTCCAATATAGTGGACTGGGGTGGGTAGACCTGTTCTCCAGAGTTCAGGTCAACCAGTATAGTGGTCGGAGCAGGTAGACCTGTTCTCTGGTGGCCTGGTTTACCAATATAGTGGCCTGGGGCATGTAGGCCTCTGGAGGCCAGGTCTACCAATATAGTGGTTAGGGCAGGTAGTCCTGTTGCCTGGAGGCCAGGTCCACCAATATAGTGGCCTAGGGGCAGGTAGACCTGTAGAAGACATTTTGTGTAATGAAATTTGACTTGATTCTCTTTTCTCTGATAAGGTCCAAATAATTATTAAAATATAGTTTAAATATAGTTTAGAAGAATTCATTCTGAGATTTTTACAAGGTTATGGAAATAATCTTCAGGGGGAAATAAGTTATGCAATAGTCCAACGTAGACTTGCTCCCAACTTTAATGCTACTAGCTTTTTTTTTGCTCGCAAGGTAGAATTGCTGCTCACAACACTGGAGCTTAGAGGGAATATTGGTTGGGGCAGCTGCACCCTTTGTGTGATATTTGTTGGTTTCTCAGTATAGAAAATGGAATGCTGGAATAGATGCGGGGTCAAGTTCATAGTTTGCCCAGAGCACCCAAAAAAGCCTTGGGTCAGCTCTGGATGGGTCACTGTACAAAGTAAATTTGGACTTTTGTGTCACCATACCAACAAGGTTGGGAGCCAGTGGTATAGATTGTCCTCTGGAAGCCAAGAGAAAACAGACCTTACCCAAGTACATGCCAACATCTGGAAGTAAGTGTTGAACAGCTGGGGGAAAAGCTCACCATCGCACAGCACAATGCTATGATACATTCACCATCTGCAGCCTAAGGAAAATGAGATCTGACTCGTCAAATTATTCCAGCTGAAACGTCTTATTTCTGACAGGTTTGCAGAGGATTTCCCCCTAATCTTGTTGCAAATCTTGAGTTCCCCGAGCATCCCTCTGATGTTGTGCCTGAGCGGGAATCACCAGTCACTTCGAATTTCCTTCATGCAGAAGTCAGCGAGCGACAACTTTACTAGTGGCGCTATCGAGTTCCACGGCCCCACCATTTGGAATGTCCATTTCGATTTCACTTCTTGCCTTGTGCAAATTCAACGGATTGGTCTCCGTGTTTGGGTCAGGTCTGCTTTCCTCGTTAAGTTTGGTGGTGGTGGAAAGTGCCGCCAAATTGCAGCTGGTTTATGGTGACCCCCGCAGGCTAGCTTGGGCACCCCAGGTCAGGGCAGGTGGTGGAAAGTGCCAAGTCACAGACCACTTGTGGCGACCCCATAGGTTTTTCATTGCAAGAGATGTTCAGAGGCGGTTTGCCATTGCCTACCTCTGTGTAGCAACCCTGAACTTCCTTGGTGGTCTCCCATCCAAGTACTAACCAAGGCTAATCATGCTTAGCTTCTGAGATCTGACGAGATCAGTCTAACCTAGGCCATTCAGGTCAGGGCAAGTTTAAGTTTACACCGCGGGTTTAGGGAGGATAGGAGGTGACACAGCATAAGGAAACCACAGAGACCAGTATTTAGTGAAAACATGGCCACAGCTTTATTGAGTACAGTTAAAGGAGCATTGGCACAGCATGGGGATGGATCCAACACTGAGCAACCTCCCTGCCACCCGATAACTACACCCCCAGCCCCTGCTGGGGGGTACAACCATGAAATGGCAAGATCCATGTGGGTGCCAGCTGCTGCATGGTCCCCTTGCCGCCTGGTGGTGGAAGCCAGCTGGCAGCCTCCAACAGGGCATGCAGCTGAGTGGCTCCACCTCCAAAACCCTTAAGGGAGTCCCCAAACCGGGGAAGGAAGGCAAGCGGGCATGGCCTCCCGCCAAAGGATCTGTCTCAATGCCCAAAACTGCCCATGCTGTGATAAGAATGAACATAAGAACATAAGAGAAGCCAATGTTCGATCAGGCCAATGGCCCATCCAGTCCAACACTCTGTGTCACACAGTGGCCAAAAACACCAGGTGCCCTCCGGAGGTCCAGCAGTGGGGCCAGGACACTAGAAGCCCTCTCACTGTTGCCCCCCCCCAAGCAGCAAGAATACAGAGGATCACTTGCCCCAGATTGAGAGCTCCTATCTATACCTTGTGGCTAATTGCCTGCCTTTGATGGACCTCTGCTCCATATGTTTATCCAATTCCCCCTTGAAGCCATCCATGCTTGTAGCCGCCACCACCTCCCATGGCAGTGAATTCCATGTGTTCATCATTCTTTGGGTGAAGAAGTACTTCTTTTTTGTCTATAAATATAACACCATAAAATATAATGTCATAAAAACATCCCATGTCACCTGAAAAACAGGAAAAAACAGGGAGGGATGAAGCTGAGATGAGGGTGAGTTGGCTGCGGCTCTGGGCTTAAATAGCCACCGGGGCATCACAGCCCCTGCCCACTCCGGCTACTGACACTGACAGCAATCCTGTGCAGCCGGCCCTGCCCCAATGAGACTGCAGACAGCAGTAGGCTGAGATCCACACTTCCTCTGTCTCCCCCTCCCCCCTCCTGAATCGCAGTGGACGACTACAGGTAAGTCAGTGTCATATCTATTTTAATATTATCCTTCTAGGTTTAAAAAACTGTACTATAAAATGCTGTGAAATGGTGTAAAAGCAACAAACCCATGCCCTTCTTGTCAGAGCTGAGGTAAAGAGCAACCAGAAACCAGGTTTTTTTTAGTGGTGGCTATGGAAGGCCCTTTGAGGTTCACCCGGCACCTTGGCCACTCTCCTTTTGGCGCCAGGACAAAAAGTTTCCGTCGACTGTTTTCTTTTAGTTAAAGGGATGATCTTTTAACACCATTTTAATACTCTTCCGCGAGCCCCCAAACTGTTAAATCATTTTAAGCTCCTCACGGCGCGTTATGCTTTTACGCTCTGGCGGGGTTATACATGCTGGGTTTGGATGAATAACTTTTCGTGTTTGGGGTTTCTTATTATGTTTTCATTCATTAAGCTTCCTCGGAGAGGTTCCCTGAAGAGGCATCCTATTTTTTTCTAAATAAACCAAACAAACCAATGAGCATCAAAACTGGGAAAAGGAAAACGGGTCTCTGTGAGTGTCGGCCACACCGTCATAAGAGCATAAGAGCCCTGCTGGATCAGGCCTATAGTCCATCTAGTCCAGCATCCTGTTTCACACAGTGGCCAAACAGTTCTTCTTGACGGCCAACAACAGAGCATCGTGGCTGAGACCTTCACCTGATAAGAGCATAAGGACAACCCTGCTGACCAGACCAATAGTCCATCTAGTCCAGCATCCTGTTTCACACAGTGGCCAACCAATTATTATTGAGGGGCAACAACAGGGCACAGAGGCCGAGGCCTTCATAAGAATGTAGGAAGAGCCCTGATGGGATCAGACCAATGGTCCATCTAGTCCAGCATCCTGTCTCACACAGTGGCCAACCAGTTCCTCTGGAGGGCCAATAACAGGACATACAGGCCAAGGTCGAGGCTTTCCCCTGACATTACCTCCTGGCGATGGGTTTCAAAGGTTTAGTGCCTCTGAATGTGGAGGTTCCCCTCAATCACCACAGCCACTGATAGATTTATTCTCCATGAATCTACCAAATCCTTTTCTAAAGCTGCTTATTCCTGTGGCCATCACCACATCCTCTGGCAGCAAAATCTACATTTTAATCACTCTGTGCGACTAAAATGTCAGGTTTGGGTGGGGATGACACACTCTGCAGAGTCCCTCTTGGAGGTCTTGACAGGCCCCAGACCAGAGAGGGAAAAGAGTTAACTGCACCCTAGGTCTTCATATTGCCCTACCCATAACCCGTTAGCCAGCGGGTGGACTAAATTGATCCCGAGTCCCTGGCTTTTATGAGAGAGACTCCCATTAAGGCCAGGGACTGAGGATCAAGTTAGTCCATCCACTAGCTAACGGGTTATAGGGCAGGGCAGTATGAAGACCTAGAACAGGGGTGGCCAAACTTGCTTAACATAAGAGCCCCATAGAATAAACATCAGGTGTTTGAGAGCCACAAGACATGAACAAATATTACCTGCTTTTATTGGAAAATAAGCACATTTTGCTTTTTATTAACATTAAATGAGACTGCCAGAAATAATAACAAAAGGGGTAAAAGCAGATATTGATAATGATATTAATTTGTCCAGTGATATTTGTTTGCTAATGATATTTAGCTTCCCCAGCCGCCCTGCCAGGAGCCACGTAATGTATGTGAAAGAGCCGCATGCGGCTCCCGAGCCACAGTTTGTCCACCCCTGTCCTAGGGTGCTGTTGACTCCTTCCCCCCTCTAGTCTGAGGAACTGTTGATCTTTAAGGCGTTACTGGACTCGGATCTTGCTCTCCTGCCACAGACCAACATGGCTACCTACATGAAACTATCGTTATAGCTCAGACAATGTCTCATTGCCAGTTTGGTGTAGTGGTTAAGTGCACAGACTCTAATCTGGGAGAACCGGGTTTGATTCCCCACTCCTCCACTTGCACCTGGCTGAATGACCTTGGGCAAGCCATAGTTCTGGCACAGCTGATCTTGAAAAAGAGCAGTTTCTGTCAGAACTCTCTCAGCCCCACTGACCACACAGGGTGTCTGTTGTGGGGAGGGGAAGGGAAAGGAGTTCGTAAGCCGCTCTGAGACTCCCTTGGGTAGTGAAGGGTGAGTTATAAATCCAGTCTTCTTCTTCTTCATGCAGAAATGTCAGGAAAGTTCTTCTGAAGGCAGGCCTTTCTTCCTCTGAGGGCTCTGGCTCAGAGGCAGAGCATCTGCTTTGGATGCAGAACGTCCCAGGTTCAATCCTCAGTGACTTCAGTTAAAAGGATCAGGTAGTAAGTGCTGTGAAAGACCTCATCTGGAGACTCCGGAAGGTCACTGCTGGTCAGGGTAGACAAGACTGACCTTCATAAACCAAGGTTCTGAATCCATAGCAGACAACCCCATGATGGACAGGGGCCACGGCTCATCCGTTTTGCATGCTGAAGGTCCCAGGTTCAACCCCAGCATCTCCAGCTAAAAGGACCAGCCTAGTAGATGATGTGAAAGACCTTGACCTGAGGTCCTGGACAACTGTTGCTCATCCGAGGAGACAGGGCTGACCTCTATCGACCAAGGGTCTGACACAATCGGCTTCCTGTGTTGCTCTAAGTGAAAACCGGTTGGGGATTAAAAGCAAAGTGTGCCTTCAGTTTTAATTTAGAAAGAAAAATACATTTCCAGCTTTCAGAAACTCTGTCCTCTCCCCCCCCATTCCTGCCCCTTCAGTAGTTTATGAACGTCCCTCTCTGAATATTGCCGAGCTGCGATGAGCTGGAATTTGACAGTTCTGTGCGCCCCAATCCTATCTGGCGAGCAAACAAACTGGAAGGGACTCAATATACAAAGTGACAGCTATCCCAGCCGAGCCCCTAATCCATTCATAGAGGGGGAGCGGTAGAATAGCGTAACCGTGGTGACCTTTGGTTAAGGAGGCAGATTGGGAGAATATGTTGCTCTCCTTGAGGATATGAACCGCACACAGTGTTATTTCAGAAACGATAACGATCAGGCCGACGCAACCAAGGAAGATGAAATCGGACTCATTGACTTCCTTCAAGCTGGGAAATTCTATTGATTCCCTCTTTATCATAGAGATTCCCTCTGAACTGCTTTCTGTTTCCAGCCAAGGGGACCAAAGATTTCTGTTGTGTTTTTTTTAAAGAGATGCTACATGACTACTTCTTTGTAAGGAATCACATGGATGTTTTGAAGGGCTCGGCAATTATCTGAACCCGCCTCTCCCCTTGGGGTACTGCAAATTTCACAGAGAACGCATTTGACAGTTGAATTTTCCTGGTTCGATGGCCGCCGTCAGAGTGAGCAGCAGTGAACAGAAGAAGTGAAAGAAGAGGATAAGGTTTTTATATGCCGCTTTGGTCTAGCTGAAGGAGTCTCAGAGTGGCTCACAATCGCCTTCCCTTCCTTTCCCCACAACAGATACCTTGTGAGGTAGGTGGGGCTGAGAGAACCGTGACTGGCCCAAGGTCACCCAGGAGGTTTCAGGTGGAGGAGGAGTGGGGAATCAAACCCGATTCTCCAGATTGGAGCTCACCTCTCTTGACCACTGCATACTTATACCTGTTGCTAAGGTCCGATGATGACAAAGAAGTGATTGGGTTTCTACCCTGCCCTTCACTACCCAAAGGAGTCTCAGAGTGGCTTACAATCCCTTTCCCTTCCCCTCCCCACAACAGACAACCTGTGAGGTAGGTGGGGCCGAGAGAGCTCTCTGGAGAACTGCCCTTGAGAAAACAGGTCTGAGAGAACTTATGACTGTCCCAAGGTCACACCAGCAGCTGCATGTGGAGGAGTGGGGGATCAAACCCGGTTCTCCCAAATTAGAGTCTGCGCTCTTAACCACTACTCCAAACTGGTTCTCTGATTATCCCAAGATTCCAAGTGTGCTCCCAACTTAGCGCACAACTTGAATGGAGTGAATCCCAAAGTGCACTGGGAAATCCATGTACAGAACCATTTTTAAATCCTGTGTTCATGTGCACAATCTGAATTGGCCTTCACCTGCTCCCAGCTGGTTCATCGCCAGCCCAACACTGACCTGGACAGCCCAGGCTAGCTCGATCCCAGCAGATCTAGGAAGCTAAGCAGGGTGGGCATTGGCTAGCATTTGGAAAGGCAGCCTCCATTTTTCAGAGGCAGGCAATGGCAAACCACCTCTGAAATGTCTCTTGCCTTAAAAGAAACAAGTCTAGCTCACCACCTAGGGGTACATAATACTAAAAGACCTAGAAATTCTACCTGCCAGACAATCTTAGGATCTCCTGGCTATTCTACACACAATGCCATACAATAATTATTAATTCTTACATTGCCAGCACAAGCATCTGTGAGAGAGAACTGGTCCATGTGAGGATGCAGATGGGTTCTGAGTCCAGGAAAGCCTTTTGCCTTCCCACTGGGCTGCATTTTCACATCCTCCAAAGCTAGCTGCTGTGTGTAGGAAGGGGGGCAAGGACTGGCACTGTCTTCCATGCCCCCCCCGGGGTGGGTATGGGGGTGGCTTTGGGCACCCTAGCTTAGGGTGCCTCAAAGCCTTGGGCCAGCAGGCACTGTGTACTGTGCCATGTTGGGAAGGAGTACAGCAACCTTTTGAGCAGCCGTAGACTGGTTGTAAACTGTTATACCAATCATCAGAAATTTGGCTTCTTGTTTGTCACTGGTGATCAGGACGTGAAGAATGAGGTTAACCATCAATATACTTTCCCTTGGTTATAGACAGTAATTATCAGAATAACTGTATTATGGTCAGTTTATGATGAATTATGATGTCAGGAGCTGCGTTGTAATGTTGTTGGTTTGACCTTGCCTCTGCATAGCAACCCTGGACCTTCTTGGTGTTCTCCTATCCAAATACTAACCACAGCCAACACTGCTTAGCATCCGGGATCCAATGAGATCAAGCTAGTCTGAGCCATCTGGATCAGGGCATAAACAAAGTAAATAGAGGTAAATAATGTAATGTAGGGATGAGGGAGATGCCAATCAACTGAAGGAACTGTGCACTGTGACAAATTGTGGAGGCTTTACTCCCAGAACCAATTTTAGAAATTTGCCTGGTTCAACCGGAATCCAAGAGTGGAGAGGAAAGAAGGACCTGTGGTTTGATGAATCAGTCATGCAGCCCATGCCCATCCATGCAAAATCTAATATATTCAGGTTCAGAACTGGATGTTTTCTGACCCAGAGTTTGGGTTAATTTACTGCAGACGTTTCGCGCTGAATATTCACAGCCCCGAACCCGAGCGAATATTGCATTTCTGGAGGCTGCTACCCTTCTAGCTTCCGCTGATTTAATAATAGCAGCGTATTAAACATTGGTTAGAATTAATCTTTTTTTTTTAAGTTTTTAAAAAAGAAAACGAGTGGCCACATGGCACAGAATTGATTTGCCCGCTCCAAACAGTCACTTGTTCAAGTCTGCTATTAGCACCGGAAAAATTCAAGTGTTCTTTTTTTAAAGCCTCAAAGATTAGGAAGTCTTCTGGGGGAGCTGGTCTTTTTTCTTTTCTTTTTTTAGTGTCACTACCTAATCATCGAAAATAATAGAGCAGGCCAAGGAAAGACCTCTCCATCTGAAAATACCTGTCTTTTGAAGGGTTGCTAATTGCATTCTTCTCAACCGGCAATTTCCCCAAGCTGCCGTTAAATATTTTGAATTGATGGAAACTCGACGGCCATCTATTTAGTGACCCATTGATTGTTGTTGAACAATGCTGAGCAGATTTCAGGCACTGGGAAAAAAAGAGAAGTGGTACAGCAGTGCCTTGGCGATAAGGACGCCGGCGTTATGAAGGGATTAATAAGACCTGACGGGTTTCATAACTTCATTTGCTTAGATGGGGGATTGCTGCAGAAGACAAAGAGGTGGTGAGCGAGCGAGCCAAAGCCAGTGACCCATTCGGCGGGGTCACCCTAGAACCGGGGGAGATACATGTAAAGGTTCCACACAGGCACGTGGTTTTGGGGATCATGGACAGTGTTCCCTCTAAGCTCGTATTGGCCTTTAAAGCCCTATGTGGCCTGGGAACGAGAAGAAGAAGAAGAGAAGAGATTGGATTTATACCCCGCCCTCCATGCCCCAAGGGAGTCTCAGAGCGGCTTACAAACTCCTTTTCCCTTCCCCTCCCCACAACAGACACCCTGTGAGGTAGGTGGGGCTGAGAGAGCTCTTTCCCAAGCTGTCCTTGAGAGAACAGCTGGTACAGAGCTATGGCTTGCCCAAGGTCATCCAGCCAGGTGCAAGTGGAGGAGTGGGGAATCAAACCCGGTTCTCCCAGTTTAGAGTCCGCGCACTTAACCACTACACCAAACTGGCTCACGACATGTCTGCAGGACCGTCTCTCCCAGTATGCCCCCCGCAGAGCATGATGCTTGGCAGATCAACATCTCCTGGTGGTCCCCGGCCTAAAAGACATCCGCTTAGCCTCAACCAGAGACTTTTCAGCTCTGGTTCCGGCCTGGTGGAACACTCTCCCAAGTGAGATCAGGGCCCCGTGGGACCTATTACTGTTCCACAGGGCCTGTAAAAACGGACTTGTCCTGCCAGGGCTATGGTTGAAGCAGGGGGTGCCTCCCCTGCTCTGCCTGGCATTAATTACTATGTGTTGCTATTGCGGCCTGCCCATCTGCCCATGACTTGGGTTAGCTAAGCATTCATATAGCTAGTTCTTTTGAATACTTACTAATTGGTAGCTCGCCATCTGGATTGCAGGTTTTATATTCGTAATTATGTTTTAACGTTTCAAATTGCTGGAACTATTATTGTTCATTGGTGCTGTGACCCACCCTGAGCCCTGCTTTGCAGGGGGAGGGCGGGATGGAAATTCAAATAAGTAAGTAAGCAAGCTGAGTTAGTGTGAGCTAGCTCACAGTTTTTAGCCTCCAGCTCACGCATATTTGTCATAGCTCAGGAAGGAGGGCTCCAGAGCAAACTGAATTGTGCAGTAGCCAAATCGCTCCCTCACAACTTTAATGCCAGTGGCTCACAAAGTAGAATTTTTGCTCATAAGACTCCACAGCTTAGAGGGAGCATTGGTCATGGGTCTGTGTATAAACACTATTGCCCCCATGGAAGTGTGTGTGTGTGTGGGGGGGGAGATGGACAGAGAGAGTTATATAAGCAAGGAATAACATTATTGGCTAAAAAGTAGGTAGAGAAATATAGAAAATGGACTCATATACCTATATCTGTGTCTATATATCAATCAATAGATGGATGGATAATTAGTAATCATTAAGAATCAATATTGACATAGTGCCCAGCCTGTCAATTAAAATACTCCTCAGAAGCGCTGCTCCAGAGAGCCAGCATGGGGTATTTGTTAAAGGTGGTGGACCCAGGTTTGATTCCCCCCTCCTCTACATGAAGCCAGCTGGGTGACCTTGGGCCAGTCACAGTTCTCTCAGAACTCTCTCAGCCTCACCTACCTCACAAGGTGCCTGAGGTGGGAAGAGGAAGGGAAGGCGATTGTAATTCACTTTGAGACTCCTCAAGGTAGAGAAAAGCAGGTAATAAAAACCTACTTTTCTTTTTCTCCCTTTGCCCCCATTTGTAGATATGAGGCAGGTAGCGACAAAAGACAGCCTTTTTGTGGTGGCCCCTGGCCTGTGGATTGCCCTCCCTCTTGAGGCCTGCCTCCTCCCTCCCCCACTCTCATTTAAGTGCCAGGCCATTTGATGAAAAGGTTGATTTTTTAAACCCCATTTCTAGTGTCTGCTGGGAGTCTGGAAATGGTTTTCTTCCAGTGGCTTAATCTGTTGTGCTGTTTTATGCACCAAGTGAGTTTTTAATGCTAGGTTTTCTTAACTTTTAATGATTATACACTTACACTGCATTATGATTGATTTTGTGAGCTGCCTCAGGAAGGTTCCCTGGAGAAGCAGTGTGGAAATTTGCTAAGTAAATAAGAAAAGTACCTGAATATACAGCCAGTGCTAGTATCCGGGATTCTTTCTGTATAGCTAAATTGTGACTCCCATGTCCAGTTAAAAACGTAAGAACATCAGAAGAGCCCTGCTGGATCAGACCAGTGAGGGTCCATCTAGTCCAGCATCCTGCCTCACACAGTGGCCATCCAGGGCATATAGTTGAGGCCTTCCCCAGATAAGAACATCAGAAGCTGGATCAGACCTATAGTCCATCAAGTCCAGCATCCTGTTTTACACAATGGCCAACCAGTTCCTCTGGAGGGCCAACAACAGGGCAGAGAGACTGAAGCCTTCCCTTGATACGAACACCAGAAGAACACCAGAACACCATTGGTTCAGACCAATGGTCCATCTAATCCAGCATCCCATCTTACACAGTGGCCAACCAGTTTTCAGGATGGCCAACAACATGGCAGAGAGGCCAAGGCCTTCATAAGAAGATAAAGAAGAGCCCTGCTGGCTCAGACCAGTGGTCCATCTAGTCCAGCATCCTGTCTTACACAGCAGCCAACCAGTTCCTCTGGAGGGCCAACAACAGGGCACAGGGGCCGAGGCCTTCCCCTGATGTTGCCACTGGGCTCTGGGATTCAGAGGTTGAGTACCTCTGAATGTGGAGGTTCCCTTTAGTCACCATGGCTGGTAGTCTTATGGTGAGTTCCCTGCCACGGGAACATCATCCTCTTGACTAAGCTGCAGTTCTCAGTTCCTGTGAGATCCCACTTGAGAAAAGAGCATGTGTCTATGTCCTGGTGGGGACAGAGGATGAAGGAGAAGCCTAAAGGGAAATAGAGAACAAGAAAGAGGGAGAGACCCAGAGCTGACCATTACAAGGGGGGTAGGGTGGGAGGAATGAAGGATGATTGATAAGATTAGGTCTGGTACGAGAGCGTTGAGGGATAAGCAGCAGATGGTAGAAGAAGAAGAAGAGATTGGATTTATACCCCGCCCTCCACTCCCCAAGGGAGTCTCAGAGCGGCTTACAAACTCCTTTCCCTTCCCCTCCCCACAACAGACACCCTGTGAGGTAGTTGGGGCTGAGAGAGCTCTGAGACAACTGTCCTTGAGGGAACAGCTGGTACAGAGCTATGGCTTGGCCAAGGTCATCCAGCAGGTGCAAGTGGAGGAGTGGGGAATCAAACCTGGTTCTCCCAGATTAGAGTCCGCGCACTTAACCACTACACCAAACTATACCAAACTGGTAGCATCAAGGAGAGAGTGAGGAGGAGAGGAGAGCTCCAGGTTGGTAGGGAGGAGGTCTGAGATGGTTGCCGATCACCAGGTGGGGCCTGCAGATCTCCTGGAATGACAGCTGATCTCCAGACCACAGGGATCAGTTCCCTCGGAGAAAACGGCTGCTTTGGAGGGTCGACTTTACGGCATTATACCTCACTGAGGCCTCTCTCCAAATCCCACCCTCCCCAAGCTCCACCCCCCAAATCTCCATGGATTTCCCAGTTTAGAGTTGGCAACCCTATGGGTGGAAGTGGATTTCCGGGAAAGTCATGAGAAGAAGGAGGGTCTAGAGCAGGAGAAGGGGAAGCAGAGAGTTTAAGGGACGCTCTGCCTGTCCTGAAACCCACAGGCTGTCTCGGTGGCAGAGGAGAAGTCTGGCAGAGAAACCTAACTTGATGTACAGAGGGCATCGGATCACCTCACCTAGCAAAGGCATTTTATTTGACTGCAATTTTCTTCTAGGGCATCCAATGAGGCTGATGGGTAGTAGGTTAGGGACGGACTAAAGAAAATACTACTTTACACAAAGAGTGATTAAAATGTGGAATTTGCTGCCATCACACATTTTAAAATAACCTAAATTTAGGATGAGCAAATTTTTCCTATTTTGTTTCTTGAAATACTAGTTATATTTCCATCAACCCCTGGGCACCATCGCACTCGCCAACATCTTTCCTGGCACCCACCAAATAAAAGTGGACAGGGCTAGGTGGGACTTTTTGCCTAGCAGGGCTTTTGATTAGCTGCGTGGATAAAAAGGCATCTCATTCAACAAAGCGTCTGCCTGAAACGTTGAAGAGGTCCCATTAGAGTTAGGTGCAACCTTGCTCTCTGATGGCTGGCTCTGCCTCCTGTCGCAGCCGTTTTCTGATTGCGCTCACTGCTCCGTGTCAAAATTCCAAAGGTGCCCACAGGCTCAAAAAGATTGGGGACCCCTAAGTTAGGGGGTGGGGGTTAACCGAGAGCAGGCACTGTGGATAGTGGCTGACAGTGATCTTGAGTAGGGAAAAAATCGCTTTCTGTTGGCACAATCCCCACCCAAACGTCTTTCATTTCTCTAGGGGAAGGGGGGAGAAAAAATGGAACAAAGCCGGTTCCAAACTTGAATGACATTCTTTCACATCTTCAGGAGACATTTATAATCATAGCTGGCAACCTGATTTTATAAGTACGTGCGTGCGAGTAATGATATATTTATTAAAAAGAAAGCTTTTCTTCTCCTTCGGTATTTCCCTTTCTTCCTTTGTTCTTCTGTACTTTTGACACTCCACAAACGAATTGCAGTAGGAAGAGGGGAAGAGAGGGGGAGGGAAGCCATTTATAATAAGCAGACAATAGGCTAGAATCCTACAGAATGTGCACCCATTCCATTGTGTTTGTCTGAAACGGTTTTAATTCCTGTTTCCCCCGCGCGCGCACACACACACACAGAGTCTCTAGTGCTATTACCCTGGGCTTGTAGGTAAAGAATTCTGCTCTGCTGCCGAAGATCTGCTAGCGAAAGCAGACACATTCCAGAGAGACTTAATTAAAATATAGAAGTCTGGAATGCCCTTCAATAGCAGGCAAACGGAGCCAGATTGGCATGAAGAGAGATGGGAATACAGCAAAAGACAAAATAGAACATTGGAAATTATACTACAGGCAGAGAATAGAAGTACATCTGTGTTCATCACTTGGTCAGGGATGACTAGAGAGGCTGATGAGTATGGAGCGTGAGAGCTAGGGTTGCCAACCGCCAGGTGGGGCCTGGAGATCTCCTAGAATTAAATGATATATAGATAGATATACATAGATAGATATAATTTGTCTTGGAAGCACAGAAGCTTTACACTGTATCCCTGATCGTCCATGTTTCCTGGTTAAGGGAAAATGCTGTTCAAATTCCAAAGATGATCTGACTCCAATGGCAACAAGAGAAAGAAATTTTACTTACAAAAATAGAAGCATGTCTTATGTGACATATTCATGAAAGCCCATTTAACTTATTGTGAACAGATCAGGGTTGCCAGATCCAGGTCGGGAAACTTCTGGAGATTTGGGGATGGAGCCTGAGGAGGACAGGGACCTCAGTGGGGTACAGTGCCACAGAGTCCACCCTCCAAAGCAACCATTTTCTCTGGGGGAACTGATCTCTATAGTCCGGAGATAAACTGTAATTCCAGGGGATCCCCAGGTCCTTCCTGGAGCCTGGCATCCCTAGAACAGATTAACTTCAAATAAGGTTCACTTGCTCCAGCTCCAACCCCAGGTAAGAGAGACAAGAAGAGAGGCCTTGTATAAGATGAAGCAGAAGGCAAGCAAGGGCCCAAAAGGCTCAGCATCTAACCCATGAGAGGGTGGGGCCAACTGCCAAGTGTGCCCCACTGAGATAATTCTCTTAACCAGGGGTCATTTCGTAGAAAAAGAGGTGCAGGAGCTCATTAGCATAACTCATTAGCATAACTCATTTGCATATGCCACACCCCCTAACATGCCGGAAGTGTGTCAGAAGGCAACCCCCCCCCCCTCAGGCTCCGCTCCACAGGTGAGTGAAACTGACCTGCTCTTCCTCCATTCCCTTCCCCATCCAATGCTTTGTGCAATAAAAAATAAGCGTCAAGAACACACCCTCATTCTCTTCCCGCTCCCTTGAAACCACCAGGTTTCAAGTAGACTTGAGATACCCAGGACATGTGCACCACCCATCCCTTCCCCTTCCCCTCCCCACAACTAGACACCCTGTGAGGTAGGTGGGGCTGAGAGAGGTCTTTTGAGAACTGCTCATGAGAGAACAGCTCTGAGAGAACTTGTGACTGGCCCAAGGTCACACCAGCAGCTGCATGTGGAGGAGTGGGGAATCAAACCCGGTTCTCCCAGATTAGAGTCCAACTCCTGACCACTACACCAAACTGATGGGGTGGAAGCTGCTGAAGGGTTGGTGAAATTTCTCCAGTACTTATGTGCCATGTGCCCAGATAAAAAAGGGTTTACTTAAAAAATGTATATGCCACCTTGAGCAAGTCTCTGGAAAAGCAGCACACAGTCATAAAAAGAACAATGATAAAATTTTCAATATTAAAACAAAACATTAAAATCAATAAAGACCCTAGCAGGACTTTCCCCGGGGCGCTGCACCTCTGCACTGCTCAGGGAAGCCAAGGAGGGGACGGGGCTTGGTCATGTGCCCGCCCCCTGGGCTCCTCACTCCCGGAGCTGCGCTCCTGTGCGCTCCCGCTCCAACGGACCCCTGCTCTTAACCCTTTCCCTCCCAGATCCTCTTGCATGCAAAGTTGAACAATATCCAACAATTACAGCCGATCTCCAGACTATGGAGCTCAGTTCCCCTGGACAAAATGGCAGCTTTGGAGGGGAGCTCTATGGCATGGCGTTCCCTGATGAGCTCCCTCCCCTTCCCAAACTCCTCTCTTCCCTGACTCCACCCCCAAATCTCCAGGAGTTTCCCAACTTTGAGCTGGCAACCCTATGAGATCAAAGAACAACCTCCCCCTGCCATCCCATGCAAAATACGTGCACCATTTTCATCTTGGGCCCAGCCCAGCTCTAAGTGATAACCTTAACTTTGCCACAGGGAAGGGTGACTAACCCTTTTTTTTTGGCCACTGTGTGACAGAGTGTTGGACTGGATGGGCCACTGGGCCTGATCCAACATTGGCTTCTCTTATGTTCTTATCCAGCCATAGGGAAAGGCTAATAGAGAATCGTCCCCAGCTGGGACCTGTCTTGCCCAGAAAACTACTTTACCCATACTGCTCCAGCATGACTTCCTGCTGGGACTGATGGGAGCTGTAGTATTTGGGGCTTTCAGATGGAAAACTGATAACGAGAACTCCTGTCAACTTAGGCCATGGCCAGGAAGTCTGGAAAGAAGATATTTGCAATAAAGAACTGCACAGTGCCATTCTAGGCAAAGTGACGCCCTTCTAAGTCCATGGAAGTCCCATATGAACCTACCTGCCCACTCCGGTCATCTTCAGAAGCCCTGCTTCCAGTGCCCCTGCCATCTGGCGCTAGATGGGTGGCAACCTGAGAAAGGGCATTCTCAGTCATGGCGCCAAAAAGTGGAACTCTCTCCTAAGGGAAATCCTTCTGTCTAAACCAGAGTGACACCAGACTTGAGCAGGACTGTAACTCAGAGCAGTGTGAAATTAGAGAATGGGAGGGGAAGGGCATGGGAGAAATCTACACATCCATACAGACGTAAGAGAAGCCATGTTGGATCAGGCCAATTGCCCATCTAATCTATGTCCCACAGTGGCTAAAACCCAGGGGTCATCATCCCTACCTTCTCTAAAGTTTATCTCCCTGCTCCCCATTATTAGCCTGGCTGCCCCCATCAATGTTCTTCTGCCTTCCCTCCTCCCATTCACAAAGGAAAAATCTGGAGGAAATCCTTCATTTGGGAAGGATCCCAGTCCCAAGTCAGGTCTTGGGCATGGATCAACTTTATGGGGACGCATATTGCACCCATTCTACAGACACTCCACTGGCTGTCCATTAGTTAACAGGCACAATTAAAAAGTATTAGCAATCGCATACAAAGCCCTTCGCGGCCTTGGACCCTCAAATCTGCAAGACCGCCTCTCCCCCTACACTCCGCCACAACAGCTCGGCTGATCTGAGCAAGGTCTTCTGCAGGTGCAAACCCATATATGTAAAACTGAATTATTCAAGACAGCTTTTCTATGCAGGCAAAAGAGGCACACAGTGAGTGCTAAATGATACACAAAGTTCCTTAGATAAATTATTTGGAACTGTGGCCTATACTACTGTGTACGGCTGGCTGAATACTAGGATCCTCCTGTGTCATTGTTGTATCGTTTAATGTGTCGCGTTGAGACTCAGGCTTTGCTTCAGTTTTGTTTTTAGATTTCTGACTGGTCCCACAACCCTAATCCTGTTGCATCGTTCTGTCAAATGTCCCACCCTGTTGGCAATGCTCCCTCTAAGCTATAGAGTCTTGTGAGCAAAAAATTTACTTTGTGGGCTACTGGCATTAAAGTTGCAAGCAAGTGATTTGGCTACTGCATAAATTAATCTGCTCTGGAGCCATCCTTCCTGCACTAAGAAAAAAATGTGAGAGCCAGAGGCTAAAAAAACTGTGAGCTAGCTCACACTCACTCAGCTTAGAGGGAACAGTCGATTGTCTCGACTCCTCCTGTGTAATCTGCCTCGCGTCCAAGTGAGAAAGGCAGGCTATAAGTGACGTAAATAAAATAAATTACATAAAATCATTGGGCTTTTAGTTAAACGATTTTATTCTTTTAACAGCATTTTAATCCGCTCAAAGGTTTAAAAATTTTTTTAATGTTCACCACCTCATGGACTCTGATTGGGTGGAAAGGTGGCATAAAAATGTTTTACATCCGTAAAAGTAAATAAGTTTCTTTCAAGACAACCAAACTCAGCGAGTTTGAACTTTGTTGCCGTACATCCTCGGTTCGGCTCCAACAAGCTCCATTTGCTCCCGTCAGCAAAATAATGAACTCACCAAGTGAGAAATGGATCTCCTAATCATGACAAGACAAAAAATTCTCCCCTCTTTGGGTAAATTATCCAACCTTGGCAGCATCTTAATGTTTAAATAGGCTTGCTCTTTCTTTTAATCCAAAATAGACTCCGGTAAATCCATTTAGGGCTATAATGAAATGAAAATGAAGCCTGAACAGAAAGCACATTGATTTTCTCCCCCGCCCCTCCTATGGCAGAAATGAAGCCATTTTTTTTTTTTGCATTTCTTTTGCTCAAGGTTGGTACTTCTTATGCCAGAACTAATTAAATTCGAATGTGTTCAGAGCAGAGAAATGACAACCTCTCGCAGCAGAAACAACTCATACAAATATAGGAGGAAGAAACTTGCTTTTCATGCCGGGATCCGGTAAATTAACATCGCCTTCTCCTATTTACTGTGCCAGATCAGTTTATCATGGAATTCAAGGAAATGGGAGCGCAATGATTTCCCGACCCTCAAATAGCCTCCCCGGGAAGAAATTGTGTGAAGCTCACACATTCCAGGGGACAGGATGCAGTCATTTCGAAAGCAGCACAATATGGATTTTCAGCTCAGGAAAAAACCCTCATTGCCCATCGATGATCGATTCCTTCTTTCGCTTCTTTTAGATCTTTTGTCAGCGGTTTCCATTCTGTTCTTTGTGCCATTGTGGTTTTCTTTGTAGATTTGTCTGAATTATGTATGCGCGTTGTATTTTTCGATATGCCATTGATAGGGGTAATTATAAGTAGAATGCACATCATTTGTGCGTTTAATATAATTACAGATCCTATCGAAACGTGCATTCGTTTTGCGAGGGAAAGATTAAGGGCAAAGGAACGGAAAACGATACACAAAGAAAGGACTGTGGGTCTGATGCACACGAGAGAGAAGCAAAGGTGAAATGCAGAACTCTCCAGTCCAATCTGCCAGGGTGAGACATTCCAAATGGTTCATAAAGAGTGCTGACAACTCAGGTTTTTGCAGCTGCCAGCATCTGGCCAATATGTCCACGGCAGGTTGCCAGAAGGTCTCCCATCCAGATACGGACTAGGCTGACATCAGCTTAGCTTCAGGAAGGTTACTATATCATGCGTCCTTCATCCATGGTGGTGGATTTTGCCAGCAAGCTGCCGGTGGCTTATGGCAATCCTGCAGAGTTTTCAAGGCAAGAAAGGAGCGGAGGTGGCTTGCCATTGCCTGCCTCTGCATAGCAACCCTGGACTTACTTGCTGGTCTCTCATCCAAGCCCTAGCCGGGGCTGACCCTGCATGGCTTCTGGGATCCATCAAGATTAGGGCAGCCTGGACTATCCAGGTCAGGGCTTTTCACCCATTTCCTGGGACAAAATATCCATCTTGTGGTTCTTCCCATTTCCACAATGGGCCAGGCGAGCACTTTGGCATCTCAGAGAGCCAATTTGGGGCAGTGGTTAGGAGCACGGACTCTAATCTGGGAGAACCGGGTTTGATTCCCCACTCTTCCACATGCAGCTGCTGGTGTGACCTTGGGTCAGGCACAAGGTCTTTCAGAGCTGTTCTCTCAAGAGCAGTCCTCTCAGCACTCTCTCAGCCCCACCTACCTCACAGGGTATCTGTTGTGAGGAGGGGAAGGGAAAGGAGATAGTATGCCGCTCTGCTACTCTGCTACTCCTTTGGGTAGCAAAGGGTGGGGTATAAATCCAATCTCCTCCCCTCCTCCTTCCTCTTCTTCCTCCTCTTCCTCCTCCAAGTTGTAGTGTTCTGAACATTAGAACACAGACCATAACAAGAGTCTTAATGGATCAGACCAGTGGTCCACCTAGTGATGAATCTTCTTTCACATAGTGGCCAACTGTGTGTCCTGGAGAGCCAACAAATGGAAGAAGAAGAGGAGGAGGAGGAGGAGGAGATTGGATTTATACCCCTCCCTTCACTACCTGAAGGCATCTCAGAGTGTCTTACAATCTCCTTTCCCTTCCCCTCCCCACAACAGACACCCTGTGAGGGAGGTGGGGCTGAGAGAGCTCTGACAGAAACTGCTCTTTTCTGAGGTGTGGCGACCAGAACTGCACACAGTACTCCAAATGAGGTCGCACCATCGATTTATACAGGGGCAATATGACCCGAGTGCCGCATGACGGAGTGAGCTCCCGTCTCTGGCCCCAGCTCCTGCCAACCTAACAGTTCAAAAGCAAGAAATTGCAAGTAGAGAAATAGGTACCACTTCGGTGGGAAGGTAGCAGTGTTCTGTGAGCCTTGGTGTCTAGTCATGCCGGCCACATGACCATGGAAACGTTTTTGGACGGCGCTGGCTCTTTGACTTGGAAACTGAGATGAGCACCGCCCCTAGGGTTGTATTCGACTGGCTTTACTATTTACCATTGCCTTTACTATTATGATACTGGCTGATTTGTTTTCAGTTCCCTTCCTAAAAATCCCCAGCATAGCGTTGGCCTTTTTCACCACAGTCGCACACTGTCTCAACATTTTCAGTGAGTTATCTACCATGACTCCAAGACCTCTCTCTTGGTCAGTCTCCGCCAGTTTGGACCCCATCAACATGTATTTATAGTTAGGATGTTTGGCCCCAGTGTGCATCACTTTGCACTTGGCCACATTGAACCCCATTTGACACATTGATGCCCACTCGCCCATCCTCGACAGATCCCTCTGGAGTGCCTCACAACCCTCCCTGATTCTTGTGGTCCTTTCTTACACGCCCAGGGAAATGCTGATTGCCACTTTGGGGTCAGGAAGCAATTTTTCTCCAGGCCAGTTTGGCTGGAGATCCTGGAGGGTTTTCATCATCTTCTGGGCATGGAACAGGAGTCACTGGGTGTGTGTGTGGGGGGGAGGTTTTCGTGAATTTCCTGCATTGTGCAGGGGGTTGGACGAGATTACCCTGGGGGTCCCTTCCAACTCTATGATTCTATGATCCTCTGATTCTAATGGGAAGCAAAGAACTCAGGATTTATTCCCTTGTTGGCCAACCGGATACTCAGCACCCAGCCAAGTTTACATGATATGCGTCTTGCTTTCCCAAAACGTCTCTCACTCCATCTAAGTTCGTTTCCTGATGCAGTTAACACCTGCGTAGCCTCGATAGCATTCTGATGCATCAGCACGCCCATGAAAATATTTGTACAGACAGCTACAGATGGCCAAGCACCTGCCTTGGCACACAAATGCTAGCCGTCTCTCACCTTGACCCTGCCACGCCAAGAAAGGACGAATCTTGCAGTTCTAGAGAAGGCCAAAAGAAGAAAAAGTGCCTTCCACCAGGCAACTGTTTGGCACATGCTTCCATTTCTTGTCTCATCTGTGCAAGCGTTGGCAGCGGCGGCCAGCTCAGCATGCTAATCATAATGTCTCTGCGGGTGACCTTGCAACCAAGATGGAGCCAGTCACGCTAAGTTGAGCACCACGTATCAGAGTCCGGCTTGCGCTGCAATCTAGTGGATACGTAAGGGGGTGTTTATTGACCAACACAGAGGGGTGTTTGATCAGATAGATGTGCTATGGCTTTTGTACCAAAAAAGATGATGAGCGTTAGGAAATTCTATAAGCTGTTGACGATCTAGAAGAGCTAACGACAGTTCTGGCTGGAAACAGTTCTCCGAAGCTTCAGACGCAAATCCCTGTCAGCTGTTTTACCTCAGATCCTTCCTGAAAGTGGAGATACCTTGGGATTAGAAGAAGAAGAAGAAGAAGAAGAAGAGATTGGATTTATACCCCACCCTTCACTCAGAGGAGCTTACAAACTCTTTTATTTATTTGTTTGTTTGTTTATTTAATTTATACCTGCCCTCCCCACAAGAGGCTCTTCCTCCCCACAACAGACACTATGTGTAGTAGGTGGGGCTAAGAAAGCTCTTTCCAGTACTGTCCTTTAGAGAACAGCTCTGACAGAACTATGGAGGAGGAGGAGGAGGCTGGATTTATACCCCACCCTCCGCTACCCAAAGGAGTCTCGGAGTGGCTTACAATCCCTTCCCCTCCCCACAATAGACACCTTGTGAGGTAGGTGGGGCCGGGAGAGCTCTCCCAAGAACTGTCCTTGAGAGAGCAGCTCTGAGAGAACTTGTGACTGACCCAAGGTCACCCTGGCAGCTGCATGTGGAAGAGAGGGGAATCAAACCCGGTTCTCCCAGGTTAGAGCCTGCGCTCCTAACCACGACACCAAACTGGCTCCCAGGGGCTTCTTGCTTGCAAAACCATTAAATCCAGGACTTCTTATATGCAAAACCATGTATGCTGCTGCTGAACTATGGGCCCTTCCTGGACCCAGCCCCATCACAAGCAGCAATCCTCTCATCTATGAAACTTTCCTCCAACTTTAGTGACTCATCCCTCAATGAAAGAGCCACTTTTGGAGGTAGGTTTGCCCTGTCCTGTTCTGTTGGGCCCTGGAGAACCAAGATGGCCAGCACATTGTCCCTCTAGTTCCTCTCTCCAGCGCCACACCGCTCCCTGTCTGTTGCCGCCATATTGGATGCACTGGACTTGCTGATGACCTTTGGTTTTAAACAAATGATCAGGACCGATTGGTTGACCGGTGACCAGGCTGCGTGAAACGAGCTACTTTTAAAGTATGAATCAATGCAAAAAAAAAAAAAAAGTCAGCATAGCCCTCGGATTAAATAAATTTGGGATTTCCAATGGTTATCCATACGTGGGATTTTGTTGACTTCAGACCCGACCGTTTAGCTTCAGTGTTCCAAGAACGTTGCCAACGACCACACTGAATCGGGACACATCCATAATTAAAACTCTGAAGTTGACTGATGCTTACGCAGGAAAGCCACTGGAGAGCCGGATGCTTGCTGTCGGGCCCAATGACCGAAGCCAACATCTCACTTTGCCACAAAAGCTCATCTGCCCTCATTCGCCTCCGAGCCACAGGTTGGACCTGCTAATGAGTTCCTTTGCAGAGATCAGGGATGAGCTGCAGATCTTTAACAGCTATCCCGGGGCCAGGACCTCTGCTTTTTGGATGTTGACGCCGAGGCAGTAACTAAATGCTCTGCTTTGAAGCCGAGGCTGGGGAGAAATCCCCAAAGAGATCGATTCAATTTCCATTCATTATGGAGAGCAAAACGTTGGAGGATGATCCGGTGATAGAAAAACTTGGTATTCGCTCCGTCGTCCCCGCAGAGAGATTAGTGGCGGGCAGGAGGACTTTCTCTGACTACCAATCGAGAGGGAACTTTAAATGAGGGCGCAGAAAGTGTTGAATGGAACAACTAGGAAAGCCCGTGTAAGTGGAATGTTATGGCTCAGTTACTGCTATTTCAGGAACACCATCAACAAGGACTCTGCTGCATAGCAGAGAGATAGTTTGGCGTAGTGGCTAAGAGCGCGGACTCTCATCTGGGAGAACTGGGTTTGATTCCCCACTCCTACACATGCAGCTGCTGGTGTGACCTTGGGTCAGTCACAAGTTCTCTTGGAGCTGTTCTCTCAAATGCAGTCCTCAAAAGAGCTCTCTCAGCTCCACCTACCTCACAGGGTGTCTGTTGTGGGGAGCGGGAGGAAAAGGAGATTGTAAGCCACTTTGAGACTCTGAGTGAATGGTGGGGTATAAATTCAGTCTCTTCCTCCTCCTCCTCCTCCTCCTCTTCTTCTTTCAATACTAAGATACAGGACATGACTTGCATACAGTGAAGCGGTTAAAGTTTCAGAAAACGATCTTTTTAAAATTTATTTCTCTATCAAATTTACATCCCACTCCCTCTCCCCAAAACGGGACTCGGGGCAGCTAACAGCATATGAAATAACACCCGATAAAAAAACTATACAAAGATACAGCAAATAATCTTGAAAATATAAAGCGATTAAAAATCTATCCCCATTGAAATCTATCCTCTATCAAGCAGGGTGTCTGTTGTAGGGAGGGGAAGGGAAGGAGATTGTAAGGCACTCTGGGACTCCAAGTGAAGGGCAGGGTCGTCATCTTCTGGTGTGAGAGCCAGTTTGGTGTAGTGGGATTTCCCTAAATCTACTAGTTAGCTCTGCTGAAGGAAGTATGTTGGAAGTGACGAAGGAGAACAATCTGCTATAAGCAAGAACCAAGAGATAGGATATATTACTACTGTAGGAAAAGGGAAATGAAGGTATGAAAGCTAGGTAAATAGGGGAGAAGACTCACTTAGCATCAGTTTGCAGGGCTCTTTTTCTAGCAGGAGCTCCTTTGCATATTAGGCCACACACCCCTAATGTAGCCAATCCTCCAAGAGCTTACAGTCGCCCCTGTAAGAAGAGCTCTGTAAGCTCTTGGAGGATTGGCTACATTAGGGGTGTGTCGTCTAATAATATGCAAAAGACTTCCTGCTAGAAAAAGAGCCCTAGCTATGGGCCCTGGCCAATTCAACTCTTCAGGGCTTTCTGTTACCACTGCACAGAACTTGTGTAATTGCTTCCACGGTATCTAATTCCCTGAGGGAGGGACCCCGACATTTCTGAAATAGGGTCAAGATAACTGGCTTTATTCAAGAGCGCCTAGATCGGAGTGGCAACACTCCAGCCCAAAAACCTCCCCACCCCCTTCCCAGGAGAAACCGGCAACAGATTGATCGTGTAGGCATCTGTATTGGTCCAACGATGGATTCTGAAGAGGTTGGGTCACTACCACTGTTGAAGCTGCTGGGACGACACGCTCAGTTAACAGTTCTGGATTCGGCTTCCCACCCCTGCTCAGCCAGATGTGATTAGCTAAGAAGGGTGGCAGTCAGGGGTTCAGAGGCAGGGCTGAACTGCTCCAAGCTGTAGGGTTGACAGCTTGGAGTTGGACAATTCCTGGAGATTTGCAGGTGGAGCCTTGGGGAGGGGGGGGGAGTTGGGGAAGGGAGGGACCTCCACAGGGTACAATGCCATAGACTCCATGCTCCAAAGCAGCCATTTTCTCCAGGGGACCTGATTTCTAGAAATCAGTTAAAATTCTGAGAAATCTCTAGGGTTTGCCTGGCTTCTGGCTGTCCTTCCAAGTACATTGTCAGCATCTTTGAGGTGCACTAATCTTTGCAGAAAAAGCCGCAGAGAGAGAATTTTTAAGGTGGTCACTTTGGCTCGGTGTTTACGGTATCTGCAGGAGGCTGCAGTGGCTCGAGCGGTTAAGACGCTGAACTGCAGACCGGTAGTTCAGCAGTTCGAGACCCGAGTGCTGCATGACGGAGTGAGCTCCCGTCTCTGGTCCCAGCTCCTGCCAACCTAGCAGTTCGAAAGCAAGGAATTGCAACTAGATAAATAGGTACCACTTTGGTGGGAAGGAAACAGCGTTCCGTGCGCCTCGGTGTCTAGTCATGCCGGCCACATGACCATGGAAACATCTTTGGACAGTGCTGGCTCTTTGGCTTGGAAACAGAGATGAGCACTGCATCCCTAGAGTCGTATTTGACTGGCTTTCAAGGCAAGGGAAACCTTTACCTTTACTTTACTGTGGCTGAGGACAGACTGGCAATCTGGAGCGAGACGAATGCGGAGGAAACTGCTGCGAGGGAAAAACTCCCCAGGGCTGGCCGTTCACACCGGCTGGTGTATTGCGCAATGGTGACGATACGGAGCGTTCAGACTGCCGCGGAGTGGCCCCACGTGGGCTGGCCTCCGCAGCTCATGATAGGGCTGTTTCGGCAATTTGCGAATGTCCGCATGTGCGCTCATGCGCAAACTGGCAAAACGCTGCGTTCACACTGCCGCCTCCGCTTGCCTCCCGCCTTCTTCCGGTTCACACTGCCTGGAAGCGGGAGGCAAGTGCAAGACGGCCCCTGGACACCGGTTTCTCCCAGTGTCCAGTTAAAGCGGATGGAAAGCGAGTGGGAGACGGGTAAGTGCGAAACGGAGCCGACGGACAGATGCGCATGTCTGAACGCGCTCCCTTCTTCCACTTCCAACGCGGGGCTGTCCCGCTTTACATTGCCAGTCTGTCCTCAGCCTGTATCTGCAATCTGTGTGTGCAGAAACTAGTCTACTTCGGGGTCCAGTAAAACAGGAGCCCCATTGCCCAATGTGCTTGGAATTCAGGAGGTCTTGAAAGAAGAGGGAGGACTACGTTCACACGGAACTTGGTGATGTTATCCTCAATGACTGGTGCCCCAGACCCTCGAATTGCCTGTTCATTGAAAAGAATGGTCTCGAAAATCCGGAACCCCCTAACACTGCAGGGATATCTAACCCAAACTAGTAATGCCCTACCTGAAAAGAGGCAATCACAGCAAAAACCATCCCCCTGAAGCCCGGACCCAAAACCGGAACAAAGTTTTTCTCAGCACAGACCTCCGATCTCTAGCCATTGTTCGATCCCATTCGCTTCACAGAGGAAAGATCAATCGACAGCCGCGACAATCCAAAACAGACCCGGCATATCCAGGAAGTATTCACGATTTCAAAACGGAGGACAAAACAACCACAGGTAGCCATCACGTCTGCGCCCTGCTCATAAGCTTCCCAGGAGCGTCTGTCTGCTCCAAATGTTGGAGAGGGTAGACCTTTTGGCCTGATCGCACAAAGCTATTCTCTTCCCTTTTCTCTGACGTCCCCCGCAATAATGCCCTTTCATCTCCAACCTCTTACAAGGCAGTTCAGCAGTTCCTAGGACTTCTGTTTTTTTCAGCTTGAGAAGTGGGCTTCTCGAATGAAAAGGACACAAAACTATTGCCTGCTCCACTGGGCAGGGATGAAGTTTGACCCAGATTAACGTGTAAATCCACGTTACCAACCGAGACAGAAAATGGAAAGAAAGCCAGCCGGAGAGTCTGGTGTGAACCAAGGATGCTCTGAACAAATAAACATTACGGATATAAAGTTCAGCGTCGAGATGCGGCCTTGAACTTCACTAGACCCTGAAAAGGATGAATAAATATCCCGTGGTGACAAAAAAAAGAGAGGAAGCAATGAAAAGGAGAAGGCAAACAGGCACCGCTTGTTGCCTTTTAACAGAGCGGTTCAGGGTTGTTTCGTTGTTAACAAGGACACACAAAGACATTGGCCTTGTCAGGATGGAGGTTCCATGCCAGTCGACCATCTACATTTCTTCTTTAAAGACCTGTTTACCTTTCCAGGAGTGGGAACGCAACGTTTTATCATTTGCAATGAGATGTATACACACATTTGCCATCAAGTCACAGCTGTTTTATGCCCTGGGGTTCTCAAGGCAAGAGACATTCAGAGGCGGCTTGCCCTTGCCTGCCTCTGCATAGTGACCCTGGCCTTCCTTGGAGGTCTCCCACCCCAAAACTAACCGGGGCCAACCCTGATTAGCTTCCGAAATCTGATGAAATCTGGGCTAGGCAGGTCAGGCCACAAAAATAAAGTGAAACAAAACTGCCAACATGCTACTGAAAAGGAACAGGAAGCTGGTTTGAGAATTGTCGCTCCCGCCTAGGATTGCCAACCTCCAGGTGGAGGCTGGAGATCTCCCAGAGTGATAGCTGACCTCCAGCCGGCATAAAGTGCTTATTTATTTATTTTAAAACATTTATTCTACTTCTCCTGGAGAAAATGGTTACTTTGGGAGGGGGACTGCATGGCATTATACCCTATCAAGGTCTCTCCCCTCTCTAAACTCTCCCAGTTTCCACCCTCAAATCTCCCGGTATCTATGAATCTGGAGTTGGTAACCCTACATCCTACCTATAGACCGGGAATTGTGATTTGCTCGCAAGTCTGTTTGGAAAAAGCATGTTATTGGCCTACAAAGGCTGCCTCATGCATCCTGGGAATGAAGGAAGAAGGGCAGGCAATTGAAACTTGTGTGTGGAGATCAACACCAGTTGTTTGTTGGCAGTGTGGCTATACCCACCACTCCCTTTCCATAAAAATATGGCTAAGCTTTGGGGCCTAGCAGGGATTTTGGGGACTTTTCTTAAAGGGAGTCAACTTCAGTAAGCAGATGATTCATCAAATACGCACGTTTCACCTCCCAGTAACCATACCCATTCTTTGACTCAATGAGCAGTAGACTGAGAACAGATAAAAGACAAACCTTCACTCAAAGAGTAATTAATATGAGGAATTCGCTGCCACAGGAAATGGTGGCAGCTACAGGCATAGACAGCTTCAAGAGGGAATTGGATAAACCTATGGAGCAGAGGTCCATCAGTGGCTATTAGCCACAAGGTGCAGATAGGATCTTTCAGTCTGGGGCAGTGATGCTCTGTCTTCTTGGTGCTTGGGGGGGGGGGGGGGCAACAGTGGGAGGGCTTCTAGTGTCCCGGCCCCACTGGTGGACCTCCTGATGGCACCTGAGTTTTGGCCACTGTGTGACACAGAGTGTTGGACTGGATGGGCAGTTGGCCTTATCCAACATGGCTTCTCTGATGTTCTTATGTTTGGGGCAGTGATGCTCTGTCTTCTTGGTGCTTGGAGGGGGCAACAGGGGGAGGGCTTCTGAAGCTCTGGCCCTGCTACTGGACCTCCTACTGGGTTTTGGCCACTGTGTGGCCTGATCCAACATGGTTTGCGGGGAGGGGAGGATACAGATGGGAAATAAATAAATAAATAAATAAATGACGCCCCAATACTTGGCAAGCACGCACCCTCTGCCGCTCTCCTTCTCCTGTAGTGGCCAAGACAACTGAGTGCAGCTGGCACGTCAGGAAAGACCCTTCTCTTCTTCACCTGCCTGCCTGCTGCCAGGATCTTCCCCCTCCTCTGCCCCCCTAGATTTCCCAATGCCCCCCCCCCACCAATGCTCCCTTTAAGCTGTGGAGTCTTGGGAGCAAAAATTCTACTTTGTGAGCTACTGGCATTAAAGGTGTGAGTGAGCGATTTGGCTGCTGCGTACATCAGTTTGCATCCTTCCTGAGCTAAGGCAAAAATGTGAGAGCCGGAGGCTAAAAAACTGTGAGCCAGCTTCCACTAACTCAGCTTAGAGGGAACACTGCTTCCGAGGATGGCTGCTGACCATTGCCAATCCTCTCATTGCCCTGACCTGGATAGCCCGGGCTAGCCCAATCTCATCAGATCTCAGAAGCTACGCGGGGTCAGCCCTAGCTAGTATTGGGATGGGAGACCTCCAAGGAATACCAGGGGATTGACGCAGAGGCAGGCAATGGCAAACCACCTCTAAACGTCTCTCGCCTTGAAGACCACATGAGGTCTCCATAAGTCAGCTGTGACTGATGGCACTGGTTGCTGCATTCATCAGTTTGCTCTGCAGCCATCCTCCCTGAGCGGAGACAAAAGTGTGTGAGCCGGAGGCTACAAAACTGTGAGCTGGCTCACACTCATTCGGCTTAGAGGGAACACTGCCCACCACCCAAAATTTTCTGGCTGCCCCTTGCACCACACTGTCACGCCAAAGTTATAGCTATTGACAGCTCTTCCTATCTCTAATAGGCTTAGCAGCTTTCAGTAGGGCCTGGAGAGCTCCTGGAATTATAACTGCTCTCCAGACGACAGGCATCAGTTTCCCCGGGAGCAAACAGCTGCTGCTTTGGAGGGTGTGCTCCGTAGCGTCAGACCCTGCTGAAGTCCCTCCCATCCCCCAAACCCACCTCCCCCAGGATCCGCCCCCAAATCTCCAGGAATTTCCCAATGGAGTTGGCAAGCTTAGTCTCTAACTAGTTAAATGTTTGCATGATGGGCGTCATGCAGTTTTGGCCCACTTGGACTGCAGATGGTGCAGGGGTGTCAGCAGAAAACCTTCCGAAAGAAACTTTTTGTGTTCCGCATGTAATCCACGCGGCTGTCAGAATTCATTACACTTCGCATTTGCCACCACCGTAATTTACTCTGATTGCGAAAACACTCCTGTTGTCTGTTAGCTCCACTGGTAATTAATTACTTTCCTTATTATTATTGGACCGCAGAAGATTCAAACTGTGCAGCGTGAGGAAGTTAGCAGGGGTGCAGTCGTGGTTTGAAAATCACGTTCAGAGGCTTTGCGTTTCAACTTCTTACGAAGGAAACAGTATACAAAGAATTCAAGGGCCGGGGGGTGGGGGGGAATGCAACGTTTGCCCAATAGTTGGAACAAATATCAAACTGGAGAATGTAATGCGAAGGGATTAGGACAAGCATATGTTCCCTTTCCGTTTCCCTTTGATCGCTGTTTATCTCTTGGGCAAGAGATGGCTCCGTTTTCATTGTAGGTTTTGTTTGCTAGGAGCTCTTACCTGCCAGGGTGGTGTATTGGGCTAGACACTGAGCCAGTCACACACTCGTGACCTTGTCTGCCTCACAGGGTTGTTGTAAGGATAAAATTAAGGAGCAGGAGAGAAAACAAAGAAGAAGTGAAGAGGAGATTGGGTTTATACCCTGCCCTTCACTACCCGAAGGAGTCTCAGGAGCTGCTTACAATCTCCTTTCCCCTCCACTCCCTACAACAGATACCCTGGAAGCAGTGTTCCCTCTAAGCTGAGTTAGTGTGAGCTAGCTCACAGTGTTTTAGCCTCCAGCTCACATGTTTTTGTCTTAGCTCTGGAATGATGCACAAATCTGTGCCCTGTGTGACCCCTTGGCCGAATTGGAATCACACAGTCTGAGTCCAACGAGTTAGATGAGTATCTGTTTTAATGAACTCAAAACTGGAAATACAGGGCTGATGGGTGCCTTAGCACTCCAGCAATTCCAAAGCTGTATTCTGCCATAACCAGGAAGAGCAGAAGGTCTTATACCCCAAATGACATCACATATACTTACACATTAAAGGGTCTCTAATTGGTACCCGGCAGTTAACATCATACAAGCATCATTTGACTCAGTGCATCTCTTAGTGGTGTCAGTAATTTCACCTGTTTATCTAGTCTTCAGAACACGGGGTGACTTCCTGGTCTCGCAGAGGGGAGAGCTTGTTGATAAGGGGTTCTGAATCACATTAAACTTCACTCTCGGCGGCCTTGCAACTTCTAAATAGCATTCCGTTTCTTATTGCATCCTAATTCCTCCTACAGAGACTTCCTATCCAAAAAGGGCAGTTATAAAATATATATTCTGTTATGAGTTTCTCTAATCAGAAGCTTCTCAGTTACATACCAGGATCTGGGTCTATTATGATAGACTTTTGAAGGCACAGTGATAGCTGTCAATATATATATATGATCTCAAGGAGAAAGTGTCAGAAATCACTTTCAGAAATCACTTTCAGAAATCACATTCTTTTCCCCTAGTTCCCTTTCTCTCTGTCTGTGTGTGTGTGTCTCTCTCTTTCACACACAGAAACACACAAATTAAGCTTGTTCCCAAACTCCCATTCCACACTCCGGTCACACTTAAGGGTCATTTTACACCTCCCCTCTAAAGTAGTTTGACTGCTGTCTTTTCCTGTGCTGATTTCACAGTGGTGTGAAATTTCACTCCAGGGGGTCTAAGTGCACTAATCAACAGCAGTTGTTTAAAGCAGAATAAAGCTGGTTGAATACTAGCTTGACCACAGGAGGGAAATTAGTAGATGTGGACATTTCAGTAGCAGCACGGTTTCACACCACACAGAGGTGTGGGCAGGTTTTTTTGGAACTAGAATGATTCCAGTGGGAAAGTCAGATGTAAAAACAGCCTAAGTGTAACCAAGAAAAAAAAAGTTCAGAATAATGTAAAGTAAACGGCACTACTTGGTTTTGCTGGGTTTTCATGGCTGGCAGCCGCCAGGTAACACCTGGAGGTCTCCCGCTGTTCCAGTTGACCTCCAGACTACAGAGACGAGTTCTCTTGGAGGAAATGGCTGCTTTAGAAGGTGGACTTTATGGCATTGTACCCTGCTGAGGACCCTCCCCTCCCCAAACCCTCCCCTCCTGAGGCTCCACCACCCCCCCCAAAAAAATTTTCTGGGTGTTCCCCAACCCAGAGCTAACCCCTTCATGAGGCAATCTGAACATGTGCTGGAAAAAACAGGGTGTGACTATTTTAAACAGAGATGTAAATGGCTGAAATCTTCATCATATCTTCCTTCTGGCTGCACATTTCAGGCTCCACTGCTCCCCTTCCCTCGCCCCCGGCCGCCAAATCGGAGCTTGTGTGTTCTTATTTTATTTCGTTTCCCATGGTGTTTGTTTTTTCCCCTGCCAGGAAATTGCAACTTAAGTCTTCTGTGAGCAGACAGAGACCTTTGCTTGACTCCGGCGAGTTCTCAAATCAGTCCCCTTGAAAGTGAGAGGCAAAGAAGTTATTTTGTCTTTCATGTCAGCGAGGTGACTCTCTCTCTCCATCTTCTTCTTCTTCTTCGCTTCTTCGTTTTTTTTGAGGTTACAGAAAGAGCACTTGCTTTTCAAACGAGAGAGAGATGGGGGGGAGGGTTAGGCAACAGAAGGCTGTGACAAATGGAAGGAATAGCCACACATATTTAATTAATCGAAGCGGTCTCACTTCTGCGCTCTCGCCCCAAAAGGGTGGCAAACTTTTAAAGTCGATACGGGGAGGGGGGGTAAAGAGATGCAGCGACCCGACAGCCGGATTGATGAACGCAACCGTCGTAACAATTGGCAGCCCTTAAAAAAATAAGATATATGTCGGATTTCGAAGGGCAAAGACAGGGGAATTAAAAAATGCTCATCTTTTATTAATCCCATGCATTTTGCATAAGGGGATTACCGTCTGCAAACAGGGCTGCAGCAACAACACAATCATGCTAAAATAATCATTGCTGTGGTTTGCCTTCTCTGTTGCCGTTCTGTGTTGTGTGGTTGTCGCCATCCCTGTCATTCAGCAGGTGACATGTTAGCCCTTGTCACAAGGCAGAGCAAACACACGGATAATCCATGTGCAGTGTACACTTGAGCCAGTTTGGTGTAGTGGTTAAAAGCACAGACTCTAATCTGGGAGAACCGGGTTTGAATCCCCAATCCTCCACATGCAGTTGCTGGTGTGGCCTCAGGTCAGTCACAAGTTCTCTCAGAGCTGTTCTCTCAAGGGCAGTTCTGGAAAGTGCTCTCTCAGCCCCACCGACCCCACAGGGTGTCCATTGTGGGGAGGGGAAGGGAAAAGGAGTTTGTAAACCGCTCTAAGACTCCTTTGGGTAGTGAAGGGCGGGGTATAAATCCAATCTCTTCTCTTCTTGATTGTTCTTGGAGTACATGTTGAGTGCACACATGAACACGCATGAAGCTGCCTTGTACAGGATCAGTCCTTTGGTCCATCAAGGTCAGTATTGCCTACTCAGACTGGTGGTGGCTCTTCAGGGTCTCAGGAGGAGGTCATTTCACATCACCTCCTACCTGATCCTTTTCACTAGAGATGCCAGGGACTGAAGCTGGGACTTTCTGCATGCCAAGTAGAGGTTCTCCCACTGAGCCACAGCCCCTCCCCAAATTCTTAAGTTACGTACAACGTAATGTTTATGTTACATACAATGCAAGTACAGCTGAATGTCTGATTGAAACCAAATATTTAACCAGGTACTGGTCTCCAAACTGCCTCCACTTCTCATTTGATTTAAGCACTAGTAGCACTACCCCACAGGCTGTACCTGTGCTTCATATGGGACAGATCTCTCAGAGGGCTCTTCCGCACTCTCTTTTTCATCACTTGTGTGTCTCTTTTGCTTCATGTTTTTTTTTCCTTTTCTGCATGTGTTTTGCACCCCTCTAGTGGTTGCTTTGATATTACATCACCGTATCGCCGGCATATTTCCATACACCTTACCTGACAGGATTGTTGTGATAAGGATAACATGGAAGAGAGGAGAACAAGGTAAGTCACTCTAAGGCCCTGTTTGAGGCCCAAGCAAGCTTCAGTGTCTGTGGAGATTTTAATCTGAGTCTCTCAAATTCTAATCTGATGGTCTAACCACTACACGACAGAAAGATGATAGAGGATGATGATGACGGTGGCGGTGGTGATGATGAAGATAGATGATGGATGGGTGGGTGGATGGATGGACAACCAGACAGATGATGGATGGGTGGATGGATGGATGGACGGACAGACAGATGATGGGTGGGTGGGTGGATGGATGGATGGACGGACAGACAGATAATGGGTGGGTGGGTGGATGGATGGACGGACAGACAGGTGATGGGTGGATGGATGGACGGACAGATGATGGATGGGTGGATGGATGGATGGATGGATGGACAGACAGATGATGGATGGGTGGACGGACAGACAGATGATGGGTGGGTGGGTGGATGGATGTACGGACAGACAGATGATGGATGGATGGATGGATAGATGGACAGAGAGAGAGAGATGATAGACAGATGGATAGATGATGGATAGAGAGACAGATAGATGACAGATGATGATGATGATGAAAATAGATAGATAGATAGATAGATAGATAGATAGATAGATAGATAGATAGATAGATCCCCTTCTACCACAACTATAACCAAAGCCTACTCACAAGGTACTTCTTTGTACCAGCTGGCTGGGCCATCCAAGGTCCCTGTAGGTCAGCTGATCACCTGGCTGAGGCACATGATATTCCTGGAGTTTCTGATATGGCTGCATCCCAGTTGCCATTCCTATCTCAGGCTCTGCCTGAATCCATCCGGGATGCTCTTGTTCAGTAGCATAAATCTCCCTTTTGGGGCTTCCCACATGTAGCGAAGAACCTTTTGCTGCAATCGTCTCACAGTGGCCTTGGCAACCTCAACGCCTCCTCAGTGAAATCAGTTTCTCTAAATCCTTCTGATAATCCCCAGTAATTGACTCACTTACTTAGAAATGGCAGCTTTGCTTGTCAATAGAAGACGGAGCTCAGGACACATTTACGGCCGACCCCCTAACCAGCAGGTTGCATAACTGCTTTCGGTTCAACAAGGAATCGCCGAGAGGGCAAGAACCAGGTGTGTTTGTTCTTGAAGACAATCTGAAGGATTGTAATTTTGTAGTTCTCTGCCATAGTAACCGTCTGACCCCCAGTCATAGTACCGCAGTGGCGTATGGCAAAGAAACTGGTTGTCTGCATTTCAAAGCAATCTGGGCTGTTATGAACCTGCCTTATTCCAAACCAACCCATTGGTCCCTGTAGCCCAGCTTTGCTTGGCAGAAGCTCTCTGAAGTTTCACGAAGCAGGTTCCCCAGTCTTCTTCCCTGAGATCTTCAGACTGGAGGTGTGGTGGTGGTGGTGGTGACGGAACTGAAGACCTTCTACATGCTAAAGTGCTCTACCACTGAGTTACGGCCCGTCTCCTGGGTCTGGAGAAACAAACAATGTTTATATTCGGATACCATAGCCTCAACTAACGAGACTTTGATGTGCAGGCCAAATTCCATGGTGACCAATTAAACAGCATCCAGATGGTGTCCAAAGCCTGGTTCACAGACACATTCTGTGGCTGCAACCCCAAGTGATGACCTGCAGGCATGAATGGGCTGTTGTAGATCTAAGGGCAGAGACAGGACTCTCACAAAACCTCCGTGTGCTTTTCAGTGCAGTTGGCCTGCAATCGGTAAAAGGATGAAGTGCCCAGAACTTCAGGGATGCAAAAGTGTGTCTGATCTAGGCCTGACTGGCAGTCATTCAGGGCTACCAACCAACTTCCAAGTGAGGGCAGGAGATCTCCTGGAACTGCAAGTGATCTCCAGACTACTGAGATCAGTTCCCCTGGAAGAAATGGCAGCTTTGAAGGGCGGAATTGATGGCATCACTTCCATCCTGAATTCCATACCTGCCCCAGACTCCGCTCCTGGATCTTCAGGGATTTTCCAAGCTGTTGTAGGCAACCCTACCATCATTGAAGCTCAACCATCAATCACAAAAGAGCAAGTAGCAGTGGTGTCCAAGAGGTGCAGCTGAAGAAGAAGAGATTGGATGTATACCCCACCCTTCACTACCCAAGGGAGTCTCAGAGCGGCTTACAATCTCCTTCCCTTTCTCTCCCCACAACAGACACCTTGTGAAGTACATGAGGCTGAGAGAGCTCTGAGAGGCAACTGAGAGAGCCAGTTTGGTTTAATGGTTAGGAGCGTGGACTCTAATCTGGGAGAACCGGGTGTGATTCCCCACTCCTCCACATGCAGCTGCTGACCTGCAAGGTACTTATAGCGCTCTTATGGACTTATGGTCTTATGGACTTATGGTCCATAAGTGATAAACTGGACAGTGCAATAAATGTGCTAAGGGAAATGGAATATACAGGGACCGTGTGCTGTCACCATCAACCTGGACTGCAGGCACACACACCCAGTGGACAAGAGCTTTCTCCTGTGACGATGTGCCAGACCAAAGATGGTTCCGTGAGTTGCCTGTCCTACCTCCCCTGCAGCGCGGCAGAAACAGAACCAAGCACCCGAGCCCCAGAAAGCACACAGAAGCCAGCAACCATTTGCTATAGAGGAATGCTATATTCTGCAAAAGGGACTTAAGATCCTGAAGAGACTCCATGAGCAGACCTTTCCTTCAACACGCAGGCAAGCCCACCCCCACCATCCCCTTCCCCTTCAACAGAAAGCTGCCCGTAGGCTCTTAGGCATAACAAAAGAAAACCCATCAACTCATCGGGCCAGAGCCATCAAAGACAACACCCTTAGACTCAGCTATTGTTCTCCAAAGGTGTCACTACTGAAAGCAAACAGAATCTAAATATTGCCCGGCCATTAAGCCCCCTTCCTCCTGAAACTGGTTTTTCTTCAAGTCAGCAGCTTCCTGGGACTGGCCAAGGGGAAGTGACAAGGGAGGTGGCCAGAAAAGCCCACCCCTAAAGGCAGGGGTCCGTTGTGGCCCGCTCCGCCAGCTCAGGACTGACCAGTAGGGCAGCCACGGGCTGAATCAGATTCTCTGATCTGATTCAGCTCGCCGCCGAATTGCCGCCGAAATTCGGCGGCAACTTTAAAAGCCACTGGAGGGGAGGGGGTTTGAGGGAGAGGCTCCAAACTTGCAGGGTGGCTGCTGGGGCCTCTCCTTGAAATGCCCACCAAGTTTCAAGAAGATTGGACTCGGGGGTCCAATTCTACAGGCCCCCAAACAGGTTGCCCCCATTCCCTCCGTTGTTCTCTATGGTAGGAAAAAAGTTAACTTTTTTCCCCTCCATAGAGAACAATGGAGGCGATGGGACAATCTGTTTGGGGGCCCATAGAATTGGACCCCGTGGTCCAATCTTCTTCAAATTTGGTGGGTATTTGGGGGAGAGGCCCCAGCAGCTACCCTGCAAGTTTGGAGCCTCTCATTCAAACCCCCTTTCCTCCAGCCCCTCATATACCCTATGAGTTTTTGCCATTGATTTCAATGGCCCACAGGATATAATGGGGCTGAAACTGACATTCCCTTTCTGACACACTTCCGGTGATGTCAGGGGACGTGGCATATGCTAATGAGGTATGCTAATGAGTTATGCTAATGAGCTCCTGCGCCTCTTTTTCTATGAAAGGACCCCTGCCTAAAGGGACGTCACAAGGGAGGTGGCCAGCGAAGCCCACCCCCTGTGAGATTTCTGCTCAAAGTAGTCAAGGATCAGATCTTGGTTGGTGAAACACAGTTCTTTATTTCCAATCTCTACATTGGTACAGCTTCTCGGATTATTGTAAGAGATAACACATATGACAGAAGCAGGTCTATTATACCTTTCTAAGCAGTTTGAATTCCCCATAGGTAGCCAATCACTACAAGGGAAAAACGGCGGGCAAAAAGAGGCTCTGGCCGTTTGCTTCCCACAGGAAAGAAAGTGAGGTGTCAAGTTGTAAATTTCCCTTCCCAAACCAGACCCTTCAGACGTTACCATTTCACATAACGATCAATGGCCTCGAGGCTTTCGCACGTTGATAAGAGATGAGACTCGTCCTCCCTTGGAGTGCCAGCCGGGACGAATGGAATGCGGAGGCAGGAGTGTGAGAGGCCCATTGTTCCCATACTTTGAAGTTGTCATCCTCCCGCTCTGACAGTTACACAGACCAGGCCTGGTCAGGGTCATAAACCTGGAATCACATATTCTACATACATACTGGCCAAAGTGAGGGTTTACCTAAGGGGGGGGGGGTCATTACATGGCAGGTGGGAAGGAAGCAGCTAACATACATACATGGCAATATGAATACAGTATGGCATACAGACATGATAGTGAAAAGCACAGCAAGAAAACAGAAGACATAGCTGTAAGCAATAGAAATACTTTGTCTGAATCAGCAGATTATGACACCCCCAAGCCCCCAAACAGCATAAAAGAGCTAGCCTGCCCATGCGCGCTCTCTCTCTCTTTCTCCACACCTAGCCCTGCCCTACCTTGGAGACTCTGGAGTAGCTGCCCAAGAGTCTTTCCACGTGTTCTGCTGGTCCAGAACACAACCCCTGTTCCCCATAGCCTTCCCATCCCCCCCCCCCCGGTGGATCGCTTCATTTCATCTGGACAGGCAAGTATCACCCAATCAACATTCTTACCTGCTCATGTGAATGTTGCAATCCATTTCTCTCTAATTCTCCTCGGTCTGAAGTGTGTGCTTGCGCTTTTATTGCATGTTAGAAAGATTCTTCAGTAAAGAACCCCTTTCTCCAAAGAATTGTTCTCGGCGTTTCTTCTTGGTTTTACTGGGAAAAGTGGGAATTCTGTATACTTACGCTTGTGCCCCCTTAGTTGCCAATTGCTCTTAAATATTGTAGTTCCCCATCGTTACTAAGGCATTAAGCAATTTGGCTAACACAGCTACTGGTGTGACCTTGGGTCAGGCACAAGTTCTCTCAGAGCTGTACTCTCAAGAGCAGTCCTCGAAAGAGCTCTCAGCCCCGCCTACCTCACAGGGTGTCTGTTGTGGGGAGAGGAAGGGAAAGGAGTTTGTAAGCCGCTCTGAGACTCCAAGTGAAGGGCGGGGTATAAATCCAATCTCTTCTCTCTTCTTCTAAGTGCTGTGAAAGGCATTAAGATTCTAAAGAAGAAAGTAAAAGCTAGTTTGGTGTAGTGGTTAAGTGCGCGGACTCTAATCTGGGAGAACCGGGTTTGATTCCCCACTCCTCCACTTGCACCTGGCTGGATGACCTTGGGCAAGCCATAGCTCTGTACCAGCTGTTCCCTCAAGGACAGTTGTCTCAGAGCTCTCTCAGCCCCACCTACCTCTCAGGGTGTCTGTTGTGGGGAGGGGAGGGGAAAGGAGTTTGTAAGCCACTCTGAGACTCCGAGTGAAGGGCGGGATATAAATCCAGTCTCCTCCTCCTCCTTCTCTTCTTCCAGTAGACCAAATGCCCAGGGAAGGGCCTGTGCCCTCTGAGGCTAACAGGGCTGAGACAGCATGGCCGCAGCTATACAAAACGATCTTAATACAATTTTATCTGAAATCAAATCCAGATTCCTTTCTTGCAGTGTTTGCTCAAGGACTCATTGATAGCATAGAAGCCAGAGGAAGAGAATGTCCATCAAATGGAAAGACCACGAGCTGTGCCTAACTGGGCATGCTCTAATTCTGAAATTAAATTCAGAAGGTGTTCGAGCTAAGCCCTGACCTGGATAGCCCAGGCTGGCCCAATCGTGGCAGACCTCAGAAGCTCAGCAGGGTCATCCCTGATTAGTACTTGGATGGGTGACCACCAAGGAAGTCGAGGGTTGCTACTCAGAGGCAGGCAAGGGCAAGCCACCCCGGAAGATCTCATGTCTTGAAAACCCTCCAGGGATGCAGTAAGTCGGCCACAACTTGATGGCACTTTTGTTCTGATCTGAGAGGCCCAGGCTAGCGTGATCTTGTCAGATCTTGGAAGCTAAGCAAGGGTCAGGCCTGGTCACTACTTGGAAGGGAGACCGCCAAGGAAGCCCAGGGCTGCTACACAGAGGCAGGCAAAGGCAAACCATCTCTGAAGGTCTCTTGCCTTGAAAACCCTATGTGGTCATGCTAAATTGACCACAACTTGATAGCAATATATCTATATATCTAATTCCCAAGTGCCCCCCCCCCGCGTGCGGATACTTAAATCCGTGCGGGGGGGCACTTGGGGGGTGGGATTTCTACACACGGGGGGCACTCCCCCCATGTGCAGAAAAATCCTAAATGTTTAAAAAACTTTTGGGGGGATCTTTAAATCCCCCGAAAAGTTAAAGCGTTCTCTGCGCGTGCGCAGAGAACGCTGTGGCCGCTGTAGGGGAGGGGGTGGGAAGCGGCGTGACGAGGACTCGCCGCCGCCGTTTGTGGGGGGGGAGGGAGGGAAGAGCCTCGGCAGGCGGCAGGTCTCTATGCCCCCGCCGCCGTTTTGAAAGCAGGAGGGAGGGGGGAAGCCTCAGTGGACGGCGGGTGTCCCTGCCGCCGCCGTCGTTTTGAAGGCGGGGGGAAGCTGCCTGGAGGGGGGACGGGGTAGAGGCTCGGCACGCGGGGCCAGAGGAGGGGGAAGAGGCTCACCCCCCCCACCCCGCGAGTATCGCGGGTCCTCCGGCTTGTATATACCAAATTTTGAGGACTGGGACAACACAGGGCAGAGTAAAACAATGGAAGAATAAAGGCACAGGGTTGGGAGGAGATTCCTGTTCCTATTTTGTGCATTTGCAAGACTTCTGGTAAATAATTCGCTCTCTGGAATGACTTAATTTCCTCAAAGGGTAGGGGGAGGGAAAGCCACCCAAGAACTAATGAGTTTTGGACCAAATCAAGAATCGCAGACATCTATCATTGGTCTCCCGATTTGTGCAAAGGGCACCGGCTTTAAACAGATTGGGCTTAATCAGTAGTTGTATTTTTTAAAAAAAAAAACAGCAGAGAAAAAAATCGATCGAGTAGTGTACAGTTGAGTCCGGGAGAAGAAGAGGAGAAAAGGATAATGGGTTAAAAAGGATGGAATTCGGGAACTGAACGCAGCACTGACGGTAGGCTTTGCCTCAACGTTATCTTCCATCGGGGGACAATCTTCACCACGGATGAGTGGTCTGAAGAAGAGGGATGACAGGCTAAAAGCCCCACTTATGTAAATGACTGGCGGCTGAGATGGAGGGACAGCGGAGAGCCCCTTGTGAGGGAAATGCTTGGTAGAGGAGGCCATTTACTCTCACTCTCAAGAAAAGAAGATTCAGGGATGGAGTGAAAACACTGCTGCTGAGGAAGTGGACAATTGGTTCAAATTGGAGTTGCCGACCTCCAGGTGGCAGCTGGAGATCTCCTGGGATTACAAGTGATCTCCAGGAGACAGAGATCCAGGCGACCTGGAGAAAAGGGTCACTTTGCTAGGAGGACTATGACATTATGCCCCATTGACAAGAACATAACATAAGAGAAGCCAATGTTGGATCAGGCCAGTGGCCCATCCAGTCCAACACTGTGTCACACAGTGGTCAAAAATACCAGGTGCCATCAGGAGGTCCACCAGTGGGGCCAGGACACTAGAAGCCCCCCCCCACAGTTGCCCCCCCCAAAACTCTCTCACTGATGTCCTGCTCCTCCCCAAACCCTGCCCTCCATGCTTGGTGTAGTGGTTAAGTGCGCGGACTCTAATCTGGGAGAACCAGGTTTGATTCCCCACTCCACCACTTCCACCTGCTGGATGACCTTGGGCAAGCCATAGTTCTGGCACAGCTGTTCTTGAAAAAGAGCAGTTTCTGCCAGAGCTCTCTCAGCCCCACCAATCTCACAGAGTGTCTGAAGTCCGGGGTTACTACACAAAGGCAATGGCAAACCTCCTCTGTTTGCCTCTAGTAGGAAAAAGCTATGAAGGAGGCTGATCCTTCTCTGCGTGGCTACAGGTACATGCATTCTGCAAGCATCTCTTTAAATACTCACAAATGCCTTCTGAGCATTTTCGAGTGTTCGACAACGATGTTTACGAAAATGTGTCCATTGGGACTTGGGCATGTGGGTGTCTCCCTGCCCCTGTGGTGGGACAGTCGTTTTCAGTCAACAAGCACCGATTGAACGTGCGTGTGTGAACCACTAGAGGGATGGCATTAAAAAAAATATGTGCGGAGGCAGAGCTGCTCAATGAACATTTCCAGCGGTTCAGACACCACTCTTATGATAATGGGGAAACAAGTACTTTGAATAACAAGATAATTACAGCGAAGAGTTTTGAGCGGCTCCACCGATGGCTTCAGCGATGCTCATTCGACTGTTGGGGAGAGTTGTGTAATTATGGAAGAGCGCTACCAGCAAATTGTGCTGCATAATGAACAAAAATTAAATCCCCTTATCGTCGAATGCTTCCCTTTGCTATCTCCATTGACCTCGGCACACTTCCACAATGAATCGCATATTGGCCATTTACCCGTTTGATATACAACAGATGAGGTCCCCTCGACGAGACTGCTGGTGTGCAAAGCTAGCTAAGAAGCCGCTGAATGTTTGTCGAGAGATTCCACCTTGAAGGATACTTGTGGCTTCTCTGTTTGCAGTTGCCGGAATGAGAGACCCAGGTGGTAATTGCCAAGATTACAGTGCCGAGTGGCTGTACTCTTTGGGAGCAGTGACAGTAAATCCTACAGCCTATTCGCAAACGGTGGATTCTTCAGGAACTTGAATCCGACGGCAACCGTGGGTTAGAAGAAACAGCTGCAAATAGAGAGACCAAATGGAGTTGGTGTTAGTTCAAATTATATAACTAAGTAAGACATTGTTTTAAAAGTCAAGATCCAGGTTGTGCGATAGTTTGGTGCAGTGGTTGGGAGCATGGAGTCTAATCTGGGAGAACTGGGTTTGATTCCCCACTCCTCCACATGCAGCTGCTGGGGTGACCTTGGGTCAGTCACAAGTTCTCTCACAGCTGTTCTCTCATGAGCTGTTCTCAAAGAGCCCTCGGTGTCTGTTGTGGGGCAGGGAAGGGAAAGGAGATTGTAAACTGCTCCGAGACTCCTTCAGGTAGTGAAGGGGAGGGTATAAATCCAATCTCCTCCTCCTCTTCTTCTTCTTTCTCTTCTTCTTCTTCCTCCTTCTCCTCCTCTTCTTCTTCGTCTTCTTCCTCTCTTACTTATAGGGGGTTTCTTTTCCTCATGCAGTCTCAAGGACAGAATAAGCCCTAGCGGGTTTGTATGCGGTTGATGTTTTATCGCCCAACCTGGATTTCGACTGTTAGTACAGTGTCTTATTTATTTATATAATTTTATCTAAGCCATTATTTATGTCAACTCAGTAATGTTGTTGCTCGTGATGTATTACCAATTCCCCTGACGAAGCCTGTTGGCGCAGCGTGAAGGGAATTTGGGGGATTTTAACAGAGTAATAAAATACATATTTTACCTTATTTTGCAATTGCCTTTGACCTTATTTTTTTTTTAATGTACTGATCCTTTGACCTGATGCTGTCATGGACTGCAGCACATAAGTTTCCACATCCCAGGGGATTCAGTGGCAGCGTATACAAACCTGCTGACCACGAGAGCAAAGAAAGGCAGGGACCGCCACGAGTCAAGGGTGGCCCATCTGCTTTACATGGAGAAGGATCCAAATTCAGTCCCCAGCATCTTCAACTGAAAGGAGCAGGTCATAGGACAGTTCCTCCTTACATGGCAGGTTGCTGGTCAGCATGGTGTAGCCAGTTTGGTGTAGCAGTTAAGAGCGTGGACTCTAACCTGGGAGAACTGGGTTTGATTCCCCGCTCCTCCACATGCAGCCAGTGGGTGTGACCTTGGGTCAGTCACAAGTTCTCTCAGAGCTGTTCTCTCAAGGGCAGTTCTCAAAAGAGCTCTCTCAGCCCCACCTCCCTCACAAGGTGTCTGTTGTGGGGAGGGGAAGGGAAAGGAGATTGCAAGCCACTTTGAGACTCCGAGTGAATGGTGGGGTATAAATTCAGTCTCTTCCTCCTCCTCCTCCTCCTCCTCCTCCTCTTCTTTCAATACTAAGATAGAGGACATGACTTGCATACAGTGAAGCGGTTAAAGTTTCAGAAAAGGATCTTTTTAAAATTTATTTCTCTATCAAGTTTACATCCCACTCCCTCTCCCCAAAACGGGACTCGGGGCAGCTAACAGCATATGAAAACACCCGATAAAAAAACAATACAAAGATACAGCAAATAATCTTGAAAATCTAAAGCGATTAAAAATCTATCCCCATTGAAATCTATCCTCTATCAAGCAGGGTAGGATGTGTGGATGGTGAAGGCACAGCTGAAGCACACCAGGTGCCTGGTGGATCACAGTCACCCAAAGGCTACTTGAAAAGGAGCAGCCTTGCATGCCCTGCGGAACCTAGGGAGGTCCCACCAGGCAAACACCTCTTTGGGCAGCTGGTTACTCAGGATGGGGGCCACTGCTGAGAAGGCCCTCACCCTTGTTGACACAAGGTGGACAGTTCACGGACCAGGGACCTTCAATACTTGCTGAGATGAAGTTCAGAAAAGACGGGGAGGATTATGGTGGGAGAGGCAGTCCCAAAGGCATGAGGCTCCCAGGCCATTTACGGCTTTCAGGGTCCGAATACGAATTCCTCCAGTTTGGAAGTTTGTGTGTGTGTGTGTGTGTGTGAAGTGCTATGAAGTTGCTTCCAACTGACATCAACCCTACAAATGAATTACCTCCAAAACATCCTATTGTGAACAGCCTTGCTCAGGTCTTGCAAACTGAGTGCTGTTGTTTCCCCTCATCTGGGGATGGTGTAAAAAAAAAAAGTGTGGTGGTCGATGGACATTTTTGGTGGTTAAAACAGTGGTTCCGAACTTCCATGTTCAGAGGCAGTCAGCCTCTAAATCCCAGAGCCAGGAGACAACATCATGGGAAGGCCTCGGCCTCTCTGCCCTGCTGTTGTCCTTCCAGAGGAACTGGTGGGCCACTGTGTGAGACGGGATGCTGGACTGGATGGGCCACTGGCCTGAGAGGTTATTTTGCCATCTTTTTCTGCTGAACCAAATGTCAAAAGCTGAAGATATTCAGTTCCAAACTAAATATATATATGAGATCTACTATCATTTCTACTTTTTATGCCATCAGTTCACAGTTGACTTACAGTGACCCTCTGGGGTTTTCAAGGCAAGAGACGTTTAGAGGTGGTTTGCCATTGCCTGCCTCTGTGTAGCAGCCCTGGTCTTCCTTGGTGCTCTCCCATCCAAATCCTAACCAGGTCTGACCCTGCTTCACTTCCGAGTTCTGATGACATTGGGCTAGACTGGGCTATTCAGGTCAGCGATATTTCTACTTCAATTACATTTTTTTTAAAGTACAAATGTAGTATATCTTGATGTAGAAGCAAACACAATCCCATGTGATATACCCTGAATATTTGTTAGAAAACACAGTGTAATTATAATGGTTATTTATTTATGTGTACACAGGGGTCCATTGGAGCAGGAGCGCACAGGAGCGCAGCTCCGGGAGTGAGAAGCCCAGGGGGCGGGCACATGACCAAGCCCCGCCCCCTCCTCGGCTTCCCCGAGCAGTGCAGAGGCGCAGCGCCCCAGGGAAAGCCCTGCTAGGGTCTTTATTGTTTTTCATGTTTTGTTTTAATATTGATAATTTTACCATTGTTCCTTTGACTGTGTGCTGCTTTTCCAGAGACTTGCTCAAGGTGGCATATAAATTTTCTAAGTATTTATCTGGGCACATGGCACATAAGTACTGGAGAAATTTCACCAACCCTTCCGCAGCTTCCACCCCATCAGTTTGGTGTAGTGGTCAGGAGTTGGACTCTGATCTGGGAGAACCGGGTTTGATTCCCCACTCCTCCACATGCAGCTGCTGGTGTGACCTTGGGCCAGTCACAAGTTCTCTCAGAGCTGTTCTCTCATGAGCAGTTCTCAAAAGACCTCTCTCAGCCCCACCTACCTCACAGGGTGTCTTGTTGTGGGGAGGGGAAGGGAAAGGGATGGGTGGTGCACATGTCCTGGGTATCTCAAGTCTACTTGAAACCTGGTGGTTTCAAGGGAGCAGGAAGAGAATGACGGTGTGTTCTTTATGCTTATTTTTATTGCCCAAAGTATTGGATGGGGAAGGGAATGGAGGAAGAGCAGGTCAGTTTCACTCACCTGTGGAGTGGAGCCTGAGGGGTGGGTGTTGCCTTCTGACACACTTCCGGGATGTTAGGGGGGTGGCATATGCAAATAAGTTATGCAAATGAGCTCCTGCACCTCTTTTTCTACGAAAGGACCCCTGTGTGTACATATTCAAAACATTTATTAGACACCTTTATTTATTTGTTTGTTTGTTTGTTTTTCAAATTTATATCCTGCCTTCCCCACAAACGGGCTCAGGGCGGCTTTCTTCTTTATGGAGCTTACAATATAGATAAAATACATAAAACAGAAAGCATAAAATGCATTTTAACAAACCCAGCATTTAAAAACCACAGTTTAGGACTGCTGGTAAACTAATCAAAGGGAGTCCCAAACAAAACCATCTTCAACCCCTGTAGCTCACCTCTGAAATATATGGACTGATGTGGTACCTTTCAAAGATTTCACAAATGCTTTTAATTTGATCCAGATAGTTTCTAAAAGATGCAGATGTGCCCATTCGTTGTCAAAAGACAGATTTGTTTGAAGTGACCTAATTGAAAAGAGGTCCATTAAAAATATCTTACTTGTTGAACTTCTGTAGTAGAGGAGTAGTTAAGGCATATATTTCTCTTTCTCTCTTTTTTTTGTGCTGGCAAATTCATTGATGATGACACTGTCTAAACATCTCATCCTCTGCAGTCCCCTTCTTCTTTGACCTTCAATCTTTCCCAGCATCAGGGTCTTCTCCAGTGAGTGCTCCCTTCTCATTTGGTGGCCAAAGTATTTGAGCTTCAGCTTCAGGATCTGGCCTTCCAGGAACAGTCAGGGTTGATTTCCTTTAGGATTGACTGATTTGATCTCCTTGCAGTCCAAGGGACTCTCAAGAGTCTTCTCCAGCACCATAATTCAAAAGAATCTATCCTTCAGTGCTTGGCCTCCCTTACGGTCCAACTCTTGCAGCCATACATCACTACTGGGAATACCATGGCTTTGACCATACGGACTTTTGTTGGCAGGGTGATGTCTCTACTTTTTATTATGCTGTCTAGGTTTGCCATTGCTTTTCTGCCTAGGAGCAGGCGTCTTTTAATTTCATTGTGCCAGTAGCTTTTCTAATATGTGCAATTATAGATGAAGGTTCTCCTTAGATGGATTGTCCACACCCTTTAGCAAATCGGGGAAGGAAAGAAATTCCTTCATGTAAGTAGTTCAGACAGCTGTGTATTTGTGCTGGAGATCTGTATGGCACGAATTCGCCGATTCCTTGCACAGAAATCTAAGCGCAGCGCTTAAGGGTTTAGTTTCCTTCATTTGGGAAAGAGCACTGGAGATTCATGGGGCCTTTGCAGTATTAGTTGTGTTTACAAATATACCGCGAAACATAGTGGAAGCAAACAAGTGCCCAAAGAAGGTCAGCACAACCACCAATCCAGCCTCAGATCACCAGATAACCACTGCTTCAGCCCCCCAAAGCTGAAGCCAGTTTTAGCTAACTCCAGATAAAGCTATTTGCTTGCTGCTTTTCTGTCTCTAAACTGCAGAACTCCATATGATTGTTTCCCTTGCTCTTTATTCGGGGATGCGCCAGCAGAGAGTGATTCAAATGTGGAATTGGCTGTCAGAGGATGGGGTGATGGCCACAGGAATAAACAGTTTTAAAATGGGATTAGCTAGATTCATGGAGGATAAGTCTATCAATGGCTACTATATGGCCGAGGACCTACTTACTTGAAGGACCGCCTCTCACCATATATTCCCCAGAGAGCACTTCAATCTGGATCCCAAAACCGCCTGACTATCCCAGGGCTGAGGGAGGCCCGCTTGGCGGCAACAAGGGCCAGGGCATTTTCTGTGGCGGCCCCTTACTGGTGGAATGAGCTCCCGGATAACATCAAGGCCCTGCGGGATTTATTACAATTCCGCAGGGCCTGTAAGACGGAGCTCTTCCGCCAGGCTTTCAAATAGGGACCGCCCACAGTATTTACATCCGGCCCTGGCCCGATCTCTAGCTGCCAATGTCCAACCAGATATGAGGATATGCTTGATCGCTGTTTTGACAGTTGTACTGAAGTAACGTAATCTATGTGTCATGTGTCAGGATGTTTTTATGTTTATTTAATTTTTAACGAAGTAATGTATTGTGCCACAATGGCTGTTGTTAGCCGCCCTGAGCCCGCCGTATGGCAAGTAGGGCGGGATATAAATTTCAATAAATAAATAAGTAAATAAATAAATACTAGCCATGGTGACTAAAGGGAGCATCTGCGTTCAGAGACAGTTAGCCTCTGAATCCCAGTGCCAGGAGGCAACATCAGGGAAAGACCTAGGCCTCTATGCCCTGACTGTTGGCCTCCAGAGGAACTGGTTGGCCTCTGTGTGAGACAGGATGCTGGACTATATGGACCACCGGTCTGGTCCAGCAAGGCTCTTCATACGTTCTTATCAGGGGAAAGCCTCAGAGTCTCTGCCCTGTTGTTGGCCCTCCAGAAGAACTGGCTGGCCACTGTGTGAGACAGGATGCTGGACTAGATGGACCCTCACTGGTCTGATCCTGCAGGGCTCTTCTTGTGTTCTTATGTTCCTTCTCCCTCTGTCTTTACGATCTTTGTATTGATAAAACTACCGAACTTGGATGAGGGGACCAGGTAGTAGGTCAAATGGGAGACCTCTAGCTGAGACCCCTGGAGAGCTGCTGCAGGTCTGAAATGCAGTACTACCATTAACAGACCAAGGTTATGATACAGTGTGTTCATATGACCCAGAAGAAGGAGGTGACCATGGAAGACCCCAAGTTAATAACAAGCCACAGCCAGCAATCAACATAACAAGTGAAAAGTTAAACTAAAGCGAAGGCTTTTCCCTCAAGGGATCATATTAAAGCAACTATACAAAACACCACATTCACAACTCCCTACAGTATAACAGGTGGGAAGCAGCATATGCGCTAAAGGAACAGAAGCGGCGGCAAACTGTATCTGAAGTACACTCCGTACAATTAAAAGACATTTTGTTTCAGTGGGAAATGCTTAATGTGTTGCCTCTATCTCAGACGCAAGGCGAGATCATTTGGAAGTCCGAAATTCCTGGGAGAACTTCAGAGGCGGAGAATTTTGTGCACAGCCTTAATGGCCAGTCTTGGGGGTGGAGGCGTGGGAAGATGTTCCGCCGTCCAGCATTCTTGTCCTCCGTTCAGCTCCACCCACCAAATTGTAAAGCTTTTCCCGAGCTGCGCCCCTTGAAAAAGCTGAACAAGTCCGCAACCATGGAACTTGGACTGAGTCCAGTGATTTCTCTGCCTCAAGGAGGCTGGCCTTTCCAAGTGAGTTTTTTTTCCCTCTCGGTAAACAATTGAGGGGTTTTTTCCCCTTTCCTTTTCTTTCTTTCCTGGCTTCTCCAAGCTGCTTCATTGTGATAAGCTGTTTGGGAGGTGAGATGAATCAGGACAGTCTCCCCCCCACCCCATGATTAGAAAATAATAATCAGGCTTTTCCCCCGACAATGAGGAAATAATCGGTCTTTGGGGAGGTTTCTCCCCCCCCCCTCCATATTTGCAATTTGTAAAGATCTGCTCAGCTAGCTGAACAATACTGGAGACTTCATCGTTTTCCTGCTCTTTTGCAACGGTTTCATTCAGTGCGTACGGTTTGCATCTGCATTTGGCACGTTTAAATACCTGTTGTGTTGCTCGTGCTGTATAATTCAGGTGAGTAGGATAGTAGATGAGACTTCCGTACTAATTACATAGGGTTGCCAGCTCTAGGTTGGGAAATACCTGGAGATTTGGGGGGGGGGTGGAGCCTGAGGAGGATGGGGCGTCAGCTACACTGCCATGGCAGGTGGGGGGGAGGGCTGCTGAAACATTGCTGTCTGCATCCCTTTGGAATGTTGCTTTCTGATTTTCACACACTGTCTTATCTTAGAGTTGCTGTACGTGTCCTTGAAGCTTGGCCTGGCCGGCTCGGCTGAGAACCTACCCTCATTATTCTGTTGTTGTTGTTGTTGTTGTTGTTCAGTCGCACAGTCAAGACCGAATCTTTGCGACCCCATAGACCACATCACGCCAGGCCCTCCTGTCTTCTGTCGTGTTCCGAAGTTTGCCTAATTTCATGTTTGTTGCATCGATAACACTGTCTAACCATCTCATCCTTTGCCGTCCCCTTCTTCTTTGACCTTTGACGTTATTCTAGGCACGCTTTATTACTTTGCTCATTGGTCTGTATGCATCAGGAGTCCCCTTTGAAGTCTATATCTATATATCTAATTCCGAAGTGCCCCCCTCTGTGCGGATATCTAAATCCACGCCAGGGGGGGCACTTGAGGGGAGGGAGGTTTTCCTACACATGGGGGGCACTCCCCCCGTGTGCAGAAAAATCTGAAAAGTTAAAGAAAAAACCTTCAGTGACCGTAGAATCCCCCAAAATACTTTTTGAAATGGCCTCAACTCCAGGCATCAACTGTGAGGAGATTAGAAAGTTTTGGGGAGGGGGGAGGTTCTAACTGTTTCTGTCAGTAAAAGGCAGGGTTTTGACTGGCAGCAGTCTAGGGTTGCCAAGTACCCCCCCCCCCCCCGACCACCAGCAGTGGATCCAGATCCAGGCTGGGAAACTCCTGGATATTTGGGGGTGGAGCCTGGGGAGGACAGGGACCTCAGTGAGGTACAGTGCCATAAACTCTACCCTCCAAAGCATCCATTTTCTCCATGGGAAGTTATCTCTGTAGTCTGGAGATGAGCAGTAACTCAGTGTTACTGAGGGGGAGAAGAGAGGAAGCAAAGGTGTGATGAATGGGATAACCATCCCGCAAGTTTCTTGCAGGTCTCCACTTGTATCTCCCTATTTTCCCGCTTGAACCCCAGTTCCAACACTAACTGTGTAACCAGATGACTCTCTCTTTACTGCTTTCGATAAACTCAGACCTACTTAAGGAACGGTGTTGCTGAGTGTTGCTGAGTGTTGCAGGACTCTGACATGGGGTTTGGAGAGGGGAGGGGCTTCAACGGGATGTAATGCCACAGAGTCTACCTCCCGAAGTGGCCCTTTTCTCCAGGTGAACTGATTCCTGTTGCCTGGAGATCAGCTGTAAGATCTACCACCTGGAAGTTAATGAAACACAAACTGGAGAGACATGGTAAAGAGGTAATGAGCAAAACAAAGCTGTGTACAAAACACAATGAAAAACCTAAATGTTTTTGAAAAATGTTAAGCAAGACCAGTAACAAGAATAATCTTTATGTAAGTATTATTAGAGCACAATGCAAGACTTAATGTAAATACCAGTGTAAAACGCTGTTGATACTATATATCGATGGCATTCACGCAGAATACACCTACAGGAGAAATGGAAAACACTTCTAATATGAAGGTTCCCAACATGTTACTTTGTGGCGTTCACACAGGATACGCCTCAAATAGGAAGAAGAAGAAGCGATTGGATTTATACCCTAACCTTTACTACCCAAGGGAGTCTCAGAGCAGCTTACAAACTCCTTTCCCTTCCCCTCCCCACAACAAACACGAGAGCCAGTCTGGTGCAGTGGTTAAGAGTGGGGGACTCTAGTCTGAAGAACCGGGTTTGATTCCCCACTCCTCCACCTGCAGCTTCTGGATGACCTTGGGTCAGTCAAAGTGCTCTCAGAGCTATTCTCTCAAGAGCAGCTCTCTCAGAGCTCTCTCAGCCCCGCCTACCTCACAGGGTGTCTGCTGTGGGGAGAGGAAGGGAAGGAGATTGTAAACTGCTCTGAGGCTCCAAGTGAAGGGTGGGGTATAAATCCAATCTCCTTCTCCTCCTCCTCCTCCTCCTCCTCTTCTTCTTTTTCTTGACATGGGGTAATCTCTTGGGCCTTGGGTCTCAGCAGAAGCCTGATCACACTAACAATGGTCACCAGCCCTACTTCTGAGTGCAGTCCCAGTTTCCACAGTACTGTTTACGGGGACGCCAGACCCTGTCTCTCTGCCTTCAGCTGGGCCACCTGGCAGATCTTCTCCAGTGTTCTACCACGATCCAGTTCCTCTTCTACCCAGAATTGTCTTCCAGCTTCCATGACCTTGAATGCTCTGTGCTTCTTTGTGTCTACGTTCTTGAGCGAACTGGGTTGCTTTTCTTCCTTCCTCTTCCATTCCTCACCAGGGCTGGCACATATAACATTTGTCTTGGGGGAATCACCCCTCCTTATATAAGAAGCTGTTATTGCCAGTAATATCTGAGCATTTACTCAGCCCTCTTTCTATCATCCTCCCTGCTCAAGAGGGGTGTGTGTGTGGGGGGAATGAACAATAGGCTTATTAAACCGAATAGATGCATTGGTGAAAGTTAACAGAGCTATAAATAATGTTACCCAACAAAATCACATTTCTTTGTTTTCCATAAAAAAAAAAGTGGATGCCTAGCAAATTAAAAAGTGCCAGGATGCTTTAAATTGGGCTGTTCCAGCTGGGATCTTAGCGCAGAAGATAGGATCGATCTTTAATGTGGACAGATGATAAATTGAGATGTTTATTCCCACAAATCACTCGGGTTCCAATAAGGAAGAAAAGTGAGAGTGGAGAGAGAGAAAAGAAACCAGGGGAAGAAATGATTTTTGGTGCTGTTGCTTACTGATGGGGTTCGGGATTTTGTGGGTGATACCACAAGGGGCTGCGGCTAAGAGGCAGAGCTTCTGCTTCAAAGCAAGCCAGGTTCAATCCCCAGCATCTCCAGGTAAAAGGACTAGGCAGGAGGTGATAAGAAAGACCTTGACCTGAGACCCTGGCTCAGTGGTGGAGTATCTGCTTGGCATGCAGAAGGTCCCAGGTTCAATCCCCGGCATCTCCAGTTAAAAAGACTAGGCATTGGGTGATAAGAAAGACCTTGACCTGAGACCCTGGCTCAGTAGTAGAGCATCTGCTTGGCATGCAGAAGTTCTCAGGTTCAGTCCCCAGCATCTCCAGGTAAAAGGACTAGGCAGGAGGTGATGTGAAAGACCTTGACCTGAGACCCTGGCTCAGTAGTAGAGCATCTGCTTGGCATGCAGAAGGTCCCAGGTTCAATCCCCGGCATCTCCAGTTAAAAAGACTAGGCATTGGGTGATAAGAAAGACCTTGACTTGAGACCCTGGCTCAGTAGTAGAGCATCTGCTTGGCATGCAGAAGGTCCCAGGTTCAATCCCCGGCATCTCCAGTTAAAAGGACCAGGCAGGAGGTGATGAGAAAGACCTCAGCCTGAGACCTTGGGGACCCGATGGCAGTCTGAGTAGACCAGACTGACCTTGATGGACTGATGTTCTGATTCAGTATATGACAGCTTGACGAGCACATCCAGCATTTTGAGGCTTCAATTTAGAGATTCCTGTGAAGCAAGCTAACTAACAATATGTCACATATGTTAGGATAAAACAATTTAATCCAACAGGTAGTGAATTAATAATAGGGATTCAATAGAAGTTATAAACAGATAAGGTAGAAGACCTGGGCCAGGATGTTTCTAATCCTGGTGAGGGCCCAAACAAGCCACACCTCAGGTGTCAACTCTTGCCTCTTCACCAGCTGTCGGTGCCCTTTTTTGTTCCGTCTTTTAAGGGCACCGGAGGCAGCAGCTGTTGAGTCACGCCTCTGCCCTTTTACAGCCCACCTCAACAGAAGTGTCAGGACACTGGCCTGCAGTTTCTTGCCATTGCCTTGAACACGCAGGAAGCTGCCTTCTCCTGAATCAGAGCCAGGAACCCTCAAGGTCAGCATCATCTACTCAGCCAGGGAGGGTCTCAGAGAGAGGTCTTTTGCATCACCTACTCCCTAGTCCCTTTACTGGGAGATGCCAGGGATTGAACTCGGGGCCTTTGGCATGCTGAGGAGAGGCTAGGGTTGCCAGGTCCTTACTTTGTTCTGGGGGGGGGGGGCTCCCTTCTTCTTCCAGGAATCTTCTTCCCAGGGTTGATGACTTCGTCCAGGGCACATCACGGGGGGACACTCTAGCATCTGAGAACAACTCTATGGTTACCATAGAGTTTTTCCTCAGATGCTAGAGCACTCACACACACAATGCGCCCTGCATGATGATGTCACCTCCGGGTGATGTCATTGCACTGGGCACATCAGCATGAACAGGGCTGCTCAGGGGTGGAGTTCCCCCCCCCCCCCACCGGCCAGCTGAGCAGCAGTGGATTGGGGGCCCTGAAAGTGGGTAAACTCCCATCCCCATTAGGGGGATGGCAACCCTAGGAGAGGCTGAGCCACAGCCCCTCTTGTTGCTTTTGAGCGATCTTCTTTGGGAGTGGAGTGAAGACCTTGCTGAATCTTTCCCAACCCCAAGAGCTTCTTCCTGCTTCCAGAGGTCTCTTGTGCCTCCTTTGTACAGATTTCCCATCAGGCACTTGTACGTGAGAAAGTTAAGTCCTTTCCTGGTGGAGGCAAGAGTCCCCCACTGCCGGGCCCCACTGCCCCACCACTGATCAGTTGGCCGGCAGGGGGAACTTACCCTGAAGCAAAGGAAGATCCATCTGATGTGCAGCAAGGTGCCTACAGCACTGCCCACATGGCCCAGAAGTGATGCCATCATGTCCAGATAGGGTTGCCAGCCCTGGGTTGGAAAATACCTGGAGATTTTGGGGTGCAGCCTGGGGAGGGTGGAGTTTGGGGAGGGACCTCAGCAGGCTAAAAGGCCATGGAGTCCACCCTCCAAAGCAGCCATTTTCTCCAGGGGAAATGATATCTGATGTCTGGAGTTCAGTTGTAATAGTGGGAGCACTCCAGCCCCCACCTGGGTGTTGGCAAATCTGTGTCCAGAGTGTCAGGGCGACACTCTGGTATTTGGGCAAAAACTCTGTGGTAGAAACCATATTTACCATAGAGTTTTTGCCGAAATATCAGAGCATCGTCCTGATGTCCTGGATGTGATGACATCATTTCCGGGTCACGTGGGCAATGATGTAGACACATCGCTGCATGTTAAGTGGGCCTCTCTGCTACTCCCGGGAATTCCTCCCAGTCCTCTGCCAGTTGCCAGGAGGGATCTGGCAACACTATTTCCTGTTTGGGCCTTCTGGGTTGGCCTAAATCACTTATGGTTGGCCAAAGGTCTGGCCTAGTGGCTTCTCTGGATCTACAGGATGTGACACATTTATAATAATAAACTATTTAAGCCTACCAGTATACAATAGTCACATTTTGTGGGGGTGGTGGAATGTGCTGTCAAGTCACAGCTGATTTATGGTGACCCCCATAAGGTTTTCAAGGCAAGGGATGTTCAGTGGTGGTTTGCCATCGCCAGCCTCTGAGGAAAACCTTCGACTTCCTTGCTCCCATCCAAGTGCTATCCAGGGCTGACCCTGCTTAGCTTCCGAGATCACATTTTAGAAGAACATAACATCTCTCCTGTTTCCCTTTCCTGTGTCCATTCACTCCTGCCTGTCCCTTCACTAAGTAGAAGCAAATGTTCTCCCGTTTTGTTCCCTTTTAAATCTTTCTATTATTGCATGGAAATTGTCCGCTGCTTTTTGGCGTGGTTGTCGATTCCTTTGTTGTGCATGCAAGTGCTGTAGAGTCTCTCTTTTTTAAAAATACAATCAAACCCAGCGCTGATAAATAGAAGGCGTGCAATTTATAACATATAATAGGTACAGTGTTTATTTATTGGTTTTGAAAAGGAATATATCTCAGTGAACTTTACATGAGAAAACAGAATGGCCTTATCATTTATTCTTTACTTATTCACAAACATGGCACCAAATCAAGAAACATAGGTTCTGTTTGCACAATGGGGAAGAGGCACTGAAATGAAGGAGCAGCAGGCAGGAGAAATTCAGAATCCTATATAGCCCCCTCTACCCCCTCCTCTTTCCCCATTTCACCTCTTTCCACTCTTCCCTCCCATTTTTAATTCCATAATGTCTGCAGAAGAGAAGATGCGCCGACTGGCGACTGATATATAACAACAGGGGGAAAGGTTGTGGCTCAGTGGTAGAGCATCTGCTTGGCAGAAGATGGTAGAGCAGAAGATCCCAGGTTCAATCCCCGGCACCTCCGGATTAAAGGATCAAGTAGGAGGTGATGTGAAAGAGCTTTGCCTGAGATCCTGCAGTGCTGCTGCCAGTTTCAGGGTGCCTTCAGACGGGCAGCTAATCCCGCCATTGGCCCAGCTGTAATTTGATCTAGGTCTTTTTGATCCAGCATTGCATGACCAGACAGCTCTCCCATGAAGTGCTTTATCACGCGTGACTCCGCGGTGGATTGTCTAGATGGCATCCACTGTAAGGAGCCATGCGGTCAGCTTTTTTTTTTTTTAATTAAAATGGTAAAAGCACCACCAGCAGTACCTTCCCTTAGGTACTATTTCAGTTAATAAAATTGATAAAGTTTTACCCACTAAGGATGCTTTAAGAAATAAATTACTAGATCTCGCTGAGATGGAGAAACAAATTTCGATGTTCTTACGAGGAAAAACAGGAATCTTTTAGGGATATTTGGTCTAAATTTTATGTTTGGCTAGAAAATGTATAATGGAAGACTTGAATTCTGTGCTGGATTTATTGAGACAAATTGTACATAATTGAACATTTAAAATCCTAATAAACAAAATTTACAAAAAAATAAAAAATGAATAAAGTTGATAAAGTTCAGCGGACTGTCAGAAACATAAAATTGTTTGGATCATTTGAGTGGAGCTCTGGGGACGTCACATGTTTAAATGGTTATGTGTGCATTGCTCAGACTTTTTTAAAATGGCGGCTGTTCAGGATGGTGTGGAGACCATCCCTATGGGCTGATTGCGCACTGGTGAAACGACCTGATGGTGGAAAGTCTGGCATTGGCCTATTGGCCAGCTTTAGAATGGACTTTCACCACTATCTTTTAAGTACGGATCCCCAACGGGGATTGACGGGCTACTCACGGAAGCGGCACGATTCCCAGATGTTGTGATCTGGACGTACCCTTTAAATCCATTAGGCACTCGTGCCTGGTGAGGCTCAAAAGAGCCGTATGAACGCACCCTCAGTAGACCAAACTGCCCTTGACGGACCAAAGGTCTGATTCAGTATAAGGCAGCTTAATGCGTGTGACTTTGTAATGCACAGGTAAGCCCAAAGGCACGAGTTCCAGCCATGATGGCAAGTCTCCTAATTCTTCCACTTTGGCCAGCCACAAAAGGAGAGTGACAACTGAGGAAGACCAGGAAATGATCCAACAGGAAGGAGGCCTATGAGCTTAGCTCAGTCCAAGAGCTCAGCTCCTGAACACCAAGGGACCTGTCCAGAGGCTAACAAGGTCCAAAAGAGGTAAGCCGCTTACATAGTTCGTTAAAGGCTTCCAAGTAGTAACAGAAGGGCTTGCTGGCAACTCCGTACTGTCTGGTGCATCATTTGAAGCCCAGGACCTGGAAGTGCTTACAGTTGAGTCTCATCTCCTGGATCCAAGCCGGTGGATAGCAAAGGCTGTGCCATCTCTGGATTCACCGATAGCCTCGTTCCTTGGCTTGGGAGGGTTTCTGGAAGGGGCCCAGCAGTGCGGGAGGAGCCCAAGAACACATCAAGGCATTGTCTGAGATCCTTTTATTGGCATCGCTAGGAACTGGATCCCGGAGTTCCTGCATATAAAGAGTTCTCCATTACCAAGACATCCTGACCAGAGATTCTTTGTATCTAGCTGCATCTTTATAGAATTTAATTGAATGTTCTGGGTTCATATCAGTTTTTTTTTTTAATGTATGTAAATAATTATTCTAATTTTTAAAAAACCTGTACTGGAAGTGAATGACAAAATTTGACAGTTTCCATTGACTTTGATTTGGTATTTGACTTCTAGATTGTTCAAAGCAGTCTTGTGTCTGGAGATTTAAGGGGGGGGCGAGCTATTCTATTCATATCTGGCGTTTTCCAGGAAGAGAGAGAACAAATCATTCTTTTTTTGCTTTGAACTGCAACACCTTTTATCTGTTGAAAGCGTTCTGAAAAGTGGAAAACTGGCGAGGAAGTTGCCAAGTACGTGCCGGTAAATCTTATTAATTTTTTTGTCTCCAATGAAGAGAAGAGTATATATACTGCATAAAAGCGGCCGTTCATGAAGGGATCCTCGGAACCATTTGCTGTGAGCCTAAGGCGCCAATTTGATTTAATCATCCAATGCGGTCCTGTTTACCTGAAATGTCACCGTGCGACTGATTGGGATGCGGCAGTTCCTCAGCCAAAATTCCATTTTGTTCGGCAGATCGCACATGAGACCCTTAAACAACTAAAGAAAAAAAAATTGGTCTTTATTGAGCGCTGCAGTTTGGTTCTAAGCCGTATCGCAAATGTCTTGGGCATTCTCACATGTTCTTCCGGTAGCTGCCTACTTTCCCTGCCCACTGCCCCAAATCTGTCCAACAAATCTAACAGAAGAAGAGATTGCCTTGCCGAAGAAGTGAGAGCTGGCGTACTGTCGTGGTTAAGAGTGGTGGACAATTCTCTCAGAGCTCTCTCAGCACCACCTACCTTGCAAGGTGTCTGTTGTTGAGAAAGAAAGGGAATGTGATTGTAAACTGCTCTGAGACTCCTTAAGGTAGAAAATCTCCTCCTCCTCCTCCTCTTCTTCTTCCTGATCTCATCATATCTCAAAAATCCAAAGCAGAGTCAAGAAGAAGAAGAAGAGGAGATTGGATTTATACCCCCCCCCCGGTCACTACCCAAGGGAGTCTCAGAGCAGCTTACAAACTCCTTTCCCTTCCCCTCCCCACAACAGACTCCCTGGTTAGTACGGGAGCCAGTTTGGTGTGGTGGTTAAGTGTGCGGACTCTAATCTGGGAGAACCGGGTTTGATTCCCCACTCCTCCACTTGCACCTGGCTGGATGACCTTGGGCAAGCCATAGCTCTGGACCAACTGTTCTCTCAAGGACAGTTGTCTCAGAGCTCCCTCAGCCCCACCTACCTCACAGGGTGCCTGTTGTGGGGAGGGGAAGGGAAAGGAGTTTGTAAGCCACTCTGAGACTCCAAGTGAGTGGAGGGCGGGGTATAAATCCAATCTCTTCTTCTTCTTCTTCTTCTTCTTCTTCTACTTGGATGGGAGACACCAAGGAGGTCCAGGGTCATTACACCGAGGCAGGCAATGTGAACACCCCTGAACACCTCTTGCCTTGAAAGCTCTACAAACTGCAACTTGAAGGCACTTTCTACCACCAGAGGTAGGCGGGTAGGGGACCTGTGTGGTTTGTCTCCAGCCCTGCATGCTTGTCATTCTTGATTCTCAAAGCTTGTTGGGTTCTAAATTGGAGGCAAATGATGCATTCTTGGACAGCTGCCCAGCAACTGTGCCTTGATCCAATAAATTCTGAGCATACGTCATCATGAAGAATGCCACTGACTGTGTAAGAACATAAGAACATAAGGGAAGCCAATGTTGGATCAGGCCAGTGGCCCATCCAGTCCAACACTCTGTCACACAGTGGCCAAAAACACCAGGTGCCCTCAGGAGGTTCAGCAGTGGGGGCAGGAAGCCCTCCCACTGTTGCCCCCCCCCCAAACACCAAGAATACAGAGCATCACTTGCCCCAGACTGAGAGTTCCTATCTATACTTTGCGGCTAATAGCCACTGATGGACCTCTGCTCCATATGTTTATCCAATTCCCTCTTGAAGCCGTCCATGCTTGTAGCCACCACCACCTCCTTGTGGCAGTGAATTCCACGTGCTAATCACTCTTTGGGTGAAGAAATACTTCCTTTTATCTGTTCTATCTGTGCGGGTGTCAAAGCAGCACATACACTTGAAACATAGATGATTTTAAATGATCGTTGACCTGCCCTGATAGATGACCCTGCAGCATATACATCATCTTACAAAACCAGTAAATAGAGAGCACGTGCCAACCTGGCCAGCTCCCATACCGCAGTGCTGATTATACAGATGGCAGTCGAAAAGAGCAAGAGCCCAGGAGCAGCTTAAAGACTAAGTGAATTTGTGGCAGGAGAGGAGCTTTCGTGAGTCACTGCCCAGTGGACTTCAGTAACGATCCCATTGTCTTTGGAAGCGCTTCTCTTGGACAAATGGATTGATCCACCTGTCACCAAGCAGAAGAGGATATTTACATCTTGCTTAGTAGCAATGGCACATTTAACTATGGCCTCAACTTGGGAGAAGTCTCACGGTCCGACTATTGAACAGTGGTTTGAGAAAATATGGGATGTTTTTATAATGCTCCAAATCGCTAATAGCTCTTTGTTTACAGGAGACACAGTTCGACTCTTTAGTAATAAAATGCCCAACTTCTGTTCCCCTGTCACCGATTTTCTCAAACATAAGAAGTATCTTCCATATCGTCAGGATTATAATGTACTAGGAGTAAGGCCCGCTGTGGGAAGAAATATAAAAGGCTCTAGAAGAAAGCTCCAGATGAGTGTTATGGCTGTGGTTGGTGGGGTGGCAGAGGGAAGGGGAAAATAGAGAGAGGCAAGCCATGTAGCTTAGCTACAAGGCAGGGCTGTCTCAAGTCATTTTGCTGCCCCAAGTGGGGAGTATGGGAGGACAGCCTCATGGTAACAGGTATGGGTCCCTCCATTTCTGACTTATGCTGATTTGGGACTATGCAGTGACAGCTAAGGTAGAAAAGCACCTCCTCCTACGCGATGTCTTCTGGGTTCTAAGGGTCTGGAAAGAGGTTCCATAGCCAGTTACAGGGTTGCCAACTCTGGGTTGGGAAATACCTGTAGATTTGAGGGGTAGAGCCTGGGGAGGGTGGGGTTTGGGGTGCGGAGAGACTTCTGCAGAGTATAATGCCATAAAGTCCACTGACCAAAGCAGCCATTATCTCCAAGAGAATTGATCTTGGTCATCTGGAGATCAGTTGTAATAGCTGGGAAATTTTCTGTAGGGGAAATTATGTGCTGTGGCTGCGGAACACAGTGATTGGCAACTCCAGTGACCGTTGAAGGGAAGATTGGGAGATGTATTTTACCTCAGAACACATTCAATGACTCCCAACAGCAACAGCAAACTGTTTAGAATGTTAGAAGCAAAAGCCAATCAGGCTGCACATGCAAATGACCTCTGTGTTCCGACTGGCTATGGGGGGAGAGGAACAGCAAACTGTTTAGAATGTTGGAGGCAGGACTCAGACAATGCAGCCAGTGGATAGGGACAGCTTGAGTGACACATCACAGAGCCAACTGATTTAGGAGCGTGTAGAATGTTCCGGAGAGTCCATGACCAAAACACAATTATTATATAGAGAGATGGCTGTATTTGTAAGGTTATTCTGTGCACTCAGATTGTCTATCAAGCTCCGGGTTTCATATCATATTGTATTTCTTACAGGTTGAATAAGGTTTTTCTTAGTTGTAAGTTTTTATATATGTTGTTAAATAATTTTTTAAAAAAGGTTTCTGGAAAAGTGAGCAGTGACTCATGAAAGCTCCTCCCCCCCTGCCACATATTTTATTAGTCTTTACAGTGCTCCTGGAATTTGCTCTTTTCTACTGCTACAGACAGTCTAACACAGCTATTCATCTTGGTCTGTCTGTATGGATGGCAAACCATTCCAACACTGCTCTTTAAGAACTGCAAACAAATCACCAATGCAAGCATGTTGGATACTCAACTAAAAAAAACCCTGGCATTGTGGCCAGGGTAAAAATCAATTTTTGAATCCATCAGTGGCAAAGATATTTCTGAAAAGAGGTCTAAGACGTCAGTTCAGGGTAAGCAACAGGCAAGTGATCAGTAACCCAGAAATTAGACCTCCAAACAATGAATAGTTAAGAAGAGAAGAAGATCCTGGATTTATACCCCGCCCTTCACTACCTGAAGGAGTCTCAGAGAAGCTTACAAACTCCTTTTCCTTCCCCTCCCCACAACAGACACCCTGAGAGGTAGGCGGGGCTGAGAGAGCTTTTTCCAGAACTCTCCTTGAGAGAACAGCTCTGACAGAACTATGGCTTGCTCAAGGTCATCCAGCAGCTGCATGTAGAGGAGTGGGGAATCAATTCCCTTCCCTTCCTCTTCCCTCAACAGACGCCCTGTGAGGAAGGTGGGGCTGAGAGAGCTCTGACAGAAGCTGCTCTTGAGAGAACAGCTCTGAAAGAACCTGTAACTGAACCGAGGTCACCCAGCTGGCTTCATGTGAAGGAGAAGTGGGGAATCGAACCTGGTTCTCCAGATTAGAGTCCACCGCTCTTAACCACTACACCAAACTGGTTTGGTAGCTTTATCCCTGAGATAAAGGGACACATACAATGCTGTTCAGAGACATCCTTCTAGCAAATAGACACCCATAAATGAGAGCTGTTTCCAAGTAGTTCTTGGAGACATATGAATCTGAATCAACAAGACTTTTCAAACATCTGCTGAGCTTCTAATTGCAACAGTTTGGACTCTTCTCATTGCAAATAGTTTTATCTCCCAACTCTGATATGGCATAATCCCTCTTAAATTAGGCACTAGTACCTAGGAGGAAGAGGAGGAGGAGGAGGGTGGTGGTGGTGGTAATGATGGTGGTGATGATGATGATAAACCTGTCAAGTTGCAACCAAGTCATGGCGGTGATCCCTCATGGGGTTTTCAAGGTGAGAGTCAGTCAGAGATGGTTTGCCATTCCCATCCTCTGAATAGCAACCCTGGTCTTCCTTGGTGGTCTCCCCTCCAAGTAGAGTCCACGGCCAACCATGCTTAGTTTTCAAGCTCTGATGGACTCTGGTCAGTCTGAGAGTATTCAGGCTGCTAGGCATCCATAATTTGTGTAAAGTGCTGTCAAGTCACAGCCAACTCATGGCAACTCCACAGGGTTTTCAAGGCAAGTGATTAAGGAGAGGTGGCTTGCCATGGCCTTCCTCTGCAGAGCCTTCCTTGGTGGTCTCCCTTCCAAGCACCAACCCTGCTTACAGCAACCCCAGCAAGGGGCTTCCAAGGCAAGTGAGAAGCAGAGGTGGTTGGCCCTTGCTTTCTTCTGCAGAGCCTTCCTTGGTGGTCTTCCTTCCAAGAACCAGCCCTGCTTACAGCAACCCCAGCAAGGGGCTTCCAAGGCAAGTGAGAAGCAGAGGTGGTTTATCTTTGCCTTCCTCTGCAGAGCCTTCCATGGTGGTCTCCCATCCAAGAACCAACTCTGCTTACAGCAACCCCAGCAAGGGGCTTCCAAGGCAAGTGAGAAGCAGAGGTGGTTGGCCATGGCCTTCCTCTGCAGAGTCTTCCTTGGTGGTCTCCCATCCAAGAACCAACCCTGCTTAGCTCCCAAGATCTGATGATCTATGCTATGCTGTACCATCTCATATCCCTGCACCCAGGATACATATTGGTTAATAATGCAGTTCTGAAGCTGTGATCAAAGTGGTAGCAAGAATCCGTGTGTGGAGTTAAAAAATGCTCCATGCTGGAAATGCTAATATAAGAATTAATCATTCTGATATTATTCCCCCCCCCCGCTCCCCACTTTTCATTTTTGCTCACTGAAGGGTTAGCATTTCTGTATGTCAGAACCAATGCAAGAGAAACCCATACGTCTGAAAAATTCATCTCTCAAAGAGCAACATTAAACTTTCCGCAGCAGGAACCAAACTAAAAATCAATATATATTAAAGCATTCAACAGTATAGCGAACACCGGTTTCCGGATCGCAGAGGCACGCGGAGATGAAGGTCTCCATTTTTCTTTTCAAACGTCCGACTGAAATAAGCTTTTGTCACTAAACTTGAATCTCAGCCGACAGAATGATTGGATTTGACGTTAAGGCCAAACTCTCCCCCCACACAGACACCGTTTGCAGCTCCAGGGAGAAAAAATAACCCAAAGTCTTCACACACACACACCTCCCCAGGGAGGGAGGATAGTGAAAGAGAAACCCTGTTGAGCAGAGATATTTGGGAGAGATCAGTTGCTCAGTGGGAGAGTTACGTCTTTGCATACAGTTGCCATCCCCCTGATGGGGGCAGGGTTTCCCCTGACTCCCAGCCCTGGCAACCCTATTTTTGCATGAGGAAGAAGAATGCTGTGGTCTTCTTTCTCACCCTTAGGCAGCCAGCTGGTATTTGCTCCTCAGAGCCCACTAGGTTGCTGGCAAAGGCACAGGTGCAGTCCCATAGCTGCAGTGGGGCATCTCGGGGCTTGGCCCCCTGACTTACTGGCAGGGCCCCGCAACTTCCCATCCAGCCCAGGGCCCCCGAGTGGTGGCAGGGGCGGGGAAGGAGCTGGGTATCCCTTTAATTCGATTAGCCAGTGCCTCCTAAGAAATTTAAATGCCCCCTGACATAAAGAATCCTGGCTACAGGCCTGCACAGATACCAAGGGCAGGGTCTATCGCGTCCCGAAAGGAGTTGATTTTGGAGCTCGTGCAGTAGACTGATGCCTCTGCGGTTGGTGGGACGCAGCGTCCATCAAGTACCCATCCGGGCAAACAATTTGCAATCCAATTTAGAACACTCCATTTTTAAAAAAGTAAACTCTGCCCCCTGAACATTCACCCACATTTTCCCGCAGGTCTCCCCAGTCCTTTCAGCTTCTCACTCCTACATCCAGTTCCCTCCTTCGGTCCCTCGTGTTAGGACTTCTGTCCAATAATCAGAAAAATCAGAGTAATGAATCTTGCTTTTCTGGAAAGAAGAGATTGCTTCTTTTAGTTTAAAAGAAGTTTATTACTAAAGGGAAAAGGTAAACAGGATTAGCTACAAATAAACAAAACATGCTTTCTAAGGAGCTGCATTGTGCTCCGTCTTCACACTAAGACATACTGATAGAGAGTGAGAGATTGCAATGGAGGATCTCTCCTTCTTCTTGACCCCTGAAAGGAAACACCTGATATCACTGACCAATTAGCAAGACAGTACACCTTCAGTTTTCCCGGGCCTACAGTCAATTGGCCAGCTGCCAGGTATCACTTCCAGGCTAACATAGGTAAACAAACAAGTTGCATAGTTAACCCTATAATGACTGAATTTCTCAGGCCTTGCATTACATGCTCATTTCTCCAACACCCCTTCTCAAGACCTGAAATGCAAGTCATTATACATGCATACACAAAGCATTATTGAACATTAGCATCAAGCATATTCAACATTTCACGAAGTCTTTCAAACTTGTCTTTGGTCAGTGGCTTAGTCAGAATATCAGCCACCATCTCTTCTGTACGACAATGCTTAATCTCTATCAACCTTTTCTGGTACAAATCTTTAACTAATGCACATTTAATACCAATAGATCTACTTCTAGCAGTCATGCTCTCTTCCTTACATATAGTTATACAAGCTTGATTATCCTCTAACATAAGTATAGGTACAGGTTCAATTATTCCAAAATCTTTCAACATCTCAAAGATCCATTCAAGTCTGCTGCAGGCACTTGCTGCTGAAATGCACTCAGCTTCTGCTGTGGATTGCGCTACAACAGTCTGTTTTCTACTAGTCCAGTCTATCAGTCCATCTCCATAAAAGAATAGGTATCCACTGGTAGACTTGTAGTTGTTCATCTCTTCTCCCCAACTGGCATCCATGTAGCCGACTAGTCTTGGTTGTTCAGTTGGTGCAATTTTCAGTTTTAAGTCCATTGTTCCTCTTAGGTAACGTGCCATCTTCTTTATTGCGCTCCAATCATGATGATTTGGCGAACTTACTTTTCTGCTTAGAAATCCAACTGCCGCTGTAATATCTGGACGCGTTGATTTGCTCAGGTACAAGAGCTTTCCAACAGCCTCTCTGTATCCTCCTATGTCCTTTAGTGGTGTGCCGTCCTTCACCTTCAGATATCCAGGTTCAAGTGGGATTGTTGAAGCTTTGCAGTTCTTCATGCCAACAGATTCTATAAAGTCCATAATCTTTCTTTTCTGGCATAAAAGAAAAGTTCCATCCTCAAGTCTCTCAATTTGCATTCCGAGGTATTTTTGAACATCTCCTAGCTGTTTGACTTCCACTTCCTTATTCAGTCCATCAGCTATTGATCTGATGTCTCCTCTGTTTTGACAAGCCACGATCAAGTCGTCAATGTAAACAAGAACATACTGGTATTGTCCATTTCTGATTCTAGTGTACAGACAAGGTTCAGCTTTCCCTTGCTTGAAGCCTTGCTTCTTTAAAAGTTCAGTAAGTTTGTCATACCAGGCCTTTGCGCCTTGCTTTAGGCCATAGAGTCCTTTATTAAGTTTGTAGACGTAGTTTTCTTGACCTTTGACCTTGAAACCTTCAGGTTGTTCCATGTAGATTTCCTCAGATAGTTCTCCATTGAGAAAAGCAGTCTTTACATCAAGATGCTCTACTATCATGTTCCTAGATGCTGCAACACTTAGAAGTGTTCTGAATGTTGCTTGGTCAGTAACTGGAGCGAAAGTTTCAAAATAGTCAGTCCCATATTGCTGTGAGTAGCCTTTAGCTACTAGGCGTGCTTTGTATAGCTCCACAGTTCCATCTTCCTTGTGCTTTATTTTGAAGACCCATTTACATCCAGCAGGGTTTCTGCCTTGAGGTAGTTGAGTGAGAGTCCAGGCCTCATTTTCCGCTAATGGATAGCAGCTCTTGTTCCATTGCTTCAAGACATCTGCCTCTTTCACTCGCAGGTAAGTTGCAAACTTCCTTCCAGTTCTTGGGTTCCTTTGCAGGTTGCACAAGTTCACAAAATCCATACTTCATTGGAGGTTGTCCCTTAGTGCTCCTTTCTGATCGCCTCACACTGGGTGTGGGTTCTGCTGTGGGTTCTGCCGTGGGTTGAGTCGCTTCCTCTGGTGTGGCCCCTGCTTCCCCTTCTGTTTCAATAGTTTCCTCAGAAGGTGGACCTGCTGCTTCACTTGCCAGTTCCCCAGCCAGTTCACCAGCAGTCACTACAGGTAGCCAAGCAACGAACTCATCAGGTGCAGTCCCAGGCATCTTTGGATCAGCTGCAGTGGAAACACTAGGCAATACAGTCTCATCAATAAAAACAACATTGCGTTCTTCTACTGTGTGGGTTTGGGGATTGTATATCCTGTACCCTTTCCCACCAACAGGATAGCCTACAATAAGTCCAGTTTCAGATCTGGAATCAAGCTTTCCCCTCTTTTCCTTTGGTATGTGTGCATACCCTTTTGTGCCAAAAGCTTTGATATGTCTTAGACCAGGCTGTCTTCCAAACCAAGCCTGAAAAGGGGAGGTTCCAATAATCTTTGAGGGTAATCTGTTGTGTAAGTACACTGCTGTGTTCAGGGCTTCTGCCCATAAACCGTTTGGCAGTCCAGAATGCATCAGCATAGCTCTGCACATCCCCTGCAGTGTTCTATTTAATCTCTCAGAAGCTCCATTTTGCTGGGGTGAATAAGCAATGGATACTTTATGTTGAATTCCTTGCTCTTGTAGAAATTGTTTGAATTCAGCATTACAATATTCACCACCTCCATCTGTGAGTAAGCTTTGAGGTGCTTTGCCAAATTTATTTTTAACAATAGCCACATAATTTTTAAATCTACGCAGTGTTTCATCCTTACTTCTCAGCATATACACATAAGTGTATTTTGTTTTATTCTCTGTGAAAGTCACAAAATATTTGTTCCCACCTAGGGATGCAGGTAAAGGCCCAACAAGATCACTGTATACAGTTTCCAAAAATTCTTGATTTTGCACTGGAGTTTTCCCAGAATAACTTGGGGCATCTCCCTTTGCTCTGAGGCATGTCTCACATCTAGTTTCACTCTTTTCACAATGCACAACAGGTATTCCACATTGCTTTAACAACTGCTCAACAGATTTCAAATTTCTATGTCCCATTTTAATATGCCACAAAAATAAACATTTTTCATGTTTACAAGCATCATCACAAGCATCCTTAGTCTGGCAAATCTGTTCCTTATCATCAACAGTCTCTATTTCCTCATCAGGATCAACATCAAAAGTTTCTGTCTCCTCATCATCACAAGCTACAAAGTAATGAAAGCCATTTTTCTCTTCCACTTTAAATTCAAGCTCTCCATCCTTGGTAGAGACCTTGCTTCCTTGCTCTGGTTTGAGCACTACAATATGGCCAGTATTCATAAGGCTTTTTGTTGAAATTAAGTTCTCAACAGCTTCAGGCACATAAGCTGTATTTTGCAATTCAACTTCAATTATTTGATTATCTGTAGTAGACAATTGTAATTTTACAGTCCCAACGCCTTCCACATTTAATAATTCCCTGTTAGCTTGGTAAATTCTTGGTTTGTTCTCAACATCTATGTTACTAAACCAGGCTTTTTCTCTACACACGTGTGTACAAGCGCCAGAATCGATTAAAAATATTTTCTTATCATCTGTGTTAAAATCATCAGTGATCCTAAAAGCATTGCCTTTGCTCTTTGTCTGTGCTGCAAACTTCTTTCCTCTGTGCTGTGTGTGTGAAACGTGACCTCTGCTCCTCCCATAATGGCTTCCCCTTCCACTGGCTGGTTCTTTGTTACAGGAACCATGTGCTCCTGTGGCTCTTTGTTCTTGGGGCTCATCATTAAACACATACTTAGAAGAGCAGTACTTTGCAAGATGATTTTTCCCACATATAAAACACTCTATTTTCCTTTTAAATCTCTGTCCATGCTTTAGACTCAAAACAGACATCTCATCAGACAAACTTTCTTTCAAATTTCTAGAATCATATTCCTCAGTTAGTGCAGACAAAAGACCTTCTAAAGTCAGATCATCTTTCAGTCTAATCATACTGGTTACAGACTTATAGGAGCCAGGCAGACCCTTAAGAATTGAAGAAATCATATCTGTATCAGAGGGTGCTTCATTCAGGTCTTTAAGCTGTGTGTAAATGCCCATTAATTTGTCCATCTCTTTGGGAAGGCAGTCTCCCTCCTTCATCCTGAAATCAAAAATCTTTCCCTTGAGGGAATAGATTTTACTCTTGCTGTGCTTATCAAATTTATCCTTTAACATTTGAAGCATCAATCTGGACGTGGCTAGCCCTCTTAATCCTGGTACCTCTGTGTAGGGAATACTCCCTAAAATCAGGGCTTTAGCAAAACCATCCATCATAAGGAATTGTGTCTTATCAGGGTCAGTTTCTGGAGGATTTTCAGTTGTTAATACTTGAAGGGCATTGTGAGTCTGTAGGCGACTCTTCAAATACTCCTCCCATCACTGATAGTTAGCCTTTGTAAGTCTGAGATTTGGCATTTCCTGGGATGGGGCATTAAAAGCCATTTTTTTTTTTTACTCACGTCCCTTTGGATTTGAGGTAGAAGCACAGGTTCTGGCTCACTCATCCACTTCTCCAGGAGCTGGCAGGGTTAATCTTTCCCCTCTCTGCAGCAGCAGCAGCAGCGCGAAGTTCAAAAGCTCCTTTGCCTCGCCTTCCTTTGTTCTCCAGGCAGCAGCGTCTCTGGTGCTCCAGTGCTCAGCTCAGCTCCACTTACAGCAGGCAAAAATTAATCCAGTCAAAAAAGATCCTTTGCTCCTGGCAAACTACAATCCAGCATAGGTTTTCCCCTGATCAGCAAGGAAACAGGGTTGGGCCTTTCTGGCTGCAAGATTGCTCTGAGAGCAGGAAGGAAAAAAAGTGGTCGTTTTAAAAATCCAAGCCTCTAGCTCTTATTCCCTATTTCTCTTTCTCAATCAATCCAGAAAGCTTTTTAGAAGAGAAACCATGTTTTAAGAACCATCCTCTGCTACCATTTGTTAGGACTTCTGTCCAATAATCAGAAAAATCAGAGTAATGAATCTTGCTTTTCTGGAAAGAAGAGATTGCTTCTTTTAGTTTAAAAGAAGTTTATTACTAAAGGGAAAAGGTAAACAGGATTAGCTACAAATAAACAAAACATGCTTTCTAAGGAGCTGCATTGTGCTCCGTCTTCACACTAAGACATACTGATAGAGAGTGAGAGATTGCAATGGAGGATCTCTCCTTCTTCTTGACCCCTGAAAGGAAACACCTGATATCACTGACCAATTAGCAAGACAGTACACCTTCAGTTTTCCCGGGCCTACAGTCAATTGGCCAGCTGCCAGGTATCACTTCCAGGCTAACATAGGTAAACAAACAAGTTGCATAGTTAACCCTATAATGACTGAATTTCTCAGGCCTTGCATTACATGCTCATTTCTCCAACACCTCGTTCCATTTGCTGCTCATCTTTTCTGTACCGCTCCATCTTCTGATCCAGGGCGCTTTGATTAAAAAAAACAGTATTTTGCCCCCTTGGACTTGCTGCCTTTTTCTTCCTCATCATTTCCCCCGTCTCTCTTTATTAAACTGTCTCTGTGACCTCCTCCCCCCGGTGCTCCCTTCGAGCCCCTCTTCAGAGCTCCGTCTCATCCTTTGGTGTAGTGGTTAAGTTTGGTGTAGTGGTTAAGTGCATGGACTCTAATCTGGGAGAACCGGGTTTGATTCCCCACTCCTCCACTTGCACGTAGCTGGATGACCTTGGGCAAGCCATAGCTCTGTACCAGCTGTTCCCTCAAGGACAGCTTGGGAAAGAGCTCTCTCAGCCCCACCTATCTCGCAGGGTGTCTGTTGTGGGGAGGGGAAGGGAAAGGAGTTTGTAAGCCGCTCTGAGACTCCCTTGGGGAGTGGAGGGCGGGGTATAAATCCAATCTCTTCTTCTTCTTCTTCTTCTCCCGGGGAAACCGAATGTTCGGCTGGCACGTCAATTTCGAGGGGGCTTATCACTTTTCGGGATTCTCCTCCCCCCTTTTTTGAGTCAGCTCCCCGCTTTTGTTTCCCCCAAACCTCTGGATCCAAAAGTCTTTCATTAGAACATATTCAGTGCTCGGAGGCTTTTGTTACTCGAATAGGGATTTGTTAATATAGGAACAGTCAACTGGGGATCCATGGGTGGAGGTAATCCCACGCAGCCCCCAGATAATTTTTTTTTCCACTGCAGGATGTCAAAAACAGTCTCCCCTTGAGAGGCTCTTGTCGCTCAAGAGACAGAGGGCTATGCAAATCGGCTTTTGAACCAAAAAGACAAGTCAGACAAGTAGAGGGGGAATAGAGGAGGAAAGGAGGAAAGGGAGATCGGTTTGACAGCGTCGGAACAAAGAGGACAGACTGGTCGCCTACTTCTATTTCTTCAGTATGTTTTTAACCCACCCTTGATTCTAGGGGCTCTGGGCAACATACAATCATCTCCTTTCCTCCTCAGAAAGCGTTCTTAGGATCGCCGCCTCTAAGTATTTGTGGCTTTGCTGCTTCAAAGGGGAAAGTTGTGGGTCAGTGGCAGAGCCTCTGCTTGGCATGCAGAAGGTCCCAGGTTCAATCCCCAGCTTCCCCAGTTAGGATCGGGTTGTAGGTTAATTATTTATTTATTTAGATTGATACCCCACCCTTCCCACGAGCGGTCTCAGGGCGAGTTGTAAGGATAAATTACAAACATCAAGCAATGAAAAGTAGATATCAGGCAGTTTAAAAAGTCAACGCAGTTAAAGATGGGCATAGCAGCAATTGCATATTCGGCAATCCTAAAACTGGGAAGAAGAAGTAGAGGAAGAGATTGGATTTATAGCCCGCCCTTCACTCGCCAATGGAGACTCCGAGTGGCTTACAAACTCCTTTCCCTTCCCCTCCCCACAACAGACACCCTGTGAGGTAGGTGGGACTGAGAGAGCTCTGAGAGAAACTGCTCTTTTTCAAGAACAGCTCTGACAGAACTATGGCTTGCCCAAGGTCATCCAGCAGGTGCAAGTGGAGGAGTGGGGAATCAAACCCGGCTCTCCCAGATTAGAGTCTGCGCACTTAACCACTACACCATCCAAGAACCAACCCTTCTTACAGCAAGCCCAGCAAGGGGCTTTCAAGGCAAGGAAGAAGCAGAGGCGGTTTGGGCCATGGCCGAGCTATAAAGATCTTATCAGTAGCAGCCTATCTGGAGCAGAAACTGCAGCCGCTGCAACAGGGAGGCCAATTAATGGATGTGATGTGATGTGAAAGACCAGTCTGAGACCCTGGAAAGCCATTGCCAGTCTGAGTAGACAATACTGACCGGTGGTCTTATCCAGTATAAGGCAGCTTCACATGTTCCTGTGTTCAGATTGCTGCCCAGCAACCCCTCTGTCCTAGCTACCACCAGGGGTCTGTTGGAGCCGGAGCGCACAGGAGCGCAGCTCCGGGAGTGAGGAGCCCAGGGGGCGGGCACATGACCAAGCCCCGCCCCCTCCTCGGCTTCCCCGAGCAGTGCAGAGGCGCAGTGCCCCGGGGAAAGCCCTGCTAGGGTCTTTATTGCTTTTAATGTTTTGTTTTAATATTGATAATTTTATAATTGTTCCTTTTATGACTGTGTGCTGCTTTTCTAAATTTTCTAAGTATACCATTTTTTATCTGGGCACATGGCACATAAGTACGGGAGAAATTTCACCAACCCTTCAGCAGCTTCCACCCCATCAGTTGGGTGTAGTGGTCAGGAGTTGGACTCTAATCTGGGAGAACCGGGTTCGATTCCCCACTCCTCCATATGCAGCTGCTGGTGTGACCTTGGGCCAGTCACAGGTTCTCTCAGAGCTGTTCTCTCATGAGCAGTTCTCAAAAGACCTCTCTCAGCCCCACCTACTTCACAGGGTGTCTTGCTGTGAGGAGGGGAAGGGAAAGGGATGGGTGGTGCACATGTCCTGGGTATCTCAAGTCTACTTGAAACCTGGTGGTTTCAAGGGAGCAGGAAGAGAATGAGGGTGTGTTCTTGATGCTTATTTTTATTGCACAAAGTATTGGATGGGGAAGGGAACGGAGGAAGAGCAGGTCAGTTTCACTCACCTGTGGAGTGGAGCCTGAGGGGTGGGTGTTGCCTTCTGACACACTTCCGGTATGTTAGGGGGTGTGGCATATGCAAATGAGTTATGCAAATGAGCTATGCTAATGAGCTCCTGCACCTCTTTTTCTACGAAATGACCCCTGGCTACCACACACCATGGTTCTGCTGATGCGCCTTGCTCCCCACAAAGTTCCCAATGTGGCGGTTTCCCGCAAGACTGCTCCACGAGCGAGTTGGAGCCAAAAGAGGACCTTTACATCCGCCCCGCCGCTGTCAGAGGCAGACAAAGAGTGGTTCCCAGCTCCAATTATTTTTGCTGCCGTTGCATTATAATTCGCCTCCCTTGATGTTCGCCTGGAGCTGTCACTTTTTGCGGGGGGAATTCATTGCGATCACAGCGCTGTTGTTTTTTAGATATTGGGGAAGGACATCAAAGCCCATCACATCTTCCGTTCCTATAGTGTGGGATGTGATGGGGGGGGGGGGGACCAGAATATAATAGCTAAGCATTTTGCAGGCATTTGAAAGTTAATTACAGATGGGAAAACAGGATATATAAGGGCGGATGATGTGCCTGGCACTAGAGGGTTTGTTTGCTTTAGGTTAATATCGCTTGCTACTGAAAATATCCGTTTTCAACTATTGGTCCCTAGCAAACTTCCATTGGACTTCTGGTGCAACTTGGGGAGATTGGCTTTCTCCTGCTCCAATCCTTTATTTCTCCGAGTCAGTTATGCCCTAGGTTCCACACTTCTTTAATTCTCATTGAACTAGGAGAATCTCTAAAATTAATTCCGGAAATAGGGCTTGTATAGCAGGATCTGTAGTTCTGGTTCCTCCAGGGTGTGTACAACTCCCCCTGCCCTCAATGACCAGATTACAAGTACGCATGTCATAAAATCCCCGCCCCCCAAAAAGTTCTTGGTGCAATCAGACGTACATTTTGCCCTGTTTCTAGCCACCAGTGCAGTGTGTGTGTTCTTGGATCCATGCTCATACCCCCAATCTGCTGTTTCTTCTCTCCTTCTCACCATGAAACGCTGGTCGTTTTGCTGCTGTCTCCACAGGCCTCTTTCTTCAAGACTGGTAATTATAGCCTTCCCCAAAATTGCTTTTCCACCTTTCCTCACTGATTTCCTCTTAGCTAGCCCTGTATGTATTCTCAGTGTGTTTGTATACATGTTTTATTCTTTTATTCTCCTTTAATAATTAAAAAAACCCTTTCCAGTTGAACATCTGTTTGGTTTATTGCAATACTTCTCTTAAGGGAAAAATCCCTGCAAACATTGGTGGAGAATTCCAGTTACCCCCTCTCGTTTTGTCTCCTTTAAAGCTAATTTCCCCAACTGATCAGAAGACCCACTCTTTGGGTAACACTACTGTGTAATTTGGCATCATTTAATGTGCCACGTTAAGACATGCTTTGCTTCAGTTCTGATTTTATACTTCTGGTTGGTTCTACAACCCTCATCCTACTGCACTGTTTATGGAATGCCCCATTTTTGTGGCTGTACTGACTCAGTCTGTGTAATCCGCCTCGAGTCCGGGTGAGAAAGGACTATCAATATTGTAAACAAACAAACAAATAACACCAACAACATTGACAGTGTTCCAGGCAAAAAAGATGCCAGTGGATCAAAACTATGCATATGCAATATGCAATACTCCTATAGCGTACCAGATCCAGTTGAAGGTGCTGGTTTTAACCTTTAAAGCCCTATATGGTCAGGGGCCTGCCTACCTAAGGGACTGCCTTTCCCCATATATACCCCAGAGAGCACTGCGGTCAGGCACTCAACACCGCCTAACCCTCCCTGGCCCTATAGAGGCCAGGTTGACAACCACCAGGACCAGGGCCTTCTCAGTGGCGGCTCCTCAATGGTGGAACAAGCTCTCGGATGACATCAGGGCCCTGTGGGACCTTTTGCAGTTCCGCAGGGCCTGCAAAGCGGAGCTCTTCTGCCAGGCCTTTAATTAGGAGCCGCCACTGGGAGGCGGAAGAGGTCCCTGGAAAAATGTCTGAGCAGATTCTCTAGCCCGGGGCATCGACCGGTGGAAGCTTCCTGGCCGGAGTCTAGTCAGGCTGCTATGCTCAGTGTTGGAAGTACTGTACTGCCGCCATCTTCTGTGATTTCTGTGCCAATTTTATGGCGATGAATTTTATACTAAATTATGTATGTCACTTTTAAACTGTTTTGTATTGTTGTGAGCTGCCTCGAGCCGGCTGTGCTGGTCAGGCGGGATAGAAATTGAAATAAATAAATAAATAAAAATGCAAATGTTATCCAGTTGAGCACCCAAGGTGTAACCTCGTCCCCAATGTGGCATATTCCAAAGGAAAATGAATTGAAAAGAACTATTGTGTGCCATAGACTACTCAGATCAGAATAGCATGTTCCAGGGAGAATTATTATTGGGGAAGGATTCAGAAGGATCTCTATTATTATTGGGACTATCAACCAGTCGCTTCAGATGTGCCAGCTAGCCCCCCACACCCACACCTTTCATCGCAGCTGTATAAATGGCTGCTTGCAAAGCAAATAGGAACCGCTCTTCTGCAAGCACACATTTCCAAAATATCTCTTAAACCCCGGTGATATAAATTTCTATTGGCTTTATATGATGTTTGTCTGAGCAGATATCATTTTTTCCCTGCTTGTCTGAAGGAAAATATATTAGCTGCTCATAAGTTACCCCAGACAGTAAGTGCCGGGATTCTCTCACCCAGCAGAGGCGATGTAAGTCCAGTGGGGAAAAGGTATTTTTCAGCTGGAGGAATCGCGGGTGTAACAGATTAGGCAACTTGGCCCTTAAATCTTGTAATGGCGCATAAGGTTGCAAATTTACCCTGCGGCTGTAGCTGCGTGAGCCAAATAAAAGATAGAAAAGGTTTATTGCTTTCCTGGGCGAGATCCCCGAAGTAGGATATTTGTGAGAAAAGGTATATTGGTAAGCGCCAGAAGAAGTTATGAACTGTGCAAAGGAGCACACCACAGGACTTTCCAGAGCATTGAGAGGAGCATTTTTAAAGTCCAAGGTAGGAAGATGTACCGCATTACAGAATAGACAGTTGTCCTTATTGTGCTCTTAGATGAATTTGTTACAGTTTTAATTTTTGATGTTTTCTTATGGCGAGCCACTTGGAGCTCTCTGTAGAAAATGGACAATAATTGACAGAAAACATGGTTATATGTTAGGAGCCAGTTTGGTGTAGTGGTTTAAGTGCGCGGACTCTAATCTGGGAGAACCAGGTTTGATTCCCCACTCCTCCACTTGCAGCTGCTGGTGTGACCTTGGGTCAGTCACAAGTTCTTTCGGAGCTGTTCTCTCAAGGACAGTTGTCTCAGAGCTCTCTCAGCCCCACCTACCTCCCAGGGTGTCTGTTGTGGGGAGGGGGGGTAGAGATTCTAAGCCGCTCTGAGATTCCTTTGGGTAATGAAGGGTGGGGTAGAAATCCAATCTCTTCTTCCTCTTCTTCTCTCATTGGTGGCCTGGCCTCAATGGGAACGTATGCATTTGTGTATGAATTTCTGTAGGTGTGTTTGAATGTATTTGCATTCATGCATGCACTCACACACCCATGTGTGTATCTAATAGTCCCAACAATGGTATTGATTCTACTTATAACATATCATTCACTGCTCTTCTGATGTGTTGTATTTAATACTTCAGCTTTGTTCCGATCTCTGCCATCCTAGTCTACTAAAGTATTTATTAGGTGTCTCGTCTCATTAATTACATTGGTCTACATTTTTGTAATCTGCCCTGGTCTCAGTAAGAAACATGGATCATAGGTAAGTAATTATGTAAATAAATAATTAATTTAATTAATCCCCCCCCCCCCCGAATCCAAATTCCTTCTGACCTGCAATTTGGATTCAGAAATATCCAGAATCCACTGAATACAGCAGCGAGGTGGATCTGCTCCGTTGGGCCCAATTCCCCTCTGGTTCACAGCCCCAATCCGACATACCATTTGTCCGCACAGATCTGACTGCCAACCTCCAGGTAGTGATTACCAAAAAAAAAGGAAAAATCCTCCGTATAACTAACCCCCCCAGCCAAATACTCAAAAAGGCTAAATAGAATGCTTACAAATTCTTTACGTCGCCGGCAATGACAAACACACAAAACAATCTCAATGCCCACGAACTCCGATCGTTCCCTGTTTGCACAATTTATTTTTATGAATTTCAAGATTGGTATTGAGATTGTTTTGTGTGTTTGTCATTGATGACTGTGTAAATAATGTGTAGGCATTGGATTTAGTGTTTTTGAGTATTCACTTCATCCGCCTATTTTGCTTTTGTTGCTGACCTCCAGGCAGTGGCTGGAGAGCTCCCGGGTCTGCAAACAGTAGAGATCACTTCCCCTGGAGAAAATGGCCACTTTGGGAGGTGAACATTATGGCATAATACCCTGCTGAGGTCCCTCCCCTCCCCAAACCCCACCACCCCCAGGTTCCACTTCCCAAATCTCCAGGTTAGGTTTGCCAGCCTCCAGGTGGGGCCTGGGGATCTCCCACTTTTACAACTGATCTCCAGCTGACAGAGATCAGCTCCCCTGGAGAAAATGGCTGCTTTGAAGGGTGGACTCTATGGCATTGTACCATGCTGAGGCCCCTCCCCTCCCCAAACCCCACCTTCTCCTGGCTCCACCCCCAAAGTCCCCAGGTATTTTCCAGACTTGGCAACCCTACTCCAGGTATTTCCCAACCCAGACTTGGCACCCCTAATACAGATCCCCAGCATTGTCTTTTTGGTGGTCACCGGAGCTTCTCCTTCCTGTTTCACCAGGAGAAAAGCTGGTAGGATCCAACCCCATATTTTGGAATATTCTGAATATTTCCAAATCCAGATGTTATCAGTCCACATATTCGGAACTCCCTCGACTCTTGTAGGGGACAAGCTGGGCTGGCTGGGAAATGAAAGTGAAACCCATTTCCCAGAAAGCTCAGCACTAAGATTAGTGGGAGGGGGCAAGACACCGGAGGCCCTTGATTGATTTTCCTTAGTTGTGCTGAGGGAGTGGGGACTGGGTGAATTCCGGTAGGAAATTCCTGTTTCCTAAGGACTACAAGGAAATTCCAAATATTCATGTGTGTTTTTCTTTTTTCACAACTCTGAATTCTTAATCAGAAGGCTCACAATTACAAACGCTAAATCTGATTTCTGAACTGAGTTTGGGATCTGGCACCCCTCCCAAAACATCCGGCAACATCCCCAGTTGGTAGCCCTGCTGTTCCAACTCAAAATTCCTGATTTTTCACTGAAGTCTTCTCCTCAACAATCTCTCCAATAGAACAAAGTCCAGTGGCGCCTTTAAGACCAACAATTTTTTATTCAGAGTGTAAGTTTTCATGTGCAAAAGTGCCACCGGACTCAAACTTTGTTCTGCTGCTTCAGACCAACATGGCGACCCACCTCAATCCCTCCACTGTCAGTGTGGTTGAAGGCAGAGAGATCTCCATAATGGCCATAGCTGATTTCTCATAGGTTTGCTGGGTCCTCCCTGGCCACTGGTGGGAGATGAGGGACTCGTCAGGTTGCCAGATGCAGGTTCGGAAACTGCTGGAGATTTAAGGATGGAGCCTAGAGAGGACAGGGACCTTAACGGGGTACAGTGCCCTAAAGCCTACCTTCCAAGGCATCCATTTTCTCCAGGAGAACTGATCTATGTAGTCTGGAGATGACCCTCAATTCCAGGGGATTCCCAGGTCCTACCTGGAGGCTGGCATCCCTAACCCACCATGGTATTTCAATGAGGGCATCTACTACATTCCTGATGTTACAGGAAATTGCTTGGATGTGGGGGTGATTCCAGCCCACCATGACATTTGAACATAAAAACGTAAAACATAAGAGAAGCCAATCTTGGATCAGGCCAGTGGCCCATCCAGTCCAACACTCTGTCACACTGTTGCCAAAATTACCAGGTGCCCTCAGGAGGTCCACCAGTGGGGCCAGGACAATGGAAACACCAAGCACCAAGAATGCAGAGTATCACTTGCCCCAGACCGAGAGCTCCTATCTATACCTTGTGGCTAATAGCCACTGATGGACCCCTTCTCCAGATGTTTATCCAATTCCCTCTTGAAAGCTGTCCATGCTTGTAGCCGCCACCACCTCCTGTGGCAGTGAATTCCATGTGTACGTCCTTTTATCCGTTATAACCCAACTGTCAGCTTGTGCTGCCATCTCCTGCCCGGGAGGTGGGATGTGTGGCCCTGGTGGCGTCAGGACGTGTAGATGACCACAACAGAACTTTCTCAATAAAGACTTCCTTTTCTTAAGGACGCTTGTTGCTGATTGACTCTGTAGGACTCTCACACCAACTGCTCAGCAACTTCATGGAGTGCCCATGAGTTCTTGTATTGTGAGAAAGGGAGGAAAGTACTTCTTTCTCTACCTGCTCTGTCCCATGCATAATCTTGTAAACCTCGATCATGTCACCCCTCAGCCGTCGTTTCTCCAAGCTAAAGAGCCCCAAGCGCTTCAACCTTTCTTTATAGGGAAAGTGTTCCAAGCCTTTTATCATTCGAGTTGCCCTTTCCTGCACTTTTCCCAATGCTATATGCTCTCTTGTCTTCTTTCTTTCGTTTATTAGCTTCTATGACCAAAGGTCTTAAGCTCAGCCAAAACAAAGTCAACTATCAAACGTGGGCACGCAACATCAGCCCCAGGACGTGAAAGATGCAATCAAAATTTACAATCAAAATAATCAAATCTAAAAGATCTAAAATGTTAAAACAGAAGTTGCTGATAAAAACTGTAATTCATTTAAATAGATCATACTATTTAAGTGTTACCAGTGGTCCATTGGAGCAGGAGCGCACAGGAGCGTAGCTCTGGGAGTGAAAAGCCCAGGGGGCGGGCACATGACCAAGCCCCACCCCTTCCTCAGCTTCCCTGAGCAGTGCAGAGGCACAGCGCCCCGGGGAAAGCCCTACTAGGGTCTTTATTGTTTTTAATGTTTTGTTTTAATATTGATAATTTTATCATTGTTCCTTTTATGACTGTGTGCTGCTTTTCCAGAGACTTGCTCAAGGTGGCATATACATTTTCTAAGTATACCATTTTTTATGTGGGCACATGGCACATAAGTACTGGAGAAATTTCACCAACCCTTCAGCAGCTTCCACCCCATCAGTTTGGTGTAGTGGTCAGGAGTTGTACTCTAATCTGGGAGAACCGGGTTTGATTCCCTACTCCTCCACATGCAGCTGCTTGTGTGACCGTGGGCCAGTCACAAGTTCTCTCAGAGCAGTTCTCTCATGAGCAGTTCTCAAAAGACCTCTCTCAGCCCCACCTATCTTACAGGGTGTCTTGATGTGGGGAGGGGAAGGGGAAGGGATGGGTGGTGCACATGTCCTGGGTATCTCAAGTCTACTTGAAACCTGGTGGTTTCAAGGGAGCAGGAAGAGAATGAGGGTGTGTTCTTGACGCTTATTTTTATTGCACAAAGTATTGGATGGGGAAGGGAACGGAGGAAGAGCAGGTCAGTTTCACTCACCTGTGGAGTGGAGCCTGAGGGGTGGGTGTTGCCTTCTGACACGCTTCCGGTATGTTAGGGGGTGTGGCATATGCAAATGAGCTATGCAAATGACTTATGCTAATGAGCTCCTGCACCTCTTTTTCTACGAAATGACCCCTGAGTGTTACAAATTCTGTAACAATCTGGTCAAGCCAGAGTTTTGTTGCTTTACAGTTTCCCCACGTGATCACTCCAGCGCGGAACTTGTGGCGTCGGGGATAGTCTGATCATGCTGTTGTTTCTCCCCCCCCTTCTCAATATGTGCATACTGCCATTGGAAGCCCTCAGGGTGGAGATGCGATTCACTGATCCCCCGTTTAAGCGAATCGGTAACGAACGACAAAAAAACACACCCCCAACTTGCCCACGGTTGCGTCTGATCACACCGTGGTGAGTTGCGCCCACAGCTTCACAGAACGGTGTGGTCGCGCAACTGCGGGTCAAATTGCTCTGGCACAAGTAGCCTCGCCTCGCCTCCCCCCCCCCCAGCTTTATCTCGCATGTGTGGCCGGAGCCAGTGTTTGGTAAGAACTGGAGTGATCCAAATCAATCTAGGAACCGACCAGTGGGGACAAAATCATAGAAGATGGCCAAGTGTTTCCGCAACTGCTCTCTTGTCACTACCTCCACCCTCTCCGCTAACCAAGACGCCGCTCTGATCCTGGATGTGGTGAGCTCTGCAGAAAGCTCTCCTGGCGGAAGGGGCCACGGATGCCTTTGCTGACATATCCCGATGCCAGAGCAATTTCTTTAAGTGTCACCTACCCCCGGTCCGCGTAATGGGCTCCAGTAATTACAACTGACACGACGCTCATGATTCAATTTGGAAACGCTAAGGGGGAAAGGATGGGGGGAGGGGGGAAGAGAGGGTCAAAAAAAATATTAATGCCTCGAGGCTGTCATCGGAGAGCACGGAAGAGTTTGCCGAGCTAATGGGATGTGGGTTTTTCTCCTCTCCCTTTCCCTTTAAGCCTGTCGACGACTTAATTAAGAGGAACGCCAGCCACACGCTTAATGGGATGGGGGTGGGGGTCTCACCCAGAAGCGTTCTGAAATTCTGGAATGCTTCCTTTCCTTGCAGAGTTATCTCAGGTCAAAGTCTCGGTTGCCAGGTGGGAAGATGGCAAGGTTGTTTTCGGTTTATTTGGCATGGATTTATGTTACCGTGGGAATCTTAGGGTTAGCACTATTGGCACAACAGGTGCGTGGGGAAGGATTTGCAGACCCCTGAGAGAAGCCGAGGTGTCTTATTTTACCTACTATTCCAGACTATACTGAGGTTCTCACAGGGGCTTGAAGGTCTAGAAGGCTGACCTTCTGATTCCATGTGGCTACAGACATGGGGAGCCCTGGACAATGCTTCCTCTGAGCTGTGGAGTCTTGTGAGCAAAAATTCTGCTCTGTGAGCTACTGGCATTAAAACTGTGAGTGAGCAATGTGGCTACCACGTAAATTAGTTCGCTCTGGAGCCATCCTTCCTGAGTGGAGACAAAAAGGTGTGAGCCGGAGGCTCAAAAACTGTGAGCTAGCTCACACTGACTCAGCTCAGAAGGAACACTGGCCCTGACGTAGACAGCCCAGGCTAGCCCGATCTTGTCAGATCTTGTGAAGCTAAGCAGGGTTGGCCCTGGCTCGCATGGACAGGAGACCTCCAAGGAATACCAGGGCTGTGATGCAGAGGCAGGCAACAGTGAACCACCTCTCTCGCCTTGAAAACCCCATGGAGTCACCTGAAGTCAGTTGTGACTTGACAGCTAAAGAAGAAGAAGACACAAGCAGGGGGGATGAGATAATGTCCGCATGAACCTCCAGATCTTCACAACATGCAGTCCAAACAAGACTGAGGTGCTATTGGTCAGTGACAAAGCCACTCAAGGATTGAAGCATTGCTCTAGTCCTGAGAGGTTTGCATTCCCTCTAGGGGCATAAGAAGTGAGGTGTGGCATCATGTCTGTAATGGCGGACGCTTGAACCCAAGGTTCTGGTTCCTTCCCTCCCTTTCCCTCCCTTATGTAAGTTAAAACTTAATAGAAGTTCTCCGAAATATGGGGAAATCAGGGGGAGGGAAACCGAAAACGCCCCAATTGTCTTTGAACTCCGTCTGAGCTTATTTCTCTTCTGGAGACCAGTGAGAACCATCGGAGATGGATAAAGCTGGCAGCCTCAAGATGGCATTAGGACCCCATTCGTTGAATCAGCCTGAGGCCTCCCAGACAACCAACCATCTTGTGACACATTTGGAAATGATGGAGAAAGGTATTCTTGAAGAGAAGACGCTGAACTGCCAACTGTAAGGTTGGTAGTTTGGCAGTTCGAGACCCGAGTGCCGCATGACGGAGTGAGCTCCCGTCTCCGGCCTCAGCTCCTGCCAACCTAGCCGTTCGAAAGCAAGAAATTGCAAGTAGAGAAATAGGTACCGCTTCGGTGGGAAGGGAACAGCGTTCCGTGTGCCTCGGTGTCTAGTCATGCCGGCCACATGACCACGGATATGTCTTTGGACAGCACTGGCTCTTCAGCTTGGAAACGGAGACGAGCACCGCCTCCCTAGGGTCGCATTCCACTGGCTTTCGAGCAAGGGAAACCTTTACCTTTACCTAGCAATTTTGCCTGCTGTCTTCACAGAGGCCTTAAGAGAAACACCATCCAAGACACCATCTGCTCTTTAGAACTTTGCTGCTTGACCTGTTCAGGGGCCTTTCGGAGACATATCAGAACGGCATCCAGCTAGCAATTGCGCGGGGAGTACGCCCATAAAAGGATATTACCATTTACCGGAGACGGGGGAAAGAGGAGTGTGGTAGGGGTCGATGTAAGTTCACCTTCCCCGAATCCAGTGGTAAACGCTCCACTGGAGCTCTTTTTACAGGCCGTGCCTTCCGGGACCTTCCGTATGGTAAGTACACTGAGCTGTCTGACATGAATCCCTTCCCAGAGATGTTTGTCCAGAGCTGTAATGAATGACTTATCGGCGGGAAATGAGGCTCAGTCTTTCTTGTCACCCAGGTATGACACTTTAATCTCCGGAGCCATCCCAGTGCCGCTCTGTTAAGAATGTTAAGGGGAATCGTATTATATAGGAGATTTCTTTTTTCCTGCAGGCTACAAAACTACCTGACACAGCGCCGGAGGGCTTTCTTGTCCCCTTCCGTCATCATTTCAGCTTTGGGAAATGACACACAGATTTCTTTTGGGGGGGGGGATTCAGTGAATTCTCTGTACCAATGACAAGAAGACAAAGGGAAATGAAACCCAACCTATCTTTCAGTGCGGAACACAGTTTTTACCCCACTTTTTTGATGGTGTCCATTTGTTCATTTCTGAAGGTTATCATTTGCACATGTTGCAGCTGACTTATGGCGATCTCAGCAAGGGGCTTCCAAGGCAAGGGAGAAGCAGAGGGGGTTGGCCATTGGCCTTCTTCTGCAGAGTCTTCCTTGGTGGTCTCCCTTCCAAGAACCAGTCCTGCTTACAGCAACCCCAGCAAGGGGCTTTCAAGGCAAGTGAGAAGCACTTTCCCTATGAAGAAAGGTTGAAGCACTTGGGGCTCTTTAGCTTGGAGAAACGACGACTGAGGGATGACATGGTCGAGGTTTATAAGGTTATGCATGGGATAGAGTGGGTAGAGAAAGAAGTCCTTTTCTCCCTTTCTCACAAGACAAGAACTCGTGGGCACTCCATGAAATTGCTGAGCAGTCGGGTTAGAACGGATAAAAGGAAGTACTTCTTCACCCAAAGAGTGATTTACACATGGAATTCGCTGCCACAGGAGGTGGTGGCAGCTACAAACATGGACGGCTTCAAGAGGGAACTGGATAAACATATGGAGCAGAAGTCCATCAGTGGCTATTAGCCACAAGGTATAGATAGGGACTCTCAGTCTGGGGCAAGTGATGCTCTGTATTCTTGGTGCTTGGGGGGGCAACAGTAGGAGGACTTCTAGTGTCCTGGCCCCACTGGTGGACCTCCTGATGGCACCTGGTATTTTTGGCCACTGTGACAGAGTGTTGGACTAGATGGGCCATTGGCCTGATCCAGGATTGGCTTCTCTTATGTTCTTATGTAAGTAGAGGTAGTTTGCCACTGCCTTCTTCTGCAGAGTCTTCCTCAGTGGTCTCCCTTCCTAGTATCAGCCCTGGTTAGCTTCTGAGATCTGATGAGATTAGACTATACCATGTCGCCTTCCCTTCCTTCTACATGTTAAGACTGAGTCAATAATAAGGCTTTCCCTTTACAGGAAAAGTTCTCAGCAGTGCCAGAAACTTCTGGTATCTGTAAAAGTCTCCTCCAACACCACATTTCAAAAAAAAATCCTCCTGCCCACTTTCTTCATTTTCCAAATTTCACACCATAATGGGTAATACTAAGGCATGAATTAACTTGATCCTGGTCGCCTGCAACACATCCTTAACAACTGGAGAATCTTCTGTAGCTCCTTCATGGCCACTCTTCCCAGTCTCAAGCATACTATGGCTGCAGTCGCACACACTAAATAATCCAGTTTCAATCCACTTTCAGTGCATTTTCCAACTGGGTTTTATTGTGTGAACTGGCAAAACCCAGGTGGAAAGTGCATTGACAGTGGATTGAAAGTGGATTACTTAGTGTGTGTGATCTCAGCCCTAGTAGATGGCTTTAAAAGAGGGTTAGACAAACCCATGGGGGGACTGTAAGTGACTCTTAGGCCTGATAGCTAAAGAACAGTACCCAGAAATGTAATGAATGACTGACTGATTGATTGAATGAATGAATGAATGAATAAACTAATATTTAAGATGATAATTTAAGAACATAAGAGAAGCCAATGTTGGATCAGGCCAATGGCCCATCCAGTCCAACACTCCATCACACAGTGGCTAAAAATACTAGGTGCCATCAGGAGGTCCAGGAGTGGGGCCAGGACACTAGAAGCCCCTCCCACTGTTGCCCCCCCAACACTACGAATACAGAGCATCACTTGCCCCAGAGTTCCCGTCTATACATTATGACTAATAGCCACTGATGGACCTCTACTCCATAGGTTTATCCAGTTTCCTCTTGAAGCCGTCCATGCTTGTAGCCACCACCACCACCTGTGGCAGTGAGTTCCATGCGTTAATCATCCGCTCTAACCTGACTGCTCAGCAATTTCATGGAGTACCCACAAGCTGTTGTATTGCGAGAAAGGGAGAAAAGGACTTCTTTCTCTACCAGTGCAACTTAACAGAGTTCAGAAACAGGCTTCATTTTTATGGGGTTTTTTGTAATTGAAATCTGGGATTTGATTTTTTTTAAGGCCAAATTTGTGTCATTCCTCTATTAAGCTCAGCTACCTGATCACCTGCTGTTTCTGTCTTGAACACGAGTTCCCTGACATTCTCCGGGAAAGTACAATAGCTCTCTCTTGCGATGCACAAGGCGTGCGTGGCCTTTCCCCGTTCCATCAGATGTGTTTTCCTTTGCGTTCCCTATCGTTCAAAGGGAGCACGGGAGATTATTTTCCCTCCTGCTGTAAATCAATTTGTCCCATACCAGCAATTAGATTGCATGGCTGAATTATGCCGACAACAACGTTCAGCTTTGACGAAGACGTCCTAATCAGCCCACAGTCGCGCTGCTAACGGTCCAGCTATTTTTAAATGCCACCAACGTGAACCCGCTTGATGGAGCCGCGAGCGTACAGCAGCCGAAAACACCTTGTGGTACTGAGGCATTTGCAAGACTGTCCCTTGTGGCCGGTGGAAGCCCTTGCTTACCATCTTCATTTTTTGGAGTCTCTGGCTATTTCCTCCCGCATTTAAAGGGGCTGACCACACGGCCCACCCCAACTCCCGGGTGTTGCGGGAGGAACCCGCATTTGAGGTATCTGGACAGCCCTCTCTCACAATCATTGCGAGAGCAGGGCTGTCCAGATAGTCCCGCCGGCCATTCCCCCCCCCCCTTTTACACTTGGGCGCCCAAGTGTAAAAGGGGGGAAAAAAACCCAAACTCACCAGGCGGCTGGTGGGTCCTTGGCCGCTGCTTCTGCTGCCGCCGCGGCCGCCTCTTCCGCGGCCACCGCCGCTGCGGCTGCCTCTTCAGTGGCCGCCGCTGTTACCGCCGTGGCCGCTTCTGCTGACACCCTCTTCAGCGGCCGCCACCGCCGTTCCCGCCGCGGCCGCGGCCGCTTCTGCTGCCACAGGGGTTGGGATGTATAGACATCCCAACCCGCGGTAGAAAAATGCGGCCCCTTTAAATTCGGGAGCCCTCCTGGATTTAAAGGGGCCGTGTGACCGCAGCCTCTCTTACATACAGACGTAACATTGGGGTGCATGCAGTACTACCGTTTTAGTGGAACATTAAGAGGAAATTTTCTAATGATAACAGCAGTTCAACAATGGAACCAAATAATGGGGGCAGGGGACGCTTTCCCTCGGCGGAAGCTTCGTTCTGAATTTCCTACAGTAAGCAGGTAAGCAGAGATGGTTTATAAAGTCTCTCCAAACTCTTAAGCTTCTTCTTTTATTGTTTTGGAACTTCCCTTTGCAGTGTATTCCACCCATCTTTAATTTAGGCTGAACTAGGAGAATTTCTAAGGGGACCCCGGTGGCTGAGAGGTTAAGATGCTGAGCTGCAGACTGGAAAGTTGGTAGTGTGGCAGTTCAAGACCAGAGTGCCGCATGACGGAGTGAGCTCCTGTCTCTGGCCCCAGCTCCTGCCAACCTAGCAGTTCAAAAACAAGGAATTGCAAATAGATAAATAGGTACCGCTTCGGTGGGAAGGTAACAGTGTTCCATGCGCCTTGGCGTTTAGTCATGCCGGCCACATGACCACGGAAATGTCTTTGGACAGCGCTGGCTATTCGACTTGTATACAGGGATGAGCCCCACCCCCTAGAGTCGGATTTGACTAGCTTTTGAGCAAAGGAAACCTTTACCTTTACCCATAGATAGGAATTCTCGGTCTGGGGCAAGTGATGCTCTGTCTTCTTGGTGCTTGGGGGGGGCAATGGTGGGAGGGCTTCTAGTGTCCTGGCCCCACTGGTGGACCTCCTGAGGGCACCTGGTGTTTCTGGCCACTGTGTGACAGAGCGTTGGACTGGATGGGCCACTGGCCTGATCCAACATTGGCTTCTCTTATGTTCTCATGAGGATTGCAACCTTCGGTCTGTTTGCACAGACTAAGGGAAAGCCTAACATGAACTCAATTCCAAATTCCATATATAAAGGGAATTTCAAAAACATCCATTGCTGTAACTCCAGTGCTTTTCATAAATAAATTGTCAGGGATGCTTTAGGCTGATCCTGCATTGATCCTGCTACTAGCTTCTGCCCCCCTCCTTATTTCTCTTCCCTTTATCATCCACAGATTGGTTTTCAGGTACAGCTGCTGCTGCTTCAGGACTTCTTACTCTGCAGGTCTGTGCTCAGAATGCCGGAACTCTCCGTGTCTTTTTAAGCCATGTGACTCCCTCCTGCTTCCATCAGGGGTCTGGTGGAAATCCAAGAGACTGTGAGGACATGAGATGGCCAGGGAGAGCCGTGAAATTCTCTCCCGCCAAATTTCTCTTGCCAGAGTTGATCTCCCCTCTCAGAGGTTCATTTCGGTACCCATCATTTACTTATAAGGCTGAGGTGGCTCAAGCGGTTAAGATGCTGAACTGCAGACCGGAAGGTTGGTAGCTCAGCAGTTTGAGACCAGAGTGCTGCATGACGGAGTGAGCTCCCATCTCTGGTCCCGGCTCCTGCCAACCTAGCAGTTCGAAAGCAAGAAATTGCAAGTAGAGAAATAGGCACCACTTCCGTGGGAAGGTAACAGTTCGTGAGTTAATCTGGTTCAGTATAAGGCATGTTCGGGTGGGCAGCCATGGGTGCAGAATCAGCCCTGGAACTCAGCCCCCTGTAGCAGTGACATCGCTTCTTTGATTTGTGACACCTTCGCTTTATTGTTATTATTCCCCTTTAAGAAACATACAGCCACGGAAACCTTATAAAACATTAACAAAAGAAGGAAAGCAAATTGCCACAGGGGGAAAAAAGAAAAGAAAATCCCATAAACTCCAACCTGGATTGCTTTGGCCGCTGTTAATCATCAACTGTTTCCCCAAATAATCCCTTCTTGTTTAAAGGTTTGGTCCAAGAACCACCAAAGTGCCGTGCTAAAGGGCCGCCCTCCCTCTAACAACCCCTTTCACGCCACTTGCCGGCTTTCCTCGCCGTTGTACAAATGGATTGCGGGAGAGACAGACTGTCCTACTTTTAGTGTAACATCTTTTTTCATATCTCGCTTTCCTTTCCCCTCCAGACTCATTTTCAGATAATGAGCGTGACAACCGAATGCACAAACACACCTCATTTTGTGCCTCTTTTTCTGGGTCTTCTTTCAACAAGACTTTCGGTTGCAGACAACCCGCTTTTATCTGGTGGAAGGCAGAGCAGTTGATGGACTTCTCCGGGCGGAACGGGAAGGCGCTGTCATGCCAAACCCATCAGCATCAATATAAATAACTCAGCGGGGATAAGACAATCCGTGTCCCCAGCCCTGCTTGTGTATGGGTGTGCTTTAAGATAATTGCAGTTAAGAAACCCGGATGCCAAGGGACTCCGCCTCACAGGGAACCTCTGTTTTGGATCTCCGTACACTTGTCCTGGGGGCCGCAGTGGCTCAGAGGTTAAGATGCTGAGTTGCAGACTGGAAGACCCTACTATGCAGGTCTTGTGTTATTTAGGGTGTCATGTTGAGACTTAAGTTTTGCTTTAGTTGTGTTTTTAGATTTCCGGTTGGTTCTAGAACCCTCGTCCTACTGCATTGTTTACTGAATGCCCCGTCCTGTCGATTGTCTTGACTTGCTCTGTATAACCCGCCCGGAGTCCAAGTGAAGAAGAAGAAGAAGAAGAAGAGATTGGATTTATACCCCGCCCTCCACTCCCCAAGGGAGTCTCAGAGCGGCTTACAAACTCCTTTTCCCTTCCCCTCCCCACAACAGACACCCTGTGAGGTAGGTGGGGCTGAGAGAGCTCTTTCCCAAGCTGTCCTTGAGGGAACAGCTAGTACAGAGCTATGGCTTGCCCAAGGTCATCCAGCCAGGTGCAAGTGGAGGAGTGGGGAATCAAACCCGGTTCTCTCAGATGAGAGTCCGCACACTTCACCACTACACCAAACTGGTGAGAAGGGTGGACTATAAGTAAATACATTCAAAAAAATCAATTTCATTGCTGTAGGGTATTGTAGACTTCCTTTTCCAGTCTGTCATGGTTGTGGAGTTTTTTATGTTTTTCATGTCAACACAATGGCACCAAAAGATGGAATCTGTATATCATGGCGAACATCACAGACAATCCGGCATGCCTTTCTCAGTCTGCTGTGCACTCTACATTCTCCATGATATGGCTTCCTATACTTGAATATCTCACTAGTCAGCACGAAATGCCCAAAATGATAGTTGACCTGGGCTTATGATACATCTTTGGGAATGGAGATACTGATTTTGGCTGTTGTATTTTGCTTGTTAACGCTTACCGTTGTCACTTGCTAATTTAACAGAAATTTGCTCCTCTGTTTTCATGTTACCGTATACAACATATGGCTCGCTGTTTGGTCTTATTGTGCTATGTATGTCTGGTTGTTTGTTAAATCCTTATAAAGTGTTGATTATTTTTTTAACAATCAATGTCACATGTGGAACTGATATAACAGGAAAGCTTCATTCCCCCCCCCTTTCCCTTCTGAGTCTCACACACTGTACTGTGAATGCATGCTTCACTAACAGCTCCTTTCCTCCTCCTCAGCTATTCTACTACACACACGGGCACTGATCACAACCACTTCCAAAACAAAGCGAGGTTGATAAGATTGTGTACAAGGTGTTATTGAGGTTGCCGGCCAGGCTTTTCACTCCACCAAGAGCAAAACAAACACCAAAAAACCAGGGAAACAACGTAATGCAATCTTGCAATGTTGTTTCTGGTTATGCTTGGAAATGGTGTTGTGACGCTCTAGGAATTCCCTCATCTCTGTGGTAAAAACCATAGCAATCGGGGAATTCCAGAAGAGTCACGACACCATTTCCAGGTATAACCAGAAGTAAAAACCATAAAGATCTGTGGAATTCCGAGAGCATCATTATGTCACTTCTAAGTTCAACCGGAGGTGACATTGCATGACATTGCTTCCCACCCCATTTTTGCTCCTGTTGGGCTGAAGAGCAGCAGCAGGGGCTGGGAGATTGCCCTCCACAGCAAGCAGTCTGATAAGCCTAAATCCTATTTGTGTTCCCACTTTGCCATTGTACCATGTATCACACTGCTTAAAAACAGCATAGAACAGATGCAATCACATGTTCAGGCATCTCATACGTCTTTTTGTTAGAGTTTCATCAGTGTGCATTTATGCACTGGAGGTATGAAGGAAGGAAGGAAGATTCCGGAATGAACGCTAGAAATTCTCCTAGATAAAGGTAAAGGTTTCCCTTGCTTAAAAGCTAGTCGAATCCAACTCTAGGGGGCAGTGTTTATCTCTGTTTCCAGGCCAAAGAGCCAGCGCTGTCCGAAGACTTTTTTGTGGTTGGAAAACTGTGAGCTAGTTCATACTAACTCAGCTTAGAGGGAACACTGCTCGCAGGGTGTCTGTTATGGGGTGGGGAGGGGGATGGTCAGCCACTCTGAGACTCCTTCAGGTATCTCTTCTTCTCTCTTCTTCTGCTCCCCACCCCAAAATCTGACCTCTCCAGGCTCCACCCTCAAAATCTCCAGGTCTTTTCCAAACCAGAGCTGGCAACCCTGGCTTTCAAGTGTAGAATTTACAACACAGGTCCGCTTTACTATTCATCCATGGCCCCTCTTCAGTGTTGACTTCCACAGATGATGATTTTAGGAGCATTCCAGCTCTCAGCCAGGATGCTTTGATGCAAGAACCATTTGCTGTAGCCATGGTGGCTGAGATGATCTGGAAGCCCTTCTGAAATGCAGGGACATCTGGCTGGCCTCGTGCAACGGTAATCGCGCTGATTCGGAGCTGACACAGCAGTTTACGGTGCTCAAATATTTAACACAGTATTAGTGGCTGAGAGCTACATTAAAGTCTCGCCTTTGACCTTGGGTAAATTCTATCTCTCAGCCAATACTCTGGGTACAAGCAAAAAAAGCACAGTGATTTCTTGCTGTTTCGGCTGGATGCGTTTATAAGTGGTATTGGCCCGGCATTGTTAATACAGTGCTTCCACAGTAGCCAACAAAAGAGGTGATGGAATATTTATTGAAGAGAGATAGAGGTTTTTGCTACTACCAGTTTCCTACAGGGAAGAAAAACTTATCCATCAACTGCAATTTTCTCCCATCCCTCTTCCAAGAAGTTCAAGGGAATATATGCAGCTCTCATTTCTTTATTTTGTCTCAGTAACCACGAGTAGGGATGGGGTTTGTTTTGGTTTGAGGTTCATGGCTCAGCCACAAACCAATATGAACTGGGAGGTTGGTTTATGAACTGAATTGGTCCGTATTGGTTCTCGACCCCTGCTTTCTGCTCCCCCCCCCCCCCCAAAAAAAGCAGCAGGGAGCAGGGGCTTAAATGGTTCCAAAGCCATTAAAACCTATGCTTTCTGCTCCCTGCTAAAAGTGGTGGGCAGCAGAAAACAGGGGGTTAAGTGGCTCCAAGTCATTTAAACCCCTGCTTTGTGCTCCCTGCTACTTTTGGCAGGGAACAGAAAGTGGGGTTTCCTCTCAAATAGTGACAGAAATCAGAAAGCAAGGGTTTAAATGTCTCCAAGTCATTTAAACCCCTGCTTACTGCTCCTTGAGCAGCAGGGAAAAGGAAGCAGGGGTTTAAATGGCTTGGAGCCATTTAAACCCCGCTTTCTGCTCCTCACTGCTCAGCTGTTTTTCATGAAAAGCAGGAAACAGAGGTTTAAATGGCTCAGAACAATTTAAACCCCTGATTTCTGTTCTTCACAAACCACCAGAAACTGCCTCAAAATATGTGGAAGTTCATGGTAGCTCATCAATTTATGAACTTCAGTTTGCAAACCACAAACTGCCCAAAATTTGTCGCAACTTTCATTTGTGAGCTAGTTTGTTCTCATCTCTAACCATGAACTGTGACTCATGCACAGGCACAAATGTCCTCCAAATGTAGATCATTCTGATGATTTCTGCAATGGGTAAGACACCACTCCCATACAGAAACACAACAGAATGACCTGGCTTCGGAGGAGACAGATTGGAAAGCAACATGCACAGAACAGGGACTCATGCAGAGATGCAAAGGTGTGCTAAATCTGGCATGTCTCTGCAATTGGGTGTGAAGAGACACTTGAATCCTCCCCAAGTCAGATGCACAAAGAAGTAGCAAAATTACCTGTTCTCAGAGAACATTGGTTAAGATGTGGCCCTCCCAGTCACGCAAAAGTATATCCAGGCTGTGGAGTTGACCAGATTATTCAGATGTTTTCACTGCAGAGAATATTTATTTACTTACTTTATTTATATCCTGCCTTTCTCCGCAATGTGGACCCAAAGTCCTCTCCTCCATTTTGTCTTCACAACAACCCTGTGAGGGGAAGGTCAGGCTGAGAGAGTGTGACGGGCCCAGCAAGCTTCCATGGCAGAGTGGGGATTTGAACCTGAGTCTCCCAGGTCCTAGTCCTACACTTTAATCATTACACTGTCGGAATGAGCGCCTCAGCATGCCTGGACATTGGGGGGCGCTACATCACTCTGTGTATTATGTCCTTGAATAGGATGCCTTGTTTTGTCTTCACCTGGGAGCTGCTCTCTGACAACTCCTCTCCTCCCTTTGTCCTCTCACTCTCTTTACATGGCCTTCCGTGGAGACACATGTCTCTGCAGGTCTCTCCTGTAGAGACAATGCCCTCATTCTCCAAAACATGTGATGCCAGACAAGCTGGCCATTTGTGATACGGAAAGTCCTCTTTAGATTACGTGATACGGAAAGCCTCTTTAGAAAGGAGGCTTCTCCCCCTCCTTTCAACTGCAACCTGAATGTGAACTGAATCTACTTGAATAAATATAAGTTTACCTTTTTTTTTTTTGCAATATACGTCTTGAGGGATTTATTTACTGCACTCAGAATCATGCTTCTATGACTGGGCAAATTCTGCTATATTAACCAAATCTCTCAATGTACACCACCCTGGCTCTCAAATAAAACAGCAAAGCTACCCGGCTTTAGAAGACACCCAGCCTTAGAGCCCCACAACAGTTCTGGATTGATTTGTTTTTCACGTCACATTAGCGATTCACTCAAGTCACACCGGCATGTGCCATCACCTCATCTGGGAGTGATTTGTGCCAGCTGGCCAAAGGCAACAGAACATGGGGAATGGATGCTTTTGAACCCAGCCTACGTTTTCAACTGAATTTCAAGCCTTATTGAAGGAGGAGGAGTTGGATTTATAGCCCGCCCTTCACTCAGAGTCTCAGAGTGGTTTACAAACTCCTTCCCTTCCCCTCCCCACCACAGACACTTTGTGAGGTAGGGGCGGCTGAGAGAGCTCTGAGAGAAGCAATGGTTCCAAACCTTCTTTTGGTACGGTGACCCACAAACCCAAATTTACTTGGCATGGTGACCCATCCAGGGCTGGCCCAAGGTTTTTGGGCACCCAAAACAAACTGTGACCTTGTCATCCATCTAGTTCAGAATTCCATTGTCTACAGTGGCCAACCACATGTTTTTGAAAAACCAACAAAAATCACACCAAGGGGGCAGCTGCCCCCCCATATGAACCCCAAGCAAGTGGCATTCTGACTTACACAGCTGTTGCATATGGAGGTTATGTTCCAGCCTTTGACCAGCTTCCCCTTCTGCATTCCTCCCTCTAATTCCCCACCCCAAGATTCTAAGAAACACACTCTAGGAACCTTCACGATACATTTTACTTGATCAATGTGAATGTGCAGTGAGGACAAAAATACCAACTAACGTACGGCATGGAAGATGCTGTTTCCAGGGTCTGATCTTGTTTTCCAAAATACAAAAGAGAGCAATGGAGAGGACTGGTACGGCCACAGAGAGGGCTGGCCCGCAACTCACTTCCAGGGGCTTTGTGACCCGCTTTTGGGTCCCAGCCCAGAGGCTGAGAAATGCTGGTCGAAAGTACATGAGGCCAAGTTGTGGAGTGCAAAGGGATCTTCACAGGAGCTCCCAGGCATGCCTGGAGCTTGAAAAACAGGGTGTTAACAGACGTTTATTTTGCTATTATTTCCCTTCTGATTTTTAACAGCCTGTTATTAAGAACACGCAACAGTTCAGGGACGGGAGAGGGACTCTTTGTTTTAGCAAATGTGCTGCTGTAAATTGCCAAATGATTCATCTTAAATAATTAGTATTTGGCTAGAAGGTTTGGGGTGGTTTTTTTTTTAAAAAAAAATAGAAAATAGAAGACTGCCAGGTTGGAGAAATGAAAGAAACCTCCTGGCACAGGACAAATGATTTTAGTGCTTAAAACTCAGCTGCTGAAAGGACAGCTGTGTTTAATGAAAGCAATAATGATACATTTATAATGCAACGATAGGAGAGAACTCGAGTTTTTGGAGGGGGAAAAAAGCCCTCTCGGCTTCAGAACACGAACAAGAGCTGTGCTGGATTTTTATTTTATTTTTCAAGTGCTTCAAATGACAGTGAATACCTCATTTGCAATTTTGATTGTAAACTAGTTACCACTCGCCTGACAGTTTAAGGCCGGCTTGTGAGAAACTCATTTTTACTTACAGTGGGAACTGCGATCCCATGAGAGTGAAGCATTTTGGGTTTTTTACGTCTCATTGAGAGCAAGAGAACAAAGGTTGGATCCAGTGACACCCTTAAGACCAACAGAGTTTAATTCTGGGTATAAGCTTTTGTGTCCATGCACCCTTTTTCAGAAGTATTTGAAGAAGTATCTGAAAAGAGCCAGTTTGGTGTAATGGTTAGAGCACAGACTCTAATCTGGGATTCCCCACTCCTCTACATGCAGCTGCTGATGTGACCTTGGATCAGTTACAAGTTCTTTCAGAGCTGTTCTCTGAAGGGCAATTCTCAAGAGAGCTCTCTCAGCCCCACCTACCTCACACCCTGTGACACAGGGCATCTGCTGTGCGGAGGGGAAGAGAAAGGAGATTGTAAGCCACTGTGAGACTCCTTCAGGTAGTGGAGGGTGGGGTATAAATCCAATCTCTTCTTCATCATCATCAACGAAACTATCAAATGGAAAGCAGGCCAGTTTTGAGTTGCCAAGCAGGGAAATGGGGGAACAGCCATCAGCAACACTTCTCTGGGAATCGCCAGTTTTATCATAGAGTTTCCGGCATAGAGTACCTAGAAAGGCATGACATCACTCCTAGGTTTTCCTGGAAGTGACATCATGTAATCGGGACAATGGCTATTTTTGAGCATTTTTCTCCCTCTGCTGCTTTGAGTGATGGTGGAAAACAGCAGCTGGAGGTGAGAGATTTCCCAATCCCACTGGGGGAATGGTAACCTTGAGCCTATTGGGTTAAATCAGGGGTGGGCAAACTTGCTCAGTGTGAGAGCCACCTAGAACAGGGGTGGCCAAACTTGCTTAACATAAGAGCTGCGTAGAATAAACATCAGATGTTTGAGAGCCACAAGACATGAACAAATATTACCTGCTTTTATTGGAAAATAAGCAGATTTGCTTTTTATTAACATTAAATGAGACTGCCAAAAATAATAACAAAAGGGGTAAAAGCAGATATTGATAATGATATTAATTTGTCCAATGATATTTGTTTGCTAATGATATTTAGCTTCCCCAGCCGCCCTGCTGGGAGCCACATAATATATGTGAAAGAGCCGCATGCGGCTCCCGAGCCACAGTTTGCCCGCCCATGGGTTAAATGAATGTGTGTGTGTGTGTGATCTGATTCCAATGATACCAAGAGAAAAAAAAATACTTACAAAAATAGAAGCACATCTTACACGACATATTCACGTAGGTCCATTTAACTTATTGTGAACAGATTATTTTTTTTTTAAAGGTTAACTTGCTACAGTTCCAAGCCCAGGTAAGGGAGAGAAGAAGAAGAAGAAGAAGAAGAAGAAGAGAAGAGATTGGATTTATACCCCACCCTTCACTACCCAAGGGAGTCTCAGAGCAGCTTACAAACTCCTTCCCCTCCCCACAACAGACACCCTGTGAGGTAGGCGGGGCTGAGAGAACTCTGACAGAAACGGCTCTTTTTCAAGGACAGCTCTGACAGACCTATGGCTTGCCCAAGGTCACCCGGCAGGTGCAAGTGGAGGAGTGGGGAATCAAACCCGGTTCTCCCAGATTAGAGTCCGCGCACCTAACCACTACACCAAACTGACTCTATATAAGAGGTCCTATATAAGATGCAACAGAAGCTAAGCAAGGGACAAAGAGGCTCAGCATCTATCCGAGGAAAGGGGGGCAGCCGCCAAGTGTCCCCAAGTGAGAGAATTCTCTTAAGCCTTTCCCTCCCAGATCCTCTTGCGTGCAGAGTTAAAATGTCCAACAGAGCCAGGTACCCCTCCATCTTGCACGTGCCCAGCTCTAGCTCAGGTGCACGTTCCGTCATCTTCCAAATAGCATCACTCAGATGTCCAAAGGGAGGGGAAGGAACAACCAGGTAGCCCCCATTCTGTTTTTGATCCAGCGATTGAAGGCAGTGTCAGAAAGGGAGGGCTGAAGACACCAACTGGACCTGACTCCATCCTGCCTGAACCTTGCTCCATTCATGAAGAGTTTGTTGGGGTTTAAAAAAAAAAAAAAAAAAAAACGGTTACAGTGTTTTCATTGTGCCTTTGTAAAAGCTGTTTCCGTTCTAATTTTAGATCCACTGAGAACATTTTGTTGCGTTGAAAGGCAGGCGATAAACTGCAGCGAAACAAATATGGAACTTGAACAAAGGCCCGATTTGTGCGATGTCCCCTCTGGTTGGCCATGGAGGGAGAGGAGAACAGCAGGAATTGGGCCTTTATGTATAAAGGCTGGTATGTGTAAGGCTCATGCTCATAGACCATTTAATTGTATTTACTTTGGACGTGGGCACTGACATGGACAGCCCCAGGCTAGCCCCATCTCATCAGATCTTGAGAAACTAAGCAGGGCCAGACCTCATTACTATTTGGATGGGAGACCACCAAGGAAGTCCAGGGTTGCTATGCAGAGGCGGGTAGCTGCAAACCACATCGGAACATCTCGTGCCTTGAACACCTGATGGGATCGCTGTAAGTTGGCCATGGCCTCACCGTCTGCCCTGATCTGGATAGCCCAGGGTTCTGTCAGTCTCAGAAGCTAAGCAGGGTCAGTCTTGCTCAGTGCTTGGAAGGGAGACCACCAAGGAAGTCCAGGGTTGCGATGCAGAGCCAGGCAATGGCAAACTGCCTCTAGACGTCTCTTGCCTTGAACACCTGATGGAGTTGCTGCACGTTAGCGGCCACTTTCACTGTCTGCCTTGGCCTAAATGGCCCGGGCTAGCTTGATCTCGTCAGATCTTGGAAGGATTGGCCCTGGTGAGTATTTGGATGGAAGATCAGCGAAGAAGCTGCTATGCAGAAGCAGGCAATGGTAAACCACACCTGTTAGTCTTTTTCCTTGAAAATACTAGGAGGTTCCCTTAATCTGGCTGCAACTGGAGAGCACTTTATACACACGTATATGTCGGAGGATTCCTACTTTGCCAGTACAGGAAAAGGATAACCAGTGGGATAGGGTTGGACCTTTGTCCCCCTGCTGTGGTCCTTCTGGGGCATCTGGTCAGCCTCTTTAGGAATACCAGACTAGATGGGTCATAAGTTCCAATCCAGCTGGGCTCATCTTAGGTCTTTTTAGCAGAACAGGCCCTCTCTGGCCCACAGGCCCTGTTCCACCCTGCCCCCCAAGGTTTTCCCACCACTTGGAGAAGGTTTTCTCTCTCTCTCTCAGGTAATCACTGCCATCACCTGACCTTTGTAAGGAATTGCTCACTGGAAGGGGCAGGGCTCCCAGCTTCCCTTCCAAGTTCTGAGGCTTTGCCTCTGTGTCTCCCACTGCCCAGCACCAGGTCACCACAGGGACCATTTACTGCCTTGTGCATCCCTGGAGGAACAGCAGCCTGCCAACTGCCTGCCTTCCCCTGGTGCTCCTTTTAAAATAGTGTGTCCAAGATGGTGGAGGTCTATGTGGTACAGAGAACCCCTGCCAGCATCAAAAGTTATAAAGTATTTATCAAAGAGAAAATGTTCACAAGCATTGTGAACCAGACTGAGCAAGGGATTCAATAAAACACAGTTCCTCTGTCCCTCTCTCTATACATGCCGTACCAGATGTTAAAATAAAGGACAGGCTCTTTGGCTTAGGAAGTTACAGATCTCCACAGAGTTCCCATTACCCTGACATTTCCTCCACCATTTCAAGCCAGCACATGGTTAATGGCTGCTTCCCAAAAGCCCCCAAAGGAAGTTTAGAAAACTAGTAAAGGGCCAAAAGTTAAAAACATCAATAGCTATAGACAAGAGTACACAGTTTTATTTCAAAAACATATATATAAAGCCTTGTAGAGGCCCAAGTAAAGCCTCAAAAAACAAAGTGAACCTACAAGGTTTTAATATGTTTTAACTTCTGGCCCTTTGCTTTTTTCTAATCTTCCTTTGGAAGTTTTTGCTTCATTGGTATAGTTTTTCTTCCCCTCTCTTCATGGGTGTAATGGCTGCCTCCTCCAGACCTCAGTTAAGAGTTCTGTCTGCTCTGATGGATTCAGCACAAAAGAGACCTTCCTCCTGGCTTCCAGGAGTTTTATCCCTTCTCTTTTCCCCACCCACTGACCAGGTCAGACCAGGTCAGAGACGCTTTTCCTGGAGATTCTTCAGGAATTCTTTCCTGAAGCCTCTCTAGTATTTAACACCTCCAAGCCTCTGATCCCTGCTTGAAGGGGGGGAGCTTGACCATCCCATTGCCCAGACTGGAAAGCAACTGAACTGACTTCCTCCCTCCCAGCCTGTTCTCTGCCTGGGGGGGGGGGATTTTTAAAACTCAGAATGAAGGTTTTGTTCCTTTCAAACCTCCAAAGGGGGGAAAATGTGTTTCTTTCTTCCTTCAGTCCTTCTGCTGGTTGACAAGCTAAATACACGTCGAAAGCAGTCCAGCACCACATCTTGAAACACCTTAATAATCCCGTCACAATGACATGGCCAATTTGCAGTTGACAAACAAGTCAAACAAACAGAGTCTGCCGGCAATGTGGCAGGTTTGTGAATAGCAATTAACAAATGCTTACAAATAAATATCCTCTCTTTTTTTCAAGGAAGCAAGGTTCTGGCACAAAAGACGGTCCCATTGCCGCAATCCAGGAGGGACTGTGTGAGGGGTTTTTTTGCAGCAGCAGCAGCAGCCCACCATGTAGGTAATTAAGTGGCCTTTTCAAAAAGTTAAAATGTTTACCAGTTTCTTAAAGAATGCTTCTTAAAGAAAAAGGTATTTACGAAAAGAAGGGGGGAAACAGCCGTCATTATTCCTTATGATGTCAAATCAACACTAAAGCGGCACAGTTTAAGGAAGCAGGGGGGAAAAAACCCCGACGATCGCAGAATTTTTATGTGCTGAGACTTCACAAAGAACGGGAGCGCATTGACAAAAGCACAAGGTGCATCTTTGTGCATTTTTTTTGAATTCTTATATACATAAATCAAGGGAATATAGGGCTGCCGGGTGCTTATTGAGCAGTGGCACAATGGGAACATCTCCTTTGGAGGATGCGGGGCGGCTGTGAACGGAGATTATGCCGAGCGAGCAATGGCATCTTGTGCACTGATGGGAGATTCGGGGCGGGGCGGGGGGATCCTGATTCTCCACTCAGCTACTGGTGGCACCTGTCAGGACCCGGGGTGCAGGCAGCAAGAGTCCAAGTTCAGTCCGAGGTCAAAGCCAACCAATGAGCAAAGCAGGAACCGATAGCAAAAGTCTGAATCACAAACCGGGAGCAGAGTCATTCAGAGCCAAGGTCGGGAAGCTAAGAGTGCTGAGCAGGAGTGGAGTCTGGAAACAAGAGCGGGGTGGGCGCAAGGACATCACAAGATCGACTAGATGCTTCCACAAGAAGCCAGCCTAGAGTGGGGAGCTAAATATCGCTCTGCTGCTGTTTCCAGTTAGCGATCAGCGTGAGCAGCCAAGCTTCTGTCAAAACTCAGGGCTGAATGACTGTTTGTTCTGCAAGTGCGCTTCACGCCACCTGGATGTCAAGACCCAGCAGAGTCAGTCCCTCAAGTGCGCAACCCTCAGAGGTGAGTTGGGGGGGGGGGGCTGTCTGCTGATAGTTGTTCCTCATCAGATGTTGCTGATGTGGGCAGCAATGGCAAACTATTAGTTTCAGGAGCTTCATCGGGGCCAGGTGTGGGTTCTGCTGAAGCCATCAGCTCCTCCTCACCAATGCCCATGACAGCACCTTCTGCCAGCACAATGTGAAAGGATCTTCTGTTGGAAGAAAAGTGTCTTGTTTCAGAGGAAGTCTCCTTGCACCAGAGGAACGTGGCACCACTAGTGAAGCAGAGTGGCACATAACAACACAAGAAGGACCCTGCTGGGATCAGGCCAGTGGTCCACCTAGTCCAGCATCCTGTCTCACACAGGGGCCAACCAGTTACTATGGAGGACCAACAACAGAGCAGAGAGGCTGAGACCTTCATAAAAACATGAGGTCAGGCCTGCTGGATCAGAGTAGTGGCCTATCTAGCCCAGCATCCTGTCTCACACAATGGCCAACCAGTTCCTCTGGACAGCCAACAGCAAGGCATAGAGGCCGAGGTCTTCATAAGAACATGAACAGAGCCCTGCTGGGATCAGAACAGTGGCCCATCTAGTCCAGCATCCTGTCTCACACAGGGGCCAACCAGTTACTATGGAGGGCCAACAACAGAGCAGAGAGATTGAGACCTTCATAAAAACATGAGAAGAGCCCTGCTGGTCCAGACCAGTGGCCTATTTAGCCCAGCATCCTGTCTCACACAGTGGCCAACCAGTTCCTCTGGACAGCCAGCAGCAGGGTATAGAAGCTGAGGTCTTCATAAGAAGAAGAAGAGAAGAGATTGGATTTATATCCCGCCCTTCACTACCCAAGGGAGTCTCAGAGTGGCTTACAAACTCTTTTCCCTTCCCCTCCCCACAACAGACACCCTGTGAGGTAGGTGGGGCTGAGAGAGCTCTGAGACAATTGTCCTTGAGACAACAGCTGGTACAGAGCTATGGTTTGCCCAAGGTCATCCAGCCAGGTACAAGTGGAGTAGTGGGGAATCAAACCCGGTTCTCCCAGATTAGAGTCCACACACTTAACCTCTACACCAAACTGGCTCTCATAAGAACATGAGTAGAGCCCTGCTGGGTCGAAATGGTCCCTCTAGTCCAGCATCCTGTCTCACACAGTGGCCAACCAGTTACTCTGGACAGCCAACAGCAGGGCATAGAGGCCGAGGTCTTCATAAGAACACGAGAAGAGCCCTGCTGGATCAGAGCAGTGGCCCATCTAGTCCAGCATCCTGTCTCACACAATGGCCAGTCAGTTCCTTCGGACAGCCAGCAACAGGGCATAGAGGCCGAGGTCTTCATAAGAACACGAGAAGAGCCCTGCTGGATCAGAACAGTTGCCCATCTAGTCCAGCATCCTGTCTCACACAGGGGCCAGCCAGGTCACCTGGAGGGCCAACAACAGGGCATAGTGGCCAAGGCCTTCCCCTGATGTTGCCTCCTGGCTCTGAGATTTAGAGTATCTGTGCCTCCGAATGAGGAGGCTCCCCTCGGCCACCACGGCTAGTAGCCACTGATAGACTTCTCCTCCATGAATCTATTGACTCCCCTTTTAAAGCTGCTTATTCCTGTGGCCATCACAGCATCCGCTGGCAGCGAATTCCAGATTTTAATCACTCTCTATGTAAAGTCATAAAGGTGCTTAATTAACATGCCACCTGCTTGGGCTGCAGACATTTTTGCATGCTAACGGAGCCTACACGGCTGCTTTGCGCAGGGAAAAGGCCAGTCCCAGTGAGTTGCTGGGCCAAAGGCTTGCCGTTCACCATTCCTGCACTTAAATCAGGGCCTCGCGTCGTTTCTGACATCTCCTCCCACCACTCGCGGACTCCCGCAGCAACCGCATGGCACACAGGCACGGGGGACTTAGCATGGATTTGTGTTTCGAGTTTAAAAGCTTAAAGAAGCCAATTTAAAGCAAGCTCGGGGAAGATTAGAAATATTTGAGATTGTCACGGAGATGCTACAGGATAAAACGGATTTCCGCAGCCTGGCCCTCCACGCGCTGACTCAGAGCTGAAAACTTCTCCACCCAGGCGGGCCTGCTTACGACTAAACACATCTAGAATTGTGGCCCTTAATTGTGGTTTCCATTCCTTGTGAGAAGGCTGGCATCAGGGGTCGGCACGGCCGGGCCCCTGCCAAGGGCCAGCCCTCAGTTCAAGACAGTGGCTCATCCTCCCATTTTCTAGGGGGAAGCAAAAGAATTGGGGGACAGGAAAAGCACACTGCACTGTGCTTCCAGGACCCCCGCCTGATCAGCCCAAAGGCAATGTTGTAGCACATCTTTCTTGATCCTCTTGGAGAAGGAAGCGGAGGAGGAAGAGAAGGAGGAAGAGGAGGAGAAGAAGAAAGAAGAGGAGGAGGAAGAGGAGGAGGAGGAGAAGAAGAAGAATTGGTTTTATACTCCACCCTTCACTACCCAAAGGAGTCTTGAAGTGGTTTACAATCTCTGGGCAGAGAGGAGGCAGGAAGGGGGGAAGTCAGTTCAATTGCTTTCCAGATTTACCACAGCCCACCTTCATACAAATGCTAATTGGTCTAGGCAATGGGAGGCAATCCACATTGCTGTCAGGTGGCCATCCAGCCTCTGCTTCAAAACCTCCAAAGAAGGCGAGCCCACCACCTCCCGAGGAAGAAGCCTGTTCCCCTGAGGAACCGCTCTGTCAGGAAGTTCTTCCTAATGTTTAGCCGAAAACTCTTCGGATTTAATTTCAATCTGTAAATTCTGTTCCAACCTTCTGGGGAACAGAAAAAACTCTGCGGCCCCAAGTGACAGCCCTGCAAGAGGACATATCACTTTATTGGGGGGGGGGGGGGTGAAGAGAGCTGTGACTGGGGGGGAGGTGGCAGCAATGAGAGGATTACAGCTTTCGTTGGGGACACTGCTGTGAAGATGACGACTTCAAGCCAGCTAATCGTTCTCAGCCTGACCGCTTTCATAGGGTGGCGGTGAGGGTGAAATGGTGAAAGGAGAACCAGGTATGAGCTCCTTGGAGGAAGAACTGGATTTTAGAAAATGTACTAGACAGATACATACACTACTGCTTCCAGGGAAGAGAAGCGTCAGAGAAATGTGCCATTGTACAGCACCGTAGCCACTACGGTTTCAACACAACAGCTTCCCAGCATGAACCACCTATCTCAGCGGCGAGAACATGGAATATCAGCAGGCACACAATCGTTTGCGGTTCGGGCCTGGCCTAAATATCACGCTCTCAATGTTCCTGAGAGAACTGTGACTGACCCAAGGTCAAGGGGAGCGGGCTTCATGTGGAGGAACAGTGGGGAATCAAACCCAGTTCTCCAGATTAGAGTCTGCCCCTCTTAACCAATACACCAAACAGGCTTTTTCTGTTGGGAAGACCCAACATGAGATGGCTGGACTCCATCAAGGCAGCCACGGTCCTCAATTTACAAGACCTGAGCAAGGCTGTGAACAAAAGGACATTTTGGAAGTCATTAGTTCATAGGGTCACAAAGAAAGTGGTGACTTGATGGCACATAACACACGCACATGTTGGCTTGGAGAGGACCAACGAGCATATGAAATTGCCCTACAGCCCATTGGTCCATGTAGCCCACCTCCAAGATCCCAGGATTCTTTCCTGGAGGTCCTTCAGGTTCAAGGGGAGATGTGGGAGCTGAACCTGGGACCTTCTGCATGCAAAGCGTGTGCTCTGTCAGAGAGTTATGGCACCTGCCTTAGACGGGCTCTTCCCACAACGTCCCGATCTTCTGACGTAAATGATATTTCACGGTAGGAGCATCCAGTGTAGCGCCTCTCATGTCCTATTAATCTCAGACAGAGCCATAGGAGGTTAGCATCCCTATGAGATCTTTGGTGTCCTCAGGGGTCCGTTGGAGCGGGAGCGCACAGAAGCGCAGCTCCGGGAGTGAAGAGCCCAGGGGGCGGGCACATGGCCAAGCCCCGCCCCCTCCTCGGCTTCCCCAAGCAGTGCAGAGGCGCAGCGCCCCGGGGAAAGCCCTGCTAGGGTCTTTATTGCTTTTAATGTTTTGTTTTCATATTGATAATTTTATAATTGTTCCTTTTATGACTGTGTGCTGCTTTTCCAGAGACTTGCTCAAGGTGGCATATAAATTTTCTAAGCATACCATTTTTTATCTGGGCACATGGCACATAAGTACTGGAGAAATTTCACCAACCCTTCAGCAGCTTCCACCCCATCAGTTTGGTGTAGTGGTCAGGAGTTGGACTCTAATCTGGGAGAACCGGGTTTGATTCCCCACTCCTCCACATGCAGCTGCTGGTGTGACCTTGGGCCAGTCACAAGTTCTCTCAGAGCTGTTCTCTCATGAGCAGTTCTCAAAAGACCGCTCTCAGCCCCACCTACCTCACAGGGTGTCTAGTTGTGGGGAGGGGAAGGGAAAGGATGGGTGGTGCACATGTCCTGGGTATCTCAAGTCTACTTGAAACCTGGTGGTTTCAAGGGAGCAGGAAGAGAATGAGGGTGTGTTCTTGACGCTTATTTTTATTGCACAAAGTATTGGATGGGGAAGGGAACGGAGGAAGAGCAGGTCAGTTTCACTCACCTGTGGAGTGGAGCCTGAGGGGTGGGTGTTGCCTTCTGACACACTTCCGGTGTGTTAGGGGGTGTGGCATATGCAAATGAGTTATGCTAATGAGCTCCTGCACCTCTTTTTCTACGAAATGACCCCTGGGTGTCCTGCGTCTCTTTCCAGAAAAGCTCGTTCCGCCCAGAAAAACATAAGCAAGGATCCCTGGAAGTGCAGTGTGTCATGGGATTTCCCACAGGGCATTACAGAAGAGACAGGAACTGCACATGGGAAGCAGGTTTGCCTTTCCCCCCCTTCCTTCCAGCCACCTGTCACAACTCTAAGCCCTCGGCGCGGCAACAGGTTTGTGCCACGTCCTGTCAGGAAGAGATTAATGAGAGGAGCAGCACAAAGAAAGAGAGAGGGAGAGAGACCCATTGTGACTGTTTTAAGGAAAGCGCTTCTCCAGAAACGGCGGCACAAACTTGCTTTTCCCCCCCCTCCTGAAACGCAGCAGCTGTAAAATGTACCTGTGGAATTAATAATCGCACTGCCCATTCTCAATTATGCCGCTTGACGGTCGCTCGACAAAACCGACGTCCTATAATTAACATTCTCTCCCCTTCCCACGGCAAGGTCCTTTGTTACCGTCTCCAGTTTTTAATATCTTTCTGTTTGAATAGGAATTTTTTTTAAAAAACGACATTATTTGGCAACAGAGTCTCCAATGACCTTCCGTTGGGCTTGCCTCAGAGAAGCCCCCCGCCGACCGTGCCTTCGGTAGTCCGTGCTGTGAAATTACGGCAGATAATTTGTTTTTAAATGCTGGCCCAGTCCTTGAGCGCCGGTTATTGCGGAGGCTTGCATCCGAGAGGGCCGCGGACTTTCAAGTTCCAAAGAAGCAACGTTTAGAAGTAGAGGAGTGCCACTGTTTGCATACAGAGAGATATAAATATGTAAATTGATTGTCTTTTGAATCCCACAGAGGGCAAAACTGGCTCATCGATGTCACAGCAATAAAAGAAATGCAAACGGTATTCAAATCCAATGCAAAGAAGCCTTTTTTGAAGGGATTCTCGCTTGCAGGGCAGCCAAGAAGGGGCAGCTGGAGAGGCTTCTGGGTTGCTCGGGAGACTCTGAGGATACTTCTGGGAGGTTCTGGAGATACTTCTGAGAGGTTCTGGACATACTTCCGGGTTGCTCAGGAGGTTCTGAGGATACTTCCGGGAGGTTCTGGAGATATTTCTGGAAGATTCAGAAGATACTTCCGGGCGGTTCTGGAGATACTTCCAGGAGGTTCTGGAGATACTTCTGGGTTGCTCGGGAGGTTCTGAGGATACTTCTGGGAGGTTCTGGAGATACTTCTGAGAGGTTCTGGACATACTTCCGGGTTGCTCAGGAGGTTCTGAGGATACTTCCGGGAGGTTCTGGAGATATTTCTGGAAGATTCTGGAGATACTTCTGGGCGGTTCTAGAGATACTTCCAGGAGGTTCTGGAGATACTTCTGGGTTGCTCAGGAGGTTCTGAGGATTCTTCTGGGAGGTTCTGGAGATACTTCTGAGAGGTTCTGGACATACTTCTGGGTTGCTCAGGAGGTTCTGAGGGTACTTCCAGGTGGTTCTGGAGATACTTCCAGGAGGTTCTGGAGATACTTCTGGGTTGCTCGGGAGGTTCTGAGGATACTTCCGGGAGGTTCTGGACATACTTCTGAGAGGTTCTGGACATACTTCTGGGTTGCTCAGGAGGTTCTGAGGATACTTCCAGGCGGTTCTGGAGATACTTCCGGGCGGTTCTGGAGATACTTCTGGGTTGCTCGGGAGGTTCTGAGGAATCCTCCTGTCCCGCTTGCTCCCATGCTTTCACTTGGCATGATGGTATAGTGGTTAGGAGCGCAGACTCTAATCTGGGAGAACCGGGTTTGATTCCCCACACCTCCCCATGCAGCCAGTGGGTGTGACCTTGGGTCAGTCACAAGTTCTCTCAGGGCTGTTCTCTCAAGGGCAGTTCTCAAAAGAGCCCTCTCAGCCCCACCTCCCTCACAGGGTAACGAAGTTAGAGTCCAGTGGCACCTTTAAGACCAACAAAGGTTTATTCAAAGTATGAGCTTTCGTGTGAATGCACGCTGCTTCTGATACATTGGAATGGAAGGTAAGGTTCAAACTTATAGTCAGAGAATGAACAGCAAATTAACATGCAACATGATCAAGATAGGCAAAGTGACACTGAGTAACAAGTTGAGGTTATAAGGTCAACAGTTGTAAAGCAATAAATATGTCAGATAAATGTCTAAAGGTGCCTTTTCTAATTGTGGGAAGTGGCTGGGACACTCCATTCTCTCCTCTCAGGCCTGGAGGGCGCTTAATACTGAGGGAAAGGAGATTGTAAGCCGCTCTGAGGCTCCGAGTGAAGGGCAGGGTATAAATCCAGTCTCCGCCTCCTCCTCCTCTTCTCTTGGGGCCTTCACAACAACTAGAAGCCTTTCTGGGAGTCTTTACATGACTTGAAATCAGAGCAAGAAATCTCCCACAAGAGTTGGTTTTTTAGTAGGGTTCCCATCCTCCAGGTGGGGCCTGGGGATCTCCCGCTTTTACAACTGATCCCCAGCTGACAGAGATCAGCTTCCCTGGAGAAAATGGCTGCTTTGAAGGGTGGACTCTATGGCATGGTACCATGCTGAGGCCCCTCCTGTCCCCAAACCCTGCCCTCTCCTGGACCCACCCCCAAAGTCCCCAGGTATTTTCCAACCTGGACTTGGCACCCCTATTTTTTAGGTATGAAATGGATCGAAGTGATTGATTATGGGTCCCTGGAGAGCCGATCGATCGCATTATAGATGGGTAAATTCCTGTCCTCTCTTCCACCTCCTTTCAATTTGCAAGGGGAGGCAAGGGGGTGGAACTTGCCATCAAGCCGCACGTATGGAGACCCTGCAGGGTTTTCAAGGCAAGAGACCATCAGGGTAGCAACCCTGCTCTTTCTCAGTGGTCTCCCATCCAAATACTAACCAGGACCGACCCTGCTTAGCTTCCAAGATCTAACACGATTGGGCTCGCCTGGGCCATCCAGGTCAGGGTGAGGGGAGGCAAAAGGAATATTTTTCCCCAGGAGGCCATGGTGCTTCTCAGCTTCCCAGCTCAGCTGAAATAGCCCTGGGCATGGCAAATGGTGACTGACTCCTTCATGTCTTTCCTTTGAGGAACAATGGTGGCTGGCAAGTGGAGGGAGGGGCTCTCAGCCAGTTTGGTGTAGTGGTTAAGTGCGTGGACTCTAATCTGGGAGAACCGGGTTTGATTCCCCACTCCTCCACTTGCACCTGCTGGATAACCTTGGGCAAGCCGTAGTTCTGTCAGAGCTGTTCTTGAAAAAGAGCAGTTTTTTCAGAGCTCTCTCGGCCCCACCTACCTCACAGGGTGTCTGTTGTGGGGAGGGGAAGGGAAAGGAGTTTGTAAGCTGCTCTGAGACTCCCTTGGGTAGTGAAGGGCAGGGTATAAATCCAATCTCTTGTCATCTTCTTCTTCTTTGATGGTAGCTGGATGATGGGGGGTAGGTTCTAAGCACAGTCTAGGGATGCCAGCCTCCAGGTGGGACCTGGGGATCCCCTGGAATTACAGCTCATCTCTGGACAGAGATCTTCCCCTGGAAAAAATGGCAGCTTTGGAGGGTGGAATCTGTATGGCAGTGTACTGCACTGAGGTCCCTGTCCTCCCCAAATCTCCAGGAGTTTCCCAGTCTGGATCTGACAATCCTACCCCACCGTCCATGGCTGGTGACCAGGGGGGACCTGCAACCCTAGAACTCGAATCCAAACATAATGGAGGGGGAGCAATATTATAGCTGGTACATATAAAATCCAGTTCCCAGTGTTCTATCACCCTCTAGTGTGACCAAGAATTAGATATTTCATTTCAAACTTATTAAAGTTTCTGTACTGTCTCTCCAATTCCGTTCGAAGTGATTTCCCCCAAACTATACATTATCTAAATGTATAGAATTGCAACGAGAAAGAACACGGCGACATAAATCGGCAACACAGTGACATATAAGACCAGAAAAACCATCCACCTAGGCCATACCCTGTGCAAAAGATATCCAAACACAGCGGAGTATCAATCTAACACGCCGCAGCCTCCTCTTAAAATAGCAGCAGCAAAAGCCATCTATAGAAAACCCAACTGTGAAAAGTGAATCGAATGAAAGGGGGAAATGCCGCAGCGAGGTTGTTGATGGCTCTCCCGAGACGGGAGCACACCTGACCAGCGCTAGCGGCACTGCACTGGCTGCCTATAGCGTACCGGATTCGCTTCAAGGTGCTGGTGCTTGCCTTTAAAGCCCTAAATGCCTTGGGTCCGACCTACCTGCGGGACTGCCTTTCCCTGTACATACCCCAGAGAGCACTATAGGGTTGCCAAGTCCGGGTTGGAAAATACCTGGGGACTTTGGGGGTGGAGCCAGGAGAGGGCGGGGTTTGGGGAGGGGAGGGGCCTCAGCATGGTACAATGCCATAGAGTCCACCCTTCAAAGCAGCCATTTTCTCCAGGGGAGCTGATCTCTGTCAGCTGGAGATCAGTTGTAAAAGCGGGAGATCCCCAGGCCCCACCTGGAGGCTGGCATCCCTAGAGTACTACGATCTGGGGCCCAACATCGTTTAGTTATACCAGGCCCCAGAGAGGCCAGGCTCGCTGCCACGAGGGGGAGAGCCTTTTCGGTGGCGGTCCCTTCCTGGTGGAATGAGCTCCTGGAAGAGATCAGGGCCCTGCAGGATCTGATGCAGCTCCACAGGGCCTGTAAGACAGAGCTCTTCCACCAGGCATACGAATAGGGGCCGCCGCCTCTTTCTCCCCCCCCCCCCCCACTCTAATTCCACCAACGTGCGGCCAGAAATTACCACCTGGCCCCGGTGTTAACGACATCGGGGGCCTGAAAACATTGCAGGTGCATGGTACGCCATCTATCACACTGAGCATTTTATCTAAATTAAATTATTACTGTGATTTATTATCGAATGTTTTAAGGCTTTATATGGTTTTAGTATTGTGAATGTATTTATGAATCTTGCTTGTCAAGTATGTAAGCCGCTCTGGGCCTGCAATGGTGGGGAAAGCAGCCTGTAAGTCGAAATAAATGAATAGAGAGAGAGAGAGAGAGAGAGAGAGAGAGAGATGTATAAAAGTAGGGTGGGGCCACGATTGCATGATTCTTAAAAGTCCCTTTACTGAGCTCAAGGGAGGCTACCAAGTTCCACAGCCCCATTGTTCTGGGTGGGGAGGGAATCCTTTTTCTTTCTCCTTTGCCAGTTTGATGCAGTGGTTAAGTGCGCGGACTCTAATCTGGGAGAACCGGGTTTGATTCCCTACTCCTCCACTTGCAACTGCTGGATAACCTTGGGCAAGCCATAGTTCTGTCAGAGCTGTTCTCTCAAGGACAGTTGTCGCCGAGCTCTCTCAGCCCGTCTACCTCACAGGGTGCCTGTTGTGGGGAGGGGAAGGGGAAGGAGTTTGTAAGCCGCTCTGAGACTCCAAGCGAGTGAAGGGCGGGACATAAAACCAATCTCTTCTTCTCTTCTCTCCTCCTTCTTCTCCTGTGTGCAAACTGGATCTGTAAATCATTATCTGTGTTTTCTTCCAACACTGACTTTTAATATTCATTAAGTTTCTTTGGACTTGGGTTTTGGTTGTTACATTTGAATGGCCAGGCTCGACTGATCTGGTCAGAGCTTCGAAACTAAGCAGGGGCAGCCCTGGTGAGTACTTGAGTGGGAGACCAGCAAGGAAGGTCAGGGTCCTTCACAGAGGCAGGCAGTGGCAAACCCCCTCTGAACACCTCTTGCCCTGACCTGGATGGCCCCTGATAACTCAGTGTCATCTGATCTTGGAAGCTAAGCAGGGTCAGCCCTGGTTAGTACTTGGATGGGAGTCCACCAAGGTTCAGGGGTGCTATGCAGATGCAGGCAGTGGCAAACCCACCTCTGGATGTCTTCTGCCCTGACCGGATGGCCCAAGCTAGCCTGATCTGATCAGATCTTGGTTGGCCCTGGTTAGTACTTGGATGGGAGCCCACCAAGGAAGGCCAGGGTCGCTATGCAGAGGCAGACAAGGGCAAACCCCCTCTGAATATCTCTTCCCTTGACCTGGAAGGCCCAAGCTAGCCTGATCCCATCAGATCTCAGAAGCTAAGTGGGGTCAGCTCTGGTTAGTATTTAGATGGGAGACCACTAAGGAAGCCCAGGGTCTCTACACAGAGGCAGGCAATGGCAAACCACGTCACTTTGTCTCTGTATGTTGGCTGTGACCGATGGCAAGAAAGTAGATATTTGCCCTGACCTGGCTGGTTCAAGCTAGATTGATCTTGTCAGATGTTGGAAGCTAAGCAGGGTCAACTCTGGTTAGTGCTTGGATGGGAGACCATCAAGGAAGTCCAGGGTCTCTACTGGCAAACCACCTATGAACACCTCTTGCCTTGAAAACCCCCCAGGGTTGCAGTAAGTCAGCTGTGACTTGAAGACACTTTTCCCCACCAGATGTTATTTCGGTTTCCATTGAATATAAATGGCCCATAATGTATAGAAGATGTCAAAAGAGAGAGAGAGAGAGAAATTCAGAGAATCTCTCTAAACAACGCTAATGTAAATGAATGGCTCCAGTTTCGTCCTCTGTTCTTAAGCCAGGAATGTCAATGTCATTGCGTCAATGTCATTATGCCAGCCACTGCCTGTCATTCAGATGAGGCATCATTGGTCAACTCAGGCTGGTGCCCAGCCAATGGGAAGGCTTGAGGAGAAATCTTCCTTCCCTTCTCTGACTTATACTACTCAGACTACACCAAACTGAGAGCCGGAGGAGTTGGGGGCGCAGACTCTAATTTGGGAGAACCGGGTTTGATTCGCCACGGCCCCACATGCAGCCGCTGGTGCAACCTTGGGTCAGTCACAAGTTCCAAACTCTTCATTGTCTTCTTATATCTGTCTTCCCTACATATTGCAAGCAGGAACAATTCATTGACATTTCTAGAGAGCTCCCCTCTAAGGAGAAGTCATCTCTGCCTGGAAACCTCTTCACTTTTCCTTAAGAAACCTACATACGCTTTGCTTGCACAGCACGTTTCAAAGTCAATTCAAATTTGGCTTCAAATGAAACTGAGAGGCTCTTACAGTGCAAGGCTGTGCAGAATTACTCCACTCTGAGGAGCCACAGTGGCTCAGAGGTTAAGACATTGAGCTGCAGACTGGAAGGTTAGTAGCTCGGCAGTTCGAGACCCGAGTGCCGTTTGAAAGCAAGAAATTGCAAGTAGATAAACAGGTACCGCTTTGGTGGGAAGGTAACAGCATTCCATGTACCTCGACGTTTAATCATGCCAGCCGCATGACCATGGAGAAGTCTTTGGACAGCGCTGGCTCTTCACCTTGGAAACAGAGATGAGCACCACCCCCTAGAGTCAGATTCGACTGCCTTTCGAGCAAGGGAAACCTTTACCTTTGCCTTTGCTCCACTCTGACCACATGGGTATAGGCTGGAGAGACTCTGGGAAGAACTGCGCGGTCAAGAATGCTTGAAATTCCCAGCCAGGAGAAAAGAAGGAAGGTTCTTCCACAGTTCTTCTTCTCTATCATTCATGGAGGCTCTCAGAGCATCCTGGGAAATGTAGTTTTCTGAGCATCCGACAGGACACCTGTATTCCCAAGTATTCATAGGAGCCTCAGTTGAAGATGAAAAGGGGCAAGCCACGAGAGCAGATTTGTCCTTCTTCCTGGCCTTCCAGCCAGCCTGCTACAGGTGACATAGCAGGTTAACAACAGGGGAGCTGGAGAGCATGAAGGGGAGGGTAATGTGTATGGACTTTGGTTTGCCAGTCTCCAGGTGGGGCCTGGAGTTACACCTGACCTCCAGACTACAGAGATCAGTTCCCCTGGAGAAATGGCAGCTTTGGAGGGTGGGCTCCATGGCGTCACGTCTCTGCTGGACTTCCTCCCCTTCCCAAACGCCACTCCCCCAGGCTCTGCCCCCGAATCCCCAAGGATTTCTTAGAAGAGATAAAAGGAAGGACTTCTTCACCCAAACAGTAATTAACACATGGCATTCACTGCCTCGGAGAGTGGTGGCAGCAACGAGCACAGACAGCTTCAAAGGGGGACTGGGTAAACATATAGAGTCAAGGTCCATCAGTGGTTATTAGCCACGCACAGGTCCCCGAACTTATTTGGCCGACCACTCCCTTTTCAGAAAAAAATAGAGCCCCCTTCAAGAAGTGGACAAAAAGATGCTGGTTGTGGATCTGCACCTTGATTGTTTCAGCCCACCTGGATTGTTCCAGCGCCTCCGAGGGAGTAGTATCGCCCACTTTGGGAACCAGAACACTCTGGGGCAGTGATGGTCTATATTCTTAGGACTTGGGGGGGCAACAGTGGGAAAGCTCCTGGAGTTCTGGCCCTGCTGGTGGACTTCCTGATGGCCACTGGGTTTTGCCCACTGAGTGACACAAAGTGTTGGATTGGATGGGCCACTGGCTGGATCCAACATGGCATCTCTTATGTTCTTATGTCTGGGGCAGTGGTGCTCTGTCTTCTTGGTGCTTGGGGGGCAACAGTGGGAGGGCTGCTGGGGTTCTGGCCCCGTTCTTGGACCTCCTGAGGGCACCTGGGTTTTGGCCACTGTGTGTGACACAGAGTGTTGGACTGGATGGGCCATTGGCCTGAGCCAGTATGGCTTCTCTTATGTTGTTATGCTCTCAACCCAGAGCTGGCAACCCTCGATCAAATGCACCATCCAAGCCAGAGAAGATTCTGCTGTCTGTTGCGCTCTCCTCATGTTGCTGCTGAAGGTCATGCATCGAACGCATGGAGCACAAACATTGTGGACATCCTTATAAACGACTCTGCAAAATCTCACTTGCCCAAGACCTTTGGACTTCACTAGACATTTCCCAGCCTTTTTGCCTGGACACAAATCACATTCACTTTGAATCTTGCTTCAGGGGAAATATTGGTGGCAGATCTAGTGTCCTGGAGCTTGCTTCTTTGGCCAAGTAAATGTACACCCTCTCATTACCACTGGATGGCATTAGTTAGTGGTGTAGGAGGGCACGGACACACAGCTCGATAATGAAACCAAGAGGGATTTCCTCCAAGTCCAGGTTCTTGTGGGCGGCAGTCTTCAAACAGTTGTTGACTGGGAACTCTCGTGTTTCCATTATTCTGGGTTCCTCAAGGAAATGATCAGTTGAGATGGACGAGTTTCCCTGAAAGGCAGTGGGGCTTTGTAGAGTATATTTCAGGGACACAGTCTCAGTTCACATGGGGGCCCAGCAGATCTGGTCTGCAAGAAGACGGAGGAGGAGGAGGAGGAGGAGGAGGAGGAGGAGGAAAAGATTGGATTTATATCCGATCCTTCACTATCTAAAGGAATCTCAGAGCGGCCAAGGTGACTGACCCGAGGTCGTACCAGCAGCTGCCTATGGAGAAGTGGGGCATCAAACCCCGTTCTCCCAGATTAAAGTTGGTGCTCCTAACCACTACACCAAACTGGCTCTCAGCATTGTAGGACATGCCCCAGAACCCAGCACAATATGTATATATTCCATGGTAGAAGGGCAGAGGTTCTTCAGGGGACAACTTAATGTGGAAAGGATTCCCTGTCTATCAGAAACCTAGAAACCAATGCTTTACAGCAATGATTCTAAGTGGCAATAAACTGATTCCCCCCCATCCTGTTCCAGTTTGGTGTAGTGGTTAGGAGTGTGGACTCTAATCTGGGAGAACCGGGTTTGATTCCCCACTCCTCCCCATGCAGCTGTTGGATGACCTTCTGCAAACCATCGTTCTTTCAGAGCTGTTCTTGAAAGAGCAGTTCTCTCTCAGAGCTTTCTCAGCCCCACCTACCTCACTGGGTGTCTGCTGTGGTGGGGAGGAGAAGAGAAAGGAGACTGTAAGCTGCTCTGAGACTCCATGTGAACGGTGGGGTATAAATCCAATCTCTTCTTCTCTTCTTCATCTCTAACACGTTCCATTGTTCCTTAAAGTAAAAATCCCCCAAAACTCCAGAACTGGAATACACACCATTTTCATCTGTTTCTCTCTCAACGAGTACCAGGGCACGTTTAATTACATGCTGCAGATAATCAAATTTTGGGCACGTTTTGTCAATGTGCACGCGTATCCCTGCACCTTGTGGACTGCACACCTCCCCATGAAAATAATATGGATATGGCCATATACAGGGGTCATTTCGTAGAAAAAGTGGTACAGGAGCTCATTAGCATAACTCATTTGCATATGCCACACCCCCTAACATACTGAAAGTGTTTCAGTAGGCAACACCCACCCCTCAGGCTCCACTCCACAGGTGGGTGAAACTGACCTGCTCTTCCTCCATTCCCTTCCCCATCCAATACTTTGTGCAATAAAAATTAGCATAAAGAACACACCCTCATTCTCTTCCTGCTCCCTTGAAACCACCAGGTTTCAAGTAGACTTGAGATACCCAGGACATGTGCACCACCCATCCCTTCCCCTTCCCCTCCCCACAACAAGACACCCTGTGAGGTAGGTGGGGCTGAGAGAGGTCTTTTGAGAACTGCTCATGAGAGAACAGCTCTGAGAGAACTTGTGACTGGCCCAAGGTCACACCAGCAGCTGCTTGTGGAGGAGTGGGGAATCAAACCCGGTTCTCCCAGATTAGAGTCCAACTCCTGACCACTACACCAAACTGATGGGGTGGAAGCTGCTGAAGGGTTGGTGAAATTTCTCCAGTACTTATGTGCCATGTGCCCAGATAAAAAATGGTAGACTTAGAAAATGTATATGCCACCTTGAGCAAGTCTCTGGAAAAGCAGCACACAGTCATAAAAGGAACAATGATAAAATTATCAATATTAAAACAAAACATTAAAAACAATAAAGACCCTAGCAGGGCTTTCCCCGGGGCGCTGCGCCTCTGCACTGCTCGGGGAAGCCGAGGAGGGGGCGGGGCTTGGCCATGTGCCCGCCCCCTGGGCTCCTCACTCCCGGAGCTGCACTCCTGTTTGCTCCTGCTCCAACAGACCCTGGCCATATATACAGTTACGTGGCGGTGTCCATCGATGTGTGCATCGCTAAAACCAAGCAGCTGGTTAAGAACCACTACCAGTCTACCCCCCGCTGTCTAGTTGCAGCCTACTTATGGTGACCCATAGGGTTTTCAAGGCAAGATGTGAACAGAAGTGTTTTGCCACTGCCTGCCTCTACATAGCAACCCTGGGCTTCCTTGGTGGTTTCCCCTCCAAGTACTAACCGGGGTCGATCCTGCTTAGCTTCCGAAATCTGTTGAGTCTGGGCCATTCAGGTCAGGGCTGACACCCATGAATGGTGGTGGAAAGGGCCGTCACGTCGCAGCTGACTTATGCTGACCCCAAAGAGGGTTTTCAAGGCAAGAGACGAAGAGAGGTGGTTTGCCCTTCCCTGCTTTGGCATAGCAACCCTGGACTTCCTTGGTGGTCACCCATCCAAGTACATATCAGGGCTGACCCTGTTTAACTTCTGAGATCTGATGAGACCAGGCTGGCCTGGGCTATCCAAGGTCAGGGCTACAGGACTCTAGACCAATGTTCCCTCTAAGCTGTGGAGTCTTGTGAGCAAAAAATCTACTTTGTGAGCTCCTGGCATTAAAGTTGTGAGTGTGCGATTTGGCTGCTGCAGAAATCAGTTTGCTCTGGAGCCCTCCTTCTCGAGCTAAGACAAGGATGTGTGAGCCAGAGGCTAAAAAATGGCGAGCTCACTCACACTAAACTCAGCTTAGAGGGAACACTGCTGAGACAAAAATGTCTGAGCCAGAGGTTTAAAAAAACTGTGAGCTAGCTCACACTAACTCAGCTTAGAGGGAACACTGCTCTAGACCCCAGCAAAGATTACACCTGCCCAGTAGAAGAAGTGAGACAATGTTTCAAAAGCGGGTCAGATACTTCTGCGAAGGGTGGCGCATGAACCATTTCAGCCGCACTACCTGTGGGTGCTTTCCTTCATTTGTCATTATTCGAAGCCCAAGCTCCCATGCCTATACAACCCCCAGTAAATTAATCCTCATTCGACTCAGGACGGCAAACCAATCAATTCCCATCAAAGGGCAGGGGAAACGGCTGCAAAAAAAAAAAAATCATTTAATTTTGGCCGATGATGCAGGTTGTTTAGCCTCCCTGTGTGGACTGTGAGCAATTAAAGGGTGACGGACCTTCTGGCTGCATGGAACTCTCCGGAACACTCCGTCTCTCTCACGCTCTCTTGCAGAATCGGTTTTGCCGACATTGATCCTAATTCTGAAACCAGAAGAAGGAATCGTAGGACCTGTTGCTGTATGGTTCATACCCGTTTCGTTTTCAGGTCCATTTCTGATTATGAATGCATACGAAACACGGACCTCTGCGTTCGATCCAGTTCAGCCCAGTGTCCCAAACCTTTTCCAATGGACTCTCTTGGCAGCAAGAGATGCTGCCTCTGAGGATGAGCATTCCAGGAGAGGGAAGAAGAAGAAGAAGAAAAAGAAGAAGAAGAGGAGGAGGAGGAGGAGAAGGAGGAGGAGATTGGATTTATACCCCGCCCTTCACTACTTGAATAAGTCTCAGAGCAGCTTACAATCGCCTTTCCCCTCCACTCACCAGAACAGACAGGTAGGTGAGACTGAGAGAGCTCTCCCGAGAACTGCCCTTGAGAGAACAACTCTGAAAGAGCTTATGACTGACCCAAGGTCACATTAGCAGCTGCAAGTGGAGGAATGGGGAATCAAACCCGGTTCCCCCAGGTTAGAGTCCACGCTTTTAACCACTACACCAAACTAGCTGACAGTCTCCAGGTGGCACCTGGAGACCTCTGGCTATGGCAATTGATCTCCAGACCCCCATGGTCAGTTCCCCTGGAGAAAACGGCTGCTTTGGAGGGTGGACTCTGCGGAACTGCACCCTGCTGAGGTCTGTAGATCAGCGGCAATTCCAGGGGGTTTCCAGCCCCACCTAAAGGTTGGCAGGGCTCATTTCGTAGCAGGAACTCCTTTGCATATTAGGCTACCACCACCCTGATGTAGCCAATCCTCCAAGAGCTTACAGTAGCCCCTGTAAAGAGTTCTGTAAGCTCTTGGAGGATTGGCTACATTAGGGGTGTGTGGCCTAATATGCAAAGGAGCTCCTGCTATGAAATGAGCCCTGGAGGCTTGCAACACTAACCGAAGGCCACCTAGGAAGCTTCCATGGACGAGTGGACACTCCCAGATCCTAGTCCAACTCTTGGACCATTCCACCACCGCTGTCATTTGACCACCTCATTCAGAAGTACCTCCTGGGATCACCAAAGGTTGTTTCTGGGCTCCGCTAGCTAAGAGCTTTCAACCGGGGCCACCAGATGTCGAACCACGGCCATTTCGCATGCAAAACATGCGCTCAGCCACCCAGCCACAGGCGTTTTGTTTCCGCTTGCCCTTCCACAAGCTCTGATGTCAACTAATCATCATTCTGCTAGGTATTTGTTTCAGGTAGCAGACGGAGGTGTCATTTCCACCCCCTTCCCCGAACTGTTCCAAAGCACGAAGCTAGGCTGGAATATGAACAATGCTAATGTTTTGTTACGTTGCCTGGGAATCATACCCCAGCAGTTCTGCTTGGAAAGTTTCATCATGTAACTAAGGTGAAAGCATTCTGAGCACACGGTGCCGGATAGGAAACCAACTCTGCGTCGGACACAAATGTTTCCGGTGGATGTCCAAAGAGCTGCCGAGAGCAAAGCTGCCGATGCAGGGCCAGGCAGGAAGCCTGCAAGATGTTGGGGGGGGGGATGGTTGAAAGATCACCCCCAGGCAAACTGCATTGTACATCACACAACAGGGGAATGATTTCATTTGCTTTAGTTCAGGACGCTTATCCCCTGCCCTTTGGTTCAGTCCGGCATCTCTTCAAAAGGCCGTGCAAAGAAGAAGAGGAAGAAGATATTGGATTTATACCCTGCCCTTCACTTGGAGCCTTAAAGCGGCTTACAAACTCCTTTCCCTTCCCCTCCCCACAACAGACACCCTGGGAGGTAGGCGGGGCTGAGAGAGCTCTGACAGGAACTGCTCTTTTTCAAGAACAGCTGTGCCAGAACTAGGGCTTGCCCAAAGTCATCCAGCAGGTGCACGGGGAGGAGGAGTGGGGAATCAAACCTGGCTCTCCCAGATTAGAGTCCGCACACTTAACCACGACACCAAACTGGCAAGGAAGACACCAAACTGGCAAGGAAGAAGAAAAAGAAGAAGAGATTGCATTTATATCCCGCCCTTCACTCACTTAAGAGTCTCAGAGCGGCTTACAAACTCCTTTCCCTTCCCCTCCCCACAACAGACATCCTGTGAGGTAGGTGGGGCTGAGAGAGCTCTTTCCAGAGCTGTCCTTGAGAGAACAGCTGGTACAGAGTTATGGCTTGCCCAAGGTCATCCAGCAGGTGCAAGTGGAGGAGTGGGGAATCAAACTCAGTTCTCCCAGATTAGAGTCCGCGCACTTAACCACTACACCAAACTGGAAGACAAAGCGGCATTGTCTGCTGAGCCCTTCCTTTACCGAGAAAGACTCTCTCCATTGGAGGAAGTCTGTTTCCATTGGAGGAAAACTGGCCAGAAGGGAATCATACGATCCAGCCTGCAGATCGGCTGTTTCTAGGGGTCTTTTCATAGAAAAAGAGGTGCAGGAGTTCATTAGCATAACTCATTAGCATAACTTATTTGCATATGCTACACCACCTGATATCACAGGAAGTATGTCAGAAGGCAAGAAAGAAAGAAGAGAGAGAGAGAGAGAGAGAGAGAGAGAGAGAGAGAGAAAGAAAGAAAGAAAGAAAGAAAGAAAGAAAGAAAGAAAGGAAGGAAGGAAGGAAGGAAGGAAGGAAGGAAGGAAGGAAGGAAGGAAGGAAGGAAGGAAGGAAAGATGGCAGAGAGGGGATAGCTACTAATCCAAGCCTCAGAAATACCACTATTCTGGGAGGATAGCTTCAGTGGTGGCTGAAGCCTTCAGAAGGCTGGTCGGAAGAACAAGGACCTTTCCAGGGGTCGGGGTCATTTTGCTGCAGCCATGACACAAGCAGGCATTCCTCCACCGGGGGGGGGCTGGCACCAACTCCCGGAGCTGCGCTCCCCCAAGCTCCTGCTCGAAAGGACCCCTGGCTGTTTCACAAATCTTCTATTAACGTTGCATTGGACTAGCTGCTGTGACTGGAATGCTTGGAGGTGTTTCGTTGGATGTTTATTGTGGAATGTTTTATTGTAATCCGCTCGGAGTTCTCCCAGAATTAGGATTGATCTCCACACTACGGAGAACTGTTCCCCTGGATAATATGGCAGCTTTGGAGGGTGGACTGTAGCATCATGTTGGGACTGTAGCATCATGTTAGGGAGATTCGATAGATTCATGGAGGATCAGTCTATTGATGGCTACTAGCTAGGGTTGCCAACCTCCAGGTGAAGAGCCAGTTTGGTGTAGAGGTTAGGAGCGCGGACTCTAATCTGGGACAACTGGGTTTGACTCCCCACTCCCTCACATACAGCTGCTGGGGTGACTTTCAGTCAGTCACAAGTTCCCAAATTGCTGAGATCGCAGAACATTCCTGGAGGTGATGTCATCATGTCGGGCATGTTGTGGGGGGGACGCTCTATCATTTGAGGGAAAACTCTATGGTTTCCCCTCACATGATAGTGGTCCCACCCCCAACATGCCGAACGTGATGACGTCACTTCCAGGTGACGTTCTGCAATCCCAGCAATTTGGGGGTGGGGTTCCCCCCGGCGGCCCAATCTGGGCTGGTGGGGGACAGACTCATTGAGTGGAGGTTCCCACATCTCTCGAGGGGGCCTGGCAACCCTGGCTAGTAGCCTCCATGAATCTATCGAATCTCCCTTTACAACTGTTCGTTCCTGTGGCCATCACGGAATCCTCTGGCAGCGAATTCCAGATTTTAATCACTCTCTGTGTAAAGTAGTATTTCCTTTTGTCCGTCCTGAACAAAGAGAGGCATCTCATCTGTTAAGAAGATAACACACATAGACATCTAGAGCATTAAAGCACCCCCAAATGGCCAGGCATGCTGAGTCGACTGACTCCAACACCGACAATGTTCAGTCCAAGAACTGGCCAGGACTCCCCCGCTGCAGCCCTAGGTAGGACTTATCAACCCTCCTACTAGCCATGGTGACTGAGGGGAACCTCCTCACTCAGAGGCACTAAGCCTCTGAATTCCAGAGCCAGGTGGCAACATCAAGGGAAGGCCTTGGCCTCTCTGCACTGTTGTTGGCCATCCAGAGGAACTGGTTGGCCTCTGTGTGAGACAGGATGCTGGACTAGATGGACCACTGGTCTGATCCAGCAGGGCTCTTCTGATGTTCTTATGAAGGCCTCGGCCTCTCTGCCCTGTTGTTGGCCCTCCAGAGGGACTGGTTGGCCACTGTGTGAGACAGGATGCTGGACTAGATGGACCACTGGTCTGATCCAGCAGGGCTCTTCTGATGTTCTCATGAAGGCCTCGGCCTCTGTGCCCTGTTGTTGGCCCTCCAGAGGGACTGGTTGGCCACTGTGTGAGACAGGATGCTGGACTAGATGGACCACTGGTCTGATCCAGCAGGGCTATTCTGATGTTCTTATGAAGGCCTCGGCCTCTGTGCCCTGTTGTTGGCCCTCCAGAGGAACTGATTGGCCACTATGTGAGACAGGATGCTGGACTAGATGTTATGTAATTATGTTATGTAATCTTAGAAAGCCAGGAGGCAACATCAGGGAAGGCCTCAGCCTTTGTGCCCTGTTGTTGGCCATCCAGAGGAACTGGTTGGCCTCTGTGTGAGACAGGATGCTGGACTAGATAGGCCACTGGTCTGATCCAGCAGAGCTCTTCTGATATTCTTATGAAGGCCTCGGCCTCTCTGCCCTGTTGTTGGCTATCCAGAGGAACTGGTTGGCTACTGTGTGTCCAGAGAATCATACAGCTGTAACAACACACTCTCCTATTAAGGCATATTCATCAAAAATTTCAAAAACATACCAAAATTATTGCGAAATATCATTAATTTAATATAATAAGTGATGGGGGGGTCCAAAGTCATCAACAACGAAAATCCGGTAGATACATTCGTTTCCAACAGTCTTCTTCAGGTGTGGACCAACAATTAGAATATCTTCGAACGTAATAAAAGTGCTTCTACAATATCTGGCTGATTCAACAATGGCAGTGTTTCAACTCACAGCGTATCTGGAACACTCCTAAGTTAATGCATGTTGCTCTAATTATTGGAATCTAGGTTGGGATCCTCCCTGAGCCTGCTTGTGGGAAGGACGGGATATCAATCAAAATAATAAAATAAATAAAATAATAAAATGTATACGTTTTTTAAAAAATTATTTATGTATTTATTTTAAACCTTACTTGCTGGGTTTTAAGGTGTGTCCCCCCCACCCCACCCCGGTTTTTTGAATGAGAGAATTTTTTAAAGAAACAAATGAAGGATCAGGCGTCTCTCTGGAATGCCACGTGGACGTGAATGGAATCAGCCTCCACGAACCTAAGTTGAAACCTTTTCGCAAGGCACATCTGTGGAGTCTTCTTTCCTGCCCCCAATACCACACTCCTATGCCTTTGCAACTCTCCTATATTAACTAAAACGTACTCTGATAGTTGCCACTACAAGCCAGTCCCATCGGCAGAGTAGACAAAGAGGTGGCCTCGGAAGTCCCCGTTTGCAATGCAAGTGGAAATGGCTCGATGTTCACCATTGCTTTGACTGGCTTGCGCCAAAGGAAACAGGGAACGTAACATTTCCCATCCCCTCTGGAGTTCGGAGACTGTTGCTAATGTTCTGCTCCCCGGGAGCGCCGCGGAGACTTGTGATGACAAATGAAGGCGCTTCGGGAAAGAAGAGGCTTGTTGGTGTGATTCCTCTGTCGCCTTGGGAGGGAGAGGAAAGGCAGTCATCAGTCCTTCCTGGCTAATTAAAGTCAGTTTGGTCTCTTCCTCTACACAGGGAGCCGCCCGCCTCACTTCGCGCAAGATGCCCTGCTGGATGGCATTTCGCAAGGCGGAGGAAGGACGACCCAGGGCGATGCCTTCCATCTTCATTAAGCCAAGGCCTGATTAAAACAAAGTGAGGCATCCCACAATCTGGGCCACAGGCCCAACTGTGGGTCGGGTACCTCGAATGGTCTCGGAAGGTGCTGGAGGACAGAGGAAGCCCAGGGGAGAAAGAATTCCTTCCCTCCTCCCGTCCCATATTGACAAACACAAATCCAGCAGAGTTTATGAACAGTTAGACGTATCCATGGGGCTGCAGTGGCTCAAGTGGTTAAGGAGCCGAGCTGCAAATTGGTAGTTCAGCAGTTTGAGACATGAGTGCTGCATGACGGAGTGAGCTCCCATCTCTGGTCCCAGCTCCTGCCAACATAGCAGTTCGAAAGCAAGGAATTGCAAGTAGATAAATAGGTACCGCTGCGGTGGGAAGGGAACAGCGTTCTGTGCGCTTTGGCGTCTAGTCATGCCGGCCACGTGACCACGGAAAAGTCTTCGGACAGCGCTGGCTCTTTATCTTGGAAACAGAGACGAGCACCGCATCCGTAGAGTCGGATTTGACTGGCTTTCCAGTAGGTTTGCCAAGTCACTTACCTCCAGGAGCAGGGGAGTCCCGCTCCTGTTTCAGGAGCCTCACACGCGCACTTGGTGCACGCGTGGCATGAAGATGTCACTATAGCAGGGGATTCCCCGCCCCCCGGGGGGACTTGGCAGCTCTGCTCTCGAGCAGGGGAAACCTTTACCTTTAGTCGAAGTCTCCAGTGGGGTCCAGGTCAAGGCACTTCTCTCTCTGGCCTTGTTGAGCGCTGCTAAGTCACTGGGAAGAAAAGGAGATCTCAGCTGGAGACGGACGGAATGGAACTGGCCTGGCTGCTGCCTAGAGCTGCCAATTCCAGTTTGGGAAGTTCCTGGAGATTTGGGGGTGGGATAGGGTTGCCAGGTCTGGGTTGGAAAATACCTGGAGACTTTGGGGGGGGGGGATCGAAGAGAGGGCGGGATTTGGGGAGGGGAGGGGCCTCAGCACGGTACAATGCCATAGAGTCCACCCTTCAAATCTGCCATTTTTCTCCAGGGGAACTGATCTCTGTGGACTGGAAATCACTTGTAATTCCAGGAGATACCTAGGCCTCACCAGGAGGTTGGCAACTCTACTGCTGCCACTTCTCCCTCTGATCTCAGCAAGGGCAGTTCTGTTCTCCTGTCATTACCTTTTCATCCCACCCTTCTTGTAAGGAGCGCCACATGACAGACATCATTCTGCCCTTCTCTATTATGCTTACAATGACCCTGCAAGGTTATAGGCTATAGAGTTAGGCTATAGGCTATAGAGTTGCCATAGGCTATAGAGCTGGAGATCGGGGGGGGGGGGGGCAGCATCCGAGAGAAAAATTTAAAAGAAAAACAAGACCCTTTCTTCTACTTATATGAAGTTCTCGCCATAGCCTGGCAATTCTTAGAGCTTCGGTAACTCTGGGAATCACCGGTAAAAATTACTCAATTGTAAAACCAGAAACTCCACCAGGGCTTGAAAAGCTGAGAAAGAATGACTGTCCCAAGATCACCCAGTGCTCTTCAGACAGGGGGGAGACTTGAATTACCATCCCCCAAATCTCTGTCAAGCACCCCAACTGATATTCTCTACCACTCCTGCAGCCTAAGGTGATATTGTCCAGGAACAGAAGGACCATTTGACAAGCTGTCAGTTTGGGCAATCTCCAGGCATGACAAACATACAGCTTTAAAACTTGCTAAAGACATGGTGACGGAAATTCCTCGTCTGGCTCCCTGCCTTGAATATACCGTTTTTCGGCTAGTAAATATGGTCCAACTGCGGATGACAAAGGGGCACGCTTTCTGTTACCCAAGGGACTTAACTATCCCTGCAAACCTTTATTGGTTGTCTCCGACTTATCACGACGGGTGCCCCTAATGAAATACACAGCTGGCAATTTTGTCAGCCGGTGTGTTCCGGAAACGTTCTCTTGCCGCCGTCCTCGCTGCGCCCAAATGCATTCAAATTGCCACTTCTTTTCCTGGAGCATTTGAATGAGATGCATTTTCTTTCAGTCCCATCAACAACGGAATATAGATAGATGGCGGGGAGATCATTTTGAACAGAAAACATTTACCCACCAGAACGAGTCACCTCTCTGATGCATTATTAATAGTCTAATAACAACACGGTGTGTGGGGGGGATAATTAACTGAGGCGCTGCCACTGTTGGTCCCCCGATGAGGACGCAATGCTCCCGCTAAGCTGTGGAATCTTGTGAGCAAAAATTCCACTTTGGGAGCTACTGGCATTAAAGTTGCGAGCAAGCACTTTAGCTACTGCGTAAATTAGTTTGCTCTGGAGCCCTCCTTCCTGAGCGAAGGCAAAAAGGTGTGAGCTGGAGGCTAGATAACTGTGAGCTAGCTCACACTAACTCAGCTTAGCGGGAACACTGGTGATGAGCAATTTCGCCAAAAGAGAGCATCAGACATAAGGGGCAGTGGGTATCTTCCTTCCCTGTCCCCTGCCCAGTTTCTAGGACATCTTTTCCTTCACTTTTGGAGAAGTCGTTAGCTCGGTCGCAACTCGAAGGTTACTCATCTGTGGCGATATTTTGGCTGGAGTCTAATTTGATAGTTCTTACAAACTTTCCTCTCATGGCTGGGGAGCAGCAGGAACCATTTCTCCCACACTCATTTTGCAAGGTAATTTATTTGCAAGGTAGGGAAAGACAAAGAAAATTTATCTGAGGGAGGGAGTGCCTCGTAGACCAGAGGACTGCCAAAGGGGCCTTCTGAGGCACCAGGTTTTCATCAGTGATGATGGTCTCTTTTTTAATGGTGCAGAAAGGCACTCAGGGTCCGTGATGAGGGAGGCTCCCTGGTGTCAGAAGAAAAGAAGAGATTGGATGTGTACCCTGCCCTTCACTCGGAGTCTCAGAGTGGCTTACGAACTCTTTTCCCTTCCCCTCCCCACAACAGACACCCTGTGAGGTAGGTGGGGCTGTGTTGTGTCCTAATGGCGACCACACATGCGGTCAGGAAAATGCACATGGCCAGGCTGGCTGCCGGAGCTTCGCTTCAGGAGACAATAGTCCGGCCGGATTGTAAATTAGACCAATCGGCCACCCAGGATCCACCAGGGGGGCTATGGTGTAAGGTTACTCATAATTAACCCTATCAGGGAGTTTGGGTGAGGCTGGGTGTGTGGTTTAGATGGACATTTAAGCAGACCCCCGAGTCCCGTTCAGCAGCCATGTTCTGTACCATCAATAAACTCAAGGGCGTCGAGTTTTAAAATCCCAGGGTGGGGGGGCTTGTGTGCGCATGCGAAGCACATGTGCACACCGGGACCATGTCCCCGCCACTGCTGCCTTCCCCCCGCTGCCTGGCCACTCCTGCTTCCGTCCCTCCCTCCCTCCGTCCAGGGGCCAGCTGGGCATTTGCTTAGCTGGCCCCTGGACGGAGGGAGGGAGGGAGGGAGGCAGCCAGGGCGGGGGGGTGGGAAGAGAGAGAGAGAGATGGTGGTGGTGGCAGCCTTAGGAAGGGCCTGGGGACACGTGGCGGCAGGCACTCCGTTTTCCCAAGGGGGCTCGGTCCCCCCCCAGGAAATTTCAGGGGTGGCTCGAGCCCCCCCGTAGTTGACGCCTATGAATAAACTTATGAGCTGATTTCACTGCAATGTATCTCTGGACTCAGTACTTTATAGGCTGAAAGAGCTCTGAGAGAGAACTGCTCTTTCAAGAATAGCTCTGATAGAACTATGGTTTGCCCAAGGTCATGCAGCAGCTGCATGGGGAGGAGTAGGGAATCAAATCCAGTTCTCCCAGATTAGAGTCCACGCACTTAACCACTACACTATACCAAATGTGGGGGATTAGGGATGCCAGATGGTCATTTCCAGACTATAGAGATCAGTTCCTCTGAAGGAAATGGATGCTTTGGAGGGTGGACATCATGGCATTGTACCCCACTGAGTTTCCTGTCCTCCCCAGGCTCCATCCCCAGATCTTACTGCTACATATTGATGGCCCAGATTGGCCCAGATAAGGCAATTTTACTTGTATTCTTAGGCCCTAAACTGTAAGGTACATATTGGCAATATTACTGTCTCCAATATATGTAATTGCTTCTGACACAAGGCCAGATACATTTGTGGCCCCACAAACAATTTTTTTGGGTGTGTCATTCAATTCCAGGTTGGAACATTCCATTTTTGGCCCTTTATCAATTGTTTACTGCCTTACAAGTGTAACAGGGGCTTGGTTGTGTGTTGTATTCTGTACTACCTGACCTATGAAGAAGGCCCTTGTGTGCCGAAACACATCGGGTCATATATGGTTCCTTTTGTGCATTTGTCACTTTGATTATTTTATGAGGCTTTATCTGACCCCAAAGGAGAAGGGAGCCCTCCCTGGAGAAGACCCTGATGCTGGGAAAGGCTGAAGGTCAAAGAAGAAGGGGACGGCAAAGGATGAGATGGCTAGACAGTGTCATCGAAGCAACAAACATAAAACTCCAGAGCACGACAGAAGACAGGAGGGCCTGGCGTGATGCGGTCCATGTGGTCTCGAAGAGTCGGACTCGACTGTACGACTGAACAACAACAACAAGGTTTTTATATGTTTTTGAAATAAACGCATATTTGTTTCTCCATACCTATCAGTGTGTTTAACTTTTGGCCCTTTACTAGTTTTCTAAACTTCCTTTGGAGGTTTTTGCTTGGTTCGTTTAGTTTTTCTTCCCTTCTCTTCGTGGGCCCATCCCCAAGTCTCCAGAACTTTTCCAACCTGGATCTAGCAATGCCAACCTCCCCCCAGGCAAGGCTACCCCCAGTTGTGAAAAGTCCCATCAAGTCCCAGCCCTTTTACGGAGTTCCCATAGGGTCCTCAGGACAAGAGACATTCAGAGGTGGTTCGCCATGGCCTGCCTTTAGGTAGCAACTCTCGACTTCCTTGGTGGTCTCCCATCCAAGTACGAACCAGGACGGACCCTGCTTAGCTTTTGAGATCTGAGGAGATCTGCTAGCTTGGGCTATCCAGGTCAGAGCACTGTATTTTATGGAGATACATTTTTCTATCTTTTTTTTTTAACTTTTATCATAACCAACAGGAATACAGAGAAATAATTCTACCCCCCAAAATTATAAGAATAAATCTTAGTGATTACGAGCCAGTCCATAACACGCATTTGTTCCGCTGTCCTGTGAAAAGACAGGCTGATTTCAGCCTTCTTGCGATTAAGCTTCAGCTCTCCCGGCATGAAAATGAATGGGGGAAGTGGGAATGAGGACAGAGAAAATAAAATAAGCTTTGCCCCCCCCTTTTTTTATATTTACTGAGCGCATCAGCAGAACACATTTGAGTGTATATATTTTTTTCCCAGCAGCATGAAACTCCGTCAGCAGTTATTCCATTTACTTCTCTCACTTCTGCTACTCAGCAGGCATCCGAATTACCTTGACATTTGGCAGACGACCGAAATAAACAAAAGGTTGCTGCGGCGATATCAGGGACAGGAGGACACCATTTCCAAACTCAACCCGGGCCTGCAGAAAAGAGGGAGGCACCAAATCTGGGCATTAGAAAAGCTTTGCTGGATCAGACCAAAGGTCTACTTAGTCCTCCATCCCCCAATATCCAACTAGATACCTCCTACAACCCTATCAGAAAGTCATGAAGGCAATAGCCAGGGGTTGGATTAGTAGCTATCCCCTCTCTGCCAGTTCTTTCTTTCTTTCTTTCTTTCTTTCTTTCTTTCTTTCTTTCTTTCTTTCTTTCTTTCCTTCCTTCCTTCCTTCCTTCCTTCCTTCCTTCCTTCCTTCCTTCCTTCCTTCCTTCCTTCCTTCCTTTCTTCTTTCCTTCTTTCTTTCTTTTTTCTCTCTCTCTCTCTTCTTTCTTTCTTGCCTTCCGACATACTTCTGGTGATGTCAGGTGGTGTAGCATATGCAAATAAGTAATGCTAATGAGTTATGCTAATGAGCTCCTGCACCTCTTTTTCTACGAAAGGACCCCTGGCAATAGCCTTTCCCTCGCCAGCACTGACCCCCGCGATAACTGGCACTCAGAAGTAGGAACGTTTGAACACTCCATCCCACCAGAGACCCATCACGACTATCAGACACCATCCATGCTTTTCTCTCTTCCACAGATCCAACCGCGCCACTCATTAACTCCCCCAGGCCATCTGCAGCAATCCGAACTTTGGACTGTGGAATGATGTGGTTATCAAGTGTAACGTACTAAGCTGCTCCACCTTCCCACTGGAGAGGTCAGTGGTAACCCTAGGATGAAGCTCTGGGGCTTGTAGAGAAGAAGAGAAGAAGATATTGGATTTAGACCCCACCCTTCACTCCCCAAGGGAGTCTCAGAGCGGTTTACAAACTCCTTTCCCTTCCCCTCCCCACAACAGACACCCTGTGAGGTAGGTGGGGCTGAGAGAGCTCTGACAGGAACTGCTCTTTTTCAAGAACAGCTGTGCCAGAGCTATGGCTTGTACTAAATCAGACCATTGGTCCAAGGTCAGTATTGTCTGCTCAGCCTTGAAGCAGCTCTCCAGGGACTCAGGCAGAGGTCTTTCCCATCACCTCCTCCCTCATCCTTCCAACTGGAGATCCTAGGGATTGAAGCTGGGACCTTCTGCATGCCAAGCAGATGCTCTACCACTGGGCCATGGCCTTTCCCTACATCAAACACGTGAAGCTGCCTTATACTGAATCAGACCATCAGTCCATCAAAGTCAGTGTTGTCTACTCACACTAGCAAGGGCTCTCCAGGGTCTTGGGCAGAGGTCCTTCACATCACCTGTTGCCTGTTTTCCTTTAACTGGAAATTCCAAGGATTGAACTTGAGACCTTCTGCATGCTAAGCAGATGTTCTCCTACTGAGCGACAGCCTCTCCCATAATTACATTAGAGTTAGACCAATGGTCTGATTTAGCATGAAGAACAGAAAAGAGGGAGATTGGATTTCTACCCTGCCCTTCAATAGTTAAAGGAGTCTCAGAGCAGCTTACAATCTCCTTCCCCTCCCCACAACACTGCCTGTGAGGTAGGTGAGGCTGAGAGGGCTCTTTTGAGAACTGCCCTTGAGAGAACAGCTCTGAAACAACTTGTGACTGACCCAAGGTCACGCCAACAGCTCCATGTGGAGGAATGGGGAATCAAACCCAGTTCTCCCAGATTAGAGTCCGCGCTCCTAACTACACCAAACTGAGGCAGCTCAGTGTGTTCAGAAGTACAATGCCTCTGAGCTTGGAGATTCCATTTAGGTACCATGCTTAAGAGGGATTGTTGGACTCGTTTTCATCTACTTGTCTTTTAAAGCCATGCAAACTAGCAGTCATCACTTCACCTTGAGGGAATGAGCCCTTCCTTTTGGGGTTTTTGGAATAGCCTGTCCACCATGTTTATTGGACGAGCTTGAGTTATCAACATACAACCAAGTGCCTGATCACAAACATGGATTGTGAAGATACAAATATACTGTGTATCTCCAGTTGTCTTGAAATATACAGAAGCAGAGCCCCACACCTTTCCCGACCACTGCTTCTACAAGAATTCGTGTAAGCCAATTGTCTCGCCCAAGCAAAGTTTGAGACAGAGCATAGATTTCACTATTAGTCTTCCATGAGCAAAACCTCTTTGCAGAGTACCCCTGTGATTAAGAAAATGAAACAAGATCACTCAACAGACATTAATCCTGGGAAGGCAGGCAGGAAGTAATCAAAGATATTGAACAAACCGGCTAGACTCTCAAAAGCTATTGCTCCCTGTTAAATAAGGCAAGAGTCTCGCTGGTCGGAAGAAGAGTGAGAAGGAGGGAGAAAACAGTGAAAAGAAGATGATGAACAGCAGAGGGACTAAAGCTTCAAGCCTGTCCATGCTAACATGGGCATAATCCCCACTGGACTCCATAGGATTTCTTTCAGAGTAGTGGGGACTCAATGGAATTGCTGAGCAGTCGGGTTAGAACAGATAAAAGGAAGTACTTCTTCACCCAAAGAGTGATTAACACATGGAATTCACTGCCACAGGAGGTGGTGGCGGCTACAAGCATGGATGGCTTCAAGAGGGAATTAGATAAACATATGGAGCAGAGGTCCATCAGTGGCTATTAGCCACAAGGGATAGATAGAAACTCTTGGTCTGGGGCAAGTGATGCTCTGTATTCTTGGTCTTTTGGGGGGGGGGGCGGGGGGCAACAGTGGGAGGGCTTCTACTGTCCTGCCCCCACTGGTGGACCTCCTGAGGGCACCTGGTATTTTTGGCCACTGTGTGACAGTGTTGGACTGGATGGGCCATTGGCCTGATCCAACATTGGCTTCTCTTATGTTCTTATGAGTATTGATTTAGAATTCGTACCATAGTATTACCCCACTGCAACCAAGAAATCAGAAGGGGATAGAGACTGTGAAGGGCAGCCATGAATGAGCGAGAAAATTCTGAAGAGTAAGGATGCGTCATTGGCGACCGAGTTAACTCATGCCACAGCATTCTCCATTACAACGCACGGGTGTGAAAGTTGCACAATAAAGAATGTTGACCGGAAAAAAAGTGAATTCCTTTGAAATGGGATATTGGAGGAGAATTTTACGGATACCACAGACTGCCAGAAAGACAAAGAAGGAGCTTCATATCAAGCCCGAACTTCTAGATGCTAAAAGGACTCAACTGAAGCTAGTGTACTTTGGTCCCATCATGAGAAGACCAGAATCAGTGGAAAAGACAACACTGCTAAGAAAAGTTGAAGGGAGCAAGAAAAGAGAAAGACCCCAACACGAGATGGACTGACTCAGTCAAGGAAGCCACGGCCCTCAGGTTGCAAGACCCAAGCAAGTCTGTTATGGGTAGGTTGTTTTCGTGGTGATCCTTAATTCATAGGGTTGCCACAATTCTGAAATGACTTGATGGCACTTAACACACACAAACACACCTAGATCGACAACATAGGGATCTAGAAGTCCCAAGGACAGAATTAGCCTGTTGCTCAGGCAAGAGGCAGAAGGTGAGCAGGAAATATATTTGTAGCCTTGGGAGATCTCTTGGGAACTCTGGGCATACCACCTTGAAGAAGAAGAAGAAGAAGAAGAAGAAGAGATTAGATGTATACCCCACCCTTCACTCACTTGGAGTCTCAGAGCGGCTTACAAACTCCTTTCTCTTCCCCTCCCCACAACAGACACCCTGCGAGGTAGGTGGGGCTGAGAGAGCTTTTTCCCAAGCTGTCCTTGAGGGAACAGCTGGTACAGAGCTATGGCTTGCCCAAGGTCATCCAGCAGGTACAAGTGGAGGAGTGGGGAATCAAACCCGGTTCTCCCAGATTAGAGTCTGCGCACTTAACCACTACACCAAACTGGCTCTCTTGAATTCCAGAAGGAAAGGAAGGTGGGATATAAATGCAGTAATTAAAAAATGTATGAGATCGTAGCCACTCCTCCAAAATTAGGAAAGAAAATCATGGAGGATGGGGAATACTATGGAAATATTTTTTAAAAAATCTTCTTGGTACTTGGAAGGCAAGAGTGGGAGGGCTTCTGGAGTTCTGGCCCCACTGGTGGACCTCCTGATGGCCCCTGGGTTTTTGGCCACTGTGTGACACAGAGTGTTGGACTGATGGGCCACTGGCCTGATCCAACATGGCTTCTCTTATGTCCTTACATTGTTCACACAGATATTCTGCTCAGTGTTTTCTGAACCGACCCTAAGAAGACCGAGCAATCATGAAAAAGATCAGTGGTTCCCCATCTGCCATGCTGGCCTGTCGGCAAAGGAAACAGTCACCTTCCCCCCAACTGTTGGTTCAAGACCAGTGCACTCTAATGAGCTCTTTTAGAAGAATGATGCTTCCAACAATCAGAAAATGGATCATTGACGTGAAAGGTATGGTGACTGTTCAAAGCAGGATAACAAAAGGCCCATTGGCTTCCGCTTTAGTCCTCTCTGTTTGCACTCCCGTGATTCAAACTGTATGTGTCCCAGCATATCATTAAAAAAAAGAAATGGAGAAATGAATAAGGATGCTGAAGTGACGGCCAGGCAGGTAATTGATGCAAATAGCTCGTTTAATGACTCTGTTAAAGGGAAGCGGCAAGCGCCTGTAATGGAAATGCTCCCTTGGCCAGAAAACAAGCTGCTAATTCAGAACATAAGGACTGGCGGAAATCATATTTACAGGCAAGGATTGAGTATCAGTGGTTCTGATGTTCGAGGTTCATTCTCTCTCCCTCTCTCTCTCATTTTCCATTGTTCATAAGTTGCTACCATGGGAATGATAAAAGTTCCTTTGCCCTCCAAACCCTGCTAGTGGACCTCCTGATGGCACTTTGGTTTTTGGCCACTGTGTGACACAGAGTGTCGGACTGGATGGGCCATTGGTCTGGTCCAATGTGGCTTCCCCATTTGGGTAGTGGTTTGGTGTAGTGGTGGCCCCCTAGTGGTTTTTATGGTCTTTCACATCACCTGCTGCCTGGACCTTTCAACTGGAGATGCCGGGGATTGAACTTGGGACCTTCTGCATGCAAAACAAGTGCTCTTCCACTGAGCTATTGTCAATCTCTTCTTAAGTTTGCCATGATGTCTGGGAGAAGGGAAATTCCATGTGTGTGTGTAAATGCTGGATTGTGTGAACCACTGGGTCATAGATGCTGTAACTCTTCTTCTTAAGATACCACCCTATTGCCAGGGACAACCTTGAAGCCAAAGCTGTGCCTTTCTCAATTTCATGGATAAGGGAGTCAGATATTCCCAAGGGAGGATGTAGTAGTGCGAAAGTTAGGTGGGAGGTTTGCATAGTGTGAATGATGCATTTGAGGGGGGCTTTTTGTTTGAACTGTCTATATCTTTGGAGTTTCCCACCTGAACCTCAGTTCTGACACAGTACTGACCTAGCCTGGAACTTGATTATATCTCAGTAAACAAATCACTGATGAGAGAGTGTGGTTGAGAGTAACTTTGTCCAGGAGTCTGACAGCTATGGTTTTGAATACACATAAAAACAAAAACAAAGCTGCCTTATACTGAATCATAACAACGAACAAGTGATAAGTCAGTATGTCATTGGGTTACAACAAAGCACCAAAGTTGACACAGATCAAAAAACTTCCTAAAGTCACAGATTTATACATTTATACATGTTCAACAGTAACTTCTATAGAAAATAAAGCAATAAAGCCAAACATAATACGTAATTAATTATTTGCACTCAGGCAGTATACATATTTGTCAACTAATGCTTCCATCCCCTGCCTGGGAGGTGGGATGGCTGACCCCGTGACGTCAGTACTGTGGAATGTTATGTTATAGTTCTCATGGCGTGCTTATCGCTCTCCCTACTCCTCCAACCTTGAGAGACTGTTGGTGCCGGCTCATGTATCTTTTCTTCTGTCTGGCTATAAGTCTTCCTGCTCATTTCCTGGGAACCCTGAACCAGTATCTTAAAAGCGCCTTTTTCTTTCCCTACTGATCGGGCACTGCCCCATGTCTCTTTCAATTCTGTATAACTGTCCTGGTTTCACTAGTGCCCGCCATTACTAACACAAGAAGTGCGGATGACCATGGCAGACCTTTCTCAATAAAGCTTTCCTGTTTAAGGACACTTATTGGTGACTGACTCTGTAGGACTCTCACAATATTCTCCAAATATATGTAGACAAAGACTCCAGATTCTGCTCTTCATTTCGTGCTCTTCTACAGACAACTATACAAAAACCAAATGGGAAATCGGTCCTGCAGCCCTCCCTGTTTTGGGGGCATTCTTTCCTTTTCAGATCCTATGACAATCCTGAAGTTATTATAGATGGGCACCTGGTCACATACACTGGAACGACTCTCAATTGCCGGCACGCCTACGGAATCGTACCATTAGTCCAGCAAGGTCAGTACGATCTACTCAGACGGGCAGAGCTTCTCTAGGGTCTCAAGCTGTGGTCTTTCCCATCCCCTACTACCTGGTCCTTTCAACTGGAAATGCCAGGGATTGAGCTTGGGACCCTCTGCATGCAAAGCAGAGGCCCTTTCATTGAGCTATCACCATCCCTGTCCTCAATGCCCTAACACAAAACTTAAAAAACATGGAAGCTGTCACAGCCGGTGGGACTGAATAGCAATGTGGCTAAATGAGGATAAGGTCTTGGAGGGACACAGCAAAGAAGGGATTTGGCTCTGAAAAATAACGACATCCAAAAAGACACAAATGCATCCGTGGTTTGCAATGAGTGCCTCCAATTGCCAAGAATTGGAGGCACTTTTCTCTGCTCATGCAAAAGAATGTGACGCCAGGTAAATAGTTTTGGCTCTGCGCTACTTATTTCTGACACTTGTTCCAACGGAAAAGAATGAAAACCGGAGAAAAACAACGACGCAAGCAAAATAAAAAATAAAAGCACTCTTCGAAATTTGCAAATTGAGGCATATAAAAATCCAAAGGAGCAGGAACCCTGCAAAGGGCATCTGAAAACATATTTCAATATATCCTTAAGTGTTAAAACACAAGTTTGACTAACAGATAAAAAGGAGCCCATCAGCACGAAAGCAATAATTTTGCCTCTCAGCTCGCCTTAACATCCTCCCCATTTTCTATTTAATCTTTTCATCCTATTCTGTGCTCAAAAAAAGCGACAGTGTTCGCAAACAATAAATTGTCCCTGGAGAATCGGACTTGAAATTCATGCATTCTTCTCCTACAAAGTACCATTTAGAAACTTCGACATTATCTACTGGTAAGTGCTTTCCACTCAGGGTGTTTATGGGGGACTTAGTGTGAGACTTCTGCTCAAAGTAGTCAAGGATCAGATCTTTGTTGATGAAACACAGTTCTTTATTTCCAGTCTCTACATTGGTACAGGTTCTCGGATTATTGTCAGAGATAATGCATATGATAGAAGCAGGTCTATTATACCCTTCAGTAGAATTTGAATTGCCCATAGGTAACCAATCACCAAAGGGGAAAAACGGCGGGCAAAAGGGGTCTTTGGCCGTTTGCTTCCCACAGGAAAGAAAGCTAGGTGTTAGGCTGTAAATTTCCCTTCCCAAACCAGACCCCTTAGATGTAACCATATTCACATAACAAATGCTTTTCCTCAAGGCCTTCGCACGTTGATAAGAATTGGTCTCTGTCCTCCCCTTGTCTTCCCAGCAGGGATGAATGGAATGCGGAGGCAGGAGTGTGAGAGGCCCATTGTTCCCATGCTTTGAAGTTGTCACTCTCCCGGGCAAGCAGTTACACAGACCAGGCCTGGTCAAAGCCATAAACCTGGGGTCACATAGCACACAGTCCCCCTGGCAAGGGATATGGTTACATGGTGGGCATAGGGGCAACTAACAGCAATAAGCATGGATACATAATAGGTGCAAGCACAGGTTACACATAGCACAAAGCAATAGGAAGCATAGCAAAGATTCATGTCTGAATCAGCAGATTCTGACACACTGTCACCCCGAAAATAAACCTACCCGGGTTTGTCTGGGAACCTTTTATGAAATGCTTTAACTAATTTGGGGGCATGCACATTCTCAGAGCAAACCCATTCATTTTGTTCCAGGCCAAAGTCTACCCATTTAACTAAGTACAGTAAGTGGCCCCTACGCATTTTGGAATCAAGGATTTCAGAAATTTCAAAATGGGGTGCCTCCCCCTTCATCAGTGGAGGAGGAGTCGGAGGAACTGGATGCCAAGCATTCGGCCCAGGATTCTTCTTCAGCAAGCTGAAATGAAAAACAGGGTGCACAGAACTCAGTGATTTAGGCAACTCCAATTCAAAAGACACATCAGAGATTTTACGCAGCACTTTGTAAGGGCCAACATATTTCCACCCCAACTTTCTACTGGGTTGTAATCCATGTATGTTTTTGGTGGACAAGTAGACTGAGTCCCCTGGCTGGAGATTCCAGCCCTCTGCTCTGCCACGGTCTGCATATTTCTTATAGTCCTCTTTTGCCTTGTCCAGGGTTTTAGCTATCAGTGGCCATGAGTCTTGCAACGTTGCCCACCATCGCTTAAAGTCTGTAGGGGGAGTGCTTGGTGCATTTTCTATGGTAGGCAGCGGTTTTCCCTCGAAGCCGCCCACCGCCATGAATGGAGACACGCCCGTGGATGAATGAACAGCATTGTTATAACTGTACTCTGCAAATGGCAGTAAGTCCACCCAGTTATCCTGGTGGTAGTTAGTGTAACACCTTAGGAACTGTTCCAGGATTTGATTAGTTCGTTCGGACTGTCCATCAGTTTCTGGATGGTACCCCGAGCTTAGGGCTGGCTCAATGTCCATTAGTGTCAAAAGCTCCCGCCAGAAGTTGGCAACGAACTGACTGCCCCTATCGGATACCACGCGTTTGGGGAAAGCATGCAGCTTTATCACTTGGTTGAAGAAAGCCTTGGCCATCCCCTTTGCCGTAGGTAGCCGTTTGAAGGGGGTGAAGTGGGCTTGCTTGGAAAACATGTCTACCACCACCAAATCACGGTTTTTCCCTTTGATGGTGGCAGGTTTGTGATGAAGTCCATGGCTATCGCTTCCCATGGGCGAGAGGGGGTGGGCAGTGGGTGCAATAGTCCCGGAACTTTTCCCCCCCTCCTTTTGCACATCAAACAGGTCTGGCAGGCAGTTACAAAGTCCGATACATCCTTGCGCATGCGCGGCCACCAGAACTGTCTCTGAATCAAGTTAAAGTTAAGCTCATAAAGACCCCGGGCACGCCACTTAAGCCGAACGGCATCACTAGGTATTCGAACTGTCCCAATGGTGTGTTAAATGCAGTCTTGAACTCGTCCCCCTCCCTGATGCGCACCCGGAAATATGCGTCTCGGAGGTCCAACTTAGTGAATACTTTCCCCTTGGCCGCCTCCATTAACAAGTCTTTAATAAGGGGAAGGGGGTAGGCGTTGGAAGCAGACACTGCATTTAATCCTCTGTAGTCCGTACATAACCGTAGCCCCCCGTCTTTCTTTTTCCGGAACAGAACAGGGGCTTAGCGGGGCGGATGAATCCGCGCTCCAAATTCTTGTCTAGGAATTTCCTTAGCTCCTCCTGCTCCGGAGGGCTCATAGAGTAAAGTTTTCCCTTGGGTAGTTTTTCTCCCGGGATCAGCTCTATGGCACAATCCGATAGTCTGTGGGGGGGTAGTTCATCTGCTTCGGTTTCACTGAACACTCCCATTAAGTCTCGATATTCTCGTGGAACGGCCGAGGGCACCAGGGTGAGCGCCGCCGCTCGGAGAGGTGCCGGGGGTCCTGTCCCCCACCCCACGTCCCACTTGTGGTCTTGGCACTTTTTATCCACCCAGGAGATCTTCCCTTCACTCCATTTGATATAGGGGTCATGGGAGCTTAACCAGGGACTCCCCAACACCATAGGGAACTGGGTGTTAGGGGTGATGACAAAAGCTCTCCTCTCCCAGTGCTCTCCCGTCCCCACAATCAGTCTCTCGGTCTCTGCCACACACACCTCTTTCATCTCTGAACCGTCCATTTGCGTGAACGTGAGTGGCTCCCCCAATGGGGCGACCTTAGGTCCTAGTCCCTCCACTACTAGAGGGCTAATCAAGTCCCGGGCACACCCTGAGTCAATTAAAGCTCGGACACGGACATGAGTCCCAGTCCCGGGGGCTATCACAGTCACTACCATATACAGTAAGGGGCCAGGGATGCTCACCGGAGATGGCACGTCGTGGATGGGGACCTGCAGTTCTGCGCCGCTCACTGCAGGTCGTTGGAGTTTGCCGACATCTGTGCTTCCGTCAGCTCCAGCTCTCCTTGCTCGCTAGCGGCCCCTTCCAGCTGTAGTGCCCGGGGCCTGAACGAGGTCTTCCCTTTGCTAGGGGTGCTCCCGGCTACCGGGGTGGAGGTTTTTGGGACTTTTCCCCCCCCTCTGGGACACGCCGAGGCGAAGTGGCCACTCTCCCCGCATCTCATGCAGAGCCCCTGCTTGAAGCGGGCATCCCGGATCTCTTGCAGGTTCGGCTTGGGCTTCACCTGTGCTGCTTTGGTTTGGGCCACCGCTGAAGTTCCCATCTTGATGAGGGTGAAGCATTCTTCTATGTCCACGGCCACCCTCATCCAGGCAGCCAGTGATCCCAGTCTTCCCCCTCGCAGCACTGTCTCATACACCTCATGGCTCAGGCCCTCCCGGTACTTTTCGATGAACAGGTCTTGGGTCCAGCCGCGAATCTTGGCCGTGATGCGCCGGAACTTATCGGTGTAGTCCCTCACCGAGGACCGCCCTTGGGTCAGCCTCCGCAGTTGGTTCCGGGCTTTCTCTTCTCCCAAGGGGTCCTCATAGTGGTGTCAGAGGGCCCACATGAAGTTGTTCAATGAGCGCAACTCAGGCCCGGGGGGGTTGTGCAGACTCACGTACCAGTCGCTGGCGGTGTCCCTCAGCTTGGACCCGATGTACCCAATCCAGTCCCTCTCGGTGGGGTAGAGGTACCCCCAGGTGTCTAGGAACCGCTCGATCTCTAGGAGGAAGAACCACAGTTTCTCGGGGTCCCCATCGAAAGTAGCCGTCAATGGGTCGGCAGGGGCCGGGCGAATCATCGGCCCTGCCGGCGCGGGGACTGGCGCAGGTACGGGTGCGGGCACTGGACGGGGAACTGGCTGAGGGACCTGCGGCGGCACTTGCGGCGGCACTTGCACCGGGACTCCTCCGGGAGGAACCACCGGTTGTGGGACTCCCCCTGCGGGGGGTCCTACCCCGACTGGGGCTGGGCGAGCTGCTTGCATAGCCGTTAGGGCGTCTCGAAACTGGTATTGCAGGTCGAGGGCTAGCTCGCGCAATTCTGTGGTGAGTTGGAACCGTAAATCTCCCATCATACGGTCCAGGGCTTGAGTTTGGTCTTCTCCATAGGGATCGGGCCCGTACGGTCCGACTCTCTCCTCTTCCAGGGGCGGGGGACGCCACTCTCCTCCGTAGGTCGTCTCGCACTCGTCTCCCAGAAAACTCGGCTTCCCGCGGTCGATGTGATCCGCCTGGATCGACACCCGTGCCCCCTTCCGATCGTGCACCCAGGAGTCTACGGTCCCACGACCGAAGTTGCTCCATGAATACCTCGGGGTCACGCTCTGATGAGGAGGTGGGCGTGGGAAGTAGTGAGCCCCTTGAATCGTAGTCACTGGCACTTCGGGCTCCCCGCCGCCGCCTCCACCACCGGCACCCTGGTCCCCCAGGGTTACCGGCTAGTCTTCGGTAGTAGGGATGGGAAGAGTACCGTCGTCCGACATGGTCAGGAACGGCCAAGTCCCAGTCACAGATCTCTGACAATCTGTGAGACTTCTGCTCAAAGTAGTCAAGGATCAGATCTTTGTTGATGAAACACAGTTCTTTATTTCCAATCTCTACATTGGTACAGGTTCTCGGATTATTGTCAGAGATAATGCATATGATAGAAGCAGGTCTATTATACCCTTCAGTAGAATTTGAATTGCCCATAGGTAACCAATCACCAAAGGGGAAAAACGGCGGGCAAAAGGGGTCTTTGGCCGTTTGCTTCCCACAGGAAAGAAAGCTAGGTGTTAGGCTGTAAATTTCCCTTCCCAAACCAGACCCCTTAGATGTAACCATATTCACATAACGAATGCTTTTCCTCAAGGCCTTCGCACGTTGATAAGAATTGGTCTCTGTCCTCCCCTTGTCTTTCCAGCAGGGATGAATGGAATGCGGAGGCAGGAGTGTGAGAGGCCCATTGTTCCCATGCTTTGAAGTTGTCACTCTCCCGGGCAAGCAGTTACACAGACCAGGCCTGGTCAAAGCCATAAACCTGGGGTCACATAGCACACAGTCCCCCTGGCAAGGGATATGGTTACATGGTGGGCATAGGGGCAACTAACAGCAATAAGCATGGATACATAATAGGTGCAAGCACAGGTTACACATAGCACAAAGCAATAGGAAGCATAGCAAAGATTCATGTCTGAATCAGCAGATTCTGAACACTTAGCCATAAATAAAAACTTGACTCCTGTGCCGGCTCATCTGTAAGGTTGCTCACAGTGTGCACTCTTTCTAATCCCTAGATTAACATAAGAAGAGCCCTGCTGGATCAGACCAGTGGTCCATCTGGTCCAGCTTACTGTCTCACACGGTGGTCAACCAGTTCCTCTGGAGGTCCAACAAGTGGGCAGGGAGGCTGAGGCCTTCATAAGAACACCAGAACAGCCCTGCTGGGTCAGAACAGTGGTTTATCTAGTCCAGCTTCCTGTCTCACATGGTGGCCAACCAGTTCCTCTGGAGGTCCAGCAAGAGGGCAGAGAAGTCAAGAACTTCATAAGAACATCAGAAGAGCCCTGCTGGATCAGACCAGTGGTCCATCTAGTCCAGCTTCCTGTCTCACATGGTGGCCAACCAGTTCCTCTGGAGGTCCAGCAAGAGGGCAGAGAAGCCGAGGCCTTCATAAGAACATCAGAAGAGCCCTGCTGGATCAGACCAGTGGTCCTTCTAGAACAGCTTCCTGTCTCACAGTGTCCAACCAGTTCCTCTGGAGGTCCAGCAAGAGGGCAGAGAGGCCAAGGCCTTCATAAGAACATCAGAAGAGCCCTGCTGGATCAGACTAGTGGTCCATCTGGTCCAGCTTCCTGTCTCACACAGTGGCCAACCAGTTCCTCTGAAGGTCCAACAGCAGGGCACAGAAGCCAAGGCCTCCCCCTGATAAGAACCCAAGAAGAACCCTGTTGGCTCCGACCAGTGGTCTATCTAGTCCAGCCTCCTGTCTCACACAGCGGCCAACCAGTTCCTCTGGACAGCCAACAATAGGGCATAGAGGCTGAGGCCTTCCCCTGATGTTGCCTCCTGGCTCTGGGATTCAGAGGCTTGCTGCCTCTGAACGTGGAGGTTCCCCTCCACGACGCTTCAAGACACATCATCAACTCCAAACAACGCTTTCCAAGCCGGAGAATTTTTATACGTTGTTGGCAGTAATTCTCTGTCCTTCATATTGACAATATACATTGGCTACCCGCAAACACCTACAAGCTTTCTCTTTCTCTCTCGTTTCCCCCAGAGGGAAGAGCTGCCCACCCCAAAGAGTGGTGTCCGAATGCGCAGACTGTAAAATGGGAATGTCTGGCTGATGCTTTGTTTTGAACTTTTACAAATTAAACCAACGTGAGATTTTTTTTTTTGCATGCTAATCTTCAAACAGCACTCAGCCTTGCCCTACAGAGGAAGCATTACTTAAGCAGAATGGTTAAAAAAAATGGCAGAGAATTCATTTGTATTGTCGTGCTCACCCTCAGTTTCAGATGCTTGGCTCCGATTGCGTGTCTCGAGCCAGCACTCGGAATTAAAAAATTGTTTAAAGTACAGATTGATTCCTTTATTATTTTGTGCTCTCGCCGTCGGCGTTCGCATCAGGACCGGACACGGTTTGTTACCTAGGCGCCAACATGGCTGACAGACGGAACGCAAAGGGTCACGTCTTATTCAGAAAGAGAAGCAGAGGCTGGGAAATAGAAATAACAAGAAAGAAGAAGAGAAGAGATTGGATTTACATCCCGCCCTTCACTCACTTGGAGTCTCAGAGCGGCTTTCAAACTCCTTTCCCTTCCCCTCCCCACAACAGGCACCCTGTGAGGTAGGTGGGGCTGAGAGAGCTCTTTTCCCAAGCTGTCCTTGAGAGAACAGCTGGTACAGAGCTATAGCTTGCCCCAGGTCATCCATCAGGTGCAAGTGGAGGAGTGGGGAATCAAACCTAGTCCTCCCAGATTAGAGTCCCCGCACTTAACCACTACGCCAAACTGGCACCAAGCAGACAGAGGAAGGAGACTCACTGCGGAGAAGAAAGGTTGTCCATCACCAATATGACATCGCTCGCTTGAGCGGCACGGCCGAGTGGTAGAACACCTGCTTTGCATGAAGAAGGTCCTAGGGGCGGACCCTGGCATCTCTCATTGCAAGCATCTCAGGTAGCAGGTGTTGGCAAGACCTTCCTCCACCAAAAAGACTGATCGTTTTGGTAGGATGGCCGCATTGGTCTGCAGTCAAAGAGCTAGATATGAACCCAGTAGCACCTTAGAGGCCAATCAGATTTTCAAGAGTCAAAGCTCTCACCCTGACCTGGATAGCCCAGGCAAGACTGGTCTCATCAGACCTCGGAAGCAAAGCAGAGTCAGCTCTTGCAACTACTTGGATGGGAGACCTCCTTGGAATACCAGAAGTAGGGAGGTGGGGGCAGGCTTTATTCAGCTACCTCTCTGAATACCTTCCAGGCCTCCAGTAGGGGTCAGTCTCCAGAGGTCGCCATGGCTTCCAGGTGCATACACAGTCAGTCACCAGAGGTTACCACGACTTCCAATTGCATTTACACGCACGCACAAACATGCACATAGAGCAAGTTTGGTGTAGTGGTTAAGTGCGCAGACTCTAATCTGAGAGAACCAGGTTTGATTCCCCACTCCTCCACTTGCACCTGCTGGATGACCTGGGGCAAGCCATAGCTCTGTACCAGCTGTTCCCTCAAGGACAGCTTGGGAATGAGCTCTCTCAGCCCCACCTACCTCACAGGGTGTCTGTTGTGGGGAGGGGAAGAGAAAGGGGATTGTAAGCCGCTCTGAGACTCCAAGTGAGTGAAGGGCGGGATAAAAAACCAATCTCTTCTCCTCTCCTCTCCTCTTCTTCATATTAAAAAATTACCCAAAAATCCCTCCAAAAGAGAGAATCAATCAAACTCCCATTGCCAGATCTCATTGGCCAAATTCTTATAAAGGTGCTACTGGACTTGTATCCAATGCCATTCCATGCAGACCAGGACTGAGCTTACTGGATATTGGTCTGATATGATACTGTCTGTCGAGGGAAAGCCATGAGTGGCTCCTGGCTTTACAGAACTGTTCAGACCAAGCAAAAAAAGGTACATGATTGAATCCTCAATGTCAGGAGGAGGAGGAGATTGGATTTATATCCTGCCCTTCACTACCCGAAGGAGTCTCAGAGCGGCTTACAAACTCCTTTCCCTTCCCCTCCCCACAACAGACACCTCCTCCTCCTCCTCCTCTTCTAAACCAAAGGTAATGAGGAGGGACAACTACACTTGTGTAAGACAAGAGGCATTCCACTCTCCTTCCACGCAATCCCTAACCATTGCAAACAAGGTAGTCTCAGAAGGTGATCAAGATAAGTTTCTTTTTTTAAAAAAAAAGTTTGCTTTGCATCCCTTGACATTTAGAAGTGACCCAGAAGTCGTGTTTCGTGTCCTCAGAAGGGTTCACAACTGGCCAACTCCACGCATGAAAATGAGAGTCGGCTTTTTGGAGTGTATTGTTTTCATTCTCATAATCATATTCTGGTATGTATTTTTTCATAATATGCCGTAAATGGCATTTAGCTCTCTGGAAATCTAATTTATTTTATTTCCATCTACTCCACCACCAATTGCCCACATATGATAAAAAGCGCATATTAGAAGAAGATTAATTTAGTCAAATAAATGAAGGGCATATGGAAATGAACTCGGAGCACTGTGGGATGGAGGACAGCATGCCGTCAGGCTGGGAGCCAGAGTCTGACCTCTGGAACTTGGGGAAGAAGAAGAAGAAGAAGAAGAAGAAGAAGAAGAAGAAGACGGAGGAGGAGGAAGAGGAAGAAGAAGAGGAGGAGGAGGAGATTGGATTTATACCCCACCCTTCACTACCCAAAGGAGTCTCAGAGCGGCTTACAGTCTCCTTTCCCTTCCCCTCCCCACAACAGACAATTTGTGAGGTAGGTGGAGCTGAGAGAGCTCTTTTGAGGACTGCCCTTGAGAGAATGGCTCTGAGGGAGCTTGTGACTGACCCAAGGTCACACCAGCAGCTGCATGTGAAGAAGAAGAAGAGATTGGATTTATATCCCGCCCTTCACTCACTTAAGAGTCTCAGAGCAGCTTACAAACTCCTTTCCCTTTCCCCTCCCCACAACAGACACCCTGTGAGGTAGTTGGGGCTGAGAGAACTCTTTCCCAAGCTGTCCTTGAGGGAACAGCTGGTACAGAGCTATGGTCATCCAGCCAGATGCAAGTGGAGGAGTGGGGAATCAAACCCGGTTCTCCCAGATTAGAGTCCGCGCACTTAACCACGACACCAGACTGGCTCTCTGTGGAGGAGTGGGGAATCAAATCCCGTTCTTTCAGATCAGAGTCTGCATTTCTAAGCACTACACCAAAATGGCTGGAGAGTGGAAGCTGGAATCCAAGAAAGCCACTGGTGAATGTCTTGGCTGAGGTAGGTCTCTGGCTGCAGGGTAGGGGAGCCAACTCTAGTTAAGGAAATCCCTGAAGATCGAGGGTCGAGGGTCGTGCCAGGAGAGGGAGGAGACTGGAGAGGGAGCTGATAAAACTGTCCTCTGTCACCACATTTCAAAGAAATCAACTTTCTTCAGCCTTCACACCCGTACATGGCAATGGGGAAATACTGTGGCTTGAATGAACTTGATCTAGGTTGCCAGAGGCACATCCTGATATTGTATTGGAAGAGATATTGATTTATTCAAAACATTCCTCCTCCTCTTTAAAAGGGCCCAAGGCAGTTTTCTTACATAAATCGACCAGTATGAAACAAGAACTATAAAGACAAGTTAAAGCACATTGTTGTTGTTGTTGTTATTGTTGTTGTTGTTGTTGTTGTTGTTGTGATGATGATGATGTCAGAGCTACACACAGGAAGCATATAATAATATAAAATACATAACCAAGTTGATACAATGGGTAAACAGCCCAATTGGATACCCCCCTTTCAAATACTAATATCTAAATTTTCAATCCACTCAAACGTAGCTGGGGGGAGTTCAAAGAGCGCCATCACATCTCCCTGGAAAGCACGATGCTCACATTCCTCTGACAGATGGAAAATAGTTTGGCGGGCTGCACCGCAGTCGCAACAGGTCTGCTCAAGTGCCAAAGCCTGTTCGTATTCTGTTCGCTGTCTTCCATACTCCATGTGGCAAGTCAAATCCTGTGAGCTTCTCCTTCATGTATATCAGGTTATGGATATTGGGTGGAACAGATTGCATCCATGTTCACAACCATTCATTCCCTAGAACAAAATTTTGTGATTGCAGCATTTGTGCAGGTCTTATTGCTGGGTGCTGGGATCATGGATGGGCCCACATCAGCCATGTCTTTGTGGATGGGCAACTCTCTGTTTCCAATGATCTGTCTACAGTCACAAAGAAGAGCATCTTGTCTTCGGAGATGCGGGGGAGTGACGTGGCACAATGTGAGAAGCCAATAAGTCAGGTTGGACTGAGTTTAATTCCTCTGCTGATGGTTCTCTTTGTTATGTTGAGTTGAACATTGAGTTTGTGGACATGGGGGCTATTGAGCTACACTGAAGCACCATATTCTGCAGTACTATACACCAACCCCAAAGCTGAGCATCTAAGTGTTGTAGCAAACGCACCCCAAGTTGTACCACATGATATTTGCAGAATGTTGTTTTGCACGCATATTTTCACTGCTACATTGTTAAGATGCTGTTTATAGCTAAAGGTCCTTTATTTATTTATTTATTATTAAATTTATAGGCCACTCTCCACGCAACGCAGGCTCAAAGCGGCTTACACAACTTGGTGAAACCAAGATACATAAATACATTAAAATCAATTAAAACATGATAAAACACATTCTAACAATAGTAGTAAGGCTAAAGTCCTCAATGATGAATCAGATGGCGTAGACGGTAAACCCCACGTTCTCGGGTTCTGGATGTCAGACATCTCTACCTTCCAAGGTAATGCCAAGGTACTTAGGTGCAGGGCTTTTTTCCTGGGGAAATGCACCAGAACAGAATTCTGGAACCCCTTTGACAAAATTCTTTTTAAAATGTTTAAAAGATCATGAGTATTCAGTATACACAGGGCTCATTTTGTAGCAGGAGCTCCTTTGCATATTAGGCCACACACCCTTGATGTAGCCAATCCTCCAAGAGCTTACAGTAGCCCCTGTAAGAAGAGCTCTGTAAGCTCTTGGAGGATTGGCTACATTAGGGGTGTGTGGCCTAATATGCAAAGGAGCTCCTGCTACGAAATGAGCCCTGAGTATACAAATTGAAAAATTCATTTCCCTCTTTAGAGTTACAGCACCTTTTTTCCAAGAAGAAGAAGAAGAAGAAGCCCTGCTTAGGTGTATGGTTGTATGTAAATCGGGTGCCACTCAGGTAGTCATTTGGTTCCGGTTAGCAAGATTGTTATTGAGATGGAAACAGGAGCATTCTGTTTTTCCTGAACTTGGGATAAGTCAGCCTGAACTTATGGTACTAGTCAGCCAAAATTTCAAGGTCCCTAGTCAGTATTTCCTCAGTCTTATCAATTAATTTATGCCTTACTGCAATCGTCATGTCATTGGCCTAAGCAAACTTCCTGTATATAGTCTCAGGAACATCAGAGATGTATAGATTGAAAAGAACTGGAGTGAGGACCAAGCCCTGGGATAGACCATTATTCAGTTTCTTCTGCTTGATGATTGACTGACCCATAATTACTTGGAAAATTCTATTACTCAGCATATTACTTAGGAGTCGAAATAATGTTCTGCAGGGGAAAACTTGTACAGCAGACCATCACTCCAGACTGTGTCATAAGCGGCAGTCAGATTGATGAAAACTGCTGATGTCTTGAGACACTTCTGATACCCTGCATCAATGAAAGCTGTTAAGCTGAGAATCTGGTCTACACAGCTACAACGGGGTCTAAACCCTGCCTGCTCTATAGGGACATGTTCATTAACTCTGTCGCTGATTCTGTTCAGGATTAGCCTCTCAAGAAGATTATAAAAGGAGCTCAGAAGGGAAATAGGTTTGTAACTTTCTGCAAGATGTTTTGGTTTTTCAGGTTTCAGAATAGTAACTATCTTTGCTTTCTTGAATTCCCCTGGAAGTCTTCCTGTTCTCTTGATGTTAATGAGAAACTTTGTGAGCCACTTCTTGGTGAACGTACCGCTGTTAATCAGCAACTCATTATGGATATAGTCAAAGCCTGATCCCTTCCCACTCTTGATGTCCTTCAGTGCCTTTGAAATCCCATCAGCACCGGAATCTCCTGACAGCTCACATTCTTCAGGGTAGGTGCATTTCAAAATCTGGAGTTCTTTTTTTATCTTTATTGTAAAATCAACATAATATCCCACAGTTTTCTCCCTGTGGCGGGCTTGATTTTCATTATTAAGATGAGTTTCCTAAACAAGAGCTAAATCAATTTTATTGGCCAGTAAGATTTGCAACTAGTATTGGCTTCAAAGGAAGAATAGCTATCCTTCCCTTTGACACAAAGTTCAGGGTCTATTGTTCTAGTTAAGAATAGTAATGCTGTCATCCTCGCAAACAGAAGATTTGACAACTGCACACAACGCCTGTCAAATATTTTTAAGCGTCCGTCAGGGATGCTTGTAAAAATTCAGGTGGCGTCAGGTTGAGTTCACCCATCGCTGGCTAGTTTTGAGTGGTATTGCACTCTCATTTATCATGTTCAAGGCTGAGAGTGTAGCTGATTCAAGCCTACATACACTTTTCTCCTTTCTCCTTTATCCCACGAGGCTATGCCAGCATAATGGAATGCCCCAGGTGTTGTTAGAATAGAGCCTATAGGCTGGCTATATCAGGGATTTTGGGACATGGATCCTGAGTGTCATGTTTACCGAATGGGTTGTTGGTGAATAAGCTACTTGGGTCTGTGTGTGCTCAGGCATTTCACTTAAAGGGAGCACCTTTAAGTGCGGGAAGCTGGAAGGTGTGCAGGGCCCATTCCCTCCTGCTCCCTGCACTTAAAAGGAGTTGAAGAAGAGGAAGGCAGAGGAAGCCATGGGGAGGCATTTAAATGCCTCTCTGCATCCTCCCACTGCCTCTCCTAGCTTGTGCGCCTTGGCGTGTGAGCTAGGAATGGCACATGGGGGCCTCTGGACCAGCACTTACCAGGAACTGAAAGGCGCCAGATGCCCAATCTCTGCACAGAGACTGGGTGTGCAGGGCCCTTTCCCGCCGGCAGGGAGAGGAGGGGAGAGGCAGGCCAGAGGCCAGCCAAAATGCTGTTCTGGTGCATTCCGACCCCAAAATAGCCCTGGTTCAATGCTCCTTCTAAGCTGTGGAGTCTTGTGTGCAAAAATTCTACTTGGTGAGCTACCAGCATTTAAGTGGTAAGCGAGCGATTTGGCTGCTGCATAAATTAGTGGGCTCTGGAGCCATCCTTCCTGAGCTAAGACAAAAATGTGTGAGCCAGAGGCTAAAAAACTGTGAGCTAGCTCACACTAACTCAGCTTAGAGGGAACATTGCCCTGGTTACTTGGCACATGCCAGACTCCGCCAGGAGACTTGGGGGAACATGGGGAAATGGATGTTATCAACAGATCAATGTCACTTCTGGCTGAAATCCAGAAGTCACTTCACTGATGAGTCAGTCATAAATTCTTTCAGAGCTGTTCTCTCAAGGGCAATTCTCGGGAGAGCTCTCTCAGCCCTACCTACCTCACAGGGTTTCTGTTGTGGGGAGGGGAAGGGAAAGGAGATTGTAAGCCACTTCGAGACTCCTTCAGATAGTGAAGGGCAGGGTATAAATCCAATCTCTTCTTCTCTTCTGGAACCAAATGCCAACTCTCAGTCAGACTGCCTGATATGTCTAGAAACATGGGCAAGGGTACCTAGATTGTAACGAGAGGCCTTCCACACTCCTGATGTGGAATAAAAATAACCTTCGTTATGTTTTATTTTCTCATGCGGCTTTTCATCTTCTTTTCAGTGGGGGAACATTTGGGGGAAATGAAAAACCCATTACCGCCCTCCCAGATGCCAAAAAAAACGCCCGCCCGCCAAAGGCTCAGGCAAACCATGCAGAAGGGACCCCCGACAGATCCAAATGCACTCGGAGTCATTATTTGCCTCTGTTCCTCCGGCGGTAAAGGGAGCCTTAAATGCATATCAAATGAATCAAAACACACCAACTCACACAGACAGGGGAGGCCGAGAGTTACAATTTGCTTTCCCCAGCAGCTGGAAGTTAATAGAACTCTGCATTTTAAAGGTCTGTTTGGGGCGACCAGGTGTGGTCAGGGGCAAACTTCTGGTACATTTAACTATTGGAATATTTGGGTAATACAGCAGAGCTTTGCGCGGCCATAGAAGTGGGATATTGAGTGCAGCAAATCAATCTCCCAAGAGGTATATTGCAAAAAAAGGGTAAACTTACATTTAATTCAAGTAGATCCCATTCACAATCAGTTTGCAACAGTTCCTCAGTGGAACAGGCTTCCTTGAGAGGTGGTGAGCTCTCCTTCTTTGGAGGTTTTGAAGCAGAGGCTAGATGGCCATCTGACAGCAATGTTGATTCTGTGAACTTTGACAGATCATCATAGTAACCCTGATATTCCTTTGAGGTCTCCCAGAGGTCCATCCGCGCCTATTAGCTACAATAGATAGGAACTCTCAGTCTGGGGCAAGTGATGTTCTGTATTCTTGGTGCTTGGGGGGGGGGGGGCAACAGTGGGAGGGCTTCTAGTGTCCTGGCCCCACTGGTGGACCTCCTGAGGGCACCTGGTGTTTTTGGCCACTGTGTGACAGAGTGTTGGACTGGATGGGCCATTGGCCCGATCCAACATTGGCTTCTCTTATGTTCTTATTAGCCAGGACTGACCCTGCTTTGCTTCTGAGATCTGATGAGATTGCACTAGCCTGATATATCCAGGTCAGGACACACTTGGGAGTAGTGAGTGTTTTATTGCCAGACATTTGCATGAATCTGTGGATACGACTTTAAAAAAAATAGTATGGCACACTTGCAGTGGGCTTTGTTTGATAGTGTTTGTGGCAAGCGATATTAGATGACGATATGCTGTGAAAAATGTCACCCCCACATCACAATCACGCTTGCTCTAGCTGTATGATTTACAAGAACCCTTGTTTCAGCAGCCGAGCGTATATCTGTGCACTTTTCTCCCTTTTTAGGGAATCTTGCTGCATTACTTTAACCGGTGATGATCATTCATGGCCTGGGGGAAATGGCCCTCCATTAACAGATAAATGCCAAGTGGTCTACAGTGATGAGGAGAATGCCAGACCTGGGCTACACAGAGCTGAGTTCAAATCCCCACTCAAAGCTGGATCCCGAGCTAGGTAATACTGGAGATCTCCCACAGTTACGATTGCTCTCCAGATGATCGAGATCAGTTCCCCTGGAGAAAATGGCTGCTTTGGAGGGTGTAGTCCATGGCATTGTACCCCACTGAGGTCCTTCCACTCCTCAAGCCCCACCCTCCCCAGGCTCCATCCCCCAAAATCTCCAGGTATTTCCCAAGCCAGAGCCGGCAACCATCATTGTGATGGTCCCCCCAAATGGTTCCAGCTAAAATCTATAAGAGAAGAAGAGAAGAGATTCCACCACCAGTTCCAGATCCTAGTCTGGCATTCAAAGCATTACGCAGAGAGAGCAACAAGGATGACTGGGGGCCTGGAGACCAAACCCTGCAAGGAAAGGCGGAGGGACCTGGGAAGTCTGAAGAAGAGGAGGTTGAGGGGGGTATGATGGCTCTCTTGAAGTATTTGAAGAGCTGTCACTTAGAGGAGGGCAGGGAGCTGTTCCTGTGGGCAGCAGAGGACAGGACTTGCAAGAATGGGTTTAAAATTAAGGGCGGGAAGGTACCAGCTGAGAACCAGTTCGGTGTAGTGGTTAGGAGCATGGCCTCTAATCTGGGAGAACCTGATTTGATTCCCCACTCTTCCTCCACATGCAGAGGCTGGTGTGACTTTGGGTCAGTCACAGGTCATTTCAAAGCTGTTCTCTCAAGAACAGTTTTCTCAGAGCTCTCTCAGCCCCACCTACCTCACAGCATGTCTGTTGTGGGAGGCATTCCATTTGAGATAAGGAAGAAGAGGAAACAATACAAAAAACAGACTACTTTTTTGCAGAAAAGTTCCACTCCCTACAGATGGATTATACCAGAAGGACTTATCTTCAACTACAAAGAGAGAAAAGAAAAAAAATGACTCTGTTATAAAAGCAAAGTGGTTTTTGGAGCAGCAGCAAGGTACCATGAAGGACAAAAAGGAAACCGAGGAAACTGGCGAAGGAGAAGAAGATAGCACACATGGTTCGGGAAATCAAGAGAATTCAGCAAGCAGTATCTCAGGAGAGGATTCCGAATCAGAAAAAGGGTCCGTTGCGCCTAAGTCAGATGGAAATACGATAAAAATAAAGTTGGAGGGGTGGGGAGAAAGTGACTTAAATAGCATAACTATATATTATTAAAAGTTTGGATTGTTTTAAACTGCATTCACTTAGGCTAAACCCATATATACTAGTTTGATATTGAAATATTAAGGAGAGAGCTTTATTCCTCTAACCTTTCATATAGAGGAAACTTCAGTTTAAGCTATTCATGAAATAATGATATACGATCCTTGTTTAGCTATTGTTTTAGTTTAGTATGTAGTGTCCAGTGGGTTTTTTTTTTTGTAATGTGTAGTAAAAAGCAATAAAAAACTTATTTAAAAAAGAGGGTGTCTGTTGTGGGGAGGGGAAGGGAAAGGAGATTGTAAGCCACTCTGAGACTCCTTTGGATAGCGAAGGGCGGGGTATAAATCCAATCTCCTCCTCTTCCTCCTCCTCTTCTTCTTCCTCAAAACTTTTTGACAGTCAGAGTTGTGCAGCAGTGGAACCAGCTTCCTAGCGAGGTGGTGAGCTCCCCCTCCCTGGCAGTCTTTAAGCAGCGGTTGGACAAACCCTTGTCAGGGATGCTCTGGGTTGATCCTGCATTGAGCAGGGGGCTGGACTAGATGGCCTGTATGGCCCCTTCCCACTCTGTGATTCTAGGATTCTACCAGCATCAACATAACACGACAGGTCTATAACTCAGGTCTGTTCATGACTAACCATGGTAACTGCAGAGACAGAAGAGAATAGTGGTTGGAATGTCAGAGGAGGCCTGGAGAAACCCAGCTTCAAATCTCTGTGAAAATTCGCCATGAAACTCATCAGGTGGCAGCCGGTTAACCTACCTCACAAGAAGGCTGGAGGGACAAAGGAAGAACCAATCAGAGGATCTTGAACAGCCTAGAGAATTATCAAGCTGGGAAGCCATGTTAGTCCGTCTGCAGCAGTAGAAAAGAGGAAGATCCCAGTAGCAGCTTAAAGACTAACAAAATATGTGGCAGAGTATGCGCTTTCGTGAGTCACTGCTCACTTCTTCATATCACGAAAGTAGGGTGGCCAGCCTCCAGGTGGGGCCTGGGGATCTCCCGCTTTTACATCTGATCTCCAGCTGACAGAGATCAGCTCCCCTGGAGAAAATGGCTGCTTTGAAGGGTGGACTCTATGGCATGGTACCATGCTGAGCCCCCCCGCCCCCCAATCCCACCCTCTCCTGGATCCACCCCCAAAGTCTCCAGGTATTTTCCAACCCAGACCTAGCAACCCTACACGAAAGGTCATCCCCTGCCACATATTTTGTTCGTCTTCGAGGTGCTACTGGAGCTCAGAGAATGGACAGGATAAAAATATAGCAAATAATTGCATGCTTTGTCTAGGTGAAGAGTAGTGGGTAACTCAAAGGAAGCTTCTTTGGAGCCAGTTTGGTGTAGTGGTTAAGTGCGTGGACTCTAATCTGGGAGAACTGGGTTTGATTCCCCACTCCTCCACTTGTACCTGCTGGATGACCTTGGGCAAGCCATAGCTCTGTACCAGGTGATCTCTCAAGGACAGTTGTCTCAGAGCCCTCTCAGCCCCACCTACCTCACAGGGTGTCTGTTGTGGGGAGGGGAAGGGAAAGGAGATTGTAAGCCGCTCTGAGACTCCAAGTGAGTGAAGGGCAGGATATAAATCCAATCTCTTCTCTTCTCTTCTTCTTCTTTCCTTTATGCCCAGTGACCAGCTGTGGAAGGTGGCCTTTCTTTAAAAAGAAAGTTTGCCAGAATACTCAAAACACTTCTGCCATCCCCCATCCAGATTTCAACTTGGTTTCACTTGTGACTGTGACAGCTGAGAAGGAACAGAACAATTGTGGGCTTTGACCCACAACACCGGCTTAACTTTTATAAAAAGTTTAGGCCGTATATCAAGGCCCTGAAACACAGCCGTGACTGTGGAGCTCCCTCTGCTGCTCGGTAAAGAGTAGTGGTGGCCAAGAAATACCATCTGCAAGAAATCAGTCAGTTTTTGTTGTTCAGTCGCACAGCTGAGTCCGACTCTTCGCGACCCCATGGACCACATCATGCCAGGCCCTCCTGTCCTCCGCCATCCTCTGGAATTTGCTCAATTTCATGTTCATTGCATTGATAACACTGTCTAACCATCTCATCCTCTGCCGTCCCCTTCTTCTTCGACCTTCAGTCTTTCCCAGCATCAGGGGCTTCTCCAGTGAGTGCTCCTTTCTCATTTGGTGGCCAAAGTATTTGAGCTTCAGCTTCAGGATCTGGCCTCCCAGGGAACAGTTAGGGTTGATTTCTTTTAGGACTGCCTGATTTGATCTCCTTGCAGTCCAAGGGACTCTCAAGAGTCTTCTCCAGCACCATAATTCGAAAGCATCTATTCTTCGGCATTCAGCCTTCCTTACGGTCCAACTCTCGCAGCCATAATTACTATCAGTCGGAGGGACACGCAAAAGCATGTTTCTGAACAGCTCCCCATCACTGCTGCCCATAGTGACTGACAAGGAGCAAAGAAGAGCTCCAGAGCTTCTTGATTAAAGTTCTGCCGTGCTACCTGTTGGAAAGCACACCTTGGAGCCTCACTGGGAGGCGGAGCTTTGGGCTAGATCTGAAATTAACTTAGAGCTGCACCAGTAAGAAGGGCATCCTTTGTCGGTTTTGATTCCGGTTGAGGGCATGGAAATATGTGGGTGACGATCTTAGACTGGTTTGAAGCTGCATGTACAGGAAGCATGTCCCCCGGTGGTAGTGGTGGGAAGTGACATCAAGTCACAGCCAACATATGGTGACCTCCTAGAGCAGGGGTGGCCAAACTTGCTTAACGTAAGAGCCACATAGAATAAACATCAGATGTTTGAGAGCCGCACGACATGAACAAACATTACATGTTTTTATTGGGAAATATGCAGATTTGCCTCTTATCAACATTAAATGTGACTGCCAAAAATAATAACAAAAGGGGTAAAAGCAGATATTGATAATGGTATTTATTTGTCCAGTGATATTTGTTTTCTAATGATATTTAGCTTCCCCAGCTGCCCTGCCAGGAGCCACATAATATGTGTGAAAGAGCCGCATGCGGCTCCCGAGCCACAGGTTGGCCACCCCTGTCCTAGAGTTTTCAAGGCAAGAAGTGGTTGTTTGCCATTGTCTGGCTCTGCACAGAAGTCCTGGACCTCTTTGGTGGTCTCCCATCCAAGGACTAACCAAGGCTGACCCCGCTTAGCTTCCAAACGCTAATGAGATCAGGCTAGCCTGGGCCACCCAGGTCAAGACAAAATATATCTCTAAGCACTATACTTTCCACTAAGGGAATATGGATGAGTTTGAAGACCTGAAATGGAGATCTGCTCTCCAGTGGAGAACCAAAGTGTCTTACATAATTCTTCATAGTTCATCCATTTCCCCTTCGCAACCGCTCTGCAATTTAGGTCAGGTTGAGAGCATGTGTCTGGCCCAAGGTTACCCAGCCAGCTTCCGTGGTGGAATGGACATGCCAACCTGGGTCTCCCAGATCCTAGTCTGACACTCTGACCCCTCCACCACACTGTCTTCAAAATCTGTTCTATTTCCCACTGGGAAGTATATCTCGGACTCATAGGAGGAGATGTACACCTCTCCATGTACCAGGGGCAAGTACACTTTCCAGTGGGAAAAATATATATTACAGCATGAATTTTGGAGACAGGGTTTCTTGGACAGGACCCCATTTTCTAATACACCTTCTCTAGACGTACCTCTCTGTATATTTTGATTCTCGAGCAGGCTCTCATGGTTCATTCAAGTAAAGTCAAAGGAGGCGTGCTGCAGGACCTTGGGCTGGAAACTGCAGACCTGTTCTGCTCACGGTGGCTTTTTCCCCAGGTGTAAGGGGCCTTTCCTGGATGCAAGAGCCTCTTGGGTCAGAGCAGGGGTCCCTCATTTTCTCCCAGCCGGTTTGTCCAGGGATCCTGGAAGGTGTTTGGTTTGGTTTGGGTTGGGTTTTTTGCCATCTTCTGGGCATGGAGCAGGGGTCACTGAGGGTGGTGGTGGGGAGATGCCTGGGATTGAAAGTGGGACCTTCTGCGCGCAAAACAAGTGCTCTATCACTGAGCCAGAGCCTGAACCTCCTAAAGTGTAGTGTTCATTTGCTGACCCAGAAGAATGAGAATGGTGCAGTTAGGAGATCCATCCCAAGAGCTTTCCATAACAGCTAACAGCAGCCAGGAGAAGTCATGGCGGTCATCCTATAAGTTGGTAGGCCAGTTGAGTTGGATGTAGATGACCCTAGCAGGGCTCTCTCTAAGCCGTGGAGTCTTGTGAGCAAAAATTCTACTTCGTGAGATACTGGCATTAAAGTTGGAAGCGAGCGATTTGGCTGCTGCAGAAATTTGCTCTGAAGCCATCCTTCCTGAGCTAAGACAAAAATGTGTGAGTCAGAGGCTAAAAAACTGAGCTTGGCTCACACTAACTCAGCTTAGAGGGAACACTGGGCCCTAGATGACCCTGGAGGACCCTTGGGCTAGTCCCTTGGGCTAGATGGCCCTGGAGGTCCCTTCCAACTCTATGATCCTATAAGCCATGGGTGGGCAACTGTTTTGGCTCGAGGGCCACTTTGTGGGAGCAGAGGTTAGCAGAGGGCCGCACCTTTTTAAATGATTGCATTCATTAGTTAACTTTGCATTTCAGAAAAGGTATAAATTGTATCATAAAAATCAAGAAATATAAAATAGTGGTAGTTTAATTCAATTTATTTATTGTGCTAATTTCATACCATCTATAGCTGCAAGCACATTTAATTTTCGAATCAGTTTAATGAGACAAATGTACCCTATCACACTTTTCTACAATTTTTTTGAAACCAGGAGCGAGATGGCTTGTTGAGATTCTCATCACAGCCTGCAAGTTAATGTCTGTCAAAGAGCATCTATATTTACTCTTGTTGATCTTCATGTTTTGGCGGGCCGCAAAAAATTCTGTGGCGGGCCGCATGTGGCCCGCGGGCCACCATTTGCCCACCCCTGCTATAAGTAATAGCTGGATGAAAGCGGTCAACTAACAAACAAGGACCTCCTGTTTCAGAGAAGCCATCTTTCACTTCCCAGCCCTCGCAACCAGACCCAGATAAATTCATCCTGAAGAGTTGAAAGTCTGTCACAATTGGGGATCCGACTGGCCTCAGTTGGGCGCTGCCAATGAGGCTGTCTCCCCTGGGGCGGCGCGGCTTTTCATTAATCAAAGCAAGGGGGAGCGTGGTTGTTGTCTCCGACCGTCTCCCGCCACGGCGCACATTAATTTGTTTTGTTTCACATCTCATTGGCTTTTCCCAATCATCCTCATTTAAATCAAGACAATTAGACCTTTTTGTTTTCGGGAGGATATTGGGCGCAAAGGATTAACAAGGAGAGGTATGATAAATATTTGGAAGAGCCGCTGTGAAGCGCCAGCTCATCTTTGTTTGCAGGGAGATTAAAGGCAGCTTAGGGGGAAAAGGGAGGAGGGGGAGAAGAACGTTTCCCCGCCCACGCGAGTTCCTTTTTTGGCCGATAAGCATCGTATGGGATATTATAAGCAGGTGATGGTTCATAAAAGACAAACAACGACATCCGCGAGCAACTGATTTGATCCTCTCCGTGACACGCTGTATACTGTGGCGGGGGAAGCACAGGTGTTTCTTACGGTCTCATACATTTAATCAGACATCTGTCAAACAGATTGCGCTTAGAAAAATCCTGCACGACCATGTCCTGGTGGGAGTACCTGAGGGGAAAACTGATACTTTCTCCTGCTGCCCTTTCATAGCTCAGCCCTTTAAGACCACCAGGAGGGAACCTCCCGCCCAGGTCTGTGGTGTCTAAGAAACCTGAGTAGCCCAGTTTCGCCCTAGTTAAACCCTCAATCTACCCGGACACTGGGCTCAGCCTCTGGGGTCTTTCTCTGGGTGACAACTCCTTGAGAGGCTTGGAAGGTGGCAACTAGAGGGAGGGCCTTTTTGGTGGCGGCCCCCATCTTTGAAACATCCTCCCTGCTGCGGCCCACTGGGCAACTAATCTGGCATCTCTTCAGCACCAGGTTAAAACAGCTCTCTTTACAGAGGGCTTTGAAGATCTCCTTGGCCATCCGGGGGCCCGTTATGATTAGCTTGGTGCCTCTGCCAATTGTTCTTTACTGTTTACTGTTTTAATGTTCTTACGTTATTCTATATTAATTTTTAATTTGAATGTTGATTTATTATACTTTACTGTTTTATACGGTTGTAAACCACCCAGAGAGTGAGTGGCTATGGGTGGTATAAAAATAATACCACTACCACTACTACTAGTCGTATCGTAGTAGTAGTTGTTGTTGTTATTGTTGTTGTTGTCATCGTCAGAGCCTGGAACCTAAGCAGGGTGGGCCTTAGTTAGTACCTGGATGGGAGACCACCAAGGAAGACACGGGTTGCTACACAGAGGAGAGCCGTAGCAAACCACTGCTGCTCATCCCCTTCCAAGAACACCCCATGGGTCGGGTTGCCATGCATTACTTGCAGCTCAACAGCACATTCTTCTTCTAGGATGTCTCCCTATGCTCCAGCGTGACTCCTCATATTCAAACACTCCATCGGTACGGATGAGCAGCCCCTCGTTCGGTTTTGGTTCTGCAGTTTCGCTCTGTCCCGCCTCTCATTCCACTTGTGTGCGCCCATGATTGCCTTGGTCAAACAGCAAAGCAAAAAAAAACAGAGTATGGGTGCCAGCGTGTCATCTGTCACATCTTGTGCCCTGCCTTTCCTCTAAGGAGCTCGAGGTCCTGAGGGCACCCACCTTCACTGACATCTAGGGACTGCTTAGGCTGGTGGTGCGCCAGCAAACTTTCTCCTACCTTGCAGCTGTGTAGGAGAGGTTCATAGGGTGCTGCTGGCTACCACCAATGAAGGATGGCTTCGATGTTCAGGGCAGGCTGTGGATGCAGAATGTGATCATGACTGAGGTATATCGAAGCTGCCTTATATTTATTTATTTATTATATTTATATCCCGCCTTGCCAGCGAACCGGCTCAAGGCGGCTAACAAGCATAAAATACCATCAAAGGTTTACAATATAAAATAAACAATTAAAATTGACACCACATCCTACACAGAACAGATGGCGACTTCAGAGTTCTCATGGCGAACAGAAACAGCAAGGGGTGCGACCAACAGGACCAGGGCGATGTTACCAGATCAGTTCCTCCCCCCGGTGGTGGCTCCTAGTTGAAAGCCTGGCGGAAGAGCTCCGTTTTACAGGCCCTGCGGAATTGCAATAGATCCCGCAGGGCCCTGATGTCATCCAGGAGCTCGTTCCACCAGTGGGGAGCCGCCACCAAGAAAGCCCTGGCCCTGGTACAGGCCAACCGAATGTCTTTCGGACCGGGGCAAGTCAGACGATGTTGAGTGCCTGACCTCAGTGACCTCTGGGGCCTATATGGGGAACTTATACTGACTCTTGGCCCATCAAGGTGAGTATTATCAACTCAGACTGGCAGCAGCTCTCCAGGGTCTCAGGCTGAGATCTTTTACATCAAGTGCAACCTGATCCTTTTAACTAGGCATGGCAGGGATTGAACCTGGGATGTTCTGCATTCAAACCAGAGGCTCTTTCACTGAGCCCAAGCCCCTTGGGGAGCTTGGGAATAGATCTTGGGGATAGAAGAGCTGGAGTGATTCTATATGAATGTCATGCCCATCTTCTCTCTTGAATGAAGCGAAAGGACTAATGCTGCCCCAGGAGCCATCCGGGAAGAATTCCGGTAGTGTGTTCATTTCATGGGGCACTTTAGATCAGACTGACCTGCCCTGGAACTGTATAGTACAGGAGGAAGAAGCGGTTAGAGTTCGGATGTCCATGAGTGGCTGATATTTTCGAGACATTTTTGGCTGGACAGAATGGACCCACAAGCCTCAGTTTAAATAGAACTCTGATTTAAAAGCAGGAGCTGATTGCTCTGGGAAGCCGACGCGTTCCTCTCCATTTAAAACATCTTGTTTTGCCCACAGTCGGCACAGCCGCTTGGACAAGTGAGTCAGCGCTATTCAAAAGGCTGAGTCTCCAATCATGATTATATATCCAATCACACACCATGTGGGGGACGAGACTGGCGCAATCCACCCCCAAAAAATGTTCATGGGAGCTGAGCAACATTGAGAGAACCCAGCTGTTTTCCAAGGGAACATTTTAAGAACTCTTCCCAGAGGTCTTTTGAAGAGTTCCAGGGGCTAGTTGGAGTGAACTCTCAGAAATTCTCAGTCCTGCAGCATGAGATGGATCATCAGCTGATGGGGCTCATCTCTGCCCAGGGGGCTCCTAACAAGAAATGGAGGAGAGAGGGCATGTGAGTTCTTCCGAGCGCTTTGGTTCAAAGCCCCTCCCTCCCTCCCTCCCTCCCTCCCTCCCATTCCTTCCTTTTCCCCTCTCTCCTTCCCTCCTCCCTGCCTTTCTTCTTCCCTTCCTTCCTTTCTCCCTCTTCCTTTCTCCCTCCCTCCCTTCCTTCTTTTCCATCTCTCCCTCCCCCCTCCCTCCTTCCCTCCCTTCATTCCTCCCTTCCTCCTCCCTCTTTCCTTCCCTCCCTCCCTCCTTCTTTCTCCTTCCCTCCCTTTCTCCCTCCCTCTCTACCTCCCTTCATTCCTCCCTCCCTCCTTCCTTCCTTCCTTCCTTCCTTCCTTCCTTCCTTCCTTCCTTCCTTCCTTCCTTCCTTCCATGTCTCAAAGCAGAGTTCAAAGTAAAAGCCATCATTTAGAAGTCAATCACAGTAAATAAAACAAGTAAGGGGACCAGCATCAAACAACACTGAGAACCCCTAAAATGTGTCCCAGCAGATAAAAATAAATATGGCAGCACTGCCGCATGCATGCACAAAAGTCATGGCCTCTGTGTTGTTCCGCTGGAATGGCAGACACAGTCGAAGGAACTCAATACAAACTGTTCATGTACGAAAGCTATCGTGAAGATCCAGGGCAAAACTCAGTGCAATCAAATGACTGAAGATTGAACTCATTTCCGCTTCTGTTTCAGGACCTAACTAAAGCAGCAGCAACTGAGAACTGCCTGAAGCAGCATCTGTCCTGCTGAACGACAAAGCTGAAGATCTGCTGTCAAAACAACACAGAGCACATGCACGAAAAAAATGCTGCACAGCACAATAATCGTGTCTTACCTTATGGTCCTATGGTGTGGCACCTTCTGCATTCTTGCACTCAAATATTTGAGGGTTCAGGGTTGGAGAGGGATGTGACTCTCTCTGATTTGCTGCTGCCATTGCCAGTTCCTTTGCTCACAAGGGAGACTTCTAGTAACATATATGATATGGTGATTGCCATAGGGTGGGCCGTTGTGAATTTGTTACTGTTCCCTTATTGTACGGTATAGTTATTTTAACATGATCCCTTAAGTTTTTTCTTTCCTTACACTTTGCCTTTGCTTTACTTTCACTTTTCACACGCTGCTGGTTGTTGCCTGTGGCTGATTATGACCTAGCAAGGCTCAGAGACCAGGCCTCACTTATCCTAACATCTGTTCCTTTTTGGTAGCAGGTGCTGGGGAGTTATTAGTGATGGCCACTGGGGATCAGACACACACAAGGGCATTAGCTCAGTCTAGGGCTCTTGGCCCTGGAGTCCATTCTGTAGCCAGGGCGAGTTCCGTGGGTCCCCGTGAGGCAGGGTGCCATTCCTCGGTGGTGCAGGGAGCTGAGGCAGCCTTTCTGCTGGTATTTCACTGGGCATCAGCTCCCCTGCCAGTGGGGTGAAGCATTGCCAGGGGCCTTCCTGGCTCCTGTGGCTGGCTTGGGAATATCCACAGCCGGCCGTGGCTCCCCGGGCATTGTGGAGACCCTCTGTCAGAGCTTTGCCCAGGCCTCTTCGGTGAAGCCTGTAGCCTCTCCTGTTGCCCCATGCTTTCGGGGGAGTCCAGAGTCTTTCAGAGGATAGGTCCTTACCAGGGCCTATGTTTCCTCTTCATGACTCCTCCCCTTTTCCCCTCAGCCTGACTTCCTGTCTGAGTTGACGGGAACTGGAGTTTTCCTAGGCTCCCAAGCCGACAGCAGCCCAGCAAGTTCTGAGCATGCGATAGCAGCGGCTACCAAACGGCTGCCAATATGACTGCAAACGCTGCCAGTGGCACAGCTGCAGAACCCGCTCACAATGCCGCTCGTTTGAAATTGTGAAAGCAAAAACTCAAGCCTTCTGAAGAGGAGAGCGGGGCGATTTCAATTTGCAGACCCCTTCTTTGAGAGGAGCCCGGCAGTGCTTCTTTAACCTACTCTCAACTCATGCAGACCTTCTGGGATGAGACTGGCCAGAAATGAAATAAATCAGCAAAGTCACACCATACAGAAGCCAAAGTTGTTCGTTCATTCATTCCCCCCCCCCTCCATGACATGCAACCCACTCCCTTACAATATACTGCCTTTTCACTCACAGCACAAACCAAGCAGAAAAAAAATACCACCCTAAACCAAGATGGTTAATTGTGTTAGTCTGTCTGCAGCAGTAGAGAAAAGCCAAGAGTCCAGTAGCACTGTGACATCCTTCTTACTGGGGAGACCGTTTTTCCTTTAAAACACACTCTGTTCACATAAACTTTGTCGATTACTGTTGCCACCAGGAATTAAAAATTCCAAATTTCTCTTATTATAGTAGAATGACCCTGTGTCTGGGCACTTCAGAGGACTATGTGGCCCTGAGAAAGGATTGTTCTGACTGCTGGGATAAGCTTAAACAAATAATGATTTATTTATAAAAGAATAAAATATATTTCTAGGTATTTTCAACAGTTTCCCCTCATTGAAGAAAGGAACTTATAAATATAACTGATAAGGCTGGGCGTCACACACTGTCTCTCAGAACAACAAAACTCCACTCTGACAGCCTTAGCCACTCAGGCTAAATTCTGCCTCTCTTAGCCACACAGGCTAAACTGTTTGTCTTAGCCACACAGGATAGACTCAAACTGCTTCTTCTGCCATACAGGCTAAAAACTCCTCTCTTGCTCAGCATCTCCTCTGAGACACCCCTCCTCCCACATTCTCTCTCATCAGCCAATCACACCACACTCATCTCCCTCTATCACTCTCCTTACATTATTGCAGTCAAACTAAACATTTAAAGAAACACACACACCAAAACATGAAATCATTACAAGCACCTTAACAACTAACATTTGTGGCAGGGGATGAGCTTTCGTGAATCACTGCTCACTTCTTCAGGTACACCCTAAACCAAGTGTGATTTCTCCCCCACACACACTTTCCATGTTGCCACATGTGCTGGGATAGCTCATCAGTGGCAAGCTTCAAAATTGACACAGTAGACCTGTTCATTTCCCTCCCCCCCCAGCACATAATCCATTACTGCAGAACTAAAAAGCTGATTGTAGCAGCGATAAACCTCTGCATCACTGACCCTGAAGATCTTTGTGGCACCAAGGGAGAGATCAAAGGACAAAGCGGAGAAAGTCTCTTTAATCCATGTCACCACAAAACTTGGCCTAATCTTAATCCTTTTTTTGGTCAGATAATTCTCTCAAAAATCTGCTTTTTAAACTTTGTTTAACAGTCATTATCCTTCCCGTCCGATTTCAATTGGGTGGGGGAATGATAACGCCAGAAGCGAGTGGGATGATCTGCCACTACTCCACTGGGACAGTATTTTTCTCATGCAAAAAGCCTCATTGCCTTCTGCCAATCTGGGAGAGAGAGGCTAAGGAAGAGGAAAAGAGAGTGGGATTTTAGATGTGTGTGTGGGAAAATCCAGAAGGGAATTAAGACTGAGGAATGAGGGGTGTTGAGGCACCTAGGAATCTAAGAATCGGCTCCCTCGTTCTCTTTTGTCACTCCGAGGGAGAAATAGGACAAGCTCAGAGCGAAAGTCATTTTAGGGGCTTTAAAGGACACCCATTTTCCTTCATAACAGAGATTACCGTGGCTAAGTGACAGCAGGAGGGAGCCGTAGGGCTCAAAGGATCATAACAGCAATGTGACTGGATCCTCTGTGCATCTCTTGGGAAATAAGTCCCACGGTGCTCTGCGGGGCTTCCTCTCGAGGAATTGTGCATGGTATGTTTGTTTTTGCTCTTGTTCTGTTCTTTTCCAGAATCTCTTGAGATTGTTCCAGAACGTCCTTCCATGCTGCATTTGACTCTGTAATTCGGGTTTAACTTGGACAATCTCTAAAATCAATTCCGGAATGAGTGCATGCCTTGATGGTTTCATCTCCCCCCCTTCCCGTATTACTGATGCTCTTGTGGTCACTGGTAATACCCACTCATGTTCTATCACATGTGATCCTGTGGTTTGGTAAAACACCATACAAAAAGAATCTGAGTATTACATAATCCAAAATGATATTTTGCAGTGTGGTGCCGGATACATATGCTAGCACTGTTAATTAATTTATTTAGGAGACTGTTGTGCCCCATTTAAACAACAGGTCTGCACAACTGACAAAGCCTGTTCATATTCTATTAGCCGTCTTCCATACTTCATGTGGCAAGTCAAATCATAGGCCGAGGACAGACTGGCAATGTGGAGTGGGACAGCCCCGCGTCGGAAGTGGAAGAAGGGAGCCCGTTCAGACATGCACATCTGTCCATCGGCTCTGTTTCGCACTTACCTGTCTCCAAGCCGTTTTCCATCTGCTTTAACAGGACACCAGGAGAAACCGGTGTCCAGGGGCCGTCTTCCGCATGCCTTCCGCTTCCAAGCAGTCTGAACCGGAAGAAGCGGGAGGCATCCGGAAGCGGCAGTGTGAATGCACCGGAACTGAGTTTTGCGCATGTGCGCATGTGCGCATATACAAAACACAGATGAAAGGGAAAAATAGGTAAAAAGGAGAGGGGGGAGGGAGAAAGAGAGATAGTGAATGAAACTTGAGTGCACTTTCGAAATAGGAAGTTAGAAAGTGCATTGAAAGTGCATAAGAAGCCCATTGTCCCCATCTCTTGCCGTTTCGCATATGCACATATGCACCACCAGCGCAACGGAGCCGCGCGAGCCGCAGAGCCGGCTCTGTGGCAGTCTGAACGCTCCGTATCGGCACCACTGCGCACGACGCTGGCCGATGTGAACGGCCAGCCCCGGGGAGTTTTTCCCCCGCAGCAGTTCCCTCCGCATTCCTCCCGCTCCACATTGCCAGTCTGTCCTCGGCCATAGAATCATAGAATGTTCGAGTTGGAAGGGACCTTGCAGCTCACCTAGTCCAACCCTAGTCCACTCTGCAGAAGCATAGCCGAAAGATAGAAGTACAACATACCCGAAAGATAGTTGTCCAGCCTCCATTTTAAAATGTCCAGTGATGGAACATCCACCACCTTTCAAGGCAGTCTGTTCCACTGCTCAACCACTCTTACACTGGTGCTTATCAGGTTATGGATATTGGGTGGAACTGATTGCATCCATGTTCGCGACCATTCATTCCCTAGATTGAAATTTTGTGATTGTAGGATTTGTGCAGCTTTTGTGCAGCTCTTGTGGCTGGGCGTTGGGATCTTCGTCCGGACAGGCCCGCAGCAGCCATGTCTGATTTTGCCCAAATAAAGCTCTGTCTCTAATACAGGCAAGACCTTTAAATTTCCATCTCACTTTAGTAAGATAATGGCCTTGGCAGTATAGACGCTGCATCTTTTATTAACAACCATTAATATGTATAAAGATATCAATGATCTTCAACATGATCTACTGCCATTTTAAAATACATGCTTCTTCAGGTCCCTTTTTTTCTTCCACTGTATGACGATATAATTCCTCCCCCCCCCCCCACAAAAAAAGGACAGCAGAATATTAAATCCAGCACTCTGTCCATTAGGAAGCCATGCAATTAAACAACCGTGTCGCCCTCTTAGTCGTTTTAAAAGCTTTTTCCATTACACAATTAACTGAGCATTAGCAAAGAGCAGCTCCTTATGGCCAAACTTTCCAATATCCCCAAATACATAAGCCAGGATAACATTCGGAGAACGAGAAGAGGAAGATTGGCAAAGAGTCAACACAAGCTTCAGACGATGGTTGCATTTTGAAGCCGTCTTCAGGGCAGGAGTTCCCAAGCTAATGTTCCCAAGACATGCTGGATGGCGAACAAATGCCTGGATGAGTCATTGGTATTACATCAGGGTAAGGCAGCCCTGAAAGATACTGTAAAGTCCCTCTACTGAGAAAAGTAATCATCTTTAAACTCAGTTGAAATAAGGTAACGGGGACAAGTTACTCATGATTCGAGATGTTATCTGAGTCTGTAATTATCTGGCTTAGAATATCGATTTTTTTGTCCCCAGCTCGGAACACTCAGATGCATTACGAGCTGAGCATCATTTCCCCTATGGCATCAATTTCGTCAGCTGGGAACGGTCAGGTGTATTATGATGGTAGTGGGAAATGCCATCAAGCTGCAGCCAACTTACAGCAACTCTGTAAGGCTTTCAAGGCAAGAGACGTTCACAGGTGGTTTTCCACTGCCTGCCTCTGCGTAGCGACGCTGGACTTCCTTGGTGGTCTCCCATCCAAGTACTAACCAGGGCCGACCCTGCTTAGCTTCTGAGATCTGATGGAATCAGCTACATAGGGAGGTGGTGAGCTCCCCCTCACTGGCAGTCTTCAAGCATCAGCTGGACAAACCCTTGTCGGGGATGCTCTAGGCTGATCCTGTGCTGAGCAAGAGGTTGGACTAGATGGCCGGTATGGCTCCTTCCAACTCTGTGATTCTATAATTCTATGAGATCAGTCTAGCTTGAACCATCTGGGTCAAGGAAATGTGGTATAAGATGAGGTCGTTGTCCCAGAAGTTCTTCTCTGACTCAGCATTCAAGATAAGGTCCTACACATTCCGTCTAACACAGAAGTCAGGCTGCTTCATAGCCATAAGAGAGCAAATCATCCTTAAGTCAGCGTGGTGTAGTGGTTAAGTGCACGGACTCTAATCTGGGAGAACCGGGGTTGATTCCCCACTCCTCCACTTGCACCTGCTGAATGACCTTGGACAAGCCATAGTTCTGTACCAGCTGTTCTCTCAAGGACAGTTGTCTCAGCGCTCTCTCAGCCCCACCTACCTCACAGTGTTAGCCGAATTGCTTTAAGTTAAGATTAGCAATTGGCAAAATACCGGGTTCTTTGCCAGCTATACCGAGGTCCCGCCCCTTCCAGGAGTTCCCAGAAAATAGGCACTGAGGCGGAGTGGTCGGTTTGAATGATGTTTACTGTAAAATGTTCTTCAAGCATACAAAAACAGAATCATACACGCATACACACAAGATCTAGGAAACTTAGATAGAAAAATATCACTGTTGCATGAGCAGGAGATTCATTGGTTGGGAGATACTTTACCTGTCCTGGAGATGGGTGGTCCGTTTCCAAAAGATTGAGGGGAGAAAATGAAAAATGGGGGAGCATGATCTAAACCTGCAGATATACGCTTCTTCCTGGCTGCGCAAACCAGGGATTAAAGATGGAGGCAGGGTAGTGGGATAGCAAGCTGGACATAAGGGGAAGGTAAAGCAGATAGAGGTCGTAGAGGGTAGAGCTAGCTAGCTATTGTCTGTTGTGCAAGATCTTTTATCAGGTGGTATTGGGGCAGGCTGCACTGACCACATCCCACTAACACACCTACCAGGTAGTCTGTCCCCTACTAACCTTACTATTGGTCAAGATAAAAGGGGAGGAGATGTGAAGGAGAGGTCAATATTATAATACTAAATGCTAATCAGGAACTGACACCTGGGCAAGCTTGCTAGGAGTCATGGCACCATTCCATTGTCTCTTGATGGCTTTGGCTTGGTCACTCCATGTGCAAACGATTAGTTGCCAGGTAACGTCACTTAACATGATCTTTGCAGGAACTTTGGGGAAAGGTGTGGATTGCCTAGCGCAAGGGGACAGAGGAACCCTTTTGAAATGGAGTTCTTGTCTCCGACTTAGTGTGAACGCTTGTGGGTGTGCTTCCTGCCATGGCCTGGAGCCTCTTACTGCAATAAAGAGTGCATTTCGTCCTTTGAAGCCTAACATCCCAAAGTTCAAACTTATGATCATAAAAGTTCATAAGAGCATATGATATGCCTTGCTAGGTAACAACAGGGTGTCTGTTGTGGGGAGGGGAAGGGAAAGGAGTTTGTAAGCTGCTCTGAGACTCCAAGTGAGTGAAGGGCGGGCTACAAATCCAATCTCTTCTCCTCTTCTTCTCTCTTCTTCTTAAGGTTAGTGCCTTGCTGCTGTCAATTTGTTGACCATTGCAGATTCTTTAACATGTAGAATGGAAAGACTTTTCTGCATATTTTTTTTTCATGTTGTCATCGTGAGCCCATTTTGGCTGTGCGTTCATTTGTTTCTCTGACGCCGTTGTATGCGATGTGCCATGAAGCCACAGCTGACTTACAGTGACCCCCCCAGAGTTTTCAGGGCAAGGGGCTCATAGAGGTGGCTTCTTGTTGCTTTCACTTTTTCACCGTTCACATGGAACTGATTTCAATGGTTACACATCTGTCGACTATGGCAGGGGTGGGCAATTGTTTTGGCTCGGGGGCCACTTTGTGGGAGCGGAGGTTAGCGGAGGGCCGCACCTTTTAAAATGAGAGCATTGAACGTCCAGGCGCGGAGCAGGCTGGCCCCTTCCACATGGCCAAGGCAGGGAGAATCCCTCTGCCTGCTTCAAGGCGCAGAAGTGGGGCCAGAGCCACAGAAGAGAAGGAGGAGGTGGTGGCGGAGGAAGATAAGCAGGAGGAGGAAGAAGAAGAGCGTGCCTGGCCCCGACACCACGATGTCGCGTAGCAGCCCCCAAACCAGACCTGACCAGCTGACAACATGACACATGCACTAAAGGGCGAAAGAGACAGACAGGCCACCACCCACCAACCACAAGGCCCGCCAGGAAATGGCCCCGCCCACCCCCTCCCTCATGCAGGTGCCCACCGCCTTCCCACCCTCCGCGCATCGCCCAATGGTACGGCCCAATGACCCCTCCCCTCGTTGGCGCCCCTGCTTGCCCTCTAGAATGGTACAGGCAATTTAGGATTGGTTGTTGAAGCAGGGAGCAAGTGACTCGCTAAAGCGCATGCCCTGCCACATATTTTATTAGTCTTTATGGTGCTCCTGGACTCTTGCTCTTTTCCCTGGCCCGGGTGAAGGCGGTGGTAGTTTCTGCTCTATGGTGCAGACAGACGCACACCCCCCCGGATGGAACAGTGGTACGCTCCGCTTATTCTGGAAATAGGACCAAGGCTCAGTTCAAAAGAAGTGCAACTCAGCTTTGAAAACCTCGTATTTGATTGGTCAGCTCTAAATTAACTTCTAAATTTGGTAGACCACAAAAAACTCTGTGGCAGGCCGCATGTGGCCTGCGGGCCGCAATTTGCCCACCCCTGGACTATGGTATGGATGTCCAACTCCAGCAGGTATCTGGAGAGGTGGCATATCAATTTTTCTGTCTGTCTGTCTGTCTGTCTGTCTGTCTGTCTGTCTCTCTCTCTCTCTATCTGCTTCACTTATAGCAAGGGTCCCCATAGCAAAAGGAGGAGGAGGAGGAGAAGGAGACGACGACATTGGATTTATACCCCACTCTTCACTCAGAGTCTCAGAGCGGCTCACAATCTCCTTTCCCTTCCCCTCCCCACAACAGACACCCTGTGAGGTAGGTGGGGCTGAGAGCGCTGTGACAGAAACTGCTCTTTTTCAAGAACAGCTGTGCCAGAACTGTGGCTTGCCCAAGGTCACACCAGCGGGGAATCAAACCCAGCTCTCCCAGATTAGAGTCAGTGCACTTGACCCCTCCACCAAACCACTGCACCAATCAGCAACATCTTTGCTGATGCCCGCCAAGTGTTTTAAGGAAGGGGGCGTGGTTGGGTAGGGCTTTTGCCCAGCCAGGCTTCTGATTGGCTATTGGGGATATGAATGGCTTACAGGTTCTTTAAAATGTTGCTTTGGCAGCAGCTGCCACCACAGCACAAGGATCTTCACTGTGTGACGGAAGTTAAGCTGCAGCAATCATTTTGTGGCTGGCTCCACCTCCTGTGGCAGCCATTGTGTGGTTGCACCTACCATACCATGCCCGAAATCCAAAGGTGCCCACAAACTCAAAAAGGTTGGGGACCTTAGCCCTGACCTGGATAGCCCAGGCAAGCCCAATCTCGTCGGATCTCGGAAGCTAAGCAGGGTCAACTCGGGCAAGTACTTGGATGGGAGACCTCCTTGGAATACCAGCAGTTGGGAGGTGGAGGCAGGCTTTATTCAGCCACCTCTCTGAATATCCTCCAGGCCCCCAGTAGGGGTCAGTGCAATGCTCCCTCTAAGCTGTGGAGTCTGGTGAGCAACAATTCTACTTTGGGAGCTACTGGCATTAAATTTGTGAGTGAGCAATTTGGCTGCTGCATAAATTAGTTTGCTCTGGAGCCATCCTTCCAGAGCTGAGACAAAAATGGGTGAGCCGGAGGCTAGAAAACTGTGAGCTAGCTCACACTAACTCAGTTTTGAGGAAACACTGGTCACAAGAGGTCGCCATGACTTCCAGGTGCGTACACACTCACACACACAGACATGCACATATAAAAAATACAGAAAAGACCCCCCCAAAAAAGACCCCTGACTTTTAGTCTGCCTTTCACATAGTGTCTCATGTTGGATTGCAACTAGAAGCAACGCAGTGAGAACAGCTGAGTACATACAACCAACAATTCAATGAAACTAGATTTAAAAACTAGAGAATGAAGCCACAGTATGATATGGACAAAAAAACCCTCAAGGCCATAAGACTGGAGAACAATGCAGCGTGAGAGTATATTACACACGATAAACAATGTAATAAAGCCAGATTACAAAGTTAGAGAACGAGGTAATAAAAACAGCATAATATAAACCATGAACAATGAGAGCTGCCTTAAATTTCACAGGTGTGAACCGCAATCTTAGTTGCTGCATTAAAAGGTCTGCTTGAAGGAGCTCTGCTTTATACATTCTGCGGAATGACAGAAGAATGGGAGACTTCCTCACCTCTGTAGGCCCAGAGATGGGCTAGCCTCAGGGCACCCAGAGCAGCTGCCCCATGCTGGGCTAGTCCTGGCTACTGAGCTGCCCGGATGGACTTCCTGCCACCACAGGAAGTGACAGTGAGGGGAGTCTCTCAGGCAGCGGGCAGAAATCAGCTGTAGGGTGGTCAGAGGGGGCCCCAGTGGAAGTAAAGCTGCCAGGTCCCCCGGGGGGCAGGGTTTTTTCCTGCCAAAACGGCCACCGATCCGCCAGTCCAGATCAGGCCAGTGGGGGGAACCCCGCCCCCAAAATGCCGAACTGGGGCTGATGTGATGACATCACCCGGAAGTGATGTCATCACATTGGGTATGTCACCAGCCGACGCTCCAGCAATCAGCCTGGAAACTCTATGGTACCATAGAAACTAACAGTTTAAGGTTTAAAACCAAAGGATTTTATTTTTTTAAAAAAAGTGGTATTCAGAGGTTTAATACAAGAACCTGGCAATGTCCCGGGCTGGGACCAACTCTGCAGCATGTCCCGGGCTGTGACTGGCCCAAGATCACCCAGCCGGCTGCATGTGGAGGAGTGGGGACTCAAACCCGGTTCTCCAGATTAGAGTCCGCCGCTCTTAACCACTACACCATGCTGGCTTTTCCTTGCAATTTGGGCTCAGTTTATAATCCGTGTGGGAGGAGCTGATTCACAAATTTGCTGGTACATGTTCTCGTTTTCTGAATGTCAGTGCTATCATTATAAAATAATGTTGGGAAAGGTGAGCATGTTTCCATGAATGAGGCATGATATGACTTGAGTCTTCTGCCTGGGAACAGCTCTACTTTAAACGGTGTCATCGCTGGCAAGCTCGTTATGAGCCAGACTCAAAGTTCCTTGCTGTTTGGGCTTAGCTCATAATCCACCAGGGACGAGTTGGTTCCTAAATTTGCTGGTTCCCATTCTCGTTTTTCTGAATGTCAGTGCCGTCGTTATGAAATCATTACGATGGGAAAGGTAAGCATGTTTCCATGCACGAGGCATGAAGTGACATGAGTTTCCCGCCTAGGATCTGCTACACTTTAAAAACGTTTTTTTTTCCTTTTCTTTTCCCTGCTGCACATTTCCATGTGGGAAGGAAGGAACGTATAATTTCACTTGCATTAACCGAGTGTATCTACTCCTCTTATCCAGAATTAATCACTGTCGAGCACGCCATGTTTCCACCTTCAATTGCATTTGTGCGGCAATCAGGGCCTCCATCTCTCTTCTTCTAATCAATTCTTTCCCCCCTTCCCCTCCAGGTATAAAGTATAGCCTTTGGGAAAGAAGCAAAAAATAACCCCTCTTTACATTCCCGATGTGCAAGCATTTAAATTCGCTCCTTTTATTTCCGTTGGTGAGTTAATCACTCCGAGGTTACAATTTCTCGTGGTGTTTCCTTGGTTCCCTTGTTCAGGCTGTAAGGCGATATTGTCACGCGCCACTGAGGTTGTCACAGCGTGCAAAGACAATTTCTTCTTCCCCGTTCAAGCTACACTGCCGATACAGATAATACTTCAATGGGGTACTCAGCCAGTGCCAACAGGGATGCTGACTCATTTAAAGCCTCTTGAATTCCTTTCAATTTGGCTGCCAAGTTCAGGTTTTCATGGCACTGAAGAGTACAATGAGATTATCTCTTTTTCTCCCTCTGTTGCCCCATCTCGAATAGGTATCCGGGTGTTACCGGATATTCTCTGACTTTGACATACCCTTAGAGAGATGCGCAGGATTTGATGGAGACAAACAAATTGCTGAAAAACATTCGCCTCGTCCAACATTTGCGGGTGGGAGGGGTTGATCTTGTCCGTTGTCTTGTCTGGAGGCCAAGTCAAATGAGAAAAAATTGGAGGAGGTGGTAATGTTTAGCCTGGAGAGGAGGGGACTGAGAAGTGATACGATAGCCATCTTCAAGTATACAGGACTCAGGGGCTCAGGTTAAGACACTGACCCGCAAACCAGAAGGTCTGTAGTTTGGCAGTTCGAGGCCCAAGTGTCACGTGATGGAGTGAGCTCCCATCTCTGGCCCCAGCTCCTGCCACCCTAGCTGTTCGGAAGCAAGAAATTGCAAGTAGATAAATAGGTATCATTTTGGTGGGAAGGTAACAGCGTTCTGTGCCCCATGGCATTTAGTCGTGCTGGCCACATGACCATGGAAACGTTTTCAGACAACGCTGGCTCTTCTGCATGGAAACAGAGATGAGCATTGCATCCCTAGAGTCAGATCCGGCTGGCTTTCATGCAAGGGAAACCTTTACCCTTTACACATACAGGATAAAACAGAGTTGTTTCCCGTTGCCCCAGAAAGTTGGGTCAGAACCAATGGATTATATCATATCAAAAGAGTTTTCAGCTCAATGTTAGGAAGAACTTCCTGACAGTCAGAGTGGTTCCCCAGTGGAACAAGCTTCCTCGGGAGGGGGTGGGCTCTCCTCCTTTGGAGGTTTTTAAGCAAAGGCTCGATGGCCATCTGACAGCAATGCGGATTCTGCGACTCAATAATTTAGGCAGATCGTGAGAAGGAGAGAAGGAAGAGATAAGGCAGCACTCAGCTCTGGTGGCCCTTTCTTATATGCCAGGGATAATGCTGATCACCACTTTGGGGTCAGAAAGGAAATTTCCTCCAAACTAGATTGGCCCAGGGATCCTGGAAGGTTTTTTTTTTTTTGCCTTCCTCTGGATATAGAGCTGGGGTCTCCAGGAGAGTGGGAGGAGGTCGCTATAAATTTCCTTCACTGTGCAGGGATAGGACTAGATGGCCCTTGGGGTCCCTTCCAGCTCTCGGTTTTTATTTCCCACGACTGTGGTTTCTTCAGAACAGCATTTCCCATCTTCTTGGCCCTGTTGCCGTTGGCTTCATTTGCTCACGCAGGCACTTTCGGTATACTGCGCACCGTAAGTGTTAGCATGAGATTCTACTTCTTGAAGGTGGCGAAGATACGTTATGAGTGTGTTGTTTAACTGGCAACGGTAGCAGTATGTAAAGCCATAGTTTGAAAATGATTAGAAAAGAGGAATGCCTCAAATGTTGGTGATCTATTACCTTAAACATAATAGAGTGTATAGCACAGATGTTTCCCATTAGATCAGCACGTTCCTTTAAAAATTGACCGGTGACCAATTTGCCTAAGAACCTTTTGGCCACTTTGTAATGAAGAAGAAGAAGAAGAAGAGAAGAGATTGGATTTATACCCTCACCCTTCACTACCTGAAGGAGTCTCAGAGCAGCTTACAAATGCCTTTCCCTTCCCCTTCCCCCAAAAGACACCTGTGAGGTAGGTGGGGCTGAGAGAGCTCTGATAGAAACTGCTCTTTTTCAAGAACAGCTGTGCCAGAACTATGGCTTGCCCAAGGCCATCCAGCAGGTGCAAGTGGAGGAGTGGGGAATCAAACCCGGTTTGCCCAGATTTGAGTCCACACACTTAACTACTACACCAGACTGGTGAAGAAGACAGTCACCTTTACTTTTGGAAGAATTTATTCTGTGGAGAGTGAATCAGTGACAGGAAATAACCTATAAAGGCTTGGGGTAAGTATTCTATAAATAGTATACATATTGTGGGCCCCACCTAAAAGGCTTACATCCATGGACTAGGTTTTTGATTTGAAACTGAATTATATCATTGTGAAATATGGAAAATGATGTAATATTGATCTTCTCTGCTTGTATAGAACCAAGGAAGTTATCTAAAATGACTTTGGTACTATTTAGAAACTTTAAATAAATACATTTAAAAAATAGTATATGGTTTATAAACTGGATATTACAAATGAGGTGTTCTGAGGTTGCGATCACATGCCCGAGATAAAGCAGGGGGCTGGGAGAGGCTATTTCCTCTGGCAGAATTTGACCCGCAGTTGCCCGATCACACCTCCCTGTGCAGCTGTGGGCGCAGTCTGTCAGTGTGTGGTCAGACGGAACTGTGGGTGAGTTGAGGTTTTTTTGTCCTGTTTTCCCCCATGCGCTTCAATGAGGGATCAATTAATCGCACCTCCGCACTGAGGGTTCCCTATGGAGTTTGTGATGATGTGCATACTGCGAGGGGGGGATGGCACAGAGTCGGGATGGCCTGATCAGACCATCTCGATGCCATGAGAGTACGCTGGAGTGATCAGACAAGGGAAAGTCTGGGACTACGAGAGAGAGCAAAACACATCGTTGGGCAAATACCTTGAAGCAATAGGGACAGACGAGCGACAAAAATGTCAGTGCGGAATCTATTTTGCCATGGACTTCAGTTACCTCGACTCGGACACTGAGGCCCAATCTGCATCTAGCATTTGCTCCGTTGCTTTACCAAACCCACACTGGAACAGAAAAAGATGCAGTTCAAAACAGCATTCAAATACCCCAGGCCAAAGCTGTACTGATTGCAGAGTCACCCCGGACGGCCATAAAATGGCCATAAATCTATGCAGATGGCAACAATAAAACCGAGAGCTGAAACAAAGTGAAAGCAGACGTAGGTTTGGTGTAGTGGTTAAGTGCGCGGACTCTAATCTGGGTGAACCGGGTTTGATTCCCCACTCCTCCACTTGTACCTGGCTGGATGACCTTGGGCAAGCCATAGCTCTGTACCAGCTGTTCTCTCAAGGACAGTTGTCTCAGAGCTCTCTCAGCTCCACCCACCTCACAGGGTGTCTGTTGTGGGGAGGGGAAGGGAAAGGAGTTTGTAAGCCGCTCTGAGACTCCAAGTGAGTGAAGGGCAGGATATAAATCCAATCTCCTCCTCTTCTTCTTCTTCTTCTTCTTCTTCATAAAACAGCGGAGCAAATGCCAGATGCAGATCGGGCCTGAGATACGAGTCCTTTACCACTACCCCACTGGGCACTATGAACAGGGTATGTTTGATTTTTGAGGACGTTATTTGCAAGGACTGCCTCGTGGCTTCAACAAACAAGGCAGCGAACGCTTCTGTGAGTTGCCCCAGGTCTCCGCTTGCAAATAATCATGAACGGCCACCGCAGTTGCCTGTGCCACTGTCTTCTCTGAACAAAACCTTTCTCCGAGAAAGATGTTTGTGATTGCCCCCTCCGTGCTGTCTAGATCCTTCTCGGCACACAGCAGTGCCTCTAAGTTGGTAAAGGCACAGCCCATAATTCAAAGGAATCCAGCTTCTTAAAATGTGTTGGTCCTGACAAGCTGACACCAGTCAGTCGATCCACGGCAAAGGCTTGCTCTTGGGCTGTAATTCCTTTGGTAATTAGGAAGAGCTGGAAGGAGGAAGTGTCATGCCAGGAGCCAAAGGCAGAGTCAGCTGTCACGAACGTTTGCCTTTTTGTACTGACAGCAAAGGCCCGAGAACTGCAGACCTAATTTCTCCAAATCCCTCCATAGAACAAACCAAGCCAGCCTGTGATCTTCCTCAGGACTGATTCTCCACTGAGGCCTGGATTGAAAGACCCCTGCACTAACACAGTCTACAAAAAATATAAACCAAAAGGGTAGGCCATCAAAAGATTCACAACTTCCTCAAGTAAACAGTAGGCAACAGTCTATTGGAATGCACGAACAATAAATTTAAAAGACAATAGAATTGGTGGCCACCATTCAAAAACACGGTTTGCAAATTCAAAATATACTTAGATGATAGTGGAAAATATCCAACAAGAGACTCCTCTATATCCTTCGAATATAATAGTGTCCAAAAGACTTCAAAGTCCACAAGAAAGGCAGAGGACGTCCCAAACCGACAAACTTGCAACTTTCCAGGTATGCCAGACATTTCAAAGCAATCTTCCTCAGTTGTACAGCCGGAAATGGAACCTAATTTCCATTTGAAATGTGAGCTGTGCCTACATTACTGTGGAAATTAGGTTCCTACCCATCAGCCACGATTCTTTCAAGGCCACGTTTATTTGTTAGAATCATTTAGATCTTGCCCGGCAACCAGGAACTGGTTCTTGGGGCAGCTCAAAGCAGCGCTTAGAAACGTACCGCAGTAATATTGTACAAATCTAAAGTCAACATCTCATATCCCCAAACATAAAAGAGCAGGGAGATAAAACTTGCAACAGGCAGGAAATAAAACATACAGAAGAACCGAGTAGCAGAACGGGCCAAGATTTAGAATTTCACGGTAGGGAGGAGAGAGAGCTTATTGAAGCTCATTGTGTTTGATTTGTTATCCAAGATCGTTTGGGCTTTGTTCTCAGGGTGCCAAAGAACATGTCAGACTCATCCACCAAGCTGTCATGATGTCCATGTCCTTTGGATGTCGCAACGTAAGACAAGATTTTGCAGATGGTGGTAGAACTGGAGAGGGGATTCGCAGAAAGATGACCCAGGAGAGATCCCATCCAAATCTTAGATATGACAGCTGAAGACATCTTGGCAGTGGGCGCAGCTCTGGTGGCGCTGGAAAGTGTTATTAAGTAGCAGCCAACAAAGGGTTTTCAAGACAAGGGATGAGCAAAGATGGCTTGCCATTGCCTGCCCTTGTGTAGAAGAAGAAGGAGGAGGAGAAGAAGATGAAGAAGAAGAAGAAAGAAGAAAGAAAGAAGAAGCAGAGGAGGAGAGATTGGATTTATACCCCACACTTCAATTGTAGTCTCAGAGCATCTTACAAACTCCTTTCCCTTCCCCTCCCCACAACAGACACCCTGTGAGGTAAGTGGGGCTGAGAGAGCTCTTTCGAGAACTGACCTTGAGAGAATAGCTCTGACAGAACTGTAGCTTGCCCAAGGTCATCCAGCAGCTGCAAGTGGAGGGGTGGGGAATCAAACCCGGTTCTCGCAGATCAGAGTCTGCGCTCTTAACCACTACACCAAAAACCGGAAAGTAGAAACTCATCCAAGTAGAAACCAGTGCTCCCTCTAAGCTGTGGAGTCTTGTGAGCCAAAATTCTACTTGGTGAGTTGCTGGCATTCAAGTTGTGAGTGAGCGATAAGGCGAATGCATCAGTTAGTTTGCTCTGGAGCCATCCTTCCTGAGTGAAGGCAAAAATGTTGTGAGCTGGAGGCTAGAAAACTGTGAGCTAGCTCACACTAACTCAGCTCAGAGGGAACACAGGTAGAAACCATGGCCGATCCTTCTGTGATTGAATGAGACTGAGCTACCCTGGGCCATCCAGGTCAAGGTTGTAGCGAGCTAGTCTTATTTTTCTCTCCACAGCAGCGGGCTAATATGGATACTCCTGCTTAGCCTCTGAGGTCTTACAAGATTGGGCTAGCCTTGGCCATCCACACCAGGGCAGGCAGAGCTACAGGGCAATGTAAATGGCAGACAGCTGGAACACAGAACATAAGAGAAGCCAATGCTGGATCAGGCCAGTGACCCATCCAATCCAACACTCTGTCACACAGTGGCCAAAAATACCAGGTGCCATCAGGAGGTCCAGCAGTGCGGCCAGGACACCAGAAGCCCTCCCACTGCTGCCCCCCCGCCAAGCACCAAGAATACAGAGCATCCCTTGCCCCAGACTGAGCGTTCCTATCTGCACCTTGTGGCTAATAGCCACTTGATGGACCTCTTCTCCATATATTTATCCAATTGCTATTTTATTTACCTGCTTAACCTTTACTTTTTTGACTAAACAAGAGGTGCTCTGTAACTATACAATTACCATTATGGTTAAGGTAAGTATTGAATTTATGAGGTCAATAATATTAAAGATATTTTAATGTTTTTAAATGTTTGTAGAAGTGTTTAAATGTAATTTGAGGTGTTTAGAAACAAAGCCACTTAATATAGTTGGGGTTGGAAGGTATCTCATTGTGTTCTGCCATATATGTAACAAAAGGGAATCATTTTCTGACAAAAAGATGAGTGTTTTTTTGTGGATATAGCCAATTGCTCCTCCACTATGTCAGCTATTTTGTCCATAATGCAGTGGTCCCAGCATTTATTTTTCCATTCTGGTATGCTTGGTGGAGTAGGTGCCTTCCATGCAGCCGCAATAGTCAGTCTTGCAGTTGCTAGAAGGGTGGCAGTTAGCTTGTTTATTTGGTGCAGAGTTTAGACTTGTTTGTAGCCCACTGAGTTTCAGTATCATTGTGGCATATGGTACTAGGGGGTGATATATAGTTAAAGCACCTCCTTACTTTTTATCTGTTTCCTGACGTTCTTTTAAAACACCTTATATTGTATATTGGGGGGGGGGGGGAGCCTCGGTTCTCGTCACTTTCCAATATTACAATCTTTTTTTTTATGTATTGAATTTTTCCCCCCTGCACGAAATGCCCGTGATTCAGTTGCGATGGGAAAAAAAGAATCTCGTTTACTTTTCCATATCCATGTTCATATTTGCCGCAATAATTTAGTTTTATTTTCAAGATACGGGAGAGTTCTGGGGAAGTGTTCTCTCTCTTTCTCTCTCTCTCTCTCTCTCTATACCATTTCCATTTTCACATTTTGCTTGTCAAAAAAAATGAAATATCTTGGGGGAGGGGGAACAGGGCCCAGATAGTCAGAAATAAAAGACGGGAGAGCGTCAGAGAGGGAAACAGAGTGCTTTTTGTGTAAGGTAAAGGTAAAGGTTTCCCTTGCTCGAAAGCCAGTCCAATACGACTCTAGGGATGCGGTGCTCATCTCCGTTTCCAAGCCGAAGAGCCAGCACTGTCCAAAGACGTTTCCGTGGTCATGTGGCTGGCATGACTAGACGCCGAGGCACATGGAATGCTGTTCCCTTCCCACCAAAGTGGTACCTCTTTATCTACTTGCAATTTCTTGCTTTTGAAGTGCTAGGTTGGCAGGAGCTGTGGCCAGAGATGGGAGCTCACTCCGTCATGCAGCACTCAGGTCTCGAACTGCCGAACTATCGACCTTCTGGTCTGCAGTTCAACGACTTAACCACTTAGCCATTTGTGTAGGTAGGCCTTAATCCAAATGTCTCTGGTGGCTATGCAGGGCTCTATACAGGGCCACCTCTTTCTCTGCCATCATGCCAGGACCAGCTGTCTGCCTCCAATAGAGCTGTTCATGGTGCTGAAAATTCCTCACTTGTACAATCAGCCACTGGCGAATCAAAGCCAGGTCTGTTTCTGGTTTCATAGAAAAACAGGATCCTTCACCCACTCCTATACTTGGGGAAAGAGCTAAATTTTGTGATGTGTAATTTATGCAGATTAGTTTCATGTGAGCTTATTTGTATGTTCGCGAGATGAGAGCATTTCCCTTTCTCCTGTTCCTTAATTGTTGTGGGTTTTCTCCCAGCCCCGCCACTCCTCCTTAATTCCAGTTCAACTAGGAGAATCCCGAACATTAATTATGAAATTGGCACTCTCCCATTCATCCTACCCAAATGCACTCCCAATGTTTAGAAAACTAGCTTGCAGAGTAGATGAGGTAGATTAGCAGGAACCGAAAGAACCGCAGCGGGGGCATGTTTTTTGAGGAGGGGCCTGCCTGAAGGCAATAGCTTTATTGAGCTGGAGTAGGAAGCACTCTCTCCTGCCAATACAAAGTCAATCATCAAGATTTTGGAGAACAGGGCTTTATCACTGGCAGTTCTGAGACTGTGAACCTCTTTTTGCAGAAAGGTTTATATTGTTTCATCTTCCTTGGTCTTTAGGCATTAGGTCAAGCGAGGTTTCCTGCCAGATGAGCTAGGTTTGAGGCCAGTAGGACCTCAGAAGGGGCTGCAGTGGCTCAAGTGGTTAAGACGCTGAACTGCAGTCCAAAAGGTCAAGTTCAGCAGTTTGAGACCCGAGTGCCGCATGACGGAGTGAGCTCCCGTCTCTGGTCCCAGCTCCTGCCAACCTAGCAGTTCAAAAGCAAGAAATTGCAAGGAGATAAATAGGTACCGCTTCGGTGGGAAGGGAACAGCATTCCGTGCACCTCGGCATCTAGTGATGCTGGCCACATGACCTTGGAAACGTCTTCAGACAGCACTGGCTCTTTGGCTTGGAAACAGAGATGAGCACCGCATTCCTAACGTCGCATTTGACTGGCTTTCGAGCAAGGGAAACCTTTACATTTACCTAGGACCTCAGGGACCAACATAATTTGCAGTGCAATCCTAAGAACACTTCCTTCCTTTCTTTCCTTGTAGGAAAGGGTAGGTTAGATTAGGGTGTTAATGTTGCTAATACCCTAATGTTATCAATGTTATTAAAGCTATTAAAGGTGCTGATGTAATTCGTGTTATCGATATTATCATTAATGTTGATAAGGTTATGAATATTATTAATGTTGTTAACATGGTTAATCATGTTAATATTGAGACATGGAATTAGTGAATTGGTGCGTCGCAAGATGTTGATGTTGGATTTGTGATCGGTTCGTTGTGTTGTATGTTATGTTTTGTATTGTGAATGCTGCATGTTGAAATGTTGGAAATGTTTTCTTCATTTGTGTGTTGAAAGGTTTTTTAAAATAAAAATCTCTATTTTCCTAAAAAAAAAACCCAACAACAGCCCAACAAATCTATTTTCCTAAGAACACTTGCCTGGGCGTATGTCCCATTGAACAGATCTCAGTCGGCTTCTGAGCAGACCTGCTTAGACTTGCTCTTCCAGCTGCATCCCTAAAATTTTGCTACATCCGGATTTTAAGCCTTTTTTAAATTAAGACGTTCTGTGACTGCTCTTGATCGTGTGTCCTTTCACGCTTTTAATCTGGCTCTTCGGGGTCTACGACACCGTTGTCGTCTTTTTCAGTTTTGTGGTAAGAAAACACAATTAAATATAAGCCAATGGATACTGTTTGCGACAGCCTGCATCGGTATTTGTTCCAGCTCCTAGGTTTTTTCACTTCTACGCTTCCTGTGCTCCGCCGAATCATTTCTGGGTCTGTGGTCACCACACGTCAACGGGGCTGCCTCTTGGGGTTCCACCAGCCCATTGTTGGCCGAGCAGCTGTCTCTTTGTATCAGGTTCACATTGTGCTGAGTCCAGTGAATATATTTATCCTCACAGCTGTGCCGTCAAAGACCTCCTTCCATTGGCCTGGGAGCCCCATCTGGATGCACCAGAGCTGTTGGGCAACAGAATTCATCCACCGCTTCTCCCTGTTGTCATTCGGTCAAGTGGATCGAGGACTTCTGTGTCATTGTCTGGCATGCTCTGTTTGCTGGTTTAGAACACCATCTTACTCTTAAACACAGACATGTTAGAATGGGATTTGGTACCTACGTCCAGGATCCAGGTCACCAAGTCTGTGAGCCTACGTTCCAAGAGAAGGCAAAATATAGAGGAGAGCGCAAAAGTTGGCTTGAAACTCAACATCAAAAAAAAAAACCTAAGATCATGGCATCTGGCGCATCACTCCTTGGCAAATAGAAGGGGAAGTCGTGGAAGCAGTGACAGATTTCACGTTCCTGGGATCCAAGATCGCTGCAGACGGGGACTGCAGCCATGAAATTAAAAGACGCCTGCTCCTTGGGAGGAAAGCGATGGCAAACCTAGATAGCGTGATAAAAAGTAGAGACATCACCCTGCCAACAAAAGTCCGTATGGTCAAAGCCATGGTATTCCCAGTAGTGACGTATGGTTGCGAGAGGTGGACCGTAAGGAAGGCTGAGCACCGAAGAATAGATGCTTTCGAGTTATGGTGCTGGAGAAGACTCTCGAGAGTCCCTTGGACTGCAAGGAGATCAGATCAGTCAATCCTAAAAGAAATCAACCCTGATGGTTCCCTGGAAGTCCAGATCCTGAAGCTGGAGCTCAAATACTTTGGCCACCAGATGAGAAGGGAGCACTCCCTGGAGAAGACCCTGATGCTGGGAAAGAATGAAGGCAAAAGAAGAAGGGGATGGCAAAGGATGAGATGGTTAGACAGTGTTAGCGATGCAACGAACATGAAGTTGAGCAAACTCCGGAGGACGGCGGAGGACAGGAGGGCCTGGCGTGATGTGGTCCATTGGGTCGTGAAGAGTCAGACTCGACTATGTGACTGAACAACAACAAGTACTCTCCCTCGAACCCAGAGATGTGGGAATGGATGGACCTTTGCGTGCAGAGTCTGAATGCAGTCCTGTGATTCAAGGAACAGGGCAGGGCCTGCCCTAGATCCCTTTATCTTTAAGAAGGAAGGGAGCTATTCCCAGCTTGTGCAAGGGAGCCCTTGTGCAGTATAGATCTGTTAATTTCAGTGAGTTTAGAGTCAAGTAACTCTGCATCAGTGTCCGTTTATAATCTCATCTCAAGGTCTTGCCGGTCTGGTGCTGGCAGTCTAGCGTGCTTTCCGGCTCTACCTCCACATTCAAAGGCAGTAAACCTTAAATGCTGGTGCCAGGAGGCAACATCCGATGCCTCTATGCCCTGTTGTTGGCTTGCTGGTGTGGTTTTGGGTCAATCATAAGTTCGGTCAGAGCTGTTCTCTCAGGAGCAGTCCTCGAAAGAGCTCTCTCAACCCCGCCAACCTCACAGGGTGTCTGTTGTGGGGAGGGGAGGGGAAGGGGAAGGAGATTGTAAGCTGCTCTGAGATGCCGAGTGAAGGGAGAGGTAGAAATGCAGTCTCCTCCTTCTCCTCCTCCTTCTCCTTCTTATCCAAGTACTAACCAGGGTCAACCTTACTTAGCTTCCGAGATCTGACAAGATTGGGATCACCTGGATAATGACCCTAGGGTCAAAGTATAGCGGACACTGGGAGATGCTTGAACAGATCTCCATTTTTAGAAAGCGACTGGTCTCACTGGTAGACCTCCTGATGGCCCCTGGGTTTTGGCCACTGTGTGACACAGAGTGGTGGATTGGATGGGCCATTGGCCTGATCCAACATGGCTTCTCTTCTGTTCTTATGTCTGGGGCAGTGATGCTCTGTATCCTTGGTGCTTGGGGTCTCCATTTTGTGCATTGGGATCTTGGTGCATTGGGATCTCCAGTGGAAGGGCTTCTGGAGTTGTGGCCCTGCTGGTGGACCTCCTGATGGGACCTGGGTTTTGGCCACTGGGTGAGACAGAGCGTTGGACTGGATGGGCCACTGGCCTGATCCAACATGGCTTCTTTTAACGTTCTTAACTGGTAACTAGTTTCAGGGTGGACTATATGCTTCCCCTTTGCAGCAAATAGCAGCTTTGGAGGGCATGTGAGGTCTGGAAAACAGCTGTTGGTCTGCTTACCATGACCCAGCCTTGACCGAAGTGACACACTTCACTGGCTGTTATTGACCAATAAAAATGGATCAAGAGATCTTTTCATGGATCCCTCAGCGTAGTCTCACCTTTGGCCCTCAAGCAGCAGAGAGAAGTGATAAGAAAACAAACCCTTCAATTGCCATCTCTGCTGCTGCAACAGACAGCCAATAGGGCAGGGATGTGAGAACAGTTCCTTATCCGTAAGAATGTAAGAGAAGTCATGTTGGATCAGCCCCGTCCAGTCCAACACTCTGTGTCACCCAGTGGCCAAAACCCAGGGGCCATCAGGAGGTCCACCAGCAGGGCCAGAACTTCTGAAAACCTCCCACTGTTGCCCCCCTAAGTACCAAGAATACAGACCACCACTGCCCCAGACAGAGTGTTCCATCTGTACCTTGTGGCTAGTAGCCACTCATGGAACTCTGCTCCATGTTTATCCAATCCCCTCTTGAAGCTGTCTATATTAAGAACATAAAAGAAGCCAATGTTAGATCAGGCCAGTGGCTCGTCCAGTCCAACCCTCCGTGTCACACAGTGCCCCAAACCCAGGTGCCCTCAGGCAGTCTACTAGTGGGGCCAGAACTCCAGAAGACCTCCCACTGTTGCCCCCCACCAAGCACCAAGAATACAGAGTATCCCTGCCCCATACGAAGTGTTCCATCTATACCTTGTGGCTAACAGCTACTCATGGACCCCTGCTCCGTATGTTTCTCCAATCCCCTCTTGAAGCTGTCTGTGCTCATAGCCACTGCTGCTTCCCATGACAGTGAATTCCCCGCATCTAATTTTATCTTCAGCACACCACGTGAGCAGTCAAGTCGGATCTTGAAGAACGCTCCCTTTTTCCCGAGCACTCAAAAATGTTTTAAATGTTTGTATCTGCACATTCTGGCACGGCTTCCCCCTCTCTTGTCCTTGTTCTGTTCTCTCCAGGATTGAACCCTATTTTGAATAGGAACCCTTTATGGTTAATCTATATCAAGGCAAAACAAAAAAAGAAACAGCAAGCAGAAAAGACTGCAGAGGGCCCTTCGCAGATCCTCACAAAGTCCTGCTGCCCTCTCAAACGCTCAGGAATGAATAGGCCACTTGCCAGAACAGCTTGTCAAAACTGTCACCTCGGCGGCCCTTTGATTTGCAGTTTTTCCCTCTCCTCTTTTCCTCCCAGATGAACTTCTGTAGTGGAGACCTTGATGGTTGTCCCTGATAGAGAAAGCGAACAGAGGCACACAACAGCTCAAGAGGAGGAGTCATCGCCGTGTTTTCTTCTCTCGGAGAAGAGGCCCGGCTCTTTCCCCAGGGCCGCGGACTCCAAGGGTTCGACTCTGTGGATTGAATCTTAAGAAAAGCATGTCGTAAGCCATTTCCCCAGCCTCCTTCTGGCAGGCCAGGAACTTAGAACATCGCCAGAAGTGGAACATCACCTGGAAAGAGAACAGATTCAGACACAAACATACACAAAGATGCGGCCCTCTGTGCCAGACTGAGAGCTTCTCTACGTTAATGACAATTGTGTGTATTAAGTACCATCAAGTTGTCTCTAACTTCTGGCAACCCTACAAATTGATGACCTCTCAAATGTCCCATTGTTAACAGCCTTGCTCAAGTCTAGCTAGGGCTGCCAAGTCCCAGTGGCCACCAGCGAGGGTTGGGGTGTACAATTGGCAGATCCAGGATGGGAAACTCATAAGAACATAAAGAACTTAAGAAAAGCCAATGTTGGATCAGGCCAGTGGCCCATCCAGTCCAACACTCTGTCACACAGTGGCCAAAAACACCAGGTGCCCTCAGAAGGTCCAACCAGTGGGGCCAGGACACCAGAAGCCCTCCCACTGTTGCCCCCCCCCCTCAATCAAGCACCAAGAATACAAAGCATCACTTGCCCCAGACTGAGAGTTCCTATCTATACTTTATGGCTAGATAGGAACTCTCAGATAGGAACTCAGATAGGAACTCCTGGAGATTTGGCGATGAAGCCTGGGGAGGACAGGGACCTCGGTGGGGTACAGTGCCTCAGAGTATACCCCTCAAGTGTCTATTTTCTCCAGGGAAACTGATCTGAGAGCCAGTTTGGTGTAGTGATTAGGAGCGCGGACTCTTAATCTGGGAGAACAGGGTTTGATTCCCCACTCCTCCACATGCAGCTGCTGGCGTGACCTTGGGTCAGTCACAAGCGCTTTCAGAGCTGTTCTCTCACAAGCAGTCCTCAAAAGAGCTCTCTCAGCCCCACCTACCTCACAGGGTGTCTGTTGTGGGGAGGGGAAGGAGATTGTAAGCCACTCTGAGACTCCTTCAGGTAGTGAAGGGTGGGGTATAAATCCAATCTCTTCTTTTTCTCTGTAGTGTGGAGATGATTCCGGGGATCCCCAAGTCCCACCTAGAGGCTCGCATCTCTGGGTCTTGCAAATGGAGGGCTGTAGTATCCTTGACAGTCGATCCATCGCATGTTGGGTCTTCCTCTTTTCCTGCTGCCTTCAACTTTTCTTTGCATTATTGTCTTTTCCAGTGAGCACCAAGATGGTAGGGTTAATTTCAAGATACTTCATCGCTGCCAGTGTACTTCCAGATCCAACATGTGGCGTTTCTCCCCTCTGGTTTCTCTATTGTTCCCTGGGGGTACACCCTCAACCTTGAAAAAAATCCCTCTGTTAGGAGGGCAGGCCCCACCCCCCGTTTCATTCCACAGCCTCATCTCCTTTCCCCTCAATTTCAGGGGCCAACTCATCCTGCCTTGAGGATCCCATGATATAGCAGGCACCTCTGCAGTCTCTCCAGGGCTGCAATCATACACACAATTAGACCCAACATAGGCGCAAATGCCAGGTGGATTTAAAGGAAGCGATCAGACAGCAACATCTGGGAAGTGCCCTGCAGCCATCGGCAACCCATTTTGCTCCTCCACAGAAGCAGAGTTAAAAGACATCGGGGAAAATCCGGTAGTAACCAGGTTGTGACAGGCCATGGATGGACTTTCCCCTGTCTGATCACTCCAGTGCGCTCTCATGCTGTTGGAATGGCCTGATCAGGCCATCTCAACTCCATGTCATTGTTTTCCCCCCTTCTCAGTATGCGCATCATTGCTAACTCCATAGGGAGCCCTCAGTGCGGAGGTGTAATTCATCGATTCCTTGTTTAACTGCATGGGAAACAAACGCAGGGGGAAGACTCACCTGCAGTTGTGTCTGATCACACACTGATTGGCTGTGCCTGCAGCTTCAAAGGGAGATGTGATCTCTTCAAAGGGAGGTGTGTGACTACAACCCAGGATTCCCTTTACTGTTTCTCAGCTACCTTCTTCCCACATGGTTCTTGGCTGATCTGTAATCAAAGAGACAGCAGTCACACTTTTTTTTTTAATTAAAGTATTTTTATTAAGGATTCAAGAGGGTACAGAAAAATTATTAATGGTTAACAATTATAGACATATTGTAACTGTCTCAGACAACATGGCTACCATTAATGTTGGAGTGTACAATGCATCCTGGTGTTATACGTGGAGTTAATAAGTTGATCCTTCTCAGAGAGAAGTGAAAAATACAAATTGACAATACAGACAAAATTTAAATGTAGTCTATGCTATAAGTTATAACTTTTCAGGTAAATGTGGTTTGCAACATATGATATAAGAAGAATAGCAATTATCTCTTTCTCCAATTATAAATACAGATATAGGGGGATGTTATTTACCCATGCTTTTGGGAGTAGACCCCCTCCACTTTCAGAATACTCATTGATAATTGGGTACCATTTAGTCATGGGACTTTTTGTGTTCTGTGTATTATCCCAGCTTTCTATTTTATCTGCTATTTTATCTAAAATAAAGTAATCCCAAATTTTGGCTTTCCAGGTGCTGAGTGAGGGGCTGGTGGCTTCTTTCCAGTTTATCGCTATTGTATATTTTGCCGCTGTAAGAAGAACTTCTACCAGGTCTCTACTATTGGATTTGTGATTCCAATAGCAGTCACACTTGTTAATAAGTGACTGTGTACTGTTGGGCTGAATTGTTTAAGGCTTTAGTTCCACTAATGATTTATGTGGGCCTGATGGTCTGAGGAAACCCCTGCCAGTTTGGAATAGGGTGTTGACCACTTGGAATCTTCTTGAATTTTTGTTACAAAGGATCTTCAGACCTTTTCGTACTAACTGGGGACTTTACCACAGTTGTGAAATAAGTCATGTTTTATTTAAAGAGCACTATAATTACCTGCTGCAGTGTGTTGTCTTTACAGTTGTTATGTACTGGTTTCAATAGTTCGAACTGGGCCCTTGGATTTATTATTTATTTATTTACCAGGTGGTGTCTGGAGATCTCCTGGGATTGCCACTAGTCTCCAAGCAACCGAGATCAGTTCCCCTGGAGAAAACTGACACTTTGGAAGGCAGGCTCTATGAAATTATGCTATAAAAATACAAATATTTATTATGGTGTACACATTAATAAAAGATAAAATAGGTTAAAAGAAATGATCCAAATATCAGACTGTCCCGAAGATGGGACCTTCCCCACCCCTCCCACCAGCTGCGATCCCCAGAAGCGGGCCCACACGGCACAAGGTGGCCCAGCAGCACTCACCAGGAGGTCGGAGCCCACCGCAGCCCACCAGCAAGGAGATGCCAAGGACAACGAGGGACCGAGCGGGAAGAAGAGTCAGGCTGGGGAGGTCTGCGGGCAGCCATCTCTGGAGCCGCCAGGGAGCCGGGCCTCCCTGCGGCTACCACCGACCCGCGGTGCCACACCAATACCCCCTGGCATGACCACTTGGCCACAGCAGCTGTCGGCCAGCGGCTCCTCTCAACGGCCGACAGAGTCCGCGAGGCCACCCGACGGGCCAGCACCCTGGGTGATGACAGGCATGCAGGAAGCCCGGGGCCAACGGCCCGCCACGAGGGCTCATCTCCGTCTTCGTGAGCCGCGGCCTGGCTCAGGGAAAGAGGAGCAGGCAGCACCAGAAGTGGCTCCAGACGTCCGGGCTTAACCTGAAACCCGGCATCTGTGGATAAGAAGGGGGCGGGGCCAGAAGAGGGAGGAGCACCAGAGCATTAGGGAAGGGGGAGGGAGAGTATAAGTGAAGGGTGCCCGAAGGGCCGAGGAGGAACTGCCAGGCAGTCTGCAGGAGCCCAGAGAGAGGGAGCTAGAGGCAGAGTGTTTGGAGTGAGTGGAGAGAGGTGTGCTGAAGTAACCCACCCCCGGTTCACATACCTGAGGCCCTGGCTGCCCTGAAGGGGGGCCTCACAAGGTGGCTGAGGCACCTGCACTATCAGACTCCAGTGACGGTGAGGCGGGGGCTCCGGGGATTCATGTGACAGAGACCCTTAAAACTTTTGACGCACAGACCTGATAGTTTTACATATACAGTTGATGGGTATATCTTGTGACCAGTAGACCATACGCGTTTCAGCCCCTTAGGGCCTCCCTCCGTGGTCAATATTACTACTGAAAGACAACACACATTCAGAAATAAATATATGAAAAAAAGGTTTTTCTTTAGAGCCAGGTGTTGCTTTCTCATGTAATGTGCAGCCGCTAAAAGTTTACACAGTGGTCCTTGGATAATCTCTCACGGTAACTGCACATGCTCTCCAGATTGCTCTGGTAACAAATATCCAATGTGTCTGGGCCACATAAGAGCCCTGGGTGGGCCGGTTCTGGCCCCCGGGCCTTATGTTTGACACCTCTGATCTAAGAGATCCAAGCTAGCCTAGGCCATCCAGGTCAGCGCCCATCTCTTGGCCTGGTGATAGGCCTGGCGGCCAAGCCCTATGAGGAAAGGCTGAGGGATTCAGGAATGCTCAGTCTGGAGAAGAGGAGGTTGAGAGGGTTCATGATTGCTCTCTGAGGGATCCCCAGGTCCCTCTTGGAAACCGGTCTCCCTTATCCTCAGAGTTGGGCCCAAGGGCGAGCCCTTTGTCTCCCACGCTTTGTAGTGAACTTCCTTCCCTGCCACATTACGTTCCTATAATTCCGGTGATTGACTGGCGATCTGACAACCCCACAAGCCCCGTCGAGTCTGATCGGATGAGAAAAACCACCAGAGCGTGGGCAGGGAGGTCCCGGGCACCCCCTGTGAGGAATACCTTTGCCCCTCGTCCCCCACCCCCCCACACACACCCTCCAGGCCCTGTTAGCAGCCGACGTCTCTTGGGCTGACAGCATGACAAAGCTTGTAATAAAGCCAGCTCTCTCCTCGCCAGTCAATTGGCAAGGCAGCAAGAGCAGAACCCGAGATATAATAAACTGCTCCAACCTCCTCTGGAAGAGGCGGGCGTGAGGGAGAGAAATCCGTACCTCAGTTGGGGCTTTTGTGATTACATTTAGCTGCCAGTCTTCCTCGACCCTCATTCCTAACTTGTCTGACGGCCCCCCAGAGCATCACATAATTTGATGCTGTAAACACTCTCTCTTTTGAGGCTGCAAGCGTCTTTCCTGAAAGATCACATCCCTCTTTTCTTTGGCAGCAGGTGGGGGGAGGCCGTGGCATGAAGTGCTTCGGAACAGCGGTGCTGCGATCTCTCGGCACGTCACACGCTCGAAAGAGCGAATCCTCCTTGCTCGCCACAGCCTTGGACTGTCAAGCTGAGCACCCGAGATGCTCGCACGGGTGATCGTGGCTTGCAACTGGAAAACAGAGCAGGATTTGGAGTGTGCGGTTCGTGACGTTTCGTGCAGTCGCTGGCCACGTAGCTGCTTGTGTTGGAGTGTGTTCGCAATTTGTTAGATCTCCCGGACATCTGACCCAGGGCCATTGATGGTGGGCCAATTAGTTTCAGGAGGGTAGCTATGTTATTCTGCAGTGGAAAAATCATAGAATCACGGAGTCGGAAGGGGCTATATACAGGCCATCTAGTCCAGCCCCCTGCTCAATGTAGGATCAGCCTAGAGCATTTGGTCGTGTTACTTTGGAGACAAGTATCCAACGAGAGCATGGTCTCCACAGCCCTGTTCGAAACCATTTACTGCTGTGTAATATCCTGCTGAAGTAGACCACCTTCGAGTTACTACTGACCTTTAAAGAGGTGTAAAACTCTTGCACAGAAACATGTGTCATCCATAATCCAAAGAAAAGATGTGTTTTTAATAACTCGAACCTTTCATAAAAGGAAGCAGATTCTCAGGGCAAAATAGGGAGGGGAGGTTACTGTTCATCGGATCCATTTTCACCTCGGAGATGTTATTGTGACACTCCCGAGTTGTTATGAACTGTGGTTTTTCGGTCAAATGGCTTATGGGTATTTCCCCCCCACACTACATGTGTTCAGCAGTGATTACAACCGCATTACTTTTAAAAAACACACCTTGTATGTAATCTAAAAATTGCATCTTTGTGTACGACACCCTCGAAGCCCGAGTTCCATTTTCTAAAAAATAACCACACGTTCTCTCAAATGAGATTGTGGATTGTTGTGCACATAACGTCCATCTGAAAAAAAATCTATTCACCTTGGGAGGGGGGCAGAATCCTCCTTCCTTTGAAATTAATCAAGAGTTCAATTTTAAAAATCCTCTTTTCCCATAATAAATAACTCCTTATGATCAAGAAGACGAGGTGGAATTAAATTAGATTATCCACATTTTTTTTAAAAAATCTATATCCATTTCAAAACACATTAGCTTGGCCGTAGCCTTGACCTGACTTAAACAGAGGAGAGGGTTTTAGCTAAGCAGAATCGGCCCTGCTTAGTATTTGGATGAGAGACCGCCAAGAAAGACCGGGGTCTTTCATACCATGTGATCATTTATTTTGCTAGAGATGCTGAGGATGGAACCTGGAACCTTCTGTAGGCCAAGAGAGCCAGTTCGGTGTAGTGGTTAAGTGTGCGGACTCTGAACATGGAGAACTGGATTGATTCCCTACTCCTCCACTTACAGCTGCTGGGTGACCTTGGGTCAGTCACAGCTCTGCCAGAGCTTTTCTCTCAAGAGCAGTCCTCAAAAGAGCTCTCTCAGCCCCACCTACTTCACAGGGTGTCTGTTGTGGAGAGAGGAAGGGAAGAAGATTGTAAGCTGCTCTGAGACTCCAAGTGAAGGGTGGGGTATAAATCCAACCTCCTCTTCTTCTTCTCCGCCACTGAGCCACCAACCTTGTTCCTACACTTGCCCCCATGAACAGTGTATGATTGCAGTGCTCATTCAGCTAAACATGTATGAATTGTCCTATAAATCAGAGAAATCATGTGTGTACTGTTCCAATGGAACATCAAAAAGATCCAGACGGATGAATAAAACGCGAAGGTCCAGATGAATAAAATGCAGCAAAGACCAGATGAATAAAACGCCTTCAAGGGGTAATCAGAGAAACAAAGATCAGCTAGGGAAATTGTCTCCTCTCTAGTCTTGGGAGCCCTAACCTGTGAGGTTCAGGCTGGCCCATCTCATCAGATCATAGAAGCTAAGCAGGGTTGGCCTTGGTCAGTGCTTGGATGGAAGACCAACAAGGAATACCAGGGTCATGATGCAGAGGCAGGCAATGACAAGCCACCTCTGTATGTCTCTTGCCTTGAAAACCCCACGGGGTCATCATAGGTCAGCTGTGACTTTTTAAAAAAAAATTATTTGTCAGATTTTAAAACAATACACAAAAGAAAAATACAAATAATAACTGTTTACATATGTTTGAGTCATATTTTTAACTAGTATCCATCCACTACTAGGTACCATAAAATCTTGACCATAAAATCTTGACCATACATCCAAAAATAAGCATTGTCTTTTCCATGTATTATGATGCTCAACCTACCCATTTCAGCTAAATCCATTAATTTATATTTCAACTTTTCTAAAGTGGGGAAAATGTCAGATTTCCAATATTTTGCCCAAATCATTCGAGCTGCAGTCATTATATATATCAAAACTGTTGTATTAAGACCTTCTGGTATTATATTTAACAAATATGTCACTGGATTTAATGTCAAATCAATGTTTGTTATCTCTAGTATTACTTTTTGAATCTTTCGCCAATACATTCGTACTTTCATACATCGCCACCACATATGTTAAAATGTGCCCACATTTGATTGACATTTCTAGCATAGGTTAGAAATATTAGGATAACGTTTGGCAATCCTATCTGGAGACCAATGCCCACTTCTGGTCTCAGAAGTCAGCTGTGATTTGACGGCAAACAAACAAACAAAAAAGCATGGGCACATTATCTTTTGCACTGTGGGGTTAGACAAAGGGGAATAACACTTAATGTTTTTCTTTTGAACTCAGGTGGATACCCCAGTGTGTGTGGGGAAACAGCAATAAAGAGAACTCATTTGTGGTGGGAATTCATTTCTATGTTATAGAGTGCTCATGAACTGGAGGTTCAACTTTTTTTGCAGGATGAGTTGAGGGGTATACATCCCTATGTACAGAAAACACACATGCCCCTTCAACTAGGTATTTTCTTACTGGCTTTTGTTCTGGTAGCTGTCCTTGATTTGCATGCCAGAGGTGATGTCATGGTGCTGAGCACATTGGGCACAACGCTCTAGCATTTGGGCAAAAATCTCTATGGTTACCATAGAGGTTTTGCCCAAATGCTAGAGCACCCCCACACATCGGGCATGTTGACTGGGACATGCTCTTCAGGGGCAGGGTTCACCCCACCGGCCAGCTGGCTGGTAGCAGATTGGGCCCCCAAAATTGGGTAAAATCCACCCCCACTGGGGGGATAGTACCCCTATTTTGTACCCTGTTTTTTCTGCTCGCATGCCATTTAAGAAGGATTCCTGTAAAAATAATAGCAAACGATACACTAGAGATGCTAACTAGAAGAACAACAAGAAGAAGAGATCGGGTTTCTACTTGAAGGAGTCTTAGAGCAGCTTACAATCTCCTTTCCCTTCCCCTCCCCACAACAGATACCCTGGGTGGTAGGTGGGGCTGAGAGAGCTCTTTCCAGAACTGCCCTTGAGAGAACAGCTCTGACAGAACTGCGGCTTGCCCAAGGTCCTCCAGCAGCTGTGAGTGGAGGAGTGGGGAACCAAACCCGGTTCTCCCAGATTAGAGTCCAACTCCTAATCACTGCACCAAACTGGCTCTAAAAATGAATATGAAATGCTAAAAGCTTCGTTACAAGATTAGTTCATCAACTTTAGTGACTGTCAATCCTTACTTAGCTAAATCAGTGTGCCGGGGGTGGTGGTGAAAGGGCATCGAAAAACCTGATCTTGCCAGATCTTGGAAATGAAGCATGTTTGGTACCTGGATGGGAGACCACCAAGGGAGGCTCTGCAGAGGAAGGCCATGGCCAAACCACCTCTGCTTCTCACTTGCCTTGAAAGCCCCTTGCTGGGGATGCCATGAATCTGTTGCAACTTGACAGCATTTATATATGTAAATAAATGTGGTGCAATGGTCAAAGTAGTGGTCTAGGGAACACCCAAGTTGAACTCCATCTTCAGGAACGATACTTTCTGGTTGACATTGTGGTGGTTGTTTTTTAAAGAAGGCCTGATGAGAACTGTGTATGGTCTCGGAGGCACAAAATTAAAGTGCGGCTGAGAGAAACGGGAAATGGGAGAAAGAGGATTAGCCTGCCCGATCCCTTTGAGAGCTTACAGACTCCTGGAGAGAGGGTTGGGTATTTCCCAAGCATTCTCTCTTGTGTGATTCCTCAGGGGTTTTTAAGCCTGTAAATAAATATCAAAGTCAGGTACAGTATAGAATCCCCAGGTGTGCTGCTTACCTGGATTCTCCTACCAGGGAGCCAGTTTGGTGTAGTGGTTAAGTGTGCGGACTCTAATCTGGGAGAACCGGGTTTGATTCCCCACTCCTCCACTTGCACCTGCTGGATGACCTTGGGCAAGCCATAGCTCGGTACCAGCTGTTCTCTCAAGGACAGTTGTCTCAGAGCTCTCTCAGCCCCACCCACCTCACAGGGTGTCTGTTGTGGGGAGGGGAAGGGAAAGGAGTTTGTAAGCCGCTCTGAGACTCCCTTGGGTAGTGAAGACAGGGTATAAATCCAATCTCTTCTCTTCTTCTTCTAGAGCCTGGTGATGGAGGAATCCTTACTGAATGAATGTCTGGTCAGCACTCCAAGCCTTGAAACATGGAGGCCACAGGATTTGAAGGTTTCAGTATCTGAATACACAAAGCTGCTTTATACCAAATCAGAGCATCAGTCCATCAAGGTTAGCTCTGTCTACTCAGACTGGCAGCTGCTCTCGAGGGTCTCAGGCAAAGGTCTTTCACATCACCTACTGCTTGGTCCTGTTAACTGGAGATGCTGGGGATGGAACCAGGGCCCTTCTGCATCTCAAGCGGAAGCCCTACCCCTGAACCATGGTCCCTCCCCAATCCATTGTTCAACCATTGTTCCATCAGTATTGTCTACTCAGACTGGCAGCAGCTCTTCAGAATCTCAGGCTGAGGTCTTTCCCATCACTTACTACCTGATCTGAAGATGTCTGGAATTGAACCTGGGACCTTCTGCATACCAAGCAGATGCTCTGCTGCTGAGCCACAGCCCCTCCCCTAAATACTACTGGGAAACTATCCTATCACATATAGGTAAGAAGATCCCTTCTAGAGGCTTGGAGCGATAGAAGGATGAGGGGCGTGGACTGAAGAGGCATTTTAGAGATGCCGCTTCTTGCTTTCAGGAGAAAATCATCAGGGGAAATGCAGCCGCCTTGCCTATTGGATCCTTGGAAGTCTCATTAGCAGCTAACGTACTTATCGGAAAAGATAATAATTATCTCCATATTGTGCTTTTATCACTGGCATTGTTTCAGTTAAACTGCTTGGCAGCCGCGTTCCGATTTTAATTCCTTAATATGTCAGCCATCCCTTGTTTCCCTTAAGTGGTGAAAGAGCCTCACAAACTCAAATATGGAACTTAACCACATCCTGGAAATGTTTCATAAGTCTTTGCTATTTTGGAATGTGAAGTAGCGACACTTCCCATAGCCTTCTCATTTTAATTTTGGATTCCCAAAGAACCTGGTTTTGATATTTTGGAAGTTAACGTCTATATCTATCTAGCACGTTTAAACCCCAGCTTTTCTTCAAGGAGCTCAGGGTGATCTACCTGATTCTCCATTTTATTTTCACAACAACCTTGTGAAGCAGGCTGAGCTAAAATTAAATGCCGGCCAAGGTCATAGTTTGCTTGGGGCACAAAAAAGCCTTGGTCCAGCCTTGGATGGGTCACCCTGCCAAGTAAATTTGGACTTGGACTTGACAGCCAGTTTGGTGTAGTGGTTAAGTGCGCGGACTCTAATCTGGGAGAACCGGGTTTGATTCCCCACTCCTCCACTTGCATCTGCTGGATGACCTTGGGCAAGCCATAGCTCTGTACCAGCTGTTCTCTCAAGGACAGTTGTCTCAGCGCTCTCTCAGCCCCACCTACCACACAGGGTGCCTGTTGTGGGGAGGGGAAGGGAAAGGAGTTTGTAAGCTGCTCTGAGACTCCAAGTGAGTGAAGGGTGGGATATAAATCCAATTTCTTCTCTTCTCTTCTCTTCTTCTTGTGGGCCACCGTACTGACCAGGTTGAGAACTACTGGCCTAGAGCTTCCTTTCAGGGATGCAGGGAACTATGGGAACTGTAGTATTCATCCCTAGTTGTTGTGATGGGCAGGTACAACCGTGTCCAGAGAAGGAAGGCCTGAGAAAACAAGCCACTGTTTCTCCCCACATTGACCTCTGCAACATTCGCTCGTGTCCTAACTCAAAACTTCGTGTCACTTTTATAGCTCAAAGGACCGGGACAGTCTAATTCCATTCCTTCTTTGGATACCCTTGCCAGCAAATGAAAATATGATTTTATGGTAAGCAATCCCAACTCCATGCTCCAGCTTCAATGCCACGATAAAAAATCAAGACAAGAGCAAATGAAATTAAATCGTAAATCAGGACAACTCCAGAAGGTTACCTGAGCACTCAATGCCAAGGAAGACAATGAGATACAAGAAAGAGAGGACTTTGTTTTATTACTGAATAATAAAAAAAGAGATGGAACTTTTTAAAAATGTACACCTTGGAAGGGCAGGGTGTTTTATGTGAATGCTGGAAATGGGAGCTGATAAATTAATGACGGGTCCCAATCAGTTGATCCAGCAGATTGGTCGATCCAGCTGAAGGTATCACTTTGCATTAAGGGAGTTACAAAACCACATGGTTGAGAGCCAGTTTGGTGTAGTGCGGCAGTCTCTAATCTGGGAGAACCAGGTTTGATTCCCACACGCCTCCACTTGCAGCTGCTGGATGACCTTGGAAGCAAGCCATAGTTCATTCGGAGCTGTTCTCTCAAGGATGGTTCTGGAAAGAGCTCTCTCAGCCCTACCTATCTCACAGGGTGTCTGTCTGTTGTGAGGAAAGGGAAAGGGAAAGGAGTTTGTAAGCCTCTCTGAGACTCCAAGTGAAGGGTGGGATATGAATCCAATTTCCTCCTCCTCCTTCTCCTCCTCCTCTTCTTCTTCCTCCTCCTCCTCCTCCACATGAAGCCTACTGGGTGACCTTTGACTAGTCATGGTTCTTTCAGAACTCTTGCAGCTCTTCCCGGCCCTGATTGCTGTTGATACTTTCCTTGATTCCACAAGTCTCTGTTTTTACGAACTTTACTGTAAAAATCTACTTCCCGGCATATTTCAATTTCTTTTCTTTTCTTTTTGTGGAGCGATACGTATATGAATTTGAGATGGTGAACCCATTGCTCTAGCCTTTTCCTTTTCCCTCTTAGTTTGGATGTAAATTTGGAGTTTTTTCTTTTCTTCGTCGGCAGGTCCCGGGCAGTGTTCCCGCAAAGCTGAGTTTAGTGCGCGCTGGCTCACCGTTTTTTAGCCTCCAGCTCACACCTTTTTGTCTGTGCTCTGGAAAGAGGTCTCCAGAGCAAACAAATTGAGGCAGCAGCCAAATCGCTCGCTCGCCACTTGAATGCCAGGAGCTCACAAAGTAGAGTTTTTGCTCACAAGACTCCACACTTTAGAGAGAGCGTGGTACTTCAAAGAAGGAGGGTGCCGAAGAGGCCCTTCTCCTGTGGTACGGGGTAGATTCCAAAATATTTTGTGGGGGCAATTTTCAGATCAAACATGAGATGGAATGTTGACCTTCCCTGCCCTTTTTATATTTCCTTTTTATATTTCCTTTTGATATTTCCCTTGATTGTCATCAGTCTCTGTTTTTATGAATTTTACTGTTAAAGTTTACTACACACCCCAGAATATTTTAATTTTTTTTTGCTTTTGCTTTTTTTTTTTTTTTGGAGTGATACGTATGTAGAATGTATTAAATAAACTTAATTTATTTATTTTTAAAAAAAGAATTGTCTCAGCTCCACCTACCTCAGAAGGGGACTGTTGTTGTGGGGAGAGGAAGGGAAGGCGATTGGAAGCCGCTTTGAGACCCTTTGGGGGCAGAGAAAACCAGGCTATAAAAACCAACCCCACTCCCCCTCCCCCTCCCCGTAAACGCAGAATGAAAGCTATGTCAAAAATGGTTGTCTGGTCTACAAACTCTTGATTTTCATGTGATCGTCCGGAAAAGGCCAAGACCCAAAGGCGTCTCTGGAAACCAGTTTTCCCCAGTATGGATAATGAAAGTTGAGACACTGGTTTTTAATAGGGCTGCCAAGTACCGTTCTCCGCCCGGGAGCTCTTAAAGCGCACGCGCCACGGCAACGTAATGATGTCACCCAGAGGTGACATCATCACGTTGGGGGCGTTGCCAGGCGTTGCCAGGCGCCCAAAAAGGGGCGATTGCCAGAGCGTTGCCCCGGCAACACCCCCAACGTGATGACGTCACCTCCGGGTGACGTCATTACACGGGGGAAGTCATCCTCAGCGGACGACTTCTGGGGCGGGGTTCCCCCCGCCGGCCGAATGCCAGCCAGCGGATCGGGAAACCCTATAGCGGGGGATCCCCCGCCCCCCAGGCTGACTTGGCAGCCCTAGTTTTGAAAGAGCCAGAGTTGCTTTTTTGAATAGGCATCAGTTTATTTGTGGCAAACGCCACCCAACTGAGGTGGCGGTCACACCCACGGGATAAAGGGGGAGGGGGCGAGGCTGTTTCCTCCGGAGGAAATTGACCCACAGTTGGGCAGTCACACAGAGTTTTGTAGATGTGGGCGCAGCCCGCCACTGCGTGAGCGGATGCAACCGCGAGTGAGTCGGGGGGGGGGATGCCTTTTTTTTCTCCAGGTGCTTCAGGATCAAGGCCACCGTTACCATATTTCAGTGACCCTCATTCAAAATTCTCCTTTGGCCCCTCTGTCTGTGATAGGCTCCCCAGGTTCCCCTGGCTTTTGCCCCGGGATGAAGGGGGTGAAGGGGAAGTGGGGTTGCCAGATCCACTTTGGGAAACTCCTGGAGATTTGGGGATGGAGCCTGGGGAGGCCGGGGGCCTCAGTTGCCAGCACATCACTCAGAAGTGACATCAAGTCCTCTCCAAACTCCACCCTCCCCAATGCCTTTGGGAGGAAGGTTTCTTAGGGTTGCCACCTCTAGGTTGGGAAATTCCTGGAGATTTGGGGGTTGGAGTCTGGGGAGGGCAAAGTTTAGGGATGGGAGGGGCTTCAGGGGGGTATAATACCATAGAAGCCCCCCCCAAAGTAGCCATTTTTCTCCAGGAGAACTGATCTCTGTAGTCTAGAGGTGGGCTGTAATTCTGGAGGATCCCCGAGTCCCACCTGGAGGCTGGGGTCCCTAGAAGCCAGTAAGTTGTATTCATCAGTCTGCAAGCCCTATGCCATGGGTACGCTGCTTTTTTGTCAAATTCAGGGCTATTTAAAAGCAGTTTGTAATCAGACAGAACAAGCCATTCTCTTTTAAAGATCAAAGTCAAAATGTTTCCAGCGCATGTGAGCCCTTTGGGTCATGCAAAATGGAAAGTATTGGAGTCGGGAGGTGAGTGGTAGTGATTTCATTGTCAAGCTCTGTATTGAGGGTCAGATGGAACATGGGGAACCCCAGGCTCAGAGCCCTCTTTTATGCCAGCCGGAGACAATGCCCCGACCTCGCCCCCAGGCCTTAAGTCCATGGTTGTAGTTCATAGGTCCCTCAGCGGGAGACCTAGGCTCATAATTGGTGGTCGCTCAGGATCTGACTAGCTATTGTTCTACCTGGCTGAAGCTCAGGTAGATTCAGACCATGTGCGCTGACCACGTGGCGGTCGCCATTACGGGAGACCATGCGATCGTGGTCCTAGTTCACAACACCAAAGTAGCTCCGTGGATGTTGGCCAAGGTCTTTTGAAGAACCGGGGGAGAGAGAGTCATTCCAGTTGCTGTTTCTCTGCCACCTATGTCAAATATCTAGGCCCTTTAGGGATGCCAGCCTCCAAGTGGGACCTGGGGATCACCCTGAATTGCAGCTCATCTTCACCTCCAGACTACAGAGCACAGTTCCCCTGGAGAAAATAGATGCTTTGGAGGGTGGACTCTATGACATTGTACCCCACTGAGGTCCCTGTCCCCCCCCCCAGGCTCCACCCCCCAAATCTCCAGGAGTTTCCCAGCCTGGATCTGGCCACCCTACCCCCCCCCCCCCAATCTTTCTCCAGACATGGAGGGAGACCTGACCACCCTAGGGCCTTTCCTTCCACTGATACATTATGTAAGGTTACCATATTTTGAAAAGCAAAAGGGAAGATATATTTCCCTACTGACTACTTCAGACAAGTGATCGCTAGGGCAAAACAGACTCAGAGAAGAAGAAGAAGGAGGAGGAGGAGAAGGAGGAGGACGACAACGATGACAACACTGGATTTATACCCTGCTCTTCACTACCCAAAGGAGTCTCAGAGTGGCTTACTGAGAAGTATTGGAGTCGGGAGTCCATGGAACAGTTGAACAGCTAGATCTTTATTGCTGGTCCGGATGAAGCATACAACCCAGGGCTCCGAGCCCTCCTTTTAAGCTGGTCAGGGACAATCCCCTGACCTCGCCCAACTGGCCTGATAGGCTCTTATCAGTCTATTTACATCTCATAGGTTCCCTGGGAGAAACCTAGGTACAGGATTGGTGGCCGGTTTGAATCCACCTGGCCTTTGTTCTACCTGGCTGAAGCTCAGGTAGTTTCTTGGCCATGTGCTCTGGCCACATGGCGGTCGCCATTACTGGAGCACATGGCGACCGCATGGTCAATACATAACACTTACAATCTCTTTCCCTTCCTCTCCCCTGTGAGGTAGGTGGGGCTGAGAGAGCTCTTTCAAAAACTGCCCTTGAGAGAACAGCTCAGAAAGAACTTGTAATCTGACCCCAGGTCACCCCAGCAGCTGCGTGTGGAGGAGTGGGGAATCAAACCCGGTTCTCCCAGGTTAGAGTCTGCGCTCCTAACCACTACACCACACTGGACACCAAGAGGAATTTTATGTCAGTTTTTGTTTTGTTTTTTAAAGAGCCCCAAAGGGGATGGGTACCCCCCCCCCAAAAAAAGAGGGCATGTCTTCTTAAAAGTGGACATCTGGTATCCCTGCCTTGCAAGTTCTGAAATCTCCAGGGAATTGCTCCCTTCTCTCTCCATCGCTGCCCAACGTCCTTAGAAAACGCTGCCCGGAGGCCAGGGTACCACCTGTTTTGAAGAGGACCTCCCTGGTGAATTAAGGATACAAGCAATGTGTACTCTTGCCCTGAGGTGTGATGGGAAGGTCCCTGGGTCTCTCGCTGGAGTGCGCTTGTTTGCCTAGCTAATGTCATTACCAGAAGCCAAAATTTATTTTCCGAGATTCCCGCTAATTAAAATTAAATATGAGCCAGATGGTTTGTAAATATTTCAAGAGGCTTTTACGGACTGTTTTAAAAGGAATCTCGACAAGGGCAGGCAAAATATCCGTCCTTATCAAAGTCAAGGGCCTGGGCGGGGGGGAGAACGCCATGTCTTCCATAAAACTACTTCCTTGCAGCAAGATTTAGCCAATGCAATCTTGTAACAGGGGCTAGCAAAGATACACAGCGAGGGCTGTTGGGTTCTGATCAGTGCTACCTCTAAGAGAGCCAGTTTGGTGTAGTGGTTCAGTGCGTGGACTCTAATCTGGGAGAACCGGGTTTGATTCCCCACTCCTCCACTTGCACCTGGCTGGATGACCTTGGGCAAGGCATAGCTCTGTACCAGCTGTTCCCTCAAGGACAGTTGTCTCAGAGCTCTCTCAGCCCCACCCACCTCACAGGGTGTCTGTTGTGGGGAGGGGAAGGGAAAGGGGTTTGTAAGCTGCTCTGAGACTCCAAGTGAGTGAAGGGCGGGGTATAAATCCAATCTCTTCTTCTCTTCTCTCTTCTAGGCTGTGGAGTCTTGTGAGCAAAAGTTCTTCTTTGTGAGATACTGGCATTAAAGTTGTGATCGACTGATTTGGCTGCTGCCATCCTTCCTTCCTGAGACAAAATGTGTGTGCTGGAGGCTAAAAAACCATGAGCCGGCTCACACTGACTCAGCCCAGAGGGAACACTCGGTATGATTCCCAATAGGTCCTAGGGTTGCCAGCTCTGGGTTGGGAAATCTCTGAAGATTTGGGCGACGAGCCTAGGGAGGGAGGGGCTTAAGGGGAACCAGGACCTCAACAAAGTCTAATGGCATGGAGTCCACCCTCCAAAGCAGCCATGTTCTCCAGGGGAGCTGATCTTGGTCATCTGGAGATCAAGTGTAATAGCGGGAAATCTCCAGGTGCTACCTGGAGGTTGGCAGCCCTACTGGGGTGCTGGCAGGATACAATAATGTGGGATATCTGCCAGGGCTTCTGGCAACGCCCACTGCCATGGGCCCCCACCCACACACCTCCTCTGCCACCTACCTGCATGCCCTGCTGTCACCCACTGCACTCCATCTCCAGGGCTTCGAGCTACCTGGGCTCCCCAGCACTTCCAGGGATAGGATTGCCAACCTCCAGGTGGGACCTGGAGAGCTCCTGCTATTACAGTGGATCTCGAGATCCATTCTCCTGGAGAAAATGGCTGCCTTGGAGGGTAGACTCTAGGGCATTATACCCCACGGAGGTCCCTCCCCTCCCCTCCCCTCCCCTCCCCTCCCCCTGCCCTCCTTAGGCTCTATCCCCAAAATCTCCAGGTGTAACCCTTGCCAGAGCTGGCAACATGAGCCGGGGAAGAGTGTGTGGATGATGACAGTCGAAGCAGTGGCACCTCTAGCTGGAGACTGGATTTATACCCCACCCTTCACTCAGAGTCTCAGAGTGACTTACAGTCTCCTTCCCCTTCCCCTTCCTAAGACAGACACTCTGAGGGGGAGGTGGGGCTGAGAGAGCTCTTTCCAGAACTGTCCTTGAGAGAACAGCTGTGCCAGAACTATGGCTTGCCCAAGGTCATCCAGCAGCTGCAAGTGGAGGAGTGGGGAATCAAACCCGGTTCTCCCAGATTAGAGTCCGTGCACTTATCCACTACAGCAAACAGGAAAGTAGTCGGCGGGTGCCGTGGTGGATGGGGACCCCCGTTCTAGGAAAGTCAAGGCCTCAGATCAGCCCTGGATTTAATTTTGCGTCTGAATTCATTCTCTTCTCCACGGATGCCTCTTCCCCCCTACACTAAGCTTGGTCAGAGGCCCGAGCAAATGTTAAATTAGTGCCGTCGCCGCGGTGGCTAATCATGAGGAAAATGGGTTTTTGATTCCGCTAATTTACTTTTCACTCTGTCCCTGAGTGACAGTATGAGTTTATCACACCATCTTAGCGCTGATGGCCCCCTTCTCTCCACGGATTAAAGGCCATTAGTTATGCAAGGACTGTCTGAAAATGAGACAGCGGCACAGTTCGGGATTCAAGATGTTCGCCAGGCCAGAGGGACAGAGAAGGAACACAGTTAGTCCTTTGGGACGCAGCAGGAGAAAGAAAGTGTCTCATCTCTTGCTCTTTTCCAAAAGCAAATGTCCTTAATTATCTGGGGCACAGGAAAACCACCAGTATTCTAAAGCGAGAGGAGAGAAATACCTGAATTCTAATTAAATGCCAGAATTGCAACACAGCAATTTCTGCCCTTTCCAAAATGTGTCTCAAAATCAATGCAGACTTCATGGGTGTGAATAAATAAGGTAACCTCCAGGTGGGGCTGGAGAGCTCCCGGGATGACAAGTGACCTCTGGGAGACAGAGATCAGTTTGTCTGCAGAAAATGGCTGCTTTGGAAAGTGGACTCCATGGTATTGTTCCCCACTGAAGTTGGGGTCCGAACTGGCGGAGACTGACCAAGAGAGAGATCTTGGGGTCGTAGTAGATAACTCACTGAAAATGTCGAGATGGTGTGTGACTGCAATAAAAATAGGCCAGCGCTCTGCTGGGGATTATTAGGAAGGGAACTGAAAACAAATCGGCTAGTATCATAACACCCCTGTATAAATCGATGGTGCGATGTCATTTGGAATACTGTGTACAGTTCTGGTCACCACACCTCAAAAAGGATATTATAGCATTGGGAAAAGTGCAGAGGAGGGCAACTAGAATGATAAAAGAGTTGGAACACTTTCCCTATGAAGAAAGGTTGAAGCGCTTGGGGCTCTTTGGCTTGGAGAAACAACAGCTGAGGGGTGACATGATCGAGGTTTACAAGATTATGCATGGGATAGAGCAGGTAGTGCAAGAGGTACTGTTCGCCCTTTTTCACAATACAAGAACTCATGGGCACTCCATGAAATTGCTGAGCAGTCGGGTTAGAACAGATAAAAGGAAGTACTTCTTCACCCAAAGAGTGATTAACACATGGAATTCACTGCCACAGGAGATGGCGGCGGCTACAAGCATGGACGGCTTCAAGAGGGAATCGGATAAACATCTGGAGCAGAGGTCCATCAGTGGCTATTAGCCACAAAATATAGTTAGGAACTCTCCATCTGGGGCAAGTGATGATCTGTATTCTTGGTGCTTGGGGGGGGGGCAACAGTGGGAGGGCTTCTAGTGTCCTGGCCCCACTGCTGGACCTCCTGATGGCACCTGGTATTTCTGGCCACTGTGTGACTGAGTGTTGGATTGGATGGGTCACTGGCCTGATCCAACATTGGCTTCTCTTATGTTCATTACGTACTTAAGTCCCACCCCTCACCAAACCCTGCCCTCCCCAGGCTCCACCCCCCCAAATCTCCAGGAATTTCCCAAAGCAGATCTAGCAACCTAACTTCTTCCCGCCCGGGCCGGTTAAATATGAGGCCTAGTTGTCTGGTTCACAGAACAACACTTTGAGGGGGAGCAGAGTTGGCCCCTTTTACATTGTCAGATCCTGGAACTTTTTTCCCGGGGGGGGGGGGAGGAGATACCACTGGATAAACATTTGGATACAAATTATCATTCTGGGGGCACAGATGGGATAACAGATACCAAAACACTCCCAAACCACGTAGTAAAATGTGCATTGTAGAGCACCAATAACACCCAGAGAAAATCTCAGAGCCAGTATAGAATGGAAGGAATTACATCCTTCCAACCCTAGCTTGAATTAACCATGGATATTATAAAGCTCAACAGGATCAACAGAGAATGGATTGATTATCTGATTCATTATTTATTTCATTCCTTTATACCCCATCTTTCTTCCCAGTCTGGTGTAGTGGTTAAGTGTGCAGACTCTAATCTGGGAGAACCGGGTTTGATTCCCCACTCCTCCACTTGCACCTGCTGGATGACCTTGAGCAAGTCATAGTTCTGGCACAGCTGTTCTCTCAAGGACAGTTCAGAAAAGAGCTCTCTCAGCCCCACCTACCTCACAGGGTGTCTGTTGTGGGGAGGGGAAGGGAAAGGAGTTTGTAAGCCACTCTGAGACTCCAAGTGAGTGAAGGGCAGGATAGAAATCCAATCTCTTCTTCTTCCTGATGGGGACTCAAAGCTGTTGACATTCTCCTCCTCTCCTCTATTTTAGCTTCACAACAACCCTGTGAAGTAGGTTAGGCTGAGAGTGCATGACTGGCCCAAGGTGATCCAGTCAGCTTCCATGGCACAAGTGGGGATTCAAACCTGGCTCTCCCAAATCCTAGTCAAACACTCTTAACCACTACACCACAAGATTTTGTGGCTTGTGGGGCCATTTTTTTCTTTCTGGTGGGGCTGAACTTCTCAGTGCAGAAAGAAAAGTCAGAATTCTGAGGATTATGACTCACATTCTCTCTCTCTCTCTCTCTCAGTCTTTTCAAGCCATCGGCTCTACATAGGTGTTTTTGTGCCAGCAATCACCCTTGGCCTATTCACCATTTAGCCAATAGAAAGCTGTTACCGGGATAGATCTCTAAACTGCAAGCTGTCAACCACTTTAGACGACAGTTCTCAGCTGCTGCAAGTTAATCGCTTCTGCCAGCCTAAGCAACAATTCTGATAACAAGCTGGCAGGTGAAGGTGATGACTTCTCTAGTCAAGAAAGCTAACACTTAGGCAGAAGAACTCCCTGAAAGGAGACCAGTTTCTTGACACAGAATTGGAAGGCATCCTAGAGGTCATCTACTCCAACCCCAGTCTGCTTAAAGGAGCACACACCTTTAACAAATGTTTTTAAATGATTGAAAAAAGCATTTACAGGAGAAATGCTTGTGGGGCTGTGACTTTAAGAGAGGGGGCAGAGCCCCCCAAAGCCCCATCATACCTACAGGCCTGCTGCACCACACTGAGTCCCCTGCCTTGGCCTCCATTTCTCAGCTAACAAGTCCGTTTATTTTTTAAAAACACCTGCATTTATCCAATATCTTAAGATGCCTTATGTGTACACATTTGAAACGTAACACCATGATCAGCCAGCATTCCTAATACCCTTTTATTCTTTCTGTTACACAATCTCAACATTTCCTCACTGTCTGTTTCTGGGGCATCCACATGTTGCCTTTTGTTTTAACTTGCTTTGTACCATTTTCTTTAAAACCATCATGGCCAATGCTCCCTCTAAGCTGTGGAGTCCTGTGAGCAAAAATTCTGCTTTGTGAGTTACTGGCTTTAAAGTTGTGAGCGAGCGATTTGGCGGCTGCATAAATCAGTTTGCTCTGGAGCCCATCCTTCCTGAGCTAAGACAAAGATGTGTGAGCTGGAGGCTAAAGAACTCTGAGCTAGCTCACACTAACTCAGCTTAGAGGAAACACCGATCATGGCTAGATGTGAGCGTATAAAACGGCAACCCAAGAAGTCAAAAGGACATTGAGGCAATGAAATGAAAGACCAGAAGAGGGTCAAAAGAAAAATAATAAAAGCCAGAGAACCAAGAAACAGTATGTAATTGGACCACAGAGGAGAGCGTTGAAATGCACAGAGACAGAGAAAGGAAAAATACTAAGAGCGGCTTAGAAACTCCTATCCCTTCCCCTCCCCACAACAGGCACCCTGTGAGGTAGGTGGAGCTGAGAGAGCTCTTTCCCAAGCTGTCCTTGAGAGAACAGCTCTGACAGAACTATGGCTTGCCCAAGGTCACCCAGCAGCTGCACGTGGGGGAGTGGGGAATCAAACCCGGCTCTCCCAGGTTAGAGTCCGCGCACTTAACCACTGCACCAAAACTGGAGCCATTTATTTTTAAAGGAATGTCTGCGCCACTCTAAAAAAGTAGCTTTCAAAAATAGCTTTTAAAAGAATATTGAAATCTATTTACCAATAAAACAGCATACGCGGTACCATGCCGGATGGTTCAGTTCCATATAAGGCAGCCTCTTAAGTTAACATAATGTGGAAATAACAAACTGTTTTCCTTCCTTCCTTCTTGTAAGACAGACGTCTGCCATCACTCCATTTGGCTTGTTCATCATTTCGCTCAGCAAAAGACCTCCGCTCCTTCATCTCGAAACCACTCTCTCTTCCGTAATGCCTTTCAGCGCCAGCTACCAACACATTTATCCTGATTCTGGTATACAAAAAAAAATAACCACTCCGGTAATGGGCACAACCGCCCACTCTGGGAAATGTTTTTCTTTGTAATTTAGAGTGTAGCATCAGAAGTGCATAAGGGTGTAAATAGATGGCACTCAAGATCCTAATGTTCCACGACAAACTAGTTTCCAAAAAGATGCTGGTGGGTATTTAGTCACAGTGGAAACTTAGGCGAGCCCCCATTCCCAAGGCCTTTTTGAGACAGAGATTGCTGAGCGCTTTCAGTTAGACAAAAAACAGAAGGGTGACGAAAATCTCGCTTGAAAGGTGCGGGTACTCTCCAGCAATATATGGGGATGGATTGCAAAAGCCTGCAATGAAACGCTAAGAGGTACAGGCTGGGGAGGGGGGGGGGGAATCACTAATCGCCAAAATGAAGATGGATGTGTGTTTGTGTGTCTGGGGGAAATGTGTTCCATGGGAATGGAGTATTCTAAAGTTCCTCAGAAGACAGAGCAGCCGGCCATTTAGGGGCCAGTTTGGTGTAGTGGTTAAGTGCGTGGACTCTAATCTGGGGGGACCGAGTTTGATTTTGCACGCCTCCACTTGCAGCTGCTGGATGACCTTGGGCAAGCCATAGTTCTGGCACAGCTGTTCTCTCAAGGACAGTTTCTGTCAGAGCTCTCTCAGCCCTGCCCACCTCACAGGGTGTCTGTTGTGGGGAGGGGAAGGGAAAGGAGTTTGTAAGCTGCTCTGAGACTCCTTTGGGTAGTGAAGGGTGGGGTATAAATCCAATCTCCTCCTCCTCCTCTTCTTCTTACTAAGATCTCTTGGTATTGGAGGAGAGTTTTACGGATACCGTGGACCGGCCAAAAAGACAAATCAGTGTGTTCTCAGTCTAATCATGCCTGAACTCTCCCTAGAAGCTCAAATTACTAAATGGAGGATATCATACATCATGAGAAGACAAGACTCACTGGAAAGGACAATAATGCTAGGAAAAGTTGGAGGCAGCAGGAGAAGAGGAAGTCTCAACAGGAGATGGACTGCCTCAGTCAAGGGAGCCACAAAGGCCCTCCATTTGCAAGACCTGAGCAAGGCTATTGATGAGAAGACATTTTGGAGGACATTACTTCTTAGGGTCCCCAGAAGTCGGAAGCGATTTAACACCACTTATCACGGACGAGCTAAGATCTTTACAGCGACGACTGATGTATTACTATTATTGTTATCATTAGTAGAATGAATTTCAAAGCTTATTACGTATACATCAGTAGTCAGAAGGTTGATGCTTTATTTCCAACTGCCAAATTTAAAGCTATATCATGATGCGGTCTGCTTGACTTGGCTAGAACCATGGATCTCTTTAAAAGACAGAAAACGACTTGCGCTTGAAGGGCATGATTGTCGATTTGGTTGGCATGCGTACCTGTACTATAATAAAACGAAGATGGACAATATGTTTAAACATCACTATGTGAGGCGAACTTTAATAGAAGGTTGATGCTTTACAGAGCAATCCTAAACAGGGTTCATCCTTTTTTGCACATTGACATCATTGGACTTACAAGGGGGGTAACTATGCTTAGGGTTGCACTGCCAACGGTCTTTGCGGGGTGGCACTTCTGCTCCAACAGCGAAGACAAAAATGTGCGAGCCGGAGGCTAAGAAGTCTGTGAGCCGGCTCACACTAACTCAGCTTAGAGAGAACACTGCTTTCCACTCTCCCAAGCAGTCATTTTCTCCAGCTGAAGTGACCTCAGGCACCTGTTCAGTTTGGTGAAGCCAGTTTGGTGTAGTGGTTAAGTGCACGGACTCTAATCTGGGAGAACCGGGTTTGATTCCCACTCCTCCACTTGCACCTGGCTGGATGACCTTGGGCAAGCCATAGCTCTGTACCAGCTGTTCCCTCAGGGACAGCTTGGGAAAGAGCTCTCTCAGCCCCACCTCCCTCACAGGGTGTCTGTTGTGGGGAGGGGAAGGGGAAAGGAGTTTGTAAGCCGCTCTGAGGCTCCCTTGGGGAGTGGAGGGCGGGGTATAAATCCAATCTCTTCTTCTGTTCATCAGTTTGAATTCCAGGTTCTCTCCAGGCCCCACCTGGAGGTTGGCAACCCTCCAAGTGTGTATGGACAGTGGTTGGTCTTGCCAGTTTTCAGAGCGATACCCACAGAAGTCCCTGTTCAGATGAGCCAAGTACCTTTACTGGAGGAAAACAGGACCATTAGCAGAAAAGTTCCATAGGCTATCGGCCGCCATTATCATCAGTAATAACTACTGCTAATTATGAGGGACAAGGGAATATAAAACCCTCCCTTTGGAGCCGAACGGGTTTTATTTTTTTTAAATGGGAGTTTGCAGTGAATTCTGCCGACGCCATCAATAAATATCAAGAGCAATTTCTTCCAGGTTTCTATCAAATGCTAAGCACTGCCATTAGCTGAAAGGTTATATTAGTCTGAAATCCAGGGGCATTCTAACCTTTTCCTACTGTACGGGGCACAGCGATAAATCTATCCTCTTCTAACACGGGTTATCGCTTCCGTGATGGCACTTTAATAAATAACAAAAGAGGGGCTTGATTCAACTGTACATAAAGTGTAACTAGGATTTTGTTTAATGGCTCAGAACAGTTATTCTCAAGTTTCGCCGCTCCCTGACCCAGCTCCTCATCCAAAAAGTTCTCCACACCTGTCGTTGCGCCATTCGTTTGACATTTCTCCAGGATCCTTAAGGGCAAGATTAATCATGGCATCTTTCAGAAATAAAAGACGGGAGAATCTGTCTTGATAGCAGTGTTTTCTTGAGGTTGCTCCTAAACACTGAGGGGTTTCCAAAGTGGGGAATTCCCGGAGATATGGGGGGCAGTGCCTAGAGAAGGCGGAATCTGGAAAGGAGAGGGACCTCAGACGTTAGGGTTAGAGTCTGCCCTCTGAAGTAGCCATTTCCTCCAGGGCAGTTTATTTATTATTTATTTATTTCAATTTATATCCCGCCTCGCCAGGAAACCGGCTCTAGGCGGCTAACAACATAAAATCAACATACAGGGTTAAAATGCGCACAGATAAAATCACATTAAAATACATACACTTAATCAATACAATCAAACAGATGGCAGCAAATACAAACCAACACCAAAATCAGCAACGTACTTATTTCCGGCCAGGAGGCTTCCACCAAAGATGTTCTAAGGGTGACTAACCAAGCCACCTACTAAGGGCCGTTCCCTCCGGTGGCGGCCCCAAAAGCCTGGCGGAAGAGCTCCGCTTTGCAGGCCCTGCGGAACTGCAATAGGTCCCGCAGGGCCCTGATGTTCTCTGGGAGCTCATTCCACCAGTGGGGAGCCACCACTGAGAAGGCCCTATTACTGGTGGTTGCCAACCTGGCCTCCCTCAGGCCCAGAAGGGTCAAACGATGTTGAGTGCCTGACCGCAGTGCTCTCTGGGGTGTATACGGGGAAAGGCGGTCCCTTAGGTAGTTGCCATTTCCTCCCTCTAGAGCAATACTCCCTCTAAGTTATGGAGTCCTGCGAGCAAAAATTCTACTTTGTGAGCTACTGGCAAGGAAACTGCGATTTGGCTCCTGCATCAAAATAGTTTGCCCTGGAGCCATCCTTCCTGAGCGAAGACAAAAATGTGTGAGCTGGAGGCTAAAAAAACCTGCGAGCTAGCTCACACTAACTCAGCTTAGAGGGAACACGGGCCTGGAGATCAGTTGGAATTCCCGGGCATCTGCAGTCCCCTACCTGGAGGCTGGAACAGTTAGATTCACGTCTAGCAGCACCTGAGAGACCAAGAAGATTTTGGAGCTATGACCTTTTGTCACGACAGGACCTCTTGGTGGAATCAGATTTCACAATAGCCCTGTGTGCAGGCAGTAGTTCTTTGCAAGCAAGGGGTCAGGGACAAGCGTAGTCTAAACAGTCCGAGTCAAGCCACATAAATCACCTTTTAGATTAGCCGAAGGGCGAAGCAAAGCCGTAGTCACAAAGTAGAGCTGGGAGTCAGAAGCCGGGAAGTCAAGCGTAGGTCCGAAATGCCAAGTCCAAATCCACAATCCAATCCAAGTCCAGGTACACGGTTCCAAGGTTCAAGATGCCAGATTAGTTCACGAGATCAGGAGGGTGCCAAAATTCCTGTCAACAACAGAGAATCTTTGCCAGCACAAAGCATCCGGCGTTCGGCAGCTTCTTATATTTTGAGCTGCCTCGTTATCTCTTTAGGAGCTCATTAACTGTGGCTGAGATTCAGTCAGTACTCTGGGCTCAGGTCTCTGTATCGTAAACGCGCTGAACGCCGTCGTTCTTTTAACAGCTGCCTGCATTTGGCACGCAGTCTGCTGACAGGTGGAGGGGATTCAGCCGGGGATGAGCTCTGTCCGGGCAAAGCCTGATCAGGTGGCACCTCCTGGAGAACTGACTCTGTGTCACTCTCAGTATTCCCCATTAAAGGAGCCAAGTCTTCCTGAGGCTGCCTGTCTGCCTCCACATCTGGCTCCAGGTCAGGCATGGTGTCTGAATCAGGGGCAGGCATGACACTATCCCCCCCTGCAGGCCCCCCCTCACCCAAAACCCCTGGTTTGTCCGGGTAGGCGGTATGGAACTGCCGGACGAGGTTGGGGGCGTGGACGTGGACGGCCGGTTCCCACGAGCGGTCCTCTGGGGTGTAGCCCTTCCAGCCCACCAGGTACTGCAACTGGCCCCGATGCAATCGAGAGTCCAAGATTTGTTGTACCTCGTACTCCTCCTCTTCATCCACCAGGACTGGTGGTGGTGGTGCTGCTGGTGCATCTCGGTTGGGATCTGGAGGAGCCGCTGGTTGGAGGAGGGACCGATGAAATACGGGGTGAATGCGGAGGTGGGCAGGAAGGCGGAGACGGAACGCCACGGGGTTAATCTGGGTTTCCACCGGATAGGGGCCGATGAACCGGTCAGTCAGTTTGGCGGAACGGCCAGGAGTCCGGAGGTACCGGGTGGAGAGCCATACAAGATCGCCGACGTGAATAGGAGGCCCTTCTTGACGGTGGCGATCTGCGGCTTGCTTGTATGCGTCCTTAGCACGCCGAAGCTGAGCCTGGAGCAAGGCGTGGAGGGCGTGGAGCTCATGGATGCGGTCATCAGCAGCTGGGACCTCGGACGCAGGACCAACAGGGGGAAAGAACCGTGGGTGGTACCCGTAGTTGGCGGCAAAGGGTGTAGTCTGGGTGGCATTATGGATTGCATTGTTATAGGTGAATTCTGCCAGCGGGAGTAATGACACCCAGTTGTCCTGTTGATAGGACGTGTAGCAGCGGAGATATTGCTCGAGGGTGGCGTTGGTCCTCTCGGTCTGCCCATCGGTCTGGGGATGGTAAGCGGATGACAAGTGGACCTTGGTCCCTAATCCGTGGTGCAGTGCCTGCCAGAACCGCGAGGCAAATTGCGGGCCGCGATCGGATACTATCTCTTTGGGTAGTCCATGGATTCTGAATATGTGTTGCAGGTAGAGCTGAGCGGTGTCTGGTCCAGTGGGGATCTTGGGGCAAGATACGAAGTGGGCCATCTTAGAGAACAAGTCCACTACCACCAAGATGCATGTGTGGCCTTGCGATCGGGGCAGGTCCACGATGAAGTCCATGGATATGAACTCCCAAGGACCAGAGGGGACAGGGAGCGGTTGCAGGAGGCCCGAGGGTTTGGCTGGTACGTTCTTGGCACGGCGACAGACTTCGCAGGAGGTCACGTACCGGTTGACATCGGCTCGAATACGAGGCCACCAAAACTCGCGGGTTAGTAGGTGGGCTGTTTTATATTGTCCAAAGTGCCCAGCTGGCAGGGCATCGTGATGCAGGTGGAGAATGCGTGCTCTCAGGGGCCCTGGTGGGACGTAGAGTTGGTCTCGGTGGTACAAGAGACCATCCCGGGTATTCAAATCTCCAGAAGCCCCTTGCTGCAACTCCTGGAGGTGTTTTTGAGCCCAGGGGTCTGCAGCCTGACTGGCTCGGATTTCATCCGCAAACGAGGGCACATCAGAGGTGGCGGCAAAGACCGTAGGCGACAAGATGCTGGTCTTTGGGGCATCATCAGGGGCTGCAGCAGCATAGTCCGGTCTTCGGGATAAGGCGTCTGCCTTCTGGTTCTGAGAGTGTGGGATGTAGGACACCTTGAAATCGAACCGGGAGAAAAACAAGGACCAACGGATCTGGCGCTGGTTGAGCCGACGGGTCGTCTGGAGGTGCTCGAGGTTCCGGTGGTCAGTTAGTACCTGGACGGGATGACGGGCGCCCTCGAGGTGGTGCCGCCAGACTTTGAAGGCTGTCTTTATGGCGAGCAGTTCTCTTTCCCAGATGGTGTAGTTACGTTCAGCGGGAGAGAGCTGCCGGGAGTAGTACGCACACGGCTGCAGAGGCTGGGTGGGGTCATCCCGCTGAGATAGAACGGCCCCAATGGCAACACTGGAGGCGTCAGCTTCCACGACGAATGGCAGGCGGGGGTCGGGATAACGCAGGAGGGGACTGGAGGCGAAGCGTTGCTTGAGGGTAGCAAAGGCCTGTTCCGCTTCTGGAGACCACTGGAAAGATTCCTTTGGCCGGAGGAGACGGGTCAACGGCTTGGTAAGGTCGGCATAGGCGGGAACAAACTGGCGGTAATAATTGGCGAAGCCGAGGAGGCGCTGGACATCCTTCCGGTTTTGGGGGGCTTGCCAATTGAGAATGGCGTCAACCTTCTTCGGGTCCATCTGGGTCCCTTGGGGCGAGATAATGTGCCCTAGGAACTCCACTGATTGAAGATGGAAGGCGCATTTTTTCCAGCTTGGCGTAGAGCCCATGGGTGCGTAGTCGGTGAAGTACCTGCCGCACATGTTCATGGTGCTCCGGCAGGGAGGATGAATACACCAAGATGTCATCTAAATAAATGATGACGAACCGGTCCAGTAGGTCACGGAACACATTGTTCATGAACCTTTGGAAGACTGCAGGAGCGTTGGTAAGGCCGAAGGGCATGACCAGGTGTTCGTACTGGCCATACCGGGTGCCGAATGCTGTCTTCCACTCATCGCCTGGTTTTATGCGCACTAAGTTGTACGCACCTCTAAGATCGAGCTTGGTGTACACCTGGGCCCCCTTCAGTTGGTCCAAAAGTTCTGGAATCAGAGGAAGGGGGTAGCAATCTCGAATTGTAATTTTATTGAGCGCCCGGTAGTCATTGCACAATCTCAGATCCCCCGTCTTCTTCTTCACAAAGAGCACGGGTGATGACAGTGGTGAGGTGGATGGTCGGATGAAGCCGCGGGCCAAATTCTTCTCCAGGTAATCCCGGAGTGCTGCAAGTTCAGGTTCCGCCATGGGATAGAGGCGGCCGGAAGGTAGCGGGGCGCCAGGTACCAAGTCAATGGCACAGTCGTAAGGCCGATGCGGGGGTAGCTGATCCGCTTCCTTTTCATCAAAGACGTCAGCAAACGCCTGGTAGGGAGCGGGCAGCGTTGTGGCAGACCCTAAGACGCTGACGGTAGGCACGGAGCTGGGTGAGGATGCAGGCGTGGAGGTAGGGTGTGCTTTGGTCTGGGATGCAGACGTGGTTTCGAACCGAAGGTCCTGGTGCACCCAGTCCACCTGCGGGTTATGGGTGCGAAGCCAGGACAGGCCAAGGATGATGGGGAACCATGGCATGCGGACGAGATCGAACGCCAGCTTTTCCTGGTGCTGCTGAACCCACAAGACGAGCGGCTGGGTCTCGTGGATGACGGGTCCCGAGCGCAGCAAGCGTCCATCCACGGCCTCGACCAGAGTGGGGGTCTTCTTGGCCCGGGTGGGAATGTCCTGCTCTTTGGCAAAGTGGATGTCCATATAACAGCAGGCGGCTCCAGAGTCCAGCATAGCGTGCACAAAGAGCCAGCGGCCGTCTGGGAGCTGCAGGCGAACTGGTAGCAGGAACGGGGTGTGCGGGGGGTAGGCAGAACTGGAAGACCCCAGGAGAGGCCCCAAGCCGGGGGATCCAGCTAGACTTGGGGCTGCCCTTTTACTGGGGCGGCTGGGTCGACGGGGTGCCTCGTCTTGGCGGGGCAGCTGCTGGAGAAGTGTCCGGCCTGGCCACAGTATAGGCACAGATTGTGGGTGCGCCGTCTGGCCTTCTCTTCAGGAGTCAATCGGGGACGGGCGCCGCCCAGCTGCATGGGTTCTCCTGCTGCGGAAGTTGGAGTAGGGCTCAGAGAAGGAGTTGGTTGGAGAGTTTTAGATGGGGGGTGGCTTACTTTCCGGCTTTGATGGCGACTTTGTAATCGCCCATCAATTCGTAGGCACAGGAGGATCAGGTCCTGCAGTGTGTTTGGACGGTCACTGCGGGCCAACTCATCCAGTACCTCGTCAGAGAGTCCTTCGGTGTACTGATCGATAAGGGCTGCTTCATTCCAGGTCAGGTTCTGGGCTATCAGCTGAAACTCTGTGGAGTACTGAGACACAGAAATTTTAGTCTGTTTAAGACTCCTTATCTTGCGGTTGGCTGTTTCCGCTCTGACTGGGTCGGCATAAGCAGCTGTGAAATGAGCCTTGAAGTTTGAATAATTTGAGAGCAGGGGTGAAGCCCCCACCAGCAAAGGTGTGGCCCATTTGGCTGCTTGCCCTTTCAGAAGACTCAACACAAAACAGACCTTCATTTTATCTGTTGGAAAGTCAGCATGACGTAACTCCATGTAGAGCTCACACTGGGCCAGGAAAGCAGGAAATTCTTCCAGGCTACCACCAAAACGGTCTGGAGGATTCACAGGGCAACGGGTAGGAGGCGTGGGGGCAACAGCCAGCGCAGCAGAATTTGAGGCTGTCTGCTGCTGCAATGCAAACACAGCCTGGGTTAATTGCTGCACTTGATGAATGAGGCCCGAGAGTGGGTCAGCCCCTCCCGCTGCTTGGTCCGTCATGATAAAGCCTGGATGGGGTGCTGGCAATCTGTCACGACAGGACCTCTCGGTGGAATCAGATTTCACAATAGCCCTGTGTGCAGGCAGTAGTTCTTTGCAAGCAAGGGGTCAGGGACAAGCGTAGTCTAAACAGTCCGAGTCAAGCCACATAAATCACCTTTTAGATTAGCCGAAGGGCGAAGCAAAGCCGTAGTCACAAAGTAGAGCTGGGAGTCAGAAGCCGGGAAGTCAAGCGTAGGTCCGAAATGCCAAGTCCAAATCCACAATCCAATCCAAGTCCAGGTACACGGTTCCAAGGTTCAAGATGCCAGATTAGTTCACGAGATCAGGAGGGTGCCAAAATTCCTGTCAACAACAGAGAATCTTTGCCAGCACAAAGCATCCGGCGTTCGGCAGCTTCTTATATTTTGAGCTGCCTCGTTATCTCTTTAGGAGCTCATTAACTGTGGCTGAGATTCAGTCAGTACTCTGGGCTCAGGTCTCTGTATCGTAAACGCGCTGAACGCCGTCGTTCTTTTAACAGCTGCCTGCATTTGGCACGCAGTCTGCTGACAGGTGGAGGGGATTCAGCCGGGGATGAGCTCTGTCCGGGCAAAGCCTGATCAGGTGGCACCTCCTGGAGAACTGACTCTGTGTCACTCTCAGTATTCCCCATTAAAGGAGCCAAGTCTTCCTGAGGCTGCCTGTCTGCCTCCACATCTGGCTCCAGGTCAGGCATGGTGTCTGAATCAGGGGCAGGCATGACACCTTTCCAATGAAGAAACTTCGGGGGGGGGGGATTCCAACACAAGACTGCGGAACTTGAGTTCCTTCACAAGTTCCGAACAATGGACCCCCCCCCCTCCCCCCGGGCTGCACAGGAACATAGGATGTTCCCCTCCGCCTCCTGCTCTTCTGTATCCACTTGCATGCTGAACCAAGAGCCTCTAAGTTCTTTCTTTTGGCTGGCTGGGACAGGTAGGTCCGAACCAACTGAAGAAAGCAAGAGGGTGGGAAAAGAAGGCTGGATATTTGCAGCCACTGCAGGAGAGCTATTCAAAAATAAAAAAGGGTTCTATGGCTGTGTTGGAAAAGGTCTTCTCTAAGCCACTGGGGGTGGCAGCATCCACTGAGATAAACGTCTTCTCTGCATTGAATAAGGAACAGCTGATGGGTTTCAGAAATATCTGCCCTGGAACTGATTGGAAACAGTGAAGGAGACTGAAGAAGAGTAACCGTATCCCAGCCCCAGACTGCCATTCCAGAGTAAATACCACGTTGGAGGGGGCATTGGGCTTCTTCTAAGGAGAAGTGGACATCCCCCCTTTCCCCCCTTTTTTTATATTCTTTCAGATCTTTGTCCGTGGGTTCAGTTCTCCAGTGTTTGTTATCAGTTTTGGGACATCCCCCAACATCACAGCCAGTGACAACGAACACATAAAACACACAAATCCGCTTTGCACTTGACCAGACCCTCGGTCCATCAAGGCCAGTCTTGTCTACTCAGACTGGCCGGTGATCTCCAGGATCTCAGGCAGTGGTCTTTCTCCTCACCTGCTCCCCGGTCTTTGTGACTGGAGATGCTGGGGTTTGGAGCTGGGACCTTCTGCATGATAAGCAGATGTTCTACCACTGAGTCCGAGTCCCTCCCTGCCGACGGAATGAAAAGGAAACACAAATGGAAACGTCGGCTGAACTCCCAGTCCCTTGCTGAACGTTGTTCCACAGACGTCGGCCCTGGATTGACACGAATCTACCACTGGTAGATCCTTCCAGTTTGGTGTAGTGGTTAAGTGCGCGGACTCTAATCTGGGAGAACCGGGTTTGATTCCCCACTCCTCCACTTGCACCTGGCTGGATGACCTTGGGCAAGCCATAGCTCTGAACCAGCTGTTCCCTCAAGGACAGCTTGGGAAAGAGCTCTCTCAGCCCCACCTACCTCCCAGGGTGTCTGTTGTGGGGAGGGGGAGGGAAAGGAGTTTGTAAGCCGCTCTGAGACTCCCTTGGGGAGTGGAGGGCGGGGTATAAATCCAATCTCTTCTTCTTCTTCTTCCTCACCTTCCTTACCTCATCAGCCAAAACGTACAGAGATGGGTCTCTGAAGAGGATGTTCGTGAATAAGCAGGAGGGGAGAACTGTTCAGGTACTCCAGGACCGAGATCGTTTTGGAAATGTCACTGCATAAACTCTTTCTTTTTTTTTTCTTTCTGCTATCATATCACAGCTGACTTGCGGCAGCACCATGGGGTTTTCAAGGCAAGAGACATTCAGAGGCGGTTTGCCCTTGCCTGCCTCTGCGTAGCAACCCTGGACTTCCTTGGTGGTCTCCCATCCAAATACTAACCAGGCCCGACCCTGCTTAGCTTCCAAGACCTGACAAGATCGGGCTAGTCCGGGCCATCCAGGTCAGGGCTTGATCACACTGGTGGCGCTGGAAAGCAGTGTCACGTCACAGCAGGCTCATGGCGACCCCACAGTGTTTTCAAGGCGTTCTGAGATGGTTTGCCATTGCCTGCCTCTGCATAGCCGCCCTGGAGTTCCTTGGTGTTTTTCCATCCAAGAACTAGCCAGGGCCAGTCCTGCGTAGCTTCCAAGATTTGATGAGATCAAGCTAGCCTGGGCCATCTTGGGAGCCAGTTTGGTGTAGTGGTTAAGTGTGCGGACTCTAATCTGGGAGAACCGGGTTTGATTCCCCACTCCTCCACTCGCACCTGGCTGGATGACCTTGGGCAAGCCATAGCTCTGTACCAGCTGTTCCCTCAGGGACAGCTTGGGAAAGAGCTCTCTCAGCCCCACCTTCCTCACAGGGTTTCTGTTGTGGGGAGGGGAAGGGAAAGGCGTTTGTAAGCCTCTCTGAGACTCCAAGTGAGTGAAGGGCGGGGTATAAATCTAATCTCTTCTTCTTCTTCTTCTAAGTCAGGGCAGTTGGTAACATTGCAGCCAACTCATGGCAACCCCTTACGGTGTTTTCAAGGCAAGAGATGAACAGAGGTGGTTTGCCATTGCCTGCCTCTGCATAGCAACCCTAGACTTCCTTGATGGTCTCCCCTCCAAATCCTAACTTGTTTAGCTTCTGAGATCTGAGGGGTTTTTGTTGTTGTTGTTGTTCAGTCACACAGTCGAGTCTTCGCGACCCCCTGGACCACACCACGCCAGGCCCTCCCGTCTTCCGCCGTCCTCTGACATCAGGGTCTTCTCCAAGGAGTGCTCCCTTCTCATTTGGTGGCCAAAGTATTTGAGCTTCAGCTTCAGTATCTGGCCTTCCAGGGAACAGTCAGGGTTGATTTCCTTTCGGACTGACTGGTTTTTAGGCCCCCAGTTAACCTGGCCTTGACAACCTTTTCAGTTATCGGCACTATGTGGCCCGAGATGTCAGGAGTTACAGCAGTGTCGGTTTGCAAGTTATCCGTGGCTATCACTGTGGCAGGTTAGAGACAGGACCACGCATCTTCCCCGGTCTTCTAATTATGTCCCAGGGCTGCTGTCTTCGTCGTAAGTTCTTTCAGTGCGCCGTACAAAGTTCAAGCAAAGCGAAAAACGAACGAGAGAGAGAGGGGAAGGGAGGCGGGGCGAAGGAAAGGGGGTGTGCTGAAATCACCGCACTTGTCTTATCTGATTGCCGGGATTCTTCTGGCCGCTCCGCAGCTGTGTTTCGAGATAAAGGCAAAACTGCAGCAATGAGCCAAGCGGAGAAAAGGGTTGAGCAATAATAGCCAAAAGCTCCCACTCTCGCGCTCCCATCTGCTGAAGCAGCCATCTCACTGCTCGTATTTACATAACGCAGAGTCTATTCAGGAGCGGAAATGACTCCCAGCGGCTTCCAGATGTACATAAGATATGTACATTGCACGACGCTCCTTCGGTGGCCAGATTTAGAAGGCCCGATCAAGTGGTTGCTGGAGTTCAGCGAAAGCTGAACTGGGGGGCTCTCAGCAAAAGCGTTTTCAAAACTTTCGCTAAGCCGAGACTTGCTTTGTTTGGAAGACAGGAGCTCGCTTCGGTGTTACACTTGGAAACGCCGGGTACTTTTACTTCTGTGTGAGTCCTGGTTCTGCTCGTGGCTCCTCATTGGAAGGAGGCGAGCCCAGAGTAGGGACTCAGTCAGAGGCAAAACAGACAGCCTCCACCGAGGCCAGGAAATTCTGCGGTGAGTCTACAACAGAAGAAATGGAATGATCTCATTACACCCCATCAATGCTCGGTGTTACACTTGGAAACGCCGGGTACTTTTACTTCTGTGTGAGTCCTGGTTCTGCTTGTGGCTCCTCATTGGAAGGAGGCGAGCCCAGAGTAGGGACTCAGTCAGAGGCAAAACAGACAGCCTCCACCGAGGCCAGGAAATTCTGCGGTGAGTCTACAACAGAAGAAATGGAATGATCTCATTACACCCCATCAATGCTCCCTCTAAGCTGTGGAGTCTTGTGAGCAAAAATTCTACTTTGTGAGCTACTGGCATTAAAGTTGTGGGCCAGTGATTTGGCTACTGTGTAAATCGGTTTGCTCTGGAGCCATCCCTCCTGAGCTAAGACAGGAATGTGTGAGCCGGAGGCTAAAAAACCGTGAGCTAGCTCACACTAACTCAGCTTAGAGGGAACACTGCACCCCATGCAGAGATATGGCAAATTACCCCAATGAAGGCTAAATGGCAGGCAGCAAGCCCAGAACAGTGACTCGTGCAGAGCTGTAACGGGCAGTGCACCTGCGTGAGTATACTGTTTTGGCTCACCGAAACACTTGTTTCTTATCGTAAACTACCAGCTCCATCTTGACACAGAAGATGGTTGTTTTTAATTATTGTTTTCATCAGACTATTCTGGGTGAGAAGATATCTCATTAGGTCTCCTCTGAACGCGCCAGGCTTCAGTTCCACCTGACGTCTCGGAGGAAAAACCTTGAGTGCTCTTTTGGACAAGCCACGGGACTCTGGCTAGCCTGGTCGTTTGATAGAGACGTTACGGCTTTAGCGGTCACAAGGATGTGTGCAAAGTGCCATCAAGTCGCAGCTGACTTACGACAGCCCTGGAGGGTTTTCAAGGCAAGAGGGGTTCATAGGTGTATCACAGGCAGATTCTAAAGTCCCAATATTTCAGGATCGTCATTGAACAAATGAGCTCTGTTTAGGAGAGTGGGAAGGGCTCAAGTCTCTACTGCCCAAAAACTTCTTCAGACTCCCAGCTCATAAAACATACAGTTTATTAAGGAGATTAAACAAATAGGGGGAGTTTGGGATAAAACAGACAATAGATAAAACCCTACTTATCTAGCTAACTACAGACATACAGTGGGAGGTTCTTGCTTCCTGGAAATGCAATTCCCTCTTGCCTGGTGTTTAGCTTTGGGCTTGGTTTACAACTTGGACCACGCCTCCCAAAGCTTGTTGCCACCAGCCTTGGTTCCAACCGTCCAAGGAATTTCCTTCAGTTCTTCTGCACAGCCCAGACTTACTTGCTTGCAGATACTTGCTATAATGCGAGCAGTCCCTGCACCCGGACAATACCTCACGGTGAGCAGTTCAGGAAGATTCTTGCCGCAACCTCTGGCTCCCTCACGGCCTCGTGCAGCCTTCCTGGCAGTCGTCAAGCTGTCAGAAGCTCCGGTTTCCTTGCTCCTTCAAACACGTGGACGTGTGCATCTTCAGATGAGTTCATGAATGAATAGAAAGAGATTCCTTCTGCCTCTAGGACTGGATTCTTATTCTTAGCTTCCCCAGTCCCCGTCCTAGGCTAATTAAGGATTGCTGCCTTGACCCAGCTGTTTCCCATACTTAGATTTACAGAATGTACTGGTTCTGACTACACTTACAGGCTCTTATCCGGAATGGTTCTGTAAGTCAGTGTCTCTGGCATGACAAGGTGGTTTGCCATTAGAGACCCTAGACTTCCTTGGCGGTCAAGACTTCCTTCCAGGTCAAGGCAAGAGACATTCAGAGATGGTTTGCTCTTGTCTGTCTTTGCATAGTGACCCTAGACTTCCTAGCCTGGGCCATCCAGGTCAGGAACTATTACAAGACCAGGAGAAATTCAAGAAAGGAAGCTTTTCTGTCACTGTAGCTCCGTGCTGAGAAAAGCTAGACTGATGATGATGAGTATTTATTCAATTTATAAATCCCCTGTTCCCTATGATGTAAGGCTCTAGGCCAGGGGTGGCCAACCTTGCTTAACGTAAGAGCCACATAGAATAAACGTCAGATGTCTGAGAGCCGCAAGACAGGAACAAATATCACACACACGTTTTTATTTTTAAAAATATGCAGATTTGCTTTTTATTAACGTTAAATGGGACTGCCAAAAATAAAAACAAACGAGGAAAACCGGTTATTGATAATGATATTACTTGTTTGCTAATGATCTTGAGAGAGATGGAAAGAAAGAATGAAAGAAGTGGAAAGAAAGAGAGAGAGAGAAACTAGGAAAGCAAGTAGATGGGAGGGAGGAGGGAAGGAAGGAAGGAAGGAAGGAAGGAAGGAAAGAAGGAAGGAAGGAAGGAAGGAAGGAAGGAAGGAAGGAAGGAAGGGAGAAAGGGAGAAAGGGAGAAAGGGAGAAAGAGAGAAAAAGCATGCCTCCCCTTTGCTTCCCCAGCCGCCCTGCCAGGAGCCGCACAATATATGTGAAAGAGCCGCGTGTGGCTCCCGAGCCACAGGTTGGCCACCCCTGCTCTAGGCGATGCACAACCATTAAAAACAAGTCAAAAACCAAGACCGAAAAAGGACGACGACATTATTTCAGATGGTGTCAGACAATTTCTTCACTACCTCGCTTTGGACGGCATCACTGACTTGCGGGCAGGTGAGGAGAGGGCCGAAGTGAGGATGGAGGAAAAAGAAGAGGGAGGGGGAGGAGAAGAGGAGGGTGCCAGCTTGGCACTGTCACTGCCCTCAGCCAAAGGCCTGGCGGAACATCTCTGCCTTACAGGCCCTGCGGAACTTCATTAAGTCCCGCATGGCTCTGGTGGTATGTGGCAGAGAGTTCCAGCAGGTCGGGGCCAGGCCCGAGAAGACCCTGGGTCCGGTTGAGGACAGCCGGTTGTCTTCAGGGCCAGGAACCACCAGTAGATTGTTCTCAGTGGAGCGTAATGCTCTTCCAGGGACATACTTGTTTGATTCCTGTCTACTGAGTAGCTGGTTAGGAGACAGGAGGCTGGTAAGAGAAGGGAGGGGCGTTCCAAGACCAAGGGCCAGCTCTCTCACGCAGGATGGATCACTGTGTAACCGGAGGTATCAGCAGGTGGCTCTGATGTGACAACAGCCTGTCACAGAGAAAGGTTTCTCATCATCTGGAGTGTGTTTTTCCGGCTCTGTGTCATCAAGGAACAGTTCCCATTTGTGGTTGTCACGACTCGCCGGCTGGCAAGAACGGACACCTTGAAATCTGCAAGGAGCAAAATCTATCTGACCATTTTCATTCCAGTTTGGAACAAAAATCGGGCAGACTCAGGTTCCAATCCCCACTCTGCCGTGGAAGGCTGCTGGGCGACCATGGGCCAGTCACACGCTGCCAGCCTGGCCTACCTCACAGGGTCATTGTGAGGATCACAGAGAGAAGAGAGGAGAAAGCTGTCAGCCACTTTGGGTCAAGAGTTAAAGAACAACAGCCGAGAAACAGAGACTATGTACAATAATAAAGTGAGTATTGCAAGCTAATACAATCAAGAGCACAACTGAGGTAATAATTACAAGACCCTCAAGGGGTAAAAACGACACAATCAGCCAGCGCGCAATGAAGATTCCGGATTATTCTTCCCCATTTCGTGGAATAGACTTCTTCAAGGTCAGGCGATGGTTGGATTCTCCATTAGTTCATGGAGCCGACGTTATGAAACAATATTTTCCAACACACTCAAGGGTGTAATTCTCCAAACACTAACTAATAACAGTGGGCTGCAAGCAAACTTCAGAGTAATCCTCCACTGTTTTACCTTTACGACAACCCTGTGAGGCAGGACAGGCTGCGAGAGAGTGACTTGCCCGGAGTCATCTGGTGAGCTTCGTGGCTGAGCAGCGATTTGCATGCCAGGATTTCCGGTCCCAATCCGACACTCTAACCACTACACCGCAGCACTAACAGGGTAAACCAGTGCGCAGGCAATGCCCACCACACTGCTCAGCACCACAGCGAGAAAGGAGAGAGTGCCGGGAACCAAACAGCGCCATGTGATCGTACAGGGCTGTCCCATGATTTCACGACTGTGTTGACTGTAGAGTGGCCAGCCTCAGGTTGGGCGATTCCTGGAGATTGGGGGGAGGACCCTGGGGCTGACAGGATTTGGGGAGGGGAGGGGAAGGTCCTTAGCGGGATATAAACACCATAGAGTCTGCCCTCCAAAGCAGCCATTTTCTCCAGGGGAACTGATCTCTGTTGTCTGGGGAGGAGTTGTGTTGCCGGGAGAACTCCAGGCCTCCCCTGGAGGTTGGCAATACTGGCCATGCCAAGGGAAAGCCAGTGGGGTGTAATGGTTTTGAGTGTGGGACTAGTATCGGGGAGACCTGAGTTTGAATCATCCCTCGTGTCATGGAAGCTGGCTGGGTGACTTTGGGACAGTCACACTCTCTCGGCCTGACCTGCCTCTCAGGGCTGTTGTGAGGATAAAATGGATGAGGGGAGAAGGATGTACGTCCCCTTGGGTCCCCGTTAGAGAGAAAGGTGGAGTGCGAAGGAGGAGGAAGAAGACGGCGAAGAAGCAGCAGCAGAGGAGGAGGAGATTGGATTCATACCCCGCCCTTCACTACCCAAAGGAGTCTCAGAGTGGCTTACAATCTCCTTTCCCTTCCCCTTCCCACAACAGACACACAACAGAGGTAGGTGGGGCTGAGAGAGCTCTTCAAGGACTGCCCTGGAGAGAACAGCTCTGAGAGAACTTGTGACTGATCCAAGGTCATGCCAGCAGCTGTCTTGCGTACTGCGTTCGACGCATGTAGATGCTGGATAACAGTGTGACGATCAGTTCATACTTTATTGGTACACAACACAAGAATACAATAACCGGCCGAAGGCCAACTATATACACCTTCCCAAGACACACCCACAGTCCCATTGGAGGGTTTGAATTCCCCGCCAGAGGTCTTCTTGGCTAACTGCGGGTAGCTCAGGATCCTTGGCCCCTATTGTTCTCTGGAACCAAGCTCTGGCTTACGACGCTGGCACCCGGTGGCAGTCAGCGGACATAACAAGCTGCATGTAGAGGAGTGGGGAAATCCAACCCGGTTCTCCCAGATGAGAGTCCGCACATTTGACCGCTACACCAAAGCTCAGCCAAACGCAGACGAACTTTCCCAACGGCACCCCCTCCCTTCCCAAAAGACAGAGCTTGCTTTGGGAGCCCGGCAATAAAACAGAATAAGGGCAACCTGGAAGCAGAAGGAAAAGGCGAGTGGTTTGGAGTCTCTCTCCCCCCCCCCCCACGCCACCTGTGCTGCCTCCACCAGCAAGAGCGGATTAGGCGCGGCAATCTCTCCCCTGCCTCTCGCTGTACGACGGAGCCCTCTGCCGTGCACTGGATGCTAATCGTCTGACAGACAAACATGGCCGGCACCACAAGGAATCCTGCAGCATCTCACAGAAGCCTTGGGGGGAAGGGGGAACCGCAAGGCTCTTTCTCGGCAACAGACTCCGCGGCGAAGCCTTGCAAAGCTACCTCCGCTGAGGCATCCGTTCAGAAGTTGATTCCAGGAAGGATTTGGTGCCAGTGTTCCCACTAAGCTGAGTCAGGGTGAGCGAGCGCACAGGTTTTTTTAGCCTCCGGCTCACGCACCTTTGCCTCGGCTCAGGAAGGAGGGCTCCAGAGCATACTAAGTTTATGCAGCAGCCAGATCTCTCGCTCACAGCTTTCATGTCCGCAGCTCACAAAGTAGTTTGTTTTTTTTTTTGCTCACAAGACTCCACAGCTTAGAGGGAGCCCTGGGTGAGACCCCAAAGGGTACACATGGAGAAAGGGCAGCTCTGGACCTTCTCTCGTTCGGATATTCTCTTTGAATGATGCGCATTCAGTTAGGGTTGCCAGCAGTGTTCCCTCTAAGCCGAGTTAGTGTGAGCTAGCTCACAGTTTTTTAGCCTCCAGCTCATAGATTTTTGTCTTAACTCAGGAAGGAGGGCTCCAGAGCAAACTAACTCATGCAGCAGCCAAATCGCTTGCTCACAGCTTTAATGCCAGTAGCTCACAAAGTAGAATCTTTGCTCACAAGACTCCACAGCTTAGAGGGAACATTGGTTGCCAGCCTCCAGGAGGGGCCTTGAGATCGCCTGGAACAGAGATCAGTTCCCCCGAAGAAAAAAGCTGTTTTGGAGGGTGGACTCTGGCCTTCTACCCCTCTGAGCTCTCTCCCCAGCTCAAACCCTACCTAGGGCTGAAGATTTGGGGATGGAGCCTGGGGGGGGGCAGGGATCTCAGTGGGTACGATGCTGTAGAGTCCATCTTCGAAAGCATCCATTTGCTCCAAGTGAACTCATCTCTGTATTATAAAGATGAGCTGGAATTCCAGGGGATCCCCAGGTCCCACCCGAAGGCTGGCATCCCTAATCCACCCCCAAATCTCCAGGAATTTCCCAACTCATAGTTGGCAAACCTACTTGATTCAGCACGGCTATACTAATAATCAAAAAGAAATCTTTCCCCCTCACTGAATAGGCCTGCGGTTTGGTGCCCTTTTGTTTTCCCGACTGCTTCAGTTCGATATAATCTTCCTTCCTCCCCTACATCAGAAAACAAGATTGTCTGGATTTCTGTGGCCCTCACTGTCCCTCTCTCACTTGCCCAACACCGTTGTCTCAGCTGATGGTCTCTCTTGACTAACTGCTTTTCTTGACATCGTCACACCTGGCCGAATGTCACGACATCTTTGTTAGAGTATATGGATTACCAACGCCAAGGGCATTAAGGGGCAGTGAGGGCAAATAAAGGGGAGGGCAGTGAGGTCAGGAAAAGCCAGTCAACAAAAGAACAGCCCTGAAACTAGACAGTCGTGTTTGCAACGATCCCTGGAGATGGAAGGCCTTTTTGACACATGTTAAAGAACAAGCAAGAATAGGTTCCTTGCAGCTTTGGTGCTCTCGTTAACAGTTTGATGCTCTTGTTAACAGTTAGAAAGCAGGGAGTCATTTTCAGGGGTTGCGGGCTGGATTGTACTCATGGGGGATCCTGACCTCAGTCAGCCATGCTAGGTAAACCTCAGAAGCTTCACCATGAAAACAGCCTCCTGGAGTCTTTGCTGGTTAGTAAAGAAAAGGCTGTCACGGTAGAGGGGGAGAGGCCATGCCTCAGTGGTAGAACATCTGCTTGGCACGCGGACGGTCCCAGGTTCAATCCCCGGCATCTCCAGTCAAAAGGATCAAGTAGTAGATGATGTGAAAGACCTCCGCCTGGAAACCCGGAGAGCCGCTGCCGGTCAGAGCCGGTGAATCTGATCTTGACAGTTCAGTTGTCTGTCTCAGTATGAGGCAGGTTCTTGCGGGTTCGTTGAACTCAGAAGCCAGGTGTGTCAGCAATGCGAACCTATGGCTGTAAAGTGCTGTCACGTTGCAACCAGCTTATGGTGACCCCAGAGGGGTTTTCAGGGCAAGAGATGTTCAGAGGTGGTTTGCCATTGTTTGCCTCTGCATAGCAACCCTGGACTTCCTTGGCGGCCTCCCGGCCAAGTACTAACCGGGGCCGACCCAGCTTAGCTTTCAAGATCCAGTGAGATCAGGCTAGCCTGGGCCAGCCATGGCAAGGGAAGGCACAAACAGATGTGGTTTGCCATTGTTTGTCTCTCCATAGCAACCCTGGACTTCCTTGGGGATCTCCCATTCAAGTACTACCAGGGCCAACCCTGCTTAGTTTTCAAGATCCAATGAGATCAGGCTAACCTGGGTCAGCCAAGGCAAGGCGCAAACAGATGTGGTTTGCCTTTGCCTGCCTCTGCATAGCCACCCTGGACTTCCTTGGTGGTCTCCCATCCAAGTACTAACCGGGCCCGACTCTGCTTAGCTTCTGAGGTCTGAGAAAATTTGGCCAGCTTGGGCCATCCAGGTCAGGGGCTGACACACATCAACAGGGCTGGAAAGGACTGTCAAGTCACAGTTGACGTATGACAACCCCATAAGGTTTTCAAGGCAAGAGATGCACAGAGTTGGTTTGCCAGTACCTGCTTCTGTGTAGCGACCCTGGCCTTCCTTGGTGGTCTCCCATCCAAATACTAACCAGGGCCAACCCTGCTTAGTTTCCAAGATCTGATGAGACCGGGCTAGCCTGAGCCTTCCAGATCAAGGCAGACAAACAGAAGTGCGTTTACCATTGCATGCCTCTGCGTAGCAACCCTGAGCTCCCTTGGCGGTCTCCCATCCAAGTACTAACCAGGGCAGACCCTGCTTAGCTTCCAAGATTTGACAATATCAGGCTAGCCTGAGCTATCCAGATTCGGGCAGACAAACAGAGGAGCTTTTGCCCTTGTCTGCCTCTGCGTAGCAACCCTGAGCTCCCTTGGCAGTCTCCCATCCAAGTACTAACCAGGGCAGACCCTGCTTAGCTTCCAGGATTTGACAATATCAGGCTAGCCTGAGCTATCCAGATTCGGGCAGACAAACAGAGGAGCTTTTGCCCTTGTGTGCCTCTGCATAGCAACCCTGAGCTTCCTTGGCAGTCTCCCATCCACATACTAACCGGGGCTGGCCCTGCTTAGCTTCTGAGATCCGAAGAGATTGGGCTTTCCAGGGCCATCCAGGTCAGGGCAAGTGGCCCAGCCACTTCTTGAACTTCCACGATGAGTGCCTGCTTTGCCTTTCGAACCAACACCGCACCCAGGACAGCAGCCTTTGATGAAACTGTGGGGATCGTCTCACCTTCCTTTCACCCCAGAGTTGGGATTTAGGCCTGCCTTGTTCTGCATGCTTGCTTTGGAGTGAGCCCCACTGCACCCGGTGGACTTGCGTCTCCTCAAAAGGCGAAATGAGAACATTGTTTTGCTAGGGGCAGATGCCTGAAATAGGAACTGTCCCCAGGGGAAATGGGGACATTTGGACAGCCCTCCTAGAGAAAGATCGAAGGAAGCTGCTTTAAACACACCTCTGAACACATCTTCTGCAGGGACAGCAACTGAAATTCCCCGGGAGCATGCTGAGCTCAGTGGCCCCATGTCTCAGAGAGCCGGCAAAGTAGGGGGCTGTTCATCCCAGACCTAGCTAGCAGCCCCACCAGTGGCTCTGTGTGCTTACTTGCGGCTGCCTCTCCATCTCCACTACACATTATTACATTCACACTGGCTCCATATTGCTTTTGAAATTGAATCGCTTGGACCAAAATAGGAAGGCACGCAATTGAAACACCATTCCAGTTACATGTATCTGATTTGGACTCAAGGCAATATCGTATGTGGCCTATATAGTACATCCTTGCCTTGTGTCACTGCAATTTCTCAGAACATAATTTTCACTTGGTCCTATATAGGAGGAAGAGGAGGATTGGATTTATGCCCCACCCTTCACTCGGAGTCTCAGAGTGGCTTACAAACTCCTTTCCCTTCCCCTCCCCACAACAGACACCCTGGGAGGTAGGTGAGGCTGAGAGAGCTCTTTCGAGGACTGCTCTTGAGAGAACTTGTAACTGGCCTAAAGTCACCCAGCAGCTGCACGTGGAAGAGTGAGGAATCAAACCTGGTTCTCCTGGATTAGAGCCCAGACTATTAACCACTACACCAAACTGGTGAACATTATTATTGCAACAACTGAGCCTATGTGTAATATTTATGCTTGACCGCTGGAGAAGGCCGAAAAGCATGTGTTATAGGGTCACGTTAGGTCCTAATGGTGAACATTGTATGATCTGAATTTTTATTGAGGCTATAGTTGGGCCTACAACTGTTTTTAGATCAATTTGTAATACATACAAGCATTTTTGTATAATTTGTACTATCTATATTTTGAAGCTATTTGTTGATTTTAATACTGCCCCCCCCTAATTTGTATCAGACCTGTCGCTACAGTGGACCATTTAGGGGCTCCGCCCCCTCAAATGGGAGGCACGCCCCACAGCAGCTGCCGCCCCTCTCCCCCTCCCTCCCCTTCTGTGACATTAAAAGGGCCCTCCAGCTGATTGGCGGAGCATGTGGCCCGCTAATCAGCTGGAGGGCCCTTTAAATGGTGTTTTTCAAGCAGGGGCTGCCCGTGCCTGAACTCCAAGCAGCGAAATCACTGCTTGGAGTTCAGGGAAGGTGTATGGCTGCCCCTCCCTCCCCCCCCCCCCCCCCCCGCTGCCCCACAAAATTTCCCCTCGCCCCACTGACCCAAAATTTCTGTAAAGGGCTGTAAAAATTCAGTTAACCTTTCAGGTCCTTAATTCAGTTTTTGGGGGGTTAAGTTTTTTGTTCCCATCCTTTCCCACTTCTATTGTTGACTTCTCTGCATCTCCACCAGGGGGCAGCAGCAAGAGAGGAGGCCATCGGTGAGCCAACCTCGATGCTGCCCAGGCCGCTCAGCAGGGGCGTGGCTTGTTCCTGGCCGCCAGTGTCCCTCCCCCAAGGCAGCAGCTGTGGTTGCCAACTCTGGGTTGGGAAACTCCTTGAGATTTGGGGGTACAGGTTAGGGAGGGTGGGGGTTTGGGAGCTGGAGGGGTACAATGCCACAACGTCTACCCTCAGGGGGGTACTATGCCATCAAGACCATACTCCAAAGCAGCCATTTTTTCCCCAGGGGAACTGATCCTTGAAGTCTGAAGAGCAGCAATGATTCTAGGAGATCTCCAGGCCCCACCTGGAGGACCACAGATTCCATTCGAGACACGAGCTGGGCCTACATCACTGTGGAAATTGGGTTCCATTTTCAGAGGTACAACTGAGGAAGGCTGCCTTGAAACGTCTAGCATACCTGGGAAGGACGTTTTCGGCTGTTACAAGTTTGTTGGTGCTTTGGGACATCCTCTGCCCTTTTTTTGTGGACTTTGAGGTCTTTTGGACACTATTATCTTCAAAAGATATAGAGGAGTCTCCTGCTGGATAGCGGAAATCATCGAATTTGTATTTTGAATTTGCAAACAGTGTTTTTGAGTAGTGACTACCAGTTCTATTGTATTTCCAATTGATTGCTATTGCATTGCAATAGACTGATGTCTCCTGTTTCCTTGTGAAAGTTAGGATTTTGATTGTATATCATCTCTTCTTATTATGGCTTCAGGTTTTAAACGATTGTTTTAAACGAGCCATGTTGGGCGGGGGAGGAAAGTTCGTATATCCAAAAGGTGGGATGTAAATTGAATTAGCAGAGACAAAGAAAACAATGAATATTCCTGCGGATCAGCACATTTCCCACACATCCCTTCTAATCTTCTTGGCAATACCATTCAACGACACCCTGCCTTTGCTCTTTCTCCAGGCCTCTGCTGCTTCGCTGTCACTTCTTAAACTTTCTAAATACGGTACATGCAGCAGGGGGCGCTGCTTGCACTGGAAAGATGCTCTGAATCCATACGTGGCTTTTTTGGAAGGGATTGGAAGAAGGTACAGCCTGAAATCCCAACCAAAGACATTCTTGCTTTGGTTTCCTTATAATGAAGCAGTGTTTTTCCCCCCAAATCCTTCTGGCCAAAGTTCATTTGCTTTGAGTTTTGACCCGACTCTCCACTCGAAGATCGGGTTTCGAGAAGTGCTGAAAGACGTTTATCTTAACACCTTGTTAGACGTTCTTGGCAGTGGCTCACCGATACAACGATCCCTGTTTCCACTGAGCGGTTTTAACCCGCCTTCATCCCACCGAACATTACAAGACAAAGGTCTGGTTCTGGCTGAGCTGGCAAACTTGTGTCCGGACCAATGCTCCCTCTCTAAGCTGTGGAGTCTTGTGAGCAAAAATTCTACGTCGTGAGCTCCTGGCATTGAAGTGGCGAGTGAGCGATTTGGCTACTGCATCAGTGAGTTTGCTCTGGAGCACTCCTTCCTGAGCTGAGACAAAAATCTGTGCACCGGAGGCTAAAAAACGGTGAGCTAGCTCACACTAACTCAGCTTAGAGGGAACACTGGTCCAGACGGCCCAGCTTCAGATTTCAGGAGGGATGTTTTTGAATGGCTCTTCCTTGCAGTTGTGACCCCCAAGCGCCAGGTTCGATTTCACTTCCGTCCTGTACAAATAAACTGTCGAATCCTTATTTGGGGCGCTTTTCCGTTTCTTCGCACCAAATGTACCCCATAAGGTCGAAAGCTTGACCTCTCATTGGACAATTCCATTACCAATTGAGAATCACCCCCTGCTTCAGTTAAGATGCATGACCGCCATTCGAATGCCATTTCCTGACCTGGATGGCCCAGGCAAACCAGATTGTGCCAGATCTCAGAAGCTCAGCAGGGTCAGCCCCGGTTAGTACTTGGATGGGAGACCACCAAGGAAGTCTAGGGTCGCGACGCAGAGGCAGGCAAGGGCAAACCACCTCTGAACATCTCTTGCGTTGACCTGGAAGGCTCAGGCTAGCCTGATCTCGCCAGATATTGGAAGCTAAAAAGGGTCAACCCTGGTTAGTATTTGGATGGGAAACCACCGAGGAAGTTCAGGGTTGCTTGCTATGCTATTCTGGGGTCCTGGGTCCTGGTTGGGGGTCCCAGAATGACTGCAACCCCCCCCCCCCACTGCTGCCACTCTGTGAAGTGGGTGAGAACCACCCCTGCCACTGGAAGTCAGCTCCCTGAGACAAGGTGAGAATGAAGAAGAAGAAGAGGAGGAGGAGGAGATTGGATGTATACCCCGCCCTTCACTACCCAAAGGAGTCTCAGAGTGGCTTACAGTGCCCTCCCCCTTCCCTTCCTCACAACAGACACCCTGTGAGGTAGGTGGGGCTGAGAGAGCTCTGACAGAAATGGCTCTTTTTCAAGAACAGCTGTGCCAGAACTATGGCTTGCCCAAGGTCACCCAGGAGCTGCAAGTGGAGGAGTGGGGAATCAAACCCGGTTCTCCCAGATTAGAGTCCGCGCACTTAACCACTACACCAAAGAGGAAGGCCATTCCACAAGTGAAATGCCACTACAGAAAAAGCCTTGTCTCCGGTTGCAGGGAACACTCTTTAACTTTGGGGGGGATTTAAATATCCAAAAGTTGTTTGTTTGTTTTTACTTTTAAGATTTTTCTGCACTTGTGGGGAGTCCCCCACGTGTGCGGAAAAGTCTCCCTGCTCCCCAAGTGCCCCCTCCGCGCGGATTTAGATATCCACACAGAGGGGGCAACTTGGCTATTAGTATATAGCTAGCCTCATGGCCCAGGCTGATCTCCCTTTGCTGGCATCCTTGCTTAGATGAAAGTGGTGGACTGATTCTTCTGCAGCCCTGGTTCAGGAGGCCACCATCCAAGGTCAGGGTGGGCTTTCTTTCTTTCTTGTTCTGTACAGTGTAGGTTATTTAAAAATAGACTTGGGCATCCGTCATTCAGCGAGAGTTACCGGAAAAGCATGACACTTCCACTGGAAAGCAAGGTCACAGGCAGAGGTTTCCAAGATGTCAATGGCAGCTACGTGAGCGCCCTTGCTGGTCCATCTGCCCTAAGGTGGACTTTTATAGTGGAAATCCAATCCTGCGGGAGGGAAGCCGAACCGAAAGGAGTAGCTCCGACTGGCTGGCTTGGGATTGGGCTGCCTGCAACATAGAAATACCTTCCGAAAGAGTAATTTTCCAATTAGAAGAAGAAGAAGAAGAAGAAGAAGAGATTGGATTTATACCCCGCCCTCCACTCCCCAAGGGAGTCTCAGAGCGGCTTACAAAACTCCTTTCCCTTCCCCTCCCCACAACAGACACCCTGTGAGGTAGGTGGGGCTGAGAGAGCTCTTTCCCAAGCTATCCTTGAGGGAACAGCTGGTACAGAGCTATGGCTTGCCCAAGGTCATCCAGCCAGGTGCAAGTGGAGGAGTGGGGAATCAAACCCGGTTCTCCCAGATTAGAGTCCACGCACTTAACCACTACACCAAACTGGCTTTAGCAAGTAAAGGGTCAGGTTGTTCTTAGTGTTGTCCATGCAGGTGAGGGGGGGGAGAAGGGGTACAGCTTGGTCCTGTGACACAGAAGGTTCCCAACCTTTTTGGCATGTATGGTGACCCACCAGGCCAAATTTATTTGGTACGGTGACCCAGCCTGGACTGGTCCAAGGTTGGGGGGGGGGGGTTGCGCCCTAGACAAACTCTGGGTATGGGGGCTCAGAGGTTAAGACGCTGAGCTGCAGACTGGAAGGTCAGTAGTTAAGCAGTTCAAGACCCGAGTGCCGCGTGACAGAGTGAGCTCCGGTCTCTGGCCCCAGCTCCTGCCAACCTAGCAGTTCGAAAGCAAGCCATTGCAAGTAGATAAATAGGTACCGCTTCTGTGGGAACATAACAGCATTCTGTGCATCTCAGCATTTAGTCATGCTGGCCACATGACCACGGAAAAAGTCTTCGGACAGCGCTGGCTCTTCGGCTTCGACACAGATATGAGCACTGCCCCCTAGAGTCAGATTCGACTGGCTTTCAAGCAAGGGAAACTTTTACCTTTCCAGACAAACTCTAATCCCTCCTAAGATTATTAGAAACACCCTCTAGAAGAAAAGATTTATACCCTGCCCTTCACTACCCAAAGGAATTTCAGAGCGGCTTACAATCTCCTTTCCCTTCCCCTCCCCACAACAAACACCCTGTGAGGTAGGTGGGGCTGAGAGAGCTCTTTTGATAACTGGTCCTGAGAGAACAGCTCTGAGAGAACTTGGGACTGACCCAAGGTCACACCAGCAGACTGCATGTGGAGGCACATGGAATCACACCTGGTTCTCCCAGATAAGAAACAGCACTCCTAACCACTACACCAGGGGTGGGCAATTGTTTTGGCTCGGGGGCCACTTTGTGAGAGCGGAGGTTAGCGGAGGGCTGCACCTTTTAAAATGATTGCGTTCATTAGTTAACTTTGCATTTCAGAAAAAGTATAAATTGTATCATAAAAATCAATAAACATAAATTAAATAACATAGTGGTAGTTTTATTCAATTTATTTTTGTGCTAATTTCATATCGTCTATAGCTGCAAGCACATTAAATTTTAGAATCAGTTTAATTAGACAAATGTACCCTATCACACTTTTCTACAATTTTTTTGAAATCAGGAGTGAGATTGCTTGTTGAGATTCTCATCACAGCCTGCAAGTTAATGTCTGTCAAAAAGCATCTATATTTACTCTTGTTGATTTTCATGCAAGAAAAACTTTGCTCACAAATATATGTAGACCCAAATATAGAGAACATTTTCCCAGCAAATTTCTTCATACATGGAAATTTTTTCAGCAGACAAAGCTTTGTAAAAGTCAACTAATGTCACAGCATTAAACATTTCTTTCACGGTGTGATCTGACTGCATGTCAATAAGTTCAAACTGCAGCTCCTCAGATGCTGCATCAATATCAGCAGTGATGAGATAAGAGAGCAAATTGAATTTAGGCTCAGTTTTCTTGAAGTCCTGAAATCTTCTTGGCGGGCCGCAAAAAACTCTGTGGCGGGCCGCATGTGGCCCCCGGGCCGCAATTTGCCCACCCCTGCACTACACCAAACTGGCTCTAACAACCCTTAGGACACATTTTACTTGAACAGCATGTATGTGCCGTAAAGAAAAAACAACAACAATTAATGTACGACATGGAAGGTCATTTTTCCAGGGTCAGATCTTGGTTTCCAAAGTACTAAAGCAAGCAATGGTAAGGGCAGGCGTGGCTACTAGGAAGGGCTGGCCTACAACCCACTTTTAGCTCCCCAAAGACATGTGGGGCAAGAGTGTTCTGACAGATAAACTGCCTAGAAGACTGGAGGCAGGGCGAGAGAGAAGCCCCTCCCAGCCTCCTTCCCTTGCTCTAAGAGGAGTTTGCCATCCCACAGTGAGCAAGTGAAACTTTTCACTGCCTGCTGAGCTCTACACCTTCACCTGCCGATTGCGGTGGATCAGGCTATTAAGAGAGAGAGAATCATGTCAGGAGACGTACTTTGACGTCCCACAGTCATTTCCCTCCCGCATTTTGGTTCGGCTGCCTGTCTTTACCTGCTGATTTCTGCAGATAAGCCCTGTGCAAATAGCCCAGGCCAGGTTGGTTTCTGGTAGCTGGCTACCGTGCTTTAGATTATTTTTTGTTTTTCAAAAGCATTTATTGGTGCCGCTACATGCAATTTAGAATCTGAGCTTCTGGAAAAACCACTTGTTCTTGCCTGTCTTGTATCTTTCTTCAAATTTTACTTTAGCTTCTCGCCGTGCTTTTCAGCGCAGGGTCCCGAAACACATCCTTGTTGACAACAGTTTTGTCCAGAGGGAAATCAACAGAATACCTGGTGGGCATCAAGTGGTTGTAATTATAGACTTTCACAAAGGACTTGATCTTGGACCGTTTGGCAGTCTTCTTCTTGCCCATACTGGCAGTCACTTTGCGTGGGTAGCGGTCAGTTCCTGCCACCAGAGCATGGCTGTATGGCCGGTCTGATGTACCATCGTCAATGTTCTTGACGATAACGGCTTTCCGGCACGAATAACGTCCAGCCAGGACAAGGACCACCTTCCCGGGTTTCATAAACTTGCCCATCTCGAGGCCACCACAGCGATGCCGCCCAGGCCGGAAGAGTCCGTGCTTTAGATTATTTTTCACAGGCCCTCCTTCTAGACTAGTTTAATGCACAGCCCTGGATCCGGGGAAGATTTCCCCACCACAGATCTCAATGCGGAGCTGCTAACTGGCCAAAAAAGGGGCCATTGTTCAGTGGCAGAACACCTGCTTGGCATACAGAAAGTCCCAGGTTCAATCCCTAATGTCTCCAGTAAAAAGCATCAGGTAGAACAGTTAGATTCGAGTCCAGTAGCATCTGGACTTGAGAAAAAGAGAAGGAGAAAAAAAGATTGGATTTATACCCCACCCTTCACTTGGAGTCACAGAGTGGCTTACCATCTCCTTCCTTTCTTCTCCCCGCAACAGACACCCTGTGAGGTAGGTGAGGCTGAGAGAGCTCTCCCGAGGACTGCTCTTGAGACAACAGCTCTGATTCAATGTTCCCTCTAAGCTGTGGAGTCTTGTGAGTGAAAATTCTACTTTGTGAGCTACCGGCATTCAAGTTGTGAGTGGGCCATTTGGCTGCTGCATAAATGAGTTTGCTCTGGAGCCCTCCTCCCTGAGTGAAGGCAAAAACGTGTGAGCCGGAGGCTAAAAAACTGTGAGCTAACTCACAATAACTCAGCTTAGAGGGAACACTGGCTCTGAGAGAACTCTGACTGACCCAAGGTCACCCAGCTGGCTGCATGTGGAGGCGTGGGGAATCTAACCCGGTTCTCCAGATTAAAGTCCACCAATCCTAACCAATGCTCCTTCTAAGCTATGGAGTCCCGTGAGCAAAAATTCTACTTTGTGAGCTACTTGGCATTAAAGTTGTGAGCAGGTGATTTGGCCACTGCATAAATTAGTTTGCTCTGGACTGGAGCCATCCTTCCTGAGTTGAGACAAAAATAGGGCTGCCAAGTCCAACTTGGGAAATATCTGGGGACTTTGGGGGTGGAGCCAGGAGAAAGGAAGTGACATCATTTTGTGATGTCACATCCTGTGATGTTGCTTCCACATGCTGACACATGAACTCATGAAGTTTCCTAATACTGAATCAGGCCATTAATCCATCAAGGTCAGTATTGACTATTCAGACTGGTAGTGGCTCTCCAGGGTCTCAGGCTGAGATCTTTAATGTCACCTATTACTTGATCCTTTTTTAGCTGAAGAGGCTGATACCTCCTGCATGTCAAGCAGATGCTCTGTCACTGAGCAACGGCCCTACTGAATCCTTCCTCATCTCGGCAGAATATGAAGCCCTAAGTGCTACACAAGTGCTAAATATGATTTTCATATCATAAGAACAGGAGAGAAGCCACAGTGGATCGGGCCAACAGCCCATCCAGTACAACACTCTGTGTCACACAGTGGCCAAAAATACCAGGTGCCCTCAGGAGGTCCAGCAGCGGGGCCAGAACTCTAGAAGCCCTCCCACTGTTGCCCCCCAAGCACCAAGAATGCAGAGCATCACTGCCCCAGACAAAGGGTTCCATTTAGACCTTGTGGCTAATAATAGCCACTGATAGACCTCTGCTGGATGGGGACAGAGAGAGAGAGAGAGACAGACAGACAGACAGACAGAAAAAAGAAAGAGGGAGAGAAAGAGAAGGAAAAAACTGGCAGAGGCACTTACTTCCATTTACACCTTGTGGCTAATAATAGCCACTGATAGACCTCTGCTGGATGGGGACAGAGAAAGAGAGAGAGAGACAGACAGACAGACAGAAAAAAGAAAGGAGAGAGAGAGAAGGAAAAAAACTAGCAGAGGCACTTACTTCCATTTAGACCTTGTGGCTAATAATAGCCACTGATAGACCTCTGCTGGATGGGGACAGAGAGAGACAGACAGACAGACAGACAGAAAAACGAAAGAAAGAGGGAGAGAGAAGGAAAAGAGCTGGAAGAGAAACTTACCACGTTGCAAGCTCCTTCAGTCCCTCCTTAATCTCTGGGAAGACCTCTCTTGCTGTGGAAACTCTCTTGCTGATTTCTTAAAGGGGAAATGTCTGGTGAGGCTTTTTACTGCAGGGCAGGCTCTCTGCAGACATTTCCCTTTTAAGGCAGGGCAGGGCAGACTCCGATGTTCCCTTGCCTTCCTGCTGGTAGCCATTTTCTCCCCCGGTGGCCAATTTTGAAAAAGCGGGGGTGAGTATTTAAAATCGGTGTTTCCCCCGCCCTACCGGGGGACTTGGCAGCCCTAGACAAAAACGTGTGAGCTGGAGGCTAAAAAACTGTGAGCTAGCTCACACTAACTCAGCTTAGAGGGAACACTGCTCCTAACCACTACAGCGAACAAAGGCCGCACAAAACCCTCTCAGCAGCAGTCTGGAGCCACGCAGGGGCTTGCTCTAATCCATTGCCTGTTGTAAGATTACAACCATTCTATTCGGCTCAGGATGTGAACTGCTCCACTCAGTGGGGTGGGGAGAGATTAGAGGGAACATTGACTGGGGCAGGCAATGGCAAACCGCCTCTGAACACCTCTTACCTTGAAAACCCTACCGTAGGTTGGCCGTGACCTGACAGCTCTCCCCACCCCCCAGGTCTTTGATAGTGGGGTGGATAAGATGTCAAAAATTGAAGGGCACAGCTTTCTCATGGATTTTGAGACAAATGACAGCCAGCTTGTCTACACATGTAAACATGTGGACAAGGGAGACCCAATAGATGTTGTTTACCTTGACTTCCAGAAAGCTTTTGATAAAGTTCCTCATCAAAGGCTCCTAAGTAAGCTCAATAGTCATGGGATAAAAGGGTAGGTCCTTTTGTGGATCAAAAACTGGCTAATTAAAAGGAAACAGCGCGTGAGTATAAATGGGCAATTTTCTCAGTGGAGGGAGGTAAGCAGTGGGGTACCGCAGGGATCAGTACTCGGTCCGATGCTTTTTAACTTGTTTATTAATGATTTGGAGTTGGGAGTAAGCAGTGAAGTGGCTAAATTTGCAGATGACACGAAGTTGTTCAAGGTGGTAAGAACCAAGGAGGATTGTGAGGCACTCCAAAGGAACCAGTCAAGGATGGGCGAGTGGGCATCAACGTGGCAAATGGGGTTTAATTTGGCCAAGTGCAAAGTGATGCACATTGGAGCCAAAAATCCTAACTATAAATACACGATGGTGAGGTCCGAACTGGCAGAGACTGACCAAGAGAGAGATCGTGGAGTCGTAGTAGATAAACTCCACGAAAATGTTGAGACAGTCTGCGACTGCAATGAAAAAGGCCAACGCTATGCTGAGGGTTATTAGGAAGGGAATTGAAAACAAATCAGCCAGTATCAGAATGCCCCTGTATAAATAGATGGTGTGACCTCATTTGGAGTACTGTGTACAGGTCTGGTCGCCAATATCTCAACAAAGATTATAGCATTGGAAAAAGTGCAGAAAAAGGCAACTAGAATGATAAAAGGGTTGGAACACTTTCCCTATGAAGAAAGATCGAGGCACTTGGGGCTCTTTAGCTTGGAGAAACGATGGCTGAGGGATGACATGATCGAAGTTTGTAAGATTATGCATGGGATAGAGCAGGTAGAGAAAGGTCCTTTTCTCCCTTTCTCACAATACAAGAACTCGTGGGCACTCCATGAAATTGCTGAACAGTCAGGTTAGAACAGATAAAAGGAAGTACTTCTTTACCCAAAGAGTGATGAACACATGGAATTCACTGCCACAGGAAGTGGTGGTAGCTACAAGCATGGACGGCTTCAAGAGGGAATTAGATAAACATCTGGAGCAGAGGTCCATCAGTGGCCATTAGATGCAAAGTATAGATAGGAACTCTCAGTCTGGGGCAAGTGATGCTCTGTATTCTTGGTCCTTGGGGGGGGAGCAATAGTGGGAGGGCTTCTAGTGTCCTGGCCCCACTGCTGGACCTCCTGAGGGCACCTGGTGTTTTTAGTCACTGTGTGACACAGAGTGTTGGACTGCATGGGCCACTGGCCTGATCCAACATTGGCTTCTCTTATGTTCCCCACTTGGTTTCCAACAACCTGGCCGGGGTGGGGGGTGGGGGGAACAATCGGTCCTCTTTAAAAGAGGCTTCTTGGGTGGAAATGGCAGCTGAAGAGTTTCATGCCAAGGAGGTTAAGAACGACACCCAGGAAATAGCATTCCACGAAGCCGTTTTTAAAGGGACAGTCCAGGTTTTTTCTCTCTCCAGGTGGTTGGGCGACCCAACACAGCTACGAAACGGGCATGACTTAAACATTTATGCCCCATCCTTCAGGGAAGGGGGATGAATATTCATTCACAAACAGATACATTCACTAGATAACATTAACAATGACCACAGAATGCCCACCCAGCCCCCAAAGCCAATGCAATGCAATTGTCCCTCTCTAGCAGAGAAAATCCCTGTTTTCTACAGATGGCCTCTAGGAGGAGGAGATTGGATTTACACCCCACCCTTCACGACCCAAGGGAGTCTCCAAGTGACTTACAATCACCTTTCCCCTCCCCTCCCCACAGCAGACACCCTGTGAGGTAGGTGGGGTTGAGAGAGCTCTCTTGAGGACTGCTCTTTCAAGAACAGCTGTGCCAGAGCTATGGCTTGCCCAAGGTCATCCAGCAGGTGCAAGTGGAGGAGTGGGGAATCAAACCTGGTTCTCCCAGATTAGAGTCCGCGCACTTAACCACTACGCAAAACTGGCTCTAGTTGATTGCTACTCCTATTTTACCACAATTTCTGCAACTGGGAGGAGATATTGGGTGGTAGTTCAAATTTTTTGCATATGGAAGCTTCCAGCTCTTTCCCCTGCTCTCTAGAGTCCGTCCCACAGAGGGATTTGGTTCTGCCAAGCATTTTCAGAAAGCAGGCAAGGCTGGGCGGGGTTTTTGCCCAGCAAGACTTCTGGTTGGCCCTTGGCCATTTGATTGGCGATGCAGAGTTTCAGAAACATGGTTCTGGCGAGAGGTGCCTCCACACCACGAGGATCTTCACTGCGGGACTGAAGGAAAGTTGTGGCAGACATTTTGCAGCTGGCTCCGCCTCCTAAAGCAGCCATGTTGTGGCCACACCCACCACACACTGTCAGAAGTCCAAAGGTGCCCTCAGGCTCAAAAAGGTCAGGGATCCCTGCTTTAGAAGACCTCCAGGTTGAGGAATGGATGCCTCTTGGCTTTAGCGCACACACATTGAAATGCTTGTGCGTGAACACTGAAAGCACCACGTTGTTATCCTAATCAGTCCTGGTGTCAAGTCTGTCTCAATGTGTAACACAAAAAGAGCCCTGCTGGATCAGACTAGTGGTCCATCTAGTCTAGCATCCTGCTTCTGACTCTGGCCAAACTGATGCATCACAGATGTCCTCAACAAGGACAGGGACGCCTAAAACCCTGTTGCCATCTTTCAGCACCTGGCATTCAGAGATATACTGTCGCTGAATGTGGAGGGTCCATTAAACCATTGTGGTTAATGTGGTTAGAGTAAAAGCCACTGCCAAATCTATCCATCCAGCTTCCTTTGAGAGTTTGTTTTGGGGCGAAAATCCAGGATACATATTTTCAAATAATTTTATAGGTATTATCTGCTTTTATTTAAGGTGATGGCCAAGAGTCAAACATGACTGAATGGCTAACAACCGCAACAAGGGGGTGGCTATCACTGCATCTTGTGGCAGTGAGTTCCACAGTACACAGATGCTGGTTTCACCTGCCATGGAAAGTTTCAAGTTGCACATTCCCTCATGTGATGACTGTACTAAAGGGACAGGGCTTTTCTTTTAATGTTCCAAGCTGTTGGCAACTTCTTCAACTACAGCGAGACCGTGACGCCCTCTGTCCTTCTACCCTGAAGAGATCGTAGGATCCTAGTTTCAGTACGCTATAGCAGTGTAGACCACAGACCCTATTAATTGTCTGAGTCACTTTGTGAATCATTTAGTACAAGGCTAGTCCATCGCCTGTGTAGAAAAGCCGCCTTGAATCATTCAAGATGGTTGAATCCAGTGTTCCCTCTAAGCTGTGGAGTCTTGTGAGCAAAAATTCTACTTTGTGAGCTACTGGCATTAAAAGTGTGAGCAAGTGATTTGGCCACTGCGTAAATCAGTTTGCTCTGGAGCCGTCCTTCCTGAGCTAAGACAAAAATGTGTGAGCTGGAGGCTAAAAAACGGTGAGCTAGCTCACACTAACTCAGCTTAGAGGGAACATTGGTTGAATCTGCAATAGTTTGCAGAAAGCCAGGAAAGCAAGCAGGCCGTTCCGCAAGGTGGGGACCACAACCGAGAAGACTCCTGTACAGGCAGTTGTTGATTTTGCCCATGTGGTGGAGCATTCAGGGGAAAGGCGGTCCCACAGACATAAATGTCCAAGGCCATAGAGCAGGGGTGGCCAACCTGTGGCTCGGGAGCCACATGCGGCTCTTTCACACATATTGTGCGGCTCCTGGCAGGGCGGCTGGGGAAGCAAAGGGGAGGCATGCTTTTTCTCTCTTTCTCCCTTCCTTCCTTCACTCCTCCCTCCCATCTATTTGCTTTCCTAGTTTCTCTCTCTCTCTTTCTTTCCACTTCTTTTATTCTTTCTTTCCATCTCTCTCTTTTTCTCTCTCTCTCTCAATATCATTAGCAAACAAGTAATATCATTATCAATAACCGGTTTTCCTCGTTTGTTTTTATTTTTGGCAGTCCCATTTAACGTTAATAAAAAGCAAATTTGCATATTTTTAAAAATAAAAACGTGTGTGTGATATTTGTTCCTGTCTTGCGGCTCTCAGACATCTGATGTTTATTCTATGTGGCTCTTACATTAAGGAAGGTTGGCCACCCCTGCCATAGAGGGCTTTGAATGCGAACACATACGAAACTGCCTTCTACTGAAACAGACCCTTGGTCCATCGAAGTCAGTACTGTCTACGCAGACTGGCAGCAGCTCTCCAGGGTCTCGGGCTAAGTCTTTCCCATCATTTACCACCTGTTCCTTTTAACTGGAGATGCCGGGGATCGAACCTGGGACCTTCTGCACGCGAAGCAGAGGCTCTACTACTGAGCCAGGGTGTCAGGTCAAGGTCTTTCTGATCATCTACCACCTGTTCCTTTTAACTGGAGATGCCGGGGATTGAACTTGGGACCTTCTGCAGGCCAAGCAGATGTTCTGCCACTGAGCCACAGCCAATGCTTTACAGTGAGCCCGGTTACAGATGGGATGGTCTCCAAAAGGTCCTATCGTTAAAGGGCCTTGCTCAGGTCTTGCAAACGGAGGGCCTTGTCTTCCTTGAAAGCCTTGTCAGTTCTCTGTGTTACTAGACTCCAATTCGAGAAGCCTGCAGAGCTACTTAAAGCCCATGAGAAGACTCTTCCTTTGGTTCTTCCTGGGGTTGTCAACAGACCAGTCAAAGCAGGCCTGACCTACAGCTATGCCTTTAACCAGGGGTCCTTTCGAACAGGAGCTCTGGGGAGCTCAGCTCTGGGAGTTGGTGCCAGCTCCCCCACCCCTGTGGGGGAATGCCTGCTTGTGTCAGGGCTGCAGCAAAATGACCCCTGGAAAGGTCCTTGTTCCTCCGACCAGCCTTCTGAAGGCTTCAGCCACCACTGGAGCGATCCTCCCAGAACAGTGGTATTTCTGAGGCTTGGATTAGTAGCTGTCCCCTCTCTGCCAGCTCTTCCTTCCTTCCTTCCTTTCTTTTTCTCTGTCCCTCTCTCTCTCCTTTCTTTCTTGCCTCCTGACATACTTCCCGTTAGGGTTGCCAAGTCTGGGTTGGGAAACACCTGGAGACTTTGGGGGTGGAGCCAGGAGAAGATGGCGTTTGGGGAGGGGAGGGGCCTCAGCATAGTACAAGGCCATAGAGTTTCAAAGCAGCCATTTTCTCCAGGGGAGCTGCTCTCTGTCAGCTGGCGATCAGTTGTAAAAGCGGGAGATCCCCAGGCCCCACCTGGAGCCTGACAACCCTACTTCCGGTGAAGTCAGGTGGTGTAGCATATGCAAATAAGTTATGCTAATGAGCTCCTGCACCTCTTTTTCTAGGAAATGACCCCTGCCTTTAACCCAGGTTTGAGCGGCAAGAATCCTCGTTTCTCATGGCAGGCCTGCCATTTTTCTCCCCTGCCGGCTACTTCCTTTCAAAGCCCTGTTAGAGTCGCAGCGACACAGGGCAGCTTCAAAGCCGGCCACCGCCCCCCCCCCCCCCCCCACTCCATCAGATTTCGGTCGTATTTCCCTCTTCCTGTCGACGACCTCAAGAGCATCTTTCCGTCCACCCGCGCTGCTCCTTTCAATGTCGTCGACTCCCGAGAAAGTGCGCAGGCCAATTCATGCCTTGCGTAATGACTCGGGAGCAAGTCCCACTGAAGTTTTTGGGGGGATTACTTCCGAGTAGCCTCTCCTCTCCCGATTGTTCCCCCCATCGGGGTTGCGCCAACACTGGTTCACTGTCTCTTTGAATACTGTCAAGTTCATTCGGGGGACTATTTGTTCTGAGGGGACCCACCCTGAGCCCCGCGGCGCCGGGAAGGGCGGGCTCCAAACCGAAAGCAAGAAAGAAAGACATCGGCTCCGCCCGCCATCCTGTTCAGGCTTACTCGAGAGAAACCCCCTTCCAACTCCCAGAGAGTTGCTTGCTGACCCAAGACTGCACGCATCGACTTCAGAGTAAGCCCCTTAGATAGCCAGGCTGGCTTCCGAAGAAGTATGCCTAGGGCCGGATCCGCCCCGCCGCGGTCCTACTCGGGAGTAAGCCCCGCCGCAAACCATCCCCGTGAGCAGGATTCGCAGCTTTTCCCGCGCGGATCCCGGAGCGCGGCTCAGCTTCCCCGGGACGCCAGCAGGCTGCCGCCGAAACCAGCGGGGCTTACTCGCGAGGAAACCCGCCCGGGCCGGAGCGGCGGAGACTCCCTCCGGAACCCCGGCCCGCCTGCTCGCCTTTCCCAGCCCGCTCCCCCCTGCAAAGTGCGACCGACGCTTACTCGCGAGTAAGCACGGCCCCGGCGCCGCCGACTGCAACGAGAAGCCCGCCCCCTCCGGCAACCGAAGCGCCCTCCCGGCTGAGCGGGGGAGGCGACGGTCCCCTGCTGGCCGCGGCTGACTCGCGAGTAAACCTGCCCGCGCGACCGGCCCTCCGGCTTGCGTTCCGGAGCGCGCCTCTCCCCCACCCTGCGACCAATGCTTACTCGCGAGTAAGCGCGGCCGGGCCCGCAAGACACGCAACACACACACACCCCGCCTGCTCCGATTGGAGGGAGTCCCAGAGGTTACCGCCTCCTCTCTGCGTGCGAGACTCTCTGGTGTGGCGTGGGGAGGTGGCGGAGGTTTGGCTTTTGGCAAAGTCTCTGCCCCTCCGTCGCAGCCGCCACAGCCACCGCTGGAGGCTTCTCTCCTTTTTGGCAGCGGATCCAAGGCACCCGCGGCCCCTTTTGGACGGACGGGGGGAGGCGGGCGGGCGGGCAGCTCGCAGCAGAGCCGGGGGGGGAGAAAAAAACAAGAAAAGAAACCAGGACAAGAAACACTTTCCCGATGCCCCAGGAATTGCTTCCCAACCAGCGAGCGAGGAGCCGCCGCAGGAAACGCCGAGCGGCTGTTTGGCGTCTTTAACCCCCAACTTTCACACAGCGTGGGATTCGAACCGGCGGACGGGGAGGAAGAAAGTTGAAAGCCCAGCGGCGTCTTGAGCGTCTCACTTGGAGGTTTCTTTCGGGCCGAGGCGAGCACGTGCCCCTGGTCCCGCCCGGCCAGCTCTGAATGCCCAGGCGGTGCGAAGATTTGGGGAGGTATTTTTTTTGGGGGGGGGGGGGGCGCTGCGCGAAGGTCGGGGAGGATTTGGGCGGTGGGGGGAGGAGGCTTCTTCTCTGCCTTCCTCCCCCGCCCCCCCTGCAAGACATTAAAATGGGCCAAGGACTTGCCAGCCGGAAGAGATGGAGTTGAACTTTGGCCCTGAGGAAATGCGCCCCTGGACGGATTTAAGAGCAGCCTTTTACTCCTGAGGAGCGTCTGACCCCTGCCTCCGAGATGGGTGCTCTAGCCAATGCCCCTTTAGCCTTCAGCCTGGTTTGGGGAGCTCTGCTATGCAGGGGTGAGTCTACAGGGGGAATCTGGGCTTCCTGGAGGCGGTTTGAGAGTTGGGCCAGAGATATGGGGTTGCCAACTGACCAGAGAAGTGACCTCCCTTGGCTAGCTCCTGTGCATCTAACTGCAGTTGCCTCTAGGGCAGTCTGCAGGTTGGCATTTTCCAGGGCATGGAGATGGCACCCCTCCCACACATACATCTGCAGAACAAACACGGGTTAAAGACACAGATGGCAGAACAGGTTTGTAAACCTGGTAACTTGAGTATAGTGCAGGGGAGGGGGGCAGAGAGAGGAGGCCCCTATCCCATAGAAAGAGGGGTGTGTTGTGCAGTGGGAAAACCATCTGGTGTAACATGCACAGATCCCCTTTCCTATCAGCCTTGGGAAGCCAAGCCTAATGAGCCCATGTATGGAGGGGGTGTTCGCCTATGGCGAAGAATCAACAGCTCCAGGTGACTCTATAGGAAAGGGAGTTGATTCTTTCGCCATTGCTCCTTTCAGCTCCTGCTGTAAATTGCTCTGTGAAATCCGCTTTGAGTAGACCGACCAGCAGAATTAATGTCACAGGTTTAATAAATATCTGGCTAAGGGAGCTTTGACTCTGGAACACTTTATCCCCTCGCTCCTAGTCTTGTTGGCCACTAAAGGCGCTAAAGGTGTCCAATCTAGGCTCATAAGAGTGGGGAAACTTCGCTGGCAGACATGGTTGGGAAGGGGGGGGGGGAGAGAGGCAACCGCAGAGGGGAGAGAGCCCTGGACTGCTTAAGTGAAGGGGCCATGTTGCGTTCTCCTTTCTACCTTTTCCTCCAAATCACTTGTTATATCTCCCCATGGTTTAGTATTCTCTTTTGAACTATTTGCAAAGGCCCCCTCCCCTAAATATTTCCATGGATCAGTTTGCTGAGGTTGAATGCAAACCCACATAACCGTTGTGATGCCGCAGAAGGAGACCAAAACATCCCTCTATTAAGTCGTAGATCGCCTCCACGGTTTCTGTCCCTCACCTTTAGTTCTCTTCCCCCCAGCACCCTATATGGCATTGCACTGTACCCTATCTGTTATGGTTGGGGGTTACAGACTGGCATCGAAGGTCCAAAGAGTCCCGTCTCGCTTCCAGTAGATGAACATACTCAAACTGGAGATTATTATTTTTTCCCTGAATGCTGATTGCATCCAACTTTTAACCTGTTCTCCTACTTATAATTTCCTTCGTTGATTATACTCCGCCACCCTGTGATATTTTCTTGTGCCTGTTAGTTGTTGCAGTGTTCTGATGGGGAAGGGGGGGGGGTTTGCCAGACCACCATGGGTTAATATAGGGAATGAATCCCTGGGGTCAGACTGAATGGCCCTCAGCAGCCTTCTGAATGTATCGCTTGATGTGTATTGCTTCTTCCTCCGTTTCTCCCGACTCCCCAGTCGTTTGCATGCCATCGTTCTCTGCAGTTTTGGGGTGGTGGATTTAATTGTATCGACGTGTTGGAGCAAAAGTTTGCCATACGGTTGAAATCCCTAAGCGAGCCTCCCTGAAATAAAACGAAATGCCCGAGAATGCAACCGAATTGGGTTTGATCACCTTTCCCCCTTCTTTCCCTGTTCGCCACAATTAGATTTGTAGAACGGAAACGGGGCTGACTCATATCTGTTAACCTCCGAATGGGGCTTGGTGTGTTGGCCTCAAAATATACCGGGAGCGCAATGTTTATAAAAGGTGTATTGCTTTTATTTTCAGGAACAGTCTCACTGCTTGGGGCTCTCGCAGCTAACTCCGTCAGATACAAGTTTTCCAAACGTTGTTATCTGTTGGAACCCTGGTTGTTGCTTTATTTTTTGGAGAGTGAGCTACCTGCCTTGAGGTGGGCGGTGGGGCGCTCAGTTCTTCCCATACTAGCAAATAAATGAATTTGGAAAAGGGGGGGATCCACCCTTAATACAGCATTGCTCCAGAGCATGCAGTAGAAGAGGGTATTTCCCTTCTTTAGATTTTTTTTTTTAAAAGCCATTGTGTATTAGGTGTGCCAATTCCCATCTTCCTCGCTCAAACAGAAGATGGTTAGAATTTGGCTTAGTACAACGAGGCGGCACTGCTGATATAAACTTCCAGCAGACGCTCTCTCGTGGGGACCCAAACAACTCGATGCTTTTTTTTAATGTAAGAAAACCCTTCTTCATCTCTCCTGTCCTTGTTTTGCTCTTCCTCCTGGGATGCTATCGAGTTGACAAATGGCGATGCTGGATGTGTTGCGGAAGATCGCGGTTCTCTCTGCATCCTGTCACTCGGGTTCCAGCTTGGAGCCGCTGAGAAGCTAGGGGGGGGGGGCAAGGAGGTGAGGAAGGACCTTGGCAGCCTGGTTCCTTTTTCGGTCTTGTGGCTTCTGTATTCTTCTTGACCAGCCAACAAAATTTATTTCCCGTCTTATCCTGTTGGCATCTGCTGGGCGTGACGTCAGAAGAGATCTAATAAAAGACTCCTGGCCCTACAGCGGCTTCTGCAGGCCTGTGGCTACTTTATTTCCCCGAGATGCTTGCCTGGAGAAGCCTCTCTAGAGTGCGGTGCGGGGTAGATGAAATTAATTAGTATCCCCCCCCCCCCCTTGCAAAAGGGACTTGGAATTGGAACAGGGCGCCCAGAGGTGTAGCAGCAAATTTGGAGGGGGAAAAATGCTTTAAGATGAACGGGCTGGCAATGAATGTTGTTGTGTGAATAGATCTTTCTGGATTGTGTAGGGTTGGCTCTCCGGAATGCTGCTGATTTGGAGAGCCCTCCCCATGAGGAAAGGCTAAAGAACTTGAGGGCTTTTTGGTTTAGGGCAGAGATGGGACAGAGACGTATAAAACTGTGGATGGAGAGAACTTTTTCCTCTCACGATACTAGAACTCGGGGTCGCCCAATGAAACTGATAGTACATTCAGGGCAACCAAAACAAAGCTGTTGTTTCCCCTACCATGCAACACCGTTTTCACTTGTGGAATTCACTGCCACAAGATGGGATGAGCCGTGGAGAAGTCTTGGGGGTTACTAGCAATGTTCCCTCTAAGCTGAGTCAGGGTGAGCTAGCTCAGAGTTTTTTAGCTGCTGGCGGCTCACACTTTTTTTTTTGTCTTCGCTCAGGAAGGAGGGCTCCAGAGCAAACTAATTTATGCAGGAGCCAAATTGCTCACTCACAACTTTAATACCAGTGGCTCACGAAGGAGAATTTTTGCTCACAAGACTCTACAGCTCAGAGGGAGCATTGGTTACTGGCCAGCCCTGATGGACCAATGGAAGTGGAGGATTTAGTCCGGGGAGGGGCTGTGGCTCAGTAGCAGAGCCTCTGCTTTGCTTGCAGAAGGTCCAGGTTCAATCCCCGGCATCTCCAGCTAGAAGGATCAGGTGGGAAGGGATGTGAAAGACCTCTGCCTGAGACCCTGGAGAGCCGCTGCCAGTCTGTGTAGGCAATACTGACCATGGTGGACCAATACTCTGACTCAGTAGGCAGCTTCATGTGTGTTCGTGTGTCATGTGGGGCACTGGAGAAGATTGTTACCAGTTTGGTGTAGCGGTTAGGAGTGCGGATTCCAATCTGGGAGAGCTGGGTTTGATTCTCCACTCCTCCACAATCAGCTGCTGGTGTGACCATGGGTCAGTCACAAGTTCTCTCAGAGCTGTTCTCTCTTAGTCTTCGAAAGAGCTCTCTCAGCCCCACCTACCTCACAGGGTGTCTGTTGTGGGGAGGGGAGGGGAAAGGAGATTGTAAACCACTCTGAGACTCCTTCGGGTAGTGAAGGGCGGGGTATAAACCCAGTCATTTTTCTTCTTTTCTCATCTTCCTTCTAACGCTTCTCGTGTATTTCTGGGAAGTCTAGTTTGCTGTTGTAGGGAATGGAGGCAGAGCCTCTGGTACAAGCCAGGTGGGCGTTTCTTAAGGTCACATGACCAGCATGGGGGAAAAAACGTTTTACAAATTACTGTGATTATCTTCAGCCTCAAACCTCATTACATTGTCATAAATGTAGGGTTTTGAATTGGCATCATCCCAGTAATCCAGAGCATGGATGGCTCAGCTTCTGTATGTTGGACAAAAGACTCAACAGAGCTAGGGTGATGGTGCGGTTGAAGTCTCAAGACGAGGATCTGGGAGACCCTGGTTTGAATCTCCACTTGTGCCATGGAAGCTGGCTGGGTGACCCTGGGCCACACACACCCTCTCAGCCTAACTTACCTCACAGGGTTGTTGTGAGGCTAAAATGGATGAGGGGAGAATGACGGAAGCCCCTTTGGGTCCCTGCTATGGAGAACGGTTTCCAAATGTCCCAGTCTATTGATTGTATTGACTCACTCTGGTTGCTGTAGTGGTTAGGAGCGCGGACTCTAATCTGGGAGAACCGGGTTTGATTCCCCACTCCTCCACATGCAGCTGCCGGTGTGGCCTTGGGTCAGTCACAAGTTCTCTCAGAGCTGTTCTCTCAAGAGCAGTCCTCAAAAGAGCTCTCTCGGCCCCACCTTCCTCACAGGGTGTCTGTTGCGGGAAGGGGAAGGGAAAGGGATTGTAAACCGCTCTGAGACTCCGAATGAAAGACAGGGTATAAATCCAATCTCCTCCTCCTCCTCCTCTTCCTCCTCCTTCTTAGGGGGGGATAATTTGCCATTATTTGTTACGTCAAACCCCCCCCCCTTACTTTCTTCCCTCCACAATAACTCAAGCACTGTTAGAGCAGGATAGAAATATCAAATGCTCATTGCATCAGTGGGGACCCGCTACGAAAATTATCCCCCCCCGGGTCTGGGCATAGCACTGGCCAGTCAAAATCCTGACTCAGGATGGGGTCAGGAAGCGATTTTTCTCCAGGCCGGTTTGGCCAGGGTTCCTGGAGGTTTTTTCTCATCTTCTGGCCATGGAGCAGGGGTCACTGTGGGTGTGTAGAGGGAGGTATTTGTGAATTTCCTGCATTGTGCGGGGGTTGGACTAGATGCCCCTGGAGGTCCCTTCCAGCTCTGTGAGTCTATGACTATGACTGTTCCTGCCCCCACCCCTTGCAGAGCATAGCCGCTGCATCCATCTGGTGGCGTCCCATGTGCGGCTTGGTTTGTGCAGTGCTCCCTGGCCGTTTTGACAGCGATAGGAGCTGAGTTATGGCTCCAGGGGACTGGAGCTAAACTCCAGGACAGATTGCAGGTCCTCGGAGGTAGGTAATCTCTGAAGACGAGACCCAAAAGGCGGGGGGGGGGGGGGAGTATAAAAGGAAATGATGCAGAAGGAAGAGTCTAAAGATACTCTTACGAGGTGAACAGTACACACAGGGATGCTGTGATACGAGAGAGGAGGGATGCTTGCGTATAATATCTTATTATGTACCCATACTATGGACGCACATGTCTCTTTACAGAAGCTGCCCCGTGGAAGGGGGGAAAAAAACGCACGACCCTATTCTCAGGAGTCTGCAGTCTTAAGTTTAATCACAGGAAGGGAAAAGGAGAAGAAAGGATGTGTGAGGTGGTGACCCAATGATTTAATTGTCCCGACCTGGATAACCAGTTTGGTGTAGTGGTTAGGAACGGGGACTGTAATCTGGGAGAACCGGGTTTGATTCCCCGCCCCTCCACAAGCAGCTGCTGGCGTGACCTTGGGTCAGTCACAAGTTCTCTCAGAGCTATTCTCTCTCAGGAGTGGTTCTCTCAGAGCTCTCTCAGCCCCACCTACCTCCCAGGGTGTCTGTTGTGGGGAGGGAAGGGGAAAGGAGTTTGTAAGCCGCTCTGAGGGTCCTTCAGGTAGTGAAGAGTGGGGTGTAAATCCAATCTCCTCCTCTTCTTTTCCTTCTTCCTCTTCCTCCTCTTCTTTTTTCTTTCTTTCTTTCTCTCTTTCTCTCTTTCTCTCTTTCTCTCTTCCTTCCTTCCTTCCTTCCTTCCTTCCTTCCTTCCTTCCTTCCTTCCTTCTTGTTGTCAGATCTTGGAAGCTAAGCAGGGTTGGCCCTGGTTTGTATTTGGATGGGAGACCTCCAAGGAAGTCCAGGGTGGCTACACATAGAGACACAGGGTTTTCAAGGCAAGGTATGTTCAGCGGTGGCTGGCCATTGCCTGCCTCTGTGTAGCAACCCTGGACTTCCTTGGTGGTCTCCCATCCAAGTGCTGACCAGGGCTGACCCTCCTTAGGTTCTGAGATCTGAGGAGATCGGGCTAGGGTTGCCAGATCCAGGTTGGGAAATTCCTGGAGATTTGGGGGTGGAGCCTGGGGAGGACAGGGACCTCAGTGGGGTCCAATGCTATTGAGTCCCCCCTCCAAAGCATCCGTTTTCTCCAGGGGTGCTGGCCTCTGCAGCCTGGAGACTGGCATCTCTAAGCCTGAGCCATCTGGGTCAGGGAAAAGGACAGAGGGTGTTTCCCCATAATTTAGGAACACTCTGAGTCAATGCTCCCTCTAAGCAGTGGAGTCTTGTGAGCAAAGATTCTACTGTGTCAACTGCTGGCATTAAAGTGGTGAGTGAGCCGTTTGGCTACTGCATCAGTTAGTTTGCTCTGGAGCCCTCCTTCCTGAGCTGAGACAAAAACGTGTGAGCCGGAGGCTCAAAAACTGTAAGCTAGCTCGCACTCACTCAGTTTAGAGGGAACACTGCTCAGAGCCCATGTTGCCGTTGATTCAGGATGGACCAACGGAAGTACTTCTTTGCATGGCATGTAACTTAATTGGAGAACTGGCTATCGCGGGAGGCCGTGGTGGGCGCAAGGTTAGATGGCTTAAAATTGGGGAACAGGCAGTTTGTGAAAGAGGGGTCTGTCGAAGGCTATTAGCGGTGAAGTCCGACTGGAACCATCACATTCAGAGACAGTGTTGCTCTGAGTACCAACATTGGGAGCAACAAGTGGGGGGCGGGGGGGACTTGGCCTTTGAGTTTTGGCTTTCAGGCCTTCTGGAGGCAACTCTTGGGCCACGGTGTGAAACAGGATGCCAGACTAGGTGGAAAGGGCTTGAACATAAGACGGCCCACGTTACAGTGCTTCTGTATAGATCTCTGGTGCGGCCTTGTTTGGAGTCCTGTGTACAATTTGGGTCACCCTCTCTCCAAAGGGACATTGCAGAATTGGGAAAAGTACGGTGGAGGGGGACCAAGATGATGAGGGGGTTGGAGCTCCCTTCCTCTGAGGAAAAGTGGAGGAGTTGGGGACTTTTCAGTTTGGAAAAGAGATGACTGCGGGGAGACATGACAAGAGGTTTATAAAATTATGCATGGGGTAGAAAGGGCTGATAAAGAAACATCTTTTCCCCTCTACCAAAATACTAGAACTTGAGGGCATCCAATGAAGCTGGTGGGCAGAAGGTTCAGGATGGACAAAAGGAAATACTTCTTCACACAGTGAGGGATTAAAATGTGGAATTCTCTGCCAGAAGATGTAGCGATGGCCACAGACATGTTAAAAGGGGATTTGATAGCGGTCCATCTAGGGATGCCAGACCCCCACCCCGGGGGGGGGGGGTTGGAGGTCTTCTGCTACCAGGCCCCACCTCTCTGCCATCAGCCAGCTTCCCCCCGCCCAAAAAAGGGAGGAACGCCCGGCATTTCAGTGACATGTCTTCATAACCTGGAAGTGATGTAGGCACGTCGGGGGTGGCACTGTAATATTTGGGCAAAAACTCTATGGTAGAAGCTAATTCTACCATAGAGTTTTGGCCCCAAACCAGAGCATTGCCCCACCCACGTTTCCTACATGCCTACGTCACTTCCAGATCACATAAACACAATGCTGAAATGCTGGGCGTTCCTCCCACTTACTGGTAAGCGCACTTCCCATCCCCTGCCAGTTGCTCGGAGGGACCTGGCAACTCAAGGTCTACCACTGGCTATTAGCCATGGTGACTGAGGGGGACCACCACATTCAGAGGCAATCAACCTCTGAATCCCAGAGCCAAGAGCAACATCAGGGGGAAGGCCTTGGCTTCTATGCCCTGTCGTTGGTTTTCCAGAGGAACTGGTTGGCTGCTGTATGAAACAGGGTGCTGGACTAGATGGGCCACTGGTCTGATCCAGCAGAGCTCTTCTTACAATCTTATGAAGGCCTTGGTCTCTTTGCCCTGTTGTTGGCCCTCCAGAGGAATTGGTTGGCCACTGTGTGAGACAGGATGCTGGACTAGATGGACCACTGGTCTGATCCAGCAGGGCTCTTCTGATGTTCTTATGAAAGCCTCGGCCTCTGCCCTGTTGCTGGCCCCCCCAGAGGAACTGGCTGACCACTGTGTGAGACAGGATGCTGGACGAAATGGACCACTGGTCTGATCCAGCAGGGCTCTCTGGATCCTGTTCCTCTCAGGGGAACGCCTCATCCTCTATGCCTTATTGCTGACCATCCAGAGGAACTGGTTGGCCACTAGGTGAGACCAGATGCTCGACTAGATGGACGGTTGTTCTGATCCAGCAGGGTTCTTCTCATGTTCTTATGGAGGCTGCAGCCTCTCTGCCCTGTTGCTGGCCCTCCAGAGGAACTGGCTGGCCCCTGTGTGAGATAGGATGCTGGACTAGATGGACCACTGGTTGATCCAGTGGGGCTCTTCTTCTGTTCTTAAGGCTCAGCCTCTCTGCTCTGGTGTTGGCCCTCCATCATAACTGGTTGGCCACTATGTGAGACAAAATGCTTGACTAGATGGACCTCTAATCTGATCCAGCAGGACTGTTCTTATGGACCATCTGTCTGACCCAGCGTTAGGGGCTCTTAGGCTCCTCTCAGTTTTAGAACTGTCTCCTGTGGCATCTTCACTCACCAAACAACCTCTCCTGTCTTCTGGTGCTTTTGATGCTCAGCCTCTTACCGTCTGGTTTTCTGCTTTTTGGCTACGCTTCAGCTTGCTGCGTCTAGCCTTATTTATGCGTGGGGTTTAATTGTTGATTAAAAAAACAAATTGTAAATATATATTTTGAGCCTCCTGAGGATCTTATACCAAGAGGGAGGGTGGAAATTTTCTCACTGAAGAAGAATACACAGTTGGTCCAATTATGCCATAATCCTTGCTCTGGTGTCAACACTGGGTATATTTCTTACATCCCCACCGGCATTATTTCAGCAGCCAGGAAGATTTGGAGTAAACATCTCTAGACTGGAGCTGTATAAAATCACCAATTAGTTTAGGAATCCGAATGAGATCCCCGGCTTTTGGAAAGACCTTTTTTCTGTGTGCAAAAATTGGAGACTGTTGGACTTTTTAGTTAAGGGGGAGGGGAGAAGGCAAGGGGGTGTGATAGAGGTTTATGGAATTATGCAAAGTGTAGAAAAAGGGGACGGTGGTGGAAAGGGCCGTCAAGTCACAGCTGACTTATGGTAACTCTGTAAGGTTTTCAAGGCAAAAGATGTTCAGGGGTGGTTTGCCATTGCCTGCCTCTGCATCACAACCCTGGTATTCCTTGGAGGTCTCCCATCCAAATACTGGCCAGGGCCGACCCTGCTTAGCTTATGAGATCGGACTAACCTAGACTATCCAGGTTAAGGCAGAAAGTGGATAGAGGGAGGTTTGTCTCCCTCTCGCATGACACCAAAACTTGGGGGTGCACAATCAAGTTGAGGGGTTATAGGTGCGGAATAGACAAAAGGAAATGCATCTTTCTATGATATCTAATTAAACTGCAGAGTTTGCTGCCAGGGGAGGTAGTGATAGACATGAGCACAGACAACAACAAAAATGGTTAGAGGATGGATAGGTCCAATGATGGCTAGTAGCTATGGTGATTCAAAGCAACTTCAGAAGAAGGCCTTAACCTCTGTACCAGGTTTGTTGGCCCCCTGGGGCAGTTGGTTGGTCACTGTGTGAGACAGGGTGCTGGGCTAGATGGACCACTGGTCTGATCCAGCAGGGCTCTTCCTACGTTCTTTTGAAGGCCTCAGTCTCTATGCCCTCCAGAGGAACTGGTTGGCAACTGTGTGAGTCAGGATGCTGGACTAGATGGACCACTGGTCTGATCCAGCAGGGCTCTTCTGATGTTCTTATGAAGGCCTTGGCCTCTGTGCCCTGTGGTTGGCCCTCCAGAGGAACTAGCTGGCCACTATGTGAGACAGGATGCTGGACTAGATGGACCACTGCTCTGATCCAGCAGGAATCAACAATGGCACGAAGTCACTTGTGGGGAAACCTGGAAGTGATGCCACACCTCTCTAGGAATCGTTTAAAACCCTACAGTTTTCATCACAGAGTTTCCGGTAGTTCCTAGAGAGGTGTGATGTCACTTACGGGGTTTCCCTGAAAATGATGCCACACCATTGCTGCCAGCTAATTCCTACTGCAACCTGTCTCCAGCTGCATGCCAGTCAGGGCCTAGCAACCCTGCTGAGGACTTCCCTTCGGCTGTAGTTGACTTCAAGTTTTTCACACTCTCCAAGTTGCCCCTGATTCCCTCCACGGCACTTCCCATCCTTCCACTGTGGCAAACCCCTTCCCCATCACTGCTCTCTTCCCCCACCTCTTCCCACCTGTGGTTAGGCCAGCTGGAGTGGGATGCAAATTTCTCCGACTGCTTTTTAGCTCCATTAGAACCGTTGGGTCTAAGAGAAGAAAGAAAGAGTCACTCCACCATTGCAGGGGGTGAGTGGGAGGTCTCCCAGGGAAGGTAGCAGTGGAATAGATTCTTCCGCTTTGTCCGACTTCCGATCCACTTCATTCTGCAGCTACAGCAGACCACGGAACTGTGTGGGAGGGGGAAGGGTTAACCCTTTGTCTATTCCCTGCACGGGCCCAAGGCACAATGATCCTGCAGGTTTATATCTTAAGGATGAGATGAGGCCTCTGGATTTTTCATCTGTCTTGCAGCCCACTTAGGGCTTTATCTGGGGAAGTGGTGGGAAAAGATTGGGGGGGGGGGGACGACCGGGTGGGATTGGAAGTCTCTGGCTATCCCTGTACCCGCCGGCCTCGAAGATGATAAAATGAGAGACAGCCCCCCCCCCCTCCAAATTCCTCGCACTTGGAAGTTCATCCAGCCCATGGACTGCCCCCCAGCTCACTTCTGTGGATATACCCTTCTTTCGGAAGCCGAATGCCTGAACATCCTACTCCCAAGTTCACAGCTCTGATCCCCCCCCCCCCCCCCCGTCTGCATGATCCTTCCTCGAGCGGCAAAGATGTGGTAAAAGCCCGAGGAGGATGCGTTGGGCTTTAGATAATTTTGCTCTTGCGCTGCCAGTGTCTGTTCTAGTTAGTAAGTGGAAAGGTTTGTGTTCTCTCTCTCTCTCTCTCTCTCTCCACACGCTCTATTATGGGTCAATACACAGCCTCGGGTACCCCCTCCCCCTCCCCTTTCAACTCTTAACAAACGATTCCACCCCGGGGATGTCTGCTTTTTTTGTCTCTCCCCCCAAAAAAGAGTATTAATTTGTTGAACTTGAACCTTATAAATAAAGTGCCACTCACGAAGCTGAAATTACAGGAATCCCTGGTCTGCCGGTCAATTCGATGCCCTTTGCTCTCTCGGGCCGCACTCTGACTAATCGTGGTAGTGACAGAACCACTTAAGACATCCGCAAAGGGTTCGCTTGGCACCTCCTGACATTTTGGGTCACTCGCTGCTCCTTGGGAGAGCCGGCCTTGTGGTAGGTTGGCTCAGAGTACTTCGAAGTGCAGAAATGGAGGAGCGGAAGAACCCTTGAATGTAGAAGGAGAGAAGAGGAGATTGGAGCCCGCTTTGGCGGGGTAGGGTGGGATATAAATTAGAATATAAATAAATAAAAATAAAACTTTATACCCTGCCCTTCACTACACAAGGGAGTCTCAGAGCGGCTTACAGTCTCCTTTCCCTTCCCCTCCCCTCCCCACAACAAACACCCTGTGAGGTAGGTGGGCCGAGAGAGCTCTCTCGAGAACTGCCGTTGAGAGAACAGCTCTGAAAGAACTTATGACTGACCCTAAGGCCACACCAACAGCCTCATGTGGAGGCGTGGGGGATCAAACCCAGTTCTCCCAGATTAGAGCCCGTGCTCTTAACCACTTTACCAAACTATGCTGCTGGGCTGGGCCAGATTGGGTTGAAGAAGGACTGAATATAGGAAAGTTCCCTCCTCCCATATAAACTATCCCCCTGCATGTTGAAAGCTAGCACTGAAAGACTAGCGTAGAACTTTCTCCTTGAGGTGCTAGCTTTCCTTATGAAACACGTTTAAATATTGGGTGCCCCCATCTGAAAACCATACAATGTAGTAACAGGGGACTTTGTGCCTTCTGCTTGTCTGTTTCCACTTTGAATTTAGTGATGCTGTGATCTTGACCGCTACCACACTAGCAAATTGAACTACTCTTTCATGTCTCAAATTGCTCGTATGTTCACAGTTTTAAATAAGATGCCTTGCATGTGTGTGTGCTGTGTTTTAGTCTGCGGAGCTCTGGCAGTGCTCTTCATCACGGCTAGCATCCATTGTTTGCTAAGAGCTTGCTGGCAACGTCACATGCCAAAAGGTAGGGACAGGCTATGCATTATGTAAAGGATTGTTGAGAACATTGCCTAATAAATGATAATGAGCTGGGAGCTTGCAAGCAATTGCAGGAGGAAGAGCAGTTTGGAAAACCTGCTGTCTAATTCTTCCCTTTCAGGTTGCAATGACTTCTCAAAGGCTCACTTTTTTCCACCCCCCTTTTTCTTTAACGGACTCTCAACATTCCCTCAGGTGCATGGCATATTGAGGCCTCATCAGATTGGTTTCTGTGGTTTGTGTTTCCTTTGGTTAATTTACAAAATCATGGCGTAACTGGGGGATCCTCTGAGTGGGTAGCGACCCCTGCCTTATCTGTGGGTGTTCCTGTTTGGCTTTCTCCTTTCTGTACCATGGATAGCAGTAATGCTTCATTCTCCCACCTTTATTGTGGGTGTTATCAACTGTCCTTCCAGTTTATACTACAAACAAAGGTAGGGATGGAGTTGCTAGGTCGGAACAACATGCCAGCAGGGGAAGCGGAGGGACTTTCTGGGAGTGGGGAGGAGGGTCACGATGTGCCTACCTCACCCAGAAGTGACATAGGCCCATTGGGGGTGATACTCTGGTTTTGGGCCAAAACTCTATGATAAAATTGGCCTTAAACCATAAGAAAAGGAGGATTTATACCCCACCCTTCACTACTTGAAGGAGTCTCAGGGCGGCTTACAATCCCTTCCCCTCTCCACAACAGACACCCTGTGAGGTAGGTGGGGCTGACAGAGCTCTCTAAATAACTGGCCTTGAGATAACAGCTCTGAAAGAACATGTGACTGACCCCCAGATCATGCCAGCAGCTGCATTTGGAGGAGTGGGGATTCAAAGCCGGTTCTCTCAGATTAGAGTCTGCGCTCTTAACCACTACACCAAACTGAGTTCTGCCCAAAACCAGAGTGTCGCCCCCCCCCCCCCCCCCGGCATAACCATGTCACTTCTGGGTGTCAATGGCACATCGCCCGACGTTGATGCTGGGGGTTGGGGATTTGCTCCCACCAGCCAGCTGGCCGGCAGCAGGCAGGAGCCCACAAAACTGGGCAATCCTGCCCGAACTGGGGAATTGCAACCCTAGGTAGGAAAGGAGCAGGACCTTTGATTTCCTTCTCAAATAACTGTTTCACTGTCCTAGAGTTGGGAGGGGTGGTCTAGGTCTGTAGTCCTCAAACTTTTTGGTATACTGACCCACCAGTCCAAATTTACTTGGTATGGTGACCCATCCAGGGCTGGCTGAAGGTTTTTTGGTTCCCAAGGCAAGCGTTTCCCAACTCCCGCCGCTCTCTCTCTTCCTCTCGCTCCTCTTCTCTTGCTTTGTGAGCTTACTGGCATTAAAGTTGTGAGCGAGCGATTTGGCTGCTGCATAAATCAGTTTGCTCTGGAGCCATCCTTCCTTGAGCTCAGACAAAAATGTCTGAGCCAGAGGCTAAACAACTGTGAGCTAGCTCACCCTAACTCAGCTTAGAGGGAACACTGGTTGCCAGACAGATTGCCCCTTCTCCCCATTACTGTTGAAAAGATGGAAGTAAGAATGTGAGATGCCGACAAGAAGGACAAAGGGAGAAAGAATGCTGGCATAGCGTGGGACAAAACACAAGAGACCACTGGCGGAAATCAGAAAGGGGAACAAAAAATGTATAAAAATGATTTTTATGCCAAGTTCACTAGTACAACAACCATATAACTAGATAAATCCAAGGTATTCTCACAAGAAACAACAGTAGTACAGAGAAGTCCCAAAAGTATCAATGTGTCTTGCTCCTGTTGCATTATAATCCCATAGTCCGGGGGGGGGGGGGGACCGGGGCTCGGGAGCCGCATGCGGCTCTTTCACATATATTATGTGGCTCCCGGCGGGGCGGCTTGGGAAGCTAAATATCATTAGCAAACAAATATCACTGGACAAATTAATATCATTATCAATATCTGCTTTTACCCCTTTTGTTATTATTTTTGGCCGTCTCGTTTAATGTTAATAAAAAGCAAATTTGCTTATTTTCCGATAAAAGCAGGTAATATTTGTTCATGTCTTGTGGCTCTCAAACATCTGATGTTTATTCTATGCGGCTCTTACGTTAAGCAAGTTTGGCCATCCCTGCCCTAGGTGGCTCTTACGCTGAGCAAGTTTGCCCACCTCCCATAGTCCATCTTTACATGATTTCATCATACAGTGGATTCGTACTGCTCTTGAAGAATCCATATAATCTTGAAATCTTGCTCTTGACTCTTGCTCTTTTCTGACGCTGTACAGAGCTTGTATAAAGTGAGTTCCCAATTGGTCGCCCTTCCGTGTTCTGATCAAACCCTTAAATCTGCTCACCTCCATCCAGTTGGACTGCTTCACCTGCCCCCCAGCCATGCCTTGAGGCTGAAAAGCTATAGATCTGATCAGTGCCTGCCTGGGAGACCAGAAGGGCACTTCAGGGCTTTCTGAAACTTTTGAAAGAAGAGGCAGATAAAAGTTTAAGAAGTAAATATGAGTGCCGTTAAGTAAAGTGGCTCTGGGCGCGCGCACACACACACAGCAAATTGCAAGCCAAAGAATAGCAGTTAGAAACATTTGACATTTATATGAATCCACTGAAGAGGCAGAGAAATTTATTTTTAAAAAAGGGAAGGGAAAATGAAAAGCCTTTTTTGGCTTATGAAAAGGCAATGTTTGTTTATAGATTTGGAAAGAGCAAATCTGCCGTGGTCTCGGGAGCCCGTCTGAAACTTTCGTCTTATAGCCCAGGAAAAGAGAGTCGAAAGTAAATACGGAGCACTTAAGTCTCTCGGGTTTGGGCTGCGTGTAAGGGAGGCCGGGATTTAGTGGATGGCTTTCGTTCCGTTTTGTTTTTCTTGGCTGAAGAGTGAAATCACCGGAGGGGAGAGAAAACCCGACGGTGGCTTCGGCACTGGGCGGCATCCAAGGAACTCTCCCAGTGCTGATTGAAAACCCTTCTTGATGTGAAAGTGGTCGCTCTTCTGGCTTTGCTGGGTGCCCTTTGCAAACCGATGAGCCCTGAAGTTGGAGAAAGGGTCTGCTGACAGATGTGAGACGTCGCCCTTCGAAGATTCTCCAAGCCCGTTGGGTGTAGTGGTTAAGTGCGCGGACTCTAATCTGGGAGAATCGGGTTTGATTCCGCACTCCTCCACTTGCACCTGCTGGATGACCTTGGGCAAGCCATAGTTCTGGCAGAGCTGTTCTCTCAAGGACAATTGTCTCAGAGCTCTCTCAGCCCCACCCACCTCACAGGGTGTCTGTTGTGGGGAGGGGAAGGGAAAGGAGTTTGTAAGCCGCTCTGAGACTCCTTCGGGTAGTGAAGGGCGAGGTATAAATACAATCTCCTCCTCCTCTTCTTCTTCTTCTTTTTATGGCTGACGCCTTTGATCTCAGAGATTAATGGGAGCTAACTTAATGCTCTCTCCCTCTTTAACGCCCCATCCCAGTGTGGTGCAGTGACACTGGAAAACTCCCGAAGTTTTGAGAGAGGCTACAGTTTTGCAATTCATGCAAGAGCTGGCAGCCAAGCAGTAAGCCTCCAGGTGACTGTAGCAGCTAAGTGATGGGCAGTTTCTCCCTAGCCTGCTTCTGGATAAGTTTTAAGTGACTTATTCTGAAAAAAAACATAGGGAAGTTTGAAAGTAACTGTTTTAACTCATGCTATCTCGTTGGTGGTGGGGAAATGCCATCGAGTTGCAGCCGACTCAGTTTGGTACAGTGGTTAAGAGCGCGGACTCTAATCTGGGAGAAGTGGATTTGAGTCCCCACTCCTCCACACACAGTTGCGGGTGTGACTTTGGGTCAGTCATAAGTTCTTTCAGAGCTGTTCTCTCAAGGGCCGTTCCCGGGAGAGCTCTCTCAGCCCCACCTACCTCACAGGGTGTCTGTTGTGGGGAGGGGAAAGGAAAGGAGATTGTAAGCCGCTCTGAGACTCCCTTGCGTAGTGAAGGGTGGGGTATAAATCCAATCTCTTTTTCTCTTCTCTTTCTCTCATGGCTGCCCCATAGGATTTTCAAGACAAGAGATGTTATCAAAGGATGTTTGCCATTGCCTGCCTCTGCGTAGTGACCCTGGAATTCTTTGGTGGTCTCCCCTCCAAGGGCCAACCCTGCTTAAGTTCTGAGATCGGATAAGATCGGGCTATACTTACCTGGGGAGCCGCGGTGGCTCAGTGGTTAAGACACCGAACTGCAGACCAGAAGGTCGGTGGTTCAGCAGTTCGAGACCCGAGTGCCGCATGACGGAATGAGCTCCCGTCTCCGGCCCCAGCCCCTGCCAACCTAGCAGTTCGAAAGCAAGAAATTGCAAGTAGATAAATAGGTACCGCTTCAGTGGGAAGGTAACAGCCCTCCTTGCACCTCGGTGTCTAGTCATGCCGGCCACATGATCACAGAGACATCTTCAGACAGCGCTGGCTCTTCGGCTTGGAAACGGAGATGAGCACTGCAACCCTGGAGTTGGATTCAACTGGCTTTCGAGCAAGGGAAACCTTTACCTTTACCTATACTCACCTGGCGAGCAATTTGTCTGCTGCATAACTCAGTTTGCTCTGGAGCCATCGTTCCTGAGCTAAGACAAAAATGTGTGAGCCGGAGGCTAAAAAACTGTGAGCTAGCTCACAGTAACTCAGCTTAGAGGGAACACTGGTCATAAATACTGAGGCTATAATTCAGTACGCCGTTACTTGAGAGTAAGCACAATCACACTCATTGGTACTTGATTCCGAGTAGACATGCGTAGGATCAGGCTTCATTGGTAAGGCTTTCTGTTCTTTTCCCCTTTTTGTTTTGGATTTCTAATCTCGGCGTCTCCTCTTTGTATTGAGTCGAAACAAAAGGCCTCTCTCTCTGCTGGCACAAAATGGAGAGCGGCAACTAAAAACGGGCAGCCACCGTGGAGAAGATAATACAGTATTGACTTCTCGGGAGCGCTAATTTTCACCGGTCGCCACAGGACGGAAGAGTGAGGTAGAAGGCAATTGCCACCTGCTGAGGCCGGATCCGTGGTTACAAACAGCAAACTCTGAGAATGGTTTACAGACAGGCAGGGTGGGGTGTGCGAAACTTCCCAAGTTGTTTTTCTTTGCGGGGGTTTCTATCCATCCGAAAGCTGACGTGGCACGTTTGGGGCGTTTGTCTGCAAAAGTGGTGGTTTAGTTTTGCGAATGTCGGACTTTCAGGGGAGTGAAATCCTCGGTTCGAGAGCCGGTTTGGTGTAGTGGCTAAGAGCAGCGGACTCTGATCTGGAGAACCGGGTTTGATTCTCCACTCCTTCACATGCAGGCAGCCGGGTGACCTTGGGCCAGTCACAGTTCTCTCAGACCTGTTCTGGAAAGAGTAGTTCTCTCAGAGCTCTCTCAGCCCCACCTACTGCACAGGGTGTCTGTTGTGGGGAGGGGAAGGAGAAGGAGATTGTAAGCAGCTCTGAGATTCCTTCGGGTAGTGAAGAGCAGGGTATAAAAACCAACTCCTCTTCCTCCTCATGTAACTTCTCGTAGTGTTAAATAGTAAAAAGCCCAGTAGCACCTTTAAGACTTTTTATTATTTTGCAGCAACCTACTAACACGGCTAACTCCTCTGGATCTATTCTCCTAGCGTTGAAAGTGTTTTCAAGATGGCTGCTGGTCTTAATGCTGGGCTGAATCCTTGGTTCTCCATCTAAGGGCTCCATCTAACTAGCTTGCTATTTCGTCCTCTACTGGGTTGCCCTTGGCCTTCATATCCCATATACGTGCTGACTCAGCTTGCTATTGCACCCTGTACTGAGCTGCCCTCAGCCTTGGTTCTCCATCCACATGTTGAATAGCTTGCTATTTCACACCGTACTGAACTGTCCTTGCCCCGGGTTCTCTGTCTAAATGCTGACTGGCTTGCTAGTTTCCCCTTGGCCTTGCTTCTCCATGTAAGGTGCTGTTTCACCCTGTACTGAGCAGCCCTTGGCCTTGCTATCCATCTACTACTGGTTGGCTTGCTATTGCACACTATACCAAGCTGCCCTCAGCTTTGGTTCTCTAAGTGTTGTCCAGCTAAATATTGCACCCTGTGCTGAGCTGCCTTGGCCTTGGTTCTCCATATAAGTACTGGCTGGCTTGCTATTTCACCCCCTACTGAGCTGCCCTTGGATCTTCTTCGTGGTCTCTGTGCATCACACCTCTGGGATAAAGTGCGCCTGCGCCGATCCCGATCGGTAATCTTCAAAGCCTAACGGATTTTCGCGCCAGCTCCCCGGTCACGTGCACGCCCACTGCGCATGACCCGGGGAGAGGCACGAGGATCCCGCCAGTTCTCTTCTGACCGCCGCGTCGTGAGGACCCCCTCTCCGCTCCGGTCGGTAGTTAACTTTCGTTTCTTCTTTTCCAACTTGGAAAGGCCTTTCGGACTGATTCTTAGACCCTTACTGACCTACGGACTGTTTTCCTGGACTCTCTTTTGGATTCTCCTCCTTCTACTCCCCGCCCGGCCTATGGCCCAGCGGTGGGGTTTCTTTAAACGCTGCCTTAAGTGTGGGAGTAAAATCCCCCCCCCAGACAAGCACTCCCTCTGCTTGCTGTGCCTAGGCGAGTCGCATCGCGTCGACTCCTGTTCGAGCTGCGCCGCGTTCTCCAAACAAACTCGTAAGAACCGAGCGGCCCGACTCCGAGTGGCTCTCTTGGAGGCAGCGTTGTCACCGAAGATGTCCGCAGCCGACGCCTCGGCAACGTCCCCATCGATACCGACGGGCCCGACGTCGCCACCGATGCGAAGCCCTTCCGGCACCGAGAAGTCGGCATCGAAAAGACCCCTCTCACTGCCACGAACTCCCGCTAAGAAGCGTAAGGAGGGCAAAGAGGGTAAGGGCAAGCTGAAGCACAAGACCTCGAGTGCTTCGTCGACGCACCCCGCGTCCGACATGACCCAGCATGGGTCTCCACAGCTTGACCCTCCTGGGCGCGAGCGACCCCGGGGCAGCCCTGTCTCCCCGATGCCGCGACCCATCCAGCTCACGGATTCGGAACCCGACATCGAGCTGACGCAGATCCCTCACAGCAGTCCCGAGACAGGGCCTGACCCGATGCCGGCACCGAGAGGCGAGCGAGACTGGCGCCTTCCCCCATCTTCGGTGCCGTGGGACGTCCGTCAATGGCGATACCTGTATGGTTCCTCCTACCCGCCACCTCCACAATGGTACCCAGCGGAGTGGGATCGCCAATCGACGTCGTCAAGAGTCTCCCGATGCCGAGATCCCCCGGCCCCGCCTCCGACTCCGATACCGATGCCGCAACCGAAACCGAAAATACCGAAACTAACGATACCGATGCCCACATCACCCGATATTGACCTCCCTCCTTATCAGCCAGACCCGTCGACCCCTATGTCTCCCTCCGAACATTCCGACCATTCGATGCCCGAATCTCCCGAATCATCCGATGACGAATCTCCCATCCAGCCGTCACCATCCCCTGATGTGGCTGAAAATTTACCAATCTCCCCCTCCGAAGACGTGAAATCCTATGGAGAACTTATCAAACGAATGGCACATTCCTTGGCGCTTGCCACGGTCCAACCAACTCCTACCGCTACCGATGCCATCTTCGATATCGTACAGATGGACACATCCACCGCGGTAGCGTTGCCACTAATTTCGGTGCTCTTGAGCACTGCCAAAGAATCCTGGGGCCACCCCTCCTCAACCCCAATTTCCAATAAAAGGTTGGACCACATGTATAGGCTCCAAGAGCCAGGGGCAGAATTCCTATTCATCCACCCCAAACCCAACTCAGTAGTCGTGACCCCCTCGGCTAGGGGACGTAGCGGACATTCCTCCCCCTTGGACAAGGAGGGACGGAAACTAGATTCTTTCGGAAGACGATTTTATTCAGCCGGTGCATTGGGCATAAAGACGGCAAATTACACAGCCTGCATGAGCAGGTACCAGTATTCCCTATGGGAACAGATGACACCTCTTCTGGCTCAGCTTCCTGAGGATAAGCAACGCCTCGCTAGGAAGATCCAGAGGGAAGGCATGGTGCTAGCAAAGCATCAGCTTAACGCATCCAAGCATGCTGCGGACGTCACGTCCAAGACACTCACTTCAGCAGTCGCCCTTCGTCGCCACGCCTGGCTGAGGTCGACTTCGCTTCCACAAGACACTAAGTCCTTAGTGGAAGACCTCCCTTTCGAGGGTGAAGGACTGTTCAGCTCCACGACGGACACAGTTCTTCATGATTTAGATAAGAGTATCAAAACATCTCGTAACTTGGGTGTCTCACAACCGAGACAACAGAAGCAGAAAACATGGCAGAGATCTTGGTCCAAACAGCAACCGCGAAGATCTCCCACCGAACCCCAATGGCAGAGACCACCGTCTACTGTCTATCAGCAGAAACCTTATGGCCATAAGCCACGATTCCCGCCCGCTTCCGCTTCTAAGGCTAAACCACCCAAGCCGAACAAGCAGAGTCTTTGACTCTCCCATTCGCTCCGATATTCCCACCCGTCTATCCCCCTTCCTACTAGCATGGCAACGTATCACGACAGACAAATGGGCACTGTCGGTTGTAGCAGAAGGCTACAGAATAGAATTTTTCCAGATTCCACAAGAATCGTACTTCGTAACCACCCCTCCCTCCGACACCTTATCGTCGGAAGTCGAAGCCCTCCTGTTAAAAGACGCCATAGAACAGGTACCAACAAAACACCTTCAGCGGGGGTTCTACTCCCGCTACTTCACGGTCCCAAAAAAGGATGGCGGACTTCGTCCCATATTAGATCTGCGGAACCTCAATGCGTTCATCACCTACAAGAAATTCCGTATGACCACTCTACAGACCATCCTACCGCTACTAGAAGCCAACGCGTGGATGGTGACGCTGGACTTAAAGGACGCATACTTTCATGTGACGATCCACCCGTCACACAGACAGTACTTACGTTTTGCGATCGGTCCGCGTCACTTCCAGTACAAGGCCCTACCCTTCGGCCTCTCTACAGCTCCTCGTGTCTTCACGAAGCTTATGGCAGTAGTAGCGGCACATCTGAGACTCCAAGGTGTCCACCTCTACCCCTACCTGGACGACTGGCTTCTAGTCGCCCCTTCTATGACGGAATTACAGAACCACATCTCTACTACCCTTCACACCCTAGAATTACTAGGGTTGACTATAAACCTCAAAAAGTCCATGCTTATCCCTTCCAGACGGGTTCAGTTTATCGGAGCTATCCTGGACTCCTTGCAATGCAGGGCGTTCCTACCCCCCAACAGAGCAGCGGATATAGTCTCCCTTCTCCAGGCTATCCAAGAGACCAAGGAGGCTACAGCCAAACAAATCCTTCGCCTGCTAGGCTTGATGGCCGCAACAACGGCAGTGATTCCTTTCGCCAAATTGCGAATGAGACCACTGCAGCTTTGGTTCTTGAGGCGTTTCCGCCCCAAACTCCACTCCCTCTCCAAACGTTTCCAGATATCTACCCAGGTCCTGGAGACCCTGAGTTGGTGGCTTGTGCCCCAGAATTTACACTCAGGTGCACCTTTCCGGCTTCCACCCCCCTCAGCGACCGTCACCACGGATGCATCCCTATGGGGCTGGGGAGCTCACCTGGAAGGTGTAGGTGTGGGAGACAGGTGGCACCCCTCTGTGGCACACAACCATATCAATTTCTTAGAGCTGATGGCAGTTCTCTACGCAGTGAGGTCTTTCCGCCAATCCCTAACGGGGAAAACGGTGACTGTCCTTACAGACAACACCACCACTATGTTTTACATCAACCGCCAGGGCGGGACGGTCTCCCGTGGACTTTGCCGGTTAGCAATAGAGCTGTGGAACGAGTGCCAGGCGCTAAATATTCACCTGGTGGCGACTCATCTCCCAGGACTACTCAACGTCCAAGCGGACTTCCTAAGCAGAGGAGGAGCATCCCTACACGAGTGGGAACTGAACCCACTCTACCTGACTCCGATCTTCGACCATTGGGGACATCCATCCGTGGATGTATTCGCCTCTCGGGAGAACAAGAAGTGCCATCTATTCTGTTCCAGAGCGGGAACGGACCCGACCTCTCTCGGAGACGGTCTCCTCTTCCCGTGGACAGGGACACGGGTGTACCTATTTCCCCCAATCCCTCTCATTCCGAGAGTAGTCCACAAACTGTTGACAGAGCGACCGTGGGCAATTCTTGTCACCCCATGGTGGCCGAGACAACCCTGGTTCCCCACGCTCCTCAGCCTCTCACGAGAGACGTATCTCCATCTCCCGACGGACCCGGATCTCCTCGGGATGTGCGGGGGCCGAGTACTGCACCACGATGTGCCCAGGTTAAAATTGACAGCGTGGCTGATCCTAACTTAGGGTTAGAATCACGCATTGCTCAAGTGCTACTGAACTCACGCAAACTCTCCACTCGACGTTCATATGAGTCAAAATGGACTAAATTTTTAACTTTCCTGGCGTCTGTGGGACGACCCTCAGTCCCCGCTGGACTTAAAGATGTTTTTGGTTTCCTCCTGTCATGTCAGGACAGGGGACTGTGTCACTCATCTATCCGAGTCTACTTGTCGGCCATCTCAGTCAATCATCCTAAGATTGATGGCTATTCAGTGTTTTCCCACCCAACAACGAAACAATTCCTCAAGGGAATGAATCACCTCTATCCCCCAGTGCGGACACCAGTCCCGGCATGGGACTTGCCCCTGGTTCTCACTAAGCTGATGGGAAAACCCTTCGAACCCATGGCCTCATGCAGTCTTCAGCTTTTGTCATGGAAGGTTGCATTTTTAGTGGCCATCACGTCTACTCGACGCGTGAGTGAGCTCTCGGCGTTCCGTTGCGACCCACCATACCTCACGTTTCATCATAATGCCGTCACTTTGGCTCCAGATGTCGCTTTCCTGCCTAAAATAGTGTCGGACTTTCATATAGGGGCAGATATCACCTTGCCGGTATTTTTTCCTGATCCCCAGGACCCAACGCAACGTAGTCTACACACTTTAGATGTCAAGAGAGCCTTGTCTTTCTACTTGCACCGGACAAAATCCTTTCGCAAGTCTCCAGCTCTCTTTATTTCTTATGCCTTGCCCAGGCAGGGACAGAAACTGTCGTCTCAAAGACTCTCGAAGTGGATAGTTGAGACGATAAAACTCGCCTATCTTCTGGCCAAAAGGCCACTGCCGGCGTCCCTCCGGGCACACTCCACTCGAGCCGTGGCTACTTCCACAGCATTCCTCAAGGGCATTCCCCTGGGAGACATCTGCAATGCTGCAACGTGGGCGTCCCCTCACACGTTTGTGAAGCACTACGCCCTAGATGTCCGCGTCCATCAGCGTACTGTGGTGGGCCGTGCAGTCCTGCAAGCAGCTCAGATGTGAGACCTCCAGCACCCACCTCCAGGTATGTGGTGTTTATTGCTCGCTATTCTCCCAGAGGTGTGATGCACAGAGACCACGAAGAAGATATACAGGTTGCTTACCTGTAATTGGAGATCTTCGAGTGGTCATCTGTGCATTCACACCACCCGCCCTCCTTCCCCTCTGCTTTCGGTCTCCCTCACCTTTTTCCTTGGGGGCTGTTGGCAGCGGTCAGAAGGAACTGGCGGGATCCTCGTGCCTCTCCCCGGGTCATGCGCAGTGGGCGTGCACGTGACCGGGGAGCTGGCGCGAAAATCCGTTAGGCTTTGAAGATTACCGATCGGGATCGGCGCAGGCGCACTTTATCCCAGAGGTGTGAATGCACAGATGACCACTCGAAGATCTCCAATTACAGGTAAGCAACCTGTATTTCTCCATCTCAGTGCTAACCAACTTGCTGTTGCACCCCATACTGAGCTTCCCTTGCCCTTGGTCCTCCATCTAAGCACTGACCAACTTGCTATTGCACCCCGTACTGAGCTTCCCTTGCCCTTGGTCCTCCATCTAAGCACTGACCAACTTGCTGTTGCACCCCATACTGAGCTTCCCTTGCCCTTGGTCCTCCATCTAAGCACTGACCAACTTGCTATTGCATCCCGTACTGAGCTTCCCTTGCCCTTGGTCCTCCATCTAAGCACTGACCAGTTTGCTATTGCACTTCGTACTGCCTTTGCCCTTGGTTCTCCATCTAACCACTGACCAACTTGCTATTGCACCCTGTACCAAGCTTCCCTTGCCCTTGGTCCTCCATCTAAGCACTGACTGGCTTGCTATTGCACAGCATGCTAAGCTTCCCTTGCCCTTGGTCCTCCATCTAAGCACTGACCAACTTGCTATTGCACCCCGTACTGAGCTTCCCTTGCCCTTGGTCCTCCATCTAAGCACTGACCAACTTGCTATTGCACCCCGTACTGAGCTTCCCTTGCCCTTGGTCCTCCATCTAAGCCCTGACCAGTTTGCTATTGCACTTCGTACTGCCTTTGCCCTTGGTTCTCCATCTAACCACTGACCAACTTGCTATTGCACCCTGTACCAAGCTTCCCTTGCCCTTGGTCTTCCATCTAAGCACTGACTGGCTTGCTATTGCACAGCATGCTAAGCTTCCCTTGCCCTTGGTCCTCCATCTAAGCACTGACTAGCTTCCTTTTCATATGATCCACATAATATGACAGGACTGCCTAGATGGCACGGTCCAGGTGCACCGAGTCTAGCATTTGGATTCCAACAATAGCCAGCAGATGCTTCTGCAAGTCTTCATGCTGCGCACAACAGGGAGAAGACCTTTTCTCTATACATTGTCCCAAGCTTCTGATGTTCAGCGAGATGCTGTCTTTGTGCTTAGAAATTTCCTTAAGCTATTGTGGGTCATAGTTCTCTCCCTTCCCGGTCTGTTCTTGAAGTCCGTTCTGAAGCTGTGAGATGTAGGGATTAATGTCCAGGAAGGATATGCCACTGATGCTGTGAAGCTAGGGATGCTCAAACACCTGGTTGTTTAACTCACATCCTGCTCAAAAGTTACAAGCAGGGACCTGATTTTTTTCAACGGGCTTATATCTCATGTCTGTGAACTTCTCACCTGTAGTGGTCGGGATCACCCAATCAAACTGGATTTGGATTCAGGGCAGACAAAAGGGAAGGGGGACAATCAGGTTTGCAGCCTCCAGGCAGGGCCTGGAGTGCTCCCGGAATTACAAGTCGTCTCCAGTCTATGCTAATCTGTTCCCCTGGAGGAAATGGCAGCTTTGGAAAACAGGGCCTGTTGCATCATATCCCCGCTGAACTCTCTCCCTTCCCCAGACTCCATCCACCTCAGGTGCCGTTCCAAGATCTCCAGAATTTCCCCCAAGCTGGAGCTGACAACCATGTAGCTAACATATCCCACTTTCAGAAGATGTGCTGGTGACCACAGGTTTTATGTCACCTCTAAACGAGGGTTAGAAAAATTCACAGAGAAGAGGTTTTGTCAATGACGGTTTGTATGAAATCTCTGTGGGGCTCCATGTTCAGAAGCAGTGTACTTCGCAACAACATTGTGCATATTTGGGGGACAGCTTTCACGCTCTCTTCATGGGTTTCTAGGAGCTTCTGGTTGTCCACTGTGGAAAACAGGATGCTGGACTGAATGGCCCTATGGCCTGATCCAGCATGAATGTTTTTGGGTTATTCAGTCAAGAGCAAAGGGGCTGCCATGACAAGAGATTGCACCCCAACTGGAATCTGGGCTAGGACTCCAGGTTCTAGTTGAGTGGAGACACTTTTTGAACAAATATGGCTGCCAAGCTCCCCCAGGGGTAGGGGATTTCCACCCCCCAATGCCAATCAGCTGGCTGGTGGTGGGACTCACCAGCAGCAGGGGGAAGGCCTAGTCCAGTGTGGAAGAGACATTGCTGGTCATGCAGTGATGTCACTTCCAGCACACCCAGGAAGTGATGTCATCATGCTGACCCAATGTGGGGTGCTCTGATATTTGGGCAAAAACTCTGTGGTAGAAATAGCCTCTACTATAGAGTTTTGCCCAAATACCAGAGTAGCCCACATCATCAGTGACGAGATGACGTCACTTCCATGGCATACCAGAAGTGATGTTGCCATATCGCCCGTTGCCGGGGGGGGGGGGGGCCCTGGCAACCCTTTGAGCAAATCCTAGGTTCTGGGCCTACTCCACAAATAGCACAGTGCCTTGCTGTTTTGGACACTTGTTCCTCGAGGGCCATTGGTGTTCTGTGACTTCATTGCTTTGACAGTGGGAGCAAGTACAGCTGAAGATAACAGTATGCATCAGTGGTCAGAGCAGGGCCTCAGAGCAAACTTTCCCAGCCATCCCGGCACTGATTTGCTAGGGAGTCTCAAGAAATCACATCTATGCCTCTTCTCTTGGGATACATAATTAGTACGATATTAACGTTTCACTGTTTCCTGGGAGGCCCAATGAAGCTTCATTTGCTGGTGCTTCCAAAGCCTCAGTGGAAAATTCTCGACTCCCTGGAATGGAAAATAGATATTTTCTTTGCTTTGAGAGGAGGGAAATGCACACAAATAATTAAAAGGTCTGCAGTAGCTGCTGTGATCGGACTAAACGGAGCAATTTAGCGATGAGGAGCGCCCCCGTTGATGGAGCGCTTTAGGGCAGAACTACACGTTACTTTGACAGACATATGTTTCCTGGCTAACGGGGGAGATGTAGCAGAGGGAGAAGGAATTGTGGGGGAGGATCAGGGAGGCTTCTAATTGCATCTTTGTGGCTCTCAGCTGAGAGGTTCCATCCACTAATCTGCTGGTGTTCCTGTGTTTTAGAAAACCTGGAGCTGAGGTTGCAAGAAGAATCACATGCCCAGAATAAGTTGCATGAGAACCATGTTGGTCTGCAGTAGCCATGTTGTTCTATAGTAGAACAGCTAAATTTGACTCCAGTTGGTCTTGAAGGTGCTACTAGTGGACTTGAATCTAGCTGCTCTTCAAACACCTGGCCCATAGAAGAAGAAGAAGAAGAGATTAGATTTATACCCCGCCCTTCACTCACGTGGAGTCTCAGAGTGGCTTACAAACTCCTTTCCCTTCCCCTCCCCACAACAGACACCCTGTGAGGTAGGTGGGGCTGAGAGAGCTTTTTCCCAAGCTGTCCTTGAGAGAACAGCTGGTACAGAGCTATGGCTTGCCCAAGGCCATCCAGCCAGGTGCAAGTGGAGGAGTGGGGAATCAAACCCGGTTCTCCCAGATTAGAGTCCACGCACTTAACCACTACACCAAACTGGCTCTCAGAAGAGGGCAATGTCTTGTTCTCTGCTGCTCCAGAGGTAGGGTTGCCAACTCTTGTTGGAAAATTCCTGGAGTTTTGGGGGCGTAGCCTGGGGAAGGTGGAGATGATTGTTACTTGTTTCTTTCATTTGTTAATCACCCTATCCCAACTTACGCCAGGGTCTGGGCGATGTACAAGGAACAATATCCCATAAAACAAAGATACACATTTTAAAATGTCCATATACAGTTTGCTAAGAACGAAAACCAGAGTAAAAAAGATCCAAGATGGCAACTTACAAATTTCTATTCCAATTCTGGACTGCCCTGCCATTCAATGGGAAGAGGGGGGACATAAAACAAAATATTTGAAGGGGGAGGGGCTTTGGTGGGGTTTAATGCCATAGAGTCCATGGATGGAGTGGGCAGCTAGTCTTGTTAGGCTTTTGTTCAACTCAGTAGTATGATTCTAGGCCAAATTCAGGTGTCGTAAAAGCTGAAATTTGTTTTTTCTTTCCGTAGTTGCTTGTTACATGTTTTGGGGGGCTCATTGAGGGTCCCTCCAAGCAAGCCATCCATCTGGAAGATGGTTTGTTCATGTTGGAGGAGGAGGAGATTGGATTTATACCCCACCTTTCACTCGAAGTCTCAGAGCGGCTTACAATCTCCTTTCCCTTCCCCTCCCCACAACAGACACCTGGGATGTAGGTGGGGCTGAGAGAGCTCTCCTGAGAACTGCCCTTGAGAGAACAGCTCTGAAAGAACTTATGACTGACCCAGGGTCACACCAGCAGCTGCATGTGGAGGAGTGGGGAAATCAAACTCGAATCTCCCAGATTAGAGTCTGCAGTCCTAACCACTACACCAAACTGGCTCTCACCGTTGACACTTGGGGAGCTAAGATGTAATGGAACAGGGGTCCTCTGCCTTTTAGAGCCTGTGGGCACCTTTGGAATTGTGACACAGGGTAGTGGGCGCAGCCACAAAATGGCCACCAGGGTAGGCGGAGTCAGCCACAACCACAGAGGAAGCCCAAGTGGGGGGGATGGGTGAGAGGAGTAAATATTTAAAATACACAGGAGGTGGTGGTGCCACAGGAGATGGCAACGGCTACAAGCATGGAGGGCTTCAAGAGGGAACTGGATAAACATCTGGAGCAGAGGTCCATCAGAGGCTATTAGCCACAAGGTACAGATAAGGAGTCTTGGTCTGGGGCAGGTGATGCTCTGTATTCTTGGTGCTTGGGAGGGGCAACAGTGGGAGGGCTTCTAGTGTCCTGGCTCCATTGCTGGACCTCCTGAGGGCACCTGGTGTTTTTGGCCACTGTGTGACACAGTGTTAGACTGGATGGGCCACTGGCCTGATCCAACGTTGGCTTCTCTGATGTTCTTATGTTCTCTTATGCTCTGTTGTAAACATCCCAAATTGTGACCGAGGTCCCTTCCGCATTTATCTGCCACTCCAGATTTTCTCAGCGTTCAAGAGGTCCATCAGTGGCTATTAGCCACAAGGTATAGATAGGATCTCTCAGTCTGGGGACCTCTCAGTCTGTATTCTTGGTGCTTGATGGGGGGCAATAGTGGGAGGGCCTCTAGTGTCCTAGCCCCACTGCTGGACCTCCTGAGGGCCCCTGGTGTTTTTGGCCACTGTGTGACACAGAGTGTTGGACTGGATGGGCCACTGGCCTGATCCGACATTGGCTTCTCTGATGTTCTTCTGTTCCATGAGGAAGAGGAGTCAGACCTCCATACCAATACTATAGTCGCACAGGCACTCAGCTCTCCAGTGTGCAATCAGAAGCCCTGCAATGCAGGAGCTTGTCTGGCCCCACCCACTTGGGCTTCCTCTGTGGCGGGCGCTGGGACAGATGCTGGCGGTCACCACGGCGCTCCCGGTCACCATGCTGGGGGACCCCTGCAGTAGCCTTTTTGTGGTGATGTCTCCATGTCACACTGTTGCTGGACCGTTGTCTCCAAGCAGTCAGCTTCCGCTGAACTTTTGCGAGACCGGCTCTTGAAAATCCGCTTGAAATTAAACCCGGGGTGCAACCTCGATTCTTCAATGAGCAGCTTCGCTTGACCTTTAGATGTGGCCGTCTTGAGCTATAATGTCCTAGTAGGAAGGGGGGGAGGGAGAGAATCTTCCTCCCTTCAGGGAACATTGCTGAGGAGAATGAAAATTATATCAAGAGCCGGTTCGAAGGATAAGTTTATTTTAATCTGCCCCCCCCCCCTTCGCCCTTTGGTGGTGGTTTGATTTTGACTGCCACTTCCGATGTCCTCAGCCGGGCCTTCAGAAAAGAAAATCTATATGTTGTCAGTCTCAAGGTGAGAGGCCCCGATGGGAATTGCAATACGTTTGAAATTCTGGAGTTGGCACTTGCCGGAGGCATCTTTTTTATAGGGTTCGATCCCATAACTCAAATCGATGGTGATAAAATATAGGTGCAAATGACAATCTGGAAAGAACCGAGGCTCTGAAAAACCCCACCGGCTGTCAAGTCTTTGGGGGGGAGGGCGGGGGGGGGGGGGAGAAGTTGGGGCTGAAAGTGTGAGCCTTGCCTGAACTGGGAACCGAGTTGCCAAAGACAACGGCCTGGCTTATTTTGCTTTGGGGCCAATTGCCAGAAAAGCAAGCAGTGGATTAAGGGGCGGGGGGGGGGGGGGTCGCTAATCCGTTGTATGTCTTGGAGAACAGACGATGTTTGTCCTGGTCTCCACCCTTTGATCTGGCAAGCGTTTCTGGGACCTGCCCTCGGATTATGACTGCGGATCCTGTTCTGGGTTGTGTCTCTTGGGCAGGGTTGCCAAGTCTGGGTTGGAAAATACCTGGAGACTTTGGGGGTGGAGCCAGGAGAGGGAGGGGTTTGGGGAGGGGAGGGGCCTCAGCATGGTGCATAGAGTCCACCTTTCAAAGCAGCGATTTTCTCCAGGGGAGCTGATCTCTGTCAGCTGGGGATCAGTTGTAAAAGTGGGAGATCCCCGGGCCCCACCTGGAGGCCGGCAACCCTACTTGCCCAAGGTCATCCAGCAGCTGCAATTGGAAGAGTGGGGATTCAAACCCGGTTCTCCCAGATTAGAGTCTGTGCACTTAACCACTACACGAAACTGGCTCCAATACCCGGGACATCTGCTGCTGCTGAATCCTGGAGTGATGAGAACGGTCTTGAATTCACTGCCAGATGATGCAGTGATGGCCCCAGAAATAAACAGGTTTGAAACAGGATTAGATAAATTCGTGGAGGATAAGTCTATCAGTGGCTATTAGCCATGGTGACGGAGGGGAACCTCCACATTCAGAGGTACTGAGCCTCTGAATCCCAGAGCCAGGGGGCGACATCAGGGGAAGGCCTCAGCCTCTCTGTCCTGTTGTTGGCCCTCCAGAGGAACTGGTTGGCCTCTGTGTGAGACAGGATGCTGGACTAGATGGACCAGTGGCTTGATCCAGCGGGGCTCTTCTTTATGTTCCTTCCGCTCTCAAGCCTTTTCGGTGGTGGCCCCACCACAGAATTCGTTGCCAGCAGAGATCAGGGGCTTGATTGCTTTGACGGCCTCAAGGAAGCCCTGTAAGGCCGCTCTGTTTTGGAAGGCTTTCTGTTAATTTGGAGGCTGGTGTCCCATAATAGTAGGCTTTATTGGGAGCCTGATTTTAAACTGTGCGTCGTTTTGATTTGTTTCATGGTGAGCGGCCAGCGTCTAAATGATCTGGTACATAAATGCCATATAAATTGCGTATAAAAGTGATGTAACATGTATACGCCGGATAAATGAATCTACAAAGCCAACAGCCAAAAAAAAAAAAATCACAATCACTGTAGATAAAATATCTAAAAAGACATAAAGTGAAATGGGGAATGTTTGTGTGTCTCTAGCAGAGGATAACGTACTTTTTGCCAAAGCTTGCCTGTTGATATTGTTCAGTCTTATGGAGGAATCTCTTAAGGAGAAGAAGAAGAGAAGACGAGATTGGATTTATACCCTGCTCTTCACTCAGAGTCTCCGAGCAGCTCACAGTCTCCCTTCCCTTCCCCTCCCCACAACAGACACCCTGTGAGGTAGGTGGGGCTGAGAGAGCTCTTTCTAGAACTGCTTTTGTCCAAGGACAGCTCTGACAGAACTGTGGCTTGCCCAAGGTCATCCAGCAGCTGCAAGTGCAGGAGTGGGGAATCAAACCCGGTTCTCCCAGATTAGAGTCTGCGCACTTAACCACTGCACCAAACTGGTTGCTTTCTAAGCGGCCTTGCCGTCCTCCCATCCACCACCAAATGCAGTTGAAGAGTCGTACAATCACAGCGTTGGAAGGGGCCATACAGGCCATCTAGTCCAACCCCCTGCTCAAGGCAGGATCAGCCTAGAGCAGGGGTGTCAAACATATGGCCCAGGGGCTGGAAGCAGCCCGACTAGGGCTCTCCTGCAGCCCGTGAGCAACGGGTGCAAGGGAGGGAGTCCTGGGGGGGGGGGGGAGTTGGGGGAGCCACTCCATCGTGGCTTCAGCCTGGCGGAACAATCTTGTCTGCCACTGCACAACTGCCTCTCCAGCCCACCTCTGTGGGTCGAAGTGGGCAGTTGCAAACGGGATGCAATTCAACCAAGATAAATGCACAGTACTGCATCTGGGCCACAAAAATGTCAAGCCCAAATCCTGGATGGGGGATACGTCCCTGAGGAGCAGTGTATGCGAAAGGGATCTTGGGGTAAGAGTGGACTGTAAACTAAATAGGAGCAGTCAGTGTGATGTGGTGGCAAAAAAGGCAAATTCAGTCTTGCAATGTTCCCTCTAAGCTGTGGAGTCTTGTGAGCAAAAATTTCTGCTTTGTGAGCTACTGGCATTAAAGTTGTGAGTGAGCAATTTGGCTACTGCATACATTAGTTTGCTCTGGAGCCATCCTTCCTGAGCTAAGACAAAAATGTGTGAGCCAGAGGCTAAAAAACTGTGAGCCAGCTCACACTAACTCAGCTTAGAGGGAACACTGGTCTTGGGTTGTATTAAAAGGGCCATAGCTTCGAAATCGCAGGCGGTCTTGGCCCCTCTGTATACTGTCTTGGTCAGGCCGCGCCTTGAGTACTGTATGCAGTTCTGGAGGCCTCACTTCAGGAAGGATGTGGACAAAATCGAGAGGGTGCCGAGGAGAGCGATGAGGGTGATCAGGGGTCTTGAGACCAAGAAGCCCTAGGGGGAAAGGCTGAGGGACTTCTTGGGAATGTTTAGTTTGGAGAAGAGGAGATTGGGGGGGGGGGGATAGGATTGCTCTCTTTAAATCTTTGAAAGGCTGTCATTTGGAGGGGGGGCAAGGAGCTGTTCCAGTCAGCAGCAGAGGAGAGAACCGGAAGCAACGGGTTTAAATTACGTGCAGAAAGGTATCAGCTGGATATTAGGGAAAACTTTTTCCCGGTCAGAGTGGTTCAAAGGTGGAATCGGCTGCCCGGGGAGGTGGTGAGCTCCCCTTCCCTGGCGGCTTTCAAGAAGAGGCTGGACGAATATTTGTCAGAGATGCTTTAGGCTGGTCCTGCATTGGACAGGGGGGGTTGGACTAGACGGTCTCTATGGCCCCTTCCAACTCTATGATTCTGTGATTCCTCTGACCCCCTTCCCAGCCCATGGCAGGATACACCAACTCAAGGATACACCAACTTGAAGCTTAGCAGCTGCTGTCCTTTATACAGTTTCTGTCTCCGGTACTTGGAATTACGTTTTATGGCATAGAGGGTCCAGCCCAACAAAGTGACATTTATGTCAGATCCGGCCCTCATAACGAGTGACGTTGACGCCTCCGGCCTAGAGCATCCCTGACAAGTGTTAGTCCAGCTGCTGCTTCAAGACTGCCAGCAAGCCTCCATTATAGCTGGATTTACCTCCTCGTGGGACGTTCAGTCGTTCTGTGTTCAGTTCGGAGCTGGGGCAGTTTGTGGTGGAGAGAGTTCAAGAGATCATACGAGAGCCGGAAGAACAGCAGCGAATAGCTACTCTGAGTTCATCAGCGCTGGCACTAAAAGAAGCAGGAGTTCGGGCGTAGAAAAGCCGTGCGTGGTCCTATAATTAAAGATGGTGGCATAAAGCCTCTCTGAATGGGGGCTCCTTGAAGGCTGGGGCCCTTTGTGACCTTTCTCTACTTCAGAAGCACATCTTGACCTGGCCTTCCAGATGTCCACGTCCTTACGAGATGGGTTCATGGAAGGCCGAGATTCTTTGCTGCCTGAAGAGAGCAGGGGAGTCCAAGAAAAGGCTTTGTCTGCCCGGTCTTGACCCCATGAAAAGGTTTGCTCGCCCGGCCTTGAACTCGCAACTTTCAGTGCTGTTCACAGCTGACCGCAGAGAGAGATTTAAGACGCTGAGAACTTTTACTCACCTGATGTGCTCATTGAGGGGAAGGCGCTTCCTTCAGTCAGTTCCGTTTGGAGTAACTGTGTCTGAAGAACGTTATGCAACCAGGGCTGGAGGGGGGAGAGAGAGGATTTGAATGAAGAAGAAGAAGAAGAAGAAGAGATTGGATTTATACCCCGCCCTCCACTCCCCAAGGGAGTCTCAGAGCGGCTTACAAACTCCTTTCCCTTCCCCTCCCCACAACAGACGCCCTGTGAGGTAGGTGGGGCTGAGAGAGCTCTTTCCCAAGCTGTCCTTGAGAGAACAGCTGTGCCAAAACTATGGCTTGCCCAAGCTCATCCAGCCAGGTGCAAGTGGAGGAGTGGGGAATCAAACCCGGTTCTCCCAGATTAGAGTTCGCACACTTAACCACTACACCAAACTGGCTCTCTGAGGCTGAGCTGAATCCATTCACAGGGTGCCGTGGATGTATTTTTTTTTACTGTTGCCAAACCCCCTCTCTTTCTTTTTCAATTATTCTTTTTAACACGCCTTGAGAAATGGCCGGTTTCCCCTGTCCCGAACCGCTTTCTGTTTTAAGTGACCTAACGCAACTGACCATGCTATGGGATTTTATGGTGTCGTCTGCAGTTCTGGAAGCCTCGCTTCCGAAAGGATGTGGGCAGAATGGAGCAGGTGCAGAGGAGAGCGACAAGGTTGATCGGGGCCTGGAGACCAAGAAGCCCTGTGAGGAAAGGCTGAGGGACTTCTTGAGGACGTTCAGTCTGGTGAAGGGGAGGTTGAGGGGGGACAGGGTGGCTCTCTTGAGGTATCGGAAGGGCTGTCACTTCGAGGAGGGCAGGGAGCTGTTAGTGTGGGCAGCAGAGGAGAGGACACACAAGAATGGGTTTAAGAGAAGGGGAGGAAGGTAGTGGCTGGATCTTAGGAAACGCTTCTTTACAGTAAGAGTTGTTCTACAGTGGAATCAGCTGCCCCGGGAGGTGGTGAGCTCCCCCTCACTGGCAATCTTTAAGCAGCGGCTGGACAAACACTTGTCAGGGATGCTCTAGGCCAGGGACGTCAAACAGAAGGCCCGGGTGTACACTTGGGGGTGTACGCTGTGGGTAGCCCATCTGGGTTCTTGGCCACATTGTCCACCTGGCTTTTTGCAAAGTTCGCCAGTTTCGGATTCGTGTGTTGAGGCTCTCCCCTCCCTTGACAGACCTCCTCTGCCAGTTTTGATCCTTCCTTCAATCACCATCATCTCTCATCAGGTGCTTTTCTAGCCTGATGACATCAGCAGATCTTCGCCCGTTTAATTACTTTCTTAATTACAGCGCTGTATTGAATTAGGGACCCATTAGGCACGTTTTAATGGGAGCCCTGCCGAGACCACCGTCTGCTAACGTCGCGTCGCGTCCCACAGTGTAGTTTCCTTTTTTGCTCAACTTCCCATGGTAAGAAAAATACCCTAGTATTTTAGTTAGGATGGTTTTAATTAATTGACAAGAGGGATGTAATTAGGGCGGAGGCGGCAGGCTGACGATCCCGGAATCGTCGCGGGGGAATCAATCGTGTTTGGGGGGGTAATTAGCCCTTTCCAGCGTGGATGTTGTGTTGCAGCACAGCGGGGGCGAAGCGCCGCAGGCGGGACTGCAGAAAGGGAGCTTTGGCGGCTCCCAAAGTTGGAGAGGGTGGACAGGTACCCCAGGAGAAGGCTTATGGGCGCTTGGGCAGAGCAATGCCTGGTCCACGTCTACAGGGGATTAAGGTGGAAATGAGGCCACAGAATGCTAAGGGGGGGGAGTAGAATAAGGGATGCCAGCCTCCAGGTGAGACCTGGAGATCCCCCGGAATGACAGTTCACCTCCAGACTACAGTTTCCCTGGAGGAAATGGGGCCAGGACACTAGAAGCCCTCCCACTGTTCCCCCCCACAAGCACCAAGAATACAGAGCATCACTTGTCCCAGACTGAGAGTTCCTATCTATAACCTTGTGGCTAATGGCCACTGATGGACCTCTGCTCCAGATGTTTATCCAGTTCCCTCTTGAAGCCGTCCATGCTTGTGGCCGCCTCCTGTGGCAGTGAATTCCACGTGTTAATCACTCTTTGGGTGAAGAAGGACTTCCTTTTATCGGTTCTAACCCGGCTGCTCAATTTCATGGATTGCCCACGAGTTCTTGTATTGTGAGAAAGGGAGAAAAGGACTTCTTTCTCTACCTGCTCCCATATCTGGGAGTCTATGAATGAAGACTTAAAGTAAAGAAAAGCAGTAGGGGTGGAGATCTTAAGTATCACCAAAGCTCAGACAGAAGCAGCAGTCTGGAATCTCAAATATAACAAGTCAGCATGTCCAGAAGGAGGAGAAGAGATTGGATTTATATCCCGCCCTTCACTACCGGAAGGAGTCTTGGAGTGGCTTACAATCACCTTCTCCTCCCCTCCCCAACAACAGAGGTGGGTGGGGCTGAGGCTGTGGTCACACACACTAAATGATCGACTTTCAATCCACTTTTGAACTGGATTTTGCCAGTTCACACAGTAAAAATCCAGTTGGAAAGTGCATTGATAGTGGATCATTTAGTGTGCGTGATCGCAGCCTGAGAGCTCTTTCGAGGACTGCTGGTAAGAGAACAGCTCTGGAAGAACTTGTGACTGACCCAAGGTCACACCAGCAGCTGCATGTGGAGGAGTGGGGAATCAAACCCGGTTTCTCCCAGATTAGAGTCCGCGGCTCTCAGAGAGAGAAGATACCTGGGCCTTCTCTCCAACAGCTTTTGAAAGTGGGCATACCTGGAGAAGGTTCACCACAAGGTTAACGGCCAGGTAGGTTCATAGGGGTGAAGGCAGACGTAAGAGACTCGGGTCCCGGGTCATTTAGGGCCCAGAAGCCCTTTGGGTTGTGCCCGGAAACCAGCTGGAAACCCATATAAGGTACTTAAACTCTCGCCCGATGTGCTCCCAGTGCCGGTCAGCAACCTGGCAGCCAGCTGACGTTTCAGAGAATTCCTGTCCAGCTTGGTTGGTAACAGAATATGGACCTGTGGCAAGATCATTGTTTTGGCAAGCTTTTTAGGGTTGCCAGCTCTGCATTGGGAAATACCTGGAGGTTTTGGAGTGGAGCCCGGGGGGGGGGGGGGGTTGGGTTGGGGAGGGGCCTCAGCAAGGTAGAATGCCGTGGAATCCATACTCCAAAGCAGCTCCTTTTCTCCAGGGGAACTGATCTTAAGAACATAAGAACATAAGAGAAGCCAATGTTGGATCAGGGCATTGGCCCATCCAGTCCAACACTCAGTTACACAGTGGCCAAAAACGCTAGGGGCCATCAGGAGGTCCAGCAATGGGGCCAGGACACTAGAAGCCCTCCCACTGTTGCCCCCCAAGCACCAAGAATACAGGGCATTACTTGCCCCAGACTGAGAGTCCCTATCTATACCTTGTGGCTAATAGCCACTGATGGACCTTTGATCTTGGTCCTCTGGAGATCAATTACAATAGTGAGAGGTCTACCGGTACCACCTGGAGTCTGGTGACCCTGCCTGCTCACGCTGTTGCAAGTTTGTAGGGCTTGGTATAAAAATTTAGCTAGTAACTACCAGGCTGAGCCCTCCGCTTCCCCATGCGCTTAGGCACTCGAGTCTTTTGCTTGCTCGGGCAAATGCACAAAATCCTTCAGGCTTAAGCCCCCAAGTGGACAAAGGAACCGATGGGGACTCCAACAGCAGGGACTCCGATGAGAGGGTCTCTGCCCATTTCGTCTTGCTGGCCCGGCCCTTCTTGATCTGCCGTCTCCGCATTCCAGACCTCCCGTCATCCGGTTTCCAATCCCAATTTCTTTTTTTTTTGGGGGGGTGATCTGTCTTGGGGAGACTTTCATTTTCCTAAGCTTCGCAAATCTTCTTTAATCACTGTAGCATCAGTTTTTTTTGGGGGGGGGGTCTTTCTCTCGCCTCTTTTTTTGAAAGGGACTGGCCTCTTTCCCGAGCCGCCGCTAGACAAAGGTCCTGAGAATGGCGTGTTTTGAAACCGCGGCGAGGTGATCCGGACAGTTCTTTCTTCCTCTTTTGAAACCCTCGCTGCCTCCGGAGCGCCGGGCCTTTGTCCGACAGGAGTGAACTTTTCATCTCGCCCTCTGACAGCGAGAGCCGGCGTTCGTGGCAAATCGAGCTGTCTGGTGTTCCTTTTGATGGCTGATTGCTTTGGTGTTTCTCGTTTTCCAACTGTTGTCAGTGTCGTGTCTTGCTGCCTGTCTCCTGGATTGGACTGAGATTCAGGCCGAGTGCCATGCCTTGTCTCATAGGAAACTGCCCAGTCCTCCAGAGACCCCCATCGCCACGTTCTCCATCCTCTCAGATCAAGTGGCCAGAGAGAGGGCCTTTTTAGCGGTGGGATCCCCATCACAGACCCCCTTTTCCCAAACAGAACCATGGGACATGCCTCTATTGGTCTTGATCCTGAACAAGTCTAGCGCCTGTGATTCTAGGCATGTCAGGATCAGGATTCCCTCTAAGCTGAGTTGGTGTGAGCTAGCTCGCCGTTTTTTAGCCTCCAACGCACATATTTTTGCCTTAGCTCAGGAAGGATGGCTCCAGAGGAAACTCATTTAGGCAGCTGCCAGATTGCTCGCTGACAACTTTAATGCCGGTAGCTTACAAAGTAGAATTTTTGCTCACACGACTTCACAGCTTAGAGGGAGCATTGGGTAGGATGCTTTAGGGGAGTGGAAGGCAGAGAGTTGAGGACTTTAAAGAAGTGTTTCATTCAAGGAAAGGGTTTCTTCACAGCAAGTCAAAAGCGTCCGACGTTAAAAATCAGAGCTCCTATTCCTCCTATTTCACTTCCGAAAAGCGACGTTTGGCCTTAGGGTTGCTAGACCCCGGCTGGGAAATTCCCAGACGATTGTTGGTGGAGTTTGGGGAGGGTCGGCTCCTCAGCTGGGTATTGTGCCACAGAGTCTGCCCTCCAAAGCAGCCATTCTCTCTGTCGCCTGGAGATCCGTTGCAATTCTGGGAAATCTCATGGCTCTGTCTGGAGGCTGGCAAACCATCTTGGGCTGAGCCACAGTGTCCGACAAATTCCTGTCGGTTATCCTGATTTGTTTAGAAGACTGGTGTGCCCGCCTCCCCAGACCAGCTTGGCATGAAAGTCAATTGAGCGGCGTACATTTTGGTTGTGGTGAAATGTTTCACAGAGGCCCAAATGCTACCATGGAAGTGGTACCTCCCACTTTTGATCTTGTTATAGGGTTGCCAACTGTCCTTCCCTTCCTCTCTCCACAACTGACACCCTGTGAGGTAGGTGGGGCTGAGAGAGTTCTCTCAAGAACTGTTCATTCCAGAACAGCTCTGAGAGAACTGTGGCTGACCCAAGGTCACGCCAGCAGCTGCATGTGGAGCAGTGGGGAATCAAACCTGGTTCTCCTAGATAAGAGTCCGTACTCCTAACCACTACACCAAACTGGAAGGTGGGGCCGATCAAGCAGCTAAGTGAAGCTTCTGCTGGCCACTGGTTGTAACTTCAGGCACATCAAACAGGAATCTCTCCACAGTACCCCAGTCTAGTACCGTCCATGTTAATTCATTTTAAATTACTTATTTATTAAAATATTTATGCCTTGCCTTTCCTCGTAGTTCAAGGCGGCTTGCGGTAATAGTAATTCCCCCCCAGTTAAAACCAGAATAAAATAACAGCCCCTCCCCAAAAGGTACCTGCCGTTTAGGAATTAATTGCAGTAGTTCGCAATAATAGTCAACGAATTTTGCTTGCAATCAGCACGAGTATCAAACCGGATCTTTTCTTGTTTGGATAATGTTAATGCTTTTAAAATTGCTTGACTGTTACTTAACCGATATTTGTCTGGTTGAGTGACCTGATCTTCTTGCAAGGAAACTTCTGGTCTAGCTAGCGGCTGATTCTTCATGTGCTTTTTGGAAACCGCTTCTGGAAATGTGGCAGCCCCACCTAGCAGGAAAGGATTCTGAAGCATAGAATCATAGAGTTGGAAGGGGCCAGACAGGCCATCTAGTCCATCCCCCTGCTTAATGCAGGATCAGCTTAGAGCATCGCTGACCAGTGCCTTGGGTTTGCATTACAGCTGTCCCATCATTATTTTTAAAGAGGATTTGCTAAAAGGGCCTTGGGGGGGGGTGTCAGCTGATGGTGGAAAGTGCTGTCAAGTCACAATTGACTTATGGCAACCTCTGAGGGTTTCCAAGGCAAGAGATGTTCAGAGGTGGTTTGCCAGTGCCTGCCTCTGCATGGCAACCCCAGACTTCAGGGCTGCCAAGTCCCCCCGGGGGACGGGGATTCCCCCGCTAAATAGGTCCCCAATCCGCCGGTCCTGATTCGTCCGGCGGGGGGGAACCCCACCCCTGAAGTGGCCTGATCAGGCCGACATGCCCAGCACGATGACATCACCCGGAAGTGACGTCATCACGCTGGGCACGTTGCCGGGGCGACACTCTAGCATTCGCCCTGAGAACTCTATGGTACCATAGAGTTTTAGGGTGATTACCAGAGTGTCGCCCCGGCAACGTGCCCAGCGTGATGACGTCACTTCCAAGTGACGTCATGGTGGCGTGCGCGCGCTTTGCGTGCGCACAGGACTACTGGGGACAGAACAGGACTCCCCCACTTTTTTAAAAGTAAGACTTGGCAACCCAACTGGACTTCCTCAGTGGTCTCCCGTCCGAGTAGAAATCAGGCCCTGTCCTGCTTCACTTCTGAGATCTGATGGGGTCGGGACAGTCTGGGCCATCCAGGTTAGGGGGTCCGTTACACCCTGCTAAAGTAAATGAGAAAAATTTAAACGTGTTGCCTCTAAAGTATCTGACGGACCCTCCCCAAACAGGCGGCTCGTATATCTGTGTTAGCGTACAAGGCCAAGCCGTGCGCTTGGCAACCAGCTGAAACGGAACAGTATTTTAGTCTTTATCCCGTATTATTTTGGAGATTTTAATTATTTTGAATATGCCCTAATCCCAACAATAAACCAACTGGCACAGAGGAACTGGAGGGAGAAGCGTCTGAAAGATTAGACCATGAAAGCGGTTTAAAAAGAGAGAGCGAGAGCCGTCTGGGGCTTTGGGTTGGGTGTAAAGCGGAAAGCATCTGTTACATGGCTGCAAGACAACAGCAAGCGTTTCAATAGGGTAGGGACATACGGATTGGAACTTTGTGTCTGCCGGTATCTCAGATTCCTTTTTAGGGGTCCATTATGTAAGACGGGGCAACTCGGTTGATCAAACAGTGGAAAATGACTTCGGTTCCAGGCTCCTTTGCGGCCGTTCAAACGCCCGTGAGCTGTTTTTATAAAGAAAAATTTAGAACCTTTTCCACTCCAACCGATACCTTTTCATATTTGTTTTATATCTATAATAACATGGTTCGTTGTTTTGTCTTCTTGCCCAACCCTTCCATTGATTTCCTTTTTGCTATGAGGGTTTGCTGAAATGACCTTGGAGATCACTTACACCCTGTTCGAGTGACTAGGGGAAAATTCAGACCGTCCAAGGTATCGGGGGTCTAAGTGATCTCTATTAACAACTCACTGGCAGGGGTGCAGACTTTCCAATTTCCCGGGGTGGGGGCTGGGGCTGGGCCAGAGACATTACAGGCCATTGTCTCCGGGGGAGGCTCAGCACGTCCTGGAAAAGTTCAGGGGGGGGCTCCAGCTCCCCAGCCCCCCTGAAGTTGACGCCTATGCTCACTGGTACATTGTGTTGATACCTACACAGTCGTGGGCTGGGTTCCTTACAAGAGGGGTGAGATAAAGGTGTAATAATTGGTTACCTGGTGTCTGTTGAGAGACTGCGAATCAGAAACTAGGGTTGCCTGCTGTGTTCCCTCTAAGCTGAGTGAGTGTGAGCTAGCTCAGTTTTTTTAGCCTCCAGCTCACACATTTTTGTCATCCCTCAAGGAAGGAGGGCTCCAGAGCAAACTAATTAATGCAGTAGCCAAATGGCTCGCTCACAACTTTAATGCCAGCAGCTCATAATGTAGAATTTTTGCTCACAAGACTCCACAGCTTAGAGGGAGCATTGGTTGCCAGATACCACGGCCTGGAGACGCAGAGGTAGGGTTGCTGGTTCCAGGTTGGGGAACTCCTGGAGATTTGGGGATGGAGCCTGGGGAGGACAGGGACCTCAGTGGGGTACAATGCCATAGAAGCCACCCTCCAAAGCATCCCATTTTCTCCAGGGGGAGCTGATCTCTGTAGTGTGGAGATGAGCTGTAATTCTGGGGGATCCCCAGGTCCCGCCTGGAGGCTGGCATCCCTACCACTAACCCACAGTTGTGTAGGCTGCTGCTTCTCTGGGTGCTGAATCACAAAGGAGTTGTGTTGGCATGTTCCTGGGCTCGGGCGTGACTGTACCTTAAAGAGAACAAAGTTCGAGTCCGGTGGCACCTTCAAGACCAACACAGTTTAATTCAGAAGTGTGCCTGCACACGAAAGCTTATACCCAGAACTAAACTTTGTTGGTCTTAAACGTGCCCCTGGACGTGAACCTTGTTCCATTGCATCAGGCCAACACAGCCACCCACCTGAATGTACCTTTCCAGGTCAGCTGTGGCTTCGTTTGACCTGAAAGGGACTATAAAAACTTCCAGGTCCAGCTGAAGTTTGTTGTTTGGCCTGGACAGTGTCAGAATCCATTCTGACTTCTGTCTGCAAGATCACGATTCTAGACTTTGGCCCCCACGGTCTGGCCACAGCCAGGCCAGTAGCCGATCAATGCTCCCTCTAAGCTGTGGAGCCTTGTGAGCAAAAATCCTAGTTTGTGAGCTACTGGCATTGAAGTTGTGAGTGAGCGATTTGGCTACTGCATAAATTAGTTTGCTCTAGAGCAGGGGTGGGCAAATTGCGGCCCGGGGGCCACATGTGGCCCGCCACAGAGTTTTTTGTGGCCCGCCAAGACAGTCGGCCACGTGGTTTCTCAACAAGCAATCTCCTGATTTCAAAAAAATTATAGAAAAGTGTGATAGGGTACATTTCTCTCATTAAACTGATTCTAAAATTAAATTTGCTTGGAGCTATAGATGATATTAAATTAGCACAATAAATAAATTGAATAAAACTACCACTATTTAATTTAATTTATATTTGATTTTTATGATACAATTTATATCTTTTCTGAAATGCAAAGTTAACTAATGAATGCAATCATTTTAAAAGGTGCGGCCCTCCGCTAACCTCTGCTCCCACAAAGTGGCCCCTGAGCCAAAACAATTGCCCACCCCTACTCTAGAGCCTTCCTTCCTGTGCGAAGACAAAAGTGTGTGAGCCAGAGGCTAAAACACTGTGAGCTAGCTCACACTAACTCAGCTTAGAGGGAACACTGGATGACTGCCTTAGCACTAAGGACAGGCAAATATCATTCAGGAGGCCCAGGGTTCTAATCCTGACTGCTTCCAACACCACTGTACATGGTTTGCTTGTCTTCTTAGACTTGACTCACAGGGTACAGCAAAAACACATGTTCTAGAAGCAGCACACACAAAAAAAGAAGGCTTGTGGATCTGGTGAGATTCAGGAGATCTGCCTGACCGCGTGAAACATATGAAGCTTTCTTGTGTTTGCTCTCCTCGGTGTGATGACTGCTTTCCCGCTGTCCACCTGTGGGCGGACGCCGTTCTCAAAGGCATGGATCGGAAGGAAAGTATAGCCCTGCGCCCCGGCAATCAGAGAGTAAAGAAAAATCTGAAAATCAGTGTATTATGTCCCGCATTGCTTCTTCCTGCAGTGTGCTAGAGATGCTCTTTAATTATAAGAGCTGTCTCTGTAACATGATGCCTGACTATTATCGCGTCGGCTTGATGTTGTTCCGTGACGGAATGAATGATTCAATGGCAGTAATTGTCCCTGTGTGAGGTGCGTCGCTTCCTTGGTTATATAATTTTCTTCTGTTGTGACTGTAGGCACGTATCCTGCTTGGGAAGAGATTTGTGGATCTGGCGTTGCCCTTGGATTTTCTAAACCTTCTGCATGCCAAGCAGAGAGCCAGTTTGGTGTAGTGGTTAAGTGCGCGGACTCTAATCTGGGAGAACCGGGTTTGATTCCCCACTCCTCCACTCGCACCTGGCTGGATGACCTTGGGCAAGCCACAGCTCTGGACCAGCTGTTCCCTCAAGGACAGCTTGGGAAAGAGCTCTCTCAGCCCCACCTACCTCACAGGGTGTCTGTTGTGGGGAGGGGAAGGGAAAAAGGAGTTTGTAAGCCGCTCTGAGACTCCAAGTGAGTGGAGGGCGGGATATAAATCCAATCTCCTCCTCCTCTCCTCAGATGCTCTGTCGCTGAGACACCACCCATGCACCTATGCTTGCCAGGTCTTACCTGGCTGCCAGCGGCGGGGGAGGGGGGGGCTCCTGCCCAGGTTCCTGGACCTTCTGACATGCATGCCACAGTGATGTCACCCAGAAGTGACATCATCACACCAGGCATGTCATGCAGGGGTTGATCTAGCATGTGGCCAAAAACTCTATGGTCACCGTAGAGTTCTTAGCCAAATGCTTGAGTGTCCCCCAGGTGACATGCCCGGTGTGATGTTGTCACCTCCGGGTGATATCATCACACCAGGTGGGGCTCTTTGGGGGCTGGCAGCAGACTGGGGGCCTTGAACGTGGGGGGAACCCTGCCCCCATCAGGGAGATGGCGATCCGATCCATGTACAATTGTCGTTTTCATTCAGCCAAACATGTACGAAGTGTCCTACCCAACAGAGAAACCGTACGTCTACTTTTCCGGTGGGATATCAAAAAGGTCCAAAGAAGGGAGCCGAAGACCAGATGAATACACCTTCAAACAGGGAATCAGAAAAACAAGGAGGGACGAGAGTTGGGGGGACTGGTTTTCTCCCTAATCTTAGGAAGCACTAAGATGGGTCGCCCAGGCTAGCCCGATGTCATCCAACCTTGGGAGCTAAGCAGGGTTGGCCCTGATTAGTATTTGAAATGGGAGACCAGCCAGGAAGTCCAGGGTTGCCACGCAGAGGCAGGCAAGGGCAAGCCGCCTCTTGTCTTTTGTCCTGAAGACCTTATGGCATTGCCATAAGTTGGTTGCCACTTATGTGCAACCACATAAGTTGGTTGCACTTTCACCCACCAGTCTTGGGGAGCTGTTGGTTCAGGAGTGTGACGTAACATTAGTGGATTGGCTCAGGGAGGGCCGAAGGGAAAGCACGCTCTTCATTTTGTGTACGCCCAGAGCAAAAAGTCGTGACAAAACCCAGCACTATCCTTTTGAGCAGCTGTGCGTCTTTATTCATTGCTTTCGCGGGGCCTCTGTCCTTTGACGTCTCTCTGTACCGAGAAATGAATGGCAGATATGGCAGACTCTCCGTCATTTCACCGACAGAAATAAGGACACTCCTGTGCATCCCTGCATCAAAGATCACTGCCTGGGCTGGCCAGCCGGCCTGCCTTTCTCTCTCTCTCCCTCTCTCTCTCTTGTTCCAGTTGTACAGGGATGAAGGCTCTTCTCGGCCTACTGTTTCATTTTGGCCCTCAAGTCACAGGGTTTTCAAGCCCACCGGGCTTTTCGGGCAACAGAGAGGGTTGACCATTGCCTGCCTCTGCTTAGCAGACGTCTTTGGTGGTCTCCCGTCCAAATACGAATCAGGGCCTACCCTGCTTAACTTACGAGATCTGACAAGATTGGGCTAGCCTGTGAGGTAGATGGGGCCGAGAGAGAAACTACCCTTTCAAGGACAGCTCTGAGAGAACTCGTGACTGACCCAAGGTCACACCAGCAGCTGCAAGTGGAGGCGTGGGGAATCAAACCTGGTTCTCCCAGACTAGAGTCCGCGCACTTAACCCCTACACCAAACTGGCTCTCAACCCTGTGAGGGAGGTTAGGTTGAGTGCGCGTGGCTGGCCCAAGCCTCCCTGCAAGTTTCCACGGCAGAGCGGGGATTCGAGGTGTCTCCCCCACCCTCCAGCCCCTCTGCACAGCATTTTAAGGTTTAAAAACATGCGCAAGAAGCCTTTAAAAACGCAGGCCTTCACATGTACACGCTCGCAAACATTTTAGAAAGTGTGTCTCTGGTTTCTCTCCAAAAGACAAAAAGGAGGGAGATGGACAAGGGAGCAGGGTGACAAAATGCAGGATGCTAAGGAGCTTAGAACCTATGCTGAAGCATTCTCTATGTGTACGCACATGCATGCGCTTTGTCCGCGTGGGTTTAAAATCTATCCCTTAGATCCTTTTTTTTTTTTTTAAAAAAAGGCTAGTTTCTTTTCTCTGTTCCCATATTAGCGAGGGCTTAAATCGTCTCTCCTCACCCCACCACCCCCAGCCCCCAATGCGCTGATCTGCCCGGCGCATTGGCACAGACCCATCCAGTGACTTAATATGAAGCATATGAGATTCCTTCCCCCCCCCCCCGAAAAGTTGTGTGTGCGATTTTTCTTTTCCCACACGGTTTTATGAGTCTTCTCTCCCCCCCCCACCGCCCGCGCCTCCCCGCCTCAGCTGTAAATGCGGACGGATTTGTCTCCTCGGCTTTCCTAAACCGATTCATGTGAGTGTTCTTAAGAGCTGAGCCCAAATTTATTATGAACTGGGAAGGCGGGGGGGGGGGGGGGGTGGGAGAACCCCAAGCCTTTTTAATAATGTGAGTGCTTCATCTGTATTCAGCGCCAAGCCCGTGGCCCCCGCATGAACTCCTCGGAGAGCTTAACCCCTTCCTGACAATACGCCTGTTGAAAGCCATACAGTAATATATATATATATCGAAAAAAATCCTCTCCATTGTAGAAAGCCGGCTTTGTGCCATTGTAAGACTCCTGGACTTTAATTTCCCATCTCCAGGTGTATAATTCACTCCCCCAGTAGGTTTCTCGGGAGCATCTTTCTCATCTATAGTGTTTCCTCTGAGTTAGTGTGAGCCAGCTCACGGTTTTTTATCCTCCAGCTCACCCATTTTCGTCTCGGCTCAGGAAGGATGACTCCAGAGCAAACTAATTTATGCGGTAGCCAAATCACTCACTCACGGCTTTAATGCCGGTAGCTCACAAATTGGTCCTTTCCACCCTTGGATCTCATCCCTGGTTTTATCAGAGTTCAACTCACCTCACGATAACTTGCACTTACCCCTGGTTTGAACAGCATCCGTTTATCCCGAGACAAGCGTGGGGCGAAACTGGGGTGACCTCAATGTAATGTGGAAAGGGGAAAAAATACCCTGAGATCATTACAGGGATGAACTCGGGTGTAGTGTGGAATGGAAGTCCGGGGGGCAGGGCTGAACCAGGATTTAAGGTCTAGTGCAGAATTAGCCAAAGTAGAATTCTTGCTCACAAGACGCCAGAGCTTAGAGGGAGCATTGCTGGTCACCATGGAAAGTGGAATGATGGACTTCATGGATTTAGATCAGCACATTATTGGGTCTCCTACTATTGTATCTATTTATTGTATTAAGAGAGAGGATTTTTATGGGAACACCCTTGAAAAAGGTTATTTGTTTTGCCTTTCCTTAGGCCTTTCAGTTAGGTGTCGTGGTTAAGCATGCAGACGCTAATCTGGGAGAGCCGGGTTTGATTCCCCACTCGTCCACTTGCAGCAGCTGGATGACCTCGGGCTAGCCATAGTTCTGGCACAGCTGTTCTTGAAAAAGAGCAGTTTCTGTCAGAGCTCTCTCAGCCCCACCTACTTCACAGGGTGTCTGCTGTGGGGAGGGGAGGGGAAAGGAGATTGTAAGCCACTCCCTTGGGTAGTGAAGGACAGGGTATAAATCCAGTCTCCTCCTCCTCTTCTTTTTCTTCTTCTTCTTCTCCTTCTTCTCAAGGTGGAACCTGGGAACCCCCCCAATTACAGCTCAAGGTGGAACCTGGGAACCCCCCCAATTACAGTCATCTCCAGACTGTGGAGATCAGTTCTCCTGGAGAAAATGGATGCTTTGCAGGGTGGACTCTTTGGCCTTCTGCCGCATTGAGGTCCCTGTCCTCCTCACACTCCATCCCCAAATCTCCTGGAATTTCCCTGCATGGATCAGGGAACCCTGCTCCCCCATCCCCCACAGGTGGCCAGGAAAGACCTCGCAACTCTACTTTCAGAGTCTGGGACAACTGGGCTGAATCTCCCAGAGAGATCCAGCTGCTTTGGGGAGGGGGGGGGGGAATGGAGACTCCTGACCTTACAGGAAGCGGCTTTGTGTCTGTGTGGTGATAAGTTCAGCGGCGGGCTGGAGGGATTGGCCCAGAATCCTTTGCCCGGCTACGACTTGGCAGCCAAATTCTGTTCTCCGATCAGTGAATGGGTTCCTCTCAGATCCTCTCTCTCTCTCTCTCTCTCTTGCTGTCCTTTATCTCCCCTGACTCCCCCCCCCCCCTCTCCTTGCAGAAGATGAAAACCATTGCAGGGAGTGAGATTTATTAAGTGCTGCCGGAGACGCTCTGCCCAGCACTGGGGGGGACGGAGGGAAAGCAAAGGAGAGGAGGCGGTCTTCAGAATTGAGGGTTACCAAAAGGACTCTGGATTCAGCCTTGCAAATCTGGCACAATAGGATATCAGATCTTGAGGGGTCTCAGATGCTGAGCATGAGAGGATTAGAGGCGGCTTTGGAATTTTTGGGGGGGGGGGGGGAAGGCAACCTCTGCCCTCCTTAGCTCTTGCTGGTTTTTAGCAGGAGCCGAGTCTTCCTTCGACTGTCTTCTTGTTTCTTCTTCCCCCCTCCCTTTCAGATTCTGGGGCGCTGGTATTCTCTGGGAGGGACCGCCCCCAGCGGGGAACTGGCAACTCCAGAGAGAGGGACTCTTGCCAGGTACATGGGAAAGAGGGACGGTGATTTATACTAGAATGGGTGGGCACAGGCCCAAGAAGCGTAATTAGACACGCTTGCCTCTTCACTGCAAGCCATTTTGATTGGGCTGGTTGGACCGGAGGGGAATTTCCACAAAGGCAGCGACCGGTTTCAAACGCTGAAACGCTAAAGCTCTCACCCCTTTCTCTTCTTCTCACTCAGCAATGGTTGCCGTGAACCAGTGGATTTGTCCAGCTCGTGGTTGATTTGGGTGGGTTTCTCTGTTCAGGACCGAGAGGTCTCATTTCGAGATGAGCTAGAGTCCAGTAGCACCTTAAAAGACCAATGAGATTTGGGGGTTACGCGCTTTCAAAGTATCTGATGAAGTGAGCATTGACTCTCAAAACGCAGAAGAAGAGAAGAGATTGGATTTAAACCCCGTCCTTCACTACCCAAAGGAGTCTCAGAGTGGCTTACAAACTCCTTTCTCTTCCCCTCCCTACAACAGACACCCTGTGAGGCAGGTGGGGCTGAGAGAGCTCTGACAGAAACCACTCTCTTTTAAGAACAGCTGTGGCAGAACTACGGCTTGCCCAAGGTCATCCAACAGGTGCAAGTGGAGGAGTGGGGAATCAAAACCGGTTCTCCCAGATTAGTGTCCACGCACCCCTACACCAAACTGTCTCTGGCTTAGAAAACGAATGTATATTTTGTCTATTTTCCCATGAAAGGTCTCATCTGATGAAACTTTAAGTGAAACGGTCCAGTGAGCGCTGCACTGCCCATAAGAGACCATTTTGCTTCAAAGGAAACAACCTTAATGACTTGTTATACACTGGGCACCTTATATATATTTCTAATGGTTTAAACCATGACTTCATTATTACATCATGGTTGTTTTTCCTAACAAACTACCACCTGGAGGTTGGCAACCCTAGCACCTGGAGATCTCCTGTTCTTTCAGATGATCTCCAATTGACCAAGATCAGTTCCCCTGGAGAATATGGCTGCTTCGGGAGGTGGACTCTAGGGCAGGGTGTCAAACATGTGGCCCAAGGGCCAGATCAGGCCCCCGGAAGGCTTCTATCAGGCCCGCACTGGAACTGGCCATCTCCTGCTTCCAGTTCTGTTGCTGCTGCTGCATCATAGCTTGCTTCGCCAGACTCTCTCAATCGCTCAGCCATTTCATGTTTTCCCCTGGGCCCTAGACTCAGAACTCTGAGCATGAGATTTCTGTGGTGAATGTCAACAAATCAAAAGTAGGTTTGCCGCTTACAGATACTCACGCTGAACAGCATACTCAAGATTGCAACAGCACAGACATTTGGATGCAGTAATTCAGAGCAAGAGGTATCAGCTATCAGAGACTGTTAAATAAACAAAATATTGCAGGAGTGCTAATGTTTTAAGCATGTTTTTATTTTAAGTTTTATGACACACATCGCCCAGCCCGGCCCCGCCCGGCCGACAAGGTCTCTTTTATGTCAGATCCGGCCCTCATAACAAATGAGTTTGACACCCCTGCTCTAGGGCATTATACCCTCTCCTGCCCAAAGCCTGCCCTCCCCAGGCTCCACCCCCCAAAATCTTAGGTGTTTCCCATCCTAGATCTGGCAACCTTCGTTCTTTTTGGTTTCTCCGACAGGTCTGGGATTTTTTTTTTTAATTGACTTCTTCAGGGCTTACGGCACTGCACTCTGAGAATCTTCCGCTCCAGTTCACCTGAGGAGTTAGCTCAGTGTCTCTGACAAGCACTTATTCCCATCTCGGCTTGGCATTCACTAACGGTTTGAACTGCCGCGCGTCTGCGCTTGCTCCCTGACTCTCAAGGGCGTCGACAGCCAAAGCCGTTCCGTCGTGCTCCCAGGTATACACTCCCTTTCGCCGGGCGGATTGTAGTTTTGTTCCCCCCCTGGCCACCTTCTGTTCCGGTGTCAGAAATTTCAGGCTTCAAGGAGTGGCACTTTGATACCTTTCTAAAGGCTGCTTTCCTGCCCTGGGAGGGGGGAGTTTCCAAGCTTTCCCACTGCATGAAGGTATTAGTCAGGCTGTCTAGTCAGTCAGGGAGCCGTGACTGGATAACACAGTTGGCACATCCTGTTTGCGGGGAGCATTATCGGTTGCGGCCTCGTTTGATCGGTCAACAGATAAATTCCCAGCTTCCTCTCTGCTGTTCCATAGGTTGCTTACATGGCAGAGGTTCAGGAAGGTCGCATTAAAAGGGCCTCGGACTGATTGTGTTGGATTAGCGGAGGTGAAACTCGGATCTGGCTGCTTGGGGTTTTTTTTCTGACTAGGACGGGCTTTGTGGTTTTCGCAGATCTGAAATATTGGCCACGGTTAGCAGGAACATCTGTAGGAGCCCAAATAATCTTGGGATTCTCAGTCTATTAAACACCCTGGTGTTATTAATTATTTTCCTCCCTGCATGAGTTCTGTGAGGAGCACTGATAGGGGCTCCAGTTTCCTGACCAGATATTTTTTCACAGCTCCAAAGGAGCAGGGGGCGCCTATCCCTTTAAGAATTCCCAAACCGGGCCACATTCCACAGGTGTTACTTGGTGTTGTTGTGGCAACCCTGTGATGGGAGAAGCTGCCTTTTGTCTGTAGACCTCTTAAAGGGACAGAAGCCTGTTGAAAAGTGGTCACCTGCCTCTAAGCCACTAACACCTCTTGTGGGTCAATTCACACAGCCTTTTTTTTTTTTTTTTTAAGCGGATGAGTTCACTGTAGTACTGATGTAGTTCACAAGGCTTTTTTAATTGCATTGAAATTTACTTGACTTCTAGCATTGTGCCTGGACCAAGCTTTCCAAACTTCCGGTGATTTGAGTACACTTCTTTTCTGCATGTAAAACTGGAGGCCTGATTCATGTTTGCAGACAATAAAGTGTTTTTTTTAAAAAAAAAAAAACCAATGTGTCACATGAAGAAAGATCTTCCTGTAATGAGGCCTGCTTCTCATAATTCTGTATAGGGCACTGATCAGGGTGTGCCTCTTGATGGGAAAGAAGTAAACTCCCTGCTTTAAAAACCAATGGAGAGGAAATGAAGTGTAGAGTAGGATAGGATAGCCCAGGATAGCCCCAGTCTCGTCAGATCTCAGAAGCTAAGCACGGTCAGCCCTGGCTAGTATTTGGATGGGAGACTGCCACGAAATACCCAGGCCTCTATGCAGAGGCCGGCAATGGCAGTTTGGTGTAGTGGTTAAGAGCATGGATTCTAAACTGGGAGAACCAGGTTTGATTCCTCACTCCTACACATGCAGCTGCTGGTGTGACCTTGAGTCAGTTACAAGTTCTTTCAGAGCTGTTCTCTCAAGAGCAGTCCTCAAAAGAGCCCTACCTACCTCACAGAGTGTGTTTTGTGGGGAGCGGAAGGGAAGGGAACGGGGTTGTAAGGTGCTCTGAGATTCTTTCGGGTAGTGAAGGATGGGATATAAATCCAATCTCCTCTGTTCATCTCTTACCTTGAAAACCCTATGGGGTCGCCATAGGTCAGGCACGACTTAACAGCATAACAATGACGCTGCGTAACGACTTAACAGCGTAACAATGACGCTGCGATAGAGGGGAATTTTTGTGTTCCACCTTTTCTGGTTTCACCCCCCAAATCAACATTTTGAGTTTCTTTCTCCCTTCTGGTAATCCTGGTCCAGAACGTTCTTTCAGAAGGCCCTTGTCAAAAGCACCACTCTGAAGTGTGAAGGACCTTGGCATCCAAGCCAAGAGAGGAGGTCCCAGGAATTTTGTTTAGGGTGATTCCATGGAAGGGAATTGTGGGATACCTCACCACTGCTGCATTGACTTTAAAGTTATTGCTTGTTGCATCAGACGGGAGCGAGTGAATGGTCCAAGGTCGAGAGGGAAAGAAACCAGGCTGGGGCATGGGATGTCCCCCGCTCTGCAGTTTCGCAAAAGGGAAAGCACGAACAGATGAAGCTGTCTACTGAATCAGACTCTTGGTCCATCAAAGTTGGTATTGTCTACTCAGACCGGCAGTGGCTCTCCAGGGTCTCACACAGAGGCCTTTCACATCACCTGCTGCCTGGTCCTTTTAACTGGAGATCCCTGGAATTGAACTTGGGACCTTCTGCGCACCAAGTAGATGTTCTTCCACTGAGCCATACGACCTCTCCCCAGCAGCACTTGGTGTGTTGTTGCTTTTTTAAATAATAAAATTGATGAATGTCCTTGTCAGCTAACGCTGCCATCTCCTGCCCCGGAGGTGGGATGTGTGAACTCTTGATGTCAGGACTGTGGAATGTTATGTTCTATTTCTCATGGCATGCTTATCGCTCTTTGAGCTACTCTGACCTTGAGAGACTGTTAGTGCCGACCCATGTATCTCTTCTCTTGTCTGACTCTTATTCTTCCTGCTTTTTCCCTGGGAACTGTAAACCAGTATTTTGAGCATCTTTTCTCTTAACATGATGATTGGTTACCATGCATTACCAGACCCCTTTTGAATTATGTATAATTGTATTGACCAAGGGGGTGTCCGCCATTACTAACACAAGAAGTGCAGATGACCAAAGCAGACCTTTCTCAATAAAGCATTCCTGTTTAAGGACACTTGTTGGTGATTGACTCTGTAGGACTCTCACAGTCCTTTGCATCCCAACATTTGACTTTTAGGACAAATAAATGACAGCTTGGAGAATTCCCCGTTTCTGTGCTGTAGTTGTCTGGGACGCTGCATCATGATCTCCGTAATAATGGTTCATACTTTATCCGCTGGGCTGTTGTCTGTGAGGCGGGTCTGGGAGCCTGTGTCTTCTTCTGTTTGGTGGAGACTGCTAGGGAACTGTAGGGCAGCAAGTGATTAATTCTGGCCTCCATCTCCAGAGATCTGGCCAGGACTCAAGCTGACTCAGCTCAGGGAGGGGTGGAAGCCAGTGGCCGCCTGCCGACCATTTATGAAATGAGGCAGCTGCTTTCATGGAGACAGGAGGGGGAAGGATGAATTTCGGCAGCTGGAGGAACCAGCCAGGGAAGAGAGACACACATGCACATACACATCAAGAGAGAGAGACAAACTAGCTCTGGCAGCGCAGCCGATGACCTCGTTCAGCTCCCATAGGAGAGACACTCCAAATGGAAAACCAGGCCTATTCCCCCCAAATAGGGTGGGGTTATACTAAAACGGATGCTGCTTCTCTTTCAGTGTAGGAAACCACCAGGGCACCTCTTTTTGACCATACTTTGCGATTGCCCGCAAAAGCTCACCTCTTTGTTTTCTCCTCAGTCTCTTGACTTCATTTGGTTTCTACACAGCCAGGTCTGATTGGCTGCCTCGCAAAGTAGCATTCTCTTGTTCATTATGTGATTCCTTATTGGCTGGGGTTGTCCTCTCCACAGCCCGGTGGCAATTCTTTTTGTAGTAATGGAATGAGAAGACTATGTAGCTACATTTCTTTGGAGGCTAAGTGTATGAAGGCTGTACTTGCCCATTTGAGCCTGATTGTGGATACTACTCTTCGTTTGGACACAGTGACTCACGATATGGTTCAGATGAAGATTCTTGGGATTCGAAACGAGACATCGTTCCGGCGACCCTCATTGCCGGCACCTCAATATCAACACACCAGTGGGATATCAACAGTTTTATTGTAGTCTTTTTTGTATAGCATTAGAACCGTCACGTCTAAGTTTTCTTTATTGTATAAAACCATTGCAACCTATACAGGGCTTCGTTTTCGTTCCTCTCTACTGGGGAAACCAACATCCCACTCTTCTGGAAGGAGGGTACCATCAAAGCCCAACATCGTGTGCGGGTTCTGTGGGTTCCATTGATGCTCTTGCCACAAGTAGGACTGAAGTTTGCAGTGCCAAGAAGGTACAAGAAGAGGAGTTGCGGTGGCCCTGCTGCGGTTGCACCTTGGGGACATTGATAAATGTGTTTTTTCCCCCTTTCTCGCTAAACGGAACTCCTGATCATGCACTTATCCCCAATCCATTCGGTGCCCATAAAGTCCTCCCTGCATCTTCCCTTTAATTGCGCAGCCCGGCTGCCTGGCGTTCACAGCTCTCATTTAGAAAGAGACTAATTGTGCGAGCTTGCCGTTTTAGTGGCGTTGAAGAATTAGCCATTAAACGGCAACGATCGGAAATCTCCAGTGATTGATCGCACGGCCCTGTCTGATTCTCCACGGTAACTCACCATAACCGTCATTGCTTATGGGGTGAGAAAGTAATAGAGCTGGCTAATAAAATATCACGAACAAGTCGTCATGAAGGCGCAAACACTGACATTACGGCGGTGCGTTCCTGTACTTCCTTTACGCAAACATATTAACTGCGAAGTGATGAGTCTGGAAGAGTCTTTCCTAATTGCTTCTTAACAAAGAGCAGCAAAACTTAGAGCAGAGTGATGGGCTGGATTGTCTTTGGCGTCCAAGGAGGTTGCCAGCTCTGGGTTGGGAAATACCTGGAGATTTGGGGGTGGAGCCTGGAGAGGGTGGGGTTTGGGGAGAGAAGGGGCTTCAGCAGGGTTACAGTGCCATAGTGTCCACCCTCCAAAGCAGCCATTTTCTTAGGGTTGCCAGCCTCCAGGTGGGGCCTGGAGATCTCCCGCTTTTACAACTGATCTCCAGCTGACAGAGAGCAGCTCCCCTGGAGGAAAGGGCTGCTTTGGAGGGTGGACTTTCTGGCATTGGACCATGCTGAGGTCCCTCCTTTCCTCAAACCCTGCTCTCTCCTGAATCCACCCCCAAAGTCTCCAGGTGTTTTCCAGCCCAGAGCTGGCAACCGTACATTTTCTCCAGGGGAGCAGACCTTGATCATCTGGAGATCAGTTGTAATAAGCAGGAGACCCCCTCAGGTGCCAACTTATAACTCTGTGGACATTTTTCTTTGGCATAAATACAGCAGTTTTGCTCTTTTCCATCATCCATCCCATGATCTCTCTCCTTGGTTTGCATTCTCCCAGTGGAGCCAGGGGATCCCCCAATTTTGGGGGGCCCAATCCAGCACGGCCCAGCTGGCTAGTGGGGTAAGCCCCACCCCTGAGAAGCCCCCTTTTGGCGCCACTGGTACCGCCGTGAGGACATCTCCTGAGAGTGATATCATTGTGTTTCTGATGTCAGGGCGACACTCTAGGTTTTGGGCATAACTCTATGGTTTTGAGGCTCAAAAACCATAGAGTTTTGCCCCAAACCTCGAGTGTCACCCCTGACGTCAGGAACATGATGACATTGCGGCCCGGAAAAACTACAGGAAGGATTGGGAGTCCCCCATCGGCAGCCAAAAAGGACCTGACGATCCTTTCTGGGGAAGGTCATCTGCAAAACACTTTCCCGAATATTTGCTGGATAACCGGACTCCAAAGGCCAAACCAGATGTGATGGTCCATTGTACTTGTGCACAGTGGCTTGAATCGAGGACTGGGCGGAAGAGAAGAGGGGCTCCGGCTCTTTGAGCTGTGCTCAGCTTTGCAGGGTCTTCCGTGCAGTTAGTGCTTTCAAGGGGGGGGGAACGGAAAGGACACACCTCCTCCCTCTCCCCCACAAAATGTACATCGCAGGGAACTCAGTTTCAATGCGAGAAGCCAAGCAAGGCTTGAGAGAGTTAAAGGTACGCCGGTCTTGATCCAACCCACAGCTGTGATTGCCGCTGACTTCCCCTGGTTCTGCCCCTAAGCATTTCTCTCCAGTTTTAATCGAGCTGATTGCATTTTTGGAACACTCTTCTGGCCTTCTGACTGGGATATGAAGAATCAGGATCTCTGTTCCTGATATTATCAGATGAAGGGAGCTTTGACTCTCGAAAGTGTGTACCCTGAAAATCTCGTTGGTCTTTAAGGTGCTACCAGACTCAGATCAATTTAAGAAGGACATAGACAAGCTGGAACGTGTCCGGAGGAGGGCAATGAAGATGGTGAGGGGGTCTGGAGACCGAGTCCTGTGAGGAAAGGTTGAAGGAGCTGGGTAGGTTTCGCCTGGAGAGGAGACGACTGGGAGGGGATACGGGAACCATCTTCAAGGACTTGAAGGGCTGTCATCTAGAGGGTGGGGCGGAGTTGTTTTCTGTTGCCCCAGAAGGCCGGGCCAGAACCAGCGGGTTGAAATTAAATCAGAAGAGTTTTCAGCTAAAAATTAGGAAGAACTTCCTGACAGTTGGAATGGTTCCTCAGTGGAACAGGTGGTGGGCTCTCCTTCTTTGGAGGTTTTCAAACATAGGCCTGATGGCCATCTGACAGCAATGTGGAATCTGTGAACTTTGGCATATCACGAGAGGGAGGGCTGGAAGGGTTGCCTCAGTGCTTAGTTCTTGTGGCCCTTTCTTACACGCCCAGGGAAATGCTGATTGCCACTTTGGGGTCAGGAAGCAGTTTTCCTCCAGGCCAGTTTGTCTGGAAATCCTGGAGGGGTTTTTTTTGGCATCTTCTGGGCATGGCACAGGGGTCACTGGGGGTGTGTATAGGGGAGGGAGGTATTTGTGAATGTCCTGCATTGTGCAGGGGGTTAGACTAGATGACCCTGGAGGTCCCTTCCAACTCTATGAGTCTATGATTCCTCTACTGCAGACAGACATGGCCACCCTCGGAAACAATGCTGATGTCATGATTGCAGTTGCCAGTTCCCAGTTCAGATACACCTGGACATCTGAAGGTGGATACTGATAGGGTGGGGTTTAGGGAAGGGGGGACCTTGGTCGGGTGCAATGCCATACAGTCCACCTTCCAAAGCAGCCGTCTTCTCCAGGAGGAGTGGAATAAGTGTTTGGAATAAATAATAAAGAAATAAGCCATCGATGTGATCTGGAGATCAGCCATGATTCCAGGAGCTCTCCAGTCCCCCTACCTGGATGCTGACAACCCGATTTAAGGATGCACAAATAACATCTGAAAAATGGATAAATTTTACGGGGGGGGGGGGAATCTAAGCACCAGGGAACAGAAAATGGTGCAAAAGTAAAGAACCACAGGTTCAGCTCCTACAGGGGAAAAGCTGTGTGTGTATGTGTGTGTGTGTGTGTGTGTGTGGCTTCAGATCAAAATAACGTGGATGAGGAACCCGAAATCCTCCCCCCAGCCTTGTGATCCTCCATTGATTCCTTTCCCTTTCTTCTCTCCCCTTCTGTCACCCGGCTGCTTGTTCGACACATTCCAGCGCCTTTGAAAACCGGGGCTCTTTAGAAGCGGAAGGGCTTAGCCAATGAAACTTCAAAGCCTCCCGTAGGAATGCAGGCCTGACATTGGGGGGTTAAAAGCCAGGGGGCTCTGAATTCTAATTGGCTAATCCCTTTCCAGGGCTATCATTCGCCGGCATTTCCTGGGGATGAAATGTACAAAGGAGCCCTTCTCGCCCCCTCTCCCCCCTGCGTTAGTGGACTGGAAATCCCTTGTCTCAAAAGTTTCTAGTCCTCATGTCTGAAGCCGTCATGGCCGTGTTCTTTAAAGGCCCTGAAACTAGACATGGTTTGGGGGGTTAGCGGAAAAGCGAGAGCATGTCTGCTCCCTTCCTCATTTCTGTGCGTGTTTATAAAACGCCATCGCGTCACAACTTATGGGAACCTTGCAGGGTTTTCAAGGCAAGGGATGTTCAGAAGGGGTTTGCCATTACCTGCCCCCACGTCATGCCCTTGGTATTTAATTATTTGCTTGTTCAATTTACACCCCACCCTCCCCGCTGAGGCATGCTCAGGGTGGCTTGCCTGAAATATAAAACACATAAATCATAAACCTTCTAAAAATAGTCCAATATCTTAAAGCGCTAATAGATAATAGATCTGTCCTAATAGTATTATTTAGAGGCGGTGGTACAGTCCAGTTGGTATAGTCAAAGGTCGTTCTTAGTGGTCAGCTCATTGGTCTACTTATTCATGTGGCGGGCGCCGGCTGCTGCTGATCTGGCCAAAGGGCAGGGCTCTATACGTGGGAGGCGGCTCTGTGATTGAAGGCCTGGTGGAAGAGCTCCGTCTCGCAGGCCCTGAGAAGCTGTAAAAGGTCCCGCAGGGCCCTGGTCTCTTCCGAGAACTCATTCCACCAGAATGGAGCCGCCACCAAAAAAGCCCTGGCGCTGGTTATGGCCAGCCTGGGGCCTTTGGGTCCCGGGAGGGCCAGTCGATTCTGGGACCGTGGAAGTCTCTCATCCAACTAGCAACCCGCGTCGACCCTGCTTAGCTTCCAAGATCTGGTGAGACTGAGCTAGCCTGGGCCATCCAGGTCAAGCATCCCCCTCCCTGCCTTCCCTCACTTAATTAGAAATCAGTCTTTAATCATGTGACCCCGTTAGGAGCTATGTTCACATCTCTTTTGGAATGGAGTGCTACATTCCTTCCCTAAACTGCTTCCGTGCTCTGTGAAGTTGTTGCTTGGTGGGAGAAGCAGAGCTCTGTGTGTGTGTGTGTGTGTGTTTCATTACAGGTATGCTTTCTGTTCGGTGTCTCTTTGTGCTTCATCAATGTTAGCTAACTTTTTCTTTCATTCTGGATTCTCGCGTCTGCCTAATGTTTAAACTCATTCTTTTCAAATGCCTCTCGCCGCCTGGTGCTTGAATGTGATGATTGACAGCAGATATTTGAAAGGTCTCCAGTAAGGGGTCTCTTGCCTTGAAAACCCTACCGGGTCGCCATAAGTCAGCTACGACTTGACGGGGACTCTCCACCATCACCACCAGTAAGGGGTTCCGTGTTCAGTCATGGCATCTCCAGCTACCAGTATATGGTAGCTGGGCTTCAGCTGAAGCTCTGGAGACTTCCTGCTAGGATTGAAGGTGAATTTCCAGTGTTTTCTGGTTCAGTTCAGACATCCCAGATTGGGTTCGGTCTCTCCCTTGGGAGATGTAGGAGGAGGGGCAGTGATGGCCACAGGCATAGAAAGGTTTAAACGGGGATTCAGAAAGGTTCACAGAGGTCTCTCAGTGGCTACTAGTCCTAGTGACTAAAGGGAACCTCCACATTCAGAGGCAGTCAACCTCTGAATCCAAGTTCCAGGAAGCAACATCAGGGGAAAGCCTCAGTCTCTATGCCATCTTGTTGGCCCTCTAGGGCAATTGGTTGGCCACCGTGTGAGACAGAAGGCTGGACTAGATGGGCCACTGGTCTGATCCAGCAGGGCTTCTCTTATGTTCTTATAATTAAAGGGAACCACCACAGTACCAGCAGGCAACGTCAGAGGAATGCCTCAGCCTCTCTGCCCTATTGAGAGCCAGTTTGGTGTAGTGGTTAAGTGCGCGGACTCTAATCTGGGAGAACCGGGTTTGATTCCCCACTCCTCCACTTGCACCTAGCTGAATGACCTTGGGCAAGCCATAGCTCTGTACCAGCTGTTCCCTCAAGGACAGCTTGGGAAAGAGTTCTCTCAGCCCCACCTACCTCACAGGGTGTCTGTTGTGGGGAGGAGAAGGGAAAGGAGTTTGTAAGCCGCTCTGAGACTCCAAATGAGTGAAGGGTGGGGTATAAATCCAATCTCCTCTTCTTCTTCTATTGCTGGCCCTCCAGAGGATCTGTTTGGCCACTGTGTGAGACAGGATGCTGGACGAGATGGACCACTGGTCTGATCCAGCAGGGCTCTTCTGAAGTTCTTATCGGGGGAAGTCCCTAGTCTCTATGCCTTGTTGTTGGCCCTCCAGAGGAACTGGTTGGCCTGTGTGTGAGACAGGAGGCTGGACTAGATGGACCATTGGTCTGATCCAGCAAGGCTGTTCTTATCCTCTGAGTCCCAGAGCCAGGAGGCAACATTGGGGAAAGAATGCCTTGTTTTTGGACCTCTATGCCTTGTTTTTGGCCCTCCAGAGGACCTGGTTGGCCACTGTGTGAGACAGGATGCTGGACTAGATGGACCACTGGTCTGACAGAGTAGGGCTCTTCATATCTTCTCATAGGAAGGCCTTGGACTCTCTGCCCTGTTGTTGGGCATCCAGAGGAACTGGTTGGCTGGAGGCTGTGTGAGGCAGGAGGCTGGACTAGATGGACTACTGGTCTGATCCAGCAGGGCTTTTCTGATGCTCTTGTAGGGGGAAGGCCTCTATGCCCTGTTGCTGGCCCTCCAGAGGAACTGGCTGGCCACTGGGTGAGACAGGATATTGGACTCGATGGACTACTGGTCTGATCCAGCAGGCCTCTTCTGATGTTGTCCTTAACCCACAAGTATTCCCTTGGGCTTCATACCAAATATTTTGTCCCCCCCGTCAAACGTTTCTCATTAAAGTGAACCCACATTTCCACATGCACGACGTCCAACAAGAGAAAATGAGGCGAAAGACAGTGGATAAGAAAAGGGAAATGGCCACTTCAGATGCTCTTCACTTTTCTGGTTTGCAGCGCATGTTTTTGCGCTGTGCTCACTCCGTAGCTCCTCTCTCCTTCGGAGCAATTAAAATCAGCTTATTCTCCTTCACTTGCTCAGAGCTACCAACTTCTCTGGAGGAAGCCCCCCCCCTCCCTTCACATGGGAGAGGAATTGATCCTATCAGTCAATCACGCTTAAGCCTGTTCTCACGTTACAGTGAATGCACACACATCTGTTTTCCAAAAAAAAAAAAAAGCCAATGGGTCTTTGCTTTAAAAATAAAACTGGGGATGAATATGGGTGTAAATGACATTGTCGGCCATATATGGCGTAGACGTAAGAACAGAAGAAGAGCCCTGCTGGATCAGACCAGTGGTCCACCTACTGTCTATAGGGCTGCCAGGTCCCCCCAAGCCACCAGTGAGAGATGAGGGGTAGGGTTGCAGATCCAGGTTGGGAAACTCCTGGAGATTAGGGGGTGGAGCCTGGGGAGGACAGGGACCACAGTGGGGTATGATGCCACAGAGTCCACCCTCCAAAGCATCCATTTTCTCTGTGGGAAGTGATCTCTGTAGTCTGGAGATGAGCTGGAATTCTGGGGGATCCCCAAGTCCCCTCTGGAGTCTGGCATCCCTACTCGTCCACCATTCTGTCTCACACAGTGGGCAACCAGTTCCTCTGGGCGGCCAGCAACCGGGCATACAGGCCGAGGCCTTCTCCTGATAAGAACATCAGAAGAGCCCTGCTGGATCAGACCAGGGGTCCATCTAGTCCAGCCTCCTGTCTCACACAGTGGCCGACCAGTTCCTCTGGAGGGACAACAACAGGGCAGAGAGGCCGAGGCCTTCATAAGAACATCAGAAGAGCCCTGCTGGATCAGACCAGGGGTCCATCTAGTCCAGCCTCCTGTCTCACACAGTGGCCGACCAGTTCCTCTGGAGGGACAACAACAGGGCAGAGAGGCCGAGGCCTTCATAAGAACATCAGAAGAGCCCTGCTGGATCAGACGAGGGGTCCATCTAGTCCAGCCTCCTGTCTCACACAGTGGCCGACCAGTTCCTCTGGAGGGACAACAACAGGGCACAGAGGCTGAAGCCTTCCCCCTGATGTTACCTCCTAGCTCTGGGATTCAGAAGCTGAGTGCCTCTGAATGTGGAGGTTTCCCTCAGTCACCATGGCTAGTATACCTTGATAGAATTGTCCTCCATGAGTCTATCCAGTCCCCTGTTAAATAATAAATAGACTATAACAGGAGAATGACTGTGGAGAGGAAGAGGGAGCCCAAACCTTCTGTTGCACCCACCTACATCTCGACACGTCTGCCTGGGTGTCTGCAGGGTGTGCTTCATGGAGGCAGTGGGCATGGCTAGCCAATTCTGTCAGATCTCAGAAGCTAAGTAGGGTCAGCCCTGGTTAGTACTTGGATGGGAGACCACCAAGGTAGTCCAGGGTTAGGGTTGCCAGCCTCTAGGTGGGGCCTGGGGATCTCCCGCTTTTACAAATGATCTCCAGCTGACAGAGATCAGCTGCCCTGGAGAAAATGGCTGCTTTGAAGGGTGGACTCTATGGCATGGTACCATGCTGAGGCCCCTCCCCTCCCCAAATCTCACCTTCTCCTGGCTCCACCCCAAAGTCCCCAGGTATTTTCCAACCCGGACTTGGCAACCCTATCCAGGGTTGTGACGGAGAGGCAGGCAAGGGCACGCCACCTTGGTTCATCTCTTGCCTTGGAACCCCATGAGGGTTTGCCATAAGTTGGAGGGGCTGTGGCTCATTGGTAGAGCCTCTGCTTGGCATGCAGAAGGTCCCAGGTTCAATCCCCAGCATCTCCAGTTAAAAAGGACCAGGCAGCAGGTGATGTGTAAAGACCTCCACCTGAAACCCCGGAGAGCTGCTGCCAGTCTGAGTAGGCAATACTGATTTTGGCGGGCCCACGGTCTGATTCAGTACAAGGCAGTTTCGTGTGTTCACGTGACTTGACGGCCCTTCCCACCACTGCTCCCTCTAAGCTGTGGGGTCTTGTGAGAAAAAAATTCTACTTTGTGATCCGCTGGCCTCAAAGTTGTGAGCAAGGCAATTTGGCTGCTGCATAAATCAGTTTGCTCTGGAGCCCTCCTTCCTGAGCAAAGACAAAAATGGGTGAGCCGGAGGCTACAAAACTGTGAGCTAGCTCACACTCACTCAGCTTAGAGGCAACACTGCTTCCCACCATGTGATGGCCAGACACTTTCCTATTAGATACAGCATCTCTATCTGCCCTCCCCAAAGTTGTCTATCGGCAGCTGTCTGCTATGATGATGGAAAGAAACCCTCCATGTTCAGAGGCAGTGTACCATCGGGCTGGCAGCCAGCGGCAGCTAGGGCCTTAACAGCCTGTGTTTCTGGGCTTCCCCAAGGCGCACCTGGTTAGCCACTGTGGGAAAGAGCATGCCAGACTAGATGGCCGTTTGCTGTAACAGAGCAGATTGCTTGGTATGTGCCTATCTCCTCCTGGGGCACAGGAACGCCTTTGCTTGGCAATCTTCCCCGGCGCAAGAGGTTGTTTTTATGCGCCGCGGCAGTCCGTCCAGGCCCCTGCTGCTTGAATGCACAGAGACGCCAACTTGGTCCAGCCGGGTGTCTGTTTTCTTTGTCTGCCCGGCTTCTGGCCCATTAGCATAATTGTTACTCCTCTGAGTATGTTTTCACTCGGCCAATCCGTGTCCCCCCCAGCAGTCAAAGAATTAATTACTCTGAGAAGGGGGGGCCGGGCCCTCTTGAAAAAGAGCTTCACAACTCAGGCTTTTCACGGTTTCCCCTCTCCCGCTGCGGCTGCTCCGGAGCTTGTCAAAGCATTCGGGGCACTGCCGTGGGTCAGCGCATCCCAAAGGGAGAGACAGTGCCGAAGGAACCTCGACACTCATTCCGTAGAGTGATTTACTTGCTGCTGGGAGGGGGGGGGCGGAGAAGGGGGGGGGAAAGCTAGTATTTGGGGCAGTGTGATTGATGGCAAAGGGGTGTGGGTCCGTTTCGAAACAACCTAGTCGTCAAGATCTTCATGGAAATGTTCCTTTTCCAGAGGCTTGATGCAGGTGGGGAGCAGTGTTCCCTCTAAGCTGAGTGAGTGTGAGTTCGCTCAGTTTTTTAGCCTCCGGCTCACGCATTTTTTGTCTTCGCTCAGGAAGGCTGGCTCCAGAGCCAGCTGATTTATGCAGCAGCCAAATCCCGCGCTCATGACTTTGATGCCGACAGCTCACAAAGTAGAATTTTTGCTCGCAGGTCTTCACAGCTTAGAGGGAGTAGTGGTGGGTCGCCCTATGGGTCTGAAGCAGCAGAACAAAGTTGGAGTCCAACCGAGGAAGGTTAATTCTGGGCATCAGCTTTCATGTGCAGCCACACTTCATCAGGTAATGTACATCTGAAGAAGTGTGCATGCTCACGAAAGCTTATACCCAGAATTAACCTTTCTTGGTCTTAAAGGTGCCACTGGACTCCAAATTTTTTTTCCTAGAGGCTGGTTGTTAATATTTATTACCAGGGGTCATTTCGTAGAAAAAGAGGTGCAGGAGCTCATTAGCATAACTCATTGGCATAACTTATTTGCATATGCTGCACCCCCTGACATCATCGGAAGTATGTCAAAAGGCAAGAAAGAAAGAAGAGAGAGAGAGGAAGGAAGGAAGGAAGGAAGGGAAGGAAGGAAGGAAGGAAGGAAGGAAGGAAGGAAGGAAGGAAGGAAGGAAGGAAGAGCTGGCAGAGAGGGGACAGCTACTAATCCAGGCCTCAGAAATACCACTATTCTGGGAGGAAAGCTTCAGTGGTGGCTGATGCCTTCAGGAGGCTGGTCGAAGGAACAAGGACCTTTCCAGGGGGATGGGGTCATTTTGCTGCAGCCATGACACAAGCAGGCATTCCCCCGCGGGGGGGGGGGGGGCTGGCACCAACTCCCGGAGCTGTGCTCCCCCGAGCTCCTGCTCGAAATGACCCCTGTTTATTACTATTAACCTCAGGAATAATATTAATATTAATCATGGTTTTATGACGTTAATGACAGTTTTATGTGTTTGGTTAAGTTTGTTAGCAGTACTGAGTCGTGATTTTAAATTTAGTTTTTTGGGTTTTTTAAAATGTATTTTATGTGTTTATGCTGTGAGCTACCTTGGAATGGCAAAACGCCTGTCTTGCCTTGAAAGCCCCCTGGCTGGGGTCACTGGAGGTATAAATCCAATCTCCTCCTCCTCCTTCTGTGCTGATCTCCTTGGGCAAGCCCTTCCACAAGGAGGGGGCCACCACAGAGGAGGCACGCTTACAGGTGATTGTTGAGTTTGCCCATTTGCAGGTAGTCACCTGCCGAAGGCCCTGCTCCGCTGAGAGAAGCTGTTGTAGCGAAGCATGGGGGGTGGGGGGGAGAGACAGTCTCACAGATATGAAGGTCCATGGCTATGGAGAACTTTGAATGCAATAGGCAATACTTTAAATTGAGCCCGGTAACTGATATTTTACACTGCTCTTCCAAACACGGTGTGCCTAGGCCTACAAGAAACATGCTGTTGCAAACAAAAGCAAAAGCAGTCGAATGCCTTGTGCCAGGAAGAAAAATGTTTCCTTTCTGGAAGCTCAGGAGTACTTTTAGCTTTTCAGACATCCTGTAGCAGAGGCTTCCCCAGGTTTGAAGCTTTTGCCTTAAAAGCTTTGCTTCTTTACAAAAGGAACTTCACCCAGCACAATGATGGATACAATAAGCTAGGATTTCTACCTTGAATTTAATTGGCCTTCAGGGGCCATACGGAGAGCGGCTTAAGAGAACAAGATGGGGAGCCGTGTTAGTCTGTCTGAAGCAGCAGAAAAGACTAAGAGTCCAGCAGCCACTTAAAAGACTAACAACATCTGGGGCAGGGGAGGAGCTTTCGTGAGTCGCTGGCCACTTCTTCAGATACAGCTAGAATGATATTGCCACGGCTGGCCCGGAATTCTGGATCAATTCCACTGAGTGAACAGCTTCGAAGTCGCTGCTTAGCTTGAGGCATCCGCACATTTCTACTTGAGAGTAATTGTTTTTCTCGGTACAGCAGTGGCATAACCTTGAGAATCCTAGGTGGCTTTTTTAAAATGAACAAGATGAATTTAGGCAGATCATAAGAAGAGCGGGCGGGGCAGGGTTGCCTCGGTGCTTAGTTCTCGCGGCCCTTTCTTGCACGCCTAGGGAAATGCCGATCACCACTTTGGGTTAAGGAAGCAGTTTTTCTCCAGGCCAGTTTGGCCGGGGATCCTGGAGGTTTTTTGCCATCTTCTGGACATGGAACAGGGACCACTGGGGGTGTGGGGGGGAGGTATTTGCGAATGCACTGCATTGTGCACGGGGTTGGACTAGATGACCCCGGAGGTCCCTTCCAACTCTATGTTTTGGTGATTCTAAGATGGCCCGTATGGCCGCTTCCACCTCTGTGTTTCTATGATAAGTTTCTAGATCTCACGTTTGTGGAAATGAGTCAGCGGTGGGTTACAACAAATAAGCTTAATGTTTTCATTTTGGTTTATTTCTTTTCTTTTCGTTGGTTGTAGTCCACCTTTCTCCCGGGGACTCGATGCGGAAAACACAGAGTTGAGTTGGTACAGTCGATGCAATAGGACGTTCAATGAACAACGCACTAGGATTGTAGAAATCTGGAAGCAACCGGGAATCTAAAAGATAGAACTGAAGTAAAGCATAAGCATTCACATGACATATTAAGCAGTATGCTAGACATAGCAATATAAGAACGTAAGAGAAGCTGTGTTGGATCAGGCCAATGGCCCATCTAGCCCAATATTCTGTGTCACACAGTGGCCAAAATCCAGGTGTCAGCAGGAAGTCCACCAGCGGGGCCAGAACTCCATATAGACCACCATCCCTAATCACTTACCTGAGTAAGTTGGTGGACCATTTTGTACACCTGCACAGAAAGGCCCTCCGTTTTGCAGGGTTCGTAGAACGCCAGGAGAGTGGGACGCCTCCTGACGTCCACAGGCAGGCTTTCCCCTGCGGCGGGCACCACAACGGAAAAGTGGTTAATTTTGCTCCTTTGTCGCTTGCAAAAGGCCCTGCTCCTGTCACTCTGTCTCCCATGCAATGGAGAAACGGGGGAGAATTGTCTCTAGAGTAAAACAAACCCCTGCTCACGTTTCAGAACCAAAGGCCTTGCTGGCGATATCCTGAGCGTTCACTCTCTCCTCCTGTTTACTTTCCCCAACAGGCTTCGTCTGTTTCATTATCTAATGTCCTCCATCAATCTGCATTAAAAATATCAACCGTGATTCTCTCTCCCTCCCCCCCCCCCCGCTGCCGCCGCCCTTCCCCTCTCACCAGCACCCCTTCAGGGATAACCTATTTTATACCCAAGCCGCAGAGGGACTCTTCTGTGGAATTACTTTAAGTGGGGATTATTCGTTTCCCCGCCCCTCCAGCTAAGGAAACAAAACCCATGTTGATTAAATGTTTTGATCTGAGGGCAGGCTAAGCTCCCCTCCCCTTTGGGAAAGGGGAGATATAATCCTGACACCGCAAAGCCATGTAAAAAGAACATGAAGCACCGGAACAGGGGATTGTGCTTTGGGGAGGGTAGATGAACGGCTCTGCAAGCCATGCATGTTGTGATTGCTATTCTGCAGCCAGCCGGAGGCTTGCAAGAACACAAATAAGTAGAATGCTGATGGTCTCCCCCTACTCATTTTCCCCATTGGCAGGGTTTTGGGGTATCCTGCCTCTGTTCATGGAGGCTCGTGGCTAGGGTTGGCATTTGTTCCTTTACTTCCGGGTTTCGGAGTTACACCGTCTCGGAACTTGGAGGCTCCGTATAGTCGTTATTGCTTCCACCCCCACCCCCCTTTCTTTCCAATTTAATATTTTTTATTTTGAGAGAACTCGAATACAAAGTCATGTAAAAATACACCTCGCAGAAATGTTAAACAGCGGCGGGAGCGGCATCATTGAAACGTAAACTTTGAAATCATTCAACAATAGAGGCGAAAAGTTTGTAAGCCGAGCCGAACAAAGGCTGTGGCCGCACATGCTGAACAATCCACATTCAATCCACGTTCAGTACACTTTTCAACTGGATTTTTAGCGTGCAAACTGGCAGAATCCAATTGGAAAGGGCACTGAAAGTGGATTATTTAGTGTGCGTGACGTGACCACAGCCAAAGAAAACATACTCTCACATTTGAACACGGGTTTAGAGCCTCAATATTTCAAAAGACTACAATGTGTCAGTCAAGTCAAATAGAAGAAGAAGAGGAGAAGAAGATTGGATTTATACCCCGCCCTTCACTACCTGAAGGAGTCTCAGAGCGGCTTACAAACTCCTTTCCCTTCCCCTCCCCACAACAGACTCCCTGTGAGGTAAGTGGGGCTGAGAGAGCTCTGAGACAACTGTCCTTGAGGGAACAGCTGGTACAGAGCTATGGCTTGCCCAAGGTCATCCATCAGGTGCAAGTGGAGGAGTGGGGAATCAAACCCAGTTCTCCCAGATTAGAGTCTGCACACTTAACCACTACACCAAACTGGCTCTCGGAGAAAACGTATACATTTTTAAGAGAAGTTCAGAACCCACTGATGGTTCTAGCCTCTCTTGTTGGGGGCGGGGGGGGGATGATAAAACAATCAAAGAATTGGTGAGCTGTAGCTCAGCGGTAGAGTGTCTGCTTGGCATGCAGAAGGTCCCAGGTTCAATCCCGGGCATCTCCAGTTTAAACTATCTGGTAGCAGATGATGGGAAGGACCTCTGCCTGGGACCCCGGGGAGCTGGTACCGGTCCGAGGAGACAAGACTGACGTTGATGGACCAAGGGTCTGATTCAATAGAAGGCAGCTCCATGTGTGTTCATGAGAGGGGGAAAAGCGGTATCAGAAAATGGGGGAAAGCCACATTAGATCATACCCAGAGTGATCCTTTCTGATGCCCCGGCAGGCAAGGCACCCACGGCTCTCAAGTCACCGGATGGCAAGCATGCCCTGTCTTTGCCCTTTCCTCCCCATTTCTCCCGTAGGCAAAGCAGAAGTGTGCAGCGGAGATTGCTCTCTTGCTCATCCAGGCAAGCAGACGGAAGCCTGTTTGGAGAAGCCGCCCTCCGCAGAGCTTTTGGGCTCTCTCCTCTTTCACGAGGCCTGATCGACAGCCGGCCTGGCCGCGGTGGTGCGCCCGTGGCATCCCGGCTTGACCTTTTGATCAGGGACACGGATACCCCGAGGGCGAATCTCTTAAGTGCCTCTTTGAGCACACCTCGCTGGGCATGCTTCTCCTGCGCCTGGAGCATGAGTGCGCACCCTCTCTTTCCCTGTCTCTGTATTCTGTGTGCGCAGACATGCCCGTTTCTCTTAGCATCCTTCCCAATGCGAGTCTGCCTTGTTTCTTCTCTCTCTCCCCCTCCCGCCTCTCCCCCCCCTCCCTAATGGGACTTTGGAAAAGCTGACTTTGGTGGCCAGTGATTCATCACAGTGGGGGTGAGGTGAACAGGACTGAACGGGCCGATGTGGGTGAAAAGGGGACCGGGTGATCGCCGGAGGCCTCCCACAGAGACCCTTCCTGGGTTTTGCTGTCTCTTGGGAATCCTGTATATTGAAGAGTTGGCAGTTTGGAAGAAATTGGGGACAGGCAGCCCGAGATCGGGTCCAGACTGAGGAAGCCGGGCCAGAACTGGCGTTCACGGGAACTGGGGGATATGTGTGTGTCACCTGAACAAGCCCGTAGCTGGGATTTCTTAATTGGGGGGGCCTTTAAAGAAGTTGGGGGGCACTGACATCACAGAAATAAAAAGGCAGCAGGAAGAAGCAAGCCATACTTGGGGAAGGGGCGGTGGCGGTGGGCCGGGGCTAGATAGAAGTCGGGGGGGGGGGCTGGGCAGGAAGTTGGGGGGCTGGGCACCGAAATGCCCCACCATTGCTACGGGCCTGCACCTGAACCCTGCTGAAAAGAAGGAGGAGGAGGAAATTAGATTCATACTCTGCCCTTCCCTCGGGGTATCAGAGCATCTTACAATCTCCTTTCCCTTCCCCTCCACAGACACCCTGTAAGGTAGGTGGGGCTGAGAGAGCTCTTTTGAGGACTGCTCTTTTGAGAGAACAGCTCTGAGAGAACTTGTGACTGACCCAAGGTCACCCAGCAGCTGCACATGGAGGTGCGGGGAATCAAACTCAATTCTCCCAGGCTCCTAGGTCCCAGGTCCACACTTCTAACCATTACACCACGCTGGCTTGTCTCCCTTCCCTCCTAGGGGCCTCCATCTTAATGCTGTAGTTCAAGACCTGCTGGACCTTACAGTGATGGTGGACAGTGCCGTCAAGTCGCAGCTGACTTATGGCAATCCCTCATGGGGATTTCAAGGCAAGAGACGTTCGGAGGTGGTTTGCTCTTACCTGCCTCTGCATAGCCACCCTGGACTGCCTTGGTGGTCTCCCATCCAAGTACTAACCAGGATTGCCCTTGCTTAGCTTCTGAGAGCTGATGAGATTGGGTTAGCCTGGGCTATCCAGGTCAGGTCGACCTTACCGTACCGGTTTGATGTTGCCTCACATACAGGAGAACTGGAGTGTTTAGCTGGGGATCCGTATAAGGAATTATGTGGCCAATTGTAGAGTTTTGATAAGATAAGTGTAGTTTCCAGAAGTGAGGGGAGCCCCTAGGCTTGTCACGGGATTTGAAGGGAATCTCATCCTTACGTCTGTTGGTTTCTTTAGTTCAGTTAATGTCTGCCTTTCTTGTAGTGCTCAAGGCATGTAGAAAGCTAGAGTTTCAGGGGGGAGAATTCAGCCTGGCCTTCTTCCTGACATGCTATATTTCTGCATGCGTGGATGATTTTCATGGAGGAAGTTTAAATGTACAGACTCCCTCCTTGGAAGCTGAAATAGCTTAGGGAAAACGTGAACTTGTGATTCAGCTAGAGATAGAAATTGAGCATCGGGGGATATGTTGTACAAAATGGGGTGACAGATCAGAGTGCTGGAGTTCTGGGGTGCAAGAAGTGATACATTTAGAGACCCCTATAATATGATTGGGGCTGTGGTGGCTCAGTGGTTAAGACACTGAACTGCAGACCGGTAGTTCAGCAGTTCGAGACCCGAGTGCTGCATGACGGAGTGAGTGAGCTCCCATCTCTGGTCCCAGCTCCTGCCGACCTAGCAGTTTGAAAGCAAGAAATTGCAAGTAGATAAAGAGGTACTACTTCAGTGGGCAGGTAACAGCGTTCTGTGCACCTCAGCGTCTAGTCATGCTGGCCACATGACCACAGAAACATCTTCGGACAGTGCTGGCTCTTCAGCTTGGAAACAGACATGAGCACAACACCCCAGAGTCAGATTCAACTGGCATTCAAGCAAGGGAAACCTTGACCTTTATAATATGATTAAAAACACAGAAAATGAAACGTGCTTTCCTGCATGAAGAAAGGCAGCACGTCAGGGAGAGTCTTATAGCAAATTAGGGCTGCCAACTTTGGGCTGGGAAATTCCTGGAGATTTGAGGCCGGAGCCTGGAGAGGGTGGGGTTTGGGGAGGGACCCCAGCAGGACATAATCCCCTAGAGCCCACCCTCCAAAGCAACCACGTCCGCCAGGGAAACTGACCTCTGTAGTCCAAATAATAGTTCCAAATTTCAATGTTCCCTCTAAGCAGTGGAGTCTTGTGAGCAAACATTCTACTTTCTGAGCTGCTGGCCTTAAAGTTGTGAGCAAGCAATTTGGCTTCTGCATAAATTAGTTTGCTGTGGAGCCCTCCTTCCTGGGCGAAGACAAAAATGTGTGAGCCAGAGGCCGAAAAACTGTGAGCTAGCTCACACTAACTCAGCTTAGAGGGAACACTGGTTCCAATTCTGGGAGATCCCCAGTCCCCACATGGAGACTGGCGGCCCTTGTTTCTAGCTGCAGGGATGTTTGCATTTAGATGGGGTGCCTTCCAAAATGTCACCCCCACACACACACACACCTGGAGTCAGAATCCTACGACCACATTCTGTCTAGCAGGAGGTGCCTTCGGTGAACCTACCCGTTCAGGCAAGGCCAGAAAATGAAAAGTCAATTGAATATGCGATTTAAATCCAGGGGAGACTTGGGTAGGCTTATTTTCCTGCATCACATCTTCCTGGGGGACGAGGGAGAGCCAGACGCAGGGAGGACCAGCAAAGGGTGGAACTGCCTCGATTAGAACCCGGCACAAAAAAAGACAACTTGGTGGGGAGTCCGCTGAACTTTGGGGAGCCGGGTGTGTGTGTGAAAAACTACCCCCCAAGACGATGTTTCCAAAAGACCCGACAACAGGGGAAGGCATTTCTCTCCCGGCCTGCTATAAATTCACTCGGCTTTGGATTGTCCTGTGGGAGCTGTCAGCGACCGGACCCTCCCTTCCCTTTTGTCTCCCTCTCTCTTTAAAACCCTGGACTTTCTCTCTCTCTGGGTTCCACAATGGCCGAGGTGGGGCTTTGAGATCTTGCCCGGGTCGATTGTTTAGGGGATAGCCCCCTTGCCGTGAGGGGCTGTGATTTATATCGCCTCCCTTGTCCCGGGCTTGAAAGGAAGGCCCTGGTTTTTCATTCCGATCAAATGCGAGGCTTAAAAGCCACCCACCGCCATAAAGTTGGTTGGAACGCCAGACTGATGCGGCTGCGGCGGCTGGGCTAGGGTGCACACTGCATTCTTTGTGGCTGAGATAGTGCTTTGGCGCCTGTTTGAAGTCCTTTCCCATCCTTTGCTGCAACAGAGGAAGAAGGGGATCTCAGTACAGGGAGGAGGGGGGGGGGGCGGCAGAGCCATTGTTCTGCCTGTGTCCGTCTATCGCATTTTCCGTCTCCCCTTTCCTCCAAGAAGCTCCAGGCAGAGCACGCAGATCTGGGGCTGTATCGGCAGAAGTCTAGTGTCCAGATCACGCGAAGTGATGGTATCGCTTTGCTCTGCTCTGGGTAGACCTCCCCTAGAATATTGTGTTCGGTTTTGGGGTTCCACAATTTGAGAAGGACATAGACAAGCTGGAACGTGTCCAGAGGAGGGCAGCAAAGATGGCGAGGGGGCTGGAGACCAAGTCCTGTGAGGAAAGGCTGAAAGGGCTGGGTGTGTTTCTCCTGGACTGAGAGGCGATATGAGAACCACCTTCAAGGACTTGAAGGGCTGTCGTAGAGAAGATTGGGCGGAGCTGTTTTCTGTTGCCCCAGAAGGTCAGACCAGAACCAATGGGTTGAAATGGAATCAGAAGAGTTTTCAGTGAAGCATTAGGAAGAACTTCCTGACAGTTCGAGCGGTTCCTTGGTGGAACAGGCTTCCTCGGGAGGGGGCGGGCTCTCCTTCTTTGGAGGTTTTGAAGCAGAGGCTCGACGGCCATCTGACAGCAATGCGGATTCTGTGAACTTAGGCAGGTCACGAGAAGGGAGGGCAGAGAGGGCTGCTTAGTGGGGTTAGCCCTGGCCAGTCTTTGAGGGGGGGCCACCAAGGATGTCCAGGGTCATGACACAGAGGCAGGCGATGGCAAACTCCTTCGGTATGTCTTTTGCTCTGTCCTCCTCCAATGCATAGCATTGCCCTCTTTGCTTTCTTTCCTCTTTTGCTGGCCGAGGCAGAGATGAAGGGAGCTGGGAGCTGAAGCATTCTAGGAGGACTGCCTGAAGAGGAGTGACATTCCAAGTTTGGAAACCTTCTGGGCCGTCTTGAAACCCGCCGTGGTCCAGGATAGCCCAGGTTAGCCCGGCAGTTTGAAAAGGGTCTGAGTGAGAAATCTCAGTGGGGATTAGAGGGAGAAATGGAGAAAGAGAGGCTGGTCAAAGGCTAGAATGTAACCTCCATATGCAGAGGCTGTGTATGTTGGAGTGCCACTCGTGGGGGCAGCCGTGTCTTTCTGCAATATTCTTTGGTTTCTCAAAAAGAAGAAGAGAAGAGAAGAGATTGGATTTATATCCCGCCCTTCACTCACTTGGAGCCTCAGAGCGGCTTACAAACTCCTTTCCCTTCCCCTCCCCACAACAGACACCCTGTGAGGGAGGTGGGGCTGAGAGAGCTCTGAGACAACTGTCCTTGAGAGAACAGCTGGTACAGAGCTATGGCTTGCCCAAGGTCATCCAGCAGGTGCGAGTGGAGGAGTGGGGAATCAAACCCGGTTCTCCCAGATTAGAGTCCGCACACTTAACCACTACACCAAACTGGCTCTCTGTTGGCCACTGTAGAACATCTGGTTGGACACTGTAGAAAATGGAATAGTGAACTAGAAGGGTGCCAGAGTCATAGTTTGCCTAAGGTGCCCAAAACCCTTGGGCTAGCCCTGACTGGGACACCATGCCAAGTTGGACTTGTGGGTCACTGTTTCCCACAGGCTGGGAACTGAGAACCTAGGACAAGGCAGAGCTATCTTTCCGAAGCTCACCTCCAGTCTTAAAGCTGAAGGACCACGGCACACCCCCCCCCCCCCCCCCGGCCACCCTCCATCTCAGTCCTTTCCGGTCTGTTCAGAAACGAAAGCTTTTGGCTATTTTTCTACATTAGCTGCTTCTCTTTTTTTTAAAGGCAGGCATTAGCTGGAAAGGAAAAAAAGGTATTTTGGGGCAGCCTTTTGCTTGTCACAGCTGCTGGGTTTTTGAGACCTGAGGAATAAATGTGCGTGCTCTTAAAATGACAGCTTACAGCTCGCAAGCGGTTAGGCCGAGGAATAATGATAATGGTTTGCGAAATTATGCATGGTGAGAAGGTTTACAAAAGTATGCCTGGGATCGAGAAGGTGGGGAAAGAAGGCCTTTTCTCTCTTTCTCACAATACAAGAACTCGTGGGCACTCAGTGAAATTCAGGAGCAGGAGGCTTAGAACAAATAAGAGGAAGTCCTTCAGCCAAAGAGTAATGAATGCGTGGAATTCACTGCTGCAGGAAGTGGTGGTGTCTACAAGCACAGACAGCTTCGAGGGGGGATTGGAGAAACATATGGAGCAGAGGTCCATCCGTGGCTATTAGCCAAAAAGTGGCTCAGAGGTTAAGATGGGGAGCTGCAGACCGGAAGGTTGGTAGTTCAGCAGCTCGAGACCCGAGTGCTGCTTGACGGAGTGAGCTCCCGTCTCTGGCCCCAGCTCCTACCAACCTAGCAGTTCGAAAGCAAGAAATTGCAAGTAGATAAATAGGTACCACTTCGGTGGGAAGGTAACAGCATTCTGTGTGCCTTGGCATTTAGTCATGCTGGCCACATGACCATGGAAAAGTCTTTGGACAGCGCTGGCTCATCGGCTTAGAAACGGAGATGAGCACTGCCCCCTAGAGTCGGATTCGACTGGTTTTCAAGCAAGGGAAACCTTTACCTTTTACAATAGATGGGACACTCTGTCTGGGGCAGTGTTTCTCATGGGACTTGGGGGGCAACAGTAGGAGGGCTTCTGGAGTTCTGGCCTCGCCGGTGGACCTCCTGATGGCACCTGGGTTTTCGGCCACTGTGTGTCACAGATTGATGGACTGGATGGGCCATTTGGCCTGATCCAACACGGCTTCTCTTATGCTCTTACATTCTTAATGTGTTTCAGTCATGTGCGTGAGTACTAAGCCGCCACACCATATGTTTAGTTGTTATTCTTACAAGCTGATACGTTCTTTCTTTTCTGTTTTTTGAAAAGGTTGATTTTCTCCTCTTCCTTGTTCTTTGTATTCAGAATTCCTTTGCAAAGCATGTTCCCACCTCTTTCCCCTCCATTCCCCCCGGATTCAAGATGGCTGTAATCCCATATTGTGGCAGCAGTGACCCTCCGCTGCACAGATGGAAACGAATCGCCAAAGATCCAGTGATTACTGCGCTTGGCAATCTAGCCAGTAAAGCTGATTTCCAAATGTGCAGGAAATCCCTGCTTCTCTTGTCTCGTGAAAGCATTAGCCGCTGGCCTCCTGGACGTTATGTTACTAATAATTCCTATCTGGGTCTCGTTGCCTGTGGCTGTTTGTAGAGGATGGGGAAATGGATGCACGTTATTTCTCAGATGTTTAGGGAAGAATGCATTTACGTAAAGGTAATGCCGGGATTTACGTGGAGGAAAGCTGGCGCTGAACAAGGCCAGCTCTGTAATGCGGGGACATTTTATTTATTTATTTAGTTAGTTGGTTAGTTATTTTCACATTTATGTCCCGCCCATCCTGCGAGTGGGCTCAGGGTGGGTTACATCATAGTTCAATAAATACAATAACATTTAAACACGATATAAACATTTAAGCCGCCCTGAGCCAGCTATGGCAGGAAGGGCGGGGTAGAAATTAATTAAATAAATAAAAAATAAATAAATAAAATCAGTAGCTACAGCTTACCATTGAGATTCCAGACCATTGATGCAGATGGATATGGCCAGTTGTCGGTAGGTGGGTGTGAGAGTCCTACAGAGTCAGTCACCAACAAGTGTCCTTAAACAGGAATGCTTTATCGAGAAAGGTCTGCTGTGGTCATCTGCACTTCTTGTGTTAGTAATGGCTGACACAGCCCCAAGCAGGACAGTGATACAGAATTCAAAAAGGGGTCTGGTAATGCATTGCAACCAATCATCATGTAAGAGAAAAGGCGCTCAAAATACTGGTTTACAGGTCCCAGGGGAAAAGCGGGAAGAATAAGAGTCAGACAGGAGAAGAGATACATGGACAGGCACTAACAGTCTCCCAAGGTCAGAGCAGCTTGAAGAGTGATAAGCATGCCATGAGAAGTATAACATAACATTCCACAGACCCGACGTCAAGGGTTCACTCATCCCACCTCCCGGGCAGGAGATGGCAGCGTTAGCTGACAGTGGGTGACAGCGACCTCCGGGAGGCCATATGCGGACACCTGGTGCCTCAGCCAAAGGCCTGGTGGAACAGCTTCGCCTTGCAGGCCCTGCAGAATTGAAGAAGACATGAGACAATTGTGACAGATTTTGGCGGGGGCGGGGGGGGGGGTTGACAGCAATTTCCCCACCTACTGCCTGTCTCCTTCCAAAGTGACTCCTTCACCTGAGAGTCACAGATAACTGGTTCATTAAAGATAACTTGTTCGTTAATAATGCTCCTGTATACCATGGTCATGTGGCCAGCATGACTAGACGCCGAGGCGCATGGAACGCTGTGACCTTCCTGCCGAAGCAGTACCTATTTATCTACTTGCAGTTTCTTGCTTTCAAACTGCTAGGTTGGCAGGAGCTGGGGCCAGAGACGGGAGCTCACTCCATCACGCAGCACTCGGGTCTCGAACTGCCACGCTACCGACCTTCATGAGCACCGCCCCCTAGAGTCAGATTCGACTAGCTTTCGAGCAAGGGAAACCTTTACCTTTTTATAAATCTATGGTGCGGCCTCATCTGGAATATTGTGTACAGTTCTGGCCACCGCACCTCGAAAAAGATTGTACAGCACTGGAAAAGGTGCAGAAAAGAACAACTAAAAATGATTTAGGGGGTGGAACCTTTCCCTCTGAAGAAAGGTTAGAAGGATTAGGTCTCTTTAGCTTGGAGAAATGACGATTGGCGTGGGGGAAGGATCCCTAGTGCTTTGTTCCCACTTGGAAGACGAGATAATTTGAAATCCCAAAACTCCGGAGAAATTTGGAGAAGGAAAATTTGGGGATGGCTGCTGCTGTTCACACGGCTTTGTCTCTCTTCCGTGTCACCCGAGATATTTAGGTGACCTGTGAAAAGAATATTTTGTGGGGGCGGGGCACTTGGTTTACCGAAAAGGGTTGCCCGTTCCACTGGCGGAAAGGGAAGGAGGGCTTTGAGAGCCGCCTTAACCTGTGGCATCGGTGGAGAGCGTCCAGAAAAGACCCCTAGAAATGCTTTGAAGCCCGAAGGTAACACCTGGCTTTGTTCTCCAGCTGTCAGGGGAAATGATCAAGGAAAGCAAGCGGAGGGAGGGAGGGAGAGGGGAGGCGAAGAGGTGGGTTGACTGTGGAGCTGATTAATCACCAGGAAGCCGTAATCACTAAGCCGAGTGTTTGGGATCATTATTCAAAGGACTCCCCTCTTGCATACGCAAAAAAAAAAAAAAAAACCAAACTGGAGGAAAGGATAACAGCAGCTTTCTCTAATTATTTCCCTCCTGTTTACGTATGGAGCAGGCCGTCCCTCTTCTTTCCATTAATAGCGAATGATCTCTGGGGCACGGCTTCTGAGTGCCCCCCCCCGTCGAGTTTATTTGGTGTCCCCCCCCCCCGTCCCTGAAGTCATGTGCTAGAAAACAACCTTCCAAAATACTAGGGATATCAGTCGAAGCGAAGCAATTAAAAGATGGGTTATAGTTGATGGGGGAGAGCAAGTTCGGGATTAAGAACACGAGAAGAGCCCTGCTGGATCAGACCAGGGGTCCATCTGGTCCAGTGTCCTGTCTCATACAGTGGCCGACCAGTTCCTCAGGAGGGCCAACAACTGGGTGTAGAGGCCGAGACCTAAAAAAAACACATCAGAATTGCCCTGCTGGATCAGACCGGTGGTCCATCTCGTCCAGCATCCTGTCTCACACAGCGGACAATCGATTCTTCTGGAGGGCCAACAACAAGGCATGGAGGCTGAGGCCTTCATAAGAACATCAGAAGAGCCCTGTTGGATCAGACCAGTGAGGGTCCATCTAGTCCAGCATTCTTTCTCACACAGTGGCCAACCAGTTCCAAAAGAGGGCCAACAACAGGGCACAGAAGCTGAGGCCTTCTCCTGATGTTGCCTCCTGGCACTGAGATTCATAGATTTACTGCTTCTAGACATGGAAGTTCTCTTTGTCACCATGGCTGATAGACCTTCTCCTCCAGGAATCTGTTGAATCCTCTTTCAAAGTTGTTTATGTCTGTGGCCATTAGTACACCCTCTGTATGCTTGCTTTAATTCTTGGCCAATTGCTTTCTGATGCTTTCAGTTGCCCCCCCCCCATGCACATAGGTCTGAAAAGCAGGCCGAGATTGGCATAATGGCTGCTGATGTCACAGAGGTTCTGATGGCTCTTTAAAACCAGGCCAAAACGAGGGCTCCATCAGTGGAAGTGGTATACTGCCTTTGAACATGGGTGTTCCACTGAGCCATGGTGGCCGATATCAACTGAGGGATCTCTATTCCATGGATTTCTCTTAATCCTCTTTCAGAGTCAGGTTAGGTAGCAGCAGTGAATCCCACAAACGAACTGCGCACTAAGCGGGAAAGTCCTGACTTCCGTCAGTCCTGACCCTTCAATTTTGTTTGATGCATTTGCCTTCTATCATTTTAGCAGACAATAGGATCTTGGGAAGTCATGCTCACTTCTAGACCCCCAAAAGGGTCTGCGGTCCTTGAAGACAGCTTGGCGATGTGTCCATGTCAACTTCCCCCCACAAGATTCCTGATGGATCAGATCCAGTAGTTCTGTAACTGAGGTATGGTCTTGGTTGAAAAAAGAAGGAGGCACATTAGCTGCAGGGATTCCCCAAGACTCCCAGGGCCATGAGAATGTGTCTCCAGAATGGAAGTTAAAGACCTTCCACACAGATGTGCAGATCACTTGATTATGCACCATGAAACAGACGCACGTGGGCATGGACTCCCATTGAAATGCATGGCGTTTGGGACAATGAAAGATGAGACGTGCGATCCGTGGTGGCCCTTTGTGGGCACCAGCTCTACTTGGAGCCTCTGCATACGAAACCGATGGAGATGCAGGTGAACATCAGAGAACGTTCATTGTGGCACATCCACACGGAGACTTGGAGGTCCTCCCCATATCGATTAGAATTGGCCTTAGAGAAGGGTCAGAATGGGGGCTGATCGGGGGCCGGGGCCTGGCTTTCCATGTCATGGGACTTTCTCCATCTCCCCTGCTCTGTCTTCTTCCTCCATGTTTTGCAGGGCGACAGCTGCAACAAGCGGTATCTAGGTCAGCCAAATACGCGTCTGGCCAGATGTTAGAGAACATATCGCTTCCTCTCTGGGGAGCAGAGAGGTTGCAGAGATGCGGGAGCTTGTTGGGTGGAAGCCAGATTGGAAAGCAAGCTAGACATCTGCAATGAGGGCCACAACACCAGACATGCTTGACAAAGATCATCACTTGGCGAGATCCCTACAGACGCTGGTAGAAACCATTTCCTTTGGGGTGAATCCTTCTGGAATATAATCCTTTCTTTAAAGGACACATTTGACAACCTTAGACTTCTGGGGAGGGCAATAAGCCACTGGCTACTGAGAGCTTCATGGCTAAGAGCAGTTATCCTTTTCAAGTTATTAATTAATTCATTCATTCATTCATTTATTAGACTTCTATCCTGCCTTGCTGGACAAGCTGGCTCAAGGCGGCATACAGACATTAAAATATGATACAATAATTAATGCAGTAAAATTGCATACAGTGCAAATAAGAACAATACAAATACAAACGCAAGTGCAAATGCAAATGATGGCAGCATTCAATAAATGGTCCAATGGTCCAGTCCAGCAGTATATCACGTGGGCCGTCGGTGTACCACTGACTCAATTCATCGGTGGCGGCTCCCAATCGAAAACCTGGCAGAAGAGCTCCGTTTTACCGGCCCTGCGGGACTGTAAAAGGTCCCGCAGGGTCCTGATGTCTTCTGAGAGCTCATTCCACTAGTATGGGGCCGCCACCGAGAAGGCCCTGGCTCTAGTAATAGCCAATCTGGCGTCTTTCGGGTTCCGTGCCAAGGAGAAGCCCACAGTTGCCAAAATCCTGCAAGACAATTCTTAGGAGGGATTGATCTGTTTGAGCTATTTAACATGCTGCCTTTCCACTCTTAAGACAAGTCCTCAAGGCATCTTACCAACCAACCCAGGCATAACCAATGACAGTAAAATCTAAAAGCCATTAAAAGAGTGAAAATGGTTTCACACAAAATATAACATCAGGGCGAGAATGTTTAGAAGTTAGGAGAAGAGAGCCAGTCTGGCGTAGTGGTTGAGAGTGACTGAGAGACTCGGGTTCAAATCCCCACTCTGCCATGGAAACCTCGTTGGATGACCAGTCACTCACTCTCAGCCCCACAGGGTTGTGGTGAGGATAAAATGGAGGAGAGGAGAGTGATGTAAGCCACTTTGGGTTCCCACTGGGGGAGAAAGGTGGGGTATAAATGAATTAATTAATAAATACGTTCTTCCAATTTTTTTTTTTTTACAAAAAGTCTTCGGATGATGTCAGGTGGTCTGCAGAAAGAGGGGAAGGGTCAAAGCTCAGTGGCAGATCATCTGATTGGCATGCAGAAGTCCCCAGGTTCAGTCTTTGTCTTCCTAGTGCTTGAAGGACAACAGGGGGAGGGCTTCTGGAGTTCTGGCCCCACTGGTGGACCTCCTGATGGCACCTGGGTTTTGGCCACTGTGTGACACAGAGTGTTGGACTGGATGGGCCATTGGCCTGATCCAACATGGCTTTCCTTATGTTCTTATGTTTGGGGCAGTGATGCTCTGTATTCTTGATGCTTAGGGGGCAACAGTGGGAGGGCTTCTGGAGTTCTGGCCCCACTGGTGGACCTCCTGATGGCACCTGGGTTTTGGCCACTGTGTGACACAGAGTGTTGGACTGGATGGGCCATTGGCCTGATCCAACATGGCTTTCCTTATGTTCTTATGTTTGGGGCAGTGATGCTCTGTATTCTTGATGCTTAGGGGGCAACAGTGGGAGGGTTTCTGGAGTTCTAGCCCCACTGGTGGACCTCCTGATGGCACCTGGGTTTTGGCCACTGTGTGACACAGAGTGTTGGACTTGACGGGCCACTGGCCTGATCCAACATTGGCTTCTCTTATGTTCTTATGATCCCAGGTGGGTACATACAGATGGAGGTGGTCCTTCAGGCATTTCAAGCTCATACTGGTCCCTTGATATTTCAACTTCTGATGCAGCCATTCTAAATACACTGGTGTGGACAAGTCCCTTACCCACTTCTCACTGGCCCAAAGAACCCATCCAGTTTAATTTCTGTGTGAGGTTGGAATGACTGATGTCTGTCTGGGTGCGCAAGTCCTGCTTGGGGAAAATAGCTGGATATAGTTGAGTGAGCAGCGTGTCGATTAAATTGGGAGAAGGTTATTACGTAGAAAAGCTGTAAAGAACAGCAAAAGAAATCAGGTCTTCCTCCCCACCACCTCTGCATTGTGTCCCAGTGGAGAAATCAACATGGTTTCTATAAAAAAAAAACAACCACCACCCTCTTTTGCACCTAAGCAGCTGGCCCGAGGAAGCGTTCTGATGAGTTCAAAAGCTGGCATCATGTTCTGTGTCATTTTGGTTGCCCCAGCGAGGAAAAGCACTGCACGGGCTTTGTTTCTCATTTTAGACAGATTGCCGGTGTCCCTGCTAAAGAGATGGAGCTCCTCCATACTTGTTGGGGCAGGAGGAGAAGGGAGTCCTCTTTGTGCCCTGTCTTTCGTGTGCAAAGTGTAGCACAGGATCTTTGTGAAAAAGGCTCTGGAGAAACTGGTGGAGAAATTGACCAGATTTGAAAAGGCAGAGGCAGCAGTGGAGATGTGAAATCTACAAAGGCATTGGATGCCTCTTGTCATTCTCTGCCTCCTCCCTTTGAAATCCACAAAGGTACTGGATGCTTCTTGTCGATTTCAGCCTCCCCCCCCCCCCCTTCAGCCAGTTTGTTGTAGTGGTTAGGAGCATGGACTCTGATCTGGGAGATTGATTCCTCACTCCTCCACATGCAGCTGCTGATGCGAACGTGGGTCATTCACAAGTTCTTTCAGAGCTGTTCCCTCTCAGTTTGGTGTAGTGGTTAAATGCGCAGACTCTAATCTGGGAGAACCAGGTTTGATTCCCCACTCCTCCACTTGCACGTGGCTGGATGACCTTGGGCAAGCCATAGCTCTGTACCAGCTGTTCCCTCAAGGACAGCTTGGGAAAGAGTTCTCTCAGCCCCACCTACCTCACAGGGTGTCTGTTGTGGGGAGGGGAAGGGAAAAGGAGTTTGTAAGCCGCTGTGAGACTCCCTTGGGGAGTGGAGGGCGGGGTATAAATCCAATCTCTTCTTCTTCTTCTTCTTCTCAAGAGCAGTTCTTGAGAGAGAGCTCTCTCAGCCCCACCTACCTCACAGAGTGTCTGCTGTGGGGAGGGGAAGGGAAAGGAGATTGTAAGCCGCTCTGAGACTCCCTTGGGGAGTGATGGGTGGGGTATAAATCTAGTCTCTTCTTTTCTTCTTTGACTTCTTCCCTAGCCTCCTGGAGAGTAGAATGGAGAGCAAGTTGGTTGACTTCCGTTGCAACATTCCCCACAGTCCACTGAGGGAATGCAGCTTTTCTTTTTGTGAGTTTTTGTTTGCATGGTGGAACTAATTTAGAAACCCTGAATATCGGATGGCATTGCTCTCTGATAATATAGTGCCAAGCGTTACCGGAGAAGATGGGAACGGTAATGATATGAGGCTTCTCCGTCTGAAGAATGCAATCACACTATTTCTGTAAGGATATGTTTCCATCCAGCATCGTGGGTGACGGTGCTCACAGTGGGAAACCACCAAAATGGAGCCATTAGGCGGTGGCTCACAGGTTAAGACCCTGAGCGGCAGACCGGAAAGCAAGACATTGCAAGTAGATAAATAGGGAACACTTTGGTGGGAAGGTAACAGTGTTCCGTGCGCCTCAGCGTTTAGTCGTGCCAGCCACATGACCACGGAGAAGTCTTCGGACAGTGCTGGCTCTTCAGCTCTGAAACAGAGATGAGCACCACCCCCTAGAGTCGGATTCGACTGGCTTTCAAGCAAGGGAAACCTTTACTAATTTCTGTACAGCATCTTGCTTAACATCCTGTATTGGTAGTCAAACTTGAATGCCTTGCTAATAGGGTTTCCAGGTCCACTTATCTGGCCAGCCGGGTTGTACTGACATCCTTCCAGGAGACCAGAAGTCATGTTGGACATTTTGGGGCCTATTTCCAGTTTCAGGCCTACTTCCGGTTTGGGGCCTACCGGTCTGGAGTGACGCTCTGGTTTTGGGGCAAAACTCTATTGTAAATTTGGTTTCAAACCGTAGAGCTTTGCCCAAAAACCGAGCATCACCCCCAAATGGAAGTAGGCCCCAAATTGGAAGTAGGCCCGAAAAGATCACTTGGGGGTGGGATATCCCCCCCCCCCCGACAGCCAGCAGGCCAGCAGCAGGCAGAACCCTGTGAAAGCGAGAGTTTCCCCGCTCCCATACTTGCTAGTTCAACATTCAACCTCTGTTACCCAGCTTCTTGCAGTGTTTCTGTGGCATAGGGATTTGATTTCATTGGGACCCCATACATCGAGGGCTGCCAGGTCCCCCAGGACGGCGGAGGTTCCCCTGCTAAAAGGGCCCCCAATCTGCTGGTCCATATCTGGCCGCCGGGGGGAACCCCAGCCCCAAAGTGGCCAGATCAGGCTGATGTACCCGGTGTGATGATGTCGCCCAAAAGTGACGTCATCATGCTGGGCACATCATTTCGCGATGCTCTAGCAATCACCCTGAAAACTCTATGGTACCATAGAGTTTTCAGGGTGATTGCTAGAGCGTCGCCCAGTGGCATGCCCAGCGTGATGACACCACTTCCAGCCAATGGCATTGCGGTGCGCGCGCGAATGTCCCAGAATCGGACCACCGCTCTCCCGCTACAGCCAGTAAGTCCCTTGGTAACGCTATGTACATCAGCAGTTTGATGGCGTATATCAGGGGTGGCCAACCTTGCTTAACGTAAGAGCCACGTAGAATAAACGTCAGATGTCTGAGAGCCGCAAGACAGGAACAAATATCACACACACGTTTTTATTTTTAAAAATATGCAAATGTGCTTTTTATTAACGTTAAATGGGACTGCCAAAAATAAAAACAAACGAGGAAAACCGGTTATTGATAATGATATTACTTGTTTGCTAATGATATTGAGAGAGAGAGAGAGAAAAAGAGAGAGATGGAAAGAAAGAATTAAAGACGTGGAAAGAAAGAGAGAGAGAGAAACTAGGAAAGCAAATAGATGGGAGGGAGGAGGGAAGGAAGGAAGGGAGGGAGAAAGAGAGAAAAAGCATGCCTCCCCTTTGCTTCCCCAGCCGCCCTGCCAGGAGCCACACAATATGTGTGAAAGAGCTGCGTGTGGCTCCCGAGCCACAGGTTGGCCACCCCTGGCGTATATATTCAACTCTGCTTCCGTCCTTAATAGCATTATGTAATATTTTCTTTCTTTTTTTCCCACCTCTGCCGTTTCAAAGGCTTCCGTCAAACCCAAAGGGCCAATCAAGTGAGCGGTTTGGGAGACGCTGCTTGAAAACGGGGTGATTTCCTTCTTGTTAAGACGCTGGGGGGGGGGGGGGAAGGGGAAGGTGAAAATAAGACAGGACACTGAAGAAAAGCTCAGGTTGGGTGGCCGCGTGGGTCTGGAGCAGCAGAACAAAGTTCGGGTCCCGTGGCACCTTTAAGACCAACAAAGCTGAATTCAAAGTGTAATATTTCGTGTGCAAAGCACACTTCGTCAGACGCAATGAAATGCAATCTCCTCAAGGGTTACTTACTGGGGAAAAGGGGGTGGGGGGTGGGGGCAGGCGTTAGGAGGGGCCACTCAGAGCCAAGATGCAGACCTGAAATTGGATCAGGTGGCCGGCAAGATCAATGGAAGGCAGTGAATTAGCACTGAAATGCAAGAGTTAACAAAGAGGTGTGAGAATAAAGACAAACCAGGCCCAACCCTGTGTACATGACAGAAAAGAGACTCTGCGTATGCACACTTCCTCACATACATTGAAATAGATTTCCTCAAATATTACATCTGGGGGGAGGGGGTGAATTGCCCAAAAGAGCTGCCTGAAGACGCATAAGTAACTGAGCAAAAAATATCGCTAAGACTGGAATAACACCTCTAGGAGGACATGTAAATAGCAGAGAGTTGGCGCACAGATAATAAAGGAGCCTCGGTTTCTGTCTTTCCCTCTCTCTTTCTTTTCCTCTCTCCTAATCAGTCTGTCGTCCCTGATTTCCCTTAGCGTCCCCTGGCATCATCTTGAGACATTTTCCTGGCGTGTCCAAGGCAGAAAGTCTTTTGGTTTCAAAAAGGGAGGGGGGAATTCCTCTGACCTGGATGGCCCGGGCTAACCCTGTCTCGTCAGATCACAGAAGCTAAGCAGGGTCGGCCCTGGTTAGTCGTCGGATGGGAGACCCCCAAGGAAGGCCACGGTTGCTACGCAGAGGCCAGCAATGGCAAACCACTTGTGAATGTCTCTTGCCTTGAAACACTTATGGATCACTATAAATCGGCTGCGACTTGAAGGCACTGCTCAGACAAACAGTGGCTCTCCAGGATATCAGGTGAAGGTCCTCTGCATCACCTATGATCTGATCAGGAGTGGTTAAGTGCGCGGACTCTAATCTGGGAGCACCAGGTTTGATTCCCCACGCCTCCACTTGCAGCTGCTGGATGACCTTGGGCAAGTCATAAGTTCCGTCAGAGCTGTTCTCTCAAGGACAGTTCTGGAAAGAGCTCTCTCAGCCCCACTTACGGGTGCCTGTTGTGGGGAGGGGAAGAGAAAGGAGTCTGTAAGCCGCTCTGAGACTCCTTCGGGTAGTGACGGGCGGGGTATAAATCTAATCTCTTCTCCTCCTCCTCCTCCTCCTTTGTTCAAATCGCTCTGGGCGGTGTTCGGCATGATCCAATACAAATCAATACAATACCACACGCCCTTGATAGGAGCGACCTGGCTCGCTCCCAATTTTCCCCCTGCATGTGGGATTGAAACTGGAACTTTCTCCTCCTCCTTTTTTTTCCGGCGAAAACTCTTTGAACTCTCCCCTGCCTCCCCCCTCCCCCTTCCACACATGTGGCGAAGTCTTGCTCCCCTCCCTTCCCTCCTGTTCCCCATAACTATACAACCCGGAGCCAGATCTCCAGCCCAGCCTGGAAACATGTTGGTTTAATCTCCCCGGTTGATGAACAGGGAGGGTTTCTTTTCTTGGCTAAGTGTTTCAAGATGCTTGGATGGGAGATGTCAGAGATGCCTGGGAAATTAACTTTAAGAGGAGGGGGGGGGGGATTTGAATAGCTTTCAAAAGAAAAGGTCAGTCCGGTGAGCTTCAAAAAGCGATTGCTGATAAGCTTCAATAATTCACCCAAGTGGTATCTGGTGTGACCCAGAGCCTGGGGCTTAAAGGCCCTGAAACTCATGCCCCGTAGGCTAAGAAACGCCTGGGAATCGTTCCTGCACAAGCCCCACTGAAAGGAACAAGAGATGGGTCACGGGGAGAAATCAAGCGTCCTTGAACTGCGCCGGTCAGCTAGAGGCTTTGATTCCCCAGACTGTCACCGAAGACATTCCAAAATTAGTGGACTGCACCAGTGCTCCCTCTAAGTTGTGAAGTCCTGTGAGCATTAAAGTTGTGAGCAGGTGATTTGGCTGCTGCATAAACCAGTTTGCTCTGGAGCCATCCTTCCCGAGCTAGGACAAAAATGTGTGAGCCGGAAGGGTAAAAAACTGTGAGCTAGATCACACTCGCTCAGCTTAGAGGGAACACTGGACTGCACCCATTAGAAAAGAAGAGAGAAGAGAAGAGATTAGATTTGTACCCCGCTCTTCGCTCCCCAAAAAAGTCTCAGAGCAGCTTACAATCTCCTTCCCCCTCCCCTCCCCACAAGAGACACCCCGTGAGGTAGGTGGGGCTGAGAAAGCTTTCTCGAGAACTACCCTTGAGAGAACAGCTCTGAGAGAACTTGTGACTGACCCAAGGTCACACCAGCAGCTGCATGTGGAGGAGTGGAGAATCGAACCCGGTTCTCCCAGATCAGAGTCCGTGCTCCTAACGACTACACCAAACTGGCACGAGCCCAGCAGCACCTCAAAGACTAACAACATTTGTGGGAGGGTATGAGTTTCTCACTTCTTTCGAATTTTGTTAAGTCTTGAAGGTGCTCCTGGACGCTTGCTCTTTTCTCCTGCTGCAGACAGACTAACATGGCTCCCCGTCTTGATCTGCGCCCCTCAGCCCAAACTGAACACACACAAAGCGCCCTTATCCTGAATGAGACCCTTAGTCCATCGAATCCCCTTCCAGAGGGATCAGAAGAAAGCTGGTGAAAATTTGTTTCACTGATGCATGTTTTTTTTTGGTTCAGAATTTTGTTACATCAGACCGTGTGTCCCTTTTAACCAGTTCTTCGAGGAAATATGGAAGGGATTTGAGGGATTTGCCATTCTCTCCTCTGATCTCCGACATGAAGGGGATCTGTAGACCTGTGATTCAGCCTGGGGGATTAGAGACAGATGCGACAACCTGAAGGGCCAGGGAGGGGATTGGGACTTCTGAGGGAGGAGCTGTCCAACACTCAGAGAGCTCCCCCTGCTGGTGAACGTGGGAAGCAGAGAACACTAGATGGTAAGGCAGATCAGACAGGGACTTTGCCGAAATTGAAAGTAAAGCAATGGGGCTTGAATAGCAATGGGACCGCTAGCGAAAACCGAGAGAGCATCTCATAAGCTAGGCTTGATCTCTGAGAGCAGCCAGATGCAGTACTGAGAACCATGACAAACCATCACACACACACACACACATTCTCAAAGTAGATAGTGCTTCTGTGGAGCTGGATTCTAGTCCAGTAGCACCTCAAGACCAACAAGATTTTCAGGGTCTGAGCTTCTGTTCCCTTTGGTAGATACAAATAGGAATGGAGATACCTGAGCCCTGGTCTCTGAGTCTGAAGGTGGGAGGGATGTTGCAAAGAAGGGTGTTGGGGTGCAAAGGTCCATTGCAAAATGCAACCCACTCAAAGCAGAGAGGAAATGCTGGGGGGGGGGGGGAATTAGCCATCTGCAGTGGAATAAGTAGGGATGGGCACGAACCAGCTCATGGACCAAAGCTCGTGTGGAATTTTGGGTGGTTTGCGGTTCGCAAACTGAAGTTCGTGGCAGGTCAACTGGCACAAACTTTCCACGAACTTTCAAGCGGTTAGTGATGGTTCACGAATGGATACATTGCCAGACAGACTGCCTCTGCTCAATCAAAATGTTTACCAAACTTGAAAGGCAGGGTGAGGTTCCCTGTGCCTTTGATGTGTGTAGCTTTCCAGGGGTCAATTCTACACACTTCTGAACCTGTGCCTCCATTTTCCCCAAAAGTACTTTCCTGGGGCCATCTTATTTGGGGGGGGCATAACTCAGACCCCCAAGATCCAATCAGCACATAACGTGGAGGACATGTAGAAGAGCATCAGGGGGAGGTCCCTTGTGAGTTTGATGTCTCTAGTCGGCACAGTCTGTTCTATACACTCCTGAACCTGCACCTGTTATTTCCCCAGCAAGCACTTTCTTGGGGGCACCTTCTGCGGGGGGGGGGGGGGGGGGATAACTTGAACCGTGTAAATCCAATGCTCACCAAATTTAGAGGGAAGGTAGAAAAGAGCCAGCAAGAGATAATCTGTGATGTTGGTGTCTCTAGCATGCCGGGGGGGGGGCATTCTACAAGGTCACAAACCAAACGAGTTCGATTGGTTTCTAAAAGTTCGTGACAGTGTGTGACTCGTGAACCAAGCACACCACGAACCATGAGCAAAAACGAACCACAGTTTTTCCAGTTCCTGCCCATCGGATGCTCCTATTGAGCCCTGGAGTGGGGAATCCATTGTTCTGAACTTGTGAATGAAGTGACGTTGGGCCATCTCACATTATAATCTCCCCTTGAATACCAACATGTCTACCTTCTTTAGTGCTTAAGTAGACGAGCCAGTGGCCTGATGGCAGGCGCAGCATTGTGCATTAAGTGAAGGCTCATGACCCAATGAAAGGAGCACAGGTTGGCCTGCGGAAGCTCCCAGGTGCAGTCCCTTGCATCTCTAGGCACAGGGTCTCAGGTACCCGGTGATGGGAAAGCCCACTTATTCTTTCTGAGGTCCTGGGGAGGCCTAGTCAGAGTCTCAAGAAGCATACTCTGAGATGGGGCCCCTTACCTACATGATCCCAAGTCCCCTCTCTGCATGCCCATCCCCAACAATTTGCTTGAAGTGCTCTACCACCCTTAGGGTTACCAACCTCCAGGTGGGGGCTGGGGATCTCCCACTATTACAGTTGATCTCCACATGACAGAAACCAATTCCCCTGGATAAAATGGCTGCTTTGGAGGGTGGACTCTCTGACACTGTACCCTGATGAGGTCCCTCCCCAAACCCCACCCTCCTCAGGTTCCACCTCCCCAAATCTCCAGGTATTTCCCCACCCAGAGCTAGCAGACTGAGCCACCATTCTCCCAGCAGCCAAGTATCATTGGCGGAGGACATGTGGGTGTTGCAGGGTGGCAGCATTCTTTTTTTAAAATATTTATTTATTTTTACTGATGAAGATTTAAACAGTATAAACATAATACGAAAAACTTTGTTATATTGAGTTATAATATTATTACATATATAATCAATATAAGTTACTTAACCACATGTCACCTTGTTTATGTCTGATAGTGTTCATCAATAAAATTATGTATGTGTGTATTAAGTGCTCAAATCGTGCTCAAATAGGAGGCCTAAAAATGAAGCCATTCTATGTAATGTGGGTTGGAGGGAATAATATTGTTCTCTGCAGGGCTTTTTTTGTAGAAAAACCCCAGCAGGAACTCATTAGCATAATAGGCCACACCCAACAGCTGAAACTCATTAGCATATTAGGCCATACCACTGACAGCACAGCTTATTAGCATATGAGGCCACGCCCCCCTGTTACCAGAAGAGTGGTCATCCCGCCACACCCACCTTTTGCTTCTTATTCTGTTTGCCTTGTTTGTTGTCAAAACCCAGGGCTCTTTTTGTAGCAGGAATTAATTTGCATGTTAGGCCACATACCCCTAATGTAGCCAATCCTAATGAGTTTCTGCTGTTGGGTGTGGCCTAGTATGCTAATGAGTTCCTGCTGGGTGTGGCCAACTCAGGAGCCAGCTGGAACTCCGTTCCTGTGCGTTCCTGCCCAAAAATTGCCCTGGTTCTCTGCCATGTATCGGATCAGAGGGAACCTGCACTGGGAGCGAGACATCCTGGAGATCATTCGGAGATATTGCAGAGCCTGGAGGCATGCTCACAGTGGATGTATCACCTTTCCACCAAAAGCCCACCTTTTCCAGGGCAAGTGAATCTCCCTGTTCAAGCTGGGGGAAAACAAGGTCTTGATTGTCAGATTTCAGGGGCTGTGGCAGTGGAAGAGAGCCAGTTTGGTGTAGTGGTTAAGTGCGCGGACTCTAATCTGGGAGAACCGGGTTTGATTCCCCACTCCTCCACTTGCACCTGGCTGGATGATCTTGGGCAAGCCATAGCTCTGTCCCAGCTGTTCTCTCAAGGACAGCTTGGGAAAAAGCTCTCCCACCTACTTCACAGAGTGTCTGTTGTGGGGAGGGGAAGGGAAAGGAGTTTGTGAGCCGCTCTGAGACTCCAAGTGAGTGAAGGGCGGGATATAAATCCAATCTCTTCTCCTTCTTCTTCTTCTTCTTCTTCCCCTGACGAAGGACTCCGAGGGGCTTCTTTAGCCCTCTCCTGGTAGGCTTTGTGTCCTGGGTGCCTTGGTACTTCAAGCCGCAGGGCCCCCACCTTGCCCCCAATTGGATCTCCCCTTTTACCTGCATGGCTGCAGCGGCGGTAAATGGGAACAGCCGTTTTGGCTTTTCGCCGTCTCTGCTTTCAATTCGGCCAAAGTGGCCGAGCTATGAAATGAGATCACTGTTGGCGGGGGAAACAGAAGGGGGGGGGGATTCTGTAAAGCATGACGAGTTTAAAAACACACGCTCAGTGACCCCCTTCTGTTCCACAAACAAGAAAGGGGGAATTACCCAGCTTTCTTATCTCTCTTTCTCCCCCTCTAGTTTCTCTGTGTCCCAAGCTTAATAGACTGGGATAAAGGAGGTTGCCGCAACCCTTAGCTTTTGTACCTTGAAATTGTGAAGGTTTTGCCCATAACTGAAGCTTTTTGGATTTCCCGGCCAGATCCTATATGCTAGGGGCAGTGCTCCCTCTAAGCTGTGGAGTCCTGTGAGCAAAAATTCTAACTTGTGAGCTACTGGCATTAAAGGTGTGCGTGAGCGATTTGGCTGCTGCATAGATTAGTTTGCTCTGGAGCCCATCCTTCCTGAGCGAAGACAAAAATCTGAGCTGGAGGCTAAAAAAAACTGTGAGCTAGCTCACACTCACTCAGCTTAGAGGGAACACTGGCCAGGGGTCCCCCAGCATGGTGCCCGTGGGTGCCGTGGTGCCTGCCAACACCTTTCCTGGTGTCCACCAAGTGTTTTCAGAAAGTGGGGTAGGATTGTCAGACTCCCCAGTGGAGGCAAGGGGTTCCCCATCACAAGGCCCCATCGCCCTACCACCGATCAGCTGGCCGGTGGGGAGAACTTACCCCAAAAAAGAGGGAGGCCCAGCTGACGTGCAATGACTTGTCTACATCATGGCCCACGTGACCCAGAAGTGACATCATCAAGTCAGGGTGGCACTCTGATATTAGGGCAAAAACTCTATGGTAGAAGCCAAATTTCCTACAGAGTTTTTGCCCAAATACCAGAGCATTGCCCCAACATGATGATGTCCCTTCCAGGTCACATGGGCAATGATGTAGGGACATCACTGCATGTCAGCTGAGCCTCCCTCCTGTCCCTGGGAAGCCTTCCCCATCCCCCACTGGTTGCCAGGACCCTCCTGGAAATCCTAAAGTGGGTGGAGCCGGGGGGCGGGGCTTTTCCCCAGCAAGGCTTCCGATTGACTAGTGGAGATCTGATTGGCTGCACAGATTATTTTTAAATGGTGCTCTGGCAGCTGCTGTCACCGTAGCACTAGGATATTCACGGTGTGAACCAAGGTCAGTTGGGGCAGCCATTTTAGAGTTGCGCCCACATTCTGTGTCAGCATTCCAAAGGTGCCTTTGCTCACTGATTCCTATGAGGCTTCCAGGCTGCTGCCACCTTGCACCCCCCACTCTCTAACTGGTCAGCTGCAGAGCTCAGTGTTCTGAGGTAAAAACAGGAGACTGCAGACAGCTGAGGACAGGTACAGAAATCAGCGATTCAAGACTCCCGAATAGACATTTCTCATAGCAGCCAGCATGGCAATTGAGTTTATGAATGTTCATGGAGAGATGGTAAAGGACCTTTCTAGGAGCCGTTTCGATGCATGGCTCCCTCATGAACCTGAACCCACCACATCCCTCATGAACCCACCACATCACCACTCCCACAGACCAACTCCCCCTCACACCTCTCACCTCTCACCGCCCCCAAGAAAGCTCCTGGCGAACACTGAGCCAGATACACCGACACTACACGGAGGAGGCGATTTAGGAATGCGGCAAAGTTAAAGAGGCGGCAGGTTCCCCTCAAGGTCCGCCGGACACTGAAGGTGGCAGGAATTAACAGAGGACTGCTTCTCACATGGACAGTTCTATGTGGCCTGCCCCAGAGTGAGCTCACCCAGCAGCCAGGTGATCCTAGCACCTGAGGGCAGAGCCTCCAATATGGTCTACAGAGAGGTCGTTCAGGGGAGAAAAAAACCCAGTATGTATGTCTCGCTTTGTTTTTTACACCACAGTCTTCTCCATTAGAATTCCTACCACAAATTTCAAACTTCACATCACCAGGATTGTAACTGGATTTACAGAACTTAAATACCGTAGCGAAGCAAGGGTGTCAGGCTAGTAAGAATATAAGAAGAGCCCTGCTGGATCATACCAGAGGTCCCTCTAGTCCAGCATCCTGTCTCACACAATGGCCAACCATTTCCTCTGGAGGGCCAACAACATGGCATAGAGGCCAAGTCCTTCATAAGAACATCAGAAGAGCCCTGCTGGATCAGACCGGTGGTCCATCTAGTCCAGCATCCTGTCTCCCACAGTGGCCAGCCAGTTCCTCTGGAGGGCCAACCACAGGGCAGAGAGGCCGAGGCCTTCCCCTGAACATCAGAAGAGCCCTGCTGGATCAGACCAGTGGTCCATCTCATCCAGCATCCTGTCTCACACAGTGGCCAGCCAGTTCCTCTGGATGGCCAACAACAGGGCATAGAGGATGAGGCCTTCATAAGAACATCAGAAGAGCCCTGCTGGATCATACCAGAGGTCCCTCTAGTCCAGCATCCTGTCTCACACAATGGCCAACCAGTTCTTCTGGAGGGCCAACAACATGGCATAGAGGCCAAGTCCTTCATAAGAACATCAGAAGAGCCCTGCTGGATCAGACCAGAGGTCCCTCTAGTCCAGCTTCCTGTCTCCCACAGTGGCCAACCAGTTCCTCTTGAGGGCCAACAACAGGGCACAGAGGCTGAGGCCTTCATGAGAGCATAAGAAGAGCCCTGCTGGATCAGACCAGTGAGGGTCCATCTAGTCCAGCATCCTGTCTCACATAATGGCCAACCAGTTCCTCTGGAGGGCCAACAACAGGTCATAGAGTCCAAGGTCTTCTCTTGATGTTGCCTCCTGGCTCTGGGATTCAGAAGTTTAGTGCCTCGGCCACCACAGCTACTATCCGCTGATAGTCCTATCCTCCACAATGCTTCCTTTCAGCAGCTAGTTCTCATTGGGGCAGTAATGCTCTGTCTGCGTAACTGGCAGGTGTGGGCCCACATGGTTCCTCGCGCACAAAAAGCTAGCTAGATTCCTTCTCTCCCTGACCCGCTGCTTTTCTATGCACGGGGATATTTCTTCCTCTTCTGTGAGAACTCGGGCCAAGGCTTTCTGTCTCTCTTTTGTGGCCTGGGAAGGAAGGCTCCGGAGACTCTGTTTGAGACCCCCCACTCAATAACCTGGTTCTAATTAGTCCTCCCCTTTTTACGAGCTCAGTTCCAAAGCCAGACATCAATGGGGAGCCCCCTCCTTCTGAAGTTTCCCTCTTCTGTCGGCTGCTTGGAAGCAAAAACCTGACTCTTCTGTATGTTAATAAGGAGCCGGTAATGCAGAACAGGCCGGGGCTGTTGACTTTAGTCTGGTCTGCTGCCAGCCAAGAGGTGAAAGGTCAGCCACCGGCTCAGGTTGCCAAGTTTCATGTGTGTGTTTGGGGGGGGGGGAGACAGGGAAGGGGTGGCGGTGGGGTGCCTCTTAATCACTTCTCATTAAAGGGCTGCTCCGTCGGGTGGCGAAAGGTCCCAAGGAGCAAACCGAATCCCGATCAAAAGGCCGGGGAAGGGAATGGCGGATTTATTGGGTTTCTCTTAGACAATAACAACAACAACCGGGGGGGGGGGGTGATAGGAAAAATTGTCAGCTTCACCCGCTGGAGAGGCACAAATGGCCTTTGAAGTGCATCCCAAATTCCTGGCCCAGTGCTTAAAGGTGGACAGGCTCCTGGCTTTGATGCTCTGCCACAAACACGATTTCACAGGCGCGATGGACCAAATGCCAACACCGTGGGCTTCACCCCAGAGTATAAGAGTCTTAATGCAAGCGTTTTGGGCACTTACTATCCTTGCATGGGGATAATTGAATTGTAGCCGCCCTCTGGAAGCTCTTAACTTTTCCCTTTCTTGAGAGAACTCTCCCAGGCATGTTATTATTGCTAAGGTAAATCGTTACTGTCTAATGCCACTGGGTCACTGTGGGAAGCCACCATAGAGAGACGGTTTAATTGTACCGATGGACCTCAGCTTGCACCCTGGGGGTCTCTGAATTCAAATCTTAAAATAGGCATATTTTAGAAGGATCTCTTAAGTCAATGATGGAGTGCTGTGTTTATGTGTGAGATTTGCAGGGCTAGTGGGGCCGTGGTGGCTCAGAGGTTAAGGTGCTGAGCTGCAGACCGGAAGGTCTGACATTCGGCAGTTCAAAACCCGAGTGCCGCGTGAGGGAGTGAGCTCCCGTCTCCGGCCCCAGCTCCTGCCAGCCTAGCAGTTTGAAAGCAAGAAACTGCAAGTAGATAAACCGGTGCCGCTTTGGTGGGAAGGTAACAGGGTTCCATGCACCTTGGCGTCTAGTCATGCTGGCCACATGACCACGGGAAAAGTCTTTGGACAGTGCTGGCTCTTCGGCGTGGAAACGGAGATGAACACCGCCTCCTAGAGTCAGATTCGACTGGCTTTCGAGCAAGGGAAAACTTTACCGTTACTTTTTTTTTTTCCTTGCAGGGCTGCCCATTAAAAGAGTGAGTCCCAGGCTAGAGAGGTCAAAGGCCTATCAGAGAGGAAGGGATTCCCCCATTTGTGTCTTAATTTTTTTTAAATCCCTGAGCGGTTTGCTTCCAGTTTAACTGGGAACATTTCCAAATTAGTTCCAGAATTAGAGCATTCCCATTTTCTCTCTTCAGTCCATCTGGCTGCTCTCCTGCCCTTGTCTAGGCTACTGGTGGGCAGTATTGCAACAAACACAGCAAAAAAAAGGAATCGAAGATTCTTTCTGTGTGGTGCTTTACTAAAGCACCGGAGCACATTGCAAATTGGTCTAGGGAGGGGCAGTAGACAGCAGACAGCCTGGTGATTGACCATCCCTGGCCGTTAGCTGAGGAAAAGTCTAGGCTAGGCTACTGGTGTGCAGTGTTGCAGCAAACACAGCAAAAAAAGCAATCGAAGATTCTTTCTGTGTGGTGCTTTACTAAAGCACCGGAGCACATTGCAAATTGGTCTAGGGAGGGGCAGTAGACAGCAGACAGCCTGGTGATTGACCATCCCTAGCCGTTAGCTGAGGAAAAGTCTAGGCTAGGCTACTGGTGTGCAGTGTTGCAGCAAACACAGCAAAAAAAGCAATCGAAGATTCTTTCTGTGTGGTGCTTTACTAAAGCACCGGAGCACATTGCAAATTGGTCTAGGGAGGGGCAGTAGACAGCAGACAGCCTGGTGATTGACCATCCCTAGCCGTTAGCTGAGGAAAAGTCTAGGCTAGGCTACTGGTGTGCAGTGTTGCAGCAAACACAGCAAAAAAAGCAATCGAAGATTCTTTCTGTGTGGTGCTTTACTAAAGCACCGGAGCACATTGCAAATTGGTCTAGGGAGGGGCAGTAGACAGCAGACAGCCTGGTGATTGACCATCCCTAGCCGTTAGCTGAGGAAAAGTGGCTCCACCGGGGGTAATTCCGCACAGGAACGCCATTCCAGGAGTAACAAGATCAAGAGCGGGCACATGTGGTAATGTGCTGTGGAAAAAAAGCAAAAACATACTAACTTGATCTATTTCCATGCTTCTTGTAGGGTAGCTTCCCTGCCAGAGCAAAGGAAACCTCAAGTGTCTTTAGTCAAAGTGTCAAGCTGGCTCACCAGCTCTGAGTTGAGAAATACCTGGAGATTTTTGGGGTGGAGCCTGAGCGGTGGGTGTTGCCTTCTGACACACTTCTGACTCCTGTACCTCTTTTTTTTAACTAAATGACCCCTGGGTTCCACCCAGTGCATCCTCTCTAAGCTGTGGAGTCTTGTGAGCAAAAATTCTCCTTGGTGAGCTCCTGGCATTAAAGTTGTGAGCCAACGATTTGGCTACTGCATCGATTAGTTTGCTCTGGAGCCATCCTTCCTGAGCCAAGGGGGAAATGTGTGAGCCGGAGGCTAGTAAACTGTGAGCTCGCTCACACTCACTCAGCTTAGAGGCAACACTGCTTCCACCTGACCTCTCTGACTCTGCCTCAGGACAGTCAAAGTGCCAGCAGTCTGGAAGGGGGATCGAACCCACAGCCTGGCATTTAACCCTCCAGTTATCAAGGCAGGACACTGAGAGTGAATGAAAGAGGCCAGGAATCACCAGAAAGAAGGCCTTCAGAGAAGAAGGGTTTGGGTGGGATTCTCTTCGAGAGTGTTGCTGCTACAGGAGGATGAGTGCATTTCCAAACGAATTGTGTTGTATCAGGTTGGATTGGATAAACATCTGGAGCAGAGGTCCCTCAGTGGCTATTAGCCACAAGGTATAGATGGAACACTCTGTCTGGGGCAAGTGATGCTCTGTATTCTTGGTGCTTGGGGGGCAACCGTGGGAGGGCTTCTGGAGTTCTGGTCCCACTGGTGGACCTCCTGATGGCACCTGGTTTTTGGCCCCTGTGTGACGCAGAGTGTTGGACTGGACGGGCCATTCACCCTGATCTAACATGGCTTCTCTTATGTTCCTATGTCCAATGCAGTGATGCGCTCTATTCTTGGTGCTTGGGGGGCAAGAATGGGAGGGCTTCTGGAGTTCTGGCCCCGCTGGTGGACCTCTTAATAGCACCTGGGCTTTGGCCACTGTGTGACACAGAGTGTTGGACTGGATGGGCTATTGGCCTGATCCAACATCGGCTTCTCTTAGGTTCTTACATTCAGGGCAGTGATGCTTGGGGGGCAACAGTGGGAGGGCTTCTGGAGTTTTGGCCCTGCTGGTGGACCTCCTGAGGGCACCTGGGGTTTGGCCACTGTGTGTGACACAGAGTGTTGGACTGGATGGGCTATTTGGCCTGATCCAACATGGCTTCTCTTATGTTCTTATGTGAAAACTGCAGCGAAAGTCCCTATGGGTTAAAAGGCAGGGAGAAAATCAAAGCAATTACTAGCTGTAGTACCTCTTCCCGGCCAGCTGAATTGGTGGCGCCATGGAGCAGCAAACAGCAGGTCAGGGCCTTGCTTTTCTGGCAGGTTGTCGTAGCGGCACAGAGTAAGGCTTCTGGTCTGCTCCCGCTTAAAATTCCCAGGAGACTTTGCCCAAAGGGGGGGGGGGAATATTTTGTTTCCGTTTCCCAAAATGGCAACAGTATTGCTGAAGCTGTTGTTTCTATTGAGCCAGAATACTCTGTTTAAGCGGCGTTTGGAGCTGTTAATTTATCTGATTTATCCATTAATGACTTTGGCCCTAATTGAAAAGGGGCGGGGGGGATTCGTTGTCGTCGGGGTAGGGAAGATGGATCCAGGCTTTGTCAGGTTTTTCATCCCTCTTCCTTTTAATTAGCCAGCCTAATACACAGAGACGGTGCTTTAATGGAACGGGCTGACAGGAGAAACATCAGAACAATGCAAACCTAATTAGGAAACATCTGCATTATATATATATATATATATTCCCCCTGCCAAAAACACCTGACCTATTTTATGTGTTGTTAACTTGGTAACTGCATATAAAGTCGAAGGAGAGGCAAGCAACGGCAGGGCAGAGCGAAACCCAGGTGGAGTAAAAGGGCTTCCATTGCCAGTTTGGTGTAGTGGTTCAGTATGAAGAAGAAGAAAAAGAAGAAGAGATTGGATTTATATCCCGCCCTTCACTCACTTCGAGTCTCAGAGCGGCTTACAAACTCCTTCCCCTTCCCCTCCTCACAACAGACACCCTATGAGGTAGGTGGGGCTGAGAGAGCTCTGAGACAACTGTCCTTGAGGGAACAGCTGGTACAGAGCTATGGCTTGCCCAAGGTCATCCAGCAGGTGCAAGTGGAGGAGTGGGGATTCAAACCCGGTTCTCCCAGATTAGAGTCCACGCACTTAACCACTGCACCAAACTGGTTCTCAAGTATGCGGACTCTAATCTGCCCTGTTGCTGGCCCTCCAGAGGAACTGGTTGGCCACTGTGCGAGACAGGATGCTGGACTTATATGGTCCACTGGTCTGATCCAGCAGGGCTCTTTTATTGTTCTTATGGAGGCCTCGGCCTCTCTGCCCTGTGGTTGGGCCTCCAGAGGAACTGGTTGGCCACTGTGTGAGACAGGATGCTGGACTAGATGGACCACTGGTCTGATCCAGCAGGGTTCTAGTGTTCTTATTCTTGCGGAGACTGCCTTTTTTGTCTCTGTTCTCTTCTGCCTGTCTGCCCTGACACTATCATAAGAAAATAGTCCCCAAGACCATTCAAATTCTTGGAAATCACCAGAATCGGGAATGGGGAATAAGTTACAGAAGACTTGCTTTGGGTTTGTTAGGAGTTGGAGTTCCTTTGGTCTAGGACAGTGATGGCGAACCTTTTAGAGACCAAGTGCCCACACTGCAACCCAAAACCCACTCATTTATCGCAAAGTGCCAGCACGACAATTTAACCTGAATACTGAGGGTTTAGTTTAGAAAAAAAGAACTCATACATTAACATCTTTTGTCTTAAAAGAAAAACACAATAACAGAGCTTTCAATTATACAAACAACTTTTTATTGAAAGGTAAAAGTTTGCATTTGGCATGCTTTTGAACAATTAATGTGATTTTTGCTGTTGTATGCATGCTGATAATTTGTCTAACCTTGGCTCATACTTTGTAAGTCTGAGAGCAGCCCAGCCTCGAGTCTGTGTCGTCTTTTTCCTTTTAGAGACTGAGTGCCCAAACTGCACGCATGCCCACAGAGAGGGCTCTGAGTGCTGCCTCTGGCACGCGTGCCATAGGTTTTCCACCACTGGTCTAGGAGCTTGGGGGTTTATTTTGGCGCCAACGACACGGCAGTGTTCACGGATATCTGGCTGTTCCTCTGTGTCCAAGCCTCGAAACATCATATCAGCAAGATCCCCCCCCTCCCCCGGGGTGAAAATAGAAAAGCCGCTTTATTACCGGCGTTGCAGTTTTCGCTTCACAGCAGTGGAATAGTAATAAGCCCCCCACAAAGATACTCAGCCGAGACCTGTGGATTTTAATAAAGGGTCTTCAAGATGTTCAGACTTCCTGGCTCTGGCTGGACCTTGCTCGATATATCATCTGTGACCTCCGGTGTATAATCAGGGTTAAGTAAGGATCAGGCCTGTCTAAGATTTTAAATGAGGGAAAAAGAGGCCTGATTAGCTAGCTGGAATATCTACTGTCATGTTAATGAAGAGGACCCACCTAGGAGGCCAGGCTGGGAAATCTGCAGGACCTGGCGCTAGAACCGTGGATGCCAAAGTGGAAAGTCTGGGTTCAAGCCCTGCCTGGACAAGGGCTCCCTGGACATGGAGCTGCCAGGGCTTTCAGTCTCAGCCGGGGCTGCGTGTCCATTTGGAAGGGGTCGTGGCTCCGTGGTAAAGCCTTTACTCTGCATGCAGAAGGTCCCCGGTTCAATCCCCAGCATCCCAATTAAAACGATCAGGAAGGAGGCGGTGGGGAAGACCTCTGCCTGAGATCCTGGAGAGCCAATACTGACCTTGATGGACCGAGGGTCTGATTGAGTGTAAGGCGGCTTCATGAATGCATTACGATACTGCCAGAAGCCCGGGGAGGGGGGATATAAAGATATGGGACATACTGTTCAGCTTCCTGAGAATCAACACTACCATTGTCTTTAACAGCAAGCTCCTTGCACTGGTGTTTGTGGAGCTATGCTTCAATGTCTTTTGTGCAGTGCCTGGTGCTGGGGTGGATACAATATCCAGTGGTTGTGGCTGGAAATTCAGTACCCCCGAACAGTTCTTTTCCCCTCCCCATGACCAGTAAGCTCTAGGTGAACTGTGCAACACTGGCAACCACACGGGAATCAATTATGCCAACCAATGCTCCCTCTCAGCTGTGGAGTCCTGTGAGCAAAAATTCTACTTTCTGAGCTCCTGGCACTAAAGTTGTGTGTGAGGGAGGTGGCTACTGCATAAATTAGTTTGCTCTGGAGCCATCCTTCCTGAGCTGAGACAAAAATGTGTGCGCCAGAGGCTAAAAAACTGTGAGCTAGCTCACACTAACTCAGCTTAGAGGGAACACTGATGCCAACATGCCTCATTTGTGTCGTTTGCAGACTTTAGCTTCTCGAGGCGCAGAATTTGCATTAATCAGGTACAGAACAAGCCTTCCTAAGAATGACCCTCAGTGACAACCCAAGGTCACCCACCAAGCTTTGATGGTAGAATGAGGACTCGAACCTGGGTTTCCCAGATCCTAGTCCAACCCTTTAACCATCGCACCACGCTGGCTCTTGGGGGTTTCCTGCCACCCTTAGAGGGTTGGAGAATGAGCAGGAGGGACCGTGGCTCAGAAGAAGAAGAGGAGGAGAAGGAGGACGAGAATCGGTTCTCCCAGATTTGAGTCCACGCACTTAACCACTACACCAGGGGTGGCCAACCTGTGGCTCGGGAGCCACATGCGGCTCTTTCACACATATTGTGCGGCTCCTGGCAGGGCGGCTGGGGAAGCAAAGGGGAGGCATGCTTTTTCTCTCTTTCTCCCTTCCTTCCTTCCCTCCTCCCTCCCATCTATTTGCTTTCCTAGTTTCTCTCTCTCTCTTTCTTATAACTGGTTTTCCTCGTTTGTTTTTATTTTTGGCAGTCCCATTTAACGTTAATAAAAAGCAAATTTGCATATTTTTAAAAATAAAAACGTGTGTGTGATATTTGTTCCTGTCTTGCGGCTCTCAAACATCTCTATGTGGCTCTTACGTTTATTCTATGTGGCTCTTACGTTAAGCAAGGTTGGCCACCCCTGCACTACACCAAACTGGCTTTGCATGCAGAAGGTTCCAGGTTCAATCCCCAGCATCTCTAGTTAAAAGGACCAGGAGGTGGGTGATGTGCAAGACCTCAGCATGAGGCCCCGGGGGAGCTGTTGCCAGTCTGAATTGACAATGCTGACCTTGGTGGACTGGTGGTCTGATTCAGTATAAGCAGGGCTCGTTTCGTAGCAGGAGCTCCTTTGCATATTAGGCCACACCCCCCTAATGTAGCCAATCCTCCAAGAGCTTACAGAGCTCTTCTGACAGGGGTACTGAAAGCTCTTGGAGGACTGGCTACATCAGGGGGTGTGGCCTAATATGCAAAGGAGCTCCTGCTACGAAATGAGCCCTGAGTGTAAGGCACCTTCATGGGGTCACGTGACTTTTGAGCACCTTCTTCGTTCTATATTAAGCCAGCATTGAGTCTGGGAGACAGTTTTGTCCATATGTGGTGGGGAAGGTGGAGGGGTGGGGAGGATTGGGCCGTGCGACAGTAATTCACCCCTTGATGCTATTCTCATTGGCAGTTCCCTTGTCTGTTATTCCTGTTTTTATTGCATTTGTTTGTGGGCTCTTAATGGCAGTGTGCTCATCTGGGAATCAACACATCCCACTATCTAATGCTTATGTATGAATTAAACATGAAGGTGCATCACCTTAAATTACCCTTTTGGAGTTGCGGTTCTTCTTGCTATTCCCCCCCCTCCCCGGTTCTTTCCTTTGCTTTGTCAGAAGGAAGTCTCTCTCTCTCTCTCTCTCTCTCTCTCTCTCTCTCTCTCGTGCTTTCCTTTTAGAGTCTCACAAAGTTCCATGCTCATAAAGCAGTGGAAGGGTCCCCACGGCTTTGCCTTCGTATCGAGGGTCAACCCGTGCAACAGTGGGGGAGCATTCCATATTATAACGGATGGGCTTTTAATTACGTTTTACCAGGTCACGCAAATCGACATGTGCTTAGAGAAAAGGGGGAAAGCTGGCCCTCCCAAATCAAGTGTGAGTGTGTGTGTGTGTGTAAAATACCGTCAAGTCGCAGCCAATGTAATGGTGACCCCCCCATAGGGTTCTCAGCTCCCAGGTGTCCCCCCCTTTAAACAGGGACATTGCCGTTCAACATCCGGGATGCAATGATGTCACCCGGAAGTGATGTCATCAGAACATCAATATCAGGGGTGATGCTCTAGTTTTTGGGTGAACTCTACGGTTTTGAAGGCAGGACCTGTGTTCTTACCAAGTTTCCCATTTCTTGACTGTTTCATCTTCTTCTTCTTTCTTCCCCAACAGTGACAGTGGGCCGTGGTGCTTTGGACAACGTCCAGAAATTTTCCTCACTACCAACATATCTACCTGTAAGATACCAGATCCTGAGTGCTGATACGTCATTCTTCCTCAAAGAAGCCAATCAGGACTTCATGAGGAACTCAAGTTTGCAGTCTCGGATGGAGACCTTCTTTACGTATAAAGCCAAGAGGACACCTGTGATCAATGCTAGCTACGGGCCATTCTCAGTAGAACATGCCGTGCCCCAAGATCTACTGTTAAGCTCCAGCCCGTTCGGGCCCACCAACAAGTTTACGTTCAACTGGAAACTGAAAGCTTACATCATGAATGAAAAAGTCTATCTGAGCAAACCCAAGGTCCAGGTTCTATTCTACATCGTCGGAAGAGATTGGGATGATTATACGTCCAACGAACAGCTGCCTTGCATGAGAGTTTTTGCTTTTCGGGAAACCCGGGAAGTCCGGGGCAGTTGCCGGTTAAAGGGCGACCTGGGGTTATGTGTCGCTGACCTGGAACTTCAGCCCACCTGGTTTAGCCCCCCCACAGTTGTCACCGGCCGTAAGAAGGTGCCCGATCCTTCTGACCCAAGCTCGGTTGAGCTTTACTACACCATCCAGGCCGGTGACGAGAATGGGGAGTGCACCACCGAGGATATCAGGAAAGGCAATGCCATCCGGCCGGGGAAGGAAGGGTCGGGGGAAACCATGTCTCATTTGCAGAGAATTGGCTCCGTCAGTCTCTACCGGACCACGGAGAGCTCTCAGCTGACGGAGCTGCGTCTGGACGGCAACGTGGTCATCTGGCTGCCATCCAAGCCCATCAAGCAAGGGGAGGTTGTGAGCGCTCACGTGACCGTCACTAACAACGTCACGGTGGACCAGTTCATTCTGAGGTAGGATCGGTTTGCTGGTTTCTGAGGTAACAAATCCGTTGGTGCGTGTTGGGCGAGTGACCTCGACTGCTTTCTAAGACGAGCGCTCTCGTTCCAGGACGTGGACACCCCCCCTAAGATGAAAGGCCTTGAGTTGAAAGTCTTGGCCAAGTTCCTTTTTCCATTTCAAGGTTTTATAGACGAGGGCTATTTCCAGGGGTTGATAAGAGGGCAAACAGCTGTTTTGGCACAGCGTTCGGCAACCAGTTGTTCCTCAAAGCAATCTGTGTGTAAGGGTATCTCTGTCTCAAGTTTATAAGGAGTAGACTCATAGGGCCTGACAGTGATTGTGGAGAAAATAAAGTTTGTAGTGCGGACTGGAACCAGGAGAAGAATCTTTAGTACCAGTGTGATGCCGTGGTGAGAGTGCTGGTCTTGGTCTGGGAGTCCTGGGATCAGATCTGCGTTCGGCCATGGAGGCCACTGAACTTGCGGAGCAGCTGTGAAATCGGCCTCACACCCCTCACTTTCCCCTACTCTTACTTATCTCACAGAACCAAAGCAGAGTCGGGAGATATGTATATAACTGCGGTACTGCCATCTTACGAGTTTCTAGTTGTGTTTTAATACGTTTTACAGTTCTATTGTTGAATGTTGTATTTTTTTAATATAATTTTTTAAATTAAGTTTTTATAACAGCAAAGCAAAGAAAAAAAACAAGAAAAAACATACAAAGATAAAAACATACTAACAGATATGGAGTCCGTACTATATGTATCTGCATTAACATTTCTACTAAAATCAGTATCTAATTCACCAAATTAGCTTATCCTAGTTTTATGGGCGCATATAATTAGTTGATTCATTTTTTTATAGGATCCATCCAACCATTTATAAAACCTTGACCAGTTATTTTCAAAGATTTCCTCTCTTTTATCTGCTAATTTCAATGTTAAATGGTCCATTTCTGCAGTCTCCAATAGTTTATAGATTATTTCCTCCTTAGAAGGGAATTTTGTATTGTTTTTTCTGTTGTGACCCGCCGTGAGCCCGCTTGTGGGGAGGGTGGGATAGAAGTCCAAGACATGAAATAAAATAAAGTAACATGTAGATCGCCCTGAACACCTTAGAGGATGGGTAGAACGAAATGTCGCTGTTTGAATACGAACAACAAAACAGCTGGATTCAAGTCGCACCTTAAGGACCAACCAGATTTCCGGGGTATAAGATGTCGCGAGTCAAAGCTCCCTTCTTCAGATGATTTTTGCCAACATTTCTTGCCTCTTGGGAATCGCCTGTTTTTGTATTGTCTGTGCTGTACTTTATTACTGGTTTTAACTTAATCTGGATTATTTATTGTTCTTTTCTGATGTAAGATGCCCTGAGCCCTGCTTGAAGGGAAGGGCAGCCTAAAAGTCCAAATAACATATGATAAATAAACAGTGACAGCGCCAGGTTTTTCCACCCACTAGGTGAGGATACATTCTGGCACCACCCCCCTCCTGGGGCAGAATGGGGGCGGGCACCACAGCCGCAGCAGGTGGGCCGAGGGGGCGAGCTGCAAATGCACGTGGAGGGCGGGATCGCTCGAGGGGAGTGGGAGGGAGCCTGTGCCAGGCTGCAAAAGGAGCTCCAAAGAGACCACGGGGGGCGGCGGAGGGCGAGCGGCAGTGCTCCTTCTAAGCTGTGGAGTCTTGTGAGCAAAAATTCTACTCTGTGAGCTACTGGCATTAAAGCTGTGAGCCAGCGATTTGGCTACTGCATAAACTAGTTTGCTCTGGAGCCATCCTTCCTGAGCTAAGACGAAAATCTGTGAGCCGGAGGCTAAAAGACTGTGAGCTAGCTCACACTGACTCATCTTAGAAGGAACACTGGCGAGCGGCACTTTCCCGTTGTCCCGGGCTATTCCCTGCGCCTGTCCCCCCCCTGCCTTCTTCTCTTTCTGTCTGGGGGGCTGCAAATAGGGGAGTCTCTTGCCGGGGACGGAGCAAGAAGCCGGCAAGGGAGGCTTCCTGTGCGGGGCGAGGAGGGGACGAGGCCAGCCAGAATGGCGCCCTTGTCTAGCCATCACCCTAGGCGATGGTCTAAAATGTAACAATAATGGACCGGCCCTGTAAATAAATAAAAAGCAATAATTTAAAAAGTAATTGATTTTTAATCTGAAATTGTATATCATTTGTTGTAAGCTGCCCTGAGCCCTACTTGTAGGGAAGGGTGGCCTACTAAATCAAATTTAATAAATAAAATGATGATGATGATGATGCAGTGTGTGTTGTATAGCCAGGAGATCCTAAGATTGTCTGGCAGCCAGAAGTTGTAGCTCTTTTAGTATTATGTACCGCCAGGTGACAAGCTGGACTTGTTTTTAAGACAAGAGATGTTCAGAGATGGTTTGCCGTTGCCTGCCTCTGTATCCTGCCCCTGGTATTCCTTGAAGGATGCCCGTCCAAATACTAGCCAGGGCTGACCCTGCTTAGCTTCCGAGACCTGATGAGAGCGGGCTAGCCTGGGCGATCCAGGTCAGGGCAAAAGTAGCAATGAAGATCTTTGAGTCCTTATTTCCCAGTCTGAAGGTGGGAGGGGTCTTGCAAAGAAGGGAGTCAGGAGACAAGGGTCGGTAGGATCAGGGATCTCCATTCCTTTCGACGTGTTTCTGACAAAGGGAGCTTTGATTCTCGAAAACCTGTGCCCCGAAAATCTTCTTGGTCTCTAAGATCCTAGTGGACTCAAATGTAGCTCTTTTATTGCAGCCCAGCATGGCGACCCTCCCAAAACTAACAACAACAACAAAAGATGCTACATGTATTAAGAGAGTTGAAGAGGTTGGATAGAACCATTGTTGGTTGTGGTTTGGACACCGTCCAAGCCTGGAGTGGATGTACCTGAATTGAGTCCGGAATTATCTGTACTCTAATCTAGGACCCTTTCCTTGAATCAGTTCTTGACAATTACTTTCTGGAGAGACCTGGGTGTGCATATAAAGTGCCGTCAAGTTGCAATCAGCTTATGGCAGTGTCTGTAGAATTTTCAAGGCAAGAGACATGCAGAGGTGGTTTGCCACAGCCTGCCTCTGCACAGCAACCTTAGACTTCCTCGGTGGTCTCCCATCCAAGTACTAACCGGGGTGAACCCTGCTTAGCTTCTGAGATCTGACAAGGTCAGGCTACCCTGGGCTGTCCCGTTCAGGGCCGAGACACATAAAGGGCAGTGGAAAGTTTTCAAGTCAGAGCAGACTCCTGGTGACCCCGTAGGGTTTTAGAGGTGACAGACGCAAAGAGGTGGTTTGCTATTGCCTGCCTCTGTGTGGCAACCCTGGGATTCCTTGGTGTTCCCTCCTGAAAGTACTAATCAGGGCCAACTCTGCTTAGCTTCTGCGAATGGACGACGTCAAGCTAGCCTGGGCTGTGCTGGTTAGGATTGTAGAGAGCTAGTCCTGTCCGTCCCCCCCATCCCCCAGCAACAGGGTAACATAGATCCCTGTCTGGAATGTCTCCTTCCCCGTGGTTATCTTTTTTTAATTGAAAACCTGCCTTCGCCAAAGAGCAAAGATGAAATAACATTCCTCAGAGTGGGCGTTGCTGCCAAGAAAGAAAGAAAGTTGCAGGAGGCTCGTCCGTCCGGCGCTGCGCGGGGAGGGCTGTTCCTTTGAAAGGCTGCCCATCTCTGCTTTGTGTCTCCCTGCAAAGGAAATGGGAGGTAGACTCCCAGCCGAAGCCAGATGGTTTTGCTTCGCAGCTCGGGAAAGGATTTTGATTACTGCTGAAATGAATCTGGGGGGGGAAAAAAACACACGAAAACAGATTTGCATCTGACAGACGCCGGGCCGCAGAGCTCGCCGAGAACAAATCGCTTCTCTCGCCGCACCACAGATAGAGGCAGATCTATTTTAAAAGAGTTATTATTTATATCCCACTTCTCAGCCTCCGGAAAAAATATCGGCTCCCAAAGCAACTGGTGGGAATCGAAAGACAATAAAAAATAGCACGATGAAAATGCAGTCCCAAATGTCCTTTGGGAGATGGCTCTCGGCCGGCCGGCTGCCCGCCTTATCTTGAGGGTTGCCAGCACTGGGTTGGGAAGGACCTGGAGATTTTGGGGGTGGAGCCTGAAAAGGGCGAGGTTTGGGGAGGGGCGGGTCTTCGGTGGGGTATGATGCCATAGAACCCATCTTCCAAAGTGGCCATTTTCTCCAGGTGAACTGATCTCTGATGCTTGGGTGTTAGTGGTGATCTCAGGAGATCTCCAGCCACCACCAGATTGTACAAAAACTGTGGGTCACGGTGCTAGGAAGATACGGAAAAATATGACACTGGGGACCATAGATGTGTGCTTAGGGTAGATCTATTTTGTGCTTTTTATTTTTTTCTTAATTTTTCTATGCTATTATATAAATATTGGCAGGGGTCATTTCATAGAAAAAGAGGTGCAGGGGCTCATTAGCATAACTCATTTGCATAACTCATTTGCATGTGCCACACCCCCTAACATACCGAAAGTGTGTCAGAAGGCAACACCCACCCCTCAGGCTCCACTCCACAGGTGAGTGAAACTGACCTGCTCTTCCTCCATTCCCTTCCCCATCCAATACTTTGTTCAATAAAAATAAGCGTCAAGAACACACCCTCATTCTCTTCCTGCTCCCTTGAAACCACCAGGTTTCAAGTAGACTTGAGATACCCAGGACATGTGCACCACCCATCCCTTCCCCTTCCCCTCCCCACAACAAGACACCCTGTGAGGTAGGTGGGGCTGAGAGAGGTCTTTTGAGAACTGCTCATGAGAGAACAGCTCTGAGAGAACTTGTGACTGGCCCAAGGTCACACCAGCAGCTGCATGTGGAGGAGTGGGGAATCAAACCCAGTTCTCCCAGATTAGAGTCCAACTCCTGACCACTACACCAAACTGATGGGGTGGAAGCTGCTGAAGGGTTGGTGAAATTTCTCCAGTACTTAGGTGCCATGTGCCCAGATAAAAAATGGTATACTTAGAAAATTTATATGCCACCTTGAGCAAGTCTCTGGAAAAGCAGCACACAGTCATAAAAGGAACAATGATAAAATTATCAATATTAAAACAAAACATTAAAAACAATAAGACCCTAGCAGGGCTTTCCCCGGGGCGCTGCGCCTCTGCACTGCTCGGGGAAGCCGAGGAGGGGGCGGGGCTTGGTCATGTCCCCGCCCCCTGGGCTCCTCATTCCCGGAGCTGCGCTCCTGTGCGCTCCCGCTCCAACGGACCCCTGAATATTGATGTCAAGTAGGGCTATTTTTGGGCAGGAACGCACAGGAACGGAGTTCTGCCTGGCTTCTGAGTTGGCCACGCCTACAGCCTCCCTTCCCCTTGAGTTCCCCAGACGCCTCGCAAGCCGCAGAGCACCTGGGGAAGCCGATCCTGGGAGGGAACTGCGCTGCCATGGGTGTGGCCTAGTATGCTAATGAGTTTCTGCTGTTGGGTGTGGCCTATTATGCTAATGAGTTCCTGCTGGGCTTGTTCTACACAAAAAGCCCTGGTAAGTATGACCCCGTCCAACTCTATGATTCGATGTCAGCTGCCTTGGGTCCCCATTGGGGAGAAAGGCGGGCCTTAAATTAATAAAGTAAACCAATAAATATGAACACATGAAGCTCGCCGACACTGAATGAGATCCTCAGTCCATTGAAGTCAATATTGTCTACTCAGACCGGCAGCCGCTCTCTAGAGCTTCAGGCTAAGGTCTTCCACATCACCTGCTACTCGACTGCTTTGACTGGAGATGCTGGGGATTGAACCTTGGACCGATGCTCTGCTGTTGAGCCACGGCCCCTCCTCAAGCAGCCTACATGTCGGCATCAGCAGGTAGACGCAGAGGCTCTGGGTTCCGATCCCTGTTGCTACCAACCGGACCGGGCTGCTTTGCCATGAGCACATAAAAACTTTACGGAGTGCTCGTCTGATCCATCTTTTTCAAATCTCTGACAAGCCGTACGTCCCCGTTGCGTCCTGCATTCCTTCACAGGCGTAGCGAAAGCCGACAGCGGCATCTTTTTGGCCTTTTCCTTTTTTTAAAAAAAAAGAAAAATTATTTATGGCTAACGGTGTCGCTAAATTATGGGATGTTTGTGTTACATTTATCCTTTTCATACATAAGGAGATTCATGTAATGCTCTGACGGTCATTTATTACACGTAGATGGCATATATCTGTAGTGTGATTACTCGAGCTGGGGGAAGCTGATGGGATCGCCCAGCGTTGAGCGAGACTTCATTCCTCAAAGCCGTTGGGAGGAAGGGAAGGGGAGAAATTCCCATGAAACATTGCAGCTCAGGCAGAAGTTTTTGACTTAATAATAAGATTTTTTTCCCCCACCTGGTATGTTCCAATCGTTGATTACTGCTGCTATCAGGGTAATGAGCAACTGGAAGGTCAGCCTTAATCATTGATCACCTTCCCTTCTTTTCCCCACAAAAAACACCTTGTAAGGTAGGTGGGGCTGAGTGAGAGACCTGCTCTTGAGAGAGCAGAGGTCCATCAGTGTCTATTAGCCACAAGGTATAGATAGGAACTCTCAGTCTGGGGCAAGTGATGCTCTGTGTTCTACGTGCTTGGGGGGGGGCAACAGTGGGAGGGCTTCTAGTGTCCTGGTCCCACTGCCGGACCTCCTGATGGCACCCTGGTATTTTTGGCCTCTGTGTGACAGAGTGTTGGACTGGATGAGCCACTGGCCTGATCCAACATTGGCTTCTCTTATGTTCTTAACAGCTCTGAGAGAACTGTGACTGACCCAAGGTCACCCAGCTGGCTGCATGTGGAGCAGTGGGAAATCAAACCCGGTTCTCCAGATTAGAGTCCACCGCTCTTAACCACTGCACCACTACATAGTGGGGACGTGCTATCATTCTAGGACTTTTGTTTCTTCTAGACTCTATTGTATATCATTTAAGTCCACCCTCTGAAACTGTCATTTCCTTCATGGGAACTGATCTTCCCTTCAGGGAAGAGTCCTAGCGTTTATTGACAGGGCATGGTACCATGATTGATCTACCGTGGGGTTAAAAGCAGTAAGCCAAGGCATTTGAAGCACAATTCCATGACTTGGCCGCTACGTCGGTTACTTTGATGTGGAAGGTATTAAAGGACTCAATCAGAAATGCCTTCAAGTGGGATAAGCATACAAGAAAGACAACGGATGATGAGCCAATTAAATTCTCTCTCTTTTTTTCATCCGGTGCACCACAAACAGTTGAATTTGTCTCTTCTCCCCCCTCAGCTTCGGACACTACCAGCTTTAGAAAAGAATGTTATTGAATTACAGCCGAGGAGTTGACTTGGAGGGAATGGGCAATTAGCCGGGATAATAAATCGTGGGATTACAAGAGGGATGGAGGCGAAATGTGGAGAGGCGGGCGATTAAACAGATCAGCTGAGGTAGCTTTTTACCTCAGTCCCTAATGAGTATCGACAGAGCGGCTGGATTCGGAAAAGATGAGGACGCTGGAAAATACTCACAGTGAGCGAGATTAAACGTTACTCGCTGATGGACAGGGAGACTGCGGCCGAGGAAAGGGCAGTCCTTCAGATCAATACTGTGAAACTCAGCACCCCTCCAGTTTTGGTTGGGGGGTGAGTGACAGATTAAGTCAGCAGTGTTCCAGAAAGCTTTATGTTGCATGGTGGCTCAGAAATGGGAAATGGAGGAGGAGGAGGAGGTGCCAGTGTCTGGGTCTTCTGCCTTGACTACCACCAACGTGAGATGGCTTTGGGGTCCAGGGCAGGCCAGCAGAGCTTCTCATTGGCCACTAGAGATCCAACAGACGCTGCCATATGTGTGTTTCTCACCAGCCTGTGTCTGATTTCCAAAGGTCCTTGCTGCCTAAAAAATGCCAGGGAACCTTGCGCTAGAGTAACACCAACCCACTGGTTTCCACTTTGATTTGGGAAATCCTTAAGTCTTTGCTGACTGGGCAGAGCTGGCAATTCTGGAACCCGGCATCCTGAGATCAGGAAAGCTGAAGATGTGTTGAGGAAAGGAAAGAATCATTGGACGGAGCAGCCGTTTTTTTTTTCCTCCTACTGCATAGCTGTGGCCTCAATTAGTTATTGCATAGTTTTTCCTGAGTTTTGCAATATCAAACCAAGTTTTCTCATTATCATGGACATTGGTAGTACACCTCAGACTCTTATCTGTGGGTGAAACGTGCGTTCCAAAATCGTTTCTGTTCCAGAATACTCATCCATCATGGAGGAAAACATCGGTGCGTGTGCACGCATAACACCAGCGGCTCTTAAATCTCACTGTTCTTTTTTTTAGATCGATGCGTGCACGTCAGGCCACCGAACCCCAGACTTCAAGCTCAGCATGGCCCCTAGAGTCATGGAGGATTCCTTTAATTCACCCCCCTCTAGTGTACCGTGCGTCCTCAGATGAGGATTGCATCAAACCATTCCCCCCACCCATTCCGGAGCAGCTCTGAACTCCTTGTAAATTTAAAGTGGCTTGACTATTGTTAGCAGACACTGAAGCACAAAAGTGGTCCTGCTAACCTCCGCGGACCAAACGCTGCCACGCGAGGACCTCTGTCTTTTGTTGTTTCACGTTCCATTTTCACCTTGGGGGAAAAATAATAAAGAGTCCTTTGCTTTAAAATCCTTCTTCCAGCTTCTTGATCAATATATATATTGATAATATCTAATAGCTTCAAAAACACGGCTACAGTCTGGGCTTTGTACAGCTAAACCAGGAAACCAGGTTATCAAGCCTTGGGTATGGATGGACCATTTGGGTTTGCAGGTGAGGATGGCAGGGTTTTTTAAAATTATAGACATGAGATACACACGTACCAAAAATAGGACTTACAGTTTACAGCTGTGTTCCCATGCTATCTTAATACCCCAGTGGAAAAAAGGCTCTCTTTGCGACATGACTTTGACGGACCACCTCTGATCTCCGTGCTCTTTTCCAAAGGTCACATAGGTGTAAAATTCCTTAGAGCCACTGAAATTCCTGAATAAGTCTGCCCACCCAACCAGGACTTTCTAGAGAGGCTTTTTTTCAAGTGCCACCACTTTCTGAGCTGGGAAAAGTCCTAAGGTCATAAGAACATAAGAAGAGCCCTTCTGGATCAGCAGAATGTCCATCTGGGCCAGCATCCTGTCTCACATAGTGGCCAACCACTTCCTCTGAAGGTCCAGCAATCATGGCATAGAGGATGAGGCCTTCCCCTGATGAGAACATAAGAAGAACCCTGCTGGATCATCTAGTCCATCGTCCAGCATCCTGTCTCAAACAGTGGCCAGCCAGTTCCTCTGGAGGTCCAACAACAGGGCAGAAATGCCAAGACTTTCATAAGAATGTAAAAAGAGCGCTGCTGGATCAGACCAGTGGACCATCCAGTCCAACATCCTGTCTCAGACAGTGGCCAGCCAGTTCCTCTGGAGGGCCCACAACAGGGCAGAGAGGCTGAGGCCTTCCCACGATGCTGGATTCAGAGGTTTGGTGCCTCTGAATATGGAGGTTCCTCTCAGTCACTACAGCGAGAAGCCATCGATAGAAGAAGACATTGTTGGTCTTCTGAATGGTGGCCTCATGTCTGAGCCACAACCCCTTGAGGTCCATCTGGCACTTACTCTTCGTACTTTCCAGGAACAGGTGAATACTGGATGGTTTTACACCACTTTTTGCTAAGCATTGAGGTAGGGCTGCCAACCTCCAGGTGGTGGCTGGAGATCTCCTGGGATTACAACTGATCTCCAGGCAACAGAAATCTGTTCACCTGGAGAAAACGACCACTCTGGAAGGTGGGTTCTGAGGCATTTTACCCTCACCAGAGTCCCTCCCCTCTACATACCCCACCCTAATCAGGCTCCACCCCCAAAACCGCCAGGTATTTCCCAACCTGGAGCTGGCAACCCTATTCATTGGATGACTCTGAGCCAACCGCTTTCTCTCAGCTTAACCTCTTTTCACAGGGCTGTTGTGGGATACAATGCGGGGAAGGAGAACATTGTCCACGGTTATTAGGTCTTTGGAAGACAGGCAGGGTAAAAATCAGACAATGTTTTTGACTCTCCTTAAGACCCTCATTAAGATTCATGGGGGACTGGGTAAAAAAAAAAAGCTATTTGGGCTGGTCCTTGTCAATAGCTGTCTGAGGAAAATCTGCATTACAGCCAATGGGGTTTCTTTTCCCAATGATAACGTGTGCTGTTTGTTTGTTAAGGAAGAAAGACCCCCCCCCCCCCCAAAAAAAGCAATAATGTGTTCCAAAGAATTAAAGACTCTTCAGGGATCCTTACCGTGAGAGTTTGACAAGACTGGGGTCCACTGCAAAGAGACAGGCCTACAAGCCTATAGGTCTGAGTGGAAATTAGGATCCTTCAGTTTGGTATGGTGGCTAAGAGCAGCAGAGTCTAATCTGAGAGAACTGGGTCTGATTTCCCCACTCCTCCACATACAGCCAGCCGGGCGACCTTGGGTCAGTCACAAGTTCTCTCAGAGCTGTTCTCTCACAAGCAGTTCTTGAAAGAGCTCTCTCAGCCCCACCTACCTCACAGGGTGTCTGTTGTGGGGAAGAGGAAGGGAAGGAGATCGCAAGCCGCTCTGAGACTCCAAGTGAAGGGTGGGATATAAATCCAACTACTTCTCCTCCTCCTCCTCCTCCTCTTGATCTTCTTCAGTTTGGGTGGGGGCAGTCAAAAGACTTCATGTTTTTCATTTATCAGCCAGTTTGGTGTAGTGGTTAAGTGCGCGGACTCTAATCTGGGAGAACAGGGTTTGATTCCCCACTCCTCCACTTGCACCTGCTGGATGACCTTGGGCAAGCCATAGTTCTGGCACAGCTGTTCTTGGAAAAGAGCCATTTCTGTCAGAGCTCTCTCAGCCCCACCTACCTCCCAGGGTGTCTGTTGTGGGGAGGGGAAGGGAAAGGAGTTTGTAAGCCGCTCTGAGACTCCTTTGGGTAGTGAATGGCGGGGTATAAATCCAATCTCTTCTCTTCTTCTTCTTCTTCTTAGTGCAAGAAGCGGAAGGAAGGGGGAAGTGGCTAGTTGCAGGGAGGCTGTATCTCCAGTTGCCAGCCTGCAGGTGGGACCCAGAAATTTGATCTTCAGACTGTGGAGATCAGTTCCCCCTGGAGAAAATGGCTGCTCCACAGGGCGGTCCTTGAGGTCCTTCCTCTCCCGAGATTCCAACCTCAGGCTGTATCCCCAAATCTCCAGGAATTTCCCAACCCAGAGATGGCAACCTTTGCTGTACCCCATTGGCAAACAACAGCCTTTGTTATATCAGAAGGTTTCATATAGTCACAATCTCAACTCCGATGCCACCACCTATAAGGCACCGAGTTCTCTGTTGTCCTGGCCTACCAGATATTTTGTCTGCTGCATGTCATCTCGGCTCTGCATCTGAGTAGCCCGATTCCTCAAGGCTCTGCCCCTGACCCACTCCGCCAGCTCCTGTCTCTCCGTGGCCTGCTTTTTGACGTGAGAGCTGAGAATCCTCATCCGCATGAATGTGATTTGTAGTTGCGGAGATACACTGGGGAACTTTTGCCCTTTGGCGGGATGTAGGGAAGGGGCAGACCGGAAAGTCAGTAGCTTGGCAGTTCAAGACCCAAGTGTCGGGTGACAGAGTGTGCTCCCGTCTCCGACCCCAGCTCCTGCCAACCTAGCAGTTCGAAAGCAAGGAATTGCAAGTAGAGAAATAGGTACCGCTTCAGTGGGAAGGTAACAGCGTTCCGTGTGCCTTGGCGTCTAGCCATGCCGGCCACATGACCATGGAAAAAGTCTTCTGACAGCGCTGGCTCGTTGGCTTAGAAACAGAGAAACCTTTACCTTATTTAGGAAAGGGCTTGGAGCGAAAGATTCTGAGCCTCCGTGTTCTGCAAAGGCAGACTTGCTGCACGCCGAGTCGAATTTCCCTTAATCTCGGTGATGTAAAAGCACAGTGACTCATCCAGCTTCAAGTGTTAACATTTTGACACTCTCAATTATACCACCCGGACCTTTTGCAGCGGAGGAGAGCTGTGCCGCTCAAGGGAAGCGCTTGGGTGCTGTGATTCTCCATGGAAACCTATAGATATCTAATCAGTTTTCTGCTGCGTAAGAGCACTGGCCCACTTGGTTCATTACGGTTCGTTCTTCCTGGCAGCGACTCTTTCCAGGATCTCCGATAGAGAGGGATATTTTGTGGTATCTGAGATCACGTAGCTGGGCACTGAAGCTGGGGCTTTCGGCAGGCAAGGCAGATGTTCAGATAATAAGCTGCGGCTCCTCCTTTCAAATAAGTCCATTGGTGACCAATAAATTGAAGACCTGGTTGGGTCACCAGTATATGAATGTAGGGGCCGCAGTGGCTCAGCGGTTAAGACGGCAGTTCGAGACCCGAGTGCCATGTGATGGAGTGAGCTCCCATCTCTGGCCCCAGCTCCTGCCAACCTAGCAGTTCGAAAACTAGAAATTGCAAGTAGATAAATAGGTACCACTTCGGTGGGAAGGTAACAGTGTTCCGTGTGCCTCAGTGTTTAGTCATGCCGGCCACATGACCATAGAGAAGTCTTCAGACAGCGCTGGCTCTTCGGCTTTGAAACGGAGATGAGCACCGCATCCCTAGAATCGGATTTGACTGCCTTTCAAGCAAGGGAAACCTTTACCGTTACCTATATGAATGTATGCACCCACAAGATAATCCAGTTTCAAATACTCTAATTTCTGGGAGTTAGGGTTCATTGTAGAAATAGTGGGCTTCCACTGGGGTTGCCCCTCCTGGAAACTGGTGAGGGGGGACTTACCAGGAGTGGGAGGGAAGCCTAGGCCACGTCACCGCAGATGTGAGTTCCCGTATGCCCCGGAAATGATGTCATCGTGTCACCAGTATTGCAGCGATGCAGTGGTATTTCAGCAAAACCTCTATGGTAAAATGATGTCCGCCGTAGAGTATTTGACTCAAATTCCAGAGCGTTGCCGTGACATCAGTAACATGATATCACTTCAGGTACACATTGGAAGTGATATCACTATGTCACCGGTGACCAATACTCCCTCTAAGCGGTGGAGTCTTGTGAGCAAAAATTCTACTTTGTGAGCTACTGGCATTGAAGTTGTGAATGAGCGTTTGGGCTGCTGCACAAATTAGTCTGCTCTGGAGCCATCCTTCCTGAGCAAAGACAAAAATGTGTGAGCCGGAGGCTAAAAAACAGTGAGCGAGCTCACACTAACTCAGCTAAGAGGGCGGTGACTGCGGCCTAAGCCAGGTTCCTCTGCTGGGAAGTTCCCCCACTGGTCAGCTGATTGACAGCAAGGGGTGGGCCCCAGGGGGGTGGGATCCCCCGCCCACAGCAGGGGGATGGTGACCCTAGTTCCCGCACATTGCATCCCAAACTGCTAATCGTAGGAAGAACTGACTGACAAAGTATTGGACAGTTGGCCAGCGTGGGCAGAAGACAGACCAAGGGAGGTTGTGTGGCGGCGGAAAGGGCCATCAGGCCGCAGCTGACTTAGGGCGACGCTGTAGGGTTTTGAAGGCAAGAGAGGAACAGAGGTAGTTTGCCCTTGCCTGCCTCTGCATAGCAACCCCGGACTTCCCTGGTGGTCTCCCATCCAAGTACTAACCAGGGCCAATCCTACTTAACTTCCGAGATCTGATGAGATCAGGCTAGCCTCAGCTAGGAAGGTCCTATGGAGAATCGCAGCTCCGGCCTTTGACAGCTATGAGGTCTGTTGCCGTTTCACGATCTCCTAAGTGGAAATCCCAACTGGGCATCCATTGCTTTCGCCTTTCTGGATGATTGTGCAGCGCTGCGTGGTTATATATATAGTAAAGGGAAAGGTTTCCCTTGCTTGAAAGCCAGTCAAATCTGACTCTAGGGCTGCGGTGCTCATCTCCGTTTCAAAGCCGAAGAGCCAGCGCTCTCTGAAGACGTTTCCGTGATCATGTGGCCAGCATGACTAGACGCCGAGGTGCACGGAACGCTGTTACCTTCCCACCGAAGTGGTACCTATTTCTCTACTTGCAGTTTCTTGCGTTCGAACTGTTAGGTTGGCAGGAGCTGGGGCCGGAGACGGGAGCCCACTCCCTCACGCGGCACTCGGGTCTCGAACTGCTGAACTACCAACCTTCTGGTCTGCAGTTCAGTGTCTTAACCACTTGAGCCACTGCAGCCCTGGTTATGCATATATATATTTGGCTTTGGAGTATTTGAATCTCTTTGACGAAGTGCTTTTTAGCTCTTTTCCACCTCTTTCTCACAAGGTCATTGCGCGCTTTGCTCTGATGAACAACAGCCGCCTGCAAACAGGAAGGGAAGCAAAAAATAAACCCGATGGTATAAGTTAGGGATTTATTTTTCCGGGCCCCGGAGCAAGGCGCATTGTTGCCCCCTCATGCGCTTGCCCACCACCCTTTGCATGCATACACCAGTGTGGCGTGATAGCTGTTGTGCTGAAAGTACCTGACATTTCCCTGGAGCAGCACATCATAGAGGCAGAGCATCGGGGTGATGGTGAAGCTAACCTTGACGCTGAGGCTCCCCTGGTAGGCTTCCAGGGTTTCTTAACTTAGTCTGAATGTATCAGAGCGTATTCTGTTTGACAGCTAGCGTGCCTTCACGCTGAGGGTTTAATTTGTGCTGGGGCATTCAGTCTGTAGATCGCAGGATATGGGAGGAACTCATCAAGGGCCAACACACTGGAACTTCACCCAGACAAAACAGAGGTATTACGGAACAGGAGAAGGGTTGGTATTGAAAGAGGTGTTCCGACTGCAGTGAAGACGAAGAAAAGAAGAGATTGGATTTGTACCCCGCCCTTCACTACCCAAAGGAGTCTCAGAGCGCCTTACGATCTCCTCTCCCTTCCCCTCCCCACAACAGGCACCCGGTGAGGGAGGTGGGGCTGAGAGAGCTCTCTCGAGGACTGCCCTTGAGAGAACAGCTCTGAAAGGACTTGCGACTGACCCAAGATCATGCCCGCAGCTGCAAGGGGAGGAGTGGGGGAATCAAACCCGGTTCACCTAGATTACAGTCCACACTCGTAACCACTGCACCAAACTGGACAGGGTCAATTTGACAGAGTGAGCCCTCTTGACCACCCAAAAGGGTATGATGAGGATTCTGAGATCTGCATATGAACAAAAGCCATATAGGATGAAGGCTGCAATGAGAACGGGAACTGGGCAAATGTGAGCAGAAAAGAAAAAGGCTTGCTGTGTGCCCTCCCATGATGGGTAAACTTCAGCCCCAGTCCCTCATTCTGCAGAAATTGAGAATCATGGAAAAAAATGGCCTCCATAGCTGACCCTCTAGGAATTTCCTCCACCTCTATGGTCTTTACAATAGAGATTAGGGGAAATTCCTACAGCATTGCTGAGAAGTAGTGTCATATCCTCCCCAAACTTCACACTCCCTAGGCACTGTCCTCAAAACTCCCAGCATTTGCCAAGGCGATGTTGGCAACCCCCAGAAGATGGTAGGATCTAATTTTTAGGCCAGGGTGAAGTTTGACTTGTATATACAAATCTTATGATATCTGAGCTGTGGAGGGACCATTCCTATTCTTGAGACCTTGGAGAAACAATGACCGAGGGGTGACATGATTGAGATTTACAAGATTATGCATAGGATAGAGCAGGTAGGAAAAGAAGTACTTTTCTCCCTTTCTCACAGTACAAGAACTCGTGGACACTCCATGAAATTGTTGAGCAGTCAGGTTAGAACAGATAAGAGGAAGTGCTTCTTAACCCAAAGCGTGATTAACACACGGAATTCATTGCCACAGGAGGTGGCGGCGGCTACAAGCATGGAGGGCTTCAAGAGGGAAGAAGAAGAAGAGAAGATATTGGATTTATACCCCGCCCTCCACTCCCCAAGGGAGTCTCAGAGCGGCTTACAAATTCCTTTCCCTTCCCCTCCCCACAACAGACACCCTGGGAGGTAGGTGGGGCTGAGAGAGCTCTTTCCCAAGCTGTCCTTGAGGAAACAGCTGGTACAGAGCTATGGTTTGCCCAAGGTCATCCAGCCAGGTGCAAGCGGAGGAGTGGGGAATCAAACCCGGTTCTCCCAGATCAGAGTCCACGCACTTAACCACTACACCAAACTGGCTCAACTAAACATACAAAAGCCACCTTGAAAAGTGTAAACAAAATCTAACCCGGTTCTCCCAGATTAGAGTCCGCGCACTTAACCACTACACCAAACTGGGAAGTGGATAAACATCTGGAACAGAGGTCCACCAGTGGCTATTAGCCACATGGTATAGATAGGAGCTCTCAGTCTGGGGCAAGTGATGCTCTGTCTTCTTGGTGCTGGGGGGGGGGGGGCAACAGTGGGAGGGCCTCTGGAGTTCTGGCCCCACTGAGGGCACCTGGTGTTTCGGGCCACTGTGTGACAGAGGGTTAAACTGGATGGGCCACTGGCCTGATCCAACATTGGCTTCTTTTATGTTCTGATGTACCCCGGACCTGATGCTGGATTGAATACATAGAAGAATTGACAACCTGTGATTATTATTTTTTTAAAGCAACATCCATTTGCACTTGGGACATTTTTTTAAAAAAGCAAGCTTAGGTGCATTCCTCCAGAAAAAAAAATCTCTCCTCTCCCAAAACTGTCACCCTTCAGGCTTGTAAAACCTCTGCTTTTAAAAATGCCCCAACTGGTTGGACCCTGATGTTGACCATCTGGGAGCTGCAACACAAAGGGGGGGAAAACCCTTCTGGGATAGTGTGAATGCTGAGCCGTTGACTTTGCCCGGTGTCTCAGCCCCTGGACAGAACGCGGACAGCTGTTCCCACTTCCCCAAAGAGCAAGCTCCTTCAGAGCCGCCAGCCCTGGGGAGCTGAGCTTCTCAGCGTGCCGAATGTAAACGCTGCACCTTTTCCAGGGCCCTCAGCTTGCTGCTGGGGACACTGCACCTGTTCAGACCACAATTCCCCCAGAAGTTGCAACCTGAGAATCATGTCTCAGCAGCCTCCATGTCCTTGGCAGGACAAACAAGGTGTTCTAAAAGGCCTGGCAAACAGCCTCGCACCGGGACCTTGGGAAGCCACCGAATAGCAGCTTGAGAGCCGGATGTCCTTGGTTGGTGGGACAGCCGCGCTGCCGGATGGGCCTTCAAAGGAAGGGATGGGGAAATCCGGGATTTCTGTGTCATTGTCTCTTGCCACTGTGGACATCTTTTTCAAATGATGGGACAGAAATGATCAGTCCATGACCAAGCAGAATTTTCTAGAAACCTCTCACCAAGCCCTCACTTCCATAAATAGTTGAGTATCTCTGAAATGTTAGCCTTCGAAAGCTAGAACTTGAATGAGAACACTTGGTTTTAAGCTCAGGAGCTAGGAGGAGGAGGAGGAGACTGGATTTATATCCCGCCCTTCACTATCCAAAGGAGTCTCAGAGCAGTTTACAATCCCTTCCCCAACCCCTCCCTGTGAGGTAGGTGGGGCTGAGAGAGCTCTCTCGAGGACTGCTCTTGAGAGAACAGCTCTGAGAGAACAGGTAACTGACCCAAGGTCGCACCAGCAGCTGCATGTGGAGGAGTGTGGTTCTCCCAGATTAGAATCCAGGCTCCTAACCACTACACCAAACTGACTCTGACCAGAAATATGTACCTTCGACAACTACCATTGTGTTGTAGGACTTGCAGTAATGGATTTAATGGATGGGTGGGAAGGTATCAGCTGGATATTGGGGGGGGGGGAATTGGCTGCCTAGGGAGATGGTGAGCTCCCCCTTGCTGGCAGTCTTTAAGCAGCGGCTGGACATACCCTTGTCAGGGATGCTCTAGGCTGATCCTGCATCGAACAGGGGGCGGGACTAGATGGCCTGTATGGCCCCTCCCAGCTCTGCAACTCCTCCATCCCTCTGTTCAGCTTCCTGCTCCACTACTAGTCACAATAGCAAAAGGAGGATTCTCTCTTTAGCAGGGGTCCATTGGAGCGGGAGCGCACAGGAGCGCAGCTCCGGGAGTGAGGAGCCCAGGAGGCAGGCACATGACCAAGCCCCGCCCCCTCCTCGGCTTCCCCGAGCAGTGCAGAGGCGCAGCGCCCCGGGGAAAGCCCTGCTAGGGTCTTTATTGTTTTTAGTGTTTTGTTTTAATATTGATAATTTTTTCATTGTTCCTTTTATGACTGTGTGCTGCTTTTCCAGAGACTTGCTCAAGGTGGCATATACATTTTCTAAGTATACCATTTTTTATCTGGGCACATGGCACATAAGTACTGGAGAAATTTCACCAACCCTTCAGCAGCTTCCACCCCATCAGTTTGGTGTAGTGGTCAGGAGTTGGACTCTAATCTGGGAGAACCGGGTTTGATTCCCCACTCCTCCACATGCAGCTGCTGGTGTGACCTTGGGCCAGTCACAAGTTCTCTCAGAGCTGTTCTCTCATGAGCAGTTCTCAAAAGACCTCTCTCAGCCCCACCTACCTCACAGGGTGTCTTGTTGTGGGGAGGGGAAGGGAAAGGGATGGGTGGTGCACATGTCCTGGGTATCTCAAGTCTACTTGAAACCTGGTGGTTTCAAGGGAGCAGGAAGAGAATGAGGGTGTGTTCTTGACGCTTATTTTTATGGCACCAAGTATTGGCTGGGGAAGGGAATGGAGGAAGAGCAGGTCAGTTTCACTCACCTGTGGAGTGGAGCCTGAAGGGTGGGTGTTGCCTTCTGACACACTTCCGGTATGTTAGGGGGTGTGGCATATGCAAGTGAGTTATGCTAATGAGTTATGCTAATGAGCTCCTGCACCTCTTTTTCTTCGAAATGACCCCTGCTCTTTAGGACTACTTAAGACTGAGAGGCAATGCGGTTACAGTGTTGAATGAGGAACTGGGAGACCCCGGTTCCGATCCCCCCTCCGCCATGGGAGCTTGCCTAACCTACCTCACAGGGTTGTTGTGGCGAGAACAATCTAAATCACTTTGGCTCCCCACTGGGGAGAAAGTCAGAGTAGAAATGATGTCAGTAAATAAAGTGTTCATCTTAGAAAATCCATTAGCGGGGAAATCACAGGTGGGCAAAGCTAGGTGGCTTTCATGGGTAGAGTTTGGAGCACCTCCTTTTGGGTCTAGGGGGGCTGACTCTGGCTTGGGAAGTTCCTGCAGATTTGGGGCTGAGGCTGGGGAGGGCAGTGTTTGAGGGAGGGAAGGATCCAATCCCACAGCGTATACACTCCGAAGCTGCCATTTCCTCCAGGGGAGCTGATTCCTGGAAATTACTTGTAATTCTGGGAGGGCTCCAGGCCCCGCCTGGAGGGTGGGAGGAGAGGAAAGTCACAGTTCAACATAAATGGAGGGTGGGGGGAGAGGAAAGTCACAGTTCACATAGTCACAGGCTACAAATAGATTTACTTTCTCAGAGGAAGAATGTAAGAGAATTCTAGGCAATGCACCACATTTGTTCTGTTTCTATTGAACTGTGACTTTCCTCTCCCCCCGCCTGGAGGGTGGCAACCCTATTTGGGGAGGGGAGGCCTCTGTCGAAATCACAGCATAGCCTAGAATTGCGGCCGTAATTAACGCTGGGCAAGATGAGAAAAGTATCTGCCTCTTGATGTAGAGGTCAGATTGAATTCTCAGCGGAGCCTTTTGTCTGCTCTTGATTCTTTTCAACGTTTCCCCCCGTGGAGGAAAAGCAGATGCAACCCTTGCCTTTGGGGGCCTCCGTCTGAAGCAAAGGATGGGTTGCCCAGGCCTCATAGAGCAGTTCCGCGTCGAGAGGATGGGCTGCGTTCGTGTGCAAAGGCCGGAGGCTTCCCTTTCAGCGGCTCCTTCTTCATCTGCTATCTGTTGTCCTTTCAGCGGCCCCCGAGTAGGAAAAGAACCTTTTTTTTTTATTATTGGAGCTCATTTGCCGAATGTAAAACTAGGGCACGGTGATTAAAAGGAACAATTTTCGTCTTGGGTTACATGCACGTGCTTGGACTCCGTTTGGCTCGGGGGGGGGGGCTCGGCGCTCGGTTACGGTGCCTTTTGAATTGGGAGGTCGTGAGTTCACAGCCACTCCTGCTCGGTAATGAAGCCGCGGCAGCATTACAGGGAACAGCCTGACATTTTGATTATAATAATCGGACTGGGCGGCGTCTTTTCCCCCCAAGGCTTGTTCTGGGAGGTGGAGCCGCTCATACAGTTGGACCATCTAGGGCTGAAGGGTGAGGAGTACGAACTGGGCCTCCTTGGAAAGGCCTGAGGTTATGGGGCTGGGATGCAATGTCCCCTCTAAGCTGTAGAGTCCCGTGAGCAAAAATTCTACTTTGTGAGCTCCTGGCATTAAAGTTCTGAGTGAGTGATTTGGCTGCTGCATAAATTAGTTTTCTCTGGAGCCCTCCTTCCTGAGCTAAGACAGAAAATGGGTGAGCCGGAGGCTAAAATACTGTGAGCTAGCTATACCGAACTATGGTCGGTAGTTCAGCAGTTTGAGACCCGAGTGCCGCATGACGGAGTGAGCTCCCATCTCTGGTCTCAGCTCCTGCCAACCTAGCAGTTTGAAAGCAAGAAATTGCAAGTAGAGAAATAGGTACCGCTTTGGTGGGAAGGGAACAGCGTTCCATGTGCCTCGGTGTTTAGTCATGCCGGCCCCATGACCACAGAAACATCTTCGAACAGCGCTGGCTCTTCAGCTTGGAAACGGAGATGAGCACCGCATCCCTAGAGTCGTATTTGACTAGCTTTTGAGCTAGGGAAACCTAGCTCACACTAACTCAGCTTAGAGGGAACACTGATGCCAACACCAAGTTGGGAAATTCCTGGAGATTTGGGTGTGAAGCCCTGAGAAGGCATTATTTGGGATGAGGAGGGACCTCAGAAGGGTATAGTGTCATAGAGTCCACCCTCCGAAGCAGCCATTTTCTCCAGGAATTTCCCAGGAATCTCTGTAGTCCAGAGAGTCGTAATTCCAGGAGATCGCCACGCTCCTGCTGGGGGCACCCTTCCTTGAAGAACACGCGTGTGGACTGCAAGGTAGCCGCTATTTTTCTCATCCAAGTAGGATTGTCAGCCTCCAGGTAGCAAACAATCAGGGAGAAGCTTGCCAGTAATGAGATCAATCAGAAGAAGAAGAGGAGATTGGATTTATACCCCGCCCTCCACTCCCCAAGGGAGTCTCAGAGCGGCTTACAAACTCCTTTCCCTTCCCCTCCCCACAACAGACACCCTGGGAGGTAGGTGGGGCTGAGAGAGCTCTTTCCCAAGCTGTCCTTGAGGAAACAGCTGGTACAGAGCTATGGTTTGCCCAAGGTCATCCAGCCAGGTGCAAGCGGAGGAGTGGGGAATCAAACCCGGTTCTCCCAGGTCAGAGTCCACGCACTTAACCACTACACCAAACTGGCTCAACTAAACATACAAAAGCCACCTTGAAAAGTGTAAACAAAATCTGTTTTTTTGCAAAAATATTCATGGTATTATAAGATCAGTTATTAAGTAAAATGCAAATAAAGTACAAAATGTGTAACGACATTAAGATACATGCAATTACAAGAAGGACATAAACCCTGCAGGGTTTGCAAAAACCAGATTTTGTTTCAAGGTGGCTTTTGTATGTTCGGGCGAGCCTCCAGGTAGCGGGTGGAGATCTGTTTTTACAGTGCTCAGGAGGCCAGTGTTTTTCTCGGGGGGGGGGGGGGGGGCTGCCATTATATGTCTGTGTGACACTGCCGTGCCGTGCTCATACTTCTAAATAATAACTGAATAATAAATAATAAATACAATAAATAATAAAACTTGCATTACAGTTGCGAGCGAGCAGTTTGGCTGCTGCATAGATTCGTTTGCTCTGGGGCCATTCCTCCTGAGCGAAGACGAAAGTGGGTGAGCCAGAGGCTAAAAAGCTGCGAGCTAGTTCACACTAACCCAGCTTAGAAGGAACACTAGTGGGGACTCAGGCTTCGCTCCTCTTTCTGTTTGTCCCCTCATTGTCCTGCTGGGGGTCTTTCCAGGGGGCCTTCTTTGGCACAAGGAGACCCCATCCAAATGGAGGAGGGGAATGCAGCCATCATGAACCCGCAGCTGGGACTCGGGGGGGGGGGGAGTCTAAGGAGCAGCACGAGAAGCGAGAAGCTGCTGGAGTCGGACTGATTTTCCCCTCTCCGTCTCTCTGCCGCTCCAGTGGTGTTCCGGGGCTCTTCTACCCAGCAACAGACAGGTCAGCACCCAGGACCTTTTCTCAATGGCTGCCTCGTCCCCATCATCTTCCACCCCCCTCCAAAGGGGCAGGGCTTGTCTGACTCCGGTGCCTCTGCCCGGCCCCTGCTCTTGCTCCCATAGCTAAATGGACCTCCCGCTACACTGGACTTCTTCCACCTCGGTGAAGGCAGCAGGAATGGGGGGCTTGGTGGGGGGGCTGTGTGGCTCCTGCTGCCCCTCCTGAGTGGGCTCCTGGTAGTAGGTAAGCCCACCCCACCCAGGGGGAAGGGCCCGTAAAAACTGCAGGGGGGAGCGTGGGCCTGATCTCCAGGCAAGAGAGATCGGTTCATCCGGAGAAAATGGCTGCTTAGGAAGGTGGATTCTATAGCACTGTGCCCCTTTGAAGTCCCTCCTTTTCCCAAACCACGCCCTCCTCAGGCTCCACCCCCCAAACCTCCAGTTATTTCCCAACCTGGAGCTGGCAACCCTAGGTCCAATCAAGTAAAACTAAGGAATAAATTGATTTCCCTTGGTTGTGTTCTGCCGTTACGCTTTGGGCTTGCTCAGTCAACATTCTTCTCCACCTTCCTCTTAGTTTTGCTCGGAGAACTTCTGAAATTAATTCCAGAAGGGGTGCATGTCAAGTCTGTCGCAATTTTCATTGCCTTCCATTTATCCTCATTTTCCTCGATACTTTTCGTTTCAGCGGGGGGCCACCCAAATGTGCTCCCCAGTGACACTGTAAAAGCCACTTCGCTGGACTCAAACCGGTTCTGCGCCTGCTAATCTGCGCCTTTCTCATATGCAAAAGCAACTGGTGAGACTGTATGTAAGAAGGCAAGTGTGACGGGACTGCTTTTCCCTCTTGCATGTTGTCAGCTCGTGCGAATGTTGGTGCATGCTGGTGAACCAGAGGAGGAGGAGGAAGAAGACGGGAACTACCGGGAGGCTATGTGAGGGATAGGGAGTCCCGTACGTGCAATGCAGATGAGCTAGTTCTGTTCGGCTCAGCCTCGAAATGTAGAGAGAAATTTCAATTGAGAGAATTCGGTATACATTGGGGTTGCCAACTTCCCAGTGAGGCTGGAGAGCTCCTAGGATTACAACTTGTCTTTGGTTGACAGTGATCAGCTCCCCTGGAGAAAATGGCCACTTTGGAAGGTGGACTCTATGGCATTATACCCTGCTGAGGCCCCTCCCCTCCCCAAATCCTGCTCTCCCTGGGCTCCACCCCCAAATCTCCAGGGATTTCCCAACCTGGGGTTTGCAACCCAGCCCCACAACCTCTGTCTTCGCAGGGCTTTCAAAGGAGGCCCAGTTCCTACTCCTTGCCCTTCAGCTCTAGATGGTCGACCTGTATGAACAGATCCATCTCCCCAGAACAAGCTTGAGGGCGGGGGACAGAAGCCGCCCAGTTGGAATATTATAACGAAAGAGTCAAGCTGTTGTGGTCCCTCCCCTCCCCAAATCCCACCTTCTTCAGGCTCCACCCCCAAAATCTCCTGGCATTTCCTAACCTGGACAAATCTAGCTCACCACCTAGTGGTGCATAATGCTAAACTGGCTAGAACTTCTGGCTGTCAGACAATCTTCAGATCTCCTGGCTATACCATACATGTTGTTGTTGTTGTTATTCAGTCGCACAGTCAAGTCCAACTCTTCGTGGCCCAACGGACCACTTCACGCCAGACCCTCTTGTCTTCTGTCATGTTCCGGAGTTTGCTTAATTTCATGTTTGTTGCATTGATAACACCGTCTAACCATCTCATCCTCTGACGTCCCCTTCTTCTTTGATCTTCAGTCTTTCCCAGCATCAGGGTCTTCTCCAGGGAGCGCTCCCTTCTCATCTGGTGGCCAAAGTATTTGAGCTTCAGCTTCAGGATCTGGCCTTCCAGGGAACAGTCAGGGTTGATTTCTTTTAGGATTGACTGATTTGACCTCCTTGCAGTCCAAGGGACTCTCAAGAGTCTTCTCCAGCACCAAAATTCAAGAGAATCTATTCTTTGGCGCTCGGCCTTCCTTACGGTCCAACTCTCGCAGCCATACATCACTACTGGGAATACCATGGCTTTGACCATACGGACTTTTGTTGGCAGGGTGACGTCTCTACTTTTTGTTATACTGCCTAGGTTTTGTTCTACTGTCTCTATATACAATAATTAATTAATTAATTCTGCCTTCCTAAACGCCACCATTTGGTCCCGTGCAATATTTTCTTTCTCTGTGGACCCGCACTTCACTTTACAGTGTGGTGGTGGAAAGCACCGTGAAGTCATAGTTGACTTAGTTGGCAACCTCATGGGGATATCAAGGCAAGAGACGTTCAGAGGTGGTTTTGCCTTTGCCCGCCTCCGCATCGCAACCCCAGGATTGCTTGTTGGGCTCCCATCCAAATACTAACCAGAGCCGACCCTGCTTAGCTTCTGAGATCTGATGAGATCGGGCTAGCCTGGGCCGTCCAGTTCAGGGCACTTTACAGTACAAAGCAAAGGCCATTTGCATGACTTGAAAAATAAAACTCTCCGCAACTGGTTGCTCCTTTGCAATTAAGACTGGAAGATAAATGCACACGTAAGGGGGAACGCTGCAAACAGTCATGTATTTCTTTGATACCTCCACTGCAATCCCTCGTGCTGCTGAAGAGGCTAGCCGTTTAGGATTACTTCTTCATCCATGCTTGGCACTTCAAAGAACAGCTTAGGTCTTTGGCATTTCCCTCTGTCGTCTTCCTGTGGGCGCTGGGGCCACCCAAACATGGTCTCCCAACAGCCGTTTAAAAACCACTCGGCTGGGTTTAAAACCAGTTCTTTATCGGCTAATTTCCTGGGTGCCCTTGTAACCCTGAAAACACACACATGCCGTTTCTGATTCAGCGCCAAGTTATCATATTACGGCTATCTCTTGGAGAGAGAGTGACAGTGAATATTAAAGGGAGGGATGCCACAGAGTTGGGCATTTGGCAGCCTTCCCGTTTGCCTTGCAAGGCGATCCCATTAGCATTAATGCAGTAAGACCTTCCCTGTGTAGGGGAAATATTTATGGGGTCTTCAGAGACCGCAAAATGAGCCTTCATATATAAAAAAAGAGGGTTCTGCCAAGTACAGCCGGGCAGATTAGGAACATATGGTTTGCAGGGGTCTGATGCCGACAAAGAGACTTACGAGGGGGGCTTTTATGGGTCGTCTTGCTGCCATCCATCACCTCTTCTGCAAAGTGGCAGGTGAGGCCAGCCAAAAGCTTTTACTGCACTTTTTCCAAAGTGAGCTTCCCGGAGCATTCGGCCGACAGGGCGAAATGGGAAACATGGAGTTTGGAATGGCTCCTTTCTTGGGAAGTGGATAGCAAAGTGGGGACAGTGGCTGAAGATGGGTGAATTTGGTCAGGATCAGGAAAATGGTGGCTGATCAGGATAACCATGAGAAGAAAATGAAGAAGAGGAGGAGGAGATTGGATTTATACCCCTCCCTGCACTACCCGAAGGAGTCTCGGAGCGGCTTACAATCTCTTTTCCCTTCCCCCTTCCACGACACCCTATGTGAGGTAGGTGGGGCTGAGAGAGCTCTTTCGAGAACTGCTCTTGAGAGAACAGCTCTGAGAGAACTTGTGACTGACCCAAGGTCACACCAGCAGCTGCATGTGGAGCTGTGGGGAATCAAACCTGGTTTTCCCAGATTAGAGTCTGCGCTCCTAACCACTACACCAAATGTACTTTAAATGTCATTTTGGACTTTAATACATGCATTATTTCTTGCAGCACACACTGAAACATTCAGGGATGTGAGTTGGGAACCTGTCTGTTTTGGGTCCTTTTGGATTTCTTTAATGTTCAAAAGAACCTTCCTTTTGTTCCTCCCTGACTTCTTTTTCAAAAAAATAAAAAAAATAAAATCCAAATCTGGGTAATTTCTCTACACTAGTATATTACTCTTGCATTGATTTTTAAACATACATTGTTAAGCCATCTCTCTCTTTTTCATCATTCAAAATGTATATCTCTATATTACGTATTCCACTATTTCTTCTTCTTGTGAATGAGCTAGCAGTATTTGCCACGGTTTTAGCTTTCCTCCCTGTGGCAAACTAGAAGGAACACAAATCTGTCTGTTAGAAATCAAAGAGATTTAAAATGGTGTTTCTCTGCTGAAGGTGCCAGTGGATATTATCGCAAAGGGAGTCTCTCCTTGCACAGAACGAATGTCCACAAGCCATTCTTTTCATCCTCTAAAACTCAAACAATGTGTTTTCTTAAGCACCAAAGGTTTTTAATAGATCACAATTACCTGATTAAATGGACTTAAACCTTGTTTTAATCAGTTGTTGCTCTTTCTTATTTGCACCCACAGAGACACACACCTCCCTCTCATGTCAGCTGTGAGGGATCACTTCCTCCGAGCTCGTAATCTTATTTATTTATTGGGATTTATATCCCACCTAGCCAGCGTAATGCCGCCCCCCCCCCCACAGTTATCTTGGAACACCTTAGACCGAATTCAGGGAAATATCAGTCAACCATTCTAAACCATTAACCTTAAAAGGGAATGGCCAGCAATACTGTAACAGTTACAGTGGGACACTTGGTACGATCCCCCTTAGGGAACATGTCCAGCAGGGAACCCCAATGACATCCTAAGACAAAAAAAAAAGAAAAGAAATAGACAGTGGGTATATTTTAAAAGATAACAAAAGGGAGAGGAAAACACACCACAGAAAGATCAGCGAGAACAGAATTTAATAAATAACTTCATAGTATTTATTTATTTATTTATTTATTTATTTATTTATTTATTTATTTGAATTTATATCCCACCTAGCCAACACAAAGCGGCTAGTAGTAGTTGTCATCGTCGTTGTCATCGTTGTAGTCATAGTATTTCTAGCCCACCCATCCTGCGAGTGGGCTCAGGGTGGGTTACATCATAGAACAATATAAAAAATACAGTTAAAAATGTAAACAGTGCTGTGGTTTGAAATGGGGAGATGAATAGGCTTGCCAGCTCTGGGTTGGGAAATGCCTAGAGATTTTGGGGAGTGGAGCCTGAGGAGAGCGGGGCCTGGGGCATAATGCCATACAGTCCACCTTCCAAAGTGGTCATTTTCTCCAGGTGAACTACTCTCTGTCACCTGGAGATGAGTTGTAATAATGGGAGACCTCCCGCCATCACCTGGAGGTGATTTTGGATAAACCTGCAGATTTCTTTTGCATCCCTAGAAATGTAGCTGAGGAACATCTTTTTATACGTCACATGCCAAAACAGCCAGAATCCTAGATCCAAATTAAACCCTGGGTTGTAAAGCATTTTAACTGTAATTCTAAACCAAGTTGCACCCCTCAAAGTCCATTGAAGTCCATTGGCTTGCAAGTGGGTAACTCTGTTTAGGATTATACTGTTGGAGTCTCAGCGCTTCTCAACAAAAAGCACAAGGCTTAAATCAGTCAAATTCTGGCTCGAAGCTTGTGTGTAGCTCATGAGTTGGATGATGTATGAGATCTTCTGAACTTGTTTGCCCAGCTGGTCTATGTTCTTGTGGTCAAGAACAGGGTTCTCTAGCAAATCCTCTTCCACCTTCCCTTCAGATTGAGAGAGATCCCATTTCCTCTTGAATATGGATGGTTTCCTGCCATCCCCATGCTGTCGTCGATGTCAAAGTCACTGCTCTGAGCTGGAGCCAGCTCTCCAGGCTGCAACTGATTAATGAACAACTGGTGGTCCCAGGCCAGCAAGCAGTCGAGTCCAGAAACGTGTGATTTGGGAGTAACCCCAGCAGGGGCAGCAGCTCTGGGTTGCATAGATGGCGGGCACGGAGCCCGAGCGATAAGCAAAGCATCTCGCCGGCTGCCATCAAGCTGTCCGACACCAATATGTTTAATCAAGGCAAAAATTCCTTCTCATTAAGCGGTGTCACTTAATTATAGCCCTGGGAGAAGCCCAATGATTGGCAACGATTGTGTCGGTTTAATCAACACCTTATAAATATAGCGGAGAGTTTTTCAGTTGCTGCTGCCGCTGTTCCTCCCGTAATGAGTAAACATGACCTCTCTTTCCCTCTTGTGACTTTTATTGGCGTTTTTAATTGGCTGCCCCGGTGCTGGCTCGGTGTGCGGATCGTTTCCGTGCAGGAGCAAAAGGACACATTAGCATGCCTTGTCTGACTACTGGCTTAAATGAAGATTTCCTCTGAGGCCTGATCCGTACTCGGTTGGAGGAGGAGCGCACAAACAGGCCTAGGGAGGATGCATCCACCAACACCTATGTCACGTCTAAAGCAGTGGAAGCCATGCTACCACCATGCCAAATGTGTCATGGATCATGGTGGGGCTGTAGGAAGTCCTCTACACCTTCCTGCACGCTTCATATGTGTGTGTTTAAATGCTGTCAATTTGCTTCCGACTTGTGGTGACCGTATGAATTGATCTCCATAACGGCCTGTTGTTAACAGCCTTGCTCAGGTCTTACAGACTGAGGGCCATGGCTTCCTTGACTGAGTCAATCCATCTCATGGTGGGTCTTCTTCTTTTCCTGCTGCCTTCAATACACCAGTTTGGTGTATTATTTATTTAGTTAGTTTTGGGATTTCTATCCTGCCCTCCCCGCCTTACGGCCGGCTCAGGGCGGCTGAAGTAGTGGTTAAGTGCGTGGACTCTAATCTGGGAGAACCAGGTTTGATTCCCCACTCCTCCACATGTACCTGCTGGATGACCTTGGGCAAGCCATAGCTCTGGCAGAGCTGTTCTCTCAAGGACAGTTGTCTCAGAGCTCTCTCAGCCCCACCTACCTCACAGGGTGTCTGTTGTGAGGAGGGGAAGGGAAAAGGGTTTGTAAGCCGCTCTGAGACTCCAAGTGAGTGAAGGGTGGGATATAAATCCAATCTCTTCTCCTTCTTCTTCTCCTTCTTCTTCTTCGCATTATTGTCTTTTCCAGTGATTCTTGTCTTCATGTGACCTAAGAACGATAGGCTCAGTCTTGTCATTTTAGCCTCTAGAGAGAGTTCAGGCTTGATTTGATCTAGAACTCACTGATTTGCCTTTTTGACAGTCCAGAGTTTCCATAAAACTCTCCTCCCAACACCACATTTCAAATGAATCCATTTTTTCCTGTCAGCTGTCTTCACTGTCCAACGTTCATACCCGTGTGGTTCATATGGGATGCATAAATTCTTGCAATCTGAAAAAAAATATCACTTCAAATGCACATTACAGATGCGTGCACTCATGGCAGTTTGCTATAGTGATCAAAGAGGCTAGAAGACTTGGGTTCACCTCCCCACTACCTTGTGGATACTCACAGCAGAACCGTAGGCCAGCTTCTATCTCAGTCACCCTAGTCAAACTCACAAGCGTGTTGAGAGGATAAACTAGAGAAAGGGAGAACAAAATAAGGATTGGCTCAATGGTCGGGCGTCTTCTGATTTGCATGCAGAAGGTCTTGGCTGAGTCCCTGACATCTCCAGTTTAGAAATGATCATGGAGTAGACAAGATGAAAGACTCTGCCTGAGACCTCGGAGAGCCACTGCCTGTCAGAGTTGACAATTCTGTCCTTGGTAGACTCAGTATACAGCCGCGTCATATAGTCTCTGGGTCAATTTCCCGTTTCCTTTTGGATGAAGCCAAACTCTGGACACTTTCATGTTTCTTTTAGAGGGCGAGAAGTGGGCAGTGCGGTTGGCACCTTCCGGCATCGTAGGGGTTCTGATTGTGAACTCTGGGCTGAAAAATCCCTGGAGATTTGGGGTGGTTCCTGGGGAGGGCAGGGACCCCAGCAGGATCAAATGCTGTCGAGCCCCCCATCCAAAGCTGCCCTTTTCTCCAGGGGAACTGAGTTATTAATTAATTAATTACATTTATATCCCGCCTTGCCAGCGAACCGGCTCAAGGCGGCTAACAGTCATAAAACACCATAAGGTTTACAATATAAAATCAACGTTTAAAACTAACATTCCATTCTACATAATATACTACAACAACAGCTGGCGACTTCAATCATCCAGAGTTCTCATGGTGTATAGTGGCAGCATAGGGGTGCGACCGGCAGGACCAGGGCGATGTCCAGTTCTCCCCCCGGTGGCGGCTCCTAGTTGAATGCCTGGCGGAAGAGCTCCGTCTTGCAGGCCCTGCGGAATTGCAATAAGTCCCGCAGGGCCCTGATGTCATCCGGGAGCTCATTCCACCAGTAAGGAGCCGCCACCGAGAAAGCCCTGGCCCTGGTACAGGCCAGCCGAGCGTCTTTCGGACCAGGGAGAGTCAGGCGATGTTGAGTGCCTGATCTCAGTGCCCTCTGGGGCCTATATGGGGAAATGCGGTCCCTCAAGTAGGCAGGCCCCTGACCATATAGAGCTTTAAAGGTTAACACCAGCACCTTGAACCAGATCCGGTATGCTATAGGCAGCCAGTGCAGTGACTGCAGCACAGGCCGGATGTGGACCCGCAAGGAGAGACCCATCAACAGCCTGGCTGCCGCATTCTGCACCAGCTGCAGCTTCCGGATCTGAGACATAATTATATGTTATAATTAGACATATATAAGACATGGTATAATTCTCTGAGCTCTCCAGGCTCTACCTGGAGGTTGGTAACTCTAGTTGGGGTTAGAGAGAAGATAAAAGGACCACAATGGAGGGGATCATGGTATCATAGAGTTGGAAGGGACTTCCAGGGTCATCTAGTCCAACAATGCATTAGACATTCTGGTCAAAGGTCTTCTGAAGACCTGCAGCCAACCTTGCTTTGACCCTATCAAAAAGTTCAGACTATTTTTTGCTAAGTTACAGCCTTGGTCTCATTCTGCCAGCTTTTGACCTCACAGGAACTGAGACTGACTTTAACCCTTTCCGGAATATGCATCTTGGGTCTTCAAGAGATTTGAACGCGGACGGACTGGAATGTTCAGTGTAACTAAAGAGTGCTTCAGCTGCCGTAGGGCGTATTGAAGGCCAGTGGCAAAACACCGTGGCTCGAAAGTTAAACATTTTCTCCCACTAGTAAGGTTACGGCAGAATCACAGCCGCTGTTTGATGTTTGTCATGGTAATTAGAGTGCCCGAGAAAGATGCTCGTTGAAGTAGAGATGAGTCTGACATCTCAGCGAGAGAAACTGCAGCCTGTTTACGGCACTCTGTTCCATCTTTTATTATTATTTTTGATTTTCTGAATTATCCCCCTGCCCTCCTTTGGCGTGCCAGTTGGACCACATCCATGCAGCGCTAAGCTGTACAAATTGGAGAAAAACTGCAAATCTTTGAAGTGTCCTCTTTCCACTGACCGCGGGGATTTTGTAAAAAGTTGTCATTGTGATGGATGAGCCTCCTCTCTTTCAGGGAGGGCCGAGCCGAAATGGCTTACCTGTTTTCGAATTAGGTTCTCTACCTCCTGGAAAGTGTCTCCTGCTTTCGGCGATCTTCAGCAGTCATTGAGAAGAACGTTCGTTTTGTTTCGGGGAGGCCTTCTTCTCGGGACCAGTTTTTCAATCTCGAAGTCCTCCGTTTTGTTTGCCCACTCTGCTCTTCCAGCCTATGGGTGACCCATGCCATTTGGTCCATCATCTTGTGACAGCACAGGTTATGTGATGACATCATGGATGCCAGCAGAATAAATTCCGTGGGGCATCATGCCCAATCAAGTTCAAAGACAATCTGAGCAAACGAGGCCAGGGACTGTGAGGGCAAAGAAGAAGGAAAACGGAGCTGTGAAGAATCAGTGGCCAGGTGGACGGTCGGACACTATAGCTTATTGAATCAATGCAGATGTTCAGAAAGGGCTCTTTTTTGGGGGGGGAGTGGTTTGGCTACATTGACGATACTGCTTTCACAGCAAATGCCAACGTTTTTCACTGCAGCATTATATTTATTGGCATTTTTTGCCTTTTCTTTTTTATTATTATTTTGGTGAGTATACTGTATTTGTGTGCATGCACGTGCGTGCGTGTGCTTGCGAGCCTGGAAGTCATGCTGACTTCTGGTGACTCCTAGTGGAGCTAGGATGTTTCAGAGAGGTGGCTTGATAACCTGCCTCTGCATCCCGGCCTTGGTATTCCTTGGAGATCTCCCATCCAAGTACTTGCCAGAGTCAGCCCAGCTTACCTTTGGAGATCTGACAAGATTGAACTTGCCTGGGCTATCCAGGCCAGGGCTTTAATGGCGTTTTCAAACTTCTATCAGTTTTTTTCTTCCCCTGTTGTCCAGAATAGACCAAATTTACTGCTTGGGCTGCTGACTGATAATCCTTGCTCCCATTTGGAGATCTGGAAGTTCAGGAGGAGGAGGAGGAGATTGGATTTACACCCCACCCTCTACTCAGAGTGTCAGAGCAGTTTACCATCTCCTTTCCCTTCCCCTCCCCACAACAGACACCCCGAGAGGTAGGTGGGGCTGAGAGAGCTCTCTCAAGAACTGCTCATGAGAGAACAGCTCCGAAAGAACTTGTGACTGACCCAAGGTCACACCAGCAGCTGCAAGTGGAGGAGTGGGGAATCAGACCTGGTTCTCCCAGTTTAGAGTCCGTGCTCCAAGCTGGGTCATGCTCTTGTATTTATGTCTTTGTTTATTGCAGATTTTTATACCCATGGGGGGACCCAAAGCAGCATACAATATTATTCTCTTCCACATTATCCTCACACTAACTACCTTGTGAGATCTGGTAGGCTGAGAGGGAAAGTGAGTGGTCCAAAGTCTCCCAGCAAGCTTTCAGAGCAGAGTGGGGATTCAAACCTAAGTCTTTCAGATCCTAGTCCATCTTTCTAACCATGACACCACGTTGGCTGTCGTTGTCCATATGGTCTACTTCTTGCAGTTCGGTGAGAGCAGCAAAGCCGTGTGGAGACACAGGCTAGCCAAAGAAGAGCTACACTTCAGTACTTCTAGGACTGGGGGCTGGAGGAGTCCCTATAGACCTCTATAGAGCCAGTTTGGTGTAGTGGTTAAGTGCGCAGACTCTAATCTGGGAGAACCGGGTTTGATTCCCCACTCCTCCACTTGCACCTGGCTGGATGACCTTGGGCAAGCCATAGCTCTGTACCAGCTGTTCCCTCAAGGACAGCTTGGGAAAGAGTTCTCTCAGCCCCACCTACCTCACAGGGTGTCTGTTGTGGGGAGGGGAAAGGAAAGGAGTTTGTAAGCCGCTCTGAGACTCCAAGTGAGTGAAGGGCGGGGTATAAATCCAATCTCTTCTTCTTCTTCTTCTAGGAGCCATTTCTTGGCAAGCCAAGAAGAGCAGAAAGGAGCTGTCCAGGGTAGCAGAGGGTTGGCTGAATGGCACTCATTCCGTTCTCCGTGTGTTCCATAATATTGCTACATTCGAAGTTCTGATCTCCATCTGTCCACCGATCCCCTGCGAATCTATTTATATAGTACTTTCTGGACCGTAAGGTTCTCAAAGCAGCTTGGTGGTGGGAAGTTCCGTCTGGTCACAGCCAAATTACGGTGACCCCTGGTGGGATTTTCCAGGCAAGAGATGTGGAAAGGTGGTTTGCCATTACCTGCCTTTTCGTCACGACCCTGGACTTCCTTGGTGGTCTCCCATCCAAATACAAACCAGGGCCGACCCTGCTTAGCTTCTGAGATCTGATGAGATCGGGCTAGCCTGGGCCAACCATGTCAGGGCCGCTGTTACAAAGAAGACATGGTTTTCTTCTTCCTCCCCAGCTTTCCTAATCTGTTCTCTCCCTACTGCACTGCTTGCCCTGCTGTACTGTTGATGGCTTCGGGATGCCGTTTGCTCTCCTCGTGGGCTCTCTAGCCCCGTCTTTCCAGGATGAGAAGCCTTTAGAGTTCAGGGAGGAGCCCGGCGTCGCTCTGCCCGAGATATCGCTCCATTGATTTGGACAAAGGGATTTGTTCGTGCGGATGCATCCAGAATGCGATTTCCCACACCAATGTTATACGCATTTTGTGTGTCTTCGCTCTGAGTTGCGTGCTGCCCTTCCATCATGGTGATACATATCCAAACGTACATACCATGAACTGCCACCTGTGAAAAAAGAAATAATCCAGCATACATCGGCTGAACGTTAGGCTTAACGTCGGCTAAATGTTTTCGGCTAAACGTTAGGAAGAACTTGCCGACCAGTAGGGTAGCGCCTCAGTGGAACAGGCTTCCTCGGGAGGCGGAGGGCTCCCTCCTTTGGAGGTTTTCAAGCAGAGGCAGGATGGCCATCTGACAGCAATGCTGACCGTGTGAACTTGGGCAGATCATGAGCGGGAGGGCAGGAAGGGTCGCACAGAGCGTGTGTTAGCTAGCACCCACCTAGGTAGCCTTAGGACTTTACCAGCTTCTTCAGCACCACCAGCATTCACCAGCTTCACTGCTGTGTAGAATCCTCATAGTAACCACACAGTACTCAGTCCAGTGGTGAACTATGTACAAGGATTTATTTATAATATTTACAGCAGTCCGACAAAAGCTCCCGCCAGCAACCATATAATACAGAGAAGGTACAATGGAAGCTACACAATTGAATATATACACAGCTCAGCCAATCACCTTCTTGCTGAGTCACAGTGACTGCACTTGCTCCAGTGCCAGTCATAACCGGTGTGGACTTGTACTGTCCAGTCCCACACAGCTACCAGCTGTCAGTTAGATCTCCATGATCTGAATGCTGAAGCTTAAGTGTCAACAATGCTGACCGTGTGAACTCGGGCAGAGCATGAGAGGGAGGGCAGGAAGGGTTGCATCAGTGCCCAGTTCTTGTGGCCTTTTCTGACATGCCGAGGGAAATGCTGATCGCCACTTTGGGGTCAGGAAGCAAATCTTCTTGTGGCCTAGGGATCCTGCAGTTTTTTCCCCCTTCCTCTGATCAGAGCAGAGGTCACTGGGGGAGTGGGAGGGGCATAGTTGTGAATTTCCTGCATTGTGGAGACTAGATGACCCTGGAGGTCCTCTCCATCTCTATGTTTCTATGTTTATCTGTTTCTATCTCTCTGGGAAACAGGCCAGTGGATATGCTTACATCTCTGTTTGGCATTATGGAGGACGTGCCTCGGAACAGCCTATTCTGGGGAGAATTCCAACTGGGGAAGAACTTGGAAGCATCCCTGAAGTAGACTCATTTACTGGCCAAATATTAGCCTTCCTGAACGGGATATAGGATGCTGACAGATGGGCAGGGAAGCAGGCAAGCAATCTGGAAGGGGGCTTAGGAGGAACGTTTGGGACTAGCTTGCAAAGGAAACCAAAGTCTGAGGGTTGCTGTTGGATGCTGGTGCTGTGGTTTTGGCCGATTTCAAAGACTAGTACTACCATCTGGCTGGGTGCTTGCTTAGTGTCGCTCTGTGTCAATAAGCAGGAAACACAAACAGTGAATATAAGAACCTAAGAGAAGCCATGTTGGATCAAGCGAATGGCTCTTGAGACTGTGTGTTCTGGGCCAAAATTGGGAGGCGTATAATTGAAACTTCCCCCAGGTTATAGACGCCTGACTATGACACAAGGCGATATCGTATGAGACCTCCATAATACTCCTATGCCTTTTGTCATGGATTATAACTATAAAACTCCTTTTTGGTCCTACATTGATTAACTATTTGTATTATTATCGCAATATTGAGCCTACTATCTATGCTTGACCACTGAAGAAGTCCAGTTGGGCCGAAACACACTGGGTCACATTAGTGTACATTGTACAATTTTATCTTGTATTGAGGCTATAGTTGGGCCCATAACTGTTTTTAAATTATCGCGTCATAAATACATACATGTATTTTTGATGATTTAGAACTATTTATATGTTTATGTTTCACATTTGTTGTTTTTCGGACTTGGCCCTCAGATTTGTATTCATTTAACCTTCCTGGTTCTGAATTCAATTTTGGGGGGTTAAATTTTTTGTTCCCCTCCTTTCTTTTTTTTTTTGGATCAGGCCAATGGCCCAACAAGTTCAATACACTGTGTCACACAGTGGCCAAAATCCAGGACAAACCCATGGGGTTTTCAAGGCAAGAGATATTCAGAGGTGATGTGCCTTTGCCTGCCTCCATGGCACAACCTTGTTATCCTTTGGCGTTCTCCTATCCGAATACTAGTCAAGACCAACTCTGATATTCCTTGGAGGTCTCCCATCCAGATACTAGCCAGGGCCGACCCTGCTATGCCTTGTAAAATCACTTTAAAACAGCAGCAGCAGCCCCATAGCTGACATGAGGACACTGTCGCATCTAGTCTGGCTGAACCCCAAATGCTGGAGATGGCAGAGTACTTTCTGCAGGAATACAAGACTCCAAATGGTCCCTTTAAGAATGACTCCTTGCCCAAGGAGGGTGGGGCCCTATTGGAGTTTTCTCATCCTGCCCCTGCTCCTTGTTCAAAATCAGAGCACCTGCAGGCCTCAAAGCACCTGTCTAAGAAGAGAAGCCATGTTGGATCAGGCCAGTGGCCCATCCAGTCCAACACTCTGTGTCACACAGTGCCCAAAACTCACGTGCCCTCAGGAGGTCCACCAGCGGGGCCAGAACTCCAGAAGCCCTCCCACTGTTGCCCCCCCCCCAAGCACCAAGAAGACAGAGCATCTCTGCCCCAGACATAAGAGAAGCCATGTTGGATCTGGCCAATGGCCCATCCAGTCCAACACACTCTGTCACACAGTGCCCAAAACCCAGGTGCCCTCATGAGGTCCACCAGTGGGGCCAGAACTCCAGAAGCCCTCCCACTGTTGCCCCTCAAGCACCAAGAAGACAGAGTATCTCCGCCCCAGATGTAAGAACACAAGAGAAGCCATGATGGATCAGGCCAATGGTCCATCCAGTCCAACACTCTCTGCCACACAGTGCCCAAAACCCAGGTGCCCTCATGAGGTCCACCAGTGGGGCCAGAACTCCAGAAGCCCTCCCGCTGTTCCCCCCCCCCCCACCGAGCACCAAGAAGACAGAGCATCACTGCCCCAGGTCATTAAATATAAACTTTCCCATGGACAAAGTAACGTGCCTGCCAAAAGATATAACACACAAAAGTCACATGAACATCAAGGAAACCTCCTCAATATAGGCACTACATATTCACCTCTCACAGATGAATACGAATAATGACTATAATAATGAGGCCAAGTTTCAATTACGGCTCTACCACAAGGGCAGAGTCTCTGGGGGTTGATAATACCCTCACGGTGACCTGAGAATTCCGCAAATGGTAAAGCATTTACTCTAGCCAGCGGGGGGGGGGGGGGAAAGATGACCCAAAATTGGGACTGTTAGAAAAGCAAAAGAACTGGGCGAAACAGAAAAAAAGAGGGTGGAACAATGTCTCCTACCATCTAAATCTCAGCTTGCCCCACTATTGGTAAGCCTTGCTGGGCCTGATCAGCCACTGGAGTAAGTTGTCAGCCGCAGAGCTATCTGGGGTCCTGCCACTCCCCTTCCATGCCTGGCTCTTCAGTCTGCTTAGCCTCACTGGTGGTGACTCTCTGTTCTGCAGGGCCTGTTTTGACATGAGCTTGACTCTGCCCTAAAGACAGGACCCATCTCTTGGTGGTTTTGCTTTGGGGCAGGGCGTCACATCCTCGCTCCTTCTCACATCTGCTGTCAGATATTGGCCAAGCAGCCAACAATGAATATGTGTAGTGAGGAATTTGGAGACCTTTGGAGAGCAGATTGTTTTCAGTTTGAGGAAACCACTTCCCCTTCTCCCGTCGGAGTGACACATTCTTGCTGTCAGGCCGTCAAGCGGACCAGATGTTGGTGCTTCAGGATGCAGTCCCATCTGGATGGAGGAATGTTGCTGCTTTCAGCAGTGTGCCTGCTGTCTGTCCACTTGCCAGATTCCTTTGCCTGCATGTCTACACGCCATTGACCTGGGAGCAGTGATGCCACAGAATGGGCACAAATATTCCAACTGCCGGAGAGGAGCAGAGCTGATTGCAGAAGGTTAAAGACCAGGGAATTTCTATAAGAAATGTGAACAGTCTTGTATCTGGAAGAAAGTGGATAGTAGAGTGACAGTTAGGGTTGCCAATCCCCAGTTGGGGGCAGGGAGTCCCCTGGTTTGGAGCCACTCCCCACACTTCAGGGTTATCAGAAAGTGGGGGGGGGGGAAATGTCCAGTGGGTGCTCCATCATACTATACGGAGACCAGTCTCCATAGGGTATAATGGATAATCAATTTGTGGGTATCTGGTGTGCAGGGGGTTGTTTTTTGAGGTAGAGGCACCAAATTTTCAGCATAGCATCTGGTGCATCTCCTCAACCCCCTCCCCAAGTTTCGAAAAGATTAGACCAGGGGGTCCAACAGTATGAGCCCCCCAAAAAGGTGGGCTTCTCTCCCCTCTCCCAGAGTGAGGTCTCATCCTTGCTCCTGGCTCCACCCCCAAAGTCTCCTGGCTCTACCCCCAAAGTCCCCAGATGTTTCCTGAGTCGGACCCTAGTCACAGTTTATGCTTTGCATATGGCAAGTCTCAGATTCAGTCTCTAACATCTCTCTTTAAAAGGATTTGGGTCAGCAGGAAAGAGCTCTCCGCCCCTGAAGCTGTTAGGAATCAAAGCAGGGAAAACCAGGGCAAAGTATGCCATTCGGTTAATTCATTAGATGTTTGTCCTACCCTCCCACCCCGAACCACAGGGCTGTGTATGTTGTTTCCCTCCACGTTGCACACTCATAACCAACCCTTTGTGGTAGGTGACGCTGAGAGGGAATCAGTGTTCTGGTGTCACCCCGAGAAGGCGGGGATCCGAACCCAGTTCTCTGTAGTCCTAATCTGAGGCGCCGCTGAGATATCACGTGAGCGTGGCTTAACAGAGGGAGTGCTGGAACTACAAACCCGACTAGTGCTTTAATGTCTCAAAATCAAGAGTAGAGACAAAGCAGACATAAAACAAAACAAAAAGTTGATGAAGGCAACACCAGATATTTTTAACATCTGATGTTTTAGCATTTGGTGACCAGAGGAGGATTTCCCCCCCCCCCCAGATAGAAAAAGTACCTTTCCAGGGTTCCACAAATATTCCTGTTCTTGTTCAGAAGAAAATGAGGGTGTCAACGGGTGGTGGGTTCCTTTCATTCCAGAAACGGAGGGGGAAAGGAATGATTCATCTAGATGACGCTTTGACCTTCGAGTCGGTTTTCTAGCAGGGATCACAGCCATCAGATCTGCTTTGTGCGAGTGAGATGGCTATAATCTGGTGGCTCTTTGTAGCATTAGGAGATTTGATGACCCACACGCCCCACCCACATGGCACACTTTCTACACTCCATGCCTCTTTCAGCTTCCAGTCCCTATCGGTAATCCATATGTGACAAGCAGGGACCTGCGAGGACTCGCAGGGTGGAAAATCTCATCCCCCCTCAGCTGGCCCTCTTTCCAACAGTGTCTCTCTCCTTCCCTTCCCCCTCAACCTCCCCATTGCTTTTCCCTTTTCCTTGCTTCATTCTTTCCCTCCCCACCTACTTCATCTTCTCCCACCTTCCACTTTCGATTCAGCTCTTTTTCCCCCCTCACAGTTGCTCCCCTTTCCTATTTCCTTCCCTCCCTCCTTCCATGTCTCCACTTTACTCCATTTTTCTTTCCCTCTCCTCATTCCAATCTTATTTTGAGTCCTCTCCCCATCTTCTTTCTTGTCTTTCCTGTCTGCCTATCCCTCCATAACTCAACCTCCGAAGCAGCCATTTTGGTTTTCCTGCAGACTGTTTTCTGAATTTGTTTTGGCAATCCGCAATGATTGTTAAGGTCTTGTGAGGTAATCTTGCAAGATCTTTGCATTTTTGAACTCTTTGATTTAATCCCTTTCTTTCCTTGAGAGCCAGTTTGGTGTAGTGGTTAAGTGCGCGGACTCTAATCTGGGAGAACCGGGTTTGATTCCCCACTCCTCCACTTGCACCTGGCTGGATGACCTTGGGCAAGCCATAGCACTGTACCAGCTGTTCCCTCAAGGACAGCTTGGGAAAGAGCTCTCTCAGCCCCACCTCCCTCACAGGGTGTCTGTTGTGGGGAGGGGAAGGGAAAAAGGAGTTTGTAAGCCGCTCTGAGACTCCCTTGGGGAGTGGAGGGCGGGGTATAAATCCAATCTCTTCTTCTTCTTCATTTCTCCCCCGCCCCTTTGCAGGCCTGAGGGTTGCCCCAGATTTGTAGAAATGTCTTCTCTTTATGTTGCTGGCTCTGTTGTTAAGGTTTTTGGATCCACACTCAGATTTAGAATGAGACTGATAGATGTTTTCTTTCTCTTTGTAGCTCAATGATGTTGGAAAAAGCTTCCTTCTTCAGTGAAGGAGACCGGGAAGAACGGGTGCGGAACCAGTTCCCAAGGGGGTGGGAGGTGGGGTCTTCCACAGAGTAAAATAAAATACAGTCAGGGTGGAGAGGCCAGTGTGAGAAAATGATCCAGAAGAGGCGATGGAACATAAAACAAATTTCAAGAGAGTGCCACCTGGTTAAACCTTGCCTGTCTTAATAACGGTTGACAGAGAGGCGTCACCTGAGGCAAAATTCGAAGAGTGATTGAGGGTTTCTGTTTAGGCCAAGCACTGAGGAAGCCAATAACATTCAGAAAAACAGTGAAGGTGTTGAGGGGGTTGGGGGTTGGCGCATCATTGAACAGAAAAAGCATAATAGAATAGAATAAGACAGATTTAGTCTTATTCTATGATCTCTATTATCTTATTCGATTATTCTTCTGCTTAAACCTCCTCCCCCCCCCAGTTTTCTGGGTGAACAGCTTGATTTGAAGACTGACTGTTGAAAATCATTGTGTTCAGGATGATTGTTGCCTTTCATGTTTTTAAATATTTTATGGCTTTTCCGTGATGTATATCCAAAGTAGGGGCCGCGGTGGCTCAGAGGTTAAGATGCTGAGTTGCAGACTGGAAGGTCGGTAGTTCAGCCGTTCGGGACCCGAGTGCTGCATGAGGGAGTGAGCTCCCGTCTCTGGCCCCAGCTCCTGCCAACCTAGCAGTTTGAAAGCAAGAAATTGCAAGCAGAGAAATAAGTACCGCTTCAGTGGGAAGGTAACAGCGTTCTGTGCGCCTCGGCGTTTAGTCATGCCGGCAACATGACCTCGGAGAAGTCTTCAGACAGCGCTGGCTCTTTGGCTTGGAACTGGAGATGAGCACCGCCCCCTAGAGTTGGATTCGACTGGCTTTCGAGCAAGGGAAACCTTTACTTTTACCTATATCCAAAGTGCCTAGTAAAAAGTCTCTCTGTGTCTATGTGATGTATATTCTGATATATAAATATTATCAATAACTCTATAAAATAGCATTAATAAAGCTAAACAAAGGTCAGATTTTTTATATGAAGCAGCAGACAGAACCAATCACAGGAGATGGGAATAACCAGTTCAGAACAAAGAAAATACCCAAAGCACAGGAAAATAAGGTTGCATTTGATTATTCCAAAAGGGTAGTAGAAATTCCACCAGGCAGATTTTCTTTGAGAAGAGCATTTCAGAAGGCAGAGAGCACTAGAGGAAAGGTCCTTCTTCCGTGACCACCTGCCCAACTTCAGAAAGTTCATGGAGGAGGACCTCAGAAAAATGACCATTGTTGTCAGATATATTTGTATGGAGAAGAAGAAGAGTTTGGATTTATACCCCACCCTTCACTACCCGAAGGAATCTTAGAGCACCTTATAATCTCCTTTCCTTTCCCCTCCCCACAACAGACACCCTGTGAGGTAGGTGGGGCTGAGAGAGCTCTTTCAGGGACTGCTCTTGAGAAAACAACTCTGAGAGAACTTGTGAGTGACCCAAGGTCACACCAGCAGCAGGAGGAGTGGGGATCAGTTCTCCCAGCATGAACCACTAGACCAAACTGGCTCAGTCGCTCAGGTTCCCACTGGTCCTAAACATTGACATCTTTGTTCTTCCTTCAGCAAGGCACTGTTCAGAGTGTTCCCCAAGTTCAGAAGGAACTTGGAGGAGGATATCAGGAAATGACTATTGTTGCCAAATAGGTTCATATGGAAGAAAACAGGTGCTCAGTTACTTCTGGTCCTAAACAGTGACATCTGGAGGTGAGGAACAGGGGTCACTGGGTGTGTGTGGGGGGGAGGTATTTATGAATTTCCTGCATTGTGCAGGGGGGTTGACTAGAGCAGGGGTGGGCAAACTTGCTCAGTGTAAGAGCCACCTAGAACAGGGGTGGCCAAACTTGCTTAACGTAAGAGCCGCAGAGAATAAACATCAGATGTTTGAGAGCCACAAGACATGAACAAATATTACCTGCTTTTATTGGAAAATAAGCAAATTTGCTTTTTATTAACATTAAATGAGATTGCCAAAAATAATAACAAAAGGGGTAAAAGCAGATATTGATAATGATATTTAGTTGTCCAATGATATTTAGCTTCCCCAGCCGCCCTGCTGGGAGCCACATAATATATGTGAAAGAGCCGCATGCGGCTCCCGAGCCACAGTTTGCTCACCCCTGGACTAGAGGACCCTGGAAGTCCCTTCCCACTCTATGATTCCATGAATCTATGTCCTTTCTTCCATCAAGCGCAAGGCACTGTCCGAGGTCTTCCCTAACACAAAATCCTCAGAACAGCCCCACAAAGTAGATCAGGCTGGAGATCATTGACAACAATAATAAACTAAAAATTGAAATTTGACTTGAAACGTTGTTACTTCTATACTGAAGTGTGGGCAGCAGCCTTCTATAGTATTTGAATAAATTCCCACGCATCCCTCTTTGAATCAGTTGAATTAACCTAATGAGACCTTTACATCGTCAAGAACGCGGCTGATCCATTTTCCTGCACTTAAAACACTTAGAGATACAGTTTGCCTTTGCTGGCAATCATTGTTTGACAAACTTTCCAGCTGCACACCATTCCATAGCTTTCTGTTCTTTTCTGTCTTGAGATGCTTTAATGGATTTTTGTTCAGTCTCTCTATTATTGGAGGAGGACCATTCTGTGTTTCAGCAGAAAGCTATTTGAGTGCCTCATTTAGCTCCATGGAACTTCCTCTCAAGTAAGGGTGTTGAGGTTTGTAGCTTTCCAGCCCAGTCCTCGTCATCTTCACGCAGAAGCAAGCCACACTTTATTCAGCGAGATTTGCTTCTAAACAGGTGTGCGTTGTTTCACACCAGAACCATTTGTGGCCCTAACTTGGTCGATATTTTGTGTCCCCCCAAATATCGAGTGAAATGCAGCCTATCCATTTGTACGGCACCTCGTATCCACATTCTTCTTGCTGTCTTTAAGATTCCTGGCGTTAGCTCGTTGGATTCATTTAGAAGACATCTTTTCGGCTTTGAATTCAATTTGAATTTTTATTATTTCAGCTCTTCAGTTTAAACCTCTCGTCCCTTTTATGTGTAGCTTTTAGGTTTCTAGTGATAACTATTAGGTAATTACCATGCAATCTCTTTGACATGATCCCTAATCTGTGCTTGCAGCGTTTAAAACAATTGTCACAGCATGATATGATGTACTGGCTTTGTAGGAGATGTAAAGACATGTTTCCTCCTCCATCCACATGCTTGAAAGAAAGAAGTAGGTAGGATTATGGTTCTTAGTTGAGTCAATAGGACAGGTAGGATTTGGTTTAGGGGTAGAAGTTTGGGGGTAAAAGCTTGAATTCAGTAGGAAGGGGCAGGTTTAGCAAGTTCAGTTAAGGGGTTAAGGGGGCAGCACTGCAGTCCTTAGCACAGTTATCCCCTCCTAAGTCCATTGAAGCCAATGAGTTTAGAAAGGGTAACATAAGAACATAAGAAGATCCCTGCAGGATCAGACCAACAGTCCATCTAGTCCAGCATCCTGTCTCACACAGCGGCCAACCAGTTCCTCTGGAGGGCCAACAAACAGGGCAGAGACACTGAGGCCTTCCCCTGCGAAGAATGTACGAAGAGCCCTGCTGGATCAGGCCAGTGGTCCATCTAGATCAGGCCATAGATAGGAACTCTCAGTCTGGGGCAAGTGATGCTCTGTCTTCTTGGTGCTTGGGGAAGGGAGCAACAGTGGGAGGGCTTCTAGTGTCCTGGCCCCACTGCTGGACCTCCTGACGGCACCTGGTGTTTTTGGTCACTGTGTGACACAGAGTGTTGGACTGGATGGGCCACTGGCTTGATCCAACATTGGCTTCTCTTATGTTCTTATGTCCCCTCTAAACCTTCTCTGTACACAGGATTCCAATTGAAGCTGTTCTGTGTACAAAGTGCTCATAATATTCAGTTCTGTTTTAATGAAGCTGGACCCTTCCTTCCTTCCTTCCTTCCTTCCTTCCTTCCTTCCTTCCTTCCTTCCTTCCTCCCTCCCTCCCTCCCTCCCTCCCTCCCTTCCTTCCTTCCTTCCTTCCTCCAGGCAGTAACCCCTTCTGGCTCCTTCCCAGCACATCCTGTTTCCCCTGTACTCGAGCTGAACCGCATTCTAAATTGCACTAATAAAAAGGACCCTCATTTTTGTTATCAGCTGAAAACCTCCTTTAACAGCTTTATAAGTGACCTCCAGGCATTTATCCTGGCAACCATTACATTGGGAGGGGGGGGGTGGTCATAAATTTTGTCTGATGGTTTACACAACCAGATGAAACCAAGGAAGGACTTTAAAAAATAAAATGAAAGGACTGTCTCCTTTTAAGTGCCCTGGGTCTGGTCCTCTTTGGCTTGATATCACCCAGAGAGGCTAATGGCAACCGAGCAGGTTGATGGGACGACAGGAAGGCTCGCCTGAGGTTTCCCTTTCAGACAGAGTCACAATCGCAGCTTCTGATGGGACGGCAGATGCAAACTTGGCGTCGCTCTCAGCCTGTCTCTGTTTTGATTCATTGGGTAAAATCGCTTTACCCCCTGCGGCTCAGGCTGTATCGCCAATTTACTCGTAAATATCAGCGTTTTGTACTTGTTCGTAGATATTTTTAATCTGTATTCCATAGTTGCATTCTCAGCCTGAAGGCACCTAAGGCAGTGCATGGCATATCAATGGCCAATCAAATTGGGGAAAGCAGAGAAGTTAATCAGAATGCGAATTTTAAGACGTCGTTAAAAAACAAACCATTGTTTTAAAAACAGGCAACGATCGCATTAGAAAACCGCTAGAGTCGTGCATTATTTTGGGTCACATTGGTGCTTCCAGTCTAAAATGTCAGGCGCTTGGCTATTGGGGGGGGGGGCTGAGCCACCAGCTATCCATGTGTGCCTGTGAGTAGTGTGGGATCTGATGTGTTTAAATTGTCAAGCTAGGAATGGGAGACTTGTGTTCAAGTCCTCACTCAGGGACCCTATTTAGGTGGAAAGGTGGCTAGAAATCTTTTAAAGAACTGAATAAATAAGCTTCCGTGGTTGATCGCTGGCCTAGTTATTTACGTATAGTTAATCATTTTTATAGGACCCATCTCTCGGCCTCCCTGACAGCGTCGTTGTGAAGACATTATGCCTCACAGAGTTCCTTGAAGAAAAGGTGGGATACAAACATACAGGCAGAAAATTAGTACAAGTTTTGCCGTCACTGCAAGCTTTCCCAAGTGTTCCACTTGCCTGTTTCCCGCAGAAGCCAGAGGCTTCCGTTGGCATGTGTGAGAAAGAAAAGGGTGCTCACAGGGTTTGAGCACCTTTCCTGTCCTTGATGTGTCCTCTACCACTGAACATCAGTCCTGCCCCTATCTGCATATTCAACTCTTTTCATCTGCTTAGTCTCAGGCCAAGTTCAGACTGGCAGTTTGGCCCAATATAGGGCCACTTTGCAAGCGGATTAAGAGAGCCCGTTCTCACAGCCACAGCTGTCTGGCGTTGCCGTGCCGCACTCACTGGTCCTGAAGTGCTTTCATCCTGTGTTAAACAAATACCTGGTGAAACTGGTGTCAAGCTGTCTGGGTGCGCGTTCATCCCACTTCCTGGCAATGTAGACGCAAATAAGCCGCACATCAAGCAGCGCCGGTAATTTGAACCCGCTGATCCGGCTGCTGCGAGTCCCTTTAAACCCCTGCTTTCTGCTCTGTCCACCAACTGCCATGAAGTGCTTTAGAAGTTCATGGAAGTTTGTGACTGTAGACCCGTCACAAACTTCAGCTTGCGAACCACGAACGGGGCAAAATTTGTGATGAATTTTTCTTCGTGGTTCGGTTTATGCACACCCTTGCTCCCAGATCCTATGACGCTGCAGCCCAGGAGTCCCCAACCTTTTTAAGCCTCTGGACATCTTTGAAATTCTGTGGTGGACACAGCCACAGTATCACTGATACAAGATGGTTTCTGCAGGAGGCGAAGCCAGCCACAAAATGACTGCCGCCGCTTGCCTTCAATCACGCAGTGAAGATCCTTGTCCTGTGTGGGCAGCTGCTGCCAAAGCAACATTTTTAAAAGTCTGCACAGCCAATCAAATCTGCAATGGCCAATCTTGGTGGGCAAACACCCCACCTGGCCCGGCCTACTTCCTAAAAAACACTTGGGCAAGCTCCAGGAAAGGTGTCGGCAGGCAACATGGCACCCATGGGCAGCATGTTGGGGATCCCTGCGCCAACCACTAAACCATGCTGCAATTAATAACAGCTGAAGACATGTGCAATTTCAGTGGATTAATTCAGGAGTGGTACCAGGGATTTTCTGGTGGAGGGAAATCCAGAAGCATGAACCACCCTTCCCTGTTTTGCTTGGACGGCCATATCCAGCCATTCTTTTTTTCAACAAGGCATTCCTTTCTGTGTTTAATATCTGCTCCGTTCCCCGAAGTTTCCATTATTTAGTCCAATTTGTGCAACTGCGCATCTCACCTGAGAAGAATACATCATTCTTCCCCCAGCCCCCTCCATGCCATGCTAGCAGCCATTCCATTACACTATCTTGGCAGACAGTGTCGAGAACACAAAGTGTAAAATTGGATTCATTACCTAAGTTCTCCGAAGGCAGGAGGACATTAAGCTGATCAGATCCCATTAAGAGTTCAAGACTCGTTTCTTGTAGGCTCCTTGTTCTAATTAGTTGATTATATCTGCACCTCTGCCAGATACAGAGTGAGGTCTTTGTATGTCCTGTTAACCGTCATCCCCACAGAAGGAATGCTGTGCAAAGGAAAGAAGAGCGTAAGAAGAGAAGAAGATCGGAAGAGCATCAGAAGAGCCCTGCTGGATCAAACCAGTGGTACATTGAGTTCAGCATCCTCTCTCACACAGTGGCCAACCAGTTCCCCTGGAGGGCCAACAGCGGGGCATAGAGGCTGAGGCCTTCATAAGAGCATAAGAAGGAATGCTGTGCAAAGGAAAGAAGAGCATAAGAAGGGAAGAAGATCGGAAGAGCATAACAGCATAAGAAGAGTCCTGCTGGATTAGACCAGTGGTCCATCGAGTCCAGCATCCTGTCTCATGCAGAGGCCAACCAGTTCCTCTGGAGGGCCAACAGTGGGGCACAGAGGCTGAGGCCTTCATAAGAGCAAAAGAAGAGACCTGATGGATCAGATCAGTGGTCCATCTAGTCCAGCATCCTGTCTCACACAGTGGCCAGCCAGTTCCTATGGAGGGCCAGCAGTAGAATAAAGGGGTACATTCCATCAAAAATGACAGCTCCCCCTCACCTCACACCCTATCCCCCACTCCCCATCCCCCACCCAGCACCCCTTCCCCCACTCCCCACCCCCACTGGCCACCCTTCCCCCACTCCCCTTTCCCCAGAGGTAGGCATTGGACACCTCTATGAACTCATCGCAGCATTCTGCAGCCAGTAGGAGAGCTCCTGATGCTGTTCAGATGTACCAATAGGTGCAGGGGCTGCTTTTTAAATGGGGGAGGGGGCTTTGCACAGGCATGGATATGTTTGAAAGAAATTTCTCTACTGTTGTTTACTCCAGTTTCTATAATAACACAGGGAATATATTCATCTTCAGAAGAGGCTGGAACAGTAATTTTTGTTTACCTGGTATCCATAGAGTGAAAAAGAATCCCTTGAAACAGGACTGTATCCAGGTTCCTGTCCCAAACGTGGACTGTATTTGCATGCGAATGGTTTTTCCTCTGTTCTTGTAACCGTTGAACTATATTTATTTCTTGTTATTGTATATTCTTTTACAAGCGTTTCTGTTAGGGGAGTTTTCAGAACTCTAGTGTTAATACACGCACACACATGCTTTCCCAAGTTCTACCTGGGAGAGAAAAAGACACACTCAAGGCTTTTCGCTAACAAAGCAGGCAGTTTTGCAAGCAAAAACAGATTATGCTAGCATACTGAACGAGATTCTAAGTTCTTCCTTAATAGGATAAAACAGGCAAAAGGTCAGGGTCTGGTATTTCAAAAAGCATTAATCAATTCCATTCTCAAACATAATTCACTCCACTCTCTGTTTAGAGTACATCTGACATTCCTAAAAGGGACGTAAGGAAAACAAACCATCTACAATGTCTCCTGAAAGATACGGATGGTACAGGCACTTGACTGAGATAAGGTTGGATGCTTCAATGAGACACTCTGGTCTTTTTTCAAAATACTGGAGAATTAAGAGTGTATTGTGTTTTTGCAGCTATCTGGGGAAGTCAAGAGACACATGAGAGTAAGTCAGTGGCAGGGAGGTCCTCGTGTTTAAGACAGGTTCGGACTCATCCTGGAGTCTCTTTCAGTAATACCTGGGCACTTTACTCTCTCTCCCATTGCGATAACTGGTCGTCTGTCTCCTATGCTTGAGCGCCACCAGCTTGGATGGCCAGAAGGAGGTACTGCAACTTCTAAGTCAGCAGTCGTGTGACACCAGGAGCTAACAGAATTCTGCGTACTCCTGTGCTGATCTGGCTCCTCAATCTGTGCAGTTCTTTCCTTAGATAAGGGCTGAGTACATGACTCCCTGCCCTCACCTGGGTGGCCCAGGCTAGGCTGATCTGGGTGGCCCAGGCTAGATCTCAGAAACTAAGCTGGGCTGGGCTGGGTTAGTACTCGGATGAGAGACTACCATGGAAATCGGGGGTCACTGCAGAAAGGCAGGCAATGGCAAACCACCTCTGTATGCTGATTCCCTTGAAAATCCCACATCAGGGGTACCCAGCCTTTTTGAGCCTTCGGAATTCTAACACAGCGTGGTGGACGCAGCCACAAAATGGCTGCCACACGAGGCAGAGCCAACCATAAAATGGCTGCCGCAGCCTACCTTCAGGCACACTGCGAAGATCTTTGTGCGGCGGTGACAGCTGCCGCCAAACCACAGCCAATCAAATCTTTAACGGCCAGTCAGAAGCTGTGCTGGTCAAAAGCCCCATATGGCCTCCCCCCACTTTCTAAAAACACTTGGTGGCACCAAGAAAGGCATCAGCAGGTGTCGTGGTGCCAACAAGCACTGGGTTGGGGACCCTTGCCCTACAGGGTTGCCATAAGTCAGCTGAAACGTGATGGCACACACAGAAACATGGTTTACCCAGTGATCAGTCTCTGGCAACTAGATCTGGTAACTTCCATTTTAAACGCCTGCCATGCTATCTATTCAAGCTGCTCGCTCTCTGCTTCCCCGAAATGCCGAATCCTCCTCGATGTAAATCAGCAGGCGCTTTTGCGCAGACAGCATTTGACTTCGTTTATTCCTCTGTCACCCAGCAGATCCACCTTGGGAAACGCCTGGCTTTTAATTTTGCCTCGCCGTTCAGGGCAAAGAGAGGAATTCGCCGTCTCGGAGTTCTGTGGGCCTCTCCGAGGAGAATCTCAAACCGAAGCTGGAACGAGAGGTGCCGGGTTGTGTAATGTGGCTCTAAGTGGTTTTCTATTGCACTAGACTGCTCCTTGCAGGTCTCGCCTGCTCTCGAGCATCGCGGGGACTTCCAATTCTCTCCCCGCTTAGTTTTTCAATCAGTGACTTGGAGTGTATGAAGTGCCGAACGCACGAGGTGTGTTCCTCTGCTGCAGGCAATCACGTCCGCGCCCGATACAAATAGACTGCACGTAACCGGGGCCATTTACGAATAAGCTTCTTAAGGGGTCGGATCCTGGCTCTAAGAAATATCAGAAGTCGACCACCTGCTCCACAGGACTGGGTGGGTTTGTGTGCATTTGCTGCATCTTTTAGACTCCTTTTTGCCAAACTGGGAAGTGAGAATGCCAGGGCTGCAGGCATTATCCAATACCCAGGTTCTGGGAGACTCAGGTTCGCATCCCCACTCATGCCATGGAAGCTTGGTGGGTGATCTTGGGCCAGTCAGCCCTCCCCCCCCAGCCTAACCGATTTCCCAGGGTTGTTGTGAAGGTAAAAAGGAGGAGAGGAGCATCACTGCTGGGGGGGGGGGAGTAGGGTATAAATGCAATAAATGAATTGATTGATTGATTGATTGATTGATTGATTGATGAGTTGCAGTCGATCAGAAGCATAACACGAGTCAGCCAGTGTGATAAAACTGCAAAAGGGCACTGGCACATTGACAACTGGCCCAATCTCATCAGATCTCGGAAGCGAAGCAGGATTGGCCCTGGCTAGTATTTGGATGGGAGAACACCAACGTATACCAGGGTCATGACTCATGACACAGAAGCCGGCAACGGCAAACCACCTCTGAGATATCTCTTGCCTTAAAAAAGCAAGTCTAGCTCACTATCTAGTGGTGCATAACGCTAAAAGAGCTAGAACTTCTGGCTGCCAGACAATCTTAGGATCTCCTGGCTATACTACACACAAAACCACATGATGATGACGATGATGATAACATCGACCACTGAATTTAAAAGTTTCATCCAAACTGTACTGGTTTTGAAATTAGTTTTAGAATTTCTCCTAGATAAAAAACAGAATCAAGAAGGGCAAAGTGAAAAACCAGAACAAGAATGGAATAGAAAACCCCAGACACAGAATATTAGTACGTCAAGGCAAAGTCTGGGCGGGGGCCTTGCTCTTTCGTATCTCATTTCTGGCCTTGTGAGAGCACAAAGGTGGAACATATATTTTGCAAAATAAAAGAAATCAGTAAAGTATATGTTGGCCCCTCAGCATGTATTTCCTTAGGGAATTTTTCCGTGAACACGTTTGACGAACTTACCATGTTTGAAGTCACCTAGTCTGTTCAGTTCGTGTCGAGCAGCTGGGAATGCCTGCTGAACCAGTTTGCATCAGGTTTTCTCAGAAGTGTGCATGCCCAGAGATGCTGCCAGTTCAGAGTTATAGCTGGCCATTAGCCTCACTAAGGGCCACTTAGATGAACACCGGAGAGTAGGATTTCATTGAAACTCGGCATTGACTGGGGACTGATTTGTATGATCTGTGAACGATCTTAAATGCCTGTTTAAACAATTGCCTGTTGATCGGAGCAATCACGCAGCAAGGATGGGCGGGTACTAGAACTCAGTTGGGCTGTGTGAAAATGCGCATATGCAAAAAGCCGGTGGCACTGTTCTGCATGGTTAGGAAGGAATGCAATGGAGCATCCTGTCGAACACCAACAAATAGATTGACAACTTGTTGAGCCAATAGTAAAGAAAGAAAATCAGGTCTCTGTTTGCAAACAGGAGGTGAGCCAAACTGGCGGGGATTTGAGCATCCCTGGTACTCAGAGACTATATCAAGAATACTTGGCAAGCCATTCAACTGGCAAAAAAAATAAAATCAAGGAGAGTTCTTTCAGAGGGCAAATTCATTTTGGTTCTAAAATAAGCATGAGTTTTGATTGATTTCCCCCCCCCCTTCTTCCTCACCCACATCAGCAAAGCCCGACTAATAATAAGCATGAAATAGGCCTTTTAAAAAACAATTCTGCTTCCATTCTTTCACCTTTGTCATTATTCAGGTCTTGTATTCGAGGTGCCTTTTTAAAAAAAAAAAATGTATAATGCACATAGCTTGCCAGCATACAGAGTAGAACAAAAGATCGGGAACAATGGCTTCCTACAGACGGCAACGCTGCTTTGGACAGTTCGATATTCCTGTGCAGCGGGGACTGATGGATGGTCACGCCAGAGACTAAGCATGATGTGCAAATGGATTTTGTTAACCGTTTGCTGATTGGGAATTGTGCCCGTAGCATGAACTTCCTGGAATGAAAATACGGCTGATCAGCATTTGCTCGCTCCCTGGTATTTCTTTTCTATTTATTTATTTATTTATTTAGATTTATATCCCACCTGACCAACATAAGCGGCTCTAGGCGGCTCACAACATTAAAATCAATACAAACAATATAAATTAGTGCATTAAAATACAATACAATTCCAATTTCAATTGGCGGCAACTTACAAATAGGCTTGATATGAGTAACTGGCTGAATACGATGTATTCCTTCCTTCTTCATGTCCCACATGACTTTGGGATAGGATTGCCAACTCTGGGTTGGGAAATCTCTGGAGATTTGGGGGAGGGCGGGGTTTGAGGAGGGGAGGAGGGTCAGGAGGATATAAGGTCATAGAGCCCACCCTCCAAAGCAACAGTTTTCTCCAGGTAGGGTTGCCAGCTCTGTGTTCAGAAATACTGGGAGATTTGGGGGGGGGGTGGAGCCTGAGAAGGGTGAGGTTTGGGGAGGGGAGGGATTTCAGTGCCATAGAGTCCACCTTCCAAAGCGGCCATTTTCTCCAGGTGAACTGATCTCTATAACCTGGAGACCAGTTGTAATCCCAAAAGATCTCCAGGTATCACCTGGAGGCTGGAAACTCTATCTCGAGGGAAACTGATCTCAGTGGCTACTAGCCATGGTGACTGAGGGGAACCTCCACATTCAGAGGCGCTAAACCTCTGAATCCCAGAGCCGGGAGGCAACATCAGGGGAAGGTCTCTATGCCCTGTTGTCGGCCCTCCAGAGGAACTGGATGGCCACTGTGTGAGACAGGATGCTGGACTAGATGGAGCACTAGTCTGATCCAGCAGGGCTCTTCTGACGTTCTTCTCAGGGGAAGGCCTCAGCCTCTCTGCCCTGTTGTTGGCCCTCCAGAGGAACTGGTTGGCCATTGTGTGAGACTGGAACCTGGACTAGATGGACCACTGGTTTGATCTAGAAGGGCTCTTCTGATGTTCTTATGGTCTAGAAATCATTCGTTGTTCCAGGTGATCTCCAGGCACCACCTGGAGGTTGGCAACCCTGCTTTGGGATTGTACTACCACAAGGTGTTGCAAAGGCCACCAGGTCTGGATCAGAAGTCTTTGAAATGCTGTATCAGCAGCAGGTGAAGAGACCTGAAAACTACAGTCCCCAGGGCTTCCCACATTTGGGCATTGGGGACTACATTTCCCAGGAGTCTGGGCCCTTCAGGTGCTGCTTGAGGGTGCTGGGAAGGAGGGGTGGAGGCCAAACAGCTGGCCTTACTGTTGGCAAGTAAATGCAATGGATAGGGGAAGGTTAAAGGAGTTCTCTTATCTTGGATATGGCTCACATCAGGAAAGAGCTCATGTTCACCTTTTTATTGAAGGTGAGCATGCTATTGAACTTTGTATCCAGAGTAGAATACCGTGCCAGCCCCACCCACTGGAGGCAGGGGATCCCCCACTGCCAGACCCCACCCCCAATCAGTTGGTGGGCAGGGGGACCAGGAGCAGGAGAGAGGCCACATCACCAGAGATGTGGCAATGTCAGTTCCACCATGTACTGGAAGTGGCATCATCACATTGGTGATGTCGCGGCGACGCTTTGGTATTTGGGTGAACACTAGGGCTGCCAAGTCAGCCCGGTGGGCGGGGGATCCCCCGCTATAGGGGTTCCCGATCCGCCGGCCAGCATTTGGCCGGCGGGGAGAACACCACCCCACTTCCCCAACGTAATGACGTCACCCGGAGGTGACGTCATCACGTTGGGGGCGTTGCCAGGGCAACGCTCTGGCAATCGCCCCAAAACTCTATGATACCATAGACTTTTGGGGCGATTGCCAGAGCGTCGCCCTGGCAACGCCCCCAACGTGATGACGTCACTTCCGGGCGACATCGCCGGGTGCGCGTGCTTTGCGCGCACGCCCAGGAAACTCCCGGACGATGGAGGACTCCCCCCCGCCGGTAAGTAAGGGACACTTGGCAACCCTAGTGAACACTCTATGGTAGAAGCCATTTTTACCACAGAGTTTTCCCCCAAAATGCCAGAGTATCACTGCAACGTCACAACTTGGAATAAATAAATTCCTGGCCTCTTTTCTTTCAGAAAACTGGTACAGAATGATCACTGAAGACACCAGCCATTCTTCAAACAACCTTGTGGTTTAGTGGTTAATACATTGTGTTAGAACAGTCAAAGAGATTTTAAGGAGGAGATTGGATTTATACCCTGCCCTTCACTCAGAGTCTCAGAACGGCTTACAAACTCCTTTTCCCCTCCCCACAACAGACACCCTGTGAGGTAGGTGGGGCTGAGAGAGCTCGTTCCAGAACTGCTCAGGAGAGATCAGCTCTGACAGAACTATGGCTTGCCCAAGGTCACCCAGCAGGTGCAAGTGGAGGAGTGGGCAATCAAACCCAGTTCTCCCAGATTAGAATCCGCGCACTCAACCACTACACCAAACTAGGTTCAATGTGTCTGTTTTAAGCAGGGCTTTTTTTAAAAAAAAAGAGGTGCCAGAACTCTCAGGAGGGAAATGAAGTTTTCAATCTGTATACTGAAAACTCACAAACTTTTATACATTTTTTTAAAAATAACTTTGTTGAAGAGGTTCCAGAACTCTGTTCTGGCGCATTCCCCCAGAAAAAAAGTCCTGGTTTGAAGTAATGCCCCCCACCCATGGGTGGGAGTAACTCCATAACAAAGTGGCCCATAGATAGTAACAAGGGGGGGCGCGATATTCGTGGGGGGGGAGAGAAGCTGACAGCCACTCGGCCCAGTGCTTCTCCCTCCCTCCTGGCCTGCTCTCACTTGGCCGAGTGGCTGACAGCCACTCAGCCTGGCATCTCTGTCCCCCCCCCAGCGTTTCTGTCCCCCCCTGCCCCGGCATTTCGGTCCCCCCACCCCAGCGCTTCTCCCTCCCTCCCTCCCTGCCCACCTGTTCTTGTTCAGGCCCGAGTGGTGCTAAGCCACTCGGGCCCAGCGTTTTGCCCCCTCGGTGCTTCCCTCCCTTCTGGCCTATTCTCGTTCCCTCCCACCCCAACCCCCTCCCCCGTTCACTCCCATACTTTCCCCAACAGCAGGCCCGCTCGCTGGGCCCACTGGTTCTCCCCCCCAGGGGCCATCTCTCTTCCCCCCTTCCCCTGGTGAGGGCCGCCAAGGCCCACGGCAAGGGCTGGTCCAGTGCCGCAGGTGCCTGCGCCCGCCAGCTCAGCCACAAACCCGCCGCTGCCACTCGGCCACCACCACCAGCAGTAAGGTAAGTCCATTCCCTGCGCATGCGCAGGGAATGGGTTTTCTCTTTTCGGGGGATTTAAATATCCCCCGAATATTTTTTCAAACTCTTTGGATTTTTCTGCACATGGGGGGAGTGCCCCCCATGTGTAGGAAAACCTCCCTGCCCCCCAGGTGCCCCCCCCCGCGCGGATTTAGGTATCCGCACGCGGGGGACGCCTTCGGAATTAGATATATAGATCTAGACGAGTCCAGCTCACAGATGTCCTTTTGACAATCAGAACTGTCCCTGGACAGGAGGGGCTGTAGCTCAGTGGTAGAGCATCTGCTTGGCATGCAGAAGGTCCCAGGTTCAATCCCCGGCATCTCAATTTAACGAACCAGGCGGCTGGTGATGTAAAAACACTTCTGCCCGAGACCCTGGAGAGCTGCTGCTGGTCTCAGTAGACAATGCTGACCGTGGTCTCGTGTGTTCTTGTTTTTCACTGAAGAGTTCCTTGACTTGCAGACAGAAGCGAGGTGGAAACGCCAAGCACCTTCCTTATTTCCCTTGCTGCGTTTCATTTGCTTGTATTAGCATTCCAGCTTTGTCGCTTCTGATCAAAGAGAAATAAATTCCCTCTTTTGTAAGGAGCGGAAACATTTCCTCGCAGCGTGCAAAATAATCGGTCTCTCCTCTGTATAATTCATGCCCTTCCTTTTCGCTGCTTGTCACTTTTAGATAGCCCTAACTGTTGTGTAGCCCCGTAACTCTTGGCGCGTTTGATCAGAGATCATTCAAGGAAACGGAGCGCTTGACTCTGGGTTCTCAAGCTAGCTGACTGGTTCGCAGACCGTGTTCCCGCCTGTTGAAGGTTCAGTGGGTTGATACTCAGTGTGATTTGTCCCTGCAGGTGGGCACGCCTCTTAAAATAGTTGCCACAGGTGGGGGTGATCAATGAAATGGGATTATTATTGTTCTCGTATGGCATTGTGTGTAATATAGCCAGGAGATCCTAAGAGTGTCTGGCAGCCAGAAGTTCTGGCTCTTTTAGCATTACACACCACTAGGTGGCGAGCTAGACTTGTTTTTAAAGTCAACCAACAATGGATGTACGGCGTATGCAAGTATGCAAAAACACCCCCCCCCCCCAAAAAAATACTGTACAAATAAAGTATTAGACCCCAATTGTGTCCTTAAAGTGAATTAATATTTTCTTTTACAGTCCTTTGTCACAGTGGTCATGGACCATTCCCTTTTTGTCTCTAAATACAGTCACAAATGAAATGGCTTCTAAGGCTGCCAGCTCTGGGTTGGAAAATACCTGGAGACTTCGGGGGTGGAGCCAGGAGAGGGCGGGGTTTGGGGAGGGGAGGAGCCTCAGCATGGTACAATGCCATAGAGTTCACCCTTCAAAGCAGCCATTTTCTCCAGGGGAACTGATCTCTATCAGCTGGAGATCCGTTGCAAAAGCGGGAGATCCCCAGGCCCCACCTGGAGGCTGGCAACCCTAGTGACTACGGATCGCCTAGGTTGCCTGCTGTTTCTTTCTGATTTCTTCTGTCTCAATGGTGGAGCCCCAAAAGCTCTAGAAGTTAACCCTGACTTTGCAGTCTATCTTGCTTCAATTTGGCTCTCCTGGTGGGCTCTCTGAGTCACTTGTCTGGGGACATATTTGAGGAAGCTGGGTTTCACCATTGCCTTGTGCTTTTAAAGCTCCTCATATGTCCTAGATACTGACCATTACTTAGAAGAAGAAGAAGACGAGATTGGATTTATACCCCGCCCTCCACTCCCCAAGGGAGTCTCAGAGCGGCTTACAAACTCCTTTCCCTTCCCCTCCCCACAACAGACACCCTGTGAGGTAGGTGGGGCTGAGAGAGCTTTTTCCCAAGCTGTCCTTGAGGGAACAGCTGGTACAGAGCTATGGCTTGCCCAAGGTCATCCAGCCAGGTGCAAGTGGAGGAGTGGGGAATCAAACCCGGTTCTCCCAGATTAGAGTCCGCGCATTTAACCACTACACCAAACTGGCTCTCTTAACAAGAAGAAGAAGAGTAGGTTTCTATACCCTGTTTTTCTCTACCTTAAAGAGTCTCAAAGTGGTTTACAATCTTCTTTCCCTTCCGGTCACCACAACAGTTTATCCCACGTTTCAGCGATGTGCCCGCATGACTTCAACAGGACCCCAAAGTGACATAGGCACGTGGGGGTATTGGGGTAATGCTCTGGTTTGGGGGCAAAAACTCTACGGTAGAATTAGCTTCTACCATCAAGTTTTTGCCCCCAAACCAAAGTGTCGCCCCCCGATGTGCCTACATCACTTCCAGGTTATGTTGAAGTCATCTAGGTATGTCGCTGTGTTCCTCCATTTGAGGGGGATAAGTTCCCACCGCCGGCCAGCTGATCAGCGGCAGAAAGGTGGGGCCTAGCAGTGCGGGACCCTTGCCCCCATCAGGGGGGGTCGGGCATCCGTACTTAACCACCGTACCTGGACTCAGCTCTTAACCACTACACCACACAGCCTGCAGGTCCAATTATTTTATTTATTTTTATTTTATTTCCTGAGATTTATATCCCGCCCTCCCCGCCAAATGGCAGGCTTTAACAAGAGTTAAAAATACAATCAATTTAAAATAAACACATATTCCAGACAAGATCGGCAGCATTACAATATACCCACAGGTGGGTCCGAACAGCATTCATATATAATCCCTGTGGGAACATACACAGGCTGGCAGATCGAATTGCCGGCAGATGGAACTGGGCCAGGGCTAAGATGTTTGCCCTAGGCGGCTCCTACCTAAAAGCCTGGTGGAAGAGCTCCGTTTTACAGCCCCTGCGGAACTGCATCAAATCCCGCAGGGCCCTGATGTTCTCCGGGAGCTCGTTCCACCACTGCGGGGCCGCCACTGAGAAAGCCCTGGCCCGTGTTGATGCCAGCCGCGCCTCCTTCAGTCCAGGCAGGACCCGTCGGTTTTGGGATCCAGACCGTAGTGCTCGCTGGGGAACATATGGAGAGAGACAGTCCTTCAGGTAGACAGGTCCCAGGCCATATAGGGCTTTATAGGTAAGCACCAGCACCTTGAACCTTATCCGGTACGCTATAGGCAGCCAGTGCAGTGCCTTTAAGGCGGGCTGTATATCTTTGGCTCTTTCTCGCTTTTGTGATTCTGTGCTTCTTAAAAGCCCAGTCCCCAAAGAAAGATTTGATGCATGCCTTGCGCATTCCAAAAATAAAACCCCCATTCCAGGGAACTCCCCTTTTGTGCTCAAAACAAATCATATCATTTTGCATGTGCATCATTCTTTTGCCTACTTTCTTCTGAGGGCAGGATGCAGACCTTGGGGCTCAGCACCAGTCCTCACGCATCATGCTCTCTAGTCTCCCTTGGAGCACGCGCATACTCTCTAATGCATTGAAATATATTCACCTCTGCTTCGTAAATTTCCGTGAGTGCCGCAGCAGTTTCCAAGTCCCCCTTGCGGAGGGAATAGCCCGTGGTACCCGAAGCCAGGTATGCATTCATGTCCAGATGCTGCCGCGTGCTATCGCATTTCTGTGGCATCACACTGAAACAAAATGATGTTTTCATCCCTGCAGTTAGGAAACTGAGCTGCTGTTAGACGAATCCATATTGCTCTGGGGGGGAGGGGGGGGGAGCCATGGAGCTGAAAAGAAGATCCTCTGTGGAAGAAGATGTGGTGTAAATGTTGTATACACACAGACGTATGTACATAGTAAAGGTAAAGGTTTCCCTTGCTCGAAAGCCCGTAAAATCCAACTCTAGGGGGGCGGTGCTCATCTCCGTTTCCAAGCCGAAGTGCCAGCGCTGTCCAAAGACGTTTCTGTGGTCACGTGGCCAGCATGACTTGACGCCAAGGCGCACATATATGTGTCTATGTGTATATATGTATGTGTATATTGTGTGTGTGTGTGCACACACGAACACAAATTTTGGAAAGGAAAATATAATATAGAGGGGATACAAAAAGAAAAGAGAGATTACATAGTAAATTATATACGTTGCAGGATGTAAGGAGAAGAGAAGAGAGAGAAGAGATTGGATTTATACCCCGCTCTTCACTTGTAGTCTCAGAGCAGTTTGCAAACTCCTTTCCCTTCCCCTCCCCACAACAGACACCCTGTGAGGTAGGTGGGGCTGAGAGAGCTCTGAGACAGCTGTCCTTGAGAGAACAGCTGGTACAGAGCTATGGCTTGCCCAAGGTCATCCAGCAGGTACAAGTGGAGGAGTGGGGAATCAAACCTGGTTCTCCCAGATTAGAGTCCGCACAGTTAACCACTACACCAAACTGGCTCTCTACAGAACCGGAAAAGTAACTATTTCTTCCCGACATTTCCTCCATTATAGCCTTTAAGACATTTTCTATGGCTATAATGGTCCTTACTTCAAACATGTTTAATTTCATCTCCTGGTGTTTTTACCATAGAGTTTTGGACAACTCCTAGAGCTCCCCACGATCACTTCTGGGTTTCCCCCAGAAGTGATGTCACGTCAGCAACACCCCCCCCCCCCAATCCTTGCCCCCAACCCTCCCCTGAGGTCAGTTACTGAAGATCAAGGCTAAGTTGGAGACCAGGGGCAGCATGAGGGTGAATATATGAAACCGACTTATCAGGTTGGACCATTGGTCCGTTGGACTGTGACTGGCAACAGCTCTCCAGGTTGTCAGGCAGAGTAAAAGCTTTCCCGACACCTTTAAATCCATTAACCCGGCAATACCAGAGACTGAATGGCCGCAAACAGAAAGGGACCAGTCATTGCTGTTAGTGCAGGGAGCAAATCGTGCAAGTTCGGTGTGCTGATTCAAGTGGCCCCAGTTCAACCGTGGCTCTTCCTTGTGAGCAAACGAACCTGCGGATATTTTTTTTTGCAACCGTTTCAGTTTGGTGTAGTGGTTAAGTCTGCGGACTCTAATCTGGGAGAGCCGGGTTTGATTCCCCACCCCTCCACATGCAACTGCTGGATGACCTTGGGCAAGCCATAGTTCTGGCACAGCTGTTCTTGAAAAAGCGCAATTTCTCTCAGAGCTCTCTCAGCCCCACCTCCCTCACTGGGTGTCTGCTGTGGGGAGGGGAAGGGAATGTAAGCCACTCTGAAACTCCTTTGGGTAGTGAAGGGTGGGGTATAAATCCAATCTCCTCCTCCTCCTCCTCTTCTTCTTCTTCTTCACATTGAGTTCTCCCAGAAAAGTTCACAGGTTTTGCAGTTATTTGTGTCATAAAAGGGGGGGGGATTAATCGGCAGAATCACAGCTGTATTGTCTGTATTACTAGTAATAATAACAAAATTAATAACGAGCGTAAGCTGCTTTCCCAGCACCTCTACCCTAGAGGCTTCCAAATATTAAATCCAGTCCCCTGCGCGTCAGCAAAAGGAATGTCTTCTCCTGTCATAACTTATACGTGACTTTGCATTTCTCGAGCTTAGACCTACCTTCTTGTTGTGCAGTCTGGAATCATAACACCCAGTCGTGGTGTAGCGCTCTCATGTGTGATCCAACTACAAATCAAAATCCAGACCAGGAGGGAAAACACAAACCGAGAACCAGTGTTATCGTTTTCATTTCATATTTTGCTTTGCTCGGCATCAGGAGGGGTTTTTCCAGCCCGAAACCTACTTGAGTACCTTGAGCACAGGGAAATAATTTGGCGTAGAAAATGACTGGACATGTGCTATGTGTGCATGCTCAATAAAGCAAGGCGCGCCAAGAGACTCAAAAATACACATTGGAGTTGCGGCGGCGGGGGGGGGGGGGGGCACAGATTTCCAGGCAGAGAAAAAAGAAAGCAAAGCCCAGAAAGTAGCGTAGACTGAGCAGTAGAGAGAACATCTATCGAAATAGATACCAAGAAGATTTTAACTGTAAGGGTGGGGTTTTCAGTTAAGGCTGAATGTATGTTGTCCTGAGCTTTTTTCCCTGCAGCGTTATAAAAATGTAAAGCATTGCGGCGGCTTTGACTCAGTTGCTTTGAAAGTGATTGTCTCCTCATGTGGAGTTCTCTATCTGTAGGGAGTTGTTTGTTTGGAAAACCTTTCAGCAGTGAGGCAGTAGCCTTTTATGCTCAGTCTCTTGGCTCGCTGTTGTGGAAGCCAAGTGTTCAGTGAGCTGATTGGATGCATCCAAAGAAATCTGGAGGCATCCGTTCACATTATTATCCCCGCACAACCCATTAGCGACCCCCCCCCCAATTATTAAAAGGCACAAAGAAAGGAAGGGGGGAAATCCAGTTGGTGTTTTTGAGGCGGAACTTACTACTTAAGTGTCTCTATGTTTCTTTGGTGTTTGTCCGTGAACATGGCATCTAATTCTTGCCATCTCTTCACAAGTAGATGCTGCCAATGGAGCAGGCACAAAGAGCAGGGATTGCTCACTGCGCTGATCCCAAGTCCTGTCCCCCCCGCCCCCAGCAGCAGCTACAAACATTAAAAACACATTCATTAAAATATTGCTTCTCTTTTAGACTCAGGTCTGTTGGCACAGGAGTTAAAAGGATGCATTTACTCAGTTATATGAAATCTGATACTTGCAGCTGAGCTCTCCAGCAGAAAGGTCTGAATTAGTATCTCATGGCCTCCTAAGAAGTTTGGCTCAGGAGCTAATTGTCCTGGTGGTGCAAAAAGTAAATGATTGGTGCTTGTTACGGTCCCTGTTGATTGTGTGTGTTATGTGCCATCGCGTCTCTCTCCATGTACGGTGTTCCTATGAAGTGATGGCCTTCCAAACGTCCTATCATTAACACCAGTTTCAGGTCTTTTAAACTTGCTCAGGTCTTGTGAACCGAAGGACCGTGTGGCTTCCTGGACTAAGTCCATCAATCTCATGTTGGGTCTCCCTCAACTTTTCCTAGCATTATTGTCTTTTCCAGTTACTCTGGTCTTCTCATGATGTGACCTTTTTGATTAGCCCTCCTATGGCTGAGGACAGACTGCCAATGTGGGCCGCTATGCCTCCGCTTTAAAAGCAGAGGAAGAGGGGCCGTGCACATTGCTGCAGCTGTCCCCCGTCGGCAGCGCGGACTCACCTGTCCGCGAGGCACCGTCATGCTGCTTCAGCTGGAGACCCCTTGAAACAGGTCTCCGGCTGTCTGGGCGTGCATCGCTGCCGCTTCCTGCTGGTGTGGACGGGTCTACAGTGCACAGGAAGCGGTGGCGGAAGTGTGGACGTGCTGTTCTGGCGGCTGCAGCTATGCAAACAGCCGCGCCTCACCGGACCAGCCAGAAGCCGTGTGCCGCAGCAGAGGAGGCTCCAGAGGACGGCTAGCGGTGTGGACGCGCCGCTCCTCCTCCTCTCCGGTAGGGTCCCGCAGCACTGTAACCAGTGCAAACGGGACGCCCCGCACCCGTTTCCCCGCGCAGCTTCCGCCCCCGCAGCTGTCCCGGGGCGAATTGCCAGTCTGTCCTCAGCCTATAATTCTTTTTTTTTTTTCGTGTGCATGTGTGAGAGAGAGAGAGAGTGAGAGAGAGAGAGCACCTGGAAAGCATGGCGACCTCTGGTGACTGACCCCTACTGGGGGGCTTGGAGGGGATTCACAGAGGTGGCTGAGTAAAGCCTGCCCCCACCTCCCGATTGCTGATATTCCAAGGAGGTCACCCACCCAAGTACTAACCACAGTTGACCCTGCTTAGCTTCCGAGATCTGATGAGATCAAGCTTGTCTGGGCTATCCAGGTCAGGGCGGCCCTCCCCACATTCTGTCCTGTCCCTTCACAGCAGGAAACTCCTTCACCAAAAGTGCTTGAAAACGGGACATCTTTTCTGTTGTCTCTTCCTACTGCAAAAGCACCATTCCGTAAAGCAGGAGTGTCGAACTCATTTGTTATGAGGGCCGGATCTGACATTAATGTCACTTTGTTGAGCCGGGCCATGCGTTGGGTGGTCTGTGGGAGAGAGAGGCCTGGCTGCCGAACTGCATGCTCGGTGGCAGGACTAGGCCCCCGATGTGTGGCAGGAACTGCCAAAGAATGTCGTTTTTGCTAATATGTTCAATAAAAAATGTTTATTAAAAAAAAGAGCCTGGGACGGGCCAATTCCAGCCCCCGGGCCTTATGTTTGACACCCCTGCCCTAAAGAGAGCTGCCCTGGGCAGTCTTCTGACGCGCCCTCTTAGTAGCAGCCATCTTTGCATCTCCTCCTTTCCAATTTACCTCCGAGGTTTCTGGGTCCATAGCACACTCCTGCGTGCTTTGATCAGCAAGTTGCTTCGATTTTCTTTTCAACTGATTTAAAATAGCATCGAAAGCATGCCGTCTAGCTGCACCCGGGGGCTTGCGATACGATCCTGTTTGTCAAAGTGCTGCTAATTGTATGAAGAAAGTAATTTCCTTTTTTTAAAAAAAATACTCACATAAATATTGAGCTCAGAGAGTGTAGGGTGGTTTTTTTTCCCCTTTCCTTTTTTTAGAAGAGAAAGAAATGGTCTGGCAACAAACAGATTGGCCTGGCGTGATTAAACACTGGCAGCTTTTCTGGGGGAGGAATTGATAGTTCTGAAGGTACAAAGAGAACCGTTCTCAGTATAGATCCAGGTGGGCAGCTGTGTTGGTCTAAAGTAGCAGACCAGATTTCGCATCCAGTGGCACCTTTAAGACCAACAAAAGTTTATTCAAGGTATGAGCTTTTGTGTACACAGCAGGAAACGCCTTCACCAAAAGTGCTTGAAAGTCCACAATGGAACCCCCAGGGCTTAACAGAGATATCGGGCTCTTATCTCACTACACAGTTCTTGCTTGTACTCAGAATTAAGATATCTGAAAAAGTGTGCATGCACACAAAAGCTCATATCTTGAATAAACTTTTGTTGGTCTTAAAGGTGCCAATGGACTCAAAATTAGTTCTCAGTATGATTGCTTAGATGTCCTGCAGGCAGGGTTACCAAATCATTCCAGCAACGAATAGCAGCTTAGCACAGGCTTGACATACCTCCTGGCTTTGCTATATTCTTGAGGCACAAAAATCAGGGTTTTCAAGCATTGGATAGGCCATAAACCGGGACTATAAATGGTATTGAGCCTTAGTTAGTTAGGCCTGGGCTGAAGCAGTGGTCTTGCTAAGTAACTTTAAGAAACAGTAGAAATAGTACTATTACTACTAATAATAACAGCAGGGGCATGCATTCATTTTCAAACCCATGAAAAAGCTGACCAGAAACCCCCACACTTGTTCTGCCAGAGTAACATGAACAAATGACGTTAAGAATAACCGGTATTCATTTCCTGGTAGTCTGGTTAACACAGATGGAGGAGGTCTGAGGGAAGAGGAGAGAGCACGATGAAACTGACATTGAAGCTCTCCAATCATTGAAGTCAAACAGATCTTGTAGCAGAAGAGAATTGGTCTGAGAGGTCTTGCTTTCCAGTGTGGTTCTATCGGTCACTGGGGGGACTCCATACAAGCAGCCAAGTTGCCTGAGCTAGTTCTGTTCTCTTTGAGACTGGGAATTTTCAGATTATTTCTGGTGTTCTGCTGTTGCACGAATTTTACCTCCATGCCCATAGTGATTTCTTAGTAAACTGGGGTTCTTTCTCCTTTCCTTCCCGACCTAGCTCTTTCCTATGTAACATGCAGTTAAGGGATTCTGGAGAAGAGATATCGGAGCCCTTATTCATTAGAAAACAACAAGGAAGCCCTCTCTCTAGAAGCTAAAATGATCGAACTGAGGCTACCATACTTTGGTCACGTGATGAGAAGACAAGAATCACTGGAAAAGACAATAACGCTAGGAAAAGTTGAAGGCAGCAGGAAAAGCAGAAGACCCACCGTGAGATGGATTGATTCAACCAGGAAGCCACAGCCTTCAGTTTGCAAGACCTGAGCAAAGCTGTTAATGATAGGATGTTCTGAAGGTCTTTAATTCATAGGGTCACCATAAGTCATAAGTGGCTGGACAGCACTTAACACACCCTGATGATCTTGGATATGAAGGGACTCTCTGCAGTTACTCAGGAGTGAGGAATTCAGCTCTGCGTCAGCGTCTCTTAAAACAGTTCCCAAGCTGTTCACATCTTTGCAGAGGAAAGCAATGGCAGACTGCCTCTGCTTTTCACTCATCTTAGAATCATAGAGTTGGAAGGGACCCCCCCAGGGTCATCTAGTCCAACCACCTGCACAATGCAGGAAATTCACAAATATCTCCTCCCACACCCCTAGTGACCTGTGCTCCATGTCCAGAAGATGACAAAAAAGCCTTCAGGATCCCCAGGCAATGGCCTGGAAAAAAATGCTTCTTGACCCCAATGTGGCGATCGGCATTTCCCTGGGCGTGTACAAAAGGGCCACAAGAACTAAGCCCTTCCTGCCCTCCTTTCTCGTGTTTTGCCTAAGCTCACAGGATCAGCATTGCTATCAGATGGCCGTTTAGCTTCTTGAAAACCTCCAAAGAAGGAGAAAGCCCCTTGCTGGGGTCACTTATCGGTTTGTTGTGATTTGACAGGACGTACATGGATATGTCATCTACATAAGATGCGAAATGAGTTTCCCTGCTCCTGCAGGAGTCGAGTGAAAGTATTTCATAGAAAGCGACAGATTAATAAAACCAGAGTGCTCGTAATTTTTGGTTTTACTTAATGGGTCCTCCAGTTTGAGCTTGTGATGCCTTCATTTGCTACGAGAGTGACTTGAACAGTGGAGAGAAGATTGGAATTTTCTTGGCAAGACTTTCCATAAAGCATAGCTTTGCATGGGCAGCAGGCAGAGAATGATCTTGGGGACGGGGGATGTTTTGTTTCAAACCAGTCATTCCGACTGGTCTGCAGTTTCTGTTTTTCTGTGCGAAACCTAGCAATTTTAGGAAAGCATCTATTCCCTCCTTGAAAAATGATTCAGTTGCATGAAGAGTCACTTATTTTATCCTTCTCCCCCGCAATTGTTTTCTTCAGCGGCAGCTGTCTCCTTCTTGATAGGTTATTCCTGTGGGTGACCTCCTCCAATCAGGGATCAGACCGTGAACAAGAATGCCGAAGAGCCAATTGAATGCAGCTGCATTGTGGCATCACTGCTGGCAGGAGAGGGCAATTGAAATAAAGAAGCGACTCTCTTTTTTTAATGAGTCCAGAAAAATAAAAAAAATTGCAAACTAAATAGTTTATGGAATCCATTTACACTTCGTTCAAGTTAAAAAAAAACAAACACATTTTCAACTGAAAGAGTGAGCAGTGACTCACGAAAGCTCATGCCCTGCCACAAATTTTTGTTAGTCCTTAAGGTGCTCCTGGACTCTTGCTCGTTTCTGCTGCTCCAGACTAACAAAGCAACCCATCTTGATCTATGCCTTCACTTTGACGTCTTTCAGGTGCAGGAAGTGAACATTAGTCACTTTCGGTTGCCAGAAGCAGAACCTGAAGCCCCCAAGTCATAGGCAGCAAGCATTCTTGGAAAGAGGGGTGAATTAAAAATAAATTACGGCATAAATGAGGAGTAGCCAAAAGGGGGCAGTGTTTATTAAGCTGAAATGTAAAATGTCTTAACAGGGTGGATTTGTTTTTCTAGGAGAAAGTCTGGTAGCACAGCTGAATACCTCCCCATGTCTGGCTGTTCGTCTGCTGACTCCCTTGTTTGTACCCTACTCTCTCCCCTGAGCTACGTGTGACTAACATCATTTCTGAGACTAAACACTCTTCCTCAAAAGGTGTTCCGTCTAAGTAATGAATGCGGATAGCTTGAGGAATCAGTGAAGGATAGCTTAAATGTAACGATAATGTTAATGCTAAGAAGAAGAATGGGCAACGCCTTCCTACTCACTGTCGTGTTCTTATCTGCCGTGAACATGCGAAGCTGCCTTATACTGAATAAGACCATCAGTCCATCAAAGTCAGTATTGTCTACTCAGATGGACAGCGGCTCTCCAGGGTCTCAGGTGGAGGTGGTCTTTCTCATCACTTACTGCCTGAAATGCTGGACTCTGTGTCATTACACCCTGCTGAGGTTGCCACAGCAAATGAACGCTGAGTGCCCAAGGCCTTGACACTCTCCAAGAGCCTCTTTCTAGAGCCCGTTGTATTTATTCCCACAATGGGCCATATTCCTAGTCAGGGGTCATTTCGAGCAGGAGCTCGGGGGATTGCAGCTCCAGGAGTTGGTGCCAGCCTCCCCCCACGGGTCATGGCTGCTGCAAAATTACCCTGTCCCCTGGAAAGGTCCTTGTTCCTCCGACCAGCCTTCTGAAGGCTTCAGTCAACACTGAAGCTACCCTCCCAGAATAGTGGAATTTCTGAGGCTTGGATTAGTAGCTGTCCCCTCTCTCTTTCTTTCTTTCTTTCTTTCTTTCTTTCTTTCTTTCTTTCTTTCTTGCCTTCTGACATACTTCTAGTGATGTCAGGTGGTGTAGCATATGCAAATAAGTTATCCTAATGAATTATGCTAATGAGCTCCTGCACCTCTTCTTCTACAAAATGACCCAGTTGGCCACACCCAGCAGGAACACATTAGCATAATAGGCCACACCCAACAGCAGAAACTTGTTAGGATTGGCTACATATGGGGTGTGTGGCCTAACATCAAATTAATTCCTGCAAAAAAAAAAAAGCCCTGGGTTTTGACAACAAACAAGGTAAACAGAATAAGAAGCAAAAGGTGGGTGTGGCTGGATGACCATTCTTCTGGTAACATGGGGGTGTGGCCTAATATGCTAATAAGCTGTGCTGTCAGTGGTGTGGCCTAATATGCTAATGAGTTTCTGCTTTTGGGTGTGGCCTATTATGCTAACAAGTTCCTGCTGGGCTTTTTCTACAAAAAAAGTCCTGTGTGTATGTGTGTGTGTATATATATATATGGTTTGACTCTGCTTTCTCTGCATTCCCCCCCCTCCCATTCTGGTTATACCATAGCCCACGGAAAGTGCTACAAATAATATATATCATAGAGGAACACTCATTTCCCTTTGCTGGCGTGATTGGTATGTTATGTCCATCGTGCGAAACTGAGGTTTGAGAAAATTAAAATGGAGGGGGGGGGGAGATTTCCGTGCCTTCTCCCAGCTAACTATTGAACCGCTGTGGATCTAATTACTATTCATCTGCATTTATCTTTTCTGTCCGTTTGTCACAGTTACTGGGGAAACAGTGGGTCCTGCTTATTAATCTGAAAAGGTGTCAGAAAACACAAACGCGGGTAAATTGACGAGGTTTCCCCCCTCCTTTTAATTGGTACTTGATCGGAACATATTAATTACAGATTTGCGTCTTGGGCCTGGCAGACAGTTGCGAAGATTTTCAGATCTCAGTGGGGGCACTTCTTTGGACCTATATAGTGCTAATTCCTCAACTGTGTGTATAAATAAAGGCTTTCATAAGCCCGGCTCACGGAAGAGGCTACCCACGGCATCCCTGCATGACTGGCTGATCTGAATTTGCTCTCTTCCAATCAGTCCCCATTGGGAAACTCTGCCCAGATCAGATGAGGGCAAAGATTCCCCTTGCAGGGTCGCTGCAGAAAACTCCCCAGCCTCACAAGAGGACGTCTCTTGTATCTCTCCATGAGTCAGGACTCCTGAGTTTGCTTCCTTCCATCTCAGAGCCAAATGCGAAATTACATTTTCTTGAAAGAGTTGTCTGGGGGAAATAAACTCCCTCCTCACATTACCATGGAAGCTTGCTGGGTGACTTTGGGCCAGTCGCAAGCTGTCAGTCTGACCTACCTCGCGGGGTTGTTGTGAGGGTAAAGGGGGAGAGGGGAACACTGCAAGCCATCGGAGAGAAAGGTGGGGTATAAATGAAGTAAATAAACACACAGTCCAATTGAACAAGGGGGCTTTTGAAGTTTATCCCAGCGCACCGAGCGGTTTCTCTGAATGACTTCCCCCAAGTGCATTAATGCAGAGGAGAAAACATCTCTAGCGGCCTGCTTGTGGGGGATCTGAACATTCGCATTCAATAAATAAAAGACACGTTCTTCTCTTGCTTCCTGATCTAATTCCACCTCGTTGGGTTGACCTTGTTATGTAAAGCCGAGAGCTCTTTGAGAGAGCGGGAGGGGAGGGGAGACAGCATGGCAGATTATATACATTTATTTTGAAGCTTAGAGTCCCGAGCATTCAGCCCCCACCCTCCATTCCAACATTACGTGCCATCCCCACATTGATTTCCTCTTACTGTGTGTATAACCTACTTTATTTCAGAATCCTCCTGCTGCGTGAAAAGGGCTTTTACATAACGTGCATGCATTGAGAGAGAGAGAGAGGGAGAGAGAGAGAGACGGATTTCCCCAAATTTGGCTGCTGTGGTTTGGTGTAGTGGTTAAGTATGCAGGCTCGAATCTGGGAGAACCGTGTTTGATTCCCCATTCCTCCACTTGCAGCTGTTGGACGACCTTGGGCAAGCCATAGTTCTGTCAGAGCTGTTCTTTTCTGTCAGAGCTTTCTCAGCCCCACCTACCTCACAGGGTGTCTGTTGTGGGGAGGGGAAGAGAAAGGAGTTTGTAAGCCGCTCGGAGACTCCGAGTGAAAGGCGGGGTATAAATCCAATCTCGTCTCTTCTTCTTCTTAATTAATAAAAATGACTCTATGCAGAGTTTGGAGCATTTTTAAAAAAATCTCCACCTTCTGAGGAAACTTTCCACTATTTGATATTAAATTGTATGATTCCTTTTGTTAGTATTTTTTTTTCACTACCGGACTTTATACTAGCGCTGCTTTTAATGTAGTTTTCCTTTGGTTTTTGTTCTGTTCCTCTGGAAATATAGCTTCTTCTTTCATTCATTCATTCACACACTCATTCATTCATTCACTCATTCACTCATTCATTTATCAAACTTATATCCCACTTCCTCTCCCCCGAACAGGACTTGGAGTGGCTAACAGCATAGAAAATACGCCAATAAAAACTTTACATACAGTCAATAATGTACAGTATAAAACGGTTAAAAATCTATCCCCATTTTAAAATGTTCCTTTAAAAAAATTCTCTTGTTATCACATGCAGTGGTGGCAGGCAAAGATGGCTGCCAGCGGGAGGTCTGGTAGCCCTACGCATTGGGAGAATATGCCTACGTGCAGTGCTATCGATCACACTGTTTATGCAGAAAGTCACCTACCGGACAGACTCCTGCTGCTCATGAACAGCTGAACTGTTCATTTTTGTTTTTAAAAAACCGACTCTCTGCTGTCCACTGGTGAGCAGAACAGGAGCTGAACTGAGTGGGTTGCCCGAGAATCCCTAACTGCCGTTTTATTAGGACGCTCTTCCAAAACAGTAATGCAGTTGACATCGACGGAAAAAAGTTTGGTGGCTTTGGGCGGGGAGCGGGGAGAGATGCTCTTAGGGACTGCATTTTTCTTATTGTTTCTTTTTTACCATTTTCCACAGAGCAAAAGTGAAGAAAGGGGTCAACATCCTCAGCGCCAAAGCGAGCGACCCGCGTCAGTGGGAGGTGTCACAAGAGGTGGGCAACGGCGGGAAGCACTCCACCACGACCGTGATGTGTCAGAGAATAAGTCAGGGCTCAAGGAACAGGTGAGCGGCAGACCAAAGCAGAATTTAGGCGGTGTTGGCATTCTTTGCAGTGGGGGTCTGCACCTCGCAACAGACCAGCTGATCCTCAATATTTCCTTCCTTAGGTGCATGCATCAAGATGACATCTAGGCTTGATGGCCGTCTGAGAACAATGCTGACTCTGTGAACTTAGGCAGACCAGGGGAGGGAGGGCAGGAAGGGTTGCCAGTTTGGTGTAGAGAGCCAGTTTGGTGTAGTGGTTAAGTGCACGGACTCTAATCTGGGAGAACCGGGTTTGATTCCCCACTCCTCCACTTGCACCTGGCTGGGTGACCTTGGGCAAGCCATAGCTCTGTACCAGCTGTTCTCTCAAGGACAGCTTGGGAAAGAGTTCTCTCAGCCCCACCTATCTCACAGGGTGTCTGTTGTGGGGAGGGGAAGGGAAAGGAGTTTGTAAGCTGCTCTGAGACTCCCTTGGGTAGTGAAGGGCGGGGTATAAATCCAATCTCTTCTTCTCTCCTCTTCTTCTTGCCTCAGTGCTCAGTTCTCGTGGCCCTTTCTTACACACGCAGGGAAATGCTGATCGCCACTTTGGGTCAGGAAGCCATTGTTCTCCAGGCCAGTTTGGCCTGGGATCCCCGAGGTTTTTTGTCATCTTCAGGGCATGGAACTGTGGTTTCTGGGGATATGGGGGGGGGGGTAGGTATTTGTGAATTTCCTGCATTGTGCAGGAGATTGGACTGGATGACCCTGGAGGTCCCTTCCAACTCAATCATTCTATGATTCTATGACTGCAGAATGGGTTCAGGGTAAGGCTCTATAGATGAAGAGGTGATCTCAGCAGCTCCTGATGGGTTTTGTGGGACAAACTGAACAAACTCGAATCCGGGTAGCATTTAAGAAGCGTTGAAGAGCACCCTCACCCCAGATACCACAGCCATACAGGACAGAGGGTAGATCTAGATACTGGAGTGTGTGCTTTTAATTTAATTTATTTATTTCAAATATTTACATACCTGGTTTTGCCCCACAATCGCTTCTACACCGATCTGACGAAGGGAGATTTGACTCTCGAAAGCTTATACCCTGGAAAAGCTTTGTGGGTCTTTAAGGTGCTACTGGACTGGGTTCTTGCAAATCATATACAAAATACGGGCTTTCCCTGGGGGGGGGGGGTTGGACCTTGGGACCAATGCTCTCTCTAAGCCGTGGAGTCCTGTGAGCAAAAATTCTACTTTGTGAGCTACCGGCATTAAAGTTGTGAGTGAGGGATTTGGCTACTGTATAGGTTAGTTTGCTCTGGAGCCATCCCTTCCTGAGCCAAGACAAAAATGTGTGAGCCGGAGGCTAAAAAACTATGAGCTAGCTCACACTCGCTCAGCTTAGAGGGAACACTGCTCAGGACCCTTTGGAAGGTTTGGTGTGGCTATGTGAACAGACCCTCCATTTACACATGTCTCCTCTATCCCTGTGAACATGTTGCTCCACAAATAAAAACGTGGATTGCTTACGATCCAAAAGAATTTGACCGTTTCCGGTGCATTTCCACAGTGCGCCCCTATTCCATAGTGAACCTCCCGTTGCGTCAAATGGCTTTATGGAGCATCTATGAGTTGGGCTCGATCGCTGTGGCCTTCCGTCTCTCAAGCGAGGCCTCCGTCGCTGGTTGGTCCATCAGCTTGTCAATGACCTCTCTCTATAATGAGGCTTGCTAGCTCGTATGCCATTAGTGCAGGGTCATCATGCAAATGAAGACCCTTTCGGCATGAAAGGAGGCGAAGATCCGCGGCCTCTGTTTTCGCCTTCGCAGGCAGAATAAAAAAAAGAATCCGCTAATGCCTTTGGGAGGCTCACGCCGACCAAGACCTTCAAGCCATTGGCTGCTGGAAAAGGACACGCAGTACTGCGTCATGTACCCAAACAGCCATCAGCTTATTTATAGGGTAGGCAGTTGGGATCCAGCTTTATCATTTGTATAGCAAAGAGTCTTGACCCTTTCACTGTAGATGGCTACATTTGATCCTAGGCCCGGGCAGCTCCTGACACAGAGATTTCATCAGTTTCAGCGCAGGCCGAAATAAAGATATACGTCTTCTCAGACTCACCAACGGTCACATCCCTTCCTTGTTGCTGGGCTGCCATTTGTTTCCTTCTCCTTGCACCCTCAAAGGAGCTAAGCACGGTCAGTTGGCTGTATCCAATTAAGACTGTAGCGACTGTTTTCCTTTCTAGAAGGGACAGTCGCACCTGAAACAGGTTTCAGAGATGTCAGCCAGGGACCACAAAGGTGTGAGGGGAGCGGAAGAAGAAGAGAAGGTTTTTAGACCCCACTTTTCTCTACCTTAAAGAGTCTCAAAGTGGTTTACAGTCAGCATTCCCTTCCTCGCCCCACAACGGGCACCTGTTGGTAGGTAGAGCTGAAAGTAGGGTTGCCAGGTGCCTGTTGGGGGCTCCATGCTGCTCCCTGGGATCTTCACCTAGTGACGACATCATGTCAGGCACGTTGTGTGGGGGACACTCTAGCATTTGGCCAAAAACTCTATGGTCACCATAGAGTTTGTAGTCAAATGCTAGAGTGTCCCCCGCACAACATGACCAGCGCAGAGGTGATGGCATCACGCTCGGCATGTCGGGGCTCTTCGGGGGGGGGGGGTAGATTGGGCAGTGGTGTGTTGGGGGGCCCAAAATCAGGGGAGGCCCTGCCCCCATCGGGGGGGGATGGCAACCCTAGCTGAGAGAGTTCTGGGAGAACCGTGACAGGCCCAAAGTCACCCAGCAGGCTTCCTGTGGAGGAGGAGCGGGGAATCAAACCCAGCTCTCCAGATCAGAGTCTGCCGCTCTTCTCCACCATACTGCGCTGGCTCTCCAATCTGAGGAAGCGGTGATACGCAGTGAAGACTGCAGTCCTCGGCACACTTGCTGAGGGCAGCTTCACTAACCCACACCGGGGACTTGGTGCTGAGTAAATATGCTGCGGCTTGGGCTGCTCAGCGCGAGTCAGCGCTTATGCTGAAAGTGAGTCAGCACAAACGCCAAAAGTGCAATAAGTCTGAGTCTGGCACCACAGCAGCAAGACGCTAAATATTTGAATGAGGAATATGGGTTGTTTTTTTTTGGAGTATGGCACCCTGAAACCTCAAACTGTTCAGTCAAAAGCTCTCAATGTGAAACAAATTGGAGCAACGGCCTGGTGAAATGACAAGTTGGCTAGTGATGAGTAAGATCTAGGGATGCCAACCTCCAGGTGGGGCCTGGGGATCCCCAGGAATTACAGCTCATCCCCAGACTACAGAGATCATTCCTCTTGGAGAAAATGGCTGCGCTGGAGTGTAAACTCTATGGCATCGTGCCCCACTGAGATCTCTGTCCTCCCCAGGCTCTGTCCCCAGACCTCCAGGAGTTTCTCAACCATGATCTGGCAACCCTAGTGAGATCAGAGCAATAGCCGGTCCGTTAGGGCTTCCCTAAGGAGCAGACCTAGCAGCCTGAGAAAGAGCCAGTGATCAGCCCTGAATGTGAAGCAAGCCTGAGCAATGGACCTCTGCAATAGCAAACCTGTTAGTAGTGAATGCTTGAGCTTGGCAGTCGGTGCAATAGCAGATCACCTAGTCAATAGCCTTCGATGTGCAATGAGTCTGATAAATAGAAGAAGAAGGAGAGAAGAGATTGGATTTATACCCCGCTCTTCACTTATAGTCTCAGAGCGGCTTACCAAACTCCTTTCCCTTCCCTTCCCCTCCCCACAACAGACACCCTGTGAGGTAGGTGGGGCGGAGAGAGCTCTGAGACAACTGTCCTTGAGAGAACAGCTCTGACAGAACTAGGGTTTGCCCAAGGTCATCCAGCAGGTGCAAGTGGAGGAGTGGGGAATCGAACCCGGCTCTCCCAGATTAGAGTCTGCGTGCTTAACCACGACACCAAAACAGCCCTGTTCTCAACAGAGGATGAGTTTGAGCATTAACCTGGCAGTCTGGGCCATAGTAAGTTACCCAACCAGCCACACTTAACATGGAGCAATAGTCTGGATGATATGCATTTGCTTAGCTCAGATGGGCGCCATGACAGTTGCGGACAACTTTTCTGGTGCCCGCCAAGGTTTTCCAGAAAGTGGATGAGGTTAAGTGGGGCTCTTGCTCATCATAGCTTCTGATTGGCCATTGGAACTCCTTATTGATCCCTGAAGCTTACCTAAACGTAACTCAGTTTGGTCACATCCAGGGGTCCGTTGGAGCGGGAGCGCACAGGAGCGCAGCTCCGGGAGTGAGGAGCCCAGGGGGTGGGCACATGACCAAGCCCCGCCCCCTCCTCGGCTTCCCCGAGCAGTGCAGAGGCGCAGCGCCCCGGGGAAAGCCCTGCTAGGGTCTTTATTGTTTTTAATGTTTTGTTTTAATATTGATAATTTTATCCTTGTTCCTTTTATGACTGTGTGCTGCTTTTCCAGAGACTTGCTCAAGGTGGCATATACATTTTCTAAGTATACCATTTTTTATCTGGGCACATGGCACATAAGTACTGGAGAAATTTCACCAACCCTTCAGCAGCTTCCACCCCATCAGTTTGGTGTAGTGGTCAGGAGTTGGACTCTGATCTGGGAGAACCGGGTTTGATTCCCCACTCCTCCACATGCAGCTGCTGGTGTGACCTTGGGCCAGTCACAAGTTCTCTCAGAGCTGTTCTCTCATGAGCAGTTCTCAAAAGACCTCTCTCAGCCCCACCTACCTCAGGGGGTGTCTTGATGTGGGGAGGGGAAGGGAAAGGGATGGATGGTGCACATGTCCTGGGTATCTCAAGTCTACTTGAAACCTGGTGGTTTCAAGGGAGCAGGAAGAGAACGAGGGTGTGTTCTTTACGCTTATTTTTATTGCACAAAGGATTGGATGGGGAAGGGAATGGAGGGAGAGCAGGTCAGTTTCACTCACCTGTGGAGTGGAGCCTGAGGGGTGGGTGTTGCCTTCTGACACACTTCCGGTATGTTAGGGGGTGTGGTATATGCAAATGAGTTATGCAAATGAGGTATGCTAATAAGCTCCTGCACCTCTTTTTCTACGAAATGACCCCTGCCTAAATGTAACTCAGTTTGGTCACATCCATCCTTGGTTGCGCTTGCATTCTTCCCTCCTTTTCCTCTGTTGCTGCCCCCACTCTCAACTGTTTGCTGTTGGTGTCTGGTCCCTGCCTTTTTTTTGGCTTACGCTACCCTCTGGACTTCAGTATTCATTCACTGCCCTCTATAAGATATTCTACTGATCATAATTTTGCAGTTTGTTCAAACACAGGCCAGCTGGCTCTTACCCTTTAAAGCCCCTTTGTTTTCAGAGCATGGTGAAGCGGGGAGGGGCAGGTTTTGACTTCTCTAAAGCACAGAAAACATCTGTTGTCTTGAGGGGCTTACAGACTCAACCCATCCCCTCTGGATGCCGTTCCCATTAGCGGGATTTGCAGTGGAGCGGTTGCAATACTGGCAAACGGTGAAGGGAGTTGTGGGGACTTGCTAAGAAGAAGAGCATAGGGGACTTTGGCTTCGGAGGCAGCACATCTGGTATCATTCGATCTATGGGGAAACAGCAACCAGGCTATTGAGTCCCCCTGCATTCACACAGACACTCAAGCCTGATTAGATCAATGCAGAAAAATGGAATTGCATGTTTCTGAGAGCCAGTTTGGTGTGGTGGTTAAATGCGTGGACTCTAATCTGGGAGAACCGGGTTTGAGTCCCCACTTCTCCACATGCAGCTGCTGGTGTGACCTTGGGTCAGTCACAAGTTCTTTCAGAGCTGCTGTTCTCTCAAGGGCAGTTCTCTCAGAGCTTTCTCAGCCCCACCGACCTCACAGGGTGTCTGTTGTGGGGAGGCAAGGGAAAGGAGATTGTAAGCCGCTCTGAGACGCCTTTGGGTAGTGAAAGGTGGGGTATAAATCCAATTTCCTCCTCCTCCTCCTTTCTGTTGTATTAGGAGCAGAGTGAAATATCTTCTGCTGATGCTAGTGAGGCAGATAATTTTCAAGGTGGAAGTGTTCCTAATAGCAACCTCCCAGAGCTCAAAAGTGTATTTCTGAGCTGGGTGCTGACACCTTTTGAATCTAGGCCAGCTTGAAATGGCCCTTGTATGTGCCTCCTTGGCCCAAGCAACAGATTCTTTGCAAAAGTAGGAAGAAGAAGAAGAAGAAGAGATTGGATTTATACCCCGCCCTCCACTCCCCAAGGGAGTCTCAGAGCGGCTTACAAACTCCTTTTTCCCTTCCCCTCCCCACAACAGACGCCCTGTGAGGTAGGTGGGGCTGAGAGAGCTCTTTCCCAAGCTGTCCTTGAGGGAACAGCTGGTACAGAGCTATGGCTTGCCCAAGGTCATCCAGCCAGGTGCAAGTGGAGGAGTGGGGAATCAAGCCCAGTTCTCCCAGATTAGAGTCCAGGCACTTAACCACTACACCAGACTGGCTATGGAAGAATGGCGGAAGAGAATGAGTACATACAGTTGGTGGTAGAAAGTGCTGTCAGGTCACAGCTGACTGACAGTGACCCCTGGTGGGGTTTTCAAGGCGAGAGACATTCAGGGGTGGTTTGCCATTGCCTGCCTCTGCATCATGACCCTGGTATTCCTTAGAGGTCTTGGTGTAATGGTTAAGAGTGGTGGACTCTCCGCCCCACCTACCTCGCAGGGTGTCTGTTGAAGAGAGAGGAAAGGAAGGAGACTGTAAGCTGCTCTGAGACTTTGAGTGAAAGGTGGGGTATCAATCCAATCTCCTCCTCCTCCTCCTCCTTCTCTTCCTCTTCTTCTTCTTCTTCTTCTTCTTCTTCTTCTTCTATTGGGCTAGCCTGGTTCTATCCAGGTCAGGGCTCAGTATTTGCAGAAGAGTTTCCTAAAAGGTCTGTTCCTCTTGTGAATACGATTCCCAGTCTTCCCTGTCTATCCCTTCCTGTCGGAGTTGATGGGAATTATACAGCGTGGTCCTAAGAAGAGTTATACCCTTTCTAAGCCTGTCGACTTCAGCGGACAAGAAGCTGTAACACTGCTCAGGATCACTCTGCCGGTTCTCTTAGCCTTCCAGATGAAATCAGAAGGCCAAGAAAACCACACTTCCCATCAATCCAAGCAGAGAATTCTACTTGCGGAGAGATTCAGTCCTTTTTTTAAAAAAAAGCAAGTCTCTAGACTTTATGATTTGAAAGCGAGAAAGTGAGTTGTGCGGCTCATTCAGAAGCCGTCGCATGGTGGAGAGTAAACCGAAATGGATGCGGAATTCAGACACCTTGTGGAGTTCAGTTTTCCGGGGGGGGGGGGGGATGTTAGATGCACACGCCATCTGAACTTACCAAGCTACTGTAGAAACTCTTGGTACAGCTCCAACCTTTCGTTTTGATTCAGAGCCCTTTTAAATTGACTGTAAGGGAGCAATCCTAAACAGGTCTACTTGGGAGTAGGCCCAGTTTTATTCCTGGGGTGAACTCCCAGGAAATTGTAGTGAGGATTGCAGTCTAAATGTGCCTCGATTGACTGCATCGGGAGATTTTTTTAAAAATGTAAATGACCGGCAGGACGAATGCTTCCACAAATTGTAGTTGGCAGGCAGTCCCCTTCTCGGACAACCGTTCCGCAGAGGAGGGAGTGCCTTGTCTCACTGCCTTTGAAAAGGGAATTCCTCTTCGAACCAGCTTCGAAACGTATTTCCATTCCTCGGTGACACAAAAGAGAACATTTTGTCTAAGGTGTCGGGGGCATGCATCGACGAAGAACAAAGAAAATATGTCTCAGAGCTGTTGGCTTCCATCCATGCAGATGTATGTCTATTTAATCAACTAATGAATTGATGGAAAGATATTTGCTTAAACAAGTGACATTTATTTAACCGGGGGCCAGCTCTTTGTCGCATCCTTGCGGTTTCTACATATTTGATTCTCCTGAATTGTTTTAAAATGGAGCTACTTGGGGGAAATTATATCACTGTCCGTTTCCTGAGGTTATCGTTCCAAATTTCCAGCAGTTAACCGAACGTTCCAAATAGCCTGAAAAATGCTCCCATCACATAGGGCTTGACGGCCAACCTACATCTATACCCATCTCTCTGTGTGAATGTATTTATGTATGTCCATGTCCGAATTACGTATGTGTGTGTGTATTTATCCGTGTGGGTGCATACGAATTAAATACCCGTTTGTAAAAATACACTTAATCTAATTAATCCACCAGTACAAATATCTGAGCATAGCTAATTACAAGGAGAACTTGTTAACAGCTGTTCTTACCATAGAGTTTTGCCCAAAAAGTGGAGCATCACCTCAATGTTGCTGGCGCCGTGATGGCACTTTCAGCACATCACCAATATTCCCACCCGCCCCTGGAACACCCCCCCCCCAAAATCCCCCCACTGGCGGGCAGAAGACCCCTGGCAACCTTACCATTTTTCCTTAGGCTAGGGGCAGGCCCATAGCTACAGTGGGGCATTTGGGGGCCCTGCCCCCCTAATTAAAAGCCCTGCCCCACAAATAGCCATGCCGGGAACCTTATTTTTGACCATGACCTAGGTGGTACTGGGCTAGCAGAAAGGGGGATTGTTGGGAGATGTATTGAAGGTGTCCTTTTAAGTTTTCTTGCCCTGTGGAGGGGAACTCAAAAGGCATTTAAATGCCTTCTGTGGGCATTTAAATGCCCTCTGAGCTGTTTTTTTCCTAGGAACTGACTTGCTCACTGCCCTGTCCCTTGAAAGGAAGAGCTAGAAACAGGCTCAGAGCCTCCTCCAAGAGCCAGTTTGGTGTAGTGGTTAAGTGCACAGACTCTAATCTGGGAGAACCGGGTTTGATTCCCCACTCCTCCACTTGCACCTGCTGGATAACCTTGGGCAAGCCATAGTTCTGTCAGAGCTGTCCTTGAAAAAGAGCAGTTTCTGTCAGAGCTCTCTCAGCCCCACCTACCTCACAAAGTGTCTGTTGTGGGGAAGGGAAGGGAAAGGAGTTTGTGAGCCGCTCTGAGACTCCAAGTGAAGGGCGGGATACAGGGCTCATTTCGTAGCAGGAGCTCCTCTGCATATTAGGCCACACCCTCCTGATGTAGCCAATCCTCCAAGAGCTTAGAGTAGCCCCTGTAAGAAGAGCTCTGTAAGCTCTTGAAAGATTGGCTACATTAGGGGTGTGTGGCCTAATATGCAAAGGAGCTCCTGCTACGAAATGAGCCCTGGTGGGATATAAACCCAATCTCTTCTTCTTCTTCTTCTTCTTCTTCTTCTTCTTCTCCTTTGAAGACAGGCATTCAGATTAATTTAATTAACTGTAATTTAACTGCCCCCTTAAAAATTTAAATGCCCCCCCCAAAACAAATAAAAATCCTGGCTGCGGGCCTGATGAGGGGTCCCCATTGTGTTGTCTGTGGGTGCCATGGCGCCCACCAACACCTTTTCTGGTGCCCAGCAAGTGTTTTTAGAAAGTGGGTGGGGCCATATGACCCTTTTTCCTGGCAAGGCTTCTAATTGGCTGTGCAGATTTTATATATATATATGTTTTTGGTCCCAGTTATCTCCTCAGCACAAGGGTCTTCACTGTGGGACCGAAGGTAAGCAGCGGCAGCCCTTTTGTGGCTGGCTCCGCCTCCTGGGGCAGCCATTTTGTGGCAGCCATTTTGTAACTGCGCCCACCATGCCGTGTCCATGGCTAGAGCGTTGCCCCACAAAATCTGGGTGACCATGGGCCAGTCACACACTCTCAGCCTAACCACCACCTCAAAGGATGGCAACCCTATGACAGTAGGAATTCAAACTGGGCATCGCTTGTCCGCCCACCACAGCTTCTAGTCCCGCCGTGGCTCAGCCTGCCCCACCCGCATTTGAAATAGGGTTGCCAAGTCTGGGCTGGAAAATACCTGGAGACTTTGGGGGTGGAACCAGGAGAGGGCGGAGTTTGGGGGGGGGGCTCAGCATAGTGCAGTGCCACAGAGTCCACCCTTCAAAGCAGCCGTTTTCTCCAGGGGAGCTGATCTCTGTCAGCTGGAGATCATCTGTGAAAGCGGGAGATCCCCAGGCCCCACCTGGAGGCTGGCAACCCTAATTTGAAATCCAAAACCTGTTCCCATGTTCCTTGGATCCACCACCCTCAGGAATTCAGCTCTGCCAACTGGCTTAAAGGCCCATCCGTTCCTGTGCCTGGCGCGCTGTTCTTCCCGCAAACCTCCTCCTTTAACGCTCCGCCAGCAGTAAGTAGGTTATCTGTTAAAACCTGTCTGGCTGGGAAGAGCTTTTCGGGCTGATGCTCATGTTCCCTTTTAACACCTAGCAGCACAAAGTCTACTTTGGGCGAGATCAGCTCTTCTTCCCCCCACCCCACCCCGGTCTCGGTTGGCATAGTCGATCCGCTTCTGAGGACAGAAACGCTTGCCTTGTGACTTAGAAAAGTGCAGAGACGAAAGGACAAAATGATGCATAGCCGAAAGGAGGGAGGAGATGCCCCCCCTCGCCCCCCCTTTCTTTACAAGTATCTTAGAAACGGAACATCTGCTGGAACTCATAAACCGCTGACTTCAGCACTCGAATAGCGTAGCGGTGCCCAACTTGGCTTTCTGCACCGGTGAGAAGAAATAAATCAAGCCGGCAATAAAGGATGAAAGGAAGGAAGGAGGGAGGGGAGGCAGGAAGATTCCCTAGCCGCCCTCTTTAAAGCCGAGCAAATAAAACCCCCATTAGCATTTGGGAAAGCAGCATTCTCTCCCCCCACCCCCACTTTGGGGGAACCAGTGCATCATGGTTAATGGCCAAACCTCTCATCTATCAGCATCTGAATGCCCACCTGTTGGGGATTCAAAATGGCAGGACAGGTCTCTTACGTTGTGGGGGACAGCAGGCAGCAGGCTGAGACGGCCTCCTCCGAAAGAGTCATTTCTTCGCAGGGACTGACCGAGTGGGAGATCCAGGGCAGAGCTTAGACCATTTGAATAACAAAAGCCCTTTTCCTTTATTTATGGAGTGCTCAGTTTGAATGTTACCACCAAGGAAGACTTTTAGCCTAAACGCGTTTGGTATTGGTTCTTGTAGATGGCTATAATTTGTACCTTTTAACCTGTATTTATATGACCGGACATTTCTCTTTATATTAGGAATAGGTACTTATATGCAGAACCATAGGGTTGTGGCTTTTCAATGATATTTTAGCCCTTTTGAATGCAGAATTAAAGTATAGATGATATTTTGTACATTAGCACTACATGCATAGCTGTAATTTAGGGGGTTTTGTCTCCACCCTTCTGGTTACCTTTCTCATATAGGGCTGTGTTTTTCTCCCCTTTGTTTGGGTCACGCTTATACTGGCTCAGACCATTGGTCCATCAAGGTCAGCATTGGCCACTCAGACTGGCAGCAGCTCTCCAGGGTTGTTCTCATTGGCTACAACAACATCCTTTTAACTGGAGATACCGGGGATTGAACCTAGGCCCTTCTGCATGCAAAGCAGAGGCTCTGCCTCTGAGCCACAGCCCATCCCATAGATGGGTTTCGGTGTCATGTCCAAAGGGTCTCATGTTCTTCAAATGTGTCCACATCGAGCACTGCTATCCTAAGCAGAGGTATGCCTTTCTAAACCCATCGGCTTCAGTGGACTTTGAAGGGACTAGCTCTGCCTGGGAGGACACCATAAGTGGAGGAAAGTGCCATCAGTTCACAGGCAACTTACGGTGACCCTGTAGGGGCTTTGAGGCAAAAGACAACCAGAGATGGTTTGCCGTTGCCTGCCTCTGCGTAGCAGCTGTCAAAATTCTTCAGTGGTCTCATATCCAAGTACTAACCAGGGCTGACCCAGCTTCTGAGATCTATGAGATTGCACTGACCCAGGCTATCCAAATCAGGGAGACACCATAAATACCAAGTTCCACCCGTAGACCCAGCCCAAACCACTTGAAATTCCCCCCTGATCCTCCAAAAGCTGGATTGTAGGTTCAGTGGCAGACTACAAGATGCAGAAAGTCTCGTTTTCAACCGATGGCATCTCAGCTTCAGGTAGGGTTGCCAAATCCGGGTTGGAAAATACCTTGGGACTTTGGGGGTGGAGCCGGGAGAGGGCAGGGTCTGGGGAGGGGAGGGGCCTCAGCATGGTACAATGCCATAGAGTGCACCATTCAAAGCAGCCATTTTCTCCAGGGGAACTGATCTCTGTCAGCTGGAGATCACTTGTAAAAGCAGGGGATCCCCAGGCCCCACCTGGAGGTTGGCATCCCTGAAGCCTTCAGGGATCACTGGTAGCCACTGGGGGGGCTTTATCTGGCGTAGGGACACTGTCCTCCAGGACTGAAAGTGTTGACCTTGATCTGAGGTCCCAACTTTTTTTTTAGTTTGTGGGTCCTTTCAGAATTCTGAAACCGGGTAGAGGCTGCAGCCGTGGAGCGGCCGCCCTAGGAGGCGGGGCCAACTGCAAAATGTCAGGGATTGAGGTTACACATAACTTCAACAGCAACTTAGATAAACATCTGGAGCAGAAGTCCATCAGTGGCGATTAGCCACAAGGTATAGATAGGAGCTCTCGGTCTGGGGCAAGTGATGCTCTGTATTCTTGGTGCTTGGGGGGAGGGCAACAGTGGGAGGGCTTCTAGTGTCCTGGGGACTGTTGGACCTCCTGGTGGCACCCGGTGTTTTTGGCCACTGTGTGACACAGTGTTGGACTGGATGGGCCACTGGCCTGATCCAACACTGGCTTCTCTTATGTTCTTATGTTAACTCTTCAACATTCCAGGCCAAAGTTGTGTTTAACAGGATGCTGTTTAAAATGGGCACCCGGCTTTAATATATTGTCTCGCAGATATGCAGTTGCTCTGGGACAATCCTGTTGCTGTGGTAGCAGCTGCTCCTGAAGCAACAAGTGGCCAATCAGAAGCCCTCCTGGGCAAGAGCCCTGTCTGGCCCCACCCACTCACTAAAAACACTTGGCGGGACCAGGAAAGTAGCGGGCACCCTGGTGCTCACGGGCACCGCATTGGGGACCACTGGCCTGACCCTGTATAAGACTACTTTATACGTACACCGGGCTCCATCCCCTGATTAGTTATCCTGCCTCCTCTGATGACTCAACCAGCCTGTTGCTTCACGCACTGCCTGCATTTGTTTGCTTTCAAAATTCCAACCCAGCAATACTCTCCAGTAATACTTAAAACAAACTGTAGCCAAAAAGTCCTAAAACAGGAAAGGGAAGGGTTGGTAACGCCTGCGAACTTGCCCCAATTGCTAATTATGCAGATCTAAGAAACGCAAATTGATTGCACCCCATTGGCGTACTCTCCGTTCCCAGCATGCCTCTCAGTGCTGCTAGGGCTGATGCTGTGAGATTTCTGCTCAAAGTAGTCAAGGATCAGATCTTTGTTGATGAAACACAGTTCTTTATTTCCAATCTCTATATTGGTACAGCTTCTCGGATTATTGTCAGAGATAACGCATATGACAGAAGCAGGTCTATTATACCTTTCAGAACAGTTTGAATTACCCATAGGTAGCCAATCACTACAAGGGAAAAACGGCGGGCAAAAAGGGTCTCTGGCCGTTTGCTTCCCACAGGAAAGAAAGTGAGGTGTTAAGTTGTAAATTTCCCTTTCCAAACCAGACCTCTTAGATGTTACCATTTCACATAACAATCGCTGGCCTCGAGGCTTTCGCACGTTGATAAGAGATGGGACCTGTCCTCCCTTGCTGTCCCAGCCGGGATGAGTGGAATGCGGAGGCAGGAGTGTGAGAGGCCCATTGTTCCCATGCTTTGAAGTTGTCATCCTCCCGGGCTGACAGTTACACAAACCAGGCCTGGTCAGGGTTATAAACCTGGGGTCATATAGACTACATACAAACTGGCCAAAGTGAGGGGTTACATGGTGGAGGGGGGCAACTACATGGCAGGTGCTATAGAAACATACATGGCAATAGAAATCATAGCAGCAAGCAATAGAAATACTTTGTCTGAATCAGCAGATTCTGACACACTGGCACCCCAAAAATAAATCTACCCGGGCTTGTCCGGGAACCTTTTATGAAAAGCTTTAACTAACTTAGGAGCATGCACATTTTCAGAACGAACCCACTCATTTTGTTCTGGGCCAAAGTCAAGCCATCTAACTAAATAATATATTCGGCCCCTGCGCAGTTTAGAATCAAGAATTTCCGAAATTTCAAAATGGGGTGCCTCCCCCTTCATCAGTGGAGGAGGAGTCGGAGGAACTGGATGCCATGCATTCGGCCCAGGATTCTTCTTCAGCAAGCTGAAATGAAAAACAGGGTGCACAGAACTCAATGATTTGGGTAACTCCAGTTCAAAAGACACATCAGAGATTTTACGCAACACCTTGTAAGGGCCCACAAATTTCCACCCCAACTTTCTACTGGGTTGTAAGCCATGTATGTTCTTTGTGGATAGGTAAACAGAGTCCCCGGGCTGGAGGTCCCAGCCCTCAGCTCGACCACGGTCTGCATATTTCTTGTAGTCCTCTTTTGCCTGGTCCAGGGTTTTGGCTATCAGGGGCCATGACTCTTGCAGGGTTGCCCACCATCGCTTAAAGTCTGTGGGGGGAGTATTTGACGCGTTTTCAATTGTGGGCAGTTTTCCTTCAAAACCTCCCACAGCCATGAACGGAGAAACGCCAGTAGAGGAATGCACTGCATTGTTATAGCTATATTCAGCGAACGGTAGCAACTCCACCCAGTTGTCCTGGTGGTAGTTGGTGTAACACCTTAGAAATTGCTCCAAAATTTGATTAGTTCGTTTGGACTGCCCATCGGTCTCTGGATGGTACCCTGAACTCAGGGCTGGCTCAATGTCCATAAATTTCAGAAGCTCCCGCCAGAAGTTGGCAACGAACTGACTGCCCCTATCGGATACCACACGTTTGGGGAAAGCATGCAGCTTTATCACGTGGTTGAAGAAAGCCTTGGCCATTCCCTTTGCCGTAGGCAGCTGCTTGAAGGGAGTGAAGTGGGCTTGTTTAGAAAACATATCTACCACCACCCAAATTACAGTCTTTCCCTTTGAGGGTGGCAGGTTGGTGATGAAGTCCATAGCTATCGCCTCCCAAGGGCGAGAGGGGGTGGGCAGCGGGTGCAATAGGCCCGGGACTTCCCCCCCCCTCCTTTTGCACATTAAGCAGGTCTGGCAGGCAGTTACAAAGTCCGAGACATCCCTGCGCATGCGCGGCCACCAGAACTGCCTCTGAATTAGGTTAAGCGTCTTTAGAAACCCAAAATGCCCTGCTAATTTAGAGGAATGGCAGGCTAGCAATATGTCTTTCCTCTTGCTTCGGGGTACCACCAGTTTATTCCCGTGGTACCAGCATTTATTTTCCCGGAGGGAGCAGTCAGCCAAGGTTTCTAACTCTTCGACTTCTTCCGGGGAGTAATCCCCCCCCAGTCGCTCTTCCCTGGTTCTACTGTCGTCTGCTTACTTTGACTCCTGGTGGTCACCGCACCTCCCAACTGCTGAGGGGAGAACATGGAGTCAAACACCTCTTCTTTTAAACTCTCATGCTGGGGCAATCGGGAGAGTGCGTCTGCTAACGAGTTGGCTTTCCCGGGGAAGTGTTTAAGCACAAAATTGAATTTTGAGAAAAAATCTGCCCAGCGGAGCTGCTTCGCATTAAGGGATCTCTGGGTGCGCAGCGCTTCTAAGTTTTTGTGATCTGTCCAAATTTCAAAAGGGGTTTGCGCTCCCTCCAACCAATGCCACCAAGTGGTGAGGGCCAGTCGGATAGCGGCGGCTTCTTTGTCCCAAACTGACCAATTCCTTTCTGTCTCATTAAATTTCTTCGAAATGTAGGCGAGAGGGTGCAGCTTTCCATCCGGCCCTTGCTGTAGGATGGCCCCCCCCCCCATGGCCACATCTGAAGCGTCTACGTGAACTACGAATTCCTTGGTCTCATCGGGGTGAGCCAAAATGGGCTCTGAGGTGAAAAGAGTTTTAAGAGTCTCGAACGCCTTCTGGCATTCTCCCACTGAACCACTGCCTCTACCTTGGCAGGGTCCATCTCCAGTCCCTTCTGAGAAATGCGGTACCCTAAGAAATCTACAGAATCCCGATGGAATTCACATTTAGACAACTTTGCATATAACTGATTTTTCAACAGGGTTGAGAGCACTTCTCGGACCAATTTCACGTGTTCTGTCTTATCAGCAGAGTAGATCAAGATATCATCTAAGTAACATAACACCCCCTTGAATAAATGCTTGTGCAACACTTCATTTATTAAGCTCATAAAGACCCCTGGCGCGCCACTCAAACCGAACGGCATCACCAGGTATTCGAACTGTCCCAACGGTGTATTAAAGGCAGTCTTGAACTCATCCCCCTCCCTGATGCGCACCCGGAAATATGCGTCTCGGAGGTCCAATTTAGTGAACACTTTTCCCTTGGCAGCCTCCGTTAACAAGTCTTTGATGAGGGGGAGGGGGTAGGTGTTGGAAGCAGACACCACATTTAATCCTCTGTAGTCCGTGCACAAGCGTAAACCCCCGTCTTTCTTTTTTCGAAACAGAACGGGGGCCGCGAAGGGGGATTTGGCAGGGCGGATGAAGCCGCGCTCCAAGTTCTTGTCTAGGAACTTTCTTAGTTCCTCCCGCTCCGGAGGACTCATGGAGTAAAGTTTTCCCTTTGGAAGTTTCTCATCCGGGATCAGCTCTATGGCACAATCCGATAGTCTGTGGGGGGGTAGTTCGTCCGCTTCGGTCTCACTGAACACTCCCATTAAGTCCCAATATTCCCGGGGAACGGCCGTGGGCACCAGGGTGAGGGCCACCGCCCGGAGAGGCACTGGAGGTCCTGGGCCCCAACCCGGGTCCCATTTGTGGCCTTGGCACCTTTCGTCCACCCAGGAGATCTTCCCCTCGCTCCATTTGATATAGGGGTCATGGGAGCTTAACCAGGGGCTCCCCAACACCATGGGGAATTGGGTGTTGGGGGTGATGACGAAGGCTCTCTTTTCCCAATGTTCCCCCGTCCCCACAATTAGTCTCTCGGTCTCTGCCACACACGCCTCTTTCATTTCCGAACTGTCCATTTGCGTGAACTTGAGTGGCTCCCCCAACGGGGTGACCTTGGGTCCCAACCCTTCAACTACTAAAGGGCTAATCAAGTCCCGGGCGCACCCAGAGTCAATTAGGGCACGGACCCGGACATGGGTCCCAGTCCCAGGGGTTACTACAGTCACTACCATATACAATAAAGGGCCAGGGATGCTCACCGGAGATGGCGCGTCGTGGCTGGGGACCTGCAGTTCTGCACCGCTCACTGCAGGCCGTTGGAGTTTCCCGACATCTGCGCTTCCGTCAGCTCCAGCTCTCCTTGCTCGCTCGCTGCCCCTTCCAGCTGTAGAGCCCGGGGTTTGAACGAGGTCTTCCCTCTGCTGGGGGTGCTCCCAGACACCGGGGTGGAGGTCTTCGGAACTTTTCCCCCTCCTCTAGGACACGCCGAGGCGAAGTGACCACTCTCCCCGCATCTCATGCAGAGCCCCTGTTTGAAGCGGGCGTCCCGAATCTCTTGCAGGTTGGGCTTGGGTTTCGCCTTCGGCACGGCTTTGCCTTGAGCCATCGATGAAGCTCCCATCTTAATGAGGGTGAAGCGTTCTTCCATGTCTGCGGCCGCTCTCATCCAAGCGGCCAACGATCCGGGTCTTCCCCCCCGCAACACCGCCTCGTACACCTCGTAACTTAAGCCCTCTCGATATTTTTCAATGAACAGGTCTTGTGTCCAGCCGCGAATCTTGGCTGCGATGCGCCGGAACTTATCGGTGTAGTCCCTCACCGAGGACCGCCCTTGGGTCAGCCTCCGCAGTTGGTTCCGGGCTTTTTCTTCTCCCAAGGGGTCCTCGTAGTGGTGTCGGAGGGCCCACATGAAGTTGTTCAGCGAGCGCAATTCAGGCCCGGGGGCGTTGTGCAGGCTCACGTACCAATCGCTGGCAGTGTCCTTCAGCTTGGACCCGATGTAGCCAATCCGATCCCTCTCGGTGGGGTAGAGATGTCCCCAGGTGTCTAGGAACCGCTCGATCTCTAGCAGGAAGAACCGCAACTTCTCGGGGTCCCCATCGAAAGTAGCCGTCAACGGATTGGCAGGGGCCGGGCGAACCACCGGCCCTGCCGGCACGGGGGCCAGCGCAGGTATGGGTGCTGGCACCTGGCGGGGAGCGGCCGGGGGGACCTGCGGCGGCACTTGTGGCGGCACTTGCGGCAGCACTTGTGCGGGGACTCCTCCAGGAGGCACCACCGGTTGCTGGACTCCCCCCGCAGGAGGTCCTACCCCGGCTGGTGCTGGCTGAGCCGCTTGCATAGCCGTGAGGGCGTCCCGGAACTGATACTGAAGATCGAGGGCTAGCTCCCGCAACTCAGTAGTAAGCTGGAACCGCAAATCTCCCATCATCCGGTCGAGGGCTTGAGTTTGGTCTTCTCTGTAGGGATCGGGCCCGTACGGCCCCATTCTCTCTCCTTCCAGGGACGGGAGACGCGAGTCTCCTCCGTAGGTCGTCTCGCGGTCGTCTCCCAGGAAACTCGGCTTCCCGCGGTCGAGGTGATCCCCCTGGAACAAAACTCGTGCCCCTTTCCGATCGTGCACCCAGGAGTCTACGGTTCCGCGACCGAAATTGCTCCATGAGTACCTCGGGGTCACGCTTTGAAGAGGAGGAGGGTGCGGGATGTAGTGAGCCCCTTGAATCGTAGTCACTGGTACTTGGGGCTCCCCTCCTCCGCCTCCACCACCGGCACCCTGATCCCCAGGGGTGGTCGGCGTGTCCTCGGGAGTAGGGATGGGAAGAGTACCGTCGTCCGACATGGTCAGGAACGGCCAAGTCCCAGTCACAGATCTCTGACAATCTGTGAGATTTCTGCTCAAAGTAGTCAAGGATCAGATCTTTGTTGATGAAACACAGTTCTTTATTTCCAATCTCTATATTGGTACAGCTTCTCGGATTATTGTCAGAGATAACGCATATGACAGAAGCAGGTCTATTATACCTTTCAGAACAGTTTGAATTACCCATAGGTAGCCAGTCACTAAAAGGGAAAAACGTCGGGCAAAAAGAGTCTCTGGCCGTTTGCTTCCCACAGGAAAGAAAGTGAGGTGTTAAGTTGTAAATTTCCCTTTCCAAACCAGACCCCTTAGATGTTACCATTTCACATAACAATCGCTGGCCTCGAGGCTTTCGCACGTTGATAAGAGATGGGACCTGTCCTCCCTTGCTGTCCCAGCCAGGATGAATGGAATGCGGAGGCAGGAGTGTGAGAGGCCCATTGTTCCCATGCTTTGAAGTTGTCATCCTCCCGGGCTGACAGTTACACAAACCAGGCCTGGTCAGGGTTATAAACCTGGGGTCATATAGACTACATACAAACTGGCCAAAGTGAGGGGTTACATGGTGGAGGGGGGCAACTACATGGCAGGTGCTATAGAAACATACATGGCAATAGAAATCATAGCAGCAAGCAATAGAAATACTTTGTCTGAATCAGCAGATTCTGACAGATGCACACGTTCATAGGTATGCCGTCTGTTGAGCCTCCTTGATCTGCCCGGATCCTTTGCCTCCACTCCCGCTCATCAAGATCTATGTCTTCTCCTTGTTAACCCGGATCATTTGCGCAGGCAGCGCCTCCGAACGCATCGTTCTGCCTTGTACAGCACGGCATAATGACCGTTATTCATCAAGTTGATGTTCTGGCTTAACAATACCAATCATGCTCGGCTCATCCTTCCCTTTCAATCCCAAATCAATTTTCTGGGAGGAAATTGATTTGATTAGTGATCCATTTGCTTGGTCTGTTTCAATCTGTTGAAGGTTGTTAGGGTGACCTCTAGGGTACACTGTGGGTAGTGCATTGAGTGCTTTCCCCTTACGGAAGCCCTTGTCTGCTCTACAAACGCCAGCTAATTTCATGACTATCATGAATCCCTGTCGAGATACCCTGGGGATTTGTAATTTTTTTTAAGGTTTTTATTGAAAATTTAACATTAGGTACCAAGACAAACCCGTGACTGTCATAAACATCTGAGGTCATAGTAAATAACCACGTACCAATTAACATAGTAAAACACCAATAACACAATTCTGATCAAAATGGTCTTTGTATTTTTAATAGCAAAAGTATTCTAATAGAGAATTGTAAGAACTCTTTCCAGTAGAGGTGTCAACAGATTTTACCCGAATTTTAATTTTGCAAACAGATTTAGGGATTCAGGCTTGGGCAACCCATGGCATTAGGAGGAAGAAGAGGAGGAGGAGGAGAGCAGAGGAAATTGGATTTATACCCCGCCCTTCACTCAAGAGTCTCAGAGTGGCTTACAGTCTCCTTTACCTTCCCCCTCCGCACAAGAGACACCCTGTGAGGCAGGTGGGGCTGAGAGAGCTCTCCTGAGAACTGCCCTTGAGAGAACAGCTCTGAGAGAACTTGTGATGAGCCAAGGTCACACCAGCAGCTGCATGTGGAGGAGTGGGGAATCAAACCTGGTTCTCCCAAATTAGAGTCTGGGCACTTAACCACTACACCAAACTGTTAATTTATTTGATTCATTTATACACCGCTTTTCTCCCCAGTGAGGACCCACAGCCGCTTACATCATTCTCCTCTCTTTCCATTTATCCTCACAACAATCCTGTGAGGTGGGTGAGGCTGAGAGAGGGTGACTGTCCCTAGGTCACCCAGCGGGCTTCCATGGCAGGAGTGGGGATCTGAACCTGAGTTTCCCAGATCCTTGTCTGACACTCTTAACCACAACACCACACTGGTTAAGAAAAAAATAAGTCCCGTACAACTAAGCAAAGATTCTCGGGGTGGTTCAGTATATCCCTGCTCATCCATATTGATCTGTTTAGTGTATGTTCTTCTTCCAAAGTGCTCAGTATGACATGCATGCTTTTTATGGCCTGATTTTATCCTCACAACAACCCTGGGAGGTAGGCCAGAGTGTGAGAGACTGACTCCAAGTCACCCAATGACCTGTACAGCAGAGTGGGAATGTGAACCGGGATCTCCTAGATCTGAGTGCGAGTGTAACCACTATACTCATAGAATCATAGAGTTGGAAGGGACCTCCACAGTCACCTAGTCCAACCCCCTGCACGATGCAGGAAATTCACAAATACCTCCCTCTCCACATCCCCAGTGACCCCTATTCCACGCCCAGAAGATGACAAAAAAACCTCCAGGATCCCCAGCCAAACTGCCCTGGAGAAAAATGGCTCCCTGGAGAAAAATGACCCCCAAAGTGGCAATCAGCATTTCCCTGGGCGTGTAAGAAAGGGCCATGAGAACTGAGCACTGAGGCAACCCTTCCTGCCTTCCCTTCTCATGATCTGCCCAAGTTCACAGGATCAGCATTGCTGTCAGATGGCCATCTAGCCTCTGCTTCAAAACCTCCAAAGGAGGAGAGTCCACCACCTCCCGAGGAAGCCTGTTCCACTGAGGAACCACTTGAACTGTCAGGAAGTTCTTCCTAATGCTTAGCCGAAAACTCTTCCGATTTAATTTCAACCCGTTGGTTCTAGTCCAACCTTCTGGGGCAACAGAAAAAAACTCCACACCACCCCCTATATGACCGCCCTTCAAGTACTTGAAGATGGTTCTCATATCCCCTCTCAGTCGTCTCCTCTCCAGGCTAAACATACCCAGCTCCTTCAACTTTTCCTCATAGGACTTGGTCTCCAGACCCCTCATCATCCTCCTTGCCCTCCTCTGGACACATTGCAGCTTGTCTATATCCTTTTTAAACTGTGGTGCCCAAAACTGAACACAGAACCCTACGTACTCCATTGGCTTTCAGCACTGCAGTGACGTTGCTGATGTTTGTAACGGCCTGATTCAAAGCCTGCATTTCTTGGCTGTGTTTTGCAATCCGCACTGTCCTCATCCCACAATTTCTTTTCTACCTCAAAACGTAGATTAAGATTTTGAGCATATGCTGTTTGCGTGTACGCAAAGCCAGCAGCTTTGTCAGCGCGTGTACAGAAGTTTGTTCATGTTAAGCCCCTTTCTCATGTGGAAACCGGCATTGATTTCTGGGAATTACAAGACCAGAGCAGCCGATTGAGTAACCTTTTGTTTGATGCATATCTGTTTTGGGCTTTCGCTCGATTCTCTTGGCTGTTCACCACAAAGATGTTTCGTCTCTCGCATTTGTAATCACCCTTCCTTTCTCAGTGCTCAGGGCAGCAAATGCGATTCTCTCCTTTTCCACTGTATCCTCACAGCAACCCTGTCAGGTAGACCCAGGGGAGTTAGCCGTGTTAGTCTGTTGCTGCAAAGCAGTGAAAAGCCCAGTAGCACCTTTAAGACTCCATGCATCTGACAAAGGGAGCTGTGTTTCTCAAAAGCTTATGCTACAGTGAAGTTTGTTAGTCTTAACGGTGCTGCTGGGCTTTTTACCTATCAGGTGGGTTAGACTGAGAGAGAAATCTCTTGAAGTATCTAAAGGGCTGTCACTTTGAGAAAGGTAGGGAACTGTTCCTGTTGGCAGCAGAGGATAGAACTCACAACAGTGGCTTAAAATAATGGGCAGGAAGGTACCAGGTTGGATATTGGGGGGGGGGGGGGATTTCCACAGTAAGAGCAGTAGAATCGGCTGCCTAGGGAGGTCGTGAGCACCCCGTCACTGGCCGTCTTTAAGCAGTGTCTGGACAAACCCTCCGAGCATCTGACGAAGAGAGCTGTGTTTCTCGAAAGCTTGTTCTACAATAAAGTTTGTTAGTCTTAAAGGTGCTGCTGGGCTTTTTACTATTTTGCAGCAACAGACGAATTCGGCTAACTCCTCTGGAACTATGGACAAGCACTTCTCAGGGATGCTTTACGGTGATCCTACACTGAGCAGAGGATTGGGCTAGATGGCTCGTGTGGCCCCTTCCAACTCTGTGATTCTGTGACTGGGCCAAATTTAATTAATGAGCTTCATGGCTGTGTGAGAATTTGAACTCAGGTCTTCCAAGTTGAATGTGATAGTCAGTTGACTTTCCAAGCAAGTCTTTCCCTACACTGAATTACAGTTACTAGGGGAAACAAGATAAGGCACATATCCACAACACTGGTAGCATGCAGGCACCCACATATTAAAACTAGAGAGAATTCTCAGGAAACAAAGGAGTTCCCCCCACCGCCCTGAACGTTCCCCAAGAAAGCTCATAATTTCCAGTCCCGTTCCAAACCAAAGTGAGGGCAATTCACCCATTACCAGACACAAGCTCGCCCTGCTCGATACAGTTTGATAATCACAGCTTGCATTTTAAAGGCAATTTCCTAGCCATTTCGGGCTGAAAAACTCAACTTGAATTCTCCACAGCCGTACAACTTTGCTTGTTTTCTAGAGGTCAGGAGGCGTGGCATAGTAAATGACATAGATAAGAAAAATGTGAAGGATTCCTTCAGCAGGTTCAAGTATTCTAAACAGATTGCCTGCATTCTCTTGTCGCTGTTTTTACTGCAACACAGAAAAGGGGGATCGGTATTACTACCTGTATATTGCCAAGGTGGGTAGGGGAAACATAAGATAATTCAAAAACTGTGTGGTGCACATACATATATTGAAGAAACTTATATGTGATATAGACAGGGCTATATTTGGGCAGGAACGCACAGGAACGGAGTTCCGGCTGGCTCCTGAGTTGGCCACAGCCAGCAGGAACTCATGAGCATAATAGGCCACACCCAACAGCAGAAACTCATTAGGATTGGTTACATTAGGGGTATGTGGCCTAACATGCAAATTAATTCCAGCTACAAAAAGAGCCCTGGGTTTTGACAACAAACAAGGTAAACAGAATAAGAAGCAAAAGGTGGGTGTGGCTGGATGACCACTCTTCTGGTAACACAGGGGGTGTGGCCTAATATGCTAATACACTGTGCTGTCAGTGGTGTGGCCTAATATGCTAATGAGTTTCTGCTGTTGGGTGTGGCTTATTATGCTAACAAGTTCCTGCTGGGCTTTTTCTACAAAAAAAGCCCTGGATATAGATATACAAACTACAACGTGACAACATCACAAAATTGCTAAGGTCCTTATAAACTGTAGAAATTACTAGCTGCTGCTTGACAGAACTTTCTGGAATAAACTTCTGTTTCGAAGTCCTTCTTCCGAACTGGACCATACAAGAGCTGGGCGAATTGAATCTGAACAGGGAACCTTAAAGATACAAAATGTATGTACAAATTCTCATCCATGCTTAATCATTTCTTCCAGTGAATAATCATAACCAGTTACAAAAACATTTTCAACATCATGAAGACTAAACCATCAAGCCAAGATTCTCTAATAGGCTGGTCAATGACTTCTAGTGGGTTCAGATGGTGAATCTTGAACCAGGGACTTCCAGGTTCATAGCTCAGTCTCTTAGCTGCTAAGCGACACTCACACTTGCTTGTCCACATGCTTGGTTTTCACTGATGCAGAATTATTTCTGGATCTTATTTATATAAAACATTTCTTTGCCGCCTTTCTACCATCTACTGCTATCGCCCTCCTACTGCTTCTCAGCTTCTTAGTTTCAAGCTGATTACTAAGATATAGGAAGAGCTAGGCCCCATTTGAACAGCTGTGGAAAATCTATCACCGATGCATAAAATTTCGCTGCCAAAAGAGTGATAGGTCGACGATTGTCTTCTAATAAAAGAGGTAATGTCTCCATGTGATCTATATTTTGGAGCAAAGAAAGAATTAAAAGATTTCTAGGCTTGGAAAAGTAACTGCATTCAAAGGTCACACGATCCAGGGTGTCTACACTACCTGCACCACAATCACATACTCTGTCAGTTTGGTGTAGTGGCTAAGTGCGCGAACTCTAATCTGGGAGAACCGGGTTGGCTTCCCCACTCCTCCACTTGCAGCTGCTGGTGTGACCTTGGGCAAGCCATAGTTCTCTCAGAGCTGTTCTCTCAAGGACAGTTCTGGAAAGAGCTCTCTCAGCCCCACCTAACCTCACAGGGTGTCTGTTGTGGGGAGGGGAAGGGAAAGGAGTTTGTAAGCCGCTCTGAGTGAAGGGCAGGGTATAAATCCAATCTCTTCTTCTTCTCTTCTGTCAGAGTATAGATTCTGATGGGTAGCCATGTTGGTCTGAAGCAACAAAAGAAAGTCTGAGTCCAGTCGCACCTTTAAGACCGACAAAGTTTAATTCCAGGTATAAGCTTTTGGGTGCATGCACACAGAAGCTTATACCCAGAATTAAATTTTGTTGGTCTTAAAGGTGCCACTAGATTTAAACTTTGTTCTATCAGGGTATGGTATCTTAAGATACCTCCCTTTCAAAACTCTAGATGGCAGGGCAATGTAAAGGCACACCTATAGCAAGGAATATGAGCAGGAATTGGGAGGCTCTCTGGGTGACAAAATACCATCCAACTGAGTACAACAAATACGCTGTGCTCTACAGACTGTATTGTTATAATTGTACTTAAATAGATGTTACTTAATCATTCTTACGGCTTCCTGTCTGGAAACTGCATAAAGGGAGTTTTCTTACAGAAACTCAAGGCAGATTACGGTGGGAATAATAATAGAACATCATGTAAAGGGCTTTCAAGTCACAGCTGACTTATGGCGAGTAGAACAAGGGGCTTCCAAGACAAGGGAGAAGCAGAGGTGGTTTGCCATTGGCCTTCCCCTGCAGAGCCTTCCTTGGTGGTCTCCCTTCCAAGAACCAACCCTGCTTACAGCAAGCCAGCAAGGACCTCCCAAGGCAAGTGAGAAGTAGAGGTGGTTGGCCATGGCCTTCTTCTGCAAGAGTCTTCATGGTGGTCTCCCATCCAAGAACTGACCCTGCTTACAGCAACCCCAGCCAGGGGCTTTCAAGGCAAGTGAGAAGCAGAAGTGGTTTGCCATGGCCTTCCTCTGCAGAGCCTTCCTTGGTGGTCTCCCGTCCAAGAACCAACCCTGCTTACAGCAACCCCAGCCAGGGGCTTTCAAGGCAAGGGAGAAACAGAGGTGGTTGGCCATGGCCTTCCTCTGCAGACTTGAACACATGAAGTTGCCTTGTACTGAATCAGACCCTTAGTCCATCAAGGTCACTATTGTCTACTCAGACTGGCAGCGGCTCTCCGGGTTCTCCTGTGAAGGTCTTTCTCATCACCTGCTGCCAGGTCGTGTTAACTGGAGATGCTGGTCACTGAACCTGGGACCTTCTGCAGGCCAAGCAGCTGCTCTGCCGCTGAGCCACAGCTCCTCCCTCTTATCCTTGGTGATCTCCCATCCAAGTGCTAACCCTGCTTAGCTTCCAAGATCTGACAAGATCAGGCTATACTAATCTGTTCTGCGTCCCAATAGGATGCAAAATACATAAAACCCACTAGTTAAAATTAATAATTGAAAACTGCCGGCGGGCAGAAGAGTGACTCAAATGCTGCCGTGAATAAAACTTTCTTCCGGTGCCTCCTAAAAGGCTGAAAGTCAGGGACCCAGGCACACCTCCCTGTGAAGGTTGTTCTTCAGGCCATGGCAATCAGAGATGTTCCACCAGGCATTTGGTTGAGGACAGGGACGGGACAGTATGACATCTGGCACTCTCATACACTCTCCCCATCCTTCACACACACACACACACCAGACTAGGGAGCTGAATCCCCCCCCACACACACACACACACACCGTCTGGAATGTATATTGGCTTTTTTATTGATCTGTTTTTAGGTCGTTTTAATGTTGGGTTTAGTTTAAATTACTGACTGTGCGCTATTCTGTTGTAAGCCGCCCTGAGCCCTACTTGTAGGGAAGGGCGGGCCAGTAAATCAAACTTAGCAAATAAATTAAATAAATAAATAACGGTGGGGCTACCACTGAAAAGGCCCTCTCTCATATACCCACCGGATAAGCTTTGGTCCATGGGACAGTTGAGAGGGCCTCTCCCTTTGATTTTTTTTTTCCCCCAGGGCAGGAATTTTGGGGGAGATGGTCTTTCAGACAAAAGACTCAGAAGCCCACTTCTCCTGGCGCAAAGCGGTATTATTTTCTTTTTCAAGCCTGGTCACATTTAGGTCTTATGCAAATGCCCAATTGCTTGTGGCTTGCACCCCTTTGGTTTAGTTTGTGGCTCAGTGGCAGAGCATCTGCTTGGCATGCAGAAGGTCCCAGGTGAATCCCCTGGCATCTCCAGTTGAAAGGATCAGGTAGGAGGTGATGGGAAAGAGCTCCGCCTGAGACCCTGGAAAGCCGCTGCCAGTCTGAGTAGACAAGACTGATCTCAATGGATTGATGGTCCGATTCAGAATAAGGCAGCTTCATGTGAGTTTTCTCTCTGGACTAGCACAACATACAGTGGTTCCAAGGGAAGCCCTTTGGATTAGCTGTTTGGTGTAGTGGTTAAGAGCGTGGACTCCAATCTGGGAGAACCGGGTTGGATTCTCTGCTTCTCCACATGCAGCAGCTGGTGGGACCTTGGGTCAGTCACAAGTGACTTCAGAGCTGTTCTCTCAGGAGCAGTCCGTGAAAGAGCTCTCTCAGCCCCGCCTACCTCACAGGCAGTGTTCCCTCTAAGCTGAGTTAGTGTGAGCTAGCTCACAGTTTTTTAGCCTCCAGCTCACACATTTTTGTCTTTGCTCAGGAAGGAGGGCTCCAGAGCAAACTAGTGTATGCAGAAGCCAAATCGCTCGCTCACAACTTTAATGTCAGTAGCTCACAAAGCAGAATTTTTGCTCACAAGACTCCACAGCTTAGAGGGAGCTCACCCGGTGTCTGTTGTGGGGAGGGGAAGGGAAAGGAGATTGTAAGCCTCTCTGAGGCTGCTTCGGGTAGTGAAGGGCGGGGGATAAATCCAATCTCCCCTTCTTCTTCTCTTCTTCTACCACTGTGAAGTTTTGCTTGCTTCCAGATCTTGTGACAGCAAGATGGATCTCTCCCCCTTGCATCTGACTCGCATCTGCATTCTCTTCCGGGACTCTGAACACGCCTGCAGAGCTGGCGAGCCGGACTTCTTTGGGTCACCAATGGGAGCAATTTTTATCTCCCCTGAAACACCTGTGAGGCATTAATCCTGCCACACGGGCTCCCTTCTTAGCTATAATCCTGCTCCTTGCTAAAAAAAAAATTACCCACAAGGCCTAGAGGAGCCATGCGTGCCCCAGTCTCTTGCTCTGTCCCCACCCACAAAGGGGAGCCGTCATCTCATTTGGAGCACATGGGAGTTACTGTAATACAGAATCAGGGGGGGAGAGAAACAGCATAATGACAAATGCTCATAATGGGACAGGTGGAGAGGCCACCCGAAAGCGCTTAACGAAGATGCAGTCTCATAACTTAAAATTAGGTCTTCCGCGACATCCTCACTATCTGGGGAGGAGAGAAGAGGCAGGAAGGCAGAGCCGACTTCAGCGCGACTGCTGTTCTCCATCCATCACCCATACAATTTCATAACTGCGGATGCTCTTTGCGATGTGGTATGCCTTCGATGCTTGCAGGCAGCCTCTTTAACGCACTGGCTGAATTTCAGCCACCGCTTGATAGCTTCCAGCCCTCATGCGACAAAAGGGGCCCGAATAAACACGGCCAGCAGCTCATCCATCAAGGCTTTAATTCTGAGGCACAGAGGAAACGAGTTGTCTGTGGGAGCCTCAGACGCTGCTGCCCCCCGCATCAGTTACAACGGGCCCCACTAGCATCTGCACAAGCCATGAGCCGCCTTTTCCTGTGTAGAAAAAGAAGAGATTGGATTTATACCCTGGCCTTCACTCGGAGTCTCAGAGCGGCTTGCGATCTCCTTTCCTTTCCCATCCCCACAGCAGACACCCTGTGAGGTAGGTGGGGCTGAGAGAGCTCAGAGAGAAATTGCTCGTGAGAGAACAGCTCCGAGAGAACTTGTGACTGACCCAAGGTCACTCAGCAGCTGCACGTGGAGAAGTGGGGAATCAAACCTGGTTCTCCAGATTAGAGTCCGATGCTCTTAACCACTATACCAAACTGGCTGGGTACAGTTTGGTTTTGGCACATGAGCTACAGAAATTCAGGTCCAACAAGTGTGGAGCGATAAACTTTGGGGTCCTAAACTTTGGGCTCATATTACAAATCATGCATCCCCACTGCACTTCGGGTGTTGGGGCATTGGTTTGTTGGTCTTATTTCTCACTTCTTAATTACTATTTTCACAACCAGACTATTTTCACAACCAGAGTCATAAACAGCAAACCTTCACCCCCCAAAAGGAGAGCCCAAAAGTTACTATGAAAGCGGGAAGAAAAGTGGGATAGAGACAGTTCGGTGTAGTGGTTAAGAGTGGTGGACTCTAATCTAGAGAACCGGGTTCTATTCCCCACTCCTCCGCTTGAAGCCAGCTGGGTGACCTTGGGTCAATCACAGCTCTCTCCACCCAAAATAATAAACCTAATTCGCCACGAAAAGAGCTAGAGTTTCGGGCTGCCGGACAATCTTCGGATCTCTTGGTTATACTACACCCGCTGTCATACATTAATTAATTAGGTGGGAGAGAGAATCAAGAAGTGAAGAAAAAACCTCATTTCTTTTGCAGAGTGCCAATGCCCTATATAACGGACACCACTGACGTCTCTCGCATACAGACCCGTATGATATCTTATGCACAATTCTTCATTTCCAGGAGGAATCAGGCCAGAAGAAGCTGCGAACGTTCCCTCACTTTATTTTGAGAGTTTGTTGGGAAAGTGTTTCAGCATCATCTCTAACAGCCAGAAGGTGGAGCTTTTGCTTTGTTACACTCTGCTTTAGGGATGCCACCAGTTAAAGGGGTGCCTTCCAAAGGTGAATCCCCACCCCGCCGTGGAAGCTTGCCTGGTGACCTTGGGCCAATCACACACTCTCAGCTGCACCTACCTCACAGAGTTCTTGTGAGGACAAAATGGAGGTGGAGAGAAGATTGTGAGACATTCTGTGACCCCATTGGGGGGAACACGGGTATAAAAGATGTTGAATCAATAAACACAGGGGTCCTTTGGGGCCGGAGCGAGGCGGAGCGGTGCTCCCCCCGCCCAGGTGTGGCCCCCAGGGCAGCCACAGGCCAAATCAGATTCTCTGACTTGATTCGGCCCGCTGCCGAATTGGCGCTGAAATTCAGCAGCAGCTTTAAAAGCAGCTGGAGGGGAGGGGATTTGAGGGAGAGGCTCCAAACTTGCAGGGTAGCTGCTGGAGCCTCTCCCCCAAATACTCACCAAGTTTCAAGGAGATTGGACCTCCCAAACAGGTTGCCCCCATTCCCTCCATTGTTCTCTAAGGTAGGGAAAAAGTAACATTTTTTCCCACCATAGAGAACAATGGAGGGGATGGGGGCAACCTGTTTGGGGGCCCGTAGAATTGGACCCCGTGGTCCAATCTCCTTGAAACTTGGTGGGTATTTCGAGGAGAGGCCCCAGCAGCTACCCTGCAAGTTTGGAGCCTCTCCCTCAAATATCCTTTCCTCCAGCCCCTCATATACCCTATGAGTTTTTGCCATTGATTTCAATGGCCCATAGGGTATAATGGGGCTGAAACTGACATTCCCTTTCTGACACACTTCTGGTGATGTCAGGGGACGTGGCATATGCTAATGAGATATGCTAATGAGCTCCTGCACCTCTTTTTCTACGGAAGGACCCCTGAATAAACATACGCATGTGGATCATTCAAGGCTGAAACAGAGGTGACAAAATTACACCCTGTTCTCTATTTTTAACATTTAACATTTTGTTCCCTTGGGGGTGGGGCTGCACCTTTTCTGACCTGTCAGCCCACCAGAGGACATAGTGTGCCAGAGGATTTCCAATCCGTATGGAGGAGTCTATCGATCGCGACCCCGATTTACACAGATTTCTGACAAGTTAATGTGATTTGTCAGAATTTCTCCTTAAGAGGAGCGATTTCCCACCTCTGAAGGCGAGTCTCTATATTGCAGAAGGGCTTGCAGTTAATAGTCGTGGCAGGGTCTCCATCCATTTGCATGAGCTGCTGTATCATCCTATCACTTATTCCCTGACTGTATATTGATTACTTGCCCTTTCAGAAGTTTAAGAAATGAATCCAGCATCTGAGGCACAAAGCAGGCCTCCGGTGCAGGCGGACTTGACGTTAAAGGAGGACTCGACCTTGCTTGCTCATGCAACACTTGCAAATTGTGTGTGTGTTTGAGTGTGTGTTTAGTGCCGTCTTCCCTATGAATTAATGACCCCCAAAACAGCCTTGCTTGGGTCTTGCAACCGGAGGGCTGTGGCTTCTTTGATTGAGTCAATCTCAAGTAAGGAGCCAGTTTGGTGTACTGGTTAAGTGCGCGGACTCTAATCTGGGAGAACCGGGTTTGAGTCCCCATTCCTCCACTTGCACCTGCTGGATGACCTTGGGCAAGCCATAGTTCTGTCAGAAATGTTCTCTCAAGGACAGCTTGGGAAAGAGCTCTCTCAGCCCCACCTACCTCACAGGGTGTCTGTTGTGGGGAGGGGAAGGGAAAGGAGTTTGTAAGCTGCTCTGAGACTCCCTTGGGTAGTGAAGGGTGAGGTATAAATCCAATCTTTTCTCCCTCTTCTCTTCTTCTTCTTCTTCTTCTCCTGCTGCCTTCGCTTTTCCTCGCATTATTGTCTTTACTTAAAAATCAGGGGTGGCCTAAATCTTCTCACCATGGTTTCTGGATTATTGTTAGCCCAGGCTAAACTTGCCTTTTTTATTTTCTGGCCAGGCTTATGAAAACACCCACTTGCTTACTTCTATCGCCCTCACTTGCCTTCATCCTCAGCTGACTTCACTTGCCCTCAGTGACCCCTTCAGGTAGCCAAATGTGGTTGGATGTGTAAAATCATGATGGCATCATGAAGGCACAGGACTGACCAAGCCTTGCGTCGTTGTTTATTCATTTTGTTTAGTTAAAATATTGCATCTTTGCCTAGTAACCCATGGGATCTTTGAGGCTGCTTTCCACTGATTTTTAAATTACAGTGTAGCTTGAGTTGGGTTGCTCTGTTGGTCTGCAGTTGAAGAGCAAGCTTCGAGTCCAGTAGCACCCAGAGACTAACAAGATTTCCAGGGTATAAGCCAGGGTGCAATCAAAACTCCAGTGGCCAGTCAGAAGCAAAAGGCCCACCTGGCCCCACCCACTTTCTCAGAACACCGGATTCGCTTCAAGGTGCTGGTACTTACCTTCAAAGCCCTTTATGGTCAGGGACCTACCTACCTGAAGGACCGTCTCTCTCCATATGTTCCCCAGCGAGCACTACGGTCTGGATCCCAAAACCGACTGCTCCTCCCTGGACTGAAGGAGGTGCAACTGGCAACAACCCGGGCCAGGGCTTTTTCAGTGGCGGCCCCGCACTGGTGGAATGAGCTCCCGGAGAACATCAGGGCCCTGCGGAACTCGATGCCGTTCCGCAGGGCCTGTAAAACGGAGCTCTTCCACCAGGCCTTTAGGTAGGGGCCGCCTAGGATAAACATCTTAGCCCTGGCCCAGTTCCATCTGCTGGCAATTCTATCTGTACCCTGTGTGTGGTCACACAGGGATTATACATAAATGCTGCTCGGACCCACCTGTGGGTAAAATTGACCTGTGGGTAAAATTGAAATGCTGCCAATCTTGTGTAGAATGTTTTGGGATATATTTTTAATGTTTAATATGGAATGTTTATTTTAACTGATTGTAATTTAACCTGTGTTGTGAGCCGCCCTGAGCCTGCCATTGGCGGGGAGGGCGGGATATAAATTCCAAGAAATGAAATAAAATAAATAAAATACCTGAGGGACCACCTTTACAGACATATTCCCCAGAGAGCACTTATGGTCAGGGTCACAAAATCATCTGGCCCTCCCTGGCCCTAAGGATGCCAGGGCTTTTTCTGTAGTAGCTCCAACTTAGTGGAGTGAGCTTCCGGAAGAGACCAGGGCCCTGTGGGACCTTTCGCAGTCCCGCAGGGCCGCAAAAACGGAGCTCTTCCGCCAGGCGTTTAGGTAAGGAGCTGCATTTCACCATCTATGCCCTGTGCCAGTATTATTTCCAGCCTCAGCCCGCCGATAGTGGAAATTACCGTTGACTGTATGTCCATCATGCACTTTACCACTACTGTACTGCCATCGCCATGTAAATTGTTTTTAATAACTATTTATTTATTTATTTATTTATTTATTTATTTATTTCATGTGATTTATATCCCGCCCTCCCCGCCATACGGCGGGCTCAGGGCGGCTAACAACATATCCACAATATTCCATACATAATTTAAAACATTTAAAACATTAAAACATATAAACCAACATAATATCATACAGATGGCGTATCATCAAATTCAGCGCAGCACCCAAGTGCAACCTTAAAGCAGCTACAAACTGGTGGATAAAATTGGTCCAGGGCCAGATGTAAATCTCAGTACTGGGCAGCCTCTACCCGAAAGCCTGGTGGAAGAGCTCTGTCTTGCAGGCCCTGCGGAACTGTAAATAGTCCCGCAGGGCCCTGATGTCATCCGGGAGCTCATTCCACCAGTACGGGGCCGCCACAGAAAAGACCCTGGACCTTGTACTCGCCAGCTGAGCCTCCTTTGGCCCTGGGAGGGTCAGACGATTTTGGGAACCAGACCGTAGTGCTCACTAGGGAACATATGGGGAGAGGCGGTCCTTCAAGTAGATAGGTCCCGAGCCATATAGGGCTTTATAGGTAAGCACCAGCAACTATGTTGTGTGCTTTATATTGATATTTATAATGTTTTATTTACTGCTATTTTTTGTAAGCCGCCCTGTGCGGGGCCTTGGCGGGGAGGACGGGGTGTAAATCAAATGAATAAATAAGGAAAAGCATCAGTGGGCATCGCTGCACCTACGGGCACCACATTGTGGACCCTTGGCATATGGTTTTGAAAGTCAAAGCTACCTTTCTTCAAGACCACCTTTGTCTTATCTGACATATTTGTCTCTGTGACTTTGGACGTTCCTTTAAGATTGAAGATTGTTGTACACTAGGGTCTTTGCTGTATATTATAAGTATACGATTGAATTAATAAAGTTGTGGTAGTATATCAGAAGAGTGTGCTTTGCTTTTGTGGTTGGTTGTATGGCGATTTCACATGTATTACACCCCCTGGAGGCTGGCAAACATTATCCACTCTAGTGCACTATTCGAGCACCAGTATGGTGGTCGGTCCAGCCAATTATCTGGGAGAGCACAGTCCCCGTGCACGTGTTCTTGGACCCAGGGTCCAGATGCAGGGGAACAGACCCATCAACAGCAATGGATGTCACATGATCTCACTCTGAAGGCAGGTGACTTGGTTTGGTGTAGTGGTTAAGTGTGCGGACTCCAATCTGGGAGAACCGGGTTTGATTCCCCACTCCTCCACGTGCAGCTGCTGGATGACTTTGGGCAAGCCCTAATTCTGTCAGAGCTGTTCTTGAAAAAGAGCCGTTTCTGTCAGAGCTCTCTCAGCCCTGCCTGCCTCCCAGGGCGTCTGTTGTGGGGAGGGGAAGGGAAAAGGAGTTTGTGAGCCGCTCTGAGACTCTGAGTGAAGGGTGGGGGTATAAATCCAATCTCTTCTTCCTCCTCCTCCTCCTCCTCTTCTTTGTTCCCTGGATCAAGGGACAATCGAGCTCTTAGTAAACATTGTCGCCCTCAGAGACAGCCGCAGTGTACGCTGCTGTTCCCCCCATACACAGACTTCTGATCAATTTTCTTTTTATGTTGTTTTCCCCTTTTTCCTGTCGGAAAATGACTTTTCCAACATGACAAATGTCGCTTGGCCTCCTCCTCGAGCAGAAACAGATGTTCCAAATAGGAGCCCGACACGCTCCCCGACTACAGTCTTTTAACTGCCCTAGTTTCCCTTGAACTCTTGTTGTGTAGTTAAAAGTATCGAATGGCAATCAATAGAAAAGGAGAAAGGCTCTCCCCCCCCTCCCCTTTTGTCCCTCAGTCACTCCGGCTAACTATTATGACTGCAAGAAGAAAGCTCTTTTAATATCCTATTTATATGGGAAACGTTTTATTAACTCCGACAGACAGCCAGGACTGCGATTTCTTTTCTTTCTTTCCTTTTTTTTTTCTTCCCGTTTTCCTGGAGGAAACAGTAAAACATGACAGGTAATTTTGTAAATGACGGCAGTCAGCAAACATCTGTTGAAGATGATAATGTCGGAGTGGGGTTTTTTTTGCTGCTTTCTCCGAAAAACTTAGTTACATTCAGTTGGAGATTAATTTTTCATTGTCTCCCAGTTAAATGGGAATTGCTTACACACAGCTGCCTCCCATAGAACCACGATTGCTTTCTAGCCATTGCCAGATTGTAAACGTTTGGGGGGGCGGGGGACACATCAAATGCATTGCCATACAGAGGAGGATGGAGACCTATAAATTCCTCTGCTTGCGCGAGGGAACCTGGGTGCATTGTGAGTCCCCGCTCTGCAGCAAGGTGCGCACGAACATGTTCTGGAGAGGGAAATAATTACAGGGAGTGGGGTTAGTGCGAGACTCCAAGGAATCTGGTAGTAAAAATAATTTCGGCACTTACCTGGAGCTTTCTTTGGCAGGGAGTCTTTTTTCTTCAAAAGCTTCCGAGAACCACTTTGGAAGCCGAGAATTATGGCGGGAAGGCGATATCCGTCAGGGACGCAACGATGCTGTGGCTTAAAAAAAAAAAAAAATGAGCAGCAGCATTTAAGGAATTGATCAGTTGGATTAGTGAGTTTGAAAACTTTCGCGAGTGAAGATAAGGAAGCGTAGAATCACAGGTGACAAGTCTCTTCTTAGGAGAGGGCTGTCTTCCTGTCGAATAGTGAAGCAGGAGTACATGAACATGCGAAGACACCTTATACGACACCAGACCAGGGGTCCATCCAAGTCAAGGTTCACACTGCCTTGGACACTGCCGAAACTGCAGCCAAGGCATCGGAGGATTGGAAGGAGGAGAAGGATATCTCTTTCCCACTCTTAGCCAATTAGCCGCCAATGTAGCTCCTCCTTGGAGAGCCAGTTTGGGGTTGTGGTTAGGGGCGCGGACTCTGGGAGAACTGGATTTGATTCCCCACTTCTCCACATGCAGCTGCTGGTGTGACCTTGGGTCAGTTACAAGTTCTCTCAGAGCTGTTCTCTCAGGAGTAGTCCTCAAAAGAGCTGTTCTCTCAGCCCCACCTACTGCTCAGGGTGCCTGTTGCAGGGAGGGGAAGGGAAAGGAAATTGTAAGCCACTTCAGGTAGTGAAGGGTGGAGTATGAATCCAATCTCCTCCTCCTCTTCTTCTTCTTCCTCTTCTTCTTCTTCTTGGATGTACACTTCACATTTCTCTCTCTTTCCGATGCAGTTAGGCTGGGAATGGACATCAGGGAAGAACTGTGGTCTTCGTGCCCTATCGTAGCAGGAGCTGCTCTGCATATTAGGCCACACCCCCCTGATGTAGCCAATCCTCCACGAGCTTACAGTAGCCCCTGTGAGAAGAGCTCTGTAAGCTCTTGGAGGATTGGCTATATTAGGGGGGGTGGCCTAATATACAAAGGAGCTCCTGCTACGAAATGAGCCCTATTTGTAAGCATAATGGAATTTGTCTTGGAGCCAGCAGGAGTCAGTGGTTAGAGTGTCGGGACTAGGATGTGGGAGACCCAGGTTCGAAGGCCCACTATGCCAACCAGACTGTTGGGTGACCTTGGGCCAGTCCCATGCCCTCAGCCTAACTTACCTTACCGGGTTGTTGTGAGACTAAAATGGAGGCAAGGGGAACGGCCCAAGCCACTAAGAGACAGGCGGCATCTGAGTGAAGTAAATTAACAAAATGAACAATAAATAATTAAATACATTGTATCCTCTCCCGAACGCCGGACTAGAAAAGCCTTTTAGGGTCTCCTTCTCATACAAAGATGGTTTCCCTTCCATCCCCTCATGGGGAGAAGGAAGAGGAGGAAGAACTGATCAGTTGGCTTAGGAAATATAACAGAGAAATGTTCCTTCTCGCTCTGAGAAAATGGCTGCTTTCCGCTGTCAATCCAGCACGACAGTTTTTCAGTTAAGACTGTATGTGGGGAGGGATGTTGTTTGCACACGAAGAGTGTTTAAACCCCTCTCTGACCTTTTACTGAATTTAGTTTTGACATAAATGTCAAGGAATGACACAAAACAGGAGGTTTTGACAAGCCCGTCAAGGGATATATTGATAGAAATCAGCAAGGAGCTGCGTTTGGGAGAGATCTGATATTTGCAACGCTTTCCATCTGCATTTCCCATCGATGTTAGCACCCACCCTGGCGAGTCTTTGGGGAAGAAAATGTAACTCACAGCACACTGATTTCCCTCCCCCCCCCCTCTGAATTTTGACACCTTATGAAAATCTTGGGACAGAGATGGAGAAGGCACTGAAGTTGATGGTAAAAAGTGATTTGTTTCTGCTGTTTAAAAAAGTAATCCGAGAGATCTCAAGTGAATGCTCTGTCATTAATTACTGGTGCCTTGGTATCCTACCAACACTGTATGTTTGAGCCAGTTTTCAAAGTGCATAAGTAGGGGTGCTGGAGAAGACACTTGAGAGTCCCATGGAGATCAAATCAGTCAATCCAAGAAGGAGGAGGTTAAATTTATACCCCGCCCTTCACTTGGAGTCTCAGAGCAGCTTACAAACTCCTTTCCCTTCCCCTCCCCACAACAGACACCCTGTGAGGTAGGTGGGGCTGAGAGAGCTCTGACAGAAACTGCTCTTTCAAGGACAGCTGTGCCAGAACTATGGCTTGCCCATGATCATCCAGCAGCTGCAAATGGAGGAGTGGGGAATCAAACCCGGTGCTCCCAGATTCAAATCCACACACTTAACCACTTAACTTAATCAACCCTGACTGTTCCCTGGAAGGCCAGATCCTGAAGCTGAAGCTCAAAGACTTTGGCCACCAAATGAAAAGGGAGCGCTCCCTGGAGAAGACCCTGATGCTGGGAAAGACTGAAGGTCAGAGAAGAAGGGGATGGCAGAGGATCAGATGGTTAGACAGTGTTATCGATGCAGCGAACATGAAATTAAGCAAACTCTGGAGCACAACAGAAGACAGAAGGACCTGGCGGGATGTGGTCCATGGGGTCGCAAAGAGTCAGACTCGACTGTGTGACTGAACAACAACAAGCCATGTTGGTCCATAGTAGAAGAGGAAAATTATAGTCCAGCCATGCCTTAAAGATGAACAAGATTTCCTGAGTGTAAGGGTTTTGTGTTTTTTTAATGTATTTTTCATATGTGCACATGTGTGTTTGTGTGAGTGTGTGTGCACCTGGAAGTCATGGCGACCTCCAGTGACTGATCCCTACTGGGGGCCTGGAGGATATTCAGAGAGGTGGCTGAAGAAAGCCTGCCCCCACCTCCTAACTGCTGGTATCCCAAGGAGGTCTCCCATCCAAGTACTCGCCAAGGTCAACCCTACTTAGCTTCCGAGATCGGGCTTGCCTGGGCTATTCGAGTCAGGGCAGGGTATAAGCTTTCAAGAGAGAGCCTTTGGGAGCTTTGAAAAATAAACCCATCCTTGGAAACACGTCTGCACAGTACAGAGAAATTATGATTCTCTAATGCTGTTGATGGTCTTACTACGCGCCCCTCCCCGTGCTGTATACACTGAGGGACTGCAGCCTTGCCTAAAGAAAAGTCTTCTGCTCATTTCCAAAAGAAAATAAAAAAACATTGGAGACTTTTCAGTGCTTCCCCAAATTTCTCAATGTTTTCTTTGGAAGTCCTCAAGGGAAAAAAAATCAGAAAAACTTTATACTTCCCACCCCCCCTCCGTTGCCTAGCCATGGGCTGTCTTGTGAGTTATAATGTGACGTCCCTGGAAGAGAGCAAGCTGGGCAACAGACTGAAAAAGGGAAGCGCGGGCAGCAGCTCAAACACTCCATGTTTCTTCCCCCCCCCCCCCCCCATGTTTTCAGTTTCTCTCCCAATACTGATTGGCAGCCAAGCTTACCGAGAACGGCTTTTCCATTTACACCTCCAATATTCTTTGGCTTGTCACAAATATTTTTGCACTTCCAAGGAAAATGCATCAATAATTACAGACCGTTGGGCTTCCCTTCCCGTAATACGTATATATGTTTTAAAAATAGAACTGAGAAGGGGAAGGAGGGAGGGGTCTGTTTAATTTTCACATGGGTTGCCGCCATTTCGCTTGCCCGCTCTTCTCATGCCCTCTTGCGTCTGCATTTCCCCTTCTGAGATGGTGCTGGAGTAAAATTCCTTTTGTCCCGTGGGGCGTTTTAACTCTTTCTGTTGCCCAGTTCTGGCTTCGCACATTTATTCATTTATTTATCGTATGGCAAAATTACACACAGTAAACGTATAATAATATAGAATGCATAACTGAATTTATGAAATGAGTATGCAGACAGATTGAATGATCACACTAAAGAGCCAGTTTGGTGTAGTGGTTAGAAGTGCAGACTCTAATCTGGGAGAGCTGGGTTTGATTCCCCACTCCTCCACATGCAGCAGTTGGGGTGACCTTGGGTCACTTACAAGTTCTCTCAGAGCTGTTTTCTCAAGGGCAGTTCTCGAGAGAGCTTTCTCAGCCCCCACCTACCTCCCAGGGTGTCTGCTGTGGGGAGGGGAAGGGGAAGGAGATTGTAACTTGCTGTGGGACTCCTTTGGGTAGTGAAGGGCGGGGTATAAATCCAGTCTCCTCTTCCTTCTCTTCCCTTTTGTCATCTTCTACTACTACTACTACTACTAAATATTAATATCAGGCTAGCCTGATCTCATCAGATCTTGGAATCTAAGGTAAGTTGACCTTGGTTAGTGTTTGGATGGGAGGTGGTGATGGTGGAAAATTCCGTTAAGTCACAACGGACTCATGTGACCCCTGGTGGGGTTTTCAAGGCAAGAGATGTTCAGAAGTGGTTTGCTCTTGCTTCCCTTCGTGTCATGATTCTGGTATTCCTTGGAGAGGAATAGATGTGGAAACCACCAAGGAATACCAGGGTCATTATGCAGTGGCAGGCAATGGCAAACCACCTCTCAGTGTCTCTTGCCTTGTAAACCCCACCAGGGTTCATCATAGGTCAGCTGTGACTTGATGGTACCTTCCATCACCAAAGTACTATTGAGTGACAGCCAACTTATGGCGAGTCCAGCAAGGGGCTTTCAAAGCCAATGAGCAGCAGAGGGGGTTGGCCATGGCCTTCCCCTGCAGAGTCTTCCTTGGTGGTCTCCCATCCAAGAACCGACCCTGCTTACATCAACCCCAGCAAGGGGCTTCCAAGGCAAGGGAGAAGCAGAAGAGGTTGGCCATGGCCTTTCTCTGCAGAGTCTTCCTTGGTGGTCTCCCGTCCAAGAACCAACCCTGCTTACAGCAACCCCAGCAAGGGGCTTTCAAGGCAAGGGAGAAGCAGAGGTGGTTGGCCATGTCCTTCCTCTGCAGAGTCTTCCTTGATGGTCTCCCTTCCAAGAACCGACCCTGCTTACATCAACCCCACAAGGAGCTTCCAAGGCAAGTGAGAAGCAGAGGTGGTTGGCCATGGCCTTCCTCTGCAGAGTCTTCCTTGGTGGTCTCCCTTCCAAGAACCAACCCTACTTACATCAACCCCAGCCAGGGGCTTTCAAGGCAAGTGAGAAGCAGAGGTGGTTTGCCATGGCCTTCCTCTGCAGAGTCTTCCTTGGTGGTCTCCCGTCCAAGAACCAGCCCTGCTTACATCAACCCCAGCCAGGGGCTTTCAAGGCAAGTGAGAAGCAGAGGTGGTTGGTCATGGCCTTCCTCTGCAGAGTCTTCCTTGGTGGTCTCCCGTCCAAGAACCAACCCTGCTTACAGCAACCCCAGCAAGGGGCTTCCAAGGCAAGGGAGAAGCAGAGGGAGTTTGCTATTCCCTTCCTCTGCAGAGTCTTCCTTGGTGGTCTCCCGTCCAAGTACCAGCCCTGCTTCACTTCTGAGATCTAACGAGATCAGGTTATATGATGCTCCCCTCCCCATTTATTGGACTGAGAAGGAAAAAAAAACCCTTTCATCCTCCAGACAGTGCACATGGAGGGTGCCTTCACCTAACCAGACCCCACCTGCTTTGGCCCATTATGGCCCGCTGTCAACCCTACCCCGGTGAGCTCCCACGTTCCGACACAGAGATGCACAATTTTACAGAGTTGGTCTCTTAAAAAGGTTAATGCTTTGGGGTTTCAAGACGGGGCTTAGAGCGCCTTTTAGGAAATCACGACTGAAATTGCATTCCTCAGGCAGACTAGAGCCGGGGGGGGTGGTGCTGCTGATGGAGAACGAGCGTGGTAACTGAACTACACCTTATTTCTTGGCTTACTGAAACTCCTGCAGGTCTATTTTCTTTTCTCCGACTCCTGTGATTTTCAGAGCTGCGTTTCTAAGGGCGAGCACAAACAATATGAAAATTGCTTTCTTGGAGGAAAAGCTGGGTTGGTGATGAGTACTTTCTTAGAAAAAAAGAAAGCCTTAAAGTATCTCAGCCTTCAGTCCATTTCTTGGTTATGTTATTTCTTAGTCATGTTATTTGCGCTGCTTGGACAAAGGGGATCGGCAAGAAGCTCCCTGCTAAAGGCCTTGAAAGTCAGGCTGCTTTCCATGTGGGTTCTGTTACTATCTATAGAAGAAGAGAAGAAGAGATTGGATTTATACCCCGCCCTCCACTCCCCAAGGGAGTCTCAGAGCGGCTTACAAACTCCTTTTCCCTTCCCCTCCCCACAACGGGCACCCTGTGAGGTAGGTGGGGCTGAGAGAACTCTTTCCCAAGCTGTCCTTGAGGGAACAGCTGGTACAGAGCTATGGCTTGCCCAAGGTCATCCAGCAGGTGCAAGTGGAGGAGTGGGGAATCAAACCCGGTTCTCCCAGATTAGAGTCCGCGCACATAACCGCTACACCAAACTGGCTCTCCACACCAAACTGGCTCTCCCACCAAACTGGCTATAGGCAACACTGGACAGCAATGAAGGGCGGGGTATAAATCCAATCTCCTCCTCTTCTTCTTCTTCTTCTTCTTCTTCTTCTTCTTCTTCCTCTTCCTCTCCTGGCTTTTGGAAAGAAATGAAATTATTTTGAGCTGGCATTCCAAGGTTAGCTATCCTGATGTCACATCACGGTTTCATTGCCTCTTGATTGATTGATTTTAAAAATCAAAACATCGGATTGTTTTATCTGATTGGAGGGTGTGTGTGGGTTTTTTTTTTTAGCAGATTCGCTTTTATCTGATCGTTTTTAGTAGCTCCGCAGGTCATAAATCTGCCGAGTCAGCAGGCACGGGCCTTTTGGAAAGAAATAAAATATATTTGCTTCTCTGGCATATTTTCTTTTGCTTCCCCTTGTCTCAGGGATTGGCAAAGATTGATGCAGAGCACTGAAGCCCTGACCGTTGGCAGGGGGCGGGGGGGGGGGGCGGGGGGACAGACTTCTAACCAAAAACAGAGACAGGATTGAATGCCAAGTGGAGTTACATCTTGCAAGTTCCAGGACGGAGGTGAAAAATCGAAGGCAATGGAAATGCACCAGAAACAGCCAACTTCCTTTGGATTGTAAGCAATCCACGTTTTTATTTGTGGAGCAAAATGTTCACAGGAATAGAGGAGACGTGTGTAAAGGGAGGGTCCATTCACATAGCCACACTGTGCCTTCCGAAGGGTGCTGAGCAGTGTTCCCTTAAGCTGAGTTAGTGTGAGGTAGCTCACAGGGTTTTTTAGCCTCCAGCTCACACATTTTTGTCTAAGCGCAGGAAGGATGGCTCCAGAGCAAACTAATTTATGGCTATGTGGCATCATAATGAAGTAGGGTTGTCAACCCCTAGGTAGGTCCTGGAGGTCCCCTGGAATTTTGACTGATCTCCAGAATACAGAGATCAATTCCCCTGAAAGAAATAAGTGGCTTTGAGAGGTGGGCTATATGGAATTGTGCCCTGCCGAGGTACACTCCCCCCCCCTTCACAAATTCTGCGGTTTTCAGACTCTGCTCCCAAAGCTCCAGGAATTTCCCAGCCCAGAGCTGACAACCCGATGGCCAAGCTAAAAACTCAAATGCAGAAAACATTGTCCTCTTTTGTCTTCATGAGGATGCCATGTAGCCAACAGGATTTGGCTACGTGGTGATGTCTGAAGCCAAAACGGGGAGAAGGAAATGCTTCCTGACCCCTTCTTCTTGCATCTGTTGGTTAAAAATAGAGGAGAGATTATGTCTGGCAGCCATAAAGCGTTGATTATCACTGCTGGTAAGTGAACACTGCTCCTTTTCACACCCCCACCCCCACACACGCAGAGTCAATTGTTTTTTAAAGTAGCAAATGGGGTCCATTTCAGCACCACAAGACTACTGTTGTAATGTGAAGTGCCAGACTTCAGCCCATCATCAGGGTCTGTTGTGGCATACAAGACCATGGTTGGCGTTTGGACATCATTGGAGCAACTCCAAAGTCTCTGGGAGCTCTCCAAGGTTCTGAAATTTTAGATTGAATGTCTACCTGTGAACTAGCTTTACACTGCCTGAGAACTGCTTTGGGCTCCTATAAAGAGCAAAATCTAGCACAAAGCATTTGCAAGCTTTCCAGCGCACCGGGACTCTCCATCAAGCTTTAATGTTCAGCAATGAAAAAGACAGAAGGGTGGAAAGCAGATGTCTTAGGCCAGTGTTTCTCAGCCTGTGGGTCGGGACCCAAAAGCGGGTTGTGAAGCTTCTGAAAATGGATCATGGCTAGCCCTCCTGAATGGCTGTCTGCAACGTGACCGCGTGGGGGGCGCCTATTTTATAAACGGGATTCAGATTATTATTCTGTTAAGTCTGATCACCTCGTCTTTCTTTCGATGACCAATTTACACGAAACAGTCTCTTTGGGGTTTGTATCTCTTGTGGACGGAGGATATCTGCCAGATATGAATCCTTATCAAGAAGTCAGGCACCAGTGCTTCGTAAAGTCAAATTGCACAGCTCTTTATTCAAAGAAGCGCAGCAGGGGGTGGGATAGTTACACAGGATATATTGTTGCTTTTTTGTATGAGGAATTCTCTCTCTCTCTCTCTCTCTCTCTCTGCATTGCCATAGGCTTTACAGGGCTACTGTAAGCTCTTGGAGGATTGGCTACATCAGGAGTGTGTGGCCTAATATGCAAAGGAGCTCCCGCTACGAAATCAGCCCTGCCGACCAATCTCAGTCATGTGACCTAGCCGCTCTCTTGCTTCGCTGCTGCTTATCAACAATCCTTAGAGTCTCTTTTGTCTTTTGGAAACCAAGATCTGACCGTGGAAATAGTATCTTCCATGTCATACATTAGTCAGGGTTTTTTTTCTTCACTGTATATACATGGCAGTCTATACATGGTTTTTTTTTCTTCGCATATACATGGTAGTCAAGTAAAACATGTCCTGATGGTCACTAGAGTGAGTTTCGTAGAAAAGTCGAGGGGGAAAGAGGTGAGTGACACAGAAGGAGAGGGTGGGCAAAGAATGTAACTTCCATCTGCAATGGCTGCGTATGTCAGAATGAAGAAGAGAAGGTCACTTCATTGGGGGGGAGAGAGCCAGTTTGGTGTAGTGGTTAAGTGCGTGGACTCTAATCTGGGAGAACCGGGTTTGATTCCCCACTCCTCCACTTGCACCTGGCTGGATGACCTTGAGCAAGCCATAGCTCTGGACCAGCTGTTCCCTCAAGGACAGTTGTCTCAGAGCTCTCTCGGCCCCACCCACCTCACAGGGTGTCTGTTGTGGGGAGGGGAAGGGAAAAGGAGTTTGTAAGCCGCTCTGAGACTCCCTTGGGGAGTGGAGGGCGGGGTATACATCCAATCTCTTCTTCTTCTTCTTCTTCTTCTTCATCGTGGGGGGGAACTTCACCCTTGGCATGATGTTCGTTGGCTTCTCAAGAATGCCTGATTGGCCACTGTAGAAAAAGGAGTGCTGAATTAAAACTTTTCCAGACGTCTAGCTGATGGGTCAGAAGTCAAGACACTGAGCGGCATCTTTTCCTTTTCCTTTCCTTTTTTTTTTCTTTTTTGCAGAGCACTCCGCATGCACCGTTTTCTGCACCGAAAGCAGATGCCTTTCTCGAGAGTTCCTGGAGAATTTTCTCTTTTTCTCCGCAGCCCTTCTCTAAATCTTTAAGGCCCTTAAAGGGTCGCTGTCCCCTGCCAAGGGAAATCCCGGGCTGCCGTTCTGCAGCTGCGAGGAGATTTTCCGCCCCACATGAATGCTAACTAGCAAACCCGGCTCCTCAAAGGAACAGTTGAGGGAGAACCTTTCCCAAACGGGGACTGCGACTCATTTGTTTCAGATCTCCTTGTTTTACGCTCTGTATCATAGGAGTTAAGAAGCCCCAGTGTTCAAGTCAAACGGAAAACCCAGAGGAAAAACAGCAGATTGTCTCAAGCTTGGAAGTAGGCAGGAGAGGCAGAGTCGTTTCCCATCCTCCCAATCAGAATGGTTGGCTTTATACCGGAGACGTCCACATGCAGGATTAAGGAATGGGCTGTAGTTTCAGCGGCTGAGGCTGTGGTTTGCACGCAGAAGTTCTCCATTTGCATCCCCAGGGTTAAAACAGTGTAATGTAGAAGGCACTGGAAGAATGCTCTTCACTGGAGACCTTGGAAAGCTAGCAATAGTCAGGGTAGTCATTACTGTGGCGGAAGGGCTAATGCTCCATTTGGCTCATTATAAGGCATCAGGATGCGTCTCTTAAACATGTGCTTTGGGCCAGTCCAGTTATTCGATCTTTTGGGAAGGAAGGAATTACTCATAGCCATTTTGCACTGGAATATTCATTGATCTTTAAGGATCTTTAGATTCTGGGTCAAGATTTTATTGTCCACAGAGTCAAATGGATACTTACATCTACTGCAAGCAGACTCTTACTAAAGGCCATGGAGCAAATTGGTTGCAAGTCATATCTAGACTTTAGGAATCTCCCCTCATTTTTTTTTATTTTTATTTTAATTAACATTTTATTTCCAATTTTACAATTATCATACATCAAAATAACATTCAAGTACAGCATTTGTGTTTTTTTATATCTAAATCAAAATAATTACATTTCAACTTGATTTTAAAAGTAAATTAACTTTTGATAAACAGGATTTTCTGGAATAACATTTTGTTTTTCTAAGTATCTTACTATGGGAAACCAAACATAGACAATTTTTTTCTGATATTGATTCAAAGGAGTGTTACAAACAGTATAAGATAATTTTGATAAAATAAAATATTCCCATAATTTTTCCTGCCAACTTTTAAGAGATGGAGCTTGTTTGTCTATCCATTTCAGGGCTATAAGATTTTTTGCTGCAGATAACAACACAGAAATACTTTCTATATTTCCTTGCTGTATATTAGGAGTTTTCCACAGTTCTAATAATATTCCAGGAATCTCCCCTCATGATCTGAAAGAACAAGGGCCTTCAGCTGCTTGCTCTTCAATCTTATGCTGTCTGGAGAAATTGGGAACTAGAAGTACCATGGTAAGGGCATGCAGAGTGTGCTCACCTTTATATTCAGGTTTAACGTTAGCACAATCTCTTCCAGCCTATTTTGATTTCCTGACAGTTCCACGCTATAGACCAGGGGTGTCAAACTCATTTGTTACGGGGGCCGGATCTGACATAAATGAGGCCTTGTTGGGCTGGACCGTGTGTGTCATAAAATGTAATGCCAGGTAGCGGAGATATCAACTTTACAAAGGACACAGCCAATTCTTTACCAGACACTCTCAATCGCACAGGAGAGGTTTGCCTGTCTCTCTCTCCTGTGCGATTGAGAGAGACTGGCAAAGCAAGCTGGGATGTGGCAGCAGCAAGAGATCTGGAAAAGGAAGTAGGAAACAGCCAGGGCCTCGGGGGCCGGATCTGACCCGTGGGGCGCATGTTTGACACCCCTGCTGTAGATGGCTATTTATGCTGGCAAAATTGAATGCTGTTCCATCAGGGGAGCTATCAGAAAGCCAGTTTAGTGTGGTGATTAGGAGTGCAGACACTAATCTGGAAAAACCAGGTTTGAGTCCCCACTCCTCTACATTAATGTTTAATTGCAACCCTCCTTCACATGCAAGAAGAAGAAGAAGAAGAGAAGAAGAGATTGGATTTATACCCCACCCTTCACTCACTTGGAGTCTCAGAGCGGCTTACAAACTCCTTTCCCTTCCCCTCCCCACAGCAGACACCCTGTGAGGTAGGTGGGGCTGAGAGAGCTCTTTCCCAAGGTGTCCTTGAGGGAACAGCTGGTACAGAGCTATGGCTTGCCCAAGGTCATCCAGCCAGGTGCAAGTGGAGGAGTGGGGAATCAAACCCGGTTCTCCCAGATTAGAGTCCGCGCACTTAACCACTACACCAAACTGGCTCTCCAGCTGCTGGTGTGACCTTGGGTCAGTCATAAGTTCTTACAGAGCTGTTCTTTCATGAGCAGTTCTCAAAAGAGCTCTCTCAGCCCCTATCTACCTCATAGGGTGTCTGTTGTGGGGAAGGGGAAGGAGATTGTAAGCTGCTCTGAGACTCCTTCAGGTAGTGAAGGGCGGGGTATAAATCCAACAACCACCACCTCCTCTTCCTCCTCCTCCTCCTCTTCTTCTTCTTCTTCTTCTTCTTCTTCTTCCCTTACTGTGAGCAACTGTACCAGTGCAGTTCTGGCCAAATAGACACCCTTCAGCATTGTCTGTTTGACTGTGATTTGCTTAACGATGCAAGAGATAGTTGGATAAAATCTTATATCCCAGACTCTAGGTGTGAACTGGATAATTTGAGGTTTCTTTTAGCAGGGGTGGATTCTCATATCACAGTGACAGTTGCCAAGTTCTTTTCTCAGTCGATTAAGATTGAAAATCATTAAAGTTTTATATTATGTAGACACATGTATTAAATAAATTTCCTTCTTTTTTTTTTTTTGTAGTCTTAGTGTGAGACCATTTAGAGCCAAACTGGCTGTAAAAGCAGTGTCATTAAAGTAAAGTATGATCTTTAAGGATGCTTATGTACTTTGACACTGTTCGCCTGTCTCCTGGAGACTAACTGATGGTCAACGAAAATGGACCCTGTGTGCCTATATTATATTACAACACTGGAGAGATAAACCCAGTGGCTTGAGGACCTTATAACCTTGTCATCATTTGAATGTATGGCATGTAGATGACAACTGGGCATGGACATATTTTTGGATATTTTGAAACTTTTTACCGATGTTGATTTGAAGACTTGCAATTAAAAATTATTTTTTTACAATATAAAGCATTGGAATTATTATTGGCGGAAGACGACGTGGCTCAGTGCCGATGTATGTGCTCTTCGTACAGAAGTTTCCAGGTTCAACTGGCATCTCCCATTAAAGGACTTCCAATAACAGGGTCTGCTTGTGAACCTAAAGTAGACCGTACTAAGCAAGGTGGACAAAGGATGGACTTCGTGCCCTATTCCTTCATGTATTCAGCTTGTTTCAAGAACTGAAACAGTTCAGTGGAAAACCCTGTTAGATCAGACCAGTGGCCCATCTAGTCCTGTATACTGTTTCTCCCCCATTGCCATCCAGACATCCTTTACTGGGATACGTCTGAGCAGTTTTTGGTGGGTCCTAAGTAGAAGTGAGGTTAAGACATTGAGTTGCAGACCAGAAGGTCGGTATTTTGGCAGTTCGAGGCTCTAGTGCCACATGACAGAGTGAGCTCTCGTCCCTGGTCCCAGCTCCTGCCAACCTATCAGTTCGAAAGCAAGAAATTGCAAGTAGACAAACAGGTACCACTGTGGTGGGAAGATAACAGCGTTCCGTGCACCTCGGCGTCAAGTCATGCCAGCCACATGAACACAGAAACATCTTCGGACAGCACTGGCTCTTCGGCTTGCCAACGGAGATGAGCACCACCCCCTAGAGTCAGATTTGACTGGCTTTCAAGCAAGGGAAACCTTTACCTGAGCAGAAGTGCACTGAAGCATATGACAAAAAAGGAACAAAATTGAAATGAAGTGTACTGTTAACAATAGCCACTGAAATCCAGGGCTCAAAAATAACTTAATTTTATTTCGCTCCATTTGTATCCCACCAATGGGGACCCAAAGCAGGTTACCTTCTTCTCTTCTCCACTTGATAATCACAACAAGCCTGTGAGGTAGGTTAGGCTGAGAGTGTCTGACTGATAGGTTTGCCAGCTCTGGGTTGGGAAATTCCTGAAGGTAGATTCCATTGTGTTATACCCCACTGAGGTCCCTCCCTTCCCCAAACCCCACCCTCCCCCAGGCTCCACCCCCCCACACATCACCTCCTGCCTCATCTTTTTAACTGGAGTTGCCAGGGATCAAACCTGGGACCTTCTGCCCGCCAAGCCAGATGCTCTACCGCTGAGCCACAATCCCGTCTCTCTTTCCTGTTCCTCGGGGCTTTTTTTTTTGCAGAAAAAGCCCAGAAGGGAACTCATTAGCATAATAGGCCATACCCAACAGCAGAAACTCATTAGCATATTAGGCCACACACCCCAATCGCGCAGCTCCCTATCAGGATCGGCTTCCTCAGGTGCCCCGTGGCTTGCGGGGTGCATGGGGAACCCAAGGGAAGGAAGGCAGTTTAAACTGCCTTCCCTCCCTGGATCGGCTTGGCTTCCCTAGGCGCCCCGTGGTTTGCAAGGTACCTGGGGAACCTGAGGGTGGGGGGAGGCTGTAGGCGTGGCCGACTTGGAAGCCAGCCGGAACTCCATTCCCGTGCATTCCTGCCCCAAAATAGCCCTGCTGTTCCTGTATGCCAAAAGAAAATATTTAATGAAGCAAAGCACTTTTCGTTTCCTTTGCAGCTGCTATCCCATTCAGGGAAGCCTTCGGTATTTTGGATGACTCACTTTGGAGTCTATTTGACCCCACTCCAGAATAATAAAGTATTTTATTTTATTTTATTTGTTCTGTAGGTTTCAGCTACCAAACCGTTCCAAACGCTGTGTACTAAGGAGCTGCTTTTTCGGCTGAGAATTCTTAAAAATGTTAGCCTTGATGTAGGATAAGGGGCTATATATCTCAGAAGGTGTATTTCTTTTAAGCGGTTGCTTGCCTAGCTCTTGATCTATCTCAGTCGTTGTTAGGGGGAAAGTAGGAAGGGGGGAATAGATGCTTATGGAGGGCAATTTAAAGGTGCTTGGAAGCGGTGTGCATTTGCAATGGCTGCATCTCTCAGAAAAGGAGCCGCAGGGAGTAAATCCTTCCAGCTGTCCCGCACAAGCAGGGATCCCACATCTGCCTTTTCTGGCTTGGGATATAGAGTGGCCCATATTTCAGAGTGGGGGAGAAAAGATACACACGCTGTGTTTTATAGCACCTTTAAAAATGCGTAACTGCACATACTTGACATTTTCCTGCAGATAGAATCAGGAACCTGTCCTGTATATTTCTCAGAGCTGAACGAGGAGAAGTTTGTAAAATTCAAGGCTGTGTGGCATCCCATTTACCTTGGAGAAGGCGGTTCGGCATGATCCCTAGTTTCAGATCCCTAATGGACTCTACCCCAGCCCCCAAATAAATCTCCCCTTGTTTTCCTGATTTCCAGGACAGCAAAGCCATGTTCTTGTTGTTCTCCAGTTTCAACCATTCCTTTTAGTGTACACATCTGCTCCAGGGCAAGCCCCAAATGCCTACGATCTGTTCTCTAGCAGCCCCCTAAGACCAGGGTTCCCCAGATAAAAGTTCAGTCAGCTGCATCTGGTTTGCCAGCTCTCTCCTTTCTTAGACTCAGCTGATCTGGATGTGCTGATCCATGCTTCTGTAACCTGACAGCTGGATTACTGCAATGTGTTCTACTTGGAGCTGCCCTTGAAGACAACCCCCTAACTTTAGCTGGTCCAGAATGCAGCAGCCCAGCTATTGTCTGGTGAGATGGAGCTAGCGTAAGCCATCCAAGTTAAGGCTGGCTATGAATAGCAAAAAAAAAAAAAAACTAGGGGGGAAGGAATTTGAGATTTGTTGTTTTTATATTCTTTTTAACTTGTAATGTTCTAATTATTGTTGCAAACCATTTTGAGTCAATTGGAAAGCCAGGATAACAATATTTTAATAAATTAAAAATAATAACATTGTTCCAATGGGTGTTGTGACCTTTGCCTATATAAGTCCTGGTGCCCACTTCCTCTTCCCTCACTGCATTATTTTAAACATTACTACTGGCCTGACCTGGAGAGGACAGCTTGTCCATTCAACAACTCTACTGAAATATATTTTATGCACATTGTTCCCTTTTGCCAGTGTGCTGAGTATGCATTGGTTGCCACTCTATTTGATCTAATGCTTTTTCTCCTTTTCCCCCCCTACCCTTCCTGCCTTCCAGAAATAATATCAATCTGTTCAGCGAGGTGGTGCAGTTGAATTTTGAAATAACCAGCTTCAGCAGCCTTTCAGGGACCCAGCCAATTACCTGGCAGGTGGAATATCCTCGAAAGAGGACAACAGACACAGCCCTCTCTGAAATCTTCATTTGCCAAAAGGATCTCGTGGGAATTGTTCCTTTGGCAATGGTAAGAGAGCTCATGATGCTCAGTTTTTGTTCATATTTGTCCATGTCATGGTTCTTTTTGTATGGAAATTGCAATCACTTTATACGTCCAACAAGCTGCTGTGCTTTATGAATTACTTTATTGACAATAAAGCTTATGGTCGCAGGTTGTATAAATGAATCCAAAACTCTTTCATCTAAAGAGCAGGCCTCTTGTTTCATCAATATTCACAGTAATGGAAGGAAGAAATGAGGTTCAGAAATAGCATCCCTAGGTTTATCAGGAATGCAATTACAATTGTCCTATGAGTAAAATCCAAGGTGGGTTTTGTGGTTCCACTAATGAACATATAAAGATGTCTTTGTACTTACATCATGGGTTCATACAGCCCGGGACTGGAGGAGTGGATTGACCACTAAAACCACAAGAAATGTCCTCTGGAGATGATGGCCACAGAGGACCCCCAGGGCTCCCCTGGCCCCAAGCTCCCTATACCATGGGGGGAAGGAGTCACATGGCTCCATCAGCTGCGCAGCACAGAAGTCCCAACCAAGCCATGCATGGCACAGGACTGGGTGAGCAGCCTCTTTCTCCCTCCCTGAAGGGTTAGGGTCTGGGGCGGGCCTTTTCCCTGGGCCATTTTGTCCTCCCAGCCTGCCCCTGCAAGACTTGTATAACTCACTCAGCTACATCTTTCCAAAGAGCAGGGTTGAGTAAAATCATCCTTCCCTTAGCAACGTCATTTTGTAATCAAAGCTCATTGCCTAAATAACATGATTTAACACCCCCGCTCTTTTCAACATGAACATTCCTGCTCTGATTGAGCTGTTTCCTTTGTGTGACTTGAACCTCTCGTTTGTTATTCAAGTGCCACTTTCTGATTCCTCATGCCAAATTTCCCCCATGAAATGTATGCATTTTCTACTATTATTTGCACAGCAATAAATCCGCACAGTCTATGGTATGTAAATAGAAATGACACACATTGTATCTATAAAATTCTGGATAACGTATAACAGACATACATAATGGATAGGAATTTGCGAAGTCAGCAGTGAGGGGCGTAGAACCAAAACCATTAACAAAAAGAGAAATAACAAAATGAAACATTTGCTGAAACCAGCTCAGTGTCATCAGATCTTAGAAGCTAAGCTGCGTCAGCCTTGGTTACTATTTGGATAGAAGGCCGCCAGGAATACCAGGATAGGAGGCCGCCAGGAATACCAGGATCACTGTGTCCTGACTTGGATAAGCCAGGCTAGCCCAATTCTGTCAGATCTCAGAAGCTAAGCAGGGTTGGCCCTGGTTAGTATTCGGATGGGAGATCACCAAGGAAGTCTGGGGGTCTCTGTGCAGAGATAGGCAATGGCAAACCACCAGTTTGTCCCTTGCCTTGAAAGCCCTATGGGAGCACCATAGGTCAGCTGTACCTTGATGGCACTTTCTGCCATCAAGAAAAGCCAATGGAGAAAGCAAACTAGAGAAGCCAATGTGAACATTTTTTGCACGCCGGTGAACATTGCAGTACCAAAAATGATTGGCTTCTTTTTTTTGCCAATCCTGCTGGAAAATCTGCTTTGAAAACCCGTTAGCACTTTTGGCTTGGGTTGTCATTAAAATAAATGAACAAAGCAGCTTTGGGCTACTCAGTGCTTAATTGTAAACCCAGCAACTTTCGTCTCGTTAGAATCAGTGGGATCCAGAGCACTTGGCCAAACGAACGAACCTAGGCTTTAGCTTGGTGTTGAGATGCCTCCTAAAAATACGCTTTGAAATGCCTTCTGAGTGCAGAGCGTTGGTTTTGTTGCCATGCCTAGCGATAAGGCTTGGCACGGGTCGTAATGCACCGCACTAATAGAACCCAGGTGGAGAAGGTGCCAGCAGTCGCAACTGGCTTTGTTAGCGGGGATATAACTAGATAAAGGGGACGTTCGCTGCTCTTTCTCCGCTAGCTCAGCAGTTCCAGCTGGGCTGCTTTTTATTTCTTCTTCATTTGAACGTTAATCTCCTGCCGAGCTGGTTCCCCGGCAATTCCCTTGTTCCGAATCACAGAAAGCGAGTCAAAGGGAAAGTTTGATGCTGCCATCTGCTAAGGAGTCGAAACAGTTCAGTATGTTCAGGGAAGTTAAGTACTTCCAATTCTGTGGGGGGGGGGAAGTAGGTGTCCTCCCCCTTGCTGCATTTAGTATCAAGCATGCTTATGGATGGATCTGTTCCAAATATGTACAAACCTATGAAGCAGCCTTAAACTGAGCCAAACCATTGATCTCTCTATCATTGTCTACCCTGACTGTCAGCAGCAACCTGGAGCCGTTCTTTCCCAAGCTATTTGTGATCCCTTAGCTGGAGAGACTAAGAGGTGGACCTGAGGCCTTCTACATTTGAAACAGGGGCTAAGTTAATGGCCTACAGCTCCTCCCTAGTCCTGGGAGAAAGTAAAGGAGTGTCAGGGGGGTACTGTTGAGGTCAGTCTAACCCCAGTGAACCCAGTGTTTGAAAAGTGGAGACAGGCTTTGCCTTCTCTCAGAGACACAGGGAAGGGGAAAAACTTAACCCAATAAAATGGCGTTGGTTGACAGAACTACCCATGAGCAGTAAAATAATCTGTATCAATCTATCACAATCTATATTTTTGCTGCTAGCTGCATGCGTGGTGATTGGGGGAAAGAAAGAAAGTCCGATTCTGAACCTCGAGGAAGGACCAAGGATTTCTATAGATCTTCCTGCAGGGTCCATCCCGGTCTCAGTGGACAGGGAGTTTGCTGAACCCTTTTTCTCTTCCTAGGTCCTGTGAAGTCCTTACCCGGGCTCCTTTGGGCTATATGTTGCCCTCAGTTCCTCTGTCTGACTTCCAAGTCCACCTTGTCCGGACTCCTGTGGGCTGTGTGTTGTCCTCAGTTCCTCTCTCTGACTTCCAAGTCCACCTTACCTGGGCTCCTGTGGACTCTTTGTGAGAGCCAGTTTGGTGTAGTGGTTAAGTGCGCGGACTCTAATCTGGGAGATCCGGGTTTGATTCCCCACTCCTCCACTTGCACCGGGCTGGATGACCTTGGGCAAGCCATAGCTCTGGACCAGCTGTTCCCTCAAGGACAGCTTGGGAAAGAGCTCTCTCAGCCCCACACACCTCACAGGGTGTCTGTTGTGGGGAAGGGAAAGGAGTTTGTAAGCCGCTCTGAGACTCCAAGTGAGTGAAGGGCGGGGTATAAATCTAATCTCTTCCTCTTCTTCTTCTTCTTCTTTGTTGGTTGGTGGGTAAGCCCTATATTTTCCTCAGTTAAAGCATATGCCATCAAGTCGCAGCTGACTTATGGCAATCCCTTAGGGTTTTCATGGCAAGAGAAGTTCAGAGGTTGCTTGCTATTGCCGCCTTCTGTATAGTGACTCTGGTATTCCTTGGTAGTCTCCCATCCAAATACTGACCAGAGCCAATGCTAATTAGCTTCTGAAATCTGAGGACAGTGGGCTAGCCTGGTTCACAATATGCCCCTCTAAAACCCAGCTAGTTCCTTCGATCTAAGGTTCTGGTTCTCCCTGCAATTTTCCTTTTCTTCCTTTGGTTACAGCTTAATTATTTACGACCCGTGGGTAACCCGTTCACAAATCCATTATTAATGATCGGGTCTTGTTCAGGGCAGAGGAGCTTGAGTCCTGCTATGTTTTTTGCAGTCAAAGCCAATGTTTTTTAGGATATACTAAAATCACCCAGACCTCAGAATCCTGGAGCAAGGAGGTGACATCAGGGGAAGGCCTCGGCCTCTCTGCCCTGTTATTGGATCTCCAGAGGAACTGGTTGGCCACTGTGTGAGACAGGTTGCTGGACTAGATAGACCACTTGTCTGAGTCAGCTCTTCTTATGTTCTTATGAAGGCCTCAGCCTCCGTGCCCTGTTGTTGGCCATCCAGTGGAACTGGTTGGTCACTGTGTGAGACAGGATGCTGGACTAGATGGACCACTGGTCTGATCCAGCAAGACTCTTTTTATATTCTTATGAAGGCCCCAGCCTCTATGCCATCTTGTTGGCCCTCCAGAGGAACTGGTTGGCCACTCTGTGAGATAGGATGCTGGGCTAGATAGACCAGCAGGGCTCTTCTGATGTGTTTATTAGGGGAAGGCCTCGGCCTCCATGCTCTGATGTTGGCTGTCCAGCAGAACTGGTTGGCCACTGTGGGAGATTGTGGGAGACAGGATGTTGGACTAGATGGACGACTGGTCTGATCCAGGAGGACTCTTCTTACATTCTTATGAAGGCCTCGGCCTCTCTGCCCTGTTGTTGGCCCTCCAGAAGAACTGGTTGGCCACTGTGTGGACTAGGTGGACCACTGGTCTGATTCAGCTCTTCTTATGTTCTTATGAAAATGCATTCTTTTTTTAAAAAAATGAAAATAACTCTGATAAAAAGTTTCAGAGAGAAGCTATGTTGGTCTGCAATAGAACAACTAGATTCAAGTCCGGTAGCAGCTTAGAGAGCAAAAGGATTCAGGAGGATGAAAGCTTTCGAGACTTAAAGCTTCTGACCAAGGGAGCTTTGACGCTTGAAAGCTTATACCCAAGGCTCATTTCGTAGCAGGAGCTCCTTTGCATATTAGGCCACACACCCCTAATGTAGCCAATCCTCCAAGAGCTTACAGAGCTCTTCTTATGGGGCTACTGTAAACTCTTGGAGGATTGGCTACATCAGGGGTGTGTGGCCTAATATGCAAAGGAGCTCCTGCTACGAAATGAGCCCTGCTTATAATTCAAAGGTCTTGTTGGTCTCTAAGGTGCTCCTGGACTGGAATCTAGCTGTTCTGATAAAATAAAACAGTCTTTGAGTCCAAAGAGAAAAGCAGTATCTAATGTGCATCCCCAAATGAGAGGTGACAGCTAACAGTCTAGCCAGCAGTGCTGCTGTGAGCTATGGGACATAATTAATAGTTAAGCCGGAAACAGATGGGAAGGGGCAAAATTGAAAAGGACGGTAGCCTTGAGAGGCATCAGTAGCATTTTGATGGCCATGCCAGCCAGCCTGGTATATCAGATACATTTTTTTAAAAGCATGACAAATCAAGATATGGAAAACGGAACGGTGGACTGTAGAAAAAAAACTGGAATGCAATTATCATTGACATTATCTGAAATCTCAGCTCAAACTGAGCAAATGATTATGGTTGCAACTGCAGGCAGACTCAACAGCTGATAGGTCATCTGAATATCTATTTCACAGTATGCTTGTTTGCAAAATATCCTTCTTAAAACAGCATCCCCCCGCCCCCCCGCGGAAATTAGGGATTGTCTCAAAAGGGTTAAATTTATGGAGTGCTCAGTCTGAATTTTACCACTGAGGAAGGCTTTTAGCTGAAACACGTTTTGTACTGGTTCTTGTTTATGGATATCCTTTGTACCTTTTAACCTGTATTTATATGATTGGACATTTGTCTTTATATTAGGAATGGGTACTTATATGCAGTGGCTCAGAGGTTAAGATGCTGAGCTGCAGACCAAAAGGTCGGTAGCTCGGAAGTTCGAGACCGGAGAGCCGCGTGACAGAGTGAGCTCCCATCTCTGGCCCCTGCTCCTGCCAACCTTGCAGTTCAAAAGCAAGAAACTGCAAGTAGACAAATAGGTACCACTTTTGGTGGGAAGGTAACAGCGTTCTGTACGCCTCGGCATTTAGTCATGCCAGCCACACGACCACGGAAACATCTTCAGACAGCGCTGGCTCTTTGGCTTGGAAACGGAGATGAGCACCGCCCCCTAGAGTCAGATTCGACTGGCTTTCGAGCAAGGGAAACCTTTACCTTTTGCCTTTACTTATATGCAGAACCATAGGATTGTGGATTTTAAATGACATTTCAGCACATTTGATTGCATAATTAAATTATATGTGATATTTTGTACATTAACACTACGTGCATTGCTATATTTTAGTTTTTCTTTGGTCTCAACCTTTTGGTTACTTTTCTCCTGTCGGGTTATGTTTTTCTCCCCCTTTCTGGATGTGCACGAATTTATCAATGACATTGTCCGAAATCTCGGTTCAAGCTGAGCGAATGAATGGTTGCAACTGTAGGCAGGCTAAACAGCCGATGGGTCATCCAAAGATATATCCCACAACAATATGCTTGTTTGCAAAATATCCTCCTTAAAACCGCATCTCCTCTCCCCTGCAGCAGTTAGGGATTGTCTCAAAAGGGTGGGATTGGCTGCCTGAGATGGAAGGACAGCTGCCCATATCAGCTGCACGAACATCCTGGCCTTTCAGCCTCCTGTTTCTTGTTTCTCTTGCAAACTTCTTCGGCGTTCTTGGCTGCCACCTTCCCCCCTTCTGTCCCAAGGAGAAATGCTCCTTTACCCTCCCTCCCCCCCATCAGGTCTGGCATGCAAAAGACAGCAACTGCAGGCACATACGGTGGCTGAGGTTCTTGGCAGCCGCTGGACTGAAAACATTGCTCCGTAATGTCGTTGGCAAGCAAGAGCATCTGGGGCGGGAGCTCGCTGGCTGAGTTTGAAGCTGGCCGAGTCTGAAGTGCCTCCAATATCCCCTTGTACATGCCGCCGTGGCAGCTGCAAGGTTGCCTGTGAGGTTCTGTTGACGGGGCTGGCTTCTCGAATCTGTCGTCTTTTCCAATACCGACTAAGGCTTAAATGTCTTTTTTGTTGTTGTTGTTTACCTCCTGGTTGTCAAGCTGCTGCTTCTGAGAAGTCTTGCGCAAATCCTTCTGGGGTGAGTTCAAAACAAGCTCCCAGTCCCAGAGATAGAGGATACAACCAGTTGTTGGAGTTACAGTCTGCAGTTGGAAAGGGGGGGGGGGGGAACCCGTCGTATCTTCCATGTGAACTCAGCTGCCTACCATTGCCTGTGAACTCACCACTTACCATTGGCTGAACTGCAGTGATGTCACAGAGTGCGCTTGAACATTCTAATGGCTGAGGAGGAGGGGGTCAGACATGCAGTGCTGAAAATTAGACCCATTAGGGATGGGAAAGCGCGATATGGCAGAGGAAAGGGGAGGAAAAGGACTGCTGTAGGTAGAGGCTGGTGTGGTGTCGTAGCTAGAGTGGTGTCGTAGCTAGGATCTTAGGGGCTTGGGTTCAAATCCCCACTCCCATAACGCTCAAAGGGTGACCTTGGGCCAGTCATGCTCTCTCAGCCTGGCCTTCCTCTCTGGGTTGTTGTGGGGGTAGATTGAGGAAGGGAGAATCATGTATGTCAGTCTGAGCTCTTTGTAAGAGAGGCAAGATTTAAAATACGGGTAATAGACAGACCATTGTGTAACAGACACTTGGGCACGATCCAGATGCTGTCCTGGATATTAAATCACATTGGCATCAAGAGCCGCTTTTTAATGTCCAGGAGATATCCCGGATATTAATCATGTTACTTTGGCATCGAGAGGAGCTTGGACCAAAGCCGTAAATGGCCGGATATTTATGTAGCTGACTCGGAAGCTCTAAATTGGCACCGCGCGTAGTACAAATGTCCCCCAACAGAGGCCAGGGAATAAAGCTACAGGAAGGAGGGGTGCCTTGGAGATGTGGGAGACACTGCTCAGGAAAAATGGGAGGTTGGGTGGGTGGATTTTGCCAGGGTAGTGCCAAGAAAGTAACTGCCATCTCAGAAAGGCAGTGGTGGACACCGCCCTCAAGTTGAAGCTAAATTGAAGCGACCCCATAGGGTTTTCAAGGCAAGGAACTTTCAGGAGTGGTTTCCCATTGCCTGCCTCTGCATAGCATCCCTGGACTTCTTTGGAGGTCTCCCATCCAAGTACTAACCAAGGCCAACCCTGCTTAGCTTTCAGGACCCGACGAGACCAGGCTAACCTGGGCCAGCATGCAAATGCAAGGGACAAACAGACGTAGTCTGCCATTGCTTGCCTCTGTGTTAGCAAGTTTGTGCTTCCTCGGTGGTCTCCCATCCAAATACTAACCAGGCCTGACCAGGCTTAGCTTCTGAGATCGGACAAGACTGGGCTAGCTTGGGGCATCCAGGGTCAGGGCAATCAGAAAGGTACGCTTGTACAAATAGTCTGAAAGAGCCCGCGATGAGTCCCTGATGGGTTTACCTCGGGCTCAGGGGACTCAAGCAGCTAGCAGAATATGTCCCCTGAAGCAGAAATGCTTGAGACCCAGCATCGGCTAGGGCTGCCAAGTCCCCCGGGGGGGGGAAGGGCGGGAATTCCCCTGCTAAACAGGTCCCCAATCTGCCAGTCCGGATTCGGCCAGCGGGGGGAACCCCACCCCCAAAATGGCCACATCAGGCCAATGTGCCCGGCGCAATGACGTTGCCCAGAAGTGATGTGATCACACCGAGCACATCGCAGGGCGATGCTCTAGTAATTGCCCTGAAAACTCTATGGCACCATAGAGTTTTTAGGGCAATTTCCAGAGCGTCGCCCAGTGATGTGCCCGGCGTGATGATGTCACCAGACCAGAAGCGGGACTCCCCCGCTCGAACTCGTCAGTAACTTGGCAGCCCTAGCATCGGCCTGTCATATTCAGATCAAGGCCTGAAGTCTTGTGTGCAGTTCTAGAGGCCTCGCTTCCAAAAGGATGTGGACAGAATGGAGCAGGTGAAGAGGAGAGCGACCAGGACGATCGGGGGGCTGGAGACCAAGAAGCTCTATGTGAGGAAAGGCTGAGGGGCTTCTTGGGAACGTTCAGTCTGGAGAAGAGGAGGTTGAGAGGGGAACCTGATGGCTCTCTTGAAGTATCTGAAGGGCTTTCACTTGGAGGAGGAGGGCAGGGAGCTGTTCCTGTTGGCAGCAGAGGAGCGGACTTACAATAATGGGTTTAAATTAAGGGTGGGAAGGTACCGGCTGTGAAATATACTAGGTTCAGACGCAGGCGCGTAGAATGATCAGCTCATCGTTTATTACAGCAAGGAGAAAAGAGGACTGGCTATCCCTGGCCGAAGCCCGGTATTTATGCCTGAAAAGGATTACACCCCAAACACACCCCATTCCCAACGATAGGCTATTTACACTCTGTTGTTTCCCGACTGGTTTCCTCTGGGATCCTTCTCTCCCTACTGGCCCCTTCTAGGATCCTAGCGCTCTACTGTTATGCGTCCCAAGCTCCGTCCTTTTGCAAGTAAGTTCCATACAGAACAGGCTGGATACTAGGAAAAGCTTTTCTTACAGTCCCGAGTCGTGCAACAGTGGAATCAGCTGCCTAGGGGAGGTGGTGAGCTCCCCCTCCCCGGCAGTCTTCAAGCGGTGGCTGGACAAACACTTGCCAGGGATGCTCTAGGCTGATCCTGCACTGCGCAGGGGGTGGGACTCCATGGCCTGTAGGACCCCTTCCCGTTCGGCGATTCTAGAATTCCCGAGCAGGTTTGGACAGATCCGCAGGTCGGGGACATAGACAAGTCCCGTTGGACAGCGGGCCGTTTTGCGAGGCGCAGCCCAGCCTAACAATCCTCTTCTCTCCGCTCAAGTCCTCTCCCCGCCGCCTCCTTCTCCCCACCGCCCCCAGCCCTTCCCGAGGCAGAGCTGTTGAGCAGCAGAATCTCCGTAAGGACACGCGCAGCAAACATCCCCGGCGATGAGAATTTGTCAGCGATAATGAATGGTAAACCAGAACGCCGAGCAAGGCAAACATGTGTCAGATGACAGAGAGATGGTGCCGTGCCTGCCGGGGTGTGTGTGTGTGTTTTTGTGTGTGTGTGTGTGTGTGTACGCACCTGCGGGCAGAGGCCGGTACTTATTTATTTATCAAAATCCCTGGAGGGGAGCATGACACGTTTCCGGGGTCCTATCAAAGCCCTGGCGGATTTATCACCCTGCCTTCCCTCATTTATTCCCTTCCGTAATGATGAAGCAGTTCCCCTGTTGGCTAGTTGGGTAGGAGGGGGTGGGTTTCATTTGGTTTTTTTTTTTCTTTTTGGGCTGTCATTCCTCGGGTCACCCCATTAATGACAGCCTGGCAGACACAAGAAGGGGTTTCTCGCATGGCCCGGCGCTGGAGCCGTTACCAGAACTGACCCTGAAGGACACTGAAGGCATTTGAAAATAGATTCCCCCCCCCCCCCCAAATCAAACTTTTCAGATTCCTGGCCCTTTTGAAACAAAAGCAGCGACACAACCCCGGCCGAGGCCAGGATGAGGATTGCGACAGCTTGAAGAGGAAAAGAAGGAGAAGAGGTTGGATGTATACCCCACCCTTCACTCAGAGCGCTGGCAATCTCCTTCCCCCCCCCCCCCCCACAACAGACATCCTGTGAGGGAGGTGGGGCCGAGAGAGCTCTTCCGAGGACTGCTCTTGAGAGAACAGCTCTGAGAGAACTTGTGACTGACCCAAGGTCACACCAGCAGCTGCATGTGGAGGAGTGGGGAATCAAACCCGGTTCTCCCAGATGAGAGTCCATGCTCCTCAACACTACACCAAACTGGATCCTTACAGTCCTCTGCAGGACTTATGGGAAATCCTGACAAAGGATGCCGTCAGATTTGGGGAAGGGGAGAAGAAGAAGAGATAGAAGAAGAGATTGGATTTATACCCCGCCCTTCACTGCCCAAAGGAGTCTCAGAGCGGCTTACAAACTCCTTTCCCTTCCCCTCCCCAAAACAGACACCCTGTGAGGTAGGTGGGGCCGAGAGAGCTCTGACAGAAACTGCTCTTTTCAGAACAGCTCTGACAGAACTGTGACTGACCCAAGATCACACCAGCAACTGCATGCGGAGGAGTGGGGAATCAAACTCGGTTCTCCCAGATTAGAGTCCACATTCCTAACTAATTCACCAGATTGGCTCTCAAGGCAACAGGTGAGACCACAAATATGCCCACTTTGTAATGCTAGACCAGCCAATCACTGCTTGACTCTGTTCCAAACTGAGGCTCGTTCCTCTAGCTGAGCTGAGGCACTCCCTGTCTGTATGGTTGCCAACCTCCAAGTGAGGCCTGGAGATCTCCTGGTTACAACTGATTTCTAGGCTGCAGAGATGAGCCAGCCCCCCCCCCCAAAAAATGGCAGCTTCAGGGAGAAGATTCTATGGCATTATACTTCATGGAGGCCCCTCCCCTCCCCAACCTGCCCCCTCCCCAGGCTCCACCCCCCAATTCCCCAGAAATGTCCCAGCACAGAGCTGGCAATTCTCCCTGCCCTGCCAGTGAAAGGAAGCACCTCTCATTAAGATCATATTTTCTGTTTGGTGGGTTAGGAAGATGGCGATCAGGGTAGGGGAACTGGGACACTTATGAGAAAGCTGTGCCAGGCTGCGTACAGGTAAAAAGTTAGAGCAGGGATCCCCAACCTTTTTGAGCCTGTGGGCACATTTGGAATTCTAGGGCAGCATGGTCGGCACAGGAACAACAACAAAAGAACATAACACAAGAGCCAGTTTGGTGTAGTGGTTAAGTGCGCAGACTCTAATCTGGGAGAACCGGGTTTGATTCCCCACTCCTCCACTTGCACCTGGCTGGATGACCTTGGGCAAGCCATAGCTCTGTACCAGCTGTTCCCTCAAGGACAGCTTGGGAAAGAGCTCTCTCAGCCCCACCTACCTCACAGGGTGTCTGTTGTGGGGAGGGGAGGGGAAAGGAGTTTGTAAGCCGCTCTGAGACTCCAAGTGAGTGAAGGGCGGGGTATAAATCCAATTTCTTCTTCTTCTTCTTCTTCATAAGAGAAGCCAGTGTAGGATCAGGCCAGTGGCCCATCCAGTCCAACACTCTGTGTCACACAGTGGCCAAAAACACCAGGTGCCCTCAGGAGGTCCAGCAGTGGGGCCAGGACACTAGAAGCCCTCCCAGTGTTGCCCCCCCAGCACCAAGAATACAGAGCTTCACTTGCCCCAGAGTTCCTATCTACACCTTGTGGCTAATAGCCACTGATGGACCTCTGCTCCATTGTTTATCCAAATCCCTCTTGAAGCCGTCCATGCTTGTAGCTGCCGCCACCTCCTGTGGCAATGCCAGCAAGCTGTCACAAAATGGCTGCCGCAGGAGGCGGTGCCAGCCACAAAAGGATTGCCACAGCTTAACTTCCGTAGCCCGGTCTCAATCCTTGTGTTGTGGAGGCAGCTGCCGCCAGAGCAACGCTTAAAAAAAGCCTGTGCAGCCAATCAAATCTCCATGGGCCAATCAGGAACCTTGCTGGACAAAAGCCCTGTCTGGCCCCACCCACTTCCTGAAAACACTCGGTGGGTGCCGAAAAGGTTCCAGCAAGCACCATGCCCCCCCCCCCGGCACCACATTGGGGAGCCCTGAACTCTTTTGAATGCTCTAACCAAAAAGGGGGTGGGATTATTTTTTGACCCTTTGCATTTTTGCTTTCATGGTTTGCAGTCAATTTGCAAGGTGGGAATAGGAGCTTTTTCACTGGCCGGGAGTTCAGCCCCAGTTCCCAGATATTCCACACGGGAACTTCGAAATGCTTCACCAAGGGTGTTACCAGCCGAAGCAGGCGGTGCATTTGGAAGTGCTGTCGCGCGGTGATTGTCGGCACCCGTTAATGGCCCACTGGAGAGCATGGAAAACTTTGGCAAATGAAATGGAAAGGAAGGGAAAGGAAGCATTAATTTTCATCCGGCGCTCCGAGCCGTGACAACTCTCCCGCTCCCCCTGCCCGGCTCTAGCAATGCTGATTGTCCAATGGCAGGATTTGTTACCTCCCCAAACAATAATAAATGCACTTACATTGCAATTTATTACTCTTGTAAGCCTTCTGAAATCCTCGATTAGTAAAAAAATGACTACACGGCAGTTTGTAATAGCTGACGTACATTGAATACTGAGTTGTCGGCCTTGGCGTGTCTGGATAAATCGGCGCCTGTCTTCCTGGAGGACTGCGAGAGCACAGAGATGAGTGGCTTGTAGGGAAAGGCCCCAGGTGGAAACCTACCAATTCATTTTAGGCAATCCCGTGTTGGCCCCTCTTCACATACCTCTGAGATAGGGTTGCCAACCTCCAGGTGGTACCTGGGGATCCCCTGAAATCACAGCTCATCTCTGGATTACAGAGATCAGTTTCGCTGGAGAGAGTGGCTGTTTAGGAGGGTGGACTCTAGGGCAGGGGTGTCGAATTCATTTGTTATGGAGGGCCAGATCTTACATAAAGTGGACTTCGCTGGGCTGGGCCATGTGTGTCATAAAATGTAATGCCAGGTAGCAAAGATATAAATGTTATAAAGGACACAAACACAATTTTTTTTACTTAAAAACATGCTCGAAACATTAGCATTCTTGCAATATTTTGTTTATTTAACAGTCTCCGATAACTGACACTTCTTGCTCTGAATTATTGCATCAAAATGTCTGTGCTCTTGCGATCTGGGAGGGGGAGGAGCCTCAGCCCAGTGCAAGGAGCAGAAGCTTGCTTATCTCTCTCTCCTGAGTGACTGAGTGAGTCTGGGAAAGCAAGCTATGACACAACACCAGCAGCAGAACTGGAGGAAGAAGCAGGAGACAGCCAGTCCCTTGTGGGCCTGATAGAAGCCCTCTGGGGCCCCAATCCGGCCCCCAGGCTGCATGTTTGACACCCCTGATCTAGGGCATTGTACCCTGCTAAGGTTCCTCCCCTCCCCAAACCCCACCCTCCCCAGGCTCCACCCCCAAAATCCCCAGGTATTTCCCAACCCATACTTAGCAACTCTACTGTCGTGGGTACTGGCTCTGCTGAGGCTGACTACTCCACAGAGGAGAAAGAAGCGTGGAGCAACCCAGCCTCCTCTGGAGTCAGCCCAGCAGAGGTACCCTTAACAGCACCTGAGGGAGAAGAGGCCCCAGCAGCTGCACAGGAGGTACAGCCAGAGGGAGAGACTGATCCAGAGCCTGGCCCAGTACCCCTAGGTGGGTGGAGACACCCCGAGGCCAGAATCCCCACCTAGTTCTCCTGAGTGTCCCAGATGCAAGGCATGCCAACAGCTGGATGTGCAACAGCAAAGGAAGAGTGTCAGGCTGCAGCTCTTGCAAAGGCTGTGAGTCTTGGCAGATTGACTCCCAGGGAAGGGAGGACCTAGTCATAAACACCCCCATGCACTTGTCTCAGTGCAGAAGCAACAGTGCGTGCTTGGACCTGATCCTGGCTCTTTAGCATTTGCTCCTTGCTGCTAGCTCCTGCAACCTGTGACTGATTTTCCGGCTTTCTGACCTTCAGCTCTGTTGTTTGACTTGATTTTGGACTGTGTATCCAGTTTCCAGTGCATGATAACTGTGGTGACTGGCTGAGCCAGTGCATCTACTTTGAGGACAATTTGATCAAATATCAGGTTGGCACTAGGGTTACCAACTGTGGAGGTAGGGTTGTCAGGTCCATTTGAGACATCAGTGGGGGGAGAGGGGACGTTCCGGGAGCCAGAAGCGTCACCCCCGACATGCCGACATCACCAGAACTGATGTCATGTGCTGTGCCTACATCATCTGGAAGTGACATAGGCATGTCGGAGACACCACTCTGGTTTTGGGGCAAAACCTTAACTGTAGGTTGGAAAATGATGAGAGGCAAAGGCAGAGTTTGGTTAAGAGAGAGAGCTCATTGGAGGTGATGCTATCGAGTCCACACTCCATAGAGGCCCTTTTTGTGAGGAGAACTGGCCTCTATAGTCTGGAGGAGATGACCTGTAATTCTGGGAGATCTTGGGGTCTACTCAGGTTTCTGGTGAAATGAGTGATATCTCTGTGTGCCCTCTGCCCCACTGAGCGCTGGTTTTCCAATTGTTTCCCTTTCTGGAACTCTTTCCATGTGGCCTTTTTTGCTGAGGAACTATTGCCAGGTGCAAAATGTTCTGGGGAAATATTTAAGGTTGCACACTCAATTTCCACAGGGTGTTGGCCAAGTCTTGTTGGGCTATTGACCCATGGGAACACGGAGTGCAGCCTAGAATACATTAGGGATGCCAGCCTCCACGTGGGACCTGGGGACCCCCCAGAATTACAGCTCATCATCTCCAGACGACAGAGATCAGTTCCCCTGGAGAAAAATGAGGATGTTTTGGAGGGTGGACTCAGTGGCATTGTATGCCATTGAGGTCCCTGTCCTTTCCAGGCTCCATCCCCAAATCTCCAGGAGTTCCACAGCCAGGACTTGGCAACCCTACTGCACCCCTGCTAGTGGACAGGGAAGACCTGGCAACCCTATCCACTATGCACCTTTAACTGTTTGCTGCAGGGGCGAATCGGTGGCAGGGTTGTTTTGAGGCTACAAGGAGGAGACAAGACCCGAGGATGCCCCCCTGAGTTCCTTGGAAGAAGGGCAGGACTAAGACATCACAGACATAGACGCCAAGGGAAAAGACAGGTTTCTTGAGCCTTGTCCATTCAAGAGGCCTTCTTTCTAAGGTCCCATTGCTCAGAGACAGGAGTCGGGCTGCAGTTATGGCTTATGCACAAAATGGTGGACAGTCCAAGGCGCTGGGAGGCTTGGCAGTTGCCCACTGATGCCAGCCTGAACGGGCAGACTCTCTTCTAGGAAAGTCCATCTGCCATGAGCGAGAAATCCCTGTGATCTCTGGAAAGGGTGTTTGGTTTTTTAAAATGACTCTGTGCTTCAGACTGCTGCAGTCCTCTGATCTGAGAACTGGCTTGTAGAAGTGAAATCCATAAAGTTAGCCCTTTCCCCAAAAAACCACCAGCAGCCGAATGCTGCATCACCCCTGTCTCCCTCCTACCACCGCCCGGCTCCTTTTGCTGACATTTTTATGACGTCTTGGCCGCCACCGTTCCCTCCCTGGTGTGATCGAGTATCTGCATTATTACTTGTGCTTATCAAAAATTAAAGATGGGCCTCCAAAACGAGGCAAGAGCCGGTGGAAATGTCTCCCCGCAGAGCTTCAAAATGGGCTAAATTAAACCTGTTGGCAGGAAGCTGGGCAAGAGAAGCTCTTCTCTGCCTTCCACTTGATGGGTTTTCGGGTTAGCAGTGGCGTCAGGACGGGGCTGTGAAAATGCAGCTCGCAAATATGGAACCAAGTGCCCATGAACTGTTCCATGGCTGCCGCATGATGAAAAATTGAAGACCTGGAGATCCCTCTGGACGACGGATGACTCTCGTTACAAGGGGAATGGAGGCCATTAATAAGCCCTATCCTGTTAATCGGTGCTGATAAAACAAGCCCACGACCTTCCCGTACGGCAGTGGAAATAACAAATCTGCCCCGCAGCTTCAGCTTATTCTAAAATATTTATTTAATGGCAGCTCTGGCCTGAGAGCCTTAGAGTCCACAAAGGCATCGTACGGGAAACTCAAGTGAGGGATTCTTTGCCAAGCGCGAGTTATCCTGAACATCTTTCTGATGTTCGGTGCCGTGGCTCGTCGGATGGAGCGCTAAAGCTACAGGGAGTTCTCCACTACAGAAAGGACCCAGGTATTACCTGAAAGGAATGCTAGGCTCTTTTGTACATATGCCATAAAAAAAGATGTGTGTACATTAAGTGTAGTTGCTTCCAACTTATGTCTACCCTACAAATTAATGACCTCCGAAATGTCCTATCGATAATAGCCTTGCTCAGATGCAGATGGGTAGCCATGTTAGTCTGTAGCAATTTCATGGAGTGCCCACGAGTTCTTGTATTGTGAGAAAGGGAGAAAAGGACTTCTTTCTCTACCTGCTCTATCCCATGCATAATCTTATAAACCTCGATCGAGTCACTCCTCAGCCGTCGTTTCTCCAAACTAAAGAGCCCCAAGCACTTTAACCTTTCTTCATAGGGAAAGAAAGTGTTCCAACCCTTCTGTCATTCTAGTTGCCCTTTTCTGCACTTTTTCCAGTGCTATAATATCCTTTCTGAGGTGTGGTGACCAGAACTGTACACAGTACTCCAAATGAGGTTGCACCATCGATTTATACAGGGGCATGCCCTTATAGGGAAGAAGAAGAAAAAGAAGAAGAGATTGGATTTATACCCTGCCCTTCACTACCCAAGGGAGTCTCAGAGCAGCTCACAAACTCCTTTCCCTTCCCCTCCCCACAACAGACACCCTGGGAGACAGGTGGGGCTGAGAGAGCTCTGACGGAAACCGCTCTTTTTCAAGAACAGCTGTGCCAGAATGATGGCTTGCCCAAGGTCATCCAGCAGGTGCAAGTGGAGGAGTGGGGAATCAAACCCGGTTCTCCCAGATTAGAGTCCGCGCACTTAACCGGTACACCAAAGCCGCTGCTACCCCTTGCTCATTTGTCTTGCCTTTCCCAGCACTGTTTGCAATGCTACATTATCCCTTTTCGAGATACAGCGACCAGGTCCCAGGATTCTAAATGCAGCCACATCCGTCAGAGCTACACAAGGGCATTGCCACACTGGCTGGGCTTCCCCACCTCCCCAATCCCTAGAGTAGAATATGCCTTTTCCACTGCTGTCTCGCACTGAATTGACATTTTAATCAAGTGACTGACGCAAAACCAGAGTGGATGGGAGAGAATGGCTGTGTATTCTGGTGGGAATCCCTCCACCTGCTGGTCTGCAGCTGTGGTTCACAACCATGTGAACCGTCAGCTTGTTTTCCTGAAAACAGAGGCTGAGCGGCTAGTAATTGAAAGACATCTGCATCGAAGCAAACTGGATTCCGTGCCTCGTCTTGTCCCGGGCTGATTATTACTCCGCTCCCCTTGATGGAGTGTGCAGATGGATGCTTGTGGATAAAATATTCATTTATTTTTTTGTTGTTGTTGGGGGGTGGGGTTGTTTGTTTTAACTCCGTGGCTCTCTGTTGATCGTGGCAGTCGTCCCGGCCCTGCTGAGTAAATGACCAAACTGTGCCTTTTTTAATTTAGGATTTAAAAGGGACGAGATGCAAAGCGCAAGGAAGGAATTGTCCCTTTGGGGGCGTCGGGTTTGCGAACGTAGAGCTGTACCTCCTTCCGTGGGCATTTCAAGAGGGCAACTGCCAGATTTAGAGTTAGACCACTTCCAAGGGTGTTATCAGAGCAGCGGCTAGAGTCAGTTTGCTTTGAGAAAGAGAGGAGCTGTAGGGATTCTGGGCCTGCCTCTACAATACCGAGAAGACTGGAGGGGCTCTCTCCTGGTCCTGGATGCTGCGATCTGCCCCGGACTAGTTCAGGTTGGCGTTACATTCCAGTTGTCACAAGAGGTGATTGTTGTCTAGATATCTCTTGGGTTGAAGTTAAAATTGTATCTGGAAGAGGGAAGAGATGTTGGCGAGGAACGCACCTGTCCTGGATAGGTTGGATTTCACCATGATAGAGGGTTTTGAACCTTTCTAGACCTGTTTAAAATATATTTATTTATTATTTGTATTTACGTCGTGCTTCGCCGGGCGGGCTGGCTCAAGGCAGCTAACAACAGTTCAGATCATAAAACACTGGTATTCAGTTAAAACAATGTAAATTGCACATAAAATTACAAGTAAAACGAGCTGAAGATGGCAGCGATTTCGATCGTGCCCAAAGATGAGTGCGGCATCCCGTATGTCCTAGGCCAGGAGAGTTCCACCTGCCCATTTCCTCAGTGGCGGCTCCTAATCGAAGGCCTTGTGGAAGAGCTCCGCTTTGTAGGCCCTGCGGAACTGCAGGAGGTTCTGCAGGGCCCTGATGTCTTCCGAGAGCTCATTCCACCAGTGTGGAGCCGCCACTGAGAAGACCCTGGCTCTGGTGGTCGCCAACCTAGCCTCTCTCAGGCCAGGGAGGGTCAGGCGATGTTTTGAGCCTGACCTCAGTGCTCTCTGGGGCATGTCTGGAGAAAGGCGGTCCCTCTAAAATCTTTAGAGGACTCCTTTTTTGTTATTGTTTAATAAAGCAAGGGCCTTATAGCACTTTCCAGCAATGCAAGTGGAGGCAGTGTTGGTAAATTGGGAATAATCTATCAACCTATATATGTGTGTGTGTGTGGTGTGTATAAAAGACTACACTGATCCACATGTTCCCTTCCAAGCTTGCTTACCATGAAATTTAATACAGGGCTCCTACCCATTCACATTTTTCTTGTTTGGTTATCCCTATTGCCCCATTTGCTGCATGTGTTCTGCTCCCTCTAGTGGTCAATTCAATATTACATGCCTGTATGTCCAGCTTATCTCCCTGAAATTTAAACTACAGGTTTTTAGGGCGGACATACAGCAATGTAATATCAAACTAACCACTAGAGGGAGCAGAACACATGCGGGAAAGAAAAAAAATGACTCACAAATGAGGAAAATGGGAAGAGCCCTGAGACTAGACAGAAGTAACAATGGTTGGAGGGGAAACCAGAAGAGAACCTGTGTGGCGTAAGAGTTAGAGTGCTTATTATTTTGGTCAGGTAGCCATGTTGATCTGCAGAAGATGAGCTAGATTCAAGTCCAGTATCACCTTAGAGACCAACAAGATTTTCAGAGTGTCAGCTTTCGAGAGTCAAAGCTCCCTTCATCAGATACCCTGCAAATAGCCGGAAAATCTTGTTGGTCTCTAACATGTTAGTGAACTTGAATCTAGTACTTATTGTCATTGATTGGCTGAACTACCTTGATCTCACAGAGGGATAGGAAGAAAGGCCTTCAGCTGCATTGGCTCAGCAGCTCTGATGCTTGATAAAATCTGGGCAGGCCTGGGAAGCATTGAGACAGAAGCCACTTAGGAAATTCGCGGAGGCGCGGACATTGGAAGTTCACCTCTTCCACTGAAATAACAGCCAACTCTTGGGCTGCCATCCACCCATTTACTCATATGCAGCCGATGAGCTAATCGTGTCATGAATTCAAAGGCAGACAATAAATCACCTGACAGTCCTAAATGGGCTAAAAAAAAGGATGCTGGCTTGTACTTTCCCATCATGTCCTGAGAAATCTTGTCTCTTCCAAATGTACCCAGTGGCTGTGAGATCCCGGCGTGTCTCTTTTCATCCAGAGCAAAGGGAGACTGTTTGAATAAGACTCGTTTTTCCCTCCCCAGTGAACAATAACTAATTATATTTAACGTTACGGCTTCTCCAAGCTGCGAGATCTCAGATAAGATGGGGGAGGCAGAGGGGAGCAAGAGGGGAGAAGGGGGGGGGGTGTTAATCACAGTTGATGCACATTGATTATGATGGTGGTGGGTGGCGGAGGAGACAAAAAAGGAGAAACTTTGCACATTTTACATCTTGGCTCTTTTTTTCCCTTTCCCCCAAAAGAGCAAAAGAAGCAGCAGCCAGGCGTGAAAACGTGCCACGGATTCCATTTCCCATCCTTATCCATTTGCATTTCTCATTACCTCCGGAGCCAGATTATCTAATAAGATCATCTTGTCAATTTCACTAAAGATGCAGGAACCGGCATATCGGCAGCACCTCCCCACCCCCACCCTCACTGTGGGTGGTGGAAAGGGCCGTCAAGTCGCCGCCGACTCGTGGCAACCCTGTAGGGCTGTCGAAGCAAGAGATGTTCAGAAGTGGCTTGCCGTAGCCTGCCTCTGAGTAGCAACCCTGGGCTTCCTCAGGGGTCTCCCATCCAAGTACCAACCAGGGCCAATCCTGCTTAGCTTCCGAGATCTGATCAGGGCTGACACGCCCAGATCATTATGGAATTGGGCTGCGGGTTAACAGTATTGCAGAGGATTGATGGGTGAGCATAACACAGTGACGCGGCAGTGTTCCCTCTAAGCTGAGTTAGTGTGAGCTGGCTCCCAGCTTTGTAGCCTCTGGCTCACACCTTTTTGTCTTGGCTCAGGAAGGAGGGCTCCAGAGCAAACAAATTGATGCAGTAGCCAAATTGCTCAGCTCATAACTTTAATGCCCAATAGCTCACAGAGTAGAATTTTTGCTCACAAGACTCCACAGCTTCAAGGGAGCATCGGTGACGCCATTTTAGATGGCTACCCTACATCCTTTGTAACGTGCGGTGGTGGAAAGTGCTGTCAGTTCGCATTCAACTTATGGTGGCCCTGTACAGTTGTGTCAGATCCGGCCCTCATAACAAATGACTTCAACACTTCTGCAAGGGTTTTTGAGGCAAGAGAAGAACAGAGGTGGCTTGCCCTTGCCTGCCTCTGCATAGCCACCCTGGACTTCCTTGGTGGTCGCCCATCCAAATATTAACTAGGGCCGACCCAGCTTAGCTTTTCAGATCTGATGAGATCAGGCTAGCCTGGGTTATCCAGGTCAAAGAGCAGGTAGATTCGGATTAAACATGGCAGCGGTGTTTCCAAACTCCCCCCCCCCCCCAATTGCTCCATCAATGCTCATTCTTTCTTCTCTCTGGGAGAGCATTCTGTAAAGCACTGGACACAAAAACATCATATAAATGCAAATCTTGTTATTAAGTATGAGTTTCACGGTGTCCATAACTCCAGTACCCAGTTGCTTATTTAAAAAAAAAAAAAATCTACCCAAATATCCTTATGCATCACGATCCATTTCAGTGCAGAGATGCTGTTTGGATTTCCTTCCGACTGTTTCACGTTGCTTTCCTTGATAGGGCCTTTTAAAAAACCCACTTACGAAGGCTGACATAATTGAATTTTCACAATGCCGTCTACGTGCGTGGTACATCAAAGACGCTGTCAGCTGAGGGCCTCGGGTGCGATTTCGGCTGTTAGCGGGGCGACTTCACTTCAAAGCCCCCTCCCCCAAAGAGCTGTCAAGGATTCAAAAGATCCTAAGGCATCACAAGACACTCCCCCCTCCTTCCCCGCTGTCTTCGAGATGTCATTTCATTGGGTTCGTCAAGAAATCTTAACTGATCGGTGTTTATAAGAAGGGGGGAAATGTACAAACACGTCTGATTTAACCGGTTCCACAGAAAAGGGCTGCTAATGAAGAGATGTCTCTAAGCGGGGATATAAAACTGAGAAGTTATAATTAATTCAAGTGAGAATCGAAGGAAACTCAGAATGGCAGAACCACTTCCTCCGCCCCCATAAAGTTTCAGAACAATTTGCTGTACCCTTGGGGGTGCCAACCTCCAGGTGGCACCTGGAGATCTCACACTATTGCAACTGATCTCCAAAACAACCAGGATCAGTCCCCCTGGATAAAATGCTTTGGAGGGGGGATCCGACAGCATTATACCCTGCTGAGGTCCCTGTCCTTCTCAAACCCCACCTTCTCCACATTCCTCCCCCCAAATCTCCTGGTGTTTTCCAACCCAGAGCTGCCAACTCTACATTACGTTACACTGTTTGTGGAAGGGACAGAGCCCAGAAGGAAAGCCAGTAAAATGAAGCAGCAAATCAGCATCTAGACGTGGGTCCTTTCTGCATTTGCCTGCCACTCCGGATTTTCTCAGTGTTTGAGTTGAGGCAATTTAAGTCAACGACAAAACAGCGTCCAAATAACCCGGGACAGCAAGGGTCATTTTGAGCTGGAACGCGCCGGAACGCTGTTCCAGGAGTAACAAGCCCAGGAGCGGGCACATATGGTGATGCGCTATGGGAAAAAGCAAAAGCATACTAACTTGATCTGTATTTTCATGCTTGTTGTAGGGTAGCTTCCTTGCAAGAGCAAAGGAAGCCTAAAGTGTCTTTAGTCAAAGTGTAAAGCTGGCTCGCCAGCTCTGAGTTGGGAAATACCTGGAGATTTTTGGGGTGGAGCCTAAGCGGTGGATGTTGCCTTTCTGACACACTTCTGGTGATGTCAGGGGGTGTGGCATATGCAAATGAGTTATGCTAATAAGCCCCTGCACTTTTTTTGTACAAAATGACCCCTGATTACAGGACTGACCACTGAAGAGAGGTAATGTAATGCAGAATGGGGGGGAACGGAATCAAAAGAAGCTTAAACTCAATTTTAGAGCAGAATGGAGGGGGGAACTCTGGATTAAAAAGAAGGTTGAATTAGATTTTAGTGCAGAATTGCTTGGAGGACACCACGGTGAACATGGATTAAAAGGAGAGTGCAGAAAGGGTCACGGCTAGGGCTTTCCACGCATTCTCGGGCCGTGGGCAGTTCAGAGATCGTTCTTTAAGCATTTCTCATGTCAAAGGGGAGGAGAGGTAAGCAAGTAGAGGGGGTGTTGGCGGGGTTGCTGTCATGTCACAGCAAGATCCAGTTCAGAAGTCGTTTGGCATTGCCTGTCTCAACCCTGGACTTCCCATCCAAACACTAACCGGGGCAGACCCTGCTTAGCTTCAGAGGTCTGACAAGATCGGGCCAGCCTGGGCTATCCAGGTCAGGTCTAGCTTGACAGTGCTGTAAAGCGCCATCAGTATTCCCGTCCCCAGCGGATGCAGAGCACCGGCTGGGCAAGCGGGCCGAAGGGCGGCCCACGAGCATTTTCAATCAGAAGATCAGGCCGAGGAGCACAAGCCGCCTCCCGACCATGTCCGTTTTGCTAATCAACCGGAATCGCCGCTGAGCATAACAAGCCTAACCTGCGACGGATGTGTCAGGGAGCGTCACCGCCTTGTTAATCGTTCCAGAAGGGGCCTTTCATGCGACGCCCTGCAAAACCTCTCGCCGGTCGTCCTCCCTCTCCCACACACGAACGGGTCCACGCCGCAGTTGCACAGAAAAGCTGCAGAAAGTGGTATCAACACTTGAAGATTGGCAGTCATGGTTTAAAAAAATAATAATCCAAGTTGCTAGTCCTCATTGTGCGGCCTATAGCTGATGAAATATGAAAAGCCGGCAGAATGGCCGGGTGAGATTTCCAGGAGAGGGCAGGCAGGAACCGGGCTTATCTCGTTCATTGCCTTTCCCCCCTGATCAGAAGAAGAAGAAGAAGAGATTGGATTTATACCCCGCCCTTCACTCACTTGGAGTCTCAGAGCGGCTTACAAACTCCTTTCCCTTCCCCTCTCCACAACAGGCACCCTGTGAGGTAGGTGGGGCTGAGAGAGCGCTTTCCCAAGCTGTCCTTAAGGGAACAGCTGGTACAGAGCTATGGCTTGCCCAAAGTCACCCAGCCAGGTGCAAGTGGAGGAGTGGGGAATCAAACCTGGTTCTCCCAGATTAGAGTCCGCGCACTTAACCACTACACCAAACTGCCTCCAACTGAAGCAGAAGTGTGCAAAACAGGAGCAATTCGGGAAATACGCCAAGCTTAAATAATATATGCAGGCCACAGGGCAAACTTTTCATTTCTTGAATATGCTACTGCCCCTGCAGAAAATGGCTGCTTTGGAGGGTGGACTCTATGGCATCATACTGCACTGAGGTCCTTCCCCTGGTTCCACCCACAAATCTCCTGAAGATCTCCAGGCCCCACCTGGAGACTGGCAACCCTGATAGCCAGTTGCCTTCATGGGGGAAATGGGCCTGTCTGTGTGTACACAACCCCTACTTACACCATTATTTTCCAGCCACCCCCATGTTCCATGATAACTGTTTCCCAACCTCCAGGGAACGCCTGGAGATCTTTGCTATTACATCTGATCTCCAGATGACAAAGGTCAGTCCCCCTGGAGCAAATGGCAGATTTGAAGGGTGAATCCTATGGCATTGTCCCCTGCTGAGGTCCCTCCCTTCCCCAAATCCCACCCTCCCCAGGCTCCACCCCCAAAATCTCCAGCTATTTCCCAACCCAGAGCTGGCAACCCACTCTTGCTCATTCCACACCCAGAGTAACTTGTTTCAGCGTGCACTGCTTCACTGTTTCCTCTGAAGTTTACAAGACTGCATCTTTTTGATCGCCCCACTTCACACTGGGATGCAGGAGGGAATTTCTCATTGCAAAACCACAGGTGATATGACTGAATGCTCTCTTCTCCCACACGCACGTATCCCTGCCCGTAGAAGGCTAGCATGCCCAGGGAAAGAGGTCAAGTCTAGCCCTAACGCAGAATCATAGAATGTTCGAGTTGGAAGGGACCTTGCAGGTCATCTAATCCAAAGCATCTAGTCTACTCTGCAGGAACATCGTCAAAAGATAGCCCTACAACATATCCGAAAGATGGTCATCCAGCCTCCACTTGAAAACGTCCAGTGAAGGAGTATCCACCACCCCCTGAGGCAGTCTGTTCCACTTCTCAACCGCCCTTACAGTTAGGAAGTTCCTCCTGATATTTAGCCGGTATTGACTCCCTTGTAATTTCCACCCATTAGATCTAGTCTTGCAGTCCAGAGCAAGAGAGAATAGATCTGCTCCATCTTCTCCATGACAGCCCTACAAATATTTGAAGACTGCAATCATCTGCCCTCTAAGCCTTCTCTTTCCCAGGCTAAACACACCCAACTCTTTCAGCCTTTCCTCATAAGTCTTGGATTCCAACCCTGTCACCATCCTGGTTGCCCTCTTCTGGACACGTTCCAGCTTGTCAACATCCCTCCTAAAATGTGGTGCCCAAAACTGGACGCCTGACCATCGCAGAAGAGAGCGGAATTACCACCTCCCGTGATCTGGACACAATGCTTCTGTTAATGCATCCTAAGGTTGCATTAGCTTTCTTCGCAGTCACATCACACTGCAGGCTCATGTTTAGACATGCTAGTTTGGAATGTACAAGGGGCTTTTCTTCGTATGTTCAAGGCTTCAGTCATTGAGCTCTGCTCCCCACATTCGAAGTGCCAGCCGTAACTGAGTCTGGGAGATCTTTCCAAAAGCACACAAAGAAAACTCTCTGTGGAGAGCGTCCTTGTCATGATTTTTCAAAGCCGACAGAAGCACCAGACTTTTCTGCTAATTTGGAATGAATCAAGCTGTTAGACTTTTGAGGAGCATTAGCACTCTAAAGCGTCTAGCTGAGGATTGGCAGCTTTTTGAAAACTTCCCCCTGTGCCTTTAAACTTTGGGTTCAGGCTCTGAAATTAAGCGGGTGAAACTTCGTCTCTTATGTTGTTTCCAGGTCAGGAAAAGTTTCAGCTGCTAAGTTTCTGCAACTCAGTCCAGGGGAAAAAAAATAATAAAGTTTGCAGCCCTGTGCTTTTCCTAAGGAGAGAGTTGACAAAGAGACATGTTTCTGCCTCTCCCAAAATACTAGAATTCGAGGGCATCCAATGACGCTGATAGGCAGCAGGTTCAGGACGGACAAAAGCAAATCCTGCTTTGCACAGAGAGGGGTTAAAATGTGGAACTCGCTGCCCAAGGATGTGGTGATGGCCACAGGAATAAACAGCTTTGAGAGGGGATTAGATAGATTCATGGAGGATACGTTTATCAAAGTGGCTACTAGCCATGGTGACTGAGGGGAACCTCCACGTTCAGAGGCAGTCAGCTTCTGAATCTCAGAACCAGGGGGCAACATCAGGGGAAGGCCTCGGCCTCTCTGCCCTATTGTTGGCCGCCCAGAGGAACTGGTTGGCCACTATGTGAGACTGGAAGCTTTACTAGATGGACCCCTGCAGAACAGAAATTCTCCCTCTACGTAGATTAACCTGCCTCTGCTTAGAGACCCGGGGGGAGGGGGATTGCTGATGTCAGTCAGGGGTTTCTCTGCGTTTGCTGACAGTGTGCTGCAATTACGCCGCTAACATGAATTTTAAAAGATCCTTGGGAATTACCCTCATATTGCTTAAACAAAATCAGAAAAAGGTTCTGTAACCGGTTGTGATTTTTCACTGAGAAGACAGTGATGTGCCTGGATGAGGTTTTGTACATTTTCTATGTATCTTTGAGATGATCTGTTTCAAGTTGTCCAATTCTGGTCCCGTTCAGAAGAAAACCTTCCAAACGGAAGTTTATTCTGGAAAATTCCATCAGCATCTAGTATCGACAGTTCAGAAAGGACCTTAGTAACATTATAACTTGTAGTTTTGTATATTTAGAGCACGTATAAGTTTTTAAAAAATATATTTATGTGCACCACACAGTTTTGGAATATCAAATGTTTTTGTCCTGTTCAGGCTGTGATTCTCTTGTCTGTGCCTGGAGGGACCTTGCAACCCTCTGCCCCGGTGTGCTCCACAGGCGAAGGACAAATGCACAATTTGGCCTTGTTTTTCTCCTCTGCTGAGAAGTGTTTTCATTTCATTTTGTTTAGCAATGAATAAACTACTGCTGTAAAAATTAATCATTTAAGGCAACTGACCTTAAAAGCATCCTGCGCTGGGATTGTCATTAGCTTTATTAAGTTTCATTAGTTTTATTTATTTTCTCCAGGGGAACTGATCTTAGTCATCGGCAGATCAACTGTAATAGCCGGAGATCTCCAGGTCCCACTGGGAGGTTGGCAACTCTAGGGGCTCTAGCATGCCACCTTCCCACCCAGAAAAGGAACAGAATAAAACAAAAACCACCATTTTTTTTTGAGCAGAGAACACAGTTTTTAAAACAGCAATATCTAGTATCCATCAGTATTCATTGAGGCTATACTTTATATTTTAAATACCTTAATGTTTTTTAAAAAAGTAAAGGTAAAGGTTTCCCTTGCTAGAAAGCCAGTCGAATCCGACTCTAGGGGGCAGTGCTAATCTCCGTTGCCAAGCCGAAGAGCCAGTGCTGTCCAAAGACGTTTCCATGGTCATGTGGCCAGCATGACTAAACGCTGAGGCGCACGGAACGCTGTTACCTTCCCACTGAAGCGGTACCTATTTATCTACTTCTTGTTTATCAACTTCTTGTTTTCAAACTGCTAGGTTGGCAGGAGCTGGGGCCAGAGACGGGAGCTCACTCTGTCATGCAGCACTCGGGTCTCGAACTGCTGAACTACAGACCTTCCAGTCTGCAGTTCAGTGTCTTAACCTCTGAGCCACCGCCACCACCAGAAAAAGAATATGCACCTGTAAATAAGGTTGCAGGATTTATTGTTGGGTTGCCCTGAGAATATGTCGTTTTCTGCAAGGGGGCCATTTTTGGCACGTGGATGGGAGCAACTGCTTTTCCGATGGAGAAGGAGGCAGAGTATCCGGCAAAGGCGGCCTTTCATGAAAGTGTGTTAAGCAAGCCCTGCCCATCGAGTTAGCTACGGGTAGTTACGTTTCTGAGCCCCATGGTAAAAATGGTAGCCTCTAGGGAGCAAAGCAGGGAAACTGGCCGAAAACCCATCCATCCCTTTTTAAAGTCTGTGTGGGATGAAACTGGGGTGGGGGCAGAAGCGGTGGTGTTTCTCATGCTTGCCTTGGTAAATACACTAATCCAATCAAACCATTAGGGAAGCAAGTGAGTAAATGCCTCTTAATGGTCCTAATTGTTAGCTGTCTTTTTCCTTGCAGTGACTGTGCTCCCCTTTTGGACATGGGGCGTGTTTGGGAGTTCATTAATGAATGTCTGTTTGCAGCCTTCTCGCCTGGATGGGCTGCAGATGGAGGGGGTGGGGCGGTTAAACAGTTCTCTCAAGTTTGTGTTTGAATGCAGCAATTCCAACTCTGTTTCACTGTTTATTTGTGAACGGAAAGTGTGGTTTAGTTGCCCTTGCAGTCAGCTTACAGTGACCCCAAACCATGAGACTAGGGATGCCATTTCCCAGTTCGGGGTGGGGGATCCCCCGATTTTAGGGCCTCTTCCCCACCGCCAGAGAGCTGGCCAGGTGGGGGAATCCCACCCCCAAATGCAATGTGATGACATCGCACGGAAGTGACATCATCATGTCGGTGACAATCTGGTATTCTGGGCAAAACTCTATGGTAACCATAGAACAGCTCTGACAGAACTACAGCTTGCCCAAGGTCATCCAGCAGGTGCAAGTGGAGGAGTGGGGAATCAAACTCGGTTCTCCAGGATTAGAGTCCGCACATTTAACTACTACATCAAACTGGATTAGGAGCCGCCACTGATGACCAAAACCATCTATATCTGAACCATCGTGGCCCTTATGTTATTGGCGATTAGAACAATCTTGGATGCTGGCTAGATTGGCCCATTGTACATCTGCAACTGCACTTTGTATTTACATCGTTTGTTTTGTAAAAAAAAAAACCTGTAATTTATTGCACTGTTGGTGCATCTGTGTTTTATTGGATTTTAACTGTTGTACGCTGCCTTGAGCCTGCTGGTGTGGGCAAGGCGGGATAAAAATCGAAATAAATAAATAATAAAAGTGCAGGCAAGCCAGATAGACTTATTACTGGTGCTTATGGGCTGCCAGGGAGGTGATTAAGAGGATAAATTCCGGGGGCCACAGTTCTGGACAAGCTGGACCTTTGGCCTGATCCGGCAGGACTTTTCTTAACACATTCCCTCATGCATACGGGATGAGAAAATGACAAACCATGTTGCAAAAAAAATACCCCTCTCCCTCTGAATTGACCACTTAGATCTCTGGCTTTTATGAATTTGGAGAGTTCAAAAGCGAATGAATTGCAATCGATTTGGATGGAGATAAATGATTACATTTCCTTGTCGAGCTAGGGGGGTCGCTACTAACGGCAGTCATCTCCGAGGAAGATAAGAGGAAGCTAACAGTCCCCCGTTGCATTCCTTTTAAATGAACACCGGTGAAGCTGACTTGTCTGGAAGTTTCGGATGCTGTTTTACGCAGAAATAAGGGCCGGGGAGAAGATTTAAAATTTCAACAAGCCATTAGCAAAACAAACCATGCCTTTGATTTCCTTCCCTCCCGGACACGGGGGCCCCCCAAAAGCAATTAATCAAAATAAATCCATCCTTATGTAGGTTCCTGTAATGAAACCATTAGCCAAGGGCAGAGGATGGAAATATCTTAATTACTGATATGAGAACAGGGAAGTAGAGAGTCTCTCTCCCTCTCCCCCCCCCCCCCGGTACATTTGTTGGCTAGAAAAGCACTGGAGAAATTTCCCAAGCTCAAACGGAACTTCCTGTTAATAGTCTTTCCTACATCAAAACTTGCTACAGAGCTGGTTGGTATGCCGAGCCATCCCCAAGCACATTAGGTTTACGATAAAACTGTAATGTGATCGCAATGGTCGTTGGCTCCTTATACGAACCCCGGCGAGGGGCTTTCGAAGCAAATGAGAAACAGGTGGCTGGCCATTGCCTTCCTCTGCAGAGTCTTTCTTGCCAGTCTCCCATCCAAGCACCAACCCGGCTTAGGTGCTGAGATCGGATGAGATCAAGCGATACTATACCATTCCCTCCCCTTTGCTCTGTATAGGTTATCAAAATTGTATGGGGCTTGTAAGACCCTGCGTTGGTCAGGGCTTAACGCACCTGATATTTCTAGATAACTTTCAATCTAAATGACGGAGGGCAGTCCAGAAGAAATTAAACCTTCTGGGACTTTCTCCCCTAGCAGTTCTGGCCTTTGGCTGAGGACAGACGGGCATTTTGGCTCGATATAAGTCCGCTTTTCAAGTGGATTAAGAGAGCCTGTTCAGACAGCCGCAGCTGCCTGGCGTTGCTGTGCCGCACTCACCTGGTTCTGAAGTGCTTTCTTCCCACTTTAAAAAGGTACCTGGTGAAACCAGTGTCAAGCAGTCTGGGCGCGCATTCATCCCGCTTCCTGGCAGTCTGAACGCAAATAAGCCGCGCATCAAGCAGTGCCAGTAATGTGAACCCGCTGATCCGGCTGCTGTGCCCATGCGCCTATGCGCTCATGCGCCTATGCGCAGCTCGGCAAAACAGACCAAAGCCATGCGCCGCTGCAGCACCACCGCCAGGGGCTGCCCCGCAGTGTGAACGCTCCATTCCGCCTCCTCCCCGGTATGGTCCCACATCAGTCTACGCAGCGCGAACGGAAAGCCCCGTGACAACTCGGCCCGGGTCTTTTTGCCCCGCTTCCTTTGTGCTTCAGTTCGCCAGGCTGTCCTCGGCCTTTGTGTCCCAGGTTCAGTCCCTAGCATCGCCAGTTAAATGACAGGGCAGTACGAGAAGTGAAAGACCTCTGCCTGAGACCCTGGAGAGCAACTGCCAGTCTGAGTAGACAATACTGACTTCGATGGACCGAGGGTCTGATTCAGCAGAAGGCAGCTTCCTGTGTTTGTCATGGGGACTCTATCTTACCACCCCACTTGGTCAACTGCAGAGCTTTCCTTTAGTGGAAGATGGCCTCCAGAAGAACAGCATCTTCCTTCAGAGGCCACACTTCTTCTGCCACAGGAAGAAAGTGGCCGTGGCTCAGTGGTAGAGCATCCGCTTGGCATGCAGAAGGTCCCAGTTAAATCTCCAGTTAAAATAACCAGGTGATGGGAAAGACCTCTGCATTAGACCCTGGAGAGTTGCTTCCAGTCTGAGCAGACAATGCTGACCTTGATGGACCAAGGGTCCAGTTTGTTATTGGGCAGGTTCATGTGTATTCAGTGCCAAGGTAGCACATGTGGTTCCCCCTAGTGATGCTCAGAATTGATTGAATGTCTTGCTTACATGCTAGCTGAGTCCCCTCATTGGACAAGCTGCTCTTTGTGTCTAATTCAACCACTGTTGAACCGATTTCTGACTCACACTTCACCACTAAAGGGTCAAAGTCCAGTCGTGCCTTGTTAGATAAGTATGATTTCATCTGTTGCCATTTATTTTTCAAGCACAGAATACTTACAGGTGATGGCCTTCTCTTTGCACCTTCCTAGTAGATTTAAACGATTTGTAGGAAATAAATTGCCTTGCTCTTTGCACCTCCATGGTTGGCTGCATCAATCAAACAACTTGGCAACAATCAATACAGAGTGAGTCAAACCATCACTATAAGACACATGGAGACATCAAAGTAGTACGTCTCCTTTCAATGTTGTGCTTTTAAATCAGAGGTGGGGCTGGCAACTTTGAGAAGGCATGCAATCACACATGCACAATCGTCTCTTCACAACTGGCCGCCGACACATCTCCAGCTCCCATGACTGGTGTATATGAGCAGGATACCAGACATGTCAATGGGTAACCGAGCATGCCTGTTCCCCATCAGTGTGTAGTTTCACAACAGACTTGCGAGGCAGGCTGGGCAGAAATAGAATGACCACCCCATGGTCACCCATCAAACTTTGTGTCTGAGTGGGACTCGAAATTGTGTCCAAATCCAAAAATGTAGTTATTGGTCTACGCTGATTCTCAACATAACTTTCCGAGTACCATGAACTACGGCCTTCCCTGGAAACCTGGTTACCTCTACTGTCATGTTAATTTTTTCTTCCTGCACGAATGGAGGAGATGAAAGTGGAAGCCCAGCATCTTAGAGGAAGGGACTGATCTTCAAGTGTGACTTTGAAAGTATTGCAAATGAAACAGTCGAAAGAGCTGGATTGTCTTTTGTAGCTATATAGACCCCCCCCCCCCTGGAAAAACCCTGCTTTTGATCTTCCTTAGAGTCTTTGCAGAACATTCCAGTCATTTTTAAAAAGTTGGAAGTTGAAAGGTACTTCCAGATAGCCTTGAAGTTATTGCAGAAAAAAAATGACAGGGGAAAGGAACGTAGCAATGATAACCTTCGAAAAACCCATCGGTGCATCGCTGAAATCAAAGCTCTACTGGCAGGACATGTGCTGCTGGCCTCCAGGTGAGAGTTTTGGGCTTCCTTTGCTGGCACTCCCCATGCTGTTTGCACTGCAGGAGTCTTGTAAGGCTCGCAGCGAACTCTTGTCGCTTAGTCAATCCGTCACTGCTACCGGAGGAGACAAATTGGGGGCTGTCAACTCCCTGATGAATGTGCCGTGGCTTGCCAGTTGCCAAACCGAGCCTCCTCCACCTACCTGCCTTATGACAAATGAACATCTTCGTTGGAGGAGAGGAAGTGAGGGAGGAGACGCAAACGGCAGGATTCCATGATGGGCAGGCATAGGAGCGAGTGAAGGGGCAGCAGTGGAGCGTAAAGAAGGCGGCAACAGGTAACACACAGCCATGGCCAAACGTGCCCAGTTATTACCTGGGTTCCTAACTGCACGACTTCTCAATCCACCTCCATTGAGTACGAGCTCATTTCCAGGTCTGCTTTACAGTGGAATTTTGGACCCTTAATGAGTGACAGTTTGAGATGAAGACTCTTGTAGGATCACCGTGTCCCTCTTTGGAGGTTTTCAAACAGAGTTTCGATGACCATCTGACAGCCATGCTGATTCTGTGGACTTAGGCAGATCATGAGAGGGAGGGCAGGTAGGGTTGCCTCCATGCTTAGTTCTCGTGGCCAGTTTGGCATAGTGGTTTGATTCCCCACTCCTCCACCCGCAGCTGCCGGATGACCTTGGGCAAGCCGTAGTTCTGTCAGAGCTGTCCTTAAAAGAGCAGTTTCTGTCAGAGCTCTCTCAGCCCCACCTACCTCACAGGGTGCCTGTTGTGGGGAGGGGAAGGGAAAAGGAGTTTGTAAGCAGCTCTGAGCCTCGAGGGAATCGAGGGAATCAAACTCAGTTCTCCCAGATTAGAGTCCACGCTCTTAACCACTACAGCAAACTGGCTCAGTTTAGGTGGTAGATTCTTGCTCTCCCCCCCCCCCCCAATTAGCCATAGGTGTCGACTGCTGTAGCCCACTCAACATTTTTTTTACTGCAACCCCCACATCCTGGAACATCCACTCTGATCTTGCTAGAAAGGCATTCTCCTTGGTGGTCTTTTAGGGGAGCCTATAATTTAGGACGCAGCTTGAATAGCCCAGAGTACTCAAGCTCGTGAGAGCTTCGAAGCTTAGCAAGGTTGGCCATGGGATGGGATGGGATGGGATGGAAGACCACTTAGGAATAACAGGGTTGCTATGCAGAGGAAGACTGTGAAAAACCACTTCTTCGCATCTCTCGCCTTGAAAATCCCATGCGGGGTTGCCAGGAGTCGGCGAGAACGTGACGGCGCTTGATTATTCATTATGACGCGAGAACTTTTCGGAAGGACTTTTGTGTCGTCATAAGAAGGGGATGTAACGGTGATTCAAAAAGCAACTGTGGTCTTTGATGTTATTGTGCTGACTCTGTTATGAGGCTTTTTCGTTCTGAATTGTGGGGGCTTATTTTTTATTTTTATTTTTTTTTGCCCTCCTTGGCTCCCAGTCTTCTGGAAAAAAGGCAGACTTGCAAATATTTTGAAGAAATAAATGTTCTTGCAAGATAGGTTTTAGAAATTGCTGCTGGGTGTTATTATTTGAGGTTTTGATTTAAAAAAAAAAAAAACGCGGCGCCATGTGTTGATAGCTTTTGATTTGTGTTAATTAAGTGTTCTGATAGGAACGTCAGAAGAGCCCTGCTGGATCTGACCAATGATCCAGCAAGTCCAGCATCCTGTCTTCCACAGTGGCCAACCAGCTCCTCTGGATGGCCAACAGACAGGGCATAGAGGCCAAGGCCTTTCCTTGATGCTGCCTCCTGGTGCTGGGATTCAGAGGTTGACAGACTCTGAATGTGGAGATTCCCCAGTTACCATGGCTAGTAGCCACTGATAGATTTATCCTCGGGCCCATGGGTCATTTCGTAGAAAAAGAAGTGCAGGAGCTCATTAGCATAACTCATTAGCATAACTTATTTGCATATGCCACACCCCCTGACATCACCGGAAGTGTTTCAGAAGGCAACACCCACCGCTCAGGCTCCACCCCAAAAATCTGCAGGTATTTCCCAATGCCAAGCTGGCGAGCTAGCTTTACACTTTGACGAAAGACACTTTAGGTTTCCTTTGCTCTGGCAGGGAAGCTGCCCTACAACAAGCATGGAAATACAGATCGAGTTAGTATGCTTTTGCTTTTTTCCACAGCGCATCACCATATGTGCCCGCTCCTGGGCTTGTTACTCCCGGAATGGCATTCCTGCACGTTCCAGCTCGAAATGACCCCTGTAAAATCCTCCAGATATCGATCGAATCCTCCTTTCAAGCTGTTTATTCATGTGGCCATCACTACATCCTCTGGCAGCGAATCCCACTTTTGAATTGCTCTCTGTGTAAAGTAGTATCTCCTTTTGTCTGTCCTGAACCTACTGCCCATCAGCGTCATGGGATGCCCTCGAGTTTTCATATTTTGGGAGAGGGAGCTCTGGCATAGGCTTGTGAATCATCTCTAGGGCTTTCCTAAAATGATGTCATCAGCTCTCTCTCTCTCTCTCTCTCTCTCTTGTTTCCCTTTTGTTTTGATCACCTGACAGGACACGGAGATCCTAAACACAGCAATCCTCACAGGGAAGACTGTAGCCATTCCTGTCAAGGTGGTCTCCATCGAAGAGAACAGTGCCGTGACGGACATTTCCGAATCCGTGGAATGCAAGTCCTCTGCTGAGGACGTTGTCAAAGTAAGTCTCAAGGATGTCCACTCGTGCTGCACCTGAACTGAGCCGGATTCTCGGTCGCTGAGCCAATGAGCATGCGTTATGAATCCCCATGGGCTGGGTACCTCTGGGTCTGCTCCACCCCAGTATGCTGCGGTTATTGGTTTCCTTTACTTGTCCTTACGCACTGCGCTCTCGTGGCCCTTTCTGACATGTCCAGGGTAATCCTATCATATCGTACCAGGTTTATTACGGCCAACTGAGCGGCAATACAAGCATAAAATACATACAATCACAAGCCACAGACCCCCGTTAACATGGTAATCGTATTCCCCAGATTCTAAATCCGATCCAAAAACACTTTCGCCTATTTATTACTAAAAAACAATATTTTGCTACTACCAGGGTTACGGACTTCTTGGTATCTTCCAGTAAATATCTCCAGGGTGATGCCAATTGCCACTTCGGGGTTTAGGAAGGAATTTTCCTCCAGGCCATATTGGCCCAGAGATCCTGGAGGTTTTTTCCCTTCCTCTGGGCATTGAGCGGGGGTCACTGGGAAAGGGGGGGGGGAGCTGAGGATTTCCTGCATTGTTTAAGGGGGTGGTCCTGATGACCCTTGAGGTACCTTCCATCTCTTCCAAGCTGAGCCAGTTTGCTGTAGTGGTTAAGTGTGCAAACTCTAATCTGGGAGAACCGGGTTTGATTCCCCACTCCTCCACTTGCACCTGCTGGATGACCTTGGGCAAGCCATAGCTCTATACCAGCTGTTCTCTCAAGGACAGTTGTCTCAGAGCTCTCTCAGCCCCACCTACCTCCCAGGGTGTCTGTTGTGGGGAGGGGAAGGGAAAGGAGATTGTAAGCCGCTCTGAGACTCCGAGTGAGTGAAGGGCGGGATATAAATCCAATATCTTCTTCTTCTTTTCCTTTCCTCTCCCTCCCTCCCTCCTTCCTTCCTTCCTTCCTTCCTTCCTTCCTTTCTTCCTTTCTTTCTTTCTTTCTTTCTTTCTTTTTCTTTCTTTCTTTCTTTCTTTCTTTCTTTCTTTCTTTCTTTCTTTCTTTCTTTCCTGGTCCTGAGCAGTTCCACGCAGCAAGAACAATGGAACATACTACAATATTTTATTTATTTATATACACACAAGCATATAAATGCGTGTGTGTCTGTACTGTAGTATCTAGGGACTGTGTGTGTTCAGCATTATCAGACCCCTCCGGTTATCCCTCCCCATACAGATCTGTTGTTCTAGTCCAAAATGGATGGGGCTGAATTTTAAACAGACTTTTTTATTTTAATGTTTATTTCATGTGCATGTTTACTATTTTATGTTGCCCTTCCAAAATGATCCACAAGGGGGCTTTTGTCGATGATGATGTAGAAATATACCCGTAAAGTACAAAACAAACAAACAAACAAACAGTGAAATGCATGAATAAAAACCAGTCCAAACCAGAATGTCATTGTGAACAAAAATGACCAGGGGCTTCCAAAGAAAACCATGAAGCAAAAATAAAACAAGATTTTAAAAAAAATTATTCATTTGCAAAGGCTCTTGTGGTCTGACCCCAAAACTCAGCATGGATGGTTCCAGGTGAACTGAAGTTCTGCAGCAAGTGCCACCACTGAGAAGGTCCTGCCCTTCCCGTTCACCCACTAGAGGCATTTGGAGCAGAACCTCCAACATCGATCTGAGTGATCAGGCAGGTTCATAGGGGAGGGCAAAACACAAGACTTCTTCCCCTCCAGTGCACGATCCATTTCGGATACAGACCCCGGACCGTCTGGGAATTGTCCCAAATGGATCTGTATGGAACCCCTTAGAAATTTCTAGTCCTATTTCTTTCTTCGGCTGTAAAGAAGACAGTTCTGGTTTCCTTCAACTTCATGTTAGTTCCCAGTGAGATCTCCATTCATGCTCTGATGTCCCCAAGAGACTCTCCAGTGCCAATGTGGTGTCATTGTGCAGAGCATGCTGGGAAACTGGGATGCTGCTGTATCCCATGCATTGCCCTCCGGAGATCTGGGTAATTCCTCTTCTTCCTCCAGGTTATTTCCAGAGCAGACTTGGTGGCTGATGGAAGCTAGATCCGTTGGCCTGCCCCTGCTCTTTCCAAACAGCATCTTTGACCCAGCTAGCTGCTGACCACAGACAGAAAGTACTTAGTCAATAAATAAGTCTGCAGTGCTTCCACCGGCAATGAAAGGTACCGGAGTTCAGTGTGTAAGTTATGTCCTTCCTCGGTCTGCCAGTGGCTCTGTTCTCTGTTGGTTTGCTGATGGCCCTGCTGTTGACAGACCTCATAGTTCTTCTGCGTCTAGATTTACGCCCGTCTTCATGAGCTATAAAAATATCCTGCCTCCAAATCATGGTTCTAACCTTTTAGGAGTGGACCAGAATGTATTTACAGTGGCACTAAAGGATGAGTAACAGGCTGGATCCCGCTTGCTAAGCTAGGAGTTTCCAATATGATGGATCAAGTTCTATTTATAACCGTTGCCCCATCTATGACAGCGGGCAACCGTTCGCAATGCTGGAAACCAAGAACATAGGGCTACTTTTACGGGTAGCTCTGGACCTTCAAACCATAGTCTGGAGAAACCTAGGGTTCCTCAGAAGCGTTATCATAATGAGAAGATTGCTGGTGGAAAGCGCCGTCAGTCACAGCTGACTTACGGCAACCCCGTGTGGTTTTCAAGGCGAGAGACGTTCAGAGGTGGTTTGCAGTTGCCTGCCTCTGCGTCAAGCCCCTGGTATTCCTTGGAGGTCTCCCATCCCAATACTAGCTAGGGCTGACCCTGGGTAACTTCTGAGATCTGATGAGATTGGGCTAGCCTGGGCTATCCAGGTCAGGGCAATGAGAGGATCGGCAATGGTCAGCCGCCATCCTCGGAAGCAGTGTTCCCTCTAAGCTGACTTAGTGTGAGCTGGCTCACAGGTTTTTAGCCTCCGGCTCTCACATTTTTGTCTCAGCTCCGGAAGGATGGGCTCCAGAGCAGCAGGCAAATCGCTCACTCACAACTTTAATGCCAGTCGCTCACGAAGTAGAATTTTTGCTCACAAGACTCCACAGCTTAGAGGGAGCATTGCTCGGAAGGCAGTTTCCTCAGCACCGTGTTGTGGGTGTTCTAGACCTTGTTGTCAGTTTGTGGCAATAAGACTCACGGCCCTGGAGGGCACGCCACCACTTTCTACCTTTCCATAGCTAAGGGTTTTAAAAAAAAAACAAAAAAACATGGGGGAAGCATTAAAAGGTGATTTTCCCTATCTGCTATCAAATGCTGTAGCCTAAAAGGACTCTGCCACTTTTCGTTATCCTGTACAGTTCAGCTCTTGGTGGTGGAGAGAGTGCTGTCAAATTACTGCCAGTGTATGTCGTCCCCATAGAGCTTTTGAGATAAGAGACGTTTAGAGGTGGTTTGCCCTGGCCTGCCTCTGCATAGCAACCCTGGCTCTCTTGTTGGTCTCCCATCCAAATACTAACCAGGGCTGACCCTGCTTAGCTTCTGAGATCAGATGAGAGTTGGCTAGCCTGGTCCATCTAGGTCAGAGCAGGTGGTGAAGTCACAGCCAACTTATGGTGACCCTGTAAGGTTTTCAATGCCAGAGACGAACAGAGACCCTTTGCCACTGGCTGCCTCTTTGTAGAGGCCCTGGGTTTCCTTGGTGGCCTCCCCTCCAAGCACTAACCATGGTCGACCCCGCTTCGCTTCCGAGGTCTGACAAGATTGGGTTAGCCTGATCCAATTAGGTCAGGGCAAGTGGTGGTTTTTGGCAACCCTGTCGTCTTTTTAAGGCGAGAGATGGACACTGGTGGGTTCGCCATTGTCTGCCTCTGCGCAGCAACCCTAGACTTCCTTGGTGGTCTCCCAGCCACATACCAATCAGGGCCAACCCTGCTTAGCTTCCAAGTTCTGAGGAGACCAGGTGAGCCTGGGTCATCCAGGTCACCTCAGTTCAGTTCTTACAGCCCATCTCTCTATATTATAAAGCCGATGTGGGGTGGCCACGTACGATGCGCTCCCTCAGCCATAGGCTGAACGAGCTGCCACTCAGCCCGGGGAGCCTGGCCATGATTTGTCCATGCCGTGCCGTACTCCTGCCCACCCGCCCACAGAACCACCGCCCAGCCTCAGTAGGCTGTGAGCCCACAGACAGGGTGCATGCTCTGCCGGCGGCTGAAAGGAGTGGCCAATGATATCTGGACACTGCAGGATGCTGGAGCCGGCTGGACGCCAAACCTCAGCCCGCTCCTGCTGCCAACACGGCCGATGCCTGCGGGGACCTGCTGGCAAGCGTAGGCGGCCACACGTGGGGCCTCAGGCCGCTCCTGACAGTGCCGCGCCCAATGCCCACAGGTACCCGGGTGGGCGACGGGTGGCTGTGGGGGGAACACCGGCAGGCACAGGTGGGGGACTGCATGGGCCCGACGGCTGCTAGAGCCCTTTGTATTAATACTCATTGTGGAGCTGTCCAGTCCAGTAGTGCTGAATTCATATTAAGCGTACTTCAAAGTAATCCCATTTCATTTGAATGGCCTTTATCCCGATATCGCAGTCATCAGTGGACATTGTGAATGGAAGGTGCCTGCCACATGCTCAGAAGTGCTCTTTCAGTACATAGCCCATGCGGAATACGGATATACAGACAGTGGTCTAGGACTCTGGAAAATCAGGGTTCAAATCCAGCCATGTGCTCAAGATGTCAGAAACTAAAGCCCGCCAGGAAAGAATCGCCTCGTTCACTGTCGCCCCGAAATATTATGGACTCCTTCAGATCACAGCGGGCGTGCAGCCCTGGAAAACGGCCCCGGAAGCTTTCTCACACCGGAACAAACGACCCTACCCTGAAATAGATACTCCATCCCTCGGCAAATGACTTCTATTTATTTTTGTGTCTATTCAAATGAAAGAGAAAAAAGGCGTGCTCTGCCATATAACTGGAAAGCTTCTACCTTTGACAAAAAGAAAGCTGACGAGAGAAGAATTTGTTAAGCAGCTCAGCAAGGAATGGTGGCATTATCAGTTCGAGGAGGTCTCTCCACCCCCCCACCCCACCCCCAAAGCTAAAGGAGATGTACAGAAAAAGCAAACTCCAAATCTGGAGAGTCAGCCTAAGACAAAAACAACGCTGGGAAAAAAAGCCTACAGTGAAATAGTGCGTAAAATAGGCATCGTCACAGGCCATTTCTGCCAACGGAGGTGACCCACACAGCCTCCTATGATTTTGGGGGGGAGCGGGGACCAGGTTTATTTTAAACTATAAACCTTCCCCTCAGTCACCAGGTGCTCCAAAGGTAGCGAGTGTCTAGGCTTTGTTTTCGCTGCTATGAGGGAAGTTTTGTGGGGCACCTGTAGAATATGGGGGTCACTGAGGTAGGAACTATATATTAACCACATGGAAAGATTTATTTATTTACAGATTGGTTTCCAGGAACAGAACAGCAGCACAGGTCTCCAGGTAGACAAAGGAGAAACCTGGCTGAGGCACATTAATGTAGAGAGCCGTTTCCATTCTCCTTAATACTTTCCAGCATAAACAGGCTTTTACTGACTAGGTTGGATCCCCACAGGATTCCACCCGCATCGGCCTGCCCTCTCCCATCAGGTCAGGCTAAATAGCACAGGGTCCGCTCATTGCCGGACAGGCCTAACAATTTGGTGTAGTGGTTAAGTGCATGGACTCTAATCTGAGAGAACCAGGTTTGATTCCCCACTCCTCCACGTGCAGCTGCTGGCGTGACCTTGGGCAAGCCATAGTTCTGGCACAGCTGTTCTTGAAAGAGCAGTTCTCGAGAGATCTCTCTCAGCCCCGCCTACCTCACAGGGTGTCTGTTGTGAGAAGGGGAAGGGGGGAAAGTTTGTAAGCTGCTCTGAGACTCCGAGTGAAGGGCGGGGTATAAATCCAATCTCCTCCTCCTCCTTCCTCTTCTCTGTCAGAAGTCCACTCTGCCACACAGCCAAACAGAATACAAAAAAAGGGAAAATCCTCCATATAATGAATCTTCCAAAAATACTCAAAGACACCCTGAGTAATGCTTACAAGTAAGTATAATGCTTACAAAATATTTGCATCAGTAATAGCAAACATACAAAATGATCTAAATTCAAATCTTTTTTTTTAATCCATTTTTATTAGGTTTTTGACAACATATAAAATTAGACAACCAAAAACAATATTCATATTGAAATAAGGTGAACCATCATAATATTTACCCTAATACAACCAACTGGAAAAGTTGGACCATGTACATGTAGGGTCTATATTACATTCTGGATTCAACAAGAAACTCATTCTATCTAATTCTGCCCATTCTATTAGTTTATCAACTATTTCTTCTCTTCCCGGTATAACAGACGAGTTCCAAACTTTAGCCTTTGTTATACGTGCCGCCGTAAGTGTGTAAGTTATTAGTTTCAGATCGGCCATTAACAAATTATCTGTTAACATATTTAGTAAAAAAGCTTCTGGTTCTATCTCTATGTCAATGTCCACAATTTCAAAGATCAACCTCTTAACCATAGTCCAAAACTTCTTCATTTCTGTGCAAGTCCACCACATATGATACTTAAGTTGGTTGATTTCCAACCAGGTTAGGTTAATATTCAGTTCTTCCCGTATTTGAATCTCAGATTTCAAATTATCCTTATTATCTAGTAGCATTTCATATTTTAGGTTTTTATTGGACATCATTAAGGAGGGTTTAATGAAGGCTTCAAGAGGTGAAACCCATTTGGGTATCTTTTCATAAAATCTCTCTCTAAATTCAAATCTTGAAATGCATATAAATAAATTGTGCAAATAGGGAAAGATGCATGAGTCACAGAACAAAGGGTTCAAATGCAAATTGCAAATTTAAAAGTCCACCCCATATACCAATGGTACTTCAGGGGAGGAGAATCCTCTGTTCCTGAAGACTTGAAGGTCCGTTCGTATCACAGCTCTGCAAGTTAATTCCAGGTGACCGGCTGAACCGGTGCTGTGTCACCTCATTTCACCAAAGCTTTATCCGAGATGGAACTGTAACGACGAGAACCAGAATCACTGCATAATAAAATATTTCATGTCACTGTGTTCTTGTGTATGTTTGGTCGTATGCTTGGAAGAATGCATGTAATGCCAGAAGAATTGGTTTGGGGGAAGGAGTTGAGGAACTGAAGCAATGCAATGCGGAAGGACACGTTTCTAGTCGCTTACTCCAAAACGTGGGGCGTAAAGAGCTGTCCATAGTCTCCGGCAAGCCATAGTCTCCAGCAATGTTCCCTCTAAGCTGAGTTAGTGTGAGCTCGCTCACAGTTTTGTCGCCTCCGGCTCACACAGTTTTTGTCTTAGCTCAGGAAGGAGGGCCCCAGAGCAAACTGATTTATGCAGCAGCCATAAATTGCTCGCTCACAACTGTAATGCCAGGAGCTCACAAAGTGGAATTTTTGCTCACGAGACTCCACAGCTTAGAGGGCGCATTGGTCTCCAGCTGAGTCTCCTCTTCTACCAAAGGAAGATCACCCCTCTTTTTCCTTTTGACCCCGTGATCCTTGACTTCCAGGCCTCCTGGGGTTCCCCTTTTTGGCCAGGCCTCATCTGCCGGCCTCCCTATGACTAACCCGTGGGCCAGTTTGCCAAAGTTCCTGCCTCTTCTGCGAAAAGGAGATTGCCATCCCCTTTCTCCCCCAAGCCTCAGATGTCCACCCCCACCACTACCAGCATGCACACCCCCTTTCCCTCTCCCTCATCTCTTTCTACCCCTGACCCGGGCTCTTTCACACTTTCCTCCATGCCCCCCCCCCAGTCCCACAAGGGCCACTTTTGTTTGAGGTTTGGAGGGCCACTATTGGTGTTTCCAGAGCTGCAGAAGTCCCTCCCCCCCCCCCGTTGCCATGCTGATTAATTGAACAGCGCCAGCATGTCTGCCAAACAAACCTCCATAAGAACCATGAAAGTTCGTGGGAGGTTCGTTGCTGGCATGATTACACGACCCTCGACTCGTGAACCACGAACCAGGTGATGTTCGTGACGAAATTAGGTTCGTGACGAGTTTCGTGCCCATCCCTAATCAGGACCGTTTCTAGATGGGCTACCCTTCCTTTGTTCACACTGAGGTGCTCCGTTTGGAAGAGGCACAGCATGGCAACAGGCAATGCCCTTTCCGGTCGTTCCCGACTCCCTTTTCACTTCTCCCCCATTCTCTCCTCCTTGAGCTGAGGTCCTTTAAGGCCAAGAGTTTGATAGGATTTAAAACTGTCCATTATGTTTTTACTGCCAGCTATGGTGGAGAAATAAAAAACAGGCGACAGGCCAAGAAGGAGCAGATTTCTGAGAATCCCAACAGAAGGAAGGAAGGAGGGAAGGCTGTAAACCACAGATTGAGGCGGGGGGGGGGGGAGTTTGATTTAAGGCACTAAGCTTTACGTGGGTGGAATAAAGTTTTACATTCCAGCTGCCAACTGTAGATCACTAGCACTTAAACAGTGCTGGACACTGCAGAAAAGAAAGAGAAAGTCGTTTGAACATCAGAAGAGCCCTGCTGGATCAAACCAGTGGACCATCTGGTCCAGCATCCTGTCTCACAAAGTGGCCAACCAGCTCCTCTGGAGGCCCAAGAACAGGGCAGAGAGGCCTTCCCCTGATGTTGCCTTCTGGCTCTGGGACTCAGACACTGGGCAGTGATTTGGGGCCACTCACTGTTATTGATTGATTGGCTTCGTTCATACACCATCTTTTCCCCCAATGGGGAACTTAAGAGGCTTACATCTGTCCTCTTTCTGAGCCTTAACCTACCTCACAGATGAGGAAAGGAGGAGGAGGAGATTGGATTTATACCCTGCCCTACACTCAGAGTGGCTTGCAAACTCCTTCCCCTTCCCCTCCCCACAACAGACACCCTGTGAGGTAGGTGGGGCTGAGAGAGCTCTGACAGAAACTGCTCTTTCAAGAACAGCTCTGACAGAACTACGGCTTGCCCAAGGTCATCCAGCAGCTGCAAGTGGAGGAGAGGGGATCAAACCCAGTTCTCCCAGTTTAGAGTCTGCGCACTTAACCACTACTCCAAACTATGCATAATATTGACCTCTTGAAGGAATCTAAAAGTATATTGATGGAATACGGGGAAGGGATCATAGTAGCTGCTGGATAGGAGCAATAATAGAAGAACCTTTGGCCTTTTAAGCCTAGTTTGTAGGCTTTTCAGGCGTATCTAGCGGACCGCTGTGGGAGCAAGGATGCTGGATTCAGTGGACTCCTAGGATCTTAGAATTCCAAAACTGGAAAAGGCCTAAAGACCCTTCAGCCCAATCCCCTAAAGCATTTTAGGATGACCAAAGAGTAATTAACACATGGAATTCTCTGCTGCAGAGAATGGTGGCAGCTACAAGCATAGACAGCTTCAAGAGGGGAGTGGAGATACATATGAAGCAGAGGTCCATCAGTACTCTGTGCTCTGGGCAGTGATGCTCTGTCTTCTTGGTGCTTGGGGGTGACAGTGGGAGGGCTTCTGGAGTTCTGGCCTCACTGGTGGACCTCCTGGTGGCACCTGGATTTTGGCCACTGTGTGGCACAGAGTGTTGGACTGGATGGGCCATTGGCCTGATCCATCATGGAGTCTCTTATGTTCTTATGTCTGAGGCAGTGAGGCTCTGTATTCTTGGTGCTTGGGAGGCAACAGTGGAAGGACTTCTGGAGTTCTGGCCCCACTGGTGGACCTCCTGATGGCAGCTGGGTTTTGGCCACAGTGTGACACAGGGTGTTGGACTGAATGAGCCATTGGCCTGATCCAACATGGCTTCTCTTGTGTTCTTATGTCATACTCCAGTCTAACCCAGCAGAGCTCTGCTTAGGTCCTGATCTCTAATGTTGAACAGCTGGCCATTTTTATCCTGCAAAAATTACACCCTTTTCCTCCAGATCACATGAAGCTGCCTAATAGTAAATCAGACCCTTGGCCCATCGAAGTCACTACTGTCTGCTCAATAGCCAGTTTGGTGTAACGAGAGACAGTCTGGTGTAGTGGTTAAGAACACACTCTAACCTGGGAGAACCGGGTTTGATTCCCCACTCCTCCACATGCAACTGCATGTATGAACTAGGGTCACTTACAAGTTCTCTCAGAGCTGTTCTCTCAAGGGCAGTTCTCAGGAGAGCTCTCTCAGCCCCACCTGCCTCACTGGGTGTCTGTTGTGGGGAGGGGAAGGGAAAAGGAGATTTTAAGCCACTCAGAGACTCCCTCGGATAGTGGTGTGGGGTATAAATCCAATCTCTTCGTCCTTGTCCTCCTCCTCTTCTTCCTCTTCCTCTTCAGGGTCTCAGGTGGAGGACTTTTGCATCCTCTGCCACATGATCCTTTCAGCTGGAGATGCTGGGGATTGAACCTGAGACATTCTGTATACCAAGCAGATGCTCTGTCGCTGAGCCCCAGCCACTCTTCTGGCCCAACTTTTGTGGAAGAAGTGCAAACTGGCACCGCACTCTCTAAAGGTCCCTTTCGACAGGGTCGCCAAGAAGACTTTCTTCGGAGAGGCACCAAGAAAGAAAGGAAATCAAAGACCGTGGAAAGCATCTCGGGATTTTCTGCTTAGCTCTGTTGTTTTCCTTATCACTTTCTTTTTCTTTTTCCCCCCTTGCCGTTCTTCTGTAAAAGTGAGAAGAAGTAACAGGGGAAAGTCCCCGCGGTGCAACTTTAATAACCGAAAGATCTGCTGCGAAAGCATCAATGCGAGTTTCTTGAAATGCAAGCACGGCGTATAGCCCGTGTGTTCTGTGGGAAACAGAGAGGGATTTGCATAGAGACGCCTGCTAGGCTCTTGCCGCTTTAGACAGTAAGGAAAACATTTGGAAGTCGCCCCTTCCCATCCCAGTTTTTTAAGGCAATCAAGAGAGCGAGAGACAGTGACTTCCTGGGCCCTCCTGTGAGCTTGGTATGCCAGCTGTTTTATTTATTTATTTATTCATTCATTCATTCTTTCAGTTTATACCCCGCCCTCCCCGCGAACGGGCTCAGGGCGGCTTACACGGGCACAAAGGCCAAAAAATAATACATTAAAATGATTAAAACAGGTAAAACGAATTCCTAGGACTAATACATTGCTAATAGCTTCCTGTAACATTATTAACAGAATGGCGACCCAGTGGTAGGTCTCTAGATCCCACCCGCACCAGCCAGGATTGTTAGGGCCGGTACATCCTTGATGGTATCCCTGATGGATGGAATCCTCGGTGGCGGCTCCTATTCGAAAGCCTGGCGGAAGAGCTCCGTCTTGCAGGCCCTGCGGAACTGTACAAGGTCCCGCAGGGCTTTGATCTCCTCTGGGAGCTCATTCCACCAGACGGGAGCCGCCACCGAAAAGGCCCTGGTCCTTGTTCTGGTGAGCCTGGCGGCCCTAAGGCCTGGAACCTCTAGCCGGTGGGTTGACCCCGACCTCAGTGCCCGCTGGGGTATATATGGAGAAAGGCGGTCCCTAATTTTGCATCCCAGTCACTTAGTACATGGTCTATGATCTGGGAAATCCTGTGAAAAGGATAGAGGGGGAAAGTCCCCTATTGCCTTCAGTTATGCACAAACATCTCAGAGCCAGTTTGGTGTAGTGGTTACGAGCAGCAGAATCTAATCTGGAGAACTGGGTTTGTGGGGAGAGGAAGGGAAAGGAGATAGTAAGCCCCTCTGAGACACCGAGGGAAGAGAGAGGTATGAATCCCATCTCCTCCTCTTCCTCCTCCTCCTCTTCTTCTTCTATAGGCCAGAAGCTGTCTGACTACTTGCCAGTCCAATCCCATCTAGCCACCAACTGAATTGCTGTAAGGTCATGTCGTCTTCTCAGTTGCTCTCTGTCAGCTACGGCATGCTGCTGATCTGTGCAGCTTCTGTGTGGGAAGTGAAAGGTCAGGAGAAGAAAAGCCATCCTAGCATCTGGGGTCAGGTGGGGGAAATGAGACAGAAAGGCTCAAAGGGCATTCGCAGCATCCCTTGCGAATGCGCCTCTGGAATCTTCCGAGTAAGCTGCCAAAGCCTTCTTGTCGAGCGGCACAGAATGCGATAAGCAATATCCTATGCCTTTAGTTTAATGTCATCTGTAAAAGCCATTTGTCTGAGATATGCTGAACTTCTCTGTTTTGGAACGGGCGGCCACGGCCTTGCAAGCAGAGCCGGAGGTTGGACGTTAGCCCAGAAGCATTTACGAATTGCAGATGTGCAGCCCGTCTTCAGCCTCGCGCCACCTCGGCCAACACATTTGTACTCTTTCTGACACAGCGTTTGGCTCCGGATAATATTATATCATATATCTTGGTCCATTACAGCTGGGTCAAGCTGAAGGTGAACAGTTTTAACACAAGCGGCTGTCTCTGCAAAGCCGTGAGGATCGCTGTCTCCCACCCTGCAGAGTCCCAGTTAGCAACTACTGTTGCAGGAGGGTCCTTTAAATCGGTGTTTCCCAACCTGTTGGTCGGGGCCCAGAAGTAAGTCACAAAGCCTCTGAAAGTGGGTTATGGGCCAGCCCTTCCTAACGGCTGCCCCACCCTTTCTGTTGCTCCCTTTTGTATTTTGAAAACCAAGATCGGACCCTGGAAATGCCATCTTCCATGTCCTACATTAGACTTTTTTTTGGTGACTGCATCTCCATGTTGATCAAGTAAAAGGTTTTCCTGATGGTTACTAGAAGGAGGTTCTTAGAAGGAGGAGGAGGAGGAGGAGATTGGATTTCTGCCCCCACCCTTCACTCAGAGTCTCAGAGCAGCTTACAGTCTCCTTCCCCTCCCCACAACAGACACCCTGTGAGGGAGGTGGAGCTGAGAGAGCTCTTTCAAGAACTGCTCTTTCAAGAACAGCTCTGACAGAACTATGGCTCGCCCAAGGTCATCAAACACACACATGGACTCCCCAGAAGCTCAAAGACAAACAATGTTGCCAGAAGGATCGTGTGACTTCCCTGCGATTGGGCTGCACCATTTTAGACAGCAGGGGCCGAGTTTGGTGGCTGCACACAGTGGTTAAGTGTGCAGACTCTAATCTGAGAGAACCGGGTTTGATTCCCCATTCCTCCACTTGCAGCTGCTAGATGACCTTGGGCAAGCCATAGTTCTGTCAGAGCTGTTCTCTCAAGGACGGTTCTGAAAAGAGCTCTCTCAGCCCCGCCTACCTCACAGGGTGTCTGTTGTGGGGAGGGGAAGGGAAAGGAGTTTGTAAACCGCTCTGAGACTCCAAGTGAGTGAAGGGCGGGGTATAAATCCAATCTCTTCTTCTTCCTCTTCTTCTTCTTCTTCTTGGATGTCAGTCAACAGTTGCTGGGAAAGTCCTTTCCCTGCCTGAGATACGACAGACCTGCTGGCAACCGAGGTAGACAAGACTGCTAGTTGGACCAGTGGTCTAACGCTGTTGTAAATGCAGAAAGGGTCAAGCTACAGGTGATAAAATAATATCAAAATAAATATTTATGATACAGTGTACATCATAGTCGAATTTAAAAGCATACCGCCGGAAGATCAGGCTGCCTTAAGAGTCCGAACAAGCTTTACATAAGCTGTCATGGTTTCCCGTCCAAACTTGATAAACGTATCAAATGATCAACACAAGACCGTATGCGCTGATGACCCTCTGTAGTTATCAGTTGGCCACGGTGCGAGACAGGATGCTGGGCTACATGGACCACTGGTCTCATCCATCAAGGCTCTTCTGATGTTCTTCTGAGAGAATTTGCATCAGTGAAGGATTTACACACACACACATCACCCACCCCAGGCTCCTGGCTGGTTCGGTGTCCCCCCCAATCCTTGGACACCTGGGGGTGCTTGCCAGTCTGAAAAAACAGCAAACATCAGCCCACACTAATCCTGACAGCCAGATGACCTATTCCATGATGCGTCAGTGGAACATCTAATGCCCCCAACCCCCCTGTTTATAAATTGGCATTCAGGCAGGAAAGACGGATGGCCATTTGGTGCTAATAGTCCTCATTAACACAGATGAAATCATTTTTAGAGACGGCAGGATATGGGGGGGGGGGGGGGAACATAATGGGAATAGGAGCTGCCTGTTGGGTTTACTGTTAATTCCTGCAGTTCTGGCGTCGGGTCTTTAGAAACGCAGAATCTCCCTCGTCGCCGGGCCACTTTATGCATGATTAACGCGTTGCAAGATTTCCCCTGACGTTTATGACACCTTTAGGAATCGCTATGACAACGACTTCATCACACGCAGCCACTTCATCCGATCTGCATCCTTCTTAATGATTTATATCTTCGGGAGGGGTTCTCCCCCCCCCCCCCATTTAAAAAAAAAAACCCATTCCATCCCACTTGTACTTGGCTAGGTAATAAATGAGAAAACTCAATGGTCTGTAAATTACAACATTGATTAAAGGAGTGATTACTGATATAACTCTTAAATTGACTATGCTAATGCCGTGCTTGTATTTCGGGACAGTATTTACATGCTGATGATAAATCCACTGCGGTGCTCGGGAGGGGTGGGGAAGGGAATTAAAAAAGAAATAGCCGGACGGCTTTCAACAAAATGTAAATCCTTATAAACAGATAATGGGCTATTATGGAAGGAATTCTTTTCACTTGGCTTCCCATTCTCCCTACCAAACTGTCCCGAGAATTTATAATCCCTAAACATTCATGAAAAATGTGAAAGACAACAACAAAGCCAGAATGTGTCAGTTTAGGATCACCATGCATGCTGTGAGAAGCGATGAAGACTCAGGGGCGCGAGGAACTCAAGTTCCCGTTTTGTGCGCGTGCTCATAGAGGGGAATCTTTACATCGCCGTAACAATTCAACGGGCAATGCTCAGGCATATTTGAAAAACGTACTGGTCAAATTTGACTTTTGGGAGGAGGACAGGAGTAGGTCTCAGAATCCTTTGCGGGAAGATGAGGGAGAGACTTCCGTTGAAATCTGGCAGCAGCGAAGGGCTTGCAGACCAAATGGAGAGAGCTCTGATGGGCTAGCATCTGTGCTGCCAGCCAACGGAAATAGACTTTTAAAGAAAGACCAAAAAAACCCTAGAAAGTGTCTATCAGTTAGTGATAGTTGTCATAAGCAGTATTGCTTTGAATACCTACCAGTTCAGCTCATGTCTTGCTTGCTGGTTGAGAGGAGGGAACCAATCATTCACTGAACTGTTTGGATGCGAATTTGTGGGGTTTTTGTCTGATTTGATTGGTTTCTCACAGGATTTAACATTGTTTCCGCCCCTGTGTCTCCCTCCCTTCCCATGTGCCATCACCTCCACTTGTCAATAGGCACACAGTAAAAACAAATGTTTGAGATTTTTGAGTTGAGACATACTCTTTGAATGACTCTGTGCACCTTTGGTGCATGTCCGCCATGAACCTGGTTAACCTAGCAATCAGTTCTTACATTTTTAAACTTTCTTTTATCTTTAAAGTGTGGTGATTGAACCCAACCAATCTTTTTCTCACAGAGGGGACTAGGCATACTGTCCTGAAGTAGTTGCCAATCTCCAGGTGGCACCTGGCAATCCCCCACTGTTACAGTTGATCTCCAGATGACCAAAATCAGTTCCTCTAGAGAAAACAGCCACTTTAGAGAGTGGACTCAATGCATCATATCCCGCTGAGGTCCCTCCCCTCCACAAACCCCACCCTCCCCAGGCTCCACCTCCCAAAATCTCCAGGAATTTCCCAACCCTAAACTGGCAACCCTACCCTGAACTCCTTGAAAACAAGAGTGGGATAAAAATGTACCAGTGAGTCCAATGTTCCCTCTCAGCTTTGGAGTCTTGTGAGCAAAACTTCTACTTTGTGAGCTACTGGCATTACAGTTGTGAGCGAGCGATTTGGCTACTGCATGAATCAGTTTGCTCTGGAGCCATCCTTCCTGAGCTAAGACAAAAATGTGTGCGCCAGAGGCTAAAAAACTGTGAGCTAGCTCACACTAGCTCAGCTTAGAGGGAACACTGCCAGCGACCTACTTAAGGGTCTGCCTGCTCTCTGCTGCGACTTGTACCTCCTTCTCCTTCTCCTCCAGGTGTCTGACCGATGCGACTACGTTTTCGTCAATGGCAAAGAAGTGAAAGGCAAAGTGAATGCCATGGTCAACTTCACGTACCAGTACTTGAGCGCTCCCTTGCTGGTCACGGTGTGGGTGCCACGCCTCCCTCTTCAAATTGAGGTCTCCGACACTGAGCTGAGCCAAATAAAGGGCTGGAGGGTTCCCATTGTCTCCAGCAAGAGGTGAGTCCTGGACGCTTGGCCTATCCGGCATCCTCCTCAGGCAGACTACATCACGAGTGTGAGGACATCTGCCCATCCCTCTGTAGAACTTTTCCCTGCTGTGCTCGCTTGGTGGCTAATCTTCACCGCTGTTCCTCATCCCAGTTTCTAGGAAAGATCAGCCACATGGGGTGTAACTATGGCTCAGTGGAAGAGTCTCAGCTTTGCCTGCAGAAGGCCACAAGTTCACTCTCCTGCGTCTCCACGTGAGGGATCTCAGGTGCTGGGGAAAGCCTTCCTTGGTCCAAGACCCTAGAAAGCCATTTCCAGTTAAAGTAGAGGATGAGCAAGATTCCAGGATGGGGGATCTTATTTTAAGAATTTCAGTTAGAAGGAAAGTTGGTTTGTAGACCCTGCTTTTCCTTAAGAAGTCTCAAAGGGGCTTACAATCACCAGTTTGGCTGGAGATCCTGGAGGTTTTTTGACATCTTCTGTGCATGGAACAGGGGTCACTGCGGGTGTGGAGGGGGAGGTGTTTGTGAATTTCCTGCACTGTGCAGAAGGTTGGACTGGAGGACCCTTCCAACTCTATGATTCCATGATTCCCTTCCCCTCCCCACAACAGGCTCCCTGTGAGGTAGGTGGGGCTGAGAGGGTTCTGAGGGAACTATGACTGGCCCCAAATCCCCCAGCAGGCTTCATGTGAAGGAGCAAGGAATCAAACCCAGTTCTCCAGATTAGAGTCCACCACTCTTAACCACTACACCATGCCGGACTGAAAAGAGGGAAGAGACTGTGGCTCAGTGGTGGAGCACCTGCTTGGCAATCAGAAGGCCCCAGGTTCAATCCCCGGCGTCTCCAGTTAAAAGGGTCAGATAGTAGGTAATCCGAAAGACCTCTGTCTGAGATCCTGGAGAGCTGCTGCCAGTCTGAGTAGACAAGACTAACCTAGATGGATCAATAGTCTGATTCATAAAGACAGCTTCATGTGTATAACGGTCATGCCCATGCAGGTAAGACCCTTTTGGAGAGCTGCTACCAGGCAGACTGTTGAGGACGACACAAATCATCTGTACCCATGAGGCTATAGAGCGGAGGTCCCCAAGCTTTTTGGGCCGCTGGGAGCCTGTTGTGTCCTCCAAAGAGCTTCATGCTCAGATCAGATTACCAGTGATCCCCGGCCCAAAAGATATCCAGCGGTCCTCAACTAGAGGCAGGCTTTTTCAGCCCTGGCTCCTGCCTGGTGGAACTCTCTACCTGGTGACATCCGGGCCCTGTGGGACCTAGTACAGTTCCACAGGGTGTGCAAAACAGAGATGTTCCGCCAGGGGCGGCACTCTGGTAATCGCCCTAAAACTCCATGGTACCACAGAGTTTTCAGGGCGATTGCTAGAGCTTCACCCGGCGACGTGCCCAGCGTGATGATGTCGCTTCTGGGTGACGTCATCACTCCGGACACGTCAGCCTGATTCTGGCCGGTGGATTGGGGGCTCATTTAGCAGGGGAATCCCCACACACCGTGGGGACTTGGCAGCAGTGTTCCCTCTAAGCTGTGGAGTCTTGTGAGCAAAAATTCAACTTTGTGAGCCACTGGCATTAAAGTTGTGAGCGAGTGATTTGGCTGCTGCATGAATCAGTTTGCTCTGGAGCCATCCCTTCCTGAGCTAAAGGGGAAAAAAGTGTGAGCTGGAGGCTAAAAGCCTGTGAGCTAGCTCACATTAATCCCGCTTAGAGGGAACACTGCTTGGCAGCCCAATCATCACCATCTTTGGAATTCTGACACCATGTGGTGGACGCTGCCACAAAATGGCTACCGCAGGAAGCAGAGCCAGCCACAAAATGGCCGCCACGCTTGCCTCGATTCACACCGTGATGATTCTGTTGTGCGGCTGCCGAAGGAACACATTGGCCTATCTGAGCAGCCAATCAAATCTCCAGTGGCCAGTCAGAAGCCTTGCTGGGCAAAAGCCCCACCAGGCCCTGCCCACTTTCTAAAAACACTTGGGAAACGGCAGGAAATGTATTGGTGGGTCGCCGTGGCACCGACAGGCACCGTGTCAGGAAACCCCCCCTCTAGAGTGGAGCCTCCTGGATAGCTGCGTTGTCGGGAAGAGCTGTTAACTGTATGTACTGCTTCGTAGGCAAACCAGAGACAGCGACGATGAGGACGAAGATGAGCGGAAGGGGCGAGGCTGCGCCCTCCAGTACCAGCACGCCATGGTGCGGGTTTTCACCCAGTTTGTGGCAGAAGACGCCAGTCCCTGGGGCCAGCTGAGCTATCTGCTGGGCTCCGATTGGCAGTTCGACATCACGGATTTGGTGGCCGACTTCATGAAGCTGGAAGAGCCGCACGTGGCCCAGCTGCAGGGGGGCAAGGTTCTGATTGGGCAGGAGGTCGGCATGACGATGGTCCAGGTCAGTCCAGAAGTTTTCTGTCGTTTGAGCCGGCCTCGTACCTGCGGAATCACTACCCTTTTGAGGAACCCGGGGCGGGCAGGCCGATGTTCTGGCTTGTGATAAGAAGTGTCTGTGTGCCTTGTGACTCTAAGTGAAGTAGCGTGGCAAAGCCAGCTCCCTTCTTGCACAGGGCTTGAGACAGAAATCGTGGCCCCAGGCACAGATGGGTTTAAAGAGAGATTAGATAGATTCCCAGAGAAGAGGTCTAACAGTGGCCACTAGCCATGGCGACTAAAGGGAACCTCCACATTCAGAGGCAGTCAACCTCTGGATTCCAGTGCCAGGAGGCAGCAACAAGGGAAGGTCTCAAGTCCACCCCCTCCCAAAGCATCCATTTTCTCCTGGGGAAACTGATCTCTGTAATCTGGAAATGAGCTGTAATTCCAGGGGATCCCCTGGTCCCACCTGGAGGCTGGCATCCCTACTTCTGTACTAAAGGAAAAGGTTTCCCTTGCTCGAAAGCCAGTTGAATCCAACTCTAGGGGGCAGTGCTCATCTTCGTTTCCAAGCCCAACAGCCGGCGCTGTCGGAAGACTTTTCTGTTGTCATGTGGCCGGCATGACTAAACGCCAAGGCGCACGGAACGTTGTTCCCTTCCCACTGAAGCGGTATCTATTTATCTACTTGCAATTTCCTGCTTTCGAACTGCCAGGTTGGCAGGAGCTGAGGCCAGAGACAGGAGCTCACTCCGTCACGCGGCACTCAGGTCTCGAACTGCCGAGCTACCGACCTTCCGGTCTGCAGCTCCATGTCTTCACCTCTGAGCCACCGCGTCCCCTACTTCTGCACTACTGAGAACCAAGTAGGCCCCTGGGGTGCACTCTGATGTCTTTGTGATATGCTTAGAGCACCGAACCCACCCGATCCTTAGAGACGCAGGTCACAGTGGCTTTTGAGCCCCTTTCTAACCAGATCGCTTCACGGCTTCCTCCCAAGGTCCTCTCTCCGCTGTCAGACTCCATCTTGGCAGAGAAGACTGTGACGGTGTTGGACGACAAAGTGACCATCACGGATATGGGGGTGCAGCTGCTAGCGGGCTTGTCGCTCTTTCTTCATCCCAGCACGGCAAGCAACCGGGCAGTCGTGGCGACTGCTGTGGCCCAGGAGCTTCTTCACACCCCCAAACAGGTAGTTGGCGGGTTCTTAATATGTTCTCTTCCTTCCAGCAGGTCTCCTGGCCATTAATGGAGGCTTAGTTGGCCCTGACCTGGATGGCCCAGGCTAGTCTGATCTCGTCAAGTATCAGAAGCTAAGCAGGGTTGGCCATGGTTAGTACTTGGATGGGAGACCACCAAGAAAACACAGAACTGCTGCACAGAGGCAGGCTATGGCCAACCCACCTCTGTTCATCGATTACCTCGGGAACCCTACAGGGTTGCCATAAGTCAGCTGTGACTTGACAGCATTTTCCACCACCACCAGGGTACCACACGCATGCAGGAAAGCCACAGAATTCAGCCGCCTGAAAACCACTACGTCTAGGGCTTTAAAAAAAAAAAATCAAAGCAGCTTTCTAGTCCACATGACAAGACGGTTGAAAATCCATGTATTTCAACTGCCCCTACCCAGAGCCAGTTTGATGTAGTGGTTAAGTGCGCGGACTCTAATCCGGGAGAACCGGGTTTGATTCCCCACTCCTCCACTTGCACCTGGCTGGATGACCTTGGGCAAGCCATAGCTCTGTACCAGAAAAAAGCTCTCTCAGCCCCACCTACCTCACAGGGTATCTGTTGTGGGGAGGGGAAGGGAAAGGAGTTTGTAAGCCGCTCTGAGACTCCCAAGTGAGTGAAGGGCGGGGTATAAATCCAATCTCTTCTCTCTTCTTCTTCTTCTTTTCTGGAGCCAGCCCTGGGTCAGTCCGTGTCTCTGCTTTCGCAAGATGTGGGAAATGAAAGCGGCTTTGTGCATACAGCCATGCCTGGAAGTTCGTCGTGTTCTTTTCTGATGGAGTTCAAGGAGTCAGTTATCTGATTCGGGAAAATATGAATGTCAGTCCTGATATAACAAACATAAAACAATGATTTTTCAGATCGGTTGAGTGCTTGCAGCCTTCGGAGCAACTTCCTGTGGGTTGTCACATTAATCCGTACAACAACCCTATAAGGTAGAAGAAGAGTTTGTACCCCACCCTTCACTCTGCGTCTCAGAGCGGTTTATAATCTCCTTTCCTTTCCCCTTCCTACAATAGACACCCTGTGAGGTAGGTGGGGCTGAGAGAGCTCTCTCGAGAACTGCCCTTGAGAGAACAGCTCTGAGAGAACTTGTGACTGACCCAAGGTCACACCAGCAGCTGCATGTGGAGGAATGGGGAATCAAACCCGGTTCTCCCAGATTAAAGTCCACACTCCTAACCACTACACCAAACTGGTAGGTTAGGATTATCTTGATATTACCGATGGGATGCAGAGACTGAGAGAGGGTCTTGCTTCCGGCCGCTGCCTGAGTTGTGGCTGACAGGAGATGGAAACAGGCAGCCTTGCGGATCTTGTCCCATTTTTCTAGCCACTGAGCTGCACCAACTCCCCATTTGTAAAATGCTATTCCTGTTTCCTTCGCATCTTCCCGTGACAACTGAGTGTGTCTGAGTTGCAGCGAGTGGAGAACCTGATCCGCAGTGAGATTAAATGGTTCACTGGTCGCCCCTCTCCGCCTACTCCAGTCAAGCGTTCAGTCAAGGCACACAGAAGAGCTGGTACAATTGAGAGGACTGTTTTTTAAAACATTCCTCGTCAACGGGAAGGGTAGGGTTCCCAGCCCTGGGCCAGCAAATATCAGGGGATTTGGAGGGGGAATGCATGGGATAGGTGGATTTTCAGGAGGATGTCATGTCACTTCCAGTGGACGCTCTAGGAGTTTCCCCTCATCTCTATGATAAATGTCATGGAGATGAGGGGAAATTCCTAGAACATCACCATCGATGCCATCACTCTCTCCCCCCCCCTTAAATTATTGAGTGGGGAAGGAAAGGCTTAAGTCCTCCTATGACAGGTAAAGGTAAAGATAAAGGTTTCCCTTGCTTGAAAGCCAGTCAAATCAGACTCTAGGGTTGCAATGCTCATCTCTGTTTCCAAGCCAAAGAGCCAGCGCTGTCTGAAGATGTTTCTGTGGTCATGTGGCTGGCATGACTGGATGCCGAGGTGCATAGAACACTGTTACCTTCCTACTGAAGCGGTACCTATTGATCTACTTGCAGTTCCTTGCTTTCGAACTGCTAGGCTGGCAGGAGCTGGGACCAGAGACAGGAGCTCACTCCATCACGCAGCACCCGGGTCTCGAACTGCCAAACTACTGACCTTCTGGTCTGCAGTTCAGTGTCTCAACCACTTGAGCCACTGCGGCCCTCCCTCCTATGACAAGGTGCCTCTAAATGCAGATTAATAAAAATGATGCCATTCCCTTATTTATTTATGTACGGACTGATTGATTGATTGATTGATTGATTGCTCAAAATGTGTCAGAACTTGGGGCCTCAGCATGTCTTGAGGTCTCCCTACCAGTGGTGCCGCAGTAGGAAGAAACGGTTCAGACTGGCTTGTGGCAGTCAACCATCTCGAAACTCTCTCTCAAGTCCATTTCACAAATCTTGCATCTCAGTTTTTGCTCTGACTGCCCTCTTCCACGTACGGGGCTGGAGAGACCTCAGCGGATCGCCGCAATTTCACTTCCCCCAAAGCATTTTAACTTAGCGTCAGTGGGACAGGAAAGAGACTGCGGGAGAAGGACCTGCGTCTCCTCCAAGACAAAGCGATTCAACCCCATTGCCCTCTCAGGCTCAGCGAGCTGCTTGTTCAGCTCCTTGGGGCACCAGCGGGTCGGCGCTGCTTAATTCATCGGCAATGCGATTCCAATTCAGCCCGGCCAAAACACTGAAGCGTCAAGGTTGAGGTCATGGTTTGTGCGGAGATGAGGCATGGATAAAAGGCCCAAACTCGAGGGAATCCAATTAGAAGGCGAGGGGGTGTTTCAGTGGCAACAGACCTCATTGGAAGCTGCTGGTTCAGCTCCAGTTATGCCTCGAACACTCAGTAACTTGAGCTGGATGTGCCTGAACGAGATGGATGTAAGTGGTAGAATTCACCAGTGGTTGGAGTGTCGTACTGGACCTCAGCTTGCTGGGTGACCTTCGGGCGGTCATTCTCTTTCATGCTGATCTAGTTGTGGGGAAGAGCCGGTTTGGTGTAGTGGTTAGGAGCACGGACTCCAATCGGGGTTGCATTCCCCACTCCACCCGACCCACAGTTTGGCCACCCCTGCTCCAGAGCAAACTGATTTATGCAGCAGCCCAATCTTACGGTCGGGCGAGTCATGGAATCGGCACTGCTGTCAGATGGCCATCTAGCCCCTCTCCTTCTGGAGATCTTTTACTACTGAGCCTCTAGGAACTCTTGCTCTGTGCATTGACAGCTGCGGTTGGATCCTCAGGCCGTGAGAAAAGAGGGTTTCATTCAGAATCTGACAGCCCTCGCGGAGGTACCCACGGCTTCATCCGTCTTCCGTGGGGTTCTGCTGTCACTCAGAATGATAGAATGTGCAGTATCTGGCCGGCTTCCTGGCAATGCTGCCATCTAATAAATCATAAGGGGGGTTGAGGGACATCGGTGGCAGTCAAGTGGAAAGGTAGTTTGTTTACCGGGAGCGGTGGGGAAATCGGGAGAGGGAGACAGGGAAAGGGAGAGGGGGGGGGCTTCTACCCATAATCCTCCCCCTTGAGTGATTTGTTTATGACTTGTAATTAATAGGCCTGAGGAGATTTGTCACCTTGGTATCACAAGGCGTCACCACCAAGGCAGAAGCTCTGTGGAGGAGATGGTTGAAATCCATCTTCATCCCTTGATGGTAATTGGAGGAGCTTGTCAGGGGATCACTGTAGAGGGGGCGATTTATTGGCAGAGCGCCGGCTACATTTGCAGAACCGGCTCTTTGAAGGACACGCTACTACATCATTTCTGGGCTGAGGAATATTTTCTCTTCCTTTTCGGGAGGGGGAGATCTTCGGAATGCCGTCTGTGGAATTTCGCTAGAGGTGAAGGGCTCTTTCCCTGCCCCCCGCAAATCCAGAAATAATTTGGACCCCATATTGAGTCTGCCCTGACCTGGGTAGCCCAGGCTAGCCTGATCTCATCAGATCACAGAAGCTAAGCAGGATCGGACTCGGACAGTATTTGGATGGGAGACCACCGAGGAAGTCCAGGGCCACTAGGCAGGGGCAGGGAAATGCCAACCATGTCTGAACGTCTCTTCCCTTGAAAACCCTACGGGATCGTCATAAGTCAGATGTGACTTGATGGTAAAAAAATAATTGAGTCTAGGTGGTGTCTCTGGACTTTGGTGCCCCATCTCCCCACATGACTAACACTCCTCAGATTCCCAGGAACTTCACAGCTCCAGCTGTGTCCTCCCAGTGATCTTGTGTGCGATTTTCTTCCAGGTGTGAGAGGGCAGCCCAGTTCCACTAATGGTTAGTCAGAAGCAAGTCCTTCTAGCAAATTAGTATGCCCCAAATTGCAGCCCTGGTCCTGTTCAACTCCCTACCGAGGGCCAATTTGGTGTAGTGGTTAGGAGCACAGACTCTAATCTGGAGAACCAGGTTAGATTCCCCACTCCTCCAGGTGCAGCCAGCTGGGTGACCTTGGGCAAGCCACAGTTCTCTTAGAGCTGTTCTCTCAAGAGCAGTTCTCTCAGAGCCCTCTCAGCCCCACCTACCTCACAGGGTGTCTGTTGTGGGGAGTGGGATGGGAAAGAAGATTGTAAGCTGCTCTGAGATACTGAGCTACTTCTTCTTCTTCTGTTGCTTCCCAATGTGCTCCAAAACAGGCTTCAAAATTCAGGGTTTGACTATGTGCCCACGCTCGGTAAGGCTTAGATCCTGCAGTGCACAAGCGGAAACATTAAAAAATACTTAGTACAGTTCTGCTTGCACAAGATCTTGTGCAACTCCTAGCGCTTTTCTTCCGGTATCTTACAGTGTCTAGAATTTGGTAGCAGAAGATCTTGCGAGGTGGGAACACAATTAGAGATACAACAAATTGGCTTTAGCCTGAGTAGCTTCTGTTGGAGTAGTGGTTTGGTGTAGTGGTTTGGAGCATGGACTCTAATTTGGGAGAACCGGGTTTGAATCCCCACTCCTCCACATGCACCTGTTGGAGTGACCTGGGGTCAGTCATAAGTTCTTTCAGAGCTGTCCTCTCAAGGACAGTTCTTCAGAGAGCTCTCTCAGCCCCACCTGTCTCACAGGGTGTCTGTGGTGGGGAGGGGAAGGGAAAGGAGACTGTAAGCCGCTCTGAGACTCCTTTGGGTAGTGAAGAGCAGGATATAAATCCAATCTCCTCCTCTTCCTCCTCCTCTTCTTCTTCCATTTCCGCCTGCACAAGAGCTCTAGCGCAAGTGGAAATTTGACACTGGATTCAAGCATTTGAGTTTCAAGCTGGCTAGGGAAGGAAGAGGGAAAGATCCTGGATGGTGCGGTGCAGCAGGAAGGGGAGCCAGGGGGCCTCGGTCAGCATCCTTTGTTGGACAATAGGCACAGTGGCAGCTCAAAAATTCACAAATGAAAATGGGAGACTACCTAGACCAGCCCTACTCTTATTCCAAGGATCATGGCCCGGGGCCTTCCCTCCTGCCTGCTACTGAAGGCTGTGTGCTGTGTTGTGCAATAGTTTATCCTCTGCTGAAGCCTATTGTGCAGTAGTTTGTCCTCTGCTGATTTAAACATGACAGAATATACAATTGTCCTCCAAGACATTACCAAACTATACCTCGTTAGCTTCCCTGGGCTAATAGGAATATGCCTCCCCTGTTCTTATCCCAGTGCCAAAAGAGCCTGGGCCCTTCGCTAATGCGCACTACTGAAGACTGTGTGCTGTGCTGTGCAATAGCTTACCCTCTGCCATAGACTGTGGCGAAATAACTTATCTTCTGCTCACCTAAACATGACAGATGACGTGTGTGTGTATAAAGGGTCATCAAGTCACAGCTGATTGATGACAACCCCAGCAAGGGGCTTCCAAGGCAAGTGAGAAGCAGAGGTGGTTGGCCATGGCCTTCCTCTGCAAGAGTCTTCCTTGGTGGTCTCCCTTCCAAGAACCAACCCTGCTTACAGTGACCCAGCAAGGGGCTTCCAAGGCAAGGGAGAAGCAAGAGGTGGTTGGCCATGGCCTTCCTCTGCAGAGTCTTCCTTGGTAGTCTCCATCCCTCCTTACAGCGACCCCAGCAAAGGGCTTTCTAGGCAAGGGAGAAGCAGAGGTGGTTTGCCATGGCCTTCCTCGGCAGAGTCTTCCTTGGTGGTCTCCCTTCCTAGAACCAACCCTGCTTACAGTGACCCAGCCAGGGGCTTCCAAGGCAAGTGAGAAGCAAGAGGTGGTTGGCCATGGCCTTCCTCTGCAGAGTCTTCCTTGGTAGTCTCCATCCCTCCTTACAGCGACCCCAGCAAAGGGCTTTCTAGGCAAGGGAGAAGCAGAGGTGGTTTGCCATGGCCTTCCTCGGCAGAGTCTTCCTTGGTGGTCTCCCTTCCAAGAACCAACCCTGCTTACAGCAACCCCAGCCAGGGGCTTCCAAGGCAAGTGAGAAGCAAGAGGTGGTTTGCCATGGCCTTCCTCTGCAGAGTCTTCCCTGGTGGTCTCCATCCCTCCTTACAGCAACCCCACAAGGGGCTTTCAAGGCAAGTGAGAAGCAGAGGTGGTTTGCCCTGTCCTCCCTCTGCAGAGTCTTCCTTGGTGGTCTCCCATTTGACCCTGCTTAGCTTCCGAGATCTGATGAGATCAGACTATACCAAGCCACCTTCCCTTCCCATGATAGATGGTAGGGGTCACAGTTGTCTCTACAAACATGGCCAAAGTGTACCCTGATACCTGACCTGTGCACAACGACAGGCTAGGCATCACATAAATCTGTAAGGTTCGTGTGCATGCACTGGCATAGATGCACGCAAGAAACAAGACGTATAAACACGGCACTAAAGGGAGTCAACTGCTAGGGGGGGATGAGCCGACGCCCAGAAGAGACCAACTCTACCAGCTTGCCCTAACAACATTTTTAAAGCGTATTCCCAAACAGGGAAGGGGACCAAAGAGGAACACCGATTTGCTAGGGGAGAGGGACTAGAGAGCAGGGCCCGTCCTTGTTAAATGCGGACAGTTGGAACTCTGAAGCAACCGTGCGAGAACAGAACGGGAGATTCCAGTTTTCAGCCAAATGGAAGCGGTGTCTGTTGCTCAGATATCAAGCATACCCGGGAAGTACATGAGAGCTGGCGTGCTGGGTGAGACCAATGGACCATCTAGCTCAGTGTTTCTGTTAGATGTCTGCAGACAGTTGATAAGCCAGGAACGACAGCTGCATCCATTCCCTGTGGCTAATCCCCAGCACCAGGTAGTCCCAGGAATGTGGACTTCAGAACGGCCGGGTCATCCTTTGCTGAGCGTTACATCCAGTGATCTTTTTAATCCCAAGATGCCTCCGTCACCCAGCTTGCAAATTGGAATGTTTACAGCACAGAAGTCCTCGCTTTGAATCTCGCATTGGCGGCGGCGGAGGGTGGACCAGGAGAAGTTGTTTCCCCGCCCCCCACCAAAAGGTTTTGCAGTCTGTAATCCCCAGGGGTGTTTGGGTATCAAGGACTGCCGAATCAGAGCAGAAGGCCCTCAAGCGGAGCTCCAAGGTGGGGCACCCGAATGCCTCTGGACACAGCAGCTCAGAGTATGTGTCTGTGATAGCTTTGGATGAGGTTGAGGCTCAGCGGTCAGGCGTGTCCTTTGCTTGCCGAAAATTCCTGGGTCAATTCTCACCATTTCCTGTTGAAGAGTCTTCGGTGGCGGGAAAGACCTTTCTCTGCCTGCGACCCTGAAATCCCCACCCGCCCTCTGCCTTTGCAGACTCACGGGGGGAAAGATGAATCCCCCACCCCAACCCGATTTAAATTCTGGTGGCATTATTTCCGCAATGGACATAGAATCATAGACTCATAGAGGAGGAAGGGACCTCCAGGGTCATCTAGTCCAACCCTCGGCACAGTGTGGGAAATTCACAAATACCCCCCCCCCTCCACACCCACAGTGACCCCTGTCCCATGCCCAGAAGATGACAAAAAAAACCTCCAGGATTTCTGGCCAAACTGGCCTGGAGAAAAATGGCTTCCTGACCCCAAAGTGGCAACCAGCATTTCCCTGGGCGTGTAAGAAAGGGCCACAAGAACTCAGCACTGAGGCAGCCCTTCCTGCTGTCCCTTCTCGTGATCTGCCTATGTTCACACAATCAGCATTGCTATCAGATGGCTATCTAGCCTCTGTTTGAAAACCTCCAGAGGAGAGCCCACCACCTCCCGAGGAGGCCTGTTCCACCGAGGAACCACTCTGACTGTCAGGAAGTTCTTCCTAACGTTTAGCTGAAAACTCTCCACCCGTTTCCACCCGCTGGTTCTGGTCTGATCTTCTGGGGCAACAGAAAACAACTCTGCACCATCCTCTATAATGACAGCCCTTCAGGTACTTGAAGATGGTCACCCCTCAATCATCTCCTCTCCAGGCTAAACATACCCGCTCCTTCAACCTTTCCTCGTGTGGGACCATCCACATTGTGAAAGGTTCCCGGTCTCTAAGTCTGGCAAGGTACAAAAAGGACATCTGCCAGGCTATGCTGGGCATCATATGCCCATCGCAGATTAAATAATGAATTCAATAATCTGTTTCCATCGAGGAGTGGAATTAATACCTTCTGGCATTGTCCCAATTTTCTGAAAATCCATTCATAAATCAGTTGTCAGATCCTGAAACCCATTTCCCCCCACTTTCCAGTTCAAAGCTGTGATGTTTCCAGATGCAACGCGCCGTGCAAGAATTTATCATTTGAGAGTGTCAGACGTTCCCCCACCAATACCTAATTATTGAATTAAATACAACTTTCTGACACAAAAAGACCTTGTCCATGGTATTAGTGCAGCTGGTCGGGCAACTATGATTCCCCATCATTCAAAGCTGGTGTTTTCCTACCTAGAATGTCATGAAATCCACGTCCTTATGGCTGGGTTTGCCACCAGTGGGGACAAATCCATAAACTGAAACCATAGCCTGCCATGCTAGAACAAATCCCAAAGTGCTGGTTTCTGCACGGTGTTAGGGCCAGCTTTAAATTTCACAGGCTGGCAATCCTGCTTTCAGATTCTTCAAAACCCGGGGTGAATGGTGGAGAGAAAAGGGTGAGAGCAACTATCTATGACTCAGTGCACATGAAAACTTAAGAGAGCCGGTTTGGTGTAGTGGTTGGGAGCGCGGACTCTAATCTGGGAGAGCCGGGTTTGATTCCCCACTCCTCCTTCACTTGCAGTTGCTGGCGTGACCTTGGGTCAGTCACAAGTTCTCTCAGAGCTGTTCTCTCACAAGCAGTTCTTGGAAAAGCTCTCAGCCCCATCCACCTTACAGGATGCCTGTTGTCGGGAAGGAGATTGTTAAGACGCTTTGAGGCTCTGAGTGAAGGGTGGGGTATAAATCCAATCTCCTCCTCCTCCTCCTCTCCTTCCTAGAATTAAACTGTGTTGGTCTTAAGGTGCCACTGGACTCAAACCTTGTTCTGTTGCTTCAGACCAGCACGGCGGCCCACCTGAATCAGTGGAAGAGGATCTGCTTTGCATGAAGGAGGTCCCAGATTCAAGCCTTGGCATCTCCAGTTTTTTTGTTGGTTTGTTTCCGGAACGACCAGGTAGCAGGAGATGTGAAGTACCTCCTCCACCTGAGACCCTGGAGAGCCAATGCCTGTCTAGGGTTGCCAGGTCTCCTTATCCCAGGGATGGGCGGGGGCGAGGACCCCTGCATTTTGGGCAAAACTCTATAGGTTTTTTGGCCTCAGACCATAAAAAGCAGAGCGTTGCCGTGCAACAGCCTTGTTTGGGGCCAGGGCTTTCCCCACCATCCAGAAGAAGAAGAGAAGAGATTGGATTTATAGCCCACCCTTCACTACCCAAGGGAGTCTCAGACCGGCTTATGATCTCCTTTCCGGTCTCCTCCCCACAACAGACACCCTGTGAGGTAGGTGGGGCTGAGAGAGCTCTGACAGAAACGGCTCTTTTTCAAGAACAGCTGTGCCAGAACTATGGCTTGCCCAAGGTCATCCAGCCAGGTGCAAGTGGAGGAGTGGGGAATTAAACCTGGTTCTCCCAGATTAGAGTCTGTGCATTTAACCACTACACCAAACTGGCTCCAGTTGCCTGGTGATGGGCAGAAGCCCAAAAAATCAGAGGAGCCCCCAACCGGATCCGGGGCCTAGCAATCCTATGCTTGTCTGAGTAGACGATACCAGTCCTGATGGGGAAATGGTCTGACTTGTGTGTTCAGTGTCAGGAGGATGAGCATGGCAAAGACTCTACCAGTGGCTACCAGTGGAACACCAGCGGTGATGGTTCCATTTCGTGACAAGCTCCGTCCTTTGGAAACCCAAACTTGCTGATGTTCCCTGTCTTATTTCGTTTTAGATTCACCTGTATTTTTGCCGATCGTCTTGGTCCTCTACTTTCTGTTGTTAGCTTCGTAGAGCTGCTTGGAACCGTGTGGGCACATGGTACCATTCTGATACATGGTTTCTGTTCCATATGTAGACGATATAATCATGAGTACATATCATATATGGAGAAGGCCCGTTCGTTGACACAGAGGGCATTGTAAAATGTATTAAGAAAACCCAGCTGTGCCTTTTAGTCTCTTTTTGCATGATGACGGAGCGTTAAGCTCCTACACCACATGCTAGTGGAACTGTCATGCTAGAGAGTCCCACTGGCCCATTGGTTAAAACGTCCCGAGATTGAGGTTCAACCCCTGTTCAGTAACGTATCTTGCTGGGTGAGCTCGGGCCATCCATGTGCATCTGCTGGCTTGTCACGCGGAATCTGGCTCTGCCGCACTCGTCGAAATTGAAAACATCACAAGCACTGCTGACACATAAGAGCTCTTCCCCTTCTAACTTTAAAGGGATCATCCTCTGATCTATTTTTTAGCAACTGAGCTCTAGATATCGGAGATCAAGGCCTCCCCTTTGGGCAGCCAACTCGTCTGGCCTAGCCAGAGGGTATCTCAGAGCAACTGCAACTGCAAAGCAAACAAATGTCCGTTTACAAAAGAGCAAGCTCTGCTGGACCCAATGGAACTGAGGCCATGTATACGGGACTCTGCCAGGAAGACTCACTGCCACATTGCAGCCACGAGTTCCTGATGAGAACTCCATTTAAAAGCACCATGGGTGGGGATCTGGATCAGGACCACGGTACAGGAGGGAAGAGAGGCTCTGGCCTTCCCCCGGTGCCATTTTCTGAAGCTGAAATAGAATGGGGAGAGGGCAGTTTCAGCTTGGGGGAAAGGATGCAAGGGGAGGCAGGAAACCCTCCTCTCCTTGCAGAGAGCCAGTTTGGTGTAATGGTTAAGTGCGCAGACTCTAATCTGGGAGAACCAGGTTTGATTCCCCACCCCTCCACTTGCACCTGGCTGGATGACCTTGGGCAAGACATAGCTCTGTACCAGCTGTTCTCTCAAGGACAGCTTGGGAAAGAGCTCTCTCAGCCCCACCTACCTCCCAGGGTGTCTGTTGTGGGGAGGGGAAGGGAAAGGAGTTTGTAAGCCGCTCTGAGACTCTTAAGTGAGTGAAGGGCGGGATATAAATCCAATCTCTTCTTCTTCTTCCTTGGATCATGGTTCTGATCCAAATGCCCCCCCCCCCAATGCTTTTAAATAGAGTTCCCATTGGGAACTTGCAACTGCAATATAGAGGACTCACGTATATGTTGCACTTGGGTTTGGGCCACTGTGTGCCACGGAATGGATGGGCCGTTGGCCTGATCCAACATGGCTTCTCTTATGTTCTTATGTAATGTGTTGTTTGGCCCTTGCCTCCAAGTAGCATGCCCGGGGTCTGGTTGAATGAAGATTAGAGAGAAGAGAGAAGCAGGGCACATTCCAAGCAGCACTTGGAATGGGGATGATCTTTTCGTGATTTCAGTAAAGAGAATGCAGATGGGATCACGCCTCATCTCTTGTGTGCTTGTATCATATCCAAAAACAATCTCTTCTCTCTCCCCCCCTCTCCCCACATGGGCTTTGTCATTTTACTCATTTGCAAAATCCGTTATGATTCAAATAAAGTTGAAATTTTGTTCATGATTCAATTTAGTCATTTGCAAATTTTGTTCATGCTTCAGCTAAAGCTCAGGCAACTAGTTGGATGTGCTCGCTCGGATGGAGCGATAGCCCTGCATTTTTTTTCTCCTGAACTATCTGTGCGCTGTAGTTTGCAATCTCGCATGCGTAGTCTCTTGAAGTCTGGATAAACAGCCCATTTCCCCGTTCCTTCCTTCCCCGACAAATTGTTAGCACCTCTGCCACTTTGAAGCTACCCCAGCCGACTGGATTCTGACGCCATCTGCCGTGCCTGTTTAAACTACCCAGCCCTCTTGGCCTTATCCTGCTGTGACACAATATCATTTCCTCTTCGTGCTGTCTTTGCCAAGCTAGCAGCGAGTGGCTTGAAAATTAAATATTCACTCTACCCCCATCTCCTGAAACAGATAAATGCCCCTTGCTGTTCTCTCTGAAAAGCTTGAAATTTAACTGGAAGGGTAGCAATTGCCTTTGTTCCAAGCTGCAGTGTAGCAAATTGCAAACAACTGAAGACGATATTGCGCTGTGCGGTCCGTTTTATGATTAGACGTTAATGAGGTGGTAATGGCTGTCCCTTCCCACGGTGATTTTGGGCCCACTTGTTATTGATGTACTGAAGTGTAAATTTGTGGCGAAGCCCTGTGGTGATTTCAAGCAGTCTCCTAACTTCTGACGGTACCGATCCAGTTTCTTTTTTTTTTCTGGCTTAAAACTGAAGGCACACTTTACTCCTGTGACACCCACAAAGATTAATTTAAGAGTGCAAGTGTATGAATTAGCTACATGTCAAGGAGCTCATCCCGTTTCTCGGCATGAGACACTTTTCTGAGCAGTCACTCGCTCAGAGATGCGGCGGGCAACTTCCTCTGATGGTGTCCGTGTATAGGTTACTGGAACAGAGCTAAACCGGGAAGAGACGACTCAGTTAAGAATTCTGTGATATAGTTGAAAACAGTTAAAAATTATCAATGCTATTTGACTTAAGGATAGTGGATAGCTATTTCAGTATTTGATTATCGTGTATTATCGTATTTATGCGCGAGATATGGGGGTTTTAGCTTTTTGTAACCTGGGATTTTTTAAAAAGAGAGAAACAGATCACAACTGGATGAGGTTTGCTATCAAAGATCTATGTTCTTCACTCTTTTTCTTCTCTTTTAGGAAGCCATCCTAAGCTCCTGGATCCAGTTCAGCGACGGCTCTGTGACTCCTCTGGACATTTATGACCCCAAAGACTTTTCCCTCTCTGCTTCGTCATTGGATGAATCTGTCGTTTCAGCCCACCCAAGTTCTACTACAAAGTGGCCAGTTGTGGCAGCAGAAGGGGAAGGACAAGGTGTGTTGGTCAAAGTGGACATGATGATCTCTGAAGCTTGCCAGAAATCCAAGAGAAAGAGTGTCCTAGCAGTGGGCAGTGGTAGCATCAGGGTGAAGTTTGGCCAGAACGATGCCAATTCCCACGGCATCAGTGATTATGACGCTGATGAGATTGAAAACCACGCAAGCGACCGAAGGCAGAAGGTGTTGGACCAAGAACGGTATGGCCAAGACGGACGATACTACGGGAGTTCTTCTGCCGAACGAGAAGATGGTGCCGCACGGAAAGTCAGCACCACGGCAAAATCGATGATCAAAGGCAAAGTACTGAAGAGCAACCTGGCTGGAGAAAAACTCTCTGATGATGGGCAGCTGCAGAACATCCCCATAGACTTCACCAACTTTCCAGCTCAGATCGACCTCCCCAAAAATGACGGAGGCATAGATGACAACGACCTTGTGCAGGCCCCTAGGGGACTCAGTGACCTGGAGATTGGGATGTATGCTCTCTTAGGGGTCTTCTGCCTGGCAATTCTTGTCTTCCTGATAAACTGTGCCACCTTCACATTGAAATATCGGCACAAGCAAGTCCCGGTGGAAGGGCAGGCCAGCATGAGCCACTCCCACGACTGGGTGTGGCTTGGGAACGAAACTGAACTGCTGGAGAACCAAGTGGATATTTCGCCCCCGCAGGACGAACGCACGACGAACATCGACAGAGGGATAGGCTTGGAGGAGAGCAACCAGCTCCTCAACGGGAGCATGCCTAAAAGTATCCAGAGCCAACTGCACAAGTCGGCTGACTCGGGGGGCAAACAAGGGAAAGAGCAAAAGCTCAATCCCCCCTTGCACTCACCCACCTCCAAGCGAAAGAGGGTCAAGTTCACCACATTCACCACAATCCCGCCGGACGATAGCTGTCCGACCGTCAACTCCATCCTCAACTGCAACGAAGATGACATTAAATGGGTTTGCCAAGATATGGACCTCGGGGAAACCAAACACTACATGGAGAAGATCAAAGAGAAAGCATAGCCCTGGATCTTGGGGGTTGCAAACCACACCTTGATGCCTTCAGTTGTATCAGGACATGGAAAAGAGGACGGAGGGCTGGGGGGACTGATTTTACAATCAGGGAGAAAGGTTTGCTCAGCTTGTCCACGGAGGGGCAGCAGTCCTTTTTTTCTCTTTCCCCCCAGCCCCAGATGACATGTTTCTGTTGGAAGAAGAAGAAATGAACTGGCCCATATAACGAACTCGGGATGAGATGAGGTTTTTGAAACGGGCAGTTAAGGGTCAAAGATAAGTTACACACGAGGTACCAAAAGTATTCTTTATTTTCTTTTCTTTTTTAAAAGAAAATTATCAGTGTTTTTTTTTTAAGAAAAGGAAACTTGTTTATATTTCTAATAAAACTTCCAAAAAAAATATATGAATGGGACCAGGGAAGAAAAACGGCGGAATACAAATCACCCGTCTGCTTTCCATTCCTGCAGCGGGAATGAGGATAGGAGGGTTGATGGAGCAGAGACTGAATAGCATTTGGTTTCTTCCATTTTCTTTCCTCCCCCACTTCCCCTGAGATCCTGAAGCTCGATCCTCCCTCCCTCCTCTCTTTCTCCACCGCTTTGCCTTTTATATGTGACTTCTGATGCATGCCAACGGGGATTTCAAAAACGTTCAAATCCTATCAGTTCCCCCCAGACCAAATCGTCACTGTCGTCGTCATTCCACCCCCTAAATTGGTAATGCATCATATTGTCCTTTGAAGAACTTGGTGAATTTGCTGCAAATTAATATCTCCAATATGTTGTCTATTTAAAATCAGTGAATTTCAGCTAGATCAAGGCTGGAGCCAGAACCCTAAAATGACTGTGACCCCCTCCTGACCCTGCACGCTCTGGTGATTCTGCCGAATTTTAATCAATGTTGTAGGGGGGGTGGGGGTCCTAATTGTCCATGTTTTGGATGGGATCGATGAGATTCTGTGTGTATTTTGTTTACCTCCAGTTGTATTTTCTCATGCTCGTTCTGAACAAGCCAAGTGCTGATCTGACGCCCGTACTTCCAAGAAAGACCCAATCATTCATTCCTCGACCTGATATGACTCCCTGGTTAGTGACTTCACTCCCTTCAAGCCCGTGTGCGCCATATTCATGAATCGCGCCCTGTTAGGCCGTGCAGCTTTTCTGTTGACTCAAGAAAGGGACGGAGAGCCCCAGGCCTTCCTCGAACCTCAGTTTCTCTCTGAGAATGTGCCATCTCCACCCTAGCATCCCTCATTGAGGCCACTGCCACTGGTTGAACAAGGGATTCCATTCTTTTTAAATTGCTCAAGACCACAGATCCTCTTTTGGCATAGGTAAGGAAGGATATTTGCTCCTCCTGACCCAACGAGGAGTAGGTGTTGCTCTCAAACTCAGCTGGCGGCTCCTCTTAACTTTGGGACCTGCCTTTGGACGTGGGAGGAGGGACTCGGCTCACATGAACACATGAAACTGCCTTATACTAAACCAGACCCTTGGCCTATCGAAATCAGTATTGCCTGCTCAGACTGGCAGCGGCTCCCCAGGGTCTCACACAGAGGTCTTCCACATCACCTACTGCCAGATCTTTTAACTGGAGATGCCAGGGATTGAATCTGGGACCTTCTGCATGCCCAGCAGATGCTTTACCACTGAGCCACAGGTGCTGCTAACTTAGGAATGGCCCTGTTCACATAGGAAGGACCCTGCTAGTTGAATCTGGATGATCATTTCAGGAGGTTGCCCCCCCCCCCCGTGATGTGGTCCCAAGTGCAGAACGTGTTTTCCCCCGTAGGAATACATAGCAGCTGTTCACGTCTGCAAGGAATGGCTGCCAGATGTTGGTCTAGGATAGTCATCAAGGCTGAACTACAAATCGAGATGGAATCGCCAAGAACCCTCTGATTGGTCTTAGTCAAGCCCCCACCCCACTCTCAGCCTAACACTGCCATCTGCAGTGTGGGGGTAATCACAGTCATCTACCTGGCAGAGTTGTTGTGGGGATTCCTTTGAGATAATGATATCTGCAGGATAGAAGGTACCATACAAAATGCTAGGTGCTACGTATGGGACAATGTTCAGAGATGCCTCATTGGCTCGAGGGCTGAACTTGCTCCCTGAAGACTCCAGCCACCACGGATCACGCCTTCTCCTGTCTGCCTGCTCTGCTCCTTCAACAGCCTGGCCTCATCTTGGCTTCAGGATTTGAGGACATGGTGAATTCGCCTTTCTGTACATAAATTCTTCCCATAGCACAGAGGATGGGTGAGGTCAGCCTCCAGAATGGTTTCTGCTGATCCATTGCCGTCAAATCCAGACATTGGTTATCTAGTAGCTAAATAAAAACATACGTTAGGGGGATTTTAGGGGGAGAGTTTTATAGTTTAGTTTCCATGACCAAAGCACCCATGGGCTCTGTCACCCCTTTTGTTTACAATGTTCTCTCCCTCCTTTTCGTCTCAGTTTCCTATCCTCCACACAGATAAACGGAAGTCTTTCTTCACCCAAAGAGAGATTAACACATGAAATCCAATGCACAGGAGGTAGTGGCAGCTACAAGCATGGACGGCTTCAAGAGGGGATTGGAGAAACATATGGAGCAGAGATCCATCTGTGGCTCTTAGTCACAAGGTATAGATGGAACACCCTCTCTCAGGCAGTGATGCTCTGTATTCTTGGTGTTTGGGGGGGGCAACAGTGGGAGGGCTTCTGGAGTTCTGTCCCTGCTGGTGGACCTCCTGTTGGCACCGGGTTTGGGCCACTGGGTGACACAGAGTGTTGGACTGGATGGGCCATTGGCCTGACCCAACATGGCTTCTCTGATGTTCTTATGTTCACAGTGCAATGATTATTCCTCCTCACAGGCATCGATACAGAATTCAGCCTCTTCATATTCTTTTTTTTAAGCAAAAGTCAAGATGGTTGCCCTCAAGAGTAGGCTTAAAATGGCATAAGAACATAAGAACATAAATGAAGCCAATGTTGGATCAGGCCAGTGGCCCATCCAGTCCAACACTCTGTCACACAACGACCATGAGAAATGGCCAGGGAAATATCAGCAGAGGGTAGGATTTCCAGGTGTGGGTTGACAAATACTTGGGAGATTCTTGGGGGGAGGGTGGGGTTTGGGGAGGGGAGGGGTGGTAGCCATGTGCAGGACTGGGAGGACAAGATCTTTTCTTCCTCGGGGCTCTTCAGTTGCCCCACCCCAAGTATTGCCTGTGTGTCAACCAGGAAGCTCTGGATTGGATCCCTGGATGATGCCTCGGAGTCAGCCCCTCAACCCAGGGGTGATCGCAGCATATCATAACCACTCAGCAGGCTCAAGGGAGACTCGCCACTCCATGGTCATTGGCGTCATCCCAGAGTTGGAAACCTGAGAGTCATTTGTTTGGCAATGGGTCAAACAGGCCTCGAGGTGAACTTGGGGAGTTTCTCACTATGGGATAATAAGAACATAAGAGAAGCCATGTTGGGTCAGGCCAATGGCCCATCCAGTCCAACAGTCCGTGTCATCCAGTGGCCAAAACCCAGGTGCCCTCAGGAGGTCCACCAGCAGGACCAGAACTCCAGAAGCCCTCCCGCTGTTGTCCCTCCCCCAAGCACCAAGAAGACAGAGCATCACTGCCTCAGACAGAGTGTTCCATCTATAAGTTTTCCCTTGCTCAAAAGCCAATTGAATCCGACTCTAGGGGGCGATGTTCATCTCTGTTTCCAAGCCAGCGCTGTCCGAAGACGTTTCCATGGTCATGTGGCCGGCACAGCACGGAATGCTGTTACTCTATACCTTGTGGCTAATAGCCACTCATGGACCTCTGTTCTGTATGTTTCTCCAGTCCCCTCTTGAAGCGGTCTATGCTTGTAGCCACCGACATTTTCTACAGTCTTTGCTGCCAGTGGTTTAGGCATCAGGAAAAATCACCAAGACAAAAAAAAAAAATCAGTCCATTGAGACAAGAAAAAAAAAATCACTGTCTATCAACACTGGGGCGGCATCGGGGCCCAGAGCTTCTGGTAGGGCACATTGCCACTCACTTGCATGTCTTTCCCCCACCTGCTTGCTCGCAAGCACTCTGCCACCCATTCCCAGCATAGGCAGGGGAAAGCAGGGCTCGTTTTGTTGCAGGAGCTCTTTTGCATATTAGGCCACACACCCCTGATGTAGCCAATCCTCCTAGAGCTTACAGTAGCCCCTGTAAGAAGAGCTCTGTAAGCTCTTGGAGGATTGGCTACATTAGGGGGGTGCGGCCTAATATGCAAAGGCGCTCCTGCTACGAAATGAGCCCTGGGGGAAAGGCAGGTGGAGGGTGCAGGTAGCTGAACATGGGCAGTGAGAGGGCACGAGGGGGTGGGGGAAGGATTCACTGACAGGTGCACTGTCGAGTGCAAAGAGAGGCAGGAGCAGGGGCATGTGCAGAGGAGGAGAGCGCGCCCTGGGCAGTGTTCCCTCTAAGCTGAGTTTAGTGTGAGTGAGCTCACCGTTTTTTAGCCTCCGGCTCACACCTTTTTTGTCTTCGCTCAGGAAGGATGGCTCCAGAGCAAACTGATTTATGCAGCGGCCAAATCGCTCACTCCCAGCTTTTAATGCCAGTGGCTCACAAAGTAGAATTTTTGCTCACCGGACTCCACAGCTTAGACAGAGCATTGGTGGTAACGCTGGCCCACCGAGGGCTAGTGAGATGGGACATATGGTGGCACAAAGGCCAAGGGGCATCCAGGAAGCAGTCAGGCAGCTAGACAAGGAGGCAAGAGAGAAAACCATCTGGTACCCAGAAGCCAGCTAAGCAAAAAAAAAAAAACCTCAAAGCTGACTGGTGAGCTGGGAAAGTCCACATGTGACCTGGAAGCTTTTCTAGCCCTACCAGGTCAAAGGAAACAAATGGACTGTCTGGGTAGGAGCCATTTCCTGGAGTCTGCAAGGACCTCATAACCCAGTGAGCCTTTCATTCTGCAATTGTTAGTGGTTTGCCACTAGGGGCAGCAGAGCACAAACCGAGAGGTCCCCTCTTTGAGTCCCAGCAGACCTCGAGAAGTCTCTATCACAACTTAAAACGACCCATCACTTTCTTCAACATCTTTGGAAAGCTGTATCTCACCTGGGAAGGCAGATTCTCCACTTCTGATCGTAATTCCAATTATCGGTTGGAATAAGTTTGTTTGTTTCTTTGACTGCCCAGATGTGACAGATCCCAAACCCCTGTAGCATAGTGGGGAGTTCTTTTTTTAACAAGGATTTGCCTAGTATGCATTGTAGACTGAAAGAATGTAATATTTATTTATACATGTTATACAAATTGTAATTAAAAATGCTTTACACTGACGGAGCGTGTGGTTTTGGGGGGACAGAGAGAGACTGGATCAAACCCACTTCTTTGCCAAGGTTTTTTTGTGCTGGTCTATAGCAGGGGCGTCAAACATATTTATTCATTTGTTTGTTGCATTTATACCCCGCCCTCCCCACGAACAGGCTCAGCGTGGCTCACAGCGGTCGGTACGGTGTACCTGGTCTACATAAAAGATTTTAAAACAGTTTAAAACAATCCTGCATTTAAAGTGCTTGTAGTGCTAATCCATCAGTCAGGTAAATTAGATGGCGTGCTCTAAAATCTACTATCAAAATTCCCAAGTTAGCGATCTCCCAGCCTCCTGCGGAATTAGGCTCTATCTCTGCACCAGGGCCAACCATGAATGTTCAGATGATAATAATTGTAATTGGTGGTGGTGGGCGGCGGCTCCTAACTGAAAGCCTGGTGGAAGAGCTCTATCTTGCAGGCCCTGCGGAACTGCAAACGTCCCACAGGGCCCTGATCTCCTCCGGGAGCTCATTCCACCAACAAGGAGCCGCCACTGAAAAGGCCCTGGTCCTCATGGCCACGAGCCTGGCATCCTTGGGGCCTGGAATAGTTAGTTGATGTTGTGACCCCGACTGTGGTGCTCTCTGAGGTATATATGGGGAAAGGCGGTCCCTTAGGTATGCTGGACCCTGACCATAAGGCCCGGGGGCCAGAACCGGCCCGTCCAGGGCTCTTACCCGTCCAGCAAGCAACTGCTATTTATGGAAATATAAGGTACTCCCCCTTTTATGGTATTCCTTGTATATGATTGAACACATTTATTGGGGCTTTTGTAGTTTCCTCAATAAATCAATTCCTTCCACTGCTAGGACTGGCTTTTGTTTGCATTTTGAGTGGGAAACGTTATCATTAATTGGATTTGCCTGTACCCTTTATAAAGTTTATATCTCCAGCACCTGGTATGACATTTCATGGCACCCATGGCCCGGCCCGACAAAGTGACATTTTATTTTTCCCAGATCTGGTCCTCGTAACAAATGCATTTGACACTTCTGGTCTATAGTCCTCGAGAGAGTTTTTAAATGTTTATTTAAGATGTTTATGCCATCGTTAGGGTGGTTCCTCGGTGGAACAGGCTTCCTCGGGAGATGGTGGGTGCGCCTTCTTTAGAGGTTCTGAAGCAGAGGCTAGAAGGCAAAATGACAGCAATGCTGATCCTGTGAACTGAGGCCGATGGCGAGAGGGAGGGCAGGAAAGGAGGAGCCGGTCCTCGGATCTCATGGCCCTTTCTTCTATGCCCAGGGGAATGCCGATTGCCACTTTGGGGTCAGGGAGGAATTTTCCTCCAGCAGGCCAGATTAGCCTTAGGATCCTGGAAGTTGTTTGCCTTCCTCTGGGCATAGAGCGGGGGTCACTGGGGGAGTATGGGGGGGAGGTAGTGGTGAATTTCCTGTATTGTGCAGGGGGATGGACTGGATGACCCTTGGGCTCCCTTCCAGGTCTGTGTTTCTATTTCAACAGCAAAGTAGGATAATGAATTGATCTAGCATTAAGAACATAAGGAAGATGACTGGCAGGGAGTGGACCGTTGGCGAAGGAAGCATTGCCCTCCGTCACTGCTGGCTTCCTCTGCCCTCACTGACTTCCCATTCAATATGTAATCCCTGATTGGTTGGCGGCATTGTAGGAAGCAGTCAAACAGTACTAACCGGATAAGAGAGCGCCGAGTCAACAGCAGACTGGGGACCCAACAGCACCGGACAGGCTTGAAAAGGATATGACCCTTATGATGCTGCTGCTGTTGTTTCGTTCAGGACTGTCTCTCCATGTGTGGGTAGTGTGATGTAGTGGTTCGAGTGGCAGGTTAGGATCTGAGAGACCCAGGTTCGAATCCCTACTCCACCATGGAAGCTTGCTGAGTGACCTTGGGCCAGCTGTACAGCCAGCCTAGCCTGCCTTACAGGGTTGTGTTTATAAAATCATGCATGGGCTGGAAAGAGTTGATAAAGATAAATGTTTCTCCTGCTCCCAAAATACGAGAACTCGAGGACATCCAGTGAAGCTGATGGGCAGTCGATTCAGGACGGACAAAAGGAAATACTTCTTCTCTACACGGCGTACAATTAAAATGTGAAATTTGCTGCCAGAGGATGTAGTGATGGCCACGGGTGTAGACAGCTTTAAAAGGGGATTAGCAGATTCATGGAGGAGAGGTCTATCAGTGGCTATTAAAGGGAGCCTCCTTGTTCACCGGCAGTCAGTCTCTGAATCCCAGAGCCAGGAGGCAAAATGAGGGGTAGGAGGCCTTGACCTCTGTGTCCTGTTGTTGGCCATCCAGAGGAACTGGTTGGGCACTATGTGAGACAGGAGGCTGGACTAGATGGACCCCTGGTCTGATCCAGCAGGGATCGTATTATGTTCTTATGGAGGCCGAGGCCTCTCTGCCCTGCTGTTGGCCCTCCAGAGGAACTGGTTGGCCCCTGCGTGAGATAGGATGCTAGACTAGATGGACCACTGGCCTGATCCAGCAGGGCTCTTCTTATGCTCTCATGAAGGCCTCGGCCTCTGTGCCCTGTGGTTGGCTGTCCAGAAGAACTGGTTGGTCACTGTATGAGGTGGGATGCTGGAGGAGATGGACCACTGGTCTGATCCAGCAGGGCTCTTCTTCTGTTCTTATAAAGGCCTCGGCCTTTTTGTCCTGATGTTGGCCCTCCAGAGGAACTGGTTGGCCCCTGTGTGAGACAAGATGCTGGACTAGATGGACCACTGGTCTGATCCAGCAGGGCTGATGCTCTTATCCTACCTCACACAGTGGCCAACTAAACATGGACCTAGGTAACCATTGCCCATCTGTGGCTCCAAGGCTCTGCAGTTGAGTTGGGTTTTTCTTGGGAATTAATTGATAATACCAGGATAGATCTCTATTTGATTGTCTTTCTGATTTCGTAAGCCACTTGGAGTGTGGGAAGAAGTGGGGTGAAATAAACCATGAGGCCCCCCCCCGGATGCCTCTGTTTTCAACACACACCCCCCACGTGAATATTCAGCCCATCTTTGTTCTGAACCCGCCAGAGATCTCCCAGATCAGCGAACGGCCAAATGGACGCCTCTGCTTTATTTCTCTTTTTAACACACATATTTTTAAACAACAGTTTCGGGTCTCTGCTTCTCGCGCCCGGTGTTATAGATGTGTCTGAGTCATCAGTGCCTGTTGTTCGGCTTTCAGATGCAATGTATTCATCATTTACACATACAACGGTGATTTCTTGGCAGACGAATGACCTCGAAGGAGGCATACCTTTTACAGGAAACTGTCAGGGCAAGGAAAACAGAAACGGTTGTCACGGTAAAGAATCTCATGATTCATCCCGGGGAAGAAATAAAAGGGAAGCAAAGCTTTTCAGACCCGGACGCGTTTGGAATTCTCCCGAACTGCTCACTGCTCACGTGGTATTCCGGACGCCTTTGTCCAGATAGCGGAGAGGCCAGAGCCAGCTAGCAAGGTTATCACCTGTGTGGCCATCCGTCAAACGCCTCATCGCTGCCATTGTCGGCACGCGAAAAGTCCAGGAAACCTTGTTTCTGCCGTGAGTGACCCTGCTGAGCAATTCATCATCTGTCGCACTGTCCTGGTGACGGACAGCAGGGCTCCGTTATGGGCCCTCGGCACAGCGACTCTACAGCCGGGTCATCAAGGTCCGTGATGCTCATCAATACCTCAACGTTGGCCAGTCTGATTAAGAACGTCGGAGGGCTCCCCTGTTAGGAACCCAGCCCAATTCTTCTTCCTCCGCAACCCTTCCGTCCACAAATAGGTCAACACACCTCGCCTGGGGCCCCTCTACATTATTTCTGGCAAGCGAACGGACAGCGGATCAAGAGCTGCAATCCATGACTTGTAAAGAAAGTGACCTGGATGATCCAGGCTAGCCTGATGGTGTCAGAGCTTGAAAGAGAAGCTGGGCCAACCCTGATGAATGCGTGTGTCGTGATGGACATGCAAAATACATGGGTTCTCATGCACTTGTCTTAACTGTCATAGGAAGTTCTCCAAGCCAGTCAGGACACTTGGATGGGAGACCCCAAAGGAAGTCCTGGATTGCTATGCAGGGCAGACAAAAGGAAATAGTTCTTTACACAGAGAGTGATTAAAATGTGGGATTCTCTGGACACAGGATATAGAGAAGGCCACAGGCCAGTTTGGTGTAGCGGTTAGGAGCGCAGACTCTAATCTGGGAGAACTGGGTTCGATTCCCTACTCCTCCACATGCAGCTGCTGGTGTGACCTTGGGTCAGTCACAAGTTCTTTCAGAGCTGTTCTCTCAATCCAATCTCCTCCTCCTCCTCCGCTTCTTCTTCTACAGATTCCTGGAGGAGAGGTCTATCAGTGGCTACTAGCCATGGTGACCAAAGGGAACCTCCATTTAGAGGCAGTCTGAATCCCAGTGCCAGGAGCCAACTTAAGGGAAGGCCTTGGCCTCTATGCCCTGTTGTTGGTCCTGCAGAGGAACTGGTGAGACAAGACACTGGTCCAGATGCAGAGGCAGGCAATAGCAACCAGCCTCTTACTGTCACTCACCTTGAAAACCCTGCGGGGTCGCCATGTCGACTGTGACTTGACAGCAAAAAAAGGGACCCCCCCCAATTCTCCTCCTTTACCACAACTATTCCCCATTCCTGCAGAACATCTAAGCAGAAGAAGTCCCCCCCCCCACTTCCCCTGACCGAAAAGTGACATCAGAAGTCTTTTCAGTGAACATGAGCGTAAACGTTCTTCTCAACAGAGAGGAAAGCCAATGGGCTCTGAAATGCGTTTATTTGAGAAATTCGAATTGGGTCAAAATGTCGAGATTTGCATTTCTAAAAGCGTCGCTATATCGCCGCTCCAAAGGGGCTCAGCAAGGAGCTGGGAAAGAACTGCTAGGATGGCAACGCTCTCGGCAGATATATCGCAGGTCCGCAAACAAGGGATCCAGGAGCCTCTCAAGTTGTGTAACAGCAGGGCAATGCTAAGAGTGCTTTTCAGCAAATCAAGATGGGGGACTTAGCAGGTAGAAATGTGCCTTGTACAAAGTGGCACTCGGTAACTGTCTTTGGAAGAGGTCAGACACGAGGTTTTCAGGACTAAATTGGGAAGTATGTGATCGAGAGACCTTGCTGAAGCTAAGCTTGGCCAGTTGGCCTTCTGAAGATCGTATCTCACTTGAACTAGATGGTCCACATTAGCCCGATCTTGTCAGATCTCAGAAGCTGAGCAGGGTTAGGTCTGGTTAGTACTTGGAAGGGAGATCACTAAGGAAGGCTAGCCCGATTTCATCAGATCTCAGAAGCTAAGCAGGGTTGGCCCTGGCTAGTAATTGGATGGGAGACCACCAAGGATGTCCAGGGTTGCTATGCAGAGGCAGGCAATGGCAAGCCACCTCTAAACATCTCTTGCCTTGGAAACACGACAGGGTTGCCAGAAGGTAATTGTAACTTGATGGCACTTTCCACCACCATCTAGTTGCAAATGTTATGAGGGTTCTGCAGCTGACACCCTGGAGAATCCCTGCTGATCAGAGTAAGGCCAGACGGACCAATGAGCACGAGCGAGTTCCAGGTACTGAAGTCAAGAATGCCTTTGTGAGTTTGAGGTCATGCCAAAACAGCAGCAAGGGACAGAAGAGAAGAAGAAGAGAGAGAAGAGATTGGATTTATACCCTGCCCTTCACTCAGAGAGGTTTACAATCTCCTTCCCTTCCTCTCCCCACAACAGACACCCTGTGAGGTAGGTGAAGCCAAGAGAGCTCTTTCGAGGACTGCTCTTTTCAAGAACAGCTCTGAGAGAACTTGGGACTGATCCAAGGTCACCCGGCTGGCTGCATGTGGAGGAGTGGGGAATCAAACCCGGTTCTCCAGATTAGGACCCACTGCTCTTAACCACTACACCAAACAGGGAGACAATGCTCCGTGCCCAAACCCCAGGAATTCACTTCCTTCTCTTGCCATGCCATGTAGCAAGTGGGGAGCCATGACACCGGTTTTTGCTCGAGCTTTCCGGTCGCTTCTGAGCGCCACGAGACAACCCATAAAGGAGGGGGTTGCTATGGCAACCCGCTGTGCTCGCCATTGTTCCCTAGTCTTGCCCCAGATAAATTGGATTGAACCAATATTCATTCGTGAATCAGATGTATTAAAGGGGAGAAAGAGAGAGAGAGAGAGAGAGAGAGAGAGAACTCAGATTTCAATGGAACTAAAAATAAATAAAACCAACTCTGTCACCGTTAATCATGTCGTTTTTTCGAGCGTGCGCATGCAAAATTTTCCCTGCCTCGGCACCGAATCTGTTGAATTTGTCATTCGATGGGGGACAATCAGTTTCCAGTGCCAGGGGGTGGGGTGGGGTGGAGGGAAGATCCAAGGTCTTGGGTCTACATGCTCAAAGCATCAAGAAGCATCGGCGATCTGTCAGCCAGACTCGCGGCTCAGAACTTGAAAAGACAGAACATCATTTGACATCGCTCAGTGGCTCGCAAGGCTCGGACGAGCCGTCCTGGGCCACCATCCAGCGCAGCGCTCCGAACATCAGGTCAGGATTAATGACATTAAATCCTGCCGGGCCCGTCGTGAGATGGATATGGCCCTGGGAAGATCTCAAGGTCAATCGTTGTTCACTTCTTTTAAAACAAATGTAAATCAGACTGTCAAAGCTGATTGTTATGCGTCTCGTTGCTTTACGGTGCAGAAATATTCAGCGCGTTGAAGCCAGAAGGAATGGGGGGGGGGGGAGCCCTTAGGATCAAATCAAATGACAGATTCTTAGAGCACCCGTTCCCCCCACTGGCCCACTAAATCTAGGGAAGTTAAAATACTCCAATCACTAAAGTGTCCCTGGGTCGGCAGCTTCTCTGTCATCTGAATGCTCTTGGTTATAATACTGGAAGATGGAAGATAGTTGACCTATTATGAAGTTGGTTAGAATTCAGTCCTCATAGTTTCCCTTATATCTCTGTAAGGAAAAGGACCACTTTTAAAAAAAACCCCACTAACTTGAATATTCAGGAAAGTGGTCTGGAATATCTGGGGAAAGGCTAGGCTCCCCTTGAGGGCATAAACCCAAAGAAGCCGAATTTGCAGTGCTGGGTATGGATGGCAACGGATCTGGGATAGGTAACCCAAACTCCATCCACAAGATGCACCGAGAAATAAAATAGCTGTGGCAGAACGTATTCCGTGTGCTGAAGTGAACAACGGAACAAAGATAGACATTTACTTCTGAGCAAGAGCTGAAACACATGATCAGCCCCCTCTGATAAAGAATTTGCTTTGGGCTGTACCGTTTCAAAGTGCGTGTCGACAACTGGATATTGCAGAACTCCCTGACCACTTAAATCAAATATATCAAAAAGGGAAATTAGGTTAAATCTTTCTCCCTGCCGTTTCACTTTTGCCCATGCAAGGAACCGATGACCTGGCAAAAGCATTCAAATACTGGATTCCCCCTCCTCTTGTCTGAAATGGTACGTTCCGGCCATAGGTTCATCCCATGATGTTGGTGTCCAGATAGTTTCCAGTCTGGTGTAGTGGTTCTGGTGTAGTGGTTCAGTGCGCCAGTCTGGTGTAGTGGTTCAGTGCGCGGACTCTAATCTGGGAGAACCGGGTTTGATTCCCCACTCCTCCACTTGCACCTGGCTGGATGACCTCGGGCAAGCCATAGCTCTGTACCAGCTGTTCCCTCAAGGACAGCTTGGGAAAGAGCTCTCTCAGCCCCACCTACCTCACAGGGTGTCTGTTGTGGGGAGGGGAAGGGAAAAGGAGTTTGTAAGCCGCTCTGAGACTCTTAAGTGAGTGAAGGGCGGGATATAAGTCCAATCTCTTCTTCTTCTTCATGTTCAAGAGATCAGGATGGAATTGGTGTGTGTTGGGGGGGGGGTCATCCTCCCTTTCCGCTTCAGCTATTGGTGTTGATGGAAACATTGTCAGCAGGGGGGGCCTGTGATCTGATCCCTGGCTAATTTTCTGGGTGGGAGCACAAGAACCCAACGTCATCTGAAAGGGGCCAAGGTCGAAAGGCACCTAGCTGCAATTAACGGCGCAAAGCAGCACATTCGGATGTGGCACTTAAGTAGCTAATTACATTGGAAGCATCATTGATTGAACAGACAGGAGCAACAGGGGTGCAGCCCAGAGTCTTTCACCTTCTGAAAACTGAAAAGGATATATATATATATATATATATATATATATATATATATATATATATATATATATATATATATATATATGGAAATAATGGGCGTTGATCTTGCATTTAAATCTCAGGGGTGTCTCCCCATTGGACCCACATCAACAGAGGTGGCCCTGCGCAGCGTTGAGATGCCGTCAAAGATTATATGTCCTGGATTCGAATCCAGTAGCACCTTAAAGACCAACACGGTTTTCAGGACATAACCTTTCAAGAGTCAAAATTCCCTTTATCAGAAAGCTTCCCCCCCCCCCCCAAATATATTGTTGATGTTTGAGGTGATGCTGGACTCGAACCCTGCTCTTCTCCTGCAGAACATTATAGCTGCCACCCTGAAACTACCAAATACAGACACACAGGTATACATATGTGAGTGTCAAGTGCTGTCAAATTGCAGCTGACTTATGGCGACCCCAGCCAGGGGCTTCCAAGGCAAGGGAGAAGCAGGTGGTTTGCCCTGGCCTTCCTCTGCAGAGTCTTCCTTGGTGGTCTCCGTTCCAAGTACCGACCCTCATGCCACCTTCCCTCCCACAGACACGTAAATATATATTAAATCCACAAATAGCTGTATAGTAGCGGTGTCTAGCCATTTTTATGTGAATTTGACTTTCCAGGAGCTTTTGGTTGGCCCCTCGCCAGCTTCCAAACACAGCATATGATCTCTCCTCCTGTGCTTTAATTGCGGGGGGGGGGGGGGAATGCTTGGAATCACTTAATTAGAACCCTTTCCAGGAAACTGTGTCTGAGCTGATGCTGGGGGGGGGGGGGGGGGGAACAGTCACACTTCCAAAGAGAGCAGCTCAGAATGCAAACGTTGCAGTGTGTCCATAAGCACCGAGACTTGTCACTCACTGCCCCAAAAGTTAACATACAAAAGAACACCAGTCACCCGAAGCAGCTAGGTTTTTAATGACTGGCGACCTTAGAACTGGCAAACTCTCTGTCCTAAAAGGAATTTGTCTGCTAACCCAGTGTTTTTCAACCTTTTTCGAGCTAAGGCACATTTCTTTCATCGAAAAAATCCCGCGGCACACCTGACAATATCTCACGGCACAGTGGTTGAAAAACACTGAAATACAAGATAAATGGGTCATTCGTTGCCTCAGCTCAAGTATTAACTATGACAGTATTACAAATACACGTAATAGCCACTCAACTTGAAATCGTAAGTTACAGATCCAAAGTGTAATGGCTCCTTCCCATAACATTGACCTGAGTTTCAGAAGAAATATGATGTGGATGTATTTTAATACTGCGATTCTGCTAAAGTTTTTCAAATAGAGAGTTTAAACTCTTACCCTTATGTGAACGGCATTCCGCTGACCATAAGTGATTTGAAGAGAAGCACAATACACCCATTCTTCACTGAGGGACAGTTACTGATTTGAACCCCACCCTGACAGAAACAGCTAGCTGTTACCATCAAACATATTCAGGTTTACTGGAATGTCTTGGTGCAAATCATTCTACCTCAGGCCGGCCACAGAGCGTGCGAGCGGAATCAGCGAGACCACGCCACTGTTCTTTCTCGCATGTGCAAATGCACCCCGGAAGGTCAGCCCGGAAGGCACATTTCTTTCATTGAAAAAATCCCGTGGCACACCTGACAATATCTCGCGGCACACCAGTGTGCCACGGCACAGTGGTTGAAAAACACTGTGCTGAACATGCCTGCTGAGGCCTGTCAGGAGAGCCTCTGAGGACCTGCCTCCTGCGGATCTAAGTGCGGTGGAGGATCAGTCCCCAGCTCCAGAGGAGCCTCCACCTGAACCAGAGGAGGCTCAAGCAAGCACCTCTCAGGGCATTACCCAAAGCACCACCAGCAGCTGAGCCACAGCCAAGCTCAAGCCCACCTGATTCACCTCCTGGGTGGAATGGCTAAGGTCACGATCCAGGCAAGACTTAGCTGCTAGGAGAAAAGAGGCAGGCCTGCGTAGTCACAGATCACTCAGCCCTGAGTTTTAGAGGGAGCCGGGACCTCGCTGCCAGCTGCTAACAAGCACAGGAAGTGGCCGGGTATTTAGGCACAGCACAAAGACCAACAACTTGTGCTAGCAACAAGTCATTCTGGCGAAGCTCTGCACCCGCTCGGCTCGCATCAGCTAAACCTGATTCTGGACCTTCTGGCTCGTGACTCCGGCTCTGTCTGACTTCGGCTTGATTCTGGATCCTCTGGCTCGTGACTTCGGCTCTGTCTGCCTTCGGCTTTTGGTTGACTCCTCGGACTGGTTTTCTCGTGAGTTTCCCTCTCTGACCTTGGCTGGGACTGACTCTGCTTTTGGCTTGTGTTTTGGACTTGGTAATTCGTTCCTGATTTGGCTTGACCTTGGACTGTCTCGGACTTTGACTTGGCTCCTGACCTACTGGCACCCAGCCCGTGACAGATTGCTAGCACCCCCAAACTCACTCCACCTCGATGGATGCAGACGGAGTGGGAGCTCCGCTGCAGCTTATGGACGCCGCTCACCAAGTCCAACAGCTGACGCAGTTGGTCATGCAGCTCCAGCAGTAACCGCCGTAGCCACCTGCCGCACCTGTCATCATTCAGCCGAAATGCCCGGTAAGCCCTCCAGAAAAATTTGGTGGAAATGTGGAGGAGTTCCCGGCCTTCTTGACACAATGTGAGTTGTATATGGAACTGTGTGCTCGGGACTTTCCAAATGATAAAACCAAAGTTTGTTTCGTTATCAGCCTCTTAAAGGGCCAGGCAGCCAAGTGAGCCACCCCTCTGTCAGTGGAAGCATTGTCACTCCTCTCGGACTTTCAGGGGTTTCACACCCGTTTGTCCACTACTCTTGCTATACCCCTGCAAGCGGAGACGGCTAATCGTAAGATCAGAGCACTGAAACAGGGGAGAGGCATGGTTGCCAACTACACCACCGAGTTCCAGCTCATAGCCCAGGACTTACAGTGGAATGAGGCTGCCCGCATGGACCAGTACGTGGAAGGGCTTGCGGATGAAGTGTTAGACGAATTGGCCCGGGTCGAGCGGCCCAGCTCCTTGCAAGCACTCATAACCCTTTGTCTTCGGATCGATGGGCGCTTGGCAGGGCGATGGCAGGCCCGTGCCACCTCCCACTCCAGACCACCGGTTGGTCATTCTACGTCCCGGCAGAAGCCCAGCAACCCTCAGGCAAGCCCAGCTGAAGGTGAGCCAATGCAGCTCGGAGGAGCCCGACCCCGTCGGACTCCTGAGGAAAAAGCTTGTTGACGCGCCCTCAACCTCTGTCTCTACCATGGTGGGGCAGGGCCCTTTTCCTCCGGTTGTCCCGCCAAGCAAACTCCGCCCGCACCACTGGCGCAGTTACCATCGCCAGTAAAAGATCAGCCTCACGCTTGAACGTGGGGCACTTAGCTGGGTCCTCCGAAGTAGCTCCTCTGGACCCCGGCCCATTCCTGGTGCCCCTCAAACTTGGCCTCCTGGATGAACAGTGGCTTTTTGTCTTTGCCATGCTGGACCCTGGGGCGGCCACCTGCTTCAGCGATGCTGCATTTGTGAAACAGCACCAGATCCCGGTGCAGCCTAAAGAAACGCCTACACTCATGGAGGCCATTGACAGATGCCTCCTATGCTTCGGTCTGGTAACTGAGGATACCTGTGAACTGCTCCTCCGTATTCACCAACACCAGGAGCAGGTGAACTTCGATGTCGTCCGGATGCTCCGGTTCCCGATTATCCTGGGTCTCTCCTGGTTACAGACTCACAACCCCAGGGTAGATTGGGTAAGGCAAGAGCTCAAATTTCCTGCTCCCTGCCCACATCTGCACCCAGTCACCATGCTGGCAGCCACCGCTCTGCGCCTTCCACAACCGTAGGCCGAGTTTTTGGATGTGCTTGAAGAAAAAGGGGCTGGCAACCTTCCTCTGCATCGGCCCTACGATTGCGCCATTAACTTGGAACCTGGAGCCACACTGCCTGCCATACGTCTGTACCTCATGTCAGAACCAGAACTGGCTGCTCTCTGGGATTTCTTGGACAAGAACCTCGCCCAGGGGTTCATTCGTCCCTCTACCTCTCCACTCTCTGCTCCTGTGCTCTTTGTCAAGAAGAAGAGTGGAGAGCTGAGGCTGTGCAACAACTTCCGAGCACTGAACAAGATCACCATCCGTGACCGGTATCCCTTGCCACTGATCCCAGAACTGTTGGACCGGCTCAAGGGGGCTCGGATATATACCAAACTCGACCTCTGAGGAGCCTATAACCTGGTACGGATTCGGGAAGGCGATGAGTAGAAGACGGCATTTGGGACCCGCTACGGACAATACAAGTACCTAGTGGTGCCCTTCGGCCTTACCAACACCCCCACCAACTTCCAATGCTTCATGAATGACGTGTTCTGGGACCTGCTAGACCGCATCATGATCATTTATTTAGATGATCTGTTGATCTGCTCAGACAATGAGGTGCAACATATTGAGCATGTGCGCCAAGTCCAACAACACCTTCGCTCCCATGGCCTCTACGCCAAGCTCGAAAAATGTGCCTTCCACCTGTCCTCTGTGGAGTTCCTTGGGCACATCGTGTCCCCAAAGGGGATCCTCATGGACCCCAAGAAGGTAGAGGCCATTCTGACGTGGCAGACTTCGCAGAACCGCAAAGACTTTCAACGCCTCCTTGGCTTCGCAAACTACTACGGTGAAGTCATCTCCGGGTACGCTGAGTTGACCATGCCGCTCACTAAGCTTCTCCGACCCAAGGAACCATTTCACTGGACCCCAGAGGCCGCTCAAGCTTTTGCCACGCTAAAGACCTGTTTTGCCACTGGCCTGCTTCTTTAGTACCCAGACCCTGAGCTGCCCTTCACAGTGGAAGCCGATGCCTCCGGTGTGGCCCTTGGAGCCATCTTGTCCCAGCATGATGACCCGTCCCAGCCTCTCCAGCCCTTCGCTTATTACCGCCACCCTCGGGGTTTGCTGCCGCCACCACCATTTCTGCCCCGCTCACCTAGGACCTTCGGGACAGTCAGGCATTGGACCCTTGGGCACAGCAGCATCTGCAGGAACTGCAACAGGGACTAATCTTGGACTTCACCGCACGCAATGGACTGCTGTTGCACCGTGACCACGTGTATGTGCCACCGGGGCCTCTGCGGTCGTAGGTTCTCCATCTGTCCCATGATGTCCCGCCCGCCGGGCACTTTGGACTCCGCTAGACCCTGCACTTACGAGGGAATTTTGGTGGCCACAGATCCGCTCGGATGTAAGCCGGTACATTGCCTCATGTGAAGTGTGTAGACATGCCAAGGACATTCCCGCCAAGCTGTCTAGGCTGCCACACCCACTACCCACGCCTGCAGGGCTGTGGGATACCATCTCAATGGGCTTTATCTCTGAACTTCCCTGGTCTCATGGCCATACCTGCATCCTGGTGGTGGTAGACCTGTTTACTGAAATGGGACATTTTGTTCCCTGTCCCAAGCTTCCATCCGCCCAAGAGACCGCTCACCTGTACATACAGAACATCTTCCGGCTACACGGTCTCCTGGCCCATGTGATTTCAGACCACGGACCCCAGTTCTCCTCCCAGTTCTGGCAAGCCCTGCACTCTGGTCTAGGGACCCAGGTGCATCTATCCACTGCCAATCACCCACAAACTGACAGCCAGACCGAGCACACGAATGCTACCTTGGAGCAGTGCTTAAGGTGTTACACTTGCTACCAGCAGGACAATTGGTCGGGCTTGCTGGCAGTGGCAGAGTTCGCCTACAACAATGCCATCCATTCCTCCACACAAACCACCCCCTTTGTCACCGTCACTACTTCCTGGCAGTACGCCCACTGACCCAGGTCCCCACTGCCGATGCGCACCTTCAGGAACTCCACGCTCTACAGGCTCTGCTAAAGGATCAACTGCAGTAGGCCAAGGACACCTACAAACGAGCTGCTGATTGAAAACGGCAAGAAGGACCTCCGTTAAGGGTCGGAGATTGCATCTGGTTGTCGACCCAGTATCTGCAGCGATCAGGCCGGTCCCCCAAGCTGGATGCCCGATTCATCAGACTCTACCTCATTGAAGCCCAGATTAACCTCGTCGCTTTCCAGCTCCAGTTACTGGTGCACCTGCGGATCCACCCCGTGTTCCACCGCTCCCTGCTGGTCCCCGCCGTGCCTCCGGATCTCCTGCATCCCACACCTCCTGCACCACCACCACCACCCATACTCGTGGATAACCAGGAGGAGTACGAGATATGACAGATCCTGGACTCGCGTCTCCATCATGGCACCCTCCAATATTTGGTGGATTGGGAGGGTTCGAGGATCGGTCCTGGGAACCAGTGCGCCATCTCCATTACCCGGACCTCATTCACCAGTTCCATATGGACTACCTAACCAAACCTGACCCTTCGTTCCTGATTTGGCTTGACCTTGGACTGTCTCAGACTTCAACTTGGCTCCTGACCTACTGGCACCCAGCCTGTGACAAGGCCCCTCCCCTCCCAAAGCCACACCCCCCAGGCTCCACCCCCCCCCCAAATTTTCAGGTATTTCTCCACCCAGCACTTGGCAACCCTACCTAATGCACTGCCAATTATGTTAACAGAATTCTATTTAAGTTTCCTGTTTGAAATCCCTTTTCTTTTTTTGGCCAGAAGCTCTTGCGTTTGATTAAACTGGGTTCACGCGCCCAGCTTTGCTTTCGGTATCGATCCGAAGGATTTGATTTAATGAAAACATCACGAGAAAATGAAATTTCTTGGAGGCTGGTAGAATGTCACACAATCCCCCTCCCCCCCAGGTCTCATCAAAGAGGAGGAACTGATGGAGGTTAAGTGGGTCGATTGGATCGGCTGGCTGTGACCAGCGGAGAGAGGGAAATGGGTTAAACTATCTGCTGCTCCTGCAGGAATTCTGTAGCTCGTTTCCCTGTGCTGAGTGGGTCAGCCTGTGAATCCCAGAAGGAGTGATTAAGGCTGGGGGGAGATGGTTGTACAACTCACTCAGATCACGTCTTGCAGTTTTATTTGTTTGCTTTTTTTTTTTTTTTTAAACCCAACCTGGAGGTTTTAAAAAATTAAAATATTGATATCTCACTCTCTGGGGCGAGGGGCATTCAATCATTCCAGTCCACACCAAAAGAAGCGGAAGAAGGGAAAACAATTCTCAGGAGCTGCAAGCAGAACATAGTCTTCATTCTAGAACCCACCCCTTTTCATTTGTTTTAGAACTGATTTTCTCGACAGCCTCTGAAGTCAGATCCATGGAGAAGACCTGGCTGTTATTTGGATTGGATGTCAGCGGAAGATGGAAACTTGCAGGCAGAGTCCAATGCATCTCCTAGCTCAGGGGTGGGCAAACTTGCTCAGCGTAAGAGCCACCTAGAACAGGGGTGGCCAAACTTGCTTAACGTAAAGCCACATAGAATAAACATCAGATATTTGAGAGCCACAAGACATGAACAAATATTACCTGCTTTTATTGGAAAATAAGCAAATTTGCTTTTTATTAACATTAAATGAGACTGCTAAAAATAATAACAAAAGGGGTAAAAGCCGATATTGATAATGATATTTATTTCTCCAATGATATTTGTTTGCTAATGATATTTAGCTTCCCTAGCCGCCCTGCCGGGAGCCACATAGTATATGTGAAAGAGCCACATGTGGCTCCCGAGCCACGGTTTGCCCACCCCGTCCTAGCTCATTCTCAAGGTCCCGTGGATTTAACTGCATCTGCAGTGGTTTGCCCGTGTGCGTTGTTGCACGACTCAGCCAGTTTGGTGGAGTGGTTAGGAGCGCGGATTCTAATCTGGGAGAACCGAGTTTGATTCCCCACTCCTCCACATGCAGCTGCTGGTGTGGCCTTGGGTCAGTCACAAGTTCTTTCAGAGCTGTTCTCTCAGGAGCCGTTCTCGAGAGAGCTCTCTCAGCCCTACCTACCTCACCGGGTGTCTGTTGTGGGGAGGGGAAGGGAAAGGAGATGGTAAACTGCTCTGAGATTCCCAAGTGAAGGGCAGGGTATAAACCCAGTCCTTCTTCTGGACTCACATGAATACACATGAAGCTGCTTTATAACTTAGTCCATTAAAGTCAATACTGCCTACTCAGACTGGCAGTGGCTCTCCAGGGTCTCAGGCAGGGGTCTTTCACATCACTTATACTGCCAGATTCTTTAACTGGAGATGCCAGGGATTGAACTTGGGACCTTCTGCCGAGCATTCAGATGCTCTACCACTGAGCCACTGTCCCTCCCCTCCCCTCTGGAGACAGAGCTCTCCATGCAAACACACCCAGTGTCATCCATGAACGAGGGAGAAAATGACTTTGCTTACTAAGTTGCACAGGGGGCCACAAAATAGAAAGACATTCAACTTTGCCACAACACCTACAGCGCCGCTGCAAATCTGCCCGGCACGGTGCTTGAGTTGTGTGGGTGCAAAGGGCCATCGAGTTGCAGCCAACTCACAGTGACCCCCATGGAGTTTTCAGGGCAAGAAGACGAGAAGAAGAGACTGGATTGATGCCCCGCCCTTCGCTCAGAGTCTTAGAGCAGTTTACCGTCTCCTTTCCCCTTGCCCTCCCTACAACAGGCACCCGGGGAGGCCGGTGGGGCTGAGAGAGCTCTTTTGAGGACTGCCCTTGAGAGAACAGCTCTGAGAGAACTTGTGACTGGCCCAAGGTCACTCCAGCAGCTGCATGTGGAGGAGTAGGGAATCAAACCCGGTTCTCCCAGGTGACAGTTTGCATTCCTAGCCACTACACCAACCCTCAAGGCAAGAGACGTTCAGAGGTGGTTTGCCATTGCCTGCTCTGCGTTGCAACCCTGGACCTCCTTGGTGGTCTCCCATCCAAATACTAACCAGAGCCAACCCTGCTTAGCTTCTGAGATCTGATGAGACCAGGCTAGCCTGGGCCGTCCAGGTCAGGACTATAGTGCTCGGGTTAGGAGCAGATTTATCTAGCTGTGCTCCGTGGCTGCTTTTAAATTGCACTCTGTTCCCCTCAGTTGTGGGATTCACCCTGGAATGCTGTGCAAGTAGAAAGGTGGAATAAGAGGGGGGAGGGAGAAGAGAGCCATCCTTGCCACACGGATGGGCTAAAGGTGTGATGGAGAGCCCCCCTCCTTGACTCAAAACTCCCACCCCTCAAATCCTGATCAGGTGAAACCCCTGGACACCAGTCTGGTGTAGTGGTCAAGTCCACGGACTCTGATCTGGGAGAACCGGGTATGATTCCCCACTCCTCCACTTGCAGCTGTTGGATGACCTTGGGCAAGCCATAGTTCTATCAGAGCTGTTCTCTCAAGAGCAGTCCTTGAAGGAGCTCTCTCAGCCTCACCTACCTCCCAGGGTATCTGTTGTGGGGAGGGGAAGGGAAAGGAGAGTAACTACTCTGAGACTCCGAGTGAAGCCTGGGGTATAAATCCAATCGCCTCTTCTTCTTCTGGAGTCTCAGCTCAAATCCGGCAACAGCCTCAAGATTGATGTTGTACAGACAAAGACTGCCGTGCATTTTTGCACACTCACGACCCTGCCCAGCATCGGTTGCCTTTCTCCGTTCGAAGGCATGTAAGACAAATTCAATTACAGATCAGTCTCTCCCAAGGTGAATAACCTTTAAGCTATGCTTGATCTTAAGGAATACATCTGAAAGGCCGGGCGGCTGTCCATTACCCCTGTCAGTCTGCTCTTACGACCTTGGAGCAAATCTCAGAAGCACCCAGCTGCGACCGGCCTTGTTGGAAGCCGGCAAAGTCTATAGATCTGTGATGCTTATTTTTAAGGAGGTCCACTTCTTCTTTAAAAAAAACCCTCAAAGTTCAGAGGAAGCAACTCCGTAAGAGTTTTTTAAAATCCTGGACAAGGATGATTGGGGGCCTGGAGACCAAGAAGCCCTGCAAGGAAAGGCTGAGGGACTTCTTGGGAACATTCAGTCTGGAGAAGAGGAGGTTGAGGGGGGACAGGATGGCTCTCTTGAAGTATCTGAAGGGCTTTCACTTCGAGGAAGGCAGGGAGCTGCTCCTGTTGGCAGCAGACTTGCAACCGTGGGAGGGCTGCTAGTGTCCTGGCCCCACTGGTGGACCTCCTGAGGGCACCTGGTGTTTTTGGCCCCTGCGTGACAAAGTGTTGGACTGGATGGGCCACTGGCCTGATCCAGCATTGGCTTCTCTTATGTTCTTAATGGTGGGACTTGCAATAACGATGTTTAAATCACTGGCGCAGGGCTTGGTTATGAGCAGTGTTCCCTCTAAACTGTGAGTTAGCTCACAGTTCTTTAGCCTCTGGCTCACACATTTTCATCTCAGCTCAGGAAGAATGGCTCCAGGGGAGACGAATTTATGCAGGAGCCAAATCGCTCACTCATGACTTTAATGCCAGGAGCTCACAAAGTCGAATTTTTGCTCACAAGTCTCCACAGCTCCAAGGGAGCTTTGGTTGCCAAGTCTGGGTTGGAAACTACCTGGAGACTTTGGGGGTGGAGCCAGGAGAGGGCGGGGTTTGAGGAGGGGAGGGGCCTCAGCAGGGTACCATGCCATAGAGTCCACCCTTCAGAGCAGCCATTTTCTCCAGGGGAGCCGATCTCTGTCAGCTGGAGATCAGTTGTAAAAGCAGGAGATCCCCAGGCCCCACCTGGAGGTGGCAGCCTTAGGAACTGCCTTTCCCCTCATGTTCCCCAGAGAGCACTGAGGTCAGGATCTCAAAATCGTTTGGCCCTCCCTGGACTGAAAGATGTCAGACTGGCCTTCACCAGGGCCAGGGCCTTCTCAGTAGTGGCTCCGTACTGATGGAATGAGGTCCCAGAAGACATCAGGGCCCTGTGGGACCTTTCACAATTCCATAGGGCCTGCAAAATGGAGTTCTTCCACCAGGCCTTCAATTAGGAGCCGCTACTAATAACAACTGAACTGTGGTAAGGCCCTCTGTGATATCTCCAACAGCCTGTGATATACCAGATATTGACTCTGGCCGTACTTTGTCATCATCTTACCATGGCCGATTGGGTTCACTTTGTATTGTTATAACACCACCTGCACTTTATTTGTAATGTATATGAGTTTTATGATGTTTATCATTTGTTTTTTTTAATGCTTTTTAACTTTTAATGTAAGCCGCCCTGAGCCTGCTTGGCAGGGAGGGCGGGATATAAATAGAAACAAACAAACGAATGAATGAATAAATCTCCAATAAGGATCAGGTCACAGGTGATGTAAAAGACCTCGTCCTGAGATGATGGAGAGATGCTGCCAGTCTAGGGTTTCCAGCCTCCAGGTGGCCCCTGGAGACCTCCCGCCATCCCAACTGAACTCCAGACAACAGAGATCAGTTCCCCTGGAGAAAATGGCTGCTTTGGAGGGTGGACTCTGTAGCATTATACTCCGTTGAGGTGCCCTTCCTTTCCCAGACTCCACCCCTCTCCAGGCTCCACCTTCAAATTTCCAGGAATTCCCCAACCTGGAGATGGCAACCCTATGCTAGTCTCAGTAGATAATACTGTCTTTGATGGAGCAATGGTCTGATTCAGTACATAGAGCCTTCACATGTGCAATTCCATCATGCAAGCTGCACTAATAAAACAGTATTTTTGAGAACTCTGTATTGCTGGTAATGCTCGGCTTCGGTTACACGAAGTTCGCTGTCATGATCTGCGTCTGCTTGGGGAGACCGCCTAGTGTGGCCTAGGGCGGCGTAGGAGAGACCTGTGTGGGGTTAGAGGGCTGACAGCCTACAATTCCCATGATGCTTGGCAGCGGTGGTAGCCGATGGGAGTTTGGGGAATGTGTGAGGAGCCTGAACTTTCGCTGTGTGAACTGTTAAAGGGCGTCCTTTTCTCTTCTGCGGCCTTTCCTCACACAGAGTCAAGCGGAGGGGACAGTCTGGGCTGGGAGAAAGATCCCTCCCTTGGGGCAGAGTGAGCGCAGGCACAGGCCTGGAATAAGGCCAGCAGGCCTTGCAGTAGTAAACAGTTAAGGAAAAACAGTTCGTCGCGTTAGATTCGTTCATTTTGCCTTTAAATGCTGTTACTGATTTTAATTAGAGTTGCCAAATCACTTACGTGTCCGAGCGGGGGAGTCCCACTCCCGGTCCAGGACCCTCGCTAGGGTTGCCGAGTGGCACCTTACCTGTAGCGGGGGGAGTCCTTGCCGCTCAGGGAGGGTCCTGGTGCATGCGCGAAGCGTGCGCACCGCGATGACGTCACCCAGAAGTGACGTCATCGCGTTGGGCATGTTGGGGGCGGGACCTCAGTAATTCGAGGGAAAATCATAGAGTTTCCCCTCGAATTACAGAGCAGCCCCCCCCCCGAAACGTGCCTGACGTGATGACGTCACCTCCGGGTGACGTCATTGCGCCAGGCACATCTCCTCAGCCCGGCAATTTGGGGGTGGGGTTCCCCCTGGTGGCTTGATCCCAGCTGGCAGTCAGCGGGCTGCTGGAGTAGGGTTTTCCCCACCCCCAGGGGGACTTGGCAACCCTAACCCTCCCGCTTGTGCGGTGCGATGACGTTGCCCGGAAGTGACGTCATCGTGCCGGGCACGTCACTGGGTGACGCTCTGGTAATCGCCCTAAAAACTTTATGGTACCATAGAGTTTTCAGGGTGATTGCTAGAGCGTCACCCTGCGACATGCCTGGTATGATGACTTCACTTCTGGGCAAGGTCATTGCGCCAGGCATGTTGGCCTGATGTGGCCATTTCGGGGATGGGGTTCCCCCCTCTGGCTGAATCCAGATTGGGGACCCATTTAGCAGGGGAATCCCTGCCTCCCGGGGGGACTTGGCAGCCCTAATTTTAATGCACCTCGTCTCATTTCCCCTGCCCCAGCATTGTATTAACAGCCCTTTTGTTTAATTGTTCTCTGCCTGGTCATCATGCCTTATGTTTCTCCATTAAAAGGGGGCATTTGGCTGGGCTTTGGAGGGAACCCTGGGCCTTCTCAAGAGACGCTAAGTCCAGGGTGGTGGCGGCAGAAGGTGGCAACCCGCAGGGGTCATGACAACCACCATTGGGCCTGTTTAATTCCTCCCATCTGTGGCACTCCAGGCAACCCTGAAAGTGTCCTAATTACTCCTCATTTACTGAAGTGATTCTTTCTGCTTTGTTCCATAACAATGGCACAAACTTTTCGGCCCAAGCCCGTCCGGTGGCTGCTTCCCAAGCTTACAAAATTTCCAATTATCATAAGTGCTCCGAAGAAGTGGCAAGGGGTGTCATTATTCTCCTCTTTGTAATCAGGCGTTTGCTCCTTTGTTTCAAAATACCGATGGAAAACAAATTACTAACTGCTGCAAATCTTGATTTTAATTGATGTAGAGGAGAGCTATCGGGCGGGGGGGAGGGGGGAGTGACAGACTTTGTATGCAAAGCTTGCAGCATTCTGGAAGTTTCGACTCTGCAAAGGGTCGTGTGCACATACAGCAAAGCTCATGGACCCATGAAGGAGAAGGAGAAGAGGAGGAGGAGGAGGAGATTGGATTTATACCCCGCCCTTCACTCAGAGTGGCTTACAATCTCCTTTCCCTCCCCCTCCCCACAACAGACACCCTGTGAGGTAGGTGGGTCTGTGAGAGCTCTTTCGAGGACTGCTCTTTTCAAGAACAGCTCTGAGAGAACTTGTGACTGACCCAAGGTCACCCAGCAGCTGCATGTGAAGGAGTGGGGAATCAAACCCAGTTCTCTCAGATTAGAGTCCGCTGCTCTTAACCACTACACTACACTCGAAGCTGCTTTATACTGAATCAGACCATCCGTCCATCAAAGTCAGTCTTGTCTTCTCAGACGGGCAGCAGCTCTCCAGGGCCTCAGGTGGAGGTCTTTCACATCACCTCCTGCTTGAATCTTTTACCTGCGGGTGCCAGGGACTGAATTTAGGACCTTCTGCACGCCAAACAGATGCTCTCCCACTGAGCCACAATCCCTTCCCCCAAGACGATATCATTGTCTTCCCCCAACTCCCAGCAGTGGTTGTGTCGGTATTCCTAAGGGATGCATCGCCAAGCTACCCATGAAGAAAATGCGTGTCTTTGTCCCACTGCTCCAACAGTCAAATGCACTCAATGAAATTGCTGAGCAGTCGGGTTAGGAAGTACTTCTTCACCCAAAGAGTGATTAACACATGGAATTCACTGTCTGAGGAGGTGGTGGCGGCTCCAAGCATGGACAGCTTCAAGAGGGAATTGGATAGACATCTGGAGCAGAGGTCCATCAGTGGCTATTAGCTACAAGGCATAGATAGGAACTCTCAGTCTGGGGCAAGTGATGCTCTGTATTCTTGGTGCTGGGGGGGGGGAACAGTGGGAGGGCTTCTAGTGTCCTGGCCCCACTTATGGACCTCCTGGTGGCCTGGTGTTTTTGGCCACTGTGTGACAGAGTGTTGGACTGGATGGGCCATTGGCCTGATCCAACCTTAGCTTCTCTTACATTCTTAAGTAGTTCAGTGGAGAAAGATTGCCCACTGCGGGCAGGCAATCGGTACACTTAAATCCCACACGGCAGACTTCACTCGAATTGCATTTCTTTTAATTGCAAGCCAATCTGGCTGCCCATTTCCTCGAGTTGAAAAGCAGAATAAAAACACGAGCTGTGTCTTTGGACCCTCTCCCCCTGCTCTGCTGTGGTCTTTCAGCCTCTGTCCGACTGACAGGCGAGCAATTTGCTCTTTGCTAATAGAGCAACAGGCCTCCGATCTTTTTCACCTTGAAGGAAACCCACCTTAAGCATGGGGGCTAGGCAAAAAGAAAAAAGAAAAGAAACCCCGCTTATTTCTCTATAGGCTGTGGATTTCCACCATCATGCCAAGGAGATGAAACAGGGAGTGAGAAATCCGAAATTCACAATTAAGACCGTGTGTGATCGGCATGCTGAGAAAAAGAAATTGAAATTCTACGCCGGGATTACCCAAAGAGAAAACTGAATTAAACATGACGAGTATTGTACATGCTGGCATCAATTAATTTGCTTTTTTTCAAGTTTGGAGAAGACAGTGATCAACAAAAGGGACGGTAGCCCGCTGGATATTTCCTTGCTGACAACTCTCTCACCTAGAGTTGGGGCTGGGTGATCTCCTAGAAGTACCGCTGATCTCCGGATGACAGAGATCAGTTCCCCTGGAGGAAATGACTGCTTTATAGGGTGGAGTCTATGGCATTAGAACCCGCTGAGGTCCCACCCCTTCCCAAACCACGCCTTCCCCAGACTTATGCCCAAATCTCCAGGGATATCCCGATACGGAGTTGGCGACCCTACAGTCTCACCCAATACCACCTACATACTTTCAAGTCAAGATTTGCCACCATTGTTATTATATTTTGTCATTTTTTTAATTTCTTTGTTTGGGATAATTGCAGTGAATGAAAAAGGCATAGGGGCTAGACACTTGTCTGTATTATTGCCCTGACCTGGATTGCCCAGACTAGCCTGATCAGATCTCTGAAGCTAAGCAGGGTTGGCCTTGGCTAGTATCTGGATGGGTGACCTCCAAGGAATACCAGGGCTGTGACGCAGAGCCAGGCAATGGCAAACCACCTCTGAACCGTCTCTTGCCTCAAAAACAGGTCTAGCTTGACACCTAGTGGCACATAATGCTAAAGAGCTAGAACTTCTGGCTCCAGACAATCTTAGGATCTTCTGGCTATTCTGCACACAGTGCCTTCCGATGTGCACAGTGTCACAAGTTGCTGTGCATAGAATCAGGGGTCCATTGGAGCCGGAGCGCACAGGAGCGCAGCTCCGGGAGTGAGGAGCCCAGGGGGCGAGCACATGACCAAGCCCCGCCCCCTCCTCAGCTTCCGAGCAGTGCAGAGGCGCAGCGCCCTGGGGAAAGCCCTGCTAGGGTCTTTATTGATTTTAATGTTTTGTTTTAATATTGATCATTTTATCATTGTTCCTTTTATGACTGTGTGCTGCTTTTCCAGAGACTTGCTCAAGGTGGCGTATAAACTTTCTAAGTATACCATTTTTTATCTGGGCACATGGCACATAAGTACTGGAGAAATTTCACCAACCCTTCAGCAGCTTCCACCCCATCAGTTTGGTGTAGTGGTCAGGAGTTGGACTCTAATCTGGGAGAACCGGGTTTGATTCCCCACTCCTCCACATGCAGCTGCTGGTGTGACCTTGGGCCAGTCACAAGTTCTCTCAGGGCTGTTCTCTCATGAGCAGTTCTCAAAAGACCTCTCTCAGCCCCACCTACCTCACAGGGTGTCTTGTTGTGGGGAGGGGAAGGGATGGGTGGTGCACATGTCCTGGGTATCTCAAGTCTACTTGAAACCTGGTGGTTTCAAGGGAGCAGGAAGAGAATGAGGGTGTGTTCTTGACGCTTATTTTTATTGCACAAAGTATTGGATGGGGAAGGGAATGGAGCAAGAGCGGGTCAGTTTCACTCACCTGTGGAGTGGAGCCTCAGGGGTGGGTGTTGCCTTCTGACACACTTCCGGTATGTTAGGGGTGTGTGGCATATGCAAATGAGTTATGCAAATGAGCTCCTGCACCTCTTTTTCTACGAAATGACCCCTGCATAGAATGACTTGGAGCCATCCAGCTCTTCCCCAGGGGCAAAAATCTAGCTGGTTAGATCCCCCTCCCCATGAAACCAGTCTTTTAATCTGCAACATGTAAAAGCATTTGTATGCCTTTATATAAAACCTCCAAAGCTGGGCAAAGAGATCCTTCCTGTGCATTTCCCCGAACTCTCCTGAGCTGTTTTCGCACCGTTTTGCTGGTCCACTTTCCACCTGTCTTTCGTTCATTCTGTTACCACGTTCCTCTTTATTCTCATCGAGTGAATCCATCATCGTTTGCCCAGACACCCTCAAAATTACATTCGGGGGGTGGGATGCTTCTGGTATGTGACGAGTTTGTAGAAACAGGATGTCACTTGGAACACCGAGGGCTTATGAAGCACTTTTGTTTAAAGTTGTGTCCATGAAGTAGTTAGAGCCTTGTGATGGTTCTGGACCACACACGTAAAGTATTACAGAAACAGAGCCAGGAGTTACAGACCACTGGAACACTAGTCGCACGCGGCAATCAAACTGGGGTGGACATCCAAGGCGCTCTTCTCCCAACCAGGAAATCAGGCTACGATCTCTACCGCATTTCCATAAGGGGATCTTAATACATTTTGGTTTTCTAGGCATATCCAGACAAGTCCTGCAGACAGAGACAGAGCTGCTGTACTTCCAAGACTTGATGGGCGGGAATATTAGGAATGACAGGATTTCTTATCGCTTCACAGTATCACTCAGTGAGAGCCAGTTTGGCGTAGTGGTCAGGTGTGCTGACTCTAATCTGGGAGAACCGGGTTTGATTCCCCACTTGTTCACATGCAGCTGCTGGTGTGACCTTGGGTCAGTCATGAGTTCTCTCAGAGCTGATCTCTCAAGGGCAGTTCTCGAGAGTGCTCTCTCAGCCCCACCTACCTCACGGGCAGTGTTCTCTCTAAGCTGAGTTCGTGTGAGCTAGCTCAGAGTTTTTTAGCCTCCGGCTCACAGATTTTTGTCTTAGCTCGGGAAGGATGGCTCCAGAGCAAGCTAATTTGTGCAGCAGCCAGATTGCTTGCTCACAACTTTAATGCCAGTTGCTCGCAAAGTAGAATTTTTGCTCATAGGACTCTACAGCTTAGAGGGAGCATTGCTCACGGGGGTGTCTGTTGTGGGGAGGGGAAGGAAAAGGAGATTGTAAGCCGTTCTGAGACTCCTTTGGGTAGTGAAGGGTGGGGTATAAATTTCTTCTTCTTCTTCTTCTTCTTCTTCTTGTCCTAGATAAGGTTGCCAACCTCCAGGTGGGGCCTGGAAATCTCCCTGAATTAAAACTAATCTCCAGACTACAGAAATCAGCTCCCCTGGAGGAGATGGCTGCATTGGAGGGTTGACTCTATGGCATTGTACCCCCCTGAGGTCTCTCCCCTCCCCAGTCTGCACCCACAAATCTTACCCAGAGGTGACAACCCTAGTCCTGGGTTCCACTCCTCCCGAATTCCAATTTAGCCAGACCCGAAGTGGGAAAGCTATGGTGCAGTGGTATGCTTGCCAGCCTCCAGGTGGCGGCTGGAGATCTCCTGGGATTACAGTGGATATCCAGGCAAAAGAGATCACTTTCTGTTGGGTATAACAAGTTTAAAACGCTTCAGTGTTGACAGGGTTAATGTTGTTTGTATTAGTCAACAGGAAGTCACATGTCTGTTTGTACCCAGTCTGTTTACACAATAGAAAGCCCAAGAACTTTGTAAGAACCTTTGCTCTCTGACTGGAAAACAATGTATCAGGTATTTAACATAATAGGGTTTCTCCTTCCTGCCTTTTGTCTTGCTCTGAGAAGGAGACATCCTGCTTTCTCTCTCTAGCCATGAGGATGTAGCAATCTAGTTTTATTATTATTTTGTATCCTGTTTCCCTTTCCCATGTTAGGTTTATAGTAAACTTTTACCTTTTAAATACACATGGACTCAGTCTCTCAATCTTTACTCTGCTGATGCTTATCCATTTTACTCTCCTTAAATATATTTTTACCAAGAATAACCAACACTTTCCCTGGAGAAAATGGCTGCTTTGGAAGGGGGAACTGTATGGCTAGTGTGTTGTAGGGGTCATGAGTGTCAGAATCTAATCTGGAGGACTCAGTTTGATTCCCCACTCCTCCTCCACATGAGGTCTGCTGGGTGACCTTGGGCCAGTCACAGTGCTCTCAGAACTCTCTCAGCCCCACCTACCTCACAAGGTGCCTGTTGTGGGGAGAGGAAGGGAAGGCGATTGTAAGCTGCTTTGAGACTCCTTCAGGTAGGGAAGAGAGTGGTATAAAACCAACTCTTCTCCTTCTCCTTCATAGGCTGCTGGAGCAGGGGAGGGAGGACTCAAAGTGGGACAGGCATTTTGATAAAGCTGAAATTTGGAGACGGCAAAGAATTGTTTTAAAAGTCTGCCCTTGAAAGTCGTTTCACAGCGTCGCCCCTCTTCCGCTCACAGACAATTCAATGCCTCTTGCGCTTTACCGAATCCACACCCATTAGAGGGCGATTTGATTTTGCGTTCCATCGGAAAGTCCATATAAAAATATTTCAAGAGCTCTGCCAATATTAAAAACACTCCGGCAGCCACACGCAGGCAGCAATTTAGAGTTATTGCCGTACTTCACAGGGTCTCCCCCCCCCCCCCCCCGTTTCCATTTATAAGCACTTTGCCTTGCGACTGTTTCTACGATGCCATCCAGGGCAATTTCACAATATGGAAGATAATCACATTTTATGGCTTGGAATTTAGAAGTCGTTACAGTTTTCGCAGTGTAATTTCTGGAATTATTAACCTTTTATAAATACTTAGTGGCAGAATAATGGACTTTCCATCTTGGGACCCTCAATGGACATCTGAGGGCTTTTAAAAGATATATCGGTGGCAGTGTTTCCTCCAAGCTGAGTCCGTGTGAGCTAGCTCACAGTTTCTTAGCCTCCAGTTCGCACCTTTTTGCCTTAGGTCAGGAAGGAGGGCTCTAGAGCAAACTCATTTATGCAGCAGCCAAATCGCTCGCTCACAACTTTAATGCCGGCGGCTCACAAAGTAGAATTGCTGCTCACAAGACTCGACGGCTTAGAGGGAGCATTGGTTGGTGGAGGAAACTGCTGCCAACTCATGGCAACCCGGTATGATTTGCAAGGCAAGAGACGTTCGGTGGCGGTTTTCCATTGCCTGCCTCTGACCCTGGACTTCCTTGGTGGTCTCCCCTCCAAAGACTGACCAGGGCCGACCCTGCTTAGCTTCCGAGATCTGATGAGATCGGGCTAGCCTGGGCCATCCGGGTCAGGGCTGAGATATATTAAAGTTACAGCAAACCAGAGAGTCGACTTTGATCGAACAGTGAGGAAGGAAAAACATTGCAAGAGGGTCATGGTGCGTATCGTTGCCTGGTACAAAGTCTACAGCCAGGGCTGCCTGCTCCTGGTTGGGAAATTGAGATTTAGGGGGTGGAGTCCAGGAAGGATGAGGTTGGGGGAGGGGAGGGGCTTCAGTGGGATATCCTGCCGTAAAGTCCCAGAGTGGCCATTTTCTCCAGGAGGACCGATCTCTGTTGCCTGGGGATCAGTTGTAATCCCAGGAGATCTCCCTCTGCCACCTGGGGATTGGCAATCCTATCTGAAGCCCCGCATGGAACAGTGCTCTGTGCGAACTCTACCAGGGTGGAGCCTGGAGAGGGAGGGGTTCAGGGAGGGATCTCAGCAGGGTATAATGCCATAGAACCCACCTTCCAAAGTGGCCATTTCCTCCACAGGAAAGGATCTCTGTTGGCCTGCACTTCTGAACCTGGGTGGAAGGGGAGGTCTGAACTTGGTCCTAGCCTTGGAGTACGAGTCTTCCAGTTCAAGCTCAAGAATCTTGTTACTTGACTTCAGAAGCATTTTCTAGGGCTTCGATAATCCACAGAAATGTTGAAAGTCAGTTTGGTGTAGGAGTTCGGTGCACAGACTAATCTGGGAGAACCAGGTTTGATTCCCCACTCCTCCACTTGCACCTACTGGATGACCTTGGGCAAGCCATATCTCTGTACCAGCTGTTCTCTCAAGGACAGTTGGGGGGAGGGAAAAGGAGTTTGTAAGCCGCTCTGAGACTCCAAGTGAGTGAAGGGCGGGGTATAAATCCAATATCATCTTCTTCTTCTTCTTCTTCTTCTTTTTATTTTTCTTCTTCTTCTTCTTCCAAGATGCTAAAACAGCAGGCAGGGCTCCGGAGTGACAAAACGGGATGTTAATTCCTCCACCACCACCCTTGGTGATTTTATCCAATTTTCTTGTGACCACTTCTCTGCAATTTGCCTTTCCATTGCACACATCTCTGTATCTACCAGGCGAGAAGCCCCTGCCCTGGCCTTTCTGACTGATGGTCCTTCTGATATGGAAGCAAAAAAAAAACAGTCAGAGGGAATCATCTGCCTTCGTTTAATCCCATTGCACCTGGAGAGGAGAAGTCCCTCCCCTCCTTCCCTGCAAGCAAATAGGCAGAGACCTACCAAGGCTCTGGGCCAGCCAGCAAGGGGATTGAAGGCCTCATTCACATTAGCCACAGATTCTGGCAAGTTGTGAGAGTGTAGGGGAGGGAGAATTTAAGCGCCGTTTGCTTTGCTTTCCCGGCGTGCTTCTGTACACCAAGAGCCTTTGCGCAAGAATTTGGGTAATCGACATTAAGCAGAAGCCAGAACTTCTCCAGGAATGATGACTGATCTTCAGAGTAGGGTTGCCGGGTCTGGGTTGGAAAATATCTGGAGACTTTGGGAGTGGATCCGGGAGAGGGCGGGGTTTGGGGAAGGGAGGGGCCTCAGCAGAGTACGACGCCATAGAGTCCACCCTTCAAAGCAGCCATTTCCCTCCCCCAGAGGGGAGCTGATCTCTGTCAGCTGGAGATCAGTTGTAAAAGCAGGAGATCTCCAGGTCCCACCTGGAGGCTGGCAACCGTGCCTCAGAGATCAGTTCCCCTGGAGGAAACGGCAGCTTTGGAAGGTGGACTGTACAGTACAGGGGTCCCCAAAATGATGCCGTGTCATTCTCCTGACACTGTCCTCCTCTGACACAACCCCATAGGTGCTGGATCCAGCTGGTGGACACAACCCTTCAGATGAAGCCCAGAATTCTATCACAGCAGCCACCGGAGCTCCTGAAAGCCAGCGTTCTATTCTCTCTGTGGCTAGCATGAGCCATCTTCTGTCTGTATTGGACTGCCATTTTAAGGATGGGAGTGTATTGCCCATCTAAGTGATTTTTTTGTAAAAATTTTTTTATTGAAGTCACCATTTTCATGATACAGTACATTCATCTTATTTTTTTATCGACCTCTTTTTATTTTTCTTCCTCCTCCCCCCTTCTAGGCTTCCAGCAGTCCCCGCACCTGTACTTAAACTTAGATTAACAGGTAAATTACTAATTAAAAAAAAATTGAGTATTTAGCTCTTTTTCTATAACATATGTACCTCTACTGTTTTTATATATTATTCCATTCCTAAAAATGTTAGATACATATACTGTTATTACAGATTTTTCAATAGTTAGAAAATGTAAATATGTTTCCCCTTAATTCAATACACTTTTCTGTATATTCTTGCAGATCTTTCCATTCTTCTAAAAATATCATAGAATCTTGATCAGTTTCTTAGTCCATTTGTCCATTTCAGCCAAAAATACTAGTTTTCTGAGCCATTCCCAAAGCTCTGGAGTTCTTTCATTCTTCCAGTTTTGTGCATAAACCATTCCTGCGGTTGTCACCATATACCATATCATTGTCCGTTTACTGACATCTATATCTTCCAACTTAAGACCTAGCAAAAACAATTCTGGTGTTTTTTTGAAAGTACATTTCACAATTTTTTGCATTTCCTCATATATCATTGACCAATAGTTCCACGCTTTTTCACAAGTCCACCACATATGATAAAAGGAACCTTCTTTTTGTTTACATTTCCAACACTTATTAGATACATGTTTACTAATAACTGCAATTTTTTTAGGTGTCATATACCATCTATACATCATTTTATAGCAATTTTCTTTAAGACTATAACATGTTGATATACTCATAGCTCTTTTCCATAAAAATTCCCATGATGACATCGGAATATCTCTATTAACATTAATTGCCCATTTTATCATCTGTTCTTTAACTAGTTCATCTTCATTATCCCATTTCAACAATATTTTATACATTTTAGAAACCATTTTCTTATCACCTTCTAGCCATATCTGTTCTATTTCATTATTTTCACTTCTCCAGCCACCCGCCCTCTTATCTGCCTTGAACAAATTGTATATTTGTCTGTAACGCCACCACCCATACCCAAAACTAACATCTTGTTCTTCTTTTAAGTGATTTTAAAGTGATTTTAAAGCTTTTTTAATGTGGCTCTGAATAGTTAGTTCTTGTTGATTGCGGCTGACGTCACGGGCCACTTGGAGTGTTTATCCACTGCAAAGCAGCTAATGAAGAAGAGGTGCCGCAGCAGTATGAACCAAGGGTAGTCGTGCTGATTTCCCCTTGGGTTGACATTCTGATGTGATGCTATAAGGTTGTGTCAACAGCTCGCACTCAACAACGCTGAGTAGCTTAGCTGGGGATCGTGAACTGCTGAAAGGATCCACCAAGCCAAGGTCTGGCTAAGAACATCGGAGCAGCCAGGCTGGATCAAGCCAACAGTCCATCATGCCCTGAACATAAGAACATAAGAGAAGCCAATGTTGGATCAGGCCAACGGCCCATCCAGTCTAACACTCTGTCACACAGTGGCCAAAAACACCAGGTGCCCTCAGGAGGTCCACCAGTGGGGCCAGGACACTAGAAGCCCTCCCACTGTTGCACCCCCCCCCCAAGCACCAAGAAACCCTGGCTGCACCCTATTTCACACACCACAGCCAGAGGCCTTCTGAAGGCCTACAAGCTGGTCACAGAAGCCAAAGCACCAGTATATTAGTGCCTGTCCTGTTCTACAGTAGTGAAATTCCCCGCATTGACATTTTTAAAACTGTGCATTCTGTGAAATTTTGTGCAGTAGATTTTTCCTCACCAGGCGCAAACCCGAAGTCTTCTCCTTCTTACCCCCCATTTTCAGAACTCGCTAAAACGAGGGATTCTGAAAACGCAGGGTAAGAAGGAGAAGACCGGGTTTGCGCCTGGTGAGGAAAAATCTACTGAGGAAAATTTCACACAACGGGCAGTTTTTAAAATGTCAGTGCAGAGAATTCCGCTACTGTGGAAATGGTCACAGGTAGAGTTGCCAGGTGCATTGTGAACGCTGGCGAGGGGATGGGGGGGGGGCACGTTTCGGAAGGTGGAAGCGTGTCGTGTGACGTGCCTACCTCACCCAGCAGTGACGTAGGCATGTTGGTGATGTTGGGGGCGACGCTCTGGTTTGGGGGCAAAACTCTATGGTAAAAAGGCACCCCCAAACCATAGAGTTTTGCCCCAAAACCAGAGTGTCGTTTCCCCCCCCCCTCCCCCGACGTCACCAATGTCCCTACATCACATTTATTTACAGCGACATCACTGTTTGGGGAGGGAATTCCCTCCCACAAAACCGGGGAATCCCCCGCCCCCAACTGGGGAATGGCAGCCCTATTCAGTGGGTTAAAGTCCCTGTACATGGAGGTTCCATTTTGTCATAGTGACTCATAACTATTCATTGAGCAGTCACTCCAGGTATCTAATCTTCCCTTAAAGCTAGTTGGTGGTGTCACTACATCCGGTTGCCAACTTCCCGGTGGGGACTGGAGAAAGCTCAGGATTACAGCTGGTCTCCAGACAACAGAGGGCCTGTTACCCTGGAGAAAACAGCTGCTTTGGAGGGTCGACTCTGCTCTACCCTGCTCCCCTCTGCAAACCCTCCAAAGCCATAGAGTACCTCTCTGGAATCTTGCTGAGGACAGTAGATTAGATTGTGGAAGTGTTTCAAGCATCGTGGCTAGGATTGCCAACTCTGGAAGCTGGGAAATACCTGGAGATTTTGGAGATGGAACTTGAGGAGGGTGGGGGCTGGGGAGGGGAGGAATGGGGTACAGTGCCATACAGTCCACCCCCCCAAAGCCTTTTTCTCCAGAGGAACCGATTTGTGTCAGCTGGAGAGCAGTTATTATCCCAAGAGATCTCCAGCCACCACCTGGAGGTTGGCAACCCTAGTTACGGGTTTCTTTCATTTGTCCAGCTTCTACCTTGGTGAGCCAGCTCCTTTCCACAAGAGCCCTGGAGCTGATTTGGGCTGTAATCTGTCACTGGGTACCAACATCAAGCGATAAGTAGCTTTTAAGAATGGTTTATGGGACGGGGGGGGGGGGTGGTATACTCCGTGGGTAACCCATTCAGTCTTAACACAGCATATAAATCGTGTCACGCCAAACCGGATCAAAGTCCGTCCGGCAAATGCATCTTAATTCCTTGGACCTTTCCCCAGCGTCGTAATTTCATACTACCTACCGGGTCTCCGTGCAGTAATTCAAGCCAGAGGTTATCTGCGGGTAACCTCCTTCCAAATGACTGAAGATTACTTTTAAAGATCAGTACGGGAAATCTGATGAAGTCAACACCGGCGTTCCGCTGGGATTCAAAAGGTTGGGCTGTATAATTTCATGATAGCATAATTCTAGGCCATCAAGCTATCAAGAACTGACACACATTATGCTGTATATTTTCTCCTCTTTGGAGGAAAAGAAAACCCTGACTTGCAGAGAAAATCTCGCTGCATTAAGTTTCAGGTTATACTGTTACTTCTTGTTTCAGACACTGGAGTTATTTCACTGTACATTATTTCCACCCTGACCTAGATGGCTCAGGCTAGCCAAATCTCATTAAGAACATGAGAACTTTGGCCTGATCCAGCACTGACTTCTCTAAGAGCAAGGACTCCAATCTGGGAGACCTGGGTTTGAGTCCCCACTCCTCTGTATGCAGCTTCTGGTGTGACCTTGGGTCAGTCATGGCTCTCTCAGAGCTGTTCTGTCCAGAGCAGTTCTCCAAAGAGCTCTCTCAGCCCCACCTACCTCACAGGGTGTCTGTTGAGGTAAAACCAGCAGCTTAAACAAGCTCAAGAACAAACCACTGACGCCAATCAGTCTAATTTCAAGCCCTTTCACGCCTATCTCCAGAAGAACATAAGAAGAAACCTGCTGGTTCAGCACCGTGGTGCATCTAGTCCAGCATCCTGTCTCACATGGTGGCCAACCAGTTTCTTTGGAGGGCCAACAATAGGGTATAAAGGCTGAAGCCTTCCCCAATAAGAACATAAGAAAAGCCCTGCTTGATCAGACTAGTGGTCCATCTTGTCCAGCATCCAGTCTTACATGGTGGCCAACCAGTTCCTCTGGACGGCCAACAACGGCATAGAGGCCAAGGCCTTCCCCTCATATTGCCTACTGGCTCTGGGATTCAGAGGCTGACGGCTTCTGAACACGCAGGTCCCCCTCAGTCACCATGGCTAGTACCCAGTAATAGACTAATCCTCCATGAATCTATCCTCCCCATCACTATATCCTCTGGCAACGAATTCCACATTTTAATTGCTCTCTGTGTAAACAAGAATTTCTTTTTGTCTGTCCTGAATCTACAGCCCACCACCTTCATCGGATGCCCCCGAGTTCTAGTTTTTCGGGAGAGGAAGAACGATTTCTTTTTGTCAACGCCACCCCCAAGCATAATTTCTAAACCTCTTCTCATGTCCCGCCTTAGTCATCTCTTTTCCAAACTGAAGAGTCTCTTCAGCCTTTCCTCATAGGGTAGGTGCCCCAATCACCTAATCATCTTGGTTGCCCTCCGCTGTACTTTTTCTTCACCAGTCAGAGGGCTGGAAAAGTGCTTTTCTTTAAAATGCAAACACTGAGATTCTAAGAAAGCTGAAATCTGTGGTCAGGCCAGAGGCATCGACTTTTAAAATCCGGGGGGGGGGGGGGGCTCTTGTGCGCGTGTGCTTTGCACGCACGCATGCACTGAGACCATGTCCCCGCCGCCCCCCCCCCTGGACTGGCCTAGCCTGGCCACTCCTGCCTCCCAGCATGCCAGGTCAGTCCCGGCGGGGAGGTGGCGGCGGCAGCTGCCGGCGGGCAGGCAAACGAGGCGGCAGCCCACGCCTGCCCCGCTGCCTCCCCCCGCCTGCTCCTGCCTCCGTTCCTCCGTCCAGCACGCTGGGCATTTGTCCAGCTGGTTCCTGGACAGAGGGAGGAACGGAGCAGGGGGAGAGGCGGTGGCGGCGGCAGCCGGCCAGCCAGCCGGCCTGGGCGCTCCATTTTCCCGGGGGTGGCTGAGCCCCCCCCGGGAAATTTCGGGGGTGGCTCGAGCCCTCAAGCCCCCCCGTAGTTTACACCTATGGGTCAGGCCACATGCCTATTTCTCTCTTTCTGTAGACCTGTGGCATAAAACACCCCAGAATTCTAAACAAGGTAACTGAGGAAGTTATTGCAGTTTGGCATTTGGGGTTTATGGACCTGCTTCCTTCTCAGTTTCCTGCTATAAAATTTAAGCTGTTTTGGGATGTTCTCCATGTACCTTGCCTTGCTAATCCCCAAATCTCCTTGGAAGGTTTAGAAAAAACACCTGAATTGGTACAAATGGCATTTTTATCCTGCGCTCCTCAGCCAACGGACCCTCTCTGGGCAACTTCTGAGCCGCGAGGCATCCCATCCAATAACCAATACAATTATGCAAGAATCATCCGACAGCTATAAAAAAAGCAATAATCAACAGTTAAAACCCAATTAAAATCTCAACTGAGCAGTCAAAGAAAAATCAAAACAGCAGCTCTGAAGTCGTACAAAAACATCGAAACAGTGGGAAACGGATCCAAACAGCAACAACCACAAAAAACCCGAGTGAGATGTTAAAATTCATCTGGCAATAATCTCTTCAACTCAGCAAACAATAACTTGAGAGAGAGAGAAAGAGAGAGAACACCAACGCAACAAAATGCATGATGGATAAATACGTTTTTGCCTGCCATAAAAAGTTAATCGAGTGCAGGGCCAGCAAAGAGGGGAGGGGAAGGCACTCCATAATCAGCACCAGAACTCCCCCCCCCTCCAGGTTTCCCTCTGTGGTTCTCCTTTGACTCAGAAGGAGCCAGTGTCCCCTCTGAGCTGAGTTAGTGTGAGCTAGCTCACAGTTTTTTAGCCTCCAGCTCACACATTTCTGTCTCAGCTCAGGAAGGATGGGCTCCAGAGCAAACGAATTGATGCAGGAGCCAAATCGTTCGCTCACAGCTTTAATGCCAGTAGCTCACAAAGTAGATTTTTTGCTCACCAGACTCCACAGCTTAGAGGGAGCATTGCAAGGAGCACCATGATAGATTTAGACAGCGATCCTAACTGGGCGTATTCAGAATTATCATTTTATTCAATGGCATTCCCTCCCAGGAAATCGTTCTTCGGATCGCAGATCATTTATGGGCAATACCCACCGGCTATGGCTTCTTATGGATACTGCGGCTCACCAAAGAGACAAAGAAGTGAGTTCTCAATCAAAGCAAGACTGAACTCTCCCTAGAAGCTCAAATGACCAAACTGAGGCTATCGTACTTCGGCCACATTATGGGAAGACAAGACTCATTGGGAAAGACCATAGGAAATGTTGAAGGCAGCAGGAAAAGCAGGAACATGAGATGGGTTGGCTCAGGAAAGGACGCCACGGCTTTCAGTTTGCAAGACCTGAGCAAGGTTGTTAACGATGGGGTGTTTCGGAAGATGTTCATTCATAGGGTTGCCGTAAGTTGGAAGCAACTTGACAGTTCTCTCTCTCTCTCTCTCTCTCTCTCTCTCTCTCTCTCTCACACACACACACACACACACACAGACACACTGATGCAGCACTGGACAACAGCATTTGAACACAACCTTGCACAAAGAAAATAGGAATGGTTTCAGACTTCTTATCCCTGCGGTTTTGACCTGAAAATCCTAAGTAGCTTTTAACCTTGGGCAAATCAATTGCACGGTTTCTTAAAAAATCTCTTGCCCTTCTCTCTTTCCCCGCATTGAATTTTCCCTATAAGATGCATGTCTTACAATCCCTTATGCATCAATAAATCATCGTTGTAAAACTTTTCTATTAACGACACCCATAATGCATAAAAAGGGTCTAAACATGATGAACAATTTTTTTAAAAGGACAGTAATAGGAACCAGAACTAAATTTGAGTCCAGTGGCACCTTTAAGAACAAGTTTTATTCAAGGTATAAGCTTTCATGTGCGAGGCAAACTTCTTCAGGGTATCTGAAGAAGTATCTGAAGAAGTGTGCGTGCTTACGAAAGCTTGTACCTTGAATAAAACTTCGTTGATCTTAAAGGTGCCCCTGGACTCAAACTTTGTTCTGCTACTTCAGACCAACACGGCGACCCACTTGAAAGAACCAGAACAGTTGACAAAAATTATAAAACAAAGATTTAAAAAATGAGATAAGGACATTGGCTCATCTCTAATAGGACTGGTCGACACAGACAGCAGAACAGTTGTTGAACTGCACATCTTTGGCTTGCGAGTGGGAGACATGCTGTAATAACCCACGCATGAAGAAATGTAGCCTATCAGGGAAATTGCTGCGCTGCTTATCCGTGACATGCTAGCTTTCTGTGTTTGGGGAGACTTTAACCCCGTTCTCTCCCACCTGCATTCGAAAAGGGCACTGAAGGGGATGAGTTTTACCAGCTGCCATGTCATTTACACAGGTTCCAGCCTAAACTTTTAAATTTACAAACAGCTGCCCTGATTCGAACCTCACAAACAGTTCTTAATGGAAGAGAAGTTTCTGCTACATTAAAGCTCTCGGCCGAGCCATCTCGACCATAAATCTTAAGCGATGCGTGTCAAGGTATTGCTTTAATTACCCATCAAGTTAATTGATTAGGTTTTCCTCCCCCCTTTAGAGTGGGGAAGGGAAAGAAGAAAGTGGAGGCGCTCCTTCCTTTTTGATGACAGACACCAAATGCATCTGCATAAATGGTCTTAATTACTAGCACTTGGGGCCCAGCCAAGCCTTTCCAAATAATTTTATTTAAAAATAATAATTTATGCAAATGATTGCATGCACTGACTTCCTTTCAGGGTGTTAAAACACACTTGATCCTGGCAGGAAGTTAAATAGAGAAAGTAAAATGTTCCAGAAGGGGGGGGAGGTGTCTGCTTCTATTAAAACCACAGAGCCTCAAATAATTTGATCAGCCCAGTGAAAATAACATGAACTTGGACAAACAAGAGTCACAAGGGCTTTACACATCCCAGCACCTGCCACCTAGGGCTGCCAAGTCCAACTTGGGAAATATCTGGGGACTTTGGGGGTGGAGCCAGGAGACTTTGGGGGTGGAGCCAGGAGAAAGGAAGTGACATCATTTTGTGATGTCACATCCTGTGATGTTGCTTCCACATGCTGACACATGAACTCATGAAGTATCCTAATACTGAATCAGGCCATTGGTCCATCAAGGTCAGTACTGACTACTCAGACTGGTAGTGGCTCTCCAGGGTCCCAGGCTGAGATCTTTAATGTCACCTATTACCTGATCCTTTTTTAGCTGAAGAGGCTGATACCTCCTGCATGTCAAGCAGATGCTCTATCACTGAGCAACGGCCCTACTGAATCCTTCCTCATCTCGGCAGAATATGAAGCACTAAGTGCTACACAAGTGCTAAATATGATTTTCATATCATAAGAACAGGAGAGAAGCCACAGTGGATCGGCCCATCCAGTACAGCCCATCCAGTACAACACTCTGTGTCACAACAGTGGCCAAAAATACTAGGTGCCCTCAGGAGGTCCAGCAGCGGGGCCAGAACTCCAGAAGCCCTCCCACTGTTGCCCCCCAAGCACCAAGAATTCAGAGCATCACTGCCCCAGACAAAGTGTTCCATTTAGACCTTGTGGCTAATAATAGCCACTGATAGGCCTCTGCTGGATGGGGACAGAGAGAGAGAGACAGACAGACAGACGGACAGAAAAAAGAAAGAAAGAGGGAGAGAGAGAGAAGGAAAAGAGCTGGAAGAGAAACTTACCACGTTGCAAGCCACATGCAAAAGCAGCCCCTTCAGTCCCTCCTTAATCTCTGGGCGGGGCTCTCTTGCTGACTCTGTTCTTAAAGGGGAAATGTCTGGTGAGGCTTTTTAGTGCAGGGCAGGCTCTCTGCAGACATTTCCCTTTTAAGAAGTTCAGGCCTAGCAGGGAGAGGGCAGGGCAGGCTCTGACGTTCCCCTGCGTTCCTGCTGGCAGCCATTGCCTCCCCCGGTGGCCAATTTTGAAAAAGCGGGGGTAAGTATTAAAAATCGGTGTTTCCCCCGCCCTACTGGGGGACTTGGCAGCCCTACTGCCACCTGAGATTCTTTATGCCAGGGGCCTAACCCCAGGACTTTTGACACAGAAAGGAGCATGAAAAGGGATGGCTTGGATCTTTACTACAAGCATAGAGGGCTTTAAAAGGGGATTAGACAGATTGATGGAGGAGAGCTCTATCAGTGGCTACTAGCCATGGTGACTAAAGGGAACCTCCATGTCCAGAGGCAGTCAACCTCTGAATACCAGCCCCAGGAGGCAAACTCAGGAGAAGGTGTTGGCCTCTCTGCCCTGTTGTTGGCCCTCCAGAAGAACTGGTTGGCCACAGTGTGAGACAGGATGTTGGGCAGGATGGACTACTTGTCTGATCCAGCAGGGCTTTTCTTATGTTATCCCAGAGCTAGGAGGCAATGTCAGGGGAAAGCCTTGGTTTCTCTGCCCTGTTGTTGGTCCTCCAGAACAGCTGGCTGACCACTGTGTGAGACAGGATGCTGGACTGGATGGGCCACAGGTCTGGTCCAGTAGGGCTCTTCTGACGTTCTTATGAAGGCCTCAGCCTCCATGCCCTGTTGTTGGTCCTCCAGAACAGCTGGCTGACCACTGTGTGAGACAAGAGGCTGGACTAGATGGGCCACAGGTCTGGTCCAGCAGGGCTCTTCTGATGTTCTTATGAAGGCCTCGGCCTCCATGCCCTGTTGTTGGTCCTCCAGAACAGCTGGCTGACCACTGTGTGAGACAGGATGCTGGACTGGATGGGCCACAGGTCTGGTCCAGTAGGGCTCTTCTGATGTTCTTATGAAGGCCTCAGCCTCCATGCCCTGTTGTTGGTCCTCCAGAACAGCTGGCTGACCACTGTGTGAGACAGGATGCTGGACTGGATGGGCCACAGGTCTGGTCCAGCAGGGCTCTTCTGACGTTCTTATGAAGGCCTCAGCCTCCATGCCCTGTTGTTGGTCCTCCAGAACAGCTGGCTGACCACTGTGTGAGACAGGATGCTGGACTGGATGGGCCACAGGTCTGGTCCAGCAGGGCTCTTCTGATGTTCTTATGAAGGCCTCGGCCTCCATGCCCTGTTGTTGGTCCTCCAGAACAGCTGGCTGACCACTGTGTGAGACAAGAGGCTGGACTAGATGGGCCACAGGTCTGGTCCAGCAGGGCTCTTCTGATGTTCTTATGAAGGCCTTGGCCTCCATGCCCTGTTGTTGGTCCTCCAGAACAGTTGGCTGATCACTGTGTGAGACAGGATGCTGGACTGGATGGCCCACAGGTCTGGTCCAGCAGGGCTCTTCTGATGTTCTTATGAAGGCCTTGGCCTCTATGCCCTGTTGTTGGCCACTGTGTGAGACAGGATGCTGGACTGGATGGGCCACAGGTCTGGTCCAGCAGGGCTCTTCTGATGTTCTTATGAAGGCCTCGGCCTCCATGCCCTGTTGTTGGCCCTCCAGAGGAACTTGTCAGAGCTGGGTATCTTTTTTTTTTTTTGAAGAAGAAGTGGGATTCCATGATGTATTAAGCAGGTAGACTAATGAAGTCTTTGGAAAAACTGGGCTGACGGTTTTGAAACAGGTTATTCTTGGGCCTGGATCTACTTGTGTTGATGAGCAAAGGCACAGCCATGGTACAGCCATGCTGGAGGGAACATAGAGTTTCTTTTCTGTTCTCTCCCTCCCATTTCAAAAACAGGCCTGTGTTGTTTGAAATGGGCAACCCAATTGGTCAAGAGGCTGGAGCATCATCCCCATGAAGAAAGGCTAAGGGGCTAGGGGGTGTTTCAGTTTAGATAAAACAACAATTGAAGGGGGGGGCATGATGAGAGTTTATAAAAGGATGCATGGGGTGGAAAAAGTAGATAGAGAACTTGGCCGCTCTCTTCCAAAATACCTGAACTCCGGGGACAAAATAAAGACGACGGACTCCAGGCAGGCAAAGTATTTCACCCAGTGCACAGCTGGTGCAACTCACTGCCACAAAATGGAGGGATAGCTTTAAAACGGACTACAGGAATTCACAGAGGAGAGGCTCCATCGGTGGACATCAGCCACAACAGCCAAATGGAACCTCCATATACAGGAGCAGCTTATCACTGAAGATGGTTGCTGGGAGGAAACAACAGGTAGAGGGGCTTGGGCGCCTGTGCCTTATTAGTGGGCCTCGTGAGGCATTTGGTTGTCCACGGTGGAAACGGAAGAGAACATTCTTCTCCCTCTTGCCTGTCATTCGAACTGGAGGAGCGGTGGGTGTGTGCAGTTATCCAATGAAACTGATAGAAAGTAGATGCAAAACCTGACTTATTCAGGAGCACTTTTTATGGTAATAAAGCTGTACTGTGCCAAAATGGTTCAGAGAGATACTTGGGCAAATGGTTAGGGAGTGTAGCCTGTACTACGGGGTATAGTTTATACTGTCTATTGGTAGAACAAAGTTTCAGTCGGGTGGCACCTTTAAGACCAACAAAGTTTTATTCAAGATATAAGCTTTCGCATGCAGGCTTCTTCAAATAGCTGTATCTGAAGACGTGTGCATGCACATGAAAGCTAAGACCAAGAATGAAACTTCGTTGAGAGCCAGTTTGGTGTAGTGGTTAAGTGCGTGGACTCTAATCTGGGAGAACCGGGTTTGATTCCCCACTCCTCCACTTGCACCTGGCTGGATGACCTTGGGCAAGCCATAGCTCTGGACCAGCTGTTCCCTCAAGGACAGCTTGGGAAAGAGCTCTCTCAGCCCCACCTACCTCACAGGGAGTCTGTTGTGGGGAGGGGGAGGGAAAAGGAGTTTGTAAGCCACTCTGAGACTCCTTTGGGGAGTGGAGGGCGGGCTATAAATCCAATCTCTTCTTCTTCTTCTTCTTCTTAGAGGTGCCACTGGACTCAAAACTTTTATTTAATCTATACCCCGCCCAGCCCAACAATGGGCGCAGTGCAGCTCACAACATAAAACCTATAAACAATAAAACAATAGTTGTAGATTTTCTGGGCTGTATGGCCATGGTCTTGGCATTGGTTGGACTGGACGTTTCGCCAGCAGCTGCGACGGGCATCCTCGGAGGTATAACACAGAAAGATGGAATACTCTCTATGTGTATCAGTTTTCTTCTCACCTTGACACAGAGAGTACTCCATCTTTCTGTGTTATACCTCTGAGGATGCCCGTCGCAGCTGCTGGTGAAACGCCAGATCCTACAATGCCAAGACCACGGCCACACAGCCCGGAAAATCCACAACAACTAACTCTGGCCGTGGAAGCCTTCGACAACATAATTAAAACAATAAATAGCAGCAATAGGTACTAACCAGAATCCATGCCTCATATCAGGCAGAAATAATTACCCCCACCTCAAATTCCAGTGCAAGTAATATCCAGGACACTGGAAAGGGGCCACAGACGGTGGGGGGGGGGGCAGAATGGCAGAACGTAAGAGGTCCCACAGGGCTCTGGTCTCGAATGGGAGCATGTTCCACCAGGCCGGGGCGAGGCTAAGCGGACATCCCTCGGGCCTGGGACCACCAGATGTTGATCAGAAGAGCGTAGAGCTTTCCAGGGCTCATATGGGAAGAGGCTTTAGGCCAACATGGCTACCCACCTGGACCGGTCTACTGGTGTAAGGAGGATGCCCTGAGCATCGTTCAACATGTGATGTTCATACTTATGCTTTGCTTCAGCTCTGTTTGAGATTTCCGGTGGCTTCCAGATTTCTAACAGCCCCAGTCCTGCGGCCCTGTTTATTGGACATCCCAGCCAAAGGATTGTATTGACTCACCCTGTGTCCGCCTCGGGTCCCAGTGAGAAAGGCGGACTATAATTAACGCAAATAAGTAAAACATATATAAACTCAGGACAGACAAAGTCCTCCCCAACCAGTGTTCCCTCTAAGCTGAGTTAGGGTGAGCTAGCTCACAGTTTTTTAGTCTCCCGCTCACGCTTTTTTGTCTCAGCTCAGGAAGGATGGCTCCAGAGCAAACTAATTTGTGCAGTAGCCAAATCGCTCGCTCACAACTTTAATGCCAGTAGCTCATAAAGTAGGATTTTTGCTCCCAGGACTCCACAGCTTAGAGGGAGCATTGTCCCCAACCCCTTGTGGTTTCCTCAGAGGCCTCCTTAGGCCGGCCCATTTGAGAAACAGAAGATTGGACCAGTGGTTGACCACCCATCTTACCACATATAACTCTTCCGATGTTTATTCTTCCAGAAAACTGTCTTTTCTGATTAAATCCTGAACCCCAAACAGCAGTGACACATGAAGTTCTTTCAGCGATTCCGGTCGGCCTCGGAGAGTTTTTAACAGGAGTTCTATAAGTAGAGGGAAGCACACACACACACACAACAAGGCTGCTCCTGTTCTCACTGACAGAACCCCCGATCGAGCCTGGCATCAAAGGGTGGCACTGCTGAGCAGCTGCCGGGGCCCAAGCGCTTGGGTGGGGCCCCCGGCTAACCCCTGACCTGCTGTGGACTAGCAGTGCTTACCGCAGCCAAGTCTCTAGTGCTCTGCGTTGGTGGCAAGATCAGCCCCCATTCTGGGACAGCCGAACTGGGGAGACAGGAGGTGCGATGGCGACTCAGAGGAGGAACAGCGGCCATCTCGACGCGCATGATTTTTCCCTCTGCAAGCGTGGCACTGACTTCTGCTCCCAGCAATCACCCACTCGCTTGCCGAGAGAGCAGCTGCCACCCGATGTCTCTGAATTAGAAGAGGGCATGAGGAAGAAGAGATTGGATTTATACCTTGCCCTTCACTTGGAGTCTTAGAGCATCTTACAGCCTCCTTTCCCTTTCCCTCCCCGCAACAGACACCCTGTGAGGTCAGTGGAGCTGAGGGAGCTCTGAGAGAACAGCTCTGAGAGAACTTGTGACTGACCCAGTGTCACACCAGCGGCTGCACGTGGAAGAGGAATGGGAAATCAAACCTGGCTCTCCCAGATTAGAGTCTGTGCTCCTAACCACTACACCAAACCAAAGAAGAGTTGGTTTTATACCCCACTCTTAATTACCTGACGGAGTCTTGGAGAGGCTTACAAGCTCCTTTCCCTTCCCCTCCCCACAGAAGACACCCAGTGAGGTAGGTGGGGCTGAGAGAGCTCTTTCGGGAACTGATCCTGAGAGAACAGCTCTGAGAGAACTTGTGACTGACCCAATGTCACACCAGCAGCTGCATGTGGCAGAGTGGGGAATCAAACCCAGTTCTCCCAGATTATAGAGTCCACATTCCTAACCACTACACCAAACTGGGGCATGGAGGACAACGAGGCAAAGGCAATGGGCTTAGGTGGGGAGAGGTCAGAGTCCTGTCCCACCCGAATCCTGGAGAAAGCCCTGAATCTGTGGCACCGGTGGAATCATATGGATGTCTCCGCAGTGGCTCTCGAGATCAGCAACTCCCCTATGTGCTTTGGTGTTCCAGAGCTGGTGGGAGAAAAAGAACTGACCAGACAGAATATCTGCAGCATCGTTTTATTGACCTAGCAACAGAGGCTCACAGCCTTGGAGTTTTGTAAACCGGTTTTTAACAAAGGTTTATGGGAAAACCAGAAGGTCTGTTTTCTAGCAAATGTTTAAACATGCTTAAAAAAAAATTCAAACTATCTACACAAAAGAGAACTTTAAAACCATCTGCGGGTAGCTGAAGTGTTTGTTTTTTTTAGCTGACTTGACTTCTGTGCAAAACTCTGCTTTTAAGGACTGCTCCGTCACAGCTGTCAACGTAATACAGAGGAAAGAATTAAAATGAAGCTGATGCTAAAAACCAAGAACTTTGGCTGAGGATACCGATTTTTTTTTTTTTGGGGTACACTCTTAAGACTTGCAAACTGCCTAAGAAAGCCATCTATTATAACGTCCTATCGCACTGGAAGGCTCAGGGTGGAGTCATAGAATAGCCGTATCCTCCGGGAGATGGCGTTTTAACTGGAGAACCGTGCCAAAGCGGGCTTGCATGAATTTGGCACGCGGTGGCCCTGCTGGTCAAGACAGACTCCTGGACGTCGTCTTGACTTGTGGTGGACCGGCCCTCCCAACGGATCGCCACAGACTCCTCCAGCGCAAGTTGACTGCGTCCATCAACAGGTCCTTCCAGCTTCACCCCCAAATTAGGTCTCAATTGTAGCTTTGTTTCTCCCCATCTGCCTTTCAGTTTTTAACCGGGGAAAAGGAGCTCGCAACCGGGAGGTAAAACATTTGTGTTTTTTTTCACAGCATAAAATAGTTTTCTGTATCCTCTGAATACCTTCCCTACCTAAAAAAAAAAAAATAATCTCAAGGCACAAGGTAAAAATCTCTACTGATACCAGCTCAGTCTCCCACCTCCATATGAACATCATGTTCTACCATGTAGTCTGACCAGAAGTAACGGCTGAAGCTCCGTCTTCACTTTTTGAAGAACATATATTAAAGTCTCACTCTGTTCTGTCTATCGTATTCCTTCTCCACCAGATTTCCGTATAATTTAACAAGACAAGTTTCCAATCCCATCTATTTAGCTGCTTCAGTTAAAACAGAGAGAGAGAGAGAAAGACGGAGAGAGAACGCTGGTGGAAAAACACAAAAAAAACGAATTGTGAACACTGCTTTTATCCGTTTCCTTCAGTTCTTCTTTAAAAGATTTTTTTTAAAATCAATTGGAAGTTGTAACCATCTTGATTTCCAAAGGCGAACCGTTCCCAGCGTTGAAAAATGGGAGAGAACAGCTTGGGATGAGGGTGGCGCGCCTTCAATGCCAAATGGTAATGCACGTGAAAACAGGTTTTTGCCCTGGAGCTCAGGGTTTGGGGCAAGGCCTACATATATCTTCCTAACCCTAAGGCACTTACCTACTTATACAAGGGAAGGAAGGAGGGTTGAGGCAAGATCTCAGTGTATCATGCAAGTTTAAAGACAGCGCCCCACTGAAAGAGCATTTTTTTAAGACCTCGCCAGCCGACGGTTCTTTGTGTAAACCAGTCAAATAAACTGCATTTCCGCTGCAGATCGTATCAGGTCCGCCCACCGGCAGCGGCTCCATTAGTCCGGGCTCTTTGGTGGTCGTATTTCACAGAAACGATAAGGAAAAGCAGAAGGGTTGCTCCTTGGATAGCCGCCAACAAGAAAAAGTAGTAGTTTAAGTGGCACCCATTTATGTTACCTGGGAAGAATGAGGGGAAAAAAGAAGTTATGTAGAAAACAAATTAAATCCAGCTCCATTAGAACCAAAATTCAGGCTCTAGATTCAGGTTCCGCAGACCTCACTCGGGGGGGCCAGAAACGTATTTCGACACACAAGCTGAAACTGCCGCGCTCTGTGGCCATACCTGAACCATCTAGGAGAGGGTTCCCCAATGTGCCTACGGGCACTACGGTGCCCGCCAACACCATTTCTGGTGCCTGCCAAGTGTTTTTAAAAAGTGGGTGGGGCAAAAGTAAGGCTTTTGCCCAACAAGCCTTCTGAGGGTCTACTGGAGACTGGCTGGGCAGATTTTTAAAAGGAAGAAGAAGAAGAGGAGAGGGGGAGGGGGAGGGGGAAGAGGAGAAGGAGAGGGCGGGGGCTGGATTTATACCCCGCCCTTCACTCACGTCTCAGAGCAGCTTACAAACTCCTTTCCCTTCCCCTCCCCACAACAGACACCCTGTGCGGTAGGTGGAGCTGAGAGAGCTCTGAGACAACTGTCCTTGAGAGAACAGAGTCATCCAGCAGGTGCAAGTGGAGGAGTGGGGAATCAAACCCAGTTGTCCCAGATTAGAGTCTGCGCACTTAACCACTACACCAAACTGGCTCTCTTTGGCAGCAGTTGCCATCACATAACAAGGATCTTCACTGTGTGACAGTGGTAAACTGGGGCGACCATTTTGTAGCTGGCTCCGCCTCCTGCAGCAGCCATTTTATGACTGAACAGGATGTTATTCACCAGCTGACTTCGTCTGCTGATCTCTACGCATTAAACATCGATTAAAGCAATGGGGCCCTGACCTGAATGGGAAACTACCATGGATGCTCAAGGTTGCTATGCAGAGGCAGGCAACGACAAACCACCTCTGTTCGTCTCTTGCCTTGAAAACTCTACAGGGGCGCTGTAAGATAGTGCTTTCTGCCACCAAAGGGATAGGGCATGTTTCCTCCAGGTTGTCGAAAACCCTGTTTTGGAAGCAGCCGTCCTTGAGACGCTGCACCATCCCTGCCACTGCAGGGTTACACCCTCCTAAATCGCTTGGCTTAGAAAGGTACAACTCTACTTTGGGCTGTAAATTAAGCAAGCCGATTGGCTGTAAAGGATCCCCGAGTGGAAAAAAATGGGGTCTTGCTATTGGTCCATATCCAACCCCCCCACCCAACAATAAAATACGGAGGGAGTCTAAAAGGGACTCTGGAAACCGAGCCAACTGAGCCATTATTGTTATTACACCAAACGGGGCAGAGAGGGGAGGGGAATAGAGTCCCCGTCGTGCCCCCCCCCATCAATCCCCACTTTACACAGCAGCATCAAGGTGGAATTACTCTAATCGCTGAAACTTAAGATTCAATTAAATGAATTTATAATCAAAAGCAGTAAAAAAAGAAGACAGTGAACTAATGCGCTTCCCTTGACGTTTAAAACACAATATATTTCTCCCAAAGAGCACCCCGTGTTTTAAAAAAGTAGTAATTTTCCCTTTATGGGTCAGGATGTTAACGCCATACAATCGCTTGTCTCTCCCCCCCCTCCTCCTTTTTTAACTGCAGAAATAATTTAATTGGTCAAGGGAGAGGCTGGAAACTTGAGTGCCCGCAAATAAATTAAGCTTACATGATCGGGGGAAGAGGGTAGCCGGCTCAGCTGCACCGGGGAGGGGGAAGCAAAAGACAGCTCAATGAACTGGGGAAAACAACATAGAAGGGTCCGGGGGATTTCACCATCCAGAACTCCATGGAGGATGGACGGGATTTTAAAAACACTCTAAAGTAAGGAGGGGTTCCTTGGAAATATTTAGCACAGTGGGTGCCCAACGGTAAGTCCCTCATGGACAGATCTGACCCCAAGGCCTTAATTTACCTATCCCTAGTTTTAAGATCTGACCCTTTTTTTTAAATACCCCCCCCCCCCCCCCCGTCAACTGGCCTGTCTCTGATCCTTCTCTTCAGCGATCTCTTACAGCTCTCAAACTCAGTAACTACTACGGACGAGTTCTTTCAGGAAAGGACCCCGTTGGACTTCTGCATAACCCTTGCTCACTTTTTATAGATGGTTATCTCCAGCTCAAAGGATCAGTTCATAGGTGATGGGAGAGGCAACTTCCTGTGTTCATGTGTGTTCACGTCTGCTGGGAAGCTGGTCACAGGAAACTCAGGAGGGGCTCTGGCTCGCTGGAAGAACCTCTGCTTGCCATGCAGAAGGTCCCGGGTTCAATCCCCAACATCTCCAATTAAAAGGATCACGGAGGAGGTGATGTAAAAGACCTCTGCCTGAGACCCTGGAGAGCCACGGCCAATCTGAGTGGGCAATCCCGGCCTTGATGGACCAGGGGTCTAATTCATTATAAGGCAGCTTTCATGTGTTCATGTGGTAGATTTGGCCCCAGGGACTTGGGTTACCTATCCTCTTTTTGGGTCCAACCAATTTTATTTTTGAAATCAAAACACCCGTTGACAACTGGCTTGCCACTGATACTTCCCTTCAGCAATTTCTTACAGCTCTCAAACTCAGAAACCCTTACGAACAAGTTCCTTCGAGGAAGGGGGACTGTTCAAGAGTCACTTCGGAACTTCTACACAATCCTGGCTCACTTTTTAAAGGTGTCCACTGGGAAGCTGGTCAGAGAAAACTCAGAAAGGGCTGTGGCTCAGCGGCAGAGCATCTGCTTGGCATGCAGAAAGTCCCCGGTTCAATCCCCAGTATCTCCAGTTAAAAAGATTCAAGCAGTAGGTGATGTGAAAGACCTCCACCTGAGACCATGGAGAGCTGCTGCCAGTCTGAGTAGACAATACCAATCTCGATGGTCCAATGGTCTGATTCAGTACAAGGCAGTTTCAAGCGTCCCCATGTTCATACAAGACAAAACTTACCGAAATCGACGTGGTTGCTCATCCAGCCAATCTGCTTAATAGACACCAATGCTAGCAGCCCTGAGCCCACGAAGGACCCGATTCCAGAAAAGAAGAAAAAGAGACCCATAATAGCGCTTTGCATAGATTTGGGTGCAGCTGAATAGGCAAATTCAAGACCTGGAATGAACAAAGAGGCAAAAAGGCATTAAGTAGGACCAACTGAGCTGGGGGACAATTTTTCCATCTGTAAACGGGCCACCAAGACTTGTGATCCAATTCCCCGACAGGTGGGTGGATGCGCTGGGTCAGCGTCAAGTCCTCCCTCAGTACAGTGAGAAGGCCCACAATTTACCTGGCAAGACCATTGCAAAGAAAAAGGAAGTCGCTAACGTGAAGGGTGTTCCAAAAAGGAGAAGCAAACAGTAAAAACTTACACCTCCATGCTTGAAAGGCAACGCATGGAGCATAACAAGAGTCACAATTTGATGATGATGACGGCAACTTATTAATTGCCCCATCCTGACTTCCACTAGGCTCTGGCGTTACTCTCAGAAGGATCCTTTTACACATCTGTCTCCTATTTTGACATATTCCTTCACTGTTTCCTCCCTAATCAAATCCAAACACATGGTGACCGCATGAACTTAGCTTGCTATTGCTGTTTAGTCTCTGATTCTGTCAAAACACTTTCATTAAGCTGTATGCTAATTTGCTGTTCACCCATGTAGAGCCATCTGCCTATGGGTATGAACTGGTAAATTCCATTTCAGTGCATCTGAGGAAGAGCGCATGCACACAAAAGCTCGTATCATAAACTTTAGTGCGTCTTAAAGGTGCCACCGGACTCTTGACGGCCAGCCGCCTCTGCTTCACACTTGCCAGAAATGTCCCTTGCTGCCGTCTCCGTAAATTACGGATGGCACTTTCCACGCACACCATAAAAGACAAAGTTTCAGTCCCGTGTTACTTGTAGGACCAGCAAAGTTTAATTCTGGGTATAAGCATGTACATGAAAGCTTATACCTCAGATAAAACTTTGTCGGTCTTAAGGGTGCCCCTGGACTCAAACTTTGTTCTGTTGCTTCAGAGCGACACGCCTACCCCACCTGCAACAATAAATGACATCACATAAATTTCGTTCTTGCTGTTGGTGAGCCGGTTTGGCGTAGTGGTTAAGTGCGCGGACTCTAATCTGGGAGAACTAGGTTTGATTCCCCACTCCTCCACTTGCACCTGCTGGATGACCTTGGGCAAGCCATAGCTCTGTACCAGCTGTCTCTCAAGGACAGCTTGGGAAAAAGCTCTCTCAGCCCCACCCACCTCACAGGGTGTCTGTTGTGGGGAGGGGAAGGGAAAAGGAGTTTGTAAGCCGCTCTGAGACTCCAAGTGAGTGAAGGGCGGGGTATAAATCCAATCTCTTCGCTCTTCTTCTTCTTCTATTGGAACAAGCTGTAACCCACGGAGCTACCCAGTGCCCCAACTCTCTGACTTCCCTAACAGACTGGCTTTCCTTGTGGGCTTGTTTCTGTGTGACCTTGACTCTGTCCCTTTGGGCACCCATCCGACACGGGACACTTACAGACACTATAACAGTGTTCCCTTCTCACACCTTTGCTTCATCTCTTCTCCCACTCTCCCACTTCTCCCCATCTGTCCCCGGTGTACTGATAATTTGAAGCTTCTGAGCAGGTGGAATGCTTGTGAAGATTCTGTACTGCCTCGGCAGCTGACCTTCAGAGCTAGGGAGAACTCACTATGTCAGTATACTGAAACTAATGCCCCACAGTCTGTAGCACAAGATATTTCAAAGACTTCAGCCTGTGGTTACACCTCCGTAACAAAAGTACCAAAGGGACCTGGGTTTTGGAGCTAATTGGCAAAACTACACCTTCTGTGCTTTGGTATCTCATTTGTTATCGACTTTATATATTTAAAGAAGGTGAATTAAAGAGGCAGATTTTTAAAAAAAAATAATCTGTCTTTGCTCCATATGAATTGCAGCTTCTAAAAAAACCCCGCAGTGTGCTTTTCGAGCCAGTAATGCATCCTAATTGCTTTAATTTAACTTCTTATGCAAAGTCAAGAGCTCTGCTTCGCGAGGCATGCGTGCGCCCCATCAAAAATTCAAATCCGCAGCTCTCCGAGTGTGTCTGATTCCATCTCAAGGAGCCGGGTTTCTCAGCGATGAGGCTTTTTTTTTTTGCTCAGATACTGATCAGAGTATCAAACAAAAGCTTTGGAGGGGAAAATGAAAGAAAGGAGGCGATAACGTCGAAAAGCAATTAAGATCTGCAGAGAATCCCCAGTTCAACCTGGAACGTTTGCAGTTCCGACCAATACTTGGCCCTTGGAAGTGGTTCTTCTCTTTTAAAAGATGCCGTTGGTATAGTTGCAAAAAAAAATATTAAAATCAGCAGGAAGCCTAAGCCCAGATGTGGTCGGAACGGTCACCTCTGAAAGAAGGCAGAGACATGGCTTGGAAGCAGAGGGACCACAGGTGGCTTCATTGTCTCTTTTCAGGCACTGAAGACATGAGGAATCTGGATTGCCAGCCTCCAGGTGGGGTTTGGAGATTTTCTGCTATTACAGTTGATATCCAGGCGACAGAGATCAGTTCCCCTGAAGAAAATGGCTGCTTTGGGGGGTGGACTCTATGGCATTGTACCCCGCTGGAAGTCCCTCCCCTCCCCAAAACCCCGCCCTTCCCAGGTTCCACGCCCCAGATCTCCAGGTATTTCCCTATCCAGGTCTGGGAACCCTAAAATTCTACCGTATTTTTCGCTCCATTAGACGCACCTGATCATAAGACGCACCTTGTTTTTAGAGGAGGAAAACAGGAAAAAATGAAACAGAAAGAGAGAGAGAGAGATAAAGGAAGGAAGGAGGAGGAGAGAGAGAGAGAAAGGAAGAAAGAAAGGTGGGGACAGAGAGAGAGACAGAAAGACAGACAGACAGACAGACAGAAAAAAGGAAAGGAAGGAAGGAAGGAAGATAGATAGAGAAAGGAAAGAAGAGAGACGTCGGCATGCCATGCAAAGCCGGGCCTTTCTGTGCAAAGGAGCCAGGGAGCTTAATCTGTGGAGCCATGGAGCTTAATTGCACCTCCCCAGGCCTCAGCTGCTCCCCAGAGGTACCAGCTCCTGAGCAAAAGGGCCTGTTCTCTCTTTCGGAACTGGGATACGGAATCCATATGCACACACACATATATCCCGCTTTTAAATGCAATGCGTGGAAAAGCCCCTAACTCTGCAGTGGGCGCTTAGTGTTTTCTGGCAAAGCCACTTCGACAGGTTCCTGATTTGACATGCAAAGCCCTTCCCAACTGAGAGCCCCCCCCCCCATTCTTGTGCAGCCCGGAGACAGAACAGGAAAACAAGGGGTGTGTGTGTGTGTTAAATGCATTCCTCAGGTCATCCACTTGCGAGAGTCCCCTCCGCATGTGGAAAGGCCTGAAATCCTGCCATCTAGTGGTCACAACAGGACACACAAAGTCTGCATTTTTGAGGTGATGCAGAAATTGCACCTCAGGCAAACCCGGGATTGGGGTGGGGGTGGGGGAGTGTCTCCTCAAGGAAAAACTTTGCAGGGATTTGTGAGGGAAATGGACGAGTGCGGCAAAATCCTTTAAGGAAGGTTTCACACATCTCTCGTTCTGAAGCATGCTTTCCATTCACATCGTATGCGACGTGGTTTCAGGGCCGTGCCACTTATTTATTTGCTCCATCCATTCATTTATTTATTTGACTTTGTTTCTACCCCACCTTTCTCCCCAGGGGGGACCCAAAGTGGCCGACATCCTTTTCCTCTCCTCCATTTAGTCCTCACAACAACCCTGTCAGGTAGGTTAGGCTAAGGGGGGGGGGTGAGCCAGCAAACTTCCATGGCAGAGTGGGGATCTGAACCTCAGTTTCCCAGATCTTAGCCTGACGCTTTAATAACCACTACACCACATCATACCCAACTTTCCTCCCCCAAAGGGAAGTCAAAGTGCCTTACATCCTTTTCTTCTCCTCCATTTTATCCTCACTATAACCCTGTGAGGCAGGTTAGGTCAAGAGTTTGTAAGCAGAAGAGGAAGAGATTGGATTTATACCCTGCCCTTCACTACCTGAAGGAGTCTCGGAGTGGCTTACAATCTCCTTTCCCTTCCCCTCCCCCACAACAGACACCCTGTGAGGTAGGCGAGACTGAGAGAGATCTTTCAAGGACTGCTCTTGAGAGAACCGCTCCGAAAGAACTTGTGACTGACCCACGGTCGCACCAGCTGGCTGCATGAGCCTCAAAGCGGCTTACGATCTCCTTTCCTTTCCCCTCCCCACAACAGACACCCTGTGAGGTAGGTGGGGCTGAGAGAGCTCTCTCAAAAACTGCCCCTGAGAGAACAGCTCTGAGAGAACTTGGGACTGACCCATGGTCACACCAGTGAGGAGTGGGGAATCAAACCCAGTCCTCCCAGATTAGAGTCTGTGCTCCTAACCACTGCACCAAACTGGCTCAAGGTCACCCAGTAAGCTTCCACGGCAGAGCGGGGATTCGAACCTGGGTCTCGGAGATCCTAGTCTGACCATTGTACAAGACTGGTTGTCCAGCATAGGTGGTCCAAGTCAGTAGAAAGCAGTTTTATGTCTTGGGCACCAGTCCTGCTCACTCCCAATTCCTTTCCGAACCCAGACAGGGCTCTGAGCTTATTCCTGGGTAACTTTGGCATTGTCTCAGCCTAACCCGCCATGCAAGGGTGTTGTAAAGGTAACACTAGAGGGGGGGGTAATTATGTCCTCTCCCCTGAGGTTTTCGAAAGGAGGGTAGGATAAACATGATCTCTCTCTGCTTGGAACAGATCCACTGAATAAAATATCTCGCCAACTGCTTTGCTCCTAGCTCCAAGCTGGGCCCTAGTAAATCCAGCAAGGGGTAAAACGAAACAAAAATGTTTATGGAGAGAGAGAGAGAGAGAAAAGACCACCGCAGTTATTTAATTAGAAAACTACGCAAAGCGAGCCACGTAGCAAACAGCGGCGGAGAAGGCTGGAGCGGTATTTTTGCTAATGAACCCTGAATGTGTGTGAAACAGACCAGAAAATAAGATTTTATGGCCATGTAGTCCTCCCTGATCTCCATTCCGCCAAAATCAATAGAAGCCTCCGTGGTCGGCCGCTACATCAAACAAGCAGGGCACGGAGATAGCCGAGGACAGGCGAGCCCGTTAAAGTGGCCGTTTTGAAACTGTTTTCTAGGACGATACAAGGCGGCTTTGATCCAGCAGCTGTGGAGGAGTGGGGAATCAAACCCGGTTCTCCCAGATTAGAGTCCGTGCTCCTAACCACTACACCAAATTGGGTCTTTTATCCTAGCCGCTAACCTCCCTCCCCCCGCCCCCGGCAAATCCCCTTTTGCCATTTCAGAGCTGGCCTCTCGAAAGCTCCCTACGCTGAAATGGAGGGGGGCAAGGCTGCCCACTGTGGGTTAGGAAACCCCTGGCCATTTTGGGGGTAGAGCCTGGAGAGGGCGGGGTATGATGAGGGGAGGGACCGCAGTGGGGTATTTCGGGTCCACCCTCCAAAGCTGCCATTTTCACCATGGGAATGGGTCTCTATTGCCTGGAAATCAGTTGGGACGGTGGGAGATCTCCAGCCCCCACGTGGAGGTTGGCAACCCGGGGGGGGGGGGCACAAAACACATTCAGCAAATTGACAGCAAGGCAAGAAGTCAAACCCAAGTTGCCACCGAGGACGAACGAACAAGAGAACCCAGCTCCCCCTCTGCCTCCCCAGACTTACCAGCGATGCTTGCGAATATCTCGCTGAACCCGATCAGGATGTATTGCGGGATCTGCCACCAGATGGACATGTCGGCAGCGTTATACACCCCGGTCCCGATCTTCTGTTTGATCGTTTTGACCTTCACAGCGTTCAGCCTGTTGCTTTCCAGTATTCCTGGGAGGAAAAAGAACGAGAGAACGGCACGTAAGTGGATGCGGCGGGAGGAGGAATCAGCGGGGGGCATGGGTCGGTTACCCTTACGCCCGCCTCCTCTTTGAGAGTGGGTTTCTCCTTCTTCTCCTGGAATTGTGGGGTCTGGTTTATGCCGCAGGCTTCTTAAATCCCTGGACAATTCATCCCCGCCGATTTATCGGGTTTCTAGTCCTCAAGGCAGTTTGGCAAATCGGAAAACTGGGACCTGGTTTGTGTCACAGGCCTCTTAAATGCCGGGAAAAAAATCCACCATCGCCGACTGGTCGTGTTTCTAGTCCACAAGACAGTTTGGAAAGCACACGGACAGTACACTGGGAAGCCTTACTTCAACCACCACAGTAAAAAGGGTAAGGTTGAGGAAGCACGTGCGCACATATCAGGGCGGGGGGATTTGAAGATTCACAGGTGTCCCCACCCCATAACTATTTTCCTCCCTCTAGGGATAAAACGGAGAAGAGGAAAAATAATATAACTTGTTTTCGGTCCCTGTTAGGGTGAAAGGTGGGGTATAAATGAATTATACTATGCAGTTTCCTCACTCTCCCCTCTTAGCCTTTAAGAAGAGCCCTGCTGGATCACATCAGCGGTCCATTTAGCCCAGCAGGTGTATCAGGAGTGCTAACAGCAGGAACCCTGCCCTGGACAGCCCAGGATGGCCCGATCTCGTCAGATCTCAGAAGCTAAGCAGGGTCAGCCCTGGTCAGTATTTGGAAGGGAGACCGTCAAGGAAGGCCAGGGTCCTTCACAGAGACAGATGATGGCAAGCCACTTCTGTTCCATCTCCTGACTTGAAAATCCTACAGGCTCAACGTTAAGTTGGCTGTGACTTCACGGCACTTTCGCTACCATCAAGGGTTAGCCTGACCTATCTTTAGCCTGCCTTTCCTTCTAGGAGCTCAGGGGCCTGTATACGGCTCTTCCTCCAACCCTGTGAGGTAGGCTGGTTAAAGAGAGCGACTGACCCAAGTCTGGGAGAAGAGCCAAAGGCCACGTAGCCTCACGGCAGGCTCTGTAATGGGTCCCGTGTGCTTCTGCTGGTCTGCCAGAACCCAAAATTGATGGAGCTCTGTCATTGCTGGTGGTATGGAGCTGGAGGGTTGTTTGAATATCAGAAGAGCCCTGCTGGATCAGACGAGTGGTCCCTCTAGTCCAACATCATGTTTCACACAGTGGTCAACCACTTCCTCTGGAGATCCAACAACAGGGCACAGAGGCCGAGGCCTTCATAAGAACATCAGAAGAGCCCTGTTGGATCAGACCAATGGTCCATCTAGTCCAGCCTCCTGTCTCACACAGTGGCCAACCAATTCCTGTGGAGGTCCAGCAACAGGGCATGGAGGCCGAGGACTTCATAAGAAGAAGAAGAAGAGGAAGAAGAGATTGGATTTATACCCCGCCCTTCACTCACTTGGGAGTCTCAGAGCGGCTTACAAACTCCTTCCCCTTCCCCTCCCCACAACAGACACCCTGTGAGGTGGGTGGGGCTGAGAGAGCTCTTTCCCAAGCTGTCCTTGAGGGAATAACTTGTACAGAGCTATGGCTTGCCCAAGGTCATCCAGCCAGGTGCAAGTGGAGGAGTGGGGAATCAAACCCGGTTCTCCCAGATTAGAGTCCATACACTTAGCCACTACACAAAACTGGCTCTCAGGACATCAGAAGAGCCATGGACATCAGGAGAGCCATAAGGACATCAGAAGAGCCCTGCTGGATCAGACCAGTGAGGGTCCATCTAGTCCAGGATCCTCTCACACAATGGCCAACCAGTCCCTCTGGAGGGCCAACCACAGGGCGCAGAGGCTGAGACCTTCAGAAGAACATCAGAAAAGTCCTGCTGGACCAGCCCAGTGGAGCCTGGCTCTACCATGCTGACTCCATGGCATTATACCCTGTTGAGGTCCCTCCCCTTCCCCAGACCTCAGCCCCCAAATCTCTAGGTATTTCCCAATCCAGAGCTGGCAATCCTATTCGTCAAGGTTAAGGTCAGCTCTTCACATTTGGATCAATCTTGATGTCTGGGTTTGCTGCGAAATTGAGAACAGAAGAATCTTGTGCCCTCCTGAGGAACCATCCTGACCTGAATAGCCCTGAACGTATCAGATCTTAGAAGCTAAGCAGGTTGGCCTGGCTAGTGTTTGGAAGGGAGACCTCCAAGGAATACCAGTGTTGTGATGCGGAGGCAGGCGATGGCAAACCACCTCCAAATGTCCCTTGCCTTGGAAGACCTATGGGGTCTCCATAAATCAGCTGTGACTTAACCGTACTTTCCACCACCACTACCTGAGGAACTTGGGCTACCCGTTTTGACAAATAACAGCGTGTACATTTCAAAGACGGATCTGAGCCCGCTTGCGGGGAGGGCGGGATACAAATCCCAAAATAAATAAATAAATAAATCTTTGAGACGAGATACTCAAGCTAGCGAGCCAAGCCACCCAAGTAGTTCACTCTTTGCATTAGAAAGAAAATGAATTAGGATTGATTCATTTTGGAAGAGGATTACCTGAATAAACCAACCCATAAGGGGAGGCGGGGGGAGGGAGAGAAAGAAAAGCAACATTTCAAGGAGCTGAGTTCCTGATGCTGCGTGATTTGAGCATTATTGTATTCCCTTGTTAGCATCAAGGAGAATTACACAAATCCATACCTCGTGGATTAGCTCAGAGCTACCGATGCATACATCCATTCATGCTGTATCAAGGCAATCTTGTTACAACCAAGGGACTGCTCCCCCCCCCCCATGCAAAAGCTACAGGGAGAGTTGGTGACCCACGATACTTGGAGGGGGGGGGAGATCGCCCCACCCGCTTGCCGGTCTTATGTAAACACTATGGTACAGTAAGCTCTCAAAGAGCAGGACTTAATCCTCTTTGCTTCCTATGAATTCTAAAATATTCATTCGAGAACAGATTCTGCAAGCTATGTGGCACGATTCGGAAGCCACTTGATGTAGCGCTAAATTGCAGGTTTTTGTCGGAGGTCGGAGAGCGGCGATAAGATCCGCCTCGCCAGAAGACGCACCACTGGCCTGTCAAGCCCGCATTGTCTACTTTAGTGGCTCCTCAACAGCACGCCTGGAGAAGCAGAGACGTGCTCTACATTTTCAAACTGGATGTATCCGTTACTCCGTGCCACTTGGAGCAGGGAAACCGTGCATAGCATCAATCCACGCTCCCTGGCATGCTGAGCATGTGGCGACAAGCCGCTGTTTGTTGTTGCATGCAGAAATCTGAAGGGGACTTCCTCTGTCCCACAAACGACCACCTTCTCCTTCAGGGGAGATAAAGACTTCCAGATTCACAACAAACCACGGTTTGCCGTTACGTCCAAACCGCAAGTTGTGTTCCCTCCAAACCGGGATTTGGACTGGAGTGCCAATCAACGTTTGGAGCCAATGACAAAGCTTAGCTCACTGCCGATCTGGAAGCTTCTACTGTTGAAGAATCTGCAAGGGACAGAAAGAGTGCCTAAGCGAGGCCTGCCCTCCCCTCCCAATTTTGTTCCCTTAACAACCAATCAGGATTTGTCATTATACGAGCATTATATATACACCAGTTTGGTGTCGTGGTTGAGTGCGTGGACTCTAATCTGGGAGAACCGGGTTTGATTCCCCACTCCTGCTGATGACCTTGGGCAAGCCATAGCTCTGTCACAGCTGTTCTCTCTAGAGCAGTTTCTGTCAGAGCTCTCTCAGCCCCACCTACCTCACAGGGTGTCTGTTGTGGGGAGGGGAGGGGAAAGGAGTTGGTAAGCTGCTCTTGTAAGCCGCTCTGAGACTCCTTCGGGTAGCGAAGGGCAGGGTATAAATCCAATCTCTTTTTCTGTCTTCTTCTTCTTGAAGCTGCCTTATATCGAATGGGACCCTCGGTCCATCAAGGTCAGTATTGGGTATTCAGACGAAACATGCCCTCGGTGCCCCTTTCAGCTGGCTTCAGTTAGAAGTCGGGGGGGGGGGGGGAGAGAAAGAGATATACCCATTAGCCTAGGGCTGCCAACCTCCAGGTGGGGCCTGGAGATCTCCAGGGTCTCAGGTAGAGGTCTTTCACACCATCTCCTACCAGATCATGTGACCTGGAAAATGCCGGAGATGAACCAGGCAGGGGCTCTACCACTGAGCTATGGCCCCTCCTATAAAAATATCTACTTTCTTAATATTCTCTCAATCAACTCAGACTGGCCGGTACTCTCCAGAGTCTCAGACGGAGGCCTTTCACTCGTCTACTGCCTTGACCTTTTAACGGGAGATTCCAGGGACGGAACCTGGGACCTCCTGCATGCCAAGCAGATGCTCTGCCACTGAGCCACGGCCCCTCCCCACGTGTGGCTCATGCCTCAGCCAATACATGAACAGTGACATCATTCAGAGGGCGGGAGTAAGGAAATATTGGGATGCTCTGATCCTGCTTGGGTGAAGACAGACAGGCCAAAATCCCAGAAATATTTCTGCCACCAAGAAAGTGATGTCCTATCTCTTAGCGCCGACTGTCTGAATAAAGGAGGGAACCGGAGGTTACCCTGTAACTGGGACATCATACAGTCGCAAGGCAGATGCCCACCCTCATAGTTCTTGGAGTAGACAGCAAAACGCATCTCTCACTTGGGAGAACAATTTGCACATGTGTAGCGCAACCTGACGAACATTCCCACGGGAGTCGACCCCACTGAGCACGCAGAGCAAGGATTCCGAACAGAGCTGTTTAGAATAGTTCTCTTAAAAGGACAACGCGTTACACCCCAGATATGGTCTATGACAGAAATGCTGGTCTATTCGGATCGTGCTTTCATTTGCTGACTAGCAAAGGAACAGGAAACAGGAAGAAAGCTGCTTTTTCTGGGCCCCGTGCAGGTGGCATTACAACCGAGAAACCCGTTCCCCTTCCGTATGCTGCGTCAGCCCTGTGAAATGGGAAATGTGACCCACACGGGTTTCCTGTTCCCCCTGCAAGCTGGCGAAACATGCCCTCGGTGCCCCTTTCAGCTGGCTTCAGTTAGAAGTCGGGGGGGGGGGAGAGATATACCCATTAGCCTAGGGCTGCCAACCTCCAGGTGGGGCCTGGAGATCTCTCGCGATCACAACTGATCTCCAGACAATAGACATCAGTTCCCCTGGAGAAGATGGCTGCTTTAGAGGGTGGGGTCCTAAGGCATTTTTCTCTGCTGAGGTCCCTCCCTTCCCCAAACCTCCCCCCCCCCACTCCACAGCTGACAACCCTACATCAATCTGTCTGGGGCCAGCTGTCAGTGAGTTCTTCCTTCTCTACCAGCAGCCATTTTGTAGAGTTGTCTGTAAAGTAAATATGCCTGAGAATGCAAGATCATCCCTTTCTGATCAGAGGAATGATTTATGGAGTCCAGCGAAGAGGAAGAAGAAGAGGAGGAGAAGGAGGAGGAGACTGGATTTATACCCAATGGTGGTTCCTGGCAATTTCTAAACCAAACCCCGAACCTAGACAAAAATTCTTCGAACTGGCTAGTTCAGGTCCCCCTTTCTCCCGGCCGTGGCAAGCGGGGGGAAGCAATACCAAGTGGGGGGAAGTGAAACCCACCGCTGAAATGGCTCTCAGCCATTTAAACTGAACAGGCGAGCTGGGGACCTGCACCGCTCAGCTGTTAGGTTTAAACGGCCTCTGAACAGACGAACCGAACTGGACAAAAGTCTGTTGAATTTTCATGGAAGGTGTCTTCCTCGAACATTGGTTCAGGGGCTCCGAACCGGGCCAAGTTTCGGTCGAATGTTGGTTCATGCCCATCCCTACCAAGGAAGCCTCTGCAGAGGGCGGATAGCGCAAACCACCTCTGCTTCTCACTTGCCTTGAAAGCCCCTTGCTGCAACTCAGTCAGCTGCAACTTTGCAATGCTTTTACACGCACACAGAGTGCGAGTTAGGCTAGACCGACAGCCAGTGAGTGGCCCAAGGTCACCCAGTGAGCGTCTATGGCATAGGGGGGATTCAAACCTGGGCTTCCTTGATCCTAGTCTGACACTGTCGTCAATGCACCACACTGGTTCTCAAGAGCCTAAACACTTTCCTTCAAGTGCGGATCTCTTTACTCAGGGCATAGTAGAGAGTGTGACGATTATATATATCAGGTTGGTGTAGCGGTTAAGTGTGCGGACTCTAATCTGGGAGAGCCGGGTTGGATTCTCCACTCCTCCACTTGCAGCTGCTGGATGAGTTTGGGCAAGCCACAGTTCTTTCAGAGCTGTTCTCTCAAGAGCAGTCCTCGAGAGAGCTCTCTCAGTCCCACCTACCTCACAGGGTGTCTGTTGTGGGGAGGGGAAGGGAAAATAAAGTGTAAGCTGCTCTGAGACTCCTTCAGGTAGTGAAGGGCAGGGTATAAACTCAATCTCCTCCTCCTCCTCCTCTTCTTCTTCTTCTCCTCAAGCCTAGGTGGCTCAGCCAAGGATCTTTTTAGGTGACCTTGGGCCAGTACCTGTCTCTCCAGGTTGGTGTTAAGATAAAGTTGGATAAAAATACGACTCACGGATATCCCAGTAATCATACCCAGCTTTGTACGATGAAGGTTCATCAATTCTCTGTTAGACTGGAGCTGAAGAGCAGGGAGTTGTAAAGCTAGATCAAAGATGTTTTTGGACTACTGCGAGTTCAGGATTAGATTTTGGCCATAATGGTTTCAAAACTTGGGAAACCAGGTTGATTTTCTGGCTGAGCAGCCTTCGACACCGCTGCTCGGGATTTACAAGAGAAGCCCAGAAAAGTAAGTGTGGCCGACGTCTGTTAGATTGAATCAGCTGCATTTGCACACAATTTATAAGATATTTAAAATAATCGAAGCTCTCTAATGGACGGCTCAGATTGCATCGAGAGCAGCGGCCGCGTGGCTGAGCAGGCTTAAAATGAAGTTCACCCAACCTGCAATGTTGTGTTATCAGAAATAACCACATTCCTCTGATACCAATCCAGTGAAATTACCAGTTCAACCAACCAAAAAGCAAAACAAAAACAAAAAAATCGACATTTTCCCCCCACTCTGGGGAATATTCTGCTCCAAATGCTGATACCCAGATGTTGCAGTCCATAGCTCAAAGACCTACATAGCAGGAAAGCAGGGTATAAAAACAAATTACTTGCGAGCAGGATATTTAAATAATAGAATCACAGAGTTGGAAGGGGCCATGCAGGCCATCTAGTCCAACCCCCTGCTCAATGCAGAATCAGTCTAGAGCAGGGGTGGGCAAACTGTGGCTCGGGAACCACATGCGGCTCTTTCACATATTATGCGGCTCCCGGCAGGACAGCTGGGGAAGCTAAATATCATTAGCAACCAAATATCATTGGACAAATTAATATCATTATCGATATCTGCTTTTACCCCTTTTGTTATTATTTTTGGCAGTCTCATTTAATGTTAATAAAAAGCAAATCTGCTTATTTTCCAATAAAAGCAGGTAATATTTGTTCATGTCTTGTGGCTCTCAAACATCTGATGTTTATTCTATGTGGCTCTTACGTTAAGCAAGTCTGGCCACCCCTGTTCTAGGTGGCTCTTACGCTGAGCAAGTTTGCCCACCCCTGGTCTAGAGCATCCCTGGCAAGGCTTTCTCCAGCTGCTGCTTAAAGACTGCCAGTGAGATGGAGCTCACCACCCCATAGGTAGCTTTTATAAACAGTGTTACATAAGTGCTCTGAGATCTGATGAGACTGGGCTAGCCTGGGCTACCCAGGACAGGTATTACTGCAGCTAGGGTCAAGCTATTTGTATGATTATTAATAACAGACATTTCAGATTTTTAGAGAAGACGGAACAAGGGAGAAGAAAAGAGTGGGCACAAACATCCTTCAAATTCATGTTGGTGCTATTCCAGTTTAATAGACCTAGCGCCTCCTTCCCACTGAGAACTGTAGTTTGGTTCAAGGGTTAAGACACAGTGCCATTCCCGCTTGCTACAGAACTACAGTTCCCAGGATTCCATGGACAGAAAACATGGCCGAAATTAGGGAGGTCCAAGTAATAAATATGCCAAGAGAAAGACAAAAGGTATGCTGGGGGGGGGGGGTGGGGGGGAGACAGGGTTGAAGACCACACATGTACATTGAGTCATTAAAATAGAATACCCCTAGTTCAGGGGTGGCCAACCTGTGGCTCGGGAGCCACATGCGGCTCTTTCACACATATCGTGCGGCTCCTGGCAGGGCGGCTGGGGAAGCAAAGGGGAGGCATGCTTTTTCTCTCTTTCTCCCTTCCTTCCCTCCTCCCTCCCATCTATTTGCTTTCCTAGTTTCTCTCTCTCTCTTTCTTTCCACTTCTTTAATTCTTTCTTTCCGTCTCTCTCTTTCTCTCTCTCTCTCTCAATATCATTAGCAAACAAGTAATATCATTATCAATAACCGGTTTTCCTCATTTGTTTTTATTTTTGGCAGTCCCATTTAACGTTAATAAAAAGCAAATCTGCATATTTTTAAAAATAACAACGTGTGTGTGATATTTGTTCCTGTCTTGCGGCTCTCAGACATCTGACGTTTATTCTATGTGGCTCTTACGTTAAGCAAGGTTGGCCACCCCTGCCCTAGTTGCAGGTCGGACATTGGGTCCCTTATCTGAGAGAGTCAAAATTCTACCAGAGAGCATCACAGCCCGTAAGCAAATATCCCCCCACTCGGAAAACACAAATGCAGGAATCTGGATAATTCCGACACAAAATTCGGACTGTTTAAAATACGCAGGGTTTCTATCACTGTGCATCCAAACTGAGACAGAGATTTAGAAACATATATATTGTAAAAAAAAATCCAAAGAAATATTCTCCTTTTACGTTCCGATGACTTTGCGCCAGGAACTGTGCTTGGCCACGTATCAAAATGACCTTGTCCCTAATAAGGTAATTACCTCTCTCATCGCAAGATACCTTAATGGCCCTATAAAGTGTCCCTGTCCAGAATATATGGGGAAGATTACAAGCCCCCAGCATTAATTCATTGGACGCTATGATGCTTTATCAATAACGTTCGTTACGGCAGGTAGTGGGTGAAGGCTTGTGCAGCCCGTGAAACATGGCTGAGAGACGTGCCGTGCGGGGGATGCTCAGGGGAAGGAGTTCATTTGCAAATCTTACATGGATATTACTTCCCCCTCCCCACCCAGCCCCGTCTAGTAACGGAGGGGATGCAGCAGACAGGTACCCCCTTCAGGTGCATGGATCTAGCTCCCACTGTTCGCCTCCCTGCAACTTCCTCATGCAGCTGCCTTCTACAGAATCAAACCCTTTGTCCATCCAGGTCAGTCTTGCCTGCTTAGACTGGCAGCCGCTCTCCAGGGTCTCAGGGTGAGGTCCTTCATCTCACCTACTGCTTGGTCCTTTTAGCTGGAGATGCCGAGGATTGAACCCAGGGTCCTCTGCATGCAAAGCAGAGGCTCTTCCATTGAGCCGCAGAGCCCTTCCTCAATACGAACACACAAGAAGCTGCCTTACAGTGAATCAGATCCGTGCTCCATCATGGTCCTGATTCTACAGGGATGTTCTAGGCTGGTCCTGCATTGAGCAGGGGGTTGGACTAGACGGCCAGTTTGGCCCCTTCCTACTCTGTGATTCTAGGATTCTGTGAAGGTCTGTGTCCGGCAGCAGCTCTCCAAGGTCTCAGGCGGAGGTTTTTCACATCACCTGTTGCCTGGTCCTTTCCAACAGGAGAAGACGGGGATTGAACTTGGAACTTTCTGCATGCCAAGCAGAGGCTCTTCCACCAAGCCACGGGCCCTTCTATCAATGGGGTCTTTGCAGGAGAGGGAAGAAAGCAGCCAAGTATGCTTCGTCATGGCCAGTGTTCCCTCTAAGCTGAGTTAGTGTGAGCTAGCTCAGTTCTTGAGCCTCCGGCTCACACGTTTTTGTCTTCGCTCAGGAAGGATGGCTCCAGAGCAAACTAATTTCTGTAGCAGCCAAATCACTTGCTCTCAGCTTTAATGCCAGTCGCTCACAAAGTAGAATTTTCGCTCACAGGACTCCACAACTTAGAAGGAGCATGGTCATGGCCAGGTCCAAATCCACCTAAGAGCCCCTCTATCCATTTTCTGACCATCACCCGGTTCTCCCAGATTAGAGTCCACGCTCCTGACCACCGCACCAAACTGGCATCGATGAAATCCCGGAGGTGGGAGAACAGCTGGAGAGATTTGGAAGGGAAGGGAACTGAAGAACTTCAGCATCTCACCTACGATGAATGTATTTCAATAATACACATTTCTAGAGCATTGGAGCGTTCAGAGCAGTTCACGTAATGATCCCAAGAATACTTACAAACAGCCCTATAAAACAGGCCAAAATTAGTATTGCCTACAGAGAGAGGGGGAGATGGCAGGCTTGCCCAAGCTCACCAAGTGAATTCAGAACGAAGGGAAGATTCAAACCGGGGACACTCTCATAAACATTCATTCATCTCGTCGCGACAACTGACTTGTGCATAAACGGAAACAGGCAAGTAAATTCTCAGGTCTTGGTGGGCATCTTAGCATAGAGAACACTCAATCGCTGGCCTCTTGACCACAGCAGAAGGATGAATGCAGATCTGGAGGGACTAAAAATCTCAAGCACTCACGACAGATCAGCATCTCCCTCCTTCTTTCAGGGTTAAAACTACACACACACATCGTTATCTGAATGTTCCTGGTCAGCTCCTGGAATAGCAACTGGATGGCAGCCCAAATAATGCCTCTTGTCCCAAGCTCTTGGGTATCTAATCATGCAGAGATGGGACTGTTTGGTCAGCATGATGGGAATTGTTCAGATCCCCCTGCATCTGTCTGTTCTAATGCTGGTCACATCAAAGGACGCCCGCGTGTCCACGGGATGACAACGCTGCCCGCAAATCAGTGGAGGTGGAATCAATACTGTGTGGCGGGGTCCCCAACCTTTTTGACCCTGTGGGTACATTGGGAATTCTGAAAAGGCATGCTGGGCACAGCCCCAAAACGGCTGCTGCAGACACACACACATGAACCCGCCTTATACTGAATCAGACCCTTGGTCCATCAGACCGGCAGCGGCTCTCCAGGGTCTCAGGCGGAGGTCTTTCACATCCCCTACTGCCAGATCTTTCAACTCGAGATGCCGGGGATTGAACCTGGGACCTTCTGCATGCCAAGCAGCGGCCCTGCCACTGAGCCACAGCCCCTCCCAGGAGGGAAAGCGAGCCACAAAACAGCTGTTGCAGTTTACCGTCAGTCACACAGGGAAGATCCTTGCGCCGTGGTGGCAGCTGCTGCCCAAACAACCTTTTTAAAGAACCTGTCCAGCCAATCAAATCTCCAGCGACCAATCAGAAGCCTTGCTGGGCAGAAGCCCCGCCTACTTTCGAAAAACACTTGGTGGGCGCCAGGAAAGGTGTCGGCAGGGGCCGTGGTGCCCAGAGGCACACTTTGGGGACCCCCACTGCATGGCGTTTGTCCCATTCTGAGAGCCAGAGAAGGAACAACAATGTCAGCCAATGCTGCCATCTCCTGCCTGGGAGGTGGGATGAGTGAACCCTTGATGTCGGGTCTGTGGAATGTTATGTTATATTTCTCATGGCATGCTTATCGGTCTCTGCTCTGACCTTGAGAGACTGCTGGTGCCTGCCCATGCATCTCTTCTCCTGTCTGGCTCTAATTCTTCCCACTTTTTCCCTGAGAACCATAAACCAGTATATTGAGTGCCTTTTTATTTGGTTTGATGATTGGTTGCAATTCCTTACCTGACTGCTTTTGGAATTCTGTATGATTGTCCTGCTTGAGGCTGTGTCAGCCATTACTAACACAAGAAGTGCAGATGACCACAATGGATCTTTCTCAACAAAGCTTTCCTTCTTTAGGACCCTTGTTGTTGACTGACTCTGTAGGACTCTCACAAACGATACGGTCACTTAATTTTCCAAGACAAACCTTCGTTTCTCTTGTTGCCCGCTAGCAGCGCCCAGAGAACCGCCAGGCTGAGGGACTGTAATACTTCTCAGATGTTCTGAGCCACCCCTCTACAATCGAAACGGACCACTGGGAGAGCACTGCCCGGAAGTCCTTCCCCCCTCCTTACCTGCAGCAAAAGCCGAGCACATCACAAAGAACATCCCAACCGCAATCCTCTTCAGAGACGAAGGCAACAGGCCGTTCCTCTTCAAGACGGGGTCGACCACTTTATCTTTCAGAGGGATCAGGAAGAGAATCAGCACCGCATCAAACATGGTCAGCCACGCGGCCGGGAACTGGGGGAAAGAGAGGAAGCTGTAAACCCTAAGTTTGATGTGCAGGACTTTTCAGAAAGAAAAGATGCGCTCCCCCCCCCCCCCCCCCCTCCGCCCGGTACGGTACTGAAGAACATCTGATGCCTTCGGTGTCAAGCAACTACAATGCATTCTAGGATTTCCTCCTCTCCAGAGTGAGTTTTGTTAACATACAGTTTCAGTTCAAAAGTTCCAGTTTCTGCCACAGTTTCTCCCCACTCAGGACAAAACTGCAGCTGTCTCCTCACCCATCCCCTGTTCTAACGAAACCTGACAGCAGTTTCAGAGAGCAGCCATGTTGGTCTGTGGTAGAAGAGCCAGATTTGAGTCCCGTAGCCCCTTAGAAACTGATAAGACCGGTAGCATTACTGTTAAAGTATCTTCTTTACTGTGAGAAGTTGGGGTTTTTTTTGCAGCTTAGTTATTCAGCATAAGGATCCGAACACAGGCCTTCAGACCTGAATGCAGTTTCGTCTTAAATCACTGGCCACGTCTCCTTCCTCCCTGCTCCAGAAAAAAAAACCCCCTGGGTTTTAAGAAAATACCTTCCGAACCCTAGGATTTATGTTTATCCCCCCTTTCAGTCAAAAATGGCCTTCCAAAGTGACCCTTGGGAATCAAAAGGCAATACGCATGAAAACTAAGGTAAAGGTTTCCCTTGCTCGAAAGCCAGTCGAATCTGACTCTAGGGGGTGGTGCTCGTCTCTGCTTCCGAGCTGAAGAACCGGCGCTGTCCGAAGACTTCTCCGTGGCCATGTGGCCAGCATGACTAGAGGCTGAGTCGCACAGAACGCTGTTAACCTTCCCACTGAAATGGTACCTATTTATGTACTTGCAATTGCTTGCTTTCAAACTGCTAGGCTGGCAGGAGCTGGGGCCAGCGACGGGAGATCATTCCCTCACACGGCACTCGGGTCTCGAACTGCCGAGCTACCGACCTTCCGGTCTGCAGCTCAGCTTCTTAACCACTGAGCCACCGCGGCCCCTTACATGACATTTGCAGTTCAGTAAAATGCTTGTTGCCCTGACCTGGCTGGTCCAGGCTAGCCATTTCGCATAAGACCTTGGAAGCTAAGCAGAGGGGGCCTTGCTTAGTACTTGGACAGGAGACCCCCAAGGAAGTCTAGGGTTGCTACGCAGAGGCAGGCAATCGCAAACCCCCTCTGTTCGTCTCTTGTCTTGGAAACCCTATGGGATTGCCGTAAGTCAGCTATTGGGGGTGGGGGGGGGAGCTTCAACTGGATCCGGGTCCAGAGATGAGCGAGGGGTTCTAGCTGCTTCCGGCCCCTTCTCTCCGATGGTCTAAGGCTGTCAGGTCCTCCCTGGCCACTCGCGGGGAATGGGAGGGGGGTAGGGTTGCCGGATCCAGGTTGGGAAACTCCTGGAGATTTGGGGATGGAGTCTTAGGAGCACAGGGACCTCAATGCCACAGAGTCCGCCCCCAAAAGCATCCATTTTCTCCAGGGGAACTAATCTCTGTAGTGTGCGGATGGGCTGTAATTCCAGGGGATCCCCAGTTCCCACCTGGAGGCTGGCATCCCTCTGATGGTCTCATGCAATTTCACCGAGATTGAATCAAAACCTGCCTTTCTCCCCTTCCAATCGGAAACTATATGCCGTTGGAGACCCTTCCAGTTTCCAATGTTAACAACTGGAGTATCGAGCTTTTCCAAATCTACTTTTTGACAATGCAAACATATACATCACCACCCCACCCCCGTAAAGTAGCTAGAAGGGAAATAAAATAGCATCCATTCTACTGGGGTGGGGGGAGCCAAATCAAGCCGTCTCAAGAGAGGGAGGGCAATTAATGCTCATCGCAAGATGTGCTAGCTCTGCTTATCTTGAAATCTCGCTTAATAGAACATGATCGTCACGCTGGAGGCTCATATGCCATTAAACCCAATTAATCACGGAAACACCTGTCTGCTGGATGATGGATTATGCCACTCATTTCTGATAAACAAAGCCCCGTAAAATTATTGAAATAAATACAAACAAAGATGGCTTTTTAATGGCTGTCAGAGCTCGTACCGGAGGCACGTGTGACAGAAAGCAATCGAAGGTCAATTAGGTATTCCCCAGCCCTCCCCGTTCGCCTCGGAAAGTGCGAGAGCCTGAAATGATCCTCCCAAACTGTTTTGCGGAACTGCAAAGCCAGACTCTCACGCTGCCACTTCAATCAACGTCAATATGTCCAATTCTCCATGTGGCCCCCCCGCGGATACTTAAAGCTGCTGAATGGGGCCATGCAGAGAGAAGGGAGATTTCTCCTACAAGCTTGGGGGATCCCCAGGTTTGCAAAAAAAAAAAATGCAAAAAGCTTTTTTTAAATAAAAAAAAATGAAGGAGAGTAAATTTCCCCCCAGGAATGGAACATTGTCTACACTTGAGCAAGCAAGAATCTTCTGCTGGCTCAGCAGCACCCACCCTCCTCACCACGTGTGGAAGACACTGGAGGGGGAGCCACTGCTTCAGACAGATAGGACAGGAAAGGCAGGAGCCGCCACTCCCATATCACCAGTCCCTGCAGGGTGGGAGGGAGGAGGACAGACAGGTGGAGATTCCATCCCCCCTCCTCCTAAGTTTGCAAGTGAGGGGAAGGATGGGAGCTACATCAACCAGCTTGTTTGGTGTAGTGGTTAAGTGCGCGGACTCTGATCTGGGAGAACTGGGTTTGATTCCCCACTCCTCCACTTGCACCTGCTGGATGACCTTGGGCAAGCCATAGCTCTGTACCAGCTGTCCTTGAAAAAGAGCAGTTTCTGTCAGAGCTCTCTCGGCCCCACCTACCTCACAGGGTGTGGGGAGGGGAAGGGAAAGGAGTTTGTAAACCGCTCTGAGACTCCCTTGGGTAGTGAAGGGCAGGGTATAAATCCAATCTCTTCTTCTTCTTCTTCTTCTTGAGGTGATGGAGCTGAGGGCCAGAGAACAAAGAGGGGACAGGATGGGACCCCCCCCTATGAATCTCACAGGTTTCCATTTGTTTCTTCTAATAGTAAGACAGCTGACACCCATTTCCACCATGAAAGTAGAATTACAAGATGTAACAATGCAATGACGTGCAAATCGGGTAGCCTTGCCAGATGCTAACACCTGGCAAGGCTACCCAGGAATATTCATTATGGTCAGCCTTCACTTCCTATACAGCTCATGTATAATTGGTAAGCAGGTCTTTTTAGCAGTTTATATAAATGTATTTTTCTATGCAATTATGAATACTGTTAAATTATTTTTGTGTTACTGTCTTGACAGACTTTCAAGCTACTGAAAAAAACCAACTTGGTGTCAGATGGGCGTGTTACATCTAGTAATTGCCTTCAAACTTGTATGTATCCTTGAACTCATAACTTCCCCCTGTTCCTGGTTAATGCAGCTCTATATTAAATAGCTTGTTTGCTTATTTATATACTTGTTTTTAAGACTGTTTCAATTTGGAAGAAGTCTATCAACGAAACGAGAGAACCTCATCATCGTCTCTTTCAATCAACTATTGTTGTCTGTTTCAAAATGGTTGTTTCTTTAAATTAATGAATGTTGGTTAAATATTATGTGTCTTAATCTCACTGAATTATATACACTTTATAAGCGTCCTTCACAGCTTTGTTTTTTCACTTCTATGGTCCTATTAGGGCTGTGGTTCTTTCTTTGATGCTGCTTGAAGATTGCCAGGGTGGGGGATCTCAACACCTCCCTAGGTAGCTTTTATAAACAGTGTTGTATAATTTTGTTTTTATAAACCGTGTTAGATGAGCTATCCCCTCCATTGTATTTTTATGCCACCCTTCTGCCAACAAGCTCAGGGCAAGATCATTGATTCTCTCACTTCTGTTTTTATTCCACAACAATCCTGTGAGGTAGGCACACTTCAGAGGTGTAGAGAAAGAGGTTAATCCACGGCCACCCAGAGAGCTTCATGGCAGAGTAAAGATTTGGATTTAGATGTCACCAGCCCCCGTGATACGTTCTACCTGCAAAACACCACCATCAGCTGCTTAAAACTGTTAATGGCTGACATCGCCATCAGGCTAATCAAGTTCATACTTCAAATATATTTAATCGTCATTGGATGGGCCAGCGGACTATAACCCTTTTCGACCGGCCTATCGGCCAACCCTGAATTCCAAAACCAAACCGCTAACTTCAAATTGCGCTGACCTGCTGTGCATTTAGCCATTTCTACTTTCAAATCATGCATATTATATAAAATTTACTGCAATTTTCATTGGTGGAAAACCCTGGGGACAGACTGATGAGAGAGAAAGAGCGAGAAAGACAGAAACAGATAGCTAAGAAGCAGTTACCATGCTGGGTTACAGCAGTGTAATTTAAATTATCAATCAGGGCGCTGGGATTAAGCCGCGTTATCTTGGCTTCAAATTCAGAACGGCTTGAGTAAACACATCAAGTGGAGGTGAGCAACATTTTTTTCTTTTCCAAGGAGGCACATCAAAGCCAGACAAAAAGAGCCCCAATTTCAGGAATGGCATTTGAGAGCACTTTCATCTTAGAAAGAAACTAATAAGTCTTTGCCGCTTGCTTTAAACATTTTTATATTTTCGGTCTCCTTTTTTAAAAAAACGTAGCAATGCCACCTATCCAAGCGGTAGAGCTGGAGGCAATGTTTCCGGCACACAGATACTTTTGAAACAAAAATACCCTTTGAGAAGTTTTCTTATATTCATTTCAACTGGCTTAACCAGTTAACATCCAAGGCCCCCAATGGAACCCAGCGGCATCTGGCACTAGAGCCCTTGAAGAAGCTGCGTTCTGGCAGCTAGGAAGTTTGCAGCACAGGCAAGGTCATGGTCAAAAGGAAAGCACTTCTGTCACACAAAACATAATTAGCCTGTGGAACTCAATGCCACATGATGCAGTGAGAATCTGTAACTTAAAAGGGTTTTTAAAAGATGAAGAAGAAGAGATTGGATTTATACCTTGGCCCGTCACTACCCAAAGGGGTCTCAGAGCTGCTTATGATCTCCTTTCCTGCCCCTCCCCACAACAGACACCCTGTGAGGTAGGTGGAGCTGAGAGAGCTCTTTTGAGAACTGCTGGTGAGAGAACAGCTCTGAGAGAACTTGTAACTGAACCAAGGTCACATCATAGCTGCATGTGGAGGAGTGGGGAATCAAATCCACTCCTCCACTCACAGCTGCTGGATGACCTTGGGCAAGCCCTAGTTCTGGCACAGCTGTCCTTGAAAAAGAGCAGTTTCTGTCAGAACTCTCTCAGCCCCACCAACCTCACGGGGTGTCTGTGGTGGGGAGGGGAAGGGAAAGGAGATTGTAAGCCACTCTAAGCCTCCTTTGGGTAGTGAAGGGCGGGGTATGAATCCGATCTCTTCTTCCTTACTGGGCAAAGGAAAGGAAGATCTTCACCAGCAAACTGGACATCTTATGACTCAGCAAAAACTCCTCTGAACTCCCCCCTCCCTCTCCTCCGCCCTGAAGTCAGGGTTGCCTCTCTCCCACACGGCTGTCAGTGCTTTGGGTTAGGACCGCCATCACCTCTGTATCCCCTACGGACGCTTGCAAACTGCCAGCACTAAATGCCTGTTGCACAGAAGCCAAGAAGCCAGAGAAGGGGAAAGAGAGATTAGGAATTCATTTTCCCCAAGGTGGCCCACTCATTAAAGTAACATAACCGTACCATGTGCAGTGGCCCAGAGCATTCAGCAAAAAAAACAACCCGATTTATGACCGCATTAGAGTATTGCAGGAGATCATAGGTTAAGCTTCCCGCACAGAGGGCGCACACACAAAGTGTTTACGATAGAGATATTTTGCCCACGCACAAGGTTCGTTTGCACACTAGGCCGTCTTTTTTTTGGGGGGGGGGAGCATACTTAATGCTGCTGCCTATTGTCTTGCCTTCATTAAAATTCCTCTTGACAAGACAATGGCACAGGTCAGCGTAGTCAAGTTTTTGACGGGAGGAGGCTGGCCGCTCTGTTTTGCAGAGCTCAGCAGCCGCCGGAAGAGTTCACGCAGGCGAGTCACGAGGGCTCAATTAATATTTCTGAAAGCCGCACGGGGATCCTTGATTTAAGAGGGTTCTTTTTAAAAAAAATAAAATAAAATAAAATTAAGCATTCAGGTTTGCAAAGGGGAGGCCGAGACCTTGGGCTGCACCGGGAATTCTGAAACAGGCCAAAGACACAGAGCTGCAGTGCTTTACTTATTTAATAAAAGTTTTCTCGTGTCGCTTTCACCGCAGCACCGCTGTTTCTTGAAAACTCTAGTTGTGTTTGTTACTAGCGTCTTTATTAGGGTTCCCAACTCCAGGTTGGGAAATTCCTGGAGATTTGGGGGTGCAGCCTGGAGAGGGAGGGGTCTGGGGAGAGGAAAGACCTCAGCAGGATCTCTGGAGCCTGGAGATCCGTTGTAATTCCAGGAGGTCTCCAGACATCACCGGGAGATTGGCAACCCATTTCTTCTGTTGGCAGTCGGCAATGAATAAGCCATCAGTAACAAAAACGGAGACTCCAAAATTACTTCTGGGTCGAATAAAAGTGCTGTATTTGACCTTTAAAGCCCTGAAGGGTTTGGGCATCCCAAGAGTCCGTCCACCCGTACGTTGCCCATTCTCTGAGATCATCTCAGGAAGCTCTTCGACAGGAGCTCACAATTATGGCCTCAGCATTTCGTGAGGATTTGAGGAAAGAGCCTTCTTGGCGACTGCCCCCAAACTTTCGAACTCCCCCAGCTCAACAATTACACCGAGTTCCCTCAGTGAGAGACTTAAAAAAAGAAAGGAAAGAAAAGAAATCGGAAGGTCTTTTAATCAGAACGTTATGCCTGGTTTTAAATCTCTGTCTGAATGTTTTCAGTGTTTTGAACTATCGCTGTTGATTGTATCTGCGTCTTTATCAGCTGATTTGGGTGTAACATATAAATAACCCTCTTTTTTTTCCTTTTTTTAAAAAAAAGTGTTTTCCCGTTAGCTGAGGGCAGCGAACGCCTCCCATCCTCCAGTTTACCCTCCCAGTGCTGTGAGGTAGAATAGACTGTAAACTACCTATTCTGTAAGGCAGAAAGGTTGGAAATAGACAGACAGACAGACAGATAAATGATGGCTGGCTGGGTAGACAGACAGACAGATGATAGATGTGTGTGAGAGATGGTGATGATGACGACAGATAGATAGATGATAGATAGGTAGACAGACAGACAGACAATAGATAGCCAAATAGAGAAAGCAGGGAAGGAAAAGTATGAGCAAGCAGAAGGAAGATAACATTTTCCAGCAGCTGCCATTAACACTAGGATTGTAAGAGAACTACGCAGGAGGGCGGCCATCTTGGGCCTACTCAGGACTGCCCCTCTGCCAAAGAAATCATTTAAGGAAGGCGTTTCTTGTAACTGGATCTCAGCTCTGAACTTAAAAAATAACTGCTCTTATTTAAGTACTATATCTCTTAACGCGAACAATTCACAGACCCCATCTGCTGAAGAGAAACTCGGGCTTGGCAAGAGCATTCTAGAAGTTTCTTTTTGCCTATGAAGAAATTAATGGGTTTTTTTTTTTAAGTATCCCATCCTTTGAAGCCCCACACCTGAAAATATGGCAGCCTTTCCTCATGAAATTGTGACATTGGGCAGACAAACAAAATGGGCATTACATGGGAACTGGGGACACTGGTACGGTTGCCAACTCCTACTAAGGAAATATCTGGAGACTTGGGGGAACAGCCTTTGGAGCAATGCTCCCTCTACGCTGTGGAGTCTTGTGAGCAAAAATTCTACATTGTGAGCTGCTGGCATTAAAGTTGTGAGCGAATGATTTGGCTCCTGTATCAATTAGTTTGCTCTGGAGCCATCCCTCCCTGAGCTAAGAAGAAGAAGAAAAAGAGAAGAAGAGATTGGATTTACACCCCGCCCTTCACTTGTAGTCTCAGAGCGGCTTACAAACTCCTGTTCCTTCCCCTCCCCGCAACAGACACCCTGTGAGGTAGGTGGGGCTGAGGGAGCTCTGAGACAACTGTCCTTGAGAGAACAGCTGGCACAGAGCTACGGCTTGCCCAAGGTCATCCAGCAGGTGCAAGTGGAGGAGTGGGGAATCAAACCCAGTTCTCCCAGATTAGAGTCCGCGCACTTAACCACTACACCAAACAGACTAAAATGTGTGAGCTGGAGGCTAAAAAACCCATGAACTAGCTCACACTAACTCAGCTTAGAGGAAACACTGCTGTAGAGGGAAGGTTTGGGAATGTAATGCCTAAGTCCACCCTACACAGCAGCCATTTTCTCCAGGGGGACCGATCTCTGTCACCTGAAGATCAGTTACAATTCCAGGAGATCTCCAGCCTCCACCTGGAAATTGGCAACCCTAAGCAACAGTGCAGTCACTTATGGCAGCTTAGAGGCCCATTTATTTATTTTCTTTCTTTCTTTTTTTTAATCAAAGAACACAGCAGGGCTTCAAATGCGTCTGCTCCTTTTGGAAACGTGTCTCCTCAAAGCCGACAGCTCCTCGGGAGGAAGTTTCAAAATTATGGAGAAACACCGCCTGGTTAATATGAAGCAGGTTAGCGCGCCTGGATGAAAAAGCCTCCTTTATAAATACTGCATTAAAACCATCATACATTATGGATACAGGTTATTAGCATGTTACGGAAGCGAGCAGAATGCATTAGAAAGGCTTGTGGGCTCAAGCCTGAGGAAAGAGCTAAGGAGACAGTGGCCTGTCGGCTGGGCTAACCCCATGTCTTGCTGTTACACTGATTAATCATTCAAGAGCCTCGCTAGGACCGCTCCAGAATAAGGGCAAGACAAAATTTTCAGTGCTGAAAGGGACATAACATGGACACCATCCCATGGGTGGATTATAAGAGAATTGAGCAGGACGGCGCCATTTTGGGCCTATTCAGAACTGCCCTTTGCTCCAGCAGTGCTTTTATTTCCACAGAGCCAACATCACAGGGCTCCATTATCCTATTCCTTCTCACAGAAGCTCAGAGGAGTGTTGTTAGTTCTCCTGTCCTCCACAACGACCCTGTGGGGTCAGTTAGACTGAAAATGACTGGCCTAAGGTCCCCCAGCGAAGTCCATGGCTGAACTTCGGAATTTGAACTTGGGTCTGGCATAGCAGTTGGACTGAAATATGGGATATCCAAGTTCAAATCGCCAACGAGCGACCTTGGGTCCGTCGCTCTCTCTTATCCTAATCTACCACACGAGGTCGTTGTGTGAACAAAACGGAGGAGGGGAAGGCAAACGCCCCCTGCCCCAAACTTCTATGAGAAAAGGTGACGTGAAAACGTTAATCAATAAATCCTGCCTCGTTTGAAGGATTAACTTCCAAGTACTTTTAAATTCAGGTTGAGCCAACTGGTGGTCTCAAGAAAAAGATATAAAGCATGTAGGCCAGCTTTTCCTCTCAAAGCTAGGTACGTGGCGATCAGATGGTTCCCGTGCCCACTTATACTTCTGCCCCAAAGAGACGCCCTGCTACAATCCTTTGTTTGCTCATATTTTGGTACCTTGAACCAAGTGCCTTTGAGCATGTGCAAAGTTCTTTCCCCCCCCCTCCACAGACAGAATGTTTCCCTGCCTGCCTCAATGTGCTGTGGAATCCTATATCTTACACTCAGCTGCCCAGGATGGCAATTCCCACCCTCCCCGCTGGACTCTGTGGTATCTCAGAGGCAGCCAGGGATGAAATAACAGGTCGCTTTGGAAGAAGAAGAAGAAGAGGAGATTGGATTTATACCCCACCCTTCACTCACTTAAGAGTCTCAGAGCGGCTTACAAACTCCTTTCCCTTCCCCTCCCCACAACAGATACCCTGTGAGGTGGGTGGGGCTGAGAGAGCTCTTTCCCAAGCTGTCCTTGAGAGAACAGCTGGTACAGAGCTATGGCTTGCCCAAGGTCATCCAGCCAGGTGCAAGTGGAGGAGTGGGGAATCAAACCCGGTTCTCCCAGATTAGAGTCCGTGCACTTAACCACGACACCAAACTGGCTCTCCATGGCATTGTGACCCACTCAAGTCCTTCTAGGGTTGCCAGCCTCCAGGTGGGGCCTGGGGATCTCCTGCTTTTACCACTGATCTCCAGCTGATAGAGATCAGCTCCCCTGGAGAAAACGGCTGCTTTGAAGGGTGGACTCTATGGCATTGTATCATGCTGAGGCCCCTCCCCTCCCCAAACCCCACCTTCTCCTGGCTCTACCCCCAAAGCCCCCAGGTATTTTCCAACCTGGACTTGGCAACCCTAAGTCCTTCCCCTCCCCAAACTCCGCCCTCCCCAGGCTCCACCTCCCGAATCTCCAGGAATTTCCCAACACAGAGCTGGCAACCCTATTCAAGCAAGAGATCCACTTCTCCTCACTCACCGTGTGGGCGTTCGACGTGCTGTTTGAAAACTGAGGGATCCTCAAGTGCAGGCTCTGGAGGACATACGTCGTCTGCATCTGAAGTTTAAGAAACACCCGCCAACGTTAGCAAAGACAGATCCCCCACCTCCGTTACTAAAAGCGAGCGTGTTCCAGAAGGCACAAGCCCGTTCCTGTTTTTGTCACCGAAACGATGGAAGGTTTGGTACCGAGGTCACAGGAGCACGGAATCCAGACACGGAAGAAAAACAAAGAAAAGTTTCTAGCCCTCAAGAATGCAAAAGAGATACTAGAAAGCGTGGCGGGCAATGCCTTGGGAAATTTCTGAACAAGATTTACTGTTGCTGGTGGTGGGGGGGGGGGGGTGTGTGTCAGGGCAAATGTTGGCTCCATTCACGCATGCATAGCAAAGCATAGTTGGACAGAATGAAAATGCTGCAAAAAGTGCAAAAGTTATAATTACTTTTATTAGCAGGGTTTTGTTTTGTTTTGTTTTAAAAAGCAAACCTGTGAGCAGACAGAAGCCAGTCTGTCTAGCCCAGGGGTGGGCAAACTTGCTCAGCGTAAGAGCCACCTAGAACAGGGGTGGCCAGACTTGCTTAACGTAAGAGCCGCGTAGAATAAGCATCAGATGTTTGAGAGCCACAAGACATGAACAAATATTACCTGCTTTTATTGGAAAATAAGCAAATTTGCTTTTTATTAACATTAAATGAGACTGCCAAAAATAATAACAAAAGGGGTAAAAGCAGATATTGATAATGATATTAATTTGTCCAATGATATTTGTTTGCTAATGATATTTAGCTTCCCCAGCTGCCCTGCCGGGAGCCACATAATATATGTGAAAGAGCCGCATGCGGCTCCCGAGCCACAGTTTGCCCACCCCTAGTCTAGCCCAATATCATCAGATCCCGGAAGCTAAGCAGGGTCGGCCCTGGTTAGTACTTGGATGGGAGACTGCCAAGGAAGTCCAGGGTTGCTATGCAGAGGCAGGCAAGGGCAAACCACCTCGGAATGTCTCTTGCCTTGAAAACCTATTGGAGTGCCCTTTCCACCACCATATAACAACAACAATGAACGTTTAGTTTCAGGTGGGTAGTCGTGATAAGTCCATAGCGACAGAACCAAATTAGAATCCAGTAGCACCTTAAGGATCAACAAATATTCCAGGGTATCAGCTTTCATGAGCCACAGCAAATGTAATCAGATACAGATAGGATCTTCATCCATATTTGTATTTACAGAATGTCAGTAATTATTCATGGAGGGAAGGCAGCAAAATATAACCCAATCTCGTCAGAGAGCTCTCTCAGCCCCACCTACCTCACAGGGTGTCTGTTGTGGGGAGGGGAAAGGAAAGGAGATTGTAAGAGAGCCAGTTTGGTGTAGTGGTTAAGTCCGCGGACTCTAATCTGGGAGAACCGAGTTTGATTCCCCACTCCTCCACTTGCACCTGGCTGGATTACCTTGGGCAAGCCATAGCTCTGTACCAGCTGTTCTCTCAAGGACAGTTGTCTCAGAGCTCTCTCAGCCCCACCTACCTCACAGGGTGTCTGTTGTGGGGAGGGGAAGCGAAAGGAGTTTGTAAGCTGCTCTGAGACTCCCTTGGGGAGTGGAGGGCAGGGTATAAATCCAATCTCTTCTTCTTCTAAGAGCCACTTTAGTGTAGTGGTTAGCAGCGCGGACTCTAATCTGGGAGAACTGAGTTTGAGTCCCTACTCCTCCACTTGCAGCTGCTGGCGTGACTTTGGGTCAGTCGTGAATTCTCTCCGAGCTGTTCTCTCGAGAGCAGTCCTCGAAAGAGCTCTCTACAGCCCCCCACACAGGGTGTCTGTTGTGGGGAGGGGAAGGGAAAGGAGATTGTAAGCCGCTCTGAGACTCCTTTGGGTAGCGAAGGGCGGGGTACAAATCAACCTCTTCCTCCTCCTCCTCCATTTTATCCTCACAACAGCTCTGTGAGGTAGGTGAGACTGAGAGTGCGTGACTGGCCCAAGGTCACCCAGCAAGACTCCATGGCACAAGTGGAAATTCGAACCAGAGTTTCCCAGATCCCAGTCCAACACTTTAACCACTACATCAAGCTGTCTCTCACACTAAAAATTGTAACCTGAAACCCACAATGGGAGGGACTGCAGTAGGAACCAGAAAATGATTGTCCCAGGGGAACAGAGACAAACAGACCATGTGGGGAATGCGAGACTGTGTCTGCTACGCCAGTTGGGTACAAGGGTGAAGAGACCCGTTGCCGCCACCAACCTGAAAATACACTGTCCAGTAAGGTATGAGGGCCAGGAAGACAGGGATGATCTTGACCAGCGCCTTCACATCTTCGACTTTGTCTTCTCTGAAGGGCCCTCCGCGAGAGGCTTTGGCCGTCTCAAAGAGGTTCTGCTTTCTAGGAGGCTGCTGAAGTATTCCTTGGGTGTCCCTTTTGAAAGAACGAGAGAGCGTTGGAAGGAGGCGGCAAAGAGGAGGGAAGGGCAGAGGGTGTGTGTGTCAAACACGCACTCCCCATTTTGCAAACAAAAACACTCGGACTGTCATCCGGCATAGGAACGTAAGAGAAGCCATGTTGGATCAAGCCAATAGCCCAGGGGTGGCCAACCTTGCTTAACGTAAGAGCCACATAGAATAAACGTCAGATGTCTGAGAGCCGCAAGACAGGAACAAATATCACACACACGTTTTTATTTTTAAAAATATGCAAATTTGCTTTTTATTAACGTTAAATGGGACTGCCAAAAATAAAAACAAACGAGGAAAACCGGTTATTGATAATGATATTACTTGTTTGCTAATGATCTTGAGAGAGAGAGAGAAAAAGAGAGAGATGGAAAGAAAAAATTAAAGAAGTGGAAAGAAAGAGAGAGAGAGAAACTAGGAAAGCAAATAGATGGGAGAGAGGAGGGAAGGAAGGAAGGGAGAAAGAGAGAAAAAGCATGCCTCCCCTTTGCTTTCCCAGCCGCCCTGCCAGGAGCCGCACAATATGTGTGAAAGAGCCGCATGTGGCTCCCGAGCCACAGGTTGGCCACCCCTGCAATAGCCCATCCAGTCCAACACTCTGTGTCTCACAGTGGCCCAAACCCAGGTGCTATCAGGAGGTCCACCAGCAGGGCCGGAACTCCAGAACTTTGAGCACCAAGAATATAGAGCATCACTGCCCCAGACTGAAAGGACAGGCTTCACATCCGGCGCTTTGAATGCTGCCACATTTAAGCATCTTGTGACCAGGAAAAAGAACACGAAGCCAAAGACAGTGAAAATGAAGAGATGGCACCGAGAAGACCATGGAAGGCTCGTTGGCAGTGACAGGCCTCTCAGAGGAAAAGGCCCAGTTCCTCGAACCCAGCGCTGTGCTCCAACGGCCTCCTTGTACTCTTCAACTCAAATGCGTAACTTCAGCTCGAGGAACGGGTAAAGTAGAGCATATGTACATACGAAGCTTCCTCATCCTGAATCAGGTCATTGGTCCATCAAGGCCAGTATCGTTTACTCAGACTGGCAGCAGCCCTCCAGGGTAACAGGTGGAGGTCTTACACCTGATTCCTTTACCTGGCGGTACTGGGGATTGAATCCAGGACCTTCTTCATACAAAGCCGATGTTCTGCCACTGAGCCACAGCCCCTCCCTGCAGCACTGGGGGACATTAGCGTAGCAAGGGCGAAGGTCACTCTGTGAGCATGCAGAGAGACACCGGACGCACACATACCCATCCCCACACTATAGTAGCCTTTCACATTTCTGTAATGCTTTCATGGGGGGTCAAAAGCTCTTTGAGCGTATTATTGATCGAGGTTTATAAGATTACGCATGGGAAAGAGCAAGCAGAGAAAGAAGTCCTTTTCTCCCTTTCTCACAATACAAGAACTCGTGGGCATTCCATGAAATCGATGAGCAGTCGGGTTACAATGGATAAAAGGAAGTACTTCTTCACCCAAAGAGTGGGATTCACTGCCACAGGAGGTGGTGGCGGCTACAAGCATGGATGGCTTCAAGAGGGAATCAGATAAACATCTGGAGCAGAGGTCCATCAGTGGCTATTAGCCACAAAGTATAGATAGGAACTCTCGGTCTGGGGCAAGTGATGCTCTGTATTCTTGGTGCTTGATGGGGGGGGGCAACAGTGGGAGGGCTTCTGGTGTCCTGGCCCCACTGGTGGACCTCCTGATGGCACCTAGTACTTTTGGCCACTGTGTGACAGAGTGTTGGACTGGATGGGCCACTGGCCTGATCCAACATTGGCTTCTCTTATGTTCTATTCTTATCTTGCTGACCTCCTTACAAGAGAGCCCTGTAAGATAAGCCGCATATTGCTTCTCCTTTCCTGCAGATGGGGTGTGCATGTGTGTGACAGAAGTTGGCTTGCCTAAGCCCCCCTGGGGAATTTGTGGCAGGATTTGAGTCAGGAAACTCCCAGATCACGGCTTAACCACCGTCTACCGTTTCCCACCTTGACTCCAATGACATCATCACTCTGGCTCCGCCCCTCTTCCCATCATATAGCTCTGATGTGCTGGGATTTTGTGAACTGCAACTGCAGCCCCCAGGTCTGGAAAGGCTGAAGACCCCTGCTCAAGAACCACCGAGGGACATAAAAGTCCTACGCAGAGATGAGCCGTTCTCAGCGGTTCTCAGCGGCGACAGTTCAACTCACCCATTGCTGGAGTGTTCTCTGGACCTTTTTCTGGAGCAACACCAGTAAGCCAGGATCTTGAACATGTCCGTGAAGGCGCTGCCGTCGGGGGGCTTTGTGATGAAGAAACTCTGGCTGCACAGGAAGACGACGAAAGAGACCCCGATGCAGACAGCTGGAATGATGTAGCCGATGATGAAACTGACATTCTGCTGGATGTAAGCGATGCCCCCCAGGGACAAGATGGCGCCCAAGTTAATGCTCCAGTAGAACCAATTAAAAAACCGGCGAGTCGCTTCGGGTCCTCGATCTTTCACCTGCACACGATTTACAAAAGGAGAGAGGGGAAAGTCATTCGCTGTCTCCAAAAGGAAGCGGTCTATCAATATGATAAATGCAAAGGTTTCCCTTGCTCGAAAGCCAGTCGAATACGACTCTAGGAATGCCGTGCTCATCTCTGTTTCCAAGCCCAAGAGCCAGCGCTGTCTGAAGACGATTCTGTGGTCATGTGGCTGGCATGACTGGACGCCAAGGCGCACGGAACGCTGTTACCTTCCCACCAAAGTGGTACCTATTTCTCTACTTGCAATTTCTTGCTTTCGAACTGCTAGGATGGCAGGAGCTGGGGCCAGAGATGGGAGCTCACTCAGTCATGCAGCACTCAGGTCTCGAACTGCTGAACTACTGACCTTCTGGTCTGCAGTTTAGCGTATTAACCACTTGAGCCACTGCAGCCCCTAATCAGTATGATACATACACATTTTTTTTTAAAGAGGGGGCAGGAGGAGAGAAATGGAAATTTGGTGGCAGTGGGGGGTGAAATATATGCACTACTTTCCTTCTTTCCAAACCTATCCAGCATATTTATACAAATTCTAAACTATAAATAATTTCACTTTCTACAAGCAAAATTACAAATACCACCCAGCAGCAAACAGAGAGGGAACGCTGCAAACTGCTGCACTTTATGCTACCAGAGCAGACGTATCTTCGTTTTTGCCATCTGGCGGGGGGAGGGGGATAAAAGTTGAAAATAGATAACACAAATTTTATAATAATCAACATAAAGGTGTATTTATTTGGACAGGAACGAGAAGCTTTACACAGTCACTGTAACTTGATATTGTTGAAAACACGAAGCCAGTTTGGTGTGGTGGTTAAGTGCGCGGACTCTAATCTGGGAGAACCGGGTTTGATTCCCCACTCCTCCACTTGCAACTGCTGGATGACCTTGGGCAAGCTGTAGTTCTGTCAGAGCTGTTCTTGAAAAAGAGCCGTTTCTGTCAGAGCTCTCTCAGCCCCACCTCCCTCACAGGGTGTCTGTTGTGAGGAGGGGAAGGGAAAGGGGTTTGTGAGCCGCTCTGAGACTCCCTTGGGTAGTGAAGGGCGGGGTATAAATCCAATCTCTTCTCTTCTTCTTCATTAGTGTATCAGCATGTCCATTATGGCATATTAACGGCGGAGCAAAATTAGGCACACTCGAATAAACATATGCTTGAAAATATGTTGTATATCTATGCTTATGAGCATAGACAGGAATTATTCTCTAATTATTCTCTAATCTTCATACTAGACATCTCGACACCACCGTTTTCCCTGCAATACAGCTGAAATCTTAACTCAGGGTTTCCACTTAAACCGCTGTATAGAAACATGTCTGAATAGAGTGAATTATTCTATACACGAATCTAGAAAGCTGGGATTAGAAATCCAGATGGTCGTTTGGCTCTGATAAGAAATGTCTTTTTTCTGTGGGAGGGAGAATCAGAGCTGTAGTCAGGGGTTGTTGTGAACCTCCAGATGGGGCCTGGGGATCTCCCAGAATTACAAATGATCTCCAGATGACAGATTTTTCTCCTGGAGAAATACCTAGGGTTCCCAGTTCTGGGTTGGGAAATTCCTAGAGATTTAGGGGCTGGAGCCTGGGGAAGATGGCATTTGGGAAGGGGTATAATACCACAGAGAGGGCTGCCGTGACTCAGTGGTTAAGACACTAAACTGCAGACCGGAAAGTCGGTAGTTCGGCAGTTTGAGACCCGAGTACCACATGACAGAGTGAGCTCCCGTCTCTGGTCCCAGCTCCTGCCAAACTAACAGTTCAAAAGCAAGAAACTGCAAGTAGATAAATAGGTACCACTTCGGGGGGAAGGGAACAGCATTCTGTATGCCTTGACTTCTAGTCACGCCGACTACATGACCACAGAATCGTCTTCGGACAGCACTGGCTCTTTGGCTTGGAAATGGAGATGGCACCGCAACCCTAGAGTTGGATTCGATTGGCTTTTGAGCAAGGGAAGCCTTTACCTTTACAATGCCACAGAGTCCCCCTCCGAACAGCCATCTTCTCCAGAGGAACTGATCCCTGTCTCCTGGAGAACGTTTGTAATTCAGGGAGATCTCCAGGCCCCACCTGGAGGTTGGCAGCAATAAGTATACCCTTGGGCATCTCTCCTCAGGACTCGGGCCTTATACCTCGCTGAGGTCCCTCCCCTTCTGAAATCGCCACCCTCCCCAATCTTCACCCTCCCGAATCTCCAAGGATTTCCTAACCCAGAGGGGCAACCCAGCTATAGCGTGGGGGTTAATTCTTGCCCCCCACTTCCATTTTTCTATTGCAAATGCACCTCCCCAGTAGCTTTGAAGGAGGCTGATCAAAGCCGGTCGGCAGATTGTTTTTCAGTCCTAAAAGTAGAGGGGGGGAGGGCAGCATTTTCAACTAGGAATCTGTGCAGAGAGCCAAAGAGGAAGGTAACCTCCCCCCTTCCCCTGGGACTATTTTGAGAGACAAACACCCCACCTGGACTTCCAGACAAAAGAACTATATATAGCTTAGCCCTAAGTGACCTTGGCGCATTCTGCAACTGTAAGGCTTGGGGGATTGACTCCATTATCTGCCTAATCTGTCCAAGGGTTAAGTACTAACTGGCGGATAACTCCCTCAGATAATCGCCCTCCTCTCAGGGAGCCCTCTCTATCAGAGAATTACTTCCTCTGTTCAAAACCACTGTTATCAGATCACGAGAAGTGCACTTGCATCCAGATAAACAGGAACGCGAGAAGTTTGACTGCCCAGAGTACGTGCGCGTCCTTCAAAAGACAATGCCCTCACCCGCTGAGAAACAACATGGCACAATAGAGAGAGAGAGTTGTAATTGGCTAGAGAAGACCATGAGTTCAAATCCCTGTTTAGGATTATTTATGATGCAGATGGCGTCCTAAGAAGAGATGTGTGCGGATGTTACGTGCTGTTTTGGCAGTTCGAGACCCCTAGTGCTGCGTGACGGAGTGAGCTCCCGTCTCCAGCCCCAGCTCCTGCCAACCTAGCAGTTCGAAAGCAAGAAGTTGCAAGTAGATAAATAGGTACTGCTTTGGTGGGAAGGTAACAGTGTTCCGTGCACCTCAGCGTCTAGTCATGCCGGCCACGCGACCAGGGAGATGTCTTCGGACAGCGCTGGCTCTTCGATGTGGAAACAGAGATGAGCGCCACCCCCTAGAGTCAGATTCGACTGGCTTTCGAGCAAGGGAAACCTTTACCTTTATAAATTAATTCAGGTGGGTAGCCATGTTGGTCGGAAGCAGCAGAACAAAGTTTTAGTCTAGTGGCACCTTCAAGACCAACAAAGTTTTATTCAAGGCATAAGCTTTCGTGTGCATGCACGCTTCTTCAGATGCAGTCACTGTATCTGAAGAAGTGTGAATGCACACAAAAGCTTATCCCACGAATTAACATCCCCCCAAACATCCTGTGGTTAACAGACTGGCGCAGATCTTGCAGACTGGAAGGCTGCGGCTTCCCGTCTTGAGTCAACCCATCTCAGGTTGGTTCTTCCTCTTTTCCGGCTGGCTTAAGACTTTTCCTAGCATTATTGTCTTTTCCAGTCACCTTTGTCTTCTCGTAGTGTTACCAAAGTACGATAGCCTCAGTTTAGTCGTTTTAGGGAGAGTTCAGGCTTGATTCGATCTAGAATCCACTGTATTTCTGAAAGTCCACGGTATCTTTAAAACCTGCCTCGAACACCACATTTCAAATGAATCGACTTTCTGCATTTCAGTGGCAAAAATAGGTCCCTGGCTGCCTCGAGAACCGTACAAGTCAGAATAGATAACGGGGGGAAGCGCAGCGAGGGACAAAGGAAAGGCATTATCAAAAACGTACGGCTTGGCTACAGCCGGGGATGAGAATGGAAAAGGCTGAGAGTGAGGTTTTAGAGAATGGACCTGAACACAGGTTTCCTCACATACCCGATCAGGTAGAGAAGAGAATTCCACCTATCGACCTCAAAACCACACGGCCTTAGAACACTGCTGGACCAGACCCCAAAGCCTCCTGTTTCCACAGTGACCAACCAGATACCCTGAGAAACCCTCAAGGAGAACCCGTAGCCTCTGCCAGCTGTAGCCCTCTGCTAACCGGGATCCAGAGGTACACTGCTTGTGAACCTGGAGGTTCCATGCAGCCATCGATGGACCTCTCCTCCATGAACATGCCCCGCCCTCTTTTAAAGCCATCTCAGCTAGCAGACCTCACCTTATCTCACAGCCGTGATTCCTTAAAATTAAATAAGGCGCTCAACAAATCTACCAGTCAATCAATTCCATTGGGTGCCCATGACTCCTTGCGTTGTGGCAACCGGAGAGAAAGCTCTCTCCCTTCCGTTTTCTGCACTCCATGTATAATTTTATGAACTTCACTCATATCCTCACTTAGGCTGAGGACAGACTGGCATTTCGCCCCGGGACAGCTGCGGGGGCAGAAGCTGCGCGGGGAAACGGGTGCGGGGCGTCCCGTTCACACCGGTTACAGTGCTGCGGGACCCTACCGGAGAGGAGGCGGAGCGGCGCGTCCACACCGCCGTCCGTCCTCTGGAGCCTCCTCTGCTGCTGGCTGGTCCGGCGTGCAGCGTGCGGCTGGTCCGGCGAGGCACGCCTGTTTGCAGCGCGTCCAGACTTCCGCCGCCACTTCCTGTGCGCCGTGGGAGCCGTCCAGACCGGCAGGAAGCGGCAGCAACGCGCGCCCAGACAGCCGGAGACCAGTTCCAAGAGGTCTCCGGCTGCAGCGCGTGGAGAGCGGCCCGCATGCGGGTAAGTGCGGGCCGCCGACAGGAGACAGCTGCAGCAATCTGGCCGCCCTCTCTGCCTCCGCTTTAGAAGCGGAGGCAGAGCGGGCCAGATTGCCAGTCTGTCCTCGGCCTTAGTCTTTTTTCTTTACTGAAAAGCCCCCAACTCTTGAACCCTTTGCCACAGGAAAGGTGGCATCCGACCCCGTTCCTTGGAATGGCCTGTTTTTGAACCCTTTCCAGTTTCTAAGATATCCTTTTTGAAATGGGGCTGCCCAGACTGTATAAAGCAGGGGTCCCCAACATGGTGCCCTTTTCAGGTATCCACCAAGTGCTTTTGAAAAGTGGGCGGGGCCAAGTAAGGCTTTTGGCCAGCAAAGCTTCTGCTTGACTACTGGAGAGCTGATTGGTTGTGCAGATTTTTTTTAAAAAAATGCTGCTTTGGCAGTAGCCGTCAACACACCGCAAAGATCTACTAGTGAAGTTAAGCTATGGCAATCGTTTTGTGGCTGGCTCCGCCTCCTGCGGCAGCCATTTTGTTGCCGTGCTATGCATGCCACATCAGAATCTCAAATGTGCCTGCAGGCTCACAAAGGTCGGGGACCTCTGGTATAAAGTATTCCAACTTTGAAGAAGAACAGATTGGATTCATGCCCCGCCCTTCACTACCCAAAGGAGTCTCAGAGTGGCTTACAATCTCCTTTCCCTTCCCTGCCCCACAACAGACACCCTGGGAGGTAGGTGGGGCTGAGAGAGCTCTTTCCAGAACTCCTCTTGAGAGAACAGCTCTGAGAGAACTTGTGACTGACCCAAGGTCACCCAGCTGGCTGCATGTGGCGACGTGAGGAATCAAACCCGGTTCTCCCAGATTAGAGTTCGCCGCTCTTAACCACTACACCAAACCGGTAGGTAGGTAAGTAGGATGTCCCAATTACAATACACTTGTTGAGTAGTTTTCAGAAGGGTTTGCACAAAGACACGGCCATCGCCCAAAAGCACCCCGAAAGGCTCCTGAGAATTCAGTTTCCCATCTTTATCCCTGTGAAGCAGTGCCCCGACCCACCCCATGAAGTCCCTTGGCTGGATATGTGTTGAAAGAGATGTACATTAATATATGGAGGGGCCTTCAATCAGAAGGAAGCAGGGGAAGAAGGAAGGGTGGACACCAATGCTCCCTCTAAGTTGTGGAGACACATGGAGGTGGTGGCAGCTATAAGCATGGACGGCTTCAAGAGGGAACTGGATAAACATATGGAGCAGAGGTCCATCAGTGGCTATTAGCCCCAAGGTGAAGATAGGAACTCTCAGTCTGGGGCAAGTGATGCCCTGTATTCTTGGTGCTTTGGGGGGGGGGGGCAACAGTGGGAGGGCTTCTAGTGTCCTGGCCCCACTGCTGGACCTCCTGAGGGCACCTGGTGTTTTTGGTGACTGTGTGACAGAGCGTTGGACTGGATGGGCCACTGGCCTGATCCAGCACTGGCTTCTCTTATGTTCTTATGTCTTGTGAGCAAAAATCCTCCTTTGTGAGCTACTGGCATTAAAGTTTGGTGGGGTTTTTTTGTTAAATGTTAATTTTTATTGAACCTCTTGAACAAATAGAAATGATAACATCAACAGCATCATCAACAAATTGAGCCTAGAGGTGAGTACAACGTAGTCAAAGTTTTGCTCGACGTTCTGTTTCATATTAACATCTACAACCTTTCACATATTTAATCTGTGTTCTAACCCCTTCAATTATGTGATCAGATCAGATGTAGCAAATCCTTTCATTTATGAGAAACCCGTACCATCCTAGGGACCAAAATTTGGATCCAAAGCGTATCCAGGAAAGACAGGCAGAGTTTGTTGGAAGTTGGGAGCGAGCGATCCGGCTGCTGCATCAATTAGTTTGCTCTGGAGCCCTCCTTCCTGAGCGAAGACCAAAATGGGTGAGCCGCAGGCTAAAAAACTGTGAGCTCGCTCACACTCACTCAGCTTAGAGGGAACATGGGTGGACACATCTTTGTGCAAAATGCAACCGGGGCTGAGCTTTTTGTTCTCTTGCAGGTATTTAAGCCTGAGCATTAGTTTGCTCTGGAGCCCTCCTTCCTGAGCGAAGACCAAAATGGGTGAGCCGCAGGCTAAAAAGCTGTGAGCTCGCTCACACTCACTCAGCTTAGAGGGAACACTGGTGGACACATCTTTGTGCAAAATGCAACAGGGGCGGAGCTTTTTGTTCTCTTGCAGGTATTTAAGCCTGAGCATTAGTTTGCTCTGGAGCCCTCCTTCCTGAGCGAAGACCAAAATGGGTGAGACGCAGGCAAAAAAGCTGAGAGCTCGCTCACACTCACTCAACTTAGAGGGAACACTGGTGGACCCATCTTTGTGCAAAATGCAACCGGGGCGGAGCTTTTTGTTCTCTTGCAGGTATTTAAGCCTGAGCATTAGTTTGCTCTGGAGCCCTCCTTCCTGAGCGAAGACCAAAATGGGTGAGCCGCAGGCTAAAAAGCTGTGAGCTCGCTCACACTCACTCAGCTTAGAGGGAACACTGGTGGACACATCTTTGTGCAAAATGCAACAGGGGCGGAGCTTTTTGTTCTCTTGCAGGTATTTAAGCCTGAGCATTAGTTTGCTCTGGAGCCCTCCTTCCTGAGCGAAGACCAAAACGGGTGAGACGCAGGCAAAAAAGCTGAGAGCTCGCTCACACTCACTCAACTTAGAGGGAACACTGGTGGACCCATCTTTGTGCAAAATGCAACCGGGGCGGAGCTTTTTGTTCTCTTGCAGGTATTTAAGCCTGAGCATTAGTTTGCTCTGGAGCCCTTCTTCCTGAGCGAAGACCAAAATGGGTGAGACGCAGGCAAAAAAGCTGTGAGCTCGCTCACACTCACTCAACTTAGAGGGAACACTGGTGGACCCATCTTTGTGCAAAATGCAACCAGGGCTGAGCTTTTTGTTCTCTTGCAGGTATTTAAGCCTGAGCATGGGACAGTGGTGGGCAGAATGCCAAGAGCAAAAAGGCCCCTTGGCTTCTTGACTCCATTCCACAGTGAGCTTACCCAGCAGATCCACGGCAAGCTCAGAAGTGGGTGTTGTGATAGAATTAGGGCAAAGAAAAAAATATATACATTTTTCCGAGGGATTTTCTTTGGGAGGGGGGATTTACACTGAAATCTCCCATGGGGAGAAAATTACCGTATGAATACCTAAATAAATAAGCATGGCCCAACAGGTCGGTGGTCTTTGTGAAAATCAACCCACACTGAAAGAAGCTTGGCTCCAGGTTATAAATTATAAGCGCCACAATAAAAGGATTTGTTCTGTGTTTATTGCCCAATTTATAATACTCTTCTTACTTGGTTGATTACACCTTTCCTTTTCTTCCTTTGTGTATTAAAAACTATTTACGAGCCGTATTTGAGTCCTCTTTCTGGAGAATTAGTACTCAGGGCATCGTTGCTGCTATTATTGTAATAAGGAACAAATTTTATTATATTACGCCTTTCATTTGGGCAATCTTGTGTTTGGAGCCGCGGTTTGAAGCTGCCGTAAACAAAGTGGGAAAAGAACAAAAGCGCAGACCACAGGAAAGCAAAGATCCCCAGCTGGGAAAGATGCCGGCATGCACAGGAGGAAGATGAGGAAAATGCAAAATTAAGGTCCAGACTAGGGCTGCTAAGTCAGCCCGGGGGGCGGGGGATCCCCCGCTAAAGGGGTTCCCGATCCTCCGGCCAGCATTTGGCCAGCGGGGGGAACCCCACCCCCGATGTCGTCCAGCGAGGACGACGTAATGACGTCACCGGAAGTGACGTCAGCACGTTGGGGGCGTTGCCAGGGCGACGCTCTGGCAATTGCCAGAGCGTCACCCTGGCAACGCCCCCAACGTGCTGACGTCACTTCCGGTGACGTCGCTGGGCAGACCTGGCAACCCTAGCTGCCAACCACCAGGTGGGGTCTGGAGTTCCGGAACGACCACTGATCCCCGACCACTGACTACAAAAATCAGTGACACTGGAAGAAAAGACAGCTTTGAAGGGTGACTGCTCTGGGATCATATCCCAGGAGAGCGCTCTCCCCTTCCCAAACTGTGCCCCTCCCAGGCTCAAATCTCCAGGAGTTTCCCAAACCAGTTACCTCCCCTCGGGAAAATAGAGAGACCCCCTCGGTCCAAGACATCATAAGAAGCACCCTGACCTGGATGGCCCCGGCAAGCCCGATCTCATCAGATCTGGGAAGCTAAGCAGGGTCAACTCTGGAAGACCTCCTTGGAATACCAGCAGTTGGGAGGTGGGGGCAGGCTTTATTCCGCCACCTCTCTGAATATCCTCCAGGCCCCCAGTAGGGGTCAGTCACCAGAGGTCGCCACGACTTCCAGGGGCACACACATTCACACGTGCGCGCACACACATAAAAAAAAATACGACCCCTCCACCAAAAAAACCACGAGATGCCATGTTGGATCAGGTCAATGGACCATCCAGTCCAACACTCTGTGTCACACAGTGGCCAAAAATACCAGGGGCCATCAGGAGGTCCACCGACAGGGCCACAACTCCAGAAGCCCTCCCCCTGTTGACCCTCCCCCAAGTACCAAGAAGACAGAGCATCACTTGCCCCAGACAAGTGTTCCATCAATACCTTGTGGCTAATAGCCACTGATGCACTTCTGTCTAGGCTTGTAGCTGCCACCACTTCCTGTGGCAGTGAGGTCCAGTTAACTCAAGACCTGTTCACAAGTTAGAGACAACACACACACACACATGAGGGAGTGCAGGATGGGATGAGCCAGTGTGTGGCTCTTGTGACCCTTTCTTACATGACTAGGATAATGCTTATCCCCACTCTGGGGTCAGGAAGGAATTTTCCTCCAAGCCATTGGCCCAGGGATCCTGGAGGTTTTTTGCCTTCCTCTGGGCATACAGCAAGGGTCACTGGGGGAGGGTGATTGTAAATTTCCTGCATTGTGCAGGGGGTTGGACTAGATGAGCCTTGAGGTCCCTTCCAGTTTGAATATTTCTCACAGAATATACAACACGTGGACAAGACGCATTGGGAACCCACATTTATCCAGCTACCCGTCCTCAGTTTCATTCGTAAAGTGAATGTGCGTTGGCTCGTTTGTACAAACAGGTGTACGGACGTCCATACAGGTTGCACATGTGTTCACAGCAAGGCGTGAAAAGGGCTCCCCAGTTCTGCAAATGCAAAATTCACGATTGGCGGCCCTTGCCGCAAACTCACAACACTGCATTACAGGAGACGTTTCCATTCTCGAAAACCAACCACCCAGAACCCTCTTGCTTTCGACGATCAGGGTGGTACGGTCCTTAGAAGGGCAGGCTAGCATCTGGCAGATCGGATTTCCTTCCCCACCATACCACAGTTGGGGTTGCCAACCCGCAGATAGGGGCTGGAGATCTCCTGGGATGACCACTGATCTATCTGACTACAGAGCTCGGTTCCCCCAGGGAAAATGGCTGCGTTGGAAGGTGGACTTTGTGGCATTAACATTGAGGCCCCCTCTCCTCCCCAACCCTCTCCTCCCCATGCTTTATGCCCAAAATATCCAGGAATTTCCCAACCTGGAGTTGACAACCCTAACCATGATGCTTCCTGGGTGATTTGCGGCCAGCCTAGCCGACCTTACAGGGCCATTGTGAGGAGAAAACAGAGAACCACCCATGCTGCTCCGAGCTCCCCGGAAGACGCCTGGGATGAAAATGCACGAGATATTTTTCCTCTGAGTCACTGGATTCTAGTTTGCTGCGCTCACTCTGTTACATCACCCCCTTTCGCCCCGTTTTGCTAGCCTTGCATCTGACACAGTAACATGATTTTAATCCCCGGCTACAGCTAGCGGGCACTGTTTTGTTGACCTAATCAAATGTCCCTTTTCCTTCGTCTTGGGACTGTGAGAATGGGTGCTGACTCGTCTGACTGAAGAGCGAAGCTGGGCATAGCTGGCGCCACGCCATTGCCAAACTCGGCGACGTTTGGCCGGGTTGCTTCCAAGCACCAGTTATGAGAAGGAGCCCTGTCGGATTCAGACCCTGGCATCTGACTTTACCCACCAGGTGGTTCACCGCAAGCCACGGCGTCACTTTTGCCCCGTTCAGAGGGAAGCCGATTTGGTGTTTTTCAAGCCGCGGTTTCCCAGCTAGGTTTCAGAGGATCCTGGGAAGCTTACAGAGTCTCACTGAGGAGGCATCCCGTTTGGTGTAGTGCAGGGGTCCACAAGGTGGCGCCAGGGAACACCACAGCGCCCCACTAAGTGTTTTTAGAAAATGGGTGGGGTCATTTGGGGCTGTCGCCCAGCAGGGCTTCTGACAGGCCACTGGAGATCTGGTAGACCATGCAAACTGAAATAACATTAGGGTTGACAGGTCCAACTCAGGAAATACCTGAGGACTTTGGGGGTGGAGCCTGGGGACTTTGGGGGTGGAGCCTGGTCTTTCCCGTTCCTATTTTTTTAAAAAATACAGCAGCTAGGGTTGCCAGGTGGGGTTGACGAGCCGGTGGAGGACTTTCCAGGAGCCTCCGGGAGAGGGGAGGGAAGAAACGCGATTGAACTCCAAAAGGAGTTCTGGCCATCGCACTTAAATGCCTTCCCTCCGTTGAAAATGATGGAGGATGGGGGCACCTTCTTTTGGGGTTCATAGAATCGGACCCCCTGGTCCAATCTTTTTGAAACTTGGGGGGCTTTTTGAGGAGAGGCACCAGCTATGCTGAAGATTTAGTGCCTCTACCTAAAAAAACACATACCCTCCAGAACCCCAGACATCCATGGATCAATCTTCCATTACACCCTATGGGGAACAGTATCTACAGGGTATAGCGAAGTGCCCAGCAGCGATTGCCTCCACACAGGGGTCCTTTCATAGAAAAAGAGGTGCAGGAGCTCATTAGCATAACCCATTAGCATACCTCATTAGCATATGCCACGTCCCCTGACATCACCAGAAGTGTGTCAGAAAGGGAATGTCAGTTTCAGCCCCATTATACCCTATGGGCCATTGAAATCAATGGCAAAAACTCATAGGGTATATGAGGGGCTGGAGGAAAGGGGGTTTGAGGGAGAGGCTCCAAACTTGCAGGGTAGCTGCTGGGGCCTCTCCTCGAAATACCCACCAAGTTTCAAGAAGATTGGACCAGGGGGTCCAATTCTATGGGCCCCCAAACAGGTTGTCTCATCCCTTCCATTGTTCTCTATGGTGGGAAAAAATGTTAACCTTTTTCCTCCAATAGAGAACAATGGAGGGAATGGGGGCAACCTGTTTTGGGGCCCGTAGAATTGGACCCCCTGGTCCAATCTTCTTGAAACTTGGTGGGTATTTCAAGAAGAGGCCCCAGCAGCTACCCGGCAAGTTTGGAGCCTCTCCCTCAAACCCCCTCCCCTCCAGTTGCTTCTAAAGTTGCTGCCGAATTTCCGCGGCAATTCGGCAGTGGGCTGAATCAGATTAGAGAATCTGATTCGGCCCGTGGCTGCCCTAGTGGCCACACCTGAGCTGGCGGAGCTTCGCTCTGCCTCGCTCCGGCCCCAACGGACCCCCTGCCTCCACACCCTTTCAGATGATCCTGAAGTGGGAGGAGCGCCTCCAGTTCAAGGGATCCCTCACCCCCAACTGGGGACTGGCAACCCTAAATAACATTGTTTCAGCAGCTGCTACCGCCACAGTCTTTGTTTTATCCTTTCTCTTTCCCTGTGCATTTTTTTAAAACTACCATTCCTCTCTTCACTTCTACTTCCTGTTGGACTGGCTCTGCCTTCTGCAGCAGCCATTTTGTGGCTGCACCCACCGCCCTGTGTCCGAATTACAAAGAGGTCCAGTTTGGTGTAGTGGTTAAGTGCGCGGACTCTAATCTGGGAGAACTGGGTTTGATTCCCCACTCCTCCACTCGCACCTGCTGGATGAACTTGGGCAAGCCATATTTCTGTCAGAGCAGTTCTGGAAAGAGCTCTCTCAGCCCCACCTCCCTCACCGGGTGTCTGTTGTGGGAAGGGGAAGGGGAAGGAGATTTTAAGCCACTCTGAGACTCCGAGTGAAGGGTGGGGTAAAAATCCAATCTCCTCTTCTTCTAAAAAAAACTCCGGGGATCCCTGGCACAGTGGTTAGAGCACACTGAAACAGGACTGAGCAGACCCAAGTCCAAATCTATGTATAACCAGGCCTTGATAAGTTTTCTTCACTTTTGAGCCCCCCCCCCCCCCCCAAATTCACGAGCCAGTTTTATTTTTCAGCCTCCAGGGCTGCAAATGCAAAACCACAGGGTTTTATATTTTAATAACCCTACTTTCTCCATTGTTGCAACCAAAAACCAAATCCTAAATTTGTCACCATTTCTTGCCATTTTTTAAAGCAATGTTTCCAACTGTGCATTGCACCTGTATATCTTTAGCATCTTCATGAATTTGTGGTTCTGGATACATTTATAAACTTTTTGCTCAGTATTTACTGCCTTTTACCATGTTTCTAAATTTTTTTGTTAAATGGCATTTTAAAAAATTATCTTCTTATAGATCTCTAGAGTTATTAACCTCCAGGTGGCACCTCGGCATCTCCCGCGATTACAATTGACCTTCAGACTAAAGAGTTCAGTTCCCCTGGAGAAAATGTCTGCTTTGGAGGGTGGACTCTATGGCAGGGGTGGGCAAATTGCGGCCCAGGGGCCACATGCGTCCCGCCACAGTTTTTTGCGGCCTGCCAAGACAGTTGGCCACTGTCAGCACCTGAGGAGCTGCAGCTTGAACTTATTGACATGCAGTCAGATCACACTGTGAAAGAAATGTTTAATACTGTGACATTAGTTGACTTTTACAAATCTTTTGTCTGCTGAAAAATTGCCATGTATGAAGAAATTTGCTGGGAAAATGTTCTCTATATTTGGGTCTATGTATATTTGTGAGCAAAGTTTTTCTTGCATGAATATCAGCAAGAGTAAATATAGATATTAACAGACATTTGACAGACATTAACTTCCAGGCTGTGATGAGAATCTCAACAAGCAATCTCACTCCTGATTTCAAAAAAATCGTAGAAAAGTGTGATAGGGTACATTTGTCTCATTAAACTGCTTCTAAAATTAAATGTGCTTGCAGCTATAGATGAGATGAAATTAGCACAATAAATAAATTGACTAAAACTACCACTATTTTATTTAATTTATATTTATTGATTTTTATGATACAATTTATACCTTTTCTGAAATGCAAAGTTAACTAATGAATGCAATCGTTTTAAAAGGTGCGGCCCTCCGCTAACCTCCGCTCCCACAAAGCGGCCCCCGAGCCAAAACAATTGCCCACCCCTGCTCTATGGTATTATACCCTGCTCAGTTCCCTCTCCTTCCCTAACCCTGCGGTCCCCAGGCTCCACCCCCCAAAATCTCCAGGTATTTCCCAGCTCAGAGCTGGCAACCCTACCTCCCTGAAGAAGTATAGGCAAAACACACAGGGGCACCACAAACACAATAAAACCATTATTTTTCCTACTGCACCCCTGTTTTATTGTTCTTTGGCTCCGCCTTGTGTGCTGCCTCCTTCTGTAGGCCATAGGTGCAGGGAAAAAACGCCTCCTGGATCAGGCTCGAGTTCACAATGAGCTATTTATTATTTCTGAAGTTTGGTTTTGATTCCTCGTGTCTGAAAGAGTTCAGGGCACGGAGTGGCAAAACTGAGAATGCATCACACGGCAAAAGAGGAAGCAACCCATGCACGATGGCACACAAAAGCAGAAGAGGACAAGGAAACAGAAATCCTATTTTTGTGAGCCGTGAGAGTCAGGATTGAATCACCACAGTTTCGGGCAGGGAAGGGGAAGTCGAACACGGACTGAAGAGTCATGTATGGCTGACTTAACTCCCTGACAAATGCCCACTTTGTCTAGGAATTTGATAAGCTGAGATTATTTTCTGACAGAATGTTTAACTTAGAACAGATTGGCTCCTTGGCTCTTGCAGCGGCTAGGGTTTGGAGAGGGGAAGGACTTCAGTGGGCATAACGCCATAGAGCCCACCATCCAAAGCAGCCATTTTCTTCAGGGGAACTGATCTTTTTCACCTGGAGATCAATTGCAATCCCAGGACCATCTCCAGCCATCACTTGGAGGTTACCAACCCTAGCAGCAACCCACACTCCTGGCGGACACATCCACCAAGGCAAACAGAGCCACCATGAATAAAGGCAGTATACCGGATAGCTGGATGTGAGGGAAGCAAACAACACAGCCGGTCGATCCTCTGGGGATTCAAACCTGGCCCTAGCTAGCTTTATATTTGCAAGGAATTTTCTTCCAGGGACAGGTTTTCAGCTATATAAATCCTCCAGCAGCAGCTTGAAATGGTCAAAATACCACACTCTAGTTGTCCGGTGCACAAGCTTCAGTGATAGGGTTGCCAGTTTCTAGCTGGGAAATACCCAGAGATTTGGGGGATGGAGGCTGAGTAGGACGAGGTTTGGGGAGGGGAGAAACTTCCAATGGGATGACGGGTTTTCAATGAGATAATGCTTTAGAGTCCACCTTCCAAAAGGGTTGCCAGGTCCCTCCTGGCAACCAGCAAGGGCTGCAGGGGACTTATGAGGAGAAATTGAAAGGCCTAGGCCTCATCGCCAGTATCGCACAGAAAGTGACATCATCACGCCAAGCAATGTCCAGGCGACACCCTGGTATTTGGGCAAAAACTCTATGGTAAAACCAGCTTCTACCATAGATTTTTCCCCCGAATACCAGAGCATCACCTGGACATCACAGGTGTGGTGACATCACTTCCTGTGCAACACCAGCGATGAGGCCTAGGCCTTCTCCTTTCTCTGGATGAGCCCCCCCCCACCAGCCAGCTGATTGGTGTGTGGGGGGTACGTCCTGGTGGTGGGGGACCCCTGCCTCTACTAGGGGGTCTGGTAACCCTGTCTTCCAAAGCAGCCATCTTATGCAGATAAAGTGATCTGTTGCCTGGAGATCGGTTGTAATCCAGGAAATCTCCAGTCGCCACCTAGACGTTGGCAAACCTACTCAGTGAGTCCTTGAAAACTTTAAGTTTGTCCATCTGTCCAACTTTAAGTTTGTCCATTCACCACCACACAAATTGGGTGTCTTCTCAGTCCGTACTGGCTTGTATTCGGTGTTCCTTAGATAAAGAGTATCATTTTTGGCTTATTATCATGAGTGTTTTTTTAATTACTGGTTTCCGCTAACAGAGATAGCTTGTGTGGTACAGTGGTTCAAGTGTCTGATGAGGCTCTGGGTTCAGATCCTTGCTCTGTCATGAAGTTTGCTGAGTGGTCTGGGCCCTGTCGTTTTCTCTCGGTCTAACCTACCTCACAGGGTTGCTGGGAGGATAAAAAGGAGATGGGTGAACCAAGTTTGCTGCCCAGGGCAGGATAAAAATGATCTGAACAGAAACTACCCAGTTTAACATCCCCAGTGCTGTCGAAAGGGACGGGCATTCCTGCCGGCTCACTGGTCCCAAATGTTTCCCATGCTGCAACCTGATCTCTGTTACTTGGTTCCGGTCACCCTCCCAACTTTAGCTGAGGCTTTCCACAGAGCTGTTTTCAATCATCTCCCTGGAACTATTGATTGCAAGAGCATCTACTTTGAAAAACTAATAAAAACCCCCAAACACAAACACTGGAAAAGCCCTTTTCATTTCCCCTATCTGTGCCGTTGCTACAGCAGGGATTTAATCACTGAACTCCCCTGTGCAGAAAAGAAAAGTCCCTGTTTTTTCCCCACATTCCTGTAAATTCAGTGTGACTACAGGGAACCCTCCCGTTTAGGGAAGGGAAGTGATCTATACATAATTCTGTCTGGGTATCTCCCACACCATTGACACTAGCTTTGAAACGTCGTATAGAGAAAAAGACAGAAGATATTTTCAGTAGCATAAATTCTCAAGGCTAGACAATATTGTCAGCTGACTTTTTTAAAAAAAAAAATGTGAGCCACAAATGCAAAAGGCAACTGCCAGTCTTTCTAACTGCATGGTAAAAATTACCTTCTAACTCACCCTTTCTCCAAGGAGCTCAGAGCAACGTACATGGTCTCCCCCTCCCTCCGTTTATCCTCACAACAACCTTGCAAGGTGAATGAGGCTGAGAGAAAGAATACAAGTACTAACTAGGGCCCACCCTGCTTAGCTTCCAAGAGATCGGGGGAGCCTGGGCTATCCAGGTCCCGGTAGACTAGATGGACCAACCATCTAATCCGGTGCGGCTGTTCTCACGTTTATCCCCAGATCCTCAAGATCCTCACAAGGTCCTCAGGAAATTTCTGGTGGAGCTATAAATTATAATTAGAGTTACCAGATCTTTCCTGGCTGGTGGTGGGGAATGACTGAAAGATTCAGATTGGGAAACTCCTGGAGATTTGGGGATGGAGACTGGGGAGGGCAGGGACCTCAGAGGGGTACAATGCCATACAGTCCACCCTCCGAAGCATCCATTTCTCCAGGGGAAGTCATCTCTGTAGTCTGGAGATGAGCTGTACTTTCAAGGGTCCCACCTGGAGGCCGGCATCCCTAGTTGTAACATACTTCTCCCGGTATGCAAACCCCCTCTGCCGTTATTTGGGGCCCAACAGCTGCCCCCAGAAGCACACTTTACTCTCTCAGCAACCTGAAGAGACGGGTACATCCAAAGACGTCTGAACATCTGACCTAAGAGGCGGTCTTGTGTTTACAAAAATCGAGCCCATTGTTCCCAAATATCATCTGACGAGGCCAAAAAAAACGAGAAAGCACAAGACCAAAAAGAAAAAGAGACTCGATGAAATACGAATATGGAAAACCCAAGGAGGAGGAGGCTGGGCTCTAAATTCTCCCGGTAAATATTCTGCACAGAGGTCAACAAATCTGCGTGACACTCCGCTGGTAATCACCTGTCTCCTTAAAAAACAACTCCTCTTTAACTTCACGCCTGCCATCTCAAGGTTCTCTTTAAATGGCTCTTTGGCATTATTTATCTTGACTGCCCTCAGAACCCGTCTTGGGACCAGATGGCTTTCAAAAACACCTTCCGAGGAGGTTTTACTACGCCTAACTGGCTAACCGTCGAGAAGATCGAGGGCACGGGCCCAATCCACGCTGGGGGATAAATGGTTTGCCGGGGGGGGTGTGTGTGTGTGTGTCAATGTATTAAAGTTATGCGGTGCTGTCAAGCTAGGGGGGGAAATAACAATTTAGTTTGTAAGGCTCAAGCGACCATACTATCATTTGATGCGCCAAGATGTTTTGCCCCTAAAAGTTATTCATCTGAAGCGAGAGACTCAGTCCTTCGATTCTGGATATGTACAACCGGGGTCGAAAGGAAAGAGCTATTTTGAGTACATCCAGGGTTTGTGCTTGAACACATGCGCTGCCGTGCATGGAGTCACACCACTGGTCTGTTAAGGTCAGAATTGTCTGCACAGACTGGCAGCGGCTCTCCAGGGTCTCAGGCAGAAGTCTTTCGCATCACCTGCTGTCTGGTCCTTTTAAATGGAGATGCTTCCGGGGACTGAACCTGGGACCTTCTGCCTGCAAAGCAGAGGCTCTTCCACTGAGCAGCGGCCTCATCCTACACGATACATCGGGCTGCCGGCTCCAGGTTAGGACATTTCTGGAGGTTTTGGGGATGGAACCTGAGGAGGCTGGGGTTTGAGGAGGGGAGGGGAGGGGCCTCAGCAGGGTATAATGCCATAGAATCCACCTTCCAAAGTGGCCATTTTCTCCAGAGGAGCTGATCTCTGCCGCCTGGAGATCAACTGTAACCCCAGGAGATCTCCAGCCACCACCTGGAGGATGGCAACCTTTACACACCCAGTGACAGTTTTGATCGGTTTTTCTTTGAACTGCAGACCTGCTTCCCTCCTCGTATCATTCTTTACAGCTTCAGACTCATATATTGGAAGGGCTGTCCCTCCTCAGACACGCCCTCCCACCACGGCCTCCTTTCTCACCCCTTTTTGAAAGAAGACTTCCTATGAAACAAGATCCCGACAATGGGGAGGGGCTACAGCTCAGCAAAAAAAGCCTCTACTTAGCACGCAGAAGGTCCCTAGGTTCAATCCCCGGCCTCTCCAGTTAAAAGGACCCACAGTAGGTGATGGGAAAGACCTCCGCCTGAGACCCTGGAGAGATGCTGCCAGTCTGAGTAGACAATACTGACCTTGATGGACCAACATTCTCATTCAGTAGAAGGCAGCTGCATGGGACATGTAGTCGTGGACGCAGCACATGCACAGCAGGGGGCAGAGCTCTGATGTTCATGTCACACAACCCCCAAAGCATGTTTGGGTACTAAAGAAGTGAGTGTGGTGTTGGGGTTAGGGTTAGGGTGTAAGACCAGGATCTGGGAAATCCCAGCTGGAATCCCACCCCCTCTCCCATCCAAGAACTTACGATGGCTGACTCTGCTTAGCTTCCAAGATCTGATGAGATCAGGCTAGTGTGGGCTAACCAGGTCAGCGTACATTAACTTGGCTTATTCTCCTTTCGGTTGGAACGTGTGTGCGAATTTCAGTGTCATTCTCATATTAAAGACCGCTGTCCCAGCACCCTCCATGCTCAGTTACACATTGATGTACTGTCCATCAAATGTGGCGTCCATCAGCTCTGTAAGAGGCCCAAGTGTCGTCTCTTCTTTCTTTGAACAATTCATTCAAGGACGCAGAACAGACTAACCGTACGCTTTCGCAGTACAAAATATATCTTACGGATCACTGTGGCTTGCATGTGTGATCCAAAATCCATGCGTCTACATGGAAAGCCATGGATCTCCATCTGCCAGACCTGAGTTAACGATAGGACATCTTGGAGGACGCTGACTCATACGGTAGCCATAAGTTAGAAGTGACTTGACAACACTCAACAAACAAGAATGGGCACCCTAGATGCGTCTGCTCCCCATTCTCAGACTTTACTTCCAGACTTTCCAGGAAGGGGACCATGTCCTGAAGAAAGACAATGTGAGCAGCTCACACCAACAGTTGAACGCGGCATCCCAAATAGGGCAGAGACACTGTCTGACCAGGTGACAAAACAGGGGACCATCACGGCTAAGTAGAGACACATGGAGTGGATATTGTGGGTTTCTCAACGAGAAGGTGTGCATTACATAAGGACATAAGAGAAGCCAATGTTGGATCAGGCCAGTGGCCCATCCAGTCCAACACTCTGCCACACAGTGGCCAAAAACACCCGGTGCCACCAGGAGGTCCACCAGTGGGGCCAGATGCACACAAGAGAAGATGATTTGCTCTTCCAGATGCGCACTAGAGAAGATGCAGGAACCACACAAAGGTGTTACTTGATAGACCAGCCGACGTCAAAATGATCCAAAGGCAGTAAAAAGAGTTGGAATCGCATGAAGCCGCCTTATCCTGAACTGGATTATTGGTCCATCAAGGTCAGTATTCTCTACTCAGACTGGCAGCGACTCTCCAGGAGTTCAGGAAGAGTCCTTGTGCATCACTTCCTACCTGATCTTGTTAGAACTGAAGTTCCCTGGGAATGAACCTGAGACCTGCATGCCCAGCAGATGCTCTTTCACTGAGCCACAGCTCCTCCCCTAATGTTATGGGGCGGGGGGAGATCAATGCAGGAGCTATCTTTGGACAAGGAGTCCACCCACTTGGCTGGATTCCATTCTGCAAAAGCAGGCAGCTGGTTTGCCATTCTCCATCCACTACTTAATGTGGACGTCCTATAAAACCAGCCACAAACCAAGGCCACATCATCCATGAAGACACAAAACAAGAACGGGGGGGGGGACGGGACGGGGGGGCAGAATCCCCGAGAGCGCATGGAACATTTTGGATCATGGACCTTGAAGAACCAACGCTTACACGGAAACCTTTTTCCACCAGTAGTTTCCATCTCCCTAACATGAACATTTATTTCTTCCTATCCCACCTCCCGGCCACAGGTTTCTGAGGCAACGCTCGATAAAAAGGATAGCAGTTACAACACAAGAGAACTTTCTAAGCGCTCATTAAAGCGGGCGCTTGAAATCACTCGGCTCAAACCTCTTCAAGGCCAGTAAACAACATCACAGCCCATGCAAATCATATTCAGGAGCCACTGCAAGGCACGGCTAAAACAGAAAGGGGCTAACACATAAAACTGAAAGGACAACTTGCCAGTGAGAATAGATCAGGTGCCACCACCACCCCAGAGAACCTGTCATTTCTCTGAAGGTTACAGATCTGAAAGCAAGAGCAGAAACTGTCCTGAAACTCTCTTGTTCACACATTCAGGGGAACAAGACAATAGACTGGCACTGCAGCCAGATTCAGTCCTTGGCACTGCCAGTACGGATCAGAGGGTAGGTGATGTGGAAGACCTCAGTGAGAGGCCCTGGAGAGCCGCTGCCAGTCTGAGTAGGCAATACTGACCTTAGTGGACCAATGGCCTGGGTCAGTATAAGGCAGCTTCATGCGTTCGTGTGAAAGACCTCAGCCTGAGACCCTGGAGAGCCGCCACCAGTCTGAGTAGGCAATACTGACTTTGATGGACATAGGGTCTGGTTCAGTATACAACAGTTGTTCAATGGAGATTGCTGGGAGAATATTAAAAACTCCCCGGCAAAGAGGAAACCACCACAGGGAGCAAAGCTAAGGGGTGGAAACTTTCTTCCTGGTCCGCTAATTTCCTAGGGAGGCTTTTCACGCATTCAAAGAGGAACCTCCCCCTCCCCCTGCAGTGGTCCAGTCCCCCAGATGCGTGAACCAAGATTTCTGCTCAGTTTCCTACACAAGGAGTGAACACACCGCCAAAGCAAGGTAGCATACTTGACCTGATCGGCTCCAAAGGGTGTGATGTTGGCCTTGACGGATCCCACGCCAATCCCCACGAGGACCAGGCCGATGAAGGAGGCGACGGCACAGTAGCGGGTGGTCCCCTCCAGGTGGCACGGAGAACCGGTGGCGTTGAGGGGCGAAGAGCAGTTCTCGATGGACGAGAGGGGGACGGCGCCACAGAGCCACTGCATGGTGGTGGGGATTGCCATGGCGGGGAAGGCCAGCATCCCCAGCAGGTACAGGACCATGCTGGCCAAGATGGTGGGGAACTTGCCCAGCAAGGCGTCGGCCAGCCAGCCTCCAAAGGGTGACACCAGGTAGGTGACCCCCATGAAGAGCAGCAAGGCCTCGCTGGCTTGAGTGCCTTCCCAGTTGTAGGGCGGCCCGTTCAGGAAGAGCACCAGGTTGGACGTGACGCCGTAGAAGGCCGCCCGCTCCAGCAGTTCAGTCAACAGCACAGCGGCGCAGGCCAAGTGCCGGCCGCGGAAGACGCTGGGGGCACCACTGCCCGGGGAGCAGGCAACGTCGTAGCTGCCGCTCCCCAGAAGGGGGCTCCGCTCGCTTGGCTCTTCCATGATGCGGGGAACCCAGAAATCTCACTCAATGGGACCCCTCCGCTGCCCCTTCGGCAGCTCCAACCCGCCGTTTCTCTCGACCACCAAGTCCAGTTTGCAGTGCCAAATCCCTTTGCAAGTCCAAGTCTTCTGCAATTCAGGTCTCCCCAATGCCGCCGCTGTCCGCTCTCTTTCAGCCAGCCCCCTAACCTATTGATTCTCCAGTTCTACCCACCCTCCCAGCTAGACTCACCTCTAGACCTTGGGTTAAGTCCAGCTCCTACCCTTGTTTTTAGGATGAACCCCCAGCCTACTGAGTCTCCCAGCGACCCCAGCCAGACGGGCCCCCAAATTCAGATTAAATGCCACCCCTCCCCTAACTCTGGTCTGAGCCCCCGATCCCCCAGTCCTAGCAACAACTACACTCAAACCCACCGCAACCCCCAGATTAAGTCATACCCCTATCCTGGGACTGAGCCTCTACACAGCTGCCGAGGGGAGACAAGGAGTTGGTCCCCCTCTCCTGAATCTCAACTATCTCAGATGCCCACGGGCCTCATCGCCACTCCGTTCAATCCGCAACTCGGCCACCCCACCCGGGATTCGAACCCGCGACTCCCACCGCAGGCGCCTCCCGGCAGGGTCTCCCCCCTCCGCCGCCGCCGCCAGCCCCAGCAGAAGCCTCGCGCAAGCCGGCCGGCCGCCGTTCCAGCCCCGCGGCCCCCTCCCTCCGCCACCAGCCTCGGCAGCCGCCGCGAACGGCGAAGTTCTCCTCGCGGCGCTTGGAATGCCCAGGGCCTCCCGAGCCCGCCTCCCCCGGCGCGCCCGCTGATTGGCCGCGGCACGCCGTCGCTCAAGCGGAGAGGTTCTTCCAGGTTCAGCTCTCACGTGGTCGAGCTGCAAAACAAGAGACCCCCTTCTGGGGAGGGGGGAGGAGGGCGGGTGCGGGGCAGGTGCGTGTGCGAGAAGAATGCTCCTTTTTGGAATTGTTGCATGCATTTGAGAGCCAGCAAGGGCGGGTCCTGCATTGTTTACTAGCGCTCAGAGGGCTGGGTATTTTTGGCCCTGCCGATTGTATGTCGCAATCTGGCTTGGAAGGCTAGTTCCGTCGAGGCGGGAGGGCGTGAGTCACGTTGCAATAAACTGGGACGGGATAAAGCGCGGGGCGGAGGGGGAAGAGCCCTCGATCAGGCATCGCGTTGCCATGACCTGCTTTCAGATGACTTGCGAGACGCTGCGTCTGCAGTTCTGTGTTGTGTCTCTGTGTGTTTTCCCTTTTTGCATTCTTTAGAAAACTTGCTCAGTGCCATCGGCTCGGATTTGAGGTCCGGTGTCTTCCCTTTTTTTGGCCTTCAAGTTGTTGAATTATTTATTTATTTATTTATTTCAATGTATTAATCGCCCTACCCCAGCTTATGGCGGCCTCTGAGCGACGTACAGAAAAGGCAAATTGCCGTAAAACAGAATACAAAATTTAAAATTCAAATACAGTGAACAAGAAATAACATCAGACTAAAATCCCAGATGGCAATTCATGGTTTCCCGCTCCCTTTTTGGACTACCTGGCTATTTGGTGGGAAGGGAGAAGGAGATTTAAACTCTATATATGTTGCTGCCCTCATCCAAAGGCCTGGTGGTACATCTCTACCTTACAGGCTCTGCAGAAGTTAAAATTAATACATGGCAGCCCCATTGAGTTGTCAAGTCCAGGCATTCAAAGGTGGTTTGCCATTACCTGTCTTTGTATAGCAAACCCCGGACTTTCTTGGTGGTCCCTCATGCAAAGACTAACCAGGGCCAACCGTGATGAGTTTTCGAGATCTGACAAGGTTGGGCTGGCCTGGCCCATCCAGATCAGGGCAGCTGAACAGAGGTGGTTTGGTTTGCCTGTGCCTAGAAACCGGGGGCTTCTTTGGGGGTCTCCCATCCAAGGACAGAGTCGGCCCTGCTTAGCTTCTGAGATCTCATGATCTCATGGCAGGGCTCCAGTGGTTTAGAATGGACTTAACATTTGCAAACATTTCAGATTTCATTTTTCCGTGCAATTCTGAACTCTTGCTCTCTGTCCGTGGTTCTGACTTAAGTTCAGGTGACATGGGGCCGGGGTTCCCGCTACGCTGAGTTATTGTGAGCCAGCCCACAGTTTTTTAGCCTCCGGCTCGCAGATTTTCGCCTGAGCTCAAGAAGGATGGCTCCAGAGCCAACTCATGTATGCAGTAGCCGAATCGTTCGCTCACAGTTGTAATGCCGGTAGCGCACGGAGTAGAATTTTTCTCACAAGACTCCACAGCTTGGAGGTAGCTTGGGACAGGCACTGAGAACATCAGTAAACTGATATTTCTTCATTTTCCTGTCTCGCTATTAGGAGAGTTTGCCTTTTGTAGCCATTGGGCTACTTCTGAGAAAACGGCATGGTGTGCTATCTGGAACTGGGCCCCACTGAATTTCTTCAGCAATAATCAATGCGGTTTACTTCCAAGTAGGTGTGTGCGGGGTTGCAGCCCAAGTGAACTCAAATCAGATAACCACATGGTTGCAAGAAAATATTCAGGCATAGGGAAAGACTCCCTTTATTAGATCCAGCCAGTGTTAACAGACAGGGATGCGGGTTTTTTGAGTTATACAGAACTCTTGTTCCAGCTGGGGTGGAGGCGCGATCCACGTAAACATGTCTGCCTGTCTACTGTGTTGTTATCTTGCCCTCCCTGTAAAGGAACTCAGGTTGGTGCTTCCTTTCCTATTTTACCATCACAGCAACCCTGTCACACAGGTGAGGCCGCGTGACTAGTCCAGGGCCGCCCAGCAAGTTTGCATGCAGAGTCGGAATTCGAACCTGGGTCTCCCAAATTGTAGTCCGGCACTCTAGCCATAGGTTAGGGAGCAGGATGTAAAGAAATACAACCGTATCCTTACTCTGTGCCATTGCAAAATAGACAAATAAGACGTTATGCGGTTACATTAAACACGTCATACAGAAGCTATTTATCCTGTAAATAGCTGTCAGATCTAATCTGGTGGCTGAAAGTGCTGTCAGATTGCAGCCGATTTAAGGCAAAGAGACATACAGAGGGGGTTTGCCCTTGCCTGCCTCTGCCTAGCAACTCCGGACTTCCTTGGTGGTCTCCCATCCAAGTACTAACCAGGGTCGACCCTGCTTAGCAGCTGAGACCTGATGCGACTGGGCGAACTTGGGCCATCCACATCAGGGCAGACACACACTGATGGTGGTGGAAAGTGATGTGAAGTCACAGGCGACTCATTGCAACCCCATGGGGCTTTCAAGGCAAAAAACTTCAGTGGTGATTTGCTCTTGCCGCCCTCTGCGTCTTCCTTCATGGTCTCCCACCCAAAATACCAACCAGGGCCGACTCCGCTTAGCTTCCAAGATCTGACAAGATCAAGCTAGCCTGGGGCCTCATAGTCAGGGCCGGAGCTGTTTCTCCTTTTCATAAATAATATAATCTATTTATACAGTTGTCTTCAATGCAGAGATGGTAATCAGACCTACAGGCCTCTAAAGGTCTTCAAAGCGCTCCAGTATTAAAATGCTGGGTTTATTCAGTGCCTACATCATAGCTCTGCACAGCTTCAGACTGGAGGAGGACACTAGCGTGCCACTTCGGAGCCAAGAGTTTTCATCCTGAAGGGCCATGGGGACACATCATTCCCGGTCAGGCCAGCCTCTCAGCCTCCGCTTCGCCATCTGCAATAATGGGTATAATCATACCAGCCTGCCTCATAAGGACATTGTAAGGATTACCATAATAACATCCGAGAAGTGCTTTAAACACTACATGGGGGAAAGCTCTCCAGTGAAACCGGGAATAGCACTCACCCTGAGGTTTTGCCCTTCCTCCTGGCTATCTCGAGAAGCAAGAATCATGAAACTTCCAGTTAAACCACTGGTTCTTACTGGGGACTAAGTGGGCAGGTGAAGTGTTCTTGATTTATTTACTTGTGGTAGGAGGTGGGCATTAGATGATAATTGCTGCATACTAGAGGGAAGGCAAAGGGGATTCAAGGTCACAAATCATTTTGGTGTAGTGATTAGGAGAGCGGTCTCTGATCTGGGATAACCGGGCTTGATTCCCCACTCCTCCACTTGCAGCTGCTGGTGTGACTTTGGTTCAGTCACAAGTTCTCTCAGAGCTGTTCTCTCAAGGGCAGTCCTCGAGAGAACTCTCAGCCCCACCTACCTCACAAGGGTGTCTGTTGTGGGGAGGGAAACGGAAAGGAGATGATAACGTGCTCTGAGACTCCTTCGAGTAGTGAAAGGCGGGGTAGAAATCCAATCTCCTCTTCTTACTTCTTTAAACCCTCAAGACCTGGCTTTCAGGGGGCCTTTTAAAACCCTTTCCCCCCACAGACTGTCCCATTGGAGTTGAGGGTTCTACATGAAGGACATTTTAACTCCCTCAGTCCAATTCTGCATTTGATAGTTAACGTTAGTGCGGCTTTTCTCTGTTTTTCTCTGCATCTGGATAGCCCGTGAGCCGTAAGAAAGACTGACCGACAAACTCCCCGATCCTTGGCACTGATAATGCCATTCCAAAAATGAACTTCTCCCCACCCTACTCTCAACCCCCCCCTCCCCATCAAGTCACAGCCAATATACAGCAACTCCATAGGGTTTTCAAGGCAAGAGACAAACAAGAGGTTCATTTGCCGTTGCCGGCCTCTGTACAGCAACCCTGGGCTTTCTTGGTGGTCTCCCATTCAAATACTAACCAGGGCCGACTCCACTTAGCTTCCGAAATCCAGTGCCATCGGACCAGCCTGGGCTATCCAGGTCAGGACACTCCTCAAAATGTTCTTCTATAAATCCATGGGTAGCTGTCACTTCTAGAGATGGGTCAGCAAGGGTGTGTGTGCGAAAGAGCCACAAAGATAACTCATGCAGAGTTGTAATGCCAGGTGGACTGGGTGATGCAAATCCCTAAATAGTAATGCTCTGGGAAGCTTACCTGGATTGCGAAAGGTTATCCAAGGTGCCCTTTTGAGGAGACAGCCACCAAGAGTCTTGTGTGACTCTAAAGACTCTGAGTCATTGTGGAACTAGCAGAAGGTACCACAGAGCAATGGGGTGAGGGGGGGACATAAGAACATAAGAGAAGCCAATGTTGGATCAGGCCAGTGGCCCATCCAGTCCAACACTCTGTCACACAGTGGCCAGAAACACCAGGTGCCCTCAGGAGGTCCAGCAGTGAGGCCAGGACACCAGAAGCCCCTCCCACTGTTGCCCCCCCCCAAGCACCAAGAATACAGAGCATCACTTGCCCCAGACATAAGAACGTAAGAGAAGCCAACGTTGGATCAGGCCAGTGGCCCATCCAGTCCAACACTCTGTCACACAGTGGCCAGAAACACCAGGTGCCCTCAGGAGGTCCAGCAGTGAGGCCAGGACACCAGAAGCCCCTCCCACTGTCCCCCCCCCCAAGCACCAAGAATACAGAGCATCACTTGCCCCAGACATAAGAACGTAAGAGAAGCCAATGTTGGCTCAGGCCAGTGGCCCATCCAGTCCAACACTCTGTCACACAGTGGCCAGAAACACCAGGTGCCCTCAGGAGGTCCAGCAGTGAGGCCAGGACACCAGAAGCCCCTCCCACTGTCCCCCCCCCCCCAAGCACCAAGAATACAGAGCATCACTTGCCCCAGACATAAGAACGTAAGAGAAGCCAACGTTGGATCAGGCCAGTGGCCCATCCAGTCCAACACTCTGTCACACAGTGGCCAGAAACACCAGGTGCCCTCAGGAGGTCCAGCAGTGAGGCCAGGACACCAGAAGCCCCTCCCACTGTCCCCCCCCCCCCAAGCACCAAGAATACAGAGCATCACTTGCCCCAGACATAAGAACGTAAGAGAAGCCAACGTTGGATCAGGCCAGTGGCCCATCCAGTCCAACACTCTGTGTCACACAGTGGCCAAAAACACCAGGTGCCCTCAGGAGCTTCATCTGCCCCCCCCCCCCTAAAATTTCTGTTAAACCTGCAAGAACACAACATGCCTAGGTTATAAAGGTGGCAGTAGGGTTGCCAAGACCGGGCTGGAAAATACCTGGGGACTTTGGGGGTGGAGCCAGGAGAAGGCGGGGTTTGGGGAGGGGAGGGGCCTCAGCATGGTACAATGCCATAGAGTCCAGCCTTCAAAGCAGCCATTTTCTCCAGGGGAGCTGATCTCTGTCAGTTGGAGATCAGTTGTAAAAGCGGGAGATCCCCAGGCCCCGTCTGGAGGCTGGCAACCCTAGGTGGCAATGGGAGGAAGGAGTTAAAGACTCTACCTGTTGGTCACAAAAGGCATCCAACCTCCCCCTCTCCCCATATTGTAGACACAGTTCACCATGACATACAGAAAACCCACATATTATCAGTTAACCAGTGAAAAATACTGTATAATAAAATGCTACTACTAGTATTACTGCCAAAAAGTCCCTTTTTTAATTCCCGGGAAGGAACAAAGATTTCCAGGTGCTGTTTCCAAGGGACCCTTTTTGGCTTGACGGCTATCATAGAGCGAGAGGGAGGGCAGCGATCCTTTACATCAGTCGGCCAGAGAGGCGACGCTAGCTTCCGGTTTGGAAGCCGAGGGAATGAAGCTGACGAGGGACTCGCCGGAAGTAGGGCAGGCGCGGAGCCGGTGCGTGCCAGAGATGATGCGGTTGCTGCTGCTGGCGCCTGGGCGAGCTGGGACAGGGAACGTCACCACGGCGAGGAGGATCCAGTAAGTCTCCCGGGCCAGGGCGCCAAGAAAAGCACGAGGCAGCCTGGCAGGGCCTGGGCATGTTCTTTCCATGCAAAAATCCGGTTCCAGGTTCCCTGCCTTCCTCTTTGATGCACACATTTGTACATTTGAAAAGGGATAAAATGCGGGTATACATCTTTATATTCTATTTTAAATCTCTTCTTTCCTGGATTAAATGCTAGGGTCTGAATATACTATGATCAAACTCAGTTGTCAGCATGTTTGCAAGGAGGAATAGCAGAAATCGCACTCCGAAATCACATCCATTGGTCCCTTGTCTTACATCTTGTTATTGATTTATGCTATTTGTAGTCTGCCTTTCTCGGCTTGGACATGGACTCGAGGCAGATTACGCAGAGTGAGTCTGTACAATCGATGGAGGGGACATTCAGTAGACAGTGCAATAGGATTAGGGTTGTCACACCAGCTAGAAGCCTAAAAACAGAACTGAAGCAAAGGATAAGTATTAGCATGGCGCGTTAAAAGATGCAGCGTGACACAACAGGAGCCACCTCACAGCAAACGATACACAGTAGTACAGACCACAGTCCTCATTAATTGATCCAATAACTTTGTGAATCATTTCGTACAGTGCAGCTGTGTTGCCTGCCTCGAAAAGACCCTCGTGAATCATTCAGTTGTGTATAGAACAAAGTAGGTTTGCCAGCCTCCAGGTGGGGCCTGGGGATCTCCCACTTTTACAACTGATCTCCAGCTGGCAGAGATCAGCTCCCCTGGAGAAAATGGCTGCTTAGAAGGGTGGACTCTGTGGCATTGTACCATGCTGAGGCCCCTTCCCTCCCCAAACCCTGCCCTCTCCTGGATTTACCCCTGAAGTCTACAAGTTACCCAGACCTGCCAACCCCAGAACAAAGTTAAGAGTCCAGTGGCACCTTTAAGAGCGACAAAGTTTTATTCAAGGTGTGAGCTTTCATGTGCATGCACACTTTGTCAGACAAAGTGCACGCACGCACGGAAGCTCACACCTTGAATAAAACTTTGCTGCTCTTAGAGGTGCCGTTGGACTTTAACTTTGTTCTGTTGCTTCGGACCAGCATGGCTGGCCAGCTTGATCTATCAGTTTTGCCTTCACCCTTCTCCGATCACTTTTCATCCCAACCTTGCAACATGGGGCAAAAGTCGGTGTTGGGAAAACACACTCATGGATAAACATGGAGCAGAGATCCATCAGTGGCTATTAGCCACAAGGTATCGATAGGAACTCTCGGTCTGGGGCAAGTGATGCTCTGTATCCTTGGTGCTGAGGGAGGGGGGGCAACAGTGGGAGGGCTTCTGGTGTCCTGGCTCCTCTGCTTGATCTCCTGAGGGCACCTGGTATTTCTGGCCACTGTGTGACAGAGTGTTGGACTGGATGGGCCATTGGCCTGATCCAACATTGGCTTCTCTTATGTTCTTATTTGTTGATTCCCCGCTGGAAGTCCCTCCCCTTCCCTAAACCCAACCCAGAACTAGCAACCGTATTCATGAGTCCTTTCCATTACACAGGTGTTGCAGGGAAGCACCCAGACCAGTTGTCTGCTTTCCCTTCTTTTGTTGGGGAGCGTTCAAGTGTGCAGCCTCAGCACCCATAGTGGTCCAGTCCAGATGAAGTCTAACCCAGGTGCCTCCAACTTTTTTGAGTCTTCAGGCACCTTCGGAGTTCTGTCACAGGGCTGCGGGCACATTCACAAAATGGCTGCCACAGGAGGTGGAGCCAGTCACAAAATGGCTGCCACAAGAGGCGGAGGCAACCACAAAATGTCAGGGAGTGGGGTTATATGTAAGTCTACTACCTCTTCAGCAATTCAGGGAGATGTTCTATTTAACAAGATGCCTTTTAATCTGCGCAAACAGTCAGAAGCCCTACTGGGCATAAAGCCCACCTAGTCCCACCGATTTTCTAGAAGCACTTCGCGGGGGCTGGGAAAGGGTTTAGCAGGTGCCACGGTGCCCCCGGGCACCAAACTGGAGACTGGGGATATGTGCAAAAAAAAAAAAATCGGCTGATTTGGATTTTGCCGGGCTGAATGTGATTCGGCCAGCCGAATGACCCTCAGATGCCACTTTGGGCAATGCGAGCCGATTGGGGTGGTGTTTGGCCGGCCGAATCATATTCGGCTCAATGAGGCGAGCCGGGGAAGATTTGAAGAGCCCCCCTGTGCCTTCCCTGGCCCATCCGCCTCGACGAGTGAGCCAGGAAAGGCCCGGGAGGGTGCAGGGAGGCATTTAAATGTCTCCCCCTGTGTTCCCCAGTCTGCCCGCACTGGCAAACTGAGGAGGCTAGGGAAGGCCCTGGAAGGAGCAGGGAGGCATTGCCTCCCTCTGCCTTCCCTGAATAGATGCCGAATATACCCCATCCATTCGGGGAATCCCTGTTCGGCCAGCCGAATCAGATTCGAGAATCCAATCTGATTAGAGAATTTTGGGCGGGCCGAATAATGCTGAATAGGCATTAGTCAGGTTTTTTTCAGTTTGTCCGAACTGAATGCCCATCCCTATTGAGGAACCCCTTGTCTAACCAGTTGGTTATATATCAAGTACCTTTTTAAGCAGGAAAGAAGGGTTTAGGGCAAGCTCTGTGAAATAGTGAATTATTTTAAGGAGGCGCGAATATCCTCTCTCTGTCTCCCTCGTTCCATTTGCTGTGGTGACAAAAGAGATCATCTAGAAGCAGCTGGTCATGCGTGTATCATCCGGGATACTTCAGACTATGAGTCCCCGCTGGCGGTTGCGGATCTCGTCTCTTCTAAGAACTTTGAGGCTGCTCTTGGTATCCATGTTTATAAAGCTGGCAGACTTCTGCAAGGTATGGCCATTGGATTTTAACATAACTTGGGGGGAGGGTTTCCTTGGGGTCTTTTGTTTAAAGAAAAAAACAGAACTTTGGATGTGATCTTTGCAAGGGCCCATTCACACCATTCCAGATGTTCTTCAAGAGGAGATTGGATAAACATATGGAGCAGAGGTCCATCCGTGGCTGTTAGCCACAGCGTATAGATGGAACACTGTATCTGGGGGGCAGTGATGCTCTGTATTCTTGGTGCTTGGGGGGCAACAGTGGGAGGGCTTCTGGATTTGTGGCCCTGCTGGTGGACTTCCTGATGGCAGGTCCACCAGCAGGGCCACTCTGCTGGTGGACCTCCTGGGCTTTTGGCCCACGTGTGATACAGAGTGTTCGACTGGATGGGTCATTGGCCTGATCCAACATGGCTTCTCTTATGTCCTCTTACTCTCTTTTTTGATTCTTTTCTTTGTTTCCTTGCTTATGTGCCGAATTACTTTAAACCAACCCATCTCCCTCATGGAGCTCGAAACAGCAGAGAGTTGGCATGCTGGTCAGTTGACCCATTAAATATTGTCCATCTGTCAGTTGGCCACAGATGAAACATTCCATGCAGCTGATGAAACCCCAGAGTGGATGAGCCAACGCTCCCTCTAAGCTATGGAGTCCTGTGAGCAAAAATTCTCCTTTGTGACCTCGTAGCATTAAAGGTGTGAGCAAATGATTTGGCTACTGCATAAATTAGTTTGCTCTGGAGCCCTCCTTCCTGAGAGAAGACAAAAATGTGTGAGCCAGCTAGCTCACACTCACTTAGCTTAGAGGGAACACTGCTTGCCACCCATTTATTAACAGCTGGCTAAGATTGTCCTATCATCAACGGGTCAGGGAATCTCTCACAACCAGCCAATTCTATCCTTGGGCTGCGACCACCATCTTAATGTGTATTACTGCGTCTGAAATCTTTTATTATATTTATTGTATTGTTGGAATGTTGTTAACTGCCGTGACCTGGTTTGCGGGAAGGACGCGCTATAAATACGAAAAGTAGATAAATAAATAAATGACTCTTTCTAACTCGATCGTGATGCCATTTGGTAACGAGGCCAGGAACTAGGACCACCTTCCTTCTGGCCTTTCAGCAGCTGGATCCAGACGAAGCAGCGAAACTTTTCTTACTGGCCATCTGTGACAACTGTGGGCGTTTCCACATGAGAACAGGAAGTAGTCATCCACAGCAGTCCCAGAGGCTGCCTACGACTCCATCCTTCTTGTTGGGAAGCCGAAGACCACGCCCAATCCCCCCAACATAGATCTGACTGTCTTCCCTGTAAAAGCTTCTGGAAGAGATTGGGCACATTCATTATGATGTGTTTTTAGAGCTCATTCCATTATTTCACAATGACTAATTTTTTTGACTAATAGAAGTATTGAGACGGGTGATGATTACATATGTGTGTCGGGGTTGTTCTGATTAAGGTAACGGTTTTCAAAATGCTTGGCGCTCCTTCGACCAGACCCTTGACTCAGTTCTTTTTTGGCTAGCGAAAGAGTCAACCGTAGACTCTTCTTTTGTTGTCTCTTGTTTCGTTGGCCTGGGCTGGCCCCCTTTGGCCACTACTGGTCCTTCCCTTCTTCTGTCGCTGGTTTTTGGTCTTCAGCTGCAGAGAGGCAAACGAGTATTGTCATCCCTGGACTTAGGATGCCGAGGGTCAACTGCTGTCCTCGTCCCTCCTTCTGTTGAGTCCTAATTTAAGCATGTTGCTGGTGAGGCAGAAGAATTTCCCTCTGTGATCTGACACAGGTTCAGGGGGCACTCCTTTAAGCGGCCTCGTGGCCCAAGCAAAGCAGTGATACAGACGTTGCCCACAGGCTGGAGATCTGTCGCCCTTGCAGACCTTGCGCTATGTCCGCAGAGCTCCTTTGCCCACGTTGCAGCACAGCTTGAACGAGACCCCGAACCCACCTGCAGTCACACAGGGAAGTTCCCTTGGCTTGCGGTGTACACCTGCCAAGGACGCTATGGGGCCAGACGCGGCAAGACACTGTTTCATGCCACTGTAATTTAACATGTTGTTCAGCCCACGAGAGGCTTCTGCCCGCTCCAGCGCTCTTCATTGTTCTGACACTTACCTGATTCGTTTTAACAAGCGCCCTAATGTATTCAGGATTTTAAAAGCAGCTATGTTGCTAATTAGCGGCCATCCCGTTGCTATTTGTTAGCTTAATGAGGTGTAAAACTGTCCACTTAATTGGTTTTGTCCACCCTCCCTGCTTTGAAAGAATCGAGAGTAATGCTCGTCAAGAATCGAGAGCAAATGCTCGTTGTCGTCTTGCTAGCTTGATAGGTTTTGAGAGGCAGCCGCCGGTGGCAGCCTGCCATTTGTTTAAGGGGCAGTGGCGCGGCAAAGCAAACTGCCCTTCTCTCTGTAAACAGGCCAACCCAGCACTGCAGAACAGGTCTGACGAGATACTAGGGCCCTGAATCTTGAGAATCGAGTTCTTGACAGCTGGCACAGCAGCAAAGCGAGAGGTTGAGAGAGAGCTGTGAACCCGGGAGTCTTTGATGCCTATCTTAACCCTGCCGTGAAGCTTGCTAGGTGGCTTTGGTGGTGGAATGTGCTATCGAGCCACAGGGGACTTACGGTGACCACACAGGATTTTCATGGCAAGAGACATTCAGAGATGGTTAGCCATCACTTGTCTCTACATAGCAACCCTGGTCTTCATTCCTTGGTGGTTTCCCATCCAAGTAGAAAACAGGGCCGGCCATGCTTAGCTTCCAGGATCTGATGAGACTGGGCGAGCCTGGGCTGTCCAGGTGAGGGTAGTCTAATTAACTGTCTTTATGGTGACCTCTTAGGGTTGTCAAGGCAAGAGATATTCTGAGGTGGTTTGCCCTTGCCTGCCTCCGCGTAGCCACCCTGGCCTGCCTCCGCGTAGCCACCCTGGCCTTCCTTGGAGATCTCCCATCCATGTGCTAACTAGGGCCGACCCTGCTTAGCCTCCAAGATATCAGGCTAGTCTGGGCCAGCCAGGTCAGGGCATCTAATTAAGTGCTCTCAGGTTGCAACCGACTTATAACCCCATAGGGTTTTCAAGGCTCTGCCTCTGCATAGCGACCTTGGACTTCCTTGGTGGTCTCCCATCGGAGTACCAACCTGGGTTGACCCTGCTTAGCTTCTGAGAACTGATGAGATTGGGCTAGCCTGGGCTGTCCAGATCGGGGCAAGGTAGCCTTAGACAAGCCATTATCTTCTGCCGCTGCAATACGATACTGACCTGCCTTCCAAGACGTTCCTATAGATGACTGAGATAACGCTTGAAAGAGCTCTTTGAAGGCTCAGAGCAACCCGTTTCAAAGTGTGTTCATGGGCATCCTGGTGGGTTCCCTGAAAGTGAAGCCTCCGGAGCTCTGGGGAGAAACAGCTTGCCTGCAAATCTTTCTCTGCATTCTCACTTGGTTGTTAAGTGTATCCTGGGATGCGCTCTTGTTTCATGTAGGGCAAAAACGAACTTATTGCTATTTTGGTCCTCCTTTTAGAGCCCATTGTCTCACCATAGGTCACATCAAAACCAACCAAGACAGGATGAAACAAAATGTTCCTCCATCTCCTCGCACTCTGAAGGCCCCAGTTGTGGGCTGTTGGAACCCAGAGGAAGGAGATCCAATGTATTCAGTCCCCATAGGGTATAATGGAGTTGGAAAAATTCGGCAATCCTGAATATTTACCGAAATCCTGAATATTTATCGAAATTCTGAATATTTACCGAATCTGAATATCATACTGGTATTGGGATTTGGGAATATCAGGAAATACCGATATATTTTGGGTTTAATATACCGGAACCCGAAAAATACAATCTTTTTTTGCACACACCTAGTCTGCAGTAGAAGAGGGAGATTTGAGTCCAGTGGCACCTGTTTAAAGTGGCACCTTAAAGGCTAACTAGAATTCCGCGGTATAACCTTTCCCAAGTCAAAGCTCTCTTCATCAGACGATTCGGATGATTATCTGACAAAGGAAGTTCTGATTCTCTAAAGTTTATACCCTGGAAATTGTAGGTCTTTAAGGTGCTACTGGACTTAGAATTATAGAATTGGAAGGGACCTCCAGGGTCACCTAGTCCAACCCCCTGCACAGTGCAGGAAATTCACAAATACCTCCCCCTCCACACCCCCAGTGACCCCTGTTCCACATCCAGAAGATGACAAAAAACCTCCAGGATCTCCAGCCAAAGTGGCCTGGAGAAAAATGGCTTCCTGACCCCAAAGCGGCAATCAGCATTTCCCTGGGTATGGAAGAAAGGGCCACAAGAACTAAGTGTTGAGATAAAGGACTTGAATCTAGCTACTCTATTTAGGGTACTGGATAATATTCTAGATCAGAGGTTCCCTAACTTATTTGGCCTACTGCCCCCTTTTCAGAATAAAAATTACTCAGCGCCTCCCTGGAAATCTGCTTTCAAGAAGTGGACAAAAAGATGCAGTGACAAATTTGCACATAATAAAGAGAGCCATGCAAACTGCATGGCTGTGATTGGCTGTGGGGACCCCTCTCCACCTCCGTCTCCCTCCCCGATCCCAGGGAAGCCCAGGAGAAGGCAGGGAAAAGGCTGCTTTAGATAGGTTCTGGACTCTTCTTTCTTTACGCTTCCACTGCCCCCTTATTTTTATTCAAGGCCCCCCAATTGCACCCAAGGCTCCTACCACCCACCTGGATCGTTCCAGTGCCCCCAAGGGGCGGTATTGCTCACTTTGGGAACCAAGTGTTCTAGACGACTATCCAACCCTTGAGTTTTCCAGAAAACCCACAACACTGGTGGAAGGTCACCCAGATGGAAGTTACGTCAAAAGGAATCAACCCTTTAAGGTTGCCCCTTTTCAGAGTGAGCCAGAATGTGGTTGATATGTATTTTTACCTTTCTTTTAGTTTTGCGAATTTGTCTGCCCTGGCCTAGATAGCCAAGGCTGGCCTGATCTTTTTAGATCTCTGAAGCTAAGCAGGGTCCGCCTTGGCTAGCATTTGGATGGGAGACCTCCTAGGAATACCAGGGTTGTGACACAGAGGCAGGCAGTGGCAAACCACCTTTGAACATCTCACGCCAGGGTCGCCACAAGTCGGCTGTGACTTGATGGCCTATAAACAAACAAACAAACAAACAAACAAACATGTTTGTATACTATTGACTTCAAAGCCCAGGTCAGGAGGGAAAATAAAAGCAGCCTAGAACACCATCTGAAGACTTGTGTGTCACGAGATCTGTACCTAACAGAGCAACCACTGACCTTGGTCACCTTCCCAGAAGCCCCTGGTTGGCCTCTATGGGAACTAAGGGCTCTTCTCAAATACTTGCTGTGTAGGTATTACACTTAACGCTTGCCTTTATCTGGCTAGGGAGCAGAGTCCCTTTTGGCATCATCTTTGGCGGGACAGATATCAACGAAGACACCAAGTGTGACGAGAAGTCTCGGGTGATGGGGGCCATCTTGGATGAAGCCAGGTAGAAGTACCCAGCCAATCTTTGTTTGGTTTTTGTGGGGCAAAGTTTTAAAACTGCAGATAAGATCGCGCGGGTTATTTGACCATGCGGGGTTGGATTTAGCCAGCTTCCCCCCTACAGTCTTCCCCAATTTCCTCCTGTAGTGCTCTGAATCCTAGCGCCAGGAGACAACATCAGGAGAAGGCCTCGGCTTCTTTACCCTGTTGTTTTCCCTTCAGAGAACATAGGAGCCCTTCTGGATCAGGCCAGTAGTCCATCTAGTCCAGCATCCCACCTCACGCAGTGGCCTCAACCAGTTCCTCTGGACAGCCAACAGCAGGGCATGGAGGCCGAGGCCTTCCCCTGATGTTGCCTCCTGGCTCTGGGATTCAGAGGATTAGTGCCTCTGGAGGTGGAGGTTCCCCTCAGTCACTATGGCTAGTAGCCATTGGCAGACTTATCCTCCATGAATCTATCGAATCCCCATTTAAAGCTGTTTATTCCTGAGGGCATCACTACATCCTTTGGTAGCGATGAAACTGGTTGGCCACTGTAGGACTGGTTAGCCACTATGTGAGCCAGGGATGCTGGACTAGATGGACCGCTGGACTGATCCAGCAGGGCTCTTCTGATGTTCCTTTTTTTTTTTTTACAGCCCTTGTCGTACACAGCCTTTGTTCATGTGGGTCCCACGATCCCCCCACATAGCCTTTTGGGTGGCCAAAGAGGGACTTTCCTTCTCCTCGCTTCACCAGTGGAAAAGCTGGCTGAATCCAACCCACGGCTTTTTTTGGGGGGGGGGTTCCTCTAGCCTTCTTTCCCACGCGGCCCTTGGTTTGTCTGTGTAGCACATCAACAGTTCAGGGAGGCAAAAAAGGAATTTCCAGATGCTGCCCGGCCTTCCCCGCTTTGTATTTTCCCCGCGAAAATTGATTCCCCTTCCCCTTCGTTCCTCCCCGGCAGCGCTGATTGCAGGGTGCGAACCGAAAGGGCCCATGGAACCATCGATCTGTTTAACCTGCGCAACGCACCGCTGCGTTCCGTAAAACAAAACGGGGAACCGTGTCGCGCCTGACAACAGAGTGTGTCATTTTTATTTTATTTTATAAAACCAAACTCTTCTCCAGTGGGGAATTGCGCTCCTTCGGGGTACGTTTTCAATTTGACTTGTTCTTCGCCAGGGTTGGGAGCTGCGGTTTCTACCCGCTTGGTAATGTGATAGATTGGAAATATAATTGTGCAGTAAGAAACTGGAGCAGATGGGGCTTTGGGAACGCGTGCCTTTACTCAGGTTTTGATAACCTGGAATTTGTCGGCAAGGTCGTACCCGCAGAACATATTGTGATAGTTTTCTCCTGTTAAGAGACCTGCAGCTGGACAAATAGGAGGTTATTTCAGATAATTCGGGGAGCTTCAGCTTGTCTGGCTTCTGCAGCTCTTGACCATGGGCAGTTCTTCCGTTTCCCATTTTTCCTTCCCCACCAGATTCGCTTCTCTTCCCCTCATTCCTCAGGATTGTCCCTTCTTCCAGTTTTCCCTTTGCTTCTGACCAGTGCTCCCTCTAAGCTGAGTTAGTGGGAGCTAGCTCACAGTTTTTTAGCCTCCGGTGCACACATTTTTGTCTTAGCTCAGGAAGGAGGGCTCCAGAGCAAACTAATTTATGCGGCAGCCAGATCGCTCACTCACAACTTTTAATGCCAGCAGCCCACAAAGTAGAATTTTTGTTCACAAGACTCCACAGCTTAGAGGGAGCATAGGTTATGATACAGGCGTGTATGAATCAAATGCAAGGAAGGAGCATTCCAATATTCCAGTATTCAGTATTGCTCGCTCCCAGCTAATGCCAATAGCTCACAAAGTAGAATTTTTTGCTCACAAGACTCCACAGCTTAGAGGGAGCATTGCTTCTGACCCTCCCTTTCCAAGACCCTTTGCCTTGCTCTTCCCTGCCCCTCCCTAAAATATATGGACTTCCCCCAACGGGAGATCCAAGTTCGAATCCCTGGTCTGTCGTGGAAGCTTACTGGGTGACCTTGGGCCCATCACAGACTCTCAGCCTGACCTACCTCACAGGGTTGTTGTGAAGATAAAATGGAGGAGAGGAGAACGATAAGCTGCTTTGGGCTCCCACTGGGGAGAAAGGTGGGTTGTAAAACCTTCCAACTGGAGCCGCTCAACCAGTTGCTTATGAGCAGTGCAGGTCAGCCAATGGCAGCCAGAGGGCGCTGTGACTTCTCGGCCGCTCTGGAATCGCTTCCTTGCTATAGAATTCTCTGTCGCACTAGAATGTGGGATAGCGGAATTGCTGCTGTGGTGTGGAGGTTAAAGCATTGGGCTAGGATCCTAGGAGGCTCGAGTTCAAATGTGCGCTCTGCCATATATCTTCCCCGGGTGACCCCGGGTTTGGTCACTCTCTGTCAGCCTCACCTGCTCCACAGGCTTGTTGCCTGCCTCCGCATCATGACCCTGGTATTCCTGGGAGGTCTCCCAGTCAAACAATAGCCAGAGCCGACCTTGCTTGGCGTTCGAGATCTGATGAGATCCGGCTACCCTGGGCTATCCAGATATATTTTAAAACTGCCTTTTGTTTTAATGCCTCCAGGTTTGCTGTCTCTTTCACGGAGGCCATGAAGGAAACAGCCGCTGCATACTGGGTATGTAAAGACGGTATTTACAATGACTGTATAAGTGGAGTGCAGTCCTAAAATGAGAGCAAGTGAATACTGGGGAGTATATGGGGGGGGGGCTCTATCTTACTCCTACTGACTCCAGGTACTCCTGACTGGGACCTCAGATAGGGAGGGGAAGGGAAAGGAGTTTGTAAGCTGCTCTGAGACTCCTTCGGGTACTGAAGGGTGGGGTATAAATCCGATCTCCTCCTCCTCCTCCTCTTCTTTTGCTTCTTCTTCTGTTTCTTCGTTATTATTGTTAGCCAGCCAGCTACGTTAAGTTAAAATCCTTCACGGCCAAGTATCTGTGTACCTCAGGGATTGTCTTTCTCCTCGGGGCAGTCCCTCAGTTCTCCTAATCCAAATATCTTCCGTGATTCTGACATTCTGAACAACTATGTCTGGTTTCCAGAGCGGATCCGAATCATTAGGATTTATACCCCGCCCTTCGCTCAAAGTCTCAGAGCAGCTTACAATCTCCTTCTCGTCCTCTCCCCACTGCAGACACCCTGTGAGGTAGGTGGGGCTGAGAGAGCTCTGAGAAAACTGCTCCTGACAGAACAGCTCTGATAGAACTGTAGTTGACCCAAGGTCACCCAGCTGGCTGCATGTGGGGGAGTGGGGAATCAAACCCAGTTCTCCAGATTAGAGCCTGCCACTCTTAACCACTACACCAAACTGGCTATCCTGGGTCTGGAGTCAGGTTTGTTTTCTGCTGATGGGGATTGTGGAACACACTTGATATGAGAAGGGATTTGGCTGAGAGAGCTCTGGAGAAGGGAGATTTGCTTCTCGTATAAACACAGTATTTGATCCTGATCTTCCACAGGTAAGTGCGCTCTTCTGTCATGATTTCGGTTTGTTTTTTACAGCCTTCAAAAACAGACTGTGCCTTCTTTGATGGCAAGATTTAAAAAATTTCTCCTTCCTTTGTGTCGAAAATGCCGGTTTTCATGATCTGAGAATTCATTCTTGTTGCGTGTGCGTACTATAGGCTTAATCTCCTTTCTTCCGAGGAAAGCATTTTCTCTCACACCGCTTGCTAATGGAGGCTTTGGAAATGTCACCGGCGTGCCGGAATAACAAAGCACGCTCTGAGCCAACCTGCTAATTGTGTCAAATCACCAAATTAGTTGGTAGGTATCATAAATATCGATTAAAGCTAATTTTGAGTCATTGACTCTGCTCTGGTTTTGACCTTGGAAAAAAGGTCCTTTTTAGAACAGGCAGAACCCAACGGGAATGTGGTTGGCTTTGCTCTTGTGGGCTTATGTTTACCTGAAGTCAGGAACGGTACTTCTGGAGGGCCTCCTTCAGGCAGCTTGGTCCAGAAGAGGACCTTTGGAACCGCAAAGACTTTGGAGCAGAGGTCCCCCATCTTTTGGAGCCTGCTGGGCACTTTTGGAATTCTGACACAGTGTGGTGTGCGCAGCCACAAAATGGCTGGCGGCGGAAGTGAAGCCAGGCACAAAATGGCCGCCAGGGGTTACCTTCAGTCACACAGTGGAAAATCCTTGTGCTGCGGTGGCCCAGCCAGTCAGAAACTTTGCCGGGCAAAAGCCCCACCCACTTTCTAAAAACACGTGGCGGGTGCCAGAAAAAGTACTGGCAGGCTCTGTAGTGCCCACGGCCACGGTTGCCACGTTGGGGACACCTGACTTGGAGCAACATGTAAAGGGATGCCGATGGCCTCAGCGTGGTTCTTCTGCTTTTCCTGGAGGCATAAGATTGGCTAGTGCTGGATGCAGCAGGACTTAATGGCCCGATCCAGTATGGCAGACAATAGAAGAACTGTGGTGGCTTGCCATTGCCTGCCTCTGCATAGCAACCCTCCAAATACCTGCTTAGCTTCTGATGAGACTGGGCTAGCCTGGGGCATCCAGGTCAGGACTGCTCATGTTTAGGGCCATGTACTTGTGGGCAGTGTTCCATCTAAGCTGAGTCAATGTGAGCTAGCTCACCGTTTTTTTAGCCTCCAGCTCACACCTTTTTGTCTTAGCTCAGGAAGGAGGTCTCCAGAGCACAATTTGCACAGTCGCCATATCGCTCACTCTCAACTTTAGTGCCAGCAGCTCACCGAGTGGAATTTTTGCTCACAAGACTCCAGAGCTTAGAGGGAGCATTGCTTGTGAGCTGAGGGGGTCTGTGGCCTTTTCCAGGTCCTCTGGAAACTTCCTGAGAACTTGAGGCTACAGGGATGGTCTTTCAGTCTTGCCGCCTCGTAGCCCAGCTTGGTTTCCCTGCAATTAAACTCTCTAATCTGCTTCTCGCGGAAGAGGCTCTCGGCTTGCGGATATCTCCTAGAAGCAGCTGTGAAATTTACCAGTGGAGCTAGGCGATCCAGCCCACGTTTGAAGCGTAAAATACAGATAGTCCATTTAATCCTAATATCCAGGAATCCAAGGCCGATAAGGTAGCCCAATCAGTTAAAATTTAACTCCAGTTTCCAGCTGTTGATCCGTTGCCACCTTTTCCCAGGCCCTCCAGGTGGGCTTCTAACTTTTTGATGCCTGACATTGGGGAAGGATGGGAGCAGTCTTTCATGTAAAGTCATCAATGGAGACTTCGTTAGGTGACCTGCTGCTTAGGGATGATGGAAATGCTATCTGCTTCCCAGACGAGATGTTTGGCCCTCCCTTCTTCAGCCTCCCCACTAATCAGCCAATGCCACAGCTTAGTGTCCAGTGGTCTCGTGTCACTGGGGAAGGGGCTGGGAGCCAGGCACAGTTTGCAGAACTCTCAGAGCACAGAGTACACACTGAGCCATATGATTGTGCAGCAGAGTGGTCTGGGTAGCTCGGGACAGCGAGCCAAGCTGCATGTTGCAAGGAGAGGTGAAAAACATTTTAGGGTCCAGGCCTGTTATTTTCCCCTACAATGGTATGGGGACGCTAGTCCAATCTCTGAATCGAACTCTCTAATTGCTTTCCTTCCAGCAGGCAACTTAAACTCGTTTCCTTTCATTCCTCTTTCTTTTAAGCCTCACATCAGGAGCAAAATACATGTCCAAAGTCAAGGTAAGCGTTCAGAGCTCCACCTTCCTGTGCTAGTGAACGAGAAAGATTGTTTGTTCCCATCGGGGTGCTGCAGCGATTGTTCCTATATGTGGCTTAGAACTGTATGTCGGGAGGACCCATAGTGAGTTGTGACTTTCTCGCAGGTGGGTTCGGAGGTCAGCAGGGAAGAGGAAGGAGGTCGGCTGGGAGAGGAAACTCGGGGAGGCCCGCTGCAAAGACGGTGGAACACTCTGCCAGAAGACATCCGTGCCCTGCGGGAGTTTTTGCCTTTCTGCAGGGCATGCGGGGCAGAGATGTTCCGCCGGGCCTTCAGTTGAGGACAGTGATGGGGCGTCCTTTGGCACTCTTACATAAGTCCCCATCCCTCATAACCCCTTCCCCTAGGGAGGCTGGGTAGTTGGAATTCTTTCCGCTATCTCAGGGTGTGGTACCGTACACAACATCCCAAGTCCTTGGAGGAGAATGGGATAAAACTGGTAATCAGGGAGCACAAAATCGAATAAGCACTAGCATGTTTATAAGAGGTTTATAAGATTATGCATGGGATAGAGCAGGTAGAGAAAGAAGTCCTTTTCTCCCTTTCTCACAAGATAAGAACTCATGGGCACTCCATGAAATTGCTGAGCAGTCGGGTTAGAACAGATAAAAGGAAGTACTTCTTCACCCAAAGAGTGATGAACACGTGGAATTCACTGCCCCAGGAGGTGGTGGCAGCTACAAGCATGGACGGCTTCAAGAGGGAATTAGAGAAACATATGGAGCAGAGGTCCATCAGTGGCTGTTAGCCACAAAGTATAGATAGGAACTCTCAGTCCGGGGCAAGTGATGCTCTGTAACCTTGGTGCTTGGGGGGGGGGGCAACAGTGGGAGGGCTTCCTGCCCCCACTGCTGGACCTTCTGAGGGCACCTGGTATTTTTGGCCACTGTGTGACAGAGTGTTGGACTGGATGGGCCATTGGCCTGATCCAACATTGGCTTTTCTTATGCTCTTATGTTCCATCAAACATAAAAAGATTCAGAGCAACTGAGCTACAATTGGTTGTGTGATGCATGCCATGAAATGCCCGGATGCGAAAATTTAAGGCATGCCCGTTTGTTTTCCAGGGATTGTGACTGTCCACAACGCATCTTTTAACTGGAAGAAATTTCTGCAAAGTGCAGGTAAAGCAAAAAAGAAAAAGAAAAAAAAAAGTACCTTTTGCCCCATTCGTCCTAAGCTGCTGGCAAACCCTGAATCTTCGTCTTTGGTGCAATTCAAAAGTTCGTATTTCAAGCAAGGAACACTTGAATAGACAAACCTCAAACATACACACACTTCTAAGAGAGCGTTTAGTTTATTTAAACAGTTAGGGCTGGATCCTGCGGAAATGTTGCTCTAATGGTGGTGGTTTCCCCCAGTTCAAGGAACCTTGCAGTTAAGGTTGCCAGTCTCCAGGTGGGGTCTGGAGATCTCCTGCTATTACAACTGATCTCTAGACAATAGAGATCCGTTCCCCTGGAGAAAATGGCTGCTTTGGAAAGGTCACACCAGCAGCTGCACGTGGAGGACTGGGGAATCAAACCCGGTTCTCCCAGATTAGAGTCCGTCCTCCTAACCACCACACTAAACTGGATAGGTTGCCAGTTGCCACAGCACAGTTCTGGTGTAACTCCCTTCTTGGCGCCAGCAGCCAGGTTCCGATGTTTGTACTATGAAGGCTACTTTAGGCCGGTGGTTGCTTTCTAAGTAAGGTTACCACCCTCCAGGTGGTGGCTGGAGATCTGAGATTACAACTGGATCTGACTCCATTGCTCAAGTTCTCATGAAGAAGGTTTGCGATGGACAGAAAATCACACCATTTGTGGTCAAGACCTGATGTAGGTCTTTTTGTGGCACCCAACCATCCGTGCTGTTTCTGAATGAGAGCAAATGATCCCCTTCAGCCCAGTGTGACCATGGGGAGATCCAAGCACCAGGACTTATGACTTAGCTGCGTTCGGCCACCTTTTCGGCCAGCCAGCCAGGTTGGTGAGGTGTAGGGGTGTGTATGTTTCTTTAAGAGAACTGTTGTTACGGGAAGCAGTGTATATAAGTTGGTTGTAGGAAGTGGGGGCGAATGCAGCCGGAGGGTTGCGTTTTAGCTCCCTGTTTGGCTGAGACCTTAATAAACAGATTTTGGAATTTGACTTGGAGGCATGGTTGAACAGACTTGGCCGTTGGCGACATGAGTTGAATGCCCCGCTCTGAATCGTCTTTTCATGTATCTGCCCTTTTATGAGTGTCTGTAAATAACACCCGTAATTTTCCATTTCAAGTGGCATAACACAAGATTCTTTGGAGAGCTCCGTCCGAAAGCTAAACAGTGTACTAGATTTGTTATACCTTTCTGGCAAGTAGGAAAAACTGATTTTTCTCCCTCAGAATCAAAACAACAATTATGTCGGGACGGAGGGAGGATGAATATTGGACCAATCTTCTGGCCAGTAGTAGAAAGAAAGGAAGGGAGGGAGGGGGGAAGGGAAGGGAAGGGAAGAAGTTATGATTTAAGAAGAAGAGATTGGATTTGTACCCCGCCCTTCACTACCCAAAGGAGTCTCAGGGTGGCTTACGATCTCCTTTCCCTTCCCCTCCCCGCAACAGACACCCTGTGAGGTAGGTGGGGCTGAGGGAGCTCTTTCAAGGACTGCCCTTGAGAGAACAGCTCTGAGAGAACTTGTGATGGACCCAAGATCACACCAGTGGCTGCATGTGGAGGAGTGGGGAATCAAACCCGGTTCTCCCAGTCTGCAGTCTTAACCACTATGCTGCACAAAACGAAACATTGACCAATAAGTTGGTTCCTAAAAATGCAATGTAGTTCCATCAGAGTTGGTGCAACCTCTAGGCCATGCCTGTATGACTCGGATCAGAGGTCCCCAGCCTTCAAGGGTGAGAGGTTCCAGAGCAAAATGGCTGCCATGGAATAGGGGCCCATCACAAAATATTAGGAGGCTCCAAGGCAGGCCTCTTCCTGTGATGGAGCCCTCTGCTTCCAAATGAGTTCTCCCAGCAGCTGTGAAGATAAGGCCTCCTGGTCGCTTCTCAAACACCTTCTGCATCCAGGAGGTGGGCTAAAGCTTTGATCGGCCGTTTGCTTTTGAGAATGGCTGCTCTTTGGTTTCCCTTTCCAAAGTGTGGTGTAGTGGTTAAAGCATCAGGCTCATATCTGGGAGACCCAGGTTCGAATCCCCACTCTCCCATGGAAGTTTGTTGGGTGACCCTGGGCCGGTCATACTCTCTCAGCCTAACCCACCTCACAGGGTTGTTGTGGGGATAAAAGGGAGGAGAGGAGAAAGATGCAAGCCGCTTTGAGTCCCCATTGGGGGGTGCATAGATAAAGATAATAATAATATTAATGAAAAGGGGGCTAGTTGGCTTTCTCCTTGGCCCCAGAGAGAATTTCCCAGCCCAGATGCATGAGGAATCCACAGGGAAGCTGAGAGCACATGGCTCTGACCTGCCAGCCAAGGTTGAAGTTGGTGCTTTTCTAGCCAGCTGGTAGGACGTGGCACAGACATCTGTGGCTTTTTGCCCTGTTCCATTCACACCACTCTGGGTTTTATCCTCAAGACATCAGCGGCACCTGGAGACCCAGCATTGGGCACCACGTTGGAAATCCTGGACTTAGAACAACATGGGTGGGGCAAGGGAACATATTTCAGATGATGGTTACAGGTGGGGATGTATCCGTTGCTTGTGTGGTACGTTGAGAGCCAGTTTGGTGCAGTGGTTAAGTGCACAGACTCTAATCTGGGAGAACCGGGTTTGATTCCCCACTCCTCCACTTGCACCTGGCTGGATGACCTTGGGCAAGCCATAGCTCTGTGCCAGCTGTTCCCTCAAGGACAGCTTGGGAAAGAGCTCTCTCAGCCCCACCTACCTCACAGGGTGTCTGTTGTGGGGAGGGGAAGGGAAAAGGAGTTTGTAAGCCGCTCTGAGACTCCCTTGGGGAGTGGAGGGCGGGGTATAAATCCAATCTCTTCTTCTTCTTCTTCTGCGTTGGGAACGGTTAACTAGGGAGGCCTGTGTGCACTTTCATTTTCCCCTACCATAAATTGCCTCTTGTTTTTGTAAGGAATGGGGCATGCAGGTTTCTTCCTTAAGGAAACGCAAACACACACAAATGTGTTTGGGAGGGCAATATGGAAGGGCAGCTGAAATCAAGCAAATGAGATGGTGGGGAGGAGTCAGGCCCACGGCCCCAGTAAGAACATAAGAAGAGCCATGCTGGATCAGACCAGTGGTCCATCTAGTCCAGCATCCCATCTCGCACAGTGGCCAGGCGGTTCTTCTGGAGGGCCAACAATACAGCAGAGAGGCCGAGGCCTTCCCCTGATAAGAGCATATGAAGAGCCCTACTGGACCACACCAGTGAAGTTCCATCTAGTCCAGCATCCTGTCTCACACAGTGGCCAACCGGTTCCTCCAGAGGGCCAACAATAGGGCAGAGAGGCCAAGGCGTTCCCCTAATAAGAGCGTATGAAGAGCCCTACCGGACCAGACCAGTGAAGGTCCATCTAGTCCAGCATCCTGTCTCACACAGTGGCCAACCGGTTCCTCCAGAGGGCCAACAATAGGGCAGAGAGGCCAAGGCATTCCCCTAATAAGAGCGTATGAAGAGCCGTACTGGACCACACCAGTGAAGGTCCATCTAGTCCAGCATCCTGTCTCACACAGTGGCCAACCGGTTCCTCCAGAGGGCCAACAATAGGGCAGAGAGGCCGAGGCCTTCCCCTGATAAGAGCGTATGAAGAGCCCTACTGGACCAGACCAGTGAAGGTCCATCTAGTCCAGCATCCTGTCTCACACAGTAGCCCACCTGACTGCCTCTGAATGTGGAGGCTCCCTTTAGTCACCATGGCTAGTGGCCACTGAGAGACATCTCCTCCCTGAATCTACCCAGTCCCCTTTTAAAGCCATCAATGCCTGTGGCCACCACTACATCTAGGGCTGCCAGCCCCCAGGTGGGGCCTGGGGATCTCCTGCTTTTACAACTGATCTCCAGCTGACAGAGATCAGCTCCCCTGGAGAAAATGGCTGCTTTGAAGGGTGGACTCTATGGCATTGTATGACGCTGAGGCCCTTCCCCTCCCCAAACCCTGCCCTCTCCTGGCTCCACCCCCAAAGTATCCAGGTATTTTCCAACCCAGACTTGGCAACCCTAACTACATCCTCTGGCAGTGAATTCCACATTTTAATCACTTGCTGTGTAAAGGAGTAGGAGTTAAACTCTCCTTGTTCTTTCCCTAGTGCTTTTAGGCTTTGAAAAACCCTGGTCTTCATCCCGCACGCCCTCAGCCTCATCCGGCATAACTCTCAAACATACACCCAACTTTAATAGATCAAGAAGCCAGGACTCCTAATTCTGGGTTTTAGTCTCCAGATCTGAATGGGGGATTGATTTTTTTTAAGCCCTTCTCACCTTTAACAGCACTGAACGCTCTTTTCTTCACCGGGGGGGGGGGGATACAAATTCTTAATATTGTGCCCTGGGGAGGTTTAAAAAGGAAAAAAAAAATACTTCACTCGCTCGGTCATCAATCTGCACCGCAAGAGTGCGGCCTTTCCTCCGTTACAAATGAACCGCTGGTATTCAATTGCTTTATCACGTCAGTAAATGTGTGTCATTATTCAGAACCAGCGTCCGATTCTTAAATTGAGCATTGTGAGGTTATTTCGTTCCCACTAAATCATCACGCGCGGGCACAGCCGCGGAAAGATGGATAATTTTCAGGAGCCGAATGATTTGTCACTGGGGAGCGTTGCCTGAGCGCCGATTGGATCCTGCACTCGGCTGTGCTGTGATTAAAGGCGCTGGTGACGGATGAATGGCGAAAGAAAAGAGCTTTCGTGGACGTGCGCGGTGGAGGCTTTCGATTCCGACGTATACGTGTGCCAATGCGTGGAAGGAAAGGAATGGGAAATATATATATATATATATATATATAGGCCTGCCAAATAACCTCAAGACAAAACTTGCAAGCCGCTGCAATCACGTGATGTGTCTCTTTGTGGGACAGTACCACATTAGGCGGAGGTACTGAATATTGGAATGCTCCTTCATGTATTCTTTGCATTTGCTTCATATATGCCTGTATCATAACCAATGCTCCCTCTAAGCTGTGGAGTCTTGTGAGCAAAAATTCTACTTTGAGGGGCTGCTGGCATTAAAAGTTGTGAGTGAGCGATCTGGCTGCTGCGTAAATTAGTTTGCTCTGGAGCCCTCCTTCCTGAGCTAAGACAAAAATGTGTGAGCTGGAGGATAATAAACTGTGAGCTAGCTCACACTAACTCAGCTTAGAGGGAACACTGATCCTAACATCTAGAATTCTGGAGAGAAGTTTTGGCTAAATCATTCTCCATGATGTGAATCTCCATGTGGGTGTTTTCTTTGTGGGTCGTGCAGTTTTGAAGCCATTTACCCGTTCCCACACTTCTGATTTATTTACCTTGGGGGCTTTCACACCTGCTAAATAATGCAGTTTCAGTCCACTTCAGCAACCGTTTGCAAGCGGATTTTGCCATTTCACACAGTAAAATCCAGTTGCAAAGTGCACTGAAAGTGGACTGACAGTGTGTATGGAAGCGCCCAGGGGTCATTTCATAGAAAAAGAGGTGCAGGAGCTCATTAGCATAACTCATTTGCATATGCCACACCCCCTAACATGCCGGAAGTGTGTCAAAAGGCAACACCCACCCCTCAGGCTCCACTCCACAGGTGAGTGAAACTGACCTGCTCTTCCTCCATTCCCTTCCCCATCCAATACTTTGTGCAATAAAAATAAGCGTAAAGAATACATCCTCATTCTCTTCCTGCTCCCTTGAAACCACCAGGTTTCAAGTAGACTTGAGATACCCAGGACATGTGCACCACCCATCCCTTTCCCTTCCCTTCCCCTCCCCACAACAAGACACCCTGTGAGGTAGGTGGGGCTGAGAGAGGTCTTTTGAGAACTGCTCATGAGAGAACAGCTCTGAGAGACCTTGTGACTGGCCCAAGGTCACACCAGCAGCTGCATGTGGAGGAGTGGGGAATCAAACCCGGTTCTCCCAGATTAGAGTCCAACTCCTGACCACTACACCAAACTGATGGGGTGGAAGCTGCTGAAGGGTTGGTGAAATTTCTCCAGTACTTATGTGCCATGTGCCCAGATAAAAAATGGTATACTTAGAAAATTTATATGCCACCTTGAGCAAGTCTCTGGAAAAGTAGCACACAGTCATAAAAGGAACAATGATAAAATGATCAATATGAAAACAAAACATTAAAAGCAATAAAGACCCTAGCAGGGCTTTCCCCGGGGCGCTGCGCCTCTGCACTGCTCGGGGAAGCCGAGGAGGGGGCGGGGCTTGGCCATGTGCCCGCCCCCTGGGCTCCTCACTCCCGGAGCTGCGCTCCTGTGCGCTCCCGCTCCATCAGACCCCTGGAAGCGCCCTTTATTTATAGCCCGCCTGTCTCCCCAATGGGGACCCAAAGTGTCTTACATTGTCCTCCTCTCCTCTGTTTTACCCTCACAACAAACCTGTGAGGTAGGTGAGGCCAAGAGTGTGTGACTGGCCCAGGGTCACCCGGCAAGGTTCCAGGGCAGAGTGGGGACTCATACCTGGGCTTCCCAGATCCTAGCCCGACACATTAACAACTACTATACCATGGTGGCTCTGAATCTGATGTGGTGTAGTTATATAAAAGGGCCCACGGTGACTCAGAGGTTAAGATACTGAGCTGCAGACCAGTAGGTTGGTAGTTAGGCAGTTCGAGACCCGAGTGCTGCATGACGGAGTGAGCTCCCGTCTCTGGCCCCAGCTCCTGCCAACCTAGCAGTTCGAAAGCCAGAAATTGCAAGTAGATGAATAGGTACCGCTTTGGTGGGACGGGAACAGCATTCCGTGCGCCTCAGCATCTTGTCATGCCGGCCACATGGCCATGGAAAAAATCTTCGGACAGCTGCGGCTCTTCGGCTTGGAAACAGAGATGAGCACTGCATCCCTAGAGCCGGATTCAACTGGTGTCACACATGGGAAACCTTTACCTAGTCATATACAGCTTTTAAATAGCAAATCAGACCGTTGTTCAACCCAGCTTGGTATTGTCTCCCTCAACTGGCACCTTCTCAGTGTAATAAATACTTGTATTTGTGTATAATTGATGTATACTTAGAATCATAGAGTTGGAAGGGACCTCCTGGGTCGTCTAGTCCAACCCCCTGCACGATGCAGAGAATTCACAAATACCTCCACCCCACCCCTCCAGTGATCTCTGTTCCACGCCCAGAAGATGACTAAAAACCTCCAGGATCCCCGGGAAAACTGGCCTGGAGAAAAATTGCTTCCTGATCCCAAAGTGGCAATCAGCATTTCCCTGGGCATGTAAGAAAGGGCCACAAGAATTAAGCACTGAGGCAACCCTTCCTGCCCTAGATATTCTATATTCATTTATTTAAATACTGGGCCCTTTAATTTGGACTCATTTAACCTTCTATGTTCTTCACTCATTTTTCACTGGACTTTTATCATCCTGACTCCTTTCTTTGCAACACCCTTCCCTCCTTCTGACAGGGATATAAGGACTCAGGGATCTCCATTCCTACTTATATCTGACTAAGGGAGCTTTGACTCTTGGAAGCTCAGACCCAGAAAACCGTCTTGGTCTCTCAGGTGCTACTGGACTCGAATCTAGCTCCTCTGTCCCACGGCAACTAAGAGTCGGGGGGGGTGCTGATTGTGAAAATGGCACGAGGGGTTGAATAAAAATCGATTTCCCCCCATGGTCCAAATCCAAAGGGCCCCTCATGGACCACATTTAAAAGTGAAGAAGGAGCGAGCGATTGAGTCCCAGATTCCGAGCTGATCATGTATCGAAATGATCTCAACTGATTCCCGAATTACACCTTGTCGCGTCTCCATTAACCCTTAAAAGAGATGGCAGTTCCTCCAATGCCTACAGGTAAACCAACAGCTCTTTTCTCTGCCCTGTCAATGTGCTATTACGAGTGACTGACAGCTGCAAAACCTGAAAGGACCGAGACCGTCTGCCAAAGTTTGACTTCTTTTCTCCCAATGTGTGCAGAGAGCTTAAGGTTTTGGGTTGTTTTGGGTTTTTTTTTTAATCCTTACCAAACGTGATCAAAGGCTTGTTTCGGTGTCGGAAAAAGTCTTCCAAGATCCAGAACACAGGAACATAAAACAAGCGTCCCGGGCAGAGGCGGAAATCGCAGCGAGGAGCCCGGGTTTTTTCTTTTGTAGGTGATCAGTTTAGCACTTTGAAATGTTTAGAAGTGAGATGAAAGGAGTGTTTTTCAAGGGGAATGAAAGGCTCGGCGTGGTTCAAAGCCGACAGAAAGCGGGATCAGAGAGGTGATGTAACCTCTGTCGTCCGGTTCTCGCACAGGCCCGGCTTCTGAAGGAGACGGGATCCGGACACAGAGGAGGCCTGAATGTTTGAGGCTCGGCACCGTATTCTCAAACCCTCCGCAAGGCTGCCGAAAAGAACGACCTGGGAAGAAAACAGCCGTAAGCGGTGCCGCGGGTTTTGGGTTGTATTCAGAGCACCGCCCCAAGCTAATCTGTGTGCAAAACAGTTCTGTTATATATCTATTTTTTTACAGATGGCAGCCTAAATAAGAAGCCGCATCATTTCATGGTTACAAAGGGGCTGAGTTATTCCTTCCAGATCCTATAGAGAGCCGTAAACATTGGGGAAACTATTCAAAGGGATTGTTCCAGAAGATAGCCGCATTGGTCTGCAATAAGACAGCTCGATTTGAGTCCAGTAGCGTTAGAGACCAACGAGATTTTGGGGGTATAAGCTTTCAAGAGTCAGAGCTCTGAGCTTTGACTCGCAAAAGTTCATACCGCGAAAATGCTGTTGGTCTCTAAGGTGCTGCTGGGCTTAAATCTCGCTATTCGAAGGGATGGATCAGTTCCACTAGCGGCGGCACTTTCCACTTGTCCATGGACCCTGTCTGGGGAGGTTCTGAGGGATCTTCTGGAGAAATAGTCCACTGCTAGCAGAATGGATCTGTCAAGGCCTGCTGGATCCAGGAACTCCTTCTTTTTGAATGACTGAGATTCTGGGAGTGAACGAGAGGCTCTGTGTTCGAGTGCGAATCTTTTCGGCATTCAGTTGCACACGGAACTCGTTTATACATCGGCCGATCTGTTCATTCAACAGGAGGGGTAGGCTGGTCTGTGTTGCTGGAAGATTGCTTTGGTTCATCCAGACAAGGCCCTCCTAGACCCGCAGTCGATTTTCTAAAATCAGCCCCCACCCCGATGCAGCTGGAGGCTCATAAGAGAGGCAGAGGATGTTCTGGTTCGGGGCCTGGAGTGGGTAAGTGGAGGCATGGGGATAATAAATTTAAGCAGAATCTGTTATTTATTTAATTCATTTAAACGAAGGGAAAGTGGGGGGGAACTCAACCCAAAATATACTGATAACGCTATAAGGATCAAGCTATAGCAGATAAAATAATATCAGAATAATTATTACATAGTGTATACAATGATAAAATTTAAAACATAGGGCCTGAAAATCAAGCTGCATTAAAAGTCAGAACAAGCTTTACGTAAGCTGTAATATCTTCCCATATGGTTGATGAATACGTCAAATTATCAACACAGACCATATGCGTTTTGGCCTCGAGGGCCTTCCTCAGTGGTCAGTAATACATACTTTCTTGCAAGAACATACATCCAGAAAATATTGTACGTCAGTCCCGACCAGGTGGTGTTATCTCATATTTTGTGTGGTATAGCCATGGGTCAAGTTTCCCTCTCCACAATATGACAACTGAACTCTTGTGAGAGGAAGAAATCTTGTGATGGTTCAGGAAGCCCTGCAGAGCATGTACAGCTCAACACACTTCCTTTAGAGGGTTTGGGGTGCAGACAAGAGACAGGAAATGTTAGCTGTTCTAATGGTCTCGGTAGATACCAGGGTGGTGGCAGCAGCAGCAGAGGGAAGGAGATGAGGGATGGCAAGGAAACTAGGGTAGTCAAGGTGTCCTCAGGTGGCCAAATGCCTGTCTAGGATGTCCCTTCTCTGCCCCTGCTAATGCGAGCAGATGTTCTTGCACAGGTACTTGGAAATGCACATGGTAATGGTGGCAGAATGCAACCATATTCATCTACGGATTACGGAAAGTGGCTTTTGACTCACTGCTGCCATTTTCAGCGGCATCCCTGGGTTTTTGGCAGTGCATTCTTTATGGAGGACGATCTTGACACAAGACTGCCACTTTTGGCACCAACCAGATGTCGCAGGGATGGCGTGCAGGCCTCTGCTGGTGCCTATGTGTGATGTCCAAAGCCGGTCTTTGATTTCGAGATGCTCTGGCTCCATCAGAAGAACGCTGTATAGCAAGGGGCTGCGTCAGGCCTCAAAAAGGACCAAACATCTCTGTTTCCCTTCTGGGAGCAAACAGGGAGGGGAAATGATACGAGCCACTGAAGATGAGAGAGTCTCTCCCAGTAGCCTCCTTACCTTCAGCAAGTTTCTCTTTGATATCCCGGAGTCGCGTAGAGGCCCGTCTGCCTGCAGTGCGATTAACGATCTGCAAGGGGCATTTTGTAGGAGTTTATCGGCGATTTCTCAAACAGCCGGGCTCTTTATTCTTTGGCACGCACGCTGGGTTTCCATTAAGGGCGTGCTTTCGCAAAGCCCTTTTAAGAGAGATGCTTCTTGGTTTTGGTTTTTTTTTTGGTTTGTTTTGCACTTAACCGTTTGAAAGAATAAATAAAAAGTGTTCTATTGGCGGGTCTTAAGGAATTATTCTCGATACGCTGTCCTGATTGTGTTTTCAAAGCCCAGGGGAGGATTATGCCCAAGTCAAATCCTGCTTTTCGGTGGGAGCAGGATAAGCTGCCGAAATAAGACAGGTCTTAATTCAAATGGGTAAAAGCTCGCTGGGATCTGAGCTGTCCGTGATGAAGGACGCGAGGCGGCTGCTGAAAACAGGATCCCTGAGTCGGGCTCTTCGCGAGTTCCCCATAGCTCATTGGAGCACTCAAGCTGTTAAGTGATGCTGTGGTCAGGAATAAGCCGGACAATCTGGTGAAGGTGAGGCAAAAGTAGGTGTCTATCTATCTGTCCATCTGTCTATCTCCTCCCTCTGTCCCTCCCTCTTTAAGTATTTGAAGGGCTGTCACTTAGAGGAGGGCAAGGAGCTGTTCCTGTTGGCAGCAGAGGAGAGGACTCACAAGAATGGGTTTAAATTTAGCACAGAAAGGCACCGGCGGGATAATAGGAGAAACTTTTTGACAGAGTTGTGCAACAGTGGAATCAGCTGCTTAGGGAGGTGGTGAGCTCCCCCTCCCGGGCAGTCTTTAAGCAGGGGCTGGACCAACACTTGTCAGGGATGCTCTAGGCTGATCCCGCATTGAGCGGGGGGTTGGACTAGATGGCCTATATGGCTCCTTCCGACTCAGTGATTCTATGATCCATTCTCCCTCCCTCCCTCCCTCCCTCCTTCCTTCCTTCCTTCCTTCCTTCCTTCCTTCCTTCCTTCCTTCCTTCCTTCCTTCCTTCCTTCCTTCCTTCCCCACTTTTCTTCCCAGTGGGGAGACCAAAAGTGTCATACAGCAGTTTCCTCATCACCATTTTATCCTCAGAACAACAAACCTGTGAGGTAGGTTAGGCTGAAAGTATTTGGGCAGTGGGGGGGGGGAGCAGGCATGGGAAGGATGCACAGGTAGATGTGGGGTGCGTGGCTGGAGGCTGACAGGGACCCATGAGTGGGAGTTCTGATGGGCAGAGGAGGGGGCCCGTACGAGGACCCCTGAGTTGAAGCATCCTGGTGCAGTATCGCCCCATTAGAAGCGAGGAGATGCCGCCGCTGAGGATAATGCCAGTCTCGAGGAACTGAGCGCACTAGGAGGGGAATAGAAGTTGTCGTCCTGACAAAATGCCGGCGGCATGCATGTAATTAAAATTTCAACGGAGCGCTTCTGCGATCGGCCCTGGCTGACCTGTTCTCGAACAGTTTTCTTCCTGCAAATTTGGATCACGACTCGTACTTGTCTCTGAGAGCAAAGCAGAGGAAGGTAGATTAACACCGATATATATATATTTAAGGACTTTTGATTATCACTGACGATGGGAGCGTTAACTCTTGAAAAGCTTGTACTCGTGAAAATGTGTGGGTCTTTAAGGTGCTGCTGGACTCTGATTTTCGATTACCACTGCGAGGGGAGCGCATGCAAGGTCGTGTTTGAACTTTTCGCACGACGTTACTTACAGTTGTTCTTGGAAAAGATGTGTAAGGGGTGTGAGAAAGTGCTTGGAAAGAGAAAGTTGTGCAGGGACAGCCACAACTGTGCAACCACCCTGCAGTATAGTCTCTGAATTTTGCAATATGTGCAGGGTTTTGTGGGTGCCCCAGTGACTCAGGGGAATGGGAAACTGGCGGAGGGCACTAGGTGCAGAATTCAGCCTTCTGTTGCTTTTGGCTTTGATTTTCCCCCTAGTTCTTACAGATATGAAGATATCTGCACAACACTTAGTGGAACCTTAGATGCCGAAGAAGTTGCTGGTCATACTAGACAATTGGGGGGAGGGGGATGAGATGAAGAATCGTGGGGTGGGGAACTGCTTAGAAATCTGCCCCCCCTCCAGATGTCCCCTTCCAGGATTCTCCAGGGTCTCAGGAGCTTGTTCCTCCCCCTGTTCCACTTTTATCTGATGCTCACCTGCTCTCAACATTCCATCCTTTTGGGGGCATATTGAATCCTCATCGGGATTGGTGGTGTAATTTAGAGGCATGTTTTTCCACCTCAGATTTCTCCCTCTAGGACCCCGTAAACCATCAGGGGCATGAGCTGGTGCCTTCGCCTCAGTCTTCCTTCTGTTTCTTTCTTTCTTAAACGGATGCACAACTAATCTTAACAGCCTGTGCCTTCTGGCAAACAATGGACATGCTGAATCCTCATTAGGATTTTTCCTTTAAGTTTACAAAGCGATGCCGTTCTGTGTACTTGTAGGGTTCCCTGGTTATGCAGAACCCCTCAGTCGAGATTGTGGGCGGTCCTGTTTTTCTGCCCTGCAGAGAAGTTCTCAAGCCTCAAGGCTTGCTATGAGAGCAGCTCAAAGATGATATTGTATAGATGGATACTGAGTGTATTCATAAAACATGAACATGGGGTCGACCCACAAAGCTGATTGGGTTTATGACAGACAAAGGGGGATTACTTCTCCGCGCCCTGCTTGATTAACTAAATTCTTTACCATAAGATGTGGCAGCTACGGTTAGCTTAGGAAGTTTTAAAAGGGGGATTATACAAATTCGTAGCCACAGCTATTTGTCATATCTAAAGTAGTTTCTGTGTATAGCGAGGCAGTACTTAAGTCCCCAGTTGAAATCTCTTCTTTCTTCCTTTTAAGCAGTTTGTGGGTGTTTCGTGGCAGTTTGTGAATGGCAGAAAGCAGTAATTTAAAGGGCTTTGAGTCCCTTTAAACACCTGCTTTCTGCTCCTTCTCCCCATTAACCGAAACAAACCAGTTTGGTTCACCTAGGAACCTCCCGGTTCGGTTCATGGTTTGGCTACAGATCGTGAACCGAACCGTATTTTTACAGTCTGTGCCCATCCTCAACGGTAAAGGAGCCTTTTATCAATATCCTCCTGTGTTCATCTCCTTCTCTATTGACTGGCGCTCATGGGACAATGAGGCCTCTTCAAATTGCAGCCGAACCATGTGGTTCAAGAACCCCATGAAAACGAAAGCATTTAAATACGTGATGTGTTCAGTTTTTAATATTTAAAAGCAATATGCCCGGAACTTGTCGCCAGCTACCAATCCTTGGTGACATTTCAGCAAAGTAAGCCTCTTGAGATACAGGGATGACTTTCGTTCATTGATCTTTCGGTGTTTGATATGAGGTAATAAAGATATTAGGAAGCAAAGAACACCAACACAGAAATGGGAAGATTTTAGAAGGTTGCAACAGAGAGCTGGGAGGAGGTGGAAGAGAAGCGCCAACGTGGTGTAGTACTCAGAGTGTCGGAGTAGGAACTGGGAGACCCGGGTTCGAATGTCCACTCTGATGTGGAAGCTCGCTGGGCGACCGCGGATCAGTCACACACTCTCAGCCTCACCTACCTCACCGGGTTGTTGTGGAAATAAAATTGGGAAAGGAGAACTGCCCTGTGTGCTGCCTTGAGTTCTTGGGGGAAAGGGTAGGATAAAAATACTCCGCTTACCGGGTAGATTCTACCCTACCAAATTGGGTCATATAAGGACAGCGTGGGGAGGGGGGGGGAGGCTGAGCAGGTGCTCTTTGAAGGAAAGGAAGCACAAAAATAGATAGATTCATCCGTTTCCGAAAGGGCAGCAAATCTGTTAGTTGTTATTAAAGAAACTTAAAAATCTGACACTGTGCTTCTTGTGAAAGAAGAATAATGGTATTCAGTCCAACTGCAATTTTAGTCTGTTCTCAAGCATTAAGAGATGAGACCGCTGTGTCCTGAAAAGGCTCTTTAAAAAAAAACAAAACCTTTTAAATCTTGTAAATAGAATTCTCGTCTTTTGCATTATTACAGAGTTTGTTGTGCACTGAACTAGTGTTTGTTTCCAGTTTTTAATTAGAATGTCTTGCTTTAAGTATCTGCACTGTTTGGCTTCTTACTATTCTTAGCTTGGATGGAAAGCCACCGCTTGCCTTGAGAGAGGAGGAGTCCTGCTGCTGTATCTCTGTCTGAGTCTGTGAATTGCTGCTCCGGGCATATGCATACTGGAGACATGATGGGCCTGCATTAACCATGCTTGGGTTCTTTCTTGGCTCCTGATGCAAGGCCTCAGTAGTGTGTCCTCTTCTCCTGGAGGAGCCTAATTGGGATAGGGTAATCCCAGTGCAGCGATTCACAAAGAGACACAGCAGGGAAACCTCTCTCTCAGAGAATGACCCTTGTAAGTTTGTCCCTGATAATATGCAAGATACCAACTTCATGCATCTTGTTACGCACAGATTTAGAGTCCAGTGGCACCTTTAAGACCAACAAAGGTTTATTCAAGGTATGAGCTTTCGTGTGCATGCACACTTTTTTCAAATACATCGGAAGGAAGGTAAGGTTCAAACTTATAGACAGGGGCTGAACAGCAAATTAACATGTCACATGATGAAGCTGTTTTAAGATACGCGAAAAGAAAACTAAATGACAAGCTAAGGTTATAAGGTCAACAGCTGTAAAGCAAAAGCTTTATTACAAAGGAATTTCAGGAACAGGATGGAAAGGGAAATTGCTGAATTACAAGTTATTACAACACTTGGAACAAAACCCTCCCCAGGACTCAACAGAGATATTGGTTTCTTTCTCATTACATATCCTAACTCATTCAGTCCTCATATATGTATGTGAGGTTGCACTAAACTCTAAATTTGTTCTACTGCTTCAGACCAACACAGCTAACCACCTGGATCTATCTTGTTGCATACCGTTAAGGTAAATTAGTAAAATACTCAAAATTGTTATAGCCAGAGGAGGCTTGACCTTTTTACAGATTACGATATTTGATTTTTACTTATTTATAGCTGAGGTGGATGAACTGGCTGCCAGTTTGGTGTAGTGGTTAGGAGCGCAGACTCTAATCTGAGAGAACTGGGTTTAATTCCCCACTCGTCCACATGCAGCTGCTCTCGTGAGCTCGGGTCAGTCACAAGTTCTCTCAGAGCTGTTCTCTCAAGGGCAGTTCTCTCAGCCCCACCTACCTCACAGGGTGTCTGTTGTGGGGAGGGGAAGGGAAAGGAGATTGTAAGCCACTCTGAGACTCCTTTGGGTAGTGAAGGGCAGGGTATAAATCCAATCTCCTCCTCCTCCTCTTCTTCTGCTGCTGCTGCTAATCAGGGCTGTGTGCATGGCTGAATCAGTGGGAAGGCGGAAAAGTGGCAGAATGTGGCATTGCATGTAAAAGACGATTCCAGAGAAAATTTTAACTTTATAAAAAAAAATAAAACCAGGCTACTAGACCTCATGGCTTCTGTGGTAGGCTTTAAAGTGTGTAGAGCAGGGGTCCGAAGGTCTGAAGAACTGTGCGTGCACACGAAAGCTTATACCCAGAATAAAACTTTGTTGGTCCTAAAGATGCCATTGGACTCGAAACTTTGTTAAATTGAATTTGTTAGCCTCCTTGGGGGCTAATGTGGTCGAAAGGCAGGACAGAACTTTTTAAAAAAATAATAAAAGCAAAAAAAAAAAAGTGTTTTAGCAATTGGGGTTGAGGCTAAAGACTCTGGTTCCCTTTGTAGCCCCTTGCTTTTTTTGCACAGCCGGAGAAATCCCAATAGACCGGTAAAAGTGCAGCGTAAGAGGCGGTTTGTAAATTTTTAGTTCCCTCATCTCATTTATAAATTATGCAAAAATTGAAGCATCGTGTGTGTGTTGCTTTATGCACTCGCCGGGTAAACGATGCAAAACTGGAAGCGTTGTGCCAGTTTAATTCAGGGTACATAATTTTGCCCGATGTCGGTTACTGCACCTTGAAGCACCTATAGGCACGGGGAATGTATGCTAAGTTGCCAAAACGTTGCACAGTGAAATGTTGCGACGCCAACAGTGGTCTGTGACAGAATTCAACTCTGGATGTCGGATTCCAGGTTGGTTGGTTTGCACACGGACCGCGCAAAGCCCGGCCTGTACCTTGTATCTGACAGATCCTTTTCCTTGTGGCGTGCCCGTCTCTTCCTCTCTCGACCCTGTGAGATTGTTTGATTGCCATTGCGCCCACCCACGCGGCGCTGGCTTTTGATTCGAGTGTTGCTTTGAAGAATTCACCATACCGATTAATTTTTAAAGTAGAAGATGCTTCCAAGAAAGTGGCCAAAGGGGGACAGATCTTCAATAGCTGCTCTTGACGCTGTCTCAGTCATGGAAATGTCAGGGTTGGGGACCCCTGCTCTGAGCAGTTTCTTCAATCAAAATGACCCGTAGTGATTCTTTTATATCATGTGACCCTCTTCCCTTTAATCCCCCTCCCCAAGGTGGGAATGCCCAGACTCTTTCCCCTACACTCGTAGGAAAGGCGCTCCAACACCTTGATCACTCTCAATGCGTTTCAATAGATAGTTTCAGGTGAGTAGTAGAAGGGTAAGATTTTAGCCCAGTGGCAGCTTAAAGACTGACCAAATTTCCAGGGCATGAGCTTTCGCGAGTCAAAGCGCCCTTCGTCAGATAGAAGTCGTTTTCTCTGATGTAAGGAGTTTTGCCTCTCGAAAACTTATCCTCTGGAAACTCTGTTCGTCTGAAGCAGGGGTCTCTAACCTTTGTGACTCTGCGGGCACTTTTGGAATTCTGACGCAAGGTGATGGGCGCGACCAGAAAACAGCCGCTGTGAGAAGTGAAGCCACACACAAAGGGAGCCCCATTCCAGAGGGCAAGAGTAGTAATTTTGTAAAAAAAATACACTGGAAAAGAAGAAGAGAAGAGATTGGATTTATGCCCTGCCCTTCGCTACCCGAAGGAGTCTCAGAGTGGCTTACAAACTCCTTTTCCCTTCCCCTCCCCACAACAGACACCCTGGGAGGTAGGTGGGGCTGAGAGAGCGCTTTCCCAAGCTGTCCTTGAGGGAACAGCTGTGCCAGAACTATGGCTTGCCCAAGGTCATCCAGCAGGTGCAAGTGGAGGAGTGCGGAACCAAACCCAGCACTCCCAGATTCGCGCACTCAACCACTACACCAAACTGGTAAAGAACGAGAGAGAAGAAAACCAACACTGCCGTGGGAGCTGCAACCAAAACAATGCTATTTCAATCTGCCCAGCCAATCAGAAGCCCTGCTAGGCCGGAACCGCCACCTGGCCATGCCCACGTTTTAAGAACGCCCTGGCAGGCGCCAGGAAATGTGTCGGTGGGCCCTGTGTTATTGACCATTGGTGTAAGTTGCTACTGGACTCGAATCTTGTGCTTTCAAATAGATCAGGGGTGGGCAAATTGCGGCCCGGGGGCCACATGCAGCCCGCCAAGAAGATTTCAGGACTTCAAGAAAATTGAGCCTAAATTCAATTTGCTCTCTTATCCCATCACTGCTGATATTGATACAGCACCTGAGGAGCTGCAGCTTGAACTTATTGACATGCAGTCAGATCACACCGTGAAAGAAATGTTTAATGCTGTGACATTAGTTGACTTTTACAAATCTTTGTCTGCTGAAAAAATGTCCATGTATGAAGAAATTTGCTGGGAGAATGTTCTCTATATTTGGGTCTACATATATTTGTGAGCAAAGTTTTTCTTGCATGAAGATCAACAAGAGTAAATATAGATGCTCTTTGACAGACATTAACTTGCAGGCTGTGATGAGAATCTCAACAAGCAATCTCACTCCTGATTTCAAAAACATTGTAGAAAAGTGTGATAGGGTACATTTGTCTCATTAAACCGATTCTAAAATTAAATGTGCTCGCAGCTATAGATGATATGAAATTAGCACAGTAAATAAATTTAATAAAACTACCACTATTTTATTTAATTTATATTTATTGATTTTTATGATACAATTTATACCTTTTCTGAAATGCAACGTTAACTAATGAATGCTATCATTTTAAAAGGTGCGGCCCTCCGCTAACCTCCGCTCCCACAAAGTGGCCCCTGTGCCAAAACGATTGCCTACCCCTGAAATAGATAATGTACCCATGGGGCTTATTTTGGATTTTTCTGGGGAGCACACCGGGGGATGCACATGAGAAATGCAAGATGGCGGCACCCAAAGGGGCCCGCAGCGCTTGACTGTAGCCTCCATTCAGAATCTACTCATGTCGCTAGAACAGCCCCCCCCCCCCCGCCGCCTTGAATGGAAGCTGCTGCAGGAAAAACAGAGCGTGTAACTATTCCTTTTTTGAGTAATTGTCCTCTTCCCCCCTCCCCTTCTGCAATGCACGTAAAGGTATATTTGCTTTGTTGCAGAGATCCTCCAGGACAACGACCACCTGTATCTGTTTCTTTTGATATGTGGCCTGAGAAGAGTCAAAGATCCCCTGTATTTAGTGGATGCCTTTTCAGGTTGGTGCCCCGGCTTCTCGCAAGACAGTTTTTCTCCCCTTGTTGTGACCTTGAATCACGGAAAACCTGGAATCTGAAATTGGCTCCCCTGCTGGGGTGTTTAACCTTAAAAAGCAAGCAGGGAGGGAGGGGGAGGATTCGGATGTATGGCATAATGAGGAGGTGGCGAGCTCCCCCTCCCTGGCAGTCTTTAAGCAGCGGCTGGACCAACACTTGTCAGGGATGCTCTAGGCCAGGGGTGGGCAAACTGTGGCTCGGGAGCCGCATGCGGCTCTTTCACATATATTATGTGGCTCCCAGCAGGGCGGCTGGGGAAGCTAAATATCATTCGCAAACAAATATCATTGGACAAATTAATATCATTAGCAATATCTGCTTTTACCCCTTTTGTTATTATTTTTGGCAGTCTCATTTAATGTTAATAAAAAGCATATTTGCTTATTTTCCAATAAAAGCAGGTAATATTTGTTCATGTCTTGTGGCTCTCAAACATCTGATGTTTATTCTATGTGGCTCTTATGTTAAGCAAGTTTGGCCACCCCTGTTCTAGGTGGCTCTTACGTTGAGCAAGTTTGCCCACCCCTGCTCTAGGCTGATCCTGCATTGAGCAGGGGGGTTGGACTAGATGGCCTGTATGGCCCCTTCCAACTCTGTGATTCTAAGATAGGTCAGATTTGGGTAAACCTATGGAGCAGAGGTCCATCAGTGGCTATTAGCCACAAGCTATTGATAGGAACTCTCAGTCTGGGGCAAGGGATGCTCGGTATTCTTGGTGCTTGGGGGGGGGGGAGCAGTGGGAGGGCTTCTAGTGTCCTGGCCCCACTGCTGGACCTCCTGATGGCACCTGGTGTTTTTGGCCACTGTGTGACTGAGTGTCTGACTGGATGGGCCATTGGCCTGATCCAACATCGGCGCTTCTTATGTTCTTATGATTCTATGGAGAGGGCAATCCTTCCACTTTGTTCCCTTGCCATGTCCTGAACTAGGTCAGACCATCATGTTTGTTGCCTAGGTGTAGTTCTGCCGTTACGCAGTCAGGACATAGGCGTCCAGGCTTCAAATCGCCAACTATGAAACTATCCTCCCTACAACCCTGCAAGGCAGGAAGCTTGAAAGGGAATGTGTGTCTTGGCCCAGCTGCAGCTATACTTTCCGCTTACCTACCTTGCAGGGTTGTCTGGAGGATGAAACGGTGGAGGGGGAGACTGCCCCAAGCTCTTTAGTAAATAAGGTGGGGTAAAAATGTGGTTGAGAGATAAGACTGCAGTGAGCCGTGAGAGGGGGAAAGGATACCTGCGTAACTCTTGGTATCGCCACACTTCAGAGATAAGGGTCCCTGGAGGAAATGGCAGCTTCAGAGATTGGACGGTTATGTATTGGGACCCAGTATATTTCAGACACTATTGGATATATATCTCTACTGTGCTGTCTCCCCTCTCCAAACTCCACCCTCCCCAGGCTCCACCCCCCAAATCTCTAGCCATTTCCCAACCCAGGGTTGGCAACCCTGCCTACACGGCTCACTGTGAATTTAGGCAGGTATGAAAGAACGTAAGGGAAGCCATGTTGGATCAGGCCAATGGCCCATCCCTTCCAGCACTCTGTGTCACAGAGTGGACAAAACCCAGGTGCCATCAGGAGGTCCGGCAGTGGGGCCAGAATTCCAGAAGCTCTTCCACTTTCGCCCCCCAAGCACCAAGAATACAGAGTATCACTACCCCAGATCATAAGAGGAAAGGCAGGAAGGGATAAGCCAGTGCTCGGCCCTTGTGGCCCTCTACGCCCAGGATAATGCTGATCGGTCGTCACTTTGGAGTCAAGAAGGAATTCTCCTCCAGGCCAGGTTGGCCCAGGGGTCCTGGAGGTTTTTGCCTTCCTCTGGGCATAGAGCAGGAGTCACTGGGGGAATGTGGGGGGGGGGGGGGAGGCAGCTGAGATTTTCCAGCACTGGGGTCCTTTCATGCTCTAGGTTTCTATACCAGCTTTTCTGTGTTAAACACAACATCCCCTAAATCAGGCAATCCAATAACGGATCAACCGATCGTTGAGCCGTTTGCTATATGTTGTTTCCTCCACTGCAAAAAACTTCATAATTTTCTGCCCACCCCCACCCGCCTGTCTCATATATAGAACTCGCAGACATGTACAGACATTGATCTGAAAGGCTCCGTTATTTCTAGTATATGTTTTTCCTTCCCTGCTGGGAATAGTGCAACTCTGCAATCAAAGCAAAATATCGGCTGGGTGTTTTCAGTTTGGGAGAGTAATTATTTCGCTCCCAGCGTGAACATAGCATTTGTAGAAAACACAACTAGGAAACGTTGAAAAGAGGTTTGGGGAAGGCGTGTTCTGCAGTGGTTATTCACACAGTTTTGGGGTGTACTATACCTCTTGCCCTGATGTGGGTGGTTCAGGCTGACCGGATCTCGTCACATCTCGGAAGCTAAGCAGGGTCGACCCCGGTAAGTTCTTGGATGGGAGACCACCAAAGAATGTCAGAGTAGTGGCAAACCACCTCTGAATGTCTCTTGCCTTGAAAACCCTATGGGGTCGCCACGAGTCAGCTGTGATTTGACAGCAACCCCCCCCCCATTACCTATCGACATGCCCAGGCAGTGATCATCATAGAAACATAGAGCTGGAAGGGACCTCCAGGGTCATCTAGTCAAACCCCCTGCACAGTGCTGAGACTGAAGTGTATTATTATTGTTCCATCCGGAGAATGAATTGTATTATCATTGTTGTGGTTATTGGTAATAATAACAATGATGATGATGATGAAAATGTGAGTTGTGAGCAACGCTCCCTCTAAGCTGTGGAGTCTTGTGAGCAAAAATTCTACTTTGGGAGCTACTAGCACTAAAGTTGTGAGCAAGCAGTTTGGCTACTACATAAATTGCTCTGGAGCCCCATCCTTCCTGAGCGAAGACAAAAGTGCGTGAGCTGGAGGCTAAAAAACTGGGAGCTAGCTCACACCAACTTATCTTAGAGGGAACACTGGTTGTGAGTCGGGAAGAGGGTGGGATTTCAAAAGCGTTGGGCTTTTATTTGAATATCCTCTCTCTGGCTTTGTTTCTGCTCTTGTGAGAAATGAACCAGGTATTCTTCAGCTCGGTTCAGACCGAACCGCAAACCGGGGCTTGTTTTTAAAGTCTTGGGCTTCGTGGCTCTGTTTGCCTTCGATTTTTTCCAAAAAACTGTTATTTGTTTCTCTTGTGACCAGAACTCTCTTCCCTTGTTTGATAGATTGGCACAGAAAGGAGAGCTCCGTACACCTGATTATCATCGGACCTGCAGTAAGTTTTTCATGAAATTTCTCTCCCTCCCTCCTTCCCCCCCCCCCCCTTTCGAGCAACAAGTTGATCTTCTTCGTGGTCATCTGTGCATTCACACCAGAGGTGTGAATGCACAGATGACCACTCGAAGATCTCCAATTACAGGTAAGCAACCTGTATATCTTCTTCGTGGTCTTTGTGCATCACACCTCTGGTGTGAATGCACAGATGACCACTCAAAGATCTCCAATTACAGGTAAACAACCTGTATTTTTCATGTGGTTTTCCAAGCTGGTGATAGTAAACCAAATAGACCCCCTCCTCTAAAGGCAGATAACTCCAGTGTATGAGGAAGCCTTTGATCCATTCGCTCAGAATTGTGTGTTCTGGCCGGCAGCAGCTCTCCGGGGTCTCGGCAAAATAAGGTCTTCTCCAGCCCTTTTATTCGGCGATGCCAGGGATTGAACCTAGAACACTGTGCCTGCAAAATGCTTTGTCTACCACTAGCCTGTACCCCTTTCCACAATACCATGTCAGCTCATTGGTTCATCTCACTCTGCGCTCTTTCTTCTGACAGGCAACGCTTCGAGGCAGAGGAAGGTTTTCCCGAACATCTGAGATCCTTTAGTGATCCTTTGGCCCCCAAGAGATAAACAGTAAGGCCAAGGCTGATGGTACGGAAGGAAGGAAGGAAGGAAGGAAGGAAGGAAGGAAGGAAGGAAGGAAGGAAGGAAGGAAGGAAGGAAGGAAGGAGAAGAAGAAGAGATTAGATTTATACCCCGCTCTTCACTCACTTGGAGTCTCAGGGCGGCTTACAAACTCCTTTCCCTTCCCCTCCCCACAACAGGCACCCTGTGAGGTAGGTGGGGCTGAGAGAGTTCTGAGACAACTGTCCTTGAGGGAACAGCTGGTACAGAGCTATGGCTTGCCCAAGGTCATCCAGCCAGATGCAAGTGGAGGAGTGGGGAATCAAACCCGGTTCTCCCAGATTAGAGTCCGCGCACTTAACCACTACACCAAACAGGAAGGAAGGAAGGAAGGAAGGAAGGAAGGAAGGAAGGAAGGAAGGAAGGAAGGAAGGAAGGAAGGAAGGAAGGAAGGAAGGAAGGAAGGAAGGAAGGAAGGAAGGAAGGAAGGAAGGAAGGAAGGAAGGAAGGAAAAGAGATAGCGATAACTGAAAATCCCCCCAATTCCCCATGCATTTCCCCAACAAACTTCTTCAGGGGAATCTGTAATGTATAATATGCAAATACATTACTGAGCTCTCATTAAATAACGGTTATATAAATAAATAAGGGATTGTGCTAAAAATCAAATTATGATCTGTACGATAAGATACCAACCGCACACAAAACCAGTAGTGCTTATTCTGTCCTGATGATAGCATGGAGGAAAACGAGGGAGAAAGAAAAACTCCCTGGATGGAAGAGAGATTAGATAAACCGTCCAACACCCAACAGGTTTCGGCTCAATTTTAAAGAATCTTTCTTCTGCCTATATGAGTGTTACAAACCTACAAGTGTTTCTTCAACAAAAGAACAAGATCACTGTCAAGATCTGTAGTATACTTTGACCCCTAAACAAAGAAAGCCACTGTGATGCAGTGGTTAGAGGGTTGGACCAGGATGGGGGAAGCTCGGGTTCGAATCCCCGCTCTGCCACAGAAGCTTGGACCAGGCATATACTCACAGCCTAACCTACCTCACAGGATTGTTGTGATGATAAAATGGAGGAAAAGAGACGGACATAAGCCACTTGGATGTCCCGTTGGGGAGAAAGGCAGGGTATGAATGAAGTAAAGAAAAATGTGATATGCCTTGTTATTGAATCTGATCAACCTTGTGCCTGTTATCAACCTTGTGCGATACATTTTCAGAGTCTGAGAGGGACGTCTCCTGCCCCACTCCACAAACACCTGGTACCGCAGATTGTTTAACTGGAGGTGCCATGGGTTGGGACTTTCTGTGTGTGCTCTGTCACTAAGGTCCAAGTGTCATGTTGGGTTTGCTGAGGAAGGCAGCGTAAAGCAGAGGAGGAAGAGGAGATTGGGTTTATACCTCGCCCTTCACTACCTGAAGGAATCTCAGAGCAGTTTACAATCTCCTTTCCCTTCCCCTTCGCCTCCCCACAACAAACACACTTTGAGGTAGATGGGGCTGAGAGCTCTCTCGAGAACTGCTTGTGAGAGAACAGCTCTGAAAGAACTTTTAACTGACCCAAGGCCACCCAGCTGGCTGCATGTGGAGGAGGAAGAAAGAAGAGATTGAATTTATACCCCACCCTTCACTACCCGAAGGAGTCTCAGAGTGGCTTACAATCCCTTTCTCTTCCCCTCCCCACAGCAGACACCCTGTGAGGTAGGTGAGGCTAAGAGCGCTCTTTTGAGGACTGCTCTTGAGAGAGCAGCTCTGAGAGAACTTGTGACTAACCCAAGGTCACACCAGCAGCTGCATGTGGATGAGTGAGGAATCAACCCCAGCTCTCCCAGATTAGAGGCCATGCTCCTAACCACTACACCAAACCGGCTCTCCAAATAAACAAGAGGTTTTTGTGTCCCTGTTGGATCGTCATCTGTGGAAAATAGTTTGTCCAGTTTGGTGGGGCACAAGATATGCGAGTCTAGCCAGACCAAATCTTTGGGCTCTTTCGCTGAGTCTGCAGTCATCTTCAACTGCAAATCGGTCCACTCATAAACCCGCGGTCTGAAACGCCTGTGCTCCTTTTACTTGCTCAGCATAATTTCTTGCCGATTAACCCCAGTTATTTCTGGAATAATTCCCATGGCCTCGTGAAAATATTTCTGCATTTGAGTCGCAATAGGGGAAGCTGAAACCCCAAAAGATCCATGGAATCCTCTTCCAGGGTTTGGGGTTTTTTTCTAAATCTTAAAAAAATAGCCACTAGGGGGCAACATCCTAAAAGCCATCAGCAACTATTTGTTCCTCTGGTGTTGTGCAAAATTCCTCAATAATATTAAGCAGCTGCCCGAAAACAAATCCAAGCTTGGGCTTGTTTTTCTGGTGTGCAAAGTATAGTTAATCCGTGGAGCCGCTGCCATTGGATGATCCAGTTATGAACGATACAACCAAAGTTAGCAAAGTTTTTTAAAAGGAGCTGGAGTTACCATTCGGAAGATCACCGGCGTGGATGAAGTTGCCTTATGTGCAGCTAGACCAGGGACCCCCACCGCTGCACCCCCCAACACCTTTCGTGGTGCTCACCACCTGTTTTTAGAAACTGGGCAGCTGCTGCCAAAGGAACGTTTTGAAAAACCCGCACCGCCAGTCGAATCTCCAGTGGCCAATCGGAAGCCTTGCTGGGCAAAAGCCTCCCCTGGCACCACCCACTTTTTAAAAGCTCTAGGCGGGCACAAGGAACGAAGAAGAGATTAGATTTATACCCCACACTTCACTACCCGAAGTAGTCTCAGGGTGGCTTACAATCTCCTTCCCTTTCCCCTCCCCACAGCAGACACCCTGCGAGGGAGGTGGGGCTGAGAGAGCTCTTTTGAGAATTGCTTGTGAGAGAACAGCTCTGAAATAACTTGTGACTGACCCAAGGTCACACCTGCAGCTGTAGGAGCGGGGAAACAAACCCGGTTCTCCCAGATTGTTCTCCCAACAAACCCGGGGTCTCCCAGACCACGTTCCTAACCACTACACCAAACTGGTGTGGCACCCACAGACACAACATTGGGGACCCCTGTACTAAGCTGTTAGCTTTTTATAAGCAAGGAGGGGTGCTTTTTTAAAAAAATATTATTATTCCAAGAGGCAGTTTCCACTTGCACTCTTAAGTGGTACAGTCCAGGGAAGGTCTGTGTCACGTGTTTGTTTGTTCTAAATATGTAGGTAATCTCTCCAGAACCATGTACTGATTAGCTGTGGCTTTCCACGTGTGGCAGAATGCTCTACCGATAAGCCATTGTTTTTCTGCCTAGGGCTCTTCTATTGAAAGCCGTGCCTGCGCTCCAGTCTGCTCGGGCTATTTTGAGGCCGTGGGTGCTGGTCTGCGTTCACATATAATTAACAGATCTTAGCTGCTAGCGAATGATGTGAGATTTCTGTCTGGCAAGCGATAGTGCAAAACACTGATGTGTGCATGTGGGGGGGGGGGCACAGGGTCAAGACCATGAAAATCCATTCTGTTGTTAGAGACTTGGGATCTGTTCAGAATTGGGAAGAGAAGGAGACAATAGATATCCTCTTCTTATTGGATCTTACCAAGAATTCATGGAAGATCTATGTTTGGTGTTGTGGTTAAGTGCATGGACTCTAATCTGGGAAAACCGGGTTCGATTCCCCACGCCTCCACTTGCACCTGCTGGATGACCTTGGGCAAGCCCTAGTTCTGGCACAGCTGTTCTTAAAAAAGAGCCGTTTCTGTCAGAGCTCTCTCGGCCCCACCTACCTCACAGGGTGTCTATTGTGGGGAGGGGAAGGGAAAGGAGATTGTAAGCTGCTCTGAGACTTTGAGTGAAGGGCGGGGTATAAATCCAGTCGCCTTTCAAGTCAGCCATTTTTTCAGGGAAGCTGATCTCTGTCAGCTGGAGATCAGTTGTGAAAGCAGGAGATCTCCAGGCCTCACCTGGAGGCTGGCAACCCTAGCGGACTCCTTTCCCGGCACCGTTCTAGAAAGTGGGTGGGGCAAGGCGGGGCGTTTGCCCCACAAGGTTTCTGTTTACCATTGGAGATTTGATTTTTTTAAAAAAAAACGTTGCTTGGGGAGCAGCTGCCCCCACAGCACAAAGGTCTTCACTTGTGTGACTGAACGTAAGCTGCAGCAGGCATTTTGTGGCCGCCATTTTGTGACTGCGCCCACCATGGCGTGTTAGAACTCCAAATGTGCCCGCAGCTCAGGGCGTGTCCGTGGGTCTTCCCGCTTCCTTTTCTCATCACAACAGTCCCGCAAGGTAGGTTAGACCGGGGGCGGATTTACAGTTTAAATGTCAAGCGCAGGGGAGACAACAGAGGAAAGGGGAAGAGAGGGGAATGGCCAGTCAGAGACTGGTCGACGCAAACGGATTGACGTAGGTTTTCTTCAGCCAAAGGCTTCAGGGAAGGGTTTGAAGGGAGAGAGACAGAAATGGTGCCACCTAGAGGCTTCGGGAAGAAGGTCTTGGCATAAGGGCCAGCGAGAAAGAATGGGTTGAGCGGTTGAAGGGAGGAGGAATAATGAATGTGCTTCTGTTTTTAAAAAAAATCTGAACCAAACTGTAGAATGACAAACCCAAGCTGTTGGTGGCCTGTCTCTTCGATGCTTTTTTGCTGCTTTCGGTCTTAAAGATTCTTTTTCTTGCCTCCTTAAGCCTCCTGAGACCTGGCCAAGTTGCTGTTATTATTAACTTTATTTATATCGAGCTTGTGGCTGATCCAGTTCTTCACCCCAAGAGTAACTGACTCTTGGAATTCGCTGCCACAGGAAGTGGCGGCGGCTCCAAGCATAGACAACTTCAAGAGGGGATCGGAGAAACATACGGAGCAGGGGTCCATGAGTGGCTATTAGCCACGAGGTATAGATGGAAGACTCTGTCTGGGGCAAGTCATGCTCTGTCTTCTTGGTGCGTGGGGGGGGGGGGGGGACGGCATATGAAGTTCAGGCCCTGCTGATGGACCTCCTAATGGCCCCTGGATTTTGGTCAGTGAGTGACACAGAGTGTTGGACTGGATGGGCCGTTGGCCTGATCCAACATGGCTTCTCTTATGTTCTTCGTGGGCTCTTTCTATTCATAGTTCAGAGTCAGTTACAGACATCCCACCTTTCTCCCCCCCCGTGGGGACCCAAAGCAGCTTACATCATTCTCCTTGCCTCTGTTTGATCCTCACAACAACCTGTGAGGTAGGTGAGGCTGAGAGTATGTGACTGGCCCAAGGTCGCCCAGCGAGCTTCCATGGCAGAGTGGGGATTCGAACCTGGGTCTCCCAGGTCCCAGTCCAGCACTTTAACCACCCCACCACACTGGCTCTTGAGTTTCGTGAGGTAAAAGTTTGCAAACCAATAGCACGGGAGCTCTGTGGCAAGCTCTGTTCTATAGCTGAATTTCCCCCTCTGGGTCTTTGCCCCTAGCACAGACATAATTTGCCCTCGTTTGTTAACTTGTCTTTTTTAAAACTTTTGACCCCTCTATTTTCATTAAAACACCGGACTGCCTGTTATCCTCTCTTTGTGGCGCGGGGCTCATGCGCGAGATATTTTTTTTTCATTCCTTCTCCTTTTTAAAAAATTTTTAATCTTCATTTCTTTCCACTCTGATACACCAAAAGATTTGAAAGCGAACTGGTGTGGAAGAGAAAATTGGGAGCAGGTATAACACAGTTTGTGCTTACGCGAGGGCGCCTTCGGAGCCGGAAAGGCCTGAGGCAATTCAGTTGTCGTTTTGCATTTCCGTCACTCCTCCGGCGAGCGGCCGTGTTTGGAAGTAAGTAACCACCAGAGCCCCTGCCATTTGGAAAAACCTCCTCTAATATTGCCGCTTAACTAGATTGCCGCCCGCCGAGGGAATTTTTTGAAAAGGGGGCTAAAAATCTTGCTGCAGCGGGGAATTGGTAAAGGAAGGAAATATTGGGGCAGATTGAAATCAAACTTATGAAAATGCGGGAGGGGAACCCTGTGATTCAATGAAGGAGAAGAGAAGAGAAGAGATTGGATTTATATCCCGCCCTTCACTTGGAGTCTCAGAGCAGTTTACAAACTCCTTTCCCTTCCCCTCTCCACAACAGGCACTCTGTGAGGTCGGTGGGGCTGAGAGAGCTCTGACAGAAATGGCTCTTTTTCGAGAACAGCTGTGCCAGAACTAGGGCTTGCCCAAGGTCATCCAACAGGTGCAAGTGGAGGAGTGGGGATTCAAACCTGGTTCTCCCAGATTAGAGTCTGCACACTTAACCACTACACCAAACTGGCTCTCCAAACGCTGTGTCCTTAACAGCCTTGCTCAGGTCTTGCAAACGGAGTGGAGTGGATTCCTTGGTTGAGTCACTCCATTTCAGATTCGATCTTCCTCTTTCCCTGCTGCCTGACACTTTTCCTAGCACATTACTGTCTTGTTCCAGGGAGTCTTGTTTTCTCATAATGTGACCAAAGTATGATAGCCTCAGTTTGGTCATTTTAGCTTCTAGGGAGAGGTCAGGCTTGATTTCATTGGGCACTAGACCAACTCGATCTGCCGTTCACCGGTGGGGCTCTTGCTAGACTCCGGGCCTCAACAGGTGCCCGGCCGAGCCAGTTCTTGACACCAGCCTTCTGTGGATCACGAGCTTTGCTGTATCAGGGCCCGGGTTCCGTGCCTACTGTCTGAGCTTAAAAGGTTTCTTAGCTGGGAAAGAACCCTGCTTACAACCCCCAAAGTTTTGAAGCAGAGGCCAGATGGCCATCTGACAGCAATTTTGATTCAGTGGACTTGGGCAGTTCACGAGAGGGAGGGCAGGAAGGGTTGCCTCAGGGCTTAGTCCCCGTGGCCCCTTCTTACACACCCAGGGAAATGCTGATCGCCACTTTGGGGTCAGGAAGCGATGTTTCTCCAGGCCAGTTTGGCCAGGGATCCTGGAGGGTTTTAAAATTTTTTTGCCCTCTTCTGGGCATGGAGCAGGGGCCACTGGGGGTGTGTGAGGGGAGGTATTTGTGAATTTCCTGCATTGTGCAGGGGGTTGGACTAGATGGCCTTGGAGGCCCCCAGGGGTCCTTTCGAGCAGGAGCTCGGGGGAGCGCAGCTCCGGGAGTTGGTGCCAGCCCCCCTGTGGGGGAATGCCTGCTTGTGTCATGGCTGCAGCAAAATGACCCCGTCCCCTGGAAAGGTCCTTGTTCCTCCGACCAGCCTTCTGAAGGCTTCAGCCACCACTGAAGCTATCCTCTCAGAATAGTGTTATTTCTGAGGCTTGGATTAGTAGCTGTCCCCTCTTTCTTTCTTTCTTTCTTTCTTTCTTTCTTTCTTTCTTTCTTTCTTTCTTTCTTTCTTTCTTTCTTTCTTTCTTTCTTTCTTCCTTCCTTCCTTCCTTCCTTCCTTCCTTCCTTCCTTCCTTCCTTCCTTCCTTCCTTCCTTCCTTCCTTCTCTTTCTTTCTTTCTTTCATCTCTCTCTCTCTTTCTTTCTCTTTCTTTCTCTGTCTCTCTTCTTTCTTTCTTGCCTTCTGATATACTTCTGGTGATGTCAGGGGGTGTGGCATATGCAAATAAGTTATGCTAATGAGTTATGCTAATGAGATCCTGCACCTCTTTTTCTACGAAAGGACCCCTGCAGACCCCTACCAACTCCTTGATTCTATGATTCTAAGAGTGACAGCCATTCGGAGTACAGCGGTGGTCTTTAATCCATTGAGCTCCATCCATTGGGTCACAAGGCTCTCTGCAGCCACCCTATTTTGTCGCTATTGCTTTTTGGAAGGAATTCCTGCTAGCACAGCGAGACGGACCATTGCCGTGTTTGTTGGCCCTGACTTTCTTTGCACCGTCTAAATACCTGCTACATCTGTTGACGTGTTGGAACAATCCCAGCTTAAGCCAGAAGCTGCACTTTCGGTCTCCAGCCAGGGTTGCTCTTTTGGCCCCTGGTGGTAAATGCTGATCTTTTTTTTTTTTTTGCCTGCAAACAGGAGATTTCTTTAGGCTTACAGTTGGGGGGTGACTGAGTCTTAAACTCTTAATCGGAACAATTACCGCGCAAGCGTCCTCAGCCGAGCTTCACCTCTCAGCGGCTTTCAGTCCTGGCTTTGAATTAAACACATGCTCCCAAATCCTTAATTGATTTCAGTGGATCTAATACGCAACCTTTTCGTATTTCTTTATTAAAGTTGGGGGGCTGATTCTTCCCTTCATTTCCCAAATTAGGGATGCTTCTGAAATTTGCCTCTTCTGAAATCTTCCCAGGATGGTCATCATAAATATTAATTCTAGCTGTCAGATATTTGACTGGTAGATGGGTGTTCTACAATTTGAGATCTAGCCAAGTTCTTGGGAATGGCAGCTGTATCTTCTCAGGATTCTTGCTGTCCCAAGCAACACTGCCTTCTGGAGCCGAGCTGGTGTTATTTGCTCAATCCCGAGAATGCCCAGGCGTTTCTTGAAATTCCCAGGCACTGCTCTAAAGGCTCCCGTGACCACTGGCATGATACTAACCTTCTTCTCCCAGAGGTTCTCTAACACTATTTATAGGTCTTGCTACTTGGTGATCTTCTCCTGTCCTTTCTTTTCTATTTTTCTGTCTCCTGGGATTGCAGGGTCAATGATCCAAACCCTGTTTCTCATTTTTTTCTCTACAACTGTGATATCAGGGGTGTTATGCGCCAGTTGTTTATCAGTTTGCGCTTGGAAGTCCCAGAAAACCTTTGTTCCATCATTCTCCATGATCTTGTCTGCTTTGTGCTCCCGTGAATTTCTGGCTGATGGTAAGCCATACTTGCAAAGATTCCGGGTCGTTTCTGGAGAGGAAGTGATGTAATTAGAACACTTTGTTGCTTTAAGTTTCTTGGCCTTGTCTTTTTACAAAGTTAACACCTGGGGGGATACAGTTTGCTTCAGCTGCCTCTTCGTTTGTGTGTCTGTTCCTTTCTCCACATTACCCAGGCCCAAGTGTATTAATATAACACTTAGGAAGAATACCTTGATGCATTCGTATGTATAGTTGATCCTTTTGGTGTGTTGGGTTTTATTAGCTCACAGGAATGTGTACTAGTAAAACTTTACATAAGAACAAAGTCTGATTCCAGTGGTCTTAAAGGTGCCGCTTTGTTCCGTTGCTTCAGACCAATATGGCTACCCGCCTGGATCTATTACATAAGATCATAAGAGAAGCCATGTTGGGTCATGCCAATGGCCTGTCCAGTCCAACACTCTGTGTCACACTGTGGCCAAAACTCAGGTCCCATCAGGAGGTCCACCAGCCGGGCCACAACACCAGAAGCCCTCCCACTGTTGCCCCTCCCCCAAGCACCAAGAATACAGAGCATCACTGCCTCAGACATAAGAACATAAGAGACGCCATGTTGGATCCAGCCAGTGGTCCACCCAGTCCAACACTCTGTGTCACACTGTGGCCAAACCTCAGGTCCCATCAGGAGGTCCACCAGCAGGGCCACAATGCCAGAAGCCCTCCCACCGTTGCCCCCCAAGCACCAAGAATACAGGATACAATGGCCCCACTGCCTCCCTGGCTGCTTCTAATGCATTCGAAGAAAATGGTGTTGTTGGTCTGTATGTTTTTTGCAACATGTTTTTTGTGGTCCCTCTTTGCCTGTCTGATCCGGACTTGCATTTTATTTGCCACAGCCTGTGCTCCCTTTTATTTACGTCGCACAAAAAGAATCTTGGTTCAGTGTGTGAGTGCCTCCGGAGTGATTTTTTGCACATGTATGGAAGGAGAGCTGCAAATGAACCAACTCTACAGCGACTGTAATTCCTCATGAAGATGGTTTCAGAGGGTGGCTGCATTGGTCTCCAGTAGAGCAACTGGATCTCAGTAGCACCTTAAGATAGAGTCTTCCCTTGCTCAAAAGCCAGTCGAATTCTACTCTAGGGGGCGGTGCTCATCTCGGTTTCCAAGCTGAAGAGCCAGCACTGTCCGAAGATGTTTCTGTGGTCATGTGGCTGGCATGACTAGATGCTGAGGTGCACGGAATGCTGTTACCTTCCCACCGAAGCGGTACCTATTTATCTACTTGCAGTTTCTTGCTTTCGAACTGCTAGGTTGGCAGGAGCTGGGGCCAGAGACAGGAGCTCATTCCATCATGCGGCACTCAGGTCTTGAACTGCCGAACTACCGACCTTCCAGTCTGCAGTTCAGCATCTTAACCACTGAGCCACCGTGGCCCCTTAGAAACCAACAAAAGTTGAGAGTCAAAGCCTTATACCCGGAAACTCTCATTGGTCTCTGAGGTGCTTCTGGACTCAAATCAACTGTAATTCCTCGAATCCCAAGGGGACTCCCCTGTGTTATCTACTAGAAAAATCCTTTCCCTTTTTGTTACATGTTTGGCCTCCTGTTTTTCACTCAATGCTCACTGCTGATGAGCATTTGGGATGTCTTCTGAGAAGATGGCATTAATGCCTGAGAGAATTTCTGTTTCCTGATACTGAGGATGCTCCGCTGGTGCAAAATAACTGATATTTTTAATTGCAGGTTGATCCAGTGTTTGCAGAGGAAGTGGAGGAGAAAGTTCAAAGGTAGGCTGCTGCTGTCATTGGCTGTTACAGACTTTTTGTTCTTATAGTGCAGTTTTTAATCTAATGTCCTGTGTACATAAGCGCTCTTGTTCCCAAGCTCTGTGCGACCGTTCCTGTAGGGGCTTCCTTGTTACTTTCCATTTGGGGGAAGCGATCCGCATTCTCCTTCAGGCACTGTGTCCCCAAAGCTGTCCGCGACCTTGACAGAAGCAGGAGAGCCCCTGTTCGTGCAGAGCTCCGTTGAACAAAACCCCTGTTCGCAAAGATTTTGCGTCATGATTGCTCCCTCTAAGCTTGTGAGCAAAAACTCTACTCTGTGAGCTACTGGGCATTAAAGCTGCGAGTGAGCAATTCGACTGCTGCATAACTCAGTTTGCTCTGGAGCCCTCCTTCCTGAGCGAAGACAAAAAGGTGTGAGCCGGAGGCTAAAAAACTGTGAGCTAGCTCACACTAAATCAGCTTAGAGGGAACACTGGTCACGATCATGATAATAATATGCATGCAAACTGAGTCTTCCGCTTCCTGCTGTTCGGCAAAGGAAAATCCAAGCCCAGCTTTGCAGGCACTTCCTGCCGAATGCTGTTGCGGGGCACTAGATGTGGGGCTGCCGCTTTGTTTGTTACACCGGAAGCACGAGCAGAGGATATGCTGATCGCCCCACTTTCCTCTCCCCCCCACGTTAACCAGGTGTTCGAAGCCACGAAGCATAACCAGGTGTTCGAAGTCACGAAGGAGGCTTCCCCTAAAGCCTCCCTTGTCCTGCGAGAACAGCATGTCTTCAAATGCCGAGTTTCCTGATCAAACCGAGAGCGTTCTGTTTTTAAACGGCCGATGCGCCTGATATTTACAAGTTTGGGCCTCTTGTCAGTTAATTAGACTCTTATCTCTGAATGCATTTTAATTCACATCTGATTGGGCGCTGGGCCTTGAACAGCCGTGGCTGTTTGCATTTTCTCCGGGTCAATTGATCCTTGGGAGGTTCAGCAACTGAATGAGTGGTTGGCCTTTCCTAGCAAATATTTTTGCGTGAAGGAGATCTGAAGTGAAGGAGCAAGGGACCTGCCATTGTAGAGTCGCCTGCACGCAAAAGAATGGGGTAGGGAATTTTACAGTTCCATTGCTGGGCAAAGGTAGCAGAATTAACCCCAGCAGTAGTCTTTTTTTAACATGTATAAAATCCTGCCCAAAACCGTGGCTTCCGTGGCACTTAAACTGGACGTGTTTCCAGACCTCATCATGTTGAGATGAGATGCCAGCTACGCAAGAGGGATTAAAGACTAAAAAAATAGGGTTGCTAGCTCTGGGTTGGGAAATACCTGGAGATTTGCTCCCTTTAAGATGAGTTAGTGTGAGCTAGCTAATTTTTTTAGCCTTTGGCTCACACATTTTGACCTTAGCTCAGGAAGAATGGCTCCAAAGCAAACTAATTTATGCACTAGCCACATCGCTCGCTCACAACTTTAATGCCAATAGCTCACAAAGTAGAATTTTTGCTCTCAAGACTCCACAGCTTAGAGGGCGCATCGCTCACAGGGCGTCTGTTGTGGGGAGGGGAAGGGAAAGGAGATTGTCAGCCACTCCGAGACTCCTTCGGGTAGTGAAGGGTGGGGTATAAATCCAATCTCTTCTTCTTTTATCTACCAGTTATTGGTTTAATCTCTCAGCAATTCAACACTGAAACGACTTGGATCCTCCGCCACTCTTACTATCCAAATCCTAGTCTTTTGTTGTTGTTGTTCAGTCGCACAGTCGAGTCCGACTATTTGCAACCCCATGGACCACATCTCGCCAGGCCCTCCTGTCTTCCGTCGTTCTCCGGAGTTTGCTTAATTCCATGTTTGCTGCATTGATAACACTGTCTAGCCATCTCATCCTTCGCCGTCCCCTTCTTCTTTTGCCTTCAATCTTTCCCGGCATCAGGGTCTTCTCCAGGGAGCACTCCCTTCTCATTTGGTGGCCAAAGTATCTGAGCTTCGGCTTCAGTATCTGGCCTTCCAGGGAACAGTCAGGGTTGATTTTTTTTAGGATTGACTGATTTGATCTCCTTGCAGTCCATGGGACACTCGAGAGTCTTCTCCAGCACCAGAATTCAAAAGCATCTATTCTTTGGCGCTCCGCCTTCCTTATGGTCCAACTCTCACAACTATACATCACTACTGGGAATACCATTGCTTTGACCATACAGACTTTTGTTGGCAGGGTGATGTCTCTACTTTTTATTATGCTGTCTAGGTTTGCCATAGCTTTCCTCTCGAGGAGCAGGCGTCTTTTAATTTCATTAATCCTGGTCACTTCACACATTATATTTTGTAAAATTCTTCCTTAAGTACAGAAGATTTACCCTACCGGATCAGGCCAAACTGCATCTAGCCTTGATCTTTGTTTGCAACGTTGCCCAGCCAGTAGCCTCGAGGAAGCTCATGACCAGGGCTTTAAAAAGCAACACACTTCCCCATTGTTTGTCCCTGGTGTCTGATGCTCAGGGGATATACTGCTGCTGTATATGGAAGTTCCTTTTTGCTGTTACGACTAACAGTGATTATCAGCTGTGCCCTCCACTTATGTTGTTGATTGACTTAGAAGAAGGAGAAGAGTAGGTTTTTATACCCCACTTTCCTCTACCCTGAGGAGTCTTAAAGGGAGCCAGTTTGGTGTAGTGGTTAAGTGTGAGGACTCTAATCTGGGAGAACCGGGTTTGATTCCCCACTCCTCCACTTGCACCTGGCTGGATGACCTTGGGCAAGCCATAGCTCTGTACCAGCTGTTCTCTCAAGGACAGTTCTGGAAAGAGCTGTCTCAGCCCCACCTACCTCACAGGGTGTCTGTTGTGGGGAGGGGAAGGGAAAGGAGTTTGTAAGCCGCTCTGAGACTCCAAGTGAGTGAAGAGCGGGGTATAAATCCAATCTCTTCTTCTTCTTCTTCTCTTCATTCGCTTTCCCTTCCTCTCCCCACAACAGGCCCCTTGGGAGATAGGTGGGTCTGAGAGCATTCTGAGAGAACTGTGATTGGCCAAGGGTCCCCCAACAGGCTTTGTGTGGAAGAGGAGTGGGGAATCAAACCCGGCTCTCCAGATTAGAATTTGCTACTCTTAACCCCTACACTCTGCTGGCTCTCAGGTTTTGGGAGTTTATCAGCTGTATTACAATACAATTCAATACAGAGAATCTCAAGGTGGGGGAATGTAGAAACTCCATGGCTATTTAATTATGTCTTTTTTAGTGGGTTTTAAAAAGAAAGAAAGAAAGAAAGAAAGAAAGAAAGAAAGAAAGAAAGAAAGAAAGAAAGAAAGAAAGAAAGAAAGAGAGAGAGAGTGCGGTTGGATTACAACCAAGCACTTCATGCGCCTGCTGGAAGTGAACTGTGCTTCATGAATGCTTGCGCCACCAAACATTTCTCTCTTTGAGGTGCCGTAAAATCCTGTCGCCCTGACCTGGCTGGCCCTGGCTAGCCTGATCTCGTCAGTTCTCGCAAGCTAAGCAGGGTCGGGCCTGGTTAGTACTTGGATGGGAGACCGCCCAGGAAGATGGGGGACTGCCATGTGGAGGGAGGCAAAGGCACACCAACTCTGCTCGTCTCTTGCCTTGAGAACCCCTCAGGAGTCGCCGTGCATTGCCTGCAACTTCACCACCTGCCCTGCCCTGGATGGCCCAGGCTTGGTGGATCTTGTCCGATCTCAGAAGCTAAGCGGGGTCAGCACGGGTTCATGTTTGGGTGGGAGACCCTCAAGGAAGTCCAGGGTCACCATGCAAAGGCAGGCAAGGGCGAACCACCTGTGAACGTCTCTTGCCTTGAAAGCCCCTGGATTGGTCTCCCTAAGTTGGTTGATGGCACTTTTCGAACACAAGACTCAGTTGCTTTGACTGCAGGAGAGGAACACCGTGAAAGTGACCCTCCGGAATTAGAATAGATACCCTATCGCAATGAGAAATTGTACCCATCCTGCCAACTTTTAGGTGCTCTTCACCTTCCACTAAAACTGAGAAAGGCAGAGGGGGAAAATTATCCTGTTCTCTGTTCCTTCCCTGACGTTTGTAACTGTGTGGATCGACTCGGTTCTATCGGCGCATCAGTTGTCAGTTGCATTAATCAGCATTCATTAGAGGTGGGCTAGAGATTATTTAAATAAGCAAAAGCCTCTCTCATGCTCCCTCCCCCTTGTCTCCTCCCTGCCCTGAATAAGAACATATTCTCATCCATGAGAGGGCGGGGCTGTGGCTCAGTGGCAGAGCATCTGCTTTGCATGCCGAAGGTCCCAGGTTCAATCCCCAGCATTTCCAGCTGAAAGGACCAGGTAGAAAGATGATGTGAAAGACCTCTGCTTGAGACCCTGGAGAGCCGCTGCCAGTCTGAGTAGACAATACGGACTTCGATGGACCAAGGGTCTGATTCAGTAGAAGGCCGTTTCAAGCGTTCATGAGCTTGCTGCCATTCCGTAAGATCAGACGGCTCTGAGAGCAAATGTCTGAAGGCCAGTGGTCAGATTCTATACTGTTTCGTTGCTAGGGCGGCTGGAGTTCATTTGCTACCGGCGATACCTCAGGAAGATCTCCACGCCGTTACGAGAAACTGCTTTGCCATGGTGAACAGCTCCATCTCGGAGGGGATGTCGTCCGCGATCTTAGAGGTAAACACTTCCTCCTCCTTTGCTTCGGTCGGAACCTGTCACCCGTTCGTCAGGGCTTTTCTGTGCAGGGAATTGGTTTGCATTGTACAAAATGATTTTACAAACTTGCTTGACTAAACGATTAGGGACCGTGGTCTATACTGCTGCGTATAGCTTATTGTAAATAGGATCCTGTTTATGTCATTTTTGTACCACTTATTGTGTCATAAGAATACTCACATCACACTTCTGTTCTTTCTGACGGTTCCAGACTTATGCGTTGGTTATTGAAAGTCCCATACTGAAAGTCCCACTCTGTCTTATCCGCATTGATTTCCCTGGATGAAAGGCAGACAATAAACCACGTGTTAGACTGTCTGTAGCAGTAGAAAAGAGCAAGGGTCCAGGAGCATCTTAAAGACTAACAAAACTTGTGGTGGAGGATGAGCTTTTTGTGAGTCACTGCTCACTGCTTCAGGTACCTGAAGAAGTGAGCAGTGACTCAAGAAAGCTCATACCCTACCGCGAATTTTGTAAACAAAATAAATATTAATAAAATAAAAAGTCTAATTGTTTACACAAGTTATGGCCCGCCTCCCCTCTAAGCTGAGTTGGTGTGAGCCAGATCACAGTTTTTTAGCCTCCAGCTCACACCTTTCTGTCTTACCTCAGGAAGGATAGCTCCAAAGCAAACTGACTTATGCAGCAGCCAAATCGCTCACTCACAACTTTAATGCCAGTTAGCTCACAAAGTAGAATTTATGCTCACAAAACTCCACAGCTTAGAGGAAGCATGGGTTACGGCCACAGTCATCAGTTCATGGTTGACTAGACTTCCAGTTGACTACTCTTAGCTGTCCTTACTGGAGACATCGATTCAGTGAGACGTCACTGAACGGCAGCGAGATGATAATTCTAGGAACTGTCTGGACCTGTTCAGATTGGTGGGGTTCTGCCACCAGTCCCAGCGGGCTCAAGCCTTGCAGATACCTACCAAGTCAAAACGGGAAGAGTCCAGGCTAGTCTGGGTGATTTCTTACTTGGGTAGGGTTTTTTTCTCAGCCTTCTACTGAATCAGACCCTTGGTGCATCGAACCTTGGTGCATCAAAGTCACTATTGTCTCCTCAGACCGACAGCAGCTCTCCAGGGTCTTTGGCTTTCATATCACTTACAACCTGCTCCTTACTGGAGCCTGAAACTGGTACCTTCTGCACGCCAAGCAGGAGCTCCACCACTAAGCCACAGCTCCTCCCCAGTTTCAAGTTTCCCTCTCTGATCTGTATCACAACCATTAAATATCCATTGATGTTTCTTAGGATTGGTCCAAAAGTCTTCCTTGGGGATACTGCCGGACTCTAGCTTCATTCTCACACCTTTCCGTCGACTCTTGCATTTACATGCTAATGTGCTACAGCTAACTTTTGAGATTTGATTCCAGTTTTGTCTGAAGGAGTGTGTTTCGCACATGAACACTTACACTTTGAATAAAACTTGGTTGGTCTCAGAGGCGCTACTCGACTCAAACTTTGTTCTGATGCTAATTTGCTCCCTTCCGTTGGTCTTGCCGGCCACCTGATCCAGTTTCAGCTCTGCATGTTCCTCTTGGCTCTGAGTGGTCCCTCCTCATGCCTGCCCCCTGCCCTCTTTTTTCCCTATAAGCAGGGGTCATTTTGAGCAGGAGCTCAGGGGAGCTCAGCTCCGGGAGTTGGTGACCCCCCCCCAGCGGGGGAATGCCTGCTTGTGTCATGGCTGCAGCAAAATGACCCCGTCCCCTGGAAAGGTCCTTGTTCCTCCGACCAGCCTTCTGAAGGCTTCAGCCACCACTGAAGCTATCCTCCCTGAATAGTGCTATTTCTGAGGCTTGGATTGGTAACTGTCCCCTTCCTTCCTTCCTTCCTTCCTTCCTTCCTTCCTTCCTTCCTTCCTTCCTCCCTCCCTCCCTCCCTCCCTCCCTCCCTCCCTTCCTTCCTTCCTTCCTTCCTTCCTTCCTTTCTTTCGTGTACTAGGACCGCGGTCGCCTGGTCTCTCGTAATGGCGACCGCCACATGGTCAGCGCACATGGTCAGAATCTACCTGAGCTTCAGCCAGGTAGAACAATAGCCAGTCGGAACCTGGGCAACCACCAATTATGAGGCTAGGTCTCCTGCTGGGGGACCTATGAACTCCAACCACGGACTTAAGGTCCTATCAGGTCTTGGGGGCGAGGTCGGGGCATTGTCTTCGGCTGGCATAAAAGAGGGCTCTGAGCCCGGGGTTTCTCATGTTCCATCTGACCCTCAATAAAGAGCTTTGCTATGAAATCACTACCACTCGCCTCCCGACTCCAATATTTCTTTCTTTCTTTCTTTCTTTCTTTCTTTCTTTCTTTCTCTTTCTTTCTTTCTTTCCTTCCTTCCTTCCTTCCTTCCTTCCTTCCTTCCTTCCTTCCTTCCTTCCTTCCTTCCTTCCTTCTTTCCTTCCTTTCTCTCTCTCTCTCTCTCTCCTTTCTTTCTTGCTTTCTGATATACTTCCGGTGATGTCAAGTGGTATAGCATATGCAAATAAGTTATGCTAATGAGTTATGCTAATGAGCTCCTGCACCTCTTTTTCTACGAAATGACCCCTGCCTATAAGTAACCCTGGAGGAGATCTTATTCCATGTGGCTGAAGAAGTGTGCTTTGCACACGGAAACTTACACTTTGAACAAAACTTTGTTGGGCTTAAAGGTCCTATTGGACTCAGACTTTCTTTAGCGACAGTGTTTGAAAAAAATCCCACCTGTTCCCCGTCAGTGATATTTTGATGAGGCTTCAAAAAAGGATGGAGATTTCAGCCCGTCTACCAGCAGAAGCAAGCGACACTTCATTCCTACCCATCCCCACTTTTCATGATGTCAAAAGCAAGACGCTGTGCCTTCACTCTGGTTTGGTTTTATGATGTTTCCGCATCCCCAAATCAAATTGGTTGTGTGAGGGTGGCACAAAGCCAGTTCTGAGCGTCTGCAGGAAGCGTGGTCCTCTCTCTGAGTTGGCTTCAGTGTCAAGGAATGCAAGCCAATAGAAATTTGGGCCTCTGATGATGCCAAAAGTCCAAGCAGAGTGCTCCCTGTCCTCCCTATGGCATTCCATTGCGGAAAGACAATAAAGGGGGAATAGTGCCAGAGCCATGAATAACTGGCAAAAAACATTGGTCGCCCCTGACCTCACTTAAGGTGGCAGGGGAACTTGGGGCGGGGGAGTGGGGGAGAGACACTCAAAGGCAGATCTTTGTAAGTGGGCTTCTTCATACAGGCGGGGGTAGTTCTGACTTGTTGGAGAGAAAATAATCCACATATAGACTTGAAGAATGAAACTGCAGTTCCGTACGGAAAATAATTAAGATCCTGTTGGAACATGCAGTGTCGTAATTGCTTGTGACACCACGGATTTCATGTCAATCACAATCGGTCCGGAGTTTCTTCTGGTGCAAGAATTACATTCTTTAGTTCTCTTTGTCAAGTTGCCAACTTCAAGTGCTGAGCATTTGTTGCAGGATTTGTCTTTCTCGACGATGCTACAGAAGGCCAGATGATTCAACACAGCCAATCCCCGCTCAGCAACTGAGTCCTAACTGAGTCCTAAGACACCGATTTTACTTTCTGGAACTGTGTTTCTCCTCCAGACTTACAGCCAGACTAGGTTTGGTGTCCCCAGGAAGGGTAACACAAGCCATGTTTCAAGAGCCAGCAGGTCTGGGAGGTCAGCTTGAGATGCTGATTGGTCTGTATTCAAATCTTCCAGTGCTTTTAAAAACAAATTGCATCCCTTTACTGCCATGATCCAAAGCCGAGCCATCCATGGAGAAAGTCTGATATCTCCACCACACTCTCCGCCTCGTTTTGTCCCGAAACTAGCCAAGCCAGGTGTGCGACCAGAAAAGGGGAGAAAAATACAACCCTACATGAGAAAGGTACGCTGCCCTGAGACCTGTCTTTCAGGGGAGGGTGGCCTAAAAGTCGAATTTAATAAATAATAAATAAATAAATAATAAATAAATATGGCTGAGACAAAGAAAAAAACTAAAATATAGCTACGCATGTAGTGGTTCTGTACAAAATATCATATATAATTTAATTATGCATTCAGAAGTGCTAAAATATCATTTAAAAAGCATAGCTCTATGGTCCTGCATGTAAGTTCCTAATATAAAGACAAATGTCCACTCATATAAATACAGGTTAAAAGGTACAAATTATATCCATATACGAGAACCAATACCAAATGCGTTTAGGGTACTTCTTAATTTGCAGTTGTTTAGTCATATACTTTATGCATATTTTAGACCCATGGGCATACGAAATATTGTACAGTTTGATGTAGTGGTTAAGTGTGCGGACTCTAATATGGGACAACTAGGTTTGATTCCCCACTCTTCCACTTGCAGCTGCTGGATGACCTTGGGCAAGCCATAGTTCTGTCAGAGCTGTTCTCTCAAGAACGATTCTCTCAGAGCTCTCTCAGCCCCACCTACCTCAAAGGGTGTCTGTTATGGGGAGGGGAAGGAACAGGAGATTGTAAGCCACTCTGAGACTCCTTCAGGTAGTGAAGGGCAGGGTGTAAATCCAATCTCCTCCTCCTCCTCTTCTTCTTCTTCTGTTGTGTCTCAAGAATATCACCACTTACTCTATGGGTGAACATCTCGGTGTCAGAGTAAGGTAGTTATCCCAGTTCCATGCATTTCAAAATATTTAAATATTTTGTTGTTGTTGCTTAACAGATATATAATTCCCCCCTTCAGTTTATGGCCATTCTGTATACGATGAGTTTTATGTATATTTTTGTTAAATTTATGGAGTGCTTGGTTGGAATTTTACCACTGAGGGAGGCTTTTAGCCAAAACGCGTTTGGTGTTGGATATAATTTGTACCTTTATTGGATATAATTTGTACCTTTTAACCTGTTATTTATATGATTGCTCATTTGTTTTTATATTAGGATTAGGTACTTATACACAGAGCCATAGAACTGTGGTTTTTAAATGATATTTTAGCACTTTTGAGTGTATAATTAGATTATATACAAGAAGGGGGACCTGCGGTACTCGCGGGGTGGGGAGAAGCTGTCAGCCACTCGGGCCCGGCATTTCTCCCCCTGCCACCCCCACCCCCAGCTCCTACGCTGGGCCTGAGTGGCGTTAAGCCACTCGGGCCCCGCGTTTCTCTCCCCTGCCGCTTCTCCCCCTCCCCCCACGGTCTTCGGCAGGCCTCGGCAGTGCTCGCTGGGCCCGCCAGTTCTCCCCCTCCCCCCCACGGGATCCGACGGGCCTCAGCAGCTCTCACTGGGCCCGCTGCTCGCCCCTTCCCCCCCCCCCCCATGGGCTCCCGGCAGACCTTGGCAGCTCTCGCCGGGGCCGCTGCAGTTCCGAGAGTGTTCCCTGCGCATGCGCAGGGGACGCTCTTTTACTTTTCGGAGGATTTAAATATCCCCCGAATTTTTTTTTTTAAGTTTTTGGATTTTTCTGCACACGGGTATCCCCTGTGTGTAGGAAAACCTCCCTGCCCCCCAGGTGCCCCCCTGAGCGGATTTAGGTATCCGCACGTGGGGGGAGGTGTCTTCGGTATTAGTATATAGATATTTTGTACATTAGTACTACATATGTAGCTATATTTTAGTTTCTTTTTCTTTGTCTCAGCCTTTTAGGTTACCTCACTAGCCAAGGCGGGCTCATCTCTCCTTGGTTTTGGAGGAATTTTCCATCTGAAAGAAAAATACACCTTCTTCTAAGAGCAATATCATTCAGTTTACTTGAACAGATCCACGACTGCTCTGTGTGACCATGATCCCAGAAGTATTGTATGTCATTACAAACAACAAAGGGGTGTTGTTTTTTGGGGGGGATGGGGGTTGCCGTCAGGTCACAGCTGACTTATGGTGACCCCATAGAGTTTTCAAGGCAAGAGATGTTCCACGGTGGTTTGCCCTTGCCTGCCTCTGCATCACAACCCTGGTATTCCTTGGTATACCTGGTGTTCCCATCCAAACACTAGCCAGGGCCAACCCTGCTTAGCTTCCGAGATCGGACAAGACCAGGCTAGCCTGGGCTATCCAGGTCAGGGATGAACATTACAAAATTATTAACTTATTATTAACTTATTAACAAAATTATTAACTTCAGCATCAAACCCTCGGTTGAAATCCCAGCTTGGCACCCGTTGGCAATCCCATCTGCATTCAGATGTGACAACTAGGCAAAAATTCAGTATTCAGGTAGATTGTGCGATTGTGGGTCAGGTGCAATAGAGACTTTAGATCATCTTATGTTATTTTGCCACCAGTGGATTGGCCCCAGATCCTATTGTTTGGTGTCGTGGTTAAGTGCGCGGACTCTAATCTGGGAGAACCGGGTTTGATTCTCCACTCCTCCACTTGCACCTGCTGGATGATCTTGGGCAAGCCATAGTTCTGTACCAGCTGTTCTCTCAAGGACAGTTGTCTCAGAGCTCTCTCAGCCCCACCCGCCTCACAAGGTGACTGTTGTGGGGAAGGGAAGGGAAAGGAGTTTGTAAGCCATTCTGAGACTCCTTCAGGTAGTGAAGGGCGGGGTATAAATCCAATCTCTTCTCTTCTCTTCTAATGTGCTTTGTAGTAGCTGTTTGTACGCCTGGCTTAAGACCTTTGGTCAATAAAGCTAATAAATAAAAGGGAAGATGTGACGACTAACCAAGTTGTGGTCACCATTAGGATGGCTGGCAGTCCCTTCGTGGACAATTTCCCTGCTTATTGCCCCTCTGCTCCTTGGAGAAAATGAAACCCATCTCTGTGTCTTAAGAGGGAAAACACCCACGCTGTCTGTATGACGTGCCAACCCAGTGGTTCAGCAGCCACCTCCGTGGAATACCGAATGTCTCTTGCTTCTGCTTACCTCTTTTAGATAAAGAGATCTTTGATGCCCTTTGGTGAAACTTGTTCTGCACTGCCTGAATTTTCTGTAGGAGTCAAAAGAAGATCATAATGGCAATGAATATTTATCTTTTACACCAGGAAGAACTGCAGGATTCGTGAGAGAGTTGGGTTTTTGTTTTTTGGCCAGGTGACTTTGCCAAGGGGGACGAGGCCTACTCATCTACCCTAGGCCTGTGCCAACTTGCATTCTGGCAAAGGGAGAGAGAGTTGAGGAAACAGAGCGTGAGCACTGAGCCCAGACGTGCCCAGTTAAAATCTCACCTCAGCCATAAGTTCATTTATTGGTTTCCGCAAACAGCTGTTCCGGTGGTTCGTAACCTTTAATTCACTGCTGCCTGCCAAGAAACAAGTTTTTTTGAAAAAGGACCTAAAAACAGAACAGCGGACAAGCCAAATATTTATGTAGGTTTATTTGGGAGAAATATGTAAACGATCAGACATGGATTCCGTGAGACCTTTGCCACTGATGGCGGTCTGCTGATGCTTCCATGACAGGTTCAACTCCTTCTTGTTGGGTGCTGCTTTTTAAGGGCCTGGAGGAGAAATCGAGGATCTGAGAATTTATCTTCAGGGTAGGGTGAACAGTATAAAACAGCTCTCCTCCACCAGCAGTCAGAACCAAGTGAAGAGAAGGGCTGCCTAAAATCCTCACTATCTATTTGTCACCAAAAGTTGAGTACCTGCTAATTTTTGTAGCTCACCCTCCTCCCCCCCGCCCCCGGCGGTTGTCTTATCGCCCCCTGTCCAGGGCAGCGACTAAAAGGTTCTCTAATGGCTGCCACCGCTCTGATATGGGTCTCCTTGGGAAGGTCCAGAGCACCCACCCTTTATACAGTACTTTCCCGGTAGGTTTCCCTTTATACTGAATTAGACCCTTGGCCATCAAGGTCAGTATTATCTACTCAGACTGGCAGCCGCTCCCCAGGGTCTCAAGCAGAGGTCTTTCGCATACCTACTGTCTGCTTTTTTAAAACTGGAGATGCTGGGGATTGAACCTGGGATCTTCCGCGTGGCAACCAGATGCTCTACCACTGAGCCACAGCCCCTCCCCTTAAATTCAAAAGCCCACGTTTTGTTTTTGCATTCCCCTTGCGCAGCTCGAACCCGTAAGCATTTTTCGTGTCATTTTCTTTCTCTTTTGACAAACGTCTCCCCTCAAGTTTATGCACTATTACCATAATTTTTGCATCAGTTGCATATGAAAAGCATATATAAAACCTGTCACAAAATGTTCCTTGAAAGCAGCTGCCGACTCTGGGAGGCCAGCGGTGAACGCGAGTGAAACGAAACCGCTTGCTACTCTTAACGGCCCGAAACAGAAAAGACATGAAAAGGGACACCTTCGTAAATCCTTCTTAGGGAAGTGTCACCTCTGCCAAGTATTATCAGTGCTGCATGCGTCGCTCATATTTTTCTGCAGGGAACGGTTTGCTTTTCTCTGCGCGGGGGTTTCAGAAAGCGTAGTGGCTCAAAAGTGGCTGAGGTTTACGGCCCCTTCCTCCTTCAAAAGCTTTATTTTGTCCAAATTTTCCCATGGATAAAATCTATCAGCCTTGACGACAGCGCGGGACCATCTGCCTCGATTGAAAAGAAACGAGAGCTCTCGAAAGGTGGTGTCATTTTAATTAGATGAAACCCCTACCTGAGATTGGTCGACAGGTGGAAGAGCCATCTGTCAAAAAGCCTGTTCTATTAAGCAGGGCAAAGCTGGCTCGGAAAAACCATCTTCAACCCATGGCCCCGCTGGGCTTGAAGAACACTGGTCGAACCTGTTGGATAAACAACAACAACAACCATGGATCTTTTCAAGTGTGTTTTGTCCTGTAGCCGCTTCCCTGTCTTTTTTGTCCCTTGTTCAGGATTTGAACTCGGGCTATGTTCATTGTGTCATTGGCCTCGGGGCTGGCGGATCTCCCTCTGGATAAGGGCCTCACCCACTTTCCCAAGACACGGGGCAGGTGCCACATCAGGGAATGGGGCTCAGAAGAGCCACGGGTGGTTCCTGAGCCACTAAATTAGTATCACTGTTCTAAAGAACACAATGCGGCCCTACCAAAGTTGTTGTCTCTCAAATGTGGGAAGAAAGAAGCAGAGAGGTCACAAGTTATAAATACTTCCTCACATCAGGAAAGATAATTTCTCAGGAAGAAGAATTCTGGCGTGGCCTCCTCTGGCATGCAGGAGAATTTTGACACTGGGGAATATTTATAGAATCAAAGAATCACAGAGTTGGAAGGGGCCATCCAGGTCAACCCCCTGCTCAATGCAGGATCAGCCGCTGCTTGAAGACTGCCGGGGAGGGGGAGCTCACCACCTCCCTAGGCACTGCACTGTTGCCTGATATCCCTGATATCCAGCCAGTACTTTCCTGCCCTTAATTTAAACCCATTCTTGAGAGTCCTCTCCTCTGCTGCCAACAGGAACAGCTCCCTGCCTTCCTCTAAGTGACAGCCCTTCAGATACTTAAAGAGAGCAATTATGTCCCCCCCTCAATCTCCTTTTCTCCAGACCGAACATTCCCAAGTCCCCCAACCTTTCCTCATAGGGCTTGGTCCCCAGGCCCCGCATCATCCTCGTCTCTCTCCTCTGCACCCGGTCAATTCTGTCCACATCCTTTGTGAAGCAAGGCCTCCAGAACTGCACACGGTACTCCAGGTGTGGCCTGACCAGTGCAGTGTACAGTGGGACCATGACATCTTGTGATTTGGATGTTCTGCCTCTATTGATACACCCCAAGATTGCATTAGCCTTTTTTGTCGCCACATCACACACTGGCTGCTCTTTCAGTCCACCCTTACCCCAAGACCTTGTTCACACACACACACTGCTACTCAGAAGTGTATCCCCCATCCAGTCTGCGTGTTCCTCATTTTTGTTACCTAGATGTAGCACTCGGCACCTATCCTTGTGAGCCAGTTTGGTGTAGTGGTTAAGTGCGCGGACTCTAATCTGGGAGAATCGGGTTTGATCCCCAACTCCTCCGCTTGCACCTGGCTGGATGACCTTGGGCAAGCCATAGCTCTGTACCAGCTGTTCTCTGAAGGACAGTTGTCTCAGAGCTCTCTCGGCCCCACCTACCTCACAGGGTGTCTGTTGTGGGGAGGGGAAGGGAAAGGAGTTTGTAAGCCGCTCTGAGACTCCAAGTGAGTGAAGGGTGGGATATAAATCCAATCTCTTCTTCTTCTTCTTTTTCTTCTTCTTCTTCTTCTTCTTGTTAGATTGCATCTTGTTCACATCTGCCCACTTTTCCAGCACATTCAGATCCTGTTGAATTCTGTCTCTATCTTCTGACGTGTTCGCTGCTCCTCCCAATTTAATGTCATCTGCAAACATGCTAAACCCCCAGCTGTGTTCTGATGTATAGTCCTTCCAAAGCTAAGAAGAGCCAGACTGGATTAGAGCAAAGGTCCTTTTAGTCTCTTTTCTACATTGCAAGCCACAAGGAGGGTAGGAAGGCAACCACTCTATACCCTATTGCCTCTCACCCCCAGTTTACTGCGTCTGAACACTGAGGTCCCATGACATTTGGCTGGATCAAAAGTTGGGCCATCTGGGTAAGAGGGTGGAGCCTGTATGTAACTTCTCATTCTTTCCTACAATGGCTGGTCTGTGGATGTCAAAGGGGAAACTCTCAAGAGCCAGCTGGACCGAAGTTCTGAAAAAAGCCATTCCGCCCAGGAGGATTCTCCTAACCCCACGCTTTAGAAACGTGCCATCTCTTCTGCACCTAGGAGAGCAGAAAAACAATAGAACCACTTAAACTCCGTGTCCTCCTTAACTTCCTTTCAGTTGTGCTTTGCATTTGAGATGGGCAATTCTGGAATTGGAATGAAATGTTACTCTCTGCGTCGTTGCGTTCCCAAACCACCAAATTATAAATAGTTTTCTCAAAATGATTGCTGCTACTTCTTCTTTTTTCCCCCTCCAACTGCCCAAGAATAGACCGAGCCTCTTAAATTAAATTCAAAACCACTTTGGGCAGTAATTATTTACAGCATAATCCATTTGCGCAAGGCCAGTTGGGGCAAAGCCAAGCGCTTGTCTTGTGCGTTGAGCCATCTGTTAACGTCAGTCAAGGGCTGTAATTCATCTTCTAGATGTTTGAGATGAGGCCCTCCGCACTTGTTATATAGACTTTCCTTTCTCTTGTAAGATGCCTCGACAGCAAGAAAACAGGGAAGGAAGTCTTGGGGCACAGGAGCAGCTCTGTTGGAACAGACCAATGGCCTACCAAGGCCAGCATCTAGTTTCACGCAATAACCAACCAGATGGCCTGAAAATCCTTCAAGCAGAGCCTCGAACTCAGACCTACCCCCTGTTCTTGGCAGCAATTGGTATTCAGAGCAAGGTGCAGGAGTTTAATACTCAGCAAAACTATTCATTATTGCTTATTACACAAGAACACCTCGACTGGATTAGACCAATGATCCATATTGCCCTGCATCCTGTCTCACACAGTGGCCAGCCAGTTCCTCTGGACAGCCAACAACAGGGCAGAGAGGCTGAGGCCTTCCCCTGACGTTGACTCCTGGCTCTGGGACTCAGAGGATAAGAAGAGTCCGGCCAGATCAGACCAGTGGTCCATCGAGTTCAGCATCCTGTCTTACTCACTGGCCAACCAGTTCCTCTGGAGGGCTAACAACAGGGCAGAGAGGCTGAGGCCTTCCCCTGATGTTGCCTCCTGGCTCTGTGATTCAGAGGTTTAGTGCCTATGAGCATGGAAGTTCCCTTCAGTCACCATGGCTAGTAGCCATTGATAGACTTATCTTCCATGAATCTATCTATTAGAACATAAGAAGAGCTCTGCTGGATCAGACTAGTGGTCCATCCAGCCCAACATCCTGTCTCACACTGTGGCAACCAGTTCCTCTGGAGGTTCAACAACAGGGCATAGGGGCTGAGGCCTTCCCCAATGTTGCCTCCTGGCACTGGGATCCAGAGGTTGACTGCCTCTGCACGTGGAGGATAACATAAGAAAAGCCCTGCTGGATCAGACCAGTGAGGGTCCATCGAGTCCAGCATCCTATCTCACACAGTGGCCAACCAGTTCCTCTGGAGGCCTAGAGGGCATAGAGGCCAAGGCCTTCATAAGAATATCAGAAGAGCTCTGCTGGATCAGACCAGTGGTCCATCTAATCCAGCATCTCTCCTCACACAGTGGCCTCCAGTTCCTCTGGAGGGCCAACAACAAGGCATAGAGGCCGAGGCCTTCATAAGAACATCAGAAGAGCCCTGCTGGAGCAGACCAGTGGTCCATCTTCTCTAGAAAAAGAAGAAAAAGAGATTGGATTTATACCCCGCCCTCCACTCCCCAAGGGAGTCTCAGAGCGGCTTACAAACTCCTTTTCCCTTCCCCTCCCCACAACAGACACCCTGTGAGGTAGGTGGGGTTGAGAGAGCTTTTTCCCAAGCTGTCCTTGAGGGAACAGCTGGTACAGAGCTATGGCTTGCCCAAGGTCATCCAGCCAGGTGCAAGTGGAGGAGTGGGGAATTAAACCCGGTTCTCCCAGATTAGAGTCCGCGCACTTAACCACTACACCAAACTGGCTCTCTAGCATCCTGTCTCACACAGTGGCTAACGGACTACTAAGGAGGGCCAACAACAGGCCATAGTTACCATGGCTAGTAGCTAGGGTTCCCAGCTCTGGGTAGAGAACTGGGTTTGATTCCCCACTCCTCCACTTGCACCTGGTGGATGACCTTGGGCAAGCCATAGCTCTGTACCAGCTATTCTCTCAAGGACAGTTGTCTCAGAGCTCTCTCAGCCCCACCCACCTCACAGGGTGTCTGTTGTGGGGAGGGGAAGGGAAAGGAGTTTGTAAGCCGCTCTCAGACTCTTAAGTGAGTGAAGGGGGGGATATAAATCCAATCTCTTCTTCTTCTTCTCTTCCACTGAGCCACGCCCCCTCCCAGTCAAGCATCGGAGGGGAATCTTGGCATGTGCGATTCCTGGTGGCTATGCTTCTCTGGTGTGTCAGCTACTAGAGAGACAGGGAGAGAGAGAGAGAGAGAAGATGTTGACTGTAAGCTGGTAAAGATTCAGAAAGGGGCGAAACAAGCATAATCTGACTAAGGGGAAGAGGTGGGGAAGATCCTGGTAGCCAGCAGCAGCTGAATATTATCTTGTGGAGTTTGTTCTCCCTTGTACAAACAGGAATTTAAGACCTGGGGATGCCAAGAAGCATCAAAACTTTGGGTACCAGATGGGCTCTTGTCTCTCAGCTCCTAGCCTGAGGTCATAGCCTAAAGCTAGGTGGGCGATCATCTAGCAGAGACAGAAGACCTGACTGGTGCTGAGAAATTTCCCCCCTCTCTTCCTGTTTGTTTCTGTTATCTCCCTTTCCCCCCCGTATTGCTTTGAAACCCCATTGGGGAGAATGCAGTCCTAACAGACAGCGACCCAAGAAGCTGCACAAGGCCTCTTTTGCATGCGCGGAAGGAGAGAGGCCTGTGTGGGGCGATTCCCACCCATACAGGTATCTGGAGAGGGGTGGAGCTTAGAGCTTATTAGAGCAACCCCCCCCCAAACCCCGGCAGTCTGTTTGCATTTGGCCCTCCCTCCTTCCCTAGACAATGTGGGCTTTTGCCGGTCGCCAGTTTGGGGCCAGGTAGGAACTTTTCACCCTCTTTTCAAACTGGCCGAGAAAAGGGGGTGTTTTTGCCTACCTCACACTGTCTTTGTGGTTGGGGAATTGGCTCCATGGCGGTGCTGTTAAATAGGGTGTTGGCGGAAATCTGGCCTGTTTTGGTTATGAGGGGGAACACCAATTGACAGACTCCCCCCCCCCTTTGTCTGGGGGGTTGGCGCACCTCGCACAAACCATACCTTGGCATGTTATGTACCTTGCGGTGGGTCTCCCCTCATGCTCCATGGCTAGAGGTGGTGGACCACGGCAGGGCGTTAGCATGTCTGCCACCTGGCAACATCTGTGTCGTGGTTGGCTTGCGCCAGGGGCTCGGTGGTTCACCCCATTTGAGGTCGGGAAAGGGATCAGGGGATCCCTTTACCAGACATGAGTTGTGGCCCTTGCCAGTTACAGTTTACTCTTGCTGAATTAATAGTTAAATAAAGCTGCCCTTCGTTTATACCAAATACCTGTGTGGGTCTCTTTCTTCCGACTATGTATGCAAAAGGGCCACGTAAGCCAACATCTCTTGAGGGGTAGATCTGCTGCAGTGAAGAAAGCAAGTAAGAAATTATCAGGTTGTTTTTTAAAAAAAACTGGGCGAATTTCTTTCAGTCTGTTAAAGCTGCGTTAATTAGGACCAGGGATACAGCAAACTTGACGGCAGTCCTGTTCAGCAGGAAAGTGTTAAGACAGCTGCCATCAGCCACAAGTCAGAGGTCCAATCTGTTCACCATCCGCCATCCACCTTGAATGGCCATCGGATAGCTGTGCGATCGCTGTGTTGGTGAAATATCGTCTCCTCGCCAGGGGCCTTCTGTGTGTGCAGGAGGCAAGACGAACGGAGAAGAAGCGTTTAAAGATGACACGTGTCTTTCCCACAGCAGACATTCCTCTTTGTACAGTTTGGTGTAGGGGTTAAGTGCGCGGGCTCTAATCTGGGAGAACTGGGTTTGATTCCCCACTCCTCCACTTGCACCTGCTGGATGACCTTGGGCAAGTGTGAGGCTTCTGTATAGACAGCAAGGAATCAGACCTTTGTTGATAAACTAAAGCTCTTTATTTTCAATACTGCAAACAGGTTCTCGAATGTTTGTTAGAGATGCCAGATAGAATACAGTCAGTGTTAATATACCCTCCCGTTCGTTTGAACCCCGACATTAAACCAATCAGAATTAAAATGCAAAAAGCGGGAACAGAAGAGCGGGCCGTTTGGGTTCCCACAGGGAGGTGAGAAAGTTGTAAAAATTCCCTTCTTGAACTGGGTGACCCACATGTGTGACGTTATACACAACAAAGCTGCTTTGGTGACAATAACAGATTTCCAAGATTTCACAACAAGATAAGACATTCTCTGGCCCGGAAAAAGGGAGGAGGGATGCATGGGAGCGAAGGCCATTTGTTCTTGGTGACGTGCAGGAATGCAGGGTCGCCACTCTCCCGCCTAAAACTAGTAACATTGTCCAGATCTCCTAATAGCAATAAACTTCAAGGTGAAGAGGGAAGGAGGGGGGAAGTAGACAGACAAGGATGCAAACAAGCAATTCACTTGATCAGAGAAAACGAAAGCAGACATGGCAGATTATAATGAAACATTTGTCAGAGCAATGAAACATTTGTCAGGGCACCTGACAGCAAGCCGTAGTTCTGGCACCAGCTGTTCTCTCAAGGACAGCTCCGGAAAGAGCTCTCTCAGCCTCACCTACCTCACAGGTGGTGTGTTGTGGGGAGGGGAAGGGAAAGGAGTTTGTAAGCCGCTCTGAGGCTGCGGTCACACACACTAAATAATCCACTTTCAATGCACTTTCCAACTGGATTTTGCCAGTTCACACAGTAAAATCCAGTTGGAAAGTGCACTGAAAGTAGATTGAAAGTGGATTATTTAGTGTATGTGACTGCATCCTGAGACTCCTTCAGGTAGTGAAGGGCGGGGTATAAATCCAGTCTCTTCTTCTTCATCTTCTTCTTCTTCTTCTTCTTCGCATTCCTTTGAGAAAGCAGAAATGCCTCTTTTGAGGCGGCACCGCCCCTGCCAATGCTGTAGCCAAACCCATAAAGCTGGCTTATACTGAATCAGACCGTTGGTCTGTCAGGGTCAGTATTGTCTACCAAGACTGGCAGTGGCTCTCCGGGGTCTCATATCACCTACTGCCTGGGTAGAGCCTGCGGCTCAGTGGCAGAGCATCTGCTTTGCATGCAGATGGTTCCAGGTTCGATCCCCAGCGTCTCCAGGTAAAAGGATCCGGCAGTAGGCGACCCCTGCCAGAGAACTTGGAGAACAGCTGCCGGTCTGAGTAGACAATACTGGCCTTGATGGACCAACGTTCTGATTCAGTATCAAGCAGCTTCCTATGAGGAGGGCAGGGAGCTCTTCCTGTCGGCAGCAGAGGAGAGGACTCGCAACCATGCCTTAATTAATTAAATTAAGGGTGGGAAGGCACTGGCTGGATCTTAGGGAAAACTTTTTGACAGTCAGAGTCACGCAACAGTGGAATCAGCTGCCCCAGGAGGTGGTGAGCTCCCCCTCACTGGCAGTCTTCAAGCAGGGGCTGGACCAACACTTGTCAGGGATGCTCTAGGCCAGGGGTGGGCAAACTGTGGCTCGGGAGCCGCATGCGGCTCTTTCACATATATTATGTGGCTCCTGGCAGGGCGGCTGGGGAAGCTAAATAGCAGCAGCAAACAAATATCACTGGACAAATTAATATCATTATCAATATCTGCTTTTACCCCTTTTGTTATTATTTTTGGCAGTCTCACTTAATGTTAATAAAAAGCGAATTTGCTTATTTTCCAATAAAAGCAGGTCATATTTGTTCATGTCTTGTGGCTCTCAAACATCTGATGTTTATTCTATGCGGCTCTTACGTTAAGCAAGTTTGGCCACCCCTGTTCTAGGTGGCTCTTACGCTGAGCAAGTTTGCCCACCCCTGCTCTAGGCTGATCCTGCCTTGAGCAGGGGGTGGGACTAGATGGCCTGGAGGGCCCCTTCCCACTCTGTGATCCGGTGATTCTATGTCCACGTGTACTGCGTGACCCTTTTAACTGGAGATGCTGCGGACTGAACCGGGGACCTTCCGCATGCCGAGCAGATGCTCTGCCACTGAGCCACGGGCCGCTTCCCTGTTCGCATTAAAACTAATAATACGTGGGTTTAAAAAATAAAAATAAAGCCTGTTTCCCAATTACTTGAGGGCACCTTTTTTAGCTGACGAAAACTTTGCTGATCGATTCATGTCAGTGAGGAATTGATTAAATGGCACAACCCCTAGCCAAACGTGTTCGCACGCAAGCCCCAAGAAACGGGTTACTCCCCCCCCCCCCCCTTCATGCTTTCCTTCCAAGCCCATTACGCCACGGGGAGCTCATTTCCCCCCCATTGGAAGCCATAATGACATTAATTAAAAGTGCATTCTCTCCTAAGTGCCAGTGAATCAGTATGGATTGAACAACCTGGCGAGTGGATTTCTCTCTGTTGTCTGACACTGCGATAATTGTACCAGATGAGCCATTAAGCACTCAAAAGGCTGCGTGTCTCAGGTTTTTCTGAAGCCGGTGACAGTAATTAAAATCTCAGGCTGGCGTTCCTCTTGACAAGTATGCAAGCAGGTTTTCAGGCTTCCCTTGGGATGATGGAGATGTACCCAGTGCCCGTTTTGGGGGGGGGGGGGGAGTTTTGGTGAGGGAAGGTACAGGAGAGCTGGCCACCTTGGCGCATGTTTAAAATATTTAATATTTAATTTGTTTATTTGAAAAAGAAATGCCTATCTTGCTTTTCCTTTAAAACTTCGCATCACGGAACACAGTAGAAGACAACGAATATCAGTGAGGCGTAGCGGTTGGAGCGCAGGGCCAGGGTTTTGGTGTAGTGGTTTAAGTGCGCGGACTCTAATCTGGGAGAACCGGGTTTGATTCCCCACCCCTCCACTTGCAGCTGCTGGATGACCTTGGGCAAACCCTAGTTCTGTCAGAGCTGTTCTCTCAGGAGCAGTTCTCGAGAGAGCTCTCTCAGGCCCCCCCCCCCCCCGACTTCACAGGGTGTCTGTTGTGGGGAGGGGAAGGGAAAGGAGACTGTAAGCCGCTCTGAGACTCCTTCAGGTAGTGAAAGGTGGGGTATAAATCCGATCTCCTCTTCTTCTTCTTCTTTTGGGGGACGAGTTCAAATCCTCATTTAGCCATGAAAGTCACTAGGTGACTATGGGCCGTAACATCACAGCTCCATGAAGTTAAGGATGACCTAATTGTTGAGGAGGTGGCTGTGGTACTCTGTTTTAGCACAGTAAAACCAGAGTCCTGTGACACCTTAAAGACTGACAGTGTTTAGTTCAAGATGTGTTTTGTGAGTCCAAGCTCACTGCTTCAGATGCGTAGCCAGAAAATCGTTTGTGGCTTGTTTATGGGGGAAATGACAGAAGGGTGGGGGAGGAGGGGTAGAGGCACTGGCAACCCCTTTGGTTCTTGTAGATTTTGTTGCCCCCAAGAGACCCCCCAGATCTTCTCACTTCATTAGTCTCTGGATTGTGTCAATCTCTTGCTTCCTCGGCCGTTGGGCTGCAGAGTTCTAGTTTCACTAGCGCAGCTCACCAAGTGTCCTCGGTCCACTTGCTCATTCTACCTCACAGGGTTGTTGTGTGGCAAAAAATGGGAGGGACGCTACCGACTTTCACAACCCCATCATTTTGACTCAGAAGTCCCAGTTTTGTTGACACTTCTTATTTAATTAGTTAGGTCATTTGTACCCCGGCTTTCTCCCTAATGGGCACTGGAAATAGCTTACATCATTCTCCTCGCCTCCATTTTATCCTCACAACAACCCCATGAGGTAAGTGAGGCAGAGAGAATGTGACTGGCCCAAGGTCACCCAGCGAGTTTCCATGGCACAGGGGGGGGGCGGGGATTCAAACCTGGGTCTTCCAGATACTAGTCCGACACCCAGATACTAGTCCAACACTCTTAACCACTACACCCCACAGGTCCCTTCCAGTGTTCCCTCTAAGCTGAGTTAGTGTGAGCTAGCTCACAGTTTTTTAGCCTCAGGAAGGACAGCTCCAGAGCAAACTAATTTATGCCGTAGCCAAATCACTCGCTCACAGCTTTAATGTCGGTAGCTCACCAAGCAGAATTTTTGCTCACAAGACTCCACAGCTGAGAGGGAGCATTGGTCCCTTCCCAGAATTATTTTAATTCCATTTTCTATTGATGCTCCCCCCGTGTTAAATGTACACAGTTTTTATTATATGTCTATTATAAACTACATGAAAAGGGTGTCAGAGGAGTGAGGGAATTGGGAACAGCAGCAGTGGATGTGGGCAAACGGGAAATCTCACAGGGAAAAAATGGAAAATCTCTCGGTGATGATATACAACAAGAAAATCTAGCAAAATAAGAAGGGTAGATGTGTACATGTCTTTTAAAAAAGGGACATCCCAATATACCAACTCTGAGCTTCCATAGAAGAAAAGGCCGAGTACAAATATAAATAAGTAGTCGTACATTAAAACGAATCATCTTAATTACGGGCCTATATACAGAACCTCCAAGTGTATATTGGTCTAGGCCAAAACGCTGCAATACTCTGGATTCCAGATTTTGTATGGTTTTTTTTATTGTTGCTGTCATAATTATTTTATCTTATGAGTGAAATATGCTGGTGGGGGGAGGTTTAAGGGAAATTGAAATGTTTTGCATTTTAAATAAAGTTCTGGAAATTCCAGCTCTTTCTTTGTTAACAGCTGTCCCCTCTGCTGCAAAGTCACAATCACAATTAACACTCCCCTCCCCCCCGCCCTTCTGTACAATTTTTCAGGGAATGGATCTACAAGTTCCAGTACTGGCGAGAAATATCCCCGGGAATGCTGCAATAATCACCCATAAAACTACAGGATTGTTATATTCAAGCCCTCAGGTAACAACATAAAATACGCGGGGCATAGAAAAAGAAGAAGAGGAGGAGATTGGATTTATACCTTGCCCTTCACTACCCAAGGGAGTCTCAGAGCGGCTTACAAACTCCTCTCCTTTCCTCTCCCCACAACAGACACCCTGTGAGGTAGGTGGGGCTGAGAGAGCTCTGAGACAACTGTCCTTGAGAGAACAGCGGTGATAGAACTATGGCTTGCCCAAGGTCATCCAGCAGCTGCAAGTGGAGGAGTGGGGAATCAAACCCGGTTCTCCCAGATTAGAGTCCGCGCACTTAACCACTACACCAAACTGGCTCTTCCACAAGGAGTCAGCCACTCTAAGATTCCGAGTGAAGGGCGGGGTACAAATCCAGTCTTCTCCTCTTCTTCTTCTATATTGCCTTCCTACTATAAGGTGCAGACCAAGAGCTGTTTCAAACCTGCTCAGTATGGAGTCGGGGGGGGGGGGGTTGGCCATCAAATCACAGCTGACTTCAGGGGACCCCATGGTTTTTCGAGGCAAGAGATTTTCGTAGGTGGTTTGCCATCGCCTGCCTCCCCATCACACCCTGGGTATTCGTTGACTGGTCTCCCATCCAAATGCTAGCCAGGGCCGACCCTACTTGGCTTCCGAGATCTGACACACTGGAGCTAGCTTGGGTTATTATCACTAGGCAAAGTGGCAGAAAGCAAGGTCCATCTGCCTCAGACACCTCTGCCTAAGGTCCGCTCTAGGAACGGTCTTGTCTCTATGACCCCCACGGTGGAGCCAGACTTGACTTTATTTTAAAGAAAGGTTTCTAATCCTGGAAACCCAATTGCATTTGTCATCAGAGGGCTCATTCGTGAAGACTGCAGGGGACCATGAGCCCTCTGGGGAAAAGAATATTTGGCACGATCAATTAAAAAGAGAAGGGGGCGAGGGGAGAGTGGGAAAGGTCTGCCAGAGACTAATGAAAATAGAGAGTCCACCTTCCCATGACTCGACTTAATAGCGCGCATTACTCATAAGGCAAACGACAAAAAAAGAAAAGAAGTTGAGAAGAAAAGGCATTTTCCACTTTGCAGTTCTATTTAATCTGGGTCTCGTTGTTTGAAAACAAAAATTAGTATTACCGTAGTCTTGGTGGAGACTGAAATCTAATTTATGGAATCAACAGGATTAATTCGCCCGCCTCCTCCTTTTTCAAAACCCTAATTAAAACTGCTACTTAATGAGGATACGGTGAAGAATTCTCGAGAAAATGGTGTACATGCAAAAGGAGCATGCCGAAGGCCGAAAGTCAAGGAGGTATTTTTTTCGCTGCCATTCACACAAGTGCATGGAGGGACTGTGTGGTACAAGCATTCGGAGTATTGACCCCTAACATGTAAATACGATATTATAGTGAGGCTACGGATTGCTAAGAGCATTGCCTGTCCTTTCCCCATGGGTGCAGTTTTACCTGTGAGAGGGTGTCAGATTTCTTTGTCTGTATAGTACACAGATAGCCCACAATGAATTCCAAGCAAGCAGCATCCCAACATATGCAACCTTTTCATATGGAAGTTACATTCCGGCCTTTGACCCATCCCCTCCTTCTCCATTCCTCCCTCTAATCCCCCCATACCTGAGGGACCGCCTTTCCCCATATATACCCCAGCGGGCACTTCGGTCGGGGTCCCAACATCTACTCTGTGTCCCAGGCCCTAGGGAGGCCAGGCTCACCGGAACCAGGGCCAGGGCTTTTTCAGTGGTGGCTCCTGTCTTGTGGAATGAGCTCCCGGAGGAGATCAGGGCCCTGCAGGATCTTATACAGTTCTGCAGGGCCTGCAAGATGAAGCTCTTCTGCCAGGCCTTTGACTAGGAGCCATCACCGTCAGCACCATCCCCCATCGCGAGTAACATCTGGCGATGTGGGGTTACCCTGAATGCAGCCCAGGCCCGATGGCCATGGAAGGCCGTACTCCAACCCTGATAGGAAGCCATCTGAACGTTACTATTACTATGACTATGACTGGAAGCACATTGGATTTGGCACTGTGTGCCCTTGTGAACTGCCCTGAGCCCGCTTGCGGGGAGGGCGGGGTATAAATTTGAAATAATAAATAAATAAATTCTTTTTTTAAAAAAAACCCCACTCTAGTAGCCTTCAGGACATGTTTTACTTGACCAACATGTATATGCAGGAAAGACAAAAATACCGACTATTGTATGACATGGAAGATACTGTTTCCAGGGTCAGTGGAGAGGACCGGTGCGGCCACTAGGGAGGGCTGGGCCACAACCTACGTGCAGAGGCTTTGCAACCCACTTTGGAATCCTGACTCACAGGTTGGGAAACTGTCTCCTAAATAATAGACCTCCCAGCCTTACATCGGCATGAAGAGCATTTCCCCAATCCTGCCAATAATTTGGAGCAGAAGCAGGGAAATGTATTACATGATGACTTTGAGAAATGAATAAACTTTGCTTGATGTTTTCAGTGGACTTCCACAGGGAGGCTTACTACGCACACCTAAGCAAAGTTACACTCTTCAAAGTCTGTTGAAGGCGATGGGCTTAGATGGGTGTAACACTGCTTTGGAAAGCACCGCTCGCGCAGGCTTCATTCTAAGCTTTTCTGCCTCTTCGTATGAGCAAATACCATAACACGCCCCGTCATCCATGATCTGCAAGCAGATTTTTGAACCAAACAATAGAAGGGAGGGAAGGAGGGGGAAATGATCAAGAGAGAAAGACCGCAAGGAAGGGCAGGGAAATGTCAGAGAATGGGAAGGGGGGGAATGAATGGGGCAAGAAGGAAAGAAAACTGACAGGCCAAGTGTAAATGTTTCCTGGAGGTGAATACATCTTAAGACGAATTGCAAATATGAAGATGGATACTCCTTTTTCACTTTGCTTTCCTCCTTCCCCCTTTACTCTCTGTTGTTTTGCTTTATTTTTCATCCTTGTTTTTCAGTCTTCCTTCCTCATTGGTTTCTGTTCCGTATTTGATCGTGTGTCCCCAAGAACCCCGGGACTTCTGATCCTACCACACAAAATGTGTCTTGCTGTATGTCAGAATAAATTTTGAGGGTTTTGACTCACCCAATCTTGTCAGATCTTGGAATCTGAGGAGGGTCAGCTTTGGTTAGTACTCTGATAGAAGACCACCAAAGAAGGCCAGGGTCGCTATGCAAAATCAGGCAATGGAAAACTCAGCTCTGTTGGTCTCTTTCCTTAAAAATCCTATGGATTTGCCATAAATTGGCTGACTTAACAGCACTTTACAAGAGATGCTTGTGGGGGGGGGGCAACAGTGGGAGGGCTTCTAGTGTCCTGGCCCTACTGCTGGACCTCCTGATGGCACCTGGTATTTTTGGCCGCTGTGTGACAGAGTGTTGACTGGATGGGCCATTTGGGGTGATCCAACATGGGCTTTTCTTATGTTATGTTCTTATAATAGCTGAGGCCAGCCCAATCTCATTGAATCTCAGAAGCTAAGCAGGGTTGGCTGGGGCCCAGTTACTAAGTAATTAATTATCCTATGGCATTGTGTGTAAAATAGCCAGGAGATCCTAAGATTGTCTGGCAGCCAGAAGTTCTGGCTCTTTAGCATTATGCACCACTAGGTGGCAAGCTAGGCTTGTTAGTACTGGATGAGAGACCACCAGAGTTGCTACACTAAGGCAAGCAACAGCAAACCATCTGTGTTCCTCTTGCCTTGAAAACCCTATGGGGTCACCATAATTTGGCCGCCCTCCTCCTTGATGCTAACCTGGCACCTGCTCTATTAGCATTGAGGTGACAGGTTAAGAGATTTCATTTCACCCAAGCTTTTAAACTAAAACGTTATCCCATCTTTTTTTGTCAGACTAGGATATGAGAACCCCAAGTACAAACCCCCACCCTTCCATGGAAGCTTGCTGGGTGATTTGGGGCCACTCTCAGCCTAACCCAGGGGTGGGCAAACTTGCTCAGCGTAAGAGCCGCACAGAATAAACATCAGATGTTTGAGAGCCACAAGACATGAACAAATATTTCCTGCTTTTATTGGAAAATAAGCAAATTTGCTTTTTATTAACATTAAATGAGACTGCCAAAAATAATAACTAAAGGGGTAAAAGCAGATATTGATAAGGATATTAATTTGTCCAGTGATATTTGTTTGCTAATGATATTTAGCTTCCCCAGCCGCCCTGCCGGGAGCCACATAATGTATGTGAAAGAGCTGCATGCGGCTCCTGAGCCACAGTTTGCCCACCCCTGGCCTAACCCATCTCACAGGGTTGTTGGGAGGATAAAATAGGGGAGAAGAGAAGGAGGATGTAAACTGTCACAGGCCCTCGTTGGGGGAAAAAGTGAGTATAACTGCAGTAGAAAAATGAATAAATCATTTTTGGGCTGTTTTCCCTACACGTTGATGAGTTTGTGGCCTGGTTTTATGCTTCAGATTGTTTCATGCTGCAGGTTTTAACCCATAGGCAAGTTTCTGTTTGCGTCGGGAAACTTTTTTTTAGTATTTTTTATATGTGCATTTGTGTGCACCTGGAAGTCATGGCAACCTCTGGTAACTGATCCCTACTGGGGACCTGGGGGACATTCAGAGAGGTGGCTGAATAAAGCCTGCCCCTGCCTCCCGACTGCTGGTGTTCCAAGGAGGTCTCCCATCCAAGTACTAACCACAGTCGGCCCTCTTTAGCTTCTGAGATCTGACGAGATCAGGCTTTCCTGGGCTATCCGGGTCAGGGCAGGCAACTATCATCAATGACTTATTTTCTAATTATTTTATCAATGCAATTTTCGAAGGAGTACTACTACGAATTGGGCTTTTTCACTCAATCTCAGAAATTCTCCTCCTTTCTACAATGCCCACCCAACAGGGCTTTTGTTCATACAGATCCCATGACCCCGTCCCCCAACATAGCATTTTGGATGGTCGAAGCTGGGAACACCCACCCACCCCTCTTTTCACCTGCAAGAAAACTGCCGGATCCAACCCGCTGATTTTATTTCTCTATTTCGTGAGCTGCCTTGAGAAGACACCGAAAGAGACAGGATGTAAATGTTTTAAACAAACAGGCAGCATTTTAAAAATAAAAAGTCATTTTCTCTTTTCAGGAGTTCGTCCAGCTGTCCCAAAGCCTGATCAGGGACCCGTCTTTGCAGAGAGAGATCGTGGCCCGGGCGAAGGAGTACGTCACCCAGCACCATTCGTGGGATCAGGAAAGGAAAGCGTATCAACATCTTGTGCTGAAACTTCAGTGAATTGCTCTGAATCAAAGGCGGGCCTCGCGTGGATGGATCCAACCAGCCAACCAGAAACTGGGTTCCTTGGGTTGTCAATACACCTTGACAGTCCCCCCCCCCCCATTACATCATCCATTCGAGGTATTTGCCACCCTGTGAAGTTGAAATACACTACACTATAGCCAGGAACGATTGTTTACAGAGGGGAATCTGAACTGCTAGTGATACTCATTCACGTACTCACAATCACACACACGTCTGTGTCCATTGTTTACATATATTTCTACACTGATGTACCTGAACATAGATATGTCAGCGTTATCCGTACTGGGAGATTAAGGGCCAGTTCATTTACATTTACTTCACAGTTGTCCCTAGGGCCACTTCAAGACTTACATTTATTGCACAGTTGTTTAGAATCAAAGATTTTTTTTTATGGCCTTCCGCTGTCCCAGTGAAATGAATGTCGTTGAGAAGCCGGAGGGGAGGTTGAAATCCTGTCCTTGGCTTTTTCCGTTATCAATGTTTGGCAAGTTGGTTTTAACGTACCCCTCTATTAAGCTGTGCCCCAACGTGCCGTCCAGCTCAAACGAGACGAAGTACCCAAGTTGGTGCTGGGCAAACAGAAGTAGGGTTGATTCTCACTGCCAGCTTTCTTGAAGGCCCAACTCTATTGGGGTACCCAATCCTGCCTCTCTTAGGAGTTAAGTGGCCGCCGTTCATCCCAGTGGAGGACAACTGAAGTGATGCACTATGGAATGTCGTAGTGGGAACAGAACCCACCCACCATATTTGACACGAGGCTGCGGGGAGGGACCAATGGCTCCTCCCCCTACTGATATCAACCCAAAATTATAGGGGAGAGGCTGTGTGTCCATTTGCTCCTGCCAAACCAAGAAATGAGTCTAGGGAAGGAAGAAGAATCCTTTATCATGGGTTCCAGAGGCTAGATACAGTCAGGGACAACAGTTTATCTGGAAAAGCAGAGCTGACCTTGCCTGGTATGCAGCCAGACAACGGTATGAATGAGATGGGAGATTTAGGAGTGGGGGAAGGTGGTCAGGGGAACGTTTTGGGATCTCTGCCTCTTGCCCACCTATCAAACTTCTTGGTCCTTTCGGTCCTTCATAGACCAGAGAGGATGTCCCTTGGTCTGTGTGAGGACTACCAAGGGGAACAGAGCCTCAAACCAGTGGCTTTGTTTTTGCTCCCATCACAAAACCAAAGCGAGAATTTTGGCTACTGATGTCACATGGGAGCACCCACCAAGCAAGGGCCATCTTTCTATCAGCAGACAGTTGTGCATTCGAGTTCATTTATAAGGTACCGGAAAGCCACAGCTACCTCAAAACAGGAACGCCTGCAGTTTTGTGAGCTTTGTCAATGGCCTGCGCCTCTGGCCGAGGGATTTTCAGTCTTTGCAAAAGGGAAGCTTTTGAAATCATTTGTATGCAGCTCTCGGTAGGACCTGACTCAGTCGCGCTTGCGCTCGTCATCTGAAACCCCTCCGTTCAGTTGTATTGTTAAGCATATTATAAAAGGCACCGGTGGTTCAGAAAGGGAATTAAAGGGGGGGCTATCGTGCCCACAAACCTCAGAGCAATTGTGATTCATTTCCCACCGGGCCCAAGAAAGCCCCTGCGTCCCTCTGCTCCAATGCACCTGTTAGATTTTTATATATTTGTGTGTGTGTTTGTGTGCGTGTATAGTACTTGTTGAAGAAACAATATTTACGGGCTGCAGTTTTGAGGAAAGCAAGCATGTGGTTAGCAACATGGGGTGGCACATCGGATTCCCCAACGCATAATTCCCATGCGCATCAAGAGACTTGGAGCGGCTTGGCGACGTTGCTGGCACGCTCTGTTTGTTTATTATATTTCACCCTGTTTTTTTAACCCCCTCCCCCAAAGCGGTTACCGAGAAAGAGTATCGCTTTAACAGTACACATAAATGCCGTTCAATGGTAAAATAGAGACATCTCCAACAACAAAAGCAGGCGCGGGCAGCAATCACCCAAAGAGCAGAACCGGAGGCGACCGGAACCAGTTCAGCAACGCTCAACAGTTTTCATTTGTTTGCTTGTTTCGTTTATACCCCAGCTTTCTCCCCAGCTGTTCTCTCCACTTTGTCCTCACAACGACCCTGTGAGGTAGGTTTGGCTGGGGGAGTGTGACCGGCCCAAGGCCACCCAGCGAACTTCCATAGTAGAGTGGAGATTCGAACCTGGGTCTCAGATCCTAGTCTGGCACTCTAACCACTACACTACAGTGGCTGACTAGGAAGCAGTCCCACCAACTATGGTGAAAGGGACACAGAGCCGAAGCCTCTCCAGGTGAGCTAATGGTACAGGTAGGTTCACAAGGTAAGTTGTCCTGAGCTGGATAGCCCAGGCTAGCCTAATCTCATCAGATGGTGGGAGTTAAACAGGGATGGGAGACTTCCAAGGAAGCCCAGGGTCATGACACAGAGGTAAAGGTAAAGGTTTCCCTTGCTCGAAAGTCAGTCGAATCCGACTCTATGGATGCGGTGCTCATCTCCGTTTCCTAGCCGAAGAGCCAGCACTGTCCAAAGACGTTTCCGTGGTCATGTGGCCGGCATGACTAGACCCCAAGGCACATGGAACGCTGTTACCTTCCCACAGAAGCGGTACCTATTTATCGACTTGCAGTTTCTTGCTTTCGAACTGTTAGCTTGGCAGGAGCTGGGACCAGAGACGGGAGCTCACTCCGTCACACAGCGAGTCTCGAACTGCCGAACTACCACGGAGGTAGACAATGGCAAACCACCTCTGAAATGTCTCATGCCTTGAAAACCCCACCAAAAGTCAGCTGTGATTTGATGGCACTTTCTACCACCACGACCACCAGGTTCATAAGGAAACAAGCAGTCCTTAATCTCTCCTTGCCTGAAATGGTTTAGTGGTTTAAAGGTCAAAAACAGAGCTCTGAACTGGACCCAGAAACAAGACGGTGAGCCAGCGAAGCCCTATCAAAATAGGCATCATTAAGCGGCACTGCTTGGATTTTTGCAATCAGCCTGTTTGAAAAAAATAATAATAACTGCTAATTAATGCTTTCAGGCAACCTGTTTGCCTGCATGGTTAATTTCTTTCTGATTCCAAACACCTTGTCTAGATGTTCTTATTTCCTATGAGAAAAGGCTGAAGAGCCTGGGTCCTTTCGGTTTAGAAAAGAGACGACCAAGGGGGGACACAATAGAGGTTTATAAAGCTGTGCATGAAGTGGAGGCTGGAGAGAGTTGACAAAGATACCTTTTTCTTCACCTCTCAGAGGGCATCCAATGAAACCAATGGGCAGTAGGTTCAGGATGGACAAAAGGAAATACTACTTTACACAGAGAGTGATTAAAATGTGGGATTCGCTGCCAGAAGATGTAGTGATGGTGACAGGAATAAACAGCTTTAAAAGGGGATTAGATAGATTTGTGGAGGATGGGTCTATCGTGGGCTACTAGCCGTGGTGACTAAAGAGAACTGAGGTTAAGAGGCGATCAACCTCTGAATCCCAGAGAGCCAGGAGGCAACATCAGGGGAAGGCCTCGGCCTCTCTGCCCTGTTGTTGGCCCCCCAGAGGAACTGGTTGGTCACTGTCTGAGACAGGATACTGAACTAGATGGACCACCGGTCTGTTCCAGCAGAGCTCTTCTGACGTTCTGGCAGCTGGCAGCATTTTCCATTTATCTAGAAACTGTACATTGGTGTGAAAGCCCTGGCCATGTGGTGTGAGGAGACAGGAAAGACCTCACTGGGAGTTTTCCCAAGACCAGCTGCCATCAAGTACATGAGATTTTCATGCTTTCGTCCTTTAATTCTATAGAGGAGGTTGGCAGCTAATTAATAGCTCTGTCCTTGCTACAGAGAAGCAGGAATGGATGTTGAAGACTGACAAGCCCTCATTATCTTGACTTTTCGGCTGGGGGAGCGATCTCTGGAGTCATAAGAGGGGTTTCACAACTTCTTCTCACTTCATGGTGGGTCAGCTTGTATTATACTTGTTTCCTTGAAGGTTCAATTGAAGTTCTCTTGGCCTGGCTAAGACAGGGTCTTGTGCTGTGCGACACCAGTGTCATCTTAGGATGCCAGCATGTCGTTTTGGGTAACCAAAGACTGCACCTCTTCAGAACAAACCAGAAGTGGGGACCCGCGATACTCACGGGGGGGGGGGGAGCTCCACGTGGAAGAGGAGGAAGCCGCCACAGGTAACCCTTCTCCCTTTCTCCCCTGGCACCAACGGCGAGGCCCGCGTGGCTCCGAGCTACCAGGTCCGCCAGGCCTTCTCTCTGCCCCCGCCAATGGCAAGGCCTGCGTGGCTCCAAGCCGCTGGGCACTAAGCCTTCTATCCCTCCCCCCCCCCTGCAACAGCAGGGAGGCACAGTTCCTAGAGTGTTCTCTGTGCATGCAGCTCTTTTACTTTGGGGGGATTTAAGTATCCCTCCTATAGTTTTTTCTACATTTCAGATTTTTCTGCACACCTGGACGTTGCCCCAAGTGTGCAGAAAAATCTCTCTGTCTCCCAAGTGCCCCCAATGTGCAGATTTAGATATCCACGTGCACAGGGGACACTTGGCTATTAGTATATAGAATGTAGAGTCCAGTGGCATTTTTAAGACCAGCAAAGGTTTATTCAAGGCATGAGCTTTCGTGTGCACGCGCACTTTATCAAGTACTGTATGTTGGTCTTAAATGTGCCATTGGACTCTACATTTGTTCTAATGCTTCAGACCAACATGCCTGACCAACTGCACCTCTTCAGTAAGTTTTATTCTCCCCCCCCTTCTGGTAGTTCGGGGGGACACGGTAGGGGGGAGGCCTTCTGGAACGCAGAGCACTGTATGAATGCCAAAAAAAAAGTTTCCAGTGATTTAGAACTGTGGGGAATAACCTGACCTTGACTCCCCACCATAAGCCTGGAAACCCCCAAGAAGGGAGCTGAAATTTTGAAGCCTTAAGGCTCAATCCCTTGGTGACTTTACTAGTCAAATAGCTGCTCCCTCTGCAAGACCGTCAGGTCCTCCTTGAAATGCTACGAGTCTCACATTATCCCCGCAATGAATTAACCTGCAGTTTTTAACCCCGCACAATTAACTATTCCCCCTTTCACTTCCAAACCCAGAGCGCTTGTCAATCGATCAGGAATGCCAGATTCCCGCTCGCGCTGGACTTGTTAAATTCTGACAGTCTGCGACAGCCTGGATGGTTTGGCGGATTAATCGCCGCTCCTTTGGGATGCTGCTTCCAATTCAGAATTGACCAGAGTGATTTAAAGTCTTAATGGATGGCTCAGCGATCCCAAATTAACGACAACGCTCACAAAAAAAGTAGTTAAGTTTCCCCATCTCAAGGAGACAGGCTCCTTTCTCTTATTAAAGCTGCTTGGGTCATCAGAAGAGGGAACGAGCTATCGGAAGAAGATAATCAACTTGTGTCAGTGGCTTTAAAACTTCCGATCTCCAGGGTATCCTTTCCATATTGATTTTATCTATGAAAGAAACCAAGTGCATGTGTGGCAATGGATTCTGGGATGTGTGCTGCGCCCCCTTTCAGTTTATTTATTGTTTAGTACAGGGGTCATGTCGTAGAAAAAGAGGTGCAGGAGCTCATTAGCATAACTCATTAGCATAACTTATTTGCATGTGCCACACCCCCTGACATCACCAGAAGTGTGTCAGAAGACAACACCCACCACGCAGGCTCCACCCCAAAAATCTCCAGGTATTTCCCAACTCAGAGCTGCCGAACCAGCTTTACACTTTGACTAAAGACACTTTAGGTTTCCTTTGCTCTTGCAGGGAAGCTACCCTACAACAAGCATGAAAATACAGACCAAGTTAGTTTGCTTTTGCTTTTTTCCACAGCGCATCACCATATATGCCCGCTCCTGGGCTTGTTACTCACAGAACAGCATTCCTGTGTGTTCCTGCTCGAAATGACCCCTGGTTTAGTAATATTTAGGGGGCCCTGAACAGGATAGCCCAGAGTAGTCCGATCTCGACAGATCTCGGAAGCTAAGCAGGATTGGCCATTGTTAGTCCTTGGTTTGGAGACCACCGAGAAATACCAGGGTCACGATGCAGAGGCAGGCAATGGCAAACCACCTGTGTTCATCTCTTGCCTCGAAAACGCTATGGGGTCAAGTCAACGTAAGTCGGTTGCAACGACGGCATAATATTAGGGGATACCTTGGTTTCTTTCACCTACTTATATATTTGTTGCCCATCCTTCTAGGTCGTTTACAACATTTAAATAATCACAACACACAAATGAGACAACTGCCTGCAGAAACACGGCTTCCAAATGTGTGTTTGTGCGGTGGGAGACCGATCCAGGTGGTCAGCCGTGATGGTCTGAAGCAGCAGAACGAATTTAGAGTCCCGTAGAACCTTTAAGAGCAACAAAGGTTTTATTCGAGGTATGAGCTTTTGTGTGCAGGGCCTTGGTCTTAAAGGTGCCACGGGACTCTAAACTCTTTCTGGTGGGAGACAGTCCCACAAAGTCACTCTGTGATAGCCTTAACAAATCTGAGGGACCGCCTTTCCCCGTATGTACCCTGGAGAGCATTACGGTCTGGGGCCCAACATCGGTTGACTATACCTGGCCCCAGAGAAGCCAGGCTCGCTCCCACGAGGGGGAGGGCTTTTTCAGTGGCAGCCCCGACCTGGTGGAATGAGCTCCCGGAGGAGCTTCCAGTCAGGCTTTCGCCCGGGGTTTGGGACCGAGACAGCTCTGGTTGCCCTTACTGACGATCTCCAGAGGCATCTGGATCGAGGTGGCATGGCGGTGTCGCTGTTGCTCGACCAGTCGGCAGCATTCGACACAGTTGATCATCAGCTGCTGACTCGCCGCCTCGCCGACGTGGGGATTCAGGGACTCGCCTTACAGTGGCTTGTTTCCTTTCTCCAAGGTCGGGGACAAAGGGTGGTGCAGTTCTGCAGGGCCTGTAAGACGGAGCTCTTTAAGTTTAAGGTTAAAAAACAAACAGGAAACATTTAAGTCAATGTGGGAAAAATTTTGTTTTTGGTATGATAATAAGTATGTATAGGAACAGACAAATTGATATGTGACAAGTGCAAATCTGTTGATTCTCTTGATAAGCAAAGTTTTGAAGCAGTGTAACATTGATACAATTGAAACAGTAAATAAAATGTAAAAAAAAAAAAAAAAAAAAAGACGGAGCTCTTCCGCCAGGCATATGAGTAAGGGCCACCACTCCTGCCTCCCCCTCCCCCCTTATCTCCACGGTACATCTATTAATGCCTGACCACCGATTGTGCCAGCTGCCGCTAGGAAAAGGGCACCGGTGTGATCAGATTGTCGCCCTCTGAAATTTTGTGTCTTGACTGTTGAGCACTTTAGATTGTTAATTTGTTTTTAATGACATGTTTTATATTGTTTTAAATATTTATTGTGTTTATTGAATCCTGGTGCGCCAGGTCTTGTACGCCGCTCTGAGCCTGAGAATGCGGGAAAAGCGGCTTAGAAATTAAATAAATAAATAAAAGGTCTTCATGGTCTCCCCCCCCCCCCCCCAAAAAAAAGCCAAGGAAGACGCCCACCACACCTACTCCTGCAGGCTATTCCACCGGAAGGAAGTGACCATCAAAAAGACAAACAACTACACAGGAGATTGTGTGCTTGTCAGCAAGAAGGGGAGCAAAGCTGTCCAAACCGACTGGGCTGACCGAAGATAGCATACGGGTTCATGTACCATCTTTCCCCATTCACATGCGCTCACGTTGGCTTACGGTAACATGCTGTGGGATTCAGGAGAAACACCCACCTTTGGAAAAGCAACGGAGAGCAAGAGGGAAGGATAGGAAAGCATGAGATGATTGTGTGTCGCTGACTGTTCTTGAACTTCTCAGGAAGAACAACAAGGTTTGTGTAAGAACATGTTTAAATACCATTCTTGAGTAGGAAGACAATAAAAGCCACCTCAAGAAGACCAAGGTATGGATACTGCTTAAACCTGGCCTGGAAACATCAATAGACAAGACAGTTAAACAGAAACTAAAGACATTCTAGTGGGTGGCGCTCAACTGGAACATGGAAGGAAGGACAACACTGCCCCCTTTTGGTCTCCAAAGCGACTTACCTCAAAGGGTGCCAAAACACAGGACCAGTACCGATAATCCTCACGCAGGATCGCAGTTTGGCTATGAAGCAGATGATGACCACAACTGATGTCCATGGAAGCAGGGGCCATGGCTCCATGGCAGATCCTATGTTTTGCACACAGAAGTTCCCAGGTTCGATCTCTCTGGTAGAAGGTCTTGAGAAAGACCGTTTCTCTGCCTAAGAGAGCTGCTGCAAGTTGAGAGCAGGTGGTGCTGACAATCCGATGCAGAATATCCATGGATTCCAGAGATGTAGCAAAGCTCAGGGGTAGAACAGCTGCTCCAGATGGCAAAGGTCCTTGGTTTATTTATTTGATCCATGTGTATCCTGGCTTTTCTTCAAGAGCAGGATCCTGACCCGGAGGGCCCAGGCTAGCTCGATCTCATCAGTTCTTGCAATCTAAGCAGGGTCGGCCCTGGTTAGTGCTTGGATGGGAGACCACCAAGGAAGTCCAGGGTTGCTACGCAGAGGCAGGCCATGGCAAACCACCTCCATTTGCCTCTTGCCTTGTAACCCCGTGGGGTTGCCATATGTCAGCTGCAACTGGATGGCACTTCACACACACACACACACACACACACACACACCCCATCCAAGGAGCTCAGGATGGCCTAAATCAGGGGTGGGCAAACTTGCTCAGCATAAGAGCCACCTAGAACAGGGGTGGCCAAACTTGCTTAACATAAGAGCCACATAGAATAAACAACAGATGTTTGAGAGCCACAAGACATGAACAAATATTACCTGCTTTTATTGGAAAATAAGCAGATTTGCTTTTTATTAACATTAGATGAGACTGCCAAAAATAATAACAAAAGGGGTAAGAGCAGATATTGATAATGATATTAATTTGTCCAGTGATATTTGTTTGCTAATGATATTTAGCTTCCCCAGCTGCCCTGCCGGGAGCCACATAATATATGTGAAAGAGCCGCATGCGGCTCCCGAGCCACAGTTTGCCCACCCCTGGCCTAGATGATTCGTCCCCATCTACCTCACATGAGTCAGGTTAGCTGACAGAGGATGACTCTCCCAAATTCACCCAGTAAATTTCATGGCAAGTGAATATTTGAACCCAGATTTGCCCAATCCTAAACTAACTGCTGCCCACACTGGCTGTCAATCCATAGCACCTCTGAACAGATTATCCTGGGCCGGTGAACCAGTGGTCTGACTAGAACCACTAGAGGGCTGTGTGGGGATCTGACAGATACATTATACCCTGCCCTTCACTACCCGAAGGAGTCTCAGAGCAGTTTACAATCCCTTTCCTGTCCCCTCCCCACAACAGACATCCTGTGAGGAAGGTGGGGGCGAGAGAGCTTTTTTGAGGACTGCTCTTAAGAGAACAGCTCTGAGAGAGCTTGTGACTGGCCCAAGGTCATGCCAGCAGCTGCATGTGGAGGAGCGGGGACTCAAACCCGCCTCTCCCAGATTAGAGTCCGCACTCCTAAACACTCCACTAAAAGCCACATTGGACGCCACCGAGCTTGCTGCCCGACTGATTGGCAGAATGGCTTTGGGGCTGGAAGTGCATGTGCCAATCAAGTAGGAGATGGGCGGGGCAATCTTCTTGCAGCTGCCGCAGAGACTCAGGCTCTGGCCTGAGTTGTTGCCAAGGTAACAGAACTCTCGCAGGGTTGAGGACGTGGGAGGAGCTTGTCCTGGTCTCTGTACCCCCACCCAGGGATGGCCCTGACCTTCTGAACAATTCAGGGAATGTAAAATATCAGCAAGTAGCAGCAGTTTTCATCAGCCGTACATCTGTAGGAAGACCCTCTGCACCTTTCCTAGTTTAAACTTCCCACGCTTCTTAGAAGCCGTTTGTTTATTTGCAGCTGAAGCTAAGCAGACACTGGTTAAGCCATACTTGAAACCAAAGTGAGATGACTTGCTTTAATGTTTTAAAGTGGGAAGTGGTGCGTGGGGACAGTGATACAAGGCAGCTTTCTATAGATCTGTATTAATCCTCCCCCTCCCCCCCTGTTGATTCCTGTAGGGTCTCTTTCTCAAACAAACAAAAAAGTTCTGTATTAAAAGAAATACACAATAGTTAGAACCACTTCTCGGCTTAACTGCTGCATAATCATAAAGTAGCCATTGATTTATTAAAACGAGAGCTTCACCGAGCTGAGGCCATTTAGAATTCCTAGAGCTTGAATGTGCAGTGGGTCATTTCTTCCACCCAGTCATTTTAATTGGGGTCAAGTTTCAAAAAGGGACAAACAATGGGGTTTTACACACCTCTCCTTTACTGGGGGAGAATACATTACAAACCAAGTAACACAGGTTAGAGGGAAATGGTTAAACTATTGGGGGGGGGGGGGGCTCCCAATTCCTGATCTTAAATCCTCAGGGAAATTTAATTTTTTCGCTTGCTTAATGCTTTTTCTGTTCATTCCCTTCCTTTTTGACGCGGTGCCAAATGACCTCCTTTAAATTGTTATCTCTGCGAGAACTGGCATAAATCGTCTCCAACACGAGTCAGGTGATAGCTTTAACCTCTCCTGATAGAGGACACCTCTTCCATTAGTCTGATTCCATCAGATTTCATCTGACACCCCAACGAAACAAAAAAGAAAGAAAGATCCGGGTGGGTCGCTGTGTTGATCTGAAGCAGCAGAACCAAGTTCGAGTCCGGTGGAACCTTTAAGACCAACAAAGTTTTACTCAAGGTATAAGCTTTCGTGCGTATGCACGCATTGTATCTGAAGAAGTGTGCGTGCACACTAAAGCTTATACCTTGAATAATTCCAAGATCACAATTCATTTATCCCAGTCTGCTTTGAGCCCTCATAGGGAGAAAGATGGGTACAGTATGGGTGCCTGTCTTTTTTCCTCACTGGAAAAACACCTTTTGAAAGATTTACGCTCCCACTTTCTAGCACTGCAGCTCCAATTCACAGGCCTTTCCCCACATTATCGATTCCCTCGCTTGTGTGTTCTTGTTGCTTTGGGGGGGGGGGCGGTGTTTCTGTCCCACATGTGTTTTGCTCCCTCTAGTGGCAGATCTGATATTACATCTCTTTCTGTCCGGCATATCTCCCTGCAGATCTAAACTTTAGGGTTTCATGCCGGACATAAAGCGATCTAGTATTGGAACGGCCACTAGAGGGAGCAAAACACATGCGGAACAAAAGGCATAAAATAAAGCCTGAAGCAACAGAAGCACACAAGCGAGAGAGAAAAAAATGGGAATGCGGAAAAGCCCGTATTCTTTCCCCAGCCTCACCCCCTGCATTCCAGGCACAGAACTCCATCACGATGTCCTTTCGTCCTACAAAGACAGAAAGGAACTGCTGATGGGACAATCAACAGTGTGGAATTCTGCCTCCGGATAAGATGAATTCTGCAATTTGCACCTATGATGGAAACTGATTGTATTTTGCATCGGTTATTCTAGATTGCATATTATTTATCCTGCCATCCCGAGCTGTAGGGAGCCCTGGACCAGGAAGTATAGTTGGCGCATTACTCACAGTGAGCCAACCACGCCCCATTTGCCAATATCAGAAATGCCGTGAACCCAAAGAAAATAATTTATGGTTATTCAGGAGTGGGCAGGAGCATTCTACGTGAATTCACTCGCTGTGGTAACCCCTGGGTTCATTCCGTCAGCTGCCTTTCAAACGCTGCCTGATCCCAGACCTGGTTGCTTTTACAAAGACTAATTTCTCTCTTCGGAGTCAGTCCCTTCTGTGCGACTGAGCTGCCGCCTACGGGTCAGATTGTCGGGTTGAAGTGTTTAGAGTTGTTTTTATATGACACGGTTCTTATTGGGTTCCCCACCCCACCCCCCATTAACTCTGTTTGATGACCTAGTGGTCGAGCAATAAAGGCTAGCTCAATGCTATGGTTTTTTCCCACCTTGGCTTCCCAACTGGAACATGTTTTATGGAGATTCCATACGGTGGCATGCTCTGATCAGGCTGTTTCCAAATGCCCCCTCCCCATCCTCCGTATGGCTCCGTATGGCTCCGTTCTCCCAGACTGTTTTATCTTTTCAGAAAGAACGCCACCGAAGCACTCTTTCTGGAAGGAACGATGCACATTTTCCCGTCTTGCAAAGATCGCATCCAGATTGGCTCCAGTTTCCCACCTCTAGCTCCTTGGGGGTGCTATTTCCCCTACGTTTGTTTCCCCCGGAAGACTGTTTGAGCGGTTTCTTTTTAAAATCAGTAATTGCTGCTGGTGGGCTATCACAGTCTGTTAAGAACATAAGAACATAAGAAAAGCCAATGTTGGATCAGGCCAATGGCCCATCCAGTCCAACACTCTGTCACACAGTGGCCAAAAACACCAGGAGTCCTCAGAAGGTCCAGCAGTGGGGGCAGGAAGCCCTCCCACTGTTGCCCCCCCCCCAAACACCAAGAATACAGAGCATCACTTGCCCCAGATGGAGAGTTCCTATCTATACTTTGTGGCTAATACCCACTGATGGACTTCTGCTCCGTATGTATATCTAATTCCCTGTTGAAGCCGTCCATGCTTGTAGCCGCCACCACCTCCTGTGGCAGTGAATTCCACGTGTTCATCACTCTTTAGGTGAAGAAGTACTTCCTTTTATCTGTTCTAACCCGACTGCTCAGCAATTTCTTGGAGTGGCCACGAGTTCTTGTATTGTGAGAAAGGGAGAAAAGGACTTCTTTCTCTACCTGCTCTATCCCATGTATAATCTTATAAACCTCAATCATGTCACCCCTCAGCTGTCGTTTCTCCAAGCTAAAGAGCCCCAAGCGCTTTAACTGTTCTTCATAGGGAAAGTGTTCCAACCCTTTTATCATTTTAGTTGCCCTTTTCTGCACTTTTTCCAATGCTATATCTTTCTTGAGGTGTGGCGACCAGAACTGTACACAGTACTCCAAATGAGGTGGCACCATTGATTTATACAGGGGCATTATGATACTGGGTGATTTGTTTTCAGTTCCCTTCCTAATAACCCCCAGCATAGCATTGGCCTTTTATATATTATATATTATTTTATATTATATATTATATATCACTTATGTATTTCAGATGTGAACAGAACCGCTGTAGAAAAATAGAGCCCCGACCTAGATGGCCCAGGCTAGCTGAGTCTGGTCGGATCTCAGAAGCTAAGCAGGGTCGGCCCTGGTTAGTATTTGGATGGGAGACCGCCAAGGGAGTCCAGGGTCATGATGCAGAGGCAGGCAATGGCAAACCACCTCTGAACATCTCTTGCTTTGGAAACTCTACGGGGACGCCATAAGTCCCCAGTGACTTGGCATGATAAGAGTGGAGAGTTAGCCACTACAGCCTTAGAATCCGAGAGTTGGAAGGGGCCATACGGGCCATCTCGTCCAACCCTCTGCTCAATGCAGGATCAGCCCAGAGCATCCTTGACAAGTGTTGGTCCAGTTGCTGTTTGAAGACTGCCCGGAAGGGGGAGCTCACCACCTCTTGAGGCAGCTGATTCCACTGCTAAACTACTCTTATTGTAAAAAAAATTCCCCCCCCCCCAATAGTCAGCAGGTATCTTCCCGCCCTTAATTGAAACCCATTCTTGCGAGTCCTCTCCTCTGCTGCCAACAGGAACGGGTCCCTGCCTTCTTCTTCTAAGTGACAGCCTTTCGAGTACTTAAAGAGAGTTGGGACAATCACGCCCCCAGAGCCAATGTGGAGCCACTGCAGAGGACTCATGGAAAACTCAGAGAAAAAGAAGGAGATTGGATTTACACCCCGCCCTTCACTACCCAAAGGAATCTCAGAGCAGCTTACAATCTCCTTTCCCTTCCTCTCCCCACAACAGACACCCTGAGAGGTAGGCGGGGCTGAGAGAGCTCTTTTGAGAACTGCTCCTGAGAGAACAGCTCTGAAAGAACTTGTAACTGACCCAAGGTCATGCCAGCAGCTGCATGTGGAGGAGTGGGGAATCAAACCCGGTACTCCCAGATTAGAATCCGCACTCCTAACCACTACACCAAACTGGGTCTCTAAAAGATGGGGGGAAGCATGGGAAACCCCCACACGTGACAGTTCCATCACCAACATGCATACTTCCTGCATTTGCAGTGATGGAAGTAAGGCAGAGAATCCTCTCTGTGCGGAAGCAACCAAGCTAGAAACCTTCTCGGGAGCTCTGAAAGCTCTTTCCAGGTTGCCTGCCGGTCCACAAACTCCCTTCCGCATTATTTTTAGCAAGGCCCCAAAGTCCCCCATAGCGCGGCAATTATCCCAATCAAATACATCATGAAAATCTGCCGTTAACATTGTGCGCAGTTTGACACATGCAGATCTGATCCATTTGGCCCAGATGTTTTTTGACGAGAAGGAGGGGTGGGTGGAAATAAGCTTTAAGCATCATGCAGCGATTTGGGGATTCCGCTGAACAAATGGCAGCAATTCTAGTGGAAAGAAAAGAAGGTTTTTATACCTAGCTTTTTATCTACCTTAAGGAGTCTCGAAGGAGATCACGTCCCCCCCTCCCCTTCCGACAACAGGCTCCTTGGGAGGTAGGTGGGGCTGAGAGAGCTCTGAGAGAACTGTTACTGGCCCAAGGTCACCCAGCAGGCTCCCTGTGGAGGAAGAGTGAGGAATCAGTCCCAGCTCTCCAGATTAGAGTCTGCCGCTCTTAACCGCTACACCATGCTGAGGAGCGTGTCACTCTCGTTAACCTCTCGATTTTTCTCTTTTGAATCTTTGAGAGAGGGATTCATTTAAAAAAGAAGCCGTGTTATTTCAGTCCAAGTGGATAGACCTCGAGGCATTGGGAACTGTTAGCTCAGTACTATTGTTCGATGCTCAAGGAGGGCAGGAGGAGACCGCTAAATGCCTTGTCTCCCCTCCAGTTTAAGGGCTCGTGAAAGGAAGGCTTTGCGATGCTTCTATTTCCTGCCCACCCCCCAGTGTTCCAAGAGGGGATTTCATCTAAAGAAAGGATTCCGTGCTTCTACGTTCTTCTAAAAATTCAGAAGATATCCCTTGTCCGAGATTTCCCGCTACCTTCATCGCCATTTGATTGTCTGCGGGACAATTCTTGTGCAATTCTTGCAGCTGCTGGCGTGACCTTGGGCCAGGTACAAGTTCTCTCAGAGCTGTTCTCTCCAGGGCAGTTCTCTCAGAGCTCTCTCAGCCCCACTTACCTCACAGGATGTCTGTTGTGGGGAGGGTAGGGGAAAGGAGTTTGTAAACTCTGAGTGAAGGGCGGGGTATAAATCCAATCTCCTCTTCTTCCTCCTCCTCCTCCTCTTCTTCTTCTGCTGCTGCTGCTGTTTTACCAATGTGCGCATGTCTTCCTCTGCATTGGTAAACAATGCTGCCACCGCCTTTTCCTGCTGCAGGCTCCCCCCCCCCATGTCATCACCGGGGTCTCTCCTCTCCCCCAGGAGCAGCATTTCATGGAGATCAATGGACTTTAGGGGAGAGGGGAGGTAGGAAAGGTCCAATCCACCATTAGATAAATGTAGCCAATATTTGGGGGGGGGGAGAGAAAGAATGGCATGGTGGACACCTCAGAACCCCCCCCCCCCTGCATTTCGGAGTTGTAGAATCCCCGCTCTCCTTTCTGAGGGGGAACAGATGCAATAGGAATCTTCCCTCAGGGCCGGCCCAACCCAGAGGGCCGATTCTGGAAGGTGGCCAGTTCCCAATAGGATTGCCAGGTCATCCCCCCCTCCAGCCACCTTTTGGGGATGGGGCGGTAGTGTTGCCAGATCCAGGTTGGGAAACCTCTGGGGATTTGGGGATGGAGAGGGGGGGATGGTGGGGGCATCAGTGGTGTACAATGCCATAGAGTCCACCTTCCAAAGCTTCCATTTTCTCCAGAGGAATTGATCCAGTTCGGTGTAGTAGTTAAGTGTGCAGACTCTGATCTGGGTTTGTTTCCCCACTCCTCCACTTGCAGCTGCTGGTTGAGCTTGGGCAAGCCCTAGTTCTGTCAGAGCTTTTCTTGAAAGAGCTCTCTCAGCCCCACCTACCTCCCAGGGTGTCTGTTGCGGGGAGGGGAAGGGAAAGGAGTTTGTAAGCCGCTCTGAGACTTCAAGTGAAGGGCGGGGCATAAATCCAGTCTCCTCCTTCCATCGTTTCCCTCCCTCAAACTCCACCCTCCTCAGACTCTACCCCCAATTCTCCAAGAATTTCTGAATCCAGAGTTGCCAACTCTGCCTTCCAAACCTGGGTCCTTTTAATCAAAGAACCTGGCAGAAAATCTCACAGAAGTGACTATCGTGGGTGAGCCTGTTCCAGCGAGAAAACGAGAGAGAATGATTCAAAACATGTCATTTCCTTGCCACGGCACGCCTCGGATCAAAAGCTGACGACTGCAGTCACAACTTCACCCCCCCTCCCTTTATCTTCCTTTCCTTCTCTGGATGATACTTCCCACAAAAGAAAGGTTAATGGAATCTTTAGAGGCTGACAAACTACTTAGCACATAAATATGTCATTAGAAAGAATACACTCGCATGCAGCGCCCGGCTGGCGCAGGGAGACCACTCCGAAAGCTGGGCACAATTGCATTCTTCCGATGCCCGGCGCATGGTACAGAGGCTCCTCTGCCGTGCTGGACACCCAACAATGTCCCATGGCATCGTGGGAGCCCTATCAGTTTGTACAAGAAATCCCTTAGGGAACATGGAGCCCAGTGGTTTGCAATGCTCCCTCTAAGCTGTGGAGTCTTGTGAGCAAAAATTCTACTTTGTGAGCCCCTGGCATTAAAGTTCTGAGTGCGTGATTTGGCTACTGCATCAATTAGTTTGCTCTGGAGCCCTCCTTCCTGAGCTAAGGCAAAAATGTGTGAGCCGGAGGCTAAAAGAACTGTGGGCTAGCTCACCCTGACTCAGCTTAGAGGGAACACAGGTGGAGATGGGGCCCACGAACACTGTTGGGAGGTGATGGAAGGCTAATTAATGGCGACACCCATGGGGTTTTCAAGGCAAGAGAGGAACAGGGGTGGTTAGCCCTTGCCTGCCTCTGCATAGCAACCCTGGACTGCCATAGGGGTCTCCCATCCAAGTACTAACTGGTGATAGATAACCCTGTTTAGCTTCCAAACCATAATGGGATTAGTTTGAGTCACCCAGGTTAGGGCTTGGGGAAACGGTGGGCGTGTATTATAAATGAACAAGAAGCAGGAACCTGCAATACTTGCATGGGGGGGAGCTCCATGTAGAGGAGGAAACCGCCACAGATGAGCCTGCTCCCCTTCTCCCCCGCCCCTACCTGGCCCCAACTGCGTGGCCCACGTGGCTCCCAGCCACTGGCCCACTAAGCCTCCCCCCCCCCCGGAATGGCAGCGCGACACCATTCCAAGTGCATTCTCTGTGCATGCGCAAGGAATGCTTTTTTACTTTGGGGGGGATTTAAACATCCCCCGTATAATTTTTTTAAACTTTTCAGGTTTTTCTGCACACCTGGGGAGTCCCCCAAGTGTGCAGGTAAATCTCTTTGCCCCCCAAGTGCCCCCGATGTGTGGATTTAGCTACCCGCACTGAGGGGGCGTCTTGGCTATTAGTATATAGATTGAATGAATAAGCGGCGTTAGCCGATCCAGGACTCCCCCCGGGACGTGGTGCATTGCTTGTCGCTAGTGTATTCACGTTGAGTTTTTGCATTTCATGAGCCACTTGGCATCCCCATCGGGCAGAAAAAGAGGGCTCAAAAGGCAGAAATAAGCCCACAAATACGAAAACCACCCTATTGAAAGGAACCAGAAGAGTGAGTCACTCCGATTCAATCTAGGCTGCCTCTCAACCGAGCAGCACTTCAGAGCTGCAACTGAGCACCCTCGCCTTTTGAGCATTCTTTTTGGCTGTGCAATGCGCTACCCCCAAACGCCAAATTTCTCAGGCTCCCCACGGTGGCCGAGGCGTGTTCCGAAGCCCAAGGGCTGCCATAGCCAGTAAGCAAGCTGCCCCCTGCTGCCTGCTCTTGACCCTCTCTGAACTCCATCCTCAGAGTGCAAAAGTGTGATTTATGGCTCTGATTAGCCTGACAGGCGACAGGCCCTGATGGACTCGTGCTCTGATGGGCTCTGAGACCAGAACAGCCCGTCCTGGAGGGCTAGTTATCCTCCCCTCTTCCCCCTCCCTGCTTTCATGCTGACCTGGCAGATCGACAGCTGTGAGGCCACACTGCCATCTAGCTCAGGGACAGAGTATAGAGGTCCGTAGAAGTCCATAGCCAAAGCTCTGTCCCTCTGGCATTTCCACAGCAGAGGGGGTGGGGAATACAGAAACTGGCACTGAACACAGACATGTCCTCTGGAGGATTGTTGTTTTGAGAAGCAAGTCTCTAGGAGCACGGACTCTAATCCGGGAGAACCCGGTTTGACTCCTCCGCATGCAGCTGCTGGTGTGACCTTGGGTTGGTCATAAGTTCTTTCAGAGCTGTTCTCCCAAGGGCAGTTCTGGAGAGAGCTCTTTCAGCCCCACCTACCTCACAGGGTATCTGTTGTGGGGAGGGGAAAGGGACATGATTGCTCTCTTTAAGTATCCAAAAGGCTGTCATTTGGAGGAGGGCAAGGAGCCGTTCCAGTTGGCTGCAGAGGAGAGGACCCAAAGCAACGGGTTTAAATTACCTGCAGGAAGGTATCGGCAGGATATTAGGGAAAACTTTTTCACGGTCAGAGTGGTTCAAAGGTGGAATCGGCTGCCCAGGGAAGTGGTGAACTTCCCTTCACTGGCAGCTTTCAAGAAGAGGCTGGATGAATACCTGCCAGAGATGCTTTAGGCTTAGGGCTGCCAAGTCCCCCGGTAGGGCGGGGGAAACACAGATTTTTACTACTTACCCCCACTTTTTCAAAATTGGCCACCGGGGGACAAAATGGCTGCCAGCAGGAACGCAGGGGAACGTCGGAGTCTGCCCTGCCCTCTCCCTGCCAGGCCTGGACTCTTAAAAGGGAAATGTCTGCAGAGAGCCTGCAGTAAAAAGCCTCACCAGACATTTCCCCTTTAAGAGCAGAGTCAGCAAGAGAGCCTCGCCCAGAGATTAAGGAGGGACTAGGCTGTATTGAAGGGCCTGCTTTTGCATGTGGCTGGGGTAAGGTTGCAAGGTTGCTGGGGTAAGTGCCTCTTCCAGCTCTTTTCCTTCTCTCTCTCCCCCTCCCCCTTTCTTTCTTTTTTCTGTCTGTCTGTCTCTCTCTCTCTCTCTCTCTGTGCCCATCCAGCAGAGGTCTATCAGTGGCTATTATTAGCCATAAGGTCTAAATGGAACCCTTTGTCTGGGGCAGTGATGCTCTGCATTCTTGGTGCTTGGGGGGCAACAGTGGGAGGGCTTCTGGAGTTCTGGCCCCACTGCTGGACCTCCTGAGGGCACCTGGTATTTTTGGCCACTGTGTGACACAGAGTGTTGTACTGGATTGGCTGTTGGCCCGATCCACTGTGGCTTCTCTCCTGTTCTTATGATATGAAAATCATATTTAGCACTTGTGTAGCACTTAGTGCTTCATATTCTGCCGAGATGAGGAAGGATTCAGTAGGGCCGTTGCTCAGTGATAGAACGTCTGCTTGACATGCAGGAGGTGTCAGCCTCTTCAGCTAAAAAAGGATCAGGTAATAGGTGACATTAAAGATCTCAGCCTGAGACCCTGGAATCTCAGCCTGAGACAAAATGATGTCACTTCCTTTCTCCTGGCTCCACCCCCAAAGTCTCCTGGCTCCACCCCCAAAGTCCCCAGATATTTCCCAAGTTGGACTTGGCAGCCCTATTTAGGCTGGTCCTGCATTGGGCAGGGCGTTGGACTAGATGGTCTGCAGGGGCGTAGACTTTTAAAAACCCCGGGGGGGGGGCTCTCTTGTGCGCGCGCGCGCTCGGGACCATGTCCCCACCGCTCCCCCCCCCGCCCCAGGGAGCCGCCGCTGCCGCTTCCCTCCCCCGGGCCGTGCCCGCCCGCCCGCCGCGCTCCCCGCCCCCTCCCTCCCTCCCTCTCCCCGCTCACCTCGGGCGCTGGCGCGTCACCCTTGCGGGACCCCAGCTCCCGCTCCGCCTCGCGCTCGGGGCGTGCGGGGGTGGCACAGATGAGCGCCGCCTCTCTCCCCCCCCCGCCCCAGGGAGGCAGGAGGGCAGGCCGAGGGGGGGGGAAGGAGAGGCGGCGACGGCCGGCTGACTGGCCACCGGGCGCTCCATTTTGCCGGGGGCGGCTGAGCCCCCCCCGGGAAATTTCGGGGGGGGGGCTTGAGCCCCGTAGTTGACGCCCATGATGGTCTGTATGGCCCCTTCCAACTCTATGATTCTATAAGGAGATTGCAGGCCACTCTGAGAATCTCTTCTTCTTCTTAAGCTTCAGGTGAGCAATGTCTGTTGAGATGTTGAAGGCATGGGTTTTCCCCTGACCTGGATAGCCCAGGCTAGACGAATCTCATCAGGTCTTGGAAGCGAAGTAGGGTTGGCCTTGGTCCCCTGGAATTACGGCACATCTCCAGACTACAGAGATCGGTTCGCCTGGGGGGAATGGATGCTTTGGAGGGTGGACTCTGTGGCACTGTAGCCCACTGAAGTGCCCAGGCTCCAGCCCCAAACCTCCAGGAGTTGGATCCGGCAACTCCCCCACCCCCAGCAGGAGACCACCAAGGAAGTCGAGGGTTGTGGCACAGAGGCAGGCAATGGCAAACCACCTCTGGAAACCCCACAGGGTCACCTAATGTGACTCGACGGGGGGGGGGGGGAACGGCTTTGAGGAATAAGATTTCCAAGGACTGAGGAGGGGATGTGAGGCTTCTTGCCCCACATCGTTCACTGGCTCTAAAGATCAAAGCCTGAATCAGTTATGCAAATTTTTAAACAATCCTCCCTGCAGACTAAATCATTTAGAACACACGGAATAATGCAGATCTTCTGCAGTCTGCATTTCCTCCACACACACACCCCGCCATTTTTATACCACTTTGTGCCACTAATATGCAATCAATAGGGGAAAAAATGCTAAGAACGTAAGAAGAACATGAGAAGAGCCCTGCTGGATCAGATCAGTGGTCCATCTAGACCAGCATCCTGTCTCACACAGCAGTCAACCAGTTCCTCTGGAGGGCCAACCACAGGGCAGAGAGGCCGAAGCCTTCATGAGAACATCAGAAGAGCCCTGCTGGATCAGACCAGTGGTCCATCTAGTCCAGCATCCTATCTCACACAGTGGCCAACCAGTTCCTCTGGAGGGCCAAAAACAGGGCATAGAGGCCGAGGCCTTCATAAGAACATCAGAAGAGCCCTGCTGGATCAGACCAGTGGTCCATCTAGTCCAGCATCCTGTCTCACACAGTGGCCAACCAGTTCCTCTGGAGGGCCAACAACAGGGCAGAGAGGCTGAGGCCTTCATAAGAACATCAGCAGAGCCCTGCTGGATCAGACCAGTGGTCCATCCAGTCCAGCATCTTGTCTCACACAGTGGTCATCCAGTTCCTCTGGAGGGCCAACAACAAGGTAGAGAGGCTGAGGCCTTCATAAGAACATCAGAAGAGCCCTGCTGGATCAGACCAGTGGTCCATCTAGTCCAGCATCCTGTCTCACACAGTGGTCAACCAGTTCCTCTGGAGGGCCAACAACAAGGCAGAGAGGCCGAAGCCTTCATAAGAACATCAGCAGAGCCCTGCTGGATCAGACCAGTGGTCCATCCAGTCCAGCGTCTTGTCTCACACAGTGGTCAACCAGTTCCTCTGGAGGGCCAACCACAGGGCAGAGAGGCCGAAGCCTTCATGAGAAGATAAGAAGAGCCCTGCTGGATCAGACCAGTGGTCCATCTAGTCCAACATCCTGTCTCACACTGCGGCCAACCAGTTCCTCTGGAGGGCCAACAACAGGACGTAAAGGAGTGGCTAGAGTGGACAACCTCCAAGTGGAACCTGTAGATCTCCCAGAATTACAGCTCATCTCCAGACTGCAGAGATGAGTTCCCCTGCAGGAAACGGCTGCTTCGGAGGGTGGAATCTGTGGCATTATATCCTGCTGAGGTCGCACCCTGCCCTCCCCAGGTTCCATGCCCAGATCTCCAGGAATTCCCCAACCTGGAGTTGGCAACCCTACCAAAGATCCAGAGGGTGAGGTCACAGACCCAGGAGTAGCATTTACTGCCAACTATTTCATTTGCACTGTGTACACCAACGCCACACATGTCCCTGTTTTCCTCTGTGACATTTAAAAGGGAGGGTAAGGAGCACAGGGGGCTGCAGTGGCTCAAGTGGTTAAGACACGGAGCTGCAGACCGGAAGGTCAGTAGTTCAGCAGTTTGAGACCTGAGTGCTGCATGACAGAGTGAGCTCCCGTCTCTGGCCCCAGCTCCTGGCAACCTAGCAGTTCGAAAGCAAGAAATTGCAGGTAGATAAATAGGTACCGCTTCGGTGGGAAGATAACAGTGTTCCGTGCGCCTCGGTGTCTAGTCGTGCCGGCCACATGACCACATCTTTGGACAGCGCTGGCTCTTCGGCTTGGAAATGGAGATGAGCACCGCATCCCTAGAGTCATATTCGACTGGCTTTCGAGCGAGGGGAACCTTTACCTCTAAGGAGCACAGAGCGAAAGAGAGTGGGGGAAACCCTCAAAAGGGGAATCACTCGTAATGGACTCTTAAAAAGCTAGGTTGCTGCGAATGGCTGGCCGCCAACAAAATAAAAATAAGGGGAAGGTTGACCCAGCAGGCTCCTTGTGGAAATAAAGCCTCATGAATCAAGGTGTGGGGGGAGCTTGGGAGAGGGGCAAATGTAACCCAAAGAGCCAAATAATGATAAAGCCCCAGCCAAATTTATCACCACTGCAATATTTCAGCTGACGCTCTCTTCCTCTCTCTCTTTTTTTCCGAGGGGGGAATCCATCCGCAGAGCAATTAGAATGAAAAACATGAGAAAGCACTGCCTTTCGGCTCCAGCGGTTTGCTGATGTGTGTGTGTGTGTGTGTGGGGGGTTATGCCCCTGCGAGGGGGGGATTTTTAAAAGGCCACATTGCCAAATCTATAGGGAGAAAAGGTTGCCCTCCAAATTTGGGGAGGGGGATGCTGTTTAGGGAACGCTTGGCATTTGAAATGCAGGGCTGGTCCCGGATTTCGAGAGGCCCTGGGGAGAGAGCGTGGCCCCCATGCCCACGACGAGGCCTCCCTCTTGCCCACGCCCACAAGTGCCTGAGCATCCTTCTCCTGCCTGCCTGCTGTCCCAGCTGCCCACACTGCCTGCACGCCCTCTCCCCAATGGTGCTGGTGGCGGGCACAGCTAGGAGTGCCCCCGCCATGCCTGCCAGGAACGCTGATGCTTTGCATGCCACCCACATGCTTTTCCCCAGGAGCCCTGCCTGGGAGCACGGGTGACGAAGCATCCACGAGCAGGCCGTGGAAGGGTGTAGAGCAGGCATCTGAGGAGATGCGTTGGGAGGGAGGAGTCAACAGCTGTGGCCCCCACCAGAATCCCTGGGCCCTGGCACCTCAAGGGCTAGGCAGGACAGCCTCCAGGTGGGACCTGGGGATCCCCTGAAATGTCAGCTCATCTCCAAACTCCAAAGACCGGTTCCCTCAGAAAAAATGGATGCTTTGGAGGGTGGATGCTGTGGAATTGTACTCCACTGAGGTCCCTGTCCTCCCTTGGCTCCACCCCCAAATCTCCAGGAGTTTCCCAACCTGGCAACCCTACACATGCCCCGCCGGTGGCCAGGGAGGACCTGGCAACCACACTGATGCCAGCCCTGCTCAGGAGGGTTGCCATTTGCCCATTGGGGGCAGGGGATCCCCAATTGTACAGGCTCCTGCTCCCCCCCCCCAAAAAAACAGCAACGTTGCACATGGCATGCCTGCGTTTAGCCCCCCCCCCCCCAAATCCAGAGTGTCGCCCCCGACATGCTGATATCACTTCCGGGTGATTTGGGCACGTTGCATGCAACTTCACTGTTCTGGGGGAAGTGGGAGGTGAAGTCACTTCCCGCTACCAGAAGAGAGGGATTAAAACGTCCTAAATAAATAAATAGGGTTTCAGTGTTTCCATACAGCCATTGGCATGCTGCGCTTGAGTCGCCCTACCCAAGCAACCGCCTCTCTCTTTCGCTCCGTCAATTGCTGCTCGCTCGAAGATTTAATTGGCGGGGACATTTAAACCTTGTTGTCAACTGACGGGTTTGCAAATGAGCAGCCTCGTGCCGGTGGCCCTCTTTTTCTTTCCCCCTTCCTTTCTTTAGGAGATGGGAAACCACCCGTGATCGATAAATCAAATTAAGCCCCGTTCTTGCCTCCCTTTCAATAGGGAAGACGCCCGGTTGTTTATGGCGGTTATTACATTATCTGTGGCAGCCAGGCAGAGGCGAGGAGGGGGGGGGGGGGGGGAGGCGGGAAACGACAGGATGTTCCAAAAGGAAATTTAATGAAGTGGTTCCAAATATTGTATCAAAATTAATGAAGTGAATAATGAAAGAGCCACGTTCCCCAGGTCCCTTTGACAACAATAACCGTCATGGAAGGTGGAGGGAGATGGATGGACATAGGCCCGTGAAGGTGTCACACTGCAGAACGCCGTCGAATGCCTCTGTATTTCAGTCATTCTTCAATTCGGGGAAGAAAGATGGAGGAGGAGGAGGTGGTGGTGGCGGCGGCGGCAATGGTGGGACACCAGAGATGCCCTTGACTCTTTTAATCTCTGCGTACAATCCAGGCTTTGATGCCAAAGGAAAGGCTGGCCTAGCTTGCTCGATATAATTAGGCCTATCGACTGACAAAATAATTTATGACGCACGAAATGCCTGCTTTTGAACCAATTAATTCAGGGGGGTTTCAGGCTACGTTTTGGGGGTGTCTTGGGGCTGGCTCCTTGTGGTTTGATCCGCAGTGAGAAGGTCATGCAAGGGTGTTGAGGCGTCCCTGAAAGTAGGCTCGGCCCCCAACCCCTGAGCTTTTCCCTGCAATGGGGAGCTTCCCGAGAGTCTTGGACGTGTTGTCGGTCAGGTGGGGCAGTGGGACTGAAGCTCAGTGTTGGCTACTCCACTTGAAAGCGGTATAGTCCCTTCTGACACCTGAGGACTCAGCTACATTATCCTGTGTGTGTGAACCAGGCTTTTACTGAGCCCTTGTTTGCTTTCCCCTCTCCGTCTGAGAGGTGACGAATGCACGCACGCACGGACACAAGTATGGGACAGGACTTTTGGGTGGTTCTGCCACAATAATGGAATTGCCTCATCTCTGGTCTTTGGGGGGCTTCTTGCCTCACGTTTAAACCGTGGGCCAAGTTACTATGCTTTCTGTGGGCATTTAGGGTTGAATCCAGAATAAATTGGCAAGTACTGCTCGGTTCTCCTTACTGCCACAGACTGCCCCCTAAACAAACATTATTCCTTAGGACCCCATATACCAACCTCCAGGTGAGGCCTGGAGACTTCTTAGAATTAGAACTCACCTCCGGGTGACAGAGATCAGTTCACTTAGAGAAAATGGCTGCTTTGGTGGATGGACTCTATAGCCACTCTGAAGCTCCTTCAGGTAGTGAAGGGTGGGGTATAAATCCAATCTCCTCCTCCTCCACTACTACTACTACTACTACTACTACTACTACTACTACTACTACTACTACACCTTAACGCCAATGCTCCCATTAAGCTATGGAGCCCTGTGAGCAAAAATTCTACTTTGTGAGCTACTGGCGGTAAAGTTGTGAGCGAGCGATTTGGCTGTTGCATAAATTAGTTTGTTCTGGAGCCCTCCTTCCTGAGCTGAGACAAAAATGTGTGAGCTGGAGGCTAAAAAACGGTGAGCTAGCTCACACTCACTCAGCTTGGATGGAACACCGCTTAATGCCATAATCTGTTTTTGGAATATTTATTACCACTATATTAATTTGCTGCTTGATTGATTTTTTTTATTTTTATTTTTAATTAGATCTTTAAATTTTTAACAACTTTATGTTCAGGGAGCATTTCCCCCACGATTATAACAATATGATTTTACACTTGTGCCACTGGATTTTCTACATCTGCATCTAACTAGACATTTTATTTCTAGTCTCTGTTTTATCCTTGCATGTAGTCCTGAATCCACTCGTAGAATCTTGTCCACGTAGTTCTAAATGTGTCGTCTCCTTCTCCTTGCACCAATAAAGACCGTTTGTCCATTTCTGCTGTTTGCTGCTTGATTGATTTTAAAACGTCTTTTGTCTTATTATGTTTAATCATGCTTCTGTTTTGAATAATTAGATTACTACTCTGAGTAAGATTACTATTCACTTTCAGGGTATCTTTGGGACGGAAAAGGGATATTTTAGTAACTGAGTAAGTCGCCTTCTGTCCTCGGCAACCTTCTCTTCTCTCCAGCCCCATCCGTTTTGCCAGTAGCTCCCTCAGGGTATTTCCTCTCCAAAGCGATCACGCTAAGAACCTTAGCAAAGCATTCCTGCAAATTCAGAAAAGGGGATTTCCAGCAAGCATTAGGAAAATTAAACTTCTCAAGAGCCGTCTCAATCCGGCAAGCTATTTTCAGCTTTTCAAAGCATGGTAAGTGGAAATGTGGCAAGAGGAGGGGGGAAGGGGGCCGAGGAGATCAGGGAGGTGAGCCAAGAGTCGCAATGAGCAAAAATGAAGAATTGGAGTCGAAAACGAGGGCATGATAACTCCGGCTTCTTTGGTTGCAATGGGACCGAGTTCTAATCTTTCACCTCCAGTCTTTGCCCAAGCTTGGAGGAAGGCCCCGCACAGTGGTCGGTAGCTCCCTTTGGAGATCAGCCGTTTGCTGCGGGATTAAACAGAAGAAAAACCCCAAACCCTTTGTGGTTGCAGATTGAAGGGGGGGGGCGAGACCAGGTCAGTGACCTCTCACAAAAGGGGGATTTAATCGGTGGATACTTTAAGGCAGTCTTTTTGTTCACATGGGAAGGGAGCAGAAGTAGGTGCAGGGATGCCAGCCTCCAGGTGGTACCTGGGGATCCCCCAGAATGACAGCCTACCTGCAGACGACAGAGATCAGTTCCCCTGGAGAAAATGGATGATTTGAAGGGTGGACTTTATGGCACCAGGCCCCACTGAGGTCCCTGTCCTCCCCGGACACCCTCCCCAAATCTCCAGGAGTTTCCCAACCTGGATCTGGCAACCCTGCCCTCCCATCCCCTGTCGGTGGCCAGGGGGTCTAGAAATCCTTGTATCGTCAGAATCAGGGCTCATTTCGTAGCAGGAGCTCTTCTGCATATTAGGCCACACACCCCTGATGTAGCCAATCCTCCAAGAGCTTACAGTAGCCCCTGTAAGAAGAGCTCTGTAAGCTCTTGGAGGATTGGCTACATTAGGGGTGTGTGGCCTAATATGCAAAGGAGCTCCTGCTACGAAATGAGCCCTGGTCAGAATACCTTAACTCGCCATGGAAGCCATTGGGTAGGAAACAGGGCTGAGCGCGGGCGCAACACATTCAATTTCACATTTCAATCAAATGGAATTATCAAGAGTCGATATTTTGACAGACAAGGGGGTGCATTTCAGTGGGGAGAAACAGATAATTGTGACAGAGTAAAAAACAGTTTGACCAGTGGATATTAAATGACCTCTGGGTAAGAAAGGGGTTAATAGCCTGCTGTGTGGGGAGAGCGGCCTAGAAATTGAATTAAATAAATAAATACAGAATAGTACTCAACGGGAAATGTCTCTGTTTTCCCAGACACCTGGTGTGTATCAGATTTGTGGAGAGGTAGCCCATGAAGCAATTCCTCCCCCCCTCCCAACTGGAAAGGAAGATGTTCCTTTGGATATCTAGTCCCCCCACTATTAAAAGTACAAACCTTGAACAGTTCCCTGCCTTTGAATTTAGGAAGTTTGGTGCATAAGCTTACATGAGAGACAAGAAACGTTGGTAATCCATTAGCTGCACGGAACGCTGGACTCCATGCCTTTACGAGGGCCTTTCTTCCATGGTTAGGGGTAAGTGAATTGGAGAAGGCAATTGTGAATATATCAAAGGAATCAGAGTTAAGTTTTAGTGACACTGTTAATGCCCTCGTGGATTTACAAACTGAAATAAATTTGCTCTCCCAAATAGCTCTACAGAATAGAAGAGTGCTGGACATGCTGGCTGCCCAACAGAGTGGAGCGTGCACATTAATAGGAGAGAAATATTGCTTTTATGTTAATATTGACAGAGAAGTTACCAGTGCCACTGAAGAAATAAAGAGGCGTATTAGAGTCTACGGCCAAATATGAAACAACGAACCCTGGGATCCTTAGATGTGGTTATTTGGGTCGATACCAAATATTGGAGCCTGGTTGAGGAAAGCGTTACGATTACGAATAGGGATGATAGTTCTTGTGGCGATAATTTCACTCTGCTGCTTTGCTCGATGCGTTCCAAATTTGTGGATCTTACGTGTTTCTTGGTTTCAAAAAGGAAGACCCACAGCACAACGTTGTTATGAAGCTCTGCTAACCCAGACTGAAGCCAGAAGGGACTCTCTTGCTGTAACACAGGCGTGAAGAGTCAAAGGGGAGGGGGTTGACAGGCAAACGGGCAAGACGAACGCCATTTTCTTGCTCTTGTTATTGTAAGGGCTAAGCGAATTCCAGCAATTGCAAACTGTGCAAAACAGGATGTGGAAAACACGGCACGAGGGCAGGATGTTCCAGAATAGGATTGGTGAAACAAAAGATGTTTTCTAGAAAGCTCAGGTGACATACAATTATTCCAAATAAGGGCAAAAAGATCTATGCTTGGCAAAATGTACATATATAGAAATAAAGGAAGTATAACCTTGGTAATCAGAAGACATCTGCTCATCTCTAAAAGTTGTTTGTTACACTGTATAAAATGTTAATGCTGATGCCTAACTAATGGAGTCCTTGGGTTTTTTTGTTGCCAAGGTCCTCTGTACTGCAATAAAGCTGTGTCTACTTCTGAACTCTCGCTGGCAGTGTTCATCATCGGGTGCTGGCGCACCAGGCTAAAGGCCCATTTGGCTAACAATGCCACGGAGTCCACCCTCCAAAGCAGCCATTTTCTCCAGTGGAACTTACAGCCATCTAGAAATCAATTGTCATAGTGGGGAATCTCCAGGTGCCACCTGGAGGTCGGCAGCCTTATGTGCTGAGATACCCATGTGCTCATCCGAGGAGACTTCAGGAAAGGACATGGGAAGAATATGACACCGACCCCACACGACAGCAGCCAAATGGAAATCTATTAATCACAGAAGCAACGGAGACAATTGTATCACAGCAGCGTTTGTGCCTCTGAGAAGGCATTCTTTTTGCGGCCGGCCAAAGCAGCTACCAATCTGGCTCTTTGATGAGACTATCCCAGATGACATCAAAGGGGGTGCTTCTCCCAAGTCCCATTGTGTTGGGGAAAGGGACACTTGGTGTTCATCGAATGAATGTGATGTGAATTGAGGGTCTTTTTCTTCTTCATAATGAAAAAAAAAAGTCTTGCGTTGAATCACGGGAGCTCACTGCCTCTTGCTCAAAAGAACAGGGATAAAAGAGGGCTGGTTTGACCTTGGGAAGGCTGATAGGCAGGAGAGGAGGGATGCCAAATGCTAAGAGGAAAGGTATTGATTAGACCTGAATGGGATGAAGAATAGCAGCCAGTTGTGTTATTAATAGGACTGGAGAAGAGCGGAGCAATACAGGCGCTTGGCAAGAGGAGAAAAGCTGGCGGCAATCAAGTCGGGCCAGTGGAAATGGGGGAACAATGGAGGTGGTCCAGACTGGGGGAAGGGAGACGCCTCGGACATCTCTTCTTCCTTCACCGGCCTCCTGGTTTTGCTTTCCGCACTCTTCAAGTCAGGGCTGGATCCAGACTCCGGAAGCCTTGGGGCAACACCGGGCAGAAGGTGGACCCTTAACGAATTAAGTCTGTAAGTAAATAAGTAAAGATCCTGCAAAGATTTGACAGATTCAGGAAGGAGAGATCCATCAGTATTAGCCATAGAATCATAGAACCATAGAGATGGAAGGGACCTCCTTCCAGGGTCATCTAGTCCAACCCCCCGCACAATGCAGGGAATTCACAAATACCTCCTCCACACCCCCACTGACCCCTGCTCCATGCCCAGAAGATGACCAAAAAACAAACAAACCCTACCCAGCTAAACTGGCCTGGAGAAAAATGGCTTCCTGACCCCAAAGTGGCGATCAGCATTTCCCCGGGCGTGTAAGAAAGGGCCACAAGAACTAAGCACTGAGGCAGCCCTTCCTGCCGTCCCTTCTTGTGATCTGCCTATGTTCACACAATCAGCATTGCTGTCAGATGGCCATCTAGCCTCGGTTTGAAAACCTCCAAAGAGGGAGAGCCAGGGGTCCATTGGAGCGGGAGCACACAGGAGTGCAGCTCCGGGAGTGAGGAGCCCAGGGGGCAGGCACATGACCAAGCCCCGCCCCCTCCTCCGCTTCCCCGAGCAGTGCAGAGGCGCAGCACCCCGGGGAAAGCCCTGCTAGGGTCTTTATTGTTTTTAATGTTTTGTTTTAATATTGGTAATTTTATCATTGTTCCTTTTATGACTATGTGCTGCTTTTCCAGAGACTTGCTCAAGGTGGCATATAAATTTTCTAAGTATACCATTTTTTATCTGGGCACATGGCACATAAGTACTGGAGAAATTTCACCAACCCTTCAGCAGCTTCCACCTCATCAGTTTGGTGTAGTGGTCAGGAGTTGGACTCTAATCTGGGAGAACTGGGTTTGATTCCCCACTCCTCCACATGCAGCTGCTGGTGTGACCTTGGGCCAGTCACAAGTCCTCTCAGAGCTGTTCTCTCAGGAGCAGTTCTCAAAAGACCTCTCTCAGCCCCACCTACCTCAGGGGGTGTCTTGTTGTGGGGAGGGGAAGGGGAAGGGATGGGTGGTGCACATGTCCTGGGTATCTCAAGTCTACTTGAAACCTGGTGGTTTCAAGGGAGCAGGAAGAGAATGAGGGTGTGTTCTTTACGCTTATTTTTATTGCACAAAGTATTGGATGGGGAAGGGAATGGAGGAAGAGCAGGTCAGTTTCACTCACCTGTGGAGTGGAGCCTGAGGGGTGGGTGTTGCCTTCTGACACACTTCCGGTATGTTAGGGGGTGTGGCATATGCAAATGAGTTATGCTAATGAGCTCCTGCACCTCTTTTTCTATGAAATGACCCCTGGGGAGAGCCCACCACCTCCTGCGGAAGCCTGTTCCACTGAGGAACCACTCTAACTGTCAGGAAGTTCTTCCTAACGTTTAGCCAAAAACAATCTGGATTTAATTTCAACCCGTGACAGGGGTGCATGTTTAGAAGCAACCACAGGGAGATACTATGGGCTTTTACGCCTTCTGTGTGCATCTAGCCCAGGGGTCTCCAACATAGTGCCCAGGGGCATCTAGCCCAGGGGCCACATGACACCCGCCAACACCTTTCCTCTTGCCCACCGAGTGCTTTTAGAAAGTGGGCAGGGCAACGTGAGAATTTTGCCCAGCAGGGCTTCTGATTGGCTAGTGGAGAGCCGATTGGCTGTCCAGATTTTTTTTAAAAAATTGCTTTGGCAGCTGCTGCTCTCCCAGCAGGAGGATCTTCACTGTGTGACTGGAGGTCAGCAAGAACATATTGCTAAACAGTACATTCGTTTTAAAAGGTATCCCGTGAAGCAGAGCTCCTGTTTGAAATGCGGAAGAGTTACTCTTGAAGTTACACCAGACCTCACTCGGTGACATTTCATGGTTGCACCCATTACATGCGAGAAACCCAGTGGTGCCCTCTGGCTCGGGAAGGCGGGGGACTGAAGCGTACTGGACCCGGGAGACCAGGAACGGTGAAATCATGAAGCCTTTATTGAGTGATTCAGCATGTCCAGTAGATGGTCAGATCAAACATGCTTCCAGGGCTCCAGGGCCCTCATTATATGCTGGCCAGAGCCACACCTCCGGCCGCACCCAAAAGACCTGATAGGGGCTTTACATATGCGCATGTTTGTCATAGGTTCCCTGGAGGAGCCTTTGGCCGCATTGGCTCCCCAGGGAGAACCTAGGTCCCACATTGGTGGAGGCTTTGAATTCGGACGTCTATTGTTCCTCCAGATTCAAGCTCCCCTCTCTGCCTGACCATGTGCTCTGGCCATGCGGCGGGCGCCATTACCTGGGAGCACATGGCAGGCCAGTTGTTACACAGAACATACTACATTACAGGAACCTTTGATCTAGTTGGCCACTGATGGGTCTGTTCCCTCTGAAATAGACTCACTTATGGCTTTTAACTTGTAGCAACTTTCCCCAAGGACTCATGGGTGGCGGGTGGTGGTGGGGAGAGCGAGGATATAGAAATATCTTACACAAATAAACACATTAGCTATCTTTGAAAAGTATACAATCTGTCAAGCACGTATCTTTCCCATCCTCCCGCTGCAGGGATCTCAGGCAGAAGATACGGTTATTCCATCCTCTTTTTTTTTTTAATGCTCTTGCAACAATCACATGAAGAACATTAAGGTGTAGTGGAGATGGGATAGCCCAGAGCTGCCAACAAGCTGCGCAGATGTGAGTGGCTTTAAACTTCCCAGGCCAACCAGTATACCTTATTGACGATCATCACTATGGATCGTACACCTCATAGGGTTGCCAACCTCTAGGTGGGGCCTGAAGATTTCCTGGAATTACAACTGATCTTCAGACTGCAGAGATCATTTCCCCTGGAGAAAACGGATGCTTTGAAGGGTGGGCTCTGTAGCGTTGCCAGCTTTGGCTTGGGAAATACCTGGGGATTTTGGGAAAGGAGCCAGGGAAGGGTGAGCTTTGGGAAGAGGAGGGACCTTTGGAGGGTACAATGCCACAGAATCCGCCTTCCAAAGCTGCCATATTCTCCAGAACTGATCTTAGTCATCTGGAGATAAACTGTAATAGCAGGAGATCTCCAGGTGCCTTCTGGAGGTTGGCGACCCTAACCCTATGACATTATACCATACCTTCCCCAAACCTTGTCCTCCCAGGCTCCACCCCCAAATCTCCAGGAATTTCCCAGCCAAGAATGGGCAACTCTTAAGTCCATGTCAACTTAAAAACTTAATGATCTCATGGGTGTCATGAATTTGAGTCCCTCTGTCACTGATTATGTGCTGCCTCCCCTTTCTTGGGTTCAGTGCTGGTTCATGGAGTGGGGCTGCCAGCTTTGACTTGAGAAATCGCTGGAGACTTTGGGGGCGGAGCCTGGGGGGTAGGGTTGCCAAGTCACTTAAGTGTCCAAGCGGGGGAGTCCCGATCGGGGATCCTTGCGCACGTGCAAAGCACACGCTGCCTGGAAGTGACGTCATCACGCCGGGCACGTCACTGGGTGACGCTCTGGTAATTGTCCTAAAAACTCTATGGTACCACTCTAATGCCAAACCAGTGGAGGTGCGTCCTGGAATGGGGAGGGGTGGTCTAACACACACACCCCTTTGGAATCTGCCTATATCAGAGTGAAGCCATCTCTGACTGCTCCGGGGCTGATGGAAGAAGGCGAGATTGGATTTATACCCTGCCCTTCACTGGGAGTCTCAGAGCGGCTTACAAACTCCTTTCCTTTCCTCTCCCCACAACAATCACCCTGTGAGGTAGGTGGGGCTGAGAGAGCCCTTTCGAGATCTGCTCTTTCAAGGACAGCTCTGACAGAACTACGACTTGTCCAAGGCCATCCAGCAGCTGCAAGTGGAGAAGTGGGGAGTCAAACCTGGTTCTCCCAGATTAGAGTCTGCGCATTTAACCACGACACCAGACTGGCTGGCTATGGAAGATGAGAGCAGCCCACCGAACAGCCATGTCCCTGCTCCTGACCAGCAGGTGGATGTTTGAGCATCCCTAGTCATGGAAGAATTACTAGGGCTGTCAGCCTCCAGGTGGAAGCCTGGAAATCTCCCAGAATTGCACCTTGTCTTGAGACTACGAAGATCAGTTGCCCTGGATAAAAACAGCAGCTGAGGAGGGTGGACCCCATGGCATTATACCCTGCTGAGGTCCCTCCCCCCTCCCCGGGTTCCACTTCAAATCTCCAGGAATTTCCCAACCCAGAGTTGGTGGCCCTAAGAATATGTCCTTAAAAACACAGGACTGCTGCTGAAAATGGCAGCCCTGTGCTGGGTTCCCCCCTCTGTAATGTGCAGTGAGTGTGTTTCATTTTTATCTCATATTGCTAGGCTGTGGGGCTTGCCAGTGATGGAAACATATAGCTAAAACGTACAGTTTTATCAGGGAATGGGCTAACACACCCAAGGGGGTGGAGAGCTCCTTCACAGATATACTCAGTGCTTGGAAGAACCCCTCTGGCTGCCAGCTGAGAAGGTATGGAGAACAGGAGCCCTTGGGAGTGGAGAGTGGGGGAAATAGGATTGCTCCCTTTATTTTGCCTGGTGGCAGCAGGACCAGCCCCAGCCAAAACGATGGACTTTTTGCACCCTCCGTTTGGAGATTCTGTTGCAGAATTCTGTGTGCCTCTTTCCCCCACCCCAAGCCCCTCTTTGCAGCTTCAGCCCATTGCTTGAATGCTCACTTCATCTGCCTTCCACCCATTATCTAAACGAGGTGTGAAAAGGTTTTTCTGCAATTACTTACTGCAGTGCCGGGGACTGTGTGAAGTCCATTCATCTTCATAGTCGGCTTGCTGAGAAAATAACTCTTATTCCCGAACTGAACCCTTGGCTGCCTTGAAGTTCGTTTTCCAGATCAATGCTGATTATTATTAACTAGCAATTATTTTTTTCACTCGGTGGAGAGGGATATCTGAAAAAGAAGCTGACTGCCGGCTGCTCGGCAGCCCGACGCAGGGGATGGGCACATTACAGCATTTGGAAATTCTTTGTGTTTTTCTTCGTTCACATGCACACAGATTCATGGGCTGCGACTCGAGTAACTTTGAATGGTAATACCAGGGAATGACTTGCGTGTATACCAAAGGTGTGTGTAACAAAAAGCCTTGCAGTAAGAAAACTAGCATATCAAGGAGAGGGGTAGGCAATTTTTCTCCTTGCTATGCTAGATTTCCTAAATGCATGGAGTCTTTTTTCAAACCGAAGGTAGCTTTCAAACATACAATCCACCTTCAGTCTGAAATGATAGCATCCCAGTGGGGCTAAACCATGTGACTGACTTATTTTGGAGACGATGCAACGATTTGCAAAATCCAAGGAGAACTAAAATGGTGGCTAAATGGGTGGACCAGGACTGGAGAGATGAGTTCAAATTCTGACTCTGCCATGGAGCTCCCTGGGTGTCCTTGAACCAGTCCCTTTCTCTGTCAGCCTAACCTCCATCACAGAGTGGTTGCAGGGATAAAATGGACAGTGGGGTGATAGTTCACGCTGCCGTAACTGCCTTGGAGGAGGAAAGGTGATATGAAATTAAGACTTCAAGACAGGACCTCCATGGTTTATTCTTCCTCTCTGTAATTCTGTGTTTTGTAAAACTGATACTGCAATTTCTTTTCTGAGTCAGTTTCATTTTCCAATTTTCATTTCCATTCTTCTAAGAACTGCTTTTTGAATTTCAAAAGATTAGTTGAAATAGGTTAAAAAATACGGTTGCCAACTGTAGGTTGGGAAAATCCTAGTGGTTTGGGGGGAGAGAAGGGTTTGGGAAGGGCAGGGACCTCAGCAGAGTATAATTCCATAGAGTCCACCCTCCAAAGCAGCCATTTTCTGCAGGGGAACTGACTCATAGATGCATAGAAATCCAGAGCTGGAAGGGACCTCAAGGGTCATCAAGTCCAACCCCCCACATAATGCAAGAAATTCACAACTACCTCACCAGCACACACACACTCACCCTTGATCTGTGCCCAGAAGAAGGCAAAAACCTCCAGGGAGGAGGAGGTGATTGGATTTATACCCCACCCTTCATGTGGAGTCTCAGAGCGGTTTACAATCTTCTTCCCTTCCTCTCCCCACAACAGATACCCTGTCAGGTCGGTGGGGCTGTGAGAGCTCTTTGAGAGCTGCTCTTGAGAGAACAGCTCTGAGAGAACTGTTGCTTGCCCAAGGTCACCCAGCAGCTGCATGTGGAGGAGTGGGGAACCAAATCCGGTTCTCCCAGATTAGAGTCCACGCTCCTAACCACTATACAAAACTGGCTCCCTGGGCCAATCTGACCTGGAGGAAAATTTCTTCCTGACCCCAAAGCGGCGATCAGCATTACCCTGGACATGTAAGAAAGGGCCACGAGATCCCTTCCTGCCCCCCAGTCTCATAATCTGCCTAAATTCATAGTGAGCCACAGAATTAGCATTGCTGTCAGATGGCCATCTAACCACTGCTTAAAAACCTCTGGAGAAGGAGAGCCCACCACCTCCCGAGGAAGCCCTGGGGCAACAGAAAACAACTCCGCGCCATCCTCTATATGACAGCCCCTCAAATAACGTAGTCTGGAGATAAGTTGTAATTCCGGGAGATCTCCAGGCCCCACCTGGAAGTTGACAACCCTGCATTAAAAACAAACAACAAAGCCACTTGACAAAGTCAGTCTGTTCTGTGACTCTGCTCCTTTTCAGGTGGTAACAGCATTTGTGTAAACGCGCTCTCAAGTATTACTGGCACTGGGATCCTCAGCAGGGTTACACCCTTCTAAATCAATCTAAGTCAATGTACTTAGTAGGGTGTGAACTCTGTTTAGGACTGATCGGTAAATTATGGTTGAAATCGCCCCAGATCTCCACTGCTTCCGTGGTGGGCTCTCTCTGGGATGGGATGAGTAGGAGAGACTGGATCACGGTTGCTTTAACAGTGTGGATTTACCTACTTACTGTTCTGTTGAAGCATGGGATAGCAGTGGCAAAAGACTTCTTCCCTCTGTTCTTTGCTTTCAAGGTGGTATAAAGGTAAAGGGGTTCCCTTGCTCGAAAGCCAGTCGAATACAGCTCTAGGGATGCGGTGCTCATCTCCGTTTCCAAGCCGAAGAGCCAGCGTTGTCCGAAGACGTTTCCGTGGTCATGTGGCCGGCATGACTAGACACTGAGGTGTACGGAATGCTGTTACCTTCCCATGGAAGCGGTACCTATACTAGAGATCCAGTTTGGTGTAGTGGTTAAGTGCGCGGACTCTAATCTGGGAGAACCGGGTTTGATTCCCCACTCCTCCACTTGCACCTGGCTGGATGACCTTGGGCAAGCCATAGCTCTGTACCAGCTGTTCCCTCAAGGACAGCTTGGGAAAGAGTTCTCTCAGCCCCACCTACCTCCCAGGGTGTCTGTTGTGGGGAGGGGAAGGGAAAAGGAGTTTGTAAGCCGCTCTGAGACTCCAAGCGAGTGAAGGGCGGGGTATAAATCCAATCTCTTCTTCTTCTATTTATCTACTTGCAATTTCTTACTTTCGAACTGCTAGGTTGGCAGGAGCTGGGGCCAGAGACGGGAGCTCACTCCGTCATGCGGCACTCGGGTCTCGAACTGCCAAACTACAGACCTTCTGGTCTGCAGTTCAGTGTCTTAAGCCACGTGAGCCACTGCATATATAGGTGTCCTTAAATTAGAGGAGAGAAGAAGGGAGAGCATCCTTGAGGAAAGGATTAAAACGCCAAAGAAATGCCAAACGTGGAAGTGGGAACAACCTAACCCGTGGGAGACAAGCAAGAGAAAAATACTTCTAAATAGCCAACTAGAGGGCTCCACAGCGATGACCTGGATAGCCCAGACTAGCCTGATCTCATCAGATCTTGGAAGCTAAGCAGGGTCAGCCCTGGTTAGTATTTGGATGGGAGACCACCAAGGAAGTCTAGGGTTGCAACGCAGAGGCAGGCAAGGGCAACCCACCTTTGTTCATCTCTTGCCTTGGAAACCCTGTGGGGTCGCCATAAACCAGCTGAACTTGACCGTACTTTCAACCACCACCAGTGTGATCCACAGAGAACTGATACATACCAGACTCAGAGCAATCCTAAATAGGTCTACTCAGATGTAAGCCCAGCTTTATTCAGTGGGCCTACTCTCAAGAAAGTGTCCTTGGGACCGTGCTGTCCCACCATCACATAACGTAAATGGGTCAGGCGGAGTTTCTCGAGGCGCAGTCGTGGGGCCGAGACTTTCAGAGAACGACAAAGCCGTTGAATGCAAATTTTATTTACAGTCGGTATGTTTATAAATATATATATATTACATTCTTACAATCTACAATACATTCTAATTACAAATGTCATCTCTCGGGGCCTTTGTGAGGCAAGGGATTCAAAGGATCGGGAAGGAGGTTTGGTGACAGTGTGAAGCGGTCAGCCCCCGTGACACAGACTCCCCCGGTCAGAAAACAGCAGGGAACAAACTGGAAAAATAACAACGTCCAACAGAGGAGATTTCTGAGACCCTTCGCCCTCCGTTGTGGAAGAGCTGCATTTTTGAGGTTGGAGAACAGAACCGTGATATCGGGAATCCTATTGTATTTACAGCTGCCTATCAAAATAGAGGATTAAAACGGAGGGGAAGTAGAGGAAGTGTAACTAAGCATCACCACATCTCCCGTTTTGCAAGTTTCCAGCTGTGGTGTGCATGCGCACTAAGTCCCGCCCATCGGGAGGCGGGGTTCAGACAGAACGGACAAAAGCCCAAGCCATTGGCTTCTTTCCCTTCTGACACACCTGTATTCTTCCACTGTAGAAAGTAGAAAATTTCTGAGCGTGGCAATGTTTTTAAGCCTCTTAGAGGAAGCTGGCAATGGCTGTGTTACCTTGTTTCCAGGACTGAAGCTCTTGGAACTCGGGCTGCCAAGTCCCCCCAGGGGGCGGGGTTTCCCCCGCTAAAAGGGTCCCCCCATTCGCCAGTCCGGATCCGGCCGGCGAGCGGAACCCCACCCCTGAAGTGGCAGATCGGGCCGATGTGCCCGGTGTGATGACATCACCCGGAAGTGACATCATCATGCTGTGCACATTGCTAGGTGACGCTCTAGCAATCGCTCTGAAAACTCTATGGTACCATAGAGTTTTAGGGCGATTAACAGAGCATTGCCCGGCGACGAGCAGTGTGGTGACATCACTTCCGGGTGACATCATCATGGTGCGTGTGTGCAAAGTGCGCACGAAGGGACTCCCGGAGAGGGCCCAGGACTCCCCCGCTTTACTATGGTAAGACTTGGCAACCCTATTAAGGGCACAATAGGCAGAAATCAACAGATAAAGACTGAACAATACTGAAAAACCTCACCTGTTGTTGTATGCTTGCCACAACCCCTTTGAAAGTAGACTTTTCTTTTGTAAAGGAACTCTACGTGACCATCCCCTGCCCCTTCATGCAGAGCAGAAATCCTTCAATCAGAACAGATGTGAACTTTCTCTCTGGTTATTGATTTCCATAAAATCCCTAAATTCAAAAAAATGTTGAATTCGGATCTCCGGGACAATGCTGATTTTGGTATATGTGTGATATATATAATTAAAAATATACACACAAGAAGTGAAAATCTGCCATGCACACACTTTACTCGCAACATTTGAAAGCCAAGTTCCAGTTGAAAAATCTGTAACCACAGATGTCCCTTTTTAAAGTATCTTAACAATAATTTTTTTTGCAATGGCATCACACACTCATCTTTGATATTTCCAAAGCACAACATTAAGACTTGTTTCTAATGGAAGCAAGGATGGCATGACCATGATGCGACCCTCCAGTCTGGATCTGTGCAAATCAGTGGGGTGGGCCTCACTTGGGGACCTGGAACATTGGAAAGGGAGGCACATGGGTTTGCAGAGAGGAATAATTTAGAATCTTGATGCAGTTAGGGTTGCCAGCTATTGCTTGGGAAATTCCTGGAGATTTGGGGGTGGAGTCTGGAGCTCCTGCAAAGGCAATGTGGGAGCTGTAAACCTTAGCAGATTCAACTCCCAGGGAAGGGAGGACCTGCTCAAAAACACTCCACAAACACCTGCCTCAGTGCAGTAGCAACTCTGCATACTCAGATCTGCTTCTGTGTGTGTAGCAACCGGTCCTTGTTCCTGAACCCTGCAGCCTTGGATTGACTCCCTGGCTATCTGAGCTCTGGCTCTGTTGTTCACTCTGATTCCAGACTGCATTTACAGCTTCCAGTGTGTAGGCTCCGTGGCAACCAGCTGAGACAGCACAGATTGAGAGGAATAGGTTGTCTGGAATCATCCCAAACTCTCTTGTGTTGGGGCAAGTGCAGGACCTGGACACAGGAGACTAAGTGACGGACCACTGAGATGATGGAGCTGGTTCTCCGTTAGTGGGGATGTAATAGCAATAGCCCATCCTCACCAGGTGTGGGAAGCAGTGACCAATCATCCATCCAAGTAAGCATGCTTAGGCTTGTGGTGGTCAATGAATGGCAAACAGCAACTCCATTGCTTTCTACTGGCACTTCCTATAAAAGGGATGTTTGTTTACCATTACCAGAAGGGAAAATCTTCCTCAACGAATGCTAGGAAATGTGCTGGTTGGTAGATGACCCAGTTAAATAAAGTTATTTATATAAATGACTCCTACTAGCGCTGATCTGGAATGTGAGAGATGGTGACCAGTTTTGCAAAAAAAAAAAAAAGCTCTTCACAGTGATCTCTACTTCCAAAAGGTTTCTGGGGAGCACTGGCGAGAGAGCCAAGAAACGGCTTGATTCTTAAAGTGATCCCTGATTGGCTATGATGACCCATGTGACTAGGGCAGGAAATATGGCCTTTATTCTAAAGGGCTGTGCTTGTCCTAAACCTGACTGGATACACACTGCTGTGATGTCATCACATCCATTATGTGATCCCTGATTGGGTGAGGGTAGAGCGTTGGACTAGTTCCTGGTACTTGTGAGTTCAAATCCTCATTTTGCTACGAAACTCACTGGGGGCCAGTCAGTCAGTCAGTCTCTCTCTTAGATTACCTATTGCGTAGTTTTGTTGTGAAGAACTAAATGGGGGCAAGGAAGTTCCTTGGAAAATAGCTGGATCAAAATGTATACAAAGGTGAAAACAATTTGAAACAGCCATAAAAGAAGTCAGGATCACGGCACTGTAGGGGGATTGCCTCTATCTGCCAAATCACTGTTTTCATGGTGAACATCAAAACGGAAGAGCATTAAACTCAATACTAATGTCCTTGGCCTATTTCAGCCTTCCTAATTCTGTAATTCAGGAAGTCAATGCTGCTGTCGCTGTATTTCTGGTTCTGACAGCCCTTTCCAGAAATGTTTTTATTCGGATGTTCTCTCCCTCATCTCACCGGATGACCTTTAAAGTTCCACTCCCTTCCTCACCAAGTCCCACCTTTAGCTTTGAACCACATCCTCATTATCCTGAGAATTAAAACTGGCACATGTTTTGCGAATTCCACATTTTTGTGTTGTCCTTAGTGATTTCCTTAAACCATTTCCTGGGCAAGCTCAAAGCTAATTGTATGTGGGTTTTTTAAAAAAATTCCCATTGACCGTTGCCTTGCATCAGAGTAATTCCCACACACTACCGAGTGCAAAGAGGAGGAGCTGTCCCGGATTCCACCTGCTTTCCTCAGCGCTGCCGAAGCCAAACCAGCCACCATTTAGATTGTTCACATTTTTTCCCCCACCCCAGCACCCCCAAATTAAAGGCAGAAAGGTGAGTGGGGAAAACGTAATACACCCCGAAAATGGTTCCTGGCACAGCGTTATGCATTTTCGTGTAACCTCTCCATATAGTTTCTTAGTTCTTTACACTCTCCCAGGTCCATGTCCTGACAAACCCACTTGATATCGTCCTCGCTGCTCGTCAAGATAGAGTTGACGGTCGGGCACTCCCCGTCGGAAGAGATGGTGGTGAAGGTGGTGAACTTGACTCGTTTCCGCTTGGAGGTCGGTGAGGTGGTTGGCTCGCTCTTCTGTTCCTTCCCTTCTGGGAACGGAGCAGAGTCTGTGGACCAGAAGACTTGCCCATTGAGGTTCTTTTGGGAGTTGGCGTTGAGGAGGTATTTGCTCTCCTCCAAGTCCATGCCGCGGTCGATGGCTGTAATGCACTCCTCCGGCTGGGTGGAAAAATTGAGGTGGTTTTCTAGCAACTCCGTCCTGTTGCTCAGCCCTACCCAGTCGTGAGAATGGCTCAGGCCCTCTTGTTCTTCGAAGGGAGCCTGCTTGTGCCTGTACTTCAAGGCAAAGGTGACGCAGTTGATAAGGAAGACTAGAATAGCCAGGCAGAAGACCCCTAACAAAGCATACATCCCAATTTCCAAGTCGCTCAGGCCCCTGGGGGTCTCCAAAAGGTCATTCTCTTCCAAATCGTCATTGCTCCTTGGCAGGTCCACCTGCGCTGGGAAGCTGGTGAAGTCTATTGGGATGTTTTGCATATGGCTGTCATCATCCAGAAGGCTTTCTCGGTCCTCTTTTTTGCTCAGAACGGACTTCTGAGTGGTGGCCCCTCTGGTTTCCTCATGGCCCATCGATGAGCTATAATATGGCCCCTCTTCCCGAGATCTCTCCTTCAGAGTTGTCTTCTGACGCCTGCCACTGGTATGGTTTTCCAGGTGCACGCCGGCTCCACCACGCCTGCTGTCGTTGGTGTTGGGATTAGCGTCATTCTGTCCAAAGTTGACCTTGATATTTCCGTTCCCAACAACCATAACGCTTTTCCTCTTGGATTTCTGGCACGATTCACTGATCACCATCTCCACCCTCACCAACGGCCCCTGACCTTCTGACTCAGCGACTATGAGGGGCCACTTGAATTTGGGGCTGTGGTGAACGGAGATCACCTTCTCGTCTAGAGATGTTGCTACCAAGGAGAAGTCTTTGGGGTCATACATGTCCAAGGGCATGACTGCCCCGTCACTGAACTGGATCCAGCAGCTAATAGCTGCTTCCTGCAGTGGGAAACAAAAAAGAAACAGGAATTTTTATCTCTGCAATCAAGGAAGACACGAGATCCATCTGTGGAGTCAGCAACGCACTATTATACTGAGAATAAGCAGTATGTCAACGGCTTCTGTTCTTGCCAGAAGCTGCTCTTTGAGATAATTCTCAGAAGAGATGAAGATCCTGTGTCTCTTGTTCCATTCATAAAGTGCAAACTCTTGGAGCCTCAATTTGCCTTTGAGGCATACGAGGGAGGCAGAAGGCAATTAACCCTTCAAACTCCACCTGGATTCATTAATCAAAACTGGGGCCCTGCTTTGTTATTAATAATTTAATGAGGAAAAAGCATGCACATTTCAAGAACATCCCCCCCATTCCTCTCCACTCTCAAGGATGAGCCATAAACAAGTTCTCACTCCATAGACTGAGGAAACTATTGGTGCCATCCTAAATAGAGCTACATATTTCTAAACCCATTGACTCCGATGGGATTGGAAGGGTGTAACTCTTCTTAAGATGGCACTGTATGAGTCCAGTCTAGTCAAAAGCCATGCCTACCGTTGAGACGTAGCTCCTCCCCCTAAATCAGACCATTGGTCCATCTAGCTCAGAATTGTCTGACAGGCAGTGCTCTCTGGGATCTCAGGCAGAGAACAGTTTTCCCCTGCACCTGCTGCCTGAGATCACAGAATCATAGAATCGTAGAGTCGGAAGGGACCTCCAGGGTCATCTAGTCCAACCCCCTGCACAATGCAGGAAATTCACAAATACCTCCCCCTCCACACCCCCAGCGACCCCTGTTCCATGCCCAGAAGACGTCAAAAATCAACAACAACAATCTCTGGCCAAACTCGCCTGGAGAAAAATTGCTTCCCCAATGTGGCAATCAGCATTTCCCTGGGTGAGTTAGAAAGGGCCACAAGAACTAAGCACTAAGGCAACCCTTTCTGCCCTCCCTCTCATGATCTGCCTCAGTTCACAGAATCCGCATTGCTGTCAGATAGCCATCTAGCCTCTGCTTCAAAACCTCCAAAGGAGGAGAGCCCACCACCTCCTGAGGAAGCCTGTTCCACTGAGGAACCGCTCTGTCAGGAAGTTCTTCCTAACGTTTAGCCAAAAACTCTTCTGATTTAATTTCAACCCGTTGGCTCTGGTCCAACCTTCTGGGGCAACAGAAAAGAACTCCACACCATCCTCTACATGACAGCCCTTCAAGTCTTTGAAGATGGTTCCCGTATCCCCTCCCAGTCGTCTCCTCTCCAGGCGAAACACACCCAGCTCCTTCAGCCTTTCCTCATAGGACTTGATCTCCAGACCCCTCCTCCTCCTCCTTGCCCTCCTCTGAACACATTCCAGCTTGTCTATATCCTTCTTAAATTGTGGTGCCCAAAACTGAACACAGTATTCTAGGTGAGGTCTAACTAGAGCAGAGTAAAGCGATACCATCATTTCTCCTGGAGTTGCTGAGGAAGAAGGAGGAGGAGGGGTTTTTATATCCTGCTTTCCTCTACCCTAAGGAGTCTCAAAGCAGCTTAACAATCTTCTTCCCTTCCACTCCCCGTAACAGGCACCTTGTAAGGGAGGTGGAGCTGAGAGAGTTCTGAGAGAACTCTCTTCCTGTGGAGGAAGAGTGGGGAATCAAACCCAGTCCTCCACGTTAGAGTCCACCGCTCTTAACTGCTACACCACGCCGGCTCTCACTTGGGGCCTTCTACCACCAAACCGTGCACACATGTCGAGCTGCAAGGCTTACCCAGACCAAACAAAATCTCCCATTCTTTCCTCAGTGGTCGCTCCATGCCAGCAGCTCGGAGACCCAGCCCAGTGTCTGCACAAACATTCTACGTCTGTGCAGGAGCCACAACAGCCTTTCACTCGCTTTGATGACAGATCAAGGGAACTGGGATTCCAGCCCCCAGCCATTTCTCGGAGAGAAAGTTAATTCCTCTTTGAACCGTTTTATTACAGAAAGAGAGAGAGAGCCCTTTTAAATAGTCATTGGTAATAAGATTTGTTTTCTGCTGAAGTGCTAAAAGAAAGAGAGAGAGCGCCGGTTCTCCCCCGGGGCTCTCGGGAGCCTGCTTTGAAACGCTAATAAATTGCATGTCGAACCATATCAGAGGTGATTGGGATCATTTACGATAGTTATGTGTTCAAATGAAAAAGATATTTATTACATTATTTCTAAAGAAACCCTACTTAAAATATAGAGTCTCTCCGTCTCCTGGTTATGCTCAGCTCTGTTTTTCCTCCCCGGGAGACAAGGTCCGGGAATGAGACTCCCCCCCCCCCCCCCCCCCCTGTTCAGCAGGTGATTTGGACTCTGGATCTCAGGTCGCAACCTAAAGCATCTCGTAGTGTGAGGCTGGAAACAAATCTGTCCGATTCCTCTTTGGAGCACCTAATGTAGCTAACCAGAGAGCCAGTTTGGTGTAGTGGTTAAGTGCGTGGAGAACCGGGTTTGATTCCCCACTCCTCCACTTGCACCTGGCTGGATGACCTTGGGCAAGCCATAGCTCTGTCCCAGCTGTCCCCTCAAGGACAGCTTGGGAAAGAGCTCTCTCAGCCCCACCCACCTCACAGGGTGTCTGTTGTGGGGAGGGGAAGGGAAAGGAGTTTGTAAGCCGCTCTGAGACTCCAAGTGAGTGAAGGGCGGGGTATAAATCCAATCTCTTCTTCTCTTCTTCTTCTCTTCTAACTGACAGTAGATTCAAAAGGAAGGTCTTCGTCACTTAACACATAAATGACTTATGCCAGAGGATGTAGCAGCGGCCACCAGCTTAGATGGTTTTGAAAGGGAAATGGACAACATCATGAAGAATATGTCCACCAATGGCTATTATCCATGATGCCTAAATGGGACTTCTACTGTTATTGGAGAAGCAACAGTTGTAGGGTTGGACCTCTAGGCCCAATTGTGGGCTTTCTAGGGCATCTCATTGGCTACTGTCTGAAACAGGATGTGGGACTAGGTAGATTACTGGTCTGATCCAGCAACGCATCTCTTATGGTCATATGGTCACCCCCCCCCTCACCCCCCCTAGAAATTCTTCTTCCCTCGAATCACCACATGTTAAGGGGTGGGCTAAACGTTTCGCTCCTGGTCAAACTCAGTACAGACTGTAAGAGAGAACAGGCGTCATTCACAAGCTCCCCAAATGATTTCTATGCTTCCACTGATCACCTGATTTCAGCCCCCCCCCCCCCCCGAATTACACTCAAAGGGTAGCTTCAAGTATGACTCCATTTCTTAGGAATCTGAAACGGGCAACCTTGCTGGAGCTCAGTGCCCATCAAGCCCAGCTTCTGAGTTGATTTCAAGGCAGTGCATTTAGCTCCCCAGGTCAGCAAAGGATTAGCTCGCTGGCCTGGTTTCTAGCGGTGTGTTGCTTGATTGCTGAACTCTTTGAAGGCTGCATGGAGGAGGGGAGCTCGTTTTTAATGCCCTTTAAAGGATGCAGCCTACAGTATTTCTTACCCGAGCTGGTAGAAGAGAGACTCTAGTATGAATAAGGGTATAATTTCTATTTAGCAGGGGTTTAACTTTCCGGATATTTTGCTTTGATAATAGGTGCGGGGAAACGTCTTCCACCCTAGAATTCACCCCCACAGGTCAACCGTTGGGGCTATACTCTGTTCATGAGTTGGAGCCCAACTGCAAACTCATAGCTGACAGAAAGGAGGGGGCCAGTGAATGAGCCATCAAGCCCCGCGCACAGGATGCTTTGGTGCTTACGGATGCTAATGGCTCTGGCCAAAGTAGGACAATACGCTTAACCTTTCACACCTTTCACACCCCCCAGGGACAGCGACTCAGACAGGCAGATGGCTAGTAAATCTACTTGGTGAGCCAGTGGCATTAAAGTTGTGAGCGAGCGAGCGATTTGGCATAAAATAGTTTGCTCTGGAGCCATCCTCCCTGAGCCGAGACAAAAATGTGCGAGCTGGAGGCTAAAAAACTGTGAGCTGGCTCACACTCACTCAGCTTAGAGGCAACACTGCCAGCAGGTAAAACCAGGCTTCATAGGAGGCCGTCTGGTACTGCCAGAGCAGTGGCTGCTCAAGATATTCTTGATACCCCAGGCCAGTTGTATCTGTACTGCCTTGCCCCTAAAGAGAGTGGATCCTCCTTCGCTCCCTCTTCACAAAAGCACCACAAGCCACCCATGTCCTAGAAGGCTTCCTGAACTCTCCCAAGATAACTTCCTCTCGTGAGATCTCAGACACCATTTTGGTTGTCTCCGCAACCGGTGCCCCAGAAGGAATACCGGACTGTCACGAGAGGAAGACATTTCATGAGCATCTGGGCCCTGGTGTGTGGACAGTTTGCTGAGCCTGACGAAACAAGGAAATGAGGAGGGTCATCGCCAGTGTCTTGACAGGGCCTTGACAGTACAGATGGCAAGACAACTGGCAGAGTTTTGGGGGTGGGGACACAGAGGGGTTGTGATGTTCTGTGCGCCACCACATCACTCCCAGGGGAAACTTGGAAGTGACGTCAGGTAGCTCTAGGAACTGCCAGACACTCAGTGGTAAAACCATATTGTAAAACCATAGTTTCTGGCGATTCCTAGAGCAATTCAGTGTCACTTTTGGATTTTCCCAGGAAATGGGAGGTCGGGCAGCCCTACTCGATAGACAGGTGGGGGGCGACAGGCAGGGGGCTGGTTAGCAATAGGACGCTGGAGGATAGTGGTGTGTGGGATAAAAAGTTGCCACTCCCTCCAATCTACCGCTCGGTCAAGTGACCTCACTGCTCCTCATACCTGCTGTGGTGTCTGGAGGATTTCCTGGGCAATCGCTGTGGCAAAGATGGCCTTGTTGCTTCCTGGGCTCAGTTGCAAGGAGAGTGAAAGGCCCGTCACCAACTGGACGCCCAGGTCCATAATCGTCACCTTCTCATCCAGAACGGTCACAGTCTTCTCGGCCAAGATGGCGTCGGAGAGAGGAGACAAAATCTGTAGCGGAAAGCCGAGTCAGCACACCGTACGTTTCATGGCAAAACACAAGGAAGGTCAAACATCTCCTAATCAACGATTTCCACACTTCAAAATAAGCTAATGGCTGGACGCAAATTAGCGTTACCGACTGACCAGGAAAAAAGTCTTCTTGGCCTGGCCTTGTAACTTTGAACGACACTTTGAACTACAGAACCCAGCTGGTAAGCCTTCCACAGCAGGAAGAGTGATACGATCCTCTGCTAATTTCTACAGACCACTTTGCCAGTCTTGCTGAGCAGTCAAGTTAGAACAGATAAAAGGAAGTACTTCTTCACCCCAAGAGTGAATAACACGTGGAATTTGGTTGGGCTTACCTGTTGGGAGGGGACCCCACACCTTTCCCACATGCACCCCTCACCACGTAGGGGGCGATGAAGGGCACCCCAATCTATCAGGGAAGGGATGACATTCAGTTGGGGGGCACACTCTCCCTCTCAGCTGGAGACATTAGAGGAGGTTGCCTGCCTGCCCCTCTGTTTTTAAATGGGGACATTCCACATCTGGTGGGGTTGCATGCAATCCTCTTATGTCACTAAGTGGTTTTTCCGCTTTTAGGCTCTGGCATCCAACCTACGCACACCCTCTCTTTTTAAATTAGATCCCACCCCTCCCAGCCCAGTCCAAATTTCTTTTGTTTGTGGTTTTTGGGGGCGTTTTAAGCAAAGGATTAGATTTTTTTTGCCAGTTTTATTGAGTGGCTTTCAACTTGAGCCATTTTTATGCTAAGAACTTGTGGCCACTGTTTAGTTGTTTGCTTTGACTTGGTGAAACGTTCTTGATATCTGGCAGCGTAGTCCGTACCCGGGAATGGTTGTGCTTTTTTTTCTTGGAGTGCTTAGGCGCCACAGGAGGGGGTGGCGGCTCCAAGCATGGACGGCTTCAAGAGGGAATTGGATAAACATATGGAGCAGAGGTCCATCAATGGCTATTAGCCACAAGGTGTAGATAGGAACGCTCAGTCTGGGGCAAGGGATGCTCTGTGTTCTTGGTGCTTTTTTTGGGAGGGGGCAACAGTGGGAGGGCTTCTAGTGTCCTGGCCCCACTGCTGGACCTCCCAATGGCACCTGGTGTTTTTGGCCACTGTGTGACACAGAGTGTTGGACTGGATAGACCATTGGCTTGATCCAACACTGGCTTCTCTTATGTTCTTATGTTCTTATCTCCTGCTGTAATAACTGATCTCCGGATAACTAAGGTTAGCTCACCTGGAGAAAATGGCTGTTTCGGAGAGTGGACTGTATGGCATTGTACCCTGCGGAGGTCCCTCCCCTCTCCAAACCCCGCCCTCCCAGGCTCCACCCCCAAATCTCCAGGAATTTCCCAGCCCAGAGCTGCCAACCCTGGAGCTTCCTGACAAAGCCACTGGTTTCACCCCTGATTGGTTGTCCTCCCTTAGCCAAACAAGTCACGACTCCCACAACGACATTCGATCACATCCCTCCTTTGTGCCATCTTTCCTCTCCTATACTGTTTCAGTGTAACCATCGCAGGACAGGGACTTGACTTTCCCCCCTGACATGACTGTGTTAAGAACACTCCTTGGACCAGACCCATAAAAACTGAATTAAAACAGACAGGAGCAGGCTGCATTGACGAGACCTCCGCATTTCCAAAGCAGCTAAATTTGACGATTCCTTCCATGGCAGGCTATTTGTATTCTTTAAAGCGGGCTGCTTAGCCATTTCTCCCTCTCTCCGAATTCCCCTTCCTGGAGATATTCTTTATATTTATGGACACTTGCAAAAGGCAAGACAAGATGTAGAGCCTTTGAAACCTATAAATAAAGATCCTTATGGAGGGCTGCCGAGCGTTTCTGCTTCCCAAAGAGTACTTTTCTAGCACTGGCAGTTTGTTCAATGGATCGGGCAAGTCCGAGTGATCAATGTCTCGGGGGCCCCTGGGCAACACGCGGGCGGGAGGCCTCGACGCCAACTATCCAGTCGTGTACAAATGGGCTTTTAAAAAAAGTTTTCCGCGCATCCATCTTGAAACTTTAGACATTTTGCATCCCTTCACTCAATCCGGCATCGGCTCAATAGATTTAAACTAAAAACACATTCATTCCCCTTCCCCTCGCAATTTGCTTAGTGCTCAACAAAAACGCCACTGCCAGCAACCCCCAGGAGAAACTGGGGGTCGGGCTTGGGGGAGCCTGGTGCGCTGCTGTAACCCCGAAATGCCAATGCCACTGCCAGTCAAACTGGAAGAGACATCGTGATGTTCTAAAATTTACAAAAACTCTATGGTATAATCATAGAGTTCTTGTAAATTTTTACCAGAAGTGACGTCATGGGAACTCTAGAATCTCCAAGAACTCTATGGTTACCATAGAGTTTATTGTCAATTGTAGAGCATCCAGTCCACAAAGCATCCACAACTGGTGTTACATCAGCACCCTGATGTCATATCCGGTAAAAACTGGAAGTGACATCATGGGTGCGCAAGAATTCACAAAAACTCTATGGTGACCACAGAGTTCTTGTAAATTCTAGACCATCTAATCCACAAAGTGTCTATGAAGTCACCTCTGGTTTTTACCAGAGTGATGTCAGTGGGCTGGTGTGATGCCGCTATGCACTCCATTCCCCCCTCCTCCATTTCCTCCCTTTGGCACCTTAACGCTGGGATGGTGGGAGGTCTCCCACTGTAGCAGGAAACCTGGTGTTCCTAAAAAGGCCCCTGTCATTGAACAGACTTCTGCCCCTGCTTTGGGAATGTGTGTGCAGAACCTCAGGTTTTAATCTAGGATCTTTTCCGGGAAACGATGCTCGAGCTGTAATACATATTATGTATGAGCTGAACCAGACAGACATTTGAGTATTACGAGCTGAACCAGACAAACTTATGCAGCTATACAGTTGTCAACATCTCTCTTTCCCGCACTCCTCATTCCACGCATTTCGCTGCTCCTGCCAGGATCCCAGGTCTTTGTTCCACCCTGGGAACTGGAAGCAAGGCAAAGTAAAGATACTCAAGGATTTTACTGCTGCTGAAACTTGATGACTCACTGCTAAAATAGACCACTTCTTCTCAAAACCCCTGGCTGCTGCTGTTCAGTACCACGTTATCTCCAGTCCTATATTCTGTCTCTGCGAGTCTTTGTTGGCTGCACGTGTGCTAGGTTGCCGGGACAGACTCAAGGAGAAGGTTTAACAGCGCCATCCTCTCTGGCCTTCTGCCCACACTAAGCCTCCAAGCAAGCTGATGGCTTGTCATCGACCGCCTTGAAAACATGCCTCATTGTTCCATGCCAAATTCTTCTTTCTGCAGTTCAAAAACCGACTGATGGAATTTGCTTCGACAATATTCGGTGACGGCCTTGAGCTTGAAATGACCTTAGATGAAGTCATACCACTGGTCCATATAGTTTGGTATTACTGATTCTGGCTCAGATTGGCCCTCTGGGATCTCATTCCCAGACAAGCATTCTTCCCAATACCTGACACCTGAGAGTTTTGGACTGGGAATTCCAAGGACTGAAACGATACTCAAAGCAGGCTCGGGGCTTTTTCCTGCTTGAGCTTAGGTGGCTACAGAAAAGGACTTCATAAAGTTATGGAAAGTAGGAAGTACCAGTGGTCATTAGCCTTGATTGCTACATGAAACCCCCACATCCAGAAGCAGTATATCCCTGAATCCCAAACACTGAGGACACCTTACACCCTACTTGTAAGATTTCTACAGGCACGTGCTCGGTCACTGTTGCAAACAGACTGTGGGGCTGGATGTTCTGATGCCGCAGTGCAGTTCTTATCGTTTTATTGAGCATTCCCCATTTTCTTCATACCTGGATAGTTGTCATCCCTAACTCCTGTCCGACCAACATCTGCCCATCCTGAAGTTTTGCGATTCTCGGCTCTTCCACTTGCATGAAATCTTTCACCAGCTCGGTGATGTCCACCTGCCAGTCGGAACCCAGCAAGTACGCCGTCTGGCCTCCCGGATCGGAGGGTTCGGCTACAAACTGGGTGAGGACTCGCACCATGGCGTGTTGGTACTGGAGGGTGCAGCCCCTTCCCTTCCGCTCGTCCTCCTCTTCATCATCGCTGTCTCTGGCTGGTCTGTACAGGGAAGGACACAGAAGGATCGGGGAAAGCAACAGCAAGAGAATGACAAGTTCCCAAGAGTTCTCTGAAAACTTCCAGATGATCCCCAAATGTACATTTCCGTCCCCGAACATTAACAAAACACACGTTCAGCTCAGACCCCAAAGTTCAATACAAGAAGAGAAGAAGAAGAGATTGGATTTATACCCCGCCCTTCACTACCCGAAGGAGTCTCAGAGGGGATTACCATCTCCTTTCCCTTCCCCTCCCCACAAAAGACACCCTGTGAGGTAGGTGGGGCTGAGAGAGCTTTCAAGAACTGCTCTTTCTAGAACTGCTCTGAGAGAACAGTGACGGATCCAAGGTCATCCAACAGCTGCATGTGGAGGAGTGGGGAATCAAACCCGGTTCTCCCAGATTAGAGTCCACGTTCCTAACCACTACACCAAACCAGCAGAGATTAACTCTGGTCTCTTTCAAACTATGACATTTTCATCCCCGCTTCCTTCTAAAGAGTTCAAGGCGGAACATATGGTAGATTACTATTAACCTTAGGAAAGTTCTTGTCTATTCTTTAATCTATCCCAAATTCTGTAATTCTGTAATATTCAAGTTTTATTGTTTGTTCTTATATTTGAAATATGTAATCTACTTGTTAATACATCTGATTTGACTTGTACGTCACAATTCATAATGCTTTACAAATCTGATGAATCTACCCATTTAAGAGAAAATAATTAAAAATTATTTATAAGGCAGAACATATGGTTCAAACTTCCTCCATTTTATCCTCAGAGCAAACTTGTAGGATTGACTAGCCTGAGAGAGAAGGAACGTTTCAGCGATGGAACACCTCTTTCGCATGCACAAGTCCCGGGTTCAATCCCTGGCATCTCCAGCCAGAGAAGCTCAGGGAACAGTTGCCAAGACCTTGGAAATCCACCATCCATCATGGAAGTGAATGGTGAGCGGAATGAACCAATGGTGCTATTCAATGGGAGGCAGCTTCATATGACCATTAACAGGGCTATTTTGGGGCAGGAATGCACAGGAATGGAGTTCCGGCTAGCTTCTGAGTTGGCCACACCTACAGCCCCCCCTCCTCGGGTTCCCCATGCACCCTGCAAGCCGCAGGGCACCTGGGGAAGGTGATCCTGGGAGCTATGCTGTCAGGGGTGTGGCCTAATATGCTAATGAGTTTCTGCTGTTGGGTGTGGCCTATTATGCTAATGAGTTCCTGCTGAACTTTTGCTACAAAAAAAGCCCTGACCGTTAACCTAAAAGTACAATTTGGGATTCTGCTAAGTGAAGGTCTGGCAAACTTTAGGATGTAATATCTTGCAGCTAGGGTTGCCAACCTCCAGCTGGGGCCTTGAGGTCTCCTGGTATTACAACTGGTCTCCAGACCACAGTTCCCCTGGAGAAAATGGCTGCTTTGGACTGTAGGGCAATTCACTCAGCTGAGGACCCTCCCCTCCCCTCCCCAAACCCACCCTCCCCAGACTCCACCCCCCAAACCTCCAGGTGTTTCTCAACCCACAGCTGGCAACCCTCCTTGTGGTGTCCTTGCCAAGCACCCAGCCCCGGTGGAATGTTCTCAGACAAAACCCACCTCTTATTGGAGACAATGGGGATCCGCCACCCCTTGATCTGGTTTAACTCTGTGTCCGAAACCTCTATCTGGAGAGGGAGACGGGGCACCCACACGGTCATCTCTAGTGGGGCGCTCAGGTGCTGGTACGTGAAATGAAGGACGACACTCACTTTCCCTTTCATTTCTTTCCCGTTGACGAAAACATAGTCGCATCTGTCAGAGACCTGGAGAAGGGAGGAGAGAGATGTGAAGGACCCTCTCCACAAAATTATAAGGCATCATTCAACCAGGGAAGACGGAAGAGCAGAGACGTGGGCCTCCGGCTTCTTTCCATCTTGGGGAAGCAGGAGGAAGAGCCGGGTTGACACCTGAAGCATGGGATTTTGTTCCTCAAGCCAGCCAATGGAAGAGATCTATACGATTTACAAGTCTGCATCCTGCAATCCCAACCCGGTTGGGATTAGGGGTTTTTTTTTTCCTGCTTATTAATTACGATTAACAATTATTTGTACAGTGCTATACATTTTCCAGGTGATCCTGCAGAATTACACACTTGACTCCTCCAGAAACTTTTAAACTAAAATAGGCACTGGAGAAAACAAGAGAGAGAGAGATACAAAGGGAGGGAGATGCGAAGAGGAACAGTGTGGAAGGATTTGAAGGGAAAGCGGGGGGGGGGAGGAGGAGGGGCTTATGTCCCTGTCCAGGAAGGGAGTTGCATTATCGACAGCAAGTGGAACCAGAGAGGATAATGCTAAGAGACGAAGGTGTTCTCTGATTTGCTCTTTGCATCATGACCCATTTCTATCCCTCTCTTCCTCTTAGGGGGCTACGCTCCCCTCCTCCATTTCGTTCGTACAGCTACCACATGTGGAAGGTTAGGCAGAGAGAGGATGACTCACCCAAAGACCAGCTGGGCCTCGAACTGAGATCCTCCAAATCTCCCTGATAGGGTACTTTGTGATCAAGAGGTGACAGATGTTGGCAGAGTTTAAACATGCAGAGGAATGGAGCACCAACTGCTTAAAGAAAATAGCTTGGTTTATTAAAAAAGAAATAAACACTGATAGAACAGAGGAGAAGGAGAGAGGCGTAACTAACTGACTAACTGCTGTGAGAGACAGGAACAAGGGGGGAGGGCTCAGTCGGAGCAGGAAGTCTCCAAAGAGTCAATCAGGAGACAGGAAGGACATAATTTGAGATTATAGGAAGTCCCTAATCTAACTATGCTAACTAGCAGTACTTCCAGGGATGCCAGGTCCCTTTGTTGCACCGGTGGAGGGATTCGGGGGGCATTCCGGGACATCCCCAATGCAATGATGTCCCAAAACATTTTGGGAAAACTGGCCTCAAACCATAGAGTTTTGCCCTCAAACCAGAGTGTCATCGCACAATGCCCCCGACATGATGATGTCACTTCTGGGTGACATTATCACCCTGGGGACGTCGCACAGTGACATCACTGTTTGGGGGTGGAGTTTCCCCTGCCGGTCAGCTACCCGAAGCCCCAGAAACTGGGGGAACACCCACCGGGACCTGGGGACTGACAACTCTAAGTCCCTCAGCTGTCCCCTATAGCCTGTTCTTCTGATCTTCTTCAAGTAGGTACACTATAGACCATGTGTGTCGAACTCATTTGTCATGAGGGCTGGATCTGACATAAATGTCTGCCCCATCTTAATTCTGACAGCTTCATAATGGGTCTCATACTTTCAGAAGAAGAGATTGGATTTATATCCTGCCCGTCGCTACCCAAGGGAGTCTCAGAGTGGCTTACAAACTCCTTTCCCTTCCCTTCCCCACAGCAGACACCCTGTGAGGTAGGTGGGGCAGAGCGAGCTCTGACAGAAACTGCTCTTTTTCAAGAACCGCTGTGCCAGAACTATGGCTTGCCCAAGGTCATCCAGCAGGTGCAAGCGGAGGAATGGGGAATCAAACCCGGTTCTCCCAGATTAGAGTCCGCGCGCTTAACCACTACAACAAACAGCAAGTGATGATTCAATTTTCACATTCCTGGCTTGCAACATTATGTTCTCTGGAGCTGAGCACCCCATATGATCATGACAAAGACTAGTTTGCAGTGCAGCACGAGCAGCATTTAGAACAGTTTCTGCTTCTGCATAATTGGTGGCGTTTGGCATGGGGCCTCTCTCCAGATAGCCACTGTTGGCTCATGTTCGCGATTTCCTGCCTCGCTTATGCCTCAGGGTCACGCATTACTCAAAAGAGCGACGTTTCTAGACCATGCTTTGCTTTTGTGCCTGTGCATTCAGCAGAATTTATTCATCATGTTGGCATACGCTCAGAAGTGACTGGATTGCACTACTGTTCCCAGCTGGATACTTGCAGACTTATTTCGAACGCACAGTTAGCAGCAATGTGCTCAAAATTAGGTGGAGAAAATGGGTACTCCTGGAATAGTCGGGAGACGGGTGCTGCAGCTTCCTCGCACTGTCCCAGCAGGGTTGAAACAATGAAGGAAAGCTCCTCTTTCATAAATCGATATTATTTCTCTCTCAACTGGGTTGGGTGAATGTCGGGCAGGGAAAGGGAACAGGGACAGCTGTATGTAAGTAGGCTAACTCAATCTCATCAGATCTTAGAAATGAAGTAGGGTTGGCCATGGTTAGTACTTTGGGCGACACCCCCAAGGGCGTCCAGCATTGCTACGCAGAGGCAGGCCATGGCAAACCACCTCTGATCATCCCTTGATTTGAAACCCCCCCCAAGGGGTCACTGTAAATCATCTGTGACTCGATGGCACTTTTCACCACCACCCAAGCCATGGGAGAATGCCCATGGAGCATTCTCCCATCGCTGTGTTCTGCCCACCAGTGAAGAGGGCTACAGACCCATACCGCTGTAAGGTGGACTGCTGCAATGCTGATGAAGGGGTCGCGGTCTTCCCTCCTGCTCCTGACGTCAACTCGTTCCTAGCCTCTTGGCCTGGCCATCAATAAGTGTGTGTGTGGGGGGGGAGGAAATAAATCACACCTTTTCAGGAGCCTTCACCCATATCGAGGGGAGCTGACACAACCCGTTTGTCACAGCCGGTTAAAATATCGGATCCAAATGCACGCTGGATAATTTATTAACTACCACTTTGCTGCGGCGATGATCTGAAGGAATGATCTATTAAAAACCCCGAAACTCTTTTTCACAATCCATTACCGGGCAGGCCTTCTGTTCCATTATGCTGGGATATTTAATATTTCTGCCTCCGGAATGCATGATCTCGCACTTATATGAATTTAATGCCATTTTTGACTTCTCTGTTTAAATGCAGATCAGATCTAAATCTTGTCGAAACATCAGAAACTGCTGCAATTTACATTCCAGCATGTTTGCCCCCCCCCCCCGCCTCAAATAGAAAGACATGCCTGGAATGCTGAAGAATAAATTCATGACCAAATGCTTTGGCTGCCATTTAACCAGGCAGATGTTGTGGTACAGGGAACTCTGAAGGCTATAGAGAAATAGGATGAAGGCTATGAACACAGATGTGAACAGTTGCCAGCCCAGCTCCAAATATAGCAAAATGCTGTTGCCTAATGCCTCAATGTCACTTTGGGCTAGGAACCTGGAAGTCACTTCGTCATATTATGCTCTAGGATTTTCACCCATCTCTATGGTAAAAACCATAGAGGCTGGGAAAATTCCTAGTGACCCACTGAGTGCCAGTTGAGGATGGGAACACTGCTGGGGGTTTGCCTACTTATAGGATGCAAATCATGTAGGGAGGCCAGCCTCCAGGTGGGGCCTGGGGATCATCTGGAATTGCAGCTCATCTCCTGACTACAAAGAACAGTCCCCCTGGAGAAAATAGCTGCTTCGAAGGGTGCACGCCATGGCATTGTATCCGACTGCGGTCCTCCCCAGGTTCCACTCCCAAATCTCCAGGAGTTTCCCAGGCTGGAGCTGACAACCCTACTCCCCCATGCCCTGCTGGTGGCCAGGGGGGACCTGGCAACCCTACAGCAAATGGCAGCCCTACACATTGAATATCATAGCAGAAGCAGAGTGGCATGCAAAGATAGGCCCCTGCCCTGCAATGTTTACATTATTTATTTATTTATGTTTCCACTTGTACCCCACCCTCCCTGCAAAGCAGGCTCAGGGCAGCGCACGTTCCTTAAAACATATTACACAATACATAAGTAACAGTTAAGTAACGATTAAAATCCAATAAAATCATCCTAAAAATTCAATTACCATACTAATAATAAGCGCTGCTGATGTTTCTCTAATTTCAGAGATGGCAAAAGATTTTACAGATTTCTCAATTTCTCAGTGTTCCTCACTTGCGCCGACTATCCGAGCCGAGGTTCTATGGTGGTAATACTGAAGGGCAGCTCCTAGTTGAAAGCCTGGTGGAAGAGTTCCAACTTGTAGGCCTGTGGAACTGTGATAGGTCCCGCAGGGCCCTGATCTCTTCCCTAGTGCCACCCTTTGCCCCCGACCTTGGAGAAAGGAAATGAGCCATTGCAAGGTAAGTCCCTGAATTCCCATGTCGGTGAGGTGGTGGGAAAGTAACTGATGGTCGACTGTATCAAACGTGGCTGACAGATCAAACAGCAACAGTACCGTTGATCTGCCCCAATCCAGGTGCCTCCAGAGAACATGATGTTGCAAGCCAGGAATGTGAAAATTGAATCATCACTTGCTGTTTGTTGTAGTGGTTAAGTGCGCAGACTCTAATCTGGGAGAAAGGGGTCTCCAGGAGGGCGGTTAGGCAGTGTGTGGAAGGGCAGGCTGGGGAATCAACCAATCAAAAGCAGTAGCTAGGATGGCCCAGGTTAGCCCAATGTTGTCAGATCTCAGAAGCTAAGCAGGGTCAGCCCTGGTTAGTACTTGGATGGGAGACCGCCAAAGGAGTCCAGGGTTGCTACGCAGAGGCAGGCAACGGCCAACCCCCTCTGTCCGTCTCTCGTCTCGTAAATCACAGTCATAAGTCGTCTGTGACTTGACAGCACTTTACACGTACACACACCATATGAGGGTTGCTTAAAAAGCAAAAGACAAAACATCCAACCTTGGGCCAGCCAAAGAGCAGAGAGTTCCACTCCCTGACCACCTAAAACCGAGAGGTTGACCACAAGTGGTGATTCTGCATCCCCCCTCACCAGTCATGAGACTTTTCATTTCGTGAGCAACCCTACTGGTGTCGCAACCTGTTCCTCCCTGATCTGAATCATGAGCCGGCGTCTCTGTTCTTGCGCCGAAGGCCCTGTCCAACAGCAGTTCCAGCCCTCTGTGGGATTCTGGGACACGGTTAATGCAATAACACAGCAGTGCCATTAAATCATGCCGCTCCTCTGCCAGCCCTTCCCAGACCACTATATTGTAATAGGTTTTCAAACAAATGTGCTGACATCCCTTGTCTCTAATATACAGAGGGCATCGTTGGGTACCCAAAGGCATTTCAGAGAGGAATGAGCGGCAAGGGGAGTGGATGTGCGCAGATGAGCAGAATCATCTTTCAAATTATTTTTTGTGAGTTATTTGGCAGGACAAAGGAGGAGGGAGAGGCCATCGCTGCACAGTGGGAGAGCATGTCTGCTGCATGCTGAAGGTCTCGCAGGTTCAATCTCTAGTTGAAAGATCTCAGCATGAGGGGTCAGCATGGCTGGCCACCTGCTGGGGCTTATAGCTGGGCAGAGGGCTCACCTCTGACTGGAGGCACCAGGTCTTCCATGGGGGAACTTCCATGTTCAGAGGCGGCAGACCGCTGAATCCCAGAGCTAGGAGACAACATCAGGGGAGGGCCTCGGTCTCCATGCCCTGTTGTTGGACCTCCAGAGGAACTGGATAGCCACTATGTGAGAAAGGATGCTGGATGGGAGGGACCTCTGGTCTGATGTAGCAGAGCTCTTCTGATGTTGTTATGAAGGCCTCGGCCTCTCTGCCCTGTTGTTGACCCTCCAGAAGAACTGGTTGGCCACTGTGTGAGATGGGATGCTGGACTAGATGGACCCCTGGTCTGATCCAGCAGGGCTCTTCTCATGTTCTTATCCGGGGAAGGCCTCAGCCTCCATGCCCTGTTGCTGGTTTTCCAGAGGAACTGGTTGGCCACTGTGTGAGACAGGATGCTGGACTGGATGGACCACTGGTCTGATCCAGCAGGGCTCTTCTCATGTTCTTATGAAGGCCTCGGCCTCTCTGCCCTGTTGTTTGCCCTCCAGAGTTGGCAACTGTGTGAGACAGGATGCTGGACTAGATGGACCCTCACTGGTTTTATCCTGCAGGACTCCTCTTAGGTCCTTATGTTTATCTCCTATCTGATAAAGAGAGAGTTGACTCTCAAAAGCTCATACCCTGGAAATGTTGTTGATCTTTAAGGTTCTGCTGGACTCCCATCTTGCTCTTCTACGGCAGACCTACCTGAAATCGGTCCACTTCCTATTGCCCAATGGGAGGAGTGCCTAGAAGCAGCAGAGCCACACAAGGAAGTCATGTTCGGCTGCCCCCTTTGGCCACTACTCCCAATAACCTCATGGTGGTGCTGCAATGTTCAAGTGAAACTAGCCCCTGGCTCAATGGAGCACAAGAACATTGCACTCCTCTCTCTGCAGCAGGGATCTCCGTTTTTTGAGCCTTCAGGCATCCTTCACATTCTGACCCGGCATGGTGGGTATGGCCACAAAATGGCTGCCACAAAAAAAGCTGCTGCAGGAGGCGGAGCTAGATCCCCCGCTATAGGGGTTCCCGATCCGCCGGCCGGCATTCGGCCGGCGGGGGGAACCCCGCCCCAGAAGTCGTCCGGTGAGGACGACTTCCTCCGTGTAATGACGTCACCCGGAGGTGACGTCATCACGTTGGGGGCGTTGCCAGGGCAACGCTCTGGCAATCGCCCCCAATGTGATGATGTCACCTCCGGGTGACGTCATCACGTCACCGGCACGTGCGCAAAAGCGCACGCACCAGAAGAGCTCCCGGGGGGAGAATTCCCCCCCGCCGGTAAGTCGCCGGCACTTGGCAGCCCTGGGCGGAGCCAGTCACAAAATGGCTGCTGCAGCTTACCTTCAGCCACTCGGCGACAATCCTTGTGCCATGGAGGCAGCTGCAGCCAAAGATTTTTATTTAACGACAACAATATGCAGATCCAGTCAAATTTCCAACAGTCAATCAGAAGCCTTGCTTAGTAAAAGCCCCACCTAGCCCTGCCCACTTTCTAAAACCACTTGGAGGGGGCCAGGAAAGGTGTTGGCGCGCACTATGGACCCCACAGGCTCCATGTTGGGGACCCCCACCCTACAGCATAAGCCGCCTTTGTGGAAGAGGAGAGTTACAATGCAGGGGTCTAGAAGCTTACAAAATTATGCATGGGCTAGAGCAGGTAGAGAAATAAGTACTTTCCTCCCTTTCTCACAATGCAAGAACTTGTGGGCACTCCATGAAATTGCTGAGCAGTGGGGTTAGAATAGATAGAAGGAAGTATTTCTTTACCCAAAGAGTAATGAACACGTGGAATTCACTGCTGCAGGAAGTGGTGGCAGCTGCAAGCATGGACGGCTTCAAGAGGGGATTAGTGAAACATACGGAGCAGAGGTCCATCAGTGGCTGTTAGCCACAAGGTAAACATGGGAACACTCTGTCTGGGGCAGCGATGCTCTGTATTCTTGGTGCTTGGTGGGGGGCAACAGTGGGAGGGCTTTTGGAGTTCTGTCCCTGCTGGTGGACCTCCTGATGGCATCTGGGTTTTGGCCACTGTGTGACACAGAGTGCTGGACCGGATGGACCATTGGCCTGATTCAACACTGGCTTCTCTTATGTTCTTATGTCTGGGGCAGAGAGCCAGTTTGGTGTAGTGGTTAAGTGCACGGACTCTAATCTGGGAGAACCGGGTTTGAGTCCCCACTCCTCCACTTGCAGCCGGCTGGATGACCTTGGGCAAGCCATAGCTCTGTACCAGCTGTTCCCTCAAGGACAGCTTGGGAAAGAGCTCTCTCAGCCCCACCCACCTCACAGGGTGTCTGTTGTGGGGAGGGGAAGGGAAAGGAGTTTGTAAGCCGCTCTGAGACTCCCTTGGGGAGTGGAGGGCGGGATATAAATCCAATCTCTTCTTCTTCTTCTTCTGTATTCTTGGTGCTGGATGGGCAACAGTGGGAGGGCTTCTGGAGTTCTGGCTCTGCTGGTGGACCTCCTGATGGCACCTGGTTTTTGGCTGGACTGGGTGGGCCACTGGCCCGATCTAACGTGGCTTCTCTTATGTTCTTATGTCTGGAAAAGTGATGCTCTGTCTTCTTGGTGCTCAGGGGGCAAGAGGGGGAGGGCTTCTGCAGTTCTGGCCCTGCTGGAGGACCTCTTGATGGCACCTGGGTTTTGGCTGCTATGTGACACAAAGTGTTGGACTGGATGGGCCACTGGCCTGATCCAGCATGGCTTCTCTTTATGTTTTTATGTTCTATGGATGCTACATGCCCAAGGCCCCATGGAAGCCTATCACCAGCCCTGTTGGCAGAACTTTCTGAAATCCTGGACAATTATTGGCAGCTGGAACAGATCATCTGAGGCTGAATGGAAGACTTGCCCAAGGCAGCTTTACAGACACAAGCCCTTTCAGTTTCGCTCCCCTTCCAGCCCACCTGGTCTCCTGAGCTAAAACTTCTCCAGCAAAGTTGACAGAGAACTTTCTTTCCCCCCACATACTCCTCACTCATCTAATCTGGAGGGAGGCAGGGCAGTTGAGCCTCCACCTGTCCAGCAAAAGGCATCAGGACGTAGCTTAGGTATGAATCCACGCCTTGAAAGAAACAATACAAGGGGAGTCGGCATCCAGCTCTGCGGGGTGGGTTTTCTCAGGAAGCACTTCTGGGGCCATGCGTCCCATGAGCTGTGTCTAGTCACTCACAAGGCAAGAAGAACTGCGGGAGCGGGTGCAGGATGCTGCATTCGTGTGGCCCACCAACTGTTTCCTGGGCTGGAGCAACATCTGCCGACAAATCGCTGGATAATCGTGGCTTCCTGCAATGGGCCATTACAGATCCAACCCCTACAGAGACAACTTTCTGCTTACCTGATTTTCAAACTCACGCACAGAGTAGGAAATTAATCTATTTTTATTCCCTGATGGTACCTGGATATCGCTTTTCAAGGTAAGTATTCACAAAGCTGCTTCTGTTTGACAAAAGAGGTGAAACGATTGCCATGTGCTGGGTGGCCCAGGCTAACCTGATCTCATCAGATCAGAAGTTAAGCCGGGTCGGCCCTGGTGAGTACTTGGATGGGAGACCACCAGCATTGCTATGCAGAGGCAGGGAATGGCAGATCACCCCTGCTCATCTCTTGTCTTCAAGACCGGGCAGGTTTGCCATTTTCCTCCGTTCCAAAACACCAACCTTGAGCTTCAGTAAGACCTTCACGGAAAGGATGTTGGCATCACCTCCAATGACAGCACCCCAGAATGAACTGATAAGTCATCTTCAAGTACCCGAAGGACTGTTGTATAGAGGACTAGGAGTAAGGCCTGTTGTGGGAAGAAATACAACAGGCTCTAGAAAGAAGCTCCAGGTGAGCGTCCTGGCTGTGGCTGGTGGGGTGGCAGAGGGAAGGGGAAAATAGAGGTTTTATTTCCTTATGCTAACTATATGGCAGGGCTGTCTCAAGTCATTTTGCTGCCCCAAGTGGGGAGTATGGGAGGACAGCCTCATGGGAACAGGTATGGTTTCCTCCACCCCTGACTTATTTTGTTTTGGAGCTGTGCAGTGGCAGCTAAGGTAGAAAACCACCTCCTCCTATGCCATGTCTTCTGGGTTCCAAGGGTCTGGAAAGTGGTTCCATAGCCAGTTACAGGGTTGCCAACTCTGGGCTGGGAAATACCTGTAGATTTGAGGGTTAGAGCCTGGAGAGGGCGGGGTTTGGGGTGCGGAGGCACTTCAGCAGGGTATAATGCCATAGAGTCCCCTGCCCAAAGCAGCCATTGTCTCCAGGAGAACTGATCTTGGTCATCTGGAGATCAGTTGTAATAGCTGGGAAATTTTCTGTAGGGGAAATGATGTGCTGTGGCTGGGGAACACGGTGATTTCTGGGAGATCTCCAGGCCCCACAGGGAGATTGGCAGCTCCAGTCAGGGCCGTAGCTAACATGGAGCCCACAGGGCCAGACCCTCTAGCATTTCTCCTGGGCTAGCACCAAAGTACCTCAACTTGCGGCCTGTGCCACGCTGCCTCCGACCTGGCTGCCAAACGACTGAACGCCTTGGCTGCTTCCCCACCGGCCTCGCTCCACTTCCAGAACAGCGGTGGCGGAGGTGGCGGCAGTTCCAGCAGCAGGAGGAGTCTGGCTTGCTCGGTGGTGTGGTGGGTGGGCAGGTGGGCTTGCTGGGCTGGCCCGAGTGATTGGGCTGGAGAGAGTGTCCTGATGCCTCTTCCCACTCCCACCGCCAGAGCTCTTTCTCCCCCCTTCCCTGCCAATCCCCCTCCTGGATGCTGCTGCTGCTGCCCACTGCCTGCTTCCCCCTGCCTAGCTTCAGAACCGGAGCAGGTATGCAGTGCCCCGGGGGAGAGAGGAAGCTGCGGCTGCTGGGCATTACCCCCCTCACTTGCCCTGGAGTCTGGTGGGGGTGCAGGGCTGCCTTAGAAGAAGGCTGGCTTCTAAGGAGTTTCACCAATTAAATTTGATTTTATTAGCTGGTGCCCCACCGGCCCCCTCCCAAAAATATCCCTAGCTACGGGGCTGACTCCAGTGACCATTTAAGGGAAGACTGAGATATGTATTATTTTATCTCAGGACACATTCAATGAACAGCAACAGCAAACTGTTTAGAATGTTAGAGGCAAAGGCCAATCAGGCCACATATGCAAATGACCTCTGTGCTCTGATTGGCTATGGAGAGAAGGCGAGCCTCAGGCAACGCAGCCAGTGGATAGGGACAGCTTGAGTGACAGACCAGGGAGCCAAAGGCTGTGGGAGCGTGTGGAATGTGAGTCACATGAAAACTCAATTATATAATAAGGAGAGATGGTGTGGAGTTGTTTTCGGTTGCCCCAGAAGGTTGGACCAGAACCAGTGGGTTGAAATTAAATCAAAAGAGTTTTCAGCTAAACATTAGGAAGAACTTCCTGACAGAGTGGTTCCTCAGTGGAACAGGCTTCCTCGGGAGGTGGTGGGCTCTCCTTCTTTGGAGGTTTTCAAACGGAGGCTAGATGGCCATCTGATAGCAATGCTGATCCTGTGAACTTAGGCGGCTCATGAGAGGGAGGGCAGAAAGGGCTGCATCAGTGCTTAATTCTTGTGGCCCTTTCTTACATGCCCAGGGAAACGCTGATCACCACTTTGGGATCAGAAAGCAATTTTTCTCCAGGCCAGTTTGGCTGGAGATCCTGGAGGCTTTCTTTGGTCATCTGCTGGGCATGGAACAAGGGTCAATGGGGTTATTTGAGAGGAGAGTTTGTTAATTTCCGGCATCGTGCAGGGGGTTGGACTAGATGAACTTGGAGATCCCTTCCAACTCTATGATTCTATGATTCTGTGTTTTTCAAGCCAGTCATCTGCAAGCCTTTGAGAGCTTGAACAATCTAGTGATAGGAAATCAAGCGATGATTCACCAGGCCTAGGAGTGGGGAGCTTCTCAAAGACAAGGTCTGCTCAGTTGCCATATTTGCAGTGCAAAAAGAAATTGTATCAGGCAATGGTTAGAAAGTTCAGGGCTGTACTTCAGAGGAGAAAACGACAGGCAGACAGAGCTGGGATCCTCCCACAACAGGCCAGAATTCGCCCATCTAGGGATGAAGACGTCACTTTCATTTCTATTTGTATCCGTGACTATTTTCATCAATTGTTTCATTCCTCTGCTCTTCACTGTCGGTTTTGCAGGTCTGTTTGCACTGGGGGGGGGGGGCAGGTTGTATGGTTTTGATAACGGCACTGATACACGTAATGTTTGTCATTTATACGTATTATAGGCTTGCGATGCGTAACGCTGATTGATTGATGACAGAGACGCTAATGCCGAGAGCTTACGGGGGAAAGAAAACAGTGTGAGGAAATGACAAACGGCATGACAATGAAGAATTGTGATTTGCACAAAGGAGAGGTGGCATCAGAATGGAGATCCAGGGATCAAAACAGCAGGGATGAAGAATTCGGAAGCAAACAGCCCGAAAGAATCAGGCATCCCCGAAGGGCCAATCCCAGGCCATCAACCAATGTAGAATCACTTCAGATGGAACAGAAAGACCACAATCTTCCCCCCGCTCCGCTCCTCCATGCTATATTTGAGCTGCAACGGTCTGTCCAAGTTCTGTCTCTTGACGGCCTGTCCACGGGCCTTCCCACCTTCTCGTTTTCCTCGTTTGTAAGTTCCTGTTTCTTCGTCGTCGACCCCGTTCGACATGTGTTTTGCTCCATGTAGTGGCTGATTCAGTATTACACAGCTTTATGTCTGGCATATCTTCCCCGCAGATTTAAACTGCAGGCTTTTATGCCGGACATAAACTGGTGTGATATTGAATCGACCACTAGAGGGAGCAAGTCACTCATGGAACAGACACCCCTTCCCCCGAAACAGGAACTTACATGGGAGGAAACTGAGAATGCAGAAAAGCTCTGTCAGTCACACACCTGCTCTCTTCAAAACACACTGTCCTTGTCTAGGACAGGGCTATTTTGGGGCAGAAGCGCACAGGAACAGAGTTCCAGCTGACTTCTGAGTTGGCCACGCCTACAGCCTCCCCCTTGGGTTCCCCAGGCACCTCACAAGCCGGGGGGCGCCTGGGGAAGCCAAGCCGATCCAGGGAAGGAAGGCGGTTTAAACTGCCTCCCCTCCTCGGGTTCAGCCGATCCAGAAACTGCCTTCCTTCCCTTGGGTTCCCCATGCGCCCCGCAAGCCACGGGGCAACTGGGGAAGCTGATCTTGGGAGGTAGCTGTGTTGTCAGGGGTGTGGCCTAATATGCTAATATGTTTCTGCTGTTGGGTGTGGCCTATTATGCTAATGAGTTCCCCTCCTCGGGTTCAGCCAATCCAGAAACTGCCTTCCTTCCCTTGGGTTCCCCATGCGCCCCGCAAGCCACGGGGCAACTGGGGAAGCTGATCTTGGGAGGGAGCTGTGTTGCCAGGGGTGTGGCCTAATATGCTAATATGTTTCTGCTGTTGGGTGTGGCCTATTATGCTAATGAGTTCCCCTCCTTGGGTTCAGCCGATCCAGAAACTGCCTTCCTTCCCTTGGGTTCCCCATGCGCCCCGCAAGCCACGGGGCAACTGGGGAAGCTGATCTTGGGAGGGAGCTGTGTTGTCAGGGGTGTGGCCTAATATGCTAATATGTTTCTGCTGTTGGGTGTGGCCTATTATGCTAATGAGTTCCTGCTGGGCTTTTTCTACCAAAAAAAGGCCCTGGTCTAGGGTAACGGCAGAGGATTACTGGGAAGAGCAAAGCTACATAACTGGGAAGGGTTTGGTTTGCGTCTTGACCCTGCCACAAATTTACTAGGAGGGTTTCAAAAGGGGGCTGTCTCGGTCTCAACCCCACCCCCAGCTGCATTGTGGCAGTAATCCCAACCTACCTTGCAGGGATATCCAAAGGATTTCAAGGCAATTGATGTACTTTGCACACCTCGAAGCATTGTACAAACTGCATGGGTTTTATTATTGGGTCTAAACACCAGGCAGATCCAAAATCCGTACGGGGGAAAAAAAAAACTGACTAGAGTCTGCTGTGCTTCCTCAGTATTTTCATCATGAAAGACTCACACGCACAAAATGTAAATGGGCACGTCACGAAGGCTCGAGATTACGAATCTTTTGAAGGACTGTTGATTAGGAATGGGCCACTGTTTCCACCCGATAGCCGGGATTTCAGAAGGGCTCCGCGCTCTGGGACCTTAACCTCAATGCCTGGTTCCCGAGGACCGTAATCCTTTCCCGGCGCAAGCTCTCTCGGCATTCATAATGTGCTTTGCAGCGACAGCTCTTCCCCTTTGGCAAGCTAACAAGAGGGATGCTGATTTAGCAGGGCGCTCATTGCTTTGAGCCTGTAAGTAGAAGTCGCAGTATTGAACCAGGTGAGTTATATTAATGCCTGTCCCCTAAATTGGTGCTGTCGCTATCAGGATACGGGCTTAAGAAGAGAGCGGGAGCGGGAAGGAACTGCCCGAGCAATATAAATCCTTGGTCAACTGCTCCGGTTCCTTGGTGGTGACTGTGCTGCGGATCCAAGGGAGGAGGGAAAGGATAGTAGCCCATTTGCCTTTACAAAGGGGGAAGGAGAAGAAGAAGAGATGGGTGTTATACCATGCTTTTCACTACTCAAAGGGCTGCAGTGGCTCAAGTGGTTAAGACGCTGAACTGCAGACCAGTAGTTCAGCAGTTCGAGACCCGAGTGCTGCATGACGGAGTGAGCTCCTGTCTGGTCCCGGCTCCTGCCAAACCTAGCGGTTCAAAAGCAAGAAACTGCAAGTAGATAAATAGGTACTGCTTCAGTGGGAAGGCAACAGCGTTCTGTGTGCCTCGGTGTCTAGTCATGCCGGCCACTTGATCATGGAAACATCTTCGAACAGCGCTGGCTCTTTGGCTTGGAAACAGATGAGCACTGCCCCTAGAGTCGTATTCGACTGGCTTTCGAGCAAGGGAAACCCTTTACCTTTACCTTTCACTACTCAAAGGAGTCTCAGAGCAGCTTCCAATCACCTTTCCTTCCCCTCCCCACAACAGACGCCCTGTGAGGTAGATGGGGCCGAGAGAGCTCTGAGAGAACCGTGACTGACCCAAGGTCACCCAGCTGGCTTCATGAGGAGGAAGAGTGGGGAATCAGACACGGCTCTCCAGATCAGACTCCACCTCTCTTAAACACTACACCAAACTGGCTAACCAAAGAACTGTGGATGCGGCAGACTTTCCACTCTCCGTGAACTACTAAGGCCAACAGCCTATGCTCTTAACTTAATTTATAAGGAATGATTCTGAAGGTCTAGAGCCAGTTTGGTGTAGTGGTTAAGTGCACGGACTCTAATCTAGGAGAACCGGGTTTGATTCCCCACTCCTCCACTTGCACCTGGCTGGATGACCTTGGGCAAGCCATAGCTCTGTACCAGCTGTTCCCTCAAGGACAGCTTGGGAAAGAGCTCTCTCAGCCCCACCTACCTCACAGGGTGTCTGTTGTGGGGAGGGGAAGGGAAAGGAGTTTGTAAGCCACTCTGAGACTCAAAGGGAGTGGAGGGCGGGGTATAAATCCAATCTCTTCTTCTTCTTCTTCTTCTTCTTCTTCTTCTTCTTCTTCTTCTAATTCTTGCCGTTAACATCTGAAAATCTCCGGTTTAGATTTTGATTCCCCCTTTTTGTGAATCAAACCTGTGATGCTTGAGTTCTGCATTATTTCCTGGCACTGGGTCTTTCCCACAGCATGCACACATTTCCCCCTGACACTATTTGTACATCAAAAAATCAGACTTGTGGGTTGTAAATACAGATAGTATACATGACGCATTTACCAGCCTGAATAGACCAGACTAGCTTGAGCTGGTCAGAGCTCTAATCAGGGTCAGCCCTGGTTAATACCTGGATGGGAGATATGGTTGCCAACTCTGGTTGGGAAATACCTGGAGATTTTGGGGGTGGAGCCTGGGGAGGGCGGGGTTTGGGGTGCGGAGGGACTTCAGCAGGGTATAGTGCCATAGAGTCCCCTGCCCAAAGCAGCCATTGTCTCCAGGAGAACCGATCTTGGTCATCTGGAGATCAGTTGTAATAGCTGGGAAATTCTCTATAGGGGAAATGATGTGCTGTGGCTGGGAAACACGGTGATTTCTGGGAGATCTCCAGGCCCCACAGGGAGATTGGCAACTCCAGTCAGGGCCACAGCTAACATGGGGCCCACAGGACCCGGCCCCCTAGCATTTCTCCTGGGCTAGCACCAAAGTACCTCAACTTGCTGCCTACGCCGTGCAATGTTCCCTCTAAGCTGTGGAGTCTTGTGAGCAAAAATTCTACTTGGTGAGCTACTGGCATTAAAGTTGTGAGTGAGTGATTTGGCTGCTGCATCAATTAATTTGCTCTGGGGCCCTCCTTCCTGAGCTGAGACAAAAATGTGTGAGCCGGAGGCTAAAAAACTGTGAGCTAGCTCACACTGACTCAGCTTGGAGGGAACACTGGTGCCGTGTTGCCTCTGACCTGGCTGCCAGACGACGGAGCGCCTTGGCGGCTTCCCCACCGGCCTCGCTCCACCCCCAGCCAGCGACATCCAGAACAGCGGCGGCGGAGGTGGCGGCAGTTCCAGCCGCAGGAGGTGCCTGGCTTGCTCGGTGGTGTGGTGGGTGGGCCGGTGGGCTTGCTGGGCTGGCCCGAGTGAGTGGGCTGGAGAGTGCGTCCTGCTGCCTCTTCCTTTTGGGGGTGGAGTCTTGGAGAAGGTGGGGTTTGGGGAGGGACCTCAGCAGGGTACAATGCCCTAGAGCCCACCCTCCAACGCAGCCATTTTCTCCAGGGGGACTGATTTTGGTAGCCTGGAAACCAGATGTAATTTTTCTTCTGCTTCTTCCAGTTCTGCTGCTGCTGCGGCATCATCGCAGGTTTGCAGCTTACAGAGACCCACCCGAGCAACATATTCATGACTGCAACAGCACAGACATTTGGATGCAAATAATTCAGCGCAAGAGGTGTCAGTTATCAGTCATTGTTAAATAAACAAAATATGGCAAGTGTGTTAATGTTTTAAGCATGTTTTTATTTTAAATAAAAAAACCCTTAGTGTTTGTGTCCTTTATAAAGTTTATCTCTTCACAACCGGGCATTACATTTTATGACACACATGGTCCGGCCCGACAAGGTCTCATTTATGTCAGATCCGGCCCTCATAACAAATGAGTTCGAAACCCCTGCTCTACCCTAAAGGTCACAACCCTGCAGGGCATGGCAGAGTGGGGATTTGAACCCAGGTCTTGTCAGGCCAACCACGGTACCGCACTGGCTGTCAGGGGTCATTTCGTAGAAAAAGAGGTGCAGGAGCGCATTAGCATAACTCATTTGCATTTGCCACACCCCTGACATCACCGGAAGTGTGTCAGAAGGCAACACCCCCTGCTCAGGCTCCACCCCAAAAATCTCCAGGTATTTCCCAACTTCGAGCTGGTGAGCCAGCTTGACACTTTGACTAAAGGCACTTTAGGTTTCCTTTGCTCTTGCAGGGAAGCTGCCCGACAACAAGCATGAAAATACAGATCGAGTTAATATGCTTTTACTTTTTCCCACAGTGCATCCACCATATGTGCCCCCACCTGGGCTTGTTACTCCCGGAACGGTGTTCCTGCTCGAAACGACCCACGCTGGCTGTCATCACAGGTGACTTTGGTCACCCTGGATGAGAAAGGATAGACCGCACCCACGCAAGTTGACCTGAGTGGATTATGAATTGGTGGTGGAAAGGGCCATCAGGTTGCCACCAATTTATGGTGCCCCTTTAGAGTTTGTAAGGCAAGAGACATTCAGAGGTTGCCACGGCCTGCCTATGCCTAGCGACCCTGGACTTTCTTGGTGGTCTCCCATCCAAATACTGACCGGAGCCGACCCCGCTTAGCTTCTAAGACCTGCTGAGACCAGGCTAGCATGGGCCATCCATATCAAGGTGTGAATATGAATTAATCATCACCTATTAACCACTGTAGGTAGAATTTCCAGCATGAGGCGGATTGATTCTTCTCCTCCTTTGGAAATCTGCTTAGTACACGTTTTAGGGAAATGTTCGTTATTTTTAGGGACGCAGCGGTGGAGGAAGAGGGAAGGCTCACCGCTCGGCAAGCAATTAGTTTGTGGAGAAGGTGCTCTTTATTTGCCTCTGAAGCTTTGTAGCAAACATCAATACATCCTCCCCATCAAAAGGCACACTTGAATGAAATATGAAGTGGAACATATTAGAAGAGCTTAGAGATCTGGGTACGCATCCAATTTGAGCGGCACGCTTTAATGTTTCCTGAACTGTGGCTGTGGCTCAGCCACGATGTTATCTCCCTGTGTTCATGGGACCCTCCATTTAAAAAATTGCTCTTGTGGGGGGGAAAGTCCCTCTTTTCGTTTTCTGTTGACACGCACCAGAAATATCTTATTTCAAGATCTTGGCCTGGTTTATAATTTATTGTACTGAAGCAGACGAGGTTGCAGTTGCTATGAAAAATTCACCATTTTCCAGGATAATCTGGGGATTGGAAAACACCTCCCATTTTAAAGGATATTTTTGCCCTAACTTGCAAAAACACTTGCCTGCTTATTTCCTTTGCCCTCACTGGAAACTGACTTCACTTGCCCTCACTCCTCACTATGGAGCCAAATCAACTGCCCATTTAGCACAGTGACATAATCCTGAACTTAGCGTGATCCCTGATTGTCTAGGGTCACCCATATGACCGATCTAGGAAGCTACTTATTTATTGACTTCATTTATGCCTCACTTTTCTCCCCATATGAGACCCAAAGTGGTTTAAATCATTCCATTGTATCCTCACAACAAGCCTGTGAGGTAGGCTAGGCTGTGTGAGTGTGACTCTCCCAAGATCATTCAGCGAGTTTCTGTGGCAAAGCAGGGATCTGCACCTGGGTCTCCCAAATGCTAGTCCAGTGCTCTAAGCACTATACTGCGTTGGCTTTCATCGCTCTCACTTTCAAGAACTCGTGGGCACTCCATGAAATCGCTGAGCAGTCGGGTTAGAATGGATAGAAGGAAGTACTTCTTCATCCAAAGTGTGATTAACACATGGAATTCACTGCCCCAGGAAGTGGTGGCAGCTACAAGTGTATGGACGGCTTCAAGGGGGAATTGGATAGGCATAAGGAGTGGAGGTCCATCAGTGGCTATTAGCTACAAGGTACAGATAGGAACTCTCAGTCTGGGGCAAGTGATGCTCTGTATTCTTGGTGTTTGGGGGGCCAACAGTGGGAGGGCTTCTAGTGTCCTGGCCCCACTGCTGGACCTCCTGATGGCACCTGGTATTTTTGGCCACTGTGTGACACAGAACGTTGGACTGGATGGGCCATTGGCCTGACCCAACATGGCTTCTCTGATGTTCTTATGTTCTTAATGTCAAAGAGCCCACCCTCCAAAGCAGCCATTTCCTCCGGCGGAAATGACCTCGGCTTTCTGGAGACCAGTTATAATTCTGAAATACCTCCAGACCCCACCTGGAAGTTGACAGCTCTACAATCAGCCAGCCCCTCTCTCTGATCTCAACAACCAGGCCTCATTAGGACTGCAGTGAATACACCGTAGGAATAGACTTGGGGATGAAAACACCACTTTTATACCAGTATTCCACCTAATGCCACTCTGATGTCTGATTCAAAATCGCAGTTTAAAAAACCCAACATGGCAGCCGCTATCAGACTCACCTTCTGTGCCTGACGTTTTGATCTCCGCGGCTACCTTCAACAGGGCGTTGCAGAGAAGCCAATACTGAACCAAAGAAATGCATTTTTTTGTTCTCCCTGTGACACTATGAAAAGCCAATTCGCCTTCTATTCCGAGCAGGATTTCCAGGCTTTAAAAGTATTTCAAACGACAATAATTTAATGCATGTAGACAGATTGCCTCTGCAATCATGTGAAAAGCAGGTTCCTGGCATTAATCCAGAAGTTATGAGCATCAAGGCTATAGACCTTATGTGTACAACATCATAATTTAAAATTATCCACACTAACATCAGAGGAGGAGTTAGAAGAAGGAACACGCTCACTCATTTGTGGTTTTAAAAATAGCCAGTAGGGCTACCTTTCTTCCCCTAAGTCAGGGATGGCCCACAAAAATGTAGATTCATTTCCAGATTTATGAAGCTGAAACTTAATCCTGACAACAAGAAGAAGAAGAAGAAGAGATTGGATTTATATCCCGCCTTTCACTCACTTGGAGTCTCAGAGCGGCTTACAAACTCCTTTCCCTTCCCCTCCCCACAACAGACACCCTGTGAGGTAGGTGGGGCTGAGAGAGCTCTGAGACAACTGTCCTTGAGGGAACAGCTGGTACAGAGCTATGGCTTGCCCAAGGTCATCCAGCAGGTGCAAGTGGAGGAGTGGGGAATCAAACCCAGTTCTCCCAGATCAGAGTCTGCGCACTAAACCACTACACCAAGATGGAGACGATGCTGGTTGGAAAAGCTGAGGTATTAGAGGGTATTTTTGACTTTTGATAGAGCAAAATTGCCTTTGTCAGACTCATTTGGAAGTGTGTGCGGGGTGTGTGTGTGTGTGAGATTGGATCCCTTTTGTGGGAAAGAACAGACGAGTGAGAAGCAGAGGTGGGCTGCCATTGGCTAAGAACATGTCCTATTACGTTGCATTTGGCATGCAAAGGGGCCCCATTATTTGGACTCAGTCAAGCCAGCCATTCTGATCTATGCGACGGAACCCACATGGTTGGGCTACTGCAATGGGACATGGGACCAACCTTGAAGGCTACTTGGAGACTTCAGTGAGTACAAGAATGCTGCAACTCATGACCTGGCAGAAACTACACTTTTTTTTAAAAAAAAAACACCATTGCACAGAATACTCATTTGCTTCTAGATCCAGTTCAGGGTGTTTGTTATTACCAGTGACCAGTGTTCCCTCTAAGCTGAGTTAGTGTGAGTTAGCTCACAGTTCTTTAGCCTCTGGCTCACACATTTCCATCCTAGCTCAGGAAGGAGGGTTCCAGAGCAAACTGATTTATGCAGCGGCCAAATCGCTCGCTCACAACTTTAATGCCAGTAGCTCACAAAGTAGGATTTTTTGCTCACAGGACTCCACAGCTTAGAGGGAGCATTGCGGGTCCCTCATAGCTGCCGGATCCACCTCTTTCTGTCTACTCCCTTGCAGCAACTGCACATCTTGGGGGGGGGGGGAACCTGCTTCAGAGTCTCAGTTCATCCGGATGGACATTCTCAGTTGCAGTGCTGGTCTTGGAGAACAGCTTTATCGGCTTCCCAGCACCAATGCAAAGCTGAGTTATTGAAAAGAGGCTTTTTAATTTAGTCAGTTGAATGAGTCTGGCTGGACGGATCATTGTTCTAGTTTATTTCTGGCAACACTTTAGTCTGGGATCGATTTTAAATTGTCGAGTATATGTTTTGTGCGTTGTTGCTGTTTCAATTGTAAGCAGCTTTGAGTATTTTGAGAGGAAAGTGGGTGAAGGGAGTGTGCGACTGGTCCCAAAGTCAGAGATTAAGCTTTAGGTCAGAGTCAAGATTGGAACCCGGGTCTTCAGCTACCCTGACCTGGATTACCCAGGTTAGCCAAGACCTGTGAGATCTAAGCAGCTAAGAAGCTGTTGCGTCCGCTGACGGCCACTGGGTGCCAGTGGCTTACAGTCAGAGCTTGACTCCAAGAGACAATAGGGGTCTAGGATCCTAGACCACCACTAGCCCTCCAATCAGAACTCTGGCGGGAAATTCAAACCCGCCAATAGGACTTTTGGGTGTGTCCTAGGAGTTTTATATAGTTGGCCATCTCGGCCAGGATAGCATGCTTGTTGTGTACTCAATAAACCTATGCTGATCACTACATCGTAGTTCGAGCTTTCCATGCATTGAACCCAGTACACAATAGTGGCGACGAGTATGGGATCCCACTGAATGAGCCGGGCTGCCGCGACCCCAAAGAAGACGAGGAGCTCCTCTGCTGCTCCAGCCATGAGTATCGAAGGCAACCAGGGAAACGCTTCCACATCACAAGCACCGCGCAGCACGATGGCAGTCACTCTGGGAGCAGGACTCGTCCCTCTGTTCGACCTGAGTTGACCCTGGTGAGTACTTGGATGGGAGACCACCAAGGATGCCTGGGGGCCCTATGCAGAAGTAGGCCATGGCAAACCACCTCTGTTCGTCTCTTGCCTGGGACACCCTGAGTCAGCTGCGACTTGGTGGCACTTTCCACCACCACCACTTCCAGCTGCAGCCTGATCTTCTAGGACAGGGGTGGGCAAACTGTGGCTCGGGAGCCGCATGCGGCTCTTTCACATACATTACGTGGCTCCCGGCAGGGCGGCTGGGGAAGCTAAATATCATTAGCAAACAAATATCATTGGACAAATTAATATCATTATCAATATCTGCTTTTACCCCTTTTGTTATTATTTTTGGCAGTCTCATTTAATGTTAATAAAAAGCAAATTTGCTTATTTTCCGATAAAAGCAGGTAATATTTGTTCATGTCTTGTGGCTCTCAAACATCTGATGTTTATTCTATGCGGCTCTTACGTTAAGCAAGTTTGCCCACCCCTGTTCTAGGACATCACACTTGCTCTTGGATGTAACCCATTGGACATAACCCATATCAGTGTAAACAGGACCCAAACTGAGCACGGTACACGTTTATAATCCCTCCTTCACCAACCCACATCACCCTATCCCGTGCGACAAATCTCATGAATCCTGGAAGAAAACAAGAACTATTTTATTTTGGAACTGAGAAACAGACCCTATTAGGAGAATAGACCTGCTGTCCCCACTGGACTCCCAGGCCCTCCTAAAGGGTCCCCAACCCCAATTTGCGCTCTGAAGGTGTGTACTGTAGGTAAGTATGTATGTATGTAGGTATTTATAATTTAAATTTATAGATCGCCCTTCTCTGAGTACACAGAACTCAGAGCGGGGAACAACAGTATGATACTATGCCTGAAGGCATGTTCCCCAACTTGAATATCTAAAAAGTCACAGTTCTGAACTGGTCTTCCTCCACCCTGCTCTGCAACTGGTTCTGCCCCCCCCTTTCCTCACAACAACCCTGTGAGGCATGTTAGAATGATGGATTTCCTGAAAACGAGCCAGTGAGCTTTAGGTCTGAGCAGGAATTTGAACTCAGGGCTCCACAGTCAAAGTTCGGCGCTCTAGCCACGCCCCCACCCTGGCTCTCTTGATTAGGGAGTGTGACTCCTTGGAGAGAGGCTCGGTTTACCCATTATGCGACACTTTTCGCCCTAAACTGCTGTCTAGAGAAGAGAATATTGCAGTTACTTATGCTTGTCTTCACCCTTTCTTGGATAGCCCAGGCTAGCCCAGTCTCATCAGATCTTGGAAGCTAAGCAGGGTTGGCCCTGGTTAGTATTTGGATGGGAGACCGCCAAGGAAGTCCAGGGTCTTGAGACACAGGAGGCAGGCAATGGCAAACCAAAAGGTCTCTTGCCTTGAAAGCCAGGAACTTCCTGGATTGCACCAGTTTAGGCTGCAACGAGGGTCAGTCAATTGCACACAAAGAACTCCTTGTGCATTAGGGTTGCCAGCCTCCCGGCGGGGCCTGGAGAGCTCCTGGAATTACAGCTGATCTCCAGATGACAAAAATCAGTTCCCCTGGAGAAAATGGCCGGTGTGAAGGGAAGACTCTGGGCCACCATACCTTGCTGAGATCCCTCCCCTTCTGAAACCTCACCCTCCCCAGGCTCCACCCCCAAATCTCCAGGAATTTCCTAACCCTAGGCAACTCTCTTCTGCACCGGGGGAAGGAAGCTACAGAGAAGGCTAAGTGGAACCCTGATTTTTATGTAGGTAAAGGTTTATTTTTTACAAACTAGTGATGGGACGTTCCAATATGTATCCCTCCCACGGCAAGCAGGAAATAGTCCAGCCCACCACGGGCGTCAACTACGGGGGGGCTCGAGGGCTCGAGCCTCCCCCAAAATTTCCCGGGGGGGGGCTCAGCCACCCCCGGCAAAAGGGAGTGCCCGCCGCCGGTGGCCAGTCAGCCGGCCAGCTGGCTGCCGCCGCCGCCGAGCCTGCGCCCCGAGCCTGCCTCCCTGGGGCCGGGGGGGGAGGAGGAGCAGCGGGGACATGGTCCCGAGCGCGCGTGCGCGCACTTCACGCGCGCACACGAGAGAGCCCCTGCCCCCCCCCCGGGGATTTACAAACTCTACGCCCCTGCAGCCCACTACCTGCTTTCCCCTCTTTCTGCTGAATGCCTAAAGAGGCTCAGGATCTTTCAAGGCACACGTATCGTTATTTACTTCTGACACCTTTGCCTGCCTCAGCAACTGTTTCCAAACACGCCTGCACTTAAACCGGCAACTCTTCTGATCAAATGGCCTTGCAGCATTAATGAACAAGCTGGAGCCGTACAAAAGTATATTTCCTCTAAGCCAGGGCGGCGTAGAAGCTGTCAGATCCCTTCTTAGGCATCTGCGGGCCGTCAGAACTGCAAGTCTGGCAACGGAAGCCCGATCGACACACGACACATTTCACTGGAATCGTCCCATCTTTCATCTCTGTCATGGCGACAGCCTTTGGATTGCTTCGGATTCGTCTCTCCCTCCCCCCGCCGAGATGTAATCCCCCCCTCTTCTGTTCAGCTTCCAAGAAATCTCTAGGCACAGGGTGTCAACTCTCATTAGCCCGTTCCGGCTCCACTGACAGGTGGCATCTAAGAACTCATCAATGGAGAGTTTGATTTCTGGAGATAGGAGATGGAACTGGGGCTAATGGTCACATCGAGACGCGGCAGGAATGGCAGGCGGCTCACTCAATCGAGCAAACGGGGAGGAGATGCCAGACAGGGGAAGTGGGTACACGAACGAACAGAGGAGAGGCCCAAAGGCCTGATTCCATTTCTCATTTTTGCTGGTCTGTGCCCAGCCGGGACTTTAATTGCCAAGTCTGAACGTCCAGGCGTTTGGAACTTCAGAGGCAGAGACGGAATCTCTGTTGAGATCTACCAGGAAGTGTTGGAACTGGGGGATCTCGGGCCAGGGTATTCATAACAAAAACAGACTTGCCGGAGAGAAACCATTTGGGAGGGGCTGTGGATCAGTGGAGGAGCTTGGCGGGCACGGTGCCCCAGATTCAATCCCCGGCATCTCCAGTCGAAAGGACCAGGCAGCGGGTGATGGGAGAAACCTCAGCCTGAGACCCCGGAGAGCAGTTTGGGTCCTGTGCCCCTCTCTTATAGGCCCAGGGTAATGCCGATCACTGCTTTGGAGTCAGGAAGGAATTTTCTTCCAGGCTAGATTGGATCCTGGATTTATTTTATTTTTTTGCATTCCTCTGGCATAGAGAAGGGGTCGTGGGGGGGGGGGGGCGGGGAGAAGCAGCTATGAATTTCTTGCATTCTGCAGGGGGTTGGACTGGATAATCCTTGGGTTCCCTTCCAGCTCTGTGCTCCTATGTTTCTATGTTATAGTAATTAGAATGTCAGACCAGGACTTAGATCGAGATGGGTAGTTGTGTTGGTCTGTCTGTAGCGGTAGAAAAGAATCCAGGAGCACCTCATAGACTAACAACATTTGTTGTAGGGGATTTGTTGTAGACCAGGACGTGGGAGGCAGCAGTCCTAAACCTGTTTGGGCCATAAAGGTCATGGCTAGTCCCTCTCTCCTTAACTAAACTCACAGGGAGTTACTGACTAGTGGCTGGCAACCAGTGGGAGCGGGGCAGTGTGGCATGCGGGGTGCCACTGGCAATCAGAGTCATGTCACTTCTGGTGAAAAACCCAGAAGTGATGTCACACCACTGGAGAACTTGCCAGAAACCTCTATGGTAACCATAGAGTTCCGGGTGATTCCTAGAGGAGAGTGACATCCCTTCCGGGTTTTTTTTCACCGGACGTGACATAACATTGTCCTGCTGACAGTGCTTTTATTTTTTTTTCCTCTCTCACCGGCCACAGGATTGGCAGTGGGCAACAAGAATTTGTGACGGGAGATCTCCCATCCCCCTGGCATCTCAATGGCAAAAAGTCTACATACGAGGTGGAGTGGTTAGAGTGTTGGACTAGGATCTGACAGCCCTGGGTTCAAATCCCCGCTCTGCCATGGAAGTCACTGGATGATCTTGGGCCAGCCACACACCCTCAGCCTAACCTACCTAACAAGATTGATAAAATGGACAAGTGGAGAACTATTTAAGCCCCTTTGGCACCCCATTAGGGAGAAAGGAAGTTAATAAATAGATGTTCCATCCCTTAAGCTTCCCCCACCTAAGGTTGCCAACCTCCAGGTGGGGCCTGATGATCTCCCAGAATTGCAACTGATCTCCAGGCTACAAAGATCCGTTCCCCTGGAGAAGATGGCTGCTTTGGGGGGTGGGGGGTGGCCTATGGCATTAGAACAGACAGCGGTCCCTCCTCTCCACACCCCTGCACTCCATAGGCTCCACCCCCAATATCTCCAGGAATTTCCCAACCAACAGTTTGTAAGCCTATCCTAGGGTTACCAGCTCTGGGTTGGGAAATACTTGGAGATTTGGGGGGTGGAGCCTGGGGAGGGCAGGACTTGGGGAGGAGAGGAAACTCAGCGGGATATAATGCCACAGAGTCCACCTTCCAAAGCAACCATTTTCTCCAGGGGAACTGACTTCTGTAACTTGGAGACCGGCTGTAATTCTGGGAGATCTCCAGCCTAGGGTTGCGAGGTCCCCTCGTTGTGCTGGTGGGGGGAGTTGGCAGGGGAGTTCCAGGATGTCCCCGATGTGATGGCATCACCCAGAAGTGAAACAATTACACTGGGGACATCCCGTGGCAACGCTCTGGTTTGAGGGCAAAACTCTATGCTAAAACCAGCTTCAAGCCACGGAGTTTTGCCCTCAACCCAGAGGGTCACCATGTGATGCCCCAATGTGATGATGTCACTTCCGGTTGACACCATCGTGTCGAGGACATGCACACAGTGACAACGCTGTTTGGGGGTGGGGTTTACCCTGCAGGCCAGCTGGCTGGTGGGGGACAGAAGCCCCAAAACACAGGAGGGAACCCCCGCCGGACCTGGGGACTGACAACTCTACCTCCCCCCTCAAAGTCGACTAGCCCTGGCACAGGTTAGCAGTCTGGGCTTGACGAAAGCCGAGCAACAGCATTCTGCTGGCCAGGCTTATAATGAAACATCTGGGCTACTCGGGACGCTTCTGCTCCCATTTGCAATCGGTTGTTCCGGCTCCAGAGCCGATTTTTGCATTTCCCAACAAACCCCCCACCCCCCAAGGCAGGAGCTGGACTCCTCTCAAAGCAGTGTGATTCTTTCCCCCGGAGAAAGAGAAACCAGGAGCGGTTCCAAGCCTATTTGTCTTAATTCACTCCTAACAGAGGTCATTAATTTGGCGCAGTTAGTTACAACTCACTCATACCGGAGTGATGGCTCTGAATTATTCAGGATACAGCTGCCACTTAAGGGTATTTTAAAAAAAGAGAGAGACAGACCTTGAATACATTTCCATTTCCCAGGTTCTAAAAGCGGTGTGCAGCGACTTTGCAGTGGGAAGGCGGGGGCGGGGGGAGATGCCTATTGTATAGAGAAGGTTTTGTAATCCTAAAATGGCTGCCAATTCTGGGTGGGGAAATTCCCGGAGATTCGGTGGCGCCTGGGGAGGCTGGCATTTGAAGGCAGAGATACGATGCCAGAGAGTCTAGCCTCCAAAGCTGCCGTTTCCTCCAGGGTAACTGATTCCTGTCGTCCGGAAATCACTTAGAATCATAGAGTTGGGATGGACCTCCAGGGCCATCTAGTCCAACCCCCTGCACAGTGCAGGAAATTCACAAATACCTCCCCCTCCTCACCTGCAGTGACTGCTGTCCCATGCCCAGAAGATGACAAAAAACCTGCAGGACCCCTGACCAAACTGGCCTGGAGAAAAATTGCTTCCTGACTTGTAATTCTGGAAGAACTCCAGGCCCCGCCTAGAGGTTGGCAATCCTGGGACTCCTGGCTGAGGGCGGGGATGGCCGAAACTTCAAAGGTGAGGGCGTTCTTCCTACAGACAACAGACTGCATCATTTCTTCTGCGTTCAACTGGTGGGGCAGGATTGTCTTACATCCTGTTTGGGGGCCTTCCGGATAGGACACGGGACCTTCCATTTGAGCGCCCACTGCCTTTCTTAAAATCCCAAAAATGCTCACTAGGATTGCCAACCTCCAGGTGGTGGCTGGAGATCTCCTAGGAGCCTGATTCCTAGCTGTCTGGAATATTCCTGTAGACCTCATGTCATTTTAAATCTTGCCAGAGCTGGGTTGGCTCCACCACAAAGAAAAGCAGCCTGATGAAGCCCTAAGAAACGGCAAAGCAACCCGGGTGTGCTATCGCTGCTCCTTTAGTTCGTTCTCCAGCTAGTCTCGAGCCCATGCCGTCCACTGCATGTTTTCTGTTGGAAACTCTCCTTTGTATCATGAAGGCGGCTGCATCATTCTAAAGAGAGACTTGTACTTTCAAGGACTTTCTACTGCTGCAGATGTCTTTTGTGCACAGTGGCAGAACCATTTGTTATATACGTATTATTTACGATTGTAAGTAGGGCTGTATAAGAAGACAGAAGCCTCCAGTGTGATCTGTACAGCGTGACAGATGATTCTGGTTATTTGCTTGCACAACTTTATTTGCTGTATTTCCCTTTATGTGTGGTTGTTAACCTCCAGGTGGTGGCTGGAGATCTCCTGGGGATTACAATCAGGGGTCATTTCGTAGAAAAAGAGGTGCAGGAGCTCATTAGCATAACTCATTTGCATGTGCCACACCCCCTAACATACCGGAAGTGTGTCAGAAGGCAACACCCACCCCTCAGGCTCTACTCCACAGGTGAGTGAAACTGACCTGCTCTTCCTCCATTCCCTTCCCCATCCAATACTTTGTGCGATAAAAATAAGTGTAAAGAACACACCCTCATTCTCTTTCTGCTCCCTTGAAACCACCAGGTTTCAAGTAGACTTGAGATACCCAGGACATGTGCACCACCCATCCCTTTCCCTTCCCCTCCCCACAACAAGACACCCTGTGAGGTAGGTGGGGCTGAGAGAGGTCTTTTGAGAACTGCTCATGAGAGAACAGCTCTGAGAGAACTTGTGACTCGCCCAAGGTCACACCAGCAGCTGCATGTGGAGGAGTGGGGAATCAAACCAGGTTCTCCCAGATTAGAGTCCAACTCCTGACCACTACACCAAACTGATGGGGTGGAAGCTGCTGAAAGGTTGGTGAAATTTCTCCAGTACTTATGTGCCATGTGCCCAGATAAAAAATGGTATACTTAGAAAATTTATATGCCACCTTGAGCAAGTCTCTGGAAAAGCAGCACACAGTCATAAAAGGAACAATAATAAAATTATCAATATTAAAACAAAACATTAAAAACAATAAAGACCCTAGGAGGGCTTTCCCCGGGGCGCTGCGCCTCTGCACTGCTCGGGGAAGCCGAGGAGGGGGCGGGGCTTAGTCATGTGCCCGCCCCCTGGGCTCCTCACTCCCGGAGCTGCGCTCCTGTGCGCTCCCGCTCCAACGGACTTCTGATTACAACTGATTTCCAAGCAACAGAAACCAGTGCACCTGGAGGACATGGCCACTTTGGAAGGTGGACCGTATGGCACTGTATCCTGCTGAGGTCCTGCTGAGAGCAAGGGGAGAGGAGGAACCAGTCTCTTGGGCACTGGAGACCATTTCCAGGGGTGGCCTTTTCCATGCCCCCCCCCACAGCCTTCGAGGTGTGCCCTCATATGCCCAGCTGCACAACAGCTGTTTTCTGGCAGCGCATAGTTACTCCCTAGGTGAGCATAATCTTGCATCTCTGCCCCAACACCACCCAGAATTCTTCTCTAGGGATGGAATTCCTGCAGCCAGTCACAACCATTCAGAAATGAGAACATTTTTTTAAAAATCGTGATTATTTTTTTCCCTATGAAACTTTTTAGAAACCCAGACAGCCAGGGCCATTGGAGGCTTCCTGCCTGCACTCTGAAAAGGCCCCTCCCCGCCCCAAACCCCGCCTTTCTCAGGCTCCACCTCCCAAATATCCAGGTATTTCCCGATCTGGAGGTGGCAACCCTACCACAGGCTCTACAAACTCAGGTTTAAGGATGCCTAAGAAGATGGGAGGGGATGAAAATCATTTTCTCTGCCAACCTATCAAGCTGAAGCGAATGTCCCCCCCCCCCCCCACTTCCTATAATGACCCTCTAGTGCAGGGGTGTCAAACATGCGGCCCGGGAGCCGGATCAGGTCCCCAGAGGGCTTCTATCAGGCCCATACTGGAACTGGCCATCTCCCGCTTCCCGTTCTGTTGCTGCATCATAGCTTGCTTCGCCAGACTCTCTCAATCGCTCAGCCATTTCATGTTTCCCCCCTGGGTCCTAGACTCAGAACTCTGAGCATCAGATTTCTGTGGTGAATGTCAATAAATCAAAAGTAGGTTTGCCGCTTATAGATACACACTTGAACAGCATACTCAAGATTGCAACAGCACAGACGCTTGGATGCAACAATTCAGAGCGAGAGGTGTCAGTTATCAGAGACCGTTCAATAAACAAAATATCGCAAGGGTGCTAATGTTTTAAGCATATTATATTTTAAGTTAAAAAAAATCTTTGTGTTTGTGTCCTTTATAAAGTTTATATCTATGCTACCTGGCGTTACATTTTATGACATACATGGCCCGGCCCAACAAGGTCTCATTTATGTCAGATCCGGCCCTCGTAACAAATGAGTTTGACACCCCTGCTCTAGTGGCCATCGTTACTGAGAAATCTCTATGCAGGAACCGCACTCTTTTCTCTGGTGTCCTGGCATGAACCCAGATCTTTCTGGCTTGACAACTCGGCATTAAGAACAAAACAAAGCGAAAGTAATTGCATACCTGCTCTTCTTTGCTCTTTTCCTTGGCAGTTGTGAACAAAGTGTCAAATACCCTACACTCGCTTTTGCAAACAGACAGGGTGGTGATACCTCAGCAGGTCCTACCCACGTCGGTATCGGGATGTGCCAGACAAGCATTTGCGTCAGTCCCAATGACATTTCACTAAGTCACGAGAAAGCTATTTTGTTTAAAGGGTGACAACTGTTAGCCGTATTCACAGATGCAGCTATTCTGTCTCGGCCAACCTGTAGGATCAAATGTAGAACTTAGTTCTGTCTGCAGAAGTTTCAGATCCCACAAATACAACACAGGACTGTAAGTCTGCCCAGAAATTTCTCACAGAACTTGGAGGATCCGCAGCTTCGGCAATGGCTGAAGGCAACTCTTGTCTCAAGTTCTAGGTTGGTATCTTCCTCTAGGAGAGGAGAAAGCCATAAAGGCCTGTGAAGAAATGCATTTTCTTCCTGGGAGGTTTTTAAGGAGCAAAGCCTCCACTGTGTGTTTTAATGGGCTTTTCCCCTCTCTGGGCAGAGAACAGGCAGTCCAATTGCTTTCCAGCTTACCTTCATACAAATGCTAATAGATCTAGCTAGAGACAATGGGATGGTCAGGCTTCCCCCCCTTCCCCCCCTCCTAGCAGGGAACAGAGGTTGTTGGAGGACTTTAGACTAGAAAGGTCCAGGAAAAAGCTCCAGGAAACGCTTTCCTGACCTGGCCTGGTCAGTGGGTGGGGGAAAGAGAGGTCATAAAAACTCCTTGCAACAAGAAGGAGGTCTCTTTTTCCCTGGGGTGCTGCACACCCCACAGCAGTACACAGAGACCTCTTCACAGGCAAGGCAGCCAAAGACCATGTGCGCACCCCAAGAGCTGGAGCAAGCTTCAAGGTAAAGGACACTCTATAGGGATCTGTAACAGCCAAAGAAAAAGGGACATGTCCTATTTTAACATCTGAGAGGGCATGTATATAGGCATGTATAGAGGATTTGCATTTTACTTATGTCTTTTGTATCTCTTTGCTCAGCTTGGTGCTGTGCTAAAAGTATGCTTACGAGCATTTCCTTTTATATAAATACTTTACAACTTTTGATGCTGGTGGTGGTTCTCTGTACCACACAGGCCTCCACCATCTCAGGCACACTATTTTAAAAGGAGTGCCAGGAGGTTGGCAAGTGGCTATTCCTCCAGGGGAACTCAAGGCAGTAAACTGTTCCCTTGGTGACCAGACGCTGGGCAGTGAGAGACCTTGGAAGGGAAGCTGGGTGTCCTGACCCCTGTAGTGGGTAATTCCAGTAAAGATGAGTGGTGAGCTACCCGGAGTGGAAGAAAAACCCTTCCAGGGGGTTGAGAAAAACCTAGGAGGGCAGGGTGGAAGAGGGCCTGCAGGCCAGAGCAGGCACATTCCACCACAAGGCCTTCAGGGACTGGGTCATAAATAATTCAAAGAAGAACAAAAATAAAGCTCAGGCCTTAGTGGGGAATAATGGGTCCCACAGCCTGCTCCCCTTGTCCCTAGGATTCACCCAGCATCTCTGCATACTCTTCACGAAAGCTTCCTCCTGGGCCCAAACGAGAGAGAATCCACCACTACTGCCCTTCCATACAGAGCACCAAAGTTCTGTCCATATCAAGTATTGAGGAACATCCCCCCATAATTCCCTAGGGCTAGGGTTGTCAGCCCTGGATTGTGAAACTCCTGGAGATTTTGGGGGTGGAGCCTGGGGAGGGTGGGGTTTGGGGAAGGGGAGGGAAGAATGCCATACAGTCCACCCGCCAAAGGAAGAGATCTCTTTTACCTAGAGAACAGTTGTAATCCCTGGAGATCTCCAATCACTGCCTGGAGGCTGGCAACTCTACCTAGGGCTAGTTTGAGAAGACCTTCCAGTCCCACCTGTTGAAAGCTCTGGGTGGCCGGAGCTGTACAGGTTCACTAGCTCGCCTAAGTACAAGCAGCAATTGTGTTGCAGCAGAGCTAGACCTCACCAAGCTCATGATTGGCATCTGGGTGAAGCTGCCTCAAAGGAAAGTCAGTTTGGGGGTAGCCTCGGAGAGATAACTCTCATCTACTGGTCTTACATTCTGCATGGTGTGTTACCACTAAGGAGGTTGGCCTTGCTGCCGTAGAGGAGAATCCTCCACCATTTTTTTCTTTGTTCTCAGGAGGGGAAATGATGAGGGAGGAGGAGAAGCAGGAGGAGGAGGAGGAGGAAAAGAGTGAGCTCTGAGATAACTGCCCTTGAGAGAACCAGCACCCATTCTGCACTGACATTTTTGTCACTCGTTTTCCCTATTGCTTTGGGTCCCCTCCCCTTTTCCACATGTATTTTGCTCCCTCTGGGACTACTAGAGAGAGCAAAATATTTTTTTTTGGGGGGGGGGACCCCTGAAGCAATAGGGACAAACAAGCAGAGGGCCAGGAGAGTGGGAGCTTTCCTGACCTTCCCAAAAGAATTCAATCCTGAGAACGATTTACACAGTCCAGAGTGATGTCTATACAAAACCGGTCTTTGGAACTAAGACAGACCCCAGGTTCTGCCACACAGGTTCTGAATGCTCCCCCCCCCCGCCCAAAAGTGCATTTACTCATAGTTGCACTGTATTATGGACCTGCAGTCTTGACTCAGTGCATCATGGGTTTTGTAGTTCCTGAGACGCATGAAGAACTATGTATACCAACCAACCTATCAACTGACTTTGTCATCAGAGGATTACCTCTGCGTTCTCCTGCCTTCTGAAGTCAGGTGAAGGGGGTCTCTTCCATGGTGGCATCCCGACTTCGGAAAGGCATCCCTACTGCTGTTTCTATGGCACCAAGTAAAATGTTCAACACCAGATAGTCATTCTTTTTACCCATACTTTTTTCTTGAGTTTGAGATCCTCCTCCCTTTGCCTACTTTCCTCTTAAAGGTTTTACACTAATACCATGTCCTGTATTGGCTTTGAATTCTAATCCTTCCTTTGTACTCATTTTATGCTGCGATGCTGGCTTTTTAGAGTTATCTGCGTGCTGTTTCTTCTTCTGGACGACTGGCTTAATTATTATTGCTGCTATCTATTTCATGTTCTTTGTGCTGTCATTGAACGTTCTGCGGGATTGCTTTTGGTGCACCGTGTGCAGGAATGCAGGAGCATTAGCTCCTGGTTGGGGGCGAAGGAGGGAAGGGAGAGGGGCCCGGTGAAGGTAGTCTCCGGGAACACTGCCTGCTGAGCCAACGCATCTTCTGGAGCCATGGCCCCACTATCCAGTTTAGTGGCGGGTAGGGATACCAACCTCCAGGCGGGACCAGGGGGTCCCCCAGAATTCCAGCTCGTCTCCAGACTACAGAGATCAGTTCCCCGGGAGAAAAGGGATGCTTCGGAGGGTGGGCTCTGTGGCATCGTCCCCCCCACCGAGGACCCTGTCCTCCCCAGGCTCCACCCCCAACTCTCCAGGAGTTCCCCAGCTTAGATCTGGTAACCCTACCCCCCATCCCCTGCTGGTGGCCGGGGGTGGGGGTGGTACCTGGCAGCCCTAGTACCTAGTAGCAATGGCACTATTGGGGCTAGCGAGGGGTGGAGTGGCTGGCTGCAGAGCCTAAAGAAATAACTAACTAAGTAAAATAAAACTAGGGAGTAGAGGGACACTTTGCCCCATATTCAGCCTGCCGCTTGGCTTAGCAGAGATCTAGATTGAAGAGGAGGGGCCGTGGCTCAGGGGCGGAGCATCTGCTTGGCATGCAGAAGGTCCCAGGTTCAGTCCCCAGTCTCTCCAGTTTAAAGGAGCAGACGGTAGGGGATGGGAAAGACCTCTTCCGGAGACCTCGGAGAGCTGCTGCTAGTCTGAGTAGACCAGGGGTGGCCAACCTTGCTTAACGTAAGAGCCACATAGAATAAACGTAAGAGCCACATAGAGATGTCTGAGAGCCGCAAGACAAGAACAAATATCACACACATGTTTTTATTTTTTAAAATATGCAAATTTGCTTTTTATTAACGTTAAATGGGACTGCCAAAAATAAAAACAAACGAGGAAAACCAGTTATAAGAAAGAGAGAGAGAGAAACTAGGAAAGCAAATAGATGGGAGGGAGGAGGGAAGGAAGGAAGGAAGGAAGGAAGGAAGGAAGGAAGGAAGGAAGGAAGGAAGGAAGGAAGGAAGGGAGAAAGAGAGAAAGAGAGAAAAAGCATGCCTCCCCTTTGCTTCCCCAGCCGCCCTGCCAGGAGCCGCACAATATGTGTGAAAGAGCCGCATGTGGCTCCCGAGCCACAGGTTGGCCACCCCTGGAGTAGACCATACTGATCTCAATGGACTGATGGTTTGATTCAGTATAAGGCAGCTTCAGGTGTTCATGTATTTCACATCCAGGTTAAATTACAGTCCTCACATGGAGCTGCAGCTGAAGACTGTCTGGATACATCACCTGGCCAGCGATAGGGCAGCCTGGCTGCTGTCAGGGATTGAATATAAGGGCAGTAGAAGGCAGTTTCATGTGCTCATGTGTCCACCAAATGGAGAGCCAGTTTGGTGTAGTGGTTCGGAGCGTGGGCTCTAATCACTTGCAGCTGCTGGATGACCTTGGGGCAAGCCATAGTTCTGTCAGAGCTGTTCTTGAAAGAGCAGTTCTCGAAGAGCTCTCTCGGCCCCCCCTGCCTCACAGGGTGCCTGCTGTGGGGAGGGGAAGGGAAAGGAGATTGTAAACCGCTCTGAGACTCCTTCAGGTAGTGAAGGGCGGGGTATAAATCCAATCTCTTCTCTTCTCTTCACTTCTCCACTCCTCTCCTCTTCTGTTCTCTTCTGGCCTATGGACGCAAGCGGCATGGGGAAATCGAGCAACCAACATCCCGCTTCTTCACAGATTTTCAGCAGAGATGCCAATTCCCTGACGCGGGCGTGTTGCCAGCCGACTCATCTTCCTGGCCTCAATTTCCAGTCTCTTCCTACGCTTCAGACTCTCTCAGGCCTGGTTACTTCCTCAATGACTTCATTTGGGTTGCTATTTTAATGAGACAATTAATTCTTCCTGGAGAATAAACCAGGATGGCCTATGATGAAGAAGAGCGGACCACTGCGACCTCTTCCTTTCCTTTGATGAGTCCTCCCCACAGATGGCACGTAAAGCTCAGAAAGAGGCCGGCGCCCCAAACGGAGAGCGGTCCCTCATGCAATTTTAAACCGGGTTTATCTAGTTTGAATAGAGGTGCCTTCCCGCCCCCCCCCCCCCCAAACCAATGTTACGTAGCCCAAGGGATTCTTCACCAGATGAGCGGGTTATCTTCTTCTCCCACTCCACCCGCCTTTTTTAACACCTTCAGTTTCTGAATTTCATATCCGGCATTAAACCCAATCTCCCTTTCATTATATATATTTATGTCAATGCCCAATTCCATTACAACTCTCCTGTTTGCTTTTTCAATTTCCTCCATTATTCATTCTCGCCTCCGTAATATCATCTTGGCGACAAAGTCATTGGCTGCCACTTTGTATTTATGAACTGACACGCGCGTGGCCTTTATTGGCACATGTTTATGGAAGTCCATGATCACTAATGCTAGCATGGTTATATGCAACAACTTATTCCCCCGGCCCATGTATATATATATATATGTAACTGTATATTGGCACAGTTATTCCACCTTCTGGTCTCCAAATGCACATGGACCATGAAGAAGGCTGACAGGAAGAATGCCGATTCATCTGGAAGCTGGCGTGGGGGCTGGGGGGAGAGTTTTACAGATGCCGTGGGCTGCCAAAAAAAGGCAAATCAGTGGGTTCTGGATCAAGTCAAGCCTGAACTCTCCATAGAAGTCAAAATGACCAAAGTGAGGCTATCGTACTTTGGTCACGTGATGAGAAGACAATACTCATTGGAAAAGACAATAATGCTAGGAAAAGTTGAAGGCAGCAGGAAAAGAGGAAAACAAGACCCATCACGAGGTGGATTGATTCCATCAAGGGAGCCACGGCCCTCAGTTTGCAAGAGCCAAGCAAGGCTGCTAATGATAGGACGTTTGGGGAGGTCATGAATTCGGAGGGTCACCATAAGTTGGAAACAACTTGACAGCACTTAGCACAGACATTGGCTAAAGGCTCTGTCAGGACTGCAAAGCAGGCTGCTGAGAGACAGCACGGGCCTCCGGACCAAGATTCCTTCTGCCTCCATCAAGCAGTTTTATCCTGCTCTTCCTCTAAGGAGCTCGGGTCCCCCTTCCTCATTTTATCCTCACAATAACCCTGAGAGATATGGACAGGTCCAATGCATTTCACTGCAGCAAGGAGATCAGAACCAGGCCCTCCTCCTAGGTCCTAGCCCAATAGTCTAGATACTATGCCACACTGTCTATTTCAAGAAGGGATTGGATGAACATATGGAGCAGAGGTCCATCTGTGACTATTAGCCTCAAGGGAACATTCTGCCTGGGGCAGTGATGCTCCGTATTCTTAGTGCTTGGGGGGGGGGGCAACAGTGGGAGGGCTTCTGGAGTTCAAGAACATAAGAACATAAGGGAAGCCAATGTTGGATCAGGCCAGTGGCCCATCCAGTCCAACACTCAGTGTCACACAGTGGCCAAAAACACCAGGTGCCCTCCGGAGGTCCACCAGTGGGGCCAGGACACTAGAAGCCCTTCCACTGTTGCCCCCCCATCAAGCACCAAGATTACAGAGCATCACTTGCCCCAGACGGAGAGTTCCTATCTTTACTTTGTGGCTAATAGCCACTGATGGACCTCTGCTCCAGATGTTTATCTAATTCCCTCTTTGAAGCCCTCCATGCTTGTAGCCGCCACCACCTCCTAGGGCAGTGAATTCCATGTGTTCATCACTCTTCGGGTGAAGAAGTACTTCCTTTTATCTGTTCTAACCCGACTGCTCAGCAATTTCATGGAGTGCCCATGAGTTCTTGTATTGTGAGAAAGGGAGAAAAGCACTTCTTTCTCTACCTGCTCTATCCCATGCATAATCTTATAAACCTCGATCATGTCACCCCTCAGCCGTCATTACTGCAAGTTAAAGAACCCCATGTGCTTCATCCTTTCTTCATAGGGAAAGTGTTGAAACCCTTTTATCATTCTAGTTCTGGCCCCACTGGTGGACCTCCTGATGGACACCTAAACGGTGTACAAAAACTATACAACAGGCAGATCACGAGGCAAACCGACCGACGAAGCCAAGAGCGGAAAGCAGAGAGCTGAAAACATTGCACGAAATATAAATGAATACAAAAAGTCATGCGAGAAGGAATATTCCTCACCCCTACTGCTGCTCAGCACAGCATCAGTGGGTTGTAATTTGCCCTCCCTATGACTACCAATGACATAGAGCAGATGGGAGAGTCCCTAAGCACTGATGCCAAGTCATACATTATGCCCCCCCAAACCCATTACAGCAGGAAGGGGGAGGAGCTTGCCAAGACACTGCTTTTGCCAAGAAATCCCCCTGCACGCAGCCAAGTTGCAGATCAGAGAGAAAGGCTGGGTGTCTTCTCTTCCCTGGCACAACAGTTTTGATACACGCAGGGAGCTTCTTTGAACAGCAGCAATGTTCAAAACCATGCGGTCTAGTCTGCAGTGGTACAGCCCAAAATCCCCCCCCCCTATCTATTCTGCATCATTTGGCAACCCTTGGGTGTCTTTTGAAGCTCTCTTCTAATCAATGTCATTTCCCCCCCTCTTGGCAGTGCGCTTCCTTTTTGGAGCTCATTTGTCTCAACGATGCGAAGTTTATGAACATTAAATGTATCTCATCCCTGATCTTTTACAGAGCTGATGTCTTTCACCCAGTGGGGACAGCCATTCGCAAGAGACCGAATCCCCTTCTGCTTCGCTAACAAAGCCCCAAAGCTTTGGAGTGCAATATTTGCTGTACCCATCTTCCCAAACCTACTCTGCTTTTGACAAAAAAAAGAAAAGAAAGGAAGGGGTGGGGAGGAATTGCTTGAAGCTAATGTGCCTCCCACTGGAGCGATGCTTTGTGGGTTCTGATAAAAGCTGTCTTTTTTGACACAGTGTCGGATTTATTTCTCATTCTAAGTCTGCAGGTTATAATGATTATCTTTCATCTTACTATTGTATTTAGTAGAAGAGCAAATGCAAGGCTTGTTGCTGTTGAGAGAACCCCTCTGGCGTAGTGGCTAATGTCAGACCAGGATTTGCGAGACCCCGGTTTGAATCCCTGCTCTGCCATGAACATAAGAACATAAGAGAAGTCAATGTTGGATCAGGCTAGTGGCCCATCCAGTCCAACATTCTGTGTCACACAGTGGCCAAAAATACCAGGTGCCCTCAGGAGGTCCACCAATGGGGCCAGGACACTAGAAGCTCTCCCACTGTTGCCCCCCCCCCCCCCCCAAGGACCAAGAATACAGAGCATCACTTGCCCCAGACGGAGAGTTCCTACCTATACTTTGTGGCTAATAGCCACTGATGGACCTCTGCTCCAGATGTTTATCTAATTCCCTCTTGAAGCTGTCCATGCTTGTAGCCGCCGCCACCACCTCCTGGGGCAGTGAATTCCACATGTTAATCACTCTTTGGGTGAAGAAGTGCTCCCTTTTATCTGTTCTAACCCGACTGCTCAGCGATTTCATCGAGTGCCCACGAGTTCTTGTCTTGTGAGAAGGGGAGAAAAGTCATGGAAGCTGGCTGGGTGAAAGCTGGCTGGCTTTCAGCCTATGCCACTTCGCAAGGTGGCTGTGAGGGTAAAATGGAGGAGAGGAGTGGGAGAGTTAGCCTGGATGCAACCCAATGTTTTCATTTAATGGGACCAACTAATTGACCAGTGTTGCCTCTCCAAGGTCAAGATGGTCAATGAGATCAAGGTGTGAGAGCCGAAAAGTATCTCTCTGAGCAAAAAGGGATTGTTTTGAGATCAAACCCCATCTGAGAACACTGCAGGGAATGGTGATGCTACAGCTATCAGGTACTTGTAGAAATGGTAGAGGTCATAGCTTTGCAAAGTTGGAAGATGAAATTCGGTAGAGGTCAGGGGTAATTTCGAGCAGGAACGAGCAGGAATTCCGTTCCGGGAGTAACAAGCCCAGGAGCGGGCACATATGGTGATGCACTGTGGAGAAAATCAAAAGCATTCTAATTTGATCTGTATTTTCATGCTTGTTGTAGGGTAGCTTCCCTACAAGAGCAAAGGAAACTTAAAGTGTCTTTAGTCAAAGTGTAAAGCTGGCTCACCAGCTCGAAGTTGGGAAATACCTGGAGATTTTTGGGGTGGAGCCTGAGTGGTGGGTGTGGCCTTCTGACCCACTTCCGGTGATGTCAGGGTGTGTGGCATATGCAAATAAGTCATACTAATGAGTTGTGCTAATGAGCTCCTGCACCTCTTTTTCTACGAAATGACCCCTGGTCAGGTCATAGCTTTGCAGAGTCGGAAGGTTGTAGAGCTTGAAGTAGAAAGATAGAGTCATAACGCATACCTTTGTAGGCCTGGAAGGTCATAGAGTCGGAAGGGGAAAGGAAGAGGTCATGGCTTTCTAGGATTGGAAGGTCATAGAGTGGGAAAGGGAAAGGTAGAGGTCATAGCTCTGTAGGATTGGAAGGTCATAGAGTGGGAAGGGGAAAGGTAGAGATCACAGCTTCATAGGATTGGAAGGTCATAGAGTTGAAAGGGGAAAGGCAGAGGTCACAGCTTTACAGGACTGGAAGGTCATAGAGTGGGAAGGGGAAAGGTAGAGGTCATAGCTCTGTAGAGATGAAAGGTCATAGCACTGGGAGGAGAAAGGCAGAGGCCACAGCTTCGTAGGCCAGCTCAGGGCGGCTTACAACAGAGTAAAACATACAAATTACAATTAAAAGTGATACAGTGTTGCTTTTAAAGGATTGTCATAAGAGTAAGTTAGCTGTGAGTGAATACACTGTATTGTGATTCCTGTCTTATTCATTTTTATTTATACCAGTGGTTTCAGTTTGCTCTCCCCCCCCCCGTTGTTTTTGTAGACTCCTTTATACTGTGTACGCCAGCTGTTTCATTTTTATACCTGATTTACACAATACTTGTACATACAATGCATGCCATTTATAAGTAGAACATAATTCTTTTTTTATTATTATTGATGCACAGATAATGTTGAAAAAGGCATGCATTTTATGGGCAAAATCCAGACTGGGAGATGGAAAATAGCACAGAACTGTAGTCTGAAGAAGGGAAATCGAAATGGGGATTTGGGGGTCAAAGCAGCAAGGGAAAGAAATGTTGACAGCAAGCAGCCAATTACTAAAGGACAAAAACTCATCTTCACATAATTCACACCGTTTCCTGTAAATTGTTCTCAGAAAGACACATGGAAAGCCACCATTTCAACTGGCTGCTCTCCGTGGTCCTGAATGGAAACAGCTGTAAAGAAAGTTTACATTTGTAGAGTAGAAAGACATGATTTCCCCTTGAGGTACGCCTCTATTTCTTTTGCTCCATAATAATTTCAGGTCAAACAGGCTTTGTTGTTTTGCAAGCATTACAAAAAATCTTGCAAAACTAAGCCCTTACCAGTTTTTGAGAGGAAGTATTTTTTTTTATTGTTTCCCTAACCACACATTACACTGCCTTATACGGAATCAGACAATTGGTCCATCAAGGTAAGGATCATCTACACAGACTGGTAACAGCTCTCCACACGGTCTACTGGAGGGTTTTCAAATCATGTTGTTTTTGTTATTATCTCCATTTATAGCCCACTTGTCTCACTGGAAATCAAGGCAGATTACAAATATGAGAAGGACTGTTCAGTTAATTAGCAAGGGAATTACAAAGTCATTTCTTTAGCTTATGTTGCTTTCCAGGGCTGGGTTTAGTTTGCTTCCGCTGCACAGTTTAGCATACGTCTGGAAAAAAAAAGAGTGGTTCTTGAGAGTGTCGTCTTAAGTTTCTAGCCTGCATGGGTACAGCTAAACTCTTGAACATGTGTGAGGAATAAAACCCTTGAAGGAGCAGCAATTAACGCACGCTTCCCACTTGGGTAGCAATATCAACCTGTTGCATCAAAGATGAAAAAGGGATCATGTGCTACATTAAGGATTAAGAGATTTCTTGAAGCAACTGTTTATTTTAAAACACAGATCCCATCACTCTTATCGACACTTGATGTTAAATGTATGAGCATCTTTCATCAGCAGTAAGTACATATTTTGTGGGATGAAGACTCTATCTGTGGTTCTAGTGGTGGGTGAACTTTCCCAGGCTCAAACAGGGAAGGCAAAGTTGTGGTGGCATACAGGCAGGCAGGAATAGACCTGCCATGTTATTGACTGCCACCCTCCACCTCATCAAACTCTATTTTAACAAGGAGCCAACTTGACCTCTGGGAAAATTAGTCCACAGAGCCTCGAACATCCTACTGATGGGTGATCTGAAGGTGACATTTCTCAGAGCTCCCATCCAGAGAGGAACCCCAAGGAGGAGAAGAATTTAGGGTATTCACTGACCCTCATACTGAAGGTGACAACCCCCAAAGTTTATTTCCAAAAAGCCTGGCAAAATTCTATACCATCATCAGTTTGATCTGTGATTGCCCTTTCATACATGTATGTCATCCCCTGACGAAGTCAAGTTAAGGATAAGCCTTGGAAACAAGAAGAAGAAGAGGAGGAGAAGGAGGAGGAGGAGGAGAGTAGATTTATACCCTGCCCTTCACTCCGAGCAGCTTGCAAATTCCTTTCCCTTCCCCTCCCCACAACAGACACCCTGCAAGTTAGGTGGGGCTGAGAGAGCTCTTTCCAGAACTGTCCTTGAGAGAACAGCTCTGACAGAACTATGGCTTGCCCAAGGTCATCCAGCAGCTGCAAGTGGAGGAGTGGGGAATCAACCCGGTTCTCCCAGATTAGAGTCTGCACGCTTAACCACTACACCAAACTGCACTCATGGAGGGGAGGGTGCCCAATACAGACGAATCCTCCCCTTTAGACTCCAGTTCAGCGGTTCCCTACCTTGTTCAGTTTGGTGACCCACAAGTCCAAATTTACTTAGTGTGGTGGGTGACCCAAAGATTTTTTGTCCCCTAGGAGAACTATGACCTTAGCACCCATCTAGTTCGTCATATCACTTTCTATGAGTGGCTAGCCAGATGTTTTTGAGAAACCAACGAACATCACCGAAAGGACGCAGCTGGCCCTAGTGTGAACCTCAAGTTAGAGGCATTCTGACACACGCAGCCTTTGCCTATGGAGGTTACATTCCAACCTTTGCCCACGTACCTCACAGGGTGTCTGTTGTGGGAAGGGGTAGGGAAAGGAGACTGTAAGCCACTCCGAGACTCCTTCGGGTAGTGAAGGGCAGGGTGGAAATTCAATCTCCTCCTCCTCCTCTTCCTCCTCCTCCTCCTCCTCTTCTTCTTCTTCTAGTGGTTAAGAGCAGTGGATTCTAATCTGAAGGACCGGATTTGATTCCCCACTCCTCCACATGCAGCCAGCCGGGTGGCCTTGGGTCAGTCACAGTTCCCTCAGGACTCTCTCAGCCCCACCTCCCTCACAGGGTGTCTGTTGTGGGGAGAGGAAGGGAAGGAGATTGTAAACTGCTCTGAGACTCCTTTCGGTAGTGAAGGGCGGGATATAAATCCAATCCCCTCCTCTTCCGTGCTGACTGTAACCCCCATTAGGATTGTTCTGCTACCAAGACGATTTGTTATTATGTTTCACCATCACTATATAACATTGTATACTAACACTTTATGAATGGTTTTATAAATGCTCTGTTTTTAGTGGTTTTGATTTTATGTAAGATGCCCTGAGCCTGCCTCAGTGGTGAGGGTGGGGTATAAATCCAATAAATAAATTCTCCTTCTTCTTCTCTTCCTCCTCCTCCTCCTCCTCCTCCTCCTCCTCCTCCAAGTGTTGCAAAAATCTGTTGTGACTATCATTTGTCATGTAAATACTATCCAACCAGACCTTCTATGGCGTCCGTTCCAATCTCTGCACCGGAAGCATGCAAATCTCCTCCATTTATTCCAAGACGCAGAGTTCGATTTGCTTCATGCGGGTTTTAATGGCCCCTTCTTTGCTAAGGTAACGATGCCCGTGGACTGCCTTGCTTATCTATTCAGAGGCTTCCATTAGAGGACTTTCTCTTGGTTCTTCCTGATCTTTATGCAATTATTTTTTCTCCCTTCACTGCAGGAAAAAAAAAAATCCTTGGCAGAGTAATTAGTATGTGTGTTTAGATGCCCAGCAGGGAATAAAAGGAAGGATTTTTTTTTTAAAGTCTTGTCTTTGAACATGGCAGCAGCTATGGTGCTCTGAACCAAGGATCTCCTCATCTACCGCCCGACTGCAGGCAGCCTCGCCATCTGAGCGTAGTCTGTTAAGACTGGGGCAAGGAGGGCCAGGCGCTTTCAGGAATGAGAAAGTAATTAAAGGTGTCGACGGAGGGGGTGGAACTGTGTGAAAAGCCATCCTTTGGCACACTGCCACGACTGTTTTCACGCATACAGTTTGTCACCGGCGCAGGTTTTGGGCCAGGCTGGAAGTTTGGTTAAAGAGATTGTACAGCTTCCTTCGAGTCCACTGCGGGTGATGGGTTCCGAGCAGAGACCAACTTCCTGTCCTCTTCAACCATCCAGGTGTCAGTCATCGGGAAGGCATGTTTCAAGTGGCTGGCCGCCAGTCTTTCCGTACCGCCTGCTGATCTGTTTCCCAGCTGCTCCGGCAATGTCTTTTCTTGACACCAGATGTTCCAAACCAGCCCGAGTCCACTTGCTGGGGAGGCATCATTGAAGCCACTTGAATGAGCTGATACCAAGCCGGCTGTCTTACCCCGAGTTCCACCAGAGGCAGTTTGCAGGCAGAGGGAACTGACGGCGTGAACGTCGTCGTTCGCAAAAGCAGCCTTTGCAGACTTGCTGGTGGCTGCACAGAGAGAGGTTTGAGCGGGGCCTGGGAGCAGCTTGGCTGGCACGGAGAAGCAATTTGCCCTGGCTGAAAAAGCAGTCTTGAATCAGCCACTGTCAAAGGCGAGACAGGGGTGCCAGTGCTCCCTCTAAGCTGTGGAGTCTTGTGAGCAAAACTTCTACTTTGTGAGCTACTGGCATTAAAGCTGTGAGCAGGCGATTTGACTGCTGCATAAATTAGTCTGCTGTGGAGCCCTCCTTCCTGAGCTAAGGCAAAAACGTGTGAGCCGGAGGCTAAAGAACTGTGAGCTAGCTCACACTAAGTCGGCTTAGAGGGAACACTGGGGTGAGATGGGGCCCTCCGTGACTCTTCGTATCTCCTACGATGCTGAAACTGTGGTCTGCCTTCCAGCCAGCTGCAGTGCTTTAGAGCAGTGGTTCCCAGCCTTTTCAGTACAGTGACCCACAAGTTCAAATCTATTTGGTATAGTGACCCATCCAGGGAAACCATGACCCATCTAGTTCAGCCTTCCATTTTCTCTAGTGGCTAACTAGATCTTCCACGGTGCCTAGCTGCCACACAACGAGCGCAGTCACTCTCACCATGAATCCCAAGCAAGTGGCATTCCGATATTTGCAGCCTCTGCATACGGAGGTTACATTCCACCCTTTGAGCACCCTCTATTCCCTATAATACCTCTAGGATTCTAAGAAATTCACTTTAGTAACCACTGGGACATGTTTGACTTCATCAACGTGTATATTCCATGAAGAAAAAAATATCAACGAATGTACGGCATTGGAGATACTCTACAGATGTTGCACTAGGGGAAGGGATTACTTCTTCACCTAAAGAGTGATCAACACATGGAATTCACTGCCACAGGAGGTGGCTTCAGCTACAAGCATGGACGGCTTCAAGAGGGAATTGGATAAACATACGGAGCAGAGGTTCATCAGAGGCTATTAGCCACAAGGTATAGATAGGAACTCTCGGTCTGGGGCAGGTGATGCTCTGTATTCTGGGTGCTTTGGGAGGCAACAGTGGGAGGGCCTCTTCTGGCCCCACTGCTGGACCTCCTGATGGCACCTGGTATTTTTGGCCACTGTGTGACACAGAGTGTTGGGCTGGATGGGCCACTGGCCTGATCCAGCATTGGCTTGTATTATGTTCTTATCTCTTTTCCAGGAATCTCCTGGATTTCTGTCTTGCCTGTATAGTACCCCCTATTTCTTTTCTTCTTCCATGGGAAAGAAGGTCACCAATGTTCATATGCTACGGACTGAGATCAAAACTGCCCCTTCATTCCCAGGATTGCTAATTGGCTCTCGCAGATATGTCTAGCTTCTTAAGAGCTTAAAAACACACACACTCACACCCCGTAACAGCCATCCCTCTCAGAAATCCCCAATTATTTAAAATGCCGAGAGACCATGACTGGCTGGCAGCTTTGCAAAACAGGTCATTAGAACAGTTTCCCCCCATTTCCGCAGCCACACAAATGACCGTTACCTGCTTGGACCTCCTTGTAAACACTGCAGCCGAGCTACTAATGAGATGTGAAGCTCTGCTGGAGCTCCCCCTTTGCCGCTCTCTGCTCCTCAGTGCAGAAGAATTCCATCAAATTTGCAAGGGGGCTAACTAAACCCTCCCCCTCCCCCTCTCTTTTTCAGAGGGGCTGGTTCTTAAACAGACAGGTGTTGGGGCCGAGCCCAACCTGGAGGCTTTGCTGTCATGACTGTGGGCCTCAGAACTGTCCCGACTGAGATCCGAAGGTATCACTTAGGTCCCATTTCGCCAAAGTCCATTGCCACCCCAGCATGAATAACGAGACAGACAACAGTTTGGAATCAAACAAGGGCCACTTTATTAACTATTTAACAGAACATGCAGCAATGGGCAAACGAAGCAAGCGCTGGAACAGGCAAGGCAGGCGTCATTCCCGGACACAGCCTCCTATGCCCTTGAAATGGGTGGGTAACCTAGCCCCAGTCTTGACCCAGTCAGATTCTGGCTCGTAACCGGCGGCCCAGCATACTGGCATCCCCTCCCAGGGGCGCCTACCCCTGAGGCTGCACAGACCTTCAGGGAGGAGCCTAGTCTGAGAGGTTCCGAGAGGCGATCGCCATTCTCCTCCCCAGACTGCAAGGCCCTAGGGTGGCTCCTGATGACCTCCTGTTCCCAATGGGGATATGCCGCAAGGCACCCACCAGTTCCATTCTCTTGCTTGCATACTCCTGCCAAGTGACCAGTCTAATTAATACCCGACCACCATCTATGCCCTTAACCACCAGCAACAGTGTAAAGTAGGCGAAAAAACACCCCCTCCCTGAGCCAAATAGGAAGAGGTATAAAAATTCCTACCCGGCCCCCAATGGCGACCAGCATAAGCCTACACTGCAACCAGGGCGGGTGGGCGGGTGAGCACGCGAACGAACTGCGCTGGCGGGAGCGGGGCAACGGCTCTAATTGAGCAAGCCCCGCCCCCGCCCGGCACAATGAGCGCCGACGCGCTCTGTTGCTGCCTCGCGTCATGCGAGGCGGCAAACCGGCTCCCCCACGCCACGGCAGTGCCGGGCGATAGGGAGCCCAGTCTGAAAGGGAGATGCTCTCAGACTGCTGTGAGGGGGAGCAAAACCCGGATCCTGAGACTGGAGATTCTCACTACCCAAGTGGCTTCCCTGGTGCTTGGGGGACCCCAGCAAGGGGCTTTCCAGGCAAGTGAGAAGCAGAGATGGTCTGCCATCATCTTCCTCTGCAGAGTCCTCCTTGGTGGTCTCCCTTCCAAGTACCGACCGTGCTCAGCTTCCGAGATCTGATGAGGTTGGGCTGTACTATGCCTCCTTCCCTCCCCGTTGGGATTTACAAGTTCTCTCTCTGTAGCCATGAAAGAATTAGCTGCCTGTTTATGCATGCTGATGTCCTAGCTAGTTGAGTTCGAGACCCAAGGGCTAAGCCTGCATGTAGTTGCCACCAGAGCAAGGTGACAAAATGCATAATCAGCTAGCATTGGGATTCTCCAGTTGGGTAATCAATACTTTGGGGGTGGACTAGAGAGTAAGCATTGGGTTTCAGATTTGGTGCTCTTTTTTCTTGCCTTCCCTCGCCAAGCAAAGACGGGGGACAGAGCAGCTAGTCAGGATGATTATCCCATATTGTTTGTTTGTTTAGTCTCTCAGTAACTCCCTCCCCTATTAGTAAAGTTTCTTTGGTGTAGTGGTTACGTGCGCGGTGTAGTGGTTAAGTGCGCGGACTCTAATCTGGGAGAACCGGGTTTGATTCCCCACTCCTCCACTTGCACCTGGCTGGATGACCTTGGGCAAGCCATAGCTCTGTACCAGCTGTTCCCTCAAGGACAGCTTGGGAAAGAGCTCTCTCAGCCCCACCGACCTCACAGGGTGTCTGTTGTGGGGAGGGGAGGGGAAAAGGAGTTTGTAAGCCGCTCTGAGACTCCCTTGGGGAGTGGAGGGTGGGGTATAAATCCAATCTCTTCTTCTTCTTCTTCTTCTCCTAATACAAATGTTCTGCTGTGTTTACTCTGTGTGTTGACTCTGTGTTGACATAGAGAATCCCGACATTGACCGACTGCCCACTTTTAATCAAGCTTTTATGTGCCCCACGGCTTCTTGTTGGCATCATCCAGGCCCTTCACAAACGCTAGGCTCCAGAACCCTCGGCACACTAGAAGAGGAGCGTGCCTTTCGACCTTCCACATGCAAATGGTGACTGTCACCCATGTCATCTTGTCCCCTTGAACTTCCTCTTAGTGGCAGCTGCACCAAATTTCTGGTGCTAGACAAAAGCCTTTCAAGAAAACTCTCAGGGACTAGCAAATTGTTGCGTTTTTGGGAAGAAGAAGAGATTGGATTTATACCCCGCCCTTCACTACCCAACGGAGTCTCAGGGCAGTTTACAATCTCCTTTCCCTTCCCCTTCCCACAACAGACACCCTGTGAGGTGGGTGGGGCTGAGAGAGCTCTTTCGAGAATTGCTCTTGAGAGAACAGCTGTGAAAGGATTTGTAACTGACCCAAGGTCACACGAGCAGCTGCATGTGGAGGAGTGGGGAATCAAACCCAGTTCTCCCAGGATAGAGTCCGCGCTCCTAACCACTACACCAAACTGGCAAGGGAAGGTAAAAACGACCTTCCGGTTTGGGAACGTTTAAAAAGTTCCACAGAGTTTTTACTGTGGGATTTCATATTTTTGCTCTTATTTTACAAGATGTGGGGTTTTTTTTAACATAGGGTTTTTGCTTCTAATTTAGGCTGAATGTTTCTTAAAAAAAACATTTCTACTGCTGCATTGTTTTTAGGAATGATGTGTTTTTCCTTCAGAGAGGTGCTTTGCAAATGGAGTAAGCCAATCAATTAATAATAAGATTCACTGTCGGGAAAGCAGAATACCGTGGAGTTAGAAGCCAGTCCCCTTTCTTCTTTTCCTCCCCTGCATATTGCTTTGCATGCAGAATCACTCTATTACTTTCCCCCGCCCCACACATATCCTATGTTCAGAGAACTGCCCTTTCACATATAGTCCTGTACACATTGCCACACGCAGGGTCATCCTCTGCATACTGAGTTTGAAAAGGCTCATTCAGATTTCCCAGTTTCAAGGAACCAAAAGTCCCATCAATCACATATACAGCAAGGGAGCCTTCTGCAGCCTCCCCGTTCCCTCCTTCTCCTCCTTTCTCTTAAACATACATCAAATAAATCCATTTTCCAAATCAGTGGCAGATTTATAAGGCCACCTGGATTAAGACACCGGCCGAGTCGTGTTTAATCAGATATTGCCGGCGTGATAGCTGGATCTGTAACCGTTATGCTAAATGGGAACCCTGCAATGATTTTTATATAGCGTGTCAGACATTTCAAGCCGCCTGAGCTCATCTTATGTGCGGAAGGATTAGTATGCAAACAAAGTGGATGAACGCCAGCCAAAGGTGCGAGGAGGAAGCCGAAGCGCGCTCTGGAATAGCTCCTGGGACGTAGTCACGCATTATTTTAGCAGCGTGATTTGGAAAGTGCCATGGCTCAGTGGGGTAGAGCGCTTGCTTTTCATGCAGAAGGCTCCGTCTTTGGCATCTCCAGGACAAGGAGGCAGCAAGTGTCGAGACGGATCTTTCTCAGCCTGAAATCCTGGAGAGCCACAGCCAAGCAGCAGAGACAATACTGAGTGAGGTCACCGGTCGGATGGTTTTACAAAATATCATTCACTAAAGGGGGAAGGCTACGCATCGTTGCTAGCGTGCCTGCATTGCATGCAGGAAGTATAACTGGTCCAATCCTTGGCATGTCCGATCCAACGATCTCGGGCAGCAGGCACTGAGAAAGACCTTTCTCTGCCCAAGGCCACAGAGTCGACTGTCAGAGGAGATAATGCAGAACTAAACAGACCAGGACCCCAACCTTTTCGAGCCAGACACCACCAGTGGAACCTGACCCAGAGTGGCGGGTGCAACCACAAAGAACTGCTCCAAAAGGAGGAGCTAACCACAAAAAGTCAGGGAGTGAAGTTATGCATATGATGGGAGTTTAGACTCTCAAAACCTTATACCCTGGAAATCTCGTTGGTCTTTAAGGTGATACTGGATTTGAATCTTCTGCTGAAAACTCTGAAAAATCACTTTCTGCTAAATTCAGGATTCTAAGAGAAATGGAACAACGGAGGATTTCTATCACATTGGCTCCTCTATGGAAACAAGACTAAGTGACCTGGAATTCCAAGATCTAAAGAGAAATTCAGAGGAGATTTTTGGAGGCATCCCTAGAAAAGTTGTGAATAAGAGTCTTTGGTGGGCGCATTTGCAAAGCTGAAGCATCGTGTCTTACCTTAATCACATCTTCGTCGGAAGACCTGCACTCTACCGAATCTAGAAGATCCATGACTGTTCCGTCCTCTTCCACCGAGACCACTTTGACAGGAACAGCTACGGTCTTCCCATTGAGAATCGCTGTGTTCAAAATCTCTGCTTCCTAGAAGACAAGGCACAGTTTTCAATTCACACGGCTGAACAAAAATTTGCAGCATTTCGGCACACTGTAAGGAAATTTCAGATGCAAAGTCATGGGGCAAGAGAAGGATGTAGACCTCTTCTGTGCTGGCCTTCAGTGTGATAAGACTTCCAGGGGAATGAATGGTGGGTGGAGCAGATAGTAAATGTGGGGAAATGACGGTAATGGATGGTCATGGATGGCCATGAGAGGTAGTGTGCTACAATCACAGCAGTCTTATGCCACAAATTAATTACTTTGGTTTTTAAGGTGCTACATGATCCTTCTTTGGTTCATCATGTATCACCTTAAAGGCCAACCGATTTATTGTGGCACCAGCATTTGTGAATTGTGGCCTACTTCATCAGACGAATGGTGATGGGACTGGGTTGTAGGGACCATATCACTCCAGTTTTGTTCCACCTACTCTGGCTCCCAATTTGCTTCTGAGAGCCACCACGGTGGCTAGTGATTTCACACATGAATTCACACATGAAGCCGCCTGATACTGACTTAGACCCTCAGTCCATCAAAGTCAGGATTGTCTACTCAGATTGGCATTGGCTATCCAGGGTCTCAGGCGGAGGTCTTTTACATCACCTACTCTCTTGACCTTTTAACTAGAGATGCCAGGGATTGAACCTGGGACCTTCTGCCTGCCAAGCAGAGGCTCTTTCACTGAGCCACAGCCCTTGTTTGTGTCTCTCCAAGGTCTCAGGCAGAGGTCTTTCACATCTCCTACTGCCTGGTCCATTTAAACTGAAGAAGCCGGGGGTTGAACCTGGGACCTTCTGCATGCTAAGCAGATGCTCTCCCACTGAGCCACGGCCCCTCTTTGCAGCTCTCCAAGGTCTCAGGCGGAGGTCTTTCACACCACCTACTCCTTTGACCTTTTAACTGGAGATGCCAGGGATTGAACCTAGGACCCTCTGCATACAGAGCAGAACCTCTTCCACTGAGCCACCGCCCCTACAGGATAAAATTACATTTAAAAACCATTAAAATCGATCCCCTCCCAAAGACACATCATTAAAACAAATTAAAAACAAGAGATAAAATACACACAAAGATTAAAAAAGCAATTAAAATGTTGGTTAGGAAGGAGGGATCATCGAGGGAATGCCAAGAGACCCAGAAACGTCTTCACCTGCTGGCAAAAGAGGGCAACAGAAGAGGATGGATGACCGTCCCTGGAGAGAGTTTCAGATTTTTGTGGCCACGAACCCTCTCCTGGGTTGCCACCTGCCCATGAAGTCCAACTGTGATAGTGCTAAATCAGTACAGTGATTCTTACGTGACACCTCTCAGCTAGTCCTTTGACATTTTTGACCACTTAAGTCACCCAGTGCAATCCTAAGGGGCCCGCTGACTTCAATGGAAGAAGAAGAAGCAGAAGAAGGAGAAGAACAAGGAGGAGGAGAAGGAGAAGACAAAGAAGGAGGAGGAGGAGAAGGAGGAGAAGAAGAGGAGGAGGAGGAGGAGATTGGATTTATACTCCGCCCGTCACACAGAGTCTCAGAGCGTCTTACAAACTCCTTTCCCTTCCCCTACCCACAACAGACACCTTGTGAGGTAGGTGGGACTGAGAGAGCTCTTTCGAGGACTGCCCCTTTCAAGAACAGCTCAGATAGAACCATGGCTTGCCCATGGTCATCCAGCAGCTGCAAGTGGAGGAGTGGGGAATCAAACCCGGTTCTCCCAGATTAGAGTCCACTACACCAAACTGGCTCTCTGTTGACAACCGCAGTTGAAACGCCCTCCCCTGCTTTTCATGACCTTTGATGCCTTTCCAGTTTTTCCCTTGTGCACAGACAGTCCAGTTCGGCCAGCGTAGATGGCGGAAAGTACAGTGTTTCCAACCCGCGAGACATTTCCATGTCAGCCATTCGTAACGACAGGGCGATTGCGCTGAAATATGCATCGTATTTGGAGCTCATGAATACTCCCTGAGGCTCACAATTAGGCCAAACAGCCTTTTCTCTTGCACCCTGGTGTAACTCGAAAGTAGTTCCATTGTCTCTTCTGAAGTTACTACTGATTTGCACCCTGGGTAACTGAGGGAACAATTGTGGCTTCTTGATTCTTCCCCCCCCCCCTCACAATCCCGCGCTGTTTTAAAATCACAACCCAGGCATGTATGCAGAACAAGGAAGGCTTGATTTCACTGGGTTCCTCTGAATGAGAAGCTACCCTCCCCTGGAGTGGTAATTTCTGAACTAAATAGTTCACTTGGTGGGTTTTGAAGTCTGACCTGATTTTTTTACTTGTGGAAGAGAACCAAAGGAGGGATTGAAAAACCAAATACGTCAGAAATTGACTTTGCCTACTGTCTCATGGATGGGGCCAATGAGCGCCCTTGTCTCTAATCTAATATCATGCAGCTCAGAAAGCGCTCCTTAGACTTCTTAAAGGAACAGAGACTTTATTCTAGTTCAAAAGAGAAGGGAAAGACTGCAGGCCTTCAATGAGGAAGGGAACGCAAGGCATGTTTTTCGGCCTTGCTCCTCTCAGTCCAGCCTGATCCCAGACATGTTTACTCTGAATTCAAGCCACTGGGTTCAATGGGACTTACTTCCGAGTAAATGTGAATGGGATTGCAGAGCCAGGGTGTAGAAAAGCACCATGGTCTAGCAGTTAAAATCTCCAAAGGAAGTTTAGAATACTTATTAAGGGCCAAAAGTTAAAAAACATAAATAGGTATAGACAAAAGTGTGTTTATTTCAAAGATGTATGAAAACCTTGTAGGGGCCCAAATAAAGCCTCATAAAATATTCAAACGCACACAAAAAGGAGCCTTCTTCAGAGGTCAAATACTACAGGGTACAAAATACACACGGAAGACAGTAAACAATTAATATAGGATCAAAAATGGAATGTTCCAATCTGGAATTCAATGACACCCGAAAAAAAATTATATTTGTGCGCAGGGCTATTTTGGGGCAGGAACGCACAGGAATGGAGTTCCGGCTGGCTTCTGAGTTGGCCATGCCTACAGCCTCCCCCCCCCCCCCCCCCGGGTTCCCCAGGCACCTCGCAAGCCGTGGGGCACCTGGGAAAGCCAATCCTGGAAGGGAACTGAGCTGTCAGGGGTGTGACCAAATATGCTAATGAGTTCCTGCTGTTGGGTGTGGCCTATTATGCTAATGAGTTCCTGCTGGGCTTTTTCTACAAAAAAGCCCTGTTTCTGAGGCCACAAATGTATCTGGCCGTGTGTCAGAAGTAGTCTCATGTACTGGAAATAATGTTAGTACCAATATGTACCTCCCAGGTTAGGTCCTAAGAGTACAAGTAAAATTGCCTTATCAGGGACAATGTAACATCAAGGTTTTTATGTCTTTGAAATAAACACACTTTTGTCTGTATTTACTTATGTTTTTAACTTTTGGCCCTTAACAAGTTTTCTAAACCTCCTTCGGAGGGTTTTTGCTGGGTTGGTTTAGTTTTTCTTCCCCTCTTTTTGGGCTGGCCGTTAAAGTGTCAGATTAGGGTGTGGGAGACCCGGGTTCGAATCCCCACTCTGCCAGGGAAGCTCGCCGGGTGACCTTGGGCCAGTCACGGACCCTCAGCCTCGCCTACCTCACAGGGTTGTCGTGAGGATAAAAAAAGGAGGAGGGGGAAAGATGTCAGCTGCTTTGGGTCTCCATTGGGGAGAAAAGTAGGGCATAAACAAAGTAAGTAAGTAAGTAAATAAATAAATAAATGCAAAGTATAAAGTCGAGTCGGAGACGCGTTGAAGTGAAATCAGCTCTTAAGTTTATTCGGTAGTCAGCTTAAACATGCTGGACTGAGGTCGGGGGGGGGGGGCTGCTTATATTCCCACTTTAGCCATGCCCCCGGCCTCGCCCGAATAAGCAGATAGGTGCAGTTTCCCGCGGTTGTGCGCTACAGGTCTCTCGTTGGATCCTGAGCGCACGATTGGTCTAAATTGCAATCCAGCCGGGCTATTGTCTACTGGATCGAAGCTCCGGTAGCTAGCCTGACCATGTGCGTTGTGGCAACCACTAAAGACATTACACCAAGAAAACGACACACACACACAAATGGAAAAGTGGCATTGTGCGGAGAATTCCTGAGCTGAAACTGCTTCTTCTGCCTTGGCAATACCTCAGTGCCTCCATCTGCACAACTGGGCAACAAAGATGGATTGACCTGCCTCACGGAGGCATGGTTGGGATTGTACACGAGGCATGCTGAACACTCTAAAACACTGTAATGATGCTCGGTCTTATTGTTGTGAATAATCTTCTGTCTAAGGAGAGGGTTACTACAGCCCGACAACCATGTGCTACAGGGACATTCCAAACGCCCTTTCCAATGTGTGAACCAAAGGCAACATGGCGGGGGGGGGGGAATCCAAACCATAAACCTCTAGGGCAGGGGTGGGCAATTGTTTTGGCTCGGGGGCCACTTTGTGGGAGCGGAGGTTAGCGGAGGGCCGCACCTTTTAAAATGATTGCATTCATTAGTTAACTTTGCATTTCAGAAAAGGTATAAATTGTATCATAAAAAATCAAGAAATATAAAGTAAATAAAATAGTGGTAGTTTTATTCAATTTATTTACTGTGCTAATTTCATATCATCTATAGCTGCAAGCACATTTAATTTTAGAAGCAGTTTAATGAGACAAATGTACCCTATCACACTTTTCGACAATTTTTTTGAAATCAGGAGATTGCTTGTTGAGAAACCATGTGGCCGACTGTCTTGGCGGGCCACAAAAAGCTCTGTGGCGGGCCGCATGTGGCCCCCTGGCCGCAATTTGCCCACCCCTGCTCTAGGGGAGTAATTTTTTTTAAAAAATGAGCATATACTAAGCTTAAGCACAGCAAAAAGTCCTCTTAGACATTTCCTAAAGAATATATAGTGCTGGTAAATATGATATCGAGCATCCAAAGAATTTCAACAAGACTAAAAGCCCTGACTTAAATGGCCTCGGCTAGTCTGATCTAGTCACATCTCAGAAGCTAAGCAGGGTCGGTCCTGGTTAGTACTTGGATGGGAGACCACCAAGGAAGTCCAGGGTCACTATGCAGAGGCAGGCAATGGCAAACCACCTCTGAATGTCTCTTGCCTTGAAAACCCTACAGGGTCGCCATAAGTCCACTGTGACTTCATGGAATTTAATTAGATGCCCCGACCTGGATGGTCCAGGCTGGCCTGATCTCATCAGATTTTGGAAGCTAAGCAGGGTCAGCCTGGGTTAGTATTTGGATGGGAGACCGCCAAGGAAGTCCAGAGTTGCTACACAGAAGTAGGCCATGGCAAACCGCCTCCAAACGTCTTTTGCCTTGAAAGCCCTACGGGGTTGCCACAAGTCAGCTGTGCCTCGATGGAACTTGCCACCACCAAAAAAGCATGGACTTTTCTTGACTTGGTGCGGCGCCCATCCTTAGATCACAGTGAGTGTCTGAAAATTCTGCAATCCTTGGAGTATTGTTAGTGTTTGCAACTGAAGCCTGATCTAAACATTTATTTGAACGAAGGACAAGAATCCTGAGGTGGGAGGAGGAGGAAGAGGAGAAGGAGAAGAAGAGTTGGATTTATACCCCGCCCTTCACTTGGAGTCTCAGAGTGGCTTACAATCTCCTTCCCTTCCCCTCCCCACAACAGACACCCTGGGAGGTAGGTGGGGCTGAGAGAGCTCTGAGAGAACTCCTCTTGAGAGGACAGCTCTGAGAGAACTGTGGCTTGCCCAAGGTCATCCAGCACCTGCATGTGGAGGAGTGGGGAATCAAACCCGGTTCTCCCAGATTAGAGTCTGTGCTCCTAACCGCCACACCAAACTGGCTAGGAGTGCAGGTGGGGAGGATACCGTTTTCAAATGTGCCACCCATTAAAAAACCACCAATAAAACACAAACGCCTCTTCCCATTATTGTGGGCGCTTGAAGATTTCCTTCTTTCTCTTTCAGCCTCGCTTTGCTGGTTCAGCCGCAGGGGGGGTAAAGAAGCACTTTGACCGGATTAAGCAGCGGGGAGAATCTTTGGAAATCACACTCCCCTCCGTCCTTTTAATGGCACAAAGGGAGTTTAAGAATCTCCCGCGGGAAGTCCCTTAAGAAATTATTCCATTTTCAAGAAACACACCTGATACTTACTCCAGCTTAGACGTGAGATTTATAGGTCAGTTCTCAGCACGCCAAAGAACGAAGAAGCTAAACAGTCACTAATTCGCCAGACATACATGAAAAAAAAAAAGCTCAAACAGTACAGAACTCTTGGGAAGAGAGATTCTTTTCCTCATTGGTAACTAACAGGGGATTATGGGAGATGACGAGATAGCCAGGAAACATGAATGATCTCGGCAAAACCCTTGAGCAAAAATGGTTCCCAAAGCAAGTGCTTGTTGGTTCTGAAAAGACACTGATAAGCCTTATAGCCAGTTACAGGTCTTACAGCCAATATAGGTCTCAGAATTTATGATGACATGCTGTAGCTGATACCAATCTCCATGTAGAAAAATGACCATCAATTTGACGGGAGAAGGGGAACGGACGATGCAGAGAAGGGGCTAAGGACTCTACAGACATGTTAGAGGACAAGTTTGGAAGACAGACACATTGTGTTGGCTACCCATGACCCCTAGAGTTGCCAACTCTGCCTTGGAAAATACCTGGAGATTTGGGAGCAGCGCTTCGGGGAGGCAGAGTTTGAGGACGGGAGGGAGCTCAGTTAAGAAGGAGGTGGTGCCTTACAGACCACCCTCTGAAGCAGCCATTCCTCCAGAGGAACTGATCTCTCTGGTCTGTAAATCGGTTGCATTTCTGAGGGAACTCCAGGCCGCACCTGGAGGTTGGCAATCCTAACTGATCATTCAGGAGCCAGCCTCAGCTCTCCTTGCTGTGGCTGGCCTCAAGCAGTTGCTAAAAAGCTTTGTGGCAGCGCAACAGACTTTCTGCTTCCCTTTCATTTCTTTCCGCCTTGCATCTGGGCAGAAGGTGAAATAGATTCTCCTTCAGGGTCTCCGATGATCAGATCAGTCATCAACGGACAGGGCTACTACGATCCCCACGGGACTCTGTGAAAATGTTTCTGCACAAAATACTTGGATGTTAACATGGACTTAAACAAACAGCAAATGGTAAGACCTTTTTTTTTTTTTAAATGCAGTGTATATTTGTAATAGCCAGCTGCCTGATTAACTGGCTCACAATTTATTCATATTCATCACTGTTTATTTATTTATCATATGGCAGAATTACACACAGGAAGCCTATAATAATATAAAATACAAGTTTATACGGCAGGCATAAAGGCATATTGAACAATCCCCCTAACTACTCATATCTACATTTTCAATCCACGCAATCTCAGCTGGGGAGAGTTCAAAGAGCTCCGTCACATCTCCCTGGAGAGCATGATGCTCACATTCCTGTGTCAGATGAAAAATAGTCTGGCGGGCCCTGACCTGGATAGCCCAGGCAAGCCCGGTCTCATCAGATCTCAGAAGCTAAGCAGGGCCGACTCTGGCAAGTACTCGGATGGGAGACCTCCAAAGAATACCAGGGTTGGGAGGCAGAGGCAGGACATCAAGCAATTTATCTGCACGTCCTCCATGCCCCAGTAGGAGTTGCCAGAGGTTGGCATGACTTCCAGGCATGGGCACACACACAGAGAGAAACGCAAAAATACCAAAAGAAAAATAGTTTGACTAGCTGTGCCACAATTGCATTCAAACAACAGGTCTGTGCAGCTGCCCAAGCCGGTCTGTCTTCTATTAGCTGTTTTCCATACTTTACATGGCAAGCAATGCTCCCTCTAAGCTGTGGAGTCCTGTGAGCAAAAATTCTACTTTCTGAGCTACCAGCATTAAAGTTGTGAGCGAGCAGTTTGGCTACTGCATACATTAGTTTGCTCTGGAGCTATCCTGCCTGAGCAAAGATGAAAAAGTGTGAGCCGGAGGCTAAAAAACGGCGAGCTAGCTCGCTCTAACTCAGTTTAGAGGAAACACTGGGTCTGACAGCCATCAGAAGTAGTGAGAGAGTGAGAAGATGAAAAGACAACATGAGCCGTAACCTGGATAGCCCAGGCAAGCCTGATCTTATCAGATTTTGGAAGCTAAGCAGGGTCGACTGTGGTTAGTACGTGGGTGGGAGAACTCCTTGAAATACCAGCAGTCGGGAGGACAGAGGTTGGCTTTATTCAGCCACCTCTCTGAAAATCCTCCAGGCCCCCAGTAGGGGTCAGTCAGCAGACATCATCGTGACTTCCAGCTGTCATTTGGGGCTGGAGCGAGGCTGAGCGATGCTCCGCCAGCCCAGGAGTGGACACCAGGGCAGCCATGGGCCGAATCAGATTCTCTGATTCCCACACTTCCGCTGTATCAACATGGTTGCAACTTGCAAAACTGCGCAGTCTTCCTCGCCTTTTCACCATGGCTATTTGCAAATATCTCTTCTGTCTAAACTCTTCTGTCATCCCTGCTGTTTCATATGGTCAGGTCCCCGTTTCAATGATGTGCAGTTCGGAGAGGCACGACTTAATTTTTCACGCTGGCTCCTGCTTCTTCTTGACTCCCAACATTCTCCAGAAAAATATACACATCTTTGTAAACTATATGTGCATCAGTAGATCAGCATTGTATGAAAAAATGAGATACATTGGGTATACGATAACAAAGACCAGACGAAATCTGCACATGGCGCAAACAAATCTACCGCATCCAACATGAAAAAAGCAGAGAATCTGATCTGTTGACCAAGAAAACCCCAAATATTTAACAAGTAATGAAATTGAGAACGCTTGCTTATCCCTCATGTCCGAGAGGTTCTGCCTTCTGGTTCTGGACAAGGTCTCTTTGTTATTGATGAAAGAATGAAACCTCAGCTGAGATCCGTAGAGTTTCCATTCCACCGTGGCAAGATTTAAAAGGCCTGTTTGTGGTGCCGTCCCCTCTCTGTAACGGCAAGGCACACTGCTCTGTAAGTGACAAATGAGGGAGGCATGCGTCTCCTTTCAGAGAAAGGCCCTCCGTGGCTGCCTGCTGAAAATAACTTGAAAAGATCGGCAGCGTCTCACCTCCAGCCCTGTCAAAGAGCAGCCGGAGAAATGCAAGCAAATGCCAAACCAATAGAAAGTGCCGCAAATACACTCAGGCCGTCACCCTGGTTGCCAGCTACAGCAGCCTTTCCTTTGACATGGCTTGACCCTAAGATTTAAAGTATTTAATTAATAATTAATAAAGGATTTAAAGTAATGGTCCCCAGGCCGCTGAAAAGGGCCGGTTTTTGCAAACAGAATGCTGTTCCGACTGCATAGGTTAGGGGGCGCTGTTCTCCATGTCTGTATTTGGAGAATGAAGGGGGGAGTCTTGTGTAGTCCAGCCAATAATGAGAGGTAGAAAGAATGACAGTGCAGTGAGCTCAGCCACAAAATGGCGGCTGCAGGAGGCAAAATCACATGAACAATGAGAGTCGCCTGGCTTTCAAGGCCGCTGAAAGGGGGGGACAAAATTCGGGGGGGAGGGGGAGTCAGCTGGAGGGCCCCTGAAGCCTGCCTCACTCTGTATTTATGGAATCCATTTTTAAAAAATCTACTGCAGTCACGACTGCAGCCACTAGGGGTTCAGGGAGGGCAGAGCCTTTTTGCAAAGTTTACTAGGAAGCTGAGGAAACCCTTTGGTGATCAGATCCTGCTAAAGACCCATCAGCCCAGCCACCTGTGGAGTGAGGCAAGACCAGCCAGGACAAGCTAGTCATTGCAGGACGCAAACTCCTTACAAGGTCCCTGTCTATGGTTTCCTTTTTCTTTAGCTTCACCCAGCTCCTGCCCAGCCAGACCTTGCAAAGGGGCAGTCCTGTTAGAGTGTGGTAGCAACGCCCCCCCCCCCCCGAACCCTTTTGTTGTCTTCTCCTACGTTTTCCCAATTCTTTCCTGCACTTTCCTCCTCCTTGGTTTTGCTCTCTTCCTTTCATGATCTGCCCTTCGTCTCTCCCCCCCTTCTAATCCCTCCTCCCAATTTTTCAGTCTCAGCTCTTCATCTATCCTGCTTGGCAATTTAGAACATATTTAATAGTAGTACAGCAGCAAACCTTTGTTAATATGATGAACAGATGGGGGGGGGGGAGTTAATATTTTCCCATAATCTATCAAAGTAGTAAAAGCATGCTTCCCCTCCCCTCTCTCCACACTTGACATACAGAATAATCTGCCTTAGTGGTAACAAACGAAGAACAGAAGTTAAGAATACATCTGTTCACTTTTTAAATCTCCTCCTTTCTTCCCAAGGGGGACCTGAAGTGGCTTCCATCTTCTCTTCTCTCCTCTCCTCTTCTGTTTTGCCCTCACAGCAACCCTGTGAGGTAGGCCAGGCTGAGAGTGGGTGACCGGCCCAAGGTCACCCTGCAGGTTTCCATGGCAGAGTGAGGAGTTGAACTTGGGTCTCCCAGATCCTAGTCTGACACTTTAACCACTACATAAGCTTAGCTTCCATTGCAAATATTTGTTTTATTGCGATACTTGGTTTGGATCAGGGTCATATTGGGGGGAAGGGGGCTCAGATGGAATCTTTGCCCCGGGGCCCATGGTGGCTCTTGGCAGCCCTGTGGGTATTCCCCATGGAAACCCACCAGAAGGCAGGTTCTGTAGATACCCAACCCACAGAATTGGGTTGTGGCACTATTCAGATCCCTAGCCCAGATGGCCCAAACTGGCCCAATCTCATCAGATCTCAGAAGTCAAGCAGGGTCAGCCCTTGGTCTCCCATCCGAGGACAGTCAGGGTTGCTACCCAGAGGCAGGCCATGGCAAACCACCTCCGTTTGTTTCTTGCCTTCAAAACCCTACAGGGTGGCCATAACCTGGTTGCAACTTACGGCACTTTCCACAACTGTAATTCCAGTGCTGCCCCCAGCTATGTGTGATTGCCACCCCGGGGGACGATGGAGCTATGTCCAAAGGGTGTCCAAGTGTCTAGTTTTGCAGGGAGAAGGTCCCTCTAGGGGCTACATGCTTTGCCCAACTCTCTTTGGAAGGAGGCCTCCGGAATTCCAGAGCGTGCAAAATCTGTGAATTTCTCATTCGGAACTCAGAACCCCCATTTCCGTTTTGCTTCTCTGCTGTGCGAACCAAACTCTTGGCACTTGCTTTTGGAGCCAGTTTTCCATTTCGTGTCGCCAGCCTCCCCCCCATCCCAACCAGTTCATCCATTTTCAACGTTACCCGTACATCGGGAAAACAGCGTGGTAACTTTACACATCCTTTCGTGTACAAACCATCTCCATTGTGAGGATTACCATGGAAACTGTGCATCAAAATGATACAATTGGGGGGGGGGGGGGTGCGCAATACAAACGGCGCTACGAAACCAAGGGGAAAAGTAGAGGTACGAAACAGTTGACAAAAATAAGCGCATGAAAAAGAATCCAAATAGGGAACTTTCTCCGATCGTTAACCATCAGCCCTACACCAAACGTTTTCCTGAATCATTCCTAGAAACAAATGGACCTATGGGATACATAGCAACAGGGTTGCCAGCTGTGGAGCCAGCCCCTGATACTGTGCCAGCTGTGGGTGGAGAAATACCTGGAGATTTTGGAGGTGGAGCCTAGGGGAGGCAGGGTTGGGGGAGGGAACTCAGCAGGGTATGATGCCATACAGTCCACCCTCCACAGCAGCCATTTTCTTCAGGGGAACTGACCTCTATTGTCTGGAGATCAGCTGTAATAGCAGATCTCCATGCTCCCCCCCCCCCCCCCGAGACTGGCAACTCTAGCAGTAACCAACAGCTGCAAGTTTATTCACATGTCACAAAGAGCTTCTGCCGCTAGCTCCTATTTATCCCACCATGGTTAGAAGCACCATTGCAGGAGGCAGTTGAAAAGTTGGCTACCTTCACACAGAGGTGGCACATGCCACCTCAGAAGCCTCCGGAGGGTCTGCTGATTAGTTTCGTGCACCAGCAAGACTTTATTACATTTGCACAATTCCTCCAAGAACGTTCCCCCTGCTCCCGACATGAATATTCAGAAAACCTTGCGTTGTGCCATGTGGGAATCGGGCAGTAGTTGAAACCACTCGCATTTACTTTAAGTGACTTTTTAATATTTGTTATTCCAGCAATTAATATGTGGGGAGCCTGTGGGTAAACACATTAGCATTAACTATAATCTGCTGTGTTTCTTTCCTTAATACAACACAGCATTAAAGCGCCATTAAAACACCATCACAGTGTTCTAATGCATTAGCGAGATGCCCGGCCGCAATGCACAATGCGGAGGTATTCGCTCAAGTTCTGGGGACGTTCTTGGTAATTAACTCCCACTGGTTATCACCAATTTCTGGAGCTGCAAATCTGAAGGCCCCTCCCTCTGGAAGATCCATCGTCTGACACCGGTTTTCTAACCACAGGGAGCCCCCCCCCCCCCCCGACAAGCTCCCAGTGGGGCAAATATCTGCTTTCAGTAGGGCATTTGAGGTTGGGAAAATGACCGAGGATTTTCCCATGGCCACAGACTCAATTCCAATCAGGCCCCTCCATACAGGGTTGCCAACTTCCAGGTGGGACCTGGCAATCTCCCAATATTACCATCAATCTCCAGGCTACAAAGGTCAGTTCTGCAGGAGAAAATGGCTGCTTTGGAGGGCGGACTCTACGGCACAGCACCCTGAGGTCTCCCCCTCCTCAATCCATGTCCTCCCCAGGCTCCATCCTCAAAATCTCCAGGTATTTCCCAACTTAGAGTTGGCAACCTTACCTCCATGGCAATGCTCCCTCTAAGCTGTGAAGTCCTGTGAGCAAAAGTTCTACTTTGTGAGCTACTGGCATTAAAGAAGAAGAAGAAGAAGAGATTGGATTTATACCCCGCCCTCCACTCACTTGGAGTCTCAGAGCGGCTTACAAACTCCTTTCCCTTCCCCTCCCCACAACAGACACCCTGTGAGGTAGGTGGGGCTGAGAGAGCTCTTTCCCAAGCTGTCCTTGAGGGAACAGCTGGTACAGAGCTATGGCTTGCCCAAGGTCATCCAGCCAGGTGCAAGTGGAGGAGTGGGGAATCAAACCCGTTTCTCCCAGATTAGAGTCCGTGCACTTAACCACTTAAAGTTGTAAGTGAGCAATTTGACTACTGCATAAATTAGTTTGCTCTCAAGCCATCCTCCCTGAGCTAAGACAAAAAAATGTGTGAGCCGGAGGCTAAAAAAACTGAGCTAGCTCACACTAACTCAGCTTAGAGGGAACAGTGCTCCATGGCTGCTTTCTTACAAACAAAACAACATACTGGCTATCCACACACTGATCTCTGCAGTGTCTCATCTGATTCGACAGTTAAGAAAGTAGGTTGATTTGAACAATAAAGTTTGTGGTCTTCAGTCCGGGAAAGCTTCCAAAATAGCCCTCATCCAAACTGCCAAATGACTCAGTCTCGTATCTAAAGTGGAGCCGGTGGATTAGGAATCCGACATTGTTCCACTTGGTATTTCCATCCCTTTGCATCATTTGCACAACCCCCCCCCCCCCCCCAACACCAACACACATTATGTGCATTGAGAAACCATCGTATACAAAAGCAACCTTGGCGCCATCATCTATGTGGCTGCAGGACAGCGTTTTACTGATGAGTGTATGCGCCCCTGCGAATTGGTCAAGCCCTGCACACCCATAAAATCTGGGTTTTTAAAAAAGCAGATGGCTCTTTTGGAGCATTTTTTTTTATCATGCTGCACCATGCACTCATTCATAAGGCTGATCGAAAAGAAAAAGAAGACATGTGGATTTTAAAAGGGGACAGCAAACGGCACCCGGGCAGCTCTCTGCGTGAAATGTGGAAAGCTGCAATGAACCAATGAGGAATGCCTAATGCCTTGGTTCGACTTTTTGGGGGCGGGGGGCGGGGGGTGGGGGGAGCCCCGGGGAAGGCAGCCGTGAAGAAGCTAGAAAAGATCTTTAAGTATAAGGATGTGTTGCTAGCGACCAAGATCAAGCTAATTCACACCACATTATTCCCCATTACTACGTATGGGTGTGAAAGTTGGCCAATGAAGAGACCTGACGAGAAGACGACGAAGAAGAAGAAGAGGAGGTGGTGGAGGAGGAGGAGACTGGATTTATACCCCACCCTTCACTTGTAGTCTCAGAGCGGCATACAAACTCCTTTCCCCTCCCCTCCCCACAACAGACACCCTGTGAGGTAGGTGGGGCTGAGAGAGCTCTGAGACAACCAGGGGTCCTTTCGAGCAGGAGCTCGGGGGAGCGCAGCTCCAGGAGTTGGTGCCAGCTCCCCCCCCCCCCCCCCGCGGGGGAATGCCTGCTTGTGTCATGGCTGCAGCAAAATGACCCCGGCCCCTGGAAAGGTCCTTGTTCCTCCGACCAGCCTTCTGAAGGCTTCAGCTACCACTGAAGCTGTCCTCCCAGAATAGTAGTATTTCTGAGGCTTTGATTAGTAGCTATCCCCTCTCTGCCAGTTCTTTCTTTCTTTCTTTCTTTCTTTCTTTCTTTCTTTCTTTCTTTCTTTCTTTCTTTCCTTCCTTCCTTCCTTCCTTTCTTCCTTCCTTCTCTTTCTTACTTTCTTTTCTCTCTCTCTCTCTCTCCTTTCTTTCTTGCCTTCTGACATACTTCTGGTGATGTCAGGTGGTGTAGCATATGCAAATAAGTAATGCTAATGAGTTATGCTAATGAGCTCCTGCACCTCTTTTTCTACGAAAGGACCCCTGGAGACAATTGTCCTTGAGGGAACAGCTGGTCCAGAGCTATGGCTTGCCCAAGGTCATCCAGCCAGGTGCAAGTGGAGGAGTGGGGAATCAAACCCGGTTCTCCCAGATTAGAGTCCGCGCACTTAACCACTACACCAAACTGGCTCTCAAGAAGTAGACTCCTTTGAAATGTGGAACTGGAGGAGAGTTTTATGGATACTGTGGACTGCCAAAAAGACAAATAAGTGGATCCTAAACCAAATCAAACCTGAACTCTCCCTAGAAGCTAAAATGGCTAAACTGAGGCTATTGTATTTTGGTCATATTACAAGAAGACCAGAGTCACTGGAAAAGACAATAATGCTAGGAAAAGTTGAAGGCAGCAGGAAAAGAGGAAGGCCCAACCTGAGAAGGATGGACTCCATAAAAGAAGCCATGGCCCTCCGTTTGCAATACCCAAGAATGGCTGCTAACAATAGGACCTTTTGGAGAATGTTATAGGGTCGCCATAAATTGGAAGCAACTTAATGGCACATAACACATACACACAGCTCAGGCAATACAGTTAGGTTGGAGGCCAGTAGCCCCTGAGAGACCAACGAGTGTTTCAGGATGTAAACTTTCCAGACTCAAAGCTCCCTTCGTCAGACATTAGAGTAAAATGGAAGCCTTTGGACCCTTTTATCCTAATCCGAAGCATGTTGTAAAGGATGCAAAGGTCCAATGTATACGGTGATTGGCTTGACGAGAGCAGAGGGGAAATTACTGCAGGCAGAAAGTCAAGATGGCTGAACTTAATTCTCAAATTCAGAACAATGGGACACACACACACACACACACACACACACACACACACCCGTGATGGATAGGGACATAGGATTTTTATCTCAATGAAGTTGCTAATTTTCTGCCCCCAACCATTTGTCCTCAACTGTAATCAAGCTAAACTCCCACCTTCTGAGAGCCAGTTTGGTGTAGTGGTTAAGTGTGCGGACTCTAATCTGGGAGAACCGGGTTTGATTCCCCACTCCTCCACTTGCACCTGGCTGGATGACCTTGGGCAAGCCATAGCTCTGGCACAGCTGTTCTCTCAAGGACAGCTTGGGAAAAAGCTCTCTCAGCCCCACCTACCTCACAGGGTGTCTGCTGTGGGGAGGGGAAGGGAAAGGAGTTTGTAAGCCACTCTGAGACTCCAAGTGAGTGAAGGGCGGGGTATAAATCCAATCTCTTCTTCTTCTTCTTCTTCTGACTAGGATAAAAGGACTCCATTTCTGCTTTGCTCATATCTGACGAAGGGAGCTCCGACTCTCAAGAACTCACACATTGAAACTCTTATTAGTCTTCAAGGTGCTTCTGGACTGAAATCAAACTCTTCTACTGCGGACCAACAGGGCTCTCTGAAACTATCTCCAGGTAATTCAGAATTCCCAAATCTGGGAAGAATTTCGGATGAGCCACACGTCTGTCAGTTCGGCTCACACCAAGCGGTCTCTTCTCTCCATCCCCTTCGGCCATCTCCGGCACACCAAGGATCGCGCCTCAGCCAGGCATGACTAATTCCAAATCTTATTTAGCATCAGCTCTCAGAATGAAGGATCTAAGTGACAGCTGTTTAATTAACTCCTTAAGCTGATTAGACAGCATCACTGCGATTCCCCCCAAGGATGAGTTTATATCTGTCAAGAGAGCCGAAGGCCGCGTTAATGCTTCTGTTTAGATTTCGTACGCTTCTAAACCAATACATTCGTGGATGTTTGACATTCTCGAGGAGGTGGGCCAGATTCCAAAATCCCGCTCTCACCCCCTGGCACCCACAAAAGCGGCTCCGTGGACGGATAGCGTGGCCAAGTGAGAGCACACCTAATGGAGACGTCAAAGACTGAACAGAGACAAGAAACACCGATGCGGCGGTTCGCATTTATGACAGACTTCTGATCGTTGATTAGACTGGATTTGCAGAGGATCGTGGAACGGGCAGAAGCGAAGATCTGCCATGCTGTGTCATCTGTCTCTTTCCAAGTTGCTTTGGAAGGGATTTCAAACATAGCCTTCACAAAGACGGGACAGTTCACAACCTCCTTTAAAAAAAGAAGTAGTATACAGATAGCTTCCAGAATAGCTCTGATTAGTCCAATCTCATCAGAGCTTGGAAGGGAAGAAGAAGAAGAAGAGGAAGAGGAAGAGAAGGAGGAGGAGGAGATTGGATTTCTATCTCGCCCTTCACTCACTTGTTGTCTCAGAGCAGCTTACAGACTCCTTTCCCTTCCCCTCCCCACAACAGACACCCTGTGAGGTAGGTGGGGCTGAGAGAGCTTTGAGACAACTGTCCTTGAGAGAACAGCTGTGATAGAACTATGGCTTGCCCAAGATCATCCAGCAGGTGCAAGTGGAGTAGGGTTCCCAAGTCCTAAAATCTTACCGGCGGGGGGAAGTCCTCCTGGCGCCGGGAGCTTCCCCGGTGCGCGCGCTTGCATGCACGCCATGACGATGTCACCAGAAGTGACATCATCACGTTGGGGGCGTAGCCAGGACTGCCCCTCCCCCAGCCGTGGCGATGCTGCTCCCCTGGGCTCATTACTAGGAAGCAGCGGCTGCCTCTGAGGTGGGCTGCCTCCTGCTGCTCCGGATGCAGCAAGCGCCAGAGACAGGAAACTCATCCCGAGGACGGCGGCGCGCCGAGAGACTAAAAGAGAGGTGAGCGCGCAATCTCCCGACCCTCGGCAACTGCCAGAGCCCTCTGGTGGCTGCTCGGCATCGGGACGTCGTCCTAACAGGACGACTTCGGCTGGCGGATCGGGAACCCCTGTAGCAGGGGATCCCCCGCCCCCCAAGCTGACTTGGCAGCCCTAAAGTGGAGGAGTGGGGAATCGAACACGGTTCTTCCAGATTAGAGTCCACGCACTTAACCACTACACCAAACTGGCTCTCAGGGTTGGCCATGGTTGGTACATGGTTGTGAGGCTACCAAGGAAATCCAGGGTTGCTATGCAGAAGCAAGCAATGCAGGCCGTAGCTACAGTGGGGCACCTCAGGGCTAGGCCTTCGACTTGCTGGCAAGGCCCCATGACTTCCCAGCCAGCCCAGGGCTCCTGAGTGGTGGCAGGGGTGGGGAAGGAGCCGGGTATTCCTACACAGCTGTCTGGCACGAAGGGCCGGCTACGGTGGCGGCACGGAGCCGGACAGCACCTCTCTATTTTCCCCAGAAACTTAATTAAACTACATTTAATTCAATTAGCCAGTGTCCCCTAAGAAATTCATATCCCCCCCCCCCCCCGACTTAAAAAATCATGGCTATTGGCCTGAAGCAATGGCAAATCACCTCTCCAAACTGGAGAGCCAGTTTGGTTTAGTGGTTAAGAGTGCAGAATCTAATCTGGGCGATCCGGGTTTGATTCCCCACTCCTCCACAGGAAGCCAGCTGGGTGACCTTGGGTCAGTCACACATTCTCTCAGAGCTGTTCCCTCAAGAGCAGTTCCCTCAGAGCTCTCTCAGCCCCACCAATCTCACAGGGTGTCTGTGGTGGGGAGAAGAAGGGAAGGAGATTGTAAGCCGCTCCGAGACTCATTCGGTTAGTGAAGAGCGGGGTATGAAAACAACTCTTCTCCTCCTCCTCTGCTTCCCCCTTGTCTTGAAAGCCCCTTGCTGGGGTTGCTGTAAGCAGGGTTGGTTCTTGGATGGGAGACCACCGAGGAAGACTCTGCAGAGGAAGGCCAGGGCAAACCACCTCTGCTTCTCACTTGCCTTGGAAGCCCCTTGCTGGGGTTGCTGTAAGCAGGGTTGGTTCTTGGATGGGGGACCACCAAGGAAGACTCTGCAGAGGAAGGCCATGGCCAACCTCCTCTGCTTCTCCCTTGCCTTGGAAGCCCCTTGCTGGGGTTGCTGTAACCAGGGTTGGTTCTCAGATGGGAGACCACCAAGGAAGATTCTGCAGAGGAAGGCCATGGCCAACCCCCTCTGCTTCTCCCTTGCCTTGAAAGCCATATGCTGGCGTCTCCCTAAGTCAGTTGAAAACTTGAGGGCACTTTACACACACACATCGACACACACATGTACGCTGGCAATACATGTGGGAGCAGGGGGGAGTCATCAACTGCATGAAGTTAAAGCAGCAACCCTCTTTATAAGAGTCAGAACTTTTTTTTTCTTTTTTTTTAAAGAACAGAATAATGGAGGTCTCCCAATGCATCAGTTCCGCTTCAGAAACAATACATGTTAAATTGGAACTCCACAATCAGGGAAGTCATATGGGAGAATTTTGGAAGCAGCCCTAAAGCACACCCTGGAATCCTGTGCAGCGTGCAGGGTTGATGCAGCAGACCCACCGGGTCTCCTTTGCAGCCAGACCGCAGTGGGAAAAGTCTGAGACCTTGCACACAGCTTCTCCGTAACCTCCCCTCCCCGCAACAGCCCCAATTCCTTTGGGCTCATTGATGGCTCAGTCCTTGATTTTTGAACAGCTGTACCCTGCTTTTCTCACCGAGATTCAAAATGGCTCACGCTAAATAATGCAACACAGTACAAATAAAAATCTCTCTTCTGTAAATATTAATACTTCTCGGAGTGCCTTTGCTTTCCGTGACCTTGCTCCCAGCTTCATTTGCCACCCGTTTGCCTTCAAAAAGCTGCTGCAGGCTGCTATCTGTCAGGCATCTGGGGGCTGAGATGGAAGCTCTGCTCCTGGAAATGGAGAGAGAGAGAGGGGAAGAGGAACTCTGGGTGGGGCACAGAGCCAAGCCAGTCTCTCAGTACCCAAATCTCCAGGTATTCCCCAGCCTGGAGCTGGCAACCCTGTGTATCACACTGGACAAGATGAATTGGTTGTTTGATCCAGGGGAGCCTCCGTCAAAGAAGAAATGACAACGACAACATATGACATTTCAGTTAACTACACTCTTCAATTTGGACGTCCAAAAGTCGTGCACAAACATCCCTTCGCAACGCGTTCTCTTCTGGGACGTCAAAAGACTGGCAGTGCTGCCGACAACTATCTCACTTCTGCCATGCCCACTGCCCGCTGCTCAAAATCTGACAACAAGCCAGGTCCCGGAGTCCGCACGTTGCTAGACACCGCTTCTTGGGAGGAATCGCTAATTAATTTCCAGACATCAAGCTGTAATTCCGTGACGCCTCGTATTATGCATAAATAATTGCAAGTTCTTGACAGAATTCTGCAGCTGATAACTAAGTGGGAGAGCTTTGCCTCCTCGTGCCCTCCTGCCCAAATCGCCTCCCTAAACGAGCTGACGCTACTTTCCTGCGTTACTACAGGGACGAAATAATACATGCCTGATTTGTCAAAGAGACCAAACCTTTCCCACCAGGTCCCCAAAGTAATAAATCCAGATCGGGCCTAAAGGTGCACAAATATTTGTGTATGCCAGATAGTGTGGAATCCCCAGGATTGGTAAAGGGCGCATCATGGAAATTAATTAGGTCCAATCAAAAAGTCATGCTCTCCATGCCCCCCCCCCGCCCGAAGCAGCTGGGGTAGCAGCTCCCCAGAGCAACAGTTTGCCATCTTTGGTGTCAAGAACTTGACACTTAAGCTCGACGCAAGAGCCCGGGCGCCTGTGGGACTGATGTCATTGGCGCGGAGAGAAAAGGGAGGCGGGAGGCAGAAGAAAAGAGCAAGAGTCCAGTAGCACCCTAAAGACTGACAAAAATTGTGGCAGGGGAGGAGCGTCGGGGAGTCACTGCTCACTTCTTTGGATAGGCCGGAGGGAAAGAGGTCAGGCAGCTGAAAGCATTTTTGGCAGGCAACCGAATGAATGCTTTTGCGAAAGACCGCCAACAAGGACATTTCCCCGTGGCTGGCTCCGGTGGGACAACTGGGCAAAGCCCATTGCTCCCACTCAGCCTGTCTCTGGCTTCAGCAGCAGGTTTGAGCCCAATCTGTCGCTACGAGAATGTTCACGGAATCATAGAGTTGGAAGGGACCTCCAGGGTCATCCAGTCCGACCCCCTGCACAATGTAGGGAATTCGCAATTGCCTCCCTCCCTCCACACCCCCAGTGACCCACGCCCAGAAGATGACAAAAAAGCTGTCCAGGATCTCCAGCCAAACGGGCCTGGAGAAAAACTGCTTCCTGACCCCCAAAGTGGCGATCCGGGAAGGTAAGCAGGGTCAGCCCTGGTTTGTACTTGGATGGGAGACCATCAAGGAAGTCCGGGGTGGCTACGCAGAGGCAGACAAGGGCAAACCACCTCTGTTTGTTTCTTGCCTTGAAAACCTTATGGGGTCACCAGAAGTTGTCTGTGATTTGATGGCATTCCCCCCCCCCCACACACACACACAAAGTGCTTTTTATAAGCCTGCTTTCTCGGGGTCCTTATTCCCCAACTATCTGGGGTGTCCCAGACACTATTTTATTTATTGATTTTAGGGAACTGTCTTATTTATCCAGATATTTAAACCCCACTTTTCTTCCCAATGGGGGTCTAGAGCCACTCATGGCATCATTCTAACCCTCCTCTGTTTTATCCTCACAATGACCTTGAGAGGTAGGCTGGGCTGAAAGAACATGACTGGCCCAAGGTCATCCAGCAGGTTTCCATCGCAGAGAAGGGACATGAATTTTGGGGTCCCAGGTCCTAGCCGGACACTCTAACCCCCCCCTCAATCACGGGCTCCTGGGGTGGTGCAGAGTACATATTAACAGGTCAGAATATAACAGTTAAAAACATTGTACATATCACAATATCGGTACAATGAGAAAACCAAAATTAAATATGGTCCCTACTCAAAGTACGGGCTGCAAGCAGTCTTACGTCTGGGTAAATGAAAATGTGCCCTGACCTGGATAGCTCAAGCGTGCTCAATCTCTTCAGATCTCTGAAACGAAGCAGGGTCAGCCCTGGTCAGTATTTTGAAGGGAGTCCATGAAGGAATACTAGGGTTGGGATGAAGAGGCAGGCAATGGCAAAACACCTGTGAACATCTCTGGCCTTGAAAACCCCAGGGGATTGCTAGAAGTCAGCTGCGACTTGATAACAAAAAGGGGGGGGGGAGATTTTACCTGGGCAACTCAGAGTAAGAAATCTGAGTCAGAAAGCCAGTTTGGTATGATGGTCAGAGTGTCTGTTTCGATCCCGAGAGACCCAGGTTCAAATCCTCCCTCACTGGGTGACCTGGAACTGGGCATTCTCTCTCAGCTGATCCTACCTCACAGGGTTGTGGAGAGGATCAAGTGGAGGGGGGGGGCGGCCATCTATGCCTCCTTCCGCTTCTCGGAGGACTGGCGGGATAGAAAAGGTAACTGGCAACAGCCAAGTGCTTCGAATTACACCCGGAAGCAACCAGACAACCAGGTTAACGCTGTGATGCTGCCGACTGTCAAACATCTCTCACTGATTTTTATCACCCAGACAGGAGTTCATTGACTAGAGAGATAATTGCCAGTAGCTCACAGCCAGCTATCTGCCCGGCTTTGCTCCGGCTCAGCATCCCATCGCTGATAAATGACTTTTATCTCTGAGGCCAGCTCTTAGGTCACTAGCCCCAGTGTGAGCTCAGGATTTAGCCACCGAGGCTCCTGTCGTTGACAGAAAGCTCGGCTTTAGGAGTCCCGAGGTCAGGCTTTGAAGCATGCTTTAGCACAACCGGCCTCCAAGGAGTATCCCCACGACAAGGAGGCCGGGGGCACGTTTGTTCCCTGACAAATGAGGCTCCCCGCTTTCCCCTTTAAACGGTGCAAACCTCGGCCTGGTCCTCATCTTCCGGCATCCCCTCCGAACATCTCACTGCGACTTAACAGACAGATCGCATGCCTCCCCTTATCCTTATCTCTGTCTGCGTTCACATGAAAGACGAAGGTTAATGGTGTCGTGTGCTCCTGGGGGGGGGGGGGGGGCTGAGAACGGCAAGGCTCACGTTCCCGTATTTTGTCCCCGTGAGGAGCATCGGGTTCTGAAAAATTCTGAACGCCGGCACCACTGTTGCAAGCAGAGCCCAACCAAGGGGTGACAGCCTCCAGGGGGCGCTTGGCAATCTCCCACCATGACAGTTGATCTTCGGACAACCAAGATAAGGTCCCTCGGAGAAAATGTAGGGTTGCCAACCTTCAGGCGGGGGCTGGAGATCTCACAGAGTTATCACTGATCTCCAGACTATGTACATCACATTTATTTAAATTGTTTATTCCACATCTCCTGGAGAATTGGACTGCATGACATTGTAGAAGAAGAAGAAGAAGAGGAGGAGGAGGAGGAGGAGGAGGAGAAGGAGGAGGAGATTGGATTTATATCCCGCCCTTCACTCACTTGGAGTCTCAGAGCAGCTTACAAACCTTTCCCACAACAGACACCCTGTGAGGTAGGTGGGGCTGAGAGAGCTCTTTCCCAAAGCTGTCCTTGAGAGAACAGCTGGTACAGAGCTATGGCTTGCCCAAGGTCATCCAGCCAGGTGCAAGTGGAGGAGTGGGGAATCAAACCCGGTTCTCCCAGATTAGAGTCCGCGCACTTAACCACTACACCAAACTGGCTCTTGTACCCTATCGAGGTCCCTCCCCTCCCTAAATTCCACTCTCCCAGGCTCCACCCTCAAATCTCCAGGTTATTTCCAAACCCAGAGTTGGTAACCCTAAGAAAACGGCTGCTTTGGAGGGTGGACTCTATGGCATTATATCCTGACGGGGTCCCTCCCCTTTCCCATCTCCACCCACCCCAGGCTCCACCCCCTCCCAAATCTCCAGTTATTTCCCAGTCCAATGCTGGCAAGCCTAGCTCAGTCCCCCTGCAGGGTTTGGGCTCTGCTGATCCTATTCTCATTCTCCTGGGGTTGCAGGCATGGCATGGCACAGCCTATCAACCACCAGGAGACGAGGGAAGTGGGAATTTCCAGGGTATTTTTTTTAGGGGGGCAGCCACTGTCCCCGCTGCAATGACATCACTTCCAGGAAGTGACATCATCTCACCCGAGGTGACCCTTGAGCATCTGCCCCAAACTCTATGGCTGAACCGAAGAGTTTGGGGTGAATGCTAGAGTGGCGACTCTGCTAGAAAATGTGATGCTGCTGTCGCTTCCAGGTTGTGCCAGAAGCGACGTCACCACGCTGGGAGCATCACTCGCCCTCCACCCCATTTTACCCAGGTATTTCTCCTACTACCCAGCTGCAGTGGCAGGGATGGGAACTGGGTGGTGGGACAAATACCTGATCTCTCACCCACAACAGGAAGCTACTAACCTTACATACCTCCCACCCCCATGCATCTACTCTTGACTTTCCTGGGCTAACTTAGGAAGTTGCAGCAACCGTGACAGGTAGATTTCCCAGCAGGGCTTCCATTAGACCTCTGACCCTACCACATCGGTGTCTCCAGGCTGACCTTTAGGTAACACCGCTTGACTCTCCCCGGTCCGAGAGATGTTCGGCTGGCCAGGACCAGGGCCTTCTCGGTGGCGGCCCCATACTGGTGGAACGAGCTCCCAGATGACATCAGGGCCCTGCGGGATCTATTGCAGTTCTGCAGGGCCTGCAAGACAGAGCTCTTCCACCAGGCTTTTGCTTAGGAGCCGCCACGGGGGGGGGGTGGGGGGGAATTAAGACCATCACCGTCCTGGAATCTGCTGGTCCAGTCTTTGCCGCTGCTCTCACCGTGTGACTATGTTTTGCCGCCAGTATCTCCGTGGTTTTATCTGTAAACTGTTATGCTTTTAAAATCGGAAACCATTATTTTATGGTATTTTACCATTGGTAGCTGCCTTGAGCCAGTTGCCTGGATAAGGCGGGGTATAAATACAATCAATCAATCAATCAATCAATCAATCAAGTCGTTCCAGGAGTTCCGTGGCTCGAGTCATTAGCTGGTGCCTGCAAACGTTGCATTTCTGCCCTTATTTAGGGTTGCCAGGCCTGCACTGAGCAGTCCCTGGAGCAAGGGGGAGTGGGGCATGGGGAAGAAGTCAGGTTCTCACCCTCCAGGTGGTGGCTGGAGATCTCCCGCTATTGCAATTCATCTCCAGGCAAGATCAGTTCCCCTGGAGAAAATGGCTGCTTTGGAGGGTGGATGTTATGGCCTTCTACCCTGCTGAGGTCCCTCCCCTCCCCAAACCCTGCCTTCCTCAGGCTCCACCTCCAAAATCTCCAGGTCTTTCCCGGTCTGGAGCTGGCAACCTTACTTCCAACCTTCCACAATGTTGTTGCAGACCTTCCCAGTTCCGAAAGGTAACCTGCTGCATCTCCAGCAGACTGGAATGGCTGTATTCATCTCTGCTGGTTATCTTTAATTGCTTCTAAATGTTTGTCGCACTCGGGGGCATTGCGGCGCATGGCTTGATATGTGTTTGTGTGTTGTAACAGAGGTCCTAAGGGCTGTGCATACAATTTAAAAATTCCAGAAGCAAACAAACAAATAAAGAAGTAACTATTCCTCTGGTCCTGCTATGTCCATGTACACATCTGCTTCTTGGGAATGATAAAAGAGTTACTGCCACCATCTCTCTGGCCATATGCTGCTCTTTTTCACAGCTTACGTACCAAGAGGGCCAAGCTTGGGATCTAGCCCTCCCACCTCAGGATCTGCGGATGCTGGCCCTGCACATTACTGCCCTGACCTGGATGGCCCAGGTTAGCCCAATCCTGTCAGTTCTCAGAAGCTAAGGAGGGTCGGCCCTGACTTGTATTTGGAGGGGTGACCTCCAAGAAATACCGGGGGCCTGACATAGAGACAGGCAATGGCAAACCACTTCTGAAACATCCTTTGTCTTAAAAACAAGTCTAGGTTGCCACCTAGTGATGCATAATGTTAAAAGAGCTAGAACTTGTAGCTGCCAGACAATCTTAGGCTCTCCTGGCTATACTACACACACTGTCATATGATGATGATGAGGAGGAGGAGGAGGAGGCACATAACCAAGGAGAGGATATAGACTCTACAAAAAGGTTCATACCATTAACTTCTGAAACATCCTTTGTCTTAAAAACAAGTCTAGGTTGCCACCTAGTGATGCATAATGTTAAAAGAGCTAGAACTTGTAGCTGCCAGACAATCTTAGGATCTCCTGGCTATACTACACACACTGTCATATGATGATGAGGAGGAGGAGGAGGAGGAGGCACATAACCAAGGAGAGGATATAGATTCTACAAAAAGGTTCATACCCTGAACAAAATTCCAATACAGACTGCTAGAATGCTCCCTCTAAGCTGTGGAGTCTTGTGAGCAAATATTCTACTTTGTGAGTGATTGGCATTAAAGTTGTGAGCGAGCAATTTGGCTGCTGCATCAGTTAGTTTGCTCTGGAGCCCTCCTTCCTGAGCTAAGATAAAAATGTGTGAGCTGGAGGCTAAAAAACGGTCAGCTAGCTCACCTCAACGCAGCTTAGAGGGAACACTGGCTACAACCAATTTTCAGATTCTCGAGAAATTACAGGGCCCTGGGAGGTAAGAAAGAGGCAAAAATGGGCGAAATCCCTCTACTGACTTGGCCAGAGCAGATTTCCATCTGATGGGGTTTTTCTTTTCTCCAGCACCCTGAACCAATATGGATTTACATACCTAGTTGCATGACTTCTGCCTGGGAAATACAATCACCAAAGCAATAAACAGGGGCTTAGAGAGAAAGACGGAGAAGCACGGATGCAAAGCGTGTTCGGAAACGTTTACACCAAAAGGGGTACGTTGTGGAAAGGAAGGAAGGATTGGACGTCCGTAAATCTCAGCCGTGGCAGCCCGGCTCTGAAAAGCCATTAGAGGAAAGACATGACAAGTCTTGTAATAATATCCCCGGGAACATGCAAACGGCAGCTTGGGAGCCTCACCGAGAACACGGCGTGTTCCACAACAATTGTTTAATGTCTAATCCCGTCGGAATGATTACCCCCAGAACTTATGTTAATGTCAGCTCGACGCGCTCGAGAAAATAAATCTCGTCTCAACATCAGATTACACTGTTGGGAACACGCCACGTTATTTCCATAATCTGACGAATGGGGAGAATTACATGCGAGGCTTTACCTGATGACAATGCGGGGAATAAAGCTTTTGCCTTCATCCTTTATGTTACTGGGGGGGTGCCCCCCCACCCAGCTGTGCTCCCTCGGAGAGATGGTAGGCAAAGAGCTGTGCAAATCCTCTGAAGAAATGCCTTGCAAGGCGATTGATTTATGACCATCAGTTATTAGTCTCTGCTTTCATCACGCTAAGGACCTCGCCACCCGTCTTGGCCTTGCTGTTTCGATTTGCAAGTTGCATTTTCTGACCTGGCTTTCCCCCTTTCAGGACAAAGCTACAGTCGTCTTTCCTCCCCCCCCCCCCCCCCCACTGTAGTAAGGAAATTCAATGGAAAGTACATTGCACACACGTACATGAAGCTGCCTTAAGACGAAATCAGACCCTCGGTCCATCAAGGTCAGTCTTGTCTACTCAGACTGGCAGCCGCTCTCCAGGGTCTCGGGAAAAGGTCTTTCCCATCACCTCCTGCCTGTCCCCTTTTAACTGGAGATGCCGGGGATTGAACCTGGGACCTTCTGCATGCCCAGCAGATGCTCCGAGCCAGAGTCGTAAAAGCGCGTTTTTCTGCTGATTCTATAGAAATGGCATTAAAAAAAACCCCCAACATGAAATGTGTAACTGTTATAAGAAGGGGCTTTCAAAAAGAGGAAAGAAATCGGGAATGCCAACAAAATGAAAGAAACGAAAAGCTCATAATGGTAACAAATGGAAACAGAAAGAACCTCAAGGTCATATCCAGACTTTACAGGGAGGGCTGAGTCCGTTGTTTTGTCTATTGTTCTAACATGCTGTCCTACTTTATTGCGAACAAGAAACAGAACTCTGGATGGGGGATTCACGCTTGACAGAGCCCTGGATTCCTTGATCTGGATTCGCCTCCAAAAATCTAACTGCCAATGCTTGGGAACCAGCAGGAGGACTGTGAGGGCTGGGCAGCACACTGGGAGAAAAAATTGAAAGAAAAATAAGGCCTTGTCTACTTAAACGAAGCTGTTACCATAGAGTTCATAGCAATTCCTAGAGCTACCCAAAAGGGACGCGGGGGTAGTGCTAGGAATTGCTGGAAACTCTATGGGAAAACCAGAAGGTCTTAGCAAAATGTTTCTGCCAGTTTCTAAAGCTACCCTTTGTCACTTCCTGGTAGTTCTAGGGATTGACAGGAATTTTATGGTAGGAATGTCCTGGAAGTAGATGGGGCCTTATTTTCTAATTTTTCTCCTGGTGCTGCTTCCAGCACTTGCAGGGAACAGGACCAGGGGGTGGAGGATTTTACAATCCCACTGTGGAGTTAGCAGCCCTGTGGTTCATAGATGCAGGCGAGTGAGGTGGAAAGGAGGTGGTGGAAGAGATGAGACCGCTACAGATCGTAGGAGGGTATCTCATTTTGGAGAATTCCTGTTTGCTTTTCTTTTTAAAAAGTTCCCTCCAACTATAAAAGCACAATGAACAAACAGAGATGCCAGAACTTTTCATCCTGCTGTGCTATTTTCAATTTTCCTTGAATTTTCAAGGAGATTTTATTTTCTAAATGCAAAGGAACCCGGGTTGCTGCCTGAAATAGAACCCACCTTATTCTCCTGTGCGTGTGAACCAGGTAAGATGTACCATTTGTAGGGGTGCCGGCCTCTAGGTGAGATAGGGTTGCCAGCCTCCAGGTGGGGCCTGGGGATCTCCCACTTTTACAACTGATCCCCAGCTGACAGAGATCAGCTCCCCTGGAGAAAATGGCTGCTTTGAAGGGTGGACTCTATGGCATTGTACCATGCTGAGGCCCCTCCCCTCCCCAGACCCCGCCCTCTCCTGGCTCCACCCCCAAAGTCCCCAGGTATTTTCCAACCCAGATTTGGCGACCCTAAGGTGAGAACTGGGGATCCCTGGGAATTACAGCTCATCTTCAGACTACAGAGATAATTTCTCCCCAAGGAAATGGATGCTTTGGAGGGTGGACCCAATGGCATTGTTCCCCACTGACGCCTCTTTCCTTCCCAGGCTCTATCCCCAATTTCCAGGAGTTTCCCAACCACAGGAGTTTCCCCACCACAGCCAGTGGCCGGGGGTGGGGGGGGGACCCAGCCGCTCTAATCCCTGCCCGGTTTCTGACCAACCTGCTTCATCGTATCAGCAATGTGCTTATTTGGCCTTGAAACGTCTCTCCACCATCTGCTTGGACTTTACAAGTTTGGAACGTTAAAAGAAATCTCTTCCCTGGGAACTGTGAATGTGTCAGCCAGCGTCCCAGCCCAGGTTTCTAGTGCCGGCCACAATAAACAACACGGTGTCGCAGGCCACAATATTAAGTCCAGGACGAACATCTATCACCTTGTTATCGGTACTATAGGCTGGTGTGAGAATGTTGCCACTGGCAGGGCAGTCAAGTTGACAAATTGGTGTGGCAGGCTTGTCCTGGGGAGACGGGACAAGTTTACTTATTAGGCGATGTTGGCGGTGGGGAATCAAACACTCAGAGGCAACCGCGTGGCTCTCCTTGCGACTGCCTGAAGAGAGGAAGGCTTAAAGCAGGTCTGCTGCCCACAAGTCGAGAGTGGCCCTCTCATTTTGTGAAGGGAGACATATCAGGGGGGTCAGTCAAGGTTCTGTTTTTTGCTGTTAGCCTGAGATTGTGAAAGCAAGCATCTGGCAGGCAGTCTGAAAGCAGCGGAATGAAGTCATCTGCAGAGCCAGGAGGGGCGGTGGCTTAGTGGCAGAGCATCTGCTTGGCATGCAGAAGGTCCCAGGTTCAATCCCCGGCACCTCCACTGAAAAAGATCAGGTACTGGGAGATGTGAAAGACATCCATCTGAGGTCTTGGAGAGCCGCTGCCAGTCTGAGTAGACAAGACTGACTTTGACAGACCAGTATAAGGCAGCTTCATGTGTTCGCACTGGACTGTATCCTACCACTCCACTCTATAAGAGCAGAGCAGAAGGAGATGTCCTCGAGAAGAAGAGCACCATCCTTCAGAAGCAGTGCATCTGCCACAGGAAAAGAGGGGCCATGGCTCAGTGGGAGAACATCTGCTTGGCATGCCGAAAGTCCCCAGTTCAATCCCCGACATCTCCTGTTGAAAGGACCAGGCAGTAGGGTAATGTGAAAGACCTCTGCCTGAGTCCCTGGAGAGCAGCTGCCGGTCTGAGTAGGTGATATTGACATCGATGGACCAAAGGTCTACTCAGGGCTCATTTCAAAGCAGGAGCTCCTTTGCATATTAGGCCACACATCCCTAATGTAGCCAATCCTCCAAGAGCTTACGGAGCTCTTCTTACAGGGGCTACTGTCAGCTCTTGGAGGATTGGCTCCATCAGGGGGGCGTGGCCTAATATGCAAAGGAGCTCCTGCTACGGAATGAGCCCTGGGTCTACTTAATTAGTCTCTGCTATTCAGTTCAGCTTGTCATCAAATAAAGAAAAGAAACAACAACCGCTAGATACCTTTGGGACCGCCTCTTTCAATATGCCCCTGGAAGGGTATTACGCTCAGGGAATAAGAACCTCCTGGTGGCCCCCGGCCTGAGAGAGATCTTCAACCAGGGCCAGGGCTTTTTCCTCTCTGCCAGAAAACATCCATGCCCTGCAGGAATTACTACATTTCTGCAGTGCATGTAAGGCAGAGATGTTCCACCAGGCATTCAGTTACGGACAGCGATGGGAAAGTATGGCACGTGGCACTTTCATATACTCTCTCCATCCCTCAACACCGCCCCCCCAGGAGGCTGGGAAGCTGAATTGTTCCACCATCTTGGACTGCATACTGTTTTATTTATTGATCTGTATGGGGGGGGGGGGGGTTCCGATTTACTGTTTTAATCTAAATTATTTATTGTATGCTATTCTGCTGCAAAAGGGCCACAGTGGCTCAGGGGTTAAGTCGCTGAGCTGCAGACCAAAAGGTCGGTCGCTCGGCAGTTCGAGACCCGAGTGCCGTGTGACGGAGTGAGCGCCCGTCTCTGGCCCCAGCTCCTGCCAACCTAGCAGTTTGAAAGAAGAAGAAGAAGAAGAAGGAGATTGGATTTATACCCCGCCCTACACTCCCCAAGGGAGTCTCAGAGCGGCTTACAAACTCCTTTTCCCTTCCCCTCCCCACAACAGACACCCTGTGAGGTAGGTGAGACTGAGAAGAAGAAGAAGAAGAAGAAGAGATTGGATTTATACCCCACCCTCCACTCCCCAAGGGAGTCTCAGAGCGGCTTACAAACTCCTTTTCCCTTCCCCTCCCCACAACAGACACCCTGTGAGGTAGGTGAGACTGAGAAGAAGAAGAAGAAGAAGAGATTGGATTTATACCCCACCCTCCACTCCCCAAGGGAGTCTCAGAGCGGCTTACAAACTCCTTTTCCCTTCCCCTCCCCACAACAGACACCCTGTGAGGTAGGTGAGACTGAGAAGAAGAAGAAGAAGAAGAGATTGGATTTATACCCCACCCTCCACTCCCCAAGGGAGTCTCAGAGCGGCTTACAAACTCCTTTTCCCTTCCCCTCCCCACAACAGACACCCTGTGAGGTAGGTGAGACTGAGAAGAAGAAGAAGAAGAAGAGATTGGATTTATACCCCACCCTCCACTCCCCAAGGGAGTCTCAGAGCGGCTTACAAACTCCTTTTCCCTTCCCCTCCCCACAACAGACACCCTGTGAGGTAGGTGAGACTGAGAAGAAGAAGAAGAAGAAGGAGATTGGATTTATACCCCACCCTCCACTCCCCAAGGGAGTCTCAGAGCGGCTTACAAACTCCTTTTCCCTTCCCCTCCCCACAACAGACACCCTGTGAGGTAGGTGAGACTGAGAAGAAGAAGAAGAAGAAGAAGGAGATTGGATTTATACCCCACCCTCCACTCCCCAAGGGAGTCTCAGAGCGGCTTACAAACTCCTTTTCCCTTCCCCTCCCCACAACAGACACCCTGTGAGGTAGGTGAGACTGAGAAGAAGAAGAAGAAGAAGGAGATTGGATTTATACCCCACCCTCCACTCCCCAAGGGAGTCTCAGAGCGGCTTACAAACTCCTTTTCCCTTCCCCTCCCCACAACAGACACCCTGTGAGGTAGGTGGGGCTGAGAGAGCTCTTTCCCAAGCTGTCCTTGAGGGAACAGCTGGTACAGAACTATGGCTTGCCCAAGGTCATCCAGCAGCTGCAAGTGGAGGAGTGGGGAATCAAACCCGGTTCTCCCAGATTAGAGTCCGCGCACTTAACCACTACACCAAACCGGCTCTCCAAAAAGCTAGAAGCTGCAAGTAGGGAAATAGTGGTGGGAAGGTAACAGCGTTCCGTGAGCCTCAGCGTCTAGTCATGCCAGCCACATGACCTTGGAGAAGTCATCGGACAGCGCTGGTTTTTCCGAAAAGTGACATCACACTGTCACCAACAGTCCCCCTTCCCAAGTTCCTGCCCAACCGCTCTCCTGCTGGTCGCCAGGCCACGCCCAACGACCCTCACGGAAACCGTATCAGGCGTACGCCATAATGAGCATGAGTTATGTTAATGGTAATGTGATTTTTATGACTCTCTCCATAACAAGCTTACCTTTCCCCGTCTAATCATTCATGTCATAAAATTCCGTGTCTGCATAAATATTCCTGCCCACAAATTCAGTCACCTTTTGTCGGGTTTTTCTGGGAAACCCTTTTTCATAGGCCGCTTTAACTCAAACAATTAAACGGGTTAATAGAATGGATTTTGGCATTAGCGGGGGGGGGGAGGGAGGAGGGGGAAGACTGGTATCAAATATTAAATTATTCTTGATTAATTCTTTTATGGGCTTGGGCTTACAACTGATTTAATGCCTCCTGGATAATTACTTCTATTATCACTCTTCTTTTGAGTTTTAATTAACTGTTCAAAATTCCCTCATTCTGACTTCATTTCACCTTTCTGCAAAACAGCCGACTTTCTGTTTAGACATTCCATTAACGTGGCGGCACCCTAACAAGACTGAGATGCTGGGCTTGTATTCCATCACAGAGATGTACGATTGGAGAATAATAGTCTTGCTTTCCTTCCCCCCCCCCCTTCCTCCCCCCCCCCTTTGTTAGTTCCAAATATTGTGATTCCCAATTCAGTTTACTGGCATCTCGCAGCCTCGAGCTGGAGGCAGAAACCCCTTTAGAGAACACTGAAGGGGATCTGATAGAGTGATTGATATCTATGATGTACACCCTCGTTTCTTTTCTCCCATTGTTGTATCAGGTTAATCCAGCCTGAAGTACTAAACAACTTCAGGGTATACGACATCGCCGAGACAGTGTGATAGCACGGTTCTTGTGTCGGATTAAGACCCTGGAGGTAGCGGAAAGTGCCGTTGAGTCACAGCCAACTTATGGTGACCCTGTAGGGTTTTCAGGACGGGAGACAAACAGAGGCGGTTTGCCACTTGCCTGATTCTGTGAAGCAGTCCTGGGTTTCCTTGGTGGTCTCCCATCCAATGTGCTAACAGGGCTGACCCAGGTTAGCTTCCAAGATGTGACAAGATCAAACTAGCCTGGGTCATCTAGGTCTCAGCAGGCGGTGAAGTCTCAGCCAACTTACAGCAACCCCATAGGGTTTTCAAGGGGAAAGATGAACAGAAGCTGAGGCTTCTCTCCTCCCCAAACCCTGCTCTCTCCTGGATCTGCCCCCAAAGTCTCCAGGTATTTTCCAACCCAGACTTGGCAACTCTAGTCCATCAAGGTCACTATGGTCTACACCAGTGTTTTTCAACCTTTTTCGAGCTAAGGCACATTTCTTTCATTGAAAAAATCCCGCGGCACACCTGACAATATCTCACGGCACAGTGGTTGAAAAACACTGAAATACAAGCTAAATGGGTCATTCGTTGCCTCAGCTCAAGTATTAACTATGACAGTATTACAAATGCACGTAATAGCCACTCAACTTGAAATCCTAAGTTACAGATCCAAAGTGTAATGGCTCCTTCCCATAACATTGACCTGAGTTTCAGAAGAAATATAATGTGGATGTATTTTAATACTGCGATTCTGCTAAAGTTTTTCAAATAGAGAGTTTAAACTCTTACTCTTATGTGAACGGCATTCTGCTGACCATAAGTGATTTGAAGAGAAGCACAGTACACCCATTCTTCGCTGAGGGACAGTTACTGATTTGAACCCCATCCTGACAGAAACAGCTAGCTGTTACCATCAAACATATTCAGGTTTACTGGAATGTCTTGGTGCAAATCACCCTACCTCAGGCCGGCCACAGAGCGTGCGAGCGGAATCAGCGAGACCGCGCCACTGTTCTTTCTCGCATGCGCAAACGCGTCCTGGAAGGTCAGCCCGGAAGGCACATTTCTTTCATTGAAAAAAATCCAGCGGCACACCTGACAATATCTCGCGGCACACCAGTGTGCCACGGCACAGTGGTTGAAAAACACTGGTCTACACAGACTCACAGCACCTCTCCAGGATCTCTGGCTGAGGCCTATCACATTGCTTGGTTCCTAGTCCTTTTTAACTGGAGATGCTGGGGGGTTGGACCTGGACCCTTCTGCATGCAAAGCAGAGGCTCTTCCACTGAGCCACGGCCCCTCCAGCTATCTTGAACTGGAGTGCAAGAACATTTTAATCTTCCAGGTCATTCCATTGCTGACCTAAAAGTTGCAGTCCTCAAGAAAATTTCAATGAACTTGAGTTTCATTCGCAGGTTCAGAACAATGAACTCCCCAGGACTGAATAGGGACAGAGGGTTCTCATCTCACTACAGATGGTAACTGTCTGCCCCCGAGCAGTTCCCCTGTGCTCTAATCAACCTGACCACAATATGCATGGTACTTCTGCATCTTTTATGACCTCCCTCCCACCTTCGGTCTAGAACAGGAGGACTTGGAGATCTCCATTTCTGCTCGTGTCTAACAAAGGGAGCTTTGACTCTGGAAAGCTGATACCCTGAAATTCTTTTGGGTCTCCAGGGTGCTCCTGGACTCGATTGGAACTGTTTTACCGCAGACCAACATAGCAATCCTCTGAAAACAACCTTCTAAACCTACTGACTTCAATGGACTTAGAAAGTATAACTCTGCTTAGGATTGCTCTACCAACCCTATGATGGACTAATGTTCTGATTCAATATAAGGCAGCTTCAGGTGTCTGTAAGAATCCCAAAATGCTCAAAGAAATTCAGAGGAGGCCAATTTTGTTAAGATCCTTCATTGCGCGTTGGAATACCGGCAGATCCGGTTCAGATTTGCAGCAGAAGCTATTGCTTCTTGCCTTGGAAGATCCCACCACTGGTTATCTGCCAGCCTGTAAGTTAACTGGCTAAAATACCCTCCTTACTAGTTTAGCAGCAAGGTGGCAGTGTTCACTCACAGGCCGTGGTGGGTTTGGACCACCGTCCTGCGATCACCGAAACTCGCCCAGGTTTGCTGGAAAACGTTGTAACACTAATACATTGCGCATTTCCATGAAATGCGGCGCGCATATTAGGCACCCTTGGAATCAGATTTATTGGCTCATAAATACTGGAAAGAGCAGAACCACCCAGCTAGTCTCTGACCCTGCTCCATTCAGAATATGCTATTTCCAAACGCATGCTTTATTGTCCATAAAGGGTAGCTGTTAATGGATAGGTAGAAGGACCTTGGATTTATGCTGATGGAAACTCCCCCCCCCCCAGCACACTTATGTGCATTGGTACATAATGTACAGAGCAGCTTTGCACAAGACAATTCTCCCCTTGTCTTAATAGAGCACTTCAGACAGGAGATTCTCAAGCACAGGTCCTTTAGGGTATTCCTTTGTTAGGCAGAGATGGGAGTACACACTCTTGACCATTTTTGACCTCACATCTACCTTTCCATTGTTCTGGCTCTTGTTCTACACCAGACATCGCTTGCAGAGATAGGCACGGAGAGAGATACAGAGGACAGCTGTGTGCAAGGATCTGGGGACATGGAATTTCATCCAAAACGGGCATTGCAGGACGAGGGTTAAGATGAGACCCTATGCAAACTTCTTTCGAGCCTGATCTTTGCCAGCCCTTCACAGTTTGTCTTGTTGATCCAATTAACCAGCTACAAAATCTCTAGCCTGTAACACTGTCTGAACTCAGATGCACACGGTCCCATCTGATGCTTGGAAAATGTCTCCCCTGAAGCTGGGTGTGATTATTAGGGGTGAAAGGTACTACCTGATATAGGACCTTCTTCATCTCTTAAATGGTGTGAGATGTTCTTCATGCCCTGGGGGGAGTTCAGAGGGGGGAGCACAACATTGTGCAAGATTTTTTAAAATGCCACCTGATCTACTTATGGGAAGTTCTGACCTGAAGTGACAAAAGGGAGCTCTAGGTATCACCAGAAACTCTACAGTTTTACCATATTGTTTCCGATAATTCCTAGAGCTACCCTTTGTCACTTCTGGTAAAAAAAACTGCCTGTAAGTACATAAGACTGAATTTGTAAAAAATAAAATAAAATGTACTTAACAGGAAGTTCTCCTGTTCTTACAAGAAGTTCTAATCAGAAGTGACAAAGGTTAGCTCTAGGAATCACCAGAACTCTATGGTTTTACCATACAGTTTCTGATGATTCCCAGAGCTACCCTGTGTCACTTCTGGTAAGAACTTCCTGTAATTACACGAGGCAGCATTAAAAAAAATTATCCCAGGCCATGGGACCTGGAGGTGGGGAATCCCCATCCCCCCCCCCACAGCTTTTCAGTTCTAGCCCCAGGAGACCTGCCCCCAATCAGAGAACCCATAAAAGTCATATCATAATGAATCTGTATGTATCTGAACTGATGTTTTTGAGTGTTGGACAAGGACCAGGGAGAACCACGTCCAAATGAAGCTTACTGAGTGAGTTAGGGCCAGTCACCCCCTTTCAGCCTAACCTACCTGGCCAGGGTTGTTATGAGGATAAAGCAAAGAAGGGAAGACCAACGTATCCCACTTGGAGCTCCTTGCAGGAAAGGTAGAAAAAACATATTGGACAGATGGGTGCAGTTGGCAGACATTATGGCTTCCAACAGATTTTTAAAACTGTGTTGCTCACTTGAATTGTACCCACTAAATTACTGAAACCTCACTATAGATGCCTCTGAGGGAGAGTACAGTGTGAAATAGCTTGCATTTTAATATGTGTGGTTGCCTTACCAGGGCGACGCTCTGGCAATCGCCCCAAAACTCTATGGTGCCATAGAGTTTTGGGGCAATTGCCAGAGCGTCGCCCTGGTAACGCCCCCAACGTGATGACGTCACTTCTGGGCGACGTCATTACGTTGGGGAAAGTCGTCCTAGCAAGACGACTTCGGGGGTGGGGATCCCCCGCCCCCTGGGCTGATTTGGCAGCCCTATGGAGTTACCACAAGTAGGTATGCATAGAAGAGGTAGCCATTATTTATGGGTGCTCCATGATGACCCTGAATTTTTAGGCTAAAGATTAAGGGTCTGAGAAACGGGCCCCAAATAGTGAGGTTTGGCAGCACTGGGATATATAATTTTGCTCACTCCATCTCAAAAAAGTACATAAGAAAAGCCCTGCTGGATCAGACCAGGGGTCCATCTAGTCCAGCATCCTGTTTCACACAGTGGCCAACCAGCTGTCCTGGAGGGCCAACAAACCCAGCCTAGGCCTCCCCCTGATGCTGCCTCCCAGCACGGACATTCAGAGGCCCACTGTCTCTGTATACGAGGTTCCCTTTCGTCACCATAGCATGCAGCCATGGATGGACTTGCTCTCCACAATCTGTCTAATCTGCTTTAAGATCATGGCCAACGCTACGTCCACTGGGCAGTGAATTTTACAATTTAATGATTACCCACCAGCTGCATTGCGTAATCCCAAATTCCAATATTACCAAAAAAGGAGGGAAAGTGTTCTCTGTCCACTTCCTCCATCTCATGCATAAATTTATAAACCTCTGTCATGTCCTTGCCCTGCCCTGGATGGGCCAAGCTAGCCTGATCTTGTCAGATCTTGCAAGCTAAGCAACTGGTCATTACTTGGATGGGAGACCGCCAAGGAATTCCAGGCTCGCTATGCATAGGAAGGCAATAGCAAAGCATCTCTGTCAATCTCTTGCCTTGAAAAACCATGTGGGGTCAGCCTAAGTTGGCGGCGACTTGATGGCACTTTACACACTCATCATATCCCCCCCTTCGATATCCTTTTTCTAAACCGGAAAACTCTAGACACTTTAGCTTCTGCTAATAGGAAAGGCGCACCAACCACTTAATCCTTTCAATTGCCCTCTTCTGCGCTTTTCCCAGTTCCTCAAGGTCTTTTTTGAGATGTGGCAATCTTTTTTTAAAAATACAGCAATTAGAAATACATACACAGAACCCCAAATATACAAGGGCATTCCAATAGTGCTCATTGTATTTTCAGTCCCTTTCCTAATCATCCCCAGCATGGAGTTTGCCACTTTTCATGGCTTCTGTACACTGAGCTGACATTTTCATTGAGCTATCCTAGGACTCCAAGGTTTCTTGCCTTCTCAGCCTCTGCCAGTTTGGATCCCACAGCATAAAGTTAGAATTTTTTGTTCCAATATATGCCTCATTACACTTATTTATGGTGAACTCCACCCACTCCCCCAACTTAGAGAAATCTTCTTAACCGCTGTTCATAATGGGGGTTTCCATCATCCTGAATAGTAGCTACACAGCTTTCTCCCAATTCCAGATCATTTATGAACAAATTAAATGGCACTGATCCCAATGCTGATCTTTGTGGGATGTCACCGCTTACTTCCATTAGCTATGAAAGCCGTCCATTTATCCCTAATTTCTGCTTCCTGTAGTTTAACCAATTTTTATTCCTTCAGAGGTCCCATCTTCTCACCCCATGACCGCTAGACTTACTCAGGTGACTTTGGTAGTTACCTCATCAAAAGCCTTTTGGAAACTTGAATATATAATGCCTACTGGATCAGCCTTATCCATGCGCTTGTTAACTTTCTCAAAGAACTCCAGAAGGATGGGCAGGCAGGGCCTCCCTTTGTAGAAGCCATGCTGATTTTCCCTCAGCAGGCTTTGTTCTTCAATATGTTTAGTAATTCGGCCATTAATAAGAGTTTGTATCAATTTGGCTGGAACAGATGTTAAGCTAACTAGCCTGTAGTTTCCTGGATCCCCTCTAGACCCCTCTTTATACATTGGGGTAACGTTTACTACTTTCAAGTACTTTCCAAAAGAAAAAGTTACATACGCTGGTTAAGAGAACATCAATTTCACATTACAGTGCATTAAGGAACTTTGATTGTATGTCATCCAGATAGGGTTGCCAGCTTCCAGGTGAGGCCTGGGGATCTCTCAAAATTACAACTGATTTCTGGAATACAGATGGAGAAAATGAAAATGGCTGCTTTGGAGGGTGGGATCTATGGCACGGGCCTGTAGCCAGGATTTTGTAATTTGGGGAGCTTTAAATAAGTCGGGGGGGGGGGGGGCCTGACGTCAGTTGGGGAAGCAAGCCATCCTTGGGGAAGGGGTAGTGGCATCAGGGGAGCAGATGGGGGTTGTGGGGTCTTGACAGGAAATCGGGGGCCCAGCCCCCAAATGCCCCACTGTGGCTATGGGCCTGCCATGGCATGACATTCCTGCTGAGCTCTCTCCCCAAACTCTACCCTCCCCAACCTCTGCCCCCAGATCCCCAGAAACTCCCCAGCCCGGAACTGACAAACCTACATCCAGACCCAGAGACTCACTAGCTTTCAGTTTACCCAGTAGCTTTGGGGCTTTGCCAGTTTGGTGTAGTGGATAAGGGCATGGACTCTAATCTGGGAGAACCGGGTTTGATTCCCCACTCCTCCACTTGCACCTGGCTGGATGACCTTGGGCAAGCCATGGTTCTGTACCAGCTGTTCTCTCAAGGACAGTTGTCTCAGAGCTCTCTCAGCCCCACCTACCTCACAGGGTGTCTGTTGTGGGGAGGGGAAGGGAAAGGAGTTTGTAAGCCCCTCTGAGACTCCAAGTGAGTGGAGGGTGGGATATAAATCCAATCTCTTCTTCTTCTTCTTCTTCTTCTTCTTCTTTCATCAGGTCAATTTAACAGTTCTTCAGATCCCCTTCCCCAAAACAGTGGGTTCACTGGGTACATGTCACATTTTCCAAAGGGAAAAAAAAGACGAAAAAAGTTCATTCAGTTCCTCTGCCATCTTCCCCTTTTCCCTAAACAATCTGTTCACTCCATTAAGTTCGCCAGGTTCCCACCTGACCACCGATGGGGGATGAGGGGGTCAGGCTGCCAGATCCAGGTTGGGAAACTCGTGAAGATTTGGGGATGGAGCCTGGGGAGGACAGGGACCTCAGTGGGGTGCAATGCCATGCAGCCTACTCTCCAGAGCATCCATTTTCTCTTTGTAGTCTGGAGATGAGCCGTAAAAGAGAGCCAGTTTGGTGTAGTGGTTAGGAGCATGGGCTCTAATCTGGGAGAAGCGGCTTTGATTCCCCACTCCTCCACATGCAGCTGCTGGTGTGACCTTGGGTCAGTCATGAGTTCTTTCAAAGCTGTTCTCTCAGGAGCAGTTCTTGAGAGAGCTCTCCAAGCCCCACATACCTCACAGGGTGTCTGCTGCGGGGAGGGGAAGGGAAAGGAGATTGTAAGCCACTCTGAGATTCCTTCGGATAGTGAAGGGTGAGGTATAAATCCAATCTCTTCTCTCTCTCCTTCTTCTCTTCTAATAACAGGGGATTCCCAGGTCCTACATGGAGGCTGGCCTCCCCATTTGTCATCCAGCGGTCCAGTGACCTCCCTGGCCAGTTACAGACATACTTGAAGAAATGATTGCTTGTTTTGATATTTTTAGCAGCCTGCTCCTTAAGTTCTCTTTCTGCCCACAAAATAGGCCTCCTCCTACCCAAGTTTGCTAGCCTATCTGCTCCACACCACACACACTTGCGAAACTGCCGTATCCTAAAATGGAGAGAAGGGGGAAAAGAACCACTCTCTTCCGACATAAGGTAGTTTCCCATCCTAATCCCTTGAAGGTTCTTAACTCACCGCTGCTGACAGAGCAAGTGGCTATTTGCAAGTTGGGCTTTGTACGTACTGTGGCTGTACCTTTCAGAAGGACTCTTCCCGCACCATGACTTACGGGACAAAAGCATGGGCCGACACAGAGCAGAAGCCCAGCCTGCCAATCTAAGCGTGGCATGCGGATTCTGTTTTGTTTTGTTGCGTCAGAAGGCTTTCACCACAAATCTATCCATGTGTATAAAAAAAGAGGGCTACTCACCAGTCCGGGATTTAGAAAATGTGCTAGCGATTTGTGTTCTGCCTTTTGTCAATAGCATTAAGATTTGCAGTTTGCAGTGAATTATCCACTGACCTAAATCCTCGCAAGCTACCCAAATCTGGAGCTGAGATAAAGTCATGCCGGAGTTTGATACATTTATCAGTGGCTGGCATGCCGCGCTCGCTTAAAGGAAGGCGGGCTATTTTTCAAGCTTTCTTCCAGCGCCAGACACACGCACAAAAAGGGAGAGAAACAAATGAATTACAACCCATTGACACCGATGGTTTTAAATAATTATCAGTCGCTTATTGTCTGGGAAACACAATGAGGCAAGAGTTACCTCTCCGGTTTTTCTTTCCCTGCCGTCAACGGCTCCCGCTTCCCCACCTCCCCTCGGGAGACTCGGAGACGCCATTGATAGGCCTTGGTGTAAGGCACCCAAGGTATTTTCCTGACAGGTCCAGAAATGATGCATTGTTCTTTCATTATGCTAAATACACTGGCTCGATCATGCCTCATTATACGAGATATAATCCATTACCGCTCAGTGGAATGAGCGCTTGATAGGAGAGAGACGGCGGGGCGTGCCGGTTGTCACAATCGCTTCGTGGGGGTGGGGATGGGGGGGGAATAACCACCCCTCCTCAGCTCCAGCCTCCAAGACTCCACAATTCCCCTCGACTGCGGCTGCCACACAATAACTGCAGGCATGCCCATTAGCGCTTCGGGACAAATTCCTCTTGGCAGAATTTGCTGGAGGCAATATACACCTGTGGATTCTGTAACAGGGCCCAGTTCTGTTTTTTTGGGGCCCCTGGGCAGATAGAGCCCGGGGGCCCGCTCATTCCTTCCCGTCCACTTCCACACCTGCATGCCCCCACCTTCCCGTGCGTCCTTCTCCTGCGCACAAGCCTTCCCAGCGTTCATGCTCAGCTGCCTGTACCACTTTGCCATTGCCACCAGGAGTGCCACTACTGCGCACCACCCACATGCCCTTCCTCGATGACTCTGGGTATTTGGGGGCATGGGTACAGACAGGTGGCAAGGGTTGGGGTCAGAGGCAGTGAGCCCCACCAGAAGTCCAGGGCCCTGGCAGCGACCCCACCTCAGGGTTTGCTGACACTGGCCGTCTATCCACAGATTTTGCACTCCAGATGTGATTCGTTTTCATATTTCATGCTTCCTCTAACGAGATCAGGTTAAACGTCTCCGTGTCCCTCAAACGTTATCATCCCAACACTGAGGATCATGTGGTCTGGCCACATTGGGCTGTGTGTTCCACCACCTTTGGAGTGGAGCGGCAGTTTACGAAAGGCCTTTTTGGTGGTGGCGCCCAGACTGCAGAATGCTTTTTAAAAATCCCCCGTACTAGAATGCCTTGAGTCTCGCTCTGCTGGAATTCCGTTTAACTGTTTAACTGATTCCAAAATTGGGAGCATGTTCCAATTCTGCTTTAATGGAGGAACACCCTTTTACTGAGAGCTGGTGTGGTGTAGTGGTTAAAAGCAACGGACTCTAATCTGGAGAACTGGGTTCAATTCCACACTCCTCCACAGGAAGCTATCTGGTCAGTCACAGCTCTTTCAGAGCTCTCTCAACCCCCCCCCCCCAAAAAAAACAACTCTAGCTCATCATCTAGTGGTGCATAATGCTAAAGGTACATAATGCTAAACTTAAGACTGCCAGACAATCTTTGGATCTCTTGGCTAGACTATACACATTAGTGTACAAGAATAATTATTAATTAATTATTACCCTTTTACTGTTGAGCTGTAAGAAAGGCTACTATTGTGAGGGAATCTCCGTTTCACAAGCTGAGTGAAGTCACGGAAGCATCTAGGATTTCACATCCGGATGGTTGTCCAGTGGCCTGACAAAGATCTCACCAGATGAGAACAACAGGGACCTCATCTACATTCGATAGCCCATTTCAGAGTCACCTTCCCCATCTGACTCTGCTGGTGTGCATGGCCCAAAGGACATTTCCAGCCTTCCCACATCTTCTGCCCCCTGCCCCTAATTCTGCACACAGCCCCGGTGTGCTGAGTACAAACCCTACATGATCCTGGGGAAACAGTTGGTTGGTCTAGAGTCAGGGTCCCCATTTTTTGAGCCTGAGGGATTCTGACATCATGTGGTGGGCCCAGGTAAAAAATGGCAGCCACAAAATAACTGCCTCATGAGGTATGGCCATCTACAAAATGGCTGCCCCGATTGACTTTCAGTCGTACAGTGAAGATTCTTCTGCTGTGGTGGCAGATGCTGCCAAAGCAACATTTGTAAAAACCTGCACAGCTGATCAAATCTCTACTGGCCAATCGCTGGTCAAATTCCTCATCTGGCTCTGCCCACTTTCTAAAAACACTTGGTGGACACCAGAGAAGGTGTCAGTGGGTGCCATGGCTCCCATGGGAGCCATGTTGGGGACTCTGGTCTAGACCTTTGGGGGAAGAGCATTTGCTTAAGCTCTGTACTTTATGCTTGGTCAAAAGTGACACCTCTTCCCTTCCATCCCATGGAACCCAGAAACGAAGAAGAGGAGGAGGAGGAGATTGGATTTAGAGAAGAAGAAGAGAAGGAGGAGGAGGAGGAGACTGGATTTATATCCCGCCCTTCACTTCGAGTCTCAGAGCGGCTTACAAACAAATAGCTCTTATAGAGAACTCCTTGAAATTATTGCAGAGGTGGTATTTCACCCCAGTTCGCCTTGCAAGAATAACCAACACAAATAATAAAAAATGCTGGAGAAAGTGTAATCAGTAAGGTGATTGTATCCATATGTGGTGGCTGTGCCCAGCAGTGTCACATTTTTCGGAGAAATTTTTTTGCAGAAATGGCAAAAATTACACATCAAACTGTTTGTGTTACACCAGTTTTGGCCCTATTAACAATATGGGAGAAACAAAATGAAAAGGTGACTTCTAAAGGACTAATAGTGTTTATGGTAAGGGCGGCACGGAGGACAGTTGCTAAAAGTTGGAAAGCCGCAGCATTATTAACAGTACAATCATGGTATCCTGAGTGATGGCAGATTGCAATAGCTGAAAAATTAACAAGTCAAATTAGAATAATCAAACCCAAAGCCAAAACTGTAGACTTCTTTAAAACTTGGCACGATTTTATTTTATACACAACTCAGAACAATACTCAAAGTATGTTTAAGCCCTTCCTCAGATTATGGGATAAAGTTAAATAAGCCTTTCTCTCTATACTTCAATCATGTTGTAACTATACATTAATTATGCATGTTTATAGGATAAGAAAAAAGAAGAAGGAGAAAGAATTCCCTCTCTTTGTATTTATGCTGAATGTTGAACTCTCTACCAATGCCTTAATTTGCTTGTTTTTTGATTTTTTCTTTTTCTTTGTTTTCATGTGTGCACTGTAGGTTGTTCTTCTGTGTGGGGAGTGGGGTGTGTGCTTAATGTTTTATGTCTGGGCTTTTTTGTACATATATTTAAATAAAAAATATTTTTTAAAAGCTCCTTTTTCTTTCCCTCCCCACAACAGACGCCTTGTGAGGTAGGTGGGGCTGAGAGAGCTCTTTTGAGAACTGTCCTTGAGAGAACAGCTCTGAGAGAACTTGTGACGGACCCAAGGTCATCCAGCAGCTGCAAGTGGCGGAGTGGGGAATCAAACCCGGTTCTCCCAGAGTAGAGTCTGCGCACTTAACCACTGCACCAAACTACACCAATAAAAAAGGGGCTTTTGTCAGCTCTCAGTTATGACGCTTAGAAGACATAGCTTCAGGGGTCATTTCGAGCAGGAGCTCGGGGGAGCTCAGCTCCGGGAGTTGGTGCCAGCCCCCGCCCCACACACAGCGGAATGCCTGCTTGTGTCATGGCTGCAGCAAAATGACCCCGTCCCCTGGAAAGGTCCTGGTTCCTCCGACCAGACTTCTGAAGGCTTCAGCCACCACTGAAGCTATCCTCCCAGAATAGTGGTATTTCTGAGGCTTGGATTAGTAGCTGTCCCCTCTCTGCCATTTCTTTCTTTCTTTCTTTCTTTCTTTCTTTCTTTCTTTCTTTCTTTCTTTCTTTCTTTCTTTCTTTCTTTCTTTCTTCTCTCTCTCTCTCTCTCTCTCTCTCTCTCTCTCTCTTTCTCTCTTTCCTTCCTTCCTTCCTTCCTTCCTTCCTTCCTTCTTTTTCTTACTTTCTTTTTCTCTCGTTTCTTTCTCTCCTTTCTTTTTTGCCCTCTGACATACTTCCGGTGATGTCAGAGGGTGTGGCATATGCAAATAAGTTATGCTAATGAGTTATTCTAATGAGCTCCTGCACCTCTTTTTCTACAAAATGACCCCTGCATAGCTTCCCCCCCCCCCCCCACAGTGGAGGCCTGACTACCAGACAATCCTTGTTTTGAAATAAGTAGAACCCGAACTTACATTTTGTTTCATCTTTCCTTCCCTTCTCTGTTCCTCTCTCTTCTCTATCTGTATGCGCTCGGAACAAGCCATTTAAAAACAGAGTTCCAGCTGGAGAATTGCTGGGCTTTTTCCTCCTCGGCCAGCCATTCAAGTCCGGCGACTTTACACACAGGAAAACTCTGATAAAGGAGTGGCTGTTGTCTTGCTGGAGATAAGGACCTTGCCAAGGGCTTCTCTCTCCTGGAGCAGAAAAGGTATTTCCTGTGCCACACACATAAACACTTCAGCAGCAGGGGTCCAGGGCTGTTCTTGGGTACTTCATTAGCCTGCCAAGATGTTAAGTCCCCCCAGATGGTGGGAGCGCTACCCAGAAGCAGAAAGTCCAAAGATTCTGGGTGTTATGCTTAAAGATTTTTAAAATCTGCACAAGCCCAAAGCAGATCCCACACTTCTTTACAGCTACATTTTCTGTTCATCTGCATCTGCATCTTTTTCTTTTTTTATGTTACCAACGTACACACAAGCATTGATATAACATTACAAAAAAGTGATCTTGATTATCTTGGACTGCATCAAGATTATTAGCCACAAGGAACTCTCAGTCTGGGGCAAGTGATGCTCTGTATTCTTGGTGCCTTGGGGGGGGCACAGTGGGGAGGGCTTCTAGCGTCCTGGCCCCACTGCTGGACCTCCTGAGGGCACCTGGTATTTTTGGCCCCTGTGTGACTGAGTGTTGGACTGGATGGGCCACTGGCCTGATCCAACATTGGCTTCTCTTGTGTTCTTATCTTCTTATTTATGTGTTGTGTTTTACCACTGGGCAGGCACACATGTGCACAGAGAAAACGCATCATGCCGAAGCACTTGATACAAGTGTCTCAGCAATGCTCGTGTGTTGCCAGTATTCACCCAGTGCTGGCATGCACATCAGTAACGCAGACAGGCACAAATGCACTAAAGAAAGCTGTGGCTAGCTGTGCTTGCCCAGTACTGTTCGGAAAGCCCTGAAATGAAAAACAATGGAGGGGTCTTCATATATTCTGGGACTGAGACCAGCTGATGGAAACTCCAGCACCAGGAGAGAAATTTGAATAAAGAGAATTTCAAAAGGATCCCTAATTCACCTACGTGATTCCTGTAACCTGAATGTGAACAGCTGAGGAAGCCAGATCCCCCGGTGTGGGGCGGGGCCCCCACACTTCCAGGCCCCACCCCTCCACCGCTGACTAGCTGACCTAAGTCTGAGGCATGAAACCATCAGTTGGAACACTGCTGCCCCTTTTGTCATCTAGTGACTACTAAACTTGAAGTTGCAGTATTGCCTTCTGGCCAGCTGCAGTGGTGGCACCCAAGTGCTTTGAAAAGGTGGCTCCGTCTTCTGGCAAGAACTGGCACAGAGGCTAAGGCGCCTGGGATGGATGCCAGAGCACCAAGTTAAAGACCATTTTGACCCTACAAGAGTTGCAAAGGGGAATGTGGGAGAAATAAGAAGGAAGGGTTTTAGATGGAGGAAAGAAGAAAGAGCTGCTCCAATGTGTCCGGCATAGAAAAAAGGGAGATGGTGTAGCCCAATCTCGTCTGATCTCAGAAGCTAAGCAGGGACAGAAGATGAAGGGAGCCCACCAAGACAGACTCTGCAAGTGAAGGCCACGGCAAACAACCTGTGCTTCCCACTTTTGCCCTGAATGCCCCTTGCTGGGATCACCATACGTCAGCTGTGATTTGAGAGGGCCTTGTACACGCAAACACAAAAAGGTATTGGAAGGGACTACAGCAGGGGTGGGCAAATTGCAGCCCGGAGGCCACATGCGGCCCGCCACAGAGTTTTTTGCGGCCCGCCAAGAAGATTTCAGGACTTCAAGAAAATTGAGCCTAAATTCAATTTGCTCTCTTATCCCATCACTGCTGATATTGATACAGCACCTGAGGAGCTGCAGCTTGAACTTATTGACATGCAGTCAGATCACACTGTGAAAGAAATGTTTAATGCTGTGACATTAGTTGACTTTTACAAATCTTTGTCTGCTGAAAAAATTTCCATGTATGAAGAAATTTGCTGGGAAAATGTTCTCTATATTCGGGTCTACCTATATTTGTGAGCAAAGTTTTTCTTGCATGAAGATCAGCAAGAGTAAATATAGATGCTCTTTGACAGACATTAACTTGCAGGCTGTGATGAGAATCTCAACAAGCAATCTCACTCCTGATTTCAAAAAAATTCTAGAAAAGTGTGATAGGGTACATTTGTCTCATTAAACTGATTCTAAAATTAAATGTGCTTGCAGCTATAGATGATATGCAATTAGCACAATAAATAAATTGAATAAAACTACCACTATTTTATTTAATTTATATTTATTGATTTTTATGATACAATTTATACCTTTTCTCAAATGCAAAGTTAACTAATGAATGCAATCATTTTAAAAGGTGCGGCCCTCCGCTAACCTCCGCTCCCACAAAGTGGCCCCCGAGCTAAAACAATTGCCCACCCCTGGACTACAGCATGGTCAGATCTCAGAAGCTAAGCGGGGTCGGTACTTGGAAGGGAGAACACCACAGAAGGTTTTGCAGAGGAAGGCCATGGCAAACCACCTCTGCTTCTCCCTTCCCTTGAAAGCCCCTTGCTGGGGTTGCTGTAAGCAGGGTTGGCTCTTGGAAGGGAGACCACCAAGGAAGGCTCTGCAGAGGAAGGCCAGGGCAAACCACCTCTGCTTCTCCCTTGCCTTGAACGTCCTTTACAGGAGTTGCTGTAAGCAGAGTTACAGACCACCAAGGAAGACTCTGCAGAGGAAGGCAATGACAAACCACCTCTGCTTCTCCCTTGCCTTGAAAGCCCTTTTCTGGGGTTGCTGTAAGCAGAGACAGAGACCACCAAGGAAGACTCTGCAGAGGAAGGCCAGGGCAAACCACCTCTGCTTCCCCCATGTCTTGAAAGCCCCTTGCTGGGGTTGCTGTAAGCAGGGTTGGCTCTTGGAAGGGAGACCACCAAGGAAGGCTCTGCAGAGGAAGGCCAGGGCCAACCACCTCTGCTTCTCCCTTGCCTTGAAAGCCCTTTGCTGGGGTTGCTGTAAGCAGGGTTGGCTCTTGGAAGGGAGATCACCAAGGAAGACTCTGCAGAGGAAGGCCAGGGCAAACCACCTCTGCTTCTCCCTTCCCTTGAAAGCCCCTTGCTGGGGTTGCTGTAAGCAGGGTTGGCTCTTGGAAGGGAGACCACCAAGGAAGGCTCTGCAGAGGAAGGCCAGGGCAAACCACCTCTGCTTCTCCCTTGCCTTGAACGTCCTTTACAGGAGTTGCTGTAAGCAGAGTTACAGACCACCAAGGAAGACTCTGCAGAGGAAGGCAATGACAAACCACCTCTGCTTCTCCCTTGCCTTGAAAGCCCTTTGCTGGGGTTGCTGTAAGCAGAGACAGAGACCACCAAGGAAGACTCTGCAGAGGAAGGCCAGGGCAAACCACCTCTGCTTCCCCCTTGTCTTGAAAGCCCCTTGCTGGGGTTGCTGTAAGCAGGGTCGGTTCTTGGATGGGAGACCACCAAGGAAGGCTCTGCAGAGGAAAGCCAGGGCCAACCACCTCTGCTTCTCCCTTGCCTTGAAAGCCCTTTGCTGGCATCGCCATAAGTCAGTTTCAACTTGATGGCACATACAAATATATTCTCCACTGGGTGCCAAACAACTGCTTGTGCCTTTTCCCCTGCTTCTGGGTAGATGCAGTCGTACAGAATAAGGCTTCAGCTACCTGAGCCATTGGGACCATCTGTCTGACAAGAGCGTGGGCTTTGCGATGCATGTTGTCAAAAGATGTCAGCAGACACGGCACACTGAAAGAGAAAGCCGCCGGCTCTCCCCGCTCGGACTTTCCTGGGGGAGAGATCATACTGAAGGTTGCAGGATGCCCTGAGATTTAAGGCAAGGAGCCTCTCTTTTTTTCAAAGGAGGTCACCGGGGGGCAAAGCTGGAAGTCTCTAAAAGATCTATCACTTTGCTACTTGTGGAGAAGGAAATCGCAAAGGAAGAGAAAGATTTTTGCTGCTAAAAAAACCCAAGAGTCAAAATAGCCCAGTATACATGAAAACCTGGAAGTAAGACTGGGCTGAAATGGGAGGGGGGGAAGAACAATATTTTGTCCATCAAGAAATGTAGCCCCCCCGATCAAAAAATACGGTGCCCCTAAGCTTAACATTATGTGTGAACACTGCTTCCTGCCCTCACTGAGCCAGTCCGGTGTAGTGGTTAAGGGCACAGACTCTAATCTGGGAGAACCGGGTTTGATTCCCTACTCCTCCACTTGCACCTGCTGGATGACCTTGGGCAAGCTATAGTTCTCTCAGAGCTATTCTGGAAAGAGCAGTTCTCGAAAGAGCTCTCTCAGCCCCATCTACCTCACAGGGTGTCTGTTGTGGGGAGGGGAAGGGAAAGGAGATTTGTAAGGCGCTCTGAGACTCCAAGCAAAGGGCGGGGGTATAAATCCAAGCTCCTCCTCCTCTTCCTCACCATTTTGCCACATGGATGATGCCCCTGGAGAGTCAGAATGGCGTAGTGGTGAGAAAACCGGACTAAGGCTTAGGAATCCTGGGTTCGAATCCTCTCTCTGCTATGAAACAAGCTTGGGCAGATGTGGGCTGGTCATTTTTCCTCACAGGAACCTACCTCACAGAGTTTCTGAGAGGGCACAGTGGGGGAAGGGAGAAGTATTTATGCCAGCCCCCTGACCTCCCTGGCAGAAGAGTGGGATTAAAATATCTAGGTAGATTTGGCAGGGATGCATCTAGATTTTGGTGAGCTGGAGACAAGAGGTCCTCCACTGCTCCCCTCCAACCAGTACGTTACCCATTTTCCACACAAACCCTTCTTCGGGCTGCTACCTGATATATACAGTTGGCTAATTAAAATGGAGTTCCTTTGATTTGGGGGGAAGTGAAGCAAAATTGCTTTGCGGGGAGGGCGGGGCATAAATCAGATAAATAATGGAACAATTAAATAATTAAATAAAATTGAAACAGGGATCTTCAAATGGAATCGACAAGCTTGCAAACATCAGGCTCGGCCCTAATGTAAGGGTTTGAAAAGACCCCCGAGGATGGCCCAGTTGCTGTTTATGCCTGAAATATACGCCGACCTTCTTGTCCGGCAGAGCAATTTCAGCAAACAACACAATTTGTTAGCTACGGAAAAAGAAAATGGACCCTTTCAGGTAGTTAGAGCTGAAATCAAGCCTCTCCTAGGGAAAGGGGGGGAAAACCCACAAATAATAAGGGGAGCTTCTAAACAGTCACTTGTGTATCGTTCTTGGCCATCTTGAAATATCCTCCCGAAATACAGAGGTGGCCTTCCCACGTCGAGTTGATGACCTCAACAGGATTGCAATTCCTGCCGGGACACTGAAGAGCCGACGTGATTAACCAGAAGTGCTGATCCACCCAGAAATGCGCTGATATAATGGCCGCAATAATGATTAGGGGGGCTGAGAATTCCTGCTGAGATCAGGGCGCAAAGCAACAAATGCATTTTTTCCAACTCGCTTTGTACCAAAGGTGATCCAAGCTCGGCTGCCGGCTACTGAGCCCTTTCATGTTAGCATCATAAAAACTGTAGGGGCTCCATTTCTTGTTATTTGTGGCTTCTTTTCTCTCCCACCACCTGCTGCTCGCCTTTTGGATCTACACGGGTGGACAGAAGCCTACAGCAACTTCCTACAAGTTGGAGAGGGACGCCGGAGGCTTGGCAAATAACAGGCTTGAAAACTGAATTTGCACGGCTCGCTAGAGTTGCCAGCCTCCAGGTGGGGGCTGGAGATCCCCCAGAATGTCAACTGATCTCCAGAACAAAGTCCAGGGGCACCTTTAAGACCAACAAAGATTGAGTCATGGTATGAGCTTTCATGTGCACGCACACTTCTCCAGCTACGCATGAAATGGACCGGTTATTTCCATTTCATTGGAACCACGTTTGAGTCCAGTGGCACCTTTAAGACCAACAAAGTTTGAGTCACGGTATGCGCTTTCATGTGCGTGCACACTTCTCCAGCTACAGATGAAGTAGACTGGTCATTTCCATCTTGTTGGAACAAATTTTGACTCCAATGGCACCTTTAAGACCAATAAAGTTGTAGTCAAGGTATGAGCTTTCATGTGCGTGCATGCACATGAAAGCTTATGCTGTGAATAAAACTTTGTTGGTCTTTAGGGTGCCACTGGACTCAGACTTGGTTCTGCTGCTTCAGATCGACATGGCCGCCCACCTGAACTGAGCTCCAGACTACCTAGGTATTTATTTATTTGTTTATTTATGTAAGACGTTTATTCCCCTTCTGGAGGAAATGGCTGCTTTGGAAGGTGGACTGGATGGCATCGTACCCTACTGAGGTCCCTCTCAAACTCCACCCTCAGATCTCCAGGTGTTTCCAAACCCAGAGGTGGCAACCCTACCGCTCGCAAGGCCCATTTTTCCTCTAGTCAAAAACGCTTGTACTGATGATTTGTTCACAATTAAAACAGACCCTGTTTGGAGCGTGTTTGTGCCAGCAACTTTTGGCAGCATGCCTTGTGGTATAAGCAAAGGTGTTGGCATGTACTTGGAACATACTGGATTGCGGCAGTTGACGGGAATTGTAGATTTTTCCCCCCACATCCCAAGGTGATCCGGAGGCAACAAAAACTACAATTCCCATCAACCCCAGCAGGAGTCATTTGCAGGTAGGGTTGCCAGCCTCCAGGTGGGGCCTGGGGATCTCCCGCTTTTACAACTGATCCCCAGCTGACAGAGATCAGCTCCCCTGGAGAAAATGGCTGCCTTGAAGGGTGAACTCTATGGCATTGTACCGTGCTGAGGCCCCTCCCCTCCCCAAACCCCGCCTTCTCCTGACTCCACCCCCAAAGTCCCCAGGTATTTTCCAAACCGGACTTGGCAACCCTATTTGCAGGAAAGAAAGGCCCTGTGTGGAGGCTATCTCCTGTTACAAGACCCATTTCCCGTGGCAATTACCCACCTTTTGGGGAATAGTAATGTTGATCTGTTAAGGGGACTGGGAAAACAGGGTTGAGGAAGTAAGCAACAGAAGGTGTGTGAAGTGCAGCTAGGTTTGCCAGTCTCCAGGTGGGGCCTGGAGATCCAGAATTACAACTGATCTCCAGACGACAGAGATCAGTTCCCCTGGAGAAAATGGTCACTTTGGAGGGCGGACTCTGTGGCATTGCGCCCCACTGAGGTCCATTCCTTCCCCAAGACCTGCTCTCCCCAAGCTACACCCCCAAATCTCCAGGAATTTCCCAGCCTGTAGTTGGCAACCCTAACAACAAGGACATTTCGCAAACGCCTGAACATTTTTGAGTGTTTAGCAGGGATCCTCACGCACAATGGTGTTCACTCTTTACAAATAATGCATCATAACTACAGGAGTTCTCTTTACAGCGATCAAAATGAACATTGAGTATAACCAGGACTATGTGCAACCTCAGAAATGTGCACCTAAGTCATCCACACTCCAGGTTGAAATGAAAGCTTGAATTCTGTGCCCCCCCCCCCCGGGGTACATTATTCAAACTGAATAATTGCTCATAGCATCTCCTATCTTGCACCAGGTATCCTGTAACCTTTAGTAGCGTACATAATTTATTCCACTTTTCTTTAGTCACAAGAAGCATCAGGGAAATACAAACAACACGCAAGTCAACCGGGAATCTTATTCAGCAACTCTAGTCACTCTAGGAATAGTTCCAAAATCTGCCTCTCTTCTGCTTCAGCCACAAAATCCCCATGCCCATTTTGCTTCTCCTTTGCGGAAATCCAACCCACAGTGCCTCCCTTTCAGGCTATTTTCTTATTCCCCACAGCAAATATTTATCGTAAAACAAACACATTTTCCAATCTGGTTTGTGCATCAATAAATGAGCATGATACATTAGGCATGAAAGAACTATGTCACTTGCCAGTAAAAAATACCGTGTCGACCGTGTATAAAAGCTGTATGATAGGAACACGTAAAATGAACGAACTGGCAAAATTGGGAGCAAAAAGCCCACTGAAGTTATGGACTGAGATATAACTGAATATGAAGAGACTGTTAGCTCCTGAGTTCCAGCAATGGCTGATCGTCCTCCTCCTTAATGCTCCTCTTCATTCTCAAGTGCTCCGACCCCCAAACCACACCAGGGTTTGGGATGGCTCACATTCTCCGTAGCACAGATAATCATTCATAAAAACACCCATATCATTACATGTGTAATTACCATAAAGTTGACACTGACTTATGGTGACCTCAGCCAAGGGGCTTCCAAGGCAAATGAGAAGCAGAGGGGGTTGGCCATGGCCTTCCTCTGCAGAGTCTTCCTTGGTGGTCTCCCTTCCAAGAACCAACCCTGCTTACAGCAACCCCAGCAAGGGGCTTTCAAGGCAAGGGAGAAGCAGAGGTGGTCTGCCATGGCCTTCCTCTGCAGAGTCTTCCTTGGTGGTCTCCCTTCCAAGAACCAACCCTGCTTACAGCAACCCCAGCAAGGGGCTTTCAAGGCAAGGAAGAAGTAGAGGTGGTTGGCCATGGCCTTCCTCTGCAGAGTCTTCCTTGGTGGTCTCCCTTCCAAGAACCAACCCTGCTTACAGCAACCCCAGCAAGGGGCTTTCAAGGCAAGGGAGAAGCAGAGGTGGTCTGCCATGGCCTTCCTCTACAGAATCTTCCTTGATGCTCTCCAACCCTGCTTACGGCAACCCCAGCAAGGGGCTTCCAAGGCAAGTGAGAAGCAGAGGTGGTTTGCCATTGGCCTTCCTCTGCAGCATCTTCCTTGATGGTCTCCCACCCAAGTACCGACCCTGGTTGGGTTCCAAGACCTGAGGAAACTGGGCTATACCACATTGTCTTCCCTTCTCTACCATATTATGAGAAAGAGCAACAGAAAAACCCTAAGGCATAGGTTTACAGATTCTTCTGACATTCTCCGTATCCAAATTTTACCCAAAGTTTGCACGAATCCAGTTGTATGTTTACTTACTGTTCTGTTTCTATATTCCCCTGAATGTTGTCATACTGAGGTCTCCTCTTGCCCATTTCCATCCCTTTCACCATTATAACACATTGACTGTCAAACAGTGATCTGTATGAATCGTAGAATCACAGAATCATGGAGTTGGAAGGGGCCATAGAGACCGTCTAGTCCAACCCCCTGCCCAATGTAGGACCAGCCTAAAGCATCTCTGACAAATATTCGTCCAGCCTCTTCTTGAAAGCCGCCAGTGAAGGGGAGCGCACCACCTCCCTAGGCAGCCGATTCCACCTTTGAACCACTCTGACCGGGAATAAGTTTTTCCTAATATCCAGCCAATACCTTTCTGCACGTAATTTAAACCCGCTGGTTCGAGTCCTCTCCTCTGCTGCCAACTGGAACAGCTCCTTGCGGCCCCCAAATGACAGCCTTTTGGATATTTAAAGAGAGCAATCGTATCCCCCCCTCAATCTCCTCTTCTCCAGACGAAACATCCCCAAGGCCCTTATTTAGCTTTTCCTCGTACGGCTCAGTCTCCAGACCCCTGATCGCCCTCGTCGCTCTCCTCTGCACCCTCTCGATTTTGACCACATCCTTTTTGAAGTGAGGCCTCCAGAACGGTATGCAAACACACAGGGGAGGAGCCGCGGGAAGCGTTTTCCCAGAAGGTGTTGGCGGAGTGCCCGCCCTCAACTGAAGCAGTCTGCCGTTTGTCCCGTAACTCCTCTCTGAGACTTGGGAGAGGCTCACAAGCAAAATACACCACAGGACAGGAAGATGCAGGAGGTTGCCAACTCCAGGTTTGGAAATATCTGGAGATTTGAGGGTGCAGCCAGGGAGGACAGGGTCTAGGGAGGGAGGGACCTCAGCGGGGTCCAGTGCCACAGAGTCCCTTCCAAAGCAGCCATTTTTTCCAGGGGGAACTGATCTATGTCTCAAGCCACCACCAGGAGGTTGGCAACCTTAGTCAGCAGGCACCACCGTGCCCATGTCCTAACCACTGCACCATCCCGACTGTCTGTTCTCCACCCCAGTGAATCAAAGAGATGAAAACCAAGGCTGTTAGGCAGACTTTCCCTGCAAGACAAGGCTGGGAGGGGCATCAGAGAGCTGTTTGTGTTTCATTAGCAACAGCATGTAGCTCAGGCGGTGGGGTGGGGGCAGAGCTTGCCTCTCGCTTTCAGAAACCTGGATCTGACGGTTCCGAAAGCTTTAAATGGAAAGCACTCCATTTCTCGTTCGAGGGAGGCCTCGTAGTCGATAGGCATTGCAGTCTCCCTGGGCCACATCCGTCACAGCTGAGCTGCTGACACGGCCGGCCTGAACGCCGGCAGGGCCTCATCTTATCCCCAGAGCAATAATGTGTTGGATGAGACGCTCAGCTATCTGGACCTCCTAACAGCCTGATGAAGCAGTGCCTGCTGTACAAGGACTATCAGCTGGCGCATGAGGCGCATCACTCGCCCGGCTTCTTCCCACTGAATTATTGTTGCGGCAATTAACTTCTGACGATTTCCCCCTCTCTCCACTAATGTCCCCCACAAAGCCACAACTCACAGCTAAGGACGGCCGATCGAGAGCCTGGGTCGCCCTTGATTACAGAGAGCAATCAGCTTAGACCGTGGATGACCTCTTGCCAGGAACTGAAGTCCATAAGTATCCACCGTTCCATTGGCAGGGATAATTTAAGAAGAGCAAAACTGATTCAGAAACATCTAAGAAACAGGAGGCACCTAAGGCTACCGCTCTGAGGTTTTCAAAATACCAGCCCCCTGACTGAGCACCACTGGGCATGCACAGGGCGTCTTTCCCCAGCCTTTTAAAAATTATTCGTAAGGGCCTTGAATCAAAGTTGCCCTGACCTGGATAGCCCAGGCTGGCCTGATCTCATGAGATCTTGGAAACTAAGCAGGGTCAGCTACTACTGGCTACTACTCCAGTGGGTGGCCACCAAGGCAGTCCAGGGTTGCTACGCAGGGGCAGACGGTGGCAAACCACCTCTGTTCACCTCATGGCTTGAAAACCCTGTGGGGTTGCCAGAAGAGATCATCAGACCTTGGGAGCTAAGCAGGTCAGTGCTTGGATGGGAGTCCACCATGAAGTCCAGGGTGGCTGCACAGGCAGGCAGTGGCAAACCACCTTTGAATGCCTTTTGCCTTGAAAACTCAGCAGAGTTGTCATAAGCTGCTTCTTCTCCTCCTCCTCCTCCTTCTCCTCCTCCCAGGTTTATCTGAAAGAAGGTCCAAACATACCCATGAAAATCCAAAATCCAACCCCCCCCCCCCGACTTTTCCTTTATCCTGTTCTGTTTTGTTGAACGAACTTTGGAACAGTCATAACTTTACAATTCTGAGAGGCCCAGGGGGAGAACATAAGAACATAAGAGAAGCCAATGTTGGATCAGGCCAGTGGCCCATCCAGTCCAACACTCTGTCACACAGTGGCCAAAACCCCCAGGTGCCCTCAGAAAGTCCAGCAGTGGGGGCAGGGAGCCCTCCCACTGTTGCCCCCCCCCCCAAAAACACCAAGATTACAGAGCATCACTTGCCCCAGACGGAGAGTTCCTATCTATACTTTGTGGCTAATAGCCGCTGATGGACTTCTGCTCCATATGGATATCACTTCCTTGAAAACACCTGAAAATTCCGGAGCGGTACCGGAATGAGGGGTCTCTCTCTTTGGCCAGCCTTGCGCACGAAGCACACAGACCCAGCGCTGACGCCACTGAACTGGCTCCACTCAACCCCCCGCCACCTGCATGACTTCATAAAGGGCACCCGAAGACGAATCTCCTGTCCCCAGATAATTCCTCCCGTATTTGAAGTTAAGTACGTTAATGTATCTGGAATTAATTTCTGCACTGTTAAAGTGCAAACTGGACTAATAAAAGTGACAAGTTGACTTTTTCCCGAGAAGGATGTTGAGCTTATGAGCGATGGCAGCATAAATGAAAATTAGCCTCAAGACAATGTTAATTATGCTTTATCCATTAGCGGGAGGGTAATTGAACCACTCAGTTTTCCGCGGCAAAGGAAACCCGCCTGGAACTCATAAAGGGAAACTGTGGCATTTAAGGTGCTAATTAAAGCCTAACATTGTGGCAATATGCGGGAGAAAGCAAAGCACCAAAAAAAAAAAGCGCAGGTGATGCATTTATGTACCTGCCCCGTGGAATGAGTGCCACATCGCTCACTGTTAAGAGTCATTGCTTTTGCCAAATGTTAGGCTTCCAGGCACGCGGGGAGAACAGGAAGCCTGTGCTATTTCAGCCAGCTGTTGCCGACGAGAACCTAGGAAGATCCCTTGCTCTAGGGTTGCCAACCTCCAGGTGGTGAGTCATGCAAAAGACACAAACCGTGCATAAATAGCGAAAAAACATCCAACAATCAACGAGTACGATCATCTGAACCCATGGAAATAGTGTAGTTTATCAAAAATATAATATGATGCTCAAAAACACACCGTCCAAATACATAAATAACCTTCAGAAATAGTCTAAACCAGTCAAACAGTGAAAAGTCCAAACAACAACGTGTACAATTCCTCTTCGAAAAACTCGTCTCGCCGCTTGTGTAGCCACGTAACGGCCCTGCCAGCTTCTAGTTGCCGTATTGCCTTGCTTCCTCAAAAGTGGAACACCAAAACTTCGGGGTTCGGTGCAGCAGAGACGGACGTGTCTGCGGGCTGCTCCCGTGTTCTTCGTCGGAATTGCCAGTTCTGTAGTGGATCTGAGGGCTCTAAAGTCCATCGGGTTTCCCCTGGAGGGGGTCCAATTCCACAGGACTGGATCAGGGCTCCCTGCAAGTGGCGGCAGCAGGTTGTAGCTCCTGATCGTCCTATTTATATAGGTTCAGATTATCATACTCGTTGACGGTTGAATGTTTTTCATTATTTATGCATGGTTTGTATCTTTTGGTGTAACTCACTCCCTTCCATGCTCCTCCGCTGTTTGGGAACCTCCAGGTGGTGGCTGGAGATCTCCTGGGATTACAGCCGACCTCCAGGTGAGAGAGACCGGTTCCCTGGAGAAAATGGTCACCAAACCTCATGGAACTTTAACTGGCCTCCAGGCTTCAGAGATCAGTTCCCCTGGAGGAAATGGCTGCATTGGAGGGTGGACTCCATGGCTTCACATCCCCGCTGAGCATTCTCTCCATCCCAGACTTTGCCTTCCATCAGGCTCCATCCCCAAATCTCCAGGAATTTCCCAACCCAGCTTTGGCAACCCTATTTCCCAGGTCTGTTAAGCTGAGGGCAAAAGGGCTGGGTATAGCAGCAAGAAAACAGAAAAAGAAAATCCGCTTGTGTGCATCTTGAAGGATCATGCAAAGACACCCTTTGCTTTAGAGCCTCAGTTTTCAGTGTGTTTAAGCAGACATGTTTTAACCCAGAGGAAAAGATTCTAAATTCCTAACCAACTATTCTTTTCAAGGTCCGACCCATCAGGATGAACACAAGGTCTGTGACCTTGTCTCTCAGCCGAAATCAAAAGATAATCAGCTGCCACCACTGGAAAAATTTTCATTTCTTATGAAAAAAGTCCAATGATCTCCACTTGTTTTTGTGGAAAGTGTGTGTGTGCGCGCACGCATGTCTGTGGGGGGGGGGGGGGATATGCCTTTTCCCCTACTTTGGCCAGACTTGCTATTTACATTTAAATGAAATGCAGGGAGAGGACCAGTCCAAACATTTAACCCAGCACACACCCAGAAAACACTTGACCGAGATATTATGCCGTGTTGCTACCTCCACTGCCCCTTAATGCAAACCTGACTCTGCTTTCGGCTTCATTAAGGCACCAATCATCAGCCGCTTGCCAAAAATACTCTGCTATAAGTGGGATCTTTGATTACTGTTGGAGCTACAGCAGTTTTCCTGGCATTTCCCCCCCCTCTGCCACTGCCCCATAGGTCATACACGGACACATGAACATAGGAACATAAGGAGAGCCCTGCTGGATCAGACCAGTGGTCCATCTAGTCCAACATCGTGCTTTACACACTGCCCAACCAGTTCATCTTGGGGTCCAAAAACAAGATATAGAGGCCAAGATCTTCCCCTAATGTTGCCTCCTGGCACTGGAATTTAGGGGTTTACCACCTCTGAATGTGGAGGTTCCCTTTAGTTCCCATAGCTAGTAGCCACTGATAGACTGTCCTCCATGAATCTATCTAATCCCTTTTTAAACCTGTGAACCTGATTTTTACGGAATCAGAGAACTGATCCATCTGTTGGATATTGTAACACTGCACGCAAGAGGATCTGGGAGGGGAAATGTTAACAGAATTCTCTCACTTGGCAGTTGGCCCAACCCTCCCATTGGTTGGCCCTTGCTTGCCTTCTGTTTCATCTTATATAGGACTTCCTTCTCTCTTGCCTGGGCTTGGAGCTGTTGCAAGTTAACCTTTTTGAAGTTAACCCATTCACAAGAAGTTAAGTCTACCTACATGAATATGTCACGTAAGATGTGCTTCTATTTTTGTGAGTAAAATTTCTTTTTCTTGTTACCACTGGAGTCAGATCATCTTTGTAATTTGAACCGCATTCTTCCCTTAAGCAGGAAACATGGAAGACTGGGGATATTACATAAAGCGTCTGGGCTTCCAAGGGAAATGTTTTGGGTTTTTTTGCATTTAACCCAATACCCTCAAGATCAGTATTGTCTACTCGGACGGGCAGTGGCTCTCCAGGATCTCAGACAGAGGACTTTCACACCACCTACTACTTGATCCTTTTAACTGGAGATGCCTGGCATTGAACTGGGAAACTTCTGCCTGCCAAGCTCTACTGCTGAGCCACAGATCTTCCCCAATGCACAGAGTTGGGGGCTGCTAGCTATAGCGGGAGACCTGAAAGTCCTACCCGCGACCCAGCTGTGGACATGTGGACAATCCTAAAAGGGCACCACAAGGAGAGGTCTGTCTGAAGAAGGTTGCTTACTGTTATTTGTCATCTGATCCGGAGCTTATGGAAGGGGTGCAATTCAAACCAGGGACCTCCCTTTTTACAACTCTCTCCCTTAGCTGCATTGCCTTTAGGGATGCCAGCCTCCAGGTGAGACCTGGGGATCCTCTGGAATTACTGCTCATCTCTGGAATACAGAGATCGGTTCCCCTGTAGAAAATGAATGCTGTGTGTGTGGGGTGTGTGTGGACTCTATGGCCTCATACCCCACTGAGTTCTCTGTCCTCCCCAGGATCTACCCCCAAATCTCCAGGAGTTTCCCAACCTGGATCTAGCAACCTTCCCACCCCACATCCCCTGCCGGTGGCCAGGAGGGACTTGGCAACCCTACCTCCGTCTCCATGGAAAAAAGGAATTTGAAATCTGTGCATTAGCCACAACACATCAACCAATTTATATCTTCCTTAGTCCCTGCGCTGTTTTTCTGCTCATCTCCATACTTTAAATTCTACGATCTGGTTACCTTTTCTCCTGTTTGGAGTCATGCTTATTGAAAAGTGAGCCGTTTACAAGACATCCCATCAGTCAGACTCCCCAGGGAGTCAAAATACATAAACATTCACTCTTGGATACGCATTGCTAAGGGAAATCATGATAAGACCACGACCCAAGGCTATTTAGCGAGCCTTTCTTTTCCTGCCTGGATTATCAACAGTTGGGAAACAGCATGGGAGATAAGAGCGCTGTGTCAGTAGATGGCGCTCAGCGTTAGAGATGCGCAACCAAAGAAAGAGTCGGCAATCCCCCCCCCCATTTTTCTGTAAGCCGCTCTGACAGGCGTTTGTCTTCCAAAGTTGCCCTGAGTTTTGCTTTTTTGGGGGGGGGGGGACTGGTAGTCAATAACACACCTTCTCCCCCTGGAAAGCTGACTAATCAAAAGGTATGGTTGCCAACTCTGAACTGGGAAATTCCTGAAGATTTTTTTTTTGGGGGGGGGGGAGTAGTGGCTAGTGACAGTGAAGTTTGGGCGACTCTATCGATAGGCCTCCAAGCGTGCTGTTCTTTTTGGACAGAGAGCCCTCAAGCCTGTGACGCTCCCCCTCCTGCAAGTCTAAAACGATGCAATCCAGAACAAAATATATATACATCATTCCAACGCGCATAATGATGGATTCCCAGGAGCGCAGCTCATACATATTTGGTCCTCTTCCCTGGAAAAGTTATTCCGCTTCAGTTTGCTAGCGTCTGGCTACAGAAGATTGCCCCAGCCTTCTCAGGGGCTGTTGCATTTGCATCCACGTTGGCTCATGCAGGCCAACCGAGAGCAAATCTGCTGGTGAACAAAACTGTTCCTTACCCAGTGGGAAGAAATGCCAGAGGTGGTATCGCTCAAGAGCTGTGAACACACGAGACCCCCTTACACTGAGTCAGAGGAGGTGGTTCATCTAACACGCTATTGTTTGTCCCCACACTATTCGCTGAAGGCGGAGAATTCAGCTCTACCAGCTGAATTATTTCAGAAGCTTTACGGGCAAATGAGAGTTCCTGTACCCAGACAAAATCAATGGATATAGGAATCCGTCTGCAAGGCTCACAAGACAGCAAGCTAGTGGCTTCCAGGTGGACACATGAAGCCACCTTATACTGAATCAGCCCCTTGGTCCATCAAAATCAGTATGATCCACTACTCTAGATTGGCAGTGGCCCTTTAAGATCTCAGGCAGAGGTCTTTCCCGTTATCTTCTGCCTGGTCTTTTTAACCGGAGAGGCTGGGGACTGAACTTGGGACATTCTGCATGCCCAACAGAGGCTCTAACACCCTCCCTGGGTGTTCTGCAGGAAGAACATCTTTACGTCTAGATTGGAGGTGTCGGTTGCTTACAACTCTACACCCCACACCTTCAGGGCTGGGTAGATAGATGCTGCTCTTCAGGTTATCCTCCATGACCAAACTACTCCCACTCAAAAGGCGTCCTTCCAAGGCCTCTATACATATGTCCTCACTCATTCATGCCAGTAGCTCATGAAGTAGAATTTTTGCTCACAAGACTCCACAGCTTAGAGGGAGCATTGGTTGGGACACCTTCTGATGAAAGGCTAGAGAGTTTGGGGATTTTCAGCTTGGGGGGGGGGAAGGAGGATTGCGGGTGTACAGGACAGAGGTTTATAAAATGATGTAAAGGGGGAGAAAGTGGATCAAAAGAACTTGTCCTCCCATAATAGGAGGAGGAGGAGGAAGAGGAGGAGGAGATTGGATTTATACTCCACCCTTCACTACCGGAAGGAGTCTCAGAGCGGCTTACAATCTCCCTTCCCCTCCCCGCAACAGACACCCTGTGAGGTAGGTGGGTGCTGAGAGAGCTCTTTCAAGAACTGCTCGTGAGAGAACAGCTCTGAACGAACTTGTGACTGACCCAAGGTCACACCAGCAGCTGCATGTGGAAGAACGGGGACTCAAACTCGGTGCTCCCAGATTAGAGTCCACGTTCCAAATCACTACACCAAACTGGCCCAACTTGGGGGGGGGGGGCAGCCAATGAAGTAGAGGAGCTATAGATTCAGGACAGACAAAAGGAAACAACTTTTGCTGCCCTTGTAATGAAGCTGTGGGATTCACTGCCAGTGGAGGTAGTGACGACCAGCCACACGGATGGGGTTAGAGAGATTCTTCATAGAGGAAAGCCCTGATGACTAAAGGTAAACTCAATATCTTAAGTAGTTTAACCTTTGAATCCCAGTGCCACAGTGTGAAACCAGATGTTGGACTAGAGCAGGGGTGGGCAAATAGCGGCCCGGGGGCCACATGCGGCCCGCCACAGAGTTTTTTGCGGCCCGCCAAGACAGTCGGCCATGTGGTTTCAGTCAGGCCTCTGTTGGGCCCGGAGCACAGAGAAGTGGCACTCTGGAGTGAAGTGTCCAGGGGGCGGGCACATTACCAAGCCCCACCCCCTGCTTCCAGCAGCCCTGTTGGGCGACGAGGAGGCAGAAGAAGGAAGGTAAGTTACCTTCCCTCCCCCATCCTCCTCTTCCCAGGGCCGCAGCGCTCCGGGGAAGCCCTGCCCGCCCCCAACCTCACCTTCCCCGGGCCGCGCCAAAGCGAGGGTTAACTAATGAATGCAATCATTTTAAAAGGTGCGGCCCTCCGCTAACCTCTGCTCCCACAAAGTGGCCCCCGAGCCAAAACAATTGCCCACCCCTGGACTAGAGGAACACTGGTCTGATCTGGGAGGGCATCTTTTATGTTCACCCTGGGGGTGTGGGGGAGGACTGAAGAATCTCATCAGTTCCAGATCTGGCCTGATCTGGATAGCCCAAGATAGCCCATTCTCATCAGATCTTGGAAGCTAAGCAGGGTCAGCCCTGGTTACTATTTGGATGGGAGACCACCAAGGAAGCCCAGGGTCATGACACAGAGGCAGGCAAAGGCAAACCACCTCTGTTCATTTCTTGCCTTGAAAACCCCATAAAGGGTCGCCATAAGTCAGCTGTGACTTGACAGCACTTTCCACCACCACCACCAGGGGGAGCAGCAAAAAAAGCCCTCTCCCAGCCAAACGAACCTCAGTTAATAACAGTTCCAGCAGCAGAAAATTTATTTAGGTATGTCTCTTAACCCGCTGTAGGGCAGAAATAAGCCCTCTCGGCAAGGCTTACTGTTTGGTCCAGGTGAGAAAGGACCTTGGCTTAGTTTTGCTGTGCTCTTGGGACCTTGTCCTTCTAGTTTGGCCGGAGTTGCAATGGGCACAACCCCCTTTCTTTTATGCTGGATTCTTCGCCGCTACATTCAAAGGTGGGAAATCTTGTGGTGTGTTTTTTCTTCCCCAAAAGGAAATTTTCTGCCAGAGAAATAATTAAAACTCAAGTATACAGGCATTTGGGGAGGCAAATTAATGTTTTCTTCCTGCACGCTGGCTGCAAGGAAAAAGAACAAACAGCAGACACTTCCAAGAGGAAAACAGGCACCTCCGTGCAATCTTTCTAAATCAACATTTCTACTTCTAATGCATCTGGGATGTGCTAATTATAAGATTATAAGCTGTAATGACTTCTCTAAATGGAAAGCTCTGTCGAGCTGTTTGCAACGCTGGACAGACAGTGTGGCAGGAAGGTCTGCGATCGCGGCCAGCCGGCGTCGTCACTGGGATCTCGGGAGCCCCTGGACAAAGACCCGCTTCATCGGCAGAAAGCGGGGCATGCGAATCATCTCATGCTTCCTCCCATCCCGTGGGATGTCCCATGCAAAGGGAATAATAGCAGCCCAGCTGGAGCAGAACACCCTTTGCCAATCTTGGGGCCCCAGCCAACTCTGGAGCTGGATGTTCTCTGAAGGCCGCCCATGCATCCAATCGGGATGAGACCGAAAATCAAAAGCTGTTCCAGTCCAGTTCGAATATCGTATCTCCTTTAAGATGAATGAAACAGTGAGTCTTTATGATCACATGTCTTTATGTGGACCTACCACTGTCCAAGCCTGGCCTGAATGGCCCAGGATAGCCCCATGTAGTCAGATCTTGGAAGCTAAGCAGGGTTGGTTCTGGTTCGTACTTGGGTGGGAGACCACCAAGGAAGTCCTGGGTCTCTGCACAGAGACAGGCAATGGCAGACCACCTCTGGATGTCTTTTGCTGTGTCTCAGATGGCCCAGGCTAGCCCAATCTTGTTAGAACTCAGAAGCTAAGCAGGGTTGGCCCTGGTTAGTACTTGGATGGGAGACCGCCAAGGATGTCCAGGGTCTCTACACAGAGGAAGGCGATGACAAGCCACCTCGGTCTGCCTCTTGCCTCAGGGCTACCCTAAGTCAGCTGCGACTTCACCGCACTTTGCACATACCATTTCCCAAGGATCACCTTTACGCATCTGTTGTGTCAGCCTGAAGGACCCTTTTGTCAACCTGCCCTCAAAATTTTCCCTGTTAAAAGAAATGCACTTGTCAATGCTATTTTTGCACCAACTGTGTGTAAATGGCGTGTAAGATACACGTGGCTTGCAACAGTGTGGTGTAGTGGTTAGGAGCATGGACTCTAATTTGGGAGAAGCAGGTTTGATTGCAGCTGTGACCGTGGGTCAGTTGTAAGTTCTGTCAGAGCTGTTCTCTCAAGGGCAGTCCTCGCAAGGGCTCTCTCAGCCCCACCTACCTCACAGGGTGTCTGTTGTGGGGAAGGGAAGGGAAGGGAAAGGAGATTGTAAGCTGCTCTGAGACTCCTTCGAGTAGTGAAGGGCAGGGTATAAATCCAGTCTCTTCTTCTCCTCCTTCAAATGGCACAATGATGCCATGAATGAAACATCAATGCCAGCAATAATGAGCTGCAACAAAACAGGAGATGATGATCTACAAAATCAACCAGAAATGGAACCTCATGTCCATGCTTCACTTGAAGGCTTTTCGAGATGGTTGCCAGCTCCAGGTTGGGGAATATCTGGAAATTTTGGGGGTGGAGCCTGCGGAGGGTGTGGTTTGTGGAGGGGAGGGACCTTAGCAGGGGAGGGGAGGGACCTTAGCAGCAGTACAATGTTATAGAGCCCACCCTCCAAAACAGCCATTTCCCCCAGGTGGACTGATCTCTGTTGCCTGGAGATCAGTTGCAATTCCAAGAGATCTCCAGCCACCACCTAGAACAGGGGTGGCCAACCTGTGGCTCGGGAGCCACAAGCGGCTCTTTCACATATATTGTGCGGCTCCTGGCAGGGCGGCTGGGGAAGCAAAGGGGAGGCATGCTTTTTCTCTCTTCCTTCCTTCCTTCCTTCCTTCCTTCCTTCCTTCCTTCCTTCCTTCCTTCCCTCCTCCCTCCCATCTATTTGCTTTCCTAGTTTCTCTCTCTCTCTTTCTTTCCACTTCTTTAATTCTTTCTTTCCATCTCTCTCAATATCATTAGCAAACAAGTAATATCATTATCAATAACTGGTTTTCCTCGTTTGTTTTTATTTTTGGCAGTCCCATTTAACGTTAATAAAAAGCAAATTTGCATATTTTTAAAAATAAAAACGTGTGTGCGATATTTGTTCCTGTCTTGCGGCTCTCAGACATCTGACGTTTATTCTATGTGGCTCTTACGTTAAGCAAGGTTGGCCACCCCTGACCTAGAAGCTGGCAGCCCTACTCTTTGAAGGTCTCTCGTGGACTACTGTGAGACGCAGGAGGCTGGACTTGACGGACCATTGGTCTGATCCAGATGGTCTCTTCTGTAGGATATAATTCTGGGAAGCGTTGAAGATGTTTAACAATAACACTCTTTAAATAAAAGAGACTGACATATTTGGACTTCCGACTTGACTAGTTAATAGGAAACATATTTGCATTGTTTGGACTCAGAAATGCATCAAAGAAATGTGCCTTGACATTCTTGTGTGCATATAAAAGGAACCAAAGCTGCATCGCAAACAGAGATAAGAAATTCTGGGGCAGTAATTTCAAAATGGATGCCAGCGTTCACCAAGAGAAATCAGTTAAACAATTAAGTAGCCTTTGGGAAGACCAGAATATTCACTGACAGAGAGTGTGCCCACTGTGCCTCTGCATGAGGCACTTCTTTGGGTTTTCTTTTTGCTGCTGGGAAAAAGGAAACTGTTTTGTGTCGCTGCGCTGAAAGAGACTGAATGATCCAATTGTTCTCAATGCAGACACATTGCAGTCCTTAGAGGAGGCCTAGTTGTGTCTCTGGATGAGTCACTGAGCTGGACTTTCTTCCTCCAATCAAGCTCAAAACATTGTCGAGGAAAATGCTAATTTTAGAAATTTGTAGGAATGGTCTAGCTACTGCCCCCCCCCCCCGTCTTTACTGTTGCTGCCACCACTTTGGATAAAATCTAGCCCCTGTCTGTCTCTCGTGTGGGTTTCCCGAAGCCAGCCTCACAAGGGGGTCGCTCAGAAACATGCCACGTGCCAGGCAGGTGGGTATGGACTTGTGCAGACTCTCTCAGGTCAAAGAAACTTTATTTCTACAAGGCACCACTCCGGCTATTGCAGAGGCCAGAATCTAAGTACGCTAAGGAAAATAAACAAAAAGACAATTGCTAACTAAGATACCTAGAGTGCATGTTACATCTGATCTTTGGCAGCTGCAGTATTCCCCCATCCCTGGAGCATCTCTAACCCGCTTTAGCATCATTTTCTTCTGTCATCCATCACAGTAAAATGCACACTCAACATTTTCATAAATGTTTCATTTCACAGACTTATTGCATTTGCTGTCATCACCAGTGGGTTTTTGTTTCATTGCTGCATTTGTTTCAATAGGAAACATTCCTGGGTGTCAAACTTTGATGTTTGCTTAACATCTTTTCATCTCTTCTCCCACCTGGCCTCTTGAGTTCTCTAAACCAGGTGGACAAAACGCCTTCCTGAACGACTGACCAAGCCACGGTTGGTTAAAGCACCCAGGATAGGAAGGTTTCTCAGCTCTTCTTCTGCAAGATCTGACGGCTGGAAACCTTCCCTGTCAATTTCGTGTCTCCTGATCTTTCCTTGACTTCCCCTCCCCCTCTCTTTAACAAGACTGTTGAGTGTCATTGAAATGAAAGAGAGGAATGGCATTTGTTCATTCGCAGCTATTTTCATGACAATAACAAACCGGCTTTCCGCCGGTTAAACCTTGTCAGGTCTAAGAGTGATATGTGGTTCCAAATGGTGTGTGCACTTCAAAAAGAAGAAGGAATTCCTGGACTGTGGACCAAGACCTCGAGCCTTGGTGGGGTGTTGGCCAAACAGCCCCGAACAAAGCCCAAAGCATCCTTTTTAAACTCCTTTCAGCCAGTAAGAATCAAGGGAGGAGTTAATGAAAATATACCAAGCTCGCCAAATAACAGCCCATCCTAAGCTGATAAGATGAACTTTTGCAAGTATGAACATTCGCCTAGATATATTTTATTAACTGCAATGTCAAAAAGACCTAGATAGATGTATTTAGGCTTTGGAGCCCGGCCTTTGGAAGGTCATGAAATGTGAATTCAGGCAAAGATACATCTACAGGGCAAGGCTTTAGTTTTCGTGTCTAGGCTGCCAGCAAAAGAGCAAAGGCTTATGGGGCTTCCGAACCAAGAAACCAAAGTCAGTTATAGCAAAACCTCTGTAGCATACAAAACAGAAAAGCCCAGGCTCATTGAACCCCAAATTCTGCCAGTTTATTTCTGAAGAATATATCCTTTTTTGCAGGTTGGAATTATTTGGCAACCAATACTAAAATAGCTTAAAATGGGTCCTCTTTCCCAAAGCAGTTTCAGGTTATTTTATCAATATATTTTTTTTACAACCCTGAGTAATGATTTCCTCAAGCAAGATCATACGGCTCAGCACTACAAATTGGACCTATATATTGTTTTCTCCACGGGTAACCCCAATTGCCACCATGAATGTGAGCATCTTTTTATGTGTGCGTGCACACACACAGGCGTAACTACTGGTCCCAGCTATAGCACATCGGCAGCAGTGTTCAGGAGAAATTATGTCCAAGGATGCATTCAAGTTGTTCTGGAAAGCACATGCTCTATGAGTACCAAAACGCTATAAAAGACATCTCCAGGGGTCATTTCATAGAAAAAGAGGTGCAGGAGCTCATTACCATAACTCATTTGCATAACTCATTTGCATATGCCCCACCCCCAACATACCGGAAGTGTGTCAGAAGACCACACCCACCCCTCAGGCTCCACTCCACAGGTGAGTGAAACTGACCTGCTCTTCCTCCATTCCCTTCCCCATCCAATACTGTGTGCAATAAAAATAAGCATAAAGAACACACCCTCATTCTCTTCCTGCTCCCTTGAAACCACCAGGTTTCAAGTAGACTTGAGATACCCGGGACATGTGCACCACCCATCCCTTCCCCTTCCCCTCCCCACAACAAGACACCCTGTGAGGTAGGTGGGGCTGAGAGAGGTCTTTTGAGAACTGCTCATGAGAGAACAGCTCTGAGAGAACTTGTGACTGGCCCAAGGTCACACCAGCAGCTGCATGTGGAGGAGTGGGGAATCAAACCCGGTTCTCCCAGATTAGAGTCCAACTCCTGACCTCTACACCAAACTGATGGGGTGGAAGCTGCTGAAGGGTTGGTGAAATTTCTCCAGTACTTATGTGCCATGTGCCCAGATAAAAAATGGTATACTTAAAAAATTTATATGCCACCTTGAGCAAGTCTCTGGAAAAGCAGCACACAGTCATAAAAGGAACAATGATAAAATTATCAATATTAAAACAAAACATTAAAAACAATAAAGACCCTAGCAGGGCTTTCCCCGGGGCGCTGCGCCTCTGCACTGCTCGGGGAAGCCGAGGAGGCGGCGGGGCTTGGTCATGTGCCCGCCCCCTGGGCTCCTCACTCCCGGAGCTGCGCTCCTGTGTGCTCCCGCTCCAACGGACCCCTGGACATCTCAATACAAGAATGCAAAATAACTTCAAATTATCTTGTATGATTACATTGAGACTGCTTTTTTGTAGTGTTTTACCTACCAGTACTGGCAAGGAGGCGGGGAAATACACACATAAAATGAAACGAGAACTGCAGCATCTTAGATGGTGACGTGCTTGACCGCCACCAAGATGGCAGATCCCATACTGTGGATATTCTAGCGAGCAAACTGAAACGCCCCAGCGCCATTCAAAACACATCTAAAATGTTTGGAAAGGCTGGCATTTTTCAATCAACGTGAAAAAAGACATCTTTTACAAAACAGAATTTCAGCTCGGCCCTAATTTGGGGCCGTTGTCTCTCCACAGGAGACACCAAGAGGGAATTCGGATGACCCCGACAACTAATCAGCATGGTGTCTGTGTCAATACGCCAGTCAGTTTTTTTTTGGTGCATCGGCGGGTTTCAAATATCTTCCGCTGCTCCCATCTAGTCCAAAAGGACCAATTTGCATGCAGAGTGCAAACGGTTTTAAATGCTTTCCTTTGACAGTATTCGGGGCTGACAGGTTTAGGGGGGGAAATAAGTTGAGCATCGTTGAGAAAAGAAGTCACTTTGAACTGCAACTACGGTATCTCCAGGGTAACAATTTTCGTAAGGCTCCACTCCAGGGTGGGGATTCTGTAATGTTATGATAGAGCTACTGTGGAAAGCATGATGAGGAGAAATGTGACTTTTTTCCCCTTCCCCTTCCCCTCACATTTACATTTTTATCTATGCCTACCATTTTGTCTCTTTAAATGTCAACTTTTTAAATCCTGCGCTTTCTTCGTCTCCGTCTTGGGCTGTGCCCTAACCTTCTCCCCCTCGCCCAAATGCCATCGCTGAATAATGAACGGCAACTTGTGTTGGAAGCAGAGATTGCAAGAAGGTGTGCGGATGGGGCATGGGGGCAAAAGAAGCGCTGAGGGTGAAGTTGGGCCAAATGAAGTTGTCTCAGGCCGCTATTGAACCGGGGCCCTTCTGCAGGCAAAGCATTTCAGGAAGCTGCCTTATATCGAACCGTACCCTCGGTCCATCTGGGTCAGTACTGTCTACTCAGACTGGCAGCAGCTCTCCAGGGTCTCAGGGAGAGGTCTTCCACATCACCTACTGCCTCATCCTTTCAACTGGAGATTGTGGGGGTTGAACCTGGGGCCTTCGGCAGGCCAAACAGATGTTCTACCATTGAGCCACAGCCCCTCCTAGCTATAGCGCATCATTCAGAAATAAAAACATTAAACCATAAGGGATTCCCTGATCTATCGGCTTCACTTTGGAACTCTGGTTCCCTTCCTTGAGCGCGACAACCTGGCAACAGTGATCCACGCTTTGGTCACCTTAAGATTGGATTACTGTAATGCTCTCTACATGGGGCTGCCCTCGTCCCAAATCCGGGAGCTGCAGCTGGTGCAGAATGCAGTGGTGAGGCTGTTATTGTGTGTAGTGGTTTGGTGTAGTGGTTAAGTGCGCGGACTCTAATCTGGGAGAACCGGGTTTGATTCCCCACTCCTCCACTTGCACCTGGTTGGATGACCTTGGGCAAGCCATAGTTCTGGCACAGCTGTTCCCTCAAGGACAGCTTGGGAAAGAGCTCTCTCAGCCCCACCTACCTCACAGGGTGTCTGTTGTGGGGAGGGGAAGGGAAAAGGAGTTTGTAAGCCGCTCTGAGACTCCCTTGGGGAGTGGAGGGCGGGGTATTATTCCACTCTCTTCTTCTCTTCTTCTTCTTCTTCTTCCTGTGCGAGAACACATCCAGCCTGCCCTAAAAGCACTGCACTGGCTGCCTATAGCATACCGGATTCGGTTCAAGGTGCTGGTACTTACCTTTAAAGCCCTATGTGGTCAGGGACCTACTTACCTAAGGGACTACCTTTCCCCACATGTTCCTCAGAGACCACTAAGATTGGGGTCCCAAAACCGTCTAGCCATCCCAGGCCCTAAAGAAGCCAGGCTAGCTTTGACGAGGGCCAGGGCCTTTTCTGTGGCGACCCCTAACTGGTGCAATAAGCTCCCAGAAGAGATCAGGGCCCTGTGGGACCTATTACAGTTCCGCAGGGCCTGTAAAACAGAACTCTTCCTCCAGGCTTCCAATATTGTAGCCCCGGCCCTAACATCAGCATGAACTTAATTACCAACAGCCTGGCAAGAACCCGGATTATGGTGGTAATGACCATCTGGATGTTGAGAGAATGCCACCATTGCTTATTAATATCTATGTTTACCAGGGGGTCATACCAGGTGCAGGAGCTAATTAGCATAACTCATTAGCATAACTCATTAGCATAACTTATTTGCATATGCTACACCACCTGACATCACCGGAAGTATATCAGAAGACAAGAAAGAAAGGAGAGAGAGAAAGGAAGGAAGGAAGGAAGGAAGAAAGAAAGCTGGCAGAGAGGGGACAGCTACTAATCCAAGCCTCAGAAATACCACTATTCTGGGAGGATAGCTTCAGTGGTGGCTGAAGCCTTCAGAAGGCTGGTTGGAGGAACAAGGACCTTTCCAGGGGACGGGGTCATTTTGCTGCAGCCGTGACACAAGCAGGCATTCCGCTGTGTGTGTGTGGGGGGGGGGGGGCTGGCACCAACTCCCGGAGCTGAGCTCCCCTGAGCTCCTGCTCGATATGACCCGATATGACATATGATTTATATGTCGTGGTTTTATGTTAAATGTTGTGTTTTAACATATCTCATTTATGAGCCTGCCTTTGTGGGGAGGGTGAGATACAAATGAAACAAATAAAATAAATAAATAAATAAATAAAATAAACTTTGTCTGCTCTGCTGTCGAGCCACATCCCCAAAATAATTTGTAAGGTATGCAGTGGCGGTCGCCATGTGCTCCCTGTAATGGCGACCGCCACGTGGTCAAATGCGCATGGCCAGGCCAGCGACCTGAGCTTGGGTCAGGAGGAACAATAGCTGGCTGGATCGTGACTCGCCACCAATCTAGTGCCTAGGATCCCCTAGGGAACCTACGATCTGTAGCCACAATCCTAAGGTCTTATTGGCACATTTAGGCAAGGTCGGAGGTGTGGCTCCGGCTGGAATAAAAGAGGGCCCTGAGCCCTGGATGTCATGCTTCCTTGGACCAGCTAATAAACATGCTTGCTGATTTCACATCAACGCATCTCCGACTCCAGTACTTTGCAGAATTCAACCTGGAACTCTTCCACCAACCTGCTCTGGGAACTCTTGCAGTCCTTGATGCCTGGAACTCCCTCCCAGGACTCTTGCATAATACTCTTCCCCCCTTCCCCATCAAATTCCAGTCTTAAAAACCACTTCTGCCATCAGTCTACAGGGTCATCAGTTTAGTCAGTCTTTCTTTGCTTTCTTTCAACTTCTTCCCGTTTTTGCAACCAGAGTCATAAACAGCAAACCCTCGTCAATCTTGATTTGCCCAAGCTCCCAACGGCTGGCTGGTTTGGCGAACCGAGCTCCGTTCTCTGCAGACATTCATCTCCAGCCCGGAATGCAAAGTGAGACGGTGTGTATTGCCTGTTCATAATTTAGCAGATTAGCAGCGCCACCTTAAGTGGAGTTACACCTTCCTAAAAACATGGACTTTAAATGAATGTAGAAGAGGGTAACTGCAACTCCCAAGTGGTGCTACGATAAAAGCCCATGCATGCGTCACCGGCGGCACACGTGTGGCAAATGGGAGAGACCTCCTGGTTACTAACCAGGATAGAAACTCAAAAACAGATGAGGTTTTTCCACATGCTTGGAGAGGGGGCTCATCATTACTGAGCCGTTTCTGAATGGAGCAGCGGGGAGTTCATCCTCCACTAACACTCACAGAGTTGGAAACTCCGCTAGCTCACTTTCTTTCATCACCATCTGTCTCCGTATTTCTGGCTGACGTGATAAAATACCAGGCTGCCCTAAATACCAACAGTATGGACACTGGAAGGCAGAAACCCTTTGACCTGTGGTATCTGACGGGACTATTGTACTTTGGTCACCGTATGAGAAGACGAGAGTCACGGGAAAAAGACAGTGATGCTGGGAAAAGTTGAAGGCAGCAGGAAAAAGAGGAAAGATCAGTAAGGGAAGCCACACCCTCCTCCTCAGTTGACAAGACCTGAGCAAGGCTGTTAATGAGGGGACATTTTGGAGGACATCAGTAGGAAGCAACTTGATGGCAGTTAACACACACATCAGAAGAAGAAGACAAAGAAGAAGAAGAAGAAAGGGAGGAGGGGGAGGGGGAGATTGGATTTATACCCCACCCTTCCCTCGGAGGGAACTTCGATGCTTGAAACCTTATACCCTGGAGATCTTGTTGGTCTTTAAGGTCCTACTGGACTCGAATCTAGCTCTTCTGCTGCGGACCAACACAGCTACCCACCTGAAACTATAATCTTGTTTTTCAAGTTAAGAGCTCAAGAGAAGCCATGCTGGATCAACGGCCCATCCAGTCCAGCACTCTGTGTCACGCAGTGGCCAAATCCCAGGTGCCATCAGGAGGTCCACCAGCAGGGCCAGAACTCCAGAAGCCCTTACCCGGTTGCCCCCCAAGCATCAAGAATATAGAGCATCACTGCCCCAGACACAAGTATTCCATCTATACCTTGTGGCTAATTGCCACTGAGGGACCTCTGCTCCATGTTGATCCAATCCCCTCTTGTAACTGTCCATGCTTGTAGCCCCCACCACTTCCCGTGGCAGTGAATGCCATGTGTTAATCACTCTTTGGGTAAAAAAAGTACTTCCTTTTATCTGTTCTAACCCAAGTGCTCATTAATTTAATTAAGTGTCCATGAGTTCTTGTACTGTGAGAAAGGGAGAAAAGTACTTCTTTCGCTGCCCTCTCGGTCCCATGCATAGTTTTTAAAACCTCTATCATGTTACCCCCTCAATTGTCCTTTCTCCAAGCTAAACAGCCCTAACCTCTTTAACTTTTCTTCAAGGGGAAGGTGTTTCATCCCCTTAATCATTTTAATTTTCCTCTTCTGCACCTTTTCCAAGGCTATTATATCTTTTTTGAGGTGTGGTGACCAGAATAGTACACAGTATTCCAAATGAGACCACACACCCCATAGATTTAGTTATTAAAACTTGTGTTAAATGAATCAGCAGCAGAGGCTTCTCACATGGACACATACTGAGTCAGACCCTTGGTCCATCAAAGTCAGCACTGTCTTCTCAGACCAGCAGCGGCTCCTCAGGGTCTCGGGCAAAAGTCTTTCACATCACCCACTGCCAGATCTTTTAATTAGAGCTGGCAGGGATTGAACCAGCGACCTGCAACATGGACCGCAGATACTCTGCTGTCGAGCCATAGCCCCTCTCAGGGTTCAGGTCAAAACCTGAAGCTCCACCACAAGCTGATAAGGAGACCAATCAATACATTCTGCTGGATCTCATAAGTGATAGAAGAATTGACATGGTGGTGACATACTGTCTGGGCCTCAGTTAGTCTGGGTCCAGCTGTTTGAAATTTACTTCAAGTTCTAGTCTTAAACTTTTACAGCATGATGTATTGTTGGTATATGTCTCCAGAGAAATTGCCTAGTTTATCTTGAAAACATACTTCTAGTTTATCTTGAAAACGTAATCATCATGAAGGGACATCATGAAGGGACATGAAAACGTAATCATCATGAAGGGACATCATGAAGGGACATGAAAACGTAATCATCATGAAGGGACATTTTATCACATGTGGTAGACTTGTAAGAAAGCCAAAAAAAATTTGGACACAAATACAAATATTAATACAGAAGATTTTAAAGACTAATATACAATAGAAACCAGAGTCCTTTTTGTTAGGACTAATGGACAATCCGTTGGAAAGGAGCCATGGAACTTTATTTCTATATATGAATTCGGCAGCAAGAATATTATACGCACAGAAGAGTCCAACAATACCTACAATAGAAGAATGGCTGGAGAAGTTGTTGGACCTTGCAGCAATGGCTAAACTTACTGTTTTGGTTAGGGAAAAGACAATTAGGCTGTGATTATATGCACAATTAGACTTGACATAGGTGCGAATGCCAGGCAAATTTAAAGGGTGCAATCAGAAAACAACATCTGGGAAGCGTCCCGCAGCCATTGGCAACCTGTTCTGCTCTGCTGCAGAAGCGGAGTTAAAAGACACTAGGGAAAATCCGGTAGTAAACGGGTTGCGATGGGCCACCGATGGACTTTCCCCTGTCTGATCACTCCAGTGCGTTCTCATGCCGTTGGGATGGTCTGATCAGGCCATCCCGACTCCGTGCCATTGCTTCCCCCCTTCTCAGTATGCACATCATTGCAAACTCCATAGGGAGCCCTCAGTGTGGAGGAGCAATTTATCAATCCCTCGTTTAAATGCATGGGGGGAAAAATGGGACAAAAAACCTGACTCACCCACAGTTGCCTCTGATCACACACTGACGGACTGCGCCCGCAGCTTCAAAGGGAGGTGTGATCGTGCAATTGCAGGTCAAATTCCTCCGGAGGAAATAGCCTCGCTTTCCCCCTGCCTGTTTTTTCTGGCACGTGTGGCTGTAACCTTAGTCCATTTATTACAGATTGGAAACCGTTTATAGAATTTTTGCAAGAAAAGACAATAACAACCTGATGATTTGTGGGTTTTGTTTTCTTTCTTTCATTTTCTCAATAAAAACTAAATATGGGGGGGGGGTCCCCAGGTCCAGCTGTATGTCTGTGACATTATTAAACCTTTTCAGCATAGCTGGTCCTCAGCCCGAGTGAAAGAACTGTGGTCTAAAAGAGAATTTCCCCTCCCCAGGACATTGCACAGTTTGCCTGCTCATAAGAGAATCCCGCTTTACATCAAGAGATAGGCTTTTATGGCTTTCAACAGAACCATCTTATTGCCCTGACCTGGACACCCCAGGCAAGCCTGATCTTGTCAGATCTCGGAAGTGAAGCAGGGCCGACCCTGGCAAGTACTTGGATGGGAGACCTCCAGAGGATACCAGGGCCAGGAGGCCAGAGGCAGGCTTTCAAGGCACTTCTCTGAATGTCCTTCATGCCCCAGTAGGAGTTGTCAGAGGTCACCATGACTTCCAGGCACGGGCGCACACACACTCACACTAGGGTTACCAAGTCCCCCTGGGGGGCGGGGAAAAACCTGCCCAAGCAGCCCGCTCCCCACCGGCCTGGATTAGGCCACCGGGGGGAACCCCACCCCCAAGTTGCTGGGCTGCGGAGGCACGTTTTGGGGGGGGGGGACGCTCTATAATTTGAGGAAAAACTCTATGGTTTTCCCTTGAATTACAGATGTCCCGCCCCAATGTGCCCAACATGATGATGTCACTTCCGGGTGATGTCATTGCGGCACGCGCGTGGAGCGCACACACCAGAGAACTCCTGGAGCAGCAAGGACTTCCCTCTGCCAAAAGAAAGGTAAGACTTGGCAACCCTAACTCACACACACACTGCAAAGAACAAAACAACCCCCCTCTCCCCGCCGAACCATCTTATCATAAAATCACACCCTGGAGAGCGGCAGTGGCTCAGTGGTAGAGCATTTGCTTTGTATGCAGAAGTGTCCAGGTTTGACGGTTGGTGTCTCCATCTAAAAGGGTCAGGTAGAAGGCAGCATGGAAGACCCCTGCTTGAGACTCTGGAGAGACTTTGTCACTCAGAGTAGACAGGACTGACCTGGATAGACCAAAGTTCTGACGAGGCAGCTTCATGCATCATTATGCACTCTACGATGCTGCAGGTTGGATCCTAGCAGTGTGGCGTTGTGGTTAATGTGTTGGACTAGGATCAGGGAAATCCAGGTTCGAATCTCCACTCTGCCACGGAAGCTTTCTGGGCGACCATGGGCCAGTCACAGACTCTCAGCCTAACCTACCTCCCAGGGTTGTTGTGAGGATAAAACAGAGGAGAGGAGAACGGCGTAAGCCCCTTTAGATCCCCATGGGGGAGAAAGGCAGGAAGTAAATACATATTTTTTTTGATCTTGCTGAAATCTCCCTCTTCACTGCAGACAGTTGTCCATATAGATTCCATTATCTCTCCCCAGCGTATATCTTTTTCAGTGGTCAAAAGCTACCAGCAGTGGAAAAGCCGGCAGGATGCAACCCTATGAACAGAAGCTCTGAGATGCAGAAGTTGTTTAATATGACCCATACAGGTCATATTTTCCCCAGAACAGAGAATTCCACTAGTAACTAGTTACTTTCTGGCCACAATTTAAGGTTCTCTAAAGATTAAACTGTCAGGGTCTACCCAGCAATGGCTATTTTAGAAGCATCAAAAAAAAATCTTGCTAGCTTGTTCAGGTCTGCAAATAAATTCCACGTGCCAATCACCTTGTTAAGATAAATTCATTGGTTACAAGGAGCAGGCCATCTACAATGGTGCCATTCTTTCTAGTTTAGGTTGCCAGCTACCACATATTTCCCCCATTTCTTGGGTGTTTTATTAATTCTATTTAATTAATTTGTAAACCACCACCCCTTTCTCTCCAACAGCAACCCAAAGCAGCTTATATCGTTCTCCTCTCCTCCATTTTATCCTCACAACTAGGTCACCCAGCGAGCTTCCATGGCACAAGTGGAGATTCGAACTTGGGTCTCTCAGATACTAGGACATCACTCTTAGCAACGACACCCCACTGGTGTTTTGGTCTCAGGGGTCAAATTTATTATATAAACCAGCTACTGGGGGTGGAGGTCTGAGGATTTTCTGTTGCCCTCACATCACAGCTCATTGGACTCCACCCTTTGACCCGCCTCAACTCCCCAAAACAAGCTGGCTCCACCTTCACTCATGCTGAAACAGGTCACTTCCCACTTCTGGCTAGGATTGCCAATCTCCAGGCAGGGCCTGGATATCTCCCTGCTTTTACAATGGCTGAGGACAGACTGGCAATCTAAAGCGGGGCAGGCACGCTTCGCAAACGGAGGAAAGGAGCACGTTCAGACATGCGCATCTGTCCGTCGGCTCCGTTGCGTACTTACCCGTCTCCCAGTCGCTTTCCTTCCGCTTTACCCGGACACCAGTTTTTCCCGGTGTTCAGGGGCCTTCCTCCGCATGCCTCCCGCTTCCAAACAGTGTGAACTGGAAGAAGCGGGAGGCATCCGGAGGAAGTGTGAACGCACCGGCAAAAAGTTTTGCGCATATGTGCATGTGCGCACATGCGAAAAACATCAAAGGAAAACAAAAAAAACGTGCAGCAGCGCGCACAAGCCGCGCGCGCTGGCTATGCGGCAGTCTGAACGCTCCGTGGCAGTCTGAATGCTCCATATCGCCGCTGATCCGCATTGCTCTGGCCAGTGTGAACGGCCAGCTCCGTGGGTTTTTTCCCCCGCTCCAGTTCCCTCCGCTTTGCCTCCGCTTCAGATTGCCAGTCTGTCCTCAGCCAATCAATCTCAGACAACAGAGATCAGTTCCTTTGGAGAAAACTGCTGCTTTGGAGGGCATATCCTATGGCATCGTATCCCGCTGAGGTTCCTCCCCTTCCCAAACCCCACCCTCCCTAGGCTCCACCCCCCCCCAAAAAAATCTCCAGGTGTTTCCCAACCCTGAGCTAGCAACCCTACCTCTGGCCAATCAGAGCGGTGCTATCAACCTCTCAATTAATTTCTCTCTCCGGGGAAAGCACACCTGGTCACCACCCCTTTGTCATTTAAAAAGCTCATTTCAGCCTCACTTTGCATGTTTTTAGGCTAGGCTACTTTTTAAAAAGTCCCTTCCGTTCTATCTCCGCATTGCAGTTTAAGATTGGTTTTGTGCCTGCTGTTTATACAGAGCTTGCTTTTATCCACGTTCCAATGTTTTCTCATCGCCTTGGCAAGCCACCTCACACGGGCCTGGTTCAAGTCACGAGGGGGCCCTGAAATTTCGGGGAAAAAACACATCCCCCCTAAATGAATAAATGCCACTGCCCATCAATTAAAAGCAGTCGGAAAATAACTCCCTGAATTGACGACTCCTGTTACCGCTTGTAATCTCAAGGAAATCAAATTAATTCTACATGAAGAACATTAAAAAAAAAAAAAAAAGCACAGCGTAATTGTAGATCTCTGGGGCTCTGGTATACTTGTTGCCAAATTATCCAATTATACACTTGTTCAAATCCATTTTGGGCAGATTGTCAGGGCTTGTAAATAAATAATTTCAAAAAGGTTTTAATCCTCGTGCAAGCCCAGGCGGTCCCGCACGCGAGGAAAACAGAGACATATGACGGGAAAGCAAGGAGAAAATGGTTCGTCTCCCCCTGTTCCCCCGTCCGCCTTGGTTGCTATTGTTGAGGGAAAGGGCACATTTGATCACTTAAGAGCCATAATTAAATATGGTCATGCATATGGTCCAATGGGACATCTTATGGCACAGCCAGTAATATGTCCTTAAAACAATGCTGCCTATTGGCTTTAAAAACAAATGAAACTCTTGCTTGCCAACTTCCAGGTGGCGGCTGAAGAGCTGCAATTTCAACTGGTTTCCAGATAGGGATGCCAGCCTCCAGGTGAGACCTGGGGATCCCCTGGAATTACACCTCAGCTCCATACCACACAGATCAGTTCCTCTGGAGAAAATGGCTGCTTTGGAGGGTGGACTCTGTGGCATTGTACCCCCCTGGGGTCCCAGTCCTTCCCAGGTTCCATTCCCAAATCTCCAGGAGGTTCCCAACCTTGATCTGGCAGCTGTGCTCCCCCCATCCCCCTCTGGTGACCAGGGGGGATCTGGAACACTAACTCTGGGCGACAGAGATCAATTCACCTGGAGAAATTGGCTGCTTTGGGGGGTGGGCTCTAAGGCACTGTACCTTGCTGAGGTCCCTCACATCTCCAAACCCTGCCCTCCAAAGACTCCTCCCCCCCCACAGACCTCCAGGTATTTCTCAACCCAGAGCTGGCAACCCTACCTACAAGACAGGGAATCACAGTGGAGGGTACAAGCTGGGATGCCCCCCCCCTTCCAAGTATCCTGCAGAATTCCCTGACCTCTTTCGCCTGATTCTATTTTTCCCTTTAACTGACTCTGGACATTCTGTTCCCACTGGATCCTATTTAGCCATCGGGCTGTTTTCAAACTGGTTCTTTCTGCTTTTGATTAATATACAAAGTTATATATATTTCTGCATACCTCAAATTTTGAGTAGAAATACCTACACTGTCGGTGGGTGGCCTGGCTCTTTTGTTATCTTTAGCACACACCAGGGCCAGCAAGTTGCCTATGAGAATGATCCATTTCTACATTTCACTGTCTACACATGGAACTGCCCTTTGGTGAGTCCGACCACTGGTCTATCGAGTTCTGCGCTGTCTGATCTGACTGGCAGGGTCTGAGGTGGAGGTCTTTCACAGCGCCTCTGTGAGAGTCCTGCAGAGTCAGTCAACAACAAGTGTCCTTAAACAGGAATGCTTTATTGAGAAAGGTCTGCTACGGTCATCTGCACTTCTTGTGTTAGTAATGGTGGGCACGAGTAAAATCAGGGCAGTTATACATCATTCAAAGAGACGTGGGGCAGTGTATTGTAACCAATCATCAGGTAAAGAAAAAGGCGCTTAAAATACTAGTTTGCAGTTCCCAGGAAATGAGCTGGAAGACTTATAGCTAGACAGGAGAAAAGATACATAAGCTGGCACCAACAGTCTCTCAAGGTCGGCGCAGTAGGGAGAGCGATAAGCATGCCATGAGAACTATAACATAACATTCCACAGTACTGACGACACAGTGTCAGCTATTCCACCTCCCGAGCGGGGGATGGCAGCATTAACTGACAGCCTCCCCCCCCCCACTTCTTTTAACTGGAGATTGAACCTAGGATGTCCTGCGTGCAAAGCAGATGTTCTACCCTTGAGCCATGGCCCTGCCCTGTATTCACCCTGTGTTCCTTCTAGTGCCTGCAACATCAGAGGGACACAGCCTTAGGGAGGTTCACATTACAGGGGAGTTAGTCTCCCCCTCCAGGAGAATCAGTTCTCCCCTCTTAATGAAGAGCACTCGCTCTGGGTTCGAGTCCTGCAGCACCGTAGAGACCAACAACATTTTGGGGGATTGATATGATTGCTGTCCTTCAAAGGCCAAAGGACATAGAAGAGGGAGCACACTGGTTATCTCTTGGCCCAAGTGTAGGACTAGAATTTATGGGTGGAAATGAGAAGGAAGTGGACTTCACAAAAAGATTAAGAGAAACTGCCAAATGGTAGGAGATATTCAACAGTGCCCTCATTCGAATGGCCAAGACTAGCCCAATCTTGTCATATCTCAGAAGCTAAGCATGGGTCAGCCCTGGTTAGCGCTTGGATGGGAGACCACCACGGAAGTCCAGGGTTGCTATGCAGAGGCAGGCAATGACAACAATCTCTGAAGATCTCTTGACTTGAAAACCCTACGGGCTTACCTTTAGTCAGTTGCAACTTGATAGCTCTTTCCCCCACCATTCTACTGGAGGTGGTGGACTCGCCTTCACAGGAAGTGCCTAAGCAGAGCTGGATGGCCATCTGTCAGGGATGCACTGAGCAAGTGGTTGGATTAAATGACTGCCTAGGTGCCTTCCAATGTTCATACTCCATGATTCTAGCTTTGATGTGATTAATGTGATAGGTGGCCATGCTCTTATTTCGGTCCACTGGTCTTTGCTGCTGCAGCGCTAAAATATTTCCCCTTGATTGTACAAGAGCTTTGCTAAGCAGCGTGTTCTTGTCTACCCACATTATAATTTAAATAGGAGAATTTTTTAGAATGCCATTCCTTTTGTGCCTTTGCATCTTTTCCATTTATGTCACCAATATGCACAAGTGGATTGATAAAACACTGCACAAAAAGCAACCATGAGGCATTTGTATGTGCAACTGCAGAGACAGTTCAATGAGATTCACTTGGTGCAGAGTGCGATTGAGGCATGCACACACTCCAATGTACCACTAAAACGTCACACAAAAGAAATCTTCATATATCCGTATGTACAACCACAGCAAGATTGCTTTTTTATAGTATATTATCAATGTACACTTGGACATTAGTAAAGGCAAAGGGATATAAATGAACTGACAAAAGAGAAAACTGCACCAAATTACACAGGGTCATGTAGAAAACATTTTTGAAAAACAGAACATGAAGGATGTGGCGATCAGTCCCGCCTCTCCTCCAGGACTCTGAACCAATCCTGGTCATTTAGGCCTCATGCAAATCCAAGTGATTGTCAGCCAATCAGAGCCCATGGAACTTCACCAGATGGGAGGGGTGAGCCAGCCTCAGCTTAAGATGGGCGAAGAAACTTTTTTGGATAGGGATTTTGTGGCTCTGGAAAGGCATATCAGCTTTGCCAAGGTTTCCCCCCCCCCCCGACTTTTTTCCCCATTTACTGACCGTGTTTTATTTCAACAACCAAAAAAATTCGAACAGACTAACAGTGCACGTAAGTTAAAATTTAATTATCACTTAGTGATAATGAAGCTCGAATTGATTTACATGGGAAGAGAACATTTACAATATGTCAATCCTCATTCATATTGTTGATACCGCAACAGCACAGTTTTTAAAACGTTTTCTCTCATTTTATGAAAAGGTGCAAAATGGTGCTTTGTTGAGAGGCACTGCTATTTGGCTTTAAAGCTAGGGGTTGGGTGTCGGCTTAGGGAAGAAAGCTTATTTGAGTGGTAAAAATAAGCATCCTGTTGAGGGTATGTAGGGTAGGGTTGCCAGACCCATGGTCCCGGGGGTGGGGGTGGTTTCCATCGCTTTTGGGAACTCCAATCTATTGCCATCCAGCTGGCCAGTGGGGGAAACCCCACCCCAAATAGGGACGTAATTGGTCAACGTCCCCAGCGTGATGACATCACCCAGAAGTGACATCATCACACTGGCAACATCATGCATGATGCTTTAGTTTGGGGGCAAACTCTATGGTTTTGAAGAAAAAAACCCAGAATTTTTTGCCCCAAAACCAGAGTGCTGCGTGCAACATTACTGACACAATGACATCACTTTGGGGTGACATCATCATGTTGGGACATCACCTGACGAGTCCCGCCCAGCCCTGCCCTCCAAGTCCCCCTGCCACAACGGCGAGGGGACCTGGCAAGAGGCAATCCTAGTTTAAGTTCTGTGGAAAGGTGCTCTGTGAAAGAAAAGAGGGACCTTGAACCTCCAGAGGTTACCTGTCCAGAGAAAGGGGAATCAAAACTCCCCTCAGGGGTTCTTTCTTTTATTTGAGAGCCAGCTTTACCTTATATATTTGTTATCTACAATTCAGACTGACCTTATTAAATACTATATTTTCTGTTAAATAAACCTTTGTTGCTCATCTCCACCTATGTCTTGTCTGTCAAACAAAAAAAAAATCTAAGAAGCAGGGGTCACAAAGGATCTGACAGAGATCCATTCCCCTGGAGAAAATGGTTGCTTTGGAAGGTGTACTCTGTGGCATTATACCCCACTGAAGTCCCTCTCTTCCCCAACCCCCCCAAATCTCCAGATATTCCTTGACTTGGACTTTGCAACCCTACATGTAAGTCCAGCTTTAGTCCAGCAGGATTTCCAAATTAGAGAACCTCAGGGAGCCCATCGCTTACATGCCGCCAATCTTCAACTTAGATCTTGTATCCCCCTTTTGATTGGATTGTAGGTATCTGGAGTATAAAATAATCTATAGGAGAGGCCAGAATGGGGACTGGATATTCTTCAGTCCAGAATGCAGTTGCCTCAGAGACCCCCTCCCAATGCGTCGGATCCGTTTCAGAAATGCAACTCAGCACTCCAAAATCCAGGAAGAAAGCAGCAGGAGGAGAATTCCGAAAGGATCCCTACTGAACCGGGAAGGTAGGGTGGGCGTGGTCTCAGACTGTTGTATCTCCTCAAAGATCAAACATCGTCTGCCTCTAGGAGTGGAGGCATCTCTGCTGGCTTGTCTTCAAAACCACATCTCTGCTCTCCAGTCCTCCCCCCAACATGATTGTTGGGATCAGGGCTCATTTCGTAGCAGGAGCTACTCTGCATATTAGGCCACACACCCCTGATGTAGCCAATCCTCCAAGAGCTTACAGTAGCCCCTGTAAGAAGAGCTCTGTAAAGCTCTTGGAGGATTGGCTACATTAGGGGTGTGTGGCCTAATATGCAAAGGAGCTCCTGCTAGAAAAAGAGCCCTGGCCGGGATGCAAGTCATACCCTAGTGATACCTGTTTCTGGACAACCCCTCACATCACATCCGGTCAGATCTTTTTAGCTTCAGTCCTGGGGAGAAACTGACTGTGCCGTAGAAACACCAGCTCATCATAAGCAACCTGACACCTCGGAGTGATAAAGTGCATTTTAAAAGAATGGAAAACGCTAGCCAGTAACCCATTTTTGCAGTGCTTTATGCAGAGCGCGCACATTTCCGTGCGATAATCACTGGGATTATTTGGGTAGAAATGGTTCTAATGGATGCATAATGCTCCTGAAATGTTTGAGAAAAATATGTTTTATGGGGAAAGGACCAGCCGCTAACACATCGATGGCAGCAGAACAATAAAAGGGGGGGAAGTAGTGTGTGTTTTTTAAAAACTACGCTTAGGAGCGTATGTTAAGATTGGTGCCTACTTATTTCCATTTCCATCGTTCCCTAAAGTGGCTTCTCTGTTCTAGAACTTATGAATATACTGCGCTTGGTAAAAACAAATAAATAAGAAACCGCATCTTGGTAGCCCAACTGCCCCGTTGCTAAAGGATCAGAATCACTGTAGCCTCTGGCTGGACGGTTAAGTAATAATTCACCGAGGGCAAAAATGTCTTTCTAGCATTAAGCAGCTAAAGGTTAACGTGTACACAGAGGGATACAGCTTTCTAGATTCTTCGCTTCCCAGGGTGTTTGCTTACTCAATTGACTCGCTAGGGTACGGTTTTGCAATCGTCTCGTAACAACGGCAGAGCAAAACAAAACTGAGAGCGGGGGCGGCTTGCGTGGGGGGCAGGGAGGCTCAGGGCGATTCTCACTCCAACTTCTGAGTGCTGTTGAAGGGAGGGGAGAGGGAAAGATGGGGTATTTAGGGACGCCAGCCTCCAGGCAGCACCTGGAGATCTCCTGCGATTACAATAGCTCGCCAGACAACCGAGATCAGTGCTTATGAAGAAAATGGCTGCTGTGGAAGGTGGATTCTATGGCATTACATCTGGCTGATGCCCCTCCCTTCCCCAAGCCCCACTCTCTCCAGGCTTCACCCCCCCCCCCCAAATTCTCCAGGTATTTCCCAACCCAGAGTTGGCAACCCTAGGTTCCCTTACCAGGGGGCATCAGCAAGTAGTCCTGGGACCAGCACTATACAGGTACGGAGCTCTGGCATAGTCAGATGGCATGTAGTATTCGCAGGGCTCATTTCGTAGCAGGAGCTCCTTTGCATATTAGGCCACACACCCCTGATGTAGCCAATCCTCCAAGAGCTTACAGAGCTCTTCTTACAGGGGCTACTGTAAGCTCTTGGAGGATTGGCTACATTAGGGGTGTGTGGCCCAATATGCAAAAGAGCTCCTGCTACGAAATGAGCCCTGAGTATTCATGGTGTACCTTGGGGTCCCACATCCAAATCCTCTAAGCTAAACATTTCCAGTGTCCAGTGGGTGTGGAAGCAGCAATGCTATCCAACCTCCCCTTGCTGAAGGCCTTCACTCCAGAGCATCCATTTTGCTCTCCGCATGTGATTCTGTTCATCTCTGGTTGTGAGTCTGATTGTGTTAGCAATCAGATGAGGGTTGCCAGGTCCGAATGCTGCATTGGCGGGGGGCGGGGTGGGAGGGAACTTTGTGGGAGTGGGGCAGAGTGCCGCGATGGGCTGACATCATGCGGGAGTGATGTAAGCTCATCGGGGATGTTGCGCAGCGACGCTCTGGTGTTTGGACAAAAATGTATGGTAAAATCAGCCTCAAATCATAGAGTTTTGCCCCCAAACCAGTGTCACTGCACAATGTCTCCAACATGCTGACATCACTCCCATGTGATGTCAGTGCGTCACATTTATTTCTGGCCATGTCGCTGTTTGGGGTGGGATTGCCTCCCCTCCAAAGGGGATCCTCTGCTCCCAACTGGAGAATGGCAACCCTGTCAGACCCCTCCTTCTGCTGAGGGGCAGTTTAGAGCTAAAAGAGCCCGAAACACCCCTTTTAATATCACCCCAATACCTCAGGTACGGGGCACTGCTTGGTCCAAAATTGACCAAGATGGATACCAGCCAGGCATCAGCCTGGAAAATCAGTTTCAAGGCAGGAGTCAGAGCAGCTGGCTGGCAACTACCCCCTCTTTGCCCTGGAGAAATGCAATGACTTAGAACAATGGGTCATCCAGGACCTATTGATTTATTCAGCATAATTCCACCAGCACTCAAGCCTGACTTCCCCTTCACCCATTACCTTTGATTAAGTGGTGCTTGATCAACGCTTAAGTGTATTCACCTTCCCAATTAGCCTTCCTGTCCAGTGCTTGTAGGGCCATCAAACCTCTCACACTTCTTTGTCTACCTCCAGTAGAACCATCAGTCCATTGTCCTCTGGCAGTAAGTACGTTTTGCCTTATAAATATGTTACCCTGCTGCCCCAGCTGTGTGTGTGTTCTTGGATACCCCTCACACTCCCACTTGCATGTGGATCTTCTCTTGCTTCCCAAAATGCTGGCCATTTCCTCTTTGACTTTGCTGCTTCCATGGACCTCTTCAGGAATGGTAAATATCACCCTTTCCTAAAAATCTCTTCCCTTTCCTTCCTGTGCTTCTTAGTTAGCTCTTGCATATGTTTATTCTGTGCATTTCTGTTTTATCCTGTTCTTAATAAAAACCCTACCATTTGGACAACTACTAGTTATTTTCAAGAGTTCTTATAGGGACAAATCTTGGTATACATAGGTGGAGAGCTAAGTTACCTGCCTCTTGCTCTTCAAGCTAATACCCCCAAATTAAGTGGAGGCTGCCTATTTTGGGCAACCATCGGTCATAGTGTAGGGCTGCCAACCATTGGCTGGAAACCTGTGGTAGAGGGAGGGGGCAGGGACAGGGGAAATGGCATCACACCAACAGCACAAAGTCACTCCCAGGGAATAACCAGAAGTGATGTCACCGTGTTGGTGTGATCCCATGCCATGCTAATGTCCTTCCCCTCCCCAAGTCTCCAGCAATTTCCGAGCCCAGAGTTGGCAACCCTAGAGCCATTTAGTGCCTTCAAGATAAGAATCAGCACTTTGCATTGTGCCCAGAAATGGACTGGGAGCCCATCCCATCATTACTTCCATTCCCTGGTTGGGCCAGGATAATAACTGGACAAACAATACACCCCTGGAACAGAGAAGGGGGTGGGGAAGAGGCTGAAATTACAGCCCTTATGTCTCTATTAAATGGATTCCCCCATTGTCAGCTCCACACAGACTTAATTGGGGTTCAGATCCTCATCCCAACATTGCTTTAATTAGTAATGAGGTTAACTTTCGATTTGTGTTGAGCGTAGTGTAAGCAAACCTCCCCGATGCATTCACTGAAGGGGGGGGGGGGATCTGATCAATAGAAGCCTTCCATCGAATAGAAGAGGGGGGGGGGGGAGAATGAAATGAATCCAAACAGGGATTTCAGCTGATAAAGACTGAGCGAACAAAAGTTCTGCTTGTCTGTAGGAGAAGAGAAAGCTCTTAATTTGGCTGGACAAGCAGCTGGGCTGGCCTCATTTGCCAGGAACCTTAATTACCCTGGAAGGAACGATGCAAATTGATCAAGTCTGAATTGTTAAAAGAGCCATCAATGCCAGGATATTTTGGGCCCTGTGGCCAGTTGTGTGGTGCGGGCAGTTGGGAAGCCCTGAGAGAGTTTCGACAGGGAAAGAATGAAAGAAGGAATAATGCTAGGATGACCATCACTCAACGGAATGGATTGGCAGAGGAACAGACAGAGGAAGTAACTCTTTACACAACTAGAAATCAAAGACTTGGCAGCTACAGGATGCAGTGACAGCCACCCCCTTACATGGCTTTGAAAAGTAATCAGACACATTTCTGGACGGAGGTATCTAACAACAGTTCTGAGAACCTCCAGGTTCAGAGGCAGTGTACTTCAATATTTTAGTTCCTGAGGAAGCACAGGAGAAGTTGTTGCCTCCATGCCATGCTAGCGAACATCCAAAAGTGTCTATCTGGATGCTGGTGGAAACGGGCATGGCTAGGTCTGCCAACTCTCGGCCAGGGAACTCCAGGATATTTGGGGGATGCGGCCTGGAGAGGGTGGGGTTTGAGGAGGGGGAGTGACCTCGGTGAGAGATAATGCCACAGAGTCCACCCTCCAAAGCAGCCTTTTTCTCCAGGGGACCTGATTGTCTGGAGATCAGTTGTAATTCGGGGACGTCTCCGGGCCTGTCTGGATGTTTGCAACCCTGGGCATGGCTCAGTGGCAGATCCGATGCTTGGACTGCAAGAAGTCCAAGACAGGCATTTCTGGCTAAAAACAAAAGGGATCTCATGCAGCAGATGGTGGGAGAGAAAGACCTTTCTTGGCCAGAAAACGTGTAGAGCTGCTGCCACTTAGATAATACTCAGTTGGATGGAACGGTTACCTCAGGCAGCTTCAGAACGCTGGACTGGATGGGGCAACTCTACCTCCCCATCCATGGCCAGTGGCCAGAGGGGACCAGCCAACCCTTTATACTCTAGGTATGCACCAAGCCCCACTCCTCCTTCATTCCACCTTAGTAAGGGAGACTTCTAAAATAAATTCTGGAATTGGAGCATACACCATCCCCTGCAGCTCTCGGCCATCGAGCATTCGTATCTCTCCCGCCCCATATGTGTTATCAATGTGCCCATTGGCTGACCAACACAAAACAGTGACTCCGATACCATCGCAGGCAGGATCCCATCAAGATGTTTCTGCATTATGCCCTGCCGATGCCAACAGAGAGTGCCGATGCCAACATGAGAGTGCCGATGCCAACAGAGAGTGCCGATGCCAACATGAGAGTGCCGATGCCAACATGAGAGCGCCAAGTCCCCCCGGGGGGGTGGAGATTCCCCCACTAAACAGGTCCCCAATCCGCCAGTCTGGATTCGGCTGGCGGGGGGAACCCCACCCCCAAAGTGGCCCAAATAGGTCGACGTGCCCGGTGTGACGCTCTAGCAATCGCCCTGAAACTCTATGGTACCATAGAGTTTTACGGCGATTACCAGAGCGTCACCCCAGCAATGTGCCCAGCGTGATGACGTCACTTCTGGGCAACGTCATGGCGCGGGACCCCCGAGGAGAGCCCGGGACTCCCCCGCTATCATTCAGGTGAGACATGGCAACCCTACGCCAGAGTGGTGTGGCGGTTAAAATGTTGGACTAGGATCTGGGTAAACCCAAGTTCGAATCCCCACTCTGCCATGGAAGCTTGTTGGGTGACCTTGGGCCAGCCACACACACTCAGCCTGACCTACCTCTCAGGGTCGTTGTGAGGATAAAATGGACGAGAGGAGAAGAATGTAAAGCCATTTTGGGTCCCCATTGGAGGGAAGGGTGGGATATAAATGAAGCAAATAAAATAAATAAAACGCATGTGATTCTATGCACCAGTAAAGCGCTGCCTGCAGAAAATCTTGAGACCACCTTGTCAAGATAAGCTCTTTCACTCTGTTCCAGCCATGTGCACATTTGTAACATGGAATGGGAGTAGGCAGGGCTCATTTCGTAGCAGGAGCTCCTTTGCATATTAGGCCACACACCCCTGATGTAGCCAATCCTCCAAGAGCTTACAGTAGCCCCTGTGAGAAGAGCTCTGTAAGCTCCTGGAGGATTGGCTACATCAGGGGTGTGTGGCCTAATATGCAAAGGAGCTCCTGCTACGAAATGAGCCCTGGGAGGAGGAATGAGTGAACCGAAAGCTGCAGCCAGTTGTACTCTGTGCAACATCTAGAAATTTTCTTTAAAAATGGAACAGTGGAGGATTCCGCATGCAGGCAGTTCCACTACATAAAGGAGACAAGATATATTTGAATCCCAGCATCTGGGCAGAAATCCAGATAAGGAGAACTATATGTAATTCGACAGGATTTTTATGGCACCAGACCCTCCCATCAGTGGCATAGACACTGGCAAAACTTGCAGAGGGAACAGCCAGAGAATGTACCGCACGCCATGCCAAGACCTCCTCCAATTCAGAAAGACGAACCATTTGTCCTAAATGTTCAAAGCCGGCCGCCGTCATAATTCAGCCTTACCTCCAGTGGCTGGAAGTGATTTATCTGAGCGGAATAATCCTTTGCAGACAGTAAATTTGACCTGAACGTCCCCCACCTCTCTATGTTTATCCGCCCCAAATGCTCCAGTGTCAAGTTTTATCACTGGCCAATTATTTTGGACAGGATCAGCCAAGAGCGAGAACATCCGAGTTGCTGCCATCTGGTTTCACCTTTGGAATCAGAGTAATCCGCAGGTAAGCAGACAGGAATGTGAACACGGGAAAGGAGGGGCGGGCGGGCGGTGTGGGGAGCTGAAGATCAACCGAGTGGCAACTTTGCACGAGAAAATGAAACAGCAAAAATAAAAAGCGAGCTTACACAATGGGTGACCCGCCAAGCTGAACATGGTGTACATGGCTGCTCTCCAGGGGTTCAATAAATTCCCTCCAAGTTCTGCTTGCTTATTGCATGGCCGTGTGTTTCAATTAGTCCCCAAAGGGAGTGGGTCACCCAGCATCCTCAGCAGATTTACCTACTGCTCCAACCAACCAGGAGGGGCCTTTCCTAGAATCACAGACTTGGAAGGGGTCCATCCCTTGGAAACACAAAGCTACAGGCAGATGGCTGCCCAGTCTCTGCTTGCAGACCTCCCGCAATGGAGACCCCCCCACACATTGGACACACTGTCAAATTGCACCATTTCTAAGTTTCCTCTTGAAGTTCCTCTGAAATCAACCCTCCTACAACTTAGGACAGGGATCACCAACCTTTTTGAGCTTTCGGAATTCTGACACAGAGTGGTGGGCCCAATCACAAAATGGTGGCCGCAGGGGGTGGAGCAAATCACAAAATGGCTGCCACAGGAGGCGGATCTAACCACAAAATGTCAGGGAGTGAGGCTTCATATAACTCAGGGAGAAGCTTTGCTTATTAGGATGCCTTTTAATCTGCACAACTGATCAGAAGCCGTGCTGGACAAAAAAAAAAAGCTACCTACTTTCTAAAAGCGTGGAGCCTGTGGACACCATGTTGGGGGCTCCTGACTTAGGCCCATCATATCTAGTCCTGCACTCCAAAGGAACGGAGAACGAGTCTTTACATGCTTCCATGCAAGAGCCCTTCAGGTGTTTGAAGAATGGGATCCTGTCTCCCTTCCATCCACTTCCTCCAGGGGAACGGATCTCTGTAGTTTGGAGATGAGCTGTAATTCTGGAGGCTGGCACCCCTATTTGCAGCCCTGATTGGCTGGGTACAGCAAATAACAAAGCATAGATCCGAAGGTTTCTGGTTCTAGCCCTGGCACCTCCTGACATCTGAATGTCAGGTGGAATTCTGCGGATCCTGAATGGAAGCGGCCATTTCAGGCGTATTATGTGATCTGACTCAGGAGGAAACAAGAGTGGTATTTTTCTAAAAAGGAAAAAAAAATATTCTAAAAAAGGATAGCAATAAAAGAAAAACACAATAGCGTTTGGTATCATAAAGCACCACAGCAACATCCCAGTAGCTCTAAAGTTGGTAAATTACAGTAATGGCCCTTATCAGCTCCGTGAAGTGCACAAACCCTTCTCCAACCTTGACTAATGGTACAATAATTAACTGCCCGTCACTAGGCAACCACACAGCTTCTATTATTCCCCCCCTCCCTAAACACTCCAAGATTGATTTTTTTTGCATATATCTCTCTCCCGCCCCCCCCCCCCCCACCTTTGAGGGCTAACTAATAACATGTGTCAATATTTTTGAATAAATGGGTCTCGGAGCACGCTCTGAGCGGCTGAAACCTTGGAAGATTATATACCTCCTTCCGCCAGAACAGTAATTTGGGACAGAGAAAACACACACACGCACAAGACATTGTTTCCAAGGGGGAGGAGGAACACCCGGTTGTCTTCTCAAACGAGCCCGAGGTCAAAGGGCACCGCCCGTTTGTAATGCCTTCATTTCCCCCTGATTACAGGGCGCGCCCTCGGGGGCGGCCCACAGCAGAAGGCGTGTTTGGCTTAATAACAGGGGTTTCCCATCTCTCTGAATCTGCTTAGTAGAGCAATGCATTCCGTTTCCCTGCTGTCTGCTCTTCAACTCAGTGCCTCCCAGGGAAAACAGAGAATCATAGAGTTGGAAGGGGCTATACAGGCCATCTAGTCCAACTCCCTTCTCCATGCATGATCAGTCTAAAGCATCGCTGACAAGTGATTGTCGAGCCGTTGCTTGAAGACTGCCAATGAGGGGGAACTCACCACCTCTCTAGGCAGACAATTCCACTCCTGATCCACTCTTATTGTAAAATATATATATATTTCCAGCGGTCATTTCGTAGAAAAAGAGGTGCAGGAGCTCATTAGCATAACTCATTTGCATATGCCACACCCCCTAACATACCGGAAGTGTGTCAGAAGGCAACACCCACCCTTCAGGCTCCACTCCACAGGTGAGTGAAACTGACCTGCTCTTCCTCCATTCCCTTCCCCATCCAATACTTTGGGCAATAAAAATAAGCGTAAAGAACACACCCTCATTCTCTTCCTGCTCCCTTGAAACCACCAGGTTTCAAGTAGACTTGAGATACCCAGGACATGTGCACCACCCATCCCTTCCCCTCCCCACAACAAAACACCCTGTGAGGTAGGTGGGGCTGAGAGAGGTCTTTCGAGAACTGCTCATGAGAGAACAGCTCTGAGAGAACTTGTGACTGGCCCAAAGTCACACCAGCAGCTGCATGTGGAGGAGTGGGGAATCAAACCCGGTTCTCCCAGATTAGAGTCCAACTCCTGACCACTACACCAAACTGATGGAGTGGAAGCTGCTGAAGGGTCGGTGAAATTTCTCCAGTACTTATGTGCCATGTGCCCAGATAAAAAATGGTATACTTAGAAAGTTTATACGCCACCTTGAGCAAGTCTCTGGAAAAGCAGCACACAGTCATAAAAGGAACAATGATAAAATTATCAATATTCAAACAAAACATTAAAAACAATAAAGACCCTAGCAGGGCTTTCCCCGGGGCGCTGCGCCTCTGCACTGCTCGGGGAAGCTGAGGAGGGGGCGGGGCTTGGTCATGTGCCCGCCCCCTGGGCTCCTCACTCCCGGAGCTGCGCTCCTGTGCGCTCCCGCTCCAACGGACCCCTGTATATTTCATATCTAGCCGGTACCTTTCCGCTTGTAATTCAAACCCATTACTGTGGGCCCTAATGCCTTGCATGGATTTCTAAGGACCTAGTTCTCATAAACAGAAGCTGGCATGGTTAATCTATTGTCAGGCTGTCCCACATCAAACTGGCAGAAGAGTTTTTAAAAATCCCTGGACACAGAAGTGTAGCAGCCAAGGGAATGGCTCGAGCCTAGTTCTCTACTTGAGATGCTTGTTTTTGATAAGCAGGGATTTCCCCCCCCCCCCCCCCCCCGGAATATAAAAACATTCCGCCAAGTATCCGTGCATCCAGAAACAGGTTTCTCAGCTTCTCTGCTAAATCAGTGGGTTCCTACTAAAGAAAAGACTGGCCGGTGCCATGGAACATTCCTTTGACTGAGGATGTATCGAAAACCTTGTCGATTTTGATGGTCATCAGGCTTCCGCCAACCTAGTCACCTGTGGCGAGTAAAGATCACTTCCAGGCAAGATTGGCTTTAGCCACAAATCAGTAACCTAAGCATGTGTAGGCTGGGCAGACTATTTTTCTTTTGGCTAAGAAACTTTTGTGAACATGCATGCGTCAGCAATTCTACTCGATCCTCTGAACCACTAATAGATGAGCTGGGCACGTGGAACATGAACCTGCCTCATACTGAATCGGACCCTTGGCCCATCAAGGTTGGTAGTGAACACCACCCAGAATGCAGGAAAAGTAAATAGACAGGTTCAGGAGAACAGATAGGAAGGTCCAACTTTTGAAGCTGAATATCTCTAAACATTCTTGAGGCTGAGATTTATATGAGATCCCACCTTTCTTTCAGGATTTGGGGAGGGGAGGGATCTTAGCAGGTTATAACACCATAAAGCCAGTTTGGTGTAGTGGTTAAGTGCGCGGACTCTAATCTGGGAGAACCGGGTTTGATTCCCCACTCCTCCACTTGGACCTGGCTGGATGACCTTGGGCAAGCCATAGTTCTGGCACAGCTGTTCTCTCAAGGACAATTGGCTCAGAGCTCTCTCAGCCCCACCTACCTCCCAGGGTGTCTGTTGCGGGGAGGGGAAGGGAAAGGAGTTTGTAAGGCGCTCTGAGACTACAAGTAAAGGGCGGGGTATAAATCCAATCTCTTCTTCTTCTTCCTCATCTTCTTTCAAGGAACTCAAGGCAATTTAAATGGGGAGCCCAGGAAAACTCCCACCCAGGCACCAGTCAGACTCAGGCTTGTATTGCTTTGCAAGGTGAGGGTTGTCAAACTCCAGGTAACACCTGGAGATCCCATTGATCTCCAGAAAACCAAGATCACTTCCCCTGGAGGAAATGGCTGCTTTGGAGGGTGGACTCTAGAAGAAGAAGGAGAAGAGATTGGATTTATACTCTGCTCTTCACTCAGAGTCTCCTTTCCCTTCCCCTCCCCACAACAGGCACCCTGTGAGGTAGGTGTGGCTGAGAGAGCACTTTCGAGACCTCCTCTTTCCAGAACAGCTCTGATAGAACTATGGCTTGCCCAAGGTCACCCAGCCAGGTGCAAGTGGAGGAGTGGGGAATCAAACCTGGTTCTCCCAGATTACAGTCCACACACTTAACCACTACACCAAACTGGCTCTATGGTGTTATATCCTGCTAAAATCCCTCCCCTCCCCAAATCCTGCCCTCCCCAGGCTCCACCCCCAAAATCTCCAGGTATTTGCCAACTTAGAGCTGGCAGCTGTATGTGACATCATGTCCTTTCAAAATTATGTCCTGTGTAGTTCGAGACGTTAAGAAAAGATAGTTCACGGAAATTCCAACTCAACATGCCTCCGAACAGAATCAAAACATTTGTCTGGCCAAGAATATTCCACATTCAGATAGCAAAGAGCTTCTCTTACCATAGCCAACGGAAGAACACCGACCAACTCCTTCTGGCTTATGTAGATCTTGGAGACACCGAGATCAGACGTTCTACCTCCGGGATATTCCACTTGCCATGTAATAAGCTGGGTCTCTGGCAGGTCACTAAATTCTTCGATTTCGAAACTGATTTGCATGATCTCAGAGGGAGGAGCATCCGTGCTGGAGGAACAGGACCGATTGATTAGAATGAGCAAAACCGGTTGCATCAGATTTACTTATTTATTTACAAAATGTATACCCCACCTTCCTGTCCACAGCTCACAATGAAAAACAGAACATTAGAGAAATGGGGTCTCCAACCTTTTTGAGGCCAGGGGCACCTTTGGAATTCTGACACTGTGTGGTGGGCGCACCCACAAAATGGCTGACCCGGAAGGTGGCGCCCACCGGGAAATGACTGCTGCTGGAGGTGGTGCCACACACAGAAGGGAAGGCCAAGCGCAGGGGAGAAGAGGGTAATTAAAGATACACTGGGAACGAGGCATTAGAGAGGAGATAAAGAAGGAAACTTCCCGACGATCCCTAAATGTACATTTCTGTCCCCTAATATTAATAAAACAAACGCTCAGCTCAGACCCCAAAGTTGAATACAAGAAGAGAAGAAGAAGAAGAGACTGGATTTATACCCCACCCTTCACTCAGAGTCTCGGAGCAGTTTGCAAACTCCTTTCCCTTCCCCACAACAGACACCCTGTGAGGTAGGTGGGGCTGAGAGAGCTCTTTTGAGAACTGTCCTCAAGGGAACAGCTCTGACAGAACTATGGCTTGCCCAAGGTCATCCAGCAGCTGCAAGTGGAGGAGTGGGGAATCAAACGCGGTTCTCCCAGACTAGAGTCCACGCACTTAACCACTACACCAAACTAGCTTGGTTTATTAAAGAAGAAATGAATGCTGATAGAACAGAGGCGAGGCAGAGAGGCTTAACTAACTGACTAACTGTTGTGAGAGACAGGAACAAAGGGGGAGAGCTCAGTTGGAGCAGGAAGCCTCCAAAATCAGAAGGACATAATTGGAAATTGTCCCTAATCTAGCTATGCTAATTAGCAGTACTTCAGCTGTCCCCTATAGGCTGTTCTTCTGATCTTCTTCAAGTAGGTACGCTATAGACCTTGTACATTCCAACACAAACGTCTAAACTTTAACAATGAACTTGCAAAACAGTGCTCAAAACACAACACACTTGAAGGCCAACAAAATCCCCAGGGTATAAATTTTCAAGAGTCAAAGCAGCCTTGGTAGGGTTGCCAAACCCGGGTTGGAAAATACCTGGGGACTTTTTGGGTGGAGCCAGGAGGAGGTGGGGTTTGGGGAAGGGAGGGGCCTCAGCATGGTACAATGCTATAGAGTTCACCCTTCAGGGCAGCCATTTTCTCCAGCTGATCTCCAGTCTGTCAGCTGGAGATCAGTTGTAAAAGCGGGAGATTCCCCAGGCCCCACCTGGAGGCTGGCAACCCTAAGCCTTGGTCAGATACACCTAGGAATCCCTGAGCCCTAGTATTGGTGATTTCCATTCTGCTTGTCCCTGACAAAGGGAACTCTGACTCTTGAATCCTTATACCCTGGAAATCTTGTTGGTCTTTATGGTGCCACTGGACTCCAATCCAGGGACTTTCACACCCGCTGAATAATATACTTTTAATTCCCTTTGCAACTGGACTTAACTGTGTGAAACTGCAAAATCCCTTTGCAAACGACCTCTATAGTGCATTGAAAGTGGATTGACAGTGCATTATTCCAGTGTTTTTCAACCTTTTTCGAGCTAAGGCACATTTCTTTCATTGAAAAAATCCCGTGGCACACCTGACAATATCTCACGGCACAGTGGTTGAAAAACACTGAAATACAAGCTAAATGGGTCATTCGTTGCCTCAGCTCAAGTATTAACTATGACAGTATTACAAATACACGTAATAGCCACTCAACTTGAAATCGTAAGTTACAGATCCAAAGTGTAATGGCTCCTTCCCATAACACTGACCTGAGTTTCAGAAGAAATATAACGTGGATGTATTTTAATACTGCGATTCTGCTAAAGTTTTTCAAATAGAGAGTTTAGACTCTTACTCTTAGGTGAACGGCATTCCGCTGACCATAAGTGATTTGAAGAGAAGCACAGTACACCCATTCTTCGCTGAGGGACAGTTACTGATTTGAACCCCACCCTGACAGAAACAGCTAGCTGTTACCATCAAACATATTCAGGTTTACTGGAATGTCTTGGTGCAAATCACCCTACCTCAGGCCGGCCACAGAGCGTGCGAGCGGAATCAGCGAGACCGCGCCACTGTTCTTTCTCGCATGCGCAAACGCGTCCCGGAAGGTCAGCCCGGAAGGCACATTTCTTTCACTGAAAAAATCCCGCGGCACACCTGACAATATCTCGTGGCACACCAGTGTGCCACGGCACAGTGGTTGAAAAACACTGCATTATTCAGTCTACTGCAGACCAACATGGCTGTCCTCCCGAACCTAAGGCACATTCAGATATGCAGCATAATGCACTTTCAATGCACTTTCAATGCACTTTGGTGATTTTCACAGTAAAAAACCAGTTGCAAAGTGCATTGAAAGTGCATTATTCAGTGTGTGCAAAAGTGTCCGGAGTAACAGCCTTTTAAATCCATTGAAGTCAACGACCTTAGAAGGGCTTAACCCTGCTTAGGACTGCACCGTACCAACTGGGACGGGACAGGGCTGATTCAAGCATGCTCCTGGTTACGCAAACCCTTTCCCAGTGCCATCGGTCATTGGACTGGGCACCTCATTCCAACTCTGCCCCATGCAAAGCGGCTAGTAGTGCTCAGTTAGCATGCCAGTACAATACCCACAAGGACATGGATCTCTGGCATGCACACCAAGCACGTGCAGCTGCTTTGTATGCATCGCAGCACATTCCAAATGAGATGCTGAGCCCATGCAAAGTCACCCAGGGAAGCCGGCATTGCCGGCAGCCTCGGGTTTAAATAGGCCTTTACATAGCAACAAAAACGAGGCGCTCAGCTACGTCCCAGGGCTGGAAACCCACCAAGCCCTTGTTAGGAATCTAAACAAACAACAAGAAAATAAGAGCCGCCGCGTGCTGCCGAGCAGCAGGTAGAAATGGGAGAACAGCAATGACAATTGGAATAATTTGCTTTTTAAATAAAGGAACGCTATTATAACCATTTTCAGGCCAAGGCAATAACAAGCGGAATGGCTTTGTGGCAATCTTTTCAGCCCATGCTGAAAACATTCCATCTCCCTGCTCGGCGACTGAGCCAGCGCAGGTGCCCGCACTGCTGTAGCCCAGCCACTGGACTGGAGATTTGGCACTGAGATAACCTCATCAGTGTCCCACCATCTCACCCAGCCACTGTTTCCCACCAGGAAGAAGGGGGTGACCGAATTTTGGAGGCTCACCAATTCCCACTCCAATTTTGCTTCTCGCCTTGTGCAAATCAATCTCCCGCGTTGATATTTTCACGCCATTTTCTGATTTCTCACGCCCATGTCTACCCATTACCTTCCAACAGTTTGAACATTATTTTTGCACCGGTTGCATACAAATGGGGGATCACAGGTGCCTGTGATGGAGACAGGTTTTCTTTCCCCCTGATTCTGCTGGTGCTTTGGAGAATCGTATACTGGGTAGATCTCCGATGTTTGTATTTTTATTGATTGTGTGCCAGTTGTTTTGTACAGTCTTGGTTAGTGTTGGTTGGTAAGCTGCCTTGCGCCACTGTGGATGATGGGGAAGTCCAAGCCTGTCTGCAGCATGAAGGAGGTGATCAAAGACCCCTCTTCTGGCCAATGTAACAGGGAAGGAAGGAAGGAAGGAAGGAAGGAAGGAAGGAAGGAAGGAAGGAAGGAAGGAAGGAAGGGAGGGAGGGAGGGAGGGAGGAGGGAAGGGAGGGAGGGAGGGAGGGAGGTGCTGCCAAATTGCAGCTGACTTACGGTGACCCTTCGTGGAGTTTTCAAGGCATGAAGTGTTCAGAGGTGGTTTGCCATTGCCAGCCTCCATGTCACCACCCTGGCATTCCTTGGAGATCTCCCATCCAAATATTGGCCAGGGCTGACCCAGCTTAGCTTCTGAGATCTGATGAGATTGGGCTATCCTGGGCTATCCTGGTCAGGGCCAGGACCCCCCCCCCCCCAAATGCTTCCTCTAAATGACCAGAGAATCTGACTATGAGAAAGTAGGGGGGGGTGAGAAAATTTTTGCCAGGACACATGGGCGAGCCATTCAATAGCCTTCTCTCCTGCTACAATTGCCAACACCAGATTGGGAAATTCCTGGAGATTTGGGGGTGAAGTCTGAGGGAGGCGGCATTGGAGGAGGGGAGGGCCCTCAGAAGCGATGCTCCCTCTCAGCTGTGGAGTCTTGTGAGAAAAAAAACGCCTTTGTGAGCTACTGGCATTAAAGTTGTGAGCGAGCGATTCGGCTGCTGCACGAATTTGTTTGCGCTGGAGCCCTCCTTCCTGAGCTACGACAAAAATCTGTGAGCCGGAGGCTTAAAAACTGTGAGCTAGCTCACACTAACTCAGCTTAAAGGGAACACTGCTTAGAAGGGTATAATACCACAGAGCCCACCCCCCGAAGCAGCCATCTTCTCTTAGGGAACTGATCTCAGTCTTCTGGAGATCAACTGCCATAGCAGGAGATCTCCAGGTACCACCTGGAGTTTGGTAACCCCAGGGCTGTTTTTGGGCAGGAACGCACAGGAACGGAGTTCCGGCTGGCTTCCGAGTTGGCCACGCCTACAGCCTCCCCCTCCTTGGGTTCCCCAGGCACCTTGCAAGCTGCGGGGCCCCTGGGGAAGCCAAGCCAATCCAGGGAGGGAAGGCAGTTTAAACCGCCTCCCCTCCTCGGGTTCCCCAGGCGCCCTGCAGGCCGTGGGGCACCAGGGGAAGTCAATCCTGGGAGGGAGCTGTGTTGTCGAGGGTGTGGCCTAATATGCTAATGAGTTTCTGTTGTTGGGTGGGGCCTATCATGCTAATGAGTTCCTGCTGGGCTTTTTCTACAAAAAAGAGCCCTGGGTAACCCTAACCATAGTGTGATGTATTCTCGGCAGTGCAAGGGTTAGCAACCCAACTGGCCCATTCTGCCCGATGTCCTTCTCCTGAACGATGTTTCAGAACCCTTTACAGCTCCAAAGTGATTCACAGTCCGAAAATGGATATGTATGCCGGTAAGAAGAGAGATTTAAGGAGAATCGGCAAGGCAGGGCTTAAAGGGCCTGATCTTGTAAACCTCATCATAAAATCAGCCACTGTGTGGAAAGTGAGGCAGTAAAAATTCTACGGCGCATCCTTGCCAAGGCGAGCTCGAACAGCCCCTGACGTTTATAGCCAGCCCCCCCCCCATTGGGAAGGGATAAGGCGCTCAATAGTGAACCTCCCCCCCCCCCTTTGCTACTGTTGATTTGCAACCGTCTGCAAACTCCTGTGGATTCCTGCGGATTTATAGTTCTCCGAGTTCAAAATCAAAGGCAGCGTGTTGGCAGAACTTTTGGGAGAGGAGGGTATGAGAGGGCGAGTACAAGTAGAGGCACATCGCGAAGAGCTACAACAACAACAAAATAGATTCAGATGGGTAGCTGTGTCAGGCTGTCTGTAGCGGTAGAAAAGAGCAAGACTCCAGGAGCCCCACAAAGACCAACAAATTTACCCTGCCACAAATTGTGTTAGTCTTTAAGGGGATACCGGACTCTTGCTCTTTTCTACTGCAACAAAAAAAAAGTGCAACTTTGACTGTTAAAAAAATGGGGGGGGGGAACAGGCTGCAATCCAGTGAGACGCGTCACCCATCGACATCATAGGCGTCAACTTCAGAGGGGTTGGGGAGCTGGAGCTCCCCAAAAAACTAATCCAGGATGTGCTGAGTCTCCCCTGGAGACAATGGCCTGTAATGTCTCTGGCCCAGCCCCAGCCCCCCTGGGAAATTGGAAAATCTACGCCCTTGATCGACATACCTCGGCTACTGTATCAGACGCTCATAGGGTTGCCAGATCCGGGTTTGGAAACTCCTGGAGATTTGGGGGTGGAACCTGAGAAAGACATGGACCTCAGTGGGGTGCAATGCCATAGAATCTGCCCTCCAAAGCATCCATTTTCTCCTGGGGAACTGGCCTCCATAGTCTGGAGACGAGCTGTAACTGGCAAAAGTCCCGCCTGGCCCTGTCCACTCTCTGAAAATAGTTGGTGGGTTCCATGAACAGGCAATTGGTGTAATTTATGTATGTAATTTTTGCTACCAAAGGGAAAATGTTCATCTGCAGATTGCCATACGTTGGGACTCCAATAGAAGAAAAAGGCAGAAGAAGCACATGGTCTCGGGGGGGGGGGGGAGAGCATTCGAGGAAGGCAACCATTTCCACTTTGTCGAATTAATATCACAGAATATACTGTTTTTAAATATATTGTATTCCTCGCTGTATTGTGTCAACGCTTAAGAAGGGGTAATTTGCAAACAACAATCCAGCACAACATCATTCTTGACCTCGGAACAGGCAGAAGATTATTTTCTGCCAAGGCTGCTATCGAAACCCACTTAGCTTTTATTGTGCAAACAGGAACATGCTATGCATTCGGCATCCGGGCTCAGGGCAAATAGCCAGCGCTTGTGCTTTCCGGCAACGATATTGACAGTGTCATCTTGGATCAGCGGGACTGGGGACACTGCTGTGTGTACTCTGTCGCTTGATTCCAGCAGGATGTCAAGCCAGGCCTCGGCCCAATGGAGATGAGCCAGAAGGAAGCTCAGTCCCACATCTCCTGGCGCACTACTTCCTGGTGTAGGGTTGCCAGCCTCCAGGTGGGGCCTGGGGAGCTCCCGCTTTTACAATGGATCCCCAGCTGACAGAGATCAGCTCCCCTGGAGAAAATGGCTGCTTTGGAGGGTGGACTCTATGGCATTGTACCATGCTGAGGCCCCTCTCCTCCCCAAACCCCGCCCTCTCCTGGCTCCACCCCCAAAGTCTCCAGGTATTTTCTAACCCAGACTTGGTAACCCTATCCTGGTTTGAGGCAAGCCGTAGTTACATCCGAACTGGCAAACTTGAGGTTTGCCCTTGCTAGGGATGAGCTGATCCCACCCCCACCTTAAGGTTTCAGGATGCCAGCCCCCAGGTAGAACCTGGGGATCCCCTGGAATTACAGCTCATCTCCAGATGACAGAGACATTGGAATTACAGCTCATCTCCAGATGACAGTTCCCCTGGAGACATTGGATGTTTTGGAGGGTGATCTCTATGGCACTGTACCCCACTGAGGTCCCTGTCCTCTCAGGCTCCACCCCCAAAGCTTCAGAAGTTTCCTAACCTGAAACTGGCCACCCTACCCCCCCGGGGGTGTGTGTGTGTGTCTAGCAACCTGCTTGGGTTGCCAACTATGGGTTAAGAAATTCCTGCAGATTTGGGGGCAGAGCCTGGAGGGTAGGTTTGGGGAGCGGAGGGACCTCAGCAGGGACCTTTTCCAGGGCTGTTTTTCCCCTCCCCAATTCACCCCCGTTGCCTACTGCCCTGGCTACCCCCAATCAGGGGCAGTACTGAGGTTTGGTTTGGGGTAAGAATATGAAGAGCAGGAATAAGCAATACTAGAGTAATATACTCCCACCCACACAGTAGATTCCAGTTTAATTTGGGAAAGGTATCTGTTGCCTAGCAAGGCACATCATGTGCTCTTATGGACTTTAATGTTCATAAGTTTTGAACTTTGGGATGCTATGCTCTAAAGGACTAAATGCACTCTTTATTGCTGTAAGAGGCTCCAGTCCACTCCAGGAGAAACACCCACCATAGTTCACACAAAGACAGAAACAAGGACTCCATTACAAAAGGGTTCTTCTGTCTCCTCACGCTAAGGCAACACCCAGCCCCCTCCAACATTCCTGCAAGGATTATGCTAAGTGAAGTTACCTGGCAACTAACTGTTCGCCCATCAAGTGGCCAGGCCAGAGACATTAAGAGACAATGGAATGGCTCAATGACTCATCGCAAGCTTGCCCAGGTGTCAGTTCCTGTTTAGACTTTAGTGTTGCAATACTGACCACCCCTCCACATTCCCTCCTCTTTTTACATTGACCAATGGTAGGGTTTGTAGAGACGGACTACCTGGTAGGTGTGTTACTGGGATGTGGTTAGCGCAGCCCGCCCCAATACCACCTTATAAAAGATCTTGCATGCCATGCAATCGCTCTCTTGAGCTTCCACGACCCCTATCTGCTTTCACACCCCCTTATGCCCAGCTTGCTATCTCAACACCCTGCCTCCATCTTTAATCTCTGAGTCTGCAGCCAGAGACAAGCGTGTTTCTGCCGGTTCAGATCATGTTCCTTATTTTTCCTTTCTACCCCTCAATCTTCTTTTGGAAAAGGACCACCCATCTCCAGGGCAGGTAACATATCGCCCAACCAACGAATCTCCTGCTCATGCAAAAGTGCTATTCCTCTGTCTAAAGTTTCTTAGGACTTGTGTATTAGTGTGTGTGGTTCTGTTTTTGAATGCTTGAGAACATTTTGCAAGTAAACATCACTTAAACGGACCACTCCACCTCAGTGCCTATTTTCTTCCAGGGAACTCCTGGAAGGGGCTGGACCTTGGTATAGTTGGCAAGAACCTGGTTATTTGCCAATTGCTAAACTAAATTAAAGCAATTTGGCTAACAGAATTGAGGGTTCATCCAGGATTGCCCTGCAGGTCAGAAGACACGCTAAGTTGACTCGCGTGGTTTTCTGGCAGGCAGACGTAGAGGAAAAACCTCTTCCGGAGTTCCAGTATAGGCTGTCAATCTCTACTTGCTCTGCCTGCTGGGTAGGGCTGATTGTGTTCCCAGCAAGAAAAGAAAAGAATCAAGGAGAACCGTCTACCCCACCCTGACTTCCTTGGAGGAATGATGGGACAGAAAATGTAAGAAGCAGAGGAATTATCTTGTTCACGTGTTTAGTGTTGGCAGAGTTTACATAAGCAAAGGAAGTGGAGTACTGACTGTTTAGAGAAAGTTAAGCAGGTTTATCAAAGAAGAACAAACTGTTATAGAGCACAGAAGAGAGAGGATCTTAATTGTTCAACATAGCTGCTGAAGGAAGAACAAAGAGCAACAGGAAGCTCTACAGCAGCAGGAAGACTCCAGAAGGGCCAATCAGGAGACAGCAAGGACACAATTTGAAATGGTGGGCAGTCCCTAGCCTAGCTATGCTAACTACCAGTCCTTCAGCTGTCCCCCTGTAAGGTGATCTTCAGATCTTAGGGTTGACAGGCCCTACCTTTCTGCTGGAGGGGAAATCGACAGTCCTTTCCTGGAGTTTCTACGGGGTGCAATAATGTCACCCAGAAGTGACAATATCTCATGGCGATGTTCTAGTTCTTAGGCAAAACTCTATGGTTTGAGCCCAAGTTTACCATAGAGTTTCGCCCCAAAACTAGAGCATCACCATGCAACGTTGGCAGCAAGATGACATCACTCTCAGGTGACAACATCACACCGCATTTAGGGGCATCTGTGAGTGGGATTTCCCGGCAGTGGCCAGCTGGAGCCCATGAAAGTTGGGGGAACCGCACCCGGACCAGGGGGCTGGCAACACTAGATCTTCTTCATAAGGCTGCACTATAGACCTTGCATATCCCAACATTTAGATCCTTAAAACTGGTTGCCTTAACATGATGTGCAGCAATTCAGGTTCTGTCCTTCCCTCAGGCTTCCCCTGCTGGAACAAGAGTGGTTTCCGGCACAGCTGTTGTAGCCCCTGGCAAGCAGACCAGGATAGGTCTTTCCTTTGCTCTACTCAATGACAGACCCATCTGGCAGTTTATTAAGGAAGCCCTGTCGCCTGGAGGAACAGCCAGCTTCACACCCCCACTTGGTCTATCCAGGATTCCCTTCCCCACTGGGAAGGGGGAGGTCACCTCCCCTCTGGCTCGAGAGTCTCTCCACACCCTTTTGCCCACCTAAGAGTCTCCACCTACCCCGGGAGCCCTCCTGCAAAGCAGACAAGGATCAGACCTGTGCTCTGACACAGCAGCAGCCAGTCCTCAGGAGGCCCTCCAGCCAGCGGGAACACATGGCTTGTTTGCAAGCCTAGCCAGGAACACATTAATGATAGCGCGGCATGTTCGGCGGTGGAGGTCCAGGAGAAGAAGGCAGGATGAAAGACGACAGAGGAAATGTACAAAGGGAAGGAATGGAAGGTGCTGGTTCGATAACAGAGATGCCACCCAAGCGAGAGCCTTCCTGTTCATTCAGAGAAACGTTCCCAGCATCCCAGTGAACATGGACGTTGCTAGTTTCCTGGTCTTTTGGTTCCTGGGAAATCATTGCTCCAGATGCCTTAAAACTTCACTGTTGTGAGTTGGTAGTTTTGTCCTCCAGAGTTCAGCCCTGTCCCAAACAGTTTAATTTCCGAGCAGAGGCAGGGATAGCCCTTACCTATAATGTGAATGCATCTAAATTCATGCGCATGAATGCTAAAGAATCCTGTCATTTCGCATTTGCCATTTTGCACACTGTACTTGCTGAGATTGATAAGTAAGTCGATAAGATACTTTTGTTCAGTTGCACAGTCGAATCCGACTCTTTGCGACCCCATGGACCACATCACACAAGGCCCGCCTGTCCTCTGTCATCCTCTGGAGTTGCTTAATTTCATTTTCGTTGCATTGATAACACTGTCTAGCCATCTCATCCTTTGCTGTCCCCTTCTTCTTTGACCTTCAGTCTTTCCCAGCATCTGGGTCTTCTCCAGTGAGTGCTCCATTCTCATTTGGTGGCCAGAGTATTTGAACTTCAGCTTCAGGATCTGGCCTTCCAGGGAATAAACATGGTTGGTTACCTTTAGGACTGACTGATTTGATCTCCTTGCAGTCCAAGGGACTCTCAAGAGTCTTCTCCAGCACCATAATTCGAAAGCATCTATTCTTCAGCACTTGACCTTCCTTATGGTCCAACTCTCACACTGGGGAACAATAATATTTCATCTCGTGTAGATTGTGTAAATCAGTGAGGGGGACTAAAGATGAGAAGACTCCCCTGCTTCTGTCCCATCATTTTTTCTCTCTTTACAATTTTTCGATGCTTTGCTCCCAAATGTAACTGGGTTGCACTGTACAAAAAAGTTTTACAAACTTGTGTGAATAAATCATTAGGGACTGTGGTCTAAACCGCTATGTATAGCTTACTGTAAGTAGGATCCTATTTATGCAATTTCTGTACTGCTTAATTTCTCATGTGAATACTTATGCTACGCTTCAGTACTTTCCGGAGGTTCCAGACTTCTAAAAACCTAATGCGTTGGTTATTGAGTGTCGCATTTTGTTGACTATGCTGACTCACTATGGGCGCTTTCACACATGCTAAATAATGCAGTGTCAATCCACTTCAGCAACTGTTGGCAAGTAAAATCCAGTTGCAAACGGCATTGAAAGTGCATAGTAATTCACATTAAGTCCCTGTAAGAAAGCCGGACTATAAGTAAAAATGAATAAATAAATATTTTTACTTTGCTGTTCTCCATGACATTTCATACATGCTAGATGAATGGACGCCATTCACTCGCTGGTCCCACGTATGCATATCTGAATGTTTTAACTTAGTCATTTTAACCAGAAAAAAGAGGGGTGTTGTGTTATGGAGTGTCAAAAAAAAGGGAGTGGAAGAAAAATCAGAGCAATAGCTCTGCTATGATACATTGTGCCAGGGAGGGCAGATCAAATTTTATCAGACAACTCGACAGCAGAATATTTCACAAGTATCCCTTGGGAGGATGGCTTATTGCAGAATGAATCAGTAGGAAACAGCACACCGTGCACCGATGCCCGATACAGACTGCGACAAGCTAGGTTCTGGGCCAGTCAGAACTTATTTGGAATGCGGTGTCCCATTCAGAGCACCATGCTTTAAGAAAAGATGTAGGCAAACTGGAACAAGCTCAGAAGAGGACAACTGAGATGGTTAGGGCATCTGGGAAATGCCCTGAGTCTAGACAACACCTGGATATAGTTAGCCTGAGAAGGGGAAGACTGAAATGTCAGGGGGTGCGAGTGTTGAGCTGGCGTGTTAGCACCAGAGCAGAGATTCACAGCAACGTGCACAGTAAAGTTCAGAGCTTACGTCCCACAGAGTCCAATGTCCACACAGCCAAGTAGGGAAGGAATATATACAGGGTTTATTTACAAAAGTCCTGTTGTTAAATGCAGGTATACGCAGTTCAGCAGAATCACTACACAGACTGACAAAGTGCTTCGCCCACACTGGAATACATAGGAGAGAAAGATCCACTGTACAATAATCACATATATACATTGACCAGCCAATCAGCACTGGCTGCTGAGTCATTCTGACTGCTGTGTAATAGTGCCAGTCAGAACCTGTTTGCTCCAGCTAGAACTGCTGGCTATGAAGCTCTTAGCTGTCACCTAGCTGTTACTTAGATCAGAACCATCTGGAATCTGGAACTCATATCTTCGAGCCCTGGGAAACAGGATCCTGCTATTCAAAGACCTGAACAGTTTACGCATAGAAGAGGGAACAGTTCGTTCTCTGTTGCTTCAGAGGTAGGGTTGCCAGATCTGGGTTGGGAAATACCTGGGGATTTTGGAGCTGGGGCCTGAAAAGGATGGGGTTTGGGGAGGAGAGGGACTTCAAAGGGCGAGAATACCATAGGGCAGAGATGTTGAACTCAATTGTTACGAGGGCTGGAGCTGACATAAATGCCACATTGTCGGGCCAGGCCTCGTGTTCCTTAAACATAACACCAGGAACCAGAGATAGAAACTGTATAAAGGACAGTAGCTGGTAAGCTCCGAGTTGGTGCGTCCTCACTGCAAGGACCCACAGGCAGGGAGGGGGTTGCTGATGAAAACCCAGCAGATCAGCTCTGGGCAGATGTTCCCAAGATGTTTGACTGCTGCAGGCAAGGTTGTTCTGCCGTCCTGAAGCCACAATGGAGTGACTCTGCCCACTCTGCCCACTCTACCCCAACACTCCCTCTCTTGCACCAGTTGCTGGCGGGACACATAAGAGCCCTGGAAGGGCCTGTTCTGGCCCCTGGGCCTTATGTTTGACACCTCTGCCGTAGAGTCCACCTTTCAAAGTGGTCATTTCCTCCAAGGAAAGTAATCTCCATCGAGTGGTTGTAAACCCAGGAGATCTCCAGCCACCATCTGAAGTTTGAAACCCCTATCCAGAGGGCAAGAGTTATAGAAGGATAAATTTCAAGGGAGAGTTAGAAGATGTGTCCTAATGGTAAGAGCAGTTTGAAAATGGACCCAGTTACTTAGAGGGGAGGGGAGGGCTGCCAAGTCAGCCCGGGGGGGCGGGGGATCCCCCGCTAAAGGGGTTCCCGATCCGCTGGCCAGCATTTGGCCGGCGGGGGGAACCCCACCCCCGATGTCGTCCAGCGAGGATGATGTAATGACGTCACCAGAAGTGACGTCAGCACGTTGGGGGCGTTGCCAGGGCGACGCTCTGGCAATCGCCCCAAAACTCTATGATACCATAGAGTTTTGGGGCGATTGCCAGAGTGTTGCCTTGGCAACACCCCAACGTGCTGATGTCACTTCCGGTGATGTCGCTGGGTGCGCACGCTTTGCGTGCATGCCAGGAGGAACTCCCGGACGGAGGAGGACTCCCCCCCGCTGGTGAGTTCCGAAGACTTGGCAACCCTAGGGGAGGGCCTCTTCCATGCTGGACGTGTTCAGGGAGAAGTTGGTCAGCCATCTGTTACGAATGCTGTAACTTTGGGTTTTCTGCATTGACCAAGGCCCCGATCACACACAGAATTAGCCGCATGATAGGCACGACTCCCAGCAAGATTTAAAAGGAGCAATCACAAGAGAACATCTGTCAAGCATCCCGCACTCGTCGGCAAGCTGTTTTGCTCCACCGGAAAAGCGGAGTTAAAAAAAAACACTAGGGAAACTCCAGTATCAAACGGGTTCTTGCGGGCCACAGATGGACTTTCCCCAGGTGATCGCTCCAGCATGCACTTGTGGCATCAGGGATAGTCTGCTCAGGCTATACCGACGCCGTGCCGTTGTTTTTTTCCCCTTCTCAGTATGCGCATCATCGCATACGGCCATCGGAAGCCCTCAGGGTGGAGATGCGATTCATCGATCCCCGGTTTAAGCGAATCGATAACGAATGACAAACCCACCCACCCCAACTCGCCCGCGGTTGTGTCTGATCGTGCGGTGGCAAGTTGCACCTGCAGCTTCACAGAACTGTGTGATCGCGCAACTGAAGGTCACATTGCTCCGGCACAGATAGCCTCGCTTCCCCCTGCTTTATCTCACGTGTGTGGTCGCAGCCCAAGAGTGGCTATTAGCCACAAGGTGTAGATAGGAACTATGGGGCAAGTGATGCTCTGTATTCTTGGTGCTTGAGGGGAGGGGGCAACAGTGGGAGGGCTTCTAGTGTCCTGGCCCCAGTGCTGGACCTCCTGAGGGCACCTGGTGTTTCTGGCCACTGTGTGACAGAGTGTTGGACTGGATGGGCCACTGGCCTGATCCAACACTGGCTTCTCTTATGTTCTTATGTCCTTAAGTCAGAGGCTGGAACTAGATGTCCTCTAAGGCCCATTCCAACTCTAATGATCTTAGGTTTGCAAAGAAAGACATTTAGCTGTTTTCATCTGTGAAATACTGGAAGGCATGATTAAGATTAAACAATGGGTTAACTGTCAGAAGGCCTTGGGGTACGCATTGTGTTCTGGAGCATGCAAGCAGGTTTTGATCTCAGGCATCCTCCCTGGAGTTCAGACAACACTGGTAGTGAATTGGGTTCAATGCGGAGAAATGCTCATGTTTATAGACCTCAGCTGTGCATTGCGAACACAGATTTTTATATACTGCAATTCCATCAAGGAGCTCCGGGAAATCTGTGCAGCTTTATACCAGTTAGAGTTGCCAGGCTGAGTTTAACAAACAGCGGGAGGCTTTGGAGCAGGTGATGCAAGCAACATAACTACATCACTGATGGGGTATTTTGATGATTCCTAGAGATACCCATTATCACTTCCGGGTTGTACCTGGAAGTGACATGCCAGTGCAGACACTGGCAGTGATTTTTTAAAAAATTCTCCCAATGCCTCTCAGAGCAATGGAGAAAATTGGCAGGAGGCCTTTTAGCAATCCTCATCCCAATGTATCTGGGCTCTCCAGGTAGGGTTGCCAGCAGTGTTCCCTCTAAGCTGAGTTAGTGTGAGCTAGCTCACAGTTTTTTAGCCTCCAGCTCACGCATTTCTTTCTTTGCTCAGGAAGGAGGGCTCCAGAGCAAACTAATTTACCCAGCAGCCAAATCGCTTGCTCACAACTTGAATGCCTGTAGCTCACAAAGTAGAATTTTTACGCACAAGACTCCACAGCTTAAAGGGAGCATTGGTTGACAGACCCCCTGGTGGAGTCCCCAGCTGGTCAGTGGGGGGGGGGATTTATTCCCCAAAAGGGGAAGATCCATATGATATGCAGCAATGTGTCTATGTCACTGCCCACAGGACCCAGAAGAAGAAGAAGAGATTGGATTTATATCCCGCCCTTCACTCACTTAAGAGTCTCAGAGCGGCTTACAAACTCCTTTCCCTTCCCCTCCCCACAACAGACACCCTGTGAGGTGGGTGGGGCTGAGAGAGCTCTTTCCCAAGCTGTCCTTGAAAGAACAGCTGGTACAGAGCTATGGCTTGCCCAAGGTCATCCAGCCAGGTGCAAGTGGAGGAGTGGGAAATCAAACCCGGTTCTCCCAGATTAGAGTCTGCACACTTAACCACGACATCAAACTGGCTCTCTTCGTCATCATCACATCCGGATCGTTCGGGAGACGCTCTAGTATTTGGGCAAAAACTCTATGGTAGAAGCCAAATTTACCATAGAGTTTTGCCCAAATACCAGTGTCACCAACATCCCAGAAGTGATGAAATCACTTCCAGCTCTTCCACTAGTAAAAGAGGGAAGAGGGATCTTTTTGAGAGCCAGTTTGGTGTAGTGGTTAAGACCACAAACTCTAATCTGGGAGAACTGGGTTTGATTCCCCACTCCTCCACTCGCACCTGCTGGATGACCTTGGGCAAGCCATAGTTCTGGCACAGCTGTTCTTGAAAAAGAGCAGTTTCTGTCAGAGCTCTCTCCAGCCCCACCTACCTGACAGGGTGTCTGTCGTGGGGAGGGGAAGGGAAAGGAGATTGTAAGCCGTTCTGAGACTTCTTCGGGTAGTGAAGGGCGGGGTATAAATCCAATCTATTCTTCTTCTCTTCTTGACCACCGAAGAGCCCACACCAGGAAAAAGCTACAGCAGCTGATGTGGGGAGGGAAATCAGGAGAGACCAAGTGGAAAAGCTCATAGGGGTGGCGGTGGAAAGTTCTGTCAAGTCACAGCCAAATTATAGTGACCCCACAGGGTTTCCAGTGCAAGAAACAAACAGAAATGGTTTGCCATACCTCTGCATAGCAATCCTGGATTTCCTTGGCGGTCCCCCATCCAGGTACTAATCAGGGTCAACCTGCTTAAGCTTCCAAAATCTGATATTGGGCTAGTCCAGGTCACGGCACCCCCCAGGACAGGGCATTTAGCCCTGTTTACAGCATCACACCATCTTTCTGAATCCTTCTACAACATGGACAGACACCAATGCCATCTCTTGTTAGAGTATGATGGTTGTTGGATCATCGCTCCCCTTCCAGGACAGGCGAAACACAATTAAAGTGAATTTTTCTAATCATCCCAAGTAAATTATTCAGCACATTTTTCCCACCAAGATGTCATCAGCAATTCCTCCCGCCTGCCAGCCCCGCAAAAGAAAAATCTCCCCGACCCAAAAGATTAGCAGAGCATTTAGGACAACATAAATTTCCCAGCGCAAACTTCCCGTCAAGCCAGTTTACAGGGCTCCGCCATTGCCCCGAACATCTCTTGATGCAATAAATCCGATCGTAATTTGTCACGTTATGTGAAAGAAATGATAAATCAGCACTGAATTTATTACATCCAATCTAATAATAACCCAATAAATTATTCAAGCGGGAGTCGGTAAACATCCAGTCAGGGCTTTTGAAACCGCTCAATCATGAAGCCGGACAAATTGGAGTTGCGGGCGAGTTTTGAATACACTCTAAGACTGCGTTGCCACTTGATACCGAAAGGACAGTACAAAGCTACAATAATGTATGGAAAAAAAACCCTGACCTAGCCTTAACATGAACTGACACAACTGTGATTTTCCCCTCTCTCGGCATTTAGTCATGCCGACCACATCACCATGGAAGCGTCTTCGGACAGCGCTGGCTCTTCGGCTTGGAAATGGAGATGAGCACCGCCCCCTAGAGTCGGATTCGACTGGCTTTCGAGCAAGGGAAACCTTTACCTTTACCATTAAGGACTAGAAACTTGTCTTCTGAGCAAGGAGAATGGAGCTTTTCTGCTCAGGGCCGGACTTCCATTATGGCAAAATACCCCAAATTATATCTCTGTGTTAAGTTCTCTGCATCTTCCCCTTAATTTGCAAGATCAGCGACGCCAGGATTATATTGACATCCTCGTGACATTATTTCATTGTATGTTTATTGGTCCAAGCCTGGAGTAATTAATGATGTGGAGCAGGGAAATAGAGATGATGTCACAATATGGTGTCAGAGTGATCTTGCTGATTGAGGATGCTGTTTTCAGTGGCAGCATCATGTCCTATGAAAGGCATAGCTCTGATATCAGTAGACTGCCATGTTGGCCCCAAAGAACGGTAGTGGCAGGGCTCATTTCGTAGCAGGAGCTCCTTTGCATATTAGGCCACACACCCCTAATGTAGCCAATCCTCCAAGAGCTTACAGGGGCCCCTGTAAGAAGAGCTCTGTAAGCTCATGGAGGAGCCCTGGTGGAGACTGAAGCTTCTTTATGCAAACCTGGCGATCTAATGGTAAACTATGCCTTCCTTTTTATTATTTGATCATTTGACTGGCTCAGGATCAGTGGGAATTTGAAGGCAGGACTCCCTGGTTCTAGTCCAGCACTCTTACTGTCCACGAGGGATGCCAGCCTCCAGGTGTGACCAGGGGACCCCCCCCCCCAGATTTACAACTCATCTCCAGACTACAGCGAGCAGTTTCCCCGGAGAAAACGGATGCTTTGGAGGGTGGTCTCTATGGCACTGAGGTTCCTATCCTCCCCGGCTTCATCCCCAAATCTCCAGGAGTTTCCCAACCTGGATCTGGCAACCCTACCCCCCCCCCAGCCCTTGCCAGTGGGCAAGGGGGACCTGGCAACCCTGCCACCACACCACACCGCCTGTCTTTATACAGTACCTATACAATTCACCTTTCGTGAGCAGATACAAAGCAAATAAGTCTTAGCAGACTAGGGTGGTTGTCGAATCCTGCACAAAGCAGAATTTGGCTTTCATAGAGATCTGCCTGGGCAGATTACTCGACGGAATACTGACGTGGTCTTTTGGTATTCCATAGCACAGTTTTGACCCAAAAGCCACTGCGGCCTCTAGGCACCTATGTAGAGAATGCTAAATTGGGATTTTCAGGAACTCCTGAAGATAGTTTTAGCGGGTAGCTGTACGGGACTGCAGCAGAAGAGTTGGTCTGAGTCCAGTAGCACCTTATAGGGGCCGCGGTGGCTCAGAGGTTAAGACGCTGAGCTGCAGACCGGAAGGTCGGTAGTTCAGCAGTTTGAGATCCTAGCGCCGCGTGACGGAGTGAGCTCCCGTCTCTGGCCCCAGCTCCTGCCAACCTAGCAGTGCAAAAGCAAGAAACTGCAAGGAGATAAATAGATACCACTTTGGTGGGAAGGCAACAGCGTTCCGCGTGCCTCGGTATTTAGTCATGCTGGCCACATGACCACGGAAAAGTCTTCGGACAGTGCTGGCTCTTCTGCTTGGAAATGGAGATGAGCACTGCACCCTAGAGTCAGATTCGACTGGCTTTTGAGCAAGGGACATCTTTACCTAGCACCTTATAGAGAGCAATGCGATATTAGGGGGATTAACTTTCGAGAGTCAAAGCTCGCTCCTGAAAGCTTCTACCCCCCCAATATCTCTTTGTTCTCTAAGTTGCTACTGTACCATCTCCGGAATCCCTGAAACTGTCTGTTTTTATGTCCCTCCCCCTGCACTACGCTCAGCTGAGAGTCCAACCCCTACCCTTTTGGCGTTACATGGCACAAGGCAATATATTGCTAAACCGATAGTACAATCGGTTAATTGTGGTCTTAAATCCAGAGTGGAAGAGCTAATGTAGTACCATCTCCTCTGTCCACATCAGCAAGGTGAGAGCCATAACTTAACCCCTCTTTTATGCGCTACTTATTACAGTCTGTATTGTGGTTCTTGGGCAAATAGAATTCATTACGCATGGAAAAGGGACTGCTACATATCTCAAGACCCAAGGCCACGCTGCATTTTAACTTTCGCATCTCTAGGAGAGGTGCTGGCACTCTCCTACGTTCAACCGGTAGCCTTTTGTACGGTCTCCCAAATTGTGCAATTAGAATTTTTGTTGCTGTCAGACTGTAAATTCCAACGTATGGTTTTCAAGTATCTCAGTGACTCCACACGGTATGATTAAAAGGCTGATGGAAACCAAACATTGTGGGTTGTACTTACTACTCTTCCTGCCCATCCAGCTCCAGGTTGCCAACTCCAGGTTAGAAAATACCCGGAATTATGATCTTGCAGGATGCCAGCTCCAGGTTGAAAAATACCTAGAGATTTTGGGGCTGGCGTCTGGGGAGGGCAGGGACTTCAGCAGGGTATAATGCTATAGAGTTCACCTTCCACGGCAGCCATTTTTTCCAGGGGAACTGACCTCTGTCAGTAATCTCAGGAAATCTCCAGTTACTACCTGAGGTTGGTAACCCTACCTGAACTGTCCAAGCATGGATAGCTTCAAGAGGGAATTAGATAAACATATGGAGCTGAGATCCATCAGTGGCTATTAGCCACAAGGTATAGACAGGAACTCTGGGGCAAGTGATGCTTTGTATTCTTGGTGCTTGGGGGGGTCACTGTGGGAGGGCTTCTAGTGTCCTGGCCCCACTGGTGGACCTCCTGAGGGCACCTGGTATTTTTGGCCACTGTGTGACAGAGTGTTGGACTGGATGGGCCACTGGCCTGATGCAACATTAGCTTAGAGAGCCAGTCTGGTGTAGTGGTTAAGTGCGCGGACTCTAATCTGGGAGAACCGGGTTTGATTCCCCACTCCTCCACTTGCACCTGGCTGGATGACCTTGGGCAAGCCATAGCTCTGTACCAGCTGTTCCCTCAAGGACAGCTTGGGAAAGAGTTCTCTCAGCCCCACCTACCTTACAGGGTGTCTGTTGTGGGGAGGGGAGGGGAGTTTGTAAGCCACTCTGAGACTCTTAAGTGAGTGAAAGGCGGGATATAAATCCAATCTCTTCTTCTTCTTCTTCTTCTTCTATGTTCTTATGTTAACTGAATGGCCCAGGCAAGCCAATATCACCAGATCTTGGAAGTTAAGCAGGGTTGGCCTGGGTTAGTACTTGGATGAGAGACCACCAAGGAAGTCCAGGGTTGCTACGCAGAGGCAGGCAGTGGCAAACCACCTGTGTTCATCTCTTATCTTGAAAACTCTACAAGGTCAGTATATATTGGCTGTAACTTGATGGCCCTTTCCACCATTACTACTTTTCCCATACATTTGATGCAACAAGACCTGACCTCCACATCTGGAGGACAAATACGTAGTTGATCAAGCTTGGGGGAACAGAAATCTATTCCCAGAAAGAAAGCTCTTATTCTAAGAGGGAGGCCTGGGAAATACATCAGTTCTGCCGTCAGAGACGTTGAAGGCTTGGAATAGGAACTTTAGAAGCTCGTAATGTAAGCTGCCATTCTGAGCTGAGCCCCGTGACCCAAGATTTCTTCTGCAGCTCTGATTGTAACCTGAGCCAGAAAAGAACACGGTTGGACAAATGGCTTTCATTTCATTCTGTATGTGATGTGAACTTTGCTAGGTCAAGTGCTCCATTCCATTTATCTTGATGATCCAGTGTATATGACAGCTTCTTGGTGCTAGGCATATGACATGAATTTCAGCACATCTTTCCCACCTATTTTAATGCGGTGTAATCTGTACCCATGCTGGGTTTTAGTAATGATGATTACTTGTGTGAAAAATAAGTCCTCAGCCAGCTGCCCATCAGATTCATTGGGCAACAGCAAGTTCTAGTACTATGAGTTGACAATAATGTCTCTCTGTTCTCGCTCTAGCTTGAGAGCCTTCATAATTTACGTACTTGAAAACATTCATGCCCCCTTTCCCCAAATGGGCTTCTTATGCCAAGAACATCCTACATACCCAGCAAACATAAAATCAAACAACAAAGCCAACCTGTGGTGGTAGAAAGTGTCGTCAAGTTCAGCTGACTTATGGTGACCCCCATAAGGTCTTCAAGGCAAGAGACGAACAGAGGTGGTTTGCCTCTGCCTACTTCTGCATAGAAAGCCTGAGCTTCCTTGGTGGTCTTCCATCCAAGTTCTAACCAGGGCCGACCCTGCTTAGCTTCTGAGATCTGACAAGACTGGGCTAGGCTGGACTATCCAAGGCCAAACTAATTGATCCAGTTCACCACTCTGAAAAACATGAAAAACCCTGGAAAACAAAACAGGCTTGCACCTCCCTCCCAAACATCTACACCACGGGTGTCAAACATACGATCCACAGGTCAGATCTGGGGCCCCACAGGGCTTGTATGCAGACTGCGAGCAACTGGCTGTCATCTGCTTCCTTCTCCCTCTCTCTTGGTTCCTTCTGTGTCACAGCTTGCTTTGCCAGGATTTCTCAATCACACAGGAGCTACAGAGCAAAGCCTCTCTTCCCTCCATTGGCTGAGGCTCCTCTCCCTCCTCCTCCCTTGGGGAGGGAGGGAGAAAAAGAGTGAGAGCTTGCTTTGCCAGGCTCTCTCAATCGCACAGCAGAGCTACTGAGCCAAGCCTCTCTTTCCCTCCACTGCCTGAGGCCCCTCCCACTCCTCATCTCCTGGGGAGGGAGGGAAAGAGTGAGAGCTTGTTTTGCCCAGTTCCCTCAATTGCACGGGGGAGATACAAAGCACCTTTAAGACCAACAAAGTTTTATTCAAGGTAAGAGCTTTTTGCCTTGCTACAAAGAGAAAGAGTGAGTGGATGTGTGTTTTGTTGGGCTCATTCTGCTAGGGCTCTCCTGGGCGCAGCCGGGTTCCCCTCCTCTTTTTCACTGTATTTATGCCCTCACAATCCAGTCTTTCTCAGTAGGAAAGCGATGTGAACTATTTAGATGAGGAATAACAACAATCCAGTGAGGTGGATTAGCGTGAAAGTGTGTGTCCAGACCAAGTTCATCCAGCACATTTCCTTTGTAGACTGGGGGTTTTGAACTTAGATTTCCCAGATAGTAGGCTGATACTGACCACTATACATTGCTGTCTCTCTGCTCTTGCACTGCCTCATAGGAGTTGTAGTTCTTTCTCTGGAGAAGACTGGGGCTCATTTCGTCGCAGGAGCTCCTTTGCATATTAGGCCACATACCCCTGATGTAGCCAATCCTCCAAGAGCTTACAGTAGCCCCCGAAAGAAGAGCTCTGTAAGCTCTTGGAGGATTGGCTACATCAGGGGGTGTGGCCTAATATGCAAAGGAGCTCCTGCTGTGAAATGAGCCCTGGGAAGACTATAGTTTTGTAGACAAACACATAGCCCTCGGTCTGTGTCATGGTGACTTTACATGTTCTTGACCAGCACATGAAGCAACTTACGTACAAAAGCTCACAGTACCCAGCCATTTCATGTTTTCCTCAGGGTCTTAGGCTCAAAGCATTGACCATGAGATTTCAGTAATGAATATCAATAAATCAAAAGTAGGTGTGCAACTTACAGATACACACCTGCACAACACCTGAACAGCATACTCAAGATTGGTGCAGCACAGACATCGTCTCCAGATTTTGATGCAACCATTCAGAGCAAGGGGTGCCAGTTATCAGCCTGCTAAATAAACAAAATATCGCAAGAGAACTAATGTTTTAAACACGTTTTGTTTTAAGTTAAAAAAAATCTTTAATTGTGTTTTGTCTGTATCCTTGATAAAGTTTGTATCTCCGCTACCTGGCATTACATTTTATGATACACATAGCCCAGCCTGACAAGATCTCATTTATGTCAGATCCAGCCCTCATAACAAATGAGTTCAACACCCCTGCTTTAGAGCGTTTGAAAGCTGTCTACACTTTGGTAGGAGTAGGCTGAGGTGGATTTCAGAAAGCAGGTCTCCCCAATCCTGTGAAGAAACAGCATTTTGGGTTTCTTTTATTTGCTAGTCAGAGTGCTCAAAGTTAACTGACAGGGATCTTTAAGCCTCTGTAATAACCGAACGGCCACTCTGTAAATTCTGCAGCCACCCTTGGGCTGCTAAGCAGTTTCCGGGGTGCAGAAAAATCAAAGCGCTCGGATGAGTCCGAGCAAAGGTGATATCTGATGGTCCGCAGTCCCAAATAGCTCTCAAGAGGAGGGGGAAAACCAGGAAATTCAATAACAGGGATCTCTCCCCAGGCTTTACCAATCCCATTTTCAAGGCTGTCGGCCCTGCAGCAAAACCAATAGCCGCTGATTGTCGGGCCTAAATGGAAAACTGCCACTTCTATTTTCCATTGAAGTCAAAGGCAGAATTCCATTTGCGAGCCGAGGAGGGTCACCGAGCTTTTGCCCGGCAGAGCGGTTTTGCGACGCCGTCGTCTATTTAATCAACACCACTGGCGCGGACTGCATTTTCTGCAAGACAATGAGACTGTAACAGCCTGCGACGTTGAGACCGGCTACAAAATAAAGGGAGGAAACAGAATCAAATGGCCAGTAATTACACTGTGCACGGTGATGCCAGGAATGGAAGCCATGGCTGACATCAGTGGGCGTTGATGCTTCCTTTGTTTTTAGGGCAGCGGAATGTCTAGCCCAGGGGTCGGTGCTCGGAAACGCCTGTGCCAAATCATGCCCATGGGCACTCACCAGATGGTCTAAACTCATGGTGAGCCCTTTGAGCGACTACAAGAGAACTCTTTGGCCTCTGCTGGTCTGTTCACAGATGGATTCAGGTGGGAAAGAAAAGCGCCCAAAGCATGTAGACAGCCTACAGGCAGAAGTTGAGAATGCTAGTTGTTAAGTGTTTCCTAATTTTGCTAAAAGCAGACCCTCGGTCTGAATTGGCAGGTACGCTGAAGCAGAACGTCATTTTGAAATAGCTGGCAACCTACCAATTGTAGATTGAATCCACAGCACAGCCAGACTGCCAGCTCACCAAATCCACCCAGGTTCCCCCCCCCCCCGCCCCCAAACAGCATTCTATCCGCGTGTACTATTTAAGAATGCCCAAGAGCCCAAGAACAGTGGTCCATCTAGTCGAGCATCCTGTCTCACACAGTGGCCAACCAGATGCCTCGGAGGGCCAACGACAGGGCAGGGAAGGGTGGCCAAACTGTGGACCAGTAGTCAGAAGAACTGTGGCTCTTTCACACATATTGTGCGGCTCCCGGCAGGGCAGCTGGGGAAGCGAAGGGGAGGCATGCCTCCCTGATCGGTCTTCCCTTCCCCAGCCAGTGTTGCCCTTCCTGGGTCAGCTTGAGGCGGGGTGGGAGGGGAGGGAGTGAATCCACAAGGAGCCAAGAAACTGCAGGAAAAAGTGTTACAAAAGTCTTTTAAATATATCATTTTAAAGTTCCGGATTTCTGTCCAGCTCTTCAAAGGGCCTGGCCACAAGCGGGAAGAACCGCTGCACCGAGCGAGCCCAGCTGCCAGGTGGAAGATGCGTTCAGCCAATCGAGGCTCTTTAATGTCTAGCCACAGACTCGCAGGCAAGCCGGAGAGCTCCGTCGCTGCCTGCCCTCTGCAGATGCTTAAGAGGCAACCGCCGTGTGTCATCCGCCAGCAGGGGACCCTCCCTGAGTAATCCTGGCTGGCGGGAAGCGTTTCCAGCCCTGTGCCAAGGAGCGGAAACTATTTCAAGTGCCTGCAACCTGGAGCTGGCGATGCATAAGGAAAAAGACTAAATATTGCCAGATGCTCTGGGACAGAGAGGGTAGAGCTTGAAAAGAGGGTCCTGGTGGGAAGACAAGGAAACAGAAAGCGATTTCCTCCCCCAATGCAGTTTGTTGAGAGAGGGTGGGGGAAGGAGCGAGTTGGATTTGTCAAGCAGGGAATGGGAGCAGGAGTTTGCCTGGTAAAAACAGATTTGCTTGGAGCGATTGAAGGCTGTCAAGAAAATGTCCACTGTGGCAGATAATAAGGGCAGCGACTGTGTATCCTTGTGCATGTGTGATTCGGTGGAGGTACAAAAACATCTCTTCCTAAATGTCCTAGCTCAATTTGTTTTTGTTCTGTTTTTTTGTTGAAGAGAACACCTTTCTAGGCCTTGGGAATGTAAAGGGGTATTTGACAATCTCTGGGCAGTACTTGCTGAAGTTTCGAGAGAGGGACTGAAAATTCGGGAGACCTGTGAAATTCTCCACCCTCGAACTTCACCAAACGGGATCTGTCCACGTCAGTCACATGTAAGAAGGAGAGATTGGATTTATATCCCGCCCTTCACTCACTTGGAGTCTCAGAGCAGTTTACACAGTCCTTTCCCTTCCCCTCCCCACGACAGGCACCCTGTGAGGTAGGTGGGGCTGAGAGAGCTCTTTCCCAAGCTGTCCTTGAGAGAACAGCTGTGCCAGAGCTATGGCTTGCCCAAGGTCATCCAGCCAGGTGCAAGTGGAGGAATGGGGAATCAAACCTGGTTCTCCCAGATTAGAGTCCCCGCACTTAACCACTACACCAAACTGGCTCTCACCAAAGGGTTTGCCAGCTCTGTGTTGGGTAATACCTGGAGATTTGGGGGGCAGAGCTTGATGAGTGTGGGGTTTGGGGAGTGGGACATAATGCCACAGAGTCCAACTTCCAAAGCAGCCATTTTTCTCCGGGGGAGCTGATCTCTGTCACCTGGGGATCAGTTGTAATGCCAGGAGATCTCCAGCCACCAACTGGAGGCTGAAAAGCCTGCACTCTGAAAGGGACCCTACTGTGTTTTGGGATCAATTTCCTCTATTTCACTGCCTATGATTGCTGAATACATATTTGTTCATGCAAAGGGCTTTGTCTTGCCCCTTGTGACACCAAAATGCACAGAAACCCATGGACTGTGCAGCCTGCATTGGATATCAAAGGTGAATGTTTCATCCATTTGTTCTCCCCTACACTGAGCAGCCCTCACACACAGTATCTCAAGACACAGCACAGGCTTGCCTAGTTCATCCAGGGAAACACACACGAAACATCATCTCGAACGATAAGGCAAAAATACCTATTCAAGTACAGACTGAGAGGCAAAATGAAAGGAGAGGAATCCATTCATTCTGACTAAGATTCCCAGAGGTCAAAGTGTATAGGGCTTCAGCAGACTATATAACTTCTGCCCTCACAAATTATGCATCGGAATAAATTATGCAAAACCAAATAAAATGTCAAATGCCTGGTGCGGAATAAGAAACTATGCAAACAGCTTCATATTTTGCATAATATATCCTGTTTGCACAATCCAAGCTTTCTTCTTGCAGTGTTTGGGCTACCTTGGAATCGTGATTGCGAAGGAGGAAAGGCAGATGGGCAGGCAGAGCTTGGCAGTTATGGAGATGGACTAGCCAGAGGGAGCCCCGAAGCCTGGGAACGGCTCCATTTCACCAGAATGGCTTGGCTTTACAGCCCGGAGAGAAAACATGTAATCTCTTTGATACGTTAATGCCTCTCTATAGGGTGAGCAGGTTCCAGTAGGCACTGGGGTCCAGAACATGACAACCAAATTGGTTAATGTCCTCTCAGCACATGTTGCATGTTGCTTGGTGCTTCTGTGAGTGTTTGTGTTCGTGCATGAAGCAGAAGTACTTGCACCCATGCCATACACCCATCAGCCAGCCTCTAGGGGAGGGCGGATTCCCAAGAACTGTTAGGGTTTTTCTGCACATGTTATTTTGTTAATTGTATGCCTGTAATGCAGTGATTCTTTTTTCTTTTTCACCCATGTTTGGCTCCCTCTAGTGATCACTTTGATATCACATCGCTGCCTCTCTGGTTTATTTACGACCGCTTTAAAAGTGCACATAAATAAACCGGAGAAACAGTGAGGAAACATCAAAGCAGCCACTAGAGGGAGCAAAACATGTCCAGAAAAGGAAAAACACGAGGCAGTATGGAGACACGAGTGACGAAAATAAGACATATAGAAAAGCCTTCTGTCTCACTTAACAAGCAATTTCTGTGACTTTCTTGGTCTGCATGCCAAAACAGCCCTGTATTTTACTCTTTTGAGTTGTGGCTTGTAGTAATAAAGTTGCTTTAGAAAATATGCCTTCCCTGGATTCTTCATCCATGTTCTAGACTGCTCACCAGATGTTACTATAAACCTCTGGGTTTTGTACCTCTGGGCAACATCGGGTGCGGGTGTGTGTGGGGATTAACAGGAGGACCATCGGTGGTGGCAGGCTATTGAAGAAGCACTCCAAAGTCCCACCTAATAAGAGCTGGCGGCAAGAAAAAGGTGCCCTTCTGCCCCCGGCCTTCTTGAAAGCCTTCCCGATCGACTCTTCCACTAACCAGTGATGCTGTTCAAGGAGCTCCCTCCCTTGCCATTGGGAATGCTTCTAGCTTCCAAGCGAAGGAAAGAGCAGCACCATGCATGTGCAATGCTTCTCCGGGCCCTTGGGCGACGAAGCGGACCAGAAAGAACACTACCGTGAAACGGTGAACTCGACTTCATCCAGCCAACTATGCTAAACCAAGGGGAGCCTCGGGGCTCAAACGTTCTCATCATCCGAGATCTCGCAGGCAACAACACTACTTGGACGTTATTCTGGTTTTTTGGGGGGCGGTTACACTTCCACATAGAAGCCGACATAATTTCCCTTGCGAAAGAACAGTAAGAAAGCCTTGAATTATTGAGAAGAACAGCAGGGAAGACATGGAGTCCAGCAGTTCTTCAGTTCCTCTGCCCTTGCTGGCACAATGGAGTACGCTGGATTGGATTTTTCTGGGCCCGGGGTTCTTGACTTCTCGTTTTTAGTTCTGCAGCCAGATCCTCCAGTCAGGACTGCTTACCTCTTACCAACACCAAGTTCTTTAACTGGCTCTGAAGCCACCCCGATACTGCTGGGGTTGGATGGCGATGACCACTGGGGAAGGCTCCGGTTTAGAAGCTCACTTCTCCTTAGGGTTGCCAACCTCCAGGTGGGGCCTGGAGACCTCCCAGTATCCCAAGTCATCCCCAGGCGACAGAGATCAGTTCGCCTGGAGGCAATGGCTGCCTTGGAGAGCAGACCATACAGCTTATAACCTGCTGAGCTCCCGCCCCACCCTTCACTCTCCCCAAGCTCCACTGCAAAAACCTCCAGATATTTCCCGACTCCGAACTGGCAGCCTTATATTCTGCTATGACCCTACTAAGTACCCTTAAACAAGGCACCCTTTCTCTTCATTCCCAGAATGCAATATGATTATTCCTACTCCTGCACACTCCCCCTCTGTTGTTTGGTGTAGTGGTTAAGTGCGCGGACTCTAATCTGGGAGAACCGGGTTTGATTCCCCACTCCTCCACTTGCACCTGCTGGATGGCCTTGGGCAAGCCATAGCTCTGTCCCAGCTGTTCCCTCAAGGACAGCTTAGGAAAGAGCTCTCTCAGCCCCACCTACCTCACAGGGTGCCTGTCGTGGGGAGGGGAAGGGAAAGGGGTTTGTAAGCCGCTCTGAGACTACAAGTGAAGGGCGGGGTATAAATCCAATCTCTTCTTCTTCTTCTTCTTTTGGAATATGAAAAAGTGTTCCATTGTGAACCTGAAAGTGGTACAGTTCAGACCCAGGATTACCTTATCTGTCAGAACTAGACCAGAGAGTCCTGTGCTACCTTCAAGTCTAACACAGAGGTTCCCCAAGTGACGTCTATTGCTTAGAGTTGCCTGGCATCCAGTGGGGGTCCAAAGCTCCTGGGAGCTTCACACGCGCATGTCTGGGAGCTTCACACGCGCTGTGATGACATCACTCAGAAGTGACATTATCATGCTGGGCACGCTGTCAAGGGACGCTCTAGCGTTCGCCTTTAAAACTCTATGGTACCATAGAGTTTTAATGCCGAATGCTAGAGCATCCCCCAACAACGTGCCCGATGCAATGATGTCGCCCCCAGGTGATGTAATCGCGGTGGGCACGTTGGCCCAATTCCGGCACTTTGGGCGCGGAGTTCCCCCCAGTGGCTGAATCGGGGCTGTCGGGTTGGAGGCCTCTAGAGTGGGCAAACCCCCACCCCCAGGGGATCTGTATTGCCCCCTAGGGGGTGGGATTACCTGGGGGTGTGCTAAGAATCAAGAGAGCGGCAGGGAGAACTGGAGGAGGGCCCCTTTGACCATGTTGTACACTTATTTATGGTTATTTACGATTGACCAGGCTATGTCACCATGCTGACAAATGGCACCCCAAGTTTCTGCCTCTACCTGGCAAAGCAAGCTATGATGCAGCAGCTGCAACAGAACTGGGAACAGGAGATGCCCAGTTCCAGTGCAGGCCTGAGAGAAGCCCTCCGAGGGCCTGATCCGGCCCCCAGACTGCATGTTTGACACCCCTGGCCTACAACATCCCTGGCAAGGGTTTGTCCAGATGCTGCTCAAAGACTGCCAGGGAGGGGGAGCTCACCGCCTCCCTAGGCAGCTGATTCCCCTGTTGAACAACTCTGACTGTAAAGAAGTGTTTCCTAAGATCCAGCCGGTACCTTCCCGTCCTTAATTTAAACCCATAATTGTGAGTCCTCTCCTCTGCTGCCAACAGGAAGAAGAAGAAGAAGAAGAAGAAGAAGAAGAAGAGAAGAGATTGGATTTATATCTCGCCCTTCACTCACTTAAGAGTCTCAGAGCGGCTTACAAACTCCTTTCCTTTCCCCTCCCCACAACAGACACCCTGTGAGGTAGGTGGGGCTGAGAGAGCTCTTTCCCAAGCTGTCCTTGAGGGAACAGCTGGTACAGAGCTATGGCTTGCCCAAGGTCATCCAGCCAGGTGCAAGTGGAGGAGTGGGGAATCAAACCCGGTTCTCCCAGATTAGAGTCCGCGCACTTAACCACTACACCAGACAGCTCCCTACCCCCCTCTAAGTGACAGCCCTTCAAATACTTCAAGAGAGCCATCCTGTCCCCCCTCAACCTTGTCTTCTCCAGACTGAACATTCCCAAGAAGTCCCTCAGCCTGTCCGCACAGGGCTTGGTCTCCAGTCCTGCCAATCATCCTCATTGCTTTCTTCTACACCCGCTCCATTCTGTCTACATCCTTTTTGAAGCGAGGCCTCCAGAACTGCATATTACACAGTACAAAATGGGCACAGTACGAGACACAATCTATCCACAGCTCAGTATTTTAAAATACCCATTGTCCTGAAAAGGAAACAGCATATACTTAACTCTGCTGCTGAAGTCAGTCAGAGAATTACCATGAAACCCTAACCAAGGTTACTCTGAAGTAACCCTCAACGAGTTCAATGGTTTGTAAGTGAGTAAATGAGCACCGTCTTGCAGCCTGAAAGTACTTAGTAGCAATAAAGCACATGCAGTCATCAGGGTTGTGGAAAAGATAAAAATGTGAGGCAGACACCCTGTCCACTAAGGGTGTGCATAATGAAACTACCAAGTGCAGGGGTGGGCAAACTTGCTCAGCGTAAGAACCACCTAGAACAGGGGTGGCCAAACTTGCTTAATGTAAGAGCCGCGTAGAATAAACATCAGATGTTTGAGAGCCACAAGACATGAACAAATATGACCTGCTTTTATTGGAAAATAAGCAAATTTGCTTTTTATTAACATTAAATGAGACTGCCAAAAATAATAACAAAAGGGGTAAAAGCAGATATTGATAATGATATTAATTTGTCCAATTATATTTGTTTGCTAATGATATTTAGTTTCCCCAGCTGCCCTGCCGGGAGCCACATAATATATGTGAAAGAGCCGCATGCGGCTCCCGAGCCACAGTTTGCCCGCCCCTGACCAAGTGGAAAACATACAAAGAAATGGATGGTTTGGGTCAGTACACTGATTTCCCAAACCACTGAGTTCCTGGTCATATTATGGTCTCCAGGGTACAAGTAATAAAATGCAAACGTATATTTAAGTGTTCCACATGTCTTGCCATAGCTGCTGGTTCAAGTCAGTTTCTCTCAAACTTTCAGCTTGTCCCACCCTGCTTTATTCAGCCGTCAGAGGGCATAACACAGCACCAGCAACTGTGTAGAGAATTTTGCACATAACATTCATAGAAAACTAGCATGCCAGGGAAAAGACGAAGCAGGAGCTTTTCTCCCTGACACCTAGCTTTCTATGTGCAGAAGCGTCTGTTCTATTTTATTTATTTACTTTGGTTGCCAGTGGGGTTCAATGCCGCTTACATAATTCTCTATTCCTCCATTTTATTCTCACAAGTGACACAGGGGATGCTCCAGAATTTACAAGAACTGCATGGTAAAACAATTGCTCTAGAGTTTTTGCCAGGTCCCACCCCAGTTTATCCCAGGGGTTGTTGGCTTCAGTCTGGAAACCTTGTGTGTGTGTGTGTGTGTGTGCATGCGTGCGTGCGCGTGTGTGCGCTTATTGTTCAGTTTTTTGCAGTTAGCAGCTTCAGAATGGCTTCTAGTAGCTCAGGCGTTTTGGACTGAGTTTAATTCCTATAAGTCAGGTAGCATTATTGCTTTATATTCCATGAATGCAACGGTAATTGCCTATTTCAGAAAGAACGTTTTGAAAATGGCTTTAAAAACAAACAAAAAACCCACAACCCAGTTCTGAAGTTTTGAATTTTCATGGTGTTTCACTGGAGCTCAATTCAGCACAGCTATTGCTGGGAACAAGCACTCGCATCTGAGGAGAGAAAGGAGCACAAACATTGACCAGTAGTATTTTCCGGACAGCCAAGACCAGTGAAAAACTATGGGTGGGGGATGGGCTGGTGGAGTCAAAGAACACGAGAGAACAAGGCCTTCTTCTAGGCATTCCAGCCAGTTTTGGTGCCTTCCAGTTAGTTTCTGTGAGACTTAAGCAGGGGGCAGTCTGGGCATTTCACTTACAGGGGAAATTCCTGGTGGGTGTCTGGCCTGGAGAGCTGCTGGTAGCTGGGAACAAAGAGAGCCAAGTGCCAGAAGCTCCAAGGCCATTCAACCTGGCTTGCTCCAGTGCCATTTTGACTTCCCAGCCCATACCTGGGCAGAGGGCAAAGAAGAAGAGTCCCGCTGGATCAGACCAAAGATCCATTCAGTCCAATGTCCTGTTTCCAGCAGGATTCCATTAGAATTACTCAGATCTTTAATTTCACTTAATTTATATCCCACATGTCTTCTGTCATGAACTTCAAAGTGACACATGGAGTCTCCAGATGGGCAAGAACTATCTTTCCTATCTAGCCACTGTGCACACCCAGATGGGCAAGAACCATCCCCAAACAGTTTATATTTTGTTGTGATATACTCAGGGGTCCGTTGGAGCGGGAGCGCACAGGAGCGCAGCTCCAAGAGTGAGGAGCCCAGGGGGCAGGCACATGACCAAGCCCCGCCCCCTCCTCAGCTTCCCCGAGCAGTGCAGAGGCGCAGCGCCCCGGGGAAAGCCCTGCTAGGATCTTTATTGTTTTTAATGTTTTGTTTTAATATTGATCATTTTATCATTGTTCCTTTTATGACTGTGTGCTGCTTTTCCAGAGACTTGCTCAAGGTGGCATATAAAATTTCTAAGTATACCATTTTTTTATCTGGGCACATGGCACATAAGTACTGGAGAAATTTCACCAACCCTTCAGCAGCTCCCACCCCATCAGTTTGGTGTAGTGGTCAGGAGTTGGACTCTAATCTGGGAGAACCAGGTTTGATTCCCCACTCCTCCATGTGCAGCTGCTGGTGTGACCTTGGGCCAGTCACAAGTTCTCTCAGAGCTATTCTCTCATGAGCAGTTCTCAAAAGACCTCTCTCAGCCCCACCTACCTCACAGGGTGTCTTGTTGTGGGGAGGGGAAGGGGAAGGGATGGGTGGTGCACATGTCCTGGGTATCTCAAGTCTACTTGAAACCTGGTGGTTTCAAGGGAGCAGGAAGAGAATGAGGGTGTGTTCTTTACGCTTATTTTTATTGCACAAAGTATTGGATGGGGAAGGGAATGGAGGAAGAGCAGGTCAGTTTCACTCACCTGTGGAGTGGAGCCTGAGGGGTGGGTGTTGCCTTCTGACACACTTCCGGTATGTTAGGGGGTGTGGCATATGCAAATGAGTTATGCAAATGAGTTATGCTAATGAGCTCCTGCACCTCTTTTTCTACGAAAGGACCCCTGGATATACTACCCCTGATGTGGAATTACCACCATGTGGGGTAGCCCGTTCTTGTCATATCTTGGAAGTTAAGCAGGATTGTTACTTGGACGGAAGACCACCAAGGAAGACTCTGCAGAGGAAGGCCATGGCAAACCACCTCTGCTTCTCACTTGTCTTGAAAGCCCCTTGCTGGCGTTGCCGTAAGTCATTTGTGACTTGGCAGCACATACATACGTGTACGACTCCAAGAATGGAAGTCCTAGTTGGTTGTCACAGCCAATAACTGGTGATTAGCATCCCCTATAGCATGCATAGGAGTAAAATCTAAACTAGCGGCCATTCATAATATTGCAACACTCTCCTCATATATTCTCTGAAGCCTTCTTTCTTTCTAAACTAATGAAGAATCCCTCAGCTTCTGGGGCTTTCTCTTAGAAGACCAAACTTCTTGATCGTTTGGGCTGTTCTCTTCTTTGCCCCCCCACCTCTATCCGTTTGAGGATCGGGATGACTGGAATTTGCTATGTAATTCAAGTCTTTTCAGTCCCGGCATTCCTTTTATGAGACCAGTCTCAAATCACCCCCACCAAAAGTGGCTTCTTACAGAGTCTTAAAGCTTTCCTCTCCCTGTCTTTCTCCCAGGTCCCCCTGGCAGGCTCAAACGTTTCGACAGCCTCGATTGTGTCTGCGGTCTCTGCGGTTGGATGTCAAGCCTTGCCAAGAGAGGATATTACTAACTTCAATTAATCCACCCCCCCCCATCACAAGATTGGACTCCTTTAAAAAGACGGCAGCACAATGGCCATCAAGAGGGTTTAACAAAAGAAAGTCAGTAATACCCAGCGCTCTCCTACAGAAGCTGACGACCGCACACACACACACACACACACACACACAAAATCTACCAGCTTCCATTTTCGACGCCTGACTTCTTCACCCCACTTCTTGATGTCAACTCCTTTTTAAGGTCTACTATTCATAAAAGGGATTCACAATGCCCCACATTGTAAAACAATGCCGACTGGCAATTGATCGCGCTTACCATGCCTCACCTTTAAGGGGATAATTGATGAGTCCCTTGAAAATTGCTAATGATTTTGGGGGGGCAATACTGCTTTTCTGGGCGATAATAATTACAGAAGCCCTGCCCCCTGCAGCAACCACCCTTCCCTCTTCCTCCCCTCTCCAGCACACGGTTGGATCGATGCTTCCTTTGAGGAGGCTCAGGTTGTGTTCTGTTTCCTCTCGTCAATGACAAAGATGCTAAGAACTCCAGTCGTTCTTCAAAGCGGCATACGCTGGCGCTGTTGGAAGACAGCTGTACTATACAAGATGACAGCTTCAGGAAACCTTCCTCCAAGAATAAGGGTCGGGGTTCTTTTTGCTTTTGAATAGACAATCTTCGTTGAAAGCTTTGCAATGCAAACCAGAGTATCCAGCATACTGAAGTAACATAACTACGCTTGCTTTGTTTTGTTTTTTGTTTTTTTTTAAATTGGGGATGAAAGTAATAACTTTGAGGAGCAGAACTTTTTACCGCCTCAAGACACTTGGCTCAAATATTTGGAAGCATCATTTTCCAGGTGATCCCCCCCCCCCACTCTCCGGCTTCCACTTCTTCTAACTGCCATTTGCCTTCATTGCCTTCCGTTGGCTTGCATCGCCCTTCAAACTGATTGGCTGGGGCAATCAATGCCATTTTCTTTGTCTGTCTGACAGTTGTATGCAATGCTCCCTCTAAGCTATGGGGCCCTCTGAGCAAAAATCCTACTTTGTGAGCTACTGGCATTAAATTTGTGAGCAGGTGATGTGGCTACGGCATAAATTAGTTTGCTCTGGAGCCAAACTTCCTGAGCTAAGGCAAAAATGTGTGAGCCGGAGGCTAAAAAATGGTGAGCTAACTCACACTAACTCCGCTTAGAGGGAACACTGCTTGTATGTCATCCCCCCTCCAAATAGCTCAGGGTCCACAGATGGCTCTTCTTCCACCTGAGCCTCACAACAGCCTTGTGAGGAAGGTTAGAGTGACTGAGAGGTCATCTCATAAGCTTCATGGCAGAGTGGGGATTCAAACCTGAGCCTCCCTGGTCACAGTCCAGCACCACCCTTCATAGTATCAGGTCAGACAGGGCATCGTGTCGTCACTGACCAAATCACAACATAGGCAGCTACAGCCAAGTGGATTAAATAACTGTGTGAGTGAAAGTGTCTGGAGGAAAGTGAGATAGGACTGTTTCCTATTTGACATCCGTCCTGTTTCAACTCCAAAATCCCTGCTTCTTTTTTGTTTCGCCCTTATGCAAGCTGGGATTTTTGAACCGCTTTCTGTTCCCTCATACTAACTGCTGCCGTAACAGTTCAAATTTTCCAATGCTGTTTGTGAAATCAGCATTATACATTATTTGTCTATTGCCATGGGTCCAACCATGCATTTTCTCCAATGCAACAGCACTTCTCTTTGCAGAAGAGGGGTCAGCAGTTTCTGCCAATTCCCTCACCCCACTGCAGACCCTCCACTTTGACCCTCCTAGAGTGTTGCTGAGGGTCCACTAACCCCCCAGAACAGAATTGGGGGAGGGGGCTCGCTAGGTAGCAGCAGGAGGTGGTGGTCTAGGATAATCCCTCTTTACAAAGTCTGTGAATCCATACACAATCCGTAAAAAGAAATCTCCAAACCCACGCTGAAAAGCGGAGAACAGCAAATGTTGACAAATTACTGTTATTATTATTACAGTTATTATTGTCACAGTGATATATTTGACTGGTAGATGTGTGTTCTGCAATTCGAGATCTAGCTAAGTTCTTGGGAACGGCAGTTGTATCTTCTCAGGATTCTTGCTGTCCCAAGCAACACTGTCTTCTGGAGCTGAGCTGGTGTTATTTGCTCAATGCCCGGAATGCCCAGATGTTCCTTGAGACTTTTAGGCACTCCTCCGAGGGCTCCAATGATAAGTGGCACAATGGTCACCTTCTTTTCCCAGAGGAGCTCTAACTCTGTTCGTAGCTTTTGGTATTTTGTGATCTTCTCCTGTTCTTTCTTTTCTATTCTGCTGTCGCCTGGGATTGCAATGTCCGATGATCCAAACGCTATTCCTCATTCTCCCCACCCCCGCACAATTGTGGTATCAGGGTGTTATGCTCCAGGTGTTTATCTGTTTGTAATCAGAAGTCCCCCAAAATCTTTGTTTCATCGTTTTGCATGATGTTGTCTGGTTTGTGCTCCCATGGATTTCTGGCTGATGGTAGGCCATACTTCTTGCAAAGATTCCAGGGCAATATAGATGCAACTCTATCGTAATGTTCTTTATAGTCAGTTCGAGCAATTTTACTGCAGGCACTGACCGTGTGGCTGTTTCATCCTTTGTCTTGCAAAGTCGACATCTGCTTTCATCACTAGGTCTTTTGAATCTTGGCTTTCATACGACTTGTTTCGAGTGCCTGCTCTTGTGCAGTTAGAATGAGTCCTTCTGTTTCTTCAGTTGCCCATTTTGGAGCCACTTCCAGGTTTTTTGCGTTATCAACTTTGCTCGCTCTGTCTTTCAAATATTGCCCATGAAAGTGCTTTTCAGTTTGGTGTAGTGGATAAGTGCGCGGACTCTAATCAGGGAGAACCGGGTTTGGTTCCCCACTCCTCCACTTGCACCTGCTGGATGACCTTGGGCAAGCCATAGTTCTGTCAGAGCTGCTCTCTCAAGAGCAGTTCTCAAAAGCTCTTTCTGCCCCACCTCCCTCACAGGGTGTCTGTTGTGGGGAGGGGAAGGGAAAGAAGTTTGTAAGCTGCTCTGAGACTCCAAGTGAAGGGCAGGGTATAAATCCAATCTCCAATCTCCAATCTCCTCCTCCTCCTCTTCTGTTTCCAGTTGTCAAAGTGAGTTTTGATTGTGATATTTTTGTAATCTTTTTTCATTTTTGTAACTAATAAGTCTGCCTTGTATACTTCAACTACAAGCTTCTTTTTGCTCTTCTTGGTGTAGTCATTCAGTGCTCGTTTTTCGTTAACTGCTTGCTTAACTTCCAGGAGACCTCTTCCACCTAATTTTCTTGGTAAGTAAAGATGATCAACATCACTTGCAGGGTGTAGCGAGTGATGCATCATCATTATCGTGCGAGTTTCCCGATCTATTGCTTCTAATTCTGCTTGTTTCCAATCAATAATGCCCAGGTGTGTATCTTAGAACTGGGAATGCCCTTGTGTTAATTGCCTTTACAATATTGCTTCTTCTTCTTCTTCTTCTTCTTCTTCTTCTTCTTATTATTATTATTATTATTTTGTTGTCAAGTCACATCTGACTTATGGTGACCCCTCGTGGGGTTTTCAGGGCAAGAAATAGTTTGCCATTGCCTGCCTCTGCGCTGCAACCCTGGTATTCTTTGGTAGTCTCCTACCCAATTCTGACCAAGGCCAACCCTGCTTAGTGTCTGAGATCTAACTAGATCAGGCTAGCCCGGGCTAAAGAGAAACAAAACAGGAAAAATCCACTCACCCCTAAACTGAGAATAAAGAAGCATCAAATCAACGCTAATATATTGAAATGAATCCCCCAATTACTCAGAATGGAGCTACTTTAAACCCTTGTGGAATTAAGAGCAAAAGAAGACACATTGATTTGGGCTTCTCTAGATGTTGTCAGACCCTGGGAGCAATTGCTGGGGTATTTCCGAACGTGTGTATGTGTGTGTAGGGGGAAAACTGATTCGTCCTTGCTATTGATGGCAACTGAAATTCTCACACACAGGCCTGCATAACATAAAGCTCAGAGGTCCTCTTCTTTCCCAAACATACCAAGTCTTCCAGCCTGCCAGTGCCTCGAGCCACACTAGCATGATAAAGATATTGCTAGTGGTGACTGGGCTCAAACAATTCGTACAGTAGGAGACGGCACCAAACGGATGCCTCCTCCCCTTCCCTTCCTCTGGTTAGCATCCATCACTCACACTGGCTCTTTGTAACAGGGAGTGACAGATGGGCAGTGGAGAGGGCAGGAAAAAAAGCTTTCAAAGCCTCTCCGGCTCTTCCCCGGGAAAGATAAATACGAGACGGCAGGATCTGGCCTGCAAATGTTTGAACAATATATTCCACTTCCCAGCAGCCGCTTGAAATATTTATTCAGGCCCAATTATCATGCGAGATTAAGACTGAAGTCAAGAACAATTTGCTTTCATTACTGTAGTCTTCAAAACATTCCTCCGCTCCCCAAAAATGTGGGCTCCGGAGCAGCTCTGGGACTCCAGGGGGAATTGGGCAAAGCACCCCTCACTCCTGGAAAAGGGGACACATGCTAATTCTCTGGTGTTTTCTCTGACCTTCATGGGTGCTTCATGCAGAAAGGGGGGAAAATACTATTGGGCCCACAGGCCTTTTGCTATTTTTGGAGCTCCAGCAAATGACTGACCCTGCCACCCTCTGGCATTCACTCTGGTTCAGGTTATAAACAGACCCAGACAACTGGAGAGCCCAAAGTGGGTCTCTTAGCGCTACACATTCATTAAGTGCCATCCAAATCATCACAGGGTGATGCCTAAAGGCACCGAACATTCAGTAACAGGCAACCATGTTTCTGGATAGTACTTTAGAGTAGAGAAGGTAATGGGGCAAGGTTTCTACAATGGGTTTCAACAAAGGAGAAGTGGAATAGGTTATCCTGGGCAGGGAAGGGATGGGTCGCAGCAAAGCCACACCCTGAAAGTGAAGACTAAGGTGTTAGGAATGAATAAGGGTGGACAAGAATAAGTTAAAATAGCATGTTAAAGCATTATAAGCTGCTTTGAGGACCTGGTGGTTTGAAACTGAGATATACATTTACTAAGTAAGACAGGTCTGCTATACCGGGAGACACACGTGTGTAGGGGAAATTCTTTTTGCTCAATCCCACTGCATGACCCTCAGGACTTGTAGGGTTGTCAGGACATGCCTGACAATTGGCCAGAAGTTTAGGGGAGGCAACCCGGAGGGGGGGGGACTGCAATATCCTGTGCACCGTGACATCACTTCAGGGGAAACCCCCAGAAGCGACATATGGTAGCTCTAGGAATTCCCAGAAACTTTATGGCAAAACCATAACGTTTCCAGCAATTCCTAGAGTTATGCTATGTCACTCCTGGGTTTCCCCTGTAAGTGATGTAGTGGTGCTCAGGATGCCAATGTTTGTGTTGTTTTTGTTGTTGTTGTTTACATTCTCCTACCACTGTGGCAAGTGGTGGAGGGCAAGGATGGGTGCCAGCGGGAAACCTCCCTGTGGTAGGGGGTCTGGCTTCCCTTCTTAGGTGGTCTCTATGTGCAGAATGAGGGGCAACTGTTTTGCTCCCCCACAGCCTTCTCCCATGCACAGTGATTTTCTTTTTTCTCTCTCTGGAGAAGGACTAGCCGATAATTTGTATGGGAAGAAGTAAAGGGTATATTCAAGAAGACCCTTGGGACAGGGGACAATACTACCTCCTGTCCTGATGCCATCCAGTATCTGGAGCCAAAGGCAGTTTCCCCCTTCCAACTGCACTCCTCACTACCTCCATTTTCTCCCACCAGAAACCTATCTGCAGAACGCTGACCCTTCATTTGCAGAGTCCCATGCTGTGCATTGGTTCTTAGTCACACCAAAATGTGACCGAGTGTCGAGAACTCGTGTGGGTTAGAGCACAGCTTGGAATACAGAGCCATTATTGCTCATGATGGATTTTTTGGGAGGATGGTTTCAAGCAATCTAAAACTAAATGCCATCTTCCCTTGAGCACTTGTTTTTTCAGCCATTACCGTCAATTATACACCCCACTGTGGAATCTTCCTGCTTTGCCAGACATACCGTTCTTTCCATGAATTTTTACGGATCCTGCTGTTATTGCAAAGACTGAATAAAGCAGAGAGACGAAAAGCACATACCAATTTTAGATGTGCTGTGGGGAAGGCATTTTTATTGTAATGGTAGGTAGGTGACCTGATTAGTCCACAAAGCAGCTCCCTTTTATTATTAAGATCCTCCTCTCCAAAACATTGCATTCCCCTCTTCTGAGGATTCTTGTATTGTTGGGAGAAGGAAGTTCCAGGGGCAGCCATAACAGGTCATCATCTCCTCCTTGTGGACAGACAACCGGCTTATCATCCAACTTGCATATTGTTATGAACTCCAAAAGTGAAGGTTGGGCAGATTGAGGTAGAATTCCTGAACCAGGAGTCCAAAACATTTTTGAGCCTGTGAACCAGCAATGTGCAAAAAAAGAAAAGAAAAAAAAGATCAGCATTCTTTGGTTCGGGTCTATTGGAACTGGAAAAATTTTTGGTATTGCCAAAAAATCCTGGATCCCAATTCCTGAACCACGAGTCCAAAACCTTTTTGAGACTGTGTACAAGTGGTGGAAAAAGAGAGAGAGAGAGACAGAGAGAGAAAGGAAAGGAAAGGAAAGGAAAGGAAAGGAAAGGAAAGGAAAGGAAAGGAAAGGAAAGGAAAGGAAAGGAAAGGAAAGGAAAGGGAGGGAGGGAGGGAGGGAGGGAGGGAGGGAGGGAATCAGCATTTTTTGGTTCAGGTCTATTGGAACTGGGAAAAGAGTTGGTATTTCTGAAAAATCCTGAATCCCAATACCGGTGTGGTATTCAGATCCGAGATTTTTCCGAAATCCCAAATTTGGGGGGGGGGGGGGGGTTTCCAATAGACCCAAGAAGAAAAATGCAGATTTTTTTTTTAGAAGCCAGCCTGACTCTGGGGCTGGCTTGGCTTCTTCTGCAGCACGGTTTAAACTGCACTGCCGAGGAAACTGTCCCCACGATCTGCACGTGGCGGAGAGGTCTCTTGTCACCACACGCAGACCTGGTTGGGAGGGCTTCTCCTTTGGTGTGGTTTAAACCACGCCACAGGAAAAGCTGTCCCCAGGATTACAGGCGGCGGGGAGATCTCTCACTGCTGCATGCAGACCTGAGAGGATCACCTGGATCAGACTTGAGAGGATCGCACCTGAAAGGGTCAGCTGGCTCAGCTCTCAGTTCCTGCCACCCCGGCTACTCCTGAGCTGGCTTCTTTTGTGAGGACAGTGGAGAGATGCAGACAGCCAGAATCGACAGTACTGAGCTAGATGGATCAGTGGTCTGACTTAGGAGAAAGGCAGGGTATAAATGAATGAATGAATGAATCAATCAAATAAATAAATAAATAAGCTGTTGCCCATCAGAGTAGATTGAACCGAGCAGAAAAGGAGACAGGAAGGTTCTTATACCCCACTTTTCTCTACCCCGAGGAGTCTCAAAGTGGGTTACAATCACCTTCCCTTCCTCTCCCCACAACAGACATCTTGTGAGGCAGGTGGGGGCCGAGAGAGTTCGGAAAAAAATGGTGATCGACCCAAGGTCACCCAGCAAGCTTCATGTGGAACAGGAGCGGGGAATCAAACCTCGTTTTCCAGATTAGAGTCCGCCGCTCTTAACCACTACATCATGTTGGCTAGATGTTCCAAGATATTAAGGCAGCTTCCAGTGTTCTCAATTCAACCTGAAGGTCTTTGGGATAGACAGGTTGACTCCTCATGTCCTGAATACACTGCCGGGATTTAGGATAACAACCTCATCTCATGAAAATAAGACCTTTGATAACTGAGTGTCTTTTTTTTTTTTAAGAGTTAAAATTCATCCATCCTTTCTAGGCGCACTCCCCCAAATGAAGCATGACGAATATTCTGTGTCTTCTCAGCTCACTTCTTTCCAAACAGCCAGGTCAGCACACTTCAAGGAATGAAAGTGAACTGCTGAAGGTGCAGCCTGCCTTGAGTGAATTAAATTCCTATTTTCAGAGAGAGAGAGAGAGAGAGAGAGAATTTGTTCTGCCGCGCCCAGGACCGGCAGCTGAGGAGGTCAGTTCCCTTTTCATGCTGTTTAAGCTTTCAAGAACTGCATCCTGGACCTCGCCTTGAGTTCCTGTGCAGAGCATTAAAAAGACGTTGAGAGTAAACGGACAGGAAAACCTTCTTTGCAACTTGAGTAATTGTCTTCCATTAGCCTCCCCTGAGAACAGTGTGTATGGCGGACACTCTGAAGCAAAACAATGCCCCCCCACTGTAAAAACAAACAAAGCTTTCGATATACCTCTCCTTTGGTTTATAATAAAGAGATCACTTATTTTTAAACAGTTTCCTCTTGACAGTGGCCAACAGTTTGTTATCTCACACAGAGTGGCTGTGTTTGCCCAGGCTCGGATTTCCAGATGAAACCTTTCACTTGCTGGATTTATTTTGGAAAAACGCACCCCAAACTAAGCTCTATTCACTGAGGAAAGGGGATTAGAGAAGAAGAAGAAGAAGAAGAAGAAGAGATTGGACTTATACCCCGCCCACCACTCCCCAAGGGAGTCTCAGAGCGGCTTACAAACTCCTTTCCCTTCCCCTCCCCACAACAGACAACAGACACCCTGTGAGGTAGGTGGGGCTGAGAGAGCTCTTTCCCAAGCTGTCCTTGAGAGAACAGCTGGTACAGAGCTACGGCTTGCCCAAGGTCATCCAGCCAGGTGCAAGTGGAGGAGTGGGGAATCAAACCCGGTTCTCCCAGATTAGAGTCCGCGCACTTAACCACTACACCAAACTGGCTCTGGAACCACTACACCAAACTGGAGAAGGAAGGGTGGACACAACTGTAGAGAAACTTTCCACTGGACCCAATTACTGACATCCTAAAGGAATGGGTTTAATAACTGCCTGATGAGGATGGAACAGGCTGGCTGGCTGCCCATCATTGGGCCGATCCAATTAGGAAAACCCTGGATGTGAAGCTGAAATGCTGATCAAGGCAAAATGTGGAGTAAATTGGTGGGTTTCTCCTCAGATCAAAGCTCGGAGAAATGCTGAGGAATGCCCACAGTGTTTCTACAATGGCTGGGTCTAGATATGTAGGAGAGTGGGGTGGTGGTGGTAGAATGGAATGAACTACTCCAGATGGCAGGCGGGGACTGACTTTTCAAAAAGTTCCTCCCTGCTAAAAATGCCATGCCATAGAAAATAGCATGGACACTGGGGACAGAAGTGGTAGCCCAGTCTGCTACTCCTCATGCTAGTTTTCTATCTGCAAGGAGATCTTTGTGGCGATCCCTCAGCTTGCGTCTGAAATGCTACAGTCACTTCATTCTGTTCCAGGTACAGACACAGCCCAAGCTTATGCTTGCAAATGGGATGTGATGCCAACGAAGTGGGGAAGTTCTAAGGTGATGGGATGGCCTTTTCTGCTTCAGAAGCAGGTGGGGAGAGTCAGATGTCTGTGGTTCCATCCACTACAAAATGCTCTGACCTGGATGGCCCAGGCTTGTCCATATATATATCTATATATGCTGAAGTCACAGCTGACTTATGGTGCCCCATAGGATTTTCAAGTCAAGAGATGGTCAGAAGCAGTTTGCTGTTGCCTGCCTCCGTGTCGCAACTCTAAACTTCCTTCGAAGTCTCCCATCCAAATTCTAGCCAAGGTCAACCCTTCTCTGCTTCCAAGACCTAATAAGATTGAGCTAGCCTGGGCCATCCAGGTCAGGAGCATGCATGTATGCCAGTTCCCGAAAACCACTGCTGTTGGTCAATACACAGGCAGTTGGCATTCTACCCAGTTTTAACAGAACAAGTGTTACCTTCTGCTATATTGGTGACTATTTTTATTTGCTTAGATTTTTAGACTTTGGCCCCATTCAACTCCCAAAGTGGCTTCTGTAGATTGGAAAAAAGTATGGTTGTGATCACACGCACAATTAGCCCCAACAGAGGAGCGAATGCCAGGCGGATTAAAGGAGCGCATTCAGACAACATCTGGGAAGTGCCCTGCAGTTGTTGGCAACCCATTTTGCTCTGCCACACAAGAGGATTTAAAAGACACCTTGGAAAGTCCAGTAGCGAACGGGTTGCTACGGGCCACAGAGGGACTTGCCCGTGTCTGATTGCTCCAGCGCGCTCTCATGGCGTCGGGATAGTCTGATCAGGCCATCCCGACTCTGTGTCATTGTTTTTTTTGCCCTTCTCAGTATGCGCATCATCGCATACTCCATAGGGAGCCCTCAGGGCTGAGTTGTGAATAATCGATCCTTCATTTAAGAGCATCAGAGACAAACAGCAAAAAAAACCCCTCGAGTTACCCGCAGTTGCATCTGATCACGCAGTGGTGGGCTGTGCCTGCAGCTTCAAAATACTGTGTGATCATGCAACCGCAGGACAACTTACGCCAGAGGAAATAGACCCCCCCGCTTTATCTTGCATGTGTGACCGCAACCTATGAATGGTCACGAAAATCTTCCTCAGGAAAGGGAGGTATCCCTTCCAGTTGCTGCCCGCATTCCTTCCATTGGCTTCATCGAAATCTGGAGGGAGGGGAGCTTAGTGGAGTATTATCTGGCTGCTTCCTGACCTTCCTCTGATGGCATATGGACGGCATGTGGAAGCCGGAAGGAAAGGGGCTCCACTAGAGTTGGAGCAAGAAATGATAGCAGGATGCCTGATTGTCAATCTGCCACCACCAGCGAATCTGATTAGTGATCCCTTGTTGGAGCAGTCCTCTTCCCGTTTGACCTTAGAGAATCAGAGAAAGGGATGCCACACTCAACCAGCCCCTCTTGATGCTAAATCAGAATGAGTAGCGGTTGCCATAAGGGGTGCATATGGGGGATTTTTAAAACCCCATTTGACACTGTCTCTCTGCTTTGCCTAACTAGCACATCCCAAGGCACCCTTGCCACTTCTGACTGCTGGAAGAATTCAAGAAGCAAGAATGAGTATAGACAGCCTGTGACCAAGGTTTCCCTCCTGAGACTTATGAAAACCATAGTATTGTGAGGACTGAGACTCCTCCAAGGGAAGGGGTAGTCCAGTGGCAGGACTGGACTTATTTGCTTGGCTGTCTATGATCGGGCATCACAAATGATTCCCAGTCTGCTCATGGTAAGAACAATCCGGGAAATCCTCCAGCTTTCTTGCTGTCTCTTCCCCCTTCTCTTGTGTGTGGCTGAGAGAAAGCAGGATACACACGCCCTGTCATGAATAAAATGAGGTTGATGCACAATGTCTGAGTGCAGCCCTACTGTTGCTTCTTCCTCCACTCCGGTCTCACGTGTTTAAGTGGGTCGCCAGAAGAGGAACAAAACTGATGACAGGGGAGCTCCGGAATTCAGACTAGGATTTTGAATCTCTGCAAACATCTCTGAAACGGAGTAGCCTCACCTTCTCCAAAACAGGTTTTAAAAAACAAACAGATAGGTTCTCTATCTCTAATTCTGGACATGTCCTCAGAGTGTGAATTTAAAAATCTGCACAACGGGGCCACGCACAGATAGGAGGGATATTTCGATTTCTCCAAAACAAACCTGAAAGGTAAAAAAAATTGGTGAGGGGGATTTTGATAATCCTGAATTAAAGGGAAGGTGAGACCTCGTGACACAATGTCATGAGATCTCACCCACCTAGCAACCCCAGTAAGCAGTGTTGTAGTGTAGCAGAGGAAACAATCAGAGATGAGGAGGAGCCAGCAGTGGTTGCAGGAGAGGGAGAGGGGGAAAGAGATAAAGTTGCCAGCTCTAGGTTGGTTGGGAAATACCTGGAGATGGAGGCTGGGAATGGGTGGAGCCTGGGGAGGGTGGAGTTTGGGGAGGGGCGGGACCACAGCAGGGCATAATACCATTGAGTCCACCCTTCAAAGCAGCCATTTTCTCCTGAGGAACTGATCACGGTTACCCAGAGATCAACTCTAATAGGAGGAGGTCTCCAGCCACCACCTGGCGTTGTGTTTGTGAACTTTGTGGAAGCACAGAATGGAAAATAAGTGGAGCTTCGAGTTTTCAACAAGGTCAGATCACAGCAAGGACATTTGATGGTTGGATTATGTGGAGTTCACCTGTTGAATGAATGAACGAATAGCAGTTTGTAAGGGACACTAAAAGATGGTTGAATTTGGGTACGTAGAAACTGAGATATTAATTGCATGGCGTACGTTTAATTGTTCGCATCGTTTGTAATTTTCATCATTTTTCACAGTGTGTATACTTTGTTTGACCACCTGGAGGCTGGCAACCCTTGAAAGAGAGGAGGAGACTGTGGTGGCAGCGGAGAATGAAAGAGAGAGGCGTGGGTTGAGGAGAGGGTAGAGAGAGGAAAAGGCGGGGGGGGGAGGATTGCAGGAATGTCAGGGAGGGAAATGAAGAGGAGATGAAGAAGAAAAGGTGAGGGCGAAAGAGGGAAGAAACTGGAATCAGGGATTTCCCTGCTGGCAGATTATCCCTGAGCTCCCTACACGTTCTCTTCAAAAAGCTGGCTTGCAAAAAGCCAGGGACAACTCCCTCGACTTTGAAATATCTTGGCCCTTTTCATTCTCTCCTTCTTAACGGTCTCTTTTAAAGCCGGAGTGCTGTCATTTTTGGTTGGTTCCTGCTTTCTTATTGTTGATATTTTCAGGGCCAAGAAGGCGCATTCTCATAAATCAAGCAAATGCATGCAAGAGAAGCGGCTGGATCGCTCGCCAGAGGTTTTCATTGTCATTCCAAACGACCCCACATCCCTGCGCAGAATTTATTGCTGACAAACAGCCAGGTCAGACCAAAATGCTGGCAGATCTTCTTAAAGATTTCACTGTTTAACGTTAGAACCGAGACACAACAAAACAAAAATGGGCACGATGCAGCTTTTGGGAGGAGGCCAGGTACTGGGAGTACTTTGTTTTCTATATGAGAGGCTCTCCTTGGGAAAGGGGGCTCTTTCAAAACGGTAAAGTACCAGTATTTCATGGATCAGATCCTAAATTCAGCCAACAGCATCTCTATCCTTAGAAGTTTAACCTGAAGCACGGGTGGGAAAGATTCCTGAAAGAGCTCCTGCCAATCCAAGTAAACGGTCCCAAGTTAGAGAGACCAAGGGGTGGACTCAGAAGCTGTTTAACGGCTCCCAGTGAGAAGCAGCTCACCACCTCCCTAGGCCAGGGGTGGGCAAATGGTGGCCCGGGGGCCACATGCGGCCCGCCACAGAGTTTTTTTGCGGCCCGCCAAGAAGATTTCAGGACTTCAAGAAAATTGAGCCTAAATTCAATTTGCTCTCTGATCCCATCACTGCTGATATTGATACAGCACCTGAGGAGCTGCAGCTTGAACTTATTGGCATGCAGTCAGATCACACCGTGAAAGAAATGTTTAATGCTGTGACATTAGTTGACTTTTACAAATCTTTGTCTGCTGAAAAAATTTCCATGTATGAAGAAATTTGCTGGGAAAATGTTCTCTAGATTTGGGTCTACATATATTTGTGAGCAAAGTTTTTCTTGCATGAAGATCAGCAAGAGTAAATATAGATGCTCTTTGACAGACATTAACTTGCAGGCTGTGATGAGAATCTTAACAAGCAATCTGATTTCAAAAAAATTGTAGAAAAGTGTGATAGAGTACATTTGTCTCATTAAACGGATTCTAAAATTAAATGTGCTTGCAGCTATCGATGATATGAAATTAGCACAGTAAATAAATTGAATAAAACTACCACTATTTTATTTAATTTATATTTATTGATTTTTATGATACAGTTTATACCTTTTCTGAAATGCAAAGTTAACTAATGAATGCAATCATTTTAAAAGCTGCGGCCCTCCGCTAACCTCCGCTCCCACAAAGTGGCCCCTGAGCCAAAACAATTGCCCACCCCTGCCCTAAGCAGCTGATTCCACTTTTGCACAACTCTTACTGTAAATTTTTTTCCCCCTAAGATCCAGCCAGTACCTTCCTGCCCTTAATTTAAACCCATTCTTGCCAGTCCTCTCCTCTGCTGCCAACAGGAACAGCTCCCTGCCCCTCCTCTAAGTGACAACAACCCTTCAGACACTTAAAGAGAGCAACTGTGTCCCCCCTCAACCTCCTCTTCTCCGGACTGAACGTTCCCAAGAAGTCCCTCAGCCTTTCCTCAAAGGGCTTGGTCTCCAAGCCCCTGATCATCCTCATTGCTCTCTAGGGCTGCCAGCCTCCAGGTGGGGCCTGGGGATCCCCTGCTTTTACAACTGATCTCCAGACGACAGAGATCAGCTCCCCTGGAGAAAATGGCTGCTTTGAAGGGTGGACTCTATGGCATTGTACCATCCTGAGGCCCCTCCCCTTCCCAAACCCCGCCTTCTCCTGGATCCACCCCCAAAGTCCCCAGGTATTTTCCAGCCCGGACTTGGCAACTCTATTGCTCTCCTCTGCACCCGCTCCATTCTGTCCACATCCTTTGTGAAGCGAGGCCTCCAGAACTGCAAGCAGTACTCCAGGTGCGGCCTGACCAATGCAGTGTACAGCAGGACTACGACATCTTGTGATTTGGATGTTATGCACCACCGATACATTCTGAGACTGCATTAGCCTTTTTTTTGAGACCCCTGGACTCTCAGCCTCACAGGGTTGTTGTGAGGATAAAATAGAAACGAGGAGAGTGTTGTGAGCCGCTTTGGGTCCTCCCCTGGAGAGAAAGGCAGGGTGCAAATGAAATAAATAAAACATCAAGTCCTCAGAATGTCCAAAAAAGGGTTACAAAGAAAGTTCCATGTGCTAAAAAAGCATTCCCATGGCAGGGTCCCTCTGGCAGCTGTTACTTTCCTTATGGACACGAAGAAGCATCACGAGAGTTTTGTTTTGCGGCGTGTTGACAGACCAGCAGGTGTTCTGGACAATATTGACATGTGTTCCAAGTCGTGTACTACGTTGAAACAACGTGGCGTAAAGGATAGGCTCTGCCCAATAGCCTGGGAGGGAAATTCCCACGATGCACAGCGCAGCCAGCTTTGGAGATCCTCCCCCTCCTTTTTTTGAAAACAAAAAAAAATCTTCCCTTTGAAGATGGATGTCAAATCTGCTGGATGAGAATGCTCCCCGGTGGAATTTCAGCCGCAGTCTAGCCCGGGGTCTTAAATGAAACAAGGCTGTTTAACTCGGTGCAGCTCCTCTTAAGACACCAAGAATGATGACATGCCCATTTGATATATAATGTATCTCGCTCCCGGAATATAAAAAAAGGCTCTTGCGTTTCTTTTGCATCCGTGACTCGAAGGGAAATGTTTTTGCTTTGGCGTTTTCCTCTGGGGCTGATCGACGAGAGGGCTCCAAATCAGTAGGGCTGGATCGGGGAGAGGCTGCAGGTATTTACCCTGCTTTCATCTTTGCTGACTGCCTGGCTGGAACAATATGCTAAGACAGGGGTGGGCAATTGTTTTGGCTCGGGGACCACTTTGTGGGAGCGGAGGTTAGTGGAGGGCCGCAGCTTTTAAAATGATTGCATTCATTAGTTAACTTTGCATTTCAGAAAAGGTATAAACTGTATCATAAAAATCAATAAATATAAATTAAATAAAATAGTGGTAGTTTTATTCAATTTATTTATTGTGCTAATTGCATATCATCTATAGCTGCAAGCACATTTAATTTTAGAATCAGTTTAATGAGACAAATGTACCCTATCACACTTTTCTACAATTTTTTTGAAATCAGATTGCTTGTTGAGATTCTCATCACAGCCTGCAAGTTAATGTCTGTCAAAGAGCATCTATATTTACTCTTGCTGATCTTCATGCAAGAAAAACTTTGCTCACAAATATATGTAGACCCAAATCTAGAGAACATTTTCCCAGCAAATTTCTTCATACATGGAAATTTTTTCAGCAGACGAAGATTTGTAAAAGTCAACTAATGTCACAGCATTAAACATTTCTTTCACAGTGTGATCTGACTGCATGTCAATAAGTTCAAGCTGCAGCTCCTCAGGTGCTGTATCAATATCAGCAGTGATGGGATGAGAGAGCAAATTGAATTTAGGCTCAGTTTTCTTGAAGTCCTGAAATCTTCTTGGCGGGCCGCAAAAAACTCTGTGGCGGGCCGCATGTGGCCCCCGGGCCGCCATTTGCCCACCCCTGTGCTAAGAAGACATAAAACTGCCTTATACTGAATCAGACCTTTGGCCCATTGAGACTGGAATTGTCTACTCGGACTGGCAGCAGCTCTCTAGGGTTACAGGACCTCTCGCGTCCCCTCCTACCTGGTGCTTTCAGCTGGAGATTCCAGGGATTGGACCTGGGATCTTGTGCATGCCAAGCAGATACTCTACCACTGAGCCGTACCACCCCAAACACATGCGGAGCTGTCTTATTCTGAATCAGACCCTTGGTCAATCAAAGTTAGTATTGTCGACTCAGACTGGCAACCGCTGTCCAGGCTCTCGGGTTGTTGTGTATTAATGGTTATTGCATTGCATGGTCAGGGCTCGGGTATCATGGCTCCCTCCTTCCCATTGGCTGCATAATAAAGACTCCCATTGGTCCTGAAGCCAATCGAGGAAACAAATCACAGAGCCCTGCTTAGGTCCAATCATATTGCTTGTACATAGTTACTTTGTTTATAGTTAGCTGACAGAACCACATAAATTAGAGTGCCGCTCTTCCCGAGCTGTCTTTTGAGCTGAACGATGTTTTGAATAAAAGCCTGTTTGTTGGATTCATCGCCTCCGGACTCGATACTTAATACGGGTCAAGGTCTTTCGCATCACCTACCGTCAGATCCTGTACCGGGAGATGACAGGCATTGAACCTGGGACCTTCTGCATGCCAAGCAGAGGCTCTACCGCTGAGCCACGGCCCCTCCCAAGGAGGATGGAGCCTGTCCAGGGTGCATGAGCATGCTGCAAATCATGGGACGCTCATGACAGTTTCAGGTGATACACCTGAAGGGAGGTTTTTCATCACTTGCTGATTTGGTTTGCAGCCTATCCACCAATTTACAACCAACATCATTCCAAGTTTTTTTTAAAAAAATAAAAAAACCTATATGTTTGAGCAGTTTGTACATGTTCACTCATGCCTTTGAAGATGCTTCAGAAGCTACAAGTGGTCCAGAATGCAGCTGCCAGATTGCTGACATGAGTGTCTTGGTCAACGCACAGAACACCTATCCTACGACAGCTGCGCTGGCTCCCAATTAGTTTCCAGTGCCAGTTCAAAATATATGTAATTTTCTGGATGAGACATCTTTCCTAGATCCTTTCCAGTCCTGCTTCCAGTCAGGGTCCGAAACTGAGACAGCTCTGGTTGCTCTGGTTGACGATCTCCGGTTAAACCTTGATGCAGGAGGAATGGTGCTATTGATCCTGTTGGATCTGTCTGCTGCTTTTGAAACGATAGACCATTTGGTCCCGGTCAACTGCTTGGGGCTCTCAGCACTGCCTCATGGGAATTGTAGTCCCTCCCCAGGGCAGGGGAAGATTTAGTGTTTCTTATGCAACTGCATGACTCTTGTCTCATGTCATCACAAGGAGCTTCTCCGATTGGCCGCTGTGCACAAGTTACAAATGAAGCTTATTCACCAGGACACGGCCTGTCCATGACCCTGTAGCAGAGGAGGCAACTTCCACAGGGACGCCTCGCAGAAGCGGCTGCCAGACTGAATTCTGCAAAATGCACTGCTACGAAGCTGATTGGCATGACATTCAATGTGAACGCTGAACAAAATTGTTAGACGATCCTATGAAGAGTTCAGCTCATGTACACGGAAGCAGTTTGATCATTGGGAATTTGAATATCCGTCGCATTTCTGGGAAAGCTGATATATGTGCTGATATTTCCCCAGGCAGAAAGTCACTGGCTTCAGCCCCAACAAAGAAACTATCACGAAGTATCACACCATGCTGAAACTCACCAAGACAGAACTACTAGTGCCTTTGCATGGGCTTATTCCTTGAAGGATCTTTCCTCTGCAAGATGTAGCCGTGCCTGAGAAAGGCAGGTAGACCACGGCAGGGTAAAAGACCTAGAAAGACCTGGAAAGCCACTTTGTATAAAGTGCTATGCATGTTCAATTTGCAGCAAAGTTCAGTCCACTTTTAGCTACTTCCTCTGCTCCGTTATCAGTGTTTTCACTGACAAAACACTGCAAAAGAATTCTCGTGCGGTGATATATAGCAAGGGCCCCCAATGTGGTGTCCCTGGGCACCATAATGCCCGCCAACATGTTTTCTCGTGCCCGCCAAGTGTTTTTAGAAAGTGGGTGGGGCGAGGTGGGTGTTTTGCCCCCAAAGGCTTCTGACTAGTTATTGGAGACTTGATTGGCTGTGAAGGTTTTTAAAAACCTTGCTTTGGCAGCAGCTGCCGCCACAGCACAAGGATCTTCACCGTGTGACTGAAGGTACGCTGTGGCAGCCATTTTGTGGCTGGGTGCGCCTCCCGCAGCAGCCGTTTCATGGCGGCCATTTTGTGGCTGAGCCCACCACACCGTCTCAGAATTCCAAAGGTGCCTGCAGGCTCAAGAAGGTTGGGGACCCCGATACATGTGACTGCACTAAGATTCTTTTCGGGTAGTACTTTACTAATGTGCGCATGCACTTCTGTTCACAGGAGACAAAGAAAAATCTCAGTACAGCTCTACAAGCACATTCCTCCTGCTGCAAATCTCCTGCTATAACAACTGATCTCCAGGCAATAGAGATCTGCTCCCCTGGAGAAAATGGCTGCTTTGGAGGGTGGACTCTATGGTATTGTACCCTGCTGAGGTCCTTCCCCTCCCCAAACCCCGCCCTCCTCAGGCTCCACCCCCACCATCTCCAGGTATTTCCAAACCCAGAACTCAACCTATTTGGAACACACCCATCTCTCCTAAGTGAACCTAAGAACAGGAACCTGAGCCAAAACGAATTCCACACTCTCCTAGGGCCTTATCTGTCCTGCCTCTTGTTCTCGCCAAGATACTGAGCTTGCAAAAGTCTGACCAGGGTGTATGGAGGGGCTTTTAAACACCTTCCTATCAACAATTGACTGAGAGGGGAACTTGCCTCCCAACCGGCCCAATAGCCAGCTTCCCTCTTGAGAAAGCGGGGTGGGAGCAAACTACCCGTTCCCATACCAAAGGTGGAGCAACTATCCTAGCTGCCATCCTTGGGCATCTCCTTTTCCCCACTGTCTCCATTCTGGTCTGCTTTCTGCCTCAGGTCAAGCCTCCAGTTCTAATTCCAGTAGCTGTGCTGCAGAATCTTGGATCCGAGAAGTCAGCTGTCCTACCCAGGCTCTGACACGGCTTCCCAAAACTGCACCCGCCACCCTCACATTGCTCTAGATCAGTGGTTCTTAACCTTGTTGGAGGTACCGAACCCCACCAGTTTCAATTGCGCATTCACCGAACCCTTCTTTAGTGAAAAATAATTCTTAGTACTTAGTAATAGTACTAAGTTGGAGGCCCCACCGAACCCCTGAGACTGACTCGCCGAACCCCTAGGGTTCAATCGAACCCAGGTTAAGAACCACTGCTCTAGATACAGCCAACGTTCTTTCCCCGGCTTTTCCTCCACCTCAGGGGACTCCAGTAATCTCGATGGGTACTTTTTGTACCCGCGTTGCATAGGATTGATATTCTACACACAAATCTGGAACCGAAAACTGCATACAGATAGGGGAAAGGTTTGTAGCCTTGCGTCGTTCCTCGGATAGAAATGACTGTTTGATGCCTGCAGGCTTCGAGTCGCTGGTATCACATGAAAACCGCTCTCCCCTTTACCTCCCCCCTCCCCGCCCCAAGAGTGTTTGGTATTCAGCGAATTGCCGACAGCATGTTGCGCCGCTCACACTTCTCGTGTCTCTCGCTCGGCTAGATTTGTTTCTTTAAACTGCTCCTTGAAAAATGTGTTAAAAATGCCCCATGAGCCAGTGGAAGTTGGCATTTGATCTTAAAAAACTGACACACACGGGAGTAGGAGGCACTAATAAAGTTAAGTCCCCTCGGTTCCCGCCAGAATGTGTGTCGCATTCTCGGCTGCTTGTTTATAACCTGTCCAGAGAATTCGGCTTGAATACAAGTACCGGACGCCGTTTTGATACAGCACAGGTGGAATATGTGCCATTCGTGGAGTCCCTGTAAGGACCCGTGCCTCCGCATTCTGTACCAGTTGGAGTTTCTGGGTCAGCCTCAAGGATAGAGGGAACCCTACATAAAATGAGATTCTAAACAACCCACTGTGTGTTGTGCCACATGAGAGCCAGTTTGGTGTAGTGGTTAAGTGCGCGGACTCTAATCTGGGAGATCCGGGTTTGATTCCCCACTCCTCCACTTGCACCTGGCTGAATGACCTTGGGCAAGCCATAACTCTGTACCAGCTGTTCCCTCAAGGACAGCTTGGGAAAGAGCTCTCTCAGCCCCACCTACCTCACAGGGTGTCCATTGTGGGGAGGGGAAGGGAAAGGAGTTTGTAAACTGCTCTGAGACTCCCTTGGGGAGTGGAGGGCGGGGTATAAATCCAATCTCTTCTTCTTCTTCTTATCTTGTTTGGTGGTGGAAAATGCCATCAAATCGTAGTCGACTCATAGCAACTTCCATGGGGTTTCAAGGCATGAGATGATCAAAGGTGGTATGCCATTTCCTGCCTCTGTATAGCGACCCTGGACTTCCTTGGTAGTCTCCCATCCCATGTACTATATGTTGTAGGAGGTGGGTGGTGGAAACTGCCATCAAGTCACTGCCAACTTATGGCAACCCTGTAAGGAGAAGAAGAGATTGGATTTATACCCCGCCCTTCACTTACTTGGAGTCTCAGAGCGGTTTACAAACTCCTTTCCCTTCCCCTCCCCACAACAGACACCCTGTGAGGTAGGCGGGGCTGAGCGAGCTCTGGCAGAAACTGCTCTTTTTCAAGGACAGCTGTGCCAGAACTACGGCTTGCCCAAGGTCATCCAGCAGGTGCAAGTGGAGGAGTGGGGAATCAAACTCGGTTCTCCCTGATTAGAGTCTGCGCACTTAATCACTACACCAAACTTGCTCTTCAAGGCGAGAGACTCACAGAGGTATTTCGCTATTGCCTGCATCAGTCTTCTGTGGAGGTCTCCCATCCAAGTACTAACCAGGGCTGACCCGGCTTAGCTTCCAAGATCTGATAAGCATGGGGTCGCCTGAGCCATCCAGGTCAGGGTTCCGTGATGCCACCTTCTATGAAATCCAGACCATTGCTTCTCCCAGCTCAATAAGCCAAACCTTAGCTTTTGATAGCTTTTCCAGCCCTGAGATCCTTTTCAGTGGAGATACTACAGAATGGATTTGGAACCATCCCTGCACAAAGCACGTGCTCTCCTCTTATGCCATGACACACACTACCTTCTAGAGGAGGGGTCCCCAACCTTTTTGAGCCTATGGGCACATTTGGTACTCTGAGATGGTATGGGGGGTGCAGCACACAATGGCCGCCACAAAAAAGTTGTCACAGGAGGCGGAACCAGCCCCAAATGGCTGCTGCTGCTAACCTTTAGGCACACAGTGAAGATCCTTGTGTCAAGCTTGAGCCTCGCTTGTCATTTGATGTCGTCTACCTACCCCCAGACTCTGTGGCCTCAGGGGTTAATTGTCTTCTCAGAAGAACTCAGTCTGTTTTCGTCTACATGCTGTTTATCTTTCTGGCTAGAAAGGGGTGTGTGTGAATGTGAGAGTGTGAGTGTCGGCTTACATGGTGCAAGCTTGGAGGAGTCTCCGAGGCCTGGGAAACATATGATCTCAGTTCCTACCCTGAACTTGGGTGCAGGGAATTTCTAGATAATGCAACGATTAGTGGCAGGTGTGGGGGGTGGCCTTTGGGGCAAGTTTGGATCTTTGGCTGTATTAGGATATTGCTTGGGTAGTGTGCCTTAGGGGGGATGTCTATGCATACCATATAGGCTGGGTCCTGGCACCTGGGTGCCAGTTCTGACACAGAATCTGTCAGTGCTTGGAACCTTTCCACTTCTCAATAAACAAATCTAACTGATACAAGAGTGTGGTGAAAGTGACTGCTTTGGAGACAAGACACCTCGTGCTGTGATGGGAGCTGCTGCCAAAACAATGTTTTTAAAAATCTTCACCACCAATCAAATCTCCAGTGGCCAATCAGGAGCCTTACTAGGCAAAAGGCCCACCTGGCCCACCCTGGACCTGATAAACTTAGCACATGCACTACGTCTCCTCAAAAGACAAAACATGTTCTATCCAGTCCACATGTTAGAGGCCCAATCTGGGCAGGCAGTTGCCAAGAGGCATCTTGGCTTAAGACTATGAGCAGGAAGATGTCTCCACGCTCTACTCAAAACAGGTTTGCCACGTCTTACCTAGCTTGCAGCAGGGGGGTGTCCCGGTTTGTTCCTGGGGTTTCTTTGGCGCACGAACAAAGTGCGCGCGCCATGATGACATCACCCAGAAGTGACATCATCCCGTCGGGCATGTTAGGAGGCGGGACACTGACATTTGAGGGGAAACCATAGAGTTTCTCCTCAAATGCTAGAACGTCCTGTGCAACGTGCCTCAGCGTGATGACATCACCTCTGGGTGATGTCATCACGCCGGGGCACGTTGCTGCGATGCCGACACTTTGGGGGTGGAGTTCTGGGCCGGTGGGTAAACAGCCCGTTGGGCGGGGAAAACCCCGCCCAGGGGACCTGGCAGCCCCAATAAAACAAGATGCATTTTTGTGATCATCCCCAACAAATACTCAAAACTGTTTAGTGCGCTTTCCATGAGATGGTTGCAAAATGCTCATAAATCACATCCAATGCACACATGCACATCAAGGCCCTCTTCCCCACCAGTGCCCCCTCTCTAAGCCACTAAATGTATGTTTGTAGAGAGGAGAAATAACCAACCACAGTGGACTGTTCTTCAGACAGAAGAGAGGTCCCAACTAGGACCTATCTCTCCGGGAAATTAATGTTCCCAATCTTCGCTAGCCTGACTTCCAACTGAGGCTGATGAAAGCTGTGGCTTTGGCAGCCTCCCAAATTGAACTGGAAGGCCAAAAAAGAGAGAGAAAATTATGCAGCTCTATCAACCCCGGGAATCCAGTAAGTTCTGAGTAGGCCTCCACAGTGGGTCGCTAGCTAGCCGGCGGCTGATGCAAAAATGAACACCGCCAACAGGGCAGATGCAGATACACTGGAAATACTGCTCGGCGGAACCGCTCACCAGGGCTCAATGTGAGCATATGGGGGGCTTGATTGGAGAGAAAATGAGCATGGCGAGAGGGGGCAATCTGGGCATGTCAACACATTATTGGTGAGGACCGCAGCACTGCTCATTAATTCCAGTCGGTTTCAGTTCAGCCCCCCTACACTTTGCCCCTACCGTTCAATCACAATCTGTGATTCACACCATCACTGACAGCACAGACGCTGTCCAGTCGGCCCCAGTTCGCCTAGCCACATTCCAGCTGCAGGAATGGTGTCCTCTTGAATGCGGAGGCCTGAATTCAGATCTTCTAAGAGCAGGCAATACCCAGGAAGTTTTGGTTCCCTAAACTTGCTATTCCCTTGTATTGTACTCGCTCACAGGTCCTGTCGCACAAATCCCCGCAACTGTCATCTGCTCCCCTCTCCATTTAAACCTTCTGCCTGCTTCCAATCTTCCTTCGGATTAAATAAAGACAAGAGTCTTGAGCTTCTTATCTTTGACGGGAATTATAAGAACGAAAGGGGAAAAACAATTACAGGGCGGGGGGCTAGACTTGAGGAGGAGGCAAAGAATAAGATACAACAAAAGATGACAAGCCAAAAACATGTTTTTATTTGTCTTTGGAACATTGAGAATTGAAGTCGGTACAGGGCTCCGTGATTACAAACTTTGGGCTTTAATTGTCCTCGGCTCAGAGCCAGCTCCGAAGTGGAAAGTTCATTTGAGGATCCCCCGGTCTGAACGGGGAAAGGAACCGGAGAAGAGCCTCGGCAATTAGGACGTTAATAAGGCATTAATTGAATGACTGGCTTCATTAATTTATTAACCGCAAATTAACAATGTAGATGGTAATCAGGCTGTAATTGAAGCCGTCCCACGTGAAAGGGGCTTTTTTTGTTGTTTGTTTGCGCCGATGGCACTGGCTTCAGCAACTGGCTCGATTCAGAGATGGCTCCACTGCGTACAGTCTGTTTCCACCGTGGCACTGAATGGGACGGCCTCAGCTCCTGTGGCTATCGAACACAACCAGATGTCAGCGAATAAATCTGCACGGCTTCAGCGGTCCTGGGAGAAGCCTCGTGATTTTGGGGCTTGAACCAGGAGGAGGAGAAGAGCTGGATTTATACCTCACCCTTCACTCAGGGCAGCTTGCAATCTCGTTCCCTTCCTCTCCCCACATCAGATGCTCTGTGAGCTAGGTAAGGCTGAGACAGCTCTGAGAGAACTGTGATTGGCCCAAGGTCACCCAGCTGGCTTCCGTCTGGGAGGTAGCCTGGGACAGGTTGCTGAATCCTCAGGGCCCTCTCTCATCTGGCCCTGCTGGTGGACCTCCTGATGGCACCTGGGTTTTGGCCACTGTGTGACACAGAGGGTTGGACTGGATGGGCCATTGGCCTGATCCAACATGGCGTCTCATGTTCTTATGCCTGGGGCATAATTAGATTGATCTGCTCTTGGACTGCCCGTCTCTGCATGATGGCATGCTTACCCACAAGCCACCTGCCCCGACTGGGTCCTCTGTAGGGTTGCCAAGTCTGGGTTGGAAAATACCTGGAGACTTTGGGGGTGGAGCCAGGAGAGGGCGGGGTTTGGGGAGGGAAGGGGCCTCAGCATAGTATAATGCCATATAGTCTACCCTTCAAAGCAGCCATTTTCTCCAGGGGAGCTGATCTCTGTCAGCTGGGGATCAGTTGTAAAAGCGGGAGATCCCCAGGTCCCACCTGGGGGCTGGCAACCCTAGTCCTCTGGCATGCCAATCAAACAGCCTAATAAATCTGAGCAATCCCCCCCCCTCCCCCGGTTGTTCTTAACCTTTACCAAATGCTGAGGTATGCCAAAAGGTATTGATTTTAACAATATGCCTTTCAAGGTTGTTTCTCAACTCTGACTGGCCCCCTTCCTTTCAGGGTTCATAAATCTCTTTATGCAACCCAGCAGAAGCATTAGGGTAGTTCGGCCCTGACTATGAAGTTATCTGGAAATTAGTAAAGTACGCTGGGAACATAAATACAGAGGAAGGAATCAAAGCTGGGCCAAGAGGGTCATGGCAACCAAGGCGGAAGGACAGACCTCACATCTACACGAGGAAGGTACACAGGAAGTGGCTTTAGACTGAGCCAGCCCCCTCAGACTATCAAGGTCAATATTCTCCACCCTGACCCGGCAGAGGCTTGCCAGGGTACACATCATTTACCTCACGACTACCTCATCCATTAACTAGAGCTGCTGGGGATTGAACCTAAGACTTTCTGCATGCAAAGGAGATGCTCTGCCAGTTTTGTGTACAGGCTAAGAGCGTGGCTAAGAGCGATCCCCCACTCCTCCACATGCAGCTGCTGGTGTGATCTTGGGCCAGTCACAAGTTCTTTCAGAAGAAGAAGAAGAAGAAGAGATTGGATTTATATCCCGCCCTTCACTCATTTGGAGTCTCAGAGCGGCTTACAAACCCCTTTCCCTTCCCCTCCCCACAACAGACACCCTGTGAGGTAGGTGGGGCTGAGAGAGCTCTTTCGAGGACTGCCCTTGAGAGAACAGACCTGAGAGAACTTGTGACTGACCCAAGGTCACACCAGCAGCTGCATGTGGAGGAGTGGGGAATCAAACCCAATTCCTCCAGATCAGAATCCGTGCACTTAACCATTGCACCAAACTGGCTTTCAAAGCTATTCTCTCGCGAGCAGTTCTCAAAAGAGCTTTCTCGGCCCCACCTACCTCACGGGGTATCCGTTGTGGGGAGGGAAAGGGAAAGGGATTGTAAACCACTCTGAGACTCCTTCAGATAATGGAGGGCGGGGTATAAATCCAATCTCTCCTCCTCCTCCACCTCCACCACTACCACATGAAGCTTGGGTTTCCACCTCAGAGTGGCACCTGGGAATCTCCTGCTAACAGGGGCATCGAGTTTTAAAATCCCGGGGGGGGGGGGGCTCTTGCGTGCACGCACGCAAAGCACGCGCACATGTCAGGACCATGTCCCCACCACCGCTGCCTCTCCCCCCCCCCCTGGCCACTTCTGCTTCCATCCCTGCCTCCATCCATCCAGGGGCCAACTGGGCCATGTCCCTGCCGCCGCTGCCTCTCCCCCCACCCCGGTCTGGCCACTCCTGCTTCCGTCCCTGCCTTTATCTGTCCAGGGGCCAGCTGGGCATTTGCTTAGCTGGCCCTTGGACAGAGGGAGGGAGGGAGGGACAGAGACAGCCAGGCGGGGGAGGCGTGGTGGTGGGTGCTCTGTTTTCCCGGGGGGCTCAGTCCCCCCCGGGAAATTTCGGGGGTGGCTTGAGTTCCCCCCCCCATAGTTGATGCCTATGCCTGCTATTACCGTTGTATCTCCAGACAACCAAGATCAGTTCTCCTGGAGAAAACTGCTACTTTGTAAGGTGGACCCCATGGCATTATATCCTGTTGAGGTCTCTCCTCTCTGCAAACCCTGCATTTCCCAGGCTCCGCTCCCCAAATCTCCAGGTTTTTTTCCAACCCAGAGCTGGCGACTCTATATGAAGACACATGGGGAGGGGCCGTGGCTCAGTGGCAGAGCATCTGCTTGACCTGCAGAAGGTCGCAGCTTCAATCCCTGGCATCTCCAGTTAAAAGGATCAGGTAGCAGGTGATACGAAAGACTCTGCCTGAAGACACCCCCCACCCCCCCGAGAGGCACTGACAGTCTGAGTAGACAGTACTGACTTTGACGGTCCACTGGTCTAATTCAGTGTAAGGCAGCTTCATCTGAAACTGCATTCTACTGTGACAGACAATTGGTCTGTTAAGGTCTATATTGTCTACTCTTCCTGACAGCCGCTCTCCAGGGTCTCAAGCCTTTTGTGTCACCAATTGCCTGTTCCCTTTTCAAGCGGGGATTCTGGGGACTGAACCTGAGACCTTCCGTATGGAGCAGAAATAGTCCATCGCTGAGACACCTGCTGTGCAGATACAATGGCTGCCACACAGAAGGAGGGAAACAAGAGTTCATCAGCCCCGCTCCTTCACAGTTGCAAACCAAGGTTTTTCAGCACGATGCTTCTGCTGAGTGGCTGCAAGGCAAGAAGATCCGAGGCTCGGCTCATGAGTTGCCTCAGCTATTTTAAAAATAGCGTATTAGCCTGGCAAATGAGCTTGCCACCAAATCCTCAGCATTCTTAGAGTAGACCAGGCGACGACCAACCACCCCAATGAGAACTACTGCAGTGTGAACTCTGGAACATGACCCTGTATTATTTCTGGAAACGATCAATATTCCACACTGGATTCAAAGTAGGTTTTTTTCCCAGTGGATAAATCTCGGTGGAAAGGCTCCACGGAGGACTGAAATTTGGAAAGTGCAAGCTGTGATTTAAAATACAGGATAGAACTTAGAGGCTCCCCATGGCTAATAACAGCCCACTCTTCCACACATTTATCTAATCGTAAAAAAAAGAATATTTAGGTGAATGGCTATGCCAGCATCTTGCAGAAATTGTGCGCTGAAGATGTCATTTCTTCTGTTCATTCTGAACCCACTGCTAGTACACATACACATATGAAGTGTTCTTATACTGAATTAGACCCTTGGTCCATGAAGGTCAGTGCTGTCTACACAAACTGGCAGCGGCTCTCCACGGTCTTAGGTGGAGGTCTGCCTGATCCTTTTAACTGGAAATGCCAGGGATTGAACCTGGAAAACTTGTACATGCCAAGCAGATGCTCTACCACTCAGCCACACACACCTCCCTGAATTCCATCCGGTCATTTCACCAGGTGACTCCCATGTCCTTGTAGCGTGAGTGACCCTGGGCCTCAATCTTTGCTGTCCTGGTTGAAAAGTTGAAGCTTCCACCCCTCACATTTGTAGCCAGCCTTCATCTGCTCCAGACCTGGAAAGAGCCACCGCTAAGACGTCTTCGGGCAAGTGTGTCACATACAGAGCCCCCTCCCCCCAATTGCCGTCAAGTCGAGCTGACTTCTGGCAACCCCTAGTAGGGCTTGGAGGAAAGGGACATTCAGAGGTGGCTTGCCATTGCCTGCCTCTGCGTCACGACCCTAGTATTCCTTGGAGGTCTCCCATCCAAATATGAGCCCGCTGCTGAACTGTTCTTACTGTAATCCCCCCCCCCCCCCGGTAATATCCAGTGGGTACCTTTCTGCCCATAATTTAAATGTGTTATTGCAAGTACTAACCTCTGCTGCCAACGGGAATAGATCCTGGCCCTCCTCTCAGTGACAGCCTTTCAGATACTTATAGAAAACAACCATCCTGCAGGGTCTCACCCCAAACTATCATTACAAGACCAGACAGGCAGAGGTGGCATCTTCGGGGGGGGATGTAACCCCCCCAAACTTGCCATCTCACACCCTTTGCCACCGGAGGAGAGCCGGCTGCACCCCACTGTTTGGCAAATCCTGAAAGGGCTCTCCCAGAAGGTGGAGGGAGGTAAATGCAACTAAATTTCCCTCTCCAGTGTGCTTTTTTTGCTTCTCTGGTTCACATCTCTCGTGCCCCTTTGTCCTCTGTCAATGCCTCTTCGAAGAACACATATCCATCGTACGCAATGTTAATTTCTAGGCAAATGAATCATAAATGAACACCCCTGGAATTGTTTGGATATGTTATACTGGTGGGAGGGAAATAGGGTTGCCAGCTCTGGATTGGGAAATACTGAGAGATTTGGGGGGGGGGTGGAGCCTGAGAAGAGGGCGGGACTTCAATGTTGCATAATGCCGTGGCATCCACCTTCCAAAGCAGCCATTTTCTCCAGGGGAACTGATCTCTGTCACCTGGAGATCAACTGTAATCTCATGAGATCTCCAGCTACCACCAGGAGGATGGCAACCCCAGTGCCGGGGAAAGTATTCCAGTATCTCCAGTCAAAATGGCCCCAGTAGAAAGGGATGTGAAGGACCTCTACCTGAGAAGACCCTAGAGAGCTGCTTTCAATCAAAGTAGACAACACTGTCTTGATGGACCAAGGGTCTGACTCAGTATTAAGTAGCTTCATCTGTTCATGGATTCACTAAAGACGGAACTTTTTAAAAAAATTGCTGTCAATAATCCTTACTGCCTTGCCCTGCCCAAAAGACGCACATCTGCTTTCCCCTTTTTCCATCTCCTCATTCTGCCTCTAAAGGTTTTGTCTTGTGCTACCTGAAGGAGAGAATGGGGGGGAAAAATGCTTGGATAGTGATTTCTTTATTAGAAATGTCAATAGAGCCCTGGCCAAGCTTTAATCAACTCGCCTGGGCCGTTAGGCCAAACTAGCGTAGACCTTCTTTATGAAACGAACCCGGAGTTATTGAGCTTACTATTAAAAATTCCAGCAAATTCCCTCCAGTGTGTTGAATGCAAGCATTATTTAACTATCGGTCTGAATCTAAAATATGCTAATCCACAGAGACGGAAATCCACGCCTGTCAGATCTTTCAGGCTGCGGCGGTGACCTTCACAAAGGCAAACAGGACCGCGATCGCCTCTTTAAGGAGTCTTCTGGGAATTATATGAAGGGGGAGGGGGGGTCTTAATTGACAACCCCAGAGCTTCAGGTTGGCAGGCCAAAATCTGCTCGGGATTACAGGGCTATGGAGACAGGAAATTTCCCGGGACAATTTTTCCCATTGTTGGCCTCCACTGGGATGAGAAGCTTCACTCTGGAAGAATCTGAGGAAGGGAGCTTTGACCCTCAAATGCTTATCCCCCCCCCCCCCCGGCAAATCTTGTGGGTCTCAAGGGTGCGACGGGACTTGAATCTAACCGTCCCACTGCAGACCCCAACAACGGTTACCCTCTGAAGCTCTGGAGGGATTTCTTTTTAGTGCTGCTCCAGGACAGAAGCTCAAATCAAGTGGCCTGTAAGAACTGAACCTCTCCCGGGATCTTGCAAAACAGACACAGCCTTCTACCGAGGGAGACCATTGGTCTGTCTAGGCTGTCCTGACTGGCGTCAGCTCTCCAGGCACCCAGGGAGCCTTTCCCTGCCCCTGGCTGCCTGGGGATTGGACCTGGGACCTCTGGCATGCCAAGCTGATGCTTTGCCACTGAGCCACTGCTTCTTAACATATGAAGCTGCATTATACTCAGCCTCAAGCAAGGAACGGTCATTCCCAACATCTGCTGCCTGAGATCCTTTATCTAGAGGTGCAGGATAACAGACCCAGAGCATTTGGCATCCAAAGCAAGGGCTCTCTCACTGAAGCAGAGGCCCTCCCTTGTGCTTGTGCACGCTGGCAGACAGGCGGGCAGTGTCATGATTCCAGAAGAAGAAGAAGAAGAAGACGATGAAGAAGAAGCTTACAATCTCCTTTCCCTTCCCCTCCCCACAACAGACACCCTGTGAAGTAGGCGGGGCTGAGAGAGCTCTTTCGAGGGCTGCTCTTGAGAGAACAGCTCTGAGAATTCGTGACTGAACCCACGGTCACACCAGCAGCTGCAAGCGGAGGAGTGGGGAATCAAACCTGGTTTTCCCAGATTAGAGCCCGCACTCTGAACCACTACACCAAAACTGGCTCTCTGAAGCAGAGGGTAAAGCTTCACTCTCTACATGCCCCAAGTTGGTAAGACGTGAGAAAGCAGCAAGGAACGATCAGGCGACCTGCTGACTCAGGATATAAAATCTAAAACCTCTCTGTCTTTCCCCCTGATAAGTATCACCTTCTCCCCAAGCAGACAGGGAAAAGGACTAGCAATTCTCCTGTAAAGACAGCAGGGTCTGGGAGCTCTGTTTTTAAACAGAGAGCGCCACTATGGTGCAGTGGTTTAAGTGTTGGATGAGGAACTGGGAAATCTGGGTTCGAATCCCCCCTCTGCCATGCAAGCTCACTGAGTGACCTTGGACCAGTCACATGCTCTCAGCCTAATCGACCTCACAGGGTTGTTGTGAGGAGAAAATGGAAAAGAGGAGAAGGATGGAGTTCACTTTGGCTTCTCCTTAGGGCAAACGGCAGGCTAAAAAGCAAATAATCCATATTAAGTAAATGTAGAACATGAGAGTTGGGGGAACTAAACCCTGCCCTATTTTATATTTTATACACTTCCCTACCAGCGGACTCACTTCTGGTACCGGAGTTTGGCTGGGAGGGAAATTCCAAAAGTACCTCACTGCAGGACAGGTTAACACAGAAGGAGGCAGGGGTGACCCTGGAGTTCCTTGCATTCCATTGCTGCTGTTGTTTTTTTTATATAAAGCCTGCAGACTTCCACCCTCCTCCCTTGACGCTTTCAGGAAAATGAAAGCCCATTCACGTACGGCTTCGTGCCTCTTCCTGCCTAGAAGTAGGGTTGCCAGCCTCTCAGGTGGGGCCTGGAGGTCTCCCAGAGTTACAACTGATTTTCAGACAGCAAGGATCAGTTCTCTTGGAGCATATGGTTGCCTTGGAGGGTGGATTGGATCCTGCCGAGGTCCCTCCCCTCTCCAAACTCCACCCTCCCCAGCCTCCACCCTCCAAATCCAAGAATCCCCCAGTGCAGAGTTGGTGGCTCTACCCAAAAGAGAGACCTTAAACCACTTTCAGAACAGGGATGCCTTCCGCAATCAGTAGGGTTGTCAAGGGGTCCCCCTGGCTACTGGGGGTGGGGGGTAGGGTTGCCAGATCCAGGTGGGGAAACTCCTGGAGGTTTGGGGGTGGAACCTGGGGAGGACATGGACCTCAGTGGGATACAGTTCCATTGAGTCCCCCCCCACCCGAGGCATCCATTTTCTCCAGGGGAACTGACCTCTGTAGTCCGGAGATGAGCTGTAATTCCGGGAGATCCCCAGGCCTCCCAAGCGATCAGCATTAAGTTTGGTGGGGAGGGTCCCTAGGGTGAGGGGGTCCAATCCCAGATCATTTCGACACATTTGGGGAGGGGAAGTTACAGCAGAAAGATGCTTTCCATTGACACAAAGATCAGATTAATTGGCTAACAGAACAAGCGTTTGTTCTGAACCCAACTCAAGTTTTTTCGAAATAATCGAAGAACTTAATCCACCTCTTTCTTGACACAGCCAGATCACTCTCCTGCTCACCGTTTACCAGAGAAGCGGCAGGGACTTAATTCATGAGCTATGTAAATCCCAGATAAGCACATGTTGAATTTGCTTTGGCGCTTCCCCCACCCCCCTCTTTTTACTTTGGAGAGGAAAGATAAAGCCGAGCACTTCTCTGCTCGTGCCAAGTTTGTACCTTCCAAAGTTCACTGGGGCACAATGATTCCCCCCCCTTTCTTTCCACTCCGATGCATCTTTGACTGCTGCCTACCAAATGAGCATTAGTTGCAATTGGTTGCTTCTCTCCTCTTCTCAGGCTTCAGCAAGAGCAACCAAGTGGAGGCCCTCCCTGTGCGCGCCATAATGAGATGCAAATGTATTTGGTGGAAGGTTCCGGCACTATGCTAAGCGAGGTGATGGCTCTCCCTAGCCGAGTGTCCTGTAAAGTTTGAGGGAACAAGAATCCGGCAGCCTTAAACTGCAACGCACGCTAGACAGAAACCCCACACTCTCCTTAGAGACCTTCTAGGGAAATGCACACAAAACTCTGTTGTGCGCTCCAGAACATACAAAATAAATCTATTAACATATTTTTTCTCTCTTTAAATTCCCTTTCCCCCTTTCAATTCCTCATCTGCTTGCTAATCAGGCTTTCCTTCCCACTGCTTTTCTCATGTAGGCTGCTAGTTCTGGAGAGGGCAATGCCTTTCCTTGTAGGTTCGCCAACCTCCAGGTGGCACCTGGTGATCTCCTGCTTTTACAGCTGCTCACCAGACTACAGAGAAGAAGAAGAAGAAGAAGAAGAAGAAGAAGAGGAGGAGATTGGATTTATACCCCGCCCTCCACTCCCCAAGGGAGTCTCAGAGCGACTTACAAACTCCTTTTCCCCTCCCCTCCCCACAACAGACACCCTGTGAGGTAGGTGGGGCTGAGAGAGCTCTTTCCCAAGCTGTCCTTGAGGGAACAGCTGGTACAGAGCTATGGCTTGCCCAAGGTCATCCAGCAGGTGCAAGTGGAGGAGTGGGGAATCAAATCCGGTTCTCCCAGATTAGAGTCCGCGCACTTAACCACTACACCAAACTGGTCTCCCCTGGAGATCAGTTCCCCTGGAGAAAATGGATGCTTTGGAGGGGGCACTCCATGGCATTATACCCTGCTGAGGTCCCTCACCTCACCAAGCCTTACCCTGCCCAGGCTTCAACACCCCCCCCCCCAAACCTCTGGGTATTTCCCAATCCAGACCAGCAACTTGGTCTTCTAGGGTTCCCAATCCTCCTTCTCCCGCAGGAACATCACCACCAGGTCATCACATGAAGCACATGTCCAGGGAAGGGTCTGGCCCTAAGCTTGCTGTCAGCCCACCCACAGCCTCTGGAGCCCTGCCTGACCGGACAGCAGCCAACAGGGGTCACAAGGGCAACAGACACAGGCTCACCACAGCTGACAGGGGCACCAGAGGGCCGGACCACCAGTGGAGGGGATGGCAGTGGGCGTAGCAGTGCTGCCTCGCTAGGAGAAACAGGCATCCAGTGGAAAGGAATGAGAAGTTGCAGTATGGGCAGTCGCTAGGAATGGGTGAGCTCATGGGACACAGTCCTGGTTGGGTTGCCAACCTTCAGGTAACACCGGGAGGTCTCCCAGTATTACGGTTGATCTTGGGGTGACCAAGACAAAAACAGAACAGAAGCCATGTTGGATCAGGCCAACGACTGAACTGCTAAATCAGTTTCTCTCCCTTCATGCTGATTTTTCCCCTCTTAAAACCAACGTATTTGTCAACACACATTTTGTGGCAATTGCACATCAGTGGCGGGTTATGTAATGAATCAATGGCGCACACGTCGCAGAAAAACAAACCAAAGCATCGCAAACGAAAAGAAGGAAAATGATAAAAATCCAAAGGGAACAGAAAGGCCCCATCTGCTCTTCCCTGCCCGGCCCGGCCCCCCTTCTTCTTTGAGGATTTGAGCTCAGGCAGCTATATTTCATTGCACATTTCCCACCCATTTCCTGGCTGGTGAGCAGGTCAGTTGTTCACGAGGAATCCTCCCCCCTCCCCTGCTCTTGAGCACCCGCTGTGGCTATGATCCTCCCCAGCAGGCCACCCCTTCTCACGGGGCTCTCTGCTCTTTCGTCCCTGCCCATCTGGTCTCTGAGCATGATATGCCTTGACAGTTCTATCAAAAGCATTGATCAGTGCAAACAGAAACACAGACACGCGGGCCCATAAACTATGAGTTCATGCAGAAGAAGCAACAAGATGGATCTTCAAGATCTGGTCTTGTCTAGAAGGGCAGAGGAGGCAACTGGGTCAAAAAGAACAAGAGGAATGATTAACACATGGAATTCACTGCCACTGCCAAGTGGAGGAGTGATTAACACATGGAATTCACTGCCACAGGAGGTGGCGGCGGCTGCAAGCATGGACAGCTTCAAGAGGGAACTGGATAAACATCTGGAGCAGAGGTCCATCGGTGGCTATTAGCCACAAGGTATAGATAGAAACTCTCCGTCTGGGGCAAGTGATGCTCTGTATTCTTGGTGCTAGGAGGGCAACAGTGGGAGGGCTTCTAGTGTCCTGGTCCCACTGCTGGACCTCCTGATGGTACCTGGTATTTTTGGCCACTGTGTGACAGAGTGTTGGACTAGATGAACTGTTGGCCTGATCCAGCATTGGCTTCTCTTATGTTCTTATGTACATATTGTCGCAGAATCCACTTTCATTGATCCACACAGGACAGAGAGGCACTTTAAAAAAACTATAGTTCATTTTTACTTACTTCATATGTAATCCCACCTTTCTCCCCCTGTGGGGACCAAAAGGGGCTTACATCATTCTCCTTATCTCTGTTTTATCCTCACAACAACCCTGTGAGGTTGGTTAGGCTGAGAGTGTGCAACTGGTCCAAGGTCACCCAGCGAGCTTCCATGGTAGAGTGGGCGTTCAAACCTGGGTTTCCCAGATCCTGATCTTTAACTACTATGCCATGCTGGTTCTCAGAGAGGCACATTTAAAAACTGAAGATGAACAGTCTGGCAAAACCAGGATGAGGGCTCGGTTTGTGGCAATCTCAGATTTCTGCCCCCCTCCCGAAAGAATCTGGGACGAACTCCAGTCCACAACTGTAAAAATTTTACATTTGTTTCAGGGAGACCTTGGAGGGAGAAGAAGCAGGCGGAGGTGACCAGGGTCTCCAAAAAACAGCAGCTGAAAAGAACCTAACCACATTGCTTCAGCCGGGTTCTCTGAGGTCAATTTCAAGAGGATGAAATTCTATCTTCGCCCCCCCCATCCCTGCCCGCCTTCATCTGCTCTTTTCAGCTACTCATTTCCTGCACGACACAAAGGAAGAAATCATGATCGATGACTCCCTCCCACCATCCGTTTGGCCCAGTTTTATAGTGGCGGCTGAGAAAATTTATTAGTGAGCGCCTGAAAAGGAGACAACGTGTAATAACCCTTGCCTGGGAAGGATAAATAACCCCTGGGAAGGAAAAGCATCTACCTGTTAACTGGGAGGAAAGGTGTAAAACTGACATGGGGTTGACAGATGGGCAAGGAAGCACTTTAGGCCGGCTTTCCTTGGGTGATCAATGCGTTCCCCAGTTCCCCAGGTCGGACAAGAAAGACTTAGCTGTCTTCCTTTCTAGTTGCTCCATCAGTCAACGTAAGGCTTCTTTCTCGCCCTTTATGACAAAGAGATTTCACTTGGGGAACTCTCTAGTTGAAGGTTTCTCAAACTCTTTCCCCAGAGCGTGTCTCCACTCAGACTTTGCGGTTAAGGCACAGTATTTTCTTTAATGGAAGAGTAGGCGGGGCCCTGACCCTGGATGGTCCAGGCTAGTCCAATCTTGTCCGAAGCTACCGAAGGGTCGGCACTGGTTAGTATTTGGATGGAAGGCCACCCAGGGTTGCTACGCAGAGGAAGACAATGGTAAACCATCTCAGAATGTCTCGTGCCGTGAAAACCCTATGGGGTCGCCATAAGTTGGCTGCGACTCGACGGCACTTTCCACCACCATCAATTTTATCAAGCCTTGATCTGGATGGTCCAGCCTAGGCCAGTCTCGTCTGACTGGAAGCTAAGCAGGGTCAGCCCTGGTTAGTATTTGGATGGGAGACCGCCGAAGAGGCTCAGGGTAGCTATGCAGAGGAAAACAATGGCACACCACCTCTGTTCATCGCTTGCCTAGAAAACCTAACGGGATCACCATATAAAGTTGTGGTTACACACACTAAATAATCCACTTTCAATCCACTTTCAGTGCACTTTCCAACTGGATTTTACTGCGTGAACTAACAAAATCCAGTTGGAAAGTGCATTGAAAGTGGATTGACACACTAAGGTCCCGGTCACATGAGCGAGATAGTCCGGTGGGGAAGTGAGGCTATTTGCTCTGGAGTAATTTGACCCACAGTTGCATAATCACACAGTTCTGCGAAGCTGCGGGCACAGCCCACCACTGCATGATCAGACGCAATCGCGGGTGAGTCGGGTGGGGGGTTGCCATTTTTTTCCGATGCACTTAAACGGGGCATCAATGAATCACATGTTCGCCCTGAGAGCTTCCTATGGCAGTATGCGATGATGCGCATACTGGGAAAGGGGAAAAAAACAACAGCATGGCATCGGGATAGCCTGATCAGACTATCCCCAACACCATGAGTGCACGCTGGAGCAATCACATGGGGAAAATCCATCTTTGGCCTGTAGCAAACCTGTTTGATACCGGACTTTCCCTAGTATCTTTTAACTCCACTTCTTATGGTGGAGAGAAACAGGTTGCCGATGGGTGTGGGATGCTTGCCAGATGTTCTGGTGTGATAGCGCCCTTAAAATCCTCATGGCATTGGTGCCTATTGTGTGGCTAATTCTGCGTGTGATTGGGGCCTAAATAATCCACTTTCAATCCACTTTCCAACTGGATTTTTATGGTGTGAATTGGCAAAATCCAATTCAAAAGTGCGCCGAAATAGGATTGAAAGTGGATTATCTAGTGTGTGTCACACACACTAAATAATTCGCTCTCAATCCTCTTTCAGCGCACTATACAACTGGATTTTGCCAGTTCACAAAATAAAATCCAGTTGGAAAGTGCAGTGGAAGTGGATTGAAAGTGGATTATTTCGTGTGTGTGACTGCCAGTGTTCCCTCTAAGCTGAGTTAGTGTGAGTTAGCTCACAGCTTTTCAGCCTCCGGCTCACACATTTTTGTCTTAGCTCAGGAAGGATGGCTCCAGAGCAGACTAATTTATGCAGTAACCAAATTGCTCACTCACAACTTTAATGCCAGTAGCTCACAAAGTAGAATTTTTGCTCACAAGACTCCACAGTTTAGGGGGAAGTCTGCAGCCTAAGAGTAGTAACAAATCACACATTTCATGGCCAGGATCAGTTCTGCAGAAATGGAGGCATCCTTCCCACTTATCATCTTAAGAATTCCAACTGTAGACTGACCCGAATCAGGCCTGCATTCTTCATTGCTTGTTAAAGTTTCTAAGGCTGAGGACAGACTGGCAATGTAAAGCGGGACAGCCCTGCATTGGAAGTGGAAGAAGGGAGCGCGTTCAGACATGCGCATCTGTCCGTCGGCTCCGTTTCGCACTTACCCGTCTCCCACTCGCTTTCCATCCGCTTTAACAGGACACCGGGAGAAACCGGTGTCCAGGGGCCGTCTTGCGCTTGCCTCCCGCTTCCAGGCAGTGTGAACTGGAAGAAGGCAGGAGGCAAGCGGAGGCGGCAGTGTGAACGCAGCGTTTTGCCAGTTTGCGCATGTGCGCACATGCGCAAATTGCCAAAACAGCCCTATCACGAGCTGCGGAGGCCGGGCCACGTGGGGCCACTCCGCAGCAGTCTGAACGCTCTGTATCAGCACCGTTGCGCAATACACCAGCCGGTGTGAACGGCCAGCCCCAGGGAGTTTTTCCCCCGCAGCAGTTTCCTCCGCACTCATCTCGCTCCAGATTGCCAGTCTGTCCTCAGCCTAAGACTGCATTCTCTGATGGTGAATAAGTTCTGATGTTGAAGTTGAAGCAGTTGAACAGACCCCGGGTCCTTGTAATGCTAGTTTCAACTGTAAGGGTCCAAGTTTTATTTCACAGTTTTTTGAATGTTTTCTTATAGTAACATGTGGACTAATTTTTTCAAGGCCTTTGATAACATTAGAGTCACAAACAATACATAGCACTTCAGTGTCATTTATAATTTTTGCCCATGTCCCGATTTGATGTCCAAGTGAATCCTTTTTAGGGGCTTTAGGGACCTAGGATTTTAAAAAAGGGACTTTAAGGGACTTTGTTTCCATTTAGGGACTTTAGGGACCAAGTATGAGGTCTGCTAGACCAGCTGGAGCTTGACAGTTTCTCCCATCAAGACTAGGTGGTAATTCTATTGAGAAGATTTAAGCATGCCTTCTCTATTGATCTTCTCAATCAGTGGCTTTACATCTTGTGATCAAGGGATTCTTTGCAGATGAAGGGATTCTAAACCATAGTACTCCGGCCAGCCCACGTGCCTCTGTGCAAAGCCACTTGCCTGCAGAGGCAACAGCTGGCCTAATCTCTATGGAACAGATCCTTGGCATTCAACCCCCATATGCATTTAACGCCGCTTCATTGAAGGACGGATAAAGCTGGGGGACACATGCATCTCCCAGGAAAAATTCAATGCATACAATCAGAAAATGATGTGGAAATCAAGAGTCACACTTTTAACTCACGCGAGGGAGAAACACCATTGAAATGGGGATCTTTGGGTCAAATTAACAAAGATGAGAAGCTGGAGACCACCTGTCTCTCCATGGGAACTGAGAACATGCCCGGGAAGACATGCGTACTTCTGAAACTGCACGTTTCCGCGGACGCTTGTTTGTGCCTTGGGCCTGGTCCACGCATGCAAGTAAATGAGATAGCGGGCATGGAATTCCGGGCTATTCCACTTCAGACTGCTGATGGGGGAAACCAAATCTGAAGGCCATCGAAGGTGCTTGGTGTTTAACACTCCCTCCTCTCCATCCCATTATTTCCCTGACTGCAAATACTCTTCTTGGCTGCTGTTTACCCTGCTAGGGAAAAGAAGCCAGACGCAACGTGAGCACCTGGTCCCTACCAAAGTTTAAAGCAGCCAGGGGAGCCATTTTGGATTGGGGAAATGGTGCAAAAAGGAGGTGATCCCCCAACATGATAGCCATTAGCTAGATCTCCCAATCCTGTACCCCAATCCTTTTTTTTTTACTATAGAATTTTATTTTTCCATCATTCTCAAATGCAATTAGCTTTTATACATATTCCATTCTCTATAGAATTGCACAGTTAGCTAAAAAGGTATAATCATTAAATGACTTCCCACCCCAACTGTACTTTCATATATATCAACCAGTAAACATATATTTTAAAAGTATTTGCCCCCTAAGGTAACATTTTGAGCTATTATAACTCTTATACATTTAAAAATTATATTGATTAAAAAAAGAAAAAAGGTTTAGTTTCGCGGCTAACGAAAAATTCATTTTTTGTATTATGATTCTGTCCCTCATTTCAATAGTTAGAAAGTGTAAAAATATCGTCTTTCATATTCCACTCTCGCTCCATATATTCCTTCAAATCTTTCCAATCTTCTGAGAACTTCGCTGAGTCTTGATTGTTTAATTTTCTTGTCCATTTGTCCGTTTCCGCCATAAATAGCAATTTTCTCCACCGTTCCCATAGTTCTAGAGTTTTCTCCGATTTCCAACTTCGTGCGTAAACCATTCTTGCTGTCGTTACCATATACCAAATCAAATTAAGCCCTTGTTAGCCGCCCTGAGCCCGCTTGTGGGGAGGGCGGGATATAAAAACTAAAATAAATAAATAAATAAATAAATAAATAATGTTCTTTTACTTATGTTTACATCCCCTAACTTTAGACCAAGCAACAACATTTCGGGCAATTTTTTAAACTTATACTTCAAATTTTTCTCCATTTCAGCATGAGTTATACACCAAAACCTTTTTGCTTTATCACAAGTCCCCTGTACCCCAATCCTGATAATAAATTAGGGATGCCAGCCTCCAGGTGGGACCTGGAGATCCCCCGGAATGACAGAGACCAATTCCCCTGGAGGAAATGGATGCTTTGGAGGGTGGACTCCATGGCATTGTACCCCACTGAGGTCCCTGTTCTCCCCAAGCTCCACCCCTGTATCTCCTGGAGTTTCCCAGCATGGATCCAGCAACCCTACCCCCCATCCCCATTGGTGGCTGGGGGGAACCAGGCAACCCTATCACAAGTGAACGAGGTGCGTCAAGGCTTAGCAAATGCCTCTGACTCACCCTGGAGAGGAGAGAGCTGAGAGCCTTTTGCCTATGTAACAAAGAGCCCTTTGCCTGTGTTTATAAGGGCTGAAGCACATAATACAGGCATTCATGAGACTGGGGGGGGGGGCCATACCAGTACCTAGATGAAAATACCGTGGGGGCCAGATTGAACTGCAGGGCCCACAGTGGCTTCTTCCTGATCTGATGAACAGTTACTGCACTATTCCAGCGATAAAAACAGGGGCATGCTTGAAACACTCCTTTGCTCCTAAAAAGGGTCCACGCCTGAGCCCGTCCCCCGGACACTGACATTGCCGAAGGCTCAGCTTCTCTGGCCATACGCTGCATTGACATGCTCTGCAGTCATTCGACCTGCCTTCTTTTCGACACTGAGGGGCTCTTTGTGTCTTCATACGCACATTACACCAGGACAACATCGTTGCCCTACCGTCGTTTATAAAGTGGCTCAAAACGAATCAGGCTGTGCATCGCATGACACCTTTTGTGGTCCAGGGTGTGCAACGGGGACCACAAAGAAAGTTTTCTACCTATATTGACAAGTGCCGTCGACATATGGTGACCCCAGCAAGGGGCTTTTGAGGCAAGTGAGAAGCAGAGGTGGTGAGCCACACGAACATAAGAACCTGTGCCCTGACCTGGATAGCCCAGGCAAACCCGATCTCATCAGATCTCGGGAGCTAAGCAGGGCCGACCCTGACAAGTATTTGGATGGGAGACCTCCAAGGACTACCAGGTCTGGGAGGCGCTGGCAGGCTATCAAGCCACTTCTCTGAATGTCCTCCTTGCCCCAGTAGGAATCGCCAGAGGTCACCAAGACTTCCAGGCACGGGAGCACAAACATACACACAGAAAATGCAAAAATACCCCCCCCCCCAAGAATATATAAACCTGCCTTATACTGAATCACGCCCTCAGTCCATCAGTGTCATTATTTTCTACTCAGACTGGCAGCGGCTGTCCAGGGTGTTCAGCAGAGGTCTTTCACATCTGATCCTTTTAACTAGAGATGACGGGGATTGAACCTGGGACTTGCATGCTGAGCAGAGGCTCTACCACTGAGCTTCCCTCTGCACAGTCTTCCTTGGTGGTCTCCCATCCAAATACCGGCCCTGTTTAGCTTCCGGGATCTGACGAGATTGGGCCATACCACGCCGCCTTCCCTCCTGATTTCATCTCCCAAGATGCAACTGTGCCTGGAAGTCACAAAAGCAGCTACTGCAGAGCTGCAGAGCTCCTCGGTGCAGTGGGCACGTTGGTCAAACAGCAACACCAAGATGATCCAGAGAAGATGTAACTTGGATGTAAGCAAGGCGTTAGGTCAAGGTAAGTCTGGCTGGTGATCATGCTCACGTCAAAGTTCTCACTATCCCAGCCAGAAAACACGGGCTGTCCCTAGCTCAAAGGTCCTCTTGGAGCACCGGAGACTTTGCCGGCTTTGCAGTCGGCCTTGTGAGTCATCACTCCGAGACTCGTTGCCGCAATCGTCCCTTCTCCTGTCATGTCGGCGCATGTCAAGCTCTCTAATGGATCTTGTAAGGTCTATTCCCCATGCTCTGCTTCTTGTTACCTTTCCATCTCAAAAGACTTTTTTTCTCTCCCCAAAAATATACAGGTCACAGGAAAAAATGACACTAATAAAATGTCACGTTTGTAACATCACTTTGAGGAGGACATGTTGATCTACTGTGATGTGCAGATCACTTGCGGTATCGCGAGTTCGCCTTTGAGTTGAGTCTCTTTTTCTTCGGCTGGAGAGAGAGAAATTGTGTTTTCTTTCTCATCTCGGCACCGCACAGCGACACGGCTACGGCAGTGCTCAGGAGAGGGTGGCACCTTGCGTACTTTACCCCTGCCATGTGGAAGCCATCACAGCATGGTGCTGAGGCTACACAGAAAGCCACAGACCACAAGGGAGAAGGCCACCAAGGATACGATAACCATCTTCAAGGACCTGAAGGGCTGTCATAGAGAGGATGGTGCGGAGCTGTCTTCTGTTGCCCCAGAAGGTCGGACCAGAACCAACCAGTTGAAATTAAATCAAAAGAGTTCTCGGCTAAACATTAGGAAGAACTTCCTGACAGTTAGAGCGGTTCCTCAGTGGAACAAGCTTCCTCAGGAGGTGGTGGGCTCTCCTTCTCTGGAGGTTTTCAAACAGAGGCTAGATGGCCATCTGACAGCAATACTGGCTGTGAACTTGGGCAGAGCATGAGAGGGAGGGCAGGAAGGGTTGCATCAGTGCTTAGTTTTTGTGGCCCATTCTTACATACCCAGGGAAATGCTGATCACCACTTGGGGGTCAGGAAGCAAATTTTCTCCAGGCCAATATGACCAGGGATCCTGGAGCTTTTTTTGGGGGGGGGGTGTTGCCATCTTCTGGGCATGGAACAAGGGTCACTGGGAGTGTGGGGGAAGGTATTTGTGAATTTCCTGCATTACGCAGGGGTTGGACTAGGTGACCCTGGAGGTCCCTTCCAACGCTATGGTTCTATGATCTTATCTCCTGAGCAGAGTTCCCAGAAATTCAGGCAATGATGCCATGTGGGGATGCCATGGTGAGGGTTCCTTGACTGAGCCCTGGACTCTATGGCATTATATCCCATTGACTTCCCTCCCCTCCCAAACCCTGCCCTCCTCAGGCTCCACCCCCCAATCTCCAGATATTTCCCAATAGGGAGCTAGCAACTCTAGGTCTCACCTTATACGGCCCCCGTGCTAAATGGACAGTCCCATTACCCCATTTTTTGCAGCTTACTTCCCCATAGATTATGTTGTGATTGTGCATGACAGACCATGCCATTTTCTAAAGGACTGGAGTGCAGGTGCTGGGAAAAGTAGCAGAGGTGAATCACCGTCTGTTCATATTCTCTCCATGTACATTAAGTTACCACTTTGCCACCAGCAAGAATGGAGTCTACTTATTTTTACCGTGTTTATACTGTCGTAAAGTGGAGGATGCAGCTCACAGACATCCATAAAGCGACTCTCTCATTTCACTGCCGACATCAGCAGATGCACAGCAATGACTTCAGGACAGCCGGGAAGATGTCGCTCTTGTTCGGGGGTTACCACTGAAATCTCTGCTCAGGCGAAATTTCGAAGCCAGGGAGATTTTCGAGAGAAAACTTTCGTATAAGACGAAATTTCACAGGAGGGTTCTGCGTAGCCCGAGACAGATGTCAAATCCGGCCTAAGGTGAAATTCAAAGCAAACTTTGGGGTTCCTTCGCAAGTAAAACAACTATGGAATTCAGAGAAAAGCTAATAACGTGATAGCAAACGTAGCCAAAGATAGACGGTGTGGTGTAGTGGTTAGAACATTGTACTAGGATCTGGCTTACATTGTTCTTATAGGATCAGCTTACATTGTTCTCCTCTCCTCTGCTTTATCCTCACAACATCCCTGTGAGGTAGGTTAGGCTGAGGAGGTGTGGCTGGCCCAAGATCACCCGGCGAGCTTCCACGGCAGGGTGGGGATTCAAATCTGGGTCTCCCAGATCCTCCTCTGAGGCTCTAACCACTACACCGCAGTCAGCAATGTAGAGGATTGCCTCCTATCCATTACTCAGCTGAAAAGCCAGTGTTATAGCTGTCTGTTATGGCTTCCAACTGATTCTCTGGTTTCAAATCCACAAAGTCAGATTTTGACCCCTATTCTGTGCCCAACGTGACCATTCTGAATGACTTGAAATTGCCCTCCATTAATTTATGGAAATGACCCCTAAACACTACACCACAGTGGCTGTTTTGGAAAAAAAAGAATGAAGTTTGCTTAGTGCCAGAAGGCCAACAGAGATGGGATAGAGTAAGCCTCCCTACAGGAGTAATCCAGAGTATCGGCGCCACTGTGAAAAAGGCCACGTTTTGAGTAACTATATACCACGTCTCAGACTTTGGAAGGTCTTGAAGCAGGGCCTCCTAGCTCATAGTGTTTCTAGGGGAGAAAGTGGTCCCTGAAGTCCCACTCCCTCCAGGTCTGCTGCTTTTCTGAAGAGCAGGATTCTCTTATCCAGCACAGACATATTGACAGAAACATCCCCTCAAACGATGGAAAGGAGACTTGAGATTCTTCATTAATGTTGTGGCTCTGCACGCTTACTTGGGAGCAAGCCCTCTCCAACTGGGTGGTGATGGGAAGTGCCACTGAGTCACAGCTGACTTATGGTGACCCCTATTCGGTTTTCAAGGCAAGAGATGAACATACATGGTCTGCTGTTGTTCCCCTCTGCATAGCGACCCTGGACTTCCTTGGTGGTCTCCCATCCAAGTACTAACCAGGGTCGGTCCTGCTTAGCTTCCAAGATCTGATGAGATCAGACTAACCTGGGTCATGCAGATCAGTGCAGATTGGTACGAGTCCCTCAGTTTCCTCATGAAGCCCCAGGACTTTGGAGGAGGCGTAGCTTTTGAGATCTGACAATACCAGGATAGCCCCAGCTATCCAAAGGGTTACCAGCTCTGAGTTGGGAAATACCTGGAGATTTTGGGAAGTGGAGCCTGGGGAGGGCAGGGTTTGAGGAGGGGAGGGACTTCAGCAGGATACAATGCTACAGAATCCATCCTTCAAAGCAGCCATTTTACTCCAGGGGAACTGATTTTGGTCAATTGTAACAGTGGGAGATCTCCAGGTGCCAACTGGAGGTTGGCAACCTCAGCCATCTAGGTCAGGGCTTCTACAACTTTGTAGGAATTAATTCTAAGCAAACATGCTGAGCTGGACACCCATTTCAAACCAGCGAGGCTTCAGAGAGACAGCCCCGGAGATCACCTAGAACTCTACTCTCCACCCAGGGACGTTTGTATGGCCTAGCCAACGGATACTTTGTCTTTGCCTTGTCATCTTCAGCGTGGGAGTTCCACTAATGGACTGTCTCACTTTCATTTTTTTAAAATTTCTTTTCCCTTTGCCCTGGAGTCAGCAATGTAGAGGATTGCCTCAAATCTATCCAGGGCTCAGAATAATTGAAAAGCCAGCACTGTATACATCTGTCGTGGTTTCTTGTCTGATTCTCTGGTCTCTTTGCTATGCTCAGACATGCCTTCTTTTCTGGTTTCAAACCCACAAAGTCCGATTTTGACCCTTGCGCTGCACCCAGGATGACTTTTCGGAATGGCTTGAGGTTGCCCTCCATTTGCCCGCGTGTCCGGACAGTTCAGCAGTGGGCCTGCCCATTGCGTTTTGCCAACCTCTTGTAATTAATTTACGGAAACGACAAGCCAGGCCAGGCCAAAAGGGATTGTTGTTTCGCTCGCTGCGGGTGGGAATGAGGACACTGCGGTTTCCTGCCCACAGCCTATCGTGTTTGCAAGAGCATTTTGCATTTCGCAAAGAAGAATGGTTCAGCCTTATTGTTGAATCAATTGACTGCCTCTTTGGTCAGGCTTATTAAAAAAAATAATAAAGGAGGGAAAGAGATGGTGGGTGTGCTTCTAAAGAGCAGAAAGGGATTGTGTACGAAGCTGGGACGAAATTTGGCCCGTGTTTTGAAAAATGGGAAATCACGTAGACTTAAATGTCAAGAAATCTGAGAAAGGCCTATGGCAGACATCACCAGCATGATGCCCACGGTGCCCAGGGTGCCCACCAATGCCTTTCTTGGTGTCCGACAAATATTTTTAGAAAGCAGGCAGGGACGGCTGGAGCCTGTGCCCAGCAAGACTTCTGACTGGCCACTGGAGATTTGATTCGGTGCATGGATTTGTTAAAATGCTGCTTTGGCGGCTGCTCCCACCGACAGAACAATCTTCATTGTGACTGAAGATAAGCTGCAACAGCCATTTTGTACTTGAGCCCACCACACCGTGCCAAGGTGCCCGCAGGGTCAAAAAGGATGGAGACCCCAAGGCTATGGAATCCACATCTCTCCAGAAGAAGAAAGCATCATATTAAAAGGGCTGATGTGGTGAAGGGGTTAAAAAAGATTTGTTGGAAGTTTCCCCATTGGGATTTATAAATATGCAGTTTTCATTTGTTTACATTCTACCTAATTTCCCTGCTTATTTCCCCCATTTTGTTCATTTCTTTTATAGTGGAGAGTTTTTGCCCAAATACCAGAGTGTTGCCCCAACATCTTGGATTTGACATCATTATTTCCGGGTCGCATGGGCAGTGACATAGACACACTGCTGCATGTTAGAAGAAGAAGAAGAAGAGAAGAGATTGGATTTATACCCCGCCCTTCACTCACTTGGAGTCTCAGAGCGGCTTACAAACTCCTTTCCCTTCCCCTCCCCACAACAGACACCCTGTGCGGTAGGTGGGGCTGAGAGAGCTCTGAGACAACTGTCCTTGAGAGAACAGCTGGTACCGAGCTATGGCTTGCCCAAGGTCATCCAGCAGGTGCAAGTGGAGGAGTGGGGAATCAAACCCAGTTCTCCCAGATTAGAGTCCGCGCACTTAACCACTACACCAAACCGGCTCTCTAGATGGATCTTCCTCATTTTGGGGGTAAATTCCCACCCGCCATCCAGCTGATCGACTGCAAGATGGTGGGGCCTGTCAGTAGGGGACTCCCACCTTCAGGGGGGGTTCTAGCAAGCCTAACTTGGGAGCACGATGAAATAAGATTTTTCTGAAGTGCAGGGCTCTTTTTGGGCCGGAATGCACCAGAACAATGTTCCGGCTGGCATCCGAGCCCCCCTCCCCCCCACCGGCCGGCCAGCCAGCAGGAAAGGCCTTCTTGCTCTCTGCACTCAAAGGGAGCTTTCCCTTTAAGAGCAAAGAGCTGTGGGGAAGGGGCTGGCTGTCGCAGCTCTCTCCATCAGGCTTGTTGCCACGCCTACACTCTCCCTGCTGCCGGTAAGTGCCTCCTCCTCTCTCTCTCTCTCTCTCTTCCTTTTTTTTTCTTTTCTTCCTCTCCCTTCCCTTCCATGCAAGAGGAAACATCTGAAAAAGTAGCTTTATTGTTGTGTGTGTTGGCAGAACACTTGACTGTTACATGGGGGACTTTGGGAGACATCTGCAGAGAAACAGAGTTGTAACTAAAAATGAGCATGGTCAGCAGCACTGTGGAGATTGCCTGTTTTGTGAAATTTAAAATGTGGGCAGAGTTTCTGAAGAAGATGATTGTCCCTCTTCCCCTGCCACTGGGCTGACATATGCCTTTAATAGGCCAGCAAAGTTGATGTTCTTAAACCTCCTAATAAGAGAGATTTCTGCTTCTGAGGAGTTGACTTCCAATGATTCGTGATCTTGTGATGGTAGTGATACTTTGATGTGGTAAAGCTCACCTTTTCACAGAATCATTTTACCTGTGGGACAGACTCTGCATGGTAACCACTCCACTGGTAAATAATTGCTTGTAAAAAATATTATAGTGTAATAATTCAGGTGGGTAGCCGTGTTGGTCTGAAGCAGCAGAACAAAGTGGGAGTCCAAAATTTCATCCAAGGTATAAGCTTTTGTGTGCATGCACACTTCTTCCATCTGAAGAAGTGTGGTTTCATCTGAAGAAGTGTGGGTGGCACATGAAATCTTATACCTTAAATAAAATGTTGAACCTTGAATAAAATAGCCCACAAACTACTCCCTTCCAGTGCATCCACAAACCTAGAAAAAGAGGAGATTAGATTTATACCCCACCCTTCACTACCCAAGGGAGTCTCAGAGCGGCTTACAAACTCCTTTCCCTTCCCCTCCCCACAACAGACACCCTGTGCAGTAGGTGGGGCTGAGAGAGCTCTGAGACAACTGTCCTTGAGAGAACAGCTGGTACAGAGCTATGGCTTGCTCAAGGTGATCCAGCAGGTGCAAATGGAGGAGTGGGGAATTAAACCCGGTTCTCCCAGATTAGAATCCACGCATTTAACCATTGCACCAAACTGGCTTCTAGGGTTGTTCTGCCAGTGAACTAGGGTTGCCAACTCCAGGTTGAGGAAATCCCTGGAGATTTGGGAGTGGAGCCTGAGGAGGGTGGGGTTTGAGGGAAGGAGGGGCATAATGCCATGGACTCCACTTTCCAAAGTAGCCATTGACCTGATCTCTGTACTGTGGAGCTCAGTTGTAATTCCAGGAGATCTCCAGACCCCACCTGTAGGTTGGCAACCCTAAAAATTCATATTCAGTGTACTAGTTCTGCAGGAAGGCAAGCTGATTTCCATGGGAACCTAACCTTTAGGAATTGATTCCAATCTAGTGTGGGAATAATTGTTGGACATAAGATACTGGTTCAGGCAAGATTTTGTATAGATGGGACAGAAAATAAAGTTTGTATTGGTTTTGTCAAAACTGTTTTGGCAACAAACCAGGTAAACAATAAGAAGCAAAAGGTGGATGTGGCTGGATGACCCCACTTCTGGTAACATCGGGTGTGGCCTAATATGTTAATGAGCTGTGCTATCAGGGGTGTGGCCTAATATGCTAATGAGTTCCTGCCGGGCTTTTTCTACAAAAAGAGCCCTGCTGAAGTGTAAAATTAAAAACCCCAGCTCTGGGAAACTAGCACGCCTGTCTTACAAGAAATCTAAGAAATGTGCCAGAAACCCCTATAGGCCTCATAGGTGAACCCTTGTACTCTTGCTTTCCATCAGCCCACTTATGGGAGAGCAAAAATGTCACCATGCTTAGGACCCATGACCTTAGAAAGGTCAGAGTCCACAGGATGTAATGATCTCAGACAGACAAGTCACATTAGTGATCTCCTATCCGGTGATGCCTGTTAGCAAACGCTATTGCTAATCACACGCAAAAGATGCTGAAACACACAGAACTGATATATCAGCACTGGCAGTCTTGGGGGAGCAATTAGATGCAAAGGGTCTGGCCTCTTTCAGCAGGAGCAGACATTTTCCCTGTAAAACTTCAGCCAGTCTTTATGCACACACACACAGGCAAACAGCACCCTCTGTTCTAATGACAGCACAGCAATCGTTTTTTTTTTTTTTAAGGGGGGGGGCTATCTCACTTAGAAAGCGACATGGGTACAGGGATCCTTTGGGGCCGGAGCGAGGCGGAGCGCTGCTCCGCCAGCTCAGGAGTGGGCACTAGGGCAGCCACAGGCCGAATCAGATTATCTGATTCGCCCCGCTGCCGAATTGCCACCGAAATTCAGCGGCAGCTTTAAAAGCAGCTGTAGGGAAGGAAGTTTGAGGGAGAGGCTCCAAACTTGCAGGGTAGCTGCTGGGACCTCTCCCCCAAATATCCACCAAGTTTCAAGAAGATTGGACCAGGGGGTCCAATTCTATGGGCCTCCAAACAGGTTGCCCCATTCCCTCCATTGTTCTCTACGGTGGGAAAAAACGTTACTTTTTTCCCACCATAGAGAACAATGGAGGGAATGGGGCAACCTGTTTGGAGGCCCGTAGAATTGGACCCCGTGGTCCAATTTTCTTGAAACTTGGTGGGTATTTTGGGGAGAGGTCCCAGAAGGTACCCTGCAAGTTTGGAGCCTCTCCCTCAAACCCCCTCCCCTCCAGCCCCTCATATACCCTATGAGTTTTTGCCATTGACTTCAATGGCCCATAGGGTATAATAGGGCTGAAACTGACATTCGGCTGGTTATGCTAATGAATTATGCTAATAGGTATTCTAATGAGCTCCTGCACCTCTTTTTTTACGAAATGACCCCTGCATGGGCGCCATGTTGCCCTTTTCCCCCTTTGGTGGGAATCAGGATCGTTTTATTGGAGCAAATGACAAAAGACATCCATTATCCTTTGTCAGTTGGAAAAGAGGTGGAGGAAAGGTGCAGAAGAGGAGGAGCCAAAAGATCAAGGGTTTGGAATGTCTTCTCTATATGGAAAGGCTAAAGAGTTGGTGTTGGGGGGGGGAGGTTGCATAGGAATGAAGGATGGAGGAAAAATTGAGTTTCTAAAAGATGGAGAAAGTGGACAGCAAGAATTTTTTCTACCTCCTTCATCATTCTATCTAGAACAAGAGGGGCACACGACAAAATTGATAGGCACTCGATTCAAAAAGGCACTTTTTGGAAGTGCTGTATAATTAATTTACAGACTTCGCTGCTGAAAGATATAGAGGGGGGCACTAGTAGAGATGCCAGTGGGAGACTGAGAGGTAGAGGCTGGCATAAACAATGTCGTGCAAGATCAAAAACTGGAAGTGATGTCATTGTGTCATGTGACCTACATCACAGGGCTGGTGGAGGAGTGGCTATGGATGCTACCCTAAGATCCTCGGAGGAAGGCTTAATCATGAGTAATTCATTGCTAGCTTCATTCATAGCCCGCTTTTCTCACTGAGACTCAAGAAGGGCTGCAATACGTGAAAAGCGATTCAATCAAATAGCAAAGACTTCTGATAAACAACGCAGAAGGACCGGTACAGAACTGGAAAAAAGTGCAAATGAAAAATTGTCTAAGGCAACAAGAATGGTTCAGGACACGATGCACCATAATGAAGAGAGGCAGAGGACAAACGCAAAGGATATTGTAGTAAAAAGTGAGGTGATCTGGACAATAAACATTGCAATAGGCTACAATGCTATCCAGACTTACACAAATGCTGTCAAGTTGCAACTGATTTATGGCGACCCCAGCAAGGGGCTTTCAAGGCACGTGAGAAGCAGAGGTGGTTGGCCATGGCCTCCCTCTGCAGAGTCTTCCTTGGTGGTCTCCCATCCAAGTACTGACCCTGCTTAGCTTTCGAGATCTGACAAGACAGGGCTATACCGCACTACTTTCCCTCCCCGTACTATCTTTTAGAGAAGCAGGAAACAAACAAATAATGAATGGTTGGACTATTGATTAATAGAAAGCAACCGGTGATGATAAAGATGTCTGGGCTGATTCCTAGCACTGCCATCTCGGTCCATTCTGAAGCAAGTCCAGCCACAGGGGAACTCTGAGTGACCGTTTCCAACTCCAACTCCCCATCTGAGAAAAGTATTCAGGAACATGACTGTTCTTTTACAGTTCTTGTCACATATGGTAAACTAACTGTCCATTACAAAAGGAACCTTGCTTTACCACATTTAGACAGGTGTTGCTGTAAACTAGAGGTTTAAGTAATGCAGTCCACCGTTTCACTGCCGGCAACAGCCAATGCACAACAATTGACTTCCGGAAGGCTCAGAGGTCAGGGCATTAATGGAGGAGAGGTCTGTCTGTGGCTACCAGCCATGGTGAATAAGGGAACCTCCACATTGAGAGTCAGTCAGCATCTGAACCTCTGAATCCCAAGAGCCAGGAGGAAACATCAGGGGAAGGCTTCAGAGGAACAGGTTGCAAGAGAGAGGACGCTGGACTAGATGGACCATTGGTCTGATCCAGCAAGGTTCTTCTTACATCCTTAATTTGAGGATTGCCACTGAAATTTTGGGTAAACCGCCATTTGAAGCAAGTCTGTGAGAGGAGCTGAAGCGTTTGAGTGACTGATGACATTGCTCTAAGGAAGGAGGAGATCTCTCCAGCTAAACATGAACAGGAAGGGCCTGGGGACAGCCAAAATAATTTCAGTAAGACCCAACAACATTTCTTGGCATGGAAGTCTATACATCACTCGCCATCAATGCTCCCTCTAAGCTGTGAAGTCTCATGAGCAAAAGTTCTACTTTGTGAGCTACTGGCATTAAAGCTGTGAGCCAGCGATTTGGCCGCTGCATAAATTAGTTTGCTCTGGAGTCATCCTTCCTGAGCTGAGACAAAAATGTGTGAGCTGGAGGCTAAAACACTGCGAGCTAGCTTAGACTCAAGCTTAACTCATCTTAGAGGGAGCACTGCTCACCACTCATGCCACGCTGTCCTCCATGCACTCCTCTCTTCTCACAAACCAAAAAGAAGAAGAAACATACCTTGTTATGATCTTTATTAAATTTACTTCAAGGTGGTTGACAAAGGGAATTTTAAAGTGAAATATTATACCCCAAAAAAGAGAGAGCTCTTAAAACCCCAAAGCAACAGTTAGGAATATATAACAAATCAACATAGTGGCAGATCAAAAGAATTCAAAATCAGAAACGTCTAAAACCCACCCACCGCATAACCAATCAGACACTAAAGGTAGGAGAGAAAGGAGGAGAAGAAAGCAAAGCAGTCAAGAAACCAAGCAGACCTCCTTGGGAAGGGAGGAGCATAACTCAGGCTGAAGACAGACTGGCAAAATGAAGCGCAAGGGAAGTGGGGCAAAAAGACCCAGGCTGAGTTGTTGCGGGGCTTTCTGTTCGCACTGCGTAGACTGATGCGGGACCATACCGGGGAGGAGGCGGAACGGAGCGTTCACACTGTGGGGCGGCCCCCGGCAGTGGCGCCATGGCAGCGTGCGGCTTTGGTCTGTTTTGCCGAGGTGCGCATGGGTGTATGAGCGCACAGACGCATGGGCGCAGCAGCCGGATCAGTGGGTTCACATTACTGGCGCCACTTGATGTGCAGCTTTATTTGCGTCCACACTGCCAGGAAGTGGGATGAACGCGCACCCAGACGGCTTGACACCGGTTTCACCAGGTACCTTTTTGAAGTGCAACGAAAGCGCTTCAGGACCGGGTGAGTGCGGCATGGCAATGCAGGGCAACTTGGCTATCTGAATGGGCTCTCTTAACCTGCTTGAAAAGCGGACCTATATAACTGCCAGTCTGTCCTTGGCCTCAGTCTCTCCACTTGAAAGAAATCACTAGGACCGAAGTATAAAACCCACCTGGCATTCCAAAGCAGAACGATGGAATCTACACCTAAGGCCAACCAGGGATGCTACCAAATTTCATGGCAACTCGGGTTCAGTCCAAAAGTTCCTTTTGTGCTTTCTCCACAATAGGGTGAAAGTGGGACGCTCCTTTCTCCTGACTGGATTAGCGCAACTGAAAAGTATCGCCATTCAAACCCACCTCTGTTTTGGCACCGGTTGCAGACAAAAGGTGTAAAATATAAACGCCTCGTAAAAAGGGCTTTGAAAGGGAGTTTAAAAAGCCATAAAGGAAACAAAACAGCAACTAAGCCGGCTGAACGGGCCCTTCACTGAGACGCACAGGACTGAAAAGAAAGCACGCAGATTCGTACATTGCTAAAAGCAATCGCAACAGTAATCATTTGATAAACTTCCCATTTGTGTCGCCTACCTGGGATTGGGGAAAAGGGGGAGGGGGAGTTGTCTAGCACCGCAAAGGGAGCCACACACAACTGGTTTAATTTAATGAGCCCCAATTTAATGGGCCCCAAATTTTCTCTGCTTACATCCAAGCTGCATGTGTTTCTGTCTGTGCAATGTGGTGTTTTTACCTCTATGGCAGCCTTAGCCAAGTCCCCGTTTCTCAGACTTGCCTACCTCACAGAGCTGTTGTTGCAAAAATACACACAAGAAGGACTGTACAGAGCTTTGTCACTGAAGGGCACTGTAGAAGTTGTAGCTTGCCCCCGTGATTTGCAGCCACATTAGGGGCTGTCAATCTTGAACTGTCCCTTTCTTTTTTATTCAAGTGGTTCAAAGCGTGAGCTATGAGCCAGAGGTTGCTTAGATTTAAATGAACTCAACAGAGAGCTTCAAAACACTCCCATTCTGTCTCTGGCCACCCACCTCCACATCTCCTGCTAGAATACAAGAATAACAATACTACATATCCCATCATCCCAGGCGAGTGTTCAGTTTGGCATTGGATACACATGTTTTGCTTTAATTTTTCATATTTATGTGTTTTTGAAAAACATACCCTGTTTCTCTGAAAGGTGGAACCAATCACTGTAGTCTGGAGATCAGTTGTGATTCTGGGGAAACTCCAGGCCTCACCTGGAGGTTGGCAAGCCTACTCCCAGAGCAACTGTTTGGGAACAGAGATTTGCCGGTTTTGAAAGGGAATTATAAAAACAAACATATGTTTGCTAATTTTGAAAAGCTAGTCCAGATTGCAGGACTCTGGCTGTCACGCTACAGGTTTTCTTTTTTCCCGGAGCAAAGTGCAAAACCAGCTCCCGCCCCGTTTCTCTCCCGTATCCATAGCCCGGAGTTCTCTCCCACAGGTTTCACCACCCACTCTTCCTGTCATTCACGCCGGCTGGCTTGCCATCCAGGGAGCGCGCATACCTGAAGAAGTAACTCTTTTCCTCTGCCTGGGCTTCAGTGACAGTGCTTGAGATCAAATGGGATTTAAACTTGTGTCATTCCTTGAAACGTTTCGCACCCCCCTTTTTGGTTGCCATGGAGACTAAAGGATTGTTACTTTCTCATCCTTAATTAACACCAGAGCGGCACTCCACTTCAAAAGTAAGAGCGGCGAAGTCTTTCAGAATCGCGGGCTGTGTTTGTTTTAAAATAATTCCTCAAGGGTTCCCCAGAGGAGGCAAAAGACTGGTGCGGTTTTTAAAAAAACAACATGACAAGCAAAAGAAAACAGATGAGAACAATGGATCTGCGTTCGGAGTACCACAAACAGATGCTCAGGGCCTGCTTGAAACCCAAACCGCATGGAGGCTGTCGGAAGCAGTTGTTCATTTGCCGCTGCCGCATGGCGCGGGGATGGCCACAGGCAGCCAGCTGGCGCGTCTGGGTTGGAGGAGCCGCCTCCAGATCACGAAGTCGTCTTCGAGGCAGAATGGGGATTTCAATCGGCATCTCCGGTCCACTTCCATAGCCTAGAGGGTCAGGGCAGCGGAGCGGTTGGGGTGTCAGACTAGGATTGGGAAACCCAGGTTCGAATCTCTCCTCTGCTGTGGAAATTTGACGGGTGACCTTGGACCACTCACACTGCCTCAGCCTGGCCTTCCTCACAGGGTTGTTGTGAGGATAAAAGGGAGGAGTGGGGAACAATGGAAGCCACTCTGTGCCCCCATTGGGGAGGAAGGCGGGGTATAAAGAAAGTAAATCGGTAAATAATAAATGAGTCACTGTGGGCCGCCACTGGAGAGAAAAGTGGGGTGTAGCCAGTTTGGTATAGTGGTTAAGTGCGTGGACTCTAATCTGGAAGAACCAGGTTTGATTCCCCACTCCTCCACTTGCACCTGCTGGATGACCTTGGACAAGCCATAGTTCTGCCAGAGCTGTTCTTGAAAGAGCAGTCCTCGAGAGAGCTCTCTCAGCCCCACCTGCCTCACAGCGTGTCTGTTGTGGGGAGGGGAAGGGAAAGGAGTTTGTAAGCCGCTCTGAGACTCTGAGTCAAGGGTAGGATATAAATCCAATCCAATCCAATCTCTTCTCTTCTTCTTTTAAAATATTCCTACCACTGCACTCCACTGCCTGTCTTACATAGAAAGTGTCCCAAAACAAAGGGGGAAAGAAAGGCATTGACTTTTCCAGTAACCTTCTGTGGGTTGACTTGCAGTGATAGGGAGACATGAAGGTTCCTTCTATTGATCCAGAACCCTGGCCTTTCTAGCCCACAAGATCATAATAAGAGTCTTTTGCATCCCATCTACCTGATTTATTTTCCCTGGAGATGCCGGGGATTGAACCTGGGACCCTCTGCCTGCAAAGTAAGCAGTGCACTGTACCGTAGTGCAATGCTCCCTCTAAGATGTGGAGTCTTGTGGGCAAAAACTCTGCTTTGTGAGCTACTGGCATTAAAGTTGTGAGCCAGCGATTTGGCTATGGCATAGATTAGTTCACCCTGGAGCCATCCTTCCTGAGCTATGACAAAAATGTGTGAGCTGAAGGCTAAAAAAACTGTGAGCTAGCTCACACTAACTCAGCTCAGAGGGAACACGGCATAGTGCTGTCATCTTTCCCTTTTATGAACCCCGCCGGTTATTGATTCTCTGCTGACTTATGGTGACCCCTGGTGGGTTTTCAAGGCAAGAGACATTCAGAGGAGGTTTGCGATTGCCTGTCTCTGCATCGTGACCCTGGTATTTCCTGGCGTGCTTCCATCCAAACAATGACCAGGGCCAACCCGCATTAGCTTCTGAGATCTGCTGAGAGTGGGCTAGCCTGGACCACCCAGGTCAGAGCAAAGTGCTGCCAAGTCACAGTTGATTTAGGATGAACTCTGGTGGGGTTTTCAAGGCAACAGGTGCTCATCCAAATACTGACCAAGGACATTGACAGCTCTCTGAAAAATCTCCCAGCATCCCTGGGAAACTAAGAGCACATAAGATTAAGAATATATACCACAGACTGTAATACCTTTGTTAGCACCTCTCATCTTTGTCATCCTCTCTCAGATTCTTCTGGAAGGAAAAAAGGCAACAGTCTAATAAACTCAATTTCACACTCGTGCCTGAACCACTTTGGAAAGGAAGAGTTCAAAGGATCCCCTTCTTTAACATATTAATTGGGGCTGTTCGTTCCAAAAACAGTGCCTAAGCAAAACATATGGGGAAATATATTGACTATATGATTTGGAAGAGAGATGGGGCCAAGGCACCCACGGGGTCCACGTTAACAGATGCGAATCAATGGCGAATCTATGCAGGAGAAAGCACCAGGGACCAATCAATCTTTATTCCTTGACAATCCATACAATTCTACAGCTTCTGGCCTCTTTTTAGACAGCTCATAAAATGGCAATATTGATCACGAGACCCAAATTTGTAGGTCTGACAATAAAAGCAATTTGCTACTGGACAAAGACAGCCGCAGAAAATGAATGCGTTTTGGTTATTAACTTTCGCAAACAAATTATTCCAGGACAGATGGGAGAGGAATGATAAAACTTTAGACCCTGAAAGAGCCAAACCCTTCCTCGACACTGTTTGTTTGAATAAACTGATTAAGCATCTGTGAAAGTTGTCGACCAAATTCCATTTGCAGTCTTGTCTCTCTACCCCACAGGTTAGATTCCTGATTATCATTAATTGCTGTCTCCAGTGGAGATCCTGGATGGTTTTTCATACGTATGTTGTTTTTACATGCAGTCCCACTGCATCAACAGTTTTGTAGTCTTTATGTAGCTGCACAAAATTAGTCGAGCTCATCATCTTTTAGGTGGAGGAGTATTCAACCATTCACCTCCCACCTCCCTCTAGAGTCTGAAACAGTATATATCAGCAACCCTCATCAATGCGCTCGTTTGTTTTAGCTCTTCCAATAAGGGACATTTCCCTGTTTGCTTTGATTCTGATAGGTATCATGAAAAGACAGCTTCATGTATTGGTAGGACGGCATCATCCATCAAACGATCCATTACTTGAAAGACTAACTCCTATAACTGTGAGGGAGCAGGAATGGTCAATCTACTCTAGCATCTTGACAGGAGTCAATCAGATGTCCACAGAAGGTCTTCAAGCACAGCATCCCCTCATTGTCATCCCTCCCCCCAGCACTTATATTCAAAGGCTTGCTGTCTCTGGACAGGGAGGTTACATTTAGTAATTATGGCTAATAGCCACTGATAGAGCTGGTCCTCCTGCATGCTTTCCGCTTCCTCCTCACAGGTCGCTGTTGCCCATGCAGATCCAACTGTAGCTCTGTGTAACTGTAGCTCTGTGTAAATATGCATCTGCAGCTCTATGTAACAGTAGCGCATGCTTAGCATGCACGAGGTCCCAGGTTCAGGCACAAATTATTTCCAGTGGAATGATAGAACAGACAGTGCTGATCTGCGTGAACCAATGGTCCGACTTAGTCCATGGCACTCCATAAATTCACATGTGCCCTGGGATTGTAAGACACAAAACTAAGAGACCTTGAAAATTCAGAAAGGCTGAGGACAGACTGGCAATCTGGAGTGGGATGAATCCGGAGGCAAAAGCTGCGGGGGGGAAATCCCCCGGGGCTGGCTGTCCACATTGGCCAGGGTATTGCGCAAGGATGCTGTTATGGAGCGTTCAGACTGCTGCGGAGTGGCCCCTGGTGGGTCGGCCTCCGCAGCTCATGATACGGCTGTTTCGGTAATTTGCGCATGTGCGCATGCGCTCATGAGCGCATGAGCGCTCATGCGCAAACTGGCAAAATGCCGCATTCGCACTGCCGCCTCCGCTTACCTCCCGCCTTCTTCCGGTTCACACTGCCTGGAAGCAGGAGGCAAGTGCAAGACGGCCTCCGGACACCGGTTTCTCCCGGTGTCCTTCTAAAGCGCAAGAAAACCGGCTTCAAAGCGGGTAAGTGCAGAAGGGAGCTGAGGGACAGCTGCGCATGTCTGAACAAGCTCCTTTCCTTTGCTTCCCATGCAGACCTATCCCGGGGCAGATTGCCAGTCTGTCCTCAGCCAAAGACAGTTTCAGAGGGCAGCGTTTGCAGCAGGACTCGAATCTAACTGAAAAATTCAGGTTTCGGATCATGGATTCTTACAGGACATTTCTCTGCGCTCTACCAAAGTCATTGGGTTTTTGTTTTGTTTTTTGCCATGGATGCTGTTTTCCACTTTAATTAGAACTGGTCAGAGAATGGCACTTCAATTTTGCTTCCGCCACAAAGCTCAGCTAAGTCCTTATGAGGGGAAAACAAAAACGACGAAAGCTTTAAGTGAGCTGTAGATTTAGAGCCCATCTCAGTCGCCACATGGGAGAGATTTAGCCCATCAACCTTACAGCCACACGGCAACACTCCTACTTCTAAAACTGTGTCTTTTATTGACAAGCATTTTTTTCTACCTTACTTCAGGGTTTCTGCCTGCATGTGGTGTTTGGTTAATCAAACGTACACATCGAAGAAATCCAAGAAAAGGGAGAGTGGATTTACCTGAGTCCGTTATTTTATTCTGAAATGTCCCTCCCCCTTAAATTTAGGAGAATCCAGAAAATTATTCCCAGAACTGGATTACCCGCTATCATGCACCGCCTCCTACAACTTCCCATTTTGTCCATTCACTTATGTCTCTATTACCTGGCTCAGTGGCAGAGCGTCTGCCTGGCATGCAGAAATTCCCAGGTTCAATCCCTGGCATTGCCAGTTGAAAGGATCAGGTGACAGGTGATGTGAAAATCCTCCTCCTAAGACCCTGGGGAACCACTGCCAGTGTTAGACAACATTGATCGGGATCTAACTCATGTTGGGCATGTGGGAAGAGCGGGGGGACGTTTTACCACATGTGGTGGGCTTGTAAAGAAGTACAGAAACTTCGGGTTTCAGTTAAAGATGTGATTTTTGAAATTACAGAGTATGATTTCGATTTGGAACCAGAGACTTTTCTATTGAATATGTTTGCAGACAATTTGCTTCATCCGGACTCAAAACTTGTCGCTTATATTCTTACGGCAGCTCGTATACTACGGGCAAAAGCTTGGAAGTTGTCATCTTTACCAGGAAGAGAAGATATTATCAACAAATTAGCAGAATGGGCTGAACTGGATAGACTGAGTTACATGTTAAACATGGACTGCAAGGTGGACCCTGTTACTATTTGGTCCAAATTTCTTAATTGGTTGTATTAGTGTTGGTGTTATGGTTCAATTATAATTTCTATTGTTATAGGCTGTTTTATCTTATATATTGTTAGAAAACCTAATAAAATTTTCAAAAATAAAAATAAAATATTGACCTTGATGGACCGGGGGTCTCATTCAGTCTAAGGCAGCTTTGTGTGTGTGTTCCCCCCTAACGTTACTGATAGAAATATGTGTGCATTGATAGAACTCCACATTGAATGAAAACAAACACCCGCAAGCAGCCTTGATTGAATCTATTACCATTGCATCACAATTTGCATGCGCGGCATGAGAAAGTGTCCCGGTGCCAGAGAGCTGATTAGTACAACAATGCCGCATAAAAATTAATCTTCATGCAATTATTTGAAGATTTCTATTTACAGCATTTTCCTGGCATAACGTAAAGAGGGGAAGGTTTGAGTACGCTGAAGAAATGGAAAGGTACTTTTTCCCAAGGTCCCTTCCCTGCCCGGAGTCATGACTTTAGAGCAGGGGTGGCCAAACTGTGGCTCGGGAGCCACATGCGGCTCTTTCACACACATTGTGTGGCTCCCAGGAGGCTCTCCACCTATTTGCTCTCCCTCTTTCTCTCTGTCTCTCTTCCTTCATCCCTCCCCCTCCCTCCCCCACCTATTTGCTTTGTTTCTCTTTCTCTCTCTTTCCACCTCTTTCATTCTTTCTTTCCACCTCTCTCTCTCATAGACACAGAAATATCATTAGTCAACAAACAAATATCATTGGACAAATAAATCTCATTATCAATATCTGTTTTCCCCCCTTTTGTTTTTATTTTTGGCAGTCTCGTTTAATGTTCATAAAGAGCAAACAGGCATATTTCCCAATCAAAACGCGTGTGTGACATTTGTTCATGTCTTGTGGCTCTCAAAACATCTGATGTTTATTCCGTGTGGCTCTTACGTTCAGCAAGTTTGGCCACCCCTGCTTTAGAGCTTCCTAGATCCCGGGGCCTTGAGCAACTTTGAGCACAGGAGAATCTCTTACTGTTTGGATGGGACACCACCAAGGAAGTCCAGGGTCGCAACACAGAGGCCGGCAATGGCAAATTACCGCTGAGCGTCTCTTGCCTTGAAAACCCTATGGGGTTGCCATAAGTTGGCTGCACCACCACCAAACCCAAGAATCATGATTGAAACGATGGGCAATACAATGCAACTGCAAGAGAAAACTGCCTGGTTCCCGTGGAAAGGTGATCCAACACTCTCATTAAGGATCCTTTCATTGATTCTTGGGTATCCCACCCTTGGAGGTCCCAAACTCCCAGGCCATGACGTGTGACTCATGTTTGTGGGACACTAACTCAAGCATCCCTTCCCATTCATGGGCATCCCTTTAAATGCGAAACAGCCTTAGAATCTGCCCAGTCAAACATTCAATCAAAAGAACAGTTGCTCCTCCTACTCCTTTATGTCACTAGTTTCAGGGGCTCAAATACCCCTTGAGTTTTCTTTTCTCTGGCACTGCCAGGGAAAAGTGGTGGGTTTTTGGGCTGCTAAGTCACAGCTGACTTATGGAGACCCCAAGTGGTTTTCAAGACAAGAGACAGTCAGAGGTAGTTTTCGCATTGCCTGTCTCCATGTCACAACCCTGGTGGTCCTTGGTGGTCTCCCTTCCAAATACTGACCAGGGCTGACCCTGCTTAACTGCCAAGATCTGAGGAGTGGGGCCTAGCCTGAGCTATCCATGCCAGAGCAAAAGGTATAAAAGGGGCTCCTTTAGCCCTGGTTTTGCTTCCTGGGCCGCCTTCTGCTCCCTACACGAGCCGACGATCAAGACAGGCAAAGTATGACCTAACTTCTCCCATTCAACTTCCCTTTCTTCAACCTCACCTTCACGACTCTTCTCCCTTCCTTGATGACACCCCTCCAAATCCCTGCTGGCAAGTTCCCTCAATTCTCCAGCACTCTCGTTTTCCCACTTCCCACTAGGGTCTCATTCCCTCCTTCCACCCCTCCTTGTGTGTGTGTGTGTTTATGAAGTGTCATCAAGTTGCAGCTGACGTATGGCAACCCCGTAGAGTTTTCAAGGCAAGAGATATTCAGAGGTGGTTTGCCATTGCCTGCCTCTGCGTAGCGACCCTGGAATTCCTTGGTAGTCTCCCATCCAAATACTAACCAGGGCTGACCTGGTTTAGCTTCTGCAATCTGTTGAACATGGGCTAGCCTATGCCATCCAGGTTAGCCCCCCTCCTGTGCCTATCCTCCAATATTTCCACATTCCTTCAGTGACATTCACACTCTCCCACCTGCCCTCCACCTAGGGTAATCCTTTGTTGGATTAGGTATTTTACAAGCTTTTTGCATTACATTCCAAAGTAAACCGGACCCTGTGAATTTGTCATTGATTATTCCTACTGTGCTTTGAAACGGAATCAACCGCTGCCATCAAAGAGCTTTGAACGGCCTTTTAAGAAGCCTCTCCATGTTAAGAACTGTTTGGATTTGCCTGCACATCTAGAAGTGCTCCTCTTTCTCCACTTTCATTTTCTACCATTTGGCAAAGTCAGTAAATATAAAACAGTGTAAGTTCCGGGTCTTCTGTCTTTTCCTGGAAGAATATTAAGCCACAGCCATGCCCATGCATATGCACGCCCAAGGTCCCTGAGCCAGGGACTTGCATGTGTGGGGATCCTGGCACATGTTTACCCTGACACAGGTTTCCTGTCCGGTAACAGTGTGGCAAGCTGCACGTACATGAGTCACTGGACAAAACCTGGAATTAAAAGAAAAGCAGAACAATGGAAGGTTTGGAACACAACAAGGCTGTGGTCACATGGCAAGGTAACTGTGATTTTGGTCCTGCTATAAATCCGATCACGATTTTTTTTCCGGGTTGGGGATGTTCACACAGCTTTCTCTGAACCACAACCATTGCATGACATGGCTCTGGGCAGCGTCTTTAAAAATTGCTTTGCGCATGTGCACATACGCATGGCCGAATCACCGCCCCCACTGGACTCGCCCGACCCTTCCTTCCCTGCCTGCCCGCCTCCCCCCCAGCAACTTTCACTACCATCTCCTACTGCCTATCTCCAGACAATGGGACCCTCCCCAGACTCATCTTAACCAAGGGCCCCTGGAAACCAGGGCAGGCAGCTGCAGCTGCCTGGAGCACAACAGTTCCTCTGCCAAACCAACCTCTCCTTGGCACCAGGGGCTCCCTCCCTCCCTCCTAACACTGCAGCTATATATGCGCTTGCACATTTCAGCACACGATTGCTCATGCACTCAAAGGAGGAAGCTTAAAAAAAAATATTGCGCAAAGAATGATCAGACAACCCTAATCGCAATCCAAGTGAGAGATGTCTGTCCAGATCGGCGAAAATGCAGATTTAAAGCGCAAATACCAGGAAAGTACTGGGTTTTCCCGGGGTTGGAAAACACGCTAGGGAACCGGGAGCACTGTGGGAGTCAGCCCACTTCAGTGTGGGAGGCAGATCGGCCTGTCTGATCAGCAGATTTAAATGCAAGAGGGAACAGTGGCAAAACCCAATCAAAATGACCATGTGACCGCACCCCAAGTTTCACTTCCAACACCAAACCAGGTTGGTGTGGGGTAGTGGTTAGTGTGTCAAACTAGGGTCTGGGAGATCCAGGTTCAAATCCCCACTGTGTCATTAGGACCACCTGTGGCATCTTCATTCAGTTGCATGTGGGCTTTGGGAAGGGCACCTGGCCCTCAGTTTGCCCATTGGAGCACATTGTGGCCCCGACCTGGTAGAACACTCTGTCTGAGGAGACTCATGCCCTGTGGGGCTTGCCTGCATTCCACAGGACATGTGAGACCGAGGGTGCTTTCACACATGCTAAATAATGCCATTCCCGTCCACTTCAGCAACCGTTTGCAAGTGAGTTTTGCCATTTCGCACAGTGAAATCCAGTTGCAAAGTGCTTTGAAAGTGGATTGAAAGTGTGTTATTTAGTGTGTGCGGAAGCTCTCGATGTTATTCCACCAGACATTCCACCAATGTAATCCCGGTAGACTCTACCAACGACACGGTGGGGTTTTATGCCAAACACTGTGTGCTCAGTTTCAATTTGATTTCATTTAAATTACGGTTTTATTATTGTCGTTGTACTACTATGTGTTCGCCGCCCCGAGCCCTGTTCTGGGGGAGGGATGGCATAAAAATCTAATTAAATACATAAAAACAAACCTGCTAGGTGACCTTGGGCCACCCCACACGCTCTGAAATTGAACTACCTTCACAGGACTTTTTGGTGAAGGTAAAGAAGAAGAAGAGAACAATGTTCTTACGTTCTTTATTACAAGCACAGACAGCTTCAAGAGGGGATTAGATAAATGTATGGAGCAGAGGTCCATGAGTGATTAACAGCTACAAGGTAGAGACGGAATGCTCTGTCTGGGGCAGTGATGCCCTATCCCCTTGGTTCTTGGGGGGGGGGGCAACAGTGGGAGGGCTTCTGGAGTTCTGGCCCCATTGCTGGACCTCCTGATGGCACCTGGGTTTTGGCCACTGTGTGACTCTGAGTTTTGGACTCAATGGGCCATTGGCCTGATCCAACATGGCTTCTCTTATGCTCTTATCTTCTTATTACAAGCATCCTTGAGTCCCCCATTGGGGAGGGAGGTGGGGTATAAATAAAGCACATTAAATTTGGAACTCCACAATCCAGGGGTCGGGGTGGGGGATGGAGAGGAAGAGAATTATGGATGCACCCTCACTCTAGAGCAAGTCTCCTTTTATCGCTTAAAGCACCACTCCACCGACTGATGCTCTTGCTAAAGGGCAAACTTACAGCCAGACAGTGTGGGAGACACAGAATTAGACTCCTGACATTTTAACCAAAATAGCAGACATGTTGAACTGTGGGTGCAATCAAAGCAGCAGCAGTCGCCCCACTGCGGGCTGTTTTAGTTATCAAAATACCATCCTCCCCCAAACTACTTTCCTACCAGTGGGATAAAACTACAGGGTCGCTGTATAAGTGCAAAGGTAATGTGGGTAGGGAAACTGGGATCAGAAAAATGGCCTCCAGGGAAGAAGGAAACAGATGCTTTGCTGGACAAGTGGATGGAAAAGAAAATTCCAGTGGAAGCTTTTTTCCCTAATAGCGAGGGATGCTTCCAAAATCCTCTGACTTTCTTCCTACAGTGGCTTGGTTTTCTTTCCAAGAAGATGTTTTTGTGATCCTCCATTATTCTGGTTTTTTAAAAAATCTAAATATACAACAAAGCCTTGTAGCCTGTTCAGTGCGCTACAGCTTTTGATTTGTCTGTTTGTTACATTGTTTCCTCCCTTAAGGTATGCACATTGGAGAAAAGCTGCCCAGTCATTCCAGGATTGGTTTTGTGTGGTGTTTTCCCAGAGCACAGGAGCAAATTGTGAAAGCAGTCATTCCAAGAGGGTTTTTGTGTGGCGTTTTAGTAAAGGTAAAGGTTTCCCTTGCTCGAAAGCCAGTCGAATCCAACTCCAGGGGATGGTGCTCATCTCCCTTTCTAAGACAAAGAGCCAGCGCTGTCCGAAGACTTTTTCCATGGTCATGTGGCTGGCATGAGTAAATGCCGAGCTGCACAAAATGCTGTTACCTTCCCACCAAAATGGTTCCTATGTATCTACTTGCAATTTCTTGCTTTCAACCTGCTAGGTTGGCAGGAGCTGGGGGTCAGAGATGGGAGCTCACTCCATCACGCGGCACTTGGGTCTCGAACTGCTGAGCTACTGACCTTCCAGTCTGCAGCTCAGCATCTTAACCTCTGAGCCACCGCGGTGTTTTACCACAGCACAAAAGCACATGTACATATCGACAAAATACTCCACAAATATTGGGTTGGCTTCTATGTGCCACAGGAGCAATGGTGGAGCTCTTCTCCACAATGAAGTTTGTTGCAGTACCTGAAATGCAACCCCCTGGGGGGTTATAGACCCTCGGAGACTGTGTGGGGTACAGCGTGAGGGTCTGCAACAGGCTGAGAAAGTTAGCAGAAGTATTCCCCATGACTGGAAATGTGACTTGAGGAAGAAGATTTAGGATCCGTCCCACTGAATCTTGATGTAATCATACTAAGGCAACAGGCCGAAGCACTTTCTCAATGAGCGTGTGTTCATTGGTAAGACAAGAGAAGATGCAACTTGGTTGAGGTAAAGATTTCCCTTGCTCGAATACCAGTCGAATCCGACTCTAGGGGGTGGCTGGCATGACTAGACGCCGAGGCTCAAGGAACATTGTTACCTTCCCACCAAAGTGGTACCTATTTATCTACTTCCAATTTCTTGCTTTCGAACTGCTAGGTTGGCAGGAGCTGGGGCCAGAGACAGGAGCTCTCTCCATCACGCAGCACTCAGGTCTCGAGCTGCCAAACTACCGACCTTCCAGCCTGCAGTTCAGCATCTTAACCACTAAGCCACCGCAGCCCCCTAGATTGGTTGAAGGGACTGATAAAAACAGCCAACTATGCATGTTTCACATCCAGAACAAATCTGAGAAATTCCGCCTGTGAAGGCAGAGTTGAATTGGAATGTTGTGCTAAGCTAAATTCTGGAACCTAGGTGGGGAATTCTTTCAACCCTTATTCAGAGTGGCTTGCAGCTTTTTAAAAACTGTCTTTTTAGGCATTCTCGTCACTCTTTCAGTTATCTCAAAAAAGATTCCCATCTTCAGGCTTGGGCAATCAATTCCCAGTCACTTTCCAACGTTATTAATATTTGATCATGAGCCGCAGAAATGTCATAAGTCAAGGCAGGAATTCTTTAAACACTGAAACGGAATCAAATAATTGGTGAGTGATTAATCAACGGAACGCTTAATCGATGGGCATTGCCAAGGCAGATCAACTGCGTATGGACATCCTCTAAGTATGCTATTTGGAAGGGAGCAACGTTCTCTGAGAAAAAAACAAAATATTACCAACCAGGACGAGATCAGTAACAAAAATTCTTCTTTCCTGAGCCTTCCAGTACGCACAGGTGTGTGTATTCAGAAGTGTGCCTGTTTCACCTTGCTCCCCTATTTTGTAAAATGTTATATAGCTCTCTGTTAAACACTTTCTAACATGAATTATACAATACAATAACTTTCATCATATATTACATAGCGACATTCAATGTATTCATATAAATTTATACACACTTGAGCAACATCCGTGGTCAAGGAATATGCATCAAGGTAAAAGTTCCCTCCGCTCAATGCAATAAACAAGATAGTGCTAGAATTACAATATTTGTTATAAAATTCTTAAAAGCAATGACTTTCCTTTTTCTGTTGGTGGAAGTATTGCTGCTGTTTTGTATATCAGTCTTTGGAACTATTCCCTGTTTCATCCATTCATACTTCTCTAATGGATGCAAGCAATTTAGAAGAGATCTTCTCCAATTCAGAAAAAGGAAAGCCAGTTTGGTGTAGTGGTTAAGTGTGCGGACTCTAATCTGGGAGAACCGGGTTTGATTCCCCACTCCTCCACTTGCAGCTGGCTGGATGACCTTGGGCAAGCCATAGCTCTGTACCAGCTGTTCCCTCAAGGACAGCTTGGGAAAGAGCTCTCTCAGCCCCACCTACCTCACAGGGTGTCTGTTGTGGGGAGGGGAAGGGAAAAGGAGTTTGTAAACCGCTCTGAGACTCCCTTGGGGAGTGGAGGGCGGGGTATAAATCCAATCTCTTCTTCTTCTTCTTTAAGAATTTTGTAACGAACGTTGTAATTCTAGCACTATCTCACTTGTTGCATTGAGCAGAGGAAACCTTAGCTTAGTGCATATTCCTTGACCATGGATGTTGCTCAAGTGTGTATAAATTTATACGAATACATCGAATGTGGCTACATGATATGTGATGAAAGTTATTGTATTGTATAATTCATGCTGGAAAGTGTTTAATAGAGAGCTATATAATGTTTGATGGTCTGTTTTTGGTGTAATTTTGTTTATGGTGTTTATCGACTCACACCGAACTTCCCTTTTGTGTCTGTATTACACCTATTTTGTACAGCAATGAGTTTGAGAGATGAGGAGATGTGCTGACAGAGACGCGTGACAAATCAAATGGTTTAAAACATAACAATTCAATCCAAAACAGAAAGTGAACCTGATGTTTAATGTATTAGCAGCTGCAAAAATATTAATTCTGAGTATGAAGAGAGACACCAGCAATTAAGTAATGAGGAAAACAAAATCTGGACCATAATTAGACATCTGAAATTATGTATTCTGCAACGTAGAGATGGAAAATGAGCTCTTGAAGTTTTCTTGTGTAATGGGATAGGAATAATGAAATTGGATCTCTCAGATGGATTGATAGGTAGAAGAATTAAATTATTATAGTAATTAGTATGACAGCGGAAGGACATAAGAGAGAGTATTGCCATTTGTATTTTGTGTCTTCAGCTGTTATGTCTACACAATTGTAGATACCTAATGTGAACTTCTTAATTGAGTAAGTGTGGTGTGATGGCCAGACTGTCAGAACAGGATCTGACAGACCAGGGTTCAAATCCTCACACAGCAATGAAGCTCCCTGGAACAACTTGTATAAGTCATACCACTCATCCTAGCCTACCTCACAGGGCTACAGTGAGGATGTGATGGCAAGGGGAGAATTGAGGATATTGCCTCCTATACTCCATGGAAGAAAGATGGGCTTAAAATATACTGGATATATAGAATGAAATGTTATTTGATATTTTGAATGTGTGTGGGTATATATATATATATCTAAAGAAAATTACACGTTTAGGCTACTTACTATAATTTAAATGTTTATATGTTTACATTCTACAGTTTTCAGGCTCCCGAGATGGGTTCCAAACTATCAATAAAATGAGGGAAACAGACATGAAACACTAGAACTAGTAGCCTAGTTTGGTGTAGTGGTTAAGTGCGTGGACTCTAATCTGGGAGAGCCGGGTTTGATTCCCCACTCCTCCACTTGCACCTGCTGGATGACCTTGGGCAAGCCCTAGTTCTGGCACAGCTGTTCTTGAAAAAGAGCAGTTTCTGTCAGAGCTGTCTCAGCCCCACCTACCTCACAGGGTGTCTGTTGTGGGGAGGGGGAGGGACAGGAGATTGTAAACCGCTCTGAGACTCCCTTGGGGAGTGAAGGGCGGGGTATAAATCCAATCTCCTCCTCCTCCTCCTCCTCTTCTTCTTCTTCCTCCTCCTCCTCCTTAGGGCTAGATCCCTCATACCCGTTCCACTAGCAGAGGTGCTTATCATCTGGTGGAAAGAACCAAGAGATCCTTCTGGAACAGATTCTTGCACCAGTGAAGCCACTTTCTGCTCTGCTAGCAGAATGGATCCATGGCATCCCAATTCGGGATCATCTCATGAAACAAATGCAGGGGTGGGAATTGCAATCAGAATAGCAAAAGATGAAGGCTGACCATCCCTTGCAAACAAGAAAGCATGAAAGACTGGTCACTTAGTGCCCAAAGCCCGGCATCATGCAAACAGCTGTGGGGATTAATCTCTAGTACTGTAGTGCCACCCCAGAGAAGGCTCCATCTTTGGTGGCCTCCCATCTCACCACTGATGATGGGAGCGACATAGGCGGTCTGTAGAGGATCTTAATCGATGGGCGTGCTCGTTGGGGAGGAAGTGACCCATAAAATCCCCTGTTCCACAAAAGTCATCTGAGTCAGCATATTCTCTGCTGCATTTTCCTTTGTGTGTGTGTGTGTCTCTCTCTGTGTGTATTTGTGTGCGTATATGCATGCACACATATGCTTGTGAGCCTGGAAGTCATGGTGTCTTCTGGCAACCCTTAGTGGGGCTAGGACTTTTTCAGAGAGGTGGCTTGATTGCCTGCCTCTGTGTCCCAGCCCTGGTGTTCCTGGGAGGTCTCTCTTTCAAGTACTTGCCAGAGTCGACCCTGCTTCACTTCCAAGATCTGATGAGATTGGGCTTGCCTGAGCTATCCAGGTCAGGGCTCTCTGCTTTTTGCACCAATAGTCTCTAGGGTCAGCCCCATGCAGAGCACCTGGCGCCAATCTAACTTGCATGTGACAGTTGCAGAATGGATACCAGTGACCCTGTTAGAATAGAATGATAGAATCATAGAGGTGGAAGGGACCTCCAGAGTCATCTAGTCCAACCCCCTGCACAATGCAGGGAATTTACAAATACTTCCCCCACACACACACCCAGTGACCCCTGCTCCATGCCCAGAAGATGATAAAAAAAAACCTCCAGGATCCCCTGGCAAACTGGTCTGGAGAAAAATTGCTTCCTGACCCCAAAGCAGCAATCAGCCTTTCCCTGGGCATGGAAGAAAGGGCCATAAGCACTGAGGCAACCCTCCCTGCCCTCTCTCTCATGATCCACCTAAAATCACAGAACCAGCATTGCTGTCAGATGGCCATCTGGCCTCTGTATAAAAACCTCCACCCACCACCTCCCGAAGAAGTCTTGTGTCGTGTGTCATGAGGAAATATCTGGCTAGGCTGCAGCCAGAAGTCTCCATGGCTCTCAACTAATGCTCCCTCTAAGCTGTGGAGTCTTGTGAGCAGAAATTCTACATTGTGAGCTACTGGCATTAGAGTTGTGAGTGAGCGATTTGGCTGCTGCATCAATTAGTTTGCTCTGGAGCCATCCTCCCTGAGCTAAGACAAAAATGTGTGAGTTGGAGGCTAAAAAACTGTGAGCTAGCTAACACTAACCCAGCTTAGAGGGAACACTGCTCCCAACCACAGCCCAGCTCCCAAGCAGTGGCTCTGAGCATTCCTTAGAACTGTTCCCCCACACAGCAGTCCAGGGCCAGGAGAGCTGGCCACTACAAAACTGTTCTCTTGCTATGAAGAATTCCAAGGGACGGCTTTTGTAGAAAGAAAAGGTCAGTCGAGGCCTCTGTGCTGTAGCAGGCAAGGCACGCTAATTAGCCTCCCCGAAAGCTTTACAAACTGATACAGAATGCCTTAATGTATGTACAGGGAGGGAGCCCTCCTTCTCCAATCCCAAATATTGTCTTTTTGGTTGACAGCAACCCAGTTGGACAGAGAGTGGTTTGGGCCCCAGGGCTGGTTTAACTATTTCCCCTTAGCCTCCAGCACTTTTGTACCTATAAAAAACAGGTATATTATTTAGCACATCTGAGAATGGCTAGAAGCAGCTCAGCTCAGCTCATCTCCAGGGAAAGTGCTTGCGCGGGCTATTCAGTTCGGAAAGCATTCATGTCCCTGATGGTGTGTCAGATTCAGAGGACCAGTGGCTCGCTCAGAACTCGCAAAACACAAAAGACGCGGAGAGGCTTGAAAAGGAAAGAAAAAGAAGAAGACAAAAAGCACAGATGTAATTCGGCTTGATGCTGCCACCAGCTCGTCACAGACACAGAGCTATTGCACTGGAAACAGCACAGAGGTTCATTCAGTTGGTGGCTCACAGACAATAGCCTCCAGGAGCAGGTAGGCCAATGGAGCTGGTTCACTGGTATTGCATGTTAGGGGGATGACATATCTATATACTAATAGCCAAACTGCCCCCTTTGTGCAGATATCTAAACCCGCACATCGGGGGCACTTGGGGGGCAAAGAGATTTTTCTGCACACTTGGGGCACTTTCTAGGTATGCAGAAAAATCTGAAAAGTTTTTTAAAAACTACACAGGGGATACTTAACCCCCCCCCCAAAGTAAAAGAGTGTTCCCTGCACATGTGCAGAGAACGCCCTGGCAACTGTCTGCTGCTGCCGCTGCTGGAGAGGGGGGAGAAAGAAGGCTTGGCAGCTGGCCTTGCCAATGCTGGGGGAGGGAGAAGACTTGGTGGGCTGGCCTTGCCATCGCCGCCGCCGCTGCTGCTGTGGGAGGGGAAGAAGGCTTGGGCCAGCCTTGCTGCCACCACCAGTTGCTCAGGCCTCACCACCGGTGCTGGGGGTGGGGGAGGGAGAAGGGCTCACTTGCTGCTGTTTCCTCCTCCTGCAGAGCTCCTCCTGCTTCTGCAGGCTGGGAGCTGTGGGGAATACTCCCCCTCTAGTGAGTATTGTGGGTCCCACTTCTTGTAGCTACTATGATTTCAGAAAGCACAGAAACCCTCTTTTGAGCTGTTCTGACTGGTTGAAACCACACCAGCCTCATATAAAATCTCCAGGGAGAAGCATCGGTTTATATCAAAGGTACCTCCACGTGAAAGGCAATGGCTCAGTGGTCTGCATGCAGAGCATCCCAGGTTCCACCCCCAATATCTCCAGTTAAAGGGTCCTAGGTAGCAGTTGGTAAGACCTTTCTCTGCCTGGGACTCTGGTCAAAATTGCTAAAACGGCTCTAATCGGACCAGAGGTCTGACTTGGTGCAAAACAGCTTCATAGGTTCATGTACATCTTCAAATGAACCAAGTTGGTTACAAGCCCACCAGCTGTCCTACATCTTCTCAGAGGACATTGCTTGGCAGCTATTGGCTGCATGAACGGCCTCACACGATTTAATAGGATGATAGTTTCAGCACCAAGAGTGGTGGACAGCTCCAGCAGCCCTGGGTGGTGGAAAGTGCAATCAAGTTGCAGCTGATTTATGGCGACCCCATAGGGCAGGGGTGGCCAACCTTGCTTAACGTAAGAGCCACATAGAATAAACGTAAGAGCCACATAGAGATGTCTGAGAGCCGCAAGACAAGAACAAATATCACACACATGTTTTTATTTTTAAAAATATGCAAATTTGCTTTTTATTAACGTTAAATGGGACTGCCAAAAATAAAAACAAACGAGGAAAACCAGTTATAAGAAAGAGAGAGAGAGAAACTAGGAAAGCAAATAGATGGGAGGGAGGGAGGGAGGGAGGGAGGGAGGGAGGGAGGGAGGAAGGAAGGAAGGAAGGAAGGAAGGGAGAAAGAGAGAAAAAGCATGCCTCCCCTTTGCTTCCCCAGCCGCCCTGCCAGGAGCCGCACAATGTGTGTGAAAGAGCCGCATGTGGCTCCTGAGCCACAGGTTGGCCACCCCTGCCATAGGGTTTTCAAGGTAAGCGATGAACAGAGGTGGTTTGCCATTGTTTGCCTCTAAATAGCAATCCTGGATTTTCTTGGTGATCTCCCATCCAAGTGCTATCCAGGGCTGAACAACTCTGCTTAGCTTCTGAGTTCTGATGAGGTTGGCCTAATCTGGGCCACCCAGGTCAGAGCCTCAGCCCTCCTTAGTCTAGCATTAGCAGTTGAAGGTAGAACATGGTGTAAGAGAGCCAGTTTGGTGTAGTGGTTAGGAGTGCGGACTCTAATCTGGGAGAACTGGGTTTGCTTCCCCGCTCCTCCACATGCAGCTGCTAGTATGGCCTTGGACCAGTCACAAGCTGTACTCTCAAGGGCAGTTCTCAAAAGAGCTCTCTCAGCCCCACCAACCTCACAGGGTGTCTGTTGTGGGGAGGGGAAGGGAAGGAGATTGTAAGCCGCTCTGAGACTCCTTTGGGGAGTAGAGTGGGGTATAAACCCAGTATTTTCTAATAATAATAATAATCTTTGCTGTCTGTCGGTTTTAAAAGTTTTAACTCTATATGAACTGTATTTAACATGATGTTGCATTTTAACTGGTGTGACTCACCCTGACCCCGCTTGCAGCGAGAGCGGGGTATAAATCCAAAAATAAATAAATAAATAAATAATGCATGGAGGGGATGGATGGGGATGAAGCCCACTCTTTCCTCCCCAGATCTCCATGCCTTAAACCAAAGAACTGGGCAATGTATGTACGCACAAGCTGGGTGTACAGAAGCCCCCTCTCTCTGACGGGCATCCCTTTAAAAGGTGGGGTTAGGGGTGCGTGCTGATTGCACATACGGAGCTTACAAATCTGGACATCCAGTCATCTCATCCATTCTTTTGGTTAATTCAATGCTGCGTGAAACAAGGCAGCCTTGTATGCCCCGCAGAACCATAATAGATCCTACACAACACTAGTCTCCATGGGGAGTTGGTTCCAGAGGGCAGGGGCAGCCACCGAGAAGGCCCCGGCCCTAGGGTATGACAGACAGGCTATTCGTGGGCCAGGCACCTGCAGTAGGCCCTGTGAAGATCAAAGTGGAGCCAGGGTTGGGAAAGATGGAATCATCTCCCTGAGCTCTTCGGAAGAAATGTGGACTGTTCATAAGATTCAAACAACAAACATACACGCTTGCGGCCAGGAGTGGTCCCATCCAGAAAGAGCTTGGCTGCTCCGTTCTCTGGAATGCGTAAACTGGCCCTTGAAGGACTGCAGTGAACCCGAGGGGCAAGGGAGAGGAACGGCACGCAAATGCCACAAAGCCTTCCTGCTTCTGCGGCCCTCCTCTTCGCCTCTCAGGCATTTCACAAAACGCAGCCAGCTCATCCGCTTGGAAATCTCATCCTCTCCACTTATCCGGCTCTCTCACATCCCTCCCTCCCCTCCTCCCTCCCCCAAGAGAAATGTGACAGACTACAAAAAATATTGTCTCTCTCGGTCCCATCCGCTGCCCCCAAGGTGTCGAACAGCCGATGAGTTCAACATGGCTTGTTTGGCTGCTAATTTCCAAGGGCATGTTGCGTGCCTCTCATTCCCCAGGCTTAACAGACAAATTGGCTTTCTAATTTTAGAAGAGGGCTGTGCGCTGCATCTCTCTCTCTCTCGCTCTCTTTCTCCCTCTCTCTCATAGACAGACACAGATCTCAATCACTTGGGTTCAGATTCTCTGATATCCTCTGCCCTCCCTCTCTTAGGGCTGAAAGAGACACAATGGGGAGAGAGGTAGCATGGCTTAGACTGCTGGATTAGGAGGATAGGGGAAAGAACTAGGTTAAAAGCCCCACTTGGCCATGAAACTCACTGAGTGACTTTGGGACAGTCTCTCTCTCTCTCTCCCTCCCTCTGTGTGTGTGTGCGTGTGTGTCCCACCCCTCTGCCTACCCACCTTCAAAAGGTCATTGTGAGGGTAAAACCAATGAAGGGAGAACAGGCGATGCTATTATGAACACATCCATCATCTATCTATCTATCTATCTATCTATCTATCTATCTATCTATCATCAATCATCCATCAATCATCCATCTACTTTCTTTTTATCCCGCCCTTTTCCCCAGTGGGGATCCCAAGCAGCTCACTTCCTTCTCCCCTTCTCCATTTTATCCTCACAGCAACCCTGGGAGGTAGGGCAGGCTGAAAGTGCCGCTGGCCCAAGGTCACCCCGCCAGCTTCCATGGCAGAGTGGGGATTTGAACCTGGGTCTCCCAGATCTTATTCCCCCACGCTTAACCACTACACCAAACTGGCTCTCTCCTTAACACGAAGGCAGGATAAAAATGCCACCAGCACTCTGGAACTTCCCAGTATTTTCAAATTTGTGCCCCCTTGACTGGTTAAAAGCCTCCAGGCCAGCATGGCTTCAGTAATCAGAGCCACAGATGCGCATGCCCCTCCCCCTCGACATGGCCTTAAACCCCGGGAGTCTCTTTCAACCTAGTTCCCCCCCCCCCCGCCTTCCCTTTACAGGGTCACCAGCAGCATGAGGCGAGGAGTCAATAAGTGAGACTTCCAGGGCTGAGTTAAATTCCTTCTCCATCTGCACCTCCGCCTTATTCGGCGTCAGAGCATGCCAGTCAACAGATAGTCACATATTTAGAATTTTAGGACAATCTAATTCTGATTTTCCCAGCATCACATCTGTTTCAGCCTTCAGGAACCCTTATCTGAATTGGAAAGGGTGGGTGGGAGGGGGAATGCTGTAAACCTCTACCCTGTGGTCAGATTTTTAATTTGAGTTAATGACAATTAAGTGCTTTATATATCTTTGTCTCTGTGCACCCTCCTGTAGAGAACTTGGCTCTCAGAGCACTATTTAAGCTTCTCCATAACGCAGCAGACAGGAGCTGGTAATAGCCTCAGATTCCAGCAGGAGACTGTACGCAGTATTTAACAGCTTAGCTATTTGACTGGTGAAATTTCGCTCGCCCGTGCAACACACAGTTTCGTTAACCGATGTTCAGGGACCTGGGACGAACTCTTCATCTCATGGCCCGAGGCGGTGACCTGGTCTAGAAACAGGGGGGGAAGAACGACTCCTTATTTTATATTCATTTAGGGTTTTGTGTCAACAGTTTTGTTACTCTGTGTTATTTCCCTGTTGGTATTATAAATCACTTTGCACAAAGTGCAACTGTTGTACATTTCTATATGCTAGTTACACATCCAGTGTTGGACCTCTGTTGCACAATAGGGTTACTGTACAAATAATGCTGATTTGCTGATGCAAACCATTGCCCCTCAGCACAACTCGATGGTTCAGTAACAATTGCTTCTTTGCAGTGTTTTATCCATGGGCACTGGCGACATGGGTAGGGTTGCCAGCTTGGGACTGGGAAACACCTGGAGGTTTGAGGGGGGAGCCTGAAGAGGGAGGGGTTTGGGGAGGGGAGGGGAGGGACTTAAGTGGGGAGCAGTGCCATAAAGCACACCTTTCAAAGCAGCCATTTTCTCTACATGAACTGATCTCAGTTGCCTGGAGATCAATTGTAATTGCAGGAGGAAATATCCAGCCACTACCTGGAGGCTGGCAACGCGGCAACATGGGGCAAAGCAACACAAATTAAGTGCAAGGTGATGTACCCAGCACAAAATATGGAAATACAGAATGGAACAATGCATCAGTTCTATTTCAGCAACGCAACCGGATATCTTGGTTCCCCGGCATTTGAAGGAGGGGCGTTTTCGGAAGCATCTTTGGCATGCACAAGCTTCCTGCGAAATGGATCCCTGGATGCTTCACTGTGTTGGGCAGATTTAAGGCCCCTGAGCAAAGATCACCTCAACAGCTCATCCGATCTTATCAGATCTTCTCTCTGTCCAGCCATATTATCTCTTGCTGATGAGTCAGAACTATTTCCTTTCCCTCTCCGCGAGCTGAAAACTACTCATTTTTATTAACGAGGTTAATCCTTTAGCAGAGGGACTGTTTTTAGCGCCAAGCAATTATGTAACCACAACGCGGGGACAAAAAACCCACTTCAGAGGACGAATGCTGACAATCGCAGTTGCCAAAAGCGAAGATTTCAAGGGGCTCTTCCTCCAGATTGCTTTTCCCCTTCCTTTAATATACACTGGGTGGGCATTTACTCTCACATGGCTGAGGCGTCTGGAATCAGAATCCCTTTCCTCATCGGCACTGCAACAATTAATAAAACATAACCTTGAGGTTCTTGTGTGTGTGTGTGTGTGTGTGTTTTAACTATAGTAACATCTCATTAAAAAAAAAACTCGCCCGCAATGTCCCTGTGGTATTAACCAGTGTTTGAATGCAGTATCAGTCTCCATGTCAACATGTGTACGAAATGGACTTCTGACGGCTATAAGAATACAGGGACCATTTCTATTTGCAACTTACACATTTCAACTGAAGCAATACAAAGAACAACAGCAACAACAATAACAAATCTAGAATGTTTGACAGCGCTTTGCCCAGCAACCACAAGCATACAATTAGGGCTGCTGGCTCTAGGTTGGGAAATACGTGGAGATTTTGGGGTTGGAGCCTGCGGAGGGTGGGGGTTGGGGAAGGGAGGGAGGTCAGCAGGGGAGAATGCCCCAGAATTCACCCTCGGAAGCACCCATTTTCTCCAGGAGAACATGGAAATCAATTGTAATACTAGGCATATGGCCAGGGGTCCTTTCGTAGAAAAAGAGGTGCAGGAGCTCATTAGCATAACTCATTAGCATAACTCATTAGCATATGCCACGTCCCCTGACATCACCGGAAGTGTGTCAGAAAGGGAATGTCAGTTTCAGCCCCATTATACCCTATGGGCCATTGAAATCAACGGCAAAAACTCATAGGGTATATGAGGGGCTGGAGGAAAGGGGGTTTGAGGGAGAGGCTCCAGACTTGCAGGGTAGCTGCTGGGGCCTCTCCCCCAAATACCCACCATGTTTCAAGAAGATTGGACCACGGGGTCCAATTCTACGGGTCCCCAAACAGGTTCCCCTCCATTGTTCTCTATGGTGGGAAAAAGTGTTACTTTTTTCCTACCATAGACAACAATGGAGGGAATGCGGGCAACCTGTTTGGGGGCCCGTAGAATTGGACGCCCTGGTCCAATCTTCTTGAAACTTGGTGGGTATTTGGGGGAGAGGTCCCAGCAGCTACCCTGGAAGTTTGGAGCCTCTCCTTCAAACCCCCTGCCCTCCAGTCGCTTTTAAAGTTTCTGCCGAATTTCGGCGGCAATTCGGCAGCGGGCCGAATCAGATCAGAGAATCTGATTCAGCCCGTGGCTGCCCTAGTGGCCGCTCCTGAGCTGGTGGAGCTTCACTCCGCCTCGCTCCAGCCCCCAAGGACCCCTGCATATGGCACACACACAAACACACACACTGAAAAACAACCACACAAAAATGCACATAGCTAATGACATTCACAGAATTTGGGGGGGGGGGAGAGAATGTCTGGAATGAATCAATATCCAGATCATAACACGTTTTCATAATGTTCACAAAAAGGCCATCCACGCGACAAAAATACTGCCACCAGTTTTAGATCATCGATTTGTTCCGTTTCCTCCAGTAAGTCTGGCCTTTTCGGACGAACCCCAACATTTAATTGACCGTTCCAAGACGAGAGGTAAACAAGACAGATGCCAACGCTTCCCTGCTAGGATTCTGAGCAGCAGAATCCAGGTCGACTTCACATGCATTGAACAGTGGCCGCTAAAAGTATATTCGGCAGCCCAAATCCAAGTCTCGGACCCACTGTTATTTTGGAATGGCAGTATAGCTCCGCCACCCACCCATGGTTTTCCTTCAGAGCATCTCCGGTATGAACCACTAGAAGCATGGCGAATTTTGGAGGGTTAGAATCGGAGGGCCCTGACCTGAGTAGCCGAGGCAAACCTGATCTCATCAGATCTCAGAAGCTAAGTACGTTTGGCCCTGGCCGGTATTTGGCTGGGAGACCACCAAGGAAGTCCATGGTAGTGATGCAGAGGCAAACCACCTTTGAATACCTCCTGCCTCGAAAACCCTCCAGGTCACCACAAGTCAGCTGTGACGTGACAGCACTTTCTACCACGACCGGAATAGGAGGACAATGGCAAGAATGAAGCAATTTATAGAAGTTTTATTCCAAGTGCATACAGGGAGAAGAAGCTAGATCTTGAGGGGAGCCACTTTGGTGTAGTAGTTAGGTGCGCGGACTCTAATCTGGGAGAACCGGGTTTGATTCCCCACTCCTCCACTTGCACCTGCTGGATGACCTTGGGCAAGCCATAGTTCTGGCGCAGCTGTTCTTGAAAAAGAGCAATTTCTGTCAGAGCTCTCTCAGCTCCACCTACCTCACAGGGTGTCTGTTGTGGGGAGGGGAAGGGAAAGGAGTTTGTAAGCCGCTCTGAGACTCCAAGTGAGTGGAGGGCGGGGTATAAATCCAATCTCTTCTTCTTCTTCTTCTTCTATTGATTCTCTTGTTAAATCAGCAATAGCCTTAATAAAGATTTTGCTCCATTACTTTTTAAAGGTATGACCTCAGTGTTCATCTTTAGAGTGAACACCTGATAAATGTGCAAATTGCAAACCACCGAGATGATCAAAATGGCATACAAGTAATCCAAGTCTCAGTTGCCTCTTACGGCCCCATGCAGTTTAAGGGGACCAGGCGCATCAAATGGCATTGCTTTCTATCATAACGCACGCACATCGCAGTGATATTAATACAGATTTTACAGGTGTCTTGTTTGGAGTTGAGAGGGCTACGAGCAAATGAGCAGCTTGATTCCATGCCTGTGCGCTTGGAAATCAGTTCCACTGGGGGGGCGGGCTTCTGCCCAGTGTCCCCTCTAAGATGAGTTAGTGTGAGCTAGCTCACAGTTTTTTTAACCTCTGGCTCACACATTTTCTGTCTTAGCCCTGGAAGGATGGGCTCCAGCATGGGCGTCAACTACGGGGGGGCTCGAGGGCTCGAGCCTCCCCCGAAATTTCCCGGGGGGGGGCTCAGCCACCCCCGGCAAAATGCTCGCCCAGCCGGCCGTCGCCGCCTCTCCTTCACCCCCGGCCTGCCCTGCCTCCCTGAGGCGGGGGGGGGGGAGAGAGGCGGCGGGGACATAGTCGCCCGCGCGCTTCGCGCGGGCGGCAGTCCCGGCCAGCTGGCTGCCGCCGCGGGTCTGCCTCCCTGGGCCGGGGGGGGAGGGAGCGGCAGAGACATGGTCCCGTTCGCGCGCACGAGAGAGCCCCTGCCCCCCCCCGGGGATTTAGAAAGTCAACGCCCCTGGGCTCCAGAGCAAACTAATCTATGCAGCAGCCAGATTGCTCACTCACAACTTGAATGCCGGTCGCTCACAAAGTAGAATTTTTGCTCAGAAGACTCCACATCTTACAGGGGGTATTGCTTCTGCCCCCATCCTACCATCTCACTGAGCAAAATTTATTTATCCGTTTAAATATTTATACCCCTGCCTTCCCTTTTAGCTCAGATTTAAAGCTCTCCTCCAGTCTATGGAGTCTTCCTCCAAATGCGGACAGAATGGAGCGGGCGCAGAGGAAAGCGATGAGACTGATTGGGGGCCTGGAGACCAAGAAGCCCTAGGAGGAAAGGCTGAGGGTCTTCTTGGGAATATTCAGTTTGGAGAAGAGGAGGTTGAGGGGAGACACAATTGCTCTCTTGAAGTATCTGAAGGGCTGTCACTTAGGGGAGGGCAGGGAGTTGTTCCTGTTGGCAGCGGAGGAGAGGACTCACAATTAAAGGTGGGAAAACACTGGCAGGATCTTAGGAAAAACTTTTAAGAGTTGTGCAACAGTCGAATCAGCTGCCAAGGGAGGTGCTGATCTCCCCCTCACTGGCAGTCTTCAAGCAGCAACTGGAACAACCCTTGTTAGGGCTGCTCTAGGCTGATCCTGCATCGAGCAGGGGATTGGACTAGATGGCCTGTATGGCCCCTTCCAATTCTGTGTGCTTCTATGATTCTATAAATTAAGTGGCTCTTCTATGGAAGGAAAAGCCACACCAGTTGGAGTAGGCAACTTGATGGTCGGTCTTCAGCGGGATTCACCCCTGCTGGGTTGCCTCAGGAACAGTTTGTTGTGGTTGTTCTACTGCAGAGCTCCATGGTATAACACCTGCTTTCGATACAGTCAGAGGGCATCTGCGTTGGTCTGCAGTAGAACAGCTGGATTCACATCCAGTAGCAACTCAGAGACTTTCAAGGTCTAAGCTTTCAAGAGTCAAAGCTCTGATGATGGGAGCTTTGACTCTCAAAAGGTTGCACCCACAAAATCTTGTTGGTTCCTAGAAGAAGAGTTGGTTTTTATACCCCATGTTTCTCTGCCTTAAGGAGTCTCAGAGTAGCTTACCATTGCCTTCCCTTGCTCTCCCCACAGCAGGCACCTTGTGAGGCAGGTGGGGCTGAGAGAGCTCTGAGAGAACCGTGACTGGCCCAAGGTCAACCAGCAGACTCCATGTGGAGGGGGGGGAATTGAATCCAGTTCTCCAGAGTAGAGAACACCGCTCTTAACCACTACTCCACGCTGGCTCGAAGGTCCTACTGGACTTGAATCTAGCTGCTTTGAATACAGAAGGTCCCAGCTCTAAACCTACCTTCTTTCAGTTAAAGGCTAAGTCGGGTGGAGATGTATAAAGACTTTTGTGTTCCTGGGACCATGAAGAGTTGCAGCCTAGTCAGGACAGAAAATACTGGGCAAGGCGGACCAATGGTCTGATTCAGTAAAAGGTATGTGCATGTGTCCTTTCCGTGACCACAGTCTACCCTGACAGGTAGTAGTTCTGTCCAGAACATCACACAGAGGAAGGTCTATCCCAGCACTTGCTGCCTGAGATCCTGTAACTGGAGACACCAGACATCTGAAATTGGGACCTTCTGCATGCAAAGTTTACATGCTGTAACCACTAATGCACTCTTCCCTGAAGAGGAGAACATATGGACATATGAACATAGGGTCCAGCCTGCCCTCAATTGACTCTCCAGAGCCTCGAAAAAAATCCCACTCCAGGTCCCTGAGGTCCGGTCACTGAAAATGCCAGAGACTGAACCACCTAACTTCCTGTGTGACTGGAAGTGACATCAGTGTGTTGCCAGGGACACTCTAGCATTTGGGCAACACTCTACAGTTAAACCATAAAGTTTTGCCTAAATGCTAGAATGTCCCTGGTGACATGCTGGTGCCACTTCCAGTTGCACAGGAAGTTACGTCAGTGCATTACCAGTGACGTCAGCATGTTGCCGAAAGGATCCAACTGATTTGGCGAGTCTCCTGCCAGTTGCCAACCTTATGTGGACAACCCTAGCCCCTGCCAAAATTCATACTTCCTTCCAAAATACATTGGTCTGCCATTCCTCTGCTCTGGTAAGTGACATGGAGAGGCACTGGCATGGAGGGTTATACACTGGGAAGCCCCAGGGGCGTTGACTTTCTAAATCCCTTGGGGGGGGCAGGGGCTCTCTCGTGCGCGCGTGCAAAGCGCGCGCGCGCGCACGGGACCATGTCTCTGCCGCTCCCTCCCCCCCCGGCCCAGGGAGGCAGACCCGCAGCGGCAGCCAGCTGGCCGGGACTGCCGCCCGCGTGAAGCGCACGCGCGACTATGTCCCGGCTGCTCCGTTTCCCCCCCCCGGCCCAGGGAGGCAGACCCGCGACGGCAGCCAGCTGGCCGGGACTGCCGCCCGCGCACTTCGACTATGTCCCCGCCGCCTCTCTCCCCCCCCGCCTCAGGGAGGCAGGGCAGGCCGGGGGTGAAGGAGAGGCGGCGACGGCCGGCTGGGCGAGCATTTTGCCGGGGGTGGCTGAGCCCCCCCCGGGAAATTTCGGGGGAGGCTCGAGCCCTCGAGCCCCCCCGTAGTTGACGCCCATGGGAAGCCCATAGGCCTCTTGAACGACCTGGATATTATCAGGTGCCCAAAGGGGTCTAGCAGCAGATTTATAATTAATCTGGGAAAGCAGAGATTAATGTTTAGACATGCATCAGATTTCTGAGTAATTAATCCAGATCTCCTGGATTAATTATGAATTGAATCAATGTGCTCTATCTTTCATTAGTTCTCAGGACCCCTCGCCTGTTTATAAATATTTCTCAGGTACTGAGATATCGGTCACTGAAAATCAATTTCATGATCAGATCCCCAGCCCCAATTAAGATATGTTTTGTGTACATACATACCCATGCTCACAACATTCTGAAATTAAATATATATCTCTGTGCTTTTAATTTGCCGTTTACTCGCTTGATTTCCCAGCTTCACACAAAACAGACCGAGGCTGCGTGGGCATTTTTCGGATGCAAACTAATTGCCTCCAGCAATTAACAAGCAGTTGAGTCTCCAAGGAGACATTTTGCAATTAGTCAGTATCCAGGTACAATATTTGCTACCTCAACTAGGCCTAATTGGAATGAAGATTACACACTGGGAAGTTTGCTGTGGCTTTTTTTTTACTTTCAGCATTCCTTTAAGAAGAAAGCAAACTCTGATAAGCTGGAAAATAATGACATTTCAAATCTAGCACAAAGGTTTTCGGCTGCAAGAAAAAAGGAGGATCTGTTGAGGCAGAGCCACAAAACCGCGGTTTATTGGACTGATCTGTGTATGGCTTTAAAGTCAGTGATACCCGCTGCTTTAATTCCAAGGCAATGCGAGGTGCCCGAGGACAGATCTGGACTGGTGCCCAGCCAATGAAAAGAAGAGTTGGAGAATGTTCATGGGCCACTTCTGACCCACCCCAGAAGCATTTGCTGGGTGCTACTCATCCCCCCACACCCTGGAATAATTTGGGATTAACCTTGGGGTGAATGCAATTTTTTTTTTATTCCATCAAAATGGACTCTGAAAGGGGATTTTTTGCCCCCACCTACTTCATACAGTTCATGGGGCATGCTTTCTTTATAAGGCACAGGTTTGGAGTCTATTGCAAGCCCCCCCCCCCCCAATATTTATCTCCTTCCTTATACTGTACTGGCTTCTATCTTTGGAACCCACTTTTTACATTATGGTATATCATGCCCTAGACACCCTAACAGAAATGGCCCAAGCTCGCCCAAACTCATTAGATCTTAGGAGCTAAACAAGGTCAGCCTTGATTACTATTTGGATGGGAGACCACCAAGGAAGTCTAGGGTTGCCACGCAGAGGCAGGCAATGACAAACAATCTCTAGGGATGGGCACGAACCGACTCATGAACTGGCTCACAAAGTTAGTCACAGATTTTGGGGAGTTTGTGAAGCCATGTTTGTGAACTGAAGTGTCACCACGGACTTCTGTGAATTTTGATGCCATTCGTGGCAGCTAGTGAAGAGCAGAAAGGGGTATAAATGGCTCAGAGCCAATTAAACCGCTGCTTTCTACTCTTCACAAAAAAACAGCTGAGCTGCAGGAGCTCCCTGCTGTGCAGCTGTTCGATTTAAATGGCTCAAAGCCATTTAACCCCCTGCTTTCTGCTCCCTGTGAAAAGCCGTGGGGAGCAGAAAGTAAGGGTTTAAATGGCTCTGAGCCATTTCAGCTCCAGCTTTCTACTGGCTGCGACATTTCATAGCCAGAAGAAATCTGGGGGTAAAATGCCAGACATTTCTGTCCTTGATTTTTGTCAGCAGGGAAAAGATGGGGCCAGCAGATAGTAGGGGGTGAGATGCCTCCCAGGTATTCCACCCCCAAATTTCTACATGCCAAAGCTTTTCACTGCTCAGCTGTTTGGTTTCAATGGCTCAACGTTTCCTGCTGCTTTTGTGAAGTGCAGTTTATTCAGGTCTTGTGACTTTTTTGAAATTTTTGAAATCAGGATCCAGTGTCTCTGTAGCTGGGCACCACGCCAAGACATTGCCAGAGGAAAATCCAGGATTACAACACATTTGCAAAACCACAGTTCTGATTCTCTGTGGGTAATAAACCAACTTCAAACCGTGATTTCAGCTCCTGCTTTGACCGTGCCTATTTAGCCATAATTAGTGGTAGCCCATGCCGGGATGAACACAGTAGCCACCGTGTCATTGAATTGTGGTTTTGTGGTGAATGCACTTAAGTCTATTGTGTGACCCCTTTTTGATAAAACTGGACCACTTAGCTGCCAAGAGGAAGCACCATTCTTGCTATTAAAATAAGCCTTCTTCGCAAGCCAGTGTGATGTAGAGGTTAGAGCGGTAGATCAGGATCTGGGAGACCCAGGTTCAAATCCCCACTCTGCCATGGAAGGTTGCTGGGTGACCTTGGACCAGTCACTCAATCTAAGCCTAACCTACCTCGTAGGGTTGTTGTGAGGATAAAATGAAGAAGGGAGTGGTGTAAGCCACATTGGGAGGAAAGTTGGGTATCTATGAAGTAAATAAATAAACTGAGAGTCCACAACCTTGCGATGGAACATCAGCTGGGCATGCACAAGTTCTCCATTTCACCCTCCAGCTGAAAACTCTAGTGTACAAAAAACCATGCAGGGATTCCTTCCTGCTATTTTCCAGTTTCTTCAGCCCTGTGTGTTTTCTGTATCAGAGTTATTACATACACTGAGGGTGTCTGCCCCCCCCATTCATTATTCATTCCCATTGCTTTTAAAGAGAGGCCTGTTTCTGTAGGCAGCTTTCTCATTTTACAACCAACTGAAATGACCTTCTCAGGGATCATTCCTTCTACTCAAGGGATCCTCCTTCTGAAACTCAAGCAGGTAGAAGAAAGTAAACCCATTTCATGGGCAATTAAAATTCCTGATTGCACAGTAGGCAATGGGAGACTTCAGTCTGTGGGTGAACTCCTCCTCCCTTCCCCAGAATCCTCAGAAGTGTGTGGGGTGGGATGGGGGGGGGGTTCTATTTAAACAAAAATTGAGCATGCAGGCAAGAAGATCTGAACCCTGTGCTATCGCCATGGGGGTATCTGGACACATGGACTCCGCTCTAGGCCTCTATGCCATCAATACTTCTAGTTACATTCGTGACACCCCAGACTTTCTGAGGAAAAGGCAATCTCTGAACAACCTTCCGGAGAATACTATTTCAGCCACCATGGATGTGGAACCTCTGTATACCAACATCCCACACAAAGATGGATTACAAGCCATATGGAATATGCATCAGCGCACACTGCCGCACATTCCACAGGGAGACCTCGGGGCAGAGATGCACTTCATTGATTCCTCATGTAAGCACATTGGGAACAAACGGGTTTTTTTTTTAAAACTCAGCCGCAGTTGCATCTGATCATGCAGTAGCGGGCTGTGCCCGCATCTAGAAGAAGAAGAAGAAGAAGAGATTAGATTTATACCCCGCCCTTCATTCACTTGGAGTCTCAGAGTGGCTTACAAACTCCTTTCCCTTCCCCTCCCCAGAACAGGCACCCTGTGAGGGAGGTGGGGCTGAGAGAGCTCTTTCCCAAGCTGTCCTTGAGAGAACAGCAGGCACAGAGCTATGGCTTGCCCAAGGTCATCCAGCCAGGTGCAAGTGGAGGAGTGAGGAATCAAACCCGGTTCTCCCAGATTAGAGTCCATGCACTTAACCACTACACCAAACTGACTCCAAGTGAAGGGCGGGGTATAAATCTACAAAAGTTCGTGTGATCGCTCAGCTGCGGGTCAACTTACACTGGAAGAAATAGCCTTGCTTCCCCCCTGCTTCATCTCACGTATGGGACCGCCACCTGAAACACCTTGCCAGTCCTTGAAGTGTCACAAGATTCCTGATTATTTTTGTTGCAGGAGAGAAGCATGGCTCCTGCAACTGGAGTTCGTCACACACAAGGTCTCTAGAGTTGCCAGCTTCCAGGTAGGAGCTGAAGTTCCCCCAGAATAAAAAGTAAGCCACAGGCTACAGAGTTTGGTGTAGTGGTTAAGTGCGTGGACTCTAATCTGAGAGAACCATGTTTGATCCCCCACTCCTCCACTTGCACCTGCTGGATGACCATGGGCAAGCCATAGCTCTGTACCAGCTGTTCTCTCAAGGACAGCTTGGGAAAGAGCTCTCTCAGCCCCACCTACCTCACAGGGTGCCTGTTGTGGGGAGGGGAAGGGAAAGGAGTTTGTAAGCTGCTCTGAGACTCCGAGTGAAGGGTGGGGTATAAATCCAATCTCCTCCTCCTCCTCTTCTTCTGCTACAAGAAAACGGCTGCTTTGGAGGGTAGACTTGATCATATTATACTCCCAATGAAGTCCTTCCCATCCCAAAATCCTGCCCTCCCCAGGCTTCACCCCCAAATCTCCAGGAATTTCCCAACCTGGAATTGGCAACCCTACTGTTTGTCAGGTTGATTCGTCACATTCCTTCCTAATAGTGTACTATGGCGCCACAAGCTTCTGGCACATGACTATCCTTACACAGACCAACCACTAAGTCTTAGTGACATTTGTTTGGATTGGCAGTGCTTTTGCACATCTGCAGCTCTCAACACACCCCATGCACTCTTGCTCAGCAGACACTTGAGTCGCTTGGCATGGAACTGAACAGATGGGAAGACCAGCCCCACATCTGCTCATCACAGATGAACATGGAAAGTTCACCTGTTGAAGGCAGAATATACAGCATTCATAACTACAGTAAATGGCCACAAACCCCCTTCCCTGTGCCGCTCTGTAAAGTCTAGCAAAACTTGCATGGGCTCATGACATCCTGGTTCTGTTCTTCACACGACTGGCTATGAGTAGTGAGTAGGGAGAGGAAGGCAGAATATCATGATATGCACCAAGTTCTACTAGAATAGGAGTCCCCAACCTTTTAAAGCCTGCGAGTACCTTTGGAATTCTGACACAGAGTGGGGGGCTCAATCACAAAACGGCTGCCGGGGGAGGTGGAACCATACATAAACCCAGAGGAAGTCCAAGTGCAGGGAAAAACAGGCATAATTTTAAAAAAATACATTTGGGAAGAGAAAGAAGAAGAGATTGGATTTATGCCCCACCCTTCATTCGGCATCTCAGAGTGGCTTACAATCTCCTTTTCCTCCCCCTCCCCACAACAGACACCCTGTGAGGGAGGTGGGGCTGAGAGAGCTCTTTCAAGAACTGCTGCGGAGAGAACAGCTATGAGAGAACTTGTGACTGACCCAAGGGCACACCAGCAGCTGCATATAGAGGAGTGGGGAAGCAAACCCGGTTCTCCCAGATTAGAGTCCGCGCTCCTAACCACTACACCAAACTGGCCCCTCTTAACACTCTTAACCACCCTTAGCACTTTTAACCGCTGCACCAAACTGGAATAAAACCAACACTGGTGATAGCTACCACCGAAGTAACATTATTTTTTATCTGCACAGCCAATCGTATCTGCAATAGCTTATCAGAAGCTATGCTGACCAAGAGCCCAACCTGGCTCTACCCAATTTCTGGAAACAGAAAGGGCTTCAGGTAAGGTGTTGTTGGGCGCATGGCACCCACAGCTACCACACTGGGGAGCCTTGTGCTAGAGAGACAATAGCCGCTAGAGAGACAGTGGCGATCCTGTGTTTATGGCTCCTACTGAATTCATGACAGAAGCAAGGTTTGAACCAGGAAACTCTTGGTTCGCCTGCATTATAGCTACTCTGCTACACCTCATATTGGGAAGTGCCTAGAGGCTGGACGGAGAGTCTCTGGCCCATCAGCTGCTTAGTCCTTGAGCACAGAGAAACAAATGAAGGAGTCTTGTAATGATTTTTCCTACACAATGAAGTGAAAATGGCATCTCCTTGGTTTCAGCACTACATCACGCATACCGGTTTCTTCCTGTTTTCTCCTCGATCTTTTGCACACACAAGAGTAACTCTGCCTAGCTATATTATTATGTAGCTCTAACAATCACACACATCTTCCCCACCCCGCCGTGTGTGGGCATACAATCAACGAAAGCATTCATAAACTGTGCAGGGTAGACGGAATTCAAATATAAGACTCTTAGACCTTTGAAAGGAAAAAAAAATAGGAAAAAAGGTGAAAATGGAAGCAAGAGCCACTACTTTCAAGAAAACTCATCTGTGAAATTACACCTTAAAGCTGGAACTCATTCTCGGGAGCCAGAATGGAGAAGTAGCATGTAAGAAATATTTGTGGGAGTTGTGGGGAGGGGGGAGCCCCTTGAAACGGGGGACCGTGTCAAACCGTCATGGATCAACAGGAGTCAGGAATTCTCAAGCAAATTCGGCTTGATGCAGCTTGCAAGCATTCTAATTTACATCGTGATTTTTCTTTCAGCAGTGATGGAGATCATTGGATGGGGGGGGGAGAAAATAAATCAGTGCTGTAAATCAGTCGTGAAGAATGTACTCCACTCCTGTGTTTGGACTGAAACCACTGACTTAAGTGAGATGAGGATTTCTTTCCAAAATGCATCTAACTGAGCGAGCCTTTTCCAGTGCGCCAATGCTGTATTCCCCCATTTTTTGTTGTTGGGGTCAGAATTACCTATTTCAGTAGCATTAAAATTCCTACTCCCAGGGGTCCTTTCGTAGAAAAAGAGGTGCAGGAGCTCATTAGCATAACTCATTAGCATAACTCATTTGCATATACCACACCCCCTAACATGCCGGAAGTGTGTCAGAAGGCAACACCCACCCCTCAGGCTCCACTCCACAGCTGAGTGAAACTGACCTGCTCTTCCTCCATTCCCTTCTCCATCCAATACTTTGTGCAATAAAAATAAGCGTAAAGAACACACCTTCATTCTCTTCCTGCTCCCTTGAAACCACCAGGTTTCAAGTAGACTTGAGATACCCAGGACATGTGCACCACCCATCCCTTTCCCTTCCCCTCCCCACAACAAGACACCCTGTGAGGTAGGTGGGGCTGAGAGAGGTCTTTGGAGAACTGCTCATGAGAGAACAGCTCTGAGAGAACTTGTGACTGGCCCAAGGTCACACCAGCAGCTGCATGTGAAGGAGTGGGGAATCAAACCCGGTTCTCCCAGATTAGAGTCCAACTCCTGACCACTACACCAAACTAATGGGGTGGAAGCTGCTGAAGGGTTGCACTGCTTGGGGAAGCCGAGGAGGGGGTGGGGCTTGGTCATATGCCCGCCCCCTGGGCTCCTCACTCCCGGAGCTGTGCTCCTGTGCACTCCCGCTCCAACAGACCCCTGCCTACTCCTCAATGGACCAGGCCAGCCTGAACTCATCAGATCTCAGAAACTAAGCAGGGTCGGCCCTGGTTAGTATTTGGATGGGAGACCACTCAGGAAGCTCTGGGTTGCTATACAGAGGCAGGCAAGGGCAAAAAACACCTCTTGTTCACCTCTTGCCTTGCAAAACCTACAAGAGCACCATGAGTCGGCTGTGACTTTTCACCACCCCCCAAAAAAGATCTACTGGGTGAATGTTCAACTTTCTTCAATACTGTTTCGAAACTTTATTTGCCTGGCTGATTCATCAGTATCGTTTTTACTTCTGATTGAAGTCTGAGCCCATTGGGGACCACATACCGAACGTTATCACGGAGCTACCTATTCAGTCCGATGCAACAGCAGTACAATGTATGAGAGAGGCCTCCTCAACAAACCTTTTTAGAAGAAAGTCCCATTTCATCCCATGGATGAGGGTCCTTAGGATTGCAGCCTTCGTGAAACCAGAGGAAGTTGCTGAAATATCAATGGGAGGGGAGGCACCAACAAATATAAGAATACTGCACTCTGTCGAATTCATAACTAGAACAAAGTCCAGTGGCACCTTTTAAGAACATCAAAGTTTTATTCAAGGTATGAGCTCTCATGTGCACGCACACATCTTCAGATACCACACATGAAAGATCATACCTTGAATAAAACTTCGTTGGTCTTAAAGGTGCCCCTGGGCTCAAACTTTGTTCTACTGCTTCAGACCAACATGGCTACCCACCTGGATCTATAGTCCATTGATTTCATGGTATTTAAGGATGACTTACTTTCCCTGGGCCAAGTTTACATATGAATATGTGAATCTGCCTCATGTAGTCAGACCATTGGCCCATCTAGCTCAGTATTATTTATGTCATCAGGAAGCAAATTTCCATGGACTGTCTTTCACCTTTTTTCTATTTTTTCCCCCTTTCAAAGGACTAAGAGTCTTATATTTGAATTCCGTCTACTCTGTGCAGTTTATGAATGCTTTCTTTGATTATATGCCTGCACACATGGGGAACTGTGCCCCAAAACAAATTTTTAAAATCCTATTTAGGTTACTTCTTATCAGGAAAGTCATGATCTGATATCAGAAAGTTAACTAAATGCCTCTAAAGCATGGGCCTACATCTGAATTACCCTTGCATTAGGAACAAGTGGTTAGTATGAGAAACCCAATTTGGCTCACAGATGTTCTCTCAAACCCTGATTGGCCTTGATAAATGCTACTTTCATCACCTCCATTTTGGTGATTTTCATTCTCATTTTCATCACCTCCATGGACTGGCATAGCTTCATCACTCTCTCTGTTGCCAGGAACAACAGAAAGACAGTGCTGAGGGACAAGCCAGGATATCTGCATATGTATGTCATATGATACCACAGCTAAGAATCCCTGTGGTTAATAAACCAACTGGTCTGATATGCCCTAACTAATCACAGTGAGTGGGACTGCCTGCATTCAGACAATCACAATAAGTTAATTTAATTAAGCCATGGTTTGTGCATGACATCTGAACCGAACCTTAATGCTATTCTGTTAAACCGCAGCAACTGGGTTTAAGGTGCGAGTTTGTTAAAATCTGTGGACACTTGCAACTTTCTAACTGATCACAAATCACCGCCAGAGATCCCTTTTGGCTCCTGCGCTGCACCACCGCAAAGCAAACCGAGCATGATGAAAATCATTTCCACTTATTCTGTATTCACTTCCTTTGAATATTTTCCACCAGAAAAGGCACATCTTTAAAATTTTTATAGCATATGTTAACAGATTTCATACTCCGTTATACAAGCTTGTCCCCAATGTGTATGGCTAATGTATACAAGGCATATTGAGTTCGAGAAAGCAAACACAGAAAAAATGCAAACAAAATGGGATACCCACTAAGGTGGAAGGAAGCAAGCAGAAATGAAAATGTTAGCCAAACAAAGAATTTTTAAATGCAATGTGATACTTACCTGTCCTTATTTACTTAGTTGCCTTTGAACCCCCATCTGGCTCTGAAGGCAGCTTACAGTATGAGGGTGAAAGACAATGAGTGATAAAGCAAGCAATAATTTCTAAAAAATGCAAATGTATTCCTAATATAAACAGCAACGGTTTCTTTAAAAAATTGTGGAGTTGCATTGTTCTCCTGTTGTCAGGAGATCTCCCTTGACTCCCACCCCCCTCCACTGCAGCCTTTAGCTTTTTGTCGGCAAGGGTCCCCTTAGCTTCAGCTATGTTGTTTCAGGAATCACAGGAGAAGGAGGAGGAGTATTGGAGCAGCTTACAGTCTCCTTTCCCTTCCCCTCCCCACAACAGACACCCTGTGAGGTAGGTGGGGCCGAGAGAGCTCTCTTGAGAACTGCCTTTGAGAGAACAGCTCTGAGAGAACTTGTGACTGGTCCACACCAGCAGCCACATCTGGAGGAGTGGGGAATCAAATCTGGTTGTCCCAAATTTGAGTCCGTGCTGCTGACCACTACACCAAACTGGCTGGAAGGAGAAGTACTTTTCTCCCTTTCTCACAATACAAGAACTCGTGGGCACTCCATGAAATTGCTGAGCAGTCAGGTTAGAACAGATAAAAGGAAGTGCTTCTTCACCCAAAGAGTGATTAGCACGTGGAATTCATTGCCACAGGAGGTGGTGGCGGCTACAAGCATGGAGGGCTTCAAGAGGGAATTGGATAAACATATGGAGCAGAGGTCCATCAGTGGCTATTAGCTACAAGGTATAGATAGAAACTCTCAGTCTGGGGCAAGTGATGCTCTGTATTCTTGGTGCTTGGGGGGGGGGGCAACAGTGGGAGGGCTTCTAGTGTCCTGGCCTCACTGGTGGACCTCCTGGTGGCACCTGGTGTTTTTGGCCACTGTGTGACACAGAGTGTTGGACTGGATGGGCCACTGGCCTGATCCAATATTGACTTCTCTTATGTTCTTATGTAATATAAACAGCAACAGTTTCTTTAAAAATTGTGGGGTTACATTTCTCTCCTGTTTTCAGGAGGAGATCTTCCTTGATTCCCAGCCTTCTTCACTGTAGCCTTTGGACTGGCACAGCTTTTTGTTGACAGGGGACCCCTTTGCTTCAGCGATGTCGTTTCAGGAATCACAGGAGGCTGCTCAAAGAGAAGGAGAAGGAGTATCGGAGCGCCTCACCATCTCCTTTCCCTTCCCCTCCCCACAACAGACACCCGGTGAGGTAGGTGGGGCTGAGAGAGCTCTGAGGGAACTGCTCTTGAGAGAACAGCTCTGAGGGAACTTGTGACTGACCCACACCAGCAGCTACATCTGGAGGCGTGGGGAATCAAACCTGGTTGTCCCAGATTAGAATCCGTGCTCCTGACCACTACACCAAACTGGCTGGAAGGAGGAGACGGTACGGAAAGCCCGGCTTCTATGAGCAAAACATCTGCTAGATACAATCCTTAATACCCAATGACTGTTTTCTTTTCTGTGTAAACAATAAATAATGTAATAGGGAGAAGGGGGAAATTAGTTGGGGTGCAAGGGGAGAACAAAAGCCAGGTTTACGGGGTATGGGGAAGGCATTACCCCAAGGGGGTTCATCTACCTGGTATTTTCAGTTAAATGTGTGTTTTTTTTTCCTGCTGAGCCCTTGGTGCAAAAAGCACCATAAAATATACATAAAGAGCACACGCCAGGAAACATTCTAAAACCGACCGATCCAGCATCATCAACTGGAGTGACAGCAATAAAATGTCCAAAGAAGGGAATATAAAATAATTATCAGAAGGTAAGAAGTGGGGAGGGGGGAGGGGACCAATAAAGCCAGGCCCAGAATGGTGGAAATCAGCCCTCTGAATTAAATCCCAGAAGAAACATTTTTTTCCCACACACACGCTGAAGGGTAGGATGACAGCTACGTTCACATAACGTCCATTATTCTTGTTCTTCATTTTTAAAAAAAGATATTGCAGTAATACAAAGGCCTGAGAATCTAGTTTGTTTTATCTTTTGCGAGCAAGGAGAGAAAACGCAGAAGATGATGGACGTTTTCTGAAATACATGTTTTCTCCCTCAGCTCTCCCTGTGATGTTTATTAAACTGGATAACTACTGGGGTAAAAATAAAAATAACGATATAAAATATTCACACGCATCCCAGGCCTTTTTGAAATGTCCTGTTGTTACGTGTTCACACATGGAGCGTGCACATTTCTTGATGGGAGAAAAGGTGGGAGAGGGGAAGCAGAACATGGGGCAGCATTAGGGGGTTACGGGAGGTAAAGTTAGACCGCGGGCCCTTCAGGGTTGCCAATCGCCTTGTGGGGGTGGGGAGCCCCCTCCTCTTGTTTCATGCCGCAGGGGGAGAAAAACTTCAAAATGGCCACTGGGCTGATGGCATGATGTCACTTCTGGGGGAAACTTGGAAGTGAGGCCACGCCTCTCTAGGAATCCCCAGAAACTCTACGGTAAATCTGCAGAGTTCCCAGTGATTACTAGAGAGGACTGATGTGACTTCTGGGGAAATCCTCTCTAGGGATTCCTGCAAACACTATGGTTTTACCATAGAGTTTTTGGAGAGCTCCTAAAGAGGCATGACACTGCTTCTGGGGTTTCCCAAGAAGTGAAGTTACAATGTCGCCAACAAGTGATCCATCATGTTCTCTACCCCCAGTCTCCCACTGGTTGGCATGCTGGACACTGGCACCCAATAGCAAGGTCTGCTCAGAAGACCAGCAGGGGACCAGGTCACCATGGGGTCTCAGAGATCTGCACAAGGTTCCCCTTTATTGTAGCTAGAAATCTAGCTCTGGTTTGTACGTGGCCTTCCCCTCCACTCCTCCTCCTCTCTTCCCAGCAAATCAAGTCATTCCTTGCGTAGAGTTAGCTGCTTTATGTGTTCCTTGCGCAGCAACAGGTTAGAGTGCTGGACTGGACGACTCAGCTACCAATAACCGCTCTGCCATGGAAGCTTGCTGGGTGACCTTGGCCAGTCGCATGCTCTCGGCCTAACCTACCTCACAGGGTTGTTGTGAGAATAAAATGGAGGAGAGGAGAAAGATGTAAACCACTTTGGGTTCCCACTGGGGAGAACGGTGAGGGATAAATGAATTAAATCATTAAATAAACAACAGTGCCCCCCCGCAATGATAACAGCGCCCGCTTAAGCTAGACTCTGGTCTGCTAACCAATTATTAGCCTATTCATGCTAAAAAGAAGTCAGAAGATTTCTTTTCATATCATTTGGGGGGTTGGATTGGGGGAGGGGGTGGAACCCTATCTTTGGAAACCACAGCAACCTTTGGTGCCTCTACCCGTCAGATAAGCTTCCATCTGCCAGCCATGTACTGTGTGACCTTTCTGGAGTCCAAAGCAGTTAACAAGTTGTTGTTAAGTCCTTCATGGGTTACCTTTCTTAGCTTAGGGGCTGCATTTGACTTGAGAAGTCTCCTGTTGATTAGACTGTGTCTAATGGGAAAGTGAGACACTCATGTCAGGCTTGAAAACATCAAAACCAAGCCAGACACAGAGAAAGAAAAAGGATGACAAGACTCAGGGGGACTCTCCAGATATGTGGGAATGGGTGACTTGATGAATAAACCAAATGGGGGGTGGGAGAGGACAGCCTGATGAGAAACGAGCATGCTCCCAGGAGGCAACCAGACTAACAGGAAAGTACAGAACACAGGACTAGATGGGCCTTGCCTTGATCCAGCAAGCTGACGCTTCCGTTCTTCATTCCCCCTTACTTCTGAGCATCCCAGATGCTTCCAGAAGGATGGAGCTGAAAGAACACACAGGGCTAGATGGTTCCCTGGTTCGATCCACCAGGCAAATCCCTACATTCCTAATGGATGAATCTTTAAAGTGCCACTATCAAAGTTCTGCCATCCTATCTATGTTTTAATCAGAGCCAGCCTAGGCCAGACTGGGCGGGGTAAAAAAAATCAATAAAATAAATAAAATAAATAAAGATGACCACACAGCAAGATCTCCTCCAAATGAGTTCAATTTGATGAACTTCTGGAGACCCATCTTGACCATTCCCTCTTAGTCTAGGGCACCTATAATGATGAAAAATTTCATTTAGGGAGGCATTTAATGAGCCAGTGCAAGTAGGACATACTTTCATAAGAACATAAGAGAAGCCCATCCAGTCCAACACTCTGTGTCTCACAGTGGCCAAAAATACCGGGTGCCATCAGGAGGTCCACCAGCAGGGCCAGAACTCCAGAACCCCTTCCAGTGTTGCCCCCCCCACCCCCAGCACCAAGAATACTGACCATCACTTGCCCCAGACAGAGTGTTCCATTCTAGGCCTTGTGGCTAACAGCCACTGATGGACCTCTGCTCCATACATTTATTCAATCCCTTCTGAAGCCATCCATGCTTGTAGCTGCCAACACTTCCTGTGGCAGTGAATTCCACAGGTTAATTACCCTTTGGCTGAAGAAGTACTTCTTTTCATTGGTTCTCCACCATCCATAGCAATCCCCCTTTTCTCACTTTGGAAGACTGTTTTCCCGCACTTCCCCCATGTCTGTAGTTACCTGTACGTAACAGGACGATCGATAAAGTGCAATCCAAAAACCTATAGCAAAAAAATTGTTTTCCCAGATTAAAAACAAAACAAAAAACCCTTTTCTCGCAAATCATCGCTCTTTTTTAGATGAAACAAAGTGAAAAAAAAAGAAAGAAAATATGAAATTGGTCACTTGGCCAGTGCTGCTTGAAGCCCAGATACGTGCTGTTAAAATCATGTCAGAGTTATGCACTCTTCAGAACAATTGTTGTGTCCCTGCAGGAATTGCTGTTTGTTCCTTGCCTCTTTCAAACCACCCGTGAGTTAGGGCTGCCAAGTCAGCCCGGGGGGCAGGGGATCCCCTGCCGGCCAGCATTCGGCCAGCGGGGGGAACCACACCCCCGAAGTCGTCCTGCCAGGACAGCTTTCCCCAACGTAATGATGTCACCCGGAAGTGACGTCACCACGTTGTGAGCGTTGCCAGGGCGACGCTCTGGCAATCGCCCCCAACGTGGTGACGTCACTTCCGGGTGATGTCACTGGGCGTGCGCGCTTTGCGCATGCGCCGAGGGAGCTCCCGGGCCACGGAGGACTCCCCCCCGCCATTAGGTAAGTAGGACTTGGCAACCCTACCGTGAGTAGATACCTCTGCCTCTGTATTGGGGTAAAAATTTAACTCCTTTAACTCATTCACTTCTGACACAAAGACCCAGCCCTTAGAGAAAGCTTCATGTTGTGTCCCTGCATGAAGCATGGCCACGGGTTGGCTTCACTCGACCAGGAGGTGCACTCAGATCAGTGACTCATGCAGGGACCCGTGGCAGTGAGCTCCTCTGAGAGGCATTCAATCCCGACCTTTTGGCGTTCAAAGGTCAGAAGCAAACAGCTCTTGGAATAGAAAGAGAAAACTTTTGCAGGCCTCCCGCCTTAACTAAGAGAGAGAGATGTTTGGGAACCACTGGGCTCCGGCTAGACAGAAGACCGCTCAAAGCCTTCTTTTCCAGCCTGACATTTAGTTCGGCCCATGATGTCACTTTCTGTGGCACAGACAAGAATGCCGGTGGGGGTGACCAGAGAGAGAGGGAGGCTGATTTCTGGGGCTAAGATGGTCCAGAAGGGAATCAGCAGCCTGCAGCCTGCCAAACAGAGCACTCTGGGTTCCATCAGACCGAGTCCAGATTTCATGTCCTTCTCAGAAATTGCTCATCTCTCGCACTCATCAGTGGTGACAAGGCCTGTCACAGAGTGGCACACTGTCAGAGGTAATAGCGAATGAAACACTTTAAGGAGGGACAAGAAGCGATGGCTAAGGGGCTGGCTCACACTTTGCACTGCTCTCTGCAGTGATTCCCCCCACCCCCCGGGGCAAGCTGTCTGCTTACAGCAGGTTACCAGGCAGACAGGGCGTCTTGCTCCATGCAGCTGGGATTTACTTCTCGCTCAGGGGGGATGCAAGTTGTGCATTGACTTCAGGTGGGGGCTCAAAGGAGTGGATGCTTCTTGAGACACAAACGTTCCAGGGGCTTCAAAAACCAATGCGTTAGAAAGGTGGGCTCTTGCTCGGCCTTCCCCTGAACTGCTAGATTTCTGCATGCAGGGTTTTTGTCCCAAGCAGTGCTTGATCCTCCACCTTCAGCTCAGCTGCACAGATATGAGGACACCGCCTCGGTGAGGCCTGACAGCAGGGTAGAAACAAGATGAATTGCATGGTGCATGCTACAGTAAGTGAGTGGCTCCCCAGACCATGAGGAGCAACTCCACAAGTGTCCTTCTGAACTAGAAGATAGGAGCCAACCATGAAGCACTATATCTTGCATAACGTCCAAATTGCAAGATGTCATCGTCCCGCTGTACACTGCATTCGTCAGGCTGCACCGGGAGTATTGCGTGCAGTTCTGGAGGCCTCAGGCTAGCTTTGGATCCCAAAATCAATATGCCCTGAAAGTTCTGGCTCGGAATCCTTCCCCCAAACAAAACCACCTTTCTCAAACGAGCAGCCCAAACTCAAGCTCCCTGAAAACCATCAAATTTCAGCTTTATTATTATTACTTTTTTTTGGCAGAAGATCGTATCGACTGAATGTGGAGACTGGCTAATTTACAGAAGTGGTTTTGTTTCCCGGTGGGGAAAAAAATAAGGGTTTTCCAGTGGGAGAGGGGGGGGGGAAAGAGGACAGCACCATCTATTAGGAAATTCTCTGGTGCAAACCCTATTGAAATGAACCGGCGCGGCATCAGAGCACAACATGCAATTGATCATCTAACCGAGATGGAAGCCTGTCATCATCTTTGCATCTCTTTGGCTTCCTTCCAAAGTGCCACGGATCGATATTTCCTTAACACTTCAAACAAGGCTTAAATGAAAGACCAAAGGCTAAAAAATGTCGCTGCTAATCTCGTTGTGTCGAAGGCTCAGAGGACAGACCCTGCCAAGTGCCCATGCAGGCATCACAACAAACCCTTAAATGTAGGGAAGGGACACAATTAAACAAGACATCAACATACATTATGCATTTGTATTGGACTTGGATGAAAGACTGGATTACCTTGGAAAACCTGAGACTGATAAAGCTAGAAGTTTGGTGTAGTGGTTAACTGTGCAGACTTTTTAGAATCTGGGAGACCCGGGTTTGATTCCCCACTCCTCCACTTGCTCCTCCTGGATGACCTTGGGCAAGCCATAGCTCTGGCACAGCTGTTCTTGAAAAAGAGCCGTTTCTGTCAGAGCTCTCTCAGCCCCACCTACCTCACAGGGTGTTTGTTGTGGGGAGGGGAAGGGAAAGGAGATTGTAAACTGCTCTGAGACTCCCTTGGGTAGTGAAGGGTGGGGTATAAATCCAATCTCTTCTCTTCTTCTTCTTCTTCTTCTTCGAGAAGGACATGATCTGAAACTGGGTTGGCACGCTTTTGTATGGTATGAGAAAATCAATACTCACCAATACTTTAGACAGCATATATTGAGAACATCCTTATTGAAGGTGTGGGAAGAAGTCCGAAAAGCTATTTATACAAAAATCCCAAAATGGGTGTCACCTTTGGAAGCTTTTATAAATCCTAATTTATTTATGAAAGAGCAACTATGGAGTTACAAAGATTTGCTAGATAAAAAAGACTCCTTAAAACTACCAGATACTCTCCAAACTCAGGGCCTTGTTTTGAACTAGTGGGAAAGGTTACAGTTGGAATCTAGATATGCAAAGGATAAACACACTGGCTTTTATGACAATTCTACTGAAATAGATAAAATAATTATGGGTAAAGTGGTAAAATTTATAAGATTGTTTTATATGTTGTTATTAGATATGGAACTGCAAGATGACATAGTAAAAACTGCAATGATTTGATGGGCACAAAATATAGGGCATAGTATCCAGCTAGAACAATGGGCTAAGGTATGGAAAACAAATATAAAATTTACCAAAGCCATTCTTTTCAAAGAGAATATATATAAAATGTTTTATAGGTGGCGTATGATGCCCAAAATGTTAGCAAAATGGTAACCAAATATTTCAAATGTATGTTGAAAATGTAAACAAAATACTAGCAGGGTTTTTTTCATATGTGGTGGACTTGTAAGGTAACAAAAAAGTATTGGATATGGATTCATGAGTTATTGCAGAAAATGACTCATACAACGATGCCATTTATACCTGCATTGTTTTTATTGAATACGATTCCAGATTCATTTAAAAAACCAGATTTATATATGATTGTACATGTTATAACCAGGGGTCCTTTTGTAGAAAAAGAGGTGCAGGAGCTCATTAGCATAACTCATTAGCATTACTTATTTGCATATGCTACACCACCTGACATCACCAGAAGTATGTCAGAAGGCAAGAAAGAAAGGAGAGAGAGAGAGAGAAAGAAAAAGAAAGAGAGAGAGAGAGAGAGGGAGGGAGAGAGAGAGAGAGAGAGAGAGAAAGAAAGAAAGAAAGAAAGAAAGAAAGAAAGAAAGAAAGAAAGAAAGAAAGAAAGAAAGAAAGAAAGAAAGAAAGAAAGAAAGAAAAGGAAGGAAGGAAGGAAGGAAGGAAGGAAGGAAGGAAGAGCTGGCAGAGAGGGGACATCTACTAATCCAAGCCTCAGAAAGACCACTATTCTGGGAGGATAGCTTCAGTGGTGGCTGAAGCCTTCAGAAGGCTGGTCGGAGGAACAAGGACCTTTCCAGGGGATGGGGCCATTTTGCTGCAGCCATGACACAAGCAGGCATTCCCCTGGGGGGGGGGGAGGGAGGGCTGGCACCAACTCCCAGAGCTGCACTCCCCCAAGCTCCTGCTTGAAAGGACCCCTGGTTATAACCATGGCTAGGATCTTATATGCAAGGTTCTGGTAAAAAGAAGAGACCCCATCAAAAAAAAAGAAGAAATTATCTACAAATTACTAGAAACTGCAAAAATGGACAACTTAACTTTACAACTACAAGGCAAGAAAGAAGAAATCTTTGATTAAAAATTGGTCAAGATTAGACAAACGGTTAGAGGACTATCTCAAGAAACCATAAGAACTTCAAATTGTCCAGACCAGTCTATCTAATTTGATCACCAAAGACACAGAACTTTTACAATTAAAAATGGATAACTTCACCCAACATATCGTACTCCAAATAGATGAATTTAAAAACCAAACACTGGAAAGTAAGCAAGAAATCAGCAAATTGAATGAGGCATCAAACAGAAATGAATCAAACGTGGATGAGGTTGATCCCCAACTACGGGAGTGGAAAGAGAAGTATGACCCTTTAGAAAGCTCCTTATTAACAAGGATTGAGGCTTTAACAGCTATTGTGCAACTGGATTTAAGGGAAAAATTGGAGACTGAGATAGAATCTGTAATTAGAAGAAATTCAGCCCTATCAAGGAGAACTGGGACTCCAAGAGAGGTACCCACTAGATTTGCAAAAAGAGTAATGAGAGACAAAATACTGGATAAGGCCAAAAGTGATACATCGATTATGCAAGATTTTGAAATTATTACTTTAAGAGATATCCCAGGGCGTGTAAGGGAAAAAAGAAGTGGTGATCAGCAATTGGCAAGCCTCTTTAGAAATAATGAAATTACTTAAATGTAGGTAATTATTTTTATTTGTGGTGGCGGGGTAAATAGGCAAGTAAATTCTGGCTGATAGTTAGGAACCTTATATCAGAAGATATATCTGAAGATAAACAAGAATAAGTGGCCAAGCATTTTCATATTGTTGATTTATTGTTGTCAATTAGATTAAAGAAAATAAAGAGGAACAGGATGTTACTCATTGTTGATAAGAATGGTAGGTGTGGGTGAATTTGTTAAAGTCCAAATTGTGAAAAATGTTATTGCCTTAAATTTTCCTTTTTTTATGTAATAGACTTAACAACGCTTGGTATATAAACTAATTTAAGCTGAATTATATATAATTTCAAAATCTTATAAATAAAGTTTCAAAAAAAAAAAAGAAACCATAAGAACTGGAATATTAGCCCGTATCGCGAGAAGTATAACCTGATACAATTTCATTTAAATTAGATTCTATACAGACAAACTTAAACAATTACCTGAAGTACAGACTCTGTATTGTTGTGTATGTTATATGTTTTCTTTTTTGTGGTTCTGTTGTTTTGTTTCTTTACTTATAAAAATTAGTAAAATATTTATATATTTTTTAAAAATCAACGTATATAACACCACCCGGATTCCATGGGTCAAAACCAGCAGTCCCCATACAGGTTCCTTCCTCTCCATGCCAACGGGATCATGAGACGGGGGAAGGCGTGGTGATGATCCGCCCTCCTACATCTCACAGGGATGCATTCCTAATTGCTTTCATACCCAAGAATCACACTAAAGCCTGTTTGTTGCTCGGTGCTGAAAATGGCATTCTGTGTTCTTGCTTGTTTAGCCTGCAGCGTCACAACCGGTGTGGTCTAGCAGTCAGCCAGACTAGGACACGCCCCACTCCACCCCACCTCATGCTTGACTAAAATGCATCCCTATTGAATGCTCACCCACCACCCACCTCTAAAGATAAATCAATTAAAACTGCAATCCCATGGTCACTCAGTAGACAGTAAACTCCACTGAATTTTGTGCCGCTCACTTCCAAGCCGATGTGCGTAGGAACTGCCACGCATAGCCCTATCTTCACTGCAAACAATGTTTCCCTTCTACAATTTATCAGTGCCTAGAAGCCCTCTTTAAAGAGAAGCAGGGCTCTGGATGACTCCTCCGCAAAGTGACAACTTTAATCTCTAAGCTCGCACCTATTACATTACACTGAAATTGGAACCGGTTCCTCACACTGCCTTTAACCGGGCACGCTTTTTGCCGTCGTCGGCAGTTTCCTTCATATTTCCCCTAAACGGAGAGTTCTTGTCTTCTCCAGTGATTATATATAGCAGGCATATATACTACGAGAGAATCTACATCCCGGGAGGGGAGACCTGCATTTGCCTTGATGTACGATACAGGCCGATGTTTATGAACCGTTTTAATGAACACCGGGAAGCAACATAACATGATTATCGGTGCCATTAAGCTTTTATTTATGCAGAATGAATTGCCGAGCCCAGAAACTGGGGCTCGGTTTGGGGGTTACAGTGCTCCAGAGATCTGTGCTGGAACGTAGCCGCAGCCGCAACAGGTTGCCGAATGAGACTGTAACTCACTGCGCTTCTTCTGCTCTGAGTGAGACATTAAATAATTTAAAAGCAAGGTTTGGGAATGAGAAATGCATGGCGCTAGGCATGCCGGCAATAAAAGTAAACGATAGGGAGGTTAAATCAACCTTATGCCAAGGTGTACATTTCCTTTGGCTGAGCCTCTCAATTGCTATCTAAAAGCCATGCTCTAATGTTTGCATAGCAGGCTTCTTTAAGGGTAAAGCGGCACATCACAGGATAGACTGTAGCACATAACATCAACCCCATGCTGAGTTCCTTTCCTCCTAAGTCAATTTCTGTCACCCTTCAGGACCAGCAAAAGAAAGTATCCCTTCACTGTGCATATTGAAGCTTACAGAGCTCTCTGCCACCATATGGGGTGATGGCCACTGAGTTTGGTCACTGCAAAGGAGGGCTGGACAAATTCAGAGAGGACGGGCTGATCAATGGATGTTCGTGTGGAATGCATGGAATGTCCCATCTCGGATGGAGCTATGCAACAAGACACCGAAACATGAACATGTGCATTTATAGCCAGTTTGGTGTAGTGGTTAAGTGTGCGGACTCTAATCTGGGAGAACCGGGTTTGATTCCCCACTCCTCCACTTGCACCTGGCTGGATGACCTTGGGCAAGCCATAGCTCTGGACCAGCTGTTCCCTCAAGGACAGTTGTCTCAGAGCTCTCTCAGCCCCACCTACCTCGCAGGGTGTCTGTTGTGGGGAGGGGAAGGGAAAGGAGTTTGTAAGCCACTCTGAGACTCCAAGTGAGTGAAGGGCGGGGTATAAATCTAATCTCTTCTTCTTCTTCTTCTATACTTTATGTCATGTTTTGGTGTCTTGTTGCATAGCTCTTTTTGTACATTTATTGTAGCATTTTCCAGCTTTGTTCATGTTTTGGTGTCTTGCTACACAGCTCTTTTTGTACATTTATTGTAATTACTGCGCAATCTGCTTGTGACTTGTACCATCTCAGATGGACTCACTGGAAAAGACAATAATGCCAGGAAAAGTTGAAGGTCATGGGAAAAGGAGGAGACCCAATGTGAGATGGAGTGACTCGGTGAAGGAAGTCACAGCCTTCGTTTAGCGAGACCTGAGCAAGGCTGCTAACGACAGGACATTCTGGAGGTCATTAATTCACAGGGGCTCCGTAAATCAGAAGGGACTCGACAGCACATAACCCAGTTTATGCATCACTTTGATACAAAAGAAAGCAAAGCCATTCTTTGCTTTGCATGCGGGATTCCTAGAAGTATCTGGCAGGCCTCACTGGAAAGAGAATGCTTGACTGGATGGGGTTAGAGAGTCCTGGAGCCGGAAAAGGCCTTCCAGGACATCTCATCCAGCTTCCTGGGTCAATGCAGCAAATCTAACTCGAGCATCCCTGTCAGGTGACCGTCCAAACTCTACCTGAAGGAGAGCGAGGAAGAGTTCGCAGACTCCCTGTTCGACTGGGTCAATTGCCAAACCGCCCTTCAGACACTGAAGCGAAACCGGCCCTCCTTGCAACTTAAGCCCTTTTGGTTAAGCCTTGCCCTCTGGGGCCGCAAAGAAGTCTTTGGCCTGTTCTGTGAAGACTGAAATCATGCCTCCCCTCTGTCTTCTCTTCTCCAGGCTAAAGTTCTTTCTCACCCTACAATGCTGCTCCAAGATGCTAATAGGCAGCGATGCTGATCCAGTGTTAGGATATCATCTTGTGGCACATTTTTCCCTGCCCCATGGCAGGGGTGGCGGGAGCTCCTTAGCGCGTGCGTGAAGCGCGTGAGCTCGCTGGAGCAATGTTCTCCCCCCCTGGAAACTGCTCCGCCTCCCCAGGCCCTTCCGAGGCCCGCCAGCCGCTGCTGCCGGTGCCTCTCTCCCCCCCTGCCACCCCTTCCCTCTCCCTCTCCAGCAGCGGCCGGCCTCGGAAGGACCCGGGGAGGCACGGCGGCAGGCGCTCCGTTTTCCCGGGGGTGGCTGAGCCCCCCCCCGGGAAATTTCGGGGGTGGCTCATGCCCTCGAGCTCCCCCGTACTTTACGCCTATGCCCCATGGTACATTTCATTGGCTGTTGTTGGGAGCAGAAATGTCAGAATGATCAAAAAACCTACCAGCACAACTCACACCCTGCCCACCAGTCGCAAGCAGCAACCCGAGCTCCTCAGTGGGTTTTCTGCTACCCACGGGATCCGACCCTCTTCGTTGGGCAGGCCCCTCCTTCCCACTGACCCCTGCCACTTCCACTTGCCAGGACTCCCCCATGCCTTCCCCGCTGACCAGCAGCTCCCTGAGACCAATTGCAGTGAGGCAGAGAGATCTGAGGCTCAGTCCAGGAGTGGTAGAAGCAGTCAAGCCCAGGGAGCTTGCCTCCTGACCCTGTCCCCCATTAGACTTGAGGCATCCCTTCGGGAAATACACTATTGGGATGGCAAAGCACAGGATAGGGCACAGCTGTGAGAACATGGGCCGAGGACAGACTGGCAATGTAAAGCAGGGCAGGCACACTTCGGAAACGGAAGAAAGGAGCACGTTCAGACATGCGCATCTGTCCGTCGGCTCCGTTTCATACTTACCCGTCTCCCAGTCGCTTTCCATCCGCTTTACCAGGGCACCGGGTAAAACCGGTGTTCAGGGGCCATCCTCCACATGCCTCCCGCTTCCAAACAGTGTGAACCAGAAGAAGCGGGAGGCATCCGGAGGCAGCAGTGTAACGCGCCGCACAAAGTTATGCGCACATGCGAAACACATCAAAGGAAAACCCAAAAAAAGCGCAGCGGCGCGCGCGAGCCGCGCGCACCGGCTCCGCAGCAGTCTGAACGCTCCGTGGCAGTCTGAACGCTCCGTATCGCCGCTGGTCCGCATTGCTCTGGCCAGTATGAACGGCCAGCTCCGTGGAGTTTTCCCCCCGCACCAGTTCCCTCCGCTTTGCCTCCGCTTTAGATTGCCAGTCTGTCCTCGGCCATGGACCATGCAGCCCAAATAGCCAAGACTAGTCTGAGCTTTTCAGTGCCTGAAAGCTAAGCAGGGGTGGTCATGGTCAGGAGGACTTGGGTGGGAGACCACGGAGAAAGACCAGGGGGGTACTATGCAGAGGAAGGCAACAGCAAACCAACTCTTCTCATCTTTTGCCTTGGAAACCCTATGAGGGGCTGCTATAATCTGTTGCCACTTGACAACACTTAATTATTAATATTGCGAGCATGAGAAATGGAGTGACACTCGTACCATCTGGCTCGGCACTCAGCCTTTTCCATCTTCATGTGATTTATCTGAATCTCTGCTTTCACGACGGTGGACCCAAAACAACTCAGTGTCAGACGGTAATGGCCATTTGCATTTCCTTCCCAACTGATGTGCTGTCATGGGTGCAACCCCATCTTTGCAGCAGTCACTGCTTATTTGTTGGCTTCTTTCGTGAAGTTCAAATTCTGTGGGGTTGTTGCCGATATGAACCCCTCGTGCCAAGCAGTGTGGACCCCCACTGCCCACTGCTGGGTACTTTCGGGGCAGCTCCTTTATTACGGAAAAGCCGACCAGGGGCTTTCTGTTTGGCCCCAGATCACCTGACATTTAGGGAAAGGTGAAAGGGAGAGCTTCTAATGACATTGATTGATCTGCTGTCCTGGAGTTGTACTAAAATGACTGCCTGCTTAGCATTGCAGGAAGCCAGTTAAGTGGATGGTACAGTAGCATCCACCAGAGCGGACATTTCAAAAGTATTTTAGTTGCTATTGGTATTTATTACCTACTGTGGCTCTGGAGTTTTAGTGAGACACCTTAAGACTCTTTGTGGAGGCACCAGAGAAGGACTATGGCTCAGTGGTAGAGCATCTGCTTGGCATGCAGAAGATCCTGAGTTCAGTCCCTGCCATCTCCAGTTGAAAGGACCAGGCAGTGGCTGATGTGAAAGGACCAGGCGTGTCACCTCTGCCTGTGACCCTGGAGACCTGCTGTTAATCTGAGCAGATGATACTTGATGGACCAAGGGTTTGATTAGGTATAAGCAGGGCTTTTT